>CM073201.1:0-2400000 GCA_037042915.1 Auricularia sp. M13
GATTTGAGTTAACGATAAGATTCAAAATGAGCAGGGGAAACAGTCTCGCTGTGTTTGCACGACGAGAGCCAGGCCGGCTGGGGCAGCACAGAACACGATGGTCAAGTCGGGGTTGCTGAACGGGAACGAGAAATAAACAAGCAGATTTGCAGATCCATGTGCTTGGTGCGCAAGAGTACGGCTTGCACTTCCTTGAACGCGAAGTTCGAAGTGTAATCGTTCCGAATGAAGCCTAGAGAAAAGCACTGCTGGAAGTCTGAGTGTGAGCCCGGCGCCCGGAGCATGAAATAGCAAATTCCAACAAGAGTTAATCAGCCTGTTAGTGCGCAACCCGGTGTGGACGATAGATGCGAGGCAAACCATCGAGGGAGGATGACAAGAAGCGGAGGTAGATTGAAGGTCCGCCATCCTCCCGCTGGCTCCAAACTTCCATGTCGCGTTGACGCTATGAGCTCCGATAAGTCACATTCACAAACTCTAGATGATTTGAGTCACGCTTTTTGCAATATAAAGACGCTACGTCGCTTGCGGGTTCTCTGTCGAACTGAATTGTGACCGGAATGGCACTGCGCGTCTGTCCAGCTTCTAACTTATATTCTGACCTGGGTTATCATGCGCTCAGCCTCTACTTGGTGCTTTTTTTATGAATTCCTATCTGCTTGGGCGCGTAAAACTTCGATATCCGCCAGTCTTTCCGCGAGCGTGGATGCTGCCTGGAGCCAGTCGACCGCGTCGCGCATCCGCCGATGAGAATGACAGGCAGCAATCATCCTGCTGGCGCGCAATTATCTGCATCAACCGCGAGGGCGTACTCGGAGGCCACCAATCACAAATTACAACGAAAGGTATGCATCGCGTCACATTCAGGTACCAAACTTTGCTTATTGAAGCACATAGCGGCGCAAGAGTTGCACAATCCTTTTTTCGCATGCAAAGTAGCGCACAGGACACCTGCGCTTCCCTGAGCGACCGTTTTTAATCGCCCCCTACCACGCCAGCTGAGTCATCAGATCGCGCGCGACCTATAAACCGCGCAGCCGTGCTTGCTGGCAGCAGTAAAACTCCCGCCCAGTCCCCTCCCTCTACCCCCAAAGACAAAATGCCCGTCTGGCTCGTTACAGGGCACGTCTTCTCCGTCTTGCCCATTTCGAACGTCGTTTGCTGACGTCTGGAGCGCCGCAGAACATCGCGCGGTATCGGCCTCGAGCTCGCGCGCCAGCTCGCAGCCAACAAGGCTAACACCGTCATCGCGACGTGCCGCAACCCGTCCAGCGCGACCGCGCTCTCGCAGATCGCGGGCGTGCACGTATTGCCGCTCGATATCACGTCCGATGAGTCTGTCAAGGCCGCGTTTGAGAAGACCAAGGAGATTCTGGGGACGGACAAGGGCATCGACTATCTGATTAACAACGCTGGAATCGTGGGTGATTTAGTATTTGCGAAGAGTTGCTGGTCTCACTCAGAGATGCTGCAGGGCGGCAACGATTCGGTCGACGACGCGACACCGGAAGAGCTGCAGCGCCAGTTCGCGACGCACGTCATCGGCCCGCTGCGCGTCTTTCGCACCTTCCGCCCGCTCGTGGAGAAGGGGGAGCGCAAGGTCGTGGTGAACGTCACGAGCGGCCTCGCGAGTATCGGGCTCGACCTCGGCCCAAAGAATGCGAGTTACAGCATCGCTAAGGCCGGCATGAACATGCTCGTACGTCGCATCCTGCAGCTGTCGTCAGTGAAAGATGCTGAAAACTTTGTGCTAGACCTACAAGATGTCGAAGCAACACCCCGACCTGACGATATTCCTGCTCGATCCTGGCTGGATCAAAACTGGTAAGTTAGCCTCGAATTGTCGCTCGTGCGCAAGTCTTTCACGCCACTTACCACGACGCCGTAGATATGGGTGGACCTGGCGCGTTCCTTGAAGTCGACTATGCGGTGTCGAAGCACATTGCGCTCTACGAGCAGGCGACGCTGGCGACACATTCTGGGAGGTTTTTTGGTCACGAAGGAAATGAACTACCCTGGTAGTGTCAGCGGCTGGGTAATTCTACCACAAGCTACCGTTACAGTAGCGCACTATATTGACCTTGCGATGAAAAATGTGCCAATAGCTAAAAAAAACGAGCGAACTGTTCAGGATCAAAGAATTGAAGCTCCGTTCCGCTCCTTGCCCAGCACACTCTTCGCGATTGACCGCCATGGCGCCTGCGCAACGCTTTATGTCAGTCTCGAGAAAGCTATGCCTTCAGGACCATTGGCAGTCAGCGACTGCGCCGGAGGGCCAACTGAATTGCCGCTTCTTGACCCCGACCTCGACCACGTTCGCCTCGAAGACTAGCACTGATGCCGGCTGCACTCTACGGCTTAAAGGGCTCTTGTTGAACATATGAACCGGATTCATTGCTCGTTTAGAGCTTGCTCTTACCGCGGCTCATGCACTGGCTATGCAGAATGCTCAGACCGCGTGATTTGAAGGGCTCCCGTATGCTCGTTCTTCGGCTTAAATCCTAGCTTCAACGATGCTGTATTTGTTGCAACGTGCTATTTTCCTTCATTTGGTCTGTCGGCACTAGCGGACGGTTGCGCTCGCTGGCACGTAGCGTTGGGGACAAACTCTGTGATGACCTGCTATCGATTTCATGGACCCGCGATCCTTTCGCACCGCGCCAAACTTATCTAATTGGTCCTAAGCTACAGCGATGGCTGTTGTGTGCTGCTCCATCCAGCAACATTCCTTTTCTCCTCGAACACGTGGCTCGACTTTGTTGTCATCGGTGCAACTCTTTGGTACGATGGCCGCTACTTGGACTCTCCGCGCCCCGTGTATCAGGCCCTGCAGTTGAATTCGGCCAAGCAGAAACTGGAACGCTTGCGCGCCTTCGCGTCACAGTCACTGTTGTGCACAGAGCGAGCTCATTACGTGGAATCCCCTGCCTTATCGCCCCGATCAGCCCCGTGGACACGACGGGCCAGTACTCAGTTTTCCGATTCTCTGCGGTGCGACCTCTTGGGATCACCTGACTGTGCAGGAAACAGTAATTTAGTCAGTGAGTCTCGTGTTGATATGTTTCGCCGTCCAATCCCCACTTAACCTGCATGGACGCTCGTGATTCAGTCGCCTTGCTATGTTTATCTGCCATACCAACAGACGCGCTGTAAGGCGCAAAGTGACGCGCTTTCATGGACGGTCTTCTCGCATTCGTGGACCGTAGCTATGCCTCCAGCCAGGCGGACGGCTGAAGGTCGGGTGAAAGCTCCACTCCGGGAATGGCTGAACGTTGCTCAATGCTATTTCCAGGTCGACACACAGGATCTGAGTTACTTCGTGTGATAATGATATGTGCGCTTCCATCCTTTCCACTAGTTTGACTCTCATGCGAGGCAGCTCATGCAACGTGTATAAAGTCGCCATGCGGTTTCCGGCGCGACTTCCCCGAATTCCCTGGCGGCTATTATTTGCGTCTGCGCGCGTGGCACGGTGAAATCCCGGTATTATGTCTACTTCTTACATACATGCTGGTCGCCACTCGTGCCTTCGAGTTTCCGTTCCTGGCCAGGTCGATGCCGCCTGGACGCGTATAAATGCAGGACGGCTTCGTAAGGCAGCGACAGAGTCATCAGCCCTCTCCACCCAGACGATGAAGTTCGCCGCCCTCGCCGCTTTTGCCGCACTTGCGCAGTGCGCGTCCGCGCACTGTACGTCCTTAGCCATATCATACATCCACGAGCGCATGCTGACGCGCTGTTATAGACATCTGGACGACGCTCATCGCGGGAAGCACGACGTCCACGGCGGCCGTGCGCGTGCCGGCGAACAACTCGCCCGTGACGTCGCCCACGGCGTCCAACTTCCTGTGCAACACCGTCGGCACGCCCGCGACACAGACGCTCTCAGTGACTGCGGGCTCGACCATCGGCTTCAAGCTCGACAACACCTTGTACCACCTTGGTCCTGCTGCGATCTACCTCGGCAAGGTGCCCAGCGGGCAGACTGCTGCCAGCTGGGACGGCTCGGGCGCGGACTGGTTCAAGGTGTGTGCGAATTGTGATGCGGTTCATTTAACTGCTGACTTGTGTCGTGTTGTAGATTGCTGAGTGGGGGGCAACGTACCCCAATGGGCGCAACTCGGCCATGTCCTTCGCGGACTTCAACGCTAGTCAGCTGACCACGACGCTGCCAAAGAGCATCCCCAACGGCGAGGTACGGTGTTTCCATCCAGCTCAAGGGGCCCGCTGGAATTGATTACATTCCGCAGTACCTGGTCCGCATCGAGCAGATCGGCCTGCACGTCGTCAACGCGCCGCAATGGTACATCTCCTGCGCGCAGATCAGTGTCACGGGCGGCGGCTCCGCGAGCCCGGCCACGGTCGCCTTCCCGCCGTACAAGGCGACCGACCCCGGCCTCACCGTCGACATCTACAACGTCCCGGCGCCGGACTACGTCGTGCCTGGCCCGCGTCCGTTCACTGGATGAACTGGAGCGACTCGATTCATCCCTGCCTGCGTCAATGTGTAATTACCGTACTTATGCCCCATTTCTCTACCAATTTTTGATGTTCCGACCATGCAGAAAGCCGTTAGAGCAGGGCCGTGCACCGTAGCGCCTGGCGGATATAACGGCGAACATGCGCCGGAGTTGGACGTGACGTGTCAACTCCGCTCAGACGCCTCTCTCCTCGCGCCTTCCCTGTTCCATCCAATTTGCGCCCTCGGAAGCGCAATATACACGCTCTTCTCGCTCTATGCGTACAAAATATCTGCCACCAAGGCTGGCGCTACCACCAGACTCGCCAACGTCATGCGCTCCCGACGGCGCTGCTACCAACAGTTCAAACGTGCCAGCACGATATGCGCCAGTGCGGACGGCGCTTGCGGCATTTACTGACCGTGTTTACACCCATCGCTCGTTATGAACTTTATGCGCCTCGATCATGAACGGCAGCGTAGGATTTAACGACTTGACGAAGTCTGCGGCGCAGTTAGCTGGCTTGGCATCTGTACCCGTCCCACATAAGCTTTGGACTACTTCAGTGGTTCCGCTGTTATAGAGCTCCTGACTTGAGCCAGCTTACAGCCCTGCGCCCAACGTGTGCTTGCTCCACTTCAGCATGCGGAATGATGATATTGGACATGGGTGAGTCTTAGATGGATGGCAGTGCGGTCTGTCTCCTGTACTTGCTTATGGATTAAGCAGGCCCTGGACTACTGGACTCCATCCCGGACTTCACCCACGCGACAAATGGTCGCTCCACTTGAGCAGGTGAAATGATGCTCAACACGAGATAAACTTGTGGACCTTCATTACACCCTCACGGACGTAGCCTCCACAATCCCTGGACTATATCCGCCGCGTCGCGCTGCATCGAGTCTACCGCGTAGGGCGGACTGGGCCATTGCAACGATTATCTTCCATCGTAAAGTCTGCAAAGGAGACTAGGACTGGGCGCTCACCTCGAAGTCAATGGAATGGCCGAGCTCCCTTATTTCAGTATGGTATGAGCGTCTTGAAACTAAACTGAATTCCTGACGCATACCCTTATGACCAGATTCTCAGCGCCTCTACAGGCCTCAACATTGTAGGCGGCAACGATGCACGAACAATCGCGAGCGCCCATATGACTTCCTGCAGCTCTTCTGCGCTTGACCGCGTCAACAGCTCCGTGAAGGGTGAGACATCTGCGAGCGTTTCAACACATACCGCGTCTGCTTCCAATCCGGATTGAGCCCGACCCTTGTGGTCCCGACGCAGTGCCACCTCGGCGACAGTGTCAATATGATCGACAGTCTGTTTGGATCTGCACCTTTACGCAGGCATTGGGGACGATTTGCAACCTCCCGTTATCATCCCGGCGACTGGCTCGAAACTCAAGGCACGCTAACTGCGTGGCAACGGTACGGAACTTTGTCTGTACAACGGATTTTCGTGGGTTCGCTGACGGAAATACGCTCATAGCTACCGAGGATGAACTTACAGCGCATTTGTGTTAGCAGCTGGCTTTGTATGGAAGCGAAGATGTCGGTGGTGCGCTAGGTAGCCGACAGCGACCGAAGCACGGGATGTTGGGAAGCGCCGTCGCCATCAGCGACCGGCGGATTGATATCCGTCGTCCGGCGATCCCATTCTCCAGCTTGTCCTCTTTCTCCAACTTCGCGCGCGCGTCGTGCAGAGCGTAGCGTAGCTGGGCATGAGCGGCGAGGTGCGCTTCGAATTCTGCCGCGTGCCTGCCGCGTGCTCATTCTAGCCGCTGGATTCTTTTCTTTCTTTCCGCAGGCCAAGCACCCGCAGCAGCCCGCCGTGCGCGAGCTGTTCCCCGCCGTCGTCAGCGCGCTGGAGAACCGCCTGCTGTCCGCCGTCGAGCGCGCCGTCACGCCAAACCCGAACGCGAACGCGCCGTCGTCGTCCGCTCTGCCGCCGTCACACGCGCCACAGGAGCAGCCCGCGTCGCAGCAGCAGCACCAAGATCCGTACGGGGCCCCACAGCAACAGCACCACCAACACCAGCAGCCACAGCTCCACGACTCGCCACACGCCTCGATGGACGACCACAGGACGACGGCCACGGGCAGCACGACGCTGCAGCCACTCCTCGCGCCGCCCTCGACGTCGGGCTACGCTGCGGACCAGCGCCCGCCACAGCACGACCCGTCCCGGGGATCTCCGCCGCCGCCGACGCCGGCGAAGGAGCGCGTGGTGTCGATGAGCGAGAAGGACGTGACGGACTCGCGCATGATGCCCGTGCCGCAGCCCGCCGCGGCCTACCAGCCGTCGCGCCACCCGTCCGTCGCGTACCGCGACCAGGGGCCGTACCCACAGGTCCCGCTCTCGCGCCCGCCGACCATGCGCCGCGCGAGCCAGGTCGACTGGATCGTGCCGACGCGGCCGGACGACCGGGTGCGCCGTGGTCTCGTTCTACTGTATCTGCGCAGCGCCCCCGCTAACAGAACCCCTCGCGCAGACACGGGACACGGTGGCGCGGCGTTTGCAGCCGACCATCGAAGTCGCAAGAAAACGGCACGTCGCGCTGGAGGCGAAAGGTGCGCGCCGCTCTACCCTCCTTGTCGCGCTCGCCGCTAACGCCTCGCCAGCCAAGCTCTTCGGCCGCTCGCTCAATGCTGCTATCGGCCTGCAGATCGTCGTTGGCGCGCTCATCACGGGCCTCGCGGCGGTTACTACAGGGCGGCAGGTGCGTTACCGGTTAGCGCCAAACTGCCCCGCAAATCTTGCTCATGTGCATGAACAGACGTCCATCATGACTTCGGTGCTTGGTGCGCTTTCCATCCCTGCAAATCCCTCGTACTACCGCGCTAATTACACATTGGCTTTGTCTCCTCCATCCTCCCCACGTCTCGTCTGCAGGCGCGTTCTCCACGATCATCGGCTCGTTCCTCGCGCGCATGCGCGGCACGTCCGAGCCCGACCTCTCAAAATCCAGGGCGAAGGGGTACGACCGCTTCCTGCGAGCGTGCGAGGCGTTCCTCGTGGACTTTGGCGAGGAACCGGCGCGAGAGCATATTGACAAGATCAATGGGTTCCGCCAGGAGTTCGAGGAGCTCGAGGGCAGCGCGAACGCGTGCGTGTCTTTTATTTCTTCGTTCCTGTCCTCTTTATCTCTTCATCTTTCTTGCTTTTTGCTTTCTCCGCTTAGCTCGCCATATGCGGTGCGGTGACGTTGACGTTGGCGCCGTCGCTGGGACGTTCTCATTTCCCTTCTGCCGCGCGCCAGCGCACTCTCGTCCATTCCTCTCCACCACCTGCTTTCACTCCTCATGCTCCATCACGCCTTGCTCGTCCAGTTCGGCGCAATACTGCACCTTCGACGTTCCCTCTTGTCCTCGCGCAGTCTCACCCTTCCAAGTGCTGCGGATCTATCTCTTGCTGACGCCCGTCCGCTTTCGCAGAGAACAGAAGGGCAACAACGTCTAAGCCACGTTCATCCCTCCGCATCCATAGTCTCTTCTCACATGTCCATGTCCCCGTTTTTCGCACGCATGCACACTGACACACATACATAGCACATCACCACCCGCACACTGCATGGATCCACGTTCGTTTCGCTTGTCGTTAGTTTTGCCCCGTCGCTGTCGCGTATATCACATCCCGCTTGGTTTTCTTTTGTTGCATACTTGACGTAGTTGGTAATCACTACTTGGTTGGATGAAGTCAGGTCGAAACGCGAGCTGACACACGTACAGTCATGGACCGGTCCTTGACACAGAACTTTGAATTTCGCCTACCGGACCTTGTAATTTACTTCCCCTTTCAAAATTTCTTCACAGTCCACTCGAGATATGTCTTGGCCATCCTCTAAAAAAGTTTCAGGTCGGGAGAATCTGTTACAGGTGAGAACGAGCACGATTCTCTGACCGGGTGCAAAACGGCCAAACCCGGCTCCTTGACACAGGCCTCGTCCGACTCGGTTGCCCGCCACCCACCCGCTACTCGAGCACATCTACGATACCTAGTGCCCCGAGATTGACTTTAATCATATCACTGTGCTATCTAGTACAGACTGCGATATAAATTGCGCTTTATCGACCACTACAAGCTGTCCTCATCGGTATCACCGTCACCGTCATCAGCAGGCTCATTCTCCTTGTCCTGTGAGTCTAGAGGTGGCAGATCGGCACGCTTAGGGCGCATAGGCTTTTTGGGGAGGTCCTTGACACGAGTGCCAGCAGATCTGAGGACTTCGCACCTTGCCTGCCACTCTGCGACATCGGCCGTGTACTTCGCCATCCAACTCGCCCACAACTCATCAATCTCGGCCTTCCGACGGCTCCTCGTGTCTTTGGCGGCCTTCCGGCGCTCCTTATCACATTGTTCGGCTACACGTCGAGCCTCGTCGGCCTCCAGAGCCTCAACAAATTGAGAGTCGGTGAGTACGCGACCGTGACCATTTGGGAAGTGGCTGCGTGATGCAGCTTGATCTCGGCTCTCCCTGCCGTGCAGAGCGTCGGTGAGCTTTGTCAGGTGCAAATGCTGCAAGACCAGCTGCGCGTTGGCATCCTCCAGCATCGAGCTGCGGCAGAAGACGTGATGCTTCGCAAGATCAAGGCTCGCGGCAAGTTCTGCTGCATGTCGCTCCAGCTCTGTGCGGCTCATGTCCTTGACCCTTTTTCCAGATGTCAGAGACCAATTGGGCTCGGGAAATTCGGGAGCGGACTGTATGACTGGAGCCTGCAAGGCAGCGCGCACTTCGGCAGAGGTTGCACGTGCAGGGGCGACGAGGTAAGAAGCGCGAGTGGTTGAAAGAGCAGCGGCAAGCGGTCTCATCCTCTTCGAAGGTGTGAATAGCGAAGGGTCGACGTCGAGCAAAGGCCTCCGCTTTGGTGTGCAAGGCACTGTGATGCGCGATGGGGTCGAAAGGAGGACGGGATCGATTGGTGGAGCTGGGCTTGAGCTGGAGCAAGGCTCCGGATTTGCTGGCAGGTGCGTGTCCATGTCAATGTCGAAAGCAGAGCGCGGAAGAGCACTGAATGCAGCGACAACTGCTCGCACAGGGCTGGATTGGGGCTGTGGGAAGCTACCGCGAGTAGAATTCCCACGGCTGGGGCGCGCCTTCGCAAGCACAACACTTGGGTTGTAGGGGAAAATTCCGGTCGCAGAGAAGGCCGCCTTCACAGTTTCTGGTGTCAATGCCTCTCGAATAGACTCGCCAAAGATGCCCGCAAAGTCGGATTTCTTGACTGGGCCGTACTTCGACTCGAACACAGCAACCTTCTCTGACCAGACACGCTTGAGGACTGAGAAGCATGCAACGTCCAAGCCTTGGGAGACATGAGTCGTGTGTGGTGGAAGGGCAACAATCTTGATGTTGTGTTCAATCCCGTAGCGGATGAATGCAGGTGCAAGATGCAATGCGTGGCAGTCGAGAAAAAGCGTGCGTTCTTCACCGTTGGATGCTGCACCGTGACTTCCTAATCAATACCTAAAAAAATGGCATATTCTGGTAGAAGAAACCTATTTACACCTAGAAAAAATGGAGGGATAATTTTTGGGGCCCATTTACAAGCGCAAGAAGCGATTGTGTCAAGGACCGGTGCCGTTTCAAGGACCGGTCCATGACTGTAATATGAAATTTGTTATCAAACAACATTCCGATTATCCAGAAAGACCCATTGATCCAGCTTCACAGGCCGCCTGAGTGCGCTCATTCTTCGTCCATCGCCTCCAGAAGACGGAAGCGAATGTCCCGCCACTAAGGCTGCAACTAAATTAATTACTTACTAAGTATAATTAATTAACAGCCTATATAAATATAATTAGAGTACAGACATCTGTATTTTCGAGTAATTAGTTATAATTAATTGTATCTGTATGCTGACTTGATGAGGGCTCAGATCAACTGAGATGCAGTTAGGGAGAGGTATTCTACAGCTAAGGCACCTCACTGAGGCCTTTCAGCCATGCTTGTGAAGGTCCTTGAGGATACGGAAGACCGCCAAGCTTCTTATAAGTTGCCAAACTCATTTTCTGCAGTATACTGGCATAGTACTGCATCTAAAACCAAGCTATAGGGACTCCTAGTGACTAATCACATCCTTGAGGAGCATGTATGGTATCCTAGTCATCAGTCATGCCATGTCTTGGATCCTCCTTCCTAATTTGGACATACTCTGACCGAAACGGGTTTCTTGCTTCATCCCCACTTTGCATGCATTTCAACACGTCTAGGACCTTGTGTGACCAGGATATATAGTTACAAACACATGTATAATGTAGTCATCAGTTGTATACACTGAGTATAACTTGTCATCATTGGTACTTGATCTGATATAGATATAACTAGTTATAATTAATTAATACTAATTACATACTGAATTTAAATAAAGTACGGCGAGGTGTACTTATATTTAAATTAGTTGCAGCCTTACCCGCCACTCGTACTGCGGAAAATAGCAGCCACCCCATCCACATGTTACATTCTTGACTGCATCCAATTTCTCTTGCACCCATTCGTTTGACTCGAGAGCCTCGATTGATGGCACTACAGTATCTGACGGTCCAACGAGACAAGTTTAGTACCTTGTGCTATATTCGTTTATTCCTCATATTTTCTGCCAAAATTTCGATACTTTCCGCAAAATCAGAGTGCTATATACCCCCTAGAATTTTTTCGAGGTGAATCGTCAATGAAATGAGTGCACGGTGAGGTGCGCGACGAAACGGTGCATTCCGAGCGTCGGACAACGGAACGAGACACTCGCCGCTACCAACCGGTTTCGACGCCGCAGCCAATTTTGGCTTCCTACATTGCCGCCAGCCTCTAAATACATGTTCTTACTCGTCTTCTGACTCGTCCGACTCGTCACCCGAGGTGCTGGATCCATCTGATGAGCTGGAGCTCTCAGAATCGGACTCGGTGGCCGCCGCCCGTTCCTCCTGCTCCCCCTGTGCTGGAGCAGCCCGTTTCTTGCGTGCAAATGGATAAACAGGCTTCGGTGGGCCCATTGTCTTGTCGCTCCACTTCCTGGAGCCCTTGTACTGCGCCTTGGCCGCGGCAAGTGCAGCACGCCATTCCGCCATTTCCTCGTCGTATTTCTTGCGAAGTGCCGCGTTCTCCAGGCGCTTTTTCTCCTTTTCTGCCTTCGTCGTCGCCCGCGCCTCCTTCCGCTCCTGGATATCGGACTTGCGGCGCTCTTCCCTTGCCTGTAGCTCGCGCTGGCCCTCGAGGACCTCGTCACTGGTCAAAAGCAGGCCGTGCCCGCCTTTGAAGAGGTGCTTCTTCGGGTTCTTTGTCTTCTTCTCCTTGTGGCGAAGCTTGCGGTTGAGCTGGAGGTTCCACTGGTGCTCCAGCACTAGAGCGGCCTGGGCACTGAGCAGCATGTGCTTCTGTGTGCGGTATTTGCGGCGTGCAGTCTTCAGAGCGGCTCGGAGCGCCCGGTTGTCTGCTTCGACATCCGCCAGCTGGTGGCGCAGGGTCTGCTCAGGCGAGAGGTCGCCTTCGGAGACCAGCCAATCGGGCGAGCTTGGCGGCAGGTGTGCAACAGGCGACGACAGCTTGTCATCGGAAGTGATGTTGCCGCTGACCAGAAAACGGGCCCGCGTGCCCGACAGCAGGCTTTTTGCGACGCGTGCACGACGCTGCATGGTTGGCGGAACATCAGGCACGGCAGGCGCGCGTTGTGGTGTTTTTGGAGCAGGGTTGGCGGTGTTGGGGTCCCGCAGGGCAGGGTCCAGCGGGAAGCCCGGATCGTCCGCAGGTGGCGTTGGTGGTCGCACAGTCATGGCGGTAATCATTGCCTTGATGGGAGACGAAGGGTCGAAGAAGGTCAGAGGTCCATTGGCCTGGCTGGGCGCCATCTGCTCTGGCCTGATAGCGTCAGGGTTGAAGGGGTGAACGCCTGTGGCTCTGAACGCAGCGAGGTTGTTTTCGACGGTGAACGTATCTTTCCATGGCTGCTCAATGACAGACAGGAAGACATCTTTGGTGACTTTCTCGCCGGTGGACCGCTCGTAGGCTTGGAATGCCGCAGCATATCGACGTTTGAACACCGAGAAGCTGACAACGTCGAGCCCTTGAAGACCGTGGGTACAGTGGCTGGGATAAGCAGCAACCTGAACGTTGTTGTCGCGGGCGCATTCAAGACCGTCCACAGTGTAGTGGGAGGCATGGCCGTCGGCGAGGAGGAGGATGGTGTCCTGGCGGCCCGGGCCAGCCTTGTCCGCCGTCTGCGGCACAAATTCCTTCTTCATCCAGTGCGCACCAATAACACCATTGGCGTAGCCCTTCTTGGAGACACCAACGCTAAAAAATATCAGACCGTTGGCCCACAGGGAATGGAACTACGTACGATGCATTCAGTGGATTGTTCTTGGTCCAGCTCGACATCACATTGGCACCCTTGAAGACAACTGCAGGGCGCAAGGTGCTGCCATCTGCGCAGATGGTCGCAATGACCGACACCAGCTCGCGGTTGCCGCTGCCCTGCGCATGCTGAACACGTTTTCCACGGGCCGCCGTGACGTGCTCACGAGGAGCAACACCAAGCTGGACGCCACACTCGTCCATCTTGAAAATGCGGTCAGGAGTGATGTTGTGCTTCTCAATAAGGTCTTTGAGAAGCTCAAACCACCTGGCCACACGCTCTGGAGACAAAGCAGAGGCGCGAATGGATTCCAGACCCTTGCTGCAGTAAGTCGACAAGCGCTGCCAATGCCTGGTCTTGAACCGAGACACCCATTGCTTGCCGACCCCTTCCCAGGTGTCCTTCACCTTCCCACGCTTGCGGATGAGGGTGTCTGCTAGCTCGGCGATGTGTTTATCGTTTGGTGCAAAACCACGATCACCCATGCCGATTATATACTTGACTAGCATATCCTCCCCTTCCGCACCCAGAAGGGTCTGCGCAGCATCTCTGTCAGAGCGGGCCTTACGGCCATCGATGCGGGCGCTCAGGGTGGCATGGCTGATGCCAAAGCGCTCAGCAACCTTGCGCACACCTTGTGGAGTCCCCATGCGGCGAAGCCGCTTCCACTCCTCCACAGCCTTGCGCTCGCGCGCGTGGCGATCAAGGCGTGCATTGAGGCGCGCTTGTTTTTGGCTTTTGACGCGCGGCGGCATCTGTCGGTCGAAGAAGGAGACGTGGTCAGCGGAACAGCGGAGCCAGTACCGGCCGGAGCAGCCAGTACGAAGTGAACCAGCTCTCTCTCATCCAACTCTTATTCTCATCCTCCCAAATTTTAATATAGCATTTTATAGGTACTTGGCCGTAGATATGTGAGGAAATGCTGTAGGAATACGCTTTGACCGGTCGTGCAGACATGGAAATGCAAAGTTGCACAGTCGGTTTTGGCCGCTTGACCAACCATTCAACACTTCCTCCACCCGCTCATCAAAACCCAAACTCGCCCAAACTGTGCAGTCGCTTAGATAACATATAGAAGAGTATACGATATTAATTTGAAAATTTATGGAGCACTGTATCGGCGACAGGAACGGTTTGTATCGTTGCTATATAGTGTCTCGTTGGACCGTCAGATACTGTAGGATGAAAGAGGTCTGCAGCGCGATCGCCAGGGAGTTCCATGCTTGCGCATTGGCCCTGGGGTGACTCTTCTGACCGTTCCTGCGCGTGCAGTAATCGGTGTTTTCGAGGTAGAACGGCGCATCAGCGTTGTTGTGAACGAGCAACAAACAGAATTTCTCGATGCGCTCCTGGCGGCGGGCGACGAGCTGGGTCACCTGCGTGTAGTCGAGGTGTGGCATGCCGTCGAAATCGAGACGCAGCGTCTGGAGCTCCTTCAGCGTGTTCCCCGCAACGCATTCCTGGCCGTATTTCGAGGCCAAAGCGTAGAGGTGCAGCGCATCCTCTTGCATATCGGCCTTGTGCAGGACTAAGAGCAGTATCTCGAGTGCCTCGGCCATCTCGTATTTCTCCGCCACGCGGAGACACAGCTCGAGATCGCCGAGGTTGGCGAGACGCGAGAGACCAGGCGCGAGCCCCGTGCCGCAGCACAGGTGAAGAAGGACCTCCAGCGTCAGCCCGTCCCCCGATACAGCGATTGCGTCCTGCTTGGTTTCTCCCTGTGGCAGCGTGAACAGCGTGCGGAACCAGCCTGACGCGCAAGCTAGATGCGATGACTCGATGTGGAACTTGACGCCGTCGGCAGAGACGAGCGTCGTATTTGCTGGGCCTGGAAAGGCGGCGTGGGCTTTAGATGTGGCGTTGCGGCTCATGGCGGCGGTGACGGTACCTGGTTAAGAAGAACACGAGGCGTCGGGCCCGGCCGTGCCAGGTATCACCGAGTTCATTCATTGCTGTACAGTGTAGATTGATACCGTGACAGTAGCCGGGGAGATGGAATGAATCAGAATGCGCTATGAATGTGGCATACAGGCCTGTGAGACGGCTCTTGAGCGACCACAACGTAGATCCTCAGGAAAACGGAGAGTATAGTAAGGACTGCTCGTATCATAGGCCATCATAGCTATTTCCTCTTCTCCGGAAATAGGACGTCGCAGCTCTATGCGGCTTAGAGAGAGCGCGCTGTTGATGCGACGACTAAGCACCCAGTGTACGTTTGCAATCGCTTGCTGCGGTCTGTTGATCTGCCTGTCGACCAGCAGCGGGTGCGGCTGGCACTCGAAGGGCTTCTTCCACAAACAGCTACGAAGACTGGCTCCGGCCAGCGCCGGCCTCAACGTCGAAGACCGCGTACGGCTAACAGCGACCCGCCGCCCGTCGAACTCGCCGACGGCTGGACTTCGACCACCGTCTGCAGTGCTCGGCGTCGACGTCAACCTCCGCCTCCGCCTCTGGCGGCCGCCTGCTGCAGTCCAACGGCACCAGCATCTTGGCGACGCCGCTACCGGCGCCTATTAACCAGCTCCTGAATTTCCCCCCCGGCCCGTTTAGTCGCTATATCGGCGCGCGTGCAAGTGCGAGATCTTCTACGCGATTTGCTCTTCGGTGACACGTTGGGGGCGCGCAACCGTTGTCGATCCTTGGGAATTGATAATTACGGACTGGAGGCTGCTGGATGAACTCGCCTGGTCACAGGCCGCTGAGCGCGGTCACAGCGTGAAGGTCGTTCCCAAGGGGCACAGTTTGAATCAGTGGCACCAACATCGCGCAGCGTTCGCACGGAGCTCCCTCCATATGCTCAGCAGCACGTCTGGCTACCACAGTCAACCCTAGCTGCCTGAGTCCATACGGGTGACGTTGGATCGCTTGCGGCACGAGTTGCCCGACGTAACGCATGACAACGCGAACCACCGCCCAACGGCGATGCAAACGGCGAGCCTCTGCACTCTCAGCAGACCGTCCGACTATCAAAGTCGACCTTTGCTGCCCAAGCCCGTGCACCAGAGCGCTCAGCTGCCGTCCCAATTAGGAAGGTAGTGGTTCATGGGTAAGTTCTGTAATATCTCCCAAGGCCTGTAGGCCGGGTCTCATTCGGATCCGACCTATCACTATAGGTTATTTGGGTAAAGTACAGGTGGTCTTGTTACAGCGCGCCGGATCTCATCTCGACACAAAAGTTTGCAGCGGGGCCCATCGCAGTTGCACGCGGTGTTGAGCGTGTGCTTGTGCCCGACCAAGTGTATGATGATGCGTTATGTGTCAGAAGAGTAAGAAGGCATGCCGATGAGAACTTGCCACTGATCAAATGCGCGTTCCCTAAAATAGCAACAGTCCACACACAAACCGAAGCATACATCAGGCTTATATTCAAACCCCAGGCTGAGGTGGGATTAGCATACTTCAGCCAACATTCTGGTGAATAATTCATCTCACGAATGTTTCACAATATACTGAGTTTGAGTTTTTTGCAAGGCCTGTTGGATGATAACTGGGTCGTTGGTTGCACGGTAGTATGCGTCGCCCACCGCGTATTGATCGTCAAAGGTCACTTCAAGCAGCCGCATAAACCGCTATAATGAAAGCATGAGGTTGGAAGGGTCGTGATGCAGGAAGACATACGGTGAGGGATGTACATGCACATGGCTGGTAGTATTCGCCTTCGTATCTATCGTAGAACTGAAATGTGGGCAAGCCGATGTCGAACCTCAGCTGGATGTCCTGCATAACGCCGTACACCCGCTCGAGCGTTGTCGCCTGACGCTCAACCTCGTCGTGAACGGCAGATTGATCATTCCTAAATGCAGCAAGCGTCAGATTCATCCACCCCGTCTAAGTGAACTCTTCGCGAACGCATGAGAAAGGGAGAGATATGTCTGAATGACGCTGAGTTGCTCCGAGAGCCTCGTACGCAGCCCGCCGACCTCCTTCCTCCCGCCGAGGATACTCCATGCTGTTACCGCCCATTACTGACACCACGCGACCGCGCCAACCTTACTTGTCATCCGCACCTTGAACACGGCCAACTTGCTGAGAATGGGCTATCTCAAGCTTCTTTTATCTGGTATATTGGTCCCAACTATCTATACTAGTAGACTTGGGTCCCAAGTCCCAGATTTCTCTGAGACCCGTTCTCAACTCCAGCACCAAGTCCCAAAGTTGGGACTCGGTCCCGAGGAATTGAGCACCAGAGTCCAAAGTCGGGACCAAGTCCCAAGTTTGGACTCCCAGCCAAACTCCCCACCGAGTCCTGACTTCGGGATCAGGTCCCACAGTCGAGAAGTCCCAAATCCAGGACCGAGTCCCAGGTCTCAACGGTCACCGGGATATCTGGGACCAAGGTCCCAAATCTCAACCGGTCCCGGATTCCCTGGACCCAAGTCCCGGATTCACCTCGGACGGCCCAAGCCCAAAGTCACAATTTTATGTACATCGAGGAATACAAGCTATCAAACACTTCATTTTTTCAGCCACACATGCTGCAGCGCTCCATCGGCGCTCACTCGCGCGCTCACATCTCTCTGCAACAATCCTGCCAACCAGTCGCGAGCTAGTTCACTCAGAAGATTGCGCATTGTGACAAAAACATTACGCACCTTCCTCACCAACACCGTATCCCTGCAGCTGCACCCAGTCTGGCCTGAACGCCCCTGTTAACATGAGCATCGGCGTCTCTCCAGTCAGGCTAAAGTCGATCATAAGAACGGATCTGCACGAGACCG
The DNA here is from genome assembly GCA_037042915.1 of Auricularia sp. M13. Classification (NCBI taxonomy): domain Eukaryota; kingdom Fungi; phylum Basidiomycota; class Agaricomycetes; order Auriculariales; family Auriculariaceae; genus Auricularia; species Auricularia sp. M13. Next base: position 17,524 of record CM073201.1, read on the forward strand.
ATGGCACTCACTAGTCATAGAGAGTCATTCCCAGGCTCCACAGGTCTGCGGCGACGGTGTATCGTCCACAGTCGACGACCTCTGGGGCCCGGTAAGCAGGTGTTCCCGCTAAGCCCTGTGTTGACGGTCAGTCACCCACCGTGCGAAGCACGCTGCACATACCGTAACCCAACCCTCCTCCGTGGCGACAGCGGCCACACCAAAATCGGCGAGCTTGACGTCGAAGTCGCCTTCGCCACAAACCACAACATTCTCCGGTTTGATATCCCTGTGCGCGACCGCTCGCGAGTGGAGGTGCATCACAGCGGCGCAAAGACCACGCGCAGCGGTCTTTGCGAGACCAGTGTCTACAATTATCAACATCAGTATAACCCTAGAATCATAACACGCACTACTCACTCAGTCGTCCCTTCGTTGTAACGAAATCCCACAGGTGTCCGCCCGCAAGGTATTCCATGACGAGGCACACGTGCCCGCGCTCCTCGAACACATCTTCGAAGGCCACGATGTTCGCGTGCGATAACAGAGCCAATATCCTAGCCTCGTCGAGAAGCTGCTCGCGACGCCATGAATATTCTGTGCGCACGGCCTGCTTCGATATCTTCAAGGCGTAGACCAACCCGCTCGACATGCACGCGGCACTGTAGACGACACCGCATGCCCCGCTACCAATACTGCGTCGGTTGAGCCCACGCCCTTGTGCCGTGTTGAGGAGCGAGGCATACTGTTGCTGAAGCTCGTAGCGTTCTCGAACTATATCTTCCACGTTTTCCTGGCTGTACGCAGAGAATCCCCAGTCCTTGACCGTTGTGCCGTCGTATATGATCTGCTGTACGTGCCATCTTTTAGTTGAAGTACAGCCAGATATGCCCACCTCGTGCGCACCTCGTCCCGACAGTTTGTCGATGGTTCTGACGATCTGGCCATCGCCACGCGCGGGCTGTAGACGGAGACGTTCATCGGTCCAAGCCGTTGCTCGCGCACTTCGCCCTGTGAGCTCGATACACCGTTTTTTGCCTTGAAGTGCAGTTCGCGGCTAGCGCGCCGCGATACGCTTCGCGTGTCGCGCCCACTCGACCCCCAAGAGCGCGGGGCAGGACGCCGTGCCCGCATTCTGCACGCGTGGCGCGGCTTCCTCCACATCTAGCTGTGCTGCGCCGTGTGGCTGTTCGATACAACCCGCGAGCTTGCTTGTGGGCGTCGCACGCGACCTTCAAGAACATCGCGACGCCCGAGCGCGCGTGAGGACGTGCGCGTTCGCCGGTACCCTCTGGACGCGCTCCGCTTCCAAGCCTGCTGGCCTCCCCCGCCTTATGCCGCGCCATTGGCTAGGCAAGACGTTCTTGTACCTGGCGGGCTTCATGGCTGGGAAGGCGCACTCCGAGTCCTTGTGCTGCTGTGCGCGAGACGACCTCCACGAGCTCGTCTCCGTTCGCGCTCGCCTTGAGCACGACCGCCAATCTGCACGCCGTCTCGCTGCCGGCAGCACCAACGCCGTTGCTCAAGCCCGCATCGTCGACCGAGCTCCTCCCCTTTTCCCTCTGGGTTATCGCATCGCCCACTGCGGCTTCGCAAAGACGCGCCCAATCGACCAACTCAGACACATTTGGGCACCGGCTGACGGTCGCGCTCGTGGCACCGGCGGACGAGATGCCTCAGAAGACGACGCGGTTCCGTTACGAGGTGAGGGCGCAGCCCGTCTCGAACCAAACCTCTGCCGCCAGCATGATCTATTTGCTGCGACGTGTTGCGTACAACTTGCGGCTTCTGTTCAGCATTTCATCTTTTATCCTAGACGAGAGGTCGTCTGAGCACTCACCTTCTGCAAAACAGTTCCGCTCATGCTGTCCTTCGTCGTATACCTCACATATGCCGCGACGACATTCAGCCCGCTGCTGTGGCCCAGCAGCCCCTTTCGGTCGCAGCTTACGCCGATCATGCAGCAGTGCTGGAACCTGTTCATTGGTATTGTGCGGCGGCGGCAGTCGGGCCCTGACGACGCAGCCAGGGCCGACGACCTGTGGAGGAGCATCCCCGCGCATGACAAGCCCCACACCCTTGCGTCCGCGCTGTCCTGGCTCAACCAGTCGATCCGTTCGCCCGACATGTTTACCGCGTTGCTGAACGCGCTGGGTGAAGTCAACCTCGGCCGACCCACCGCGCAGAGCCTACCATCGACTATGCGCCAGAGCATCCTGGACAGCATACAATCGGAAACCCACTACGACCGCCTCCACAAGACGCGTATACCTACAGAGCGCCTGTCGCGGTACTTCCGCGCCGTGTCCAATATTGTGACCAGCGACGACGATGCCCATCGCATCGGTTCGCAGTTCGCGCATGCCCTTGTCAAGCGCGCCATGGCGGAAAGCGACGCGCGGTCGCCTAGCTCTTTGTCTCGTACTCACACGATGTCGAGTCTGACCACGCGCGCCTTGAGTTCCGATAAGGCGTTACCCATGGACTCGTCGTGCACTTCGCCGTGGCCTCCAATCACTGCGTGTCTGTCAGTTGACATTCGTCCTGCGTGATTTCCTTGATCTTGTTTTTGATATCTGCGCCCTTTTGTAGCACCTTCGACGGACTGCGCTGTCCCTGGTGGATGCCGAACCTCGACGCCTGACGCCGTTCGTCTCGCGCGCGACGACTGCCTTTCTCTGTTAACTACATCAGTACTTTGCTTGCGTCCATCAACACATTCGAACTGACGCTCTTTCCGCGGCACTCCGTCCAGACTGGCTGACCGTTCAATTCCTCTCGCGCGCCACACGCCGCAGATGCTCGACGGCGCGTTTCCCTTTGGTGATGGCGTCTTTCTCCAGCGTCTGGGGGGGGGGGGGGCACGCGGCCCGCTCCTACAGTTCGCGTTCGCGGCTCCTCGTCGTTCGCGCAACCAGCGCGTTGACCGCGTGCAACTGCCAAATTCGCGTGCTTCAGCACCTTGATGGTCGGCATTGAACTCCTCGTCCACCTCGTCGCTGAGGACCTTGATAGCCGCGACCTGCCGCCGCAATATCGAACACGTCTGCTCAGCTGGCGTCGACACGTCTATTCCTCAACCTATCCCTCCACATACATGCATCGTCGATCTCGTCTCGCTGGTTGCGCGTGTTTGTAACCTTAGACCTTTGCAATAGTCAGTCATATATTCTTTCTTGAACCCGAACGCACCTCTGCCCAGGTCAACCTCTGCTCATCATGGTCACTACTTCGCAGCCGCCCTTCCCTGTTCTTTGGCGCGCGAGGTAGCGCTGAGACGAGCCCGCTGCTTTCTCCCGCGTAACTTCATTTTCCTGTCCCTTTTTTCTGCGGATAACTCGCGCCGTCGATTCCAGATGGCGAGAAATGCGTAGCCAAACAGAATTGCGTGGGCTTGCGACAAATATGACAGTGTCTTGCGTATCTTTCGAAGCCCCGAGTTTCCGCATTCCGCGGCGCTCGAGTTGATATGTCTGAGCTGCGAGTTGAAGTGCTTGTAGTTGTTGATAAAGCACGCCGGCGAACAGCGTGAGTGGCCCTCCTTGTGAAACTCGTCGATGAGGAAAATCGTGTCCTTGAAGAACTCGGCCTCGCGCAGCATGCAGTAAGGCGCGAGTGCGCACGCGAAGTCGTATATCACGTATTTTGGCGCTTTCTTCCAATGCGTGAACAGAGCAGAAAAAACGTCGTTGCGCCCCTCGCCGTGCGGTATAACGTGGAACCCGAGGCATACGCTGTGCGTGCACCAAACTGCCATTAGTCCGCCGGTGATGCCTTTCTTCACGTAGGCCTCATAGTACTTCGAGCAGCCGACCGCCCGCCCGATCGCTGACAGTCGCGCGCTCCGTCTTCTTGTCTGTCGGTAGACGCGGATATGTCGGTCGGTCGCGAACGCGCCGTCGCCCATAGAACGTTCCTGTCTGGCCGAGGTATGAGAACTGCTGCTCCTGTGTACGCCAGATGCTAACTTACTTCGCGCCAGTCTTCCTCGCTTGGTTCAATCGCCGCCGATTCCGGATCGTTGCTTGACAGGCTAGCCAGGCTTCGTATCGCGCGATCTACGACAAACCGCGCGACGTCCTTGACGGGTTCCGATATCGCACCGTCAAGCTGAATTTCATGTCGAAGAATCCGTCCCAAAGCAGGAACGATACGCAGCAGAGCTTCGGCCGATTTTGCATGTCCTGATTTCGCAACGAGGTCGAGGGACTCCCAAGACTCGCGTGGTGCGAACTGGATGACTGGCTCATATGCGAGCAGCTGCTGGGATATCAGCTTATGTTGAGCGGAACATCATCACTGTCAGTCACCTGTTCCAACAGCTCGAGATAAAGCTTCGTTTGCGGCTCTGTAACTTCTCTCCACGTCGACCGTACATGCGTCTCGAACAGTTTGCCCAGCCCGACGTTGACTTTCTTCAACTCTTTCGCAATCCCGGGGAGGCTCTTCTGCATGGCGTCGTCCTTCTCATCCATATCTTGGCGACGCTTCTTCGCGCGCCGCTGAGCTGCGGTCTCGTCCACGTCTGCGTCGACGAGCATGGTATCGAATATGGACTCCTTGGCGTCGCGGCCTTGCGCCGGCAGCGGGCTCTTGTTTCCCGCCCCAACCTTTTTCCTCCATCGAACCGCGTTCTGCGCTCGGGTTCGCAATAAACCCGTAACGAGGGTTAACTTTTCCGACGGCGGTAAGACGTTGTCCCTGACGGTGTCTCCAGTCGTGGTCGGCGGCCGGAGAGTCCCCGACTCCAGTTTAGCGTCGAAACCGGCTGTGACGCCGTCGAAAATGACAACTTCCGGGCTGTCTCCGCACTGGGAGCATGCGAAACTGTTGATGAGTTGCTGGATTCTCAGGAACGAGAACCAGACTTTGCGTAGGGTGGTATCGGATACGAAGGCCTCCGGCGAGCGGTGTTCGATATAGCTATTGACAGTGTGCTTGCAAAATGCGTGGAAAGGCGCCTCGTAGCTCGTCATGCTGCTCGTGAACGAGTTGAGCAGCTCGTGACTGTAGAGGTGCTCGTTGTTGTAGTTGAATATCCCGAGCTCCCGCATGTCCGGTCCGCACCGTTTGCGGCACGACGAGCAGCGCTGAACTTCGATCGTGGCCTCGTAGGCGCGAACTGAGGTGTACACGATGCACTTCCTATCCTGGACGGGCGCCAGCGCCAAAGCCACACCGCCACATGCACACCGAGCGTCTGTGTCGATCCTAAACCTGGCTGGGAGAGGATCGACCAGTGCAAATGACGCAATGTCATCTCGAGGCAGACGCGCCCATTCCGGGGGTGCGACGGGCAGGTAGGACACGCTGCGATGAGTCTCTGGGCTGCGTGCTTGATGTTCTTCTTGACATGTCAGCACACTACTAATGCAGATATCTCTCTGGTGCGCTCACCTGGGCCCGGATTCTCTGCCTCGGCATGGTGACATTCGCCGTCTTGCTTGCGGTGGTCATCCGGCGTTCCGTCCTGACCGCTCAACTCAAGAAATACAGCGTTCTTGCGGGCCGAGGCGATGTGCTCGCAACCGCGCCCGTGCTTCCGACAGAGCCACTGTCCCGCGTCGACTGAGTGCCCATAATGAGACACAATGGCCTTGCCCCGTGTGCGCGAGCCGCACACGAACATCGACAGTGCCGGTCCGCAATCCGCGGTCTTGTCGCGGCGAAACAGCACGGATTCGGGGTTATCTGGCGGTCTCGTTAGCACGCGACAACTCGCCGTGCAACTCGCGCCCGCCGACTAACCATATTCCGAGAATGATTTGAATCTCGGTCTCTCTGAGTCCTGGACCAATCGCGTGTGCACGCAGCGCCCTCCCTGAGTAAAATCCGGGCATGGACTGCAGGTGTAAGACGACTTGTGCGACGCCGTCACCTCGACTTCGATCACAGTCCACCCGTCCACACCGTCGATCCCTTCCAATTGATCCCAGTCACACAGTTGTGCGACCCATGTCCTAGGATCTATCTGGAAAAATCCAGAGTCCGTTGCTCGACTGCACGACAGTACACCGGATACACCTCTTTCAGGGCACTGTTACACGCTTTCGGTTTGCGACGACCGGGACTTTTACATAGGGAGGACGATTGGGTACATTCAATAACATGATTCGGAGGTGGGCGGGGTGGTGAGGTGTGCTTCGGCAGATTGTCATCCGGGAGGGACTTGGGAATCGTTCTGGCAGGTCCCCGACCACGGCGTACGCGGGGCTCGAGAAACACTGGTGCCATTCCCAAATTGTCCTTCAATGCATTTCAAAAAATCGATATTAATTATACACCGTTCTTCGCGGGTAGATAAAAACTCACGGTCCTTTTTGGAATTTAGCAAGTCAACGGTGTACGATCCGACAGACGGTATTTCCGATGGTACCAAGGTAACTGCCCAAAAAAAAAAGGTGGTTTAATCACCAAAATCACGATTTTTTCCAGGGGAATGCGTACAGAGTCCGAGAGCGACGCGACTTGACACGCGTAGGGCCTTCCTGGCCGCACGCCAAGTGCAACCACAGCGAGCGCAGCCCACTCCTGATTACCACTACACCTAACGTCTAGGGTAGGGCTGTCAAGGACGAGGGCCGAAGGGGAAGGGGTGGGGTGCGCGCGTGCTGTGTGAGCGGAGAGACTGAAGATACGGATGATTCCGTTCGAGTCCGAAAGCACTTGTCCCTCGCGCGCCCTCCCCGCCCCGTCGGCGACCACCCGAGACGATTCGGTGTGGATCGCCGACGGCTCCCATCAGTAGTGCCACCTCCCATCACGCTGCGCCGAGCTACCCTGTGCTGCCCTGCACGCGACACCCAGTAGCGCACTCTGGATTTCCGGTGGTCGCAGATCTGCGGTTGCCAGATGGCGAATATCTCTCCGTCGCGTCATCTGCGGTTGCCATATTCTGTCGACAACGACAAGTCGCGACAACGTGCATCTGCGGGTGCGGTAGAGGTTTCACAAGGTGCCAGGCCGTGCTGCTGCGGGCCAACGCGTTTCCTCCATACTCATCTCATGCGCGTCCACCCAGACCCATCCAAGCCTCAAACCAGGATACCGATAATTAAAGCCCGTGTCTGTTCCTCCAGTCCGTGTGGCCCCATAGCCCATCATGTGCATTTTCGGCATAATGAAATTCCACTTGAGTCGTACCTGTATCACCCCTGCTGCTGCTGCGACCAATCGAGCGGTTTCAAAAGCCCTCCCGCTCCATCAAGGATCTGCAAGTTCTATTATCCCGCAAATGCATCCAAGAGTCAGATATTCGCCCTGGGACCGTACAAGCACGGGCTCGCCGGTATATGACATTAGACTGCATTACTGGCATCCACTGGCTCACGTCCTTGACAGACATTTTTTCCGCTGGAAGGAAATCAGGTCTGATACCAGATTTTGCTGACCGACTGGATCTTCGGTCAGTAGTTTAACCCGCAATCACAGCGCACAATCTTGCTGATTTGCATTCACTCATTTTCTTCGACTTCTTAGCTTGATACACACTTATGCATAATCCAGTCTCAATCAACTTTCGTGGAAACTAGAATGACATTGGCAATAATTGTGTATCTAGTGCTCAAGGCGTGCATACGGTTCAGCGGCGGCGAAGGCGGCGCGCTCTGAGCGCCATCTTGACCACTTTTGACTGGAGCTGCTCGTTCGCCAGGTTCGCGGCGATCAGGGCGTCCTCTGCGTCCTTCTTGGCCTTACGAAGCTCCTCGACTGCGGCTGCCGTCTCGGCCGCCTGCTGCTGCCGCGCCCCGGTCATCTCACGGAACCACACGTCCCGGATTGCTTGGGGCAGGGTGGGCGCGTCGACCTCGACGCGGTCGCTGTGCCACGTGTATGCGTGACCGAGCCCTTCCTTGGGCATCGCGACAATCATAACCGACGCGCCGAGGCAGTCGGCCAGATACTCGCCCTATGATGAACTGCGTCAATGACTGCGAGTCACCACTTCCGAGGGTGAACGCACCTTCTGGACCACCGAGTTGACCATGGGCTTAAAGTCGTGCTTGACGGTCTTATGCACAGCTTGCACGCGAGCCCACCTTCCTGGGTAGTTGCGCTTGTATGCTGTCCACGGATCGAACGGTCAGTACGGCGAGCAACAGCGACGAATGAACCAGACTGACTGATATTTTCGCCCGCAGCGGAACTTCCTTTCCACCCATTGCCGATGACCGTTGTCGCGTTGTCCTCCTGCTTTTCAAGTGCAACGCGCTGGTCGACCGTCTTGCTGAGGAGCTCGCGCAGAGCCGTGGATTTGGCGGCGGCGGATTTGGCGGCGGCAGCGGCGGTGTCAGCGTCGGCAGTGGCAGCAGTCTTCGCGGCAGCGGAGTCGCCCGTCTTGCAGGCAGCCAACAAGGCCTGCTGCTCGCTCACCTGCTCCGGCGAGGGATTCGCCATCTCCAGTGCGACCTTCTGACGGGTCTTGTCCGGCTCGTCCGCGATCTGCTGGTGCAGTTTGACGAGTCGCGTTTCCGAGTCCATGTCGTCGTCGCTGTCAATTATGCCGATGTACGCCGCCTGGTTGAAGTACTCGCCAATCGGTTCATTGTCCACGAGGTCCACGCCGTCCATCCCGGCGGCTGCAGTGGCGTTGGCATCGGTGTCCTCATCGGCGTCGTCGTCGTCGTCGTCGGCGTGTTCATCCGCATCCCCGTTGGCACTGGAGTCGTCCTCGCTGGAGCCGACGTCGATGTCCTCGTCGGCCTGCACATTTGCGCTGGACTCGTCGTCACTGGCACCGTCGACCTCAGTGCCATCCTCGCCGACTCGTCGTCGCTGGCGCCGTCGCTGTCAGCATTCTCCTGGCTCTGGGTGTCAGCGTAGTCTGTGTCCTGCGTATCATCGCTGACATGGTCCTCGCCGCACTCACATCGTCAGCGGTGTTGGCGTCCTCGCTCATGGCCTCGGCGACGCGGCTGGACTCGTCATCACTAGCACCGTCGACCTCAGTGCCGTCCTCGCTCGACTCGTCGCCGCTCGCGTCGTCGCTGTCAGCGTTGTCCTGGCTCTCGTCGTCAGCGTGGTCTGCGTCCCTGCGTATCATCGCTGACCTCGTCCTCGCCGCGCTCACGTCGTCAGCCGCCTTGGCGTCCTCGCTCGCGCTCTCGTCGCCAGCGATGTTGGCGTCGTCACTCTCGGCATCGCCGTCGTCCTCGCTCATGTCTTCGCAACGCGTCGTCCTCGCCGTTGTCCTCGCCTTCTCCGTCGTTGCCGTCGGTCGCATAATCGTGGTACCCAGTGATTCCCGCCCACTCTTCCTCCTCGTCTTCCATCTCGACATCGCCTGCGACGTCGGACGAGGCGGCTGGTCCCAGCGAGATGGACGTGGTGCGGTGGACGAGCACGAGCGCAGAGTCATCGCTGCCTTCGGATTCTGAGTCCAGCGACATCTCGTCGGTCTCCGCGCCCGCCTCGAGCAGGGCGCTGGCCTTCTTTACGTCGTCCAGCAAGGCCGCCTGACGAGTGTCCGTCTCCTTCGCCCTGGCAGCTTTTTTTGTGAGCTTGGGTGCGGCAGAGCTCGCTCCGAAGGAACCGCCCTGCGTCCTAGCCTGCCAAACGTATATCAGTCGTCGACGGTTAGATAATGGCGGAAAAAAACACCCACTGGGCAATGCGTCCAGTGGTGGTGCACGTTGCGACCACTGCCTGAGCAGGTCTTGCACACCGGCACGTTCTTCCTGGATGTGGCAGACGCTTTGAACGCGCGCCCGACCGCGCCTTGGAGACCTTGACCGGCGAGCCGGGGCCCGAGCGCAAGCTTCGGCGGCGCGAAGTGGTTTGTCGGCGAGTGTTGGGCGGCATGGCGAGCGTCGAGGTAAGAAAGCGTCGAGGAGGTGTTCGTGTGTTGCGCGGGGGGAAAGGCGAACGAACTGCACCAGAGCAAGTCCGCCAAATGATATCTGGGACTCAGCCCAGCAAGCACTTGTGTGTCTGTGACACCGTCGGCTTCTCACGGTATCATGCTAATTATTTATTTTTCGCAGGGTTCTCTCGGATCCATCATGACACCAACGATCCCGCGGCGCGGCATGTGCTGCCCTGACCGAGGCCTGGGAAAGTTCCGCGCTGGGAGATCAAATCGACTTGGCCAAAAATTTCAGTCACGGTGCGTCGGCGATTGCTTTGGAGTGAGCGCGTTCTCACATAAGGCAGCTCATGCGAGAGCCGACGCCTGTCGCCCAAACGCCCCACCCCCCCATGACCACCAACGACCGCAAAAGCAGCAAACGCGACAACCTCACGCGCAAGGCCAGCGCCGCCCGACACCGTCCACCGCCTGCCTCAGCACCGGATCCTCCTCACCGCAAGGCGCGCGCTGCCGCAAAGCGAGCTGCAGACAAGCTTCTATGCTCCCCGGACCATCCCGTCCAGTCAGTCAAACTCCCGGGAGAACCCAGCCGCGACCGCATGCAGTGCCCTCTCTGTGGTGCGACCGGCGTAGTCGACCTCTGGCGCACGCCTGGCAAAAACGACCCAGGGAAGATCTGGTTCGGTGTACGTGTTCGTTTGTGCTCATCGCCTGTCAGCTTAACGTCTCTCAGTGCGCGGCCGCCTGCAAGGACGACATCAAGGAGCTCGAGAACTCCTTGGCCGGCCCGCACAAGCGCTCACTTTCGTCGTGCTTTGCGTCCTTCACCAACGACGACCTATGCTTCGAGTCCTGGGTTCCGAACTTGCTGCGCGCACTGTCTGACGTTGGCAGCTCTCCCACCAAGTCTGACAAGGCCAGGCCGGCATCCAGGCCTGAAGACGTCCGCGACGCCGCAGGCAGCGACGCTGCTGCCGACGATTCCGAGATCAGCAACACCGCAGGCAGTGACGGTGACCGCGACGGTCCCGACGCCGCCCCATCGACCGATGACGAGGTGCGACCGGCTCGCCGTCAGTCCGCGGGCAAGAAGACGAACGACGAAGATAGCCAGTCCAGCGCTGGCAGCGACGTCGGCGCCGAGGATCCGTCCGATTTGGACATTCAGATCAATTCCCGCTATGTCTTCGTCTTCCTCGAACTCCTCGTACGTGCTGGTTACCCGCGCACACGTGAACTTTGCTCACACTGTCATAGGACGGCAAATCCAAGATGGTCATGCACCGGTTTGCCTTCGACAAGATGAACTACTGCGACCTGGACAAACGCACGAGCAAGTACATTGACCAGCATCACGGCGTGCTGTCGCTCGAGGGCTGGCACGGCCCAACCCACGAAAAGGGCTGGAAGACTTTCACCAACATCCCGCCCCTCGATGTCGTCCCCATCATCGACAACGAGGTCAAGTTGCGTATAACGTACAAGGACCATCCGCAGGGCCCGCGCCGTCCCGCCACGCCTGACCCGGTGCCGGAAAAGCAGCGCGAGACCTCTGTCGTCATCGATTTGACAGTCAGTGACGACGACGAAGCCAACGTCGGACTGGACGCCGCCATCGACTCGGATTACGAGAGCGGGTTTTTCTCGCCGCCGTCACCGCCTCGCTCCGCGAAATCATCCAAGACCCGCACCGCGAAGTTGGGCTCCCTCAAGCAGCTGAAGCCCGATACCGCCAAAAGCTCCGCCGCCATCAAAACCGACCGCTCGTCGCGCGACCAAGTCCACCCCGATCCATCGCGACGCCCTCGGAAACAATACCAAAACGACCTCGGCGACCAGCAGCGGCGAGAAGAAAGCCGATGCAGTCGGCACCAAGCAGCCTGGGCTGGCGGCGAAGAAGAACACGGCGAAGGACGCGGCGAACAAGGACGCGGCGAAGGTCGCGGCGAAGACCGCGGTGACGACCGCCAAGTCTCCGCGAGATGGGAAGGCTACCTCCCAGCGCGCGGAGGGCTCTGGCAAAGGTGCGCCGAAGGTCACCGCTGCTGGCGCTAGCGTCAGGAAAGCCATGGGTACCGCGAGTGTCAAGAGGAGCGGGGCCGTGGCTCAGAGCGCATCGCCGTCGACTTCTAAGTCGTCCTCCAAACGGCCCGCGTCGCGCGGGCTCGATGAATCGCCCAAGAAGAAGAGGAAGATCAATCCGTTTTCGTCTTGATGGATAGGTATCTTTTTGCAATAATCTCAAAGAGCGAGCCTGCTTCTTTGAAACCAGAATGTGTAGAAAACTCTTTACAGAGAAAAAAAAAAATCGTTCATCTAATCTGCGGATATGGCGCAAAACCGCCGTCGTCAATTGTCGGACACGCATCCGTAACTACAGGGGGACCATTTGTATATCTTGAGCTCGTCAGCCGGCGGTGTGCTCAGGTTTCTCCGCATGCTTGGCGAGGCGAGCCGCAACCTGTTCGACGGTCATGAGAGGCAGCGCGCGGACGGTCGTGCGATTGACGATGCTCTCATGCGTGAAATGCGCGATGCAGATGCGTTGCCCGCCGCTGTATGTGACTCTGTGAGGAAAAACGGCGCCGCGAAGGAGAATGAGGGTGCCGGGCATGTAGTCGATGTCGTGGTTGAGGACCTTGAAGCAACCCTCAGTGTAGTTGCCAATCGTGAGAACTGGCGTCCATGCGAATTTTTTATCACGCCGGTCTGTGTGCAGGGCCGTTTGCCGATTGTAGATGAGTGACCGGCCGTGGAAATATGTGGGATCATATTGAGACAGGATCTTGTAGGACGGGATAGCGTTTCTCAGCTGATCTCTTGCTGCGGTGAGGAGCGCGTGTTGGTCCGGGTCGATGCACTGCAGAAGGTGGTCGATACGCTGAGAGACGACTCTCAGCTTGTCCATGAGAAGCATCGCCGCGTTGAAATCCTTCACGCGACCGCCAACAACGTCAGTGGCGGGACCAGCTTGCCCGCCCTTGCGACAGGCGACGGTCATCAGCCGTGTCATACGTGCAAGTTTGGACGATACTCACGTCGTGTCCGATGGCATTCCATATGTTGACGAGTTGGAAGCAGCCCGAGATCTCTCCCTTAATGTTACTGCGGTTGTATGCACTGCGCTTGTTGCGCACCCGGCCGAGTGTCGAGAGAGATTTCCACGTCCTCGCCGAAGTCCTGGAGAGATCGGAACAGTAGTTTCTGTGAATGAAGTGAGCTCAGCGCCTCAGATGTACAGCAGAACTCGGAGACTTGCGTGAGCGTCGTCACCGAGGAAGTTTGGAAAGACCCAGCATAGCGCGACACCGTCATCGTCGCGCAAGACAAAAGCTTCTGTCCCCTCGCATCTCACGCTGTCAGGCTGCGTGGGAATTTTCTTCCCGGTCCAGTTCTCCTGCGTGGCATCTGTGAACGCTGCGAGGCGTATCCCGGGAACATGTTCTGCAGCAGCGCAATATCAGCTCAATCGCATGTTCGAGCAGAAATGAGACGCTTACTAGAGTTCGCAATGGCCTGGCGAGTCTTTCTGCGGTTCATGCTTTGCCAGTTCCTCCATAATTTCTTGGCCTTCTTGATATCCGTGGGAGATGGAGCCGTGCTGCGTCGTAGGACATGTCAAAGTCGTGCAGATGTCAGGGTCACACTGAGAAAATGAACCTGAGGTGCCCAGCAAGCAGTGGTTGAGGCAACATGCCGCTCCTCGCCGCGGAAACGGCCTGTGAAGAGCTACTTTGGCGTGAGATATTGCGCGGCGCCTCGGGGTGGCGTGTGAACGCACTTGCGAATTCGGAGATCAGGAATGAGTTGCGCAATGCCATCGCGGGGTGCGGGACGCGCTGCAGCGGGCGAAGCTTCGTGTCTTGCCACTGAGAGTGCGGGTTCCGTGCGTTTCTCCGCTGCGTGGCGCGCGCGGGCCTGGTGTGCTAGAGGAATGTCCTCGGACGAGCTTGAACCAGTACGACGTGATTTTGAGCGCAAGGCAGCTAGCGGCACGTCTTCGGAGGAGTCGGACGGGACATTCTGACTTTGGCTGCCCTCTAAATGCTGGACCGTGGATGCGTGCTCGCGATCGGCAGCAGCGGCCAACAAGGCATGGTCGAGAATGGAGTCGGCAGCGGTGAGGGGGCGATCGAGTTGTCCGGACAGGAAAATCTGCTCCATGTCGAGTTGGACCGCGGCCGCATAGGGACCTTGACAGTGTCAGCATCTGCATAGACCTGACTGCTGGAGCAAGCAACACCTGAAGCGATGTCCGGGGAACTCATAGCAAGTAGACTGAGAGAGCTATCGGGGTGAGATATCTGAGTCATCTCACCTGCAGTCTAGATATCCGGCATGCAGGTGCGCCGTACACGCGCATGCGGGGCGGCGGCGGTGAGGTGAGGATCGTGTGGCGCGGGACCAATCTGGAGATACCGATAAGATCACTTCCCGTTTGGGCGGCCGGCGAGCACGCGCGTGCGGAGTTAGCACGCTCAACCTCAAACCAACCACAGACGACCAGACAGGCGACCGACGGGCACCTAGCCGTCCCAGCGCCGCTCCTGCGTCGTATTGCGCGCAAAACCGCGCATGACAGTGGAAGTAGGCCTCAAGTGGCTGGGGTGTGGAGGCACATCGGCTTCCATTGCGCGTCGGGACGACTACATGAAATATGTTGCGTGTAGCGCGTCCTCGTGGGGCGGAAAATGCGTTATGACGCTATGGATGCACGGCGACGCGCATTGGAGGCCCATGTGCAGCCACACCACCAGCCCAGCATCATCCGCGCGAACACCAGGGCGAATGTGTCCGGCGGTCAACAGGTCACGTGACCTCATTCTCACCTCGAAGGCACGGTAGGAACAGTGGGACCACTGGATAATGGAGTTCATTGTCGGTTTGCAAAGCAGAATGGACTTCTCACCTCAGTCTCAGCTGTCAAACGGAGGATTTGTGGGTAAGGAACATTTTGACTGGCTTCAACAGAGATGGTACTGACTCTTTGAATCTCAACCAGGGCTATCTCATGAGGACGAGCAACAGACGGTAATAAACAAGTTAAGATATGCACTGCGGTGAACGAGAAAATCGACCGAGAACGGAAAGAGGACACAACGGAGTAAATTAGTGAAGTGCTCGTTTTGTTCTGTATGACCTGGGCATGCTCACCAACACGCATGACATTAGTATCATAGGGCTGCCGATGCGGGGAGACGAGTCCGGATGCATTTCGGCGGGGCACTTGGGCAAAATCCGCCCAAGTCCGACTCTCTGTGACTGGGCAGTCTCGGCTTTGGCCGATATCTTCCCGACCACCATCGCTCACGGCGTCCAACGCCATCAGCACCCCCGCAAGCCCACCCCTTCCCCGCCTTGCTCTGCGCCGGTCACCCTAGACGTTAGGTGTGGCCGTAGTCGCAGCGCAGGTAATACATCTACCCAACTCGCGCGCACACACGTGGGTGCTCCCCTGCCAGTCCACATTGCGCACCGCATGACGCGAACTGTGAGTACGATTTTCTTCGCTGTCATTCTGCTTGCCTGGGTGGCACACGAGATGTCGCTCGCCGTAGAGCAAGGCTTGGGGCCCAGGCCAGACGTTGGCGATCGGGTGTACGGCCTGCTCTGCGGCGAGCGCTTCACTCGCTGCTGGAGATATTATCCGCCACTCAGTTTCTGTGGCTGCATGACACTCGAGACTTGCTGCAGTGCAGGTTGCGAGACCCACGCCCTACCTAGGCGATCAGGTCACGCGGCAGGCTCTGCAGCAAGTCGCGCGTCGACGCAGTCACTATTCTCGCTTGGGCTCGACACCATTGTCATCGAAGCTAATAAAATTTTGCAGAGCACTGCCGTCCCTGTCGACATCGAGCACGCCCACGAGAAACGTGAGTAGATTTTTGTTCACTGTCGTCCTGCATGCCTCGGTCGTAGACAAGATGTACCTCGCCGCAGAGCGAAGCTCGGGGCCCAGGCCAGACGTTGGCGATCGGGTGTACGGCCTGCTCTGCGGCGAGTGCCCTACTCGCGGTGGGAGATCGCAAGTCGCGCGTCGATGCAGACGCAAAACTCGCCTGGGCTCAATGTCATGGTCTTCGATGCTAATGAAATTCGACAGAGCACTGCCGTCCCTGTCGACATCGAGCACCCCCACGAGAATCGTGAGTAGATTTTTGTTCACTGTCATCATGCATGCCTCGGTCGTAGACGAGATGTACCTCGCCGCAGAGCGAAGCTCGGGGCCCAGGCCAGACGTTGGCGATCGGGTGTACGGCCTGCTCTGCGGCGAGTGCTTCACTCGCGGTGGGCGACCGCAAGTCGCGCGTCCATGCAGAGGCCATACTTGTCTGCGCTCAAGGCCATCCTCTTCGAAGCTGATTATATTTCACAGCGAACCAAAACACCTGCCGCCTGCCGCAGACGAGGTGTGTCACCGTGAGTACCAAGCGCAGACATTTGTTAGACAAAGCTCAAGTCGCATCGGCGGCGCTGCAGCCCAGATCAGCTCATACTACGGATGTGAGTACAGCTGGCTCTCGAATGAGACCAGTCATCCTCATTGATGCTCACCGCCTGATACAGACTGAATTCGCGAAGCGCGATGCCAAAGTGGAAGAAACGGCGGATGAACCAAGCGGAAATGGAGGCGTGGAGGACGAGGAGGGAGCAGAGCGAGAGAGAGAAGCTCGAGCGACAGAGGGAGGAGCGGGAGCGCGTGGAGATGGAGCGACGGGAAGGCGCCGCTCGGTCTCGAGGGTAAGGAACATCAATGATGCTGACACGATGACCGAGACTCATGCTGTGGCAGCGAGGGCGGCAGCGGCGACGGAGCTCGCACGGCGCCCGAGCTGAGGCACGGGAACGATGAGCGGTGCGTGTCTGTCAACTCGCCAATTAACACAGCTGACATCAGCGCAGGGAGCGGCTTGGACGAGCCAGCGAGGACGAGTCGCGAACGGAAGAGTAAGCACTGCTGAAAATGTATATTCTAATGTCCTGAATGTACGTAGGGAGCCCGTCAAACGGCCAGAAGACTTGACCATTGAAGACCTGGCGGGCTATGAGTGAGCCGCTCAACGGTACCTGTCAAACAGATCTGACGGTGTATTTCACAGCATCAACAAGTACCACGGCACGAAGGGCTTCGTCGTGGGCACGACGATGACTTGGCGGCAATACATGGAGGGCGGCCGGGTCTTTGGCGATCCCTCGTTTCAGATGATTGTCCCGAAGAAATACCAGGGCATGATCCCGACTATCGACGTTGTGCAGAGAGATCCCACATTGCAACATCTCGTCGGCGTGGCGTGGGAGCTCTGGGAGGCGAGGAAACCGCCAGCGATACCGCGCGCACCTTCGCCGCCCTCAGAACTGGCGTTAGCCTGGGGGGAGACGGAGGACGCGAAATCGACATGGACGCCATACCAGTACTACTGGCCGTCCATAGACGACCCGACATGGGTCGTCTACTCCAACCGCGTGATTATGCCGCCGCCGCCGACCGACCCAGAGAAAAAACTGCGGGCAGACGCCCGCTATGGAATCCATGAGCGCCAGTGGCTCCCGCAACACTGTGCGTCGGAGCGCATGAGGCCGTATATGGCTTTCATCCCGATGCTGCGGCCCTGGAAGCGCGACGAAAGACACCTGTTCGAGCGAAACGACACTTGGTTTTTCAAGACGGCCGAAAGTCCAGATCAAGACATCGCCTGGATGAGGTTCGACAAGGAAAGGCACACGGTTGCGGCGGCAGAGGGACTTTGGAGGTTTCGAGACAGTGTACGGGCAGCGGTTCGTCAGGAAGCCACGCGCACGCACCTCGCCTGGGACGAGGCGAGGGATATGGCCGGGTCACATGAACCCTTCTGGAGGCAGTGGGAGAAATACTCCGGCAGCATCGACAGGGAACATACCGCGTCCGCCATGGCGTACGTGATGTCCGAGTCTGGGACGGAGTGGGTCCTGCGCTGCGCGCTCGGCGCCTTTCAGCGCGGTATCCTCGAAGTTAGAGGCTACATCGAATACCTCAAGGCCCTCTACAGGATGCGCGACCTCAGCATGTATGACAAGCATCGTCAACTTGAGCCGACGAGGGGCGAAGTCGCCCGGATGACCCGATACTTCAATCGGAGGGATTCCCGGGGCGTCTTCGTCGAAAACCAGGATGACGCTGTAACGTTCGCCCGGTACGGCGTACCCGTGTGGTGGGTCGAAAAGTACAATTCGACCAAGCACGGAACTCGGTTACATCGTCAAGACGGGGTGCCGGTTCTGTCATATGGCTTGGTCCCCGAGTTGGACGAGATAGTCTTCGAGGATGCGCCGTGCAAAGGGCACGATTCCGTGTCGCTGCTTGCGACGCGGAAGCAGCAGGAGGAGAAGGAGAAGCACGAGGCGGCAATGGCAGCTGTGCATCAGGAACAACGGGCAGGGTACGTGAGATTATGCAAGGAAAATTATCACTGGAGTTGACAATACACAGGTTTCAAGGCGAGGAAGGTCAAGCCGGCGACAATGGCGCCCCGTCTGCGTTTGACATCGACGAGTCGGACGTCGCGTTCCAGCATGAAGCACGGCAGCGTCCAGGTGGTGCTGAGGCAGGGTACGCGCGATTATACAAAGAAAATTATCACTGGAGTTAAACAATACCCAGGTTTCAAGGCGAGCAAGGTCAAGCCGTCGACGATGGCGCCCCGTCTGCGTTTGACGTCGACGAGTCGGACATCGGGTTCCAGCATGAAGCGTGGCAGCCTGCAGGTGCTGCTCAGGTTGGCAGAGAGGTCGTCACGAACCGGCGACCCGATACGCCACCCAAGAACACTGGCGCGAGCTCTCCGGCGCGCTCTACATCATCCACGTCGCGTCACGTCGACGCGGATGGCGCATCGGATGATGGCTGGGTGCAGGCGGACGACGCGCGTCTTGAACCGGAGGAGGACGATTCCGACTATGAAGCCTTGCTGCGCGAGCAGACCATGAGGAAGCTGGCTCAGTCGCAAAAGCCAAGGCGACCACCGCGCTGGTTGCTCAAGCCCCACTCAAGTAATGTTTCCACCCAGCAGCAGCAAGGCGCCTCGGAGACGGTCGAGGCGGTAATTGCGCCGCTCGCGAGTGCGCAAGAAGGCGTGACACAGACGGCGACCGCGGAAAATCATTCGCCTGCGACTGTGGCCGAGGACGAGACGCCAGACTTGAGGGGCGCGACTCACGTCGACAACGCCGATATCTCAACAGGCGATCTCCCAGCCAGCGGAAGTCCCGCGAGTACAGCAGCGGATGTACAGCACCGCGTTCGACGACGGCGCCGACCTGCCCGACTACGAGGAGGACGAGACGGCGCACCCGCATATAGCGAGAGCAGGAGCGGACCAGCCAGCAGGGTCGGACAGCGGTGTGATGAGGTTGGACAGCTCGCAACCGGCGGTGGTGGAGGGCGGTGTGATGAGGTTGGGCAGCTTGCTGCAAAAACGGAAAGGTATGCAAAATGGAGAAATACTTAGGGATTCATGCTAACCGTAAGAGAAGATCCTCCTACCGCGGCGGACGCTCCTGCGCCGGTGCGCCGAAAGCGAAATGCGCAGCGGAACACGATGCTGCACAAGACCCTCAAATCGATGCCCGAGGGCGCGCAGCTCAAGGGACTCTTGATTCGCATGACCACGCGGTGGGAGGCGCAGTATGATCTCCCGGACTGGTGGCCGAGCACGCTCCAGGTTGGGACAGAGGCGGCACAGTACGTCGACAAGAGCAGGCAGCGCGAAGCCCGACTCGCGGGCTGCACGAATCCTGTGCCGCAGCTTCACAAGGGCGCGAAGACGATTCACAAGATGCCCACGCTGGACTATTTCGCGAACGCGTGGTCGAACCGCAGCGTCCAGCAGAAGACCAGCAAGCGCAACGTCTTCCAGGGCCTGTTCAGGTGGCTTCAAATCCGGCCATACTATCTCGCGAAGATCGCCAGCGACCCGATCGACGAAGACGAGGGATTCGAAACGAAGCAATGGCGAGAAATCATCAAGGGCGTCATGCCCAACAGGGAGTCGCGGCCGATAGTCAAGCGTCTCGGACTCGACGTCGCTCACGCGACGATAACGGCAGGGCAGGACGCTGTCGATGTCGAGAAAGCCGAGCGGCTGCTCTCGCTGAGGCCGCTGCTCGAAAAGTTGAAGGACAAGTGCACCTTCGACGGCCACGAGTTGCCGCCGCCGCCGTGGGATTCAGAAGAATCGCTACCGCTCAACTGGGTGAGCTACATCGTCTGGGAGCTCGCCGAGCTTGAGTTCCGCTACGACATGCTCGACCTTGCCATGAGCATGCGTCGCTGGTACAGCAACATCCCCGAGCTCCAGGCCGTGTCGACCCTCGAGTACTATGGGTTGGTGAAGGACTGCTGGGCAGGCGGGATCGAGATGGTCAAGCCGACTCGCGAAACTTGGCTGTGCTCGAGCAATGCGCGCGAGCGCTTGCTCGCGTTGCGGTCCTTCGCAGAGCTCATGAGGTACTGGCCTCGGGCGAGCGAAATGCTCGGGCCTTGGAAAGATCACTGGGACGCCGACAATGACGCGCCCGCGCTCGAATCAGACGAGTTCCGAGAGCTTGAACGCAGCGCCTGGGTTTGCTACCAGCAAACCTTTTACGACCACCGCGGGCGCATGGCGCCGTTGCCCTGCAGAAGACCTCCGCCCCCCTTCGCTGTAGAAAACTCGCAAGACTAATGTGTATTGTGTATGACGAGACCATCTAACTTACTGTAGTAGATAAGACTGAACAGCTGTATGTAATATTCAAGCGCGTCGAAAAATGGTAGGTGCAGCGGGTGCACTATTGACATTTCGAGCAGCACAGCGCACCATGATGTGCGGAGAACGGAATAGGTAATGTAGGCAGGGGAGGAATCGTCGGTCAGCCGAGCGACACGGTTCAATAAGGGACATGGTAAGTATTTTTTTTTTTTCATTCCACCAGAGGGAAAGGTTTATCTGACAGGCAGACTCTTAGTTGACGACCTATCGACCGTCGATGAATCCGGGGAGGAGTTGGCGAGTTGTGTAGAAGGTCTGCAAAGTTTTAACTGAAAAGTGAGCGCAGCTCACTGGGCTCAACAGTGAGCGTCCTCTGCGCACCTGCAAGACGTTGGTTTCCGGGCAGTGCGGGTCAACGCGCTTCCTCGTTCATTGAGCGTAGTCTCGCGCTGGCCTACACTGCACGTGAATGAGCGTCGCGCAAGGCGTTACGTTGGCGCTCGAAGACAGTGGATATGCAGCAGCGCAATCTGCAGTATTGGCCGAGCGCGGACCCAGGCCGTGCACTGTGAGGTGTTACAGGACAACTGTAGGCAAAACCTGAACGAAGCTAGGGAAAGACGTACCTCGTAAAGATCGTCAGGACCAGCGTCGACGAGGGCACCTGGATTTTTGACGGCGGCACGATTGTTGGCGGCAGCGACGCGAATATCAGCCAGTGCAACGAGTTTCCCGGCAAGATCGTCGGCGACGTATGCACACGCTGTCAATGCGATATTTGCGCAGGACTGAGTGAGGCGAGTATGAGCGTGGCGCCTGCGGGCGGTCGAAAGGTATGTCAGCCGTTACTATGGTGGTGCAGCCCGCGCACTCACCTGAAGCTTCTAGACCACAAGCTCGCGAGCTCGTCGCGTAACTCGCGCTGAAGATTGCGCTGGACGTCCGCAACGGCTACACCGCGTCTGCGCGCGCTGTCTGGAACCTGCGCCGTGGTCCGTAAGCCGTTATTATCATGATGATACCTGCGGACTTACAGAGGAATGGCAGACGCCCCGCGCGCTCCATCTACGTGCGAATATGGCTGGAGGACGTGGCGGGCAGCTGCGACGTCCGTCCCGAGTCACTGCGCGCGATGTGCAGTCTACACGAAGGTACGTTAGTCATTATCATCATGTGACCTGCGGACTAACCTGCTCGTCACAGACAGCCAGATGCGGTCCATCGTCGCGCAACACGGCCTGGAGATCGCATTCGAAATCCTCAACATCTACCATGAGTGAGTGCGGGTGAAGTGCAGTCTACGAGATGGTACGTCAGTCTGGATTATTTCTCCAGTAGACGCGGATTCACCAATGTCGCAGACGCTACGCGCGGGCCATCGTAGCGGAATTCACGCTCAAGGACGTGGTAGACCTCCCCAACATGCACCATGAGTCGGAGCGCGCGACGTGGACTCTACGACAAAATCCTACGGCGCAGAGGTGAGAGTCACGGACTCTCATCGCTGTGCAGCAGGTTCAGCATGGGAGCCGGCGTGTTCGTGCTCAGCGCCGGCTCCACGTGGTGTATGACAGAGACAAGACGGGCTGGGGCGTCTGCAGGAGCCGCAGTGCCCTATTCGACAGTGGCCTCGCGCTCTGCAGCGATGACGAGACAATGGTCTGCCGTGGCAGCACGCTCGTCGACGGCAACAGTGCGCACTTCCGCCTCTGCAATGTGCTGTGAGGATACGGCTCGATGCTCTCTGCAGCGTCGGGAGCGCGTTGATCCAAAGCTGTGGCAGAGAGCCTACGGACCACTCTATCAGGCAGTATCTCGAAACTGTCTGCCGACCCGAGCGCCTTGCCGGTCACAGTGTGACGAAGGAAGCGAGGGGCAATAGAGCAAGATCGATAAATTTTCTAGTCGAAGCGGCACAGCAGGCGGACAACTGGTGACGGACAGGACAAGGCATGCAGAGAACTACATTGTCCGCATGGTGCGGGCGGCGCACTTGAAAATGCCACCGATAATGAGGAGGGCCTCAGTCGGGCGCTCACCGCGCGTCCACCACAGCCGCATGTGGAGGACGATGCACCCGATCATGGCCATGTCAAATAGGACGCGGGTGCGGCAGCCTAGGCGGAGAAACCGACAGCATCTTGCGAGGACCCAGGCCGTGCGCTGCGAGGCGTTCAAGGCCAGCAGTAAGAAACAGCGGAATGAAGTTGTTGAACAACGCACCTCGTAAAGATCGTCTGGCCCAGCGTCGGCCAGCGCGCCGGGATTTTCGACAGCCGCGGCACGTTGTTCAGCAACGGCGGCGCGATTGTCGGCGGCGGCGACCCGTATATCAGCCTCTGCAACGAGCTTGGCGGCGCGATCGTGGGCGACGGCGACGAGAGCGTCAGCTGCAAGGACGCGGCTATCGGCGCGTTTTTCGGCGACGCAGGCGCGCTCTTCCGCAGCCAGGACTCGGTAGTTGGCGTGGTGGAGTGCAGCCAAGACGCGCCGCTCAGCGGCCAGGATGCGTTGTTCGGCGCTGTAGTCGGCATCGGCAGCGCGGTCTGCAGCGCAGTTTTGGGCGGTCGGGAAGCGCAGTGCAGCGCCGTCGACGTGGTCATGGTCGAAAACAGGATGTTGGGTCGACGTGAAAGGGTTCAAGCCGGATAAAGAGGTCAAGCCCGCGCCGAGTGGGACGGCGGAACGGGCTTGCATAAAACGACGCGACTCTCCCGGAAATGTCAAACGGTATGCAGAGGTAAGTGTGAAGTATGACATTGAGGTCCACAGTCAGACTAAGCAAAAAGTGAGCAGGCCAGCAGTAGGATGGCGGGTACTGACGATGACAAGAGCGGCAGTGAGCGGATTGTGGAAAACCGTTAGTGGATGTTGCCGATAGACGACACGTCGGCGACACTTACGACGGCCATGGCATATTCACAGGACACCCTACAAATTCTCGTTTACTTTGTGAAGGCTGCGCAGTCTCGGTGCTCAATGTACCGCTTACAATGTCGGTTTGTTCAGCGGCGGCGTCGCGATTCCCACGCTGCCAGACACGGTCCACGCGCGGCACTGGAGCCTGTGCATCAGAATCGCGAGGGCGTACCGCCCAGCGCACGCGGACACCCACCAGACACGACTCTATCCTCGGCCTCCCTGCGCCGTCGCCGTCCGCAAAGTTTGCGCACTTCACGGTCAGCGCACGTTTGCGTACTTCACCGTCAGCGCGCCGAGCCTCATTCCGCCGTTGCCGTGCTCGAAGTTGCTCATGGAGTCTACTCACAGTCCGTCCGCAGCAGGGTCCGTCCGCAGCAGGTCGCCCGACCTGACCTGTTCAGCACGAGCACGAGCACGGCTGGTGACGAGGCGCCGCGCTCGTCGCTGGCGTGACACTGTCCGACTCGGACTGCGATGAGTCGCGAGCGGTATACGGCCCAGTGTCAACAGCACGTAGAGAAAGCTTGCTGTACGCAGCTTCCTATTCATGCCTTGCCGCTCGCGCTGACGGTGTTGCGTCAGATCTCGGACAACAAAGTGTTGATCTTCGCCATCGGCGGCGGGTCGCACGCGAATTGTCGGTCGCGCGCACGGGCCGGCCGTGCGCCATGTCACCCAGTTGCTCGTTGTTGGAGGGGCCCAAGGCAGCGCCGAAGACATCGACGCCGTGTGCGTCCTGCATTGCACGATCCAACGACGATGCAATGTGCGCGTCGCAAGCGGCTATCTGATAGGTGGATGTCTCGTTGCTGCTGGTCATGGCGAGAGCAGCAGGAGCCGGCCGACTTGCTGTCATTCTTGACAGCGACCATTGGCCAGCTCCTCTTCCTGTTCCCAGCGCCGCCCGCCTGCTCTCACCGCGCGTCCACCGCTCTTCTCCCGTCATCGCCAATGCCCCTGCACACGCAGACGCGTACAGGCGTCGTCAGCCGAGCCGCAGAGACGCAGAGGCAGACGTGCAAACACCTCCCGGCGCGCCCTCACCTGCTCGCTTGCTCGTGTACGTGCCCAGCACCCCCGCCGTCCCTTCTACGGCTGGCTCACCTGCTACACGTGCGTCACCGTCCTCGCTCGGGCAACTCGCAGCCTGGAGCTCAAAATTGACGTTGTTTGTTGCGATTCAGAGCAAAAGTTCTTGCACACTTCATCCGTTCGGACTGGACGCACATACACGGACATTGCGCGCAAGGCGTTCGGCCCGCGCGCGACGGGCTTCACAACCGCGCTCTTCTTCCTCGAGCTCTTCACGCTCTCCGTCGTCCTCGTTACCGTCTTCGCCGACAGCCTGCACGAACTCGCACCCGCCTACTCGGCTGACGCGTACAAGGTGCTCGCATTCGTCATGTACGTCCCCACCCCATGCCCCCACAGAAATAATGTAGCTGACGTTTGTAATCCAGCCGCCTGCCAACAGTGTTTCTCCCGCTCACGCTGCTGTCGTACGCGTCACTCGTCGGCGTGACGTCAACGCTGTTCATCACACTTGTCGTGCTCTACGACGGGCTCGCCAAGCGCAAGGCGCCGGGAAGCCTGTGGGACCCCGCGCCGACGCGCCTTGAGCAGCAGTCGCCGCTCAAGCTCAGCATGGTGTTCGGCCTGTTCATGGCTTCTCTGGCCATGCCGTCATCCCCAGCCTCGAGCTCGACATGGACAATCCCAAGAAGTTCGACCGCGTCATGAACATCGCTTTTGTGAGTCCACCTCGTTCTCCCTCCTTCATCCCCATGCTGACAGTTTGCTGTTGGCAATGTAGACCGTAACGACGCTGCTGTACACGCTGATGGGCGCCTCGGGCCACCTGATGTTCGGCGACGCCGTCTCGCAGGTGTTCAGCCAGGACCTGCTCCCCACGCCCGGCTTCGCCAGCTCGCTCAACACCTTCTGCGCCACGTTGCTGGTGATCACCCCGCTGACCAAGTTCGCGCTCAACTCGCTGCCGATGTTGGCGGCAGGCTGGTCGCTCGGAGCAACACGGTCTGCGGCGAAGACAAAATAGCCGAAGGTCGACAGAAGGCGCTGTTCAGAACTCATGAATTTGTCGATTGACACAACGAAGTGCTGTCTGGAAATCACAGCCAGTTAGCGGACTGCTGCGGAGACAACGTCATGCTGATGCTGGCTCGCATCGCGTGTGGAAAACTCGACCGGCATTTCAATCAGACTGAGCAAACGGCTGGTATTATTGAAACTGACAGCAAGAACGGACTGACTTCTCCGGGTGTGGACCACATTCAGCAAGAAAAACAGCAGGGTAGCAAGACGGACAAAACACAAGATCAATTCGGGCGCACGGAGGAAGAAGTGAAGAATTTGATGACGGCGACGACGCGTTCCGCAAGGGCGACGACGCGTTCCGCAAGGGCGACGACGCGTTCCGCAAGGGCGACGACGCGTTCGCCGAAGGTGACGACGCACTGGGCGACGTCGACAATGTGCGGCTCGTGAGGGGCGTTCCCGGGATTGGCAGAGGCAGCTTCGGCAGGGACTACAAGTCCTTGGGAAGCCGCAGTTCGGGCCTGCGCAGCGACGAGTAGATGCTCTGAGGCGCTGGCCAGGCTGGCTGGCGACGTTGCTGTGTGTTGGATGGCGGCGGCGAGGCTTTCGGAGACGCCAGTAGAAGCGCACTCTTCGACCGTGTCGCCCAGCTGTTCTCTAGTGGCAAGAGGTTCTCGGGCAACGCAAACATCTGGGCGATGACCAGCAGCTGCCCCACGCTGCATAACACCAGGAACGCGGAGCTTAGCAGCTGACAAGCGCTCTTTGACGGCGGGGAGACGTCGCTGGGAAGCGGCCGTGACCACTCGGGAAGCAGTCAAGCCGTCCAATACAACGGGCAGAGAGCGCATAACTGTGTGTGGAAATAATAGCGCAGTCATCGCGGTTGGCTCGCAGACGCCCGTCACATTCACAGCGGTGAGGGGTTCCACAGGAACAGCGCGTAGCCCGAAAGCGGTGAAGCGGTTGTTGATCAAGGGGGCGCGGACGGCGCGCTCTTCGGCGGCGACGGCGCGCTCTTCGGCGGCGACGGCGCGCTCTTCGGCGGAGACGGCGCGCTCTTCGGTGGCGACGGCGCGCTCTTCGGTGGCTGCGGTGCGCTTCTCTGCAGCGAATGCACGTTCTTCTGCGGTGACGACGCGTGCGGCGGACGTGGTGCGGTGTCCAGCGGCTTTGAGCTCGTTGTCGAGCAGCATGTGAGGCAGGAGTCAAATGTGTTTGGGTCCGTGAGCCGTCCGACAGCATGTACGCCGCACATGGCGTGCCATCCGAATCCACGAACGGTCGCAGAGCTTATGCGCGTTGGCGACTAAGGAGATCGCATCCCGCCTACGCCCAAGTAAATGCTCTTGCTGCATGGGTGAGCTGTGTGAATCGGCTGCTTGCATGCAGGCTTTGGCTCATATTTTGCGCTCCTTTCTTACTAGATTGTAAGATACGAGGCCAATGGGGATAAAGGGGAACAAGGAGATGTGCTACTATGGACAGAACAGGTACAATATCAACAAGTTTGGTGCTCGTGGACCCATAGGCACCAGGCGAGAGAGCAGGTCGACCGATATGGCCAGGGCAGCCGCGACGCAGTTTTCGGCGGCGACGACGCGGTTCTCAGCGTCGTTGATGCAGGAGCGGCCGCGTTCGGCGATGGCAGCGCTACACTCGGCGACAGCGATGAGATCGCCAGTGTGCTCTGCTCTGCGCTGACCGCGCGCTCGTCAGCAGCAGCGACGAAGGCGGCGGCGTTGGCCTCAGCAGCGGCCGCGCGATCGTCAGCAGCGGCGGTACGTGGTTCTGCGCGCTACTCTGCGGGGACCACGCGCTCGTCAACAGCAGTGACGCGGGCTTTGGGGGTGCCGCTCTTTGGCAATGGGCATCTCGAACTCGGGGGGCTACTGTAATTACAGTGGCCTGTAATTGAGGTGCGGGCACGGATGCTGGCAGAGTTCAATTACTCCGATGTACAGCGGGTTTTTGGTCAAAAGCCGAGCTGTGATAACACGGCGGCGAGGCATTGGAGAGAGACAAGTCGGAAAAAAAAAAAAAAAAGCGCGTCGGCGAGCTCACTGAGCGGTTGTATTGGGTCGCTCGGTGGGCGAAAGCAGCTGCTGGCAGGGCTGTCACTGATCAATCCACCAACCCGCCGTGGATACCCTGTTGGGAGAACCTTGGTGTCCGTGGTTCAAGACATGCGGAATATTCTGACTGTATTACATTTATTATGGCAGATACTACGGAGTGTTAAATTTGAATGTGTTTGGGACTACATTTTATTTTATTTTTCTCGGCACCATAAGTTGCTAGTATGTCAAAGTTGGGACTTGAGGAAAGCTGGGACTTGGGACTCGATTTCTTAGGACCTGTAAAAGTTGGGACCTGGGACTGGGTTCTTGGGACCGGAATATGAGGGGTGGACTGTAGTGTGGAAATTGGGACCTGGGACCCGAGTCTGTAATATAAGGAACTTGGGACCATTATACTGAATACAGGAGTGCTTATATACCTGCTGAGAATAGCACGTAGGACGGCATTGCACGCAATGAGAGCATGCTTGATCCCATGTTCGACGGACGGCTCGAGCGGCGTCCGGCGTTTTTCGATCGAGGCCTTAATGCGCTGTAGCGCGCGCGTGAACGAGTCGATATCGATGATGAGCTCGCGGATTTTAGCGGAGGCGCCGGTCGCCTCGCTCAGCGCTGCGCGGAGCTGCCATGCGAGCTGTAGCACGGCGACGATGTCTCCGAACGAGCTGAAGGAGATGGGCATGCTAGTGAGTCAACGGAGATGCGGACGCAGCGACGTCGACGGCTGGCTCATATATGTGCCACGAATCCCTTACCCGCTGCATTGCACTAGAAGCTGCAGCGGAAGTGTCGGGAAACCACAGGATATCGAGCAGTGTCCCGGTTTGTGCGGAGGGCGGGTTCAGTACAAGTACAGTATATGGCGCCAGTCTGCTCTCAATGAGGTATATTTGGTTCGAGAGAAGCAGTGAGCGGTGCTCACTGCACGTTCTCCCCGGCCTCAGGCTTCAGGGCGGACGCAGACGCGAGATAACATCGGAGCTGTAGGTGAATTGGGGAGAGGGCCCGCAAAAAGGGACCAGTGGCTCCCGTTCGGGACAGCTGCAGGAGGCGGATCTATTATACAGCATCCATTAACGCGTTGTTGAGAAGCGATGTTAACGCTGTAAACACCAATTGACCGACGGGGAAAGCTGAGCACGAAGCAACGGGTTTTATTTGGCGTCCGGTCGAGCGTTCCTCGAGCGTAGCACTCGCCTAGAGAGCATGTGCAGGCCGACGAAGCGCGGGGTGAGGGACAGCAGCCGGAGTCCCGCTGGTATTCGCGCGCTAGCGGCTGTCAAGGTAGCAGCAGAGGCAGCCCGTTGTCACGCGAGTTGATGAGAATCGTGCCCAGGATTGTGTTTGTGGCGCAGAACCCGTTCACGCGGCGACGGGAACCATGCATGTGAGCGCAACGCCAGCGTCGATGTGCGGGGGCATGAGTGTGCGCCACGCGCGCCGGGGCGTATGGCAGTGACGCCGACGTCGAGCGACCCAGGCTCAATGAAGCAGCCCACAGGGAGCGCGCGACGCGGATACGATGCGCGGCAGCGTCGCGGAACCACGAGTAGTATAGCAATTAGACAGGCTGAGTAAGCCAGTGATTTTATGCCCATCGCCGGTGATAGTATTAATACTCCTGTGTGAGTTGAGCTCCCGCCCCTGGTGCTCGATGCTCATCACCTTCAACGCTGTCGGTGACTTTATCGCCGTGCTGCAGCTTGCATGGCAGCTGCGCGCCGCTTTGAGCCAGGCGACTGGCGCCTCGGCCGAGATACGGGAGCTCGTGATCGACATCGACTCTTTCACACAGGCGCTGCAACATATCAAGTCTTTGTTGGAGCAGCGCGCAACGCTGCAGCCTGCCGTTGAGAATGGGATACAACACGCAATCGGCGTGTGCCACCAGGTCCTTTCTCTTATGCTCAACAAGATAGCCGCGTTCAAGACCCGGATGACGCGCAAGGTCGGCGCTGGGGCGTGGCGGCAGTACTGGGCTATGGCGGCGTGGAGTATCCTCGGCGGGAAGAAGGATGTCAACGGACTGCGCGTGCGGCTGCTGGAGCAGATCAATGTCATCCAGACGTACCTGGCTCTCTCGCAGTCGTGCGTTCCCGCGCGGACAGCCGGACAATTGCTGACCTGACGGCCAGAAACGATCAGGCTGCCGTCCTGGAGGTCGTCGCCCATCAGGGAACTACGTTGGGTAGGATTTTCAGTGTTGTGCAGGACATCCAACTGCGCTTCGACGTCGGCATACCCTCATTTCAGTTCTATGATGAAACGACACGGGAATACTATCATCCATTCGTTCGCACGTCCCTCCAAGTACGTGATCATCTGCCTGAGCCCGCCCCCCTAGCTACTTAATATTCGTCCATAGAAATACAGAACATTGCAACAATCGCTCTTCGCCGGCTCCTACATCCCATATGATGACGATTACCCCGAGGACTTTGTGCTGGACCCGGTAAAATTCCAACACGTCGCGACGCAAAGGCCAGCGTTGGGGATTACTGGGCTGCATCTGCCTGGCGAATGTTCAAGCTGATCGCGCATCTCTCTGGCAGGATCGCGCTGTACAGCGCCCTTGGGGAGTTTGTTGCGATGCACTCGCAACGGGTCCAGTGCTGCTTCTTCAAAGAGCAGGTGTTCGACCAATGGCAAGTCCTCATCGGGATGGGCAGGCCGCGGCGGAGCGAGAGCGTGGACATCATCAAGGCCCTGGTCGAGCGCAGGCACGATGCCGGCGCTGCGTGCAATTGCGAACCCGGCGCGCGGTGCGGCGATCGGTACCCACTGGCAGCGGACCGTCTCTCTTCGCAATCGCGGCAGTGGCTTCCGTTGCAGCGCGCGGTCATCAGACTCGACATCATCCGCGCCATGGCATCCACCGTGACCATCGACGCTGCCGCCGCATCCGGGCATGTCGCACTCTGCGATGAGATCTTCAATCTCCTCAGCATGTGCCCACACCCGTGCGTCCTCTATATTCAACTGCCATCTCGGCCTCATGCGATCGTCTGTCTGTCTGGCCGCAATGATTTCAGCAAGTATCTGCAGCGCGAAATCGTGCCGCTGCTCGAGCTGCACGTCGAGCACCAGCAGCCCAGTCTGCGCACCATCCGCGGCGTGCTGCAAAAGGTGCCCGTCGCGGACGGCGACATATGGAATCCGCTCTGGTTCCAGCCGAACATCTACTTCGAGGGCCCGCGCGTCCGGTTCGGCTGGAAGGAGCCGCACACCTCACAGCGTTTCAACAGCTTGCAATGGTTCTTGAAGCTGCGCTGATGTTGGCTGGGAGAGAGGGAAAGGAAAAGTCGTTGTTACGCTGGTAAAGCCGGCACCATTACCAGGAGAGAGAATTGATCATACCTGTTAAAATGGTGTACCTGCGCTCGATCATATACAGTTAAGAAGTATGTATAGATTCCTATGGCAGGTGTGATAGTGTCTGCTATGTTCATAAATTTTCCCTGTGATTAATCCGGATTCTCTATGCAATAATCATACAGCAATCAACTAACTATGTCAGGAGCTGTTTCTGAGATTATTGGAGGGGTCTTTGAGAAATCATATGTGTCTAGTATCGCATTCTATGATCAATGCCGACCCCAGATTCAAATCACACTTGACTAGTTGGATCCCACTATCTCCGAGTCAGTGATTCATTGAGGCAAGTGGAACTGATCACACCTGAGGAAGTGGAAACAGCAGCAGTGATCATTCCCTGAGCAAGTCACTAATCAGACACATGTTCATGGACTATTGTCCATGGAACTTCACCATTGATGCCGTTGTGATCGTCCATCGCGAAAGATATTGAGCGCACCGTCCGATTAATTAAAACGACTTAAACTGAAGATAATGTACATGCAAACGAAAACTGCGGTCCGTATCTCATTTCTTATTTTTCTTCGGATTTATCACGGATGGCTTCCGAGTCGCACTATTGCGGGTGCGAGTACTAGGTGCATCAGACACATCGAGCGGAACCTTTGCTCTCTTCGTAGCGGGAGCTTCATTCGCGTTGTCATCTGATGCCCTGCAAGCAAGCAATGAGTAACTGTGTTCAATGAATGAACCGCAACGTACTTCCGTTTCACACCTGCCTTCTTTCCCGCACCCTGTACCACCGTTGCTTCACGTACCGCAACGTCCTCAGCCGCGTGGTTGCCCTTATCTCCGCATCTAGCACCACGCCCCCCGCCACGTCGTTGTCCCTGTCCGCGCGCCACTGCAGCGGCCTTGCCGCGACGCTTGGTTCCGGTGGTCGGTGGTGCTGCTGTTGCGTCATCGTCGAGTGGTTCTGAAGCGGCCTTGTCGCCGTCTTCAGCTGCCTCGGATCGAGGAAGGTTTGCTACGTCCTGGTCCAAAGGCGGCTGCTGCTGTGGGGTTGGAGAACGCGACGGCACAGGCTGTTCCGGCGAAGGCAAAATTGTAGCGCTTGTTGCGGGACGGCACATAGGGCTTGAGGGTGCGCGAAGCGCGCCCTCGTTAATGCCTTGCTGTATTTGCGGAGGGTCTGGCGAAGCGGGCGGTTGAGCAGGTTTCTCGGGTGGCGGATTCTTGCGCGCGTTTGCCAGCGCCTCTCTGGGTCACAATCAGACGCGGTGTTGAACATGTAGTCAAACTACTCACTGCGCTAACCGTTTTTGCAGTTTGTGGGCCAGTCGATTAGCCCGAAAGTCATTCGTAGCACGAGTGATGGCGGCCTGATGGTAGCCAAAGCGCAACGGCTCCTCGACAGACCGGCGATGCATCTGGCATTTCTGAACGTGCGTGTAGAGGTCCAGGAACTGCTGTTCCGCCATTTCCTCCGGGTTTCGGAAAGTAACCCCGTCTGGCACACGGGTTGGGGTCACAAAGTCATTCGGGTTCTTGGAGACTTCGTCCCAGAAGCGTTCGCAATCGTCAAGCGGTGCATCGGTACAATCTAGAGTAAAGTCAAACAGAAAATAGCGCAGAGAGTAGGCACTGCTCACGTGCGAAGAGGTCTTCGAAATACACCTTCAGGGCCTTGCGCAGTTGAAGCAATTGAGGGCCAGTACAAGACGTTGGCAGCTCCGGCAGCTCCGTGCAGTAGCGGCCTGTGTCGCGATCAGGCACCAGGTGGACGGATTGCTATGCGGCACGCACCAGTCGTCAGATCGCTCTCGTATTCTGACCATCGTGGTGCAACGAAATCTTTGTAGCCGGAGATGTCGAAAAATCGCGGTTCATCCGGGAGCGATGACCAAAAATTTCTGCTGCCGTTAGCCTCAACGTCTTGTCCACCAGTGCAAACATACCGAAAGCGATGCAGTCGCTTATCCTCCTCGCCGATGTAAAATCCTTGAAGCGCTACAACAAAGACTTTCCCGAGGCCTTTCGACTTGATCTTGTCCTCGACCTTCTCCGAGAACCAGCCGGCAAATCCGCGCTGACGGCTGCGACCCAAATCAGATGCCGCAAGTAATATGTGAATACAAACTGTACTCACTCCTGGACAACAGAGGAAAGCGTGGCCCTCTGCTCCTCCTCCTCCTTCCGGACCTTGGCGAGAACCGTCCAGCTCTCCCGCTCACTCTCAGGAAGCTCGTCGAAGAGTTGCTTCAGCATCTTCTTCCTCTCGCCGAGGTAGCCAGGTGGCAATTTCTTGGGAGCAGCGGTGATACCGAGGGAGGCGAGGGTTGCCGCATGAAGACGTTCTTTGTTGGATTGAACGGTTGCCCAAAGCTCTGATGGCCCAGTAGCACGCAGCGGACTCTCCTCGCTCTGGCCGCCACCCTCTTCGAATTTCGTGAGCTTGGCAAGTTTCTTGCGATCACTATGGTTGCGTAGCCATCGCTCGGAAGACTGGGTGAGGTAAATTTATGAATGTCCAATGGAGCACTCAAGCGGCGCTCACATTGAATATCTCGTCAAATGTTTTGGTTGAGCCGTCGTCGTTCCGTGGATTGCCGGCGAAGTCGGGTTGTGCAAACGGTTGCAGCTTGTATTCATCCATGTAGTGCTTTAGCAGGCGAAAGAAGTCGCCTTCACGTGACGTCCCCTTCTGTGCGTCGACCGCGTGCGCATCGACAAGAGACCTGAGCTTTGGGAGAGCCCAATCCACGAATGCCTGCGTCAACTTCAGTTCTTTGCCCATCGCGGGAAGGGGAGAGCAAATATGACCACTCACGCTATTGCGCAAGTCTTATATAGGTCACGACCACAATGTGGTTTTGTTCACCACCGAACAAGGCTGGGAAGCGCACCACCGGCAATAGCCTGGATCGGATTCGCCTGCAATTTGGCGCTCGAGCAGGTCCAGCTTCAACTTGGCCGTCGTCGTTGTTGTCACGCCCGTGTTCGGATTCCGGAACGACTGCGCGGAAGGCCTTGCGTAGGCACAACGACGGTCGTGGAGCGCGCGCGAGAATGCGAGCCAGCCGGTGTTGCATCTGTCGCGATAGCCCAGGTATTGAATGTCCTTCTTGGTGCTTTCAGTTTTGCCTGTGCCATACTCGCCACTGCAGGGATTGGGTCAGCAAAGGTGAGAGCAAGAGGAATAAAAACGAAGCAGAGCAAGGGTGGGCGGGAACGGGACCAGGACTGGCGCGTTAAGGCGCTGCGGGGTGTGCGTCCGACGCGCACTGCGTGACAACGAGCGCGACAGAGGAAAACCGAAAGATAACAAGGGCTCGCGCGGGCTCTCCACAGCGCATCTACAGACCTCGTCCGTGTGGTAATCGCGAGCGTGACATCCATCTCGTATGCGCTAAACGCGGCGCAGGCTATAGACAACGGAGCTGAGTGAAGGGAGCGAGCAACAAAGCGACGAACAATGGAAATGAAAATCAAGGAGCAAAGTATGCAGCGGGCATGCGCGGTGGCGGGAATAGAGGGGAAGGGAGCTCTGACCGCATCCCCTTGCAGTCATTCACGCAGACACCAGCTCAGGCGCGGGAACCATGGCCCGCGCGGCTAAACAGCAAACGATGCTAGTGGCGCAGTCACAAACGAGGGCGCGCAGTGAAGCAGAGGGAAGGGCACGTAAGGGCGAGCTGCATGCGTGCGCAGGCCAGTGCGCGCGCAAGCCATCGGACGGCGAGGTCGACGGTCGTCATGGACAAGCGCATCGCACGCCGCAAAGTCGCGATGGCGCGCAAGGCACAGGATGGACGAGCGCGGCGCGACTACCACGAACTCGAGTCCAGCACGCTCTCGCGAATAAATCTGTCACTGAGCAAAGCAGCGCAGGGATTGCAACTTGAGCTTTCGTCCGCGCCAGACACTCTCCCGGCAGGAACCGGACAGAACACGACTGGTTCGCCCGCCGTGGTACACACGCGCGCCGGCGCCTCGTGTGCGACTACCGGCTGACATACTGCTACCGTTCAATGATAGCCGCGACCAAGCTCTTCGGGTGCCGTTCTCGAGCGCGCCACACGAACGGCTTGCCCATGGTGTCCAGCGCTGCGCCGCTGTCCCGCGGAGACACCGGGTACAAGGGAACCCGTAGCAGCACAGATAGCCCATGTCAGGCTACAATGGCGGGGCGATGCGGGATAGCGCACAAGACGTCAGGCGAGCGCCCATGCTACCTTTGCGACCCAACGCGCGACCAAGTCATCAGTCGTCGACCTGGGCACCCATTGCGGATGAACACAGGTCCCCGCGACCAATTCGGAATACAGCGCCGTGGTACGACGCAGAATAGCGTCCCACATGTATGGCGCTGCGGGCGTTGGCAGAAGCAGGTCGCTTTGCCCCACATCAGCGTTGAAATTAAAGAGCAAGCAGACGCGGCAGTCGAGCGACCGCGCGCGGACGTCCAAGCCGCGCGGCGCGTCAGAGTGCAATGCCAAGTAGGCTGCGCGTCGATGGAAACCGCGGCAAGAAATTGACCAAGGAAGATGGAAAATGAAAATGAAGGAGCAATGCATGAAAAGAAAAACGGTGCAGATGTGCAAGTAGGTTTACCGGGGACGAATGCATCACAATGCAGAACAGCCAGATACCAGGAAGTAATGGATACGGCTGTCAGGTACGGCATGCAGTACTTCTTTCAGTCGCAGCAGACAGGACTTGACGCGCAGCCCAGCGACCCGGACAGTAGCTGAGCGCGCGCCAACGGTAGGCTGCGTTGTGGCGCGGCGGCGGCGAGTGAGCAGAGGATGGTGCACGCTGAAGCAGACAGCATGGCGCTACACGGCCCGCAGATCAACGTGCTCGTCGTCAACATGGGCGAAAGGCTTCACGGCACGCCATACATAGCGCGCAGCTCGTCGTATATGCACAGCTCGTGACTGTAGACGAGCATGTGCAGCCAGCCATCAACGTTCGGCGGATGAGCACCGCTGGGCTACAGACGCCTGGAGTAGTGACGAACAAGGAAACGAAAAAAGGAAGGCCGGAAGAGCTTTGCAGCGCAGCGCTCGCAGACGCACGGTCAAACAGCATTCGCAATTGGCACACGAGCTTGTTCGTATGCGTGCAAGCGCGACCCAGAGCACGAGCAAGCCAGCTCTGGGCAGGGTGTCCATGACGACAGGCGAATGACAGGGAAAGAAACGCTCACCCCGTGATTCGAACCCGCGTGCTTTGGAAGGAGGGGAGGGAAAGAGCAGACTGGATTGTACGTACGTAATGAGGACGGACTGGTTCTCGCGTTCCTCGCCCATGTTGACCCATGCGCGCTCGGCGATAGCGAATGTGGGGCGGGTTCTCGTCTTGTCGCCGCGCATGGTACTGGGCAACGCTCTTGTCCGAATCAGATTGGGTAGCTGCTTGTACGGGTTCATCGCGACCAGCGACAGGCCCGAGTATGTCTGTCGCAGCGGTCAGGTCAGAGCGCGCATACCGGGCGGGATGACGCACGCAGATGGCATCGGAGCCGTGATGCAGACACAGTTGTGGATGACAGAGGCCTCGTTGAGGAAGGTGAGGTCGGCCATGTCCTTGACCCGGTCAAACTTGGGCTGGTTCATCTTGCTCAGCTCGTCCAGCGACACCAGCTGTATCTGCCGAAGGTCCAATCAGGGATGCATACAGCCAGCCTGGAAGGGGCGGACCTTGCTGTTGGCGGCAAGATACAAGTATGATGCGGCTGACAGTCATGCAGTAGTCGCAGTGTCGGAGAGAGATTGGAACTGCGGCGACAGCCGCAGGCCTCTCGTCAGTTTGCTCCTGCCTTGCGCACGTGCCGACAAATTTCTACTTTATTCTGCATGAGAATTGGGCAGCCCTATGTCACTGCCAGCACTTGAAGAGCTCAAATCTCAACTTCCGGCTCTATTCATGCGGCCAAAACCGCTGAGCACTCCCATGTTTGCTCCTTCCTTACGCATGCGCTAGTAAAATTCTAACTAATCTCGCAGCCAAATGCGCTAGCCCTATGTCATTTCATGCGCTCGACGAAGTCCATTTGCAGATTCCGGCTTTATTCGTGGGTCGTTCATGTCATCATTGGCTCGAGCCCTGAATGCTTGAAGATCCAGCACAAATACATGCTCCTACACTAGAAATAGGACCACTCCGTATCAACTGCAGCATCTACTCGGTCTGTCAGCTCCATAATTGCCAGGTCAGCAACCTTACCCTGCTCGTTCTTCACAGTACCTCCGACGTTTCGTTTCTTGCCAATTACTTGCCCCGATATCAGCATGCCCGCTTGCTTCACGCATTCCTCGGCTTGCTCCACGCGATGCTCATATATCGCGGCCTGTTTCAGAGCATACGCTCGTCGTCCACCTGCTATGGTCGAATGCGCACCGCCGGGTTCGTGATCGCTGTCGCACTCGCCCACCGAAGCGACGTCTTGCCATATTCCGCTCATTCGCTTGAAGGTGGAAAGCGTTCGCTCAAGTTCGGCCTGGAGTATTTCAACCTCCTCTCGACAACGATCGCGATGTGCGCGCGCGCGGAACCAGCGCACACGTTGCTCTTCTCGAAGGTCAGCACAGTAGCAAAGTTCTATACCGCTACTTACCCTCCTGTGACAGTTCATCAAGAGATTTACTATCCTTGGGTACGTCCGCATCCCTGTCACCCGCCCAGAACCAGGGCTGCGGTAACTGGCTTTCTCCAAGCTGTGCGGAATTTGTGGCGCTGACGTGGAGATATTTAAGGTCGTCCGTCGTGAGTTCCTGGTACCTAGAGGAGTCCTCGCTGGGGATACCAAGGGAAACCATGGCCTTCTGGTGGCGGCGATAGGCGTCCGCATGCTTGTGGATCTTCTTGAAGTTCGTTTGGACTGACTCTTCCGCGCGGGTAGTTGGTCCGTAGCCTCGAACGTTACGCTGCTTGAAGGTAAGTGTACTGTTAGAAGCCTGGATGGCTATCTTCATGTTTGCTAGAGCCATATCCGCTGCTGATCACCTGAGCAGGTATTCGCGTTCGCCAAGTTCGAAGAATCCAAGTCGCTTCCGGTCATTGGCGTCTGCCCAATCCGACGGCAAAGACAAAGGTTCGTCTTCCGGACACCCGAAATCTTCGTTGATATCGGCCGAAAAGTCTTCAGAACCGGGTGCAGAGCCGAGTGCCGGCATGTGGATCGCCTGGAGGATATGGAAACTCGTCAAATCGTCGCGCAAGTTGGAACGCTTCAGACACAGCTGCATCAACTTTTCCCTCGACGGCGACTCAGGTAACGAGGATTTGAACTCCCTGAGCTTGCATCTAATCACATGAGCCCAGTCCCCGTGTAGTATTTGGCGACGTACTGTTTAGTCTCGAGGTTGAGTGCGGTGTCAATAAACGTTGTGCTGCAGTACGACTTCTCAAAGTCCAGGTTCCCTAAGGCTCGTGCCTCCTCCTCTTCCTGTCGCGCGAGGGCAGCAACGAGTTCAGCACGCTTGGGGACTGCGGGTGTTAGACACATCACGCCTCGCGGAAAGTATGCTCACCTTTGGCATGATCGGCCCTGTATACACTGCGCCAGATGCCGGACTCAGGCTCGAGCCAAGCCTGGGTTGGCAATTTTTCCCAGGTGTTGATGAGCTCTGGATTGATGCCAGTATTCAAGGCCACAAAGCTCTTCTCGGCCTCGGCTTTCTTCTTGAGTTCTGCCCGAAGCTTATCAACTAAGGATGTAGCTAAAATATGTGAAATCAATGTGCTGATAAAAGGCGAAAGGGTTGCGTACCCATGGACATAACCTTACGATAATTCCAATCACCATTCGTATCGTCAAATGTATCCTTACGGTGGCCAAAGTTCTGGTCCTTCGTGATCTTTGCCGTTTCATTGCTATGCGCCCAGGGTCTCTCGACGCCTTCGCCATCTGTGCGTCCGCACGCAACTGTATACTGCGGGCTGAAGCGAAAGCGACAGTCTTCCTTATGACCTTGTAGGTGCATCTTGTTGACGAGCACGGTCATGTCCTTCACGATGGGAGCAAGATCGGGGAACGTATCGGAAAAGCGGTCGTGCAACCGGACCGAATACTGACATCCCTTATCGCACAGGAGAAATCTAGGAAGTGCCGTTGCTGGAGACTGACCCAACGCGCCCGCAAGCGCAAAGTCGTTCAGACAAAACCTGTGGAAAATCAGTAATCCTCAATGCAGCTTATGTGGCTTACTTTTCGCCGAGCTTCATGTCCACGATGGAGTTCGGCCGGTACAACGAATGACGTACACAGACGACAGCTATAATGCCCGTCACGACAATACCTCGTCGCTTCGTGTATGAACTCATGCTTCGAAGGTTCGCGCAGGTCGAGTTATGCTGCCGCATGTCCATAAGCATGTATCCGCTAATTCAGATTGTGCGCATACCTCGTTTGGGTCATCAGAAACATTATCTTCATACGTAGCGTTTTCCTTGGAATTGGTGAAATAACCTCGCCCGTCGAGCAAAGGGGTATCGTCAACATCATGAGGCTTCTGAATAACCACCGCTCGAAAATTGCCGTCCATGCCCAAGTACAGAGCGTACTGATGGCTGTGAAAACGTGAGAGACTGCACTAATTTGTGTACGGCCTGAAAACGCACGCATTGGAAGCTGTAAGCTTCTGCTCCCAGTCACTGGACATGTTGAAACCAGGTTCCGGGCAGGCGGGGCATAGAATCGCAACGCTTGTACTCTCATTAGGCAGGAATTTGGAGATGTTTGAAGCTTGGCCACTCTGCTTCAAGCGCATCAAGCAGCGCCATTCACGAGACACTCGGAGAAGTTCTTCATAACGGTCCTAGGTACCCATGAGGCCGGGGCAGAATTTTGTCAGGGGTGGGCTTACCGGAAGACCGTGTGATCGTGTGTTGTCTGTAAGACGGCGTAGCAATGCCCAGTAGTCATAGGCTGGCTTTCGAGACTGTAAGCTGTCCAGGCGATAGTGTTTCAAGACTCGTATGGTGAACGCAGTCCGTGGGGAGTCCCAGGTGGCTGGGTACAGCAAAGACAATAGGAGCTGGTACGGCTCGGGCTGCGCTCCCACACATCGACAATAAACGATTCGAAGTCGATGGATGCCATTGGTATCAATGACAACGAGGACAGGATTGGAATCGGCGGCATACGGGCAGCGTGCGCCATCGTGGCCGAGGCAAAGCTGGAAGCCACTTTTGTGCAAGCTCCAACGTCGGAAGTACGAGCCAGTCCATTTCTCTAGGCGATGGAAGGGCAGGTGCTTGTGCGTTTCCAGCATGCAGCCTTCGCAGATAGCAGGTTGAAGGCTGCAATCTTTGCAGCGCACTGTTCTATTCCGCCCTTCGTGACCACATCCGCAAGGCCTGTCGACATCCGAATCGAACTCAAGGCTGAAAAGAGCATCCAGTATGAGAGGAGAGCGTTCTGTAAATTCCTTCATAGCTTGTGACGTCGTCTGTCGTCGAATTAGCAAAGTCACAATTCACCATCTGGTCAGCAAACCTTAGAGTGGGAGGATTGTTCTTTACTAGGTGCAGCAGGCTCAGGGGAGATGGATAGAGGGCGAAGAGCTGACTTGGGCGAATGATTGGCATGGTTTTGTTTCGCCGAACGCGCCGGTGCAACGGGTACAAAGGAAGTGGGGATCCGGGAGCCACCTTCATAGTTGGCCTCAACCCCAGCGCTGCACTCCGTGTCGGAGTCAAGCTCAAGTGTACTGATGTGCGTCTTCCGTCGTTGTGAGCGCTTTCGAGGAGGCATAGCAACAGGGTCAATGTCTTACGAAGTCCGACAGTACTCCTTATCTCTGACGTTCGACTCCCGATGCACATACTGCCCGGCAAAATTGACAAGCATCCCATACACCAGGTGTGTCTGACCGCCTTGATTCAGGCCTCATATGCTTATCGCGTGCCTTTTCAGGCGGTTTCACTGGCAGACGAAGCCAGGCCGAGCTAGCCTCCTTAAAGAGCAGTCGAGTGTACGCCGGCCGCATGCAGGCGGAGCTGCGGGCCGCCGCTACCGC
The DNA here is from genome assembly GCA_037042915.1 of Auricularia sp. M13. Lineage (NCBI taxonomy): Eukaryota > Fungi > Basidiomycota > Agaricomycetes > Auriculariales > Auriculariaceae > Auricularia > Auricularia sp. M13. Next base: position 58,439 of record CM073201.1, read on the forward strand.
CCAAGTCTGCGACTTGCTCACCTGGGTGAATTGGGCGTTCCGTCTGCGTCCCGGAGACTAGGCCGAGCCGTTGTTTCTGGCTCCCAACATCAGCGAATCCAGAGGAGTGAGCAGCTCTCCTACGACCCCACGTGCTCGGACGGGATGCAGCTGGACGTCCCTGCAGGCACCACTGTGCGCTTCGAGCCACACCGTTACGCTCTGCGCGCCACAGTCGGAGCGCACGTTGTCAGTGACTGGAACAGCTCCTCAAGCCAGCCTCTGCTGACACCGCGCACTTGGGCAACATCGTGCGCGCGATCTGGTCTGCCGCTTCGTGCATGTGCCCAAGCCTGGCCTTGCGGCAGGCCCGATGAACATCACGCATGCGGCATTGGGCTCTGGGCACCTGGCGTCCGTCGGGCTGCGCGACAGGTCGTCCGGCACCATCTGCGGCAGCAGCAGTAGGACATGTCCGCACAGCACGCGCACCTGCTCCAGTCGCCGCAGCAACAGCGACAACCTCAGCAGCAGCGCTTCAAGCCGACGCTCACCCAGCTGGGGCGCGGCGTCTCGCTGCTCGCGCCCGTCGAATGTGCCGCTCTATATTGTCGAGTTTAAGGCTGGCGGATCTTTTCTACTGCAACACTCGATGTGCGCGTGGGCGACCTCGTCATTGTCGAGGCTGACCGCGGGAAGGACCTTGGAAAGGTCTTCAACGACAGCATCGCGTCCGTCGACATCGAGGCACTACAGCTCTAGGCGGCAGGCTCGTGCGGCGAGCGTGTCAGCCCTGGTGGACCGATGCAGTTCTGGAAGTGAGGGTCTCTGGCAAGGCCAGCCGCAGGATACCTAGTGCGTCTTTTCCCAGATGGTATGACCATTTAGGAGCGTTAACTGTGCCATGTATCACAGAACGCTCGTAGCAAAAAATGAGCGACGAAACGAAGGCGCTACTGCAGCTCTGCCAGACAAAAATTAAACAGAAGAAGCTGCCCACGGACGTCGTGTTTGCCGAGTATTAATGGTGCGCCCTCTGCCTATGCAACTGCAATGTTGTGCTCTCGTGACATGCCTCTTCAGGAACTGTCGCAAGCTCACGTTCTACTTTGTCGTGGAGAAGAGAATCGACTTCCGCGAGCGTGTACGAGAATTGTTCAGGTGCGTTTGCCTCCCGTCGACACTCAACCAAAATACGCGACTAAGCTCGCGGTTCCGACAGGCTGTACAAAATGCCCATCTGGATGCCGTCGCTGCGAGTGCCGGCAGCTGAATGATTGGACGACGCGCGATGCGTCAAGGACAATATCACTTTGACTCGCGACTGGCTGGCGGCCCCTCTAGAACACGATCTCGAATATCTATTATCGCTCTGTGTATCATAGCGAACCGGCTCTCGTTCTGCTGCGCATCTCTGACGTCTTCCCTGCCGCTTGCATGCCCGAGTCCCTACATTTTCTTTTTCTTCTCTCCTGGTCATTAACGTGCAATCAGGCAGGACATCGTGAAGCATTTTGTAGGTAAGTCTGCTGTCAATCTGGTGATTTCTCTTTCTTTTTGATATCCTTCGCGTTGGTGCTCAGTGTGTCGCGCCGGCAGGCAATCATGGCACGCGTGTGAATGCGCATGTAAGCATTGGCTTCATACAACCACTTCGAAGCCAGAGCGTGCCAGGTTTCACCACAATAGGAAGAGCGCTGATGCCTATGAGACTGAAGCGGAGTGGTTGGTGGTTTGCCGCTTCCCTCATCAGAATAAAAGCCGAAAGACTTTCGAGACCATCTCAATCTTACCACTGAACGCTTGCTCTAGAACATCGTCATGTATCCCGGATTTCGTGGGCTCTATCAGGCTCCGCGTCGCGCTACCCCCCAAATTCCTACTATTCGCTGCCCAACCTGCCGTGCGGAGCTCTGGCCTCAGGCTCACGCTCACGGAGACCCCGAATACATTGTATGCATGCCTCACTAAATTGTGCAACGTTGTCATTGATTACGACACAGTGCGAACTTGGTGGCCATGGCCATGTTGCTATATATCACAATGGTCGCGTTGAATGGACCGGCGCGAGTACGGATATCATTGCCCACTGTGTGTATCCCGGCTGTAAGATTAGGAGCTCTGGCGATTGCGATTTGAGTCTTTGCCGGACGCATTGCCTCGAGCTTCCGGTGCTTTGTGGTTGCTCTTCGCATGACACCACGCGGCGCCGACGCCTCGGGGAGGACAACGTCCGCGACCTCCAGGAGATGGACATTCTGATTGACCAGTATCCCGACGTGTGGAAGAAAGTCACGGTGACTCTGGAGTTCACAGACAGGGTGAGTGCTTCATAACAGACCCGCAGACTTCGGCTAACCTGAAACGCAGAACCTTGTCCACGAAGCCGAGGCTCCTAGCATCTACAACACCATTAGACTGAGCACTCTTCCTCCGGACGTGCAGCAGGCTCTCCGTACCTTTGAGGTCTACCCAAACTCTTACACCGTTAAGAACCGTTCGGGCAGCTGGGTGACGTACAAGGACAGCAAGGCCGTGCGCGTTCCGCCGAACCGGCACCGTGTCGATTTCCGAGCCCGCAGCGTGGAAGGTGCAACACAGCCCTTCCCGCTCCCCTTCTACGTGGACATGAGCAACGCACTGGACAACTATCAAATCTACCGGCAGGACGGCGCATCGAGGAAAGCCGCCTGGCGCGAGGCCTTCCCGAACTGCGATGACGACGATTTCGACGAGACGAGCCTCGACTTAAATCGCCAGGCCTGGTTGAAGGCGCCCCTCGAAATGCGACATCGTTTTCTGGAGTACGGCAGAACGAGCAAAGGCAGCTGGGCAGAGTTTGCGATGCAGGTGCAGGCGCTGCCTGACGGCCCATTCGATTACTTCGACGACAACGACTACATCGCGCAGCCCGCGGCCATCGGACACTCCTCGTCGCCAGCGGCAGATGCTGCACGCCGTCGCGCTGAGGGGAAGCGTCGCCGCGACAGCCAGTCGAAGGACGAGCAAACCCAGCGGTCCATCAAGAAGCGCAAGGTTGACCACATCGCACCTGCGACGGTCCCGAGGCGTCGCTGGCTGGCAGGTCCTGCAGCTGAGGAGGCGGGGCCGTCTCGTGCACGGAGCGCTCCCGCAGGCCGCGTTGTAGACGATAGTGACGATGACTAGGGAGCTGAAGAAAACGTGCCATGGTTTGGGAGTAGAGGATCTAATGGTTACATTCAACAAGCATTTAATATGAAACCTTGTATTTGCTCACGCTCAAGCTGGTCCAGTGATGAGTTTGACGAGGCGATGGATGTGAAGTGGGTCCGCGAGCGAAACAAAGAATGGGCAGACTGCAGGCATTTAGCATACATTGAAGGGCAGAAATGCGCGGACTTACCGTGGGAACTAGTTGATATTCGAAGGCTCGTGCAGGAGCGTACTCCTCAGGCGATGCATCCAAGTCCTGACTGACGGACGTGGTCTCAGAAGAAGCGGCAGCACTCATCATGTTCGGAGCCAGCAAGCCTAGCACATGCTCCGGAGCGCGTGCAGATTCAACTTCCACGACCGCAAGCCAGGATCCGGGCGTTGGTGTAGCAAATGCGAGCCCGGCCAGAGCACAATCGGTTGAAAGAAAATTGCAACCCGCTCAGACACCTTGGTCGGACTTGCAACCCGCTCCGACGCGTTTGGTCCGCTCTTCGATTTGTGCACCACTCGCTCACTCGTCACTCGCGGAGGTGATATCAATGACCCTCAGCCCACGCATATCCTCAGCCCACGCATATCTTTTTGTACTCCGGCTATTTGTAGAGGTCTTCGGCGGTGCGGCCACCTGAGCACCGGCTGGACAGCGCGGAGCGGCTGCGCTAAATCCAGATGTCTGCGGCGACGCAGGCGAGCCAGAGCGGCCAAGAGGGTGCGGTGCTTGTGCTTTTGCGATTAACCTGTTGGACGAATGGCTGACTGCATTCTCCATGCCTTGCAGACCGCCACGAGCAGCAAGGTGCCATCGGCCTACAGCCCGCGACGCGCCAGCCCGCGACCCTGCCGCCGCTGCCGCCAGCCCGATGGAAGTCGTCCGTGGAGAGCCTGTCGTCAACGACCGAGGATGAATGGGAGTCGACCGAGTCCGGCGCTATCACGCCCAACCCAAGGCCCGCAGACAGCCCCGGCCCCATGGAGCGCGTCAACGCGAGACCTGCGCTGCTGCCGTCGATGGCGTCAGGCGCGACAGTGACGGGCAGTAGCAGCAGCAACGGCCGGCCAGTTGACAAGCCCAGCCCTGCCCCGCCAAAGACCGCGCTGCTCACGTCGCCGGCCGCCGCCAGACCAGGCACCGCAGCAGGTCCCAGCGGTCGCCGCCCGCGCCCCCAGTCCGCCATCTTCCCTGCCGGCGCTGCCATAACCCCTGTCGTGCCCCAGCAGCGCCGCGTCTCGGTCTCCGCGCTCGATGAGGACGGCCGCACGCGGCACAGACACTTGTCGTCCACCCACAGACTGTCGCTGCAGCCCGGCTCGTCGTTGTCGCGCCCACTCAGCGTGGACCTCATTGCCGCCTCCCCCACGAGCAGTACACCGCACCTAATCTGGCACTCCGCAGCTTCGCCGACTGGCGATGCGGCCGCCACCATCCACACCGATTAAGCCGTCCGTTTGCACCCCGCCATCGACGCCTCAGGACGAATGGGCCGCAGGCTGTGGCTTCGGGTTGGAGCTCATCGTGATACTGCTCCTGACGTCCGGCACGCCAGTCTGTCTGCGGCTCCGGCTCCGGGCCAGCCTCTGCGGCACTCTGAGGCAAATACCCTCGCCAAGCTGGGTGCGATACCGCGCTAAGGGCTCGGAGGATGACTTGCCGCAGCTCGAGAAGCTCATTGCGAACTACAGCGACGCCGACGTCAAGCGACGCTAGAACTGGCAGCACACCGCCGCGAGCGCAGCCGTGGGCTGTGGCGCGTGTGCAAGCACACCATCATCATTGGCGACTCGCTGTGCTGTGCGACCGCTCTCAGCTCGCGCGTGTGGCGGGGCGTATTCCTGCGCTGGCTGAAACGCTCGACCTTGACCCCACGGGCTAGGGGAGCCCGCCAAACACCATTATTCTAGCGCAACTGCAGCTCGAGATGCCAGTTGCTTGTGCGCCTCGCCGGCCTTATCCTATACCTCGAGCTCGGCCAATGGCTGCTCGCGTCCGACTGCTCACGTCCGACTGCATCGCTCGACACTGCTTTACTGCCCACCAGTCATGTTCGTCCTCGACGCGCTTGCGCAGCCGCCGTATGTGTATGGTGTTGCTACAGGCAAACTCTAAGCGTTCACTGCGCATACTCGCGCGTGACTGGACAGCGGTTCACTGCCGTTTGCGAAAAGGGAATAGGACAGATTAATTTTTTTACGACCGCGCAGCGTGCGGTGTCGTGCAGTATCAGCTTCAAGCACGTACAAGGGGAGGAGATACCAACTCCGTGCAAGCAGTTTGCGGTTTGCTGCAACATTCCCAATCGGTGTGCTAGAATCACTGCTCGCAGTATGGCGAAGGTCCGGACTGGACGCCATATCCCACTCATAGTGAAATCCTGCATGATAATATGACTGCCAGAATAAACAGTACCGTGTTGACCATTTATTGTCTTCGGCTGAGTGAAGCGTTTAATGATATCGTTGAGACCACGGTCGCTTGCAACCACAGAAGCGGACTTTTTATCGCACCTCTTGTCTTCCGCCACCGTCGCTGCCCTCACGCTCCAGACTGGAATACCATCGAGCACCCTTCCGCGCATGCGAGGACCTGAGAATGCGCGGTTTACGATACAAAATCGTCGGACAATGACATCGTTTCCGCCCGCACTCTTGCAGTACGTCCTCTCTATTATGCACAACCGGTTCGCATTTCTTTGCTGGCATATTCTACTCAGAACACATACCAGCTCCTCTATACGAGTGATGGAGGGTATGACGACGGACCTGTAGCAGGCCCAAGTCTAGTAGTCGGTATGCAATCGAGGATGGCTCAGACGTGCGAGCAGAACGGTCTGTGGTTATAGTATCAGCCGGCTCACCTATGATCAACCTACGATCGTTTGCGGGTGAGCTTTGATCACGCTATAAGGCCAGATGAGCACGGATTGACTTGCTCCAGCAGGATTGATCACTGTCAGTCGAAGTTGTCCACTCGTATGAAATGGCTCTGATTAAAATCTGACTACAGTGTAAATCAGAGCGCGCCGGAAGCGCACTGTCATGGTGAGCGCTATGATCAGACCAAAGGCGCGATCCTAATCAGATACTCCTTCAAAGGCTATAGACTCTGGAATTGCAGTCTCACGTTCGCTGATCAATGTCCCCCTTGGAGATTGATCACGCGCGCGAGATGCAAGGAATTAATCACAGCTTGCCCCCCATAGCATAGTTCTGGGGCTGTTCATGGTGAGTGCTATGATCAGTCCAGGAGTGCGATTCTAATCACGCCCTCGTCCAAAGGCTATAGTCTATAGAACTGCAGTCTGTCCCCCTGATAATCACTGACCTAGTTGGAGAATTGATCGCATGCGCTGCTGCAACGAACTGATCATGATAAGTTGGTTAAATGTGGTTCATAGCTGAAATGTGATTCACTCGGACTAGCCGCGATTGAGCAGAATAAATTAGTATTGATCGCACCTCAGCAACACTTGTATATACGAAGGCTCGCATGTATTCACTAGCTCTTATCGATCGTATGTGCATGCTTTTATCTGCTGTTATTAATATTCTCTCCCGGTACGGGTGAAGCCGGCCATGCGATGGGTCTCTTCACTTTTACTTTTTTTTGTCCACTCTTAACTTACTGTCATCGCACTGCATGTTGCCATAGCAAGAATCCTTGGATGTGTTTCCCTGGCCGAGTTCCTAACCCACCGGGCGCGCGGGGAGGGACGAACGACTGCAGAAACCAGCCAACACTGGCAGCTCAGGCTGAGCAACAAGTACGAGTGCAAAATTTTGGGATTTGCGGAGGAAACAGACAACGATAGAGCAACTCCAGTGGTATAGCAGCGCTGGAGAGCGTGCGCTAGCCTGTGGACTAGAGGGACGCTGTCACTCTAGCGCTCCTATCGCAGGCAAGTCCCAATCCCAGAGTACCAAAACATTCGCAGGAAAGCGCCGATGGACGTTAAAGAAAACTGGGGAGATGTCGAGCAATAAGAACCGGGCTCCGTTGTCGTGGCAGGCCTAGGAGGACAAGCAGCGGAGGCAAATCTGAACTCGCACTTCTCCCGCTCACGCCCTTTCCCCCTCTGTGCAACCCACCCGGGCATTCGGCCTCGACGACCGATGGGCCATGTCCCCCGGCCTGCTCGATGATGACAACCCCTGGAATGACCAGCAAATATCTTCCAATACGAACTCTCCCTAGCTGCTCAGCTCAGCGCGGTACTGACAGCGCCACGTGCAACGAGCAGCCAGGTACTGAGCTCGTCGCTGCCGGCGCTGTCGACAGCAGTACGGAACATGGCGCAACCGGTGCGCGTAACAGACACGCGGCGGACGCTGAACTCAGCAACGACGATGTGGACCAGTCCGGCACCGCTCGCAGGCCCATCACCGACGTCGCCAACGGCGATGCACGCCCTGACGCCGAGCACACGGCGTCTGCGCTGGCCGGCGATGTATCTACAGCATCCAATTCATACGCCTTGCATCGCCCATCGGCGGCGGACTCGGCGGCATCCACGTCCGCCCCCGCTTCCCCTGCGCGCACCAGCACTGACGCTCGCCAGGCGTCCAACGTAGCTATGGCAGCTAACGGCAACCCACGGACCTCGTTGCGCCGCTCGTCGTCTGGCCGTCGTCCTGCCGTTGCCGTTGTCGAGCCCGCGGACGACTGAACTTCGACGACCGACATGTACCATTCCACGCGCCGCCCGTTGCAGGGTAGCACGAGTATCATCGCCCCGTCAGCACTGCCAGCGCCGACGCCTGGGCCTCAACATCACGCATGATATCCACCCTTCTCTCACAGCCGCCGTCGCCCGCTGCCTCTCCACCACCATCACCCGTACGCGTGACTTATACGGTGTCGTGCACGGATTCGCTCGCCGGCGTCGCACTCATGTATGGTGTCACCGTTGCCGCGCGGATGGGTTCTGGGCGAATGACTCGATCCATTAGAGGATGACCCTCGTCATACGCAGCGGTGACGGCCTGCCCCTGCCGTCGCCGCCGAAGAGTCAAAGTCGGCATTCGATTGCCCATACCACCACAATCGCCGACACCGCTCCCCTATCTCGCGCTTTGCTGGAGCTGCCCACGCCCGTGCCGAAGCACGCGCGTGCCTCGACGGACTTGGCGGACATCGCCACGTCCTTCTCGCTGACGCTGCCCCAGCTGCGGCTGTCGCTCGACCGCGACGAGAGCGACCTGGAACACGAGCTGCTGCCGCTGTCGTTGTCGGCCCGGAGGCGCAAGCCGAGACCCTCGTTATCTGATTGTGCTGGGATCCTGTCACAGCGTTCGCAACCAGACGCGCTCGCAGACGATCCATGTGTCATGAGTCTCGCCATGGCTCCCTCCGACTATTTCCCATGCCAATAGCATATTTCTTCCGATCCGGGTCAAATGTGCGCTGCCCAAAGGTAAGTACATGTTTGATAACTCCACGGGCAGTGTCAGCGGGTCATCTTTGCCAGCTCGGCCAGCGCCTGATTGTAATTTCAGACCCAACGCAGAAACTGGCGAAAGGTGACCGTGAATAGCATAAAGTTCGGTCTACGGGGTGCAGTAGCACGCCATGCACATAGCCATGAGCAGTCGAATACCGATACATTCCATGGTAGGGACTCTTCAAGGCTCTCTTCCCAGGAGTTCATGAGATGGTCGAGTGAAATGGGTGAACGGGGACTGCTGCGCAACAACCTGACCACGCAGTCCCCACTGGGTCTCTGGTGCTCCATGTGAAGTTTGAGTAGGGGGACAATTGTCTGTATGAGATAAGTTCTAGACGTGAATGTCAACGAGAGACTAAGGTCGCGGCAGAGACGACGAACCCCTTCTGTAAATTTGACCTTCGCTCTGGCGCGCTCTGTGCGCTCTGGAGTGGCAGAGCGCGGAAGATAACCCCCCCCTTTAGAGCCACTGGCTGCTCTGGCATGCTCTGGAGCACGCTGGAGCACCCCCTACGAGGTTACAATTATATAGCTTTCTGGTTACTTACTTGTTCACTTGCTGCACATTTCGGGCAAAGGACAGATAATGGCAAGAAAAAAAATCGATTGCGCGACAACTGGGCAAGATATAATACAAAGAACAATCCCGCTCGAGGGTCCAAAATAGGGCGTATGGTATGCAGCCTGAAGGGTGCATATAAGAGAGTGAAAAAAAGGGACGGACACGTCAGACGTACCACGTGCCACGGGCTCGAGTTCCACGACTCCGAAACGCGCGATACAAGTCGTCGGCGATCTGAAAAGAAAGTTTTAGCGACTGTTGCGCGCGGTACACAAGGAGCGACATACCGTGACGCGGTGTGAGCAAAGCGATCCTTTCTGAAAAAAAGACAGTTAGTTACAAGTAGGTTGCCAGCACAGAATCCGCAGCAAGCCCAGCAAAGCACCACGAAGCAAGAACGCGAGACGTTAGCAGCCCAAGTGCAGAAACTAGCCCAATAGCAAGCCCAACAAGGAGCACGAGCCACGAAGCACCAGAAGGGGGGCAAGAAACGATAAACGAAGGAGCCGATGGTGGGGAAGGGTGCACTGATGTGCCGGGGGCCGCGACGACGTGTGGAAGGGAAAGGGGCATTTTAGACTCCGACCGACGGTCGCTCCGCCTTTGTGACTGCGCACACGGACGGACTTGTGAAAATTTTTCGCGCCCCGATTTCGGTGCCCGAAGCCCTCCGATGGTCCAGCACCAGCCTCACCAAGTTCCAAGTCATGAAAATCGTGTTTTTGAACACATACGGAAACTCGGTTTTTCTTCATTTGGAACAAAATGGATTATGATCATTTTTTTCGAGTTTTGTAGTACACTTCGACCTGGTGCCCGACAACGCAGCGGCATGGCTCATGGCTGTGGTTGCTTTGGCTGCTCTGATATCTGCCAGAGCATCGGAGCGGCCGGAGCGGCTGATAGCCGCTCCAGAGCAAAACGGGATTTACAGAAGCCTTCTGGATACCGCTCAAGCTCTGCAAAAATATCTTCACACATCCTGTAATGTCTGCGTGCGGCGTCTTCTCTCATAAATAGACCAAGGGCCGTCATTTGATTTAAGATAGCTAGGGTGTGCTCCATGTCGCGTTTACTGTAACCACACAAACTATTACCGCTAAGCCTGGACCGTGACACGGCGGGGATATTACCGTGATGCCCTTGTGACCTGTGACCATTACCGTATCATCAGGTTTTACTCCAATTCTGCTCTTTGTCATTTGAGATGAAGCCTAACAAGTTTCCGATGAGTTCTGAGCGAATTGACGATGATCCCGGAGCTCGGAGGCAAGCCGATCTTTTCTGCCGCCGACTCTGCGGTCTGGTCAAGCAATGGCCGCAGAGGTGCTACATTCTACGCTAAATTCCAAACTTGACTCGCTGGCGGGCCTATTTCGACAGTTGCCAGACTCCTTGCCATACTACAATGACGCCGACAGCCCGCTGGAGCGCACCAATGACATCTACGATGGCCTTGCCAAACAGCGGGAGCTTCCACGTGCTGAAGCATGGTTTATCTGCGCCTTTGGACATCTGGCAGCGGGAATCCGAATACCAGAGCGTGGTCACCGCTTGCAAGATGCGATAGCCTACTTCAGATGTGTTGTTGACACCATTCTGTCGGATTCCGGCAGCCTGGCACTTCCTGAACTGCAGGAGGTGGAGAGCTGGATTGATGCACTTCTCTCCGAAGCGCACAACATGTCCAGCCCTCGTGGCGCGGAACACGACCTGCCCATCGCTCATGGAACGTCAACACTCCCGGCCCGACGCACAGCTCCTCTGACGGTCGAACAATCCACGCTTCCTTCATTGCCGCCCTGCACGCCACGTTCCAAACCTGCACTGCACTTGAAGCAGCCCGACCGCACAGGCAGCCATGGCGCACCACTTCTTGTCAAAACACCACCATCAGTTGACCGGCGGTTCGTGCGGCATGATGCCCGAAAGGCGACACAGATGAAGCTCTCCGACTTTAAGCGGCTGACCCGCAAGGAACAGCATGCACGGGAAGCAGAGGAAGCAGAAGAGCGCGCAGAATCAATGGCTGCTCGGCGCCGCATGGAGGAAGAGAAGGTGGCCTTGAAGAAGGAGAGGGAGCGCATCAGTGCCCGGGATAGGCAGCGCAAGCGCCGGGCGCTATTAAAGGAGCAAACGGAGGACAAGAAGCTGAAGATTCAGCTCCAGTCGGTGAGCATACCCTCGGGCACTGTGCACGCTCGTCTGATTGATCTGTCAGGCTTTACAGAGCCTCAAGCCAAAGTTGTAACGGCCACTCTCACCTTGCCGCTAGCTGACGTCCACTTAGTTCTTAATAAACTGAGAACTAGCTAGACGTCCGCGGCTTTTGAGATTGTAACCAGACTCGCTCGGATTGGTAATAAACAAAACGACCACTGCTCAGGATTGAACTCGGGTACTAGACAGTTACATCCAGAACTCCAACCACTATGCCAAAGAGCTAGTGTTAGGAATTCGTGATAGCTTAACCCAGTGATGCAGCTCAATCGTGAATGCCCAAAGCTTCTGCATTCGCACCAAGTCTCGAGCCGGCCGGAGACGCGCGTCTGCCTTTCGGGTCGAGACGCGCGTCCCTTGAGCTACGGAGAGCTCGGGACCGAGGAATCCAGGATGCCGGCGCGGCGCGCATACCCCGGCAGCGGGTTAACGTGCCGCCACAGTCGCCATCCTGCCGCCGGTACCGATTATCCCGCCTCGCTGGAGTGCGGGATATGACGAGTATGGTCGGCAGGAACTATCCCGAGTCACAAGAGGACCGGGATAGCTGATGGTTTCGAGTCAGAGCTCAACCCATGACTCTGCCTGTAATTTTAGTATAAGTACCTGTATTTTAGCTCTCAGGATTCCTCAGTCTGCTTAACAGAGCCAATTCCCATTCATTCCTGAGTGAGAACAAGCTCAAGCAGCTCTCAATATTGTCTAAAGGCCCAAAGCCATCGGTGAGTAATGATTTTATTGGTTCTCACTATTCACTCATGGCCGCTTGGCCTTACAAAAGTATTACGCAGATGCGGATAGCGCAGCACGGGCAACGCATCGACGGCCGCCAAAGAAGTCACAGCAGCACAAGATTAAGCACCGCAAGGCTGTGTGGGCTCGCCAGCATTTACTGCCATACTACGAGACTGCTGCGGCACGCGTCGGCTTCCAGAGTGCGACGGCAATAGCAAAATACATTCGCCAGAATGATAGTACCGGGCAGTTTCTGGGTCTTCGTGCGGACGTTGTCCAGAAGTGGATTGAGCGCGACGAGAATGGAATCTTGGGTTGGAGCAAGAAGTTCATCGCGAGGTGCAAAGCCGACGGCGCAAACAAGGGCACTGGGCGCTCCAGGCTGGTGGTGATTATTTTCTGACTGCTCGTAGACAAAGTACCCCGACATCTTCAGTCCTGCAATCCGGCAGCTTCGTGTCCTGCGGTCTGCACAGGATACCATATCCCTGCCGGTCACTCGCGCTGTCTTCAAGGCTCATGCTCGCAACTCCGGCATCGACGAGCTGAAAAACAAGAACTTCAGTGATCAGATGCTCCGCAACATCCTTCGTTGGGTGCTGAACTGGTCTTATCGCTGCGCAACTCGTGCAGCACAGAAGACCCCCGACGACTGGGAATTTCAGTGCGAAGAAGCTCACGCACGAATGGTCTACGATATCAAAATACACTCTGTGCGGTCCCCGGCTTTGATTGTCAATGCTGATCAAGCTGGGCAAGGTCTAATGCCTACGGGTAAAAAGACCTGGACAGAGCGTGGCTCTAAGCAAGTTGCCACCCACGGACATGGCGAAAAACGGCAGGTAAAGAGCCTGCCCAATCACACAGAATGTTCCAGAGACTGATTTAAGATACTTAGATGACGCTTGTCGTGGCTTCTTCTTGCGACGGCCGTATGCTGCCATTCCAAAAGTGTCTGGGGTGGCAGCACCAAAGAGAGTCTCCCTTCGCCGAAGGCACCCAAATGGAAGGAAGCGCAAGAGCTCGGCTTCACGTTTGCACATGGCGACACACGCCACTGGAGTTCCCGTGAATCCACAAAGGCGGTGAGTCTGCTTTGTGTTGATGCATTGTCAGTCCGCTCATTTTGTATCAGTGGGTCACAGATATCCTCTTACCCTACCATGCCAGAATCTGCGAGGAGTATGGCTACCCGCCCGAGGAACCAATGATTTTGCTGCTTGATGTCTGGCCGATCCACATTGCGAAGTCGTCCCCCGACGATTTCCTTCCCTGGTTGCAGCGAACCTATCCGTGGATCCATACAGTCTTCATACCTGGTGGATGTGAGTGCATTAATAGCCATCCAAAGCTTGATTTAACCGCGCTTCAGGCACTGGAGTGTTCCAACCCGCCGACGTCAGTCTGCAGCGACTCGTCAAGCACATCATCAAAACCTCAGCGACGGATTGGCTCACTGCTACCATCACGCGTCAGCTCGCGCGCGGCGTCGCGCCAGAAAACGTCGAGGTCCCCAAGTAGCTAGGCGTGCTCCGCGACGAGAGCGTCGCCTGGTGCGTTGATGCATTCAACTACCTGGCAGCTCGTCCGGGAATTGTTCGGCGGGCATGGGCGAAGTGCATTACTGGCGACCTCAACCTCTCCTGGGAAAGTCTGACGGGACCAGCGGGGCTCGTGAACTACCAGAAACACGTGAAGCGCGGCGTCTTTGTGCAACAGCTATCAGGGGACCCTTTCATTCCTGTGCCCGAGGACACCACCGACCTTCCCGAGCAAGCAACAGGCGACGAAGCTATTTATGATGACGATCTCTCGCTCACGGCCGATGCGGTGGCCACTGCACTGCTTGACGCGAACCTGCCAAGCGATTGCAGGCGCGACGAGAATGGCGACGTGCAGCTGTGCGAAACAGATGATGATATAATTTTCGACGAGGACGACACGGATCGCGCTGGTCAGAGTTTGGACGGGGAGAGCGGGAGTGATGATGGAAATAGCGCGGCAGAGGACGGTGAAGAGCGCGCTGTGGATTTGGACAATGACGGCCAGCACGACGACGACTGCACTGCATGGCACTGGGACGACGACTACGTGAACACGGCATGGGACGACGAGTTCCCCGCAGTGCCAGACAGCAGGGACCCACACGAGCGCACCTCATCCGTGCAAGTGAATGCTGCACAAGGCGCTGGCCTCGACTTGGCCGTGCGCCGTTGCGACACTACTGCAAGCCCTGGCAGGACATCGATAGGCCGGTCCACGCCTGTCACGAAGAGCACCACAAACTTCCAGGACGCCGCATTGGTCAGCACAGGCGCAATAATGAGCGATACGGCGAATGGCGCGCCGGCCGATGGCAGTGTGGAGCGTGCAGCTGGTACCACAGCTCGTACTTTGGCCGCGCCAGTCACCACTGCATGCAGCACGGTCGGCACACCGGGCAGCACGAGCGGTGCCTCGAGCCAAGTGGACGCTGCCAATGGCAGGGCCAATGGAGCTTCCGATAGTCTGGACGGCACGAACGAGGCACCAGGCCAGCTTGCACTGGATATCTCGGTGCTGGCGACAGGAAGCGTCCACCATGCGGCAGTGAATTCGCCCTCCACCGAGAAGGAGCGCAGGCGTGCCATCCACGAGCTTGCTGGGCCGAGCAAAGGCAAAGCCTCGAATACGAAGTCACGCAAGCCGCGCCGGCAAGCCGCAGCAGAAACAGCGAAGCAGAAGCGGGCTGCTGGTGCTTCCAGCTCGAAGCGGAAACGTGAAGGCAACAAGACGAGGAGATGCACTGCTGCCAATCCGCCGCCGCTGGTTGCAGAAGCCGCCAGCGCCCCGTCGCGCCCGCGCAGGAACATCCGGGCACCCGCCGTGTTTGGAGAGCGAGCTTCACCGCGGGCGGTCAAGGCAGCAGCACAGCTGGATGATGACGACTGGCTGGATTTGGATGGTGCGGATGACAGTGCAGATTCGGAGGCCGAACACCATAGGCTGCCCCAAAATGGACCGCTAAGGTGCAATGCTCCACATGATCGGATCCACCCAACAGGCCGCCCAGAACGTGGCGCGCCATGGCACACCATCGAGCCTGTGGATTGCCGGGCTTATGATGTAAATCCCGCATCTGCCCTGCCATGCCATGCCCGCAGTTGGTGCCTCAGAAAAGGTGATGGCGTGCCACTCGCGCAGAGCCAGCTGCGAAGTTCACATTGCAAGTCCTTATATATATATCTCCTGACCGCCGCATACGGCTTGCGAGCCCACGAGTGATCCAATACCAAGTATTGCGGTAGCTAATACTGGCGCCACGCTGGGCCGCAAGGTATGGCCATGAAGCATCGTCGCGGCGGTCAAGGGATATGGCTTTGCTCTTGTTTGTCCCTACGCTCTCGCTCCGCTCTCCATCAATCTGATTATTCATGACGTCGTCATCGTGCATGCAACTTGCGCTGGCGTTCACTTCGCTCCAGTAACGTGGTCACTTCAATGCTTTCCAAACTGCCCGACTGTGCACATCGTGGGCTTGCTCCTCGCCCGTGGCATGCCATCACAACGACAACCTGAACGCGCAGCTATGGCATGACAGCGTCAATTTTTGATTGCAGCTACCACGGCCGGCCGTGGCACGCCACAGTCAAAGGTTGATGATCGTGTCAAACCCGGACCGACGAGGCGCGCCATTACCGGCGTCTACGTGGCATGCCATCGCCATTCGAATCGCCGATAACAATGCCGTGGCACGCCATGGCTTGCTCTGCACGGACAATCTATGGCGCGCCATCAACGTGTTCTATGGCGTGCCATCAACTTGCGCTATTCTATGGCGCGCCATGGCAGAGCTCCATTCCATGGCACGCCACCGCCGCGTTCTTCACCGTCTATCTCCCTGACGCTTTGCTTCAGACTATCGTCCACCGCCGCATTCTCGCGCACATCATTTCCGTACCTCTGCAATGGATTGCTCACTGCATCTGCTGTGTTTTGCTCGCTCCTAATCGATTTCCTTGCATTGCTGACTGATTTAACCACTCTTCCGCATTAAGCTCTGTGAGACTGCCACACTCAATGACTCTAGACAGCAGCTTTTGTGCGCTCTAGGTGCTAGGTGCTCTGCCGACGGATTTCAGGACCGATATTCTTTTGTGATTCGTCCCACTGCTCTGCTCTCATGGCGTGCCACTGCGACTTCTCTGCTCTCATGGCATGCCACCGCGCTGCGATCGATCAAAAGCCATGGCAAGCCATCGTTCATCCGAACGAGTCTTAACGTCGTCTCTGCTCTCATGGCATGCCACCACGCTGCGATCGATCACAAGCCATGGCACGCCATTGTTCATCCGAACGAGTCATGGCGTGCCACTGCTGCACTCTCTATCGTTCGTCCGAACAACTCCATGGAACTATGTGGTACACTATGGCCGTAATGCTAGTCGCCAGTAAATGGCATCCGGCGCAAGAAATACACAAGGAAGCGGTCGTCGGCGATCTCGACGTTGGTCGCGACATTGGCCGATGGTGATGAGCTGAGGCGCAACATCGGCGCTTCACGATTGAGGCGCAGCATACCTGCTGTGTGTGCACAGGCTCGTCGCTGAGAACGGTTCTGAGCAATCTTAACATCGAATTTCAGTCTCTTGTGCTTTAGTAGAGCCTCGGAATGTTATGGATGTATTGGGAAATGAACGACATGAATGTATGAGCCCCACGGCGACAAAATGTCCATCATATCTGGCAACGTCCCTAGTAAGTCGAGTATCTTTGCGGGATAGACTGCACAGATATCTCACCAGTCCAAGTCACCCTGCGCCTCTGCAAGTGCGATTTCGGCCGTGGTCGCAATGTTGAGCTCCACGGCGTGGCGGAGCAAGCGAGCAATCAATTCATCCAGCTGCGCCTGCCTGCGCTGAATCGCCGCCTTCATCCCTTCGAAGGTCCTCTCGATTTGACGCAGCTCGTTGTCCGGCTGCTGGAAGTTGAAGATATCCAGTAGCTGCTGGTCGATTTCCTGGAAGGCGTTGTCGGTGCCGCGTTCGAACGCAGTCCTGAGCGTGAGGAAGAGCCGGAAGTACATGAAGATCGGTACACGGCGTGTCCTTCGCGGTGCGTTTTCTCCCTGAGCTGAAGTCGTTTCTGCCATTTACACAGCGAGGGGGGCGGGTTGTGTGGCGATATGGAGAGTCGTGGACAACGTCCGGTGCAGGCACGCTTGATGGCGTGCCATGTTATCCTTATCTCAATCGCAGATCGCCATCAGACTTAAGAGCTCTTGATCAGTCTTGATCCTTGACAGCGAGTGTGGGGTGCCACAGTGGACAATCACCACAAAATGCCCAATTTCCATCCGTTCTTTCTCTTTCTTGTGCCGTTCAAGCATCTTGTCCTTCTGAGATTCTGCAGGTATACCGTGAAATATGTGCCGTGATGACCTTTGCGCTCGGGGCACCAGTAATAACGGAGTCCATTGAGTAGCAGCAGTCTGTGGCGTGCCACAATGCTCAAGACGAGCTTCCATGGCGCGCCATAAGATCTCAGTCATATGAAGATCCGCAGCGTATAGGATCTCATTTCCAATCGTCGGCTCATATGGCGCAGACTGCACATGGCCGTGGCCGCACGTCCGATATTGATCCCATGACAAATCAATGACAACAAGCCTCGCCCTTCTACTTACTGCTACGGACGATGGAGTTACTGCCAATAATTCCGTGCCTCTGGTCAGAAAATTTCCGTCCCTGTAGACCAGATTGCTCACTCAAACTCCAGGTTTACTTCTTTGATCGTCCCTAACGATCTCAGTGCACCACAGCCAGTGATCTGATGGCCATCCATTCGATCCGGTTGCGAACCAGCTTTGCGCGTATGGTGTGCCACGACCCTTATAATAAAGTCCTGCTTCGTGATACAGCATTTCTCGCCTTCATGAACCAGTACAACTTTGCTATTCTCCGCCCCCGCATGCAGCGCACGCCGTCGATCTGGAACTTGTTCCAGCTTCACTGGCACACTCTCAATGCCGTGAAGGCTCCGGACGGTCAGAGTTCCATAGCCCAGATTCTATGCAGCGCTGACAAGTCGCGACAGAGTCCTTCTGCGATTACCTCGAACGCGCGCAACGACTACCACGCTGCTATCAGCGGCCTGCCACGGGGCAGAAAGAACGCGCTTTACGCGCGCCTCCTGCATGCTCGCACGAAGCCGGCATTCGATCTCTTCTTTTATCGCTTCGTTCGGACCGTGCGAAGGAAGAACAATGGTGAGTAGTTAGTATTCCTGTGTTCTTTCCCCGCTGACAGTGCATCACAGAGGACCAGGATGAATACAGGACCCGCGCTGTGCAGACCTTTATCGAGACCCACGCTTCGATGGACGAGCAGGCCTTCGAGGACTTCAAAAATGTCCTTGCGGCTTATTACGCGCTGAACTAGGCATTCTGCTCTGTATCGTCCTGTATAGCGTGTGGTCTCGCTTGCGTCATGCAAATTTCATCTTGTTTGCCCGCTGATAATTCCCTGAGACGCCTGTGTATGCAGCGCAAGAACTTATCCCATGAGACAAAAGCTTTGGCATTTTGTCTCGCTTTGTGGCATGCCATGAGATCAGAATCTCCTATGTGTGGCATGCCACACACTCGTATCCCGTCCACATCCAGTCCGTGGTACGCCATGAGAGCACCTCGCTTTGTGGCATGCCATGAGATCAGAATCTCCTATGTGTGGCATGCCACACACTCGTATCCCGTCCACATCCCGTCCGTGGTACGCCATGAGAGCACCTCGCTTCGTGGCATGCCATGAGATCAGAATCTCCTATGTGTGGCATGCCACACACTCGTATCCCGTCCACATCCCGTCCGTGGTACGCCATGAGAGCACCTCGCTTCGTGGCATCCCATGTGACATCTCCCATCAGAATCTCCCATGTGTGGCATGCCGCGGAGTCGCGTTCCATCCAGATCCCGTCCGTGGTACGCCATGAGACGTCTCCTATCACAATCTCTCATTCGTGGCATGCCACGGAGTTGTATCCCCGGCCGTGGCAAACCATGCGAAGTTTCCTTTGCCAGCGTGTGGCATGCCATCAGACTCATATCCTCTCCCATTGTGCAAGACCCGCGCCAACGTTGATTATCCTGAAGTCAATGCAATGGTAACAATTTCTTGAACCTCTCAATCGGAGTCACTATCGCTTATCTCAATGACAGCAATCACCTTCCCCGACACGGACCTGGCATCTTCTACGACTCGAAGTCTGCGCAGCATGTTCACCATTGTCTTTCGCCAGTTCCCCATCTCGCGCTCAGCCAACTGGCTCGGCGAGTCGTGCGCAATGAGGCTAACTGCATCGGCCGCGGCGAACGGGCCGCAGTCGTAGCTGTTGCTCTGTCGGACCCCGCGCTGAATGAAATCGCATGTGATCAACCTCGTCAGCCGATAGTAATACAATTAAGGGACACGAACCTTTTCCGGATTCCACACGAAGGATTTGACGTCTAGCCCGGGAACGAAGTTCGTCTCGTAAATCTCCAGCAGCGAGCGTGTAAGTTTCTCGAGCGGTGGTGCGAAAACCTTGTTGTTCGCGTAGCTGTCGTAGTATGAGATAGCGCGTTGCAGCCAGTGCACCTCGATCAGCGTCCAGTGAGCGGGATCCCTCACATGGCCAAATATCAGCCATTTCCGGCAGTCCTTCGGGTGGAGCAACTTGGATACGTTAGGCAGGCCAAGCAGAAACTACTAATAACAACATACCTCCTCGAGTGCGGACATGATGAACTGCTTGTTCGTCTCCTCCGCAGTCGAGTGGCCGGCTTTGATGGCAGCGAGGTAGGTGGCGACGTCTAGAAGCGCACGGGAGTGCACGATGCTAACGTCATTCGCGCCCATACGCATACGTTCGCTCTCAGCGACGACGGCGAGACCATCCCCGCTCATCCACCTGGTGCGCGCGTCTATGCGCTGCAAGTCTTCGTCGGCGCAAGTGAATCGGCCAGCCCTGTAAACCACACGCTCGAAAGTCTTTTTCCGAGCGGAGGAAGCTGCTGGTGCTGGTTCTTGCTGCCGCACGCAAAGCTCGCTAGCAGCGGTGACTTGAACCTCCTGGGACTAGATACTCGATTTTAGTTCCAGCTTTCGACGGTGCAGTTTGGCGAGAACGCGTGCAACGCGAATACACGTACCGTGCTCTCGACTTCAACCTCCATGCTCTCATCCTTGATCTTGTCTACATTCTCGTCAAGGAACTAGCATTGCGGCGAAATACATTAGCCGGGAACAAGTGTGTGACGCAAACGTACCTTTTGGACATCGTCGATGTCAACCCGAGGCGTGTCTCGTTCGAACACTGTAGAAGCCGCCTCGTCAACATCTCCCTCAGACTGAAGTTCGTCGAACCAGTCTGCCTCAGGTTCGTCCTCGTCGTCTCTGTCTGAGTACGCGTCGGACGCATCGTCGGACGCATGATCGTCAGTGCCCTCATGTGTCACGGTTGGTTCAGGTTGGCTGTCGTCGACGCTGACAGAAGCCACGACCATAGCTGAGTTGGCGTCTAAACCGCGCCAAAACCTCTGCGTGAGTTCGGCGCTGAGTGCGAGATCACGTGACCACGCGTCACGCAGGTGGTTGTGCACCTCGCGACGGCGACCGACGGCCAATCGAAAACTCTCGTCGACTTTACGGTCATATAAGTAGGATATGGCCTAATGGAACTATCACGCACCAGTCAAGTCCTCAGCGTTGTTGCGCAATATCTCGGCCTCCTCGGCCCACCAGTCCCGCAAAGCGTCCACCTCCATCTCAACGCGCTCGATCTCCTCCACACACCGACGCTTCTCGAGCAAAGCCGTCACTCCACGTCGCACGTTCTCGTCGGTCAGGTAGCGCGGGAGCTGCGCCTCGTCTTGGGGCCCTAGACCCGGGTCCTCCTGCCAAATGTCGTCGTCGACATCCAGTTTGAACAGTTTCTTGGCATCCAGCTTGCGGGGAAGCCGGATCCGACCCGGCGGCTTTTTCCCCTGACGGGCTAAAGTGGCCATTCGGTCGACAATCTTGTTGAATGCGGAGACTTGCGCAGAAATCGTGCGCTGCCGCTTGTGCACGAGATCCTTTGTTTGCGCGTGCTCCTTGGCCTCTTCGCGGTTATCAGCTCAGGAAAAATCACAGCTGGCAGAACATACCAAGAATTTGATGACGATAAGCCCGTTCGAGCTTACGGTGTTCAAACTTGTGCGCGATTAGGGTCTTGCGGATCTTGACGCGCTGGGCGCGAGCATTGACGCGCGAGCGAAGGTACTCGTTACCCCGCATATCCTCCAATCTCCGGCACTGTTCCGTCCCAAGAGAAGCCTGCCATCCATCGATCTTGGACTGCGTAGCCTTGATCTCTGCGCGCGCGGAGTCGATACGAACCGTGATTGTGTGAGTCTCAGACGCGGTCAATTTGTGAGCTTTTCGAAGCTCAGCGCGATCCTCCTTGACTTGCTCCTTGAGTTCGTCGATAGTACCAAGGGCGGTCAGGATTTTGTCTATAATCTTGTCCGCCGCCGTCTGAGTTTGACCTGGGATCGACAGTCAGCTTCTAGTATGGAATATAGCTTCTCTGCGAGCGTACGAGTGTTCTTGACGAGCTGCTCAGCTATCTGAGCGTCCCAGTATTCGCCTAGCTGCGCTTCTGTCTCCCCGCTCGCACTCACGATCGCCTGCGCCTCGCCAAGACGACGCTTAGCCGCGAGATAGCGCTTCCGCAGCCACTGGCCCAAGCGCCACATGTTGCTGTAGTCGAAGGCTTGCATCTGGCGGTCAAGAACAAAAAGTCGACGGTGATACTGGAGCATGATGTCAGCACATTAATCTTGGACAATTACAATCCCCTCACCCCGCTCACGCGCAGACAAGCGATGAGATGCCGAATACTACTCCAGAAACGCTCGCAGCCTTCCCCATCGCTTAACCCGAACCCGTCGCGTTTCCGCGGATGAAAGACGACTTGGCATGGCCACTGGTGCCCGTAAGCGTGAAATACAGACACGCCGAACGTCAGGCGGTCCGCGACATCTGGAATAAGGCCCCACTTGGTAATAGATGAGTTTACAGGTCGCGATAAGATAAATCACTTACCTTCTCAATGCTGCGTGAGATTTGGCACGCAATATCGTACAGAAGGCCGATCTTCCAGTCTCGTGGTAATTCCTTGGCCAGTTCATTGATTAATGTCAAGGCGTAATGCTGGCGCTCCCCGGGAGTCGTCATGTTGGCCACGAGAAGAACGTGATCGTGCCGGCAAAGAATCGCCATGAGCCCCGTGTCCGCGTAATAATTTTTGAGGCCTTGGTGACTTTCTCCTGCGCAGCGATAAACGACTGTTCACATTCATCAAGAACCGCGTCGTCAACTCGCGCCGATGTTCCTCGCGTCCGCTTCTTTGCCGGGCGCTTGCGCAGTTTGTCGACCTCAACCTCCATGCTGTCGATCGCTGCCAGCGAGACGAAGCGGCCACCCAAGAAACCGATTGGGGCGTCAGTCTCGCTGGCTTTGCGACGCTTCTGAGCGAAGTTCGCGTCGACGCATACCAGTGCATGCGCGCTACGCAAACATGTTAACAAAAATTAAGTGAGTCGCACTGAATACGCACTCGCTATGCTCTAATACGGGTCGCGACCCTCCGAAACAGAGTGGGCATAATTGGCGAAGCCGGCGTGATGGCCTCGCGAGGTGCTCATGTCGCGCTGAGTTGTCTCCGGCAGGAGAACCATCGTCACTGGCCTGATTTGCAGATCAGCAATCTTGCAGATCAATGACATCATGCGCACTGTCTCGGAATATTGCGGCTTAACGTCTAATATGCCGTTCGGATCCGTGCTCTCCGTGCCAACGACTTCATCCTGGATGCCAGTCCATCAGCAAACACACCAGAACGTTCTCATGCCCACTTACAGTGCTACCTTCTACGAAACGGGCACGCTTGTGCGGGCGGTCATCATGATCGTTGCTGGGAGGACGTTTCCGAGGGTCAACTGAGAGAGCATGAAATCATCAGCACTACATCTGTCAGACCCGGGGATACGCTACCTGAGAGTGCCTCTGTGATTGAATATTCGGCCCTATTGTCCAATATTTGATACCACGTCAGAGCCATGCCTAGCCGCTTGCGCAGGTTTCCCTAATTGTCGATCAGCGCTGAGACTCTGCCTCAGTTTCTACAGCGCGAAATGAAAACTCACCGTTGGTTTGCGCAGGTTGCCTCGCCGTACCCAATATGCCTCGATGGTATTTGCCCATGCTGTCGTATTCGGCGATACGTTGAGAGAATGTATCGATATCAAATCCAGCATCGAGGTGCTGAACGCCATTGACGGACACCTGGGCGCTGAAGGGAAGTACCCGATCGTCAAGAGACGCTCTGCAGGCGAAGTGCACCCGCAGATGTCGATAAGGGCGCTTTTAGTGCCTACGTGACGGTCAGCCGCGAACGGCGACGCATTTAGCTGAGCATACCGTCCAAATCCACAAGACATATCGGACTGGTACGCTTGTGCAAACAGGTACACTCGGGGAGCGGCAGATCCTCCTGGTCAGCGCCATGCTTCTGGGCGAGATATAGTCGGATTACGCGAGCTGAAACGATAACATCGTTCCAGTTATGATGTTGGGCGAGCCGGCGACGGTGGTGGCGAGACACGGTGGGATCCGGAAGCTCAAAGCCGAATCCAGAATTCTCGTCATAGTCGCCCATGGTCACAAGCTCGAGCATCTCAGCGGTGATACCATGAACACGCGAAGATAGAAAAGTCTGCAATGCAGATTTCCCCGCTTGGCCGGCAGGCGGGAGGTTAGGGCGCTGAGAGTAGCTCTCCCCTCCAGGCAGTCTAAGAACCACTCCGTCGCGCGCAGGGAACGGCAGTTTAGGGTATCCAGGCTTCTTTCGAGTCGAAGATGCTTCGGCAGGGCTGACAAGGTCGAAGCGCGAAGGATCGAGGATGGTCGGTGCGGGCTCAGAACCGGACATAATAGCAGCCGCACGCGCTGCCGCATTGCGGTTCTTCTTGCGCCTCGACGCCACGCCAGTGTTGAGTGATAGGCTCATAAATAAAGCAGCAGCTTCGAGATACAGCGCAGAGCGACCCGCGGCTGTCGGTAAATACGGGCAGCAGAGTAGGAAGTCAAGAGTGGACCGCGGACTTTGAACGCGAACAATGGGGCCAAGTACTTCCTCGCGTCGCACCAGCATTTTCGGGCTCATGAAGCCATCACATCACATAAGATACGCGTATCCAACTGCCCTTGAGCTGTATCCTGAGCCTTCTTGGCAGGAATCTTCAACGTTGTCAGGGTAAATCATATGCACTCGCACGCAGTGTCTTGCGGCAAACTTGAACCTGGATTTGCTCACAGAGACTGTGAAAACCCATATGAGACTTTCAGATAAATTGGATAGGCTGTCTGCTTTGCAACTCTGGCTTTTATGCCGCGAATTCACCCCTCGCATGTCATTAAGATCATTCCGGGGCGGGGTGGTTTCAGTCCAGTCAATATGGCTAGCTTTGTATATCTGCGAGCGGCCCATATTCCTGCATGCTATTCACCCAAAGGCTAGTTATACATCCACTATATCCGACCATGTGTGACAGAGCTTGTAAGGGCCAAACCGACGGGTTGTAGAGATGCATGAATGGCGTGCGGCCGGTGGTGTTTCTGTCCAGTCAAACAAGTTACGGGCATTTTAACGCGATGCGAGTATGTAAACCCCTTAAAACCAGATCAATCGTCGCCAATGGCTAGCGCCATAAGATATATGTGCTTTATCTGCCATAGAATCTTCGGGAATAAGTAAACTGACATTGCATTTTGTTTTGAACGAGGAACTCGGGAAACCGGCTTTGTGCGACAGAGAGATCGTTCCTCTCACCTGGTATCCGACGTGTCCATCCGCCAACTATTTTTTTTTCTCTCACGGCTTGCTCCTCAGATCGGTTATGGGGAGACCGCCCAAGTTCTCGACGCAGGAAGAGCGCGAGGATGCCAGGCGGAAGTCACGGCGTGATTATTACCATCGGTGCGCTATCTGCTAGCCCGCAATGCATCTCCTAACCTCTAGATATAGAAACAGGCAGAGCGAAATCGAAAGCTCTCGTAAGCGGTACCATACTCGCAAACGCGTCGCACAGGAGGCTCGCGCCAGGAAGCGAGAGAGCTCGCCGGAACCGCAGTATACCCTGCAGAATACCATCGCAGTATGTGCACGCCCGCAGTATAATTCAGTCACCTCATTCCAGCAATACGCAGAAATTTGGCCCTCTGTTTGACGTTACGCGCATGTCAGACCTGAAGGAACTGGCACAGACTTTGCAAGACGATCTATGTTTGTGGCTGGACGGCCGCAACGAGGACGCCTTGTGGGACGATCTCACAACAAGGCTCATTTCAGCACATGGGAAGAAGAGAATAGCAAAGCCCATCCTCAAATTCATAGCCAACAAGGTTTACATTGCGGACCTCGTGCAGTTTGAGGCGCAGGAGGCATGGCACGAGGCATGGCGCCGTCGCGAGAAACGCAACAAGTCTGCGTTCGACCGCATTCTCCATAATGCAACACGCGTCCTCAGCGGGCTTCAGGAACTCAAAATTATGTTCGAAGGCACCAAGGGCCTTTTGCAGGACGCATACGAGGAGGGGACTCTTGTTTGGCAGTCTACGTAGTACTACATGCAGACAGCCGCAATGACCAGATACAGGTGCCTTCTCCCACAGCGAGCTCTGAAGGCATAAATAAACAAATGAAACAAAGATATAAATGCAAGAAGCTCACCGCGCGGTCAGGCATTCTCGCGTACGTGCGCAGCGTCACCAGCGATCGATGGTTCTGGCGACGAGTCCGAGATATCAGCGTCACCAGAGATCGACGGTTCCGGCGACGAGTCCGAGATATCCACGAGATCCGGCACGTCCTCGTCAACCTCGACATGCGAGTTTGCCCTGGCGAGACGCGTGCGCCAGTACTCGCGGTCATTGCCTCGACGCGATCAACAATGCGCCGTATGTCCTCGTACGACATGGTGGTCTCAGCAGAGGCGGAGGTAGCGGGGCGGGAGCGGATGGATCAGCGGGGGGGGCGGCGGCGGCGGGAAACGACGGTGGACGGAGCGGCAGCGGCGGCTGGAGCGGCGGGCCAACGGCGAATGCGGACTGACTGTTGAACCAAGCTCTCGTCGATGTTGGCCCTGGCGCGCTGTTGGTACGAATCCTGCTCGTAATCCCTGAAGACCCGGTCGAAAGCGGCGCTGAGTACTTGCACGTTGCTAACTGCGCGGAGCGATTGCGCAGTGCTGGCAGCGGGCAGAGACCCGGTGCTGGCGGCGGCGGGAGACGCGGCGGGAGACGCGGTGGGAGACGCGGTGGCAAGAGACGCGGCGTTGCCGTCGGCGGCGGGAGACGCGGCGGGAGACGCGGTGGCAAGAGACGCGGCGTTGCCGTCGGCGGCGGGAGACGCGGCGGGAGACGCAGTGGCAAGAGACGCGTTGCTGGCGGCGGCGGCGGGAGACGCGGCGGGAGACGCGGTGGCAAGAGACTCGGCGTTGCCGTCGGCGGCGGGAGACGCGGCGTTGCCGTCGGCGGCGGGAGACGCGTTGCTGGCGGCGGCGGCGGGAGACGCGGTGGCAAGAGACGCGGCGTTGCCGTCGGCGGCGGGAGACGCGGCGGGAGACGCAGTGGCAAGAGACGCGGCGTTGCTGGCGGCGGCGGCGGGAGACGCGTTGCTGGCGGCGGCAGGAGGGCCGAAGAGTAGTACAGGCGGTTGCATGTTTTCCGGCAGGCTGTCCTGCCATGCTGGAAGGCGATCCCGAACACGCAGATACTGAGCAAGATGACGCTCGATGCGAGTGTCGCTCAGGATATGCCAGAACGTGGATGGCACGTAAGCACCGTCCGCGCGCCGGCAAGCGTTGCAGGGCTGGTTCCTCGAGCAGCCTGGCGTCTGGCACGCTTGGACGCGGATGATGAACTCCAGGTACGCCGGGGCGTAGCACATCTCGTTGACAATGTCGCCATCGTTGGGGTCCGAGCCATTGGAGCTGCCAGGACCGTCTGTTTCCTCGCCAGCGGCTGCGAGCGCATTGCGGCGTAGGATGTCAGCGACCATATCGTCGTAGAGCTTCTCGAGGTCGCGGGTGTCCATTCAGCGGGCTCCCAGCCTGAGCCGATCTGGTTGGGATCGTGGGTGTCAGGCCAGCCGTGGTTGTCCTCAGAGGAGGTGGTACGTTCTTCAACGGGCCTGCAACGAGTGAGAAAGCGGACAGCATTGGGTTATTGAGCTACTGACGATGCCGTCCGTTCTTCCTCTGCGCCAATACCGTTGGGCGCGTTGGTTGAGGCCATGGGACGAACGAGGAGATGGGCAAAGTCAAAGCAGCCTCCGAGACCCTGTTGGTCAGCCATAACGACCAACGTGACCAGGTACGCACAGAATTCCGAGCAGAAGACGATGAGAGATGTGGGCCTGTGCACAGAAATTGGTTGCTGTGCCCGGACCGCGCGCATCGCCGCGCCGTCCGACTCTCACGATGGCATGCCATCGCGAGCTGATATTGAGGATGGCGCAGCCATGGCACGCCACGACGCTCGCGATGGCATGCCATCCTGAGTTGATATTGAGTATGGCGTACCCATGGCACGCCAGGGCGTCTCTGGTTCACAAACTCATGGCACGCCATATACTGAGGCGCAATGCTCACCTCCGTGCGCATCCTGCAGCCAGCAGCTGATACTTCCGTGCCAGTCGACTTATATTGACCAATTGAGCAATGCCTACGCGAAAAATGTCCAGCGACAAGAGCAAAGGATTCAGGCTTTAACAACTCACCGTGGCATGCCACAGATTCGCGCCGCTCGGTTAGATCAGATTAGCATACGCTTCGCGCTG
Organism: Auricularia sp. M13; assembly: GCA_037042915.1. NCBI lineage: Eukaryota > Fungi > Basidiomycota > Agaricomycetes > Auriculariales > Auriculariaceae > Auricularia > Auricularia sp. M13. The sequence continues at coordinate 86,471 of CM073201.1, forward strand.
TTACTGAGGCAATCGCGTGTTCCGATACGAGACTAGTGATGCACGGGGTAGTGATGTGCAAGATGCGCGGCGAATCCCGAACCGATTTTCCGTCCCATGCGGTCACAACGCTCAACTCGCGCAACGATGTGGCGCGCCATCAGCGCCGGTCACGCCGAGCCATGGTGCACCTGATGCGTATGCGGTATCTGTGGCATGCCATAAATCTGTATGGCCTGCCATAAATCCTTCTGGTACGTTGCCTGACTTCGCCCCTCGCCCAGCTGACCATGGTATCTACTCGTCGTCAGGCGAAATCGGCCGAGGCACCTGCAGCTCCCTCGCAAGCGCCTGCAGCTCCCCCGCAGGTGCAGGTATTGGACGCGACAAGTGGCAACAACGGAGCCGACGCGATTGCGACGCCGAATATTCAAGTCGAAGGAGCGCCTCACGCTGTGAGTACCCAAAACCAACTCCATTCAGACGCTGAACTCGAGTGCAGAGCAGCAAGTTGACTAAGAAACGGAAGCCAGCGGTCAATGCAGAGCCTCTTGTGCGTTCGCAAATTTCAATCAAATTGCTCAATGGTACTAACTGCTCTATAGGTTGCCCTTCCCACAAAAAAGAAGAAACCTGCCCCCGACGAGGAAGCCGGTCTCTCAGCGCCCGACGACGAAGAGGGTCCCTCAGCGTTCGGCGAAGCAGTGAGTCGTTTTCGACGCTGCGTGTCAACAACCGGGTTTGACCTGAAGCAGAGTACGCGAGGTCGCGGTCGTGGCCGCGGTGGTGCCCGTGGTGTCACGACGCGCGCCGGTGTTCGCAAGCCAGCCAACACTACGGTCAAGTCGAAGGCCGCGAAATCCAAGTCGAAGGCCATTGTCGCTGAGAGCACGATGAACTCAGACCACGATGAGAACAGTGAGTTGAATATTTCGCATTCTATTCAACCTCTCTCTCTGACGCAGTCATAGCCACAGTTCCATCCACTTCGCGGAGGCTGTCGGCACCGGCACCTGCTCAGCTCGCAGCCCCGCCGATGCAGCCCGCGCCTCCTGCCCAGCAGCCCGCGCCACCAACACAGTTCGAGTCGACGCAGCAGCCCGCGCCGCCTGCCCAGCAGTTCGCGCCGCCAACGCAGCCCGCACCGCAGCCCGCGCTGCCAACGCAGCCATTCGCTCAGCAGTTCGAGTCGACGCAGCAGCCCGCGCCGCCTGCCCAGCAGTTCGCGCCGCCAACGCAGCCCGCACCGCAGCCCGCGCTGCCAACGCAGCCATTCGCACAGCAGCTGCCCGCGCTGCCGGCCCAGCAGTTCGCGCCATCGACACAGTCCGTGTCACTGCTGGTCTCGCCGCCTACTCAGCCTGCGGCCGAGATGCCTATCGCGCAGCAGCAGCCCGCGCCGGCGATGCAGCAGCCCGCGCCGGCAACGCAGCAGCCCGCGCCGCCTGCCCAACAATTCGCGCCGCCAACGCAGCAGCAGCAGCCCGCGCCGGCGATGCAGCAGCCCGCGCCGGCAACGCAGCAGCCCGCGCCGGCAACGCAGCAGCCCGCGCCGCCTGCCCAACAATTCGCGCCGCCAACGCAGCCCGCACCGCAGCCCGCGCTGCCAACGCAGCCATTCGCACAGCAGCTGCCCGCGCTGCCGGCCCAGCAGTTCGCGCCATCGACACAGTCCGTGTCACCGCTGGTCTGTCAGCAGCTGCCCGTGCCGCCGACGCACTTCGCGTCGCCGCAATTCCCGCCGCCTACTCAACCTGCGGCCTCGGCGCCATTCGCGCAGCAGCTGCCTGTGCCAGCGATGCAGCAATTTGTACAGCAGCAGCCCGCGCCGACGCACTTCGTGTCGCCGCAGTTCCCGCCGCCGACTCAGCCCGCGCAGCCTACTCAACCTGCAGCCTTGGCGCCATTCGCACAGCAGCAGCCCGCGCCGACGCACTTCGTGTCGCCGCAGTTCCCGCCGCCGACTCAGCCCGCGCAGCCTGCCCAGCAGACCGGGGCAACAACGTCATCCTCGCCCTCACCGCCACTGCAGCCCGCTGCCGCGCCTGTAAAGCCGACACCAGTAATGGTGAATGAAGGCGGGCAGACGAAGCCCAAGGCCCGCAGGAAGAAAGCCGCGACCAAGGAGGCAACGCCCGCCCCACCGCCCGCCTTTCCTCAAGATAACGGCGACTCCGATGGCAACGACGATACTGACACGCGAGAGACGAAGCCCGGTCCTCTGTCCGCGGAGGACGCTGCAGCCTTCGACGCAAAGATCGCAGAGCTTGAGAAGTATGTCATGGACTTCTCGGCGAAGACGGGCAAGTCGACCAAGTATCTCTGGGAGCGCACACGCATCAAGCTCAAACTCCAGCGCGACCGGTCGACGTGGAATCTATTCCAGGAGTATTGGTGTCTGCTCAATAAGCGCGACGAGGCGAATGGTACGTTGACTGCAGCTCGTTCTCCGTTTTCACTTTCCATGTCTGATTGACTCCCAGGAGAAACACTTGACGAATATCGCGAGCGCAGGTCGCGCGCTTACGACGCTGAATATAGCTCTCTGGATGAGGCGGGGAAGGCAGCCAAACGGCGCTTCCTACTCGATTGGGCGGACAAATACCATGAAGAAGTTGCCAAGGACGTTCTCGAAAACGGTGAGACTTTTAAAGTCATGGCGAGGCTTAGCCAAGAAATCGAGTCAATGGTAAATTCTTTAATGTGCTTCTTACTTGACGATATCTTGACGATTCGGCAGACACGACCGTACTTCACCAACTACAAAATTGCGCTTTTCGGCTTCATGGTTTGCGTCAACCAGGGCGATGTCGCAGGTTGTGCCATGAATGGCTGCTTCTCGAACACCGATGTCGCGCGCCAGTTCATGCGCACTCTGCGCGTCAACATTCGGAATCTCACGGGTGACTTCGCCAGCCTGTTCAAGTGAGTGCGACATTGGCGCTGCCGAACCGATTTGTTGACGCGAGTTCAGCGTGCACCTCATGAATGAGGCTGACAAGAAAGACTGGAGCCAAGCCGCATACGCGCGGTACAAGAATATATCGAACCCGACGGCCCGCCGCGGTGTCGTGAAGGAAGCCTTCCTCTTCTGGCAGGGTACGCGCGGTTTTGGTGCGGAGAAAATGTTCTAACAATGTGATATCTCAGACTGTTTGTACGGCGAAAAGGGCGTACACAAGGACGTGCAGTGGGGCGACTTGGAAACCATGGTCGTCAAAGTCAAGAAGCGTGTTGTCAACTGGCCGGACGGCGTACCGCTGCCCAGCGAAAAGCACGGTCGCGGTCGCTGGCATATGGACGAGGCGACGCGGCTTGTGCGCTGTATCTTTCAGGCGCATCGCCTCTACACGGACACGCTCGAAGAGCAGGAGGAGGTCGATACCTGGAAGCCCGCAGCACCGGGGCTCAACCCGGACGCACGAGACTTCAAGACCGTCCCTCTTGCAGAGTTCGACAAGTCGAAAGTCTTACGCTTCGAGGACATCCCTGAAGGTACAGCTACTACGCAAACGCTCATGACACTTGCTAATATTCCCTTTCTAGAGAACCTTAACTATATCAACAGCAATTGGGACGAGTGGTACAACACGCCCGTTTGGACGACGACCCGAGGGGTTGTCAAACTTCGCGTCAAGGACCTGGCAGAGAGGAAGGACCAGTACGGCAAGAGCAAGCTGCCACGCAGCATGCTCAAGCCTGCGGACCGTGTTATTCCCGGCTTCGACGATGACGCGAACGACGAGCGCAAGCAACCCATCAAGAAGTCGAAGCCGCAACGCGCGCGCGCGAGGCTAAGATGCGCGCGACCGATTCCGATGGCGAGCCAACGGGCGACAACAGGAATCCTGTTGGTGGTGGCATCCCCGCCGAGTCTGAGGACGAGGTGCGTTATGTGCTATGATCATCATCCAGCAAATCTGACGGCACGCAGGAACTGAATTTCATACCACTGGAGCGCGACGAATCAGAACCAATGAAGGTAGAAGTATGTATGCCTCATCCGTACTTATATTTGTATTTATTTTCCTTTGGCTGCAGGGTCCCACGAATGTATTGCCAGCGTTTCGACAGGTCGGCAGCGGCGCGCCATGGCCGCAGCAAGTCTCGAATGCAGACCCGCGAGTTGGCGATCAATGCACAGCAGGAACCGTCGTACGGAACGGCCAAGACGTTACTGCAGAGGCCGCTGGACCGTTGGTTCGACCCGCGCCTGAGATTCGGATCGAAGCGCCCAGCGACAACCGTGTCTACTCGCCAGCCCCCGCGCAGGCCTCTGGGCACCTTCCGCAGGCTGCGCATGCAGCATCATCCCCAACAGCGAACAGCCTCGCCGCGCGCTCACGCTTCCGCCAGCGCCAGGCGCCCTTCCGTCTGTGTACCTCACGGTCGCAGGATTACCCGCTCAAGTGGCCGCCACGCCTTCCCCGTCGCCCTTGCTCTCCGACCCTCCCGTCGCGCCGCCCCCTGCAGCGTATCTCGTGTCGTCGTCGTCGTCGTCGCCGTCCAACACTCTCATCGCGCAGGCCCCTGGATCATATCAGGGAGCGTCGGCGTCCGACTCTCGTACCAGCCAACAGAATGCCGGCGCTCTAGCCGTGCCAGATTCATCATCCGGGCAACTGACCTCGCTGCGCAACCCGCTGGGGCCCAATATGTCGGACGAAGAGGCGTTGGAGCAGGCTCGTCGGCTTATTCAGCAAGGCTACGTCATCTCGTGGCACCACCCCGATAGCACCTCGTATGGCAACACGAACAGCCACATGGGCACGCAGTACATGGGGGGCGCTGACCGACCCGGCTACGAACTCCTGGACCAGTCATTATTCGAGCTCACATCCGATCAGTCCAGTGCGTCCAACGGCGCCGACCACAACAATTTCTGGCAGCAGCCCTGGTTTGATAACGGTTCGGGCTTGCCACCTTCTTGACTGTGTTAATCTCCCATACAATTCGTTACAAAATAGAAGTTGGTGTTGCAAGGATATCATTACAGGACGAGTGTGAAAGCTAAGCTAGTTGTCGAGCTTTCTAGAAACCGATGATATGAGACGGGATGCGCGTACTAGAGATAGAAAAGACTTACACTTGTACCCCGCTTTTTCAAGACCAGCGTTCATGCAGCGAGTTATGAAGTTCTCTATGAATCCGTCCATGTCTTCGCGTTTCCCTGCATCTTGCGCAAGCAGGGTTTCGAGGTGCTCTTCGGTGCGCGAGAGGCTTTCGGTCATGAAAGTCGCCATTTTGTCACTAGCCGCACGCAAGTCATTCGCCTCGGCCTCAAGGATATCGCACCGCCTTTGCAGGGTATCCCGCTGGGCACGAATACTGTCGCACTCTGCAACGGCGCGGCAAATCGTGTCCAGGTACGCAGTGAGCAACGATGGCTGCTGGGCCGAGCGAATATGAACCCGCAGCGCGGCGAATGCATCCTTGATGCACTGAGTATCGATGTGGTCATCGGTCGTGGGGTTGGGAGAATCAGGATGCGCAGTAGACGACATGAGGGAGGGAGTGGTGGTGAGAACAATGGGCTCCTTCATCCGACGAACGTGTTGATATGGTCATTCGCAACTTCGACATGGCACGCCACTCAGACATATCACAGTGACCATTCTGGATGGCATGCCATAACAATTGCTCGTTACCCGTGGCACACCATGGAGAAATCGCTGCTTGCAGTGGCACGCCATGGAGAAATCGCTAGTCGCTTATGGCGCGCCACGCAGAGAGGGTCGCCATTGGAATGGCACGCCATGAAGAGACTGTGCTTCTGAGATCCCAATCTCATCATGCCGGATGGCATGCCATGCAAAGATGGGCTCTTGTAGCTGTGGCACGCCACAGGGAAATCACCCGATGCTCGTGGCACGCCACAGATGATTAGCTGTTAGGGATGGCACGCCGTCGCAAGATTGCGCGGTGTTTATGGCACGCCATGGTCTAGGAACCGGTTGAAATCGCATCCAGCACTGTCGGAACGGCGTTGACCTCATCCTTCCATAACCCATTCAGCACCATGGACCCACACTCGCCGCCCGCATCGAGCGTGGCGGACGCTACCGCCCAAGAAACGCCGACCGCCACGGATACCCCAGTCAGCGCCATGGACCCGGGCTTGCAGGCTGTGCCGAGCGCGGCGGCAGAGGCGACGGTGGCCCCAGGAACGCCAAAATCGCGCAAGCGTCCCGCCGACGGGCACGAAGGCAGCCCGGCTGCCTTCTACAAGCGCCAGCGCACGAAAGGCGACGAGGGGAAGAAAAAGAAGACCCGCACGACGTGGACGATGGTCGAGCGAAAGCAGGCCACCTGGAAGATGTTTCGCGACGACTGCACAGAGTTCCTCGAGGGAAGAGTGACCGAGGAGGAGTGCGACGACTGGGACGGTGGCTTTGAAGAGATGTGCAAGTTCTTGGACGAGCACGATAACCTGGCCGCGACGGAGATTGAGCTTCGCCACGAGATCAAGCGCCTGAACGGCCGCATCGAGGAGCTCGAAGCCGAGCTTGGCTTCATCAAAACGCGTGAGTCTTCGCTTCCGGTGACTCTGGGCAGTGAGAAAGCAGTCTGACGCTTCCGATAGCTGCCTGAACTCCATAATATCGTGCCTCATCGTACTACGTGCATCGGCCTGCACATTTCTTTGTATGTTGAATACGATTGAATTATCTTCATAGTATCTGCGGGCAAAACTTGAGAAGAAGTGAGAGAAATTCAAAGAAAGAAGTACCACTATCGAGCAGAGTAATGAAGTGGCATGCCATGGTGTCAAATGCGGCTGGTGATGGATGGGTTCACGTTCATCACCGAACGCACTTTGACTTCGCCCACGCAATGGATGACGCGTCGCTAGCCGCCCCGACCACTACCTCTGCCGTTTCAGCGGCAATGCCGTCGATCACAACGACGAGCTCTGGCAAGCGTCCCGCTGATGGGAGCGAAGGAGAACGACCGTGCGTGTCCTATAAGCGTCTGCGTGCGAGAAGGGAGGAGTTGCGCGAGCTTCCGATGGACGGCACTGAGTCAGTTCGCGAGCGATCGGCGAAAGCTTGGAAAATGCTGCGCGACGCCTCCACCGACATCATCGAAGGTCGAATGAACGAGCATTACAAAGAATGGGACCTAGGTCTGGAGGAAATGTTCGAGCTGATGGACGAATGCGACGAGCTGGCCGCGACGGGGGTCAAACTCCGTAAGGAGATCAAGCAGCTAAACGCGCACCTCCAGAAGCTCGAGGATGCGATTTCAGCAGCTAAAGGTGTGTCGCTGTCTCTGGTGAAAGGGGTGGTTACGCGATAGCAAGCTGACCTGCAAGCAGGCGTCTGAAGTTGGCTATGTCGCCGTTTCGCAGCTATGTCGGGCTATGTCGCCGTTTCGCAGCTATGTCGCCGTTTCGCAGAGCTCATAGATCATGTACACCGTTGCAAAAGAATATATGTCCTATGAATCTCGAATACATCGCGAAAACCGGTCAGAGATTAACCGTGCGCTCGGGGAGGTTTGATCAGTTGAACTGGTCACCAGATTAACGCACCTCGGTGTCCCTTCTTCGAGCACTCAGAGTGATCAGAGCAGCCAAAGAGCATCGTCAGATGATGTAAGCTACTTCAATTCCTCAAAGATCAAGTCTTGCAGTGACATTAGATAGACTTTAAATCTTCCGTTACGTCTCCTTTGCGGCATGTAATGTCGCTGCGCCCAAAAATGCACTCTTGTAGGCTACTGTAATGAGCACGTTGCTCGTGCGAAATGGTGGTGCTAAGGGTCGTAAATGGCATAGCCTGCTGCGTGAGGCAGAATTAATATTTTCTGCGGCCAAATAAATGATAAAAAGTAAAATTAGAGCCTCATTACCTGATGACATGTACTGGTAAATTTTAAAGAGCCATTGCTTCGCCTTTGCGGAAATTTGGAACAGTTTAGGCCGCGATGCCAGAGTCAGCAACCGCGTGTCGTCGGAGTCCGGCACGGGCCGAGTGGACTCTGCGCTTTTTTCCCTCGTTGCCCCCAGCCAAGCCCCCTTCTGCTGGCACCACCGAGCACCACCGACACGGCATGGGCCAAGCTGCGCTCCCCCAGTTCTAGCCGATGTACAGGCTCTGCAAAACCGCCAAGCTGTGTGCACTGTATTCCAACTGGCCTGATCTTCGTGTCCGTCTCGTCTGCGTCGCTGTCGTCATCCTGGTGCCTTGCCCTGCTCTCCGTGGGCCACACTTGAATTTTGTGATTTGCTCTCCTGACCTGATGGCTCAACTGCTCTCGTTGCCCTTTCTGCATCTCTGCTGGCATCCTGACGTCCTGGTCCTTGGGCTCGTGTTGGCTCTGCGGCTCGATATATTCAATATTAACACTCTGATACCTAGATAATCAAGCCTGTATATGCCGGCGGCAGAATAAGACGAGCTACCTGGATAGAAAAGGTAAGTTGCTCTCCAGCACCGCAGCCTGGCTGATTATTTTTTCGCAGGTGACCGGTGCCGAACACTTGCACTTTGCGGCGCGTGCATCACGCTCGGCCGCGGGCGCCGCACCGAGCCCCGATTCAGCAACCTCGTCGCGTGTGTATCGCTCACTTGCGATGTCCGTGTCGCCTTCAGTACCATCCATGTCGCCGTCGGCGGCGGCGGCTCGCAAGCAGCCAAAACCGTGAGTCCGCGTGTACTTTTTCACAGCGCCAGGCCCCTGTATACTAACGGTTCTCCATAGGTCGACGCTCCTGCCTGGGCTTGTTCGCCTACGCTGCTTGCTCCTCCCATTCCCCGCCATTGCCCCTTTTCACCCACTCTCCCTTTCTTTGTTTCCGCTGCAACCCCCTTTCCGTCTTGGTACTAGCACGTCATCACTCAACCCGCTAGTAGCTTGTTGTTCGTCTGTAGAATTTGCAATATACGTTGTGTTTCGCATCTTTGCGTCTCGAGTAAGAAAAGAAGTACTGTACAAGCAGAGCTATGGTTGAGCCGTCCGAGTGATGCGAGCAGCCCGAGCTCGGGCTGCTCCGGCTCCTCGCCAAGAAACTAGGATTTGGGTAAACGTTTGTGGAGCTCGTAGAGGTTGGGACGGTTTGATTGCTCGACGAGCTCCCTAGAGCTCTCAAACCGCCCCAACCTCCGATCCCGTTTTGCCGATGTACTCTCCTGCCCACATACGAAGGGTCCACGCGGCTGCAGTAAAGCAGACGCCATGGGATGATGCTTAGCGAGCATGAAGATATTCAATGGCATGCCAGTGCGAGTGGCAAAACAGTCTGGAGACGGATGGCGCGCCACAATACGGCGGTGGCATGCCAGAGGATAAGGTCACATGCTGGTATTGAAAGAGATACTGTGGCGTGTCATGGCACGCCACTACCAAATCCACCTCTAGGATACATCATATCAAGGGACGGGATGGACCTTACTGGTACCTTGTAGAGACAGCCTGACCTGGGCCGAATCCCCTGCCAAACGCCGCCGGGTTGTCAAGAAGCATTGATTATTGTTCTAATCCTGCGCATACGGTGCAGAGCTCATCGTTTATTAATTCCGACGTAGGCGCGCCGCTCCAGACACTTATAATCAATAATTTAGATATTTGAAGGCCGTGACATCCTATTACCGCGCAGTGCCCGTGACATGTTACAAAACGCACTCATTACCGCGCCGCGCGACCTCTGTGACGCGTGACGCGGTAATAGTTTGTGTGGTTACAGTATACTGTGTGCGGTGGATGTCCTCTCGAAACACAGCTCTACACAGGGGCCCCTCGCAGTTGCACACGCCGTTGAGCGCGTGCTTACGCTCGACCAAACGTTTGAGGATGCGTATTGTGTTGGAATCCGGCGAGGGCATACCGATGAGAACTTGCCATTGGTCATGGGCACGTTCTCTATAATAGCAACAGTCCACCTCGACAAGCGAGGTTGTTACGGAAGGGACCACGGAAGGGACATAGGTATACTCAGACACCAAGCTGAGATTGCATTAGCATACTACGTAAGCATGAAAATCATTCAGCTCACTGGTGTTTCATGACACACTGAGTTTGAGTTTTTTGCACGGTCTGTTGGATGATGACTGGGTCGTTGTTTACCCGGTAGGAGTGAATTTTTAGTGCGGATTTATGGTTGAAGCACACTCCAAGCAGATGCAAAAACCGCTGTGATGAAAGAATGAGGTTGGAAGGAGCGTGATGCATGAAGACACACGGTGAGGGATGTACGAGCAAATGGCTGGTAATACTCTCTTGTGCGTTCATTGTAGAACTGAAACGTGGGCACTCCGATGTCGAACCGCAGCTGGATGTCCTGCACGACGCTGTATACGCGCTGAAGTGTAGTGGCCTGATGCTCGACCGAGTCTAGAACGGCAGACTGATCATTCCTACGCACGGTGATTAAGAGGAATGTAGTTAGAAGGTGAAACGTAACGGGCGTACGATTGAGAAAGGGCGAGGTACGTCTGAATGACGCTGAGCTGCTCCGAGAGCCTCGTGCGCAGCGCCTCGACCTCCTTCCTCCCGCCGAGGATGCTCCACGCCGTGATTGCCCAGTACTGTCCCCACGCCGCTGCGCCGACCTTGCTCGTCATCCGCGCCTTGAACGCGGCCAACTTGATGAGAATAGCTCGCAGGACGGCATGGCACGCAATGAGAGCATGTTTGATCCCATGTTCGACGGACGGCTCGAGCGACGTGCGGCGTTTCTCGATTGAGGCCTTGATATGCTGCAACGTCCGGGTGAACGAGTCGATGTCGATGATGAGCTCGCGGATTTCGGCGGAGGCGCCCGTCGCCTCGCTCAGCGCGGCGCGCAGCTGCCACGCGAGCTGTAGCACGGCGACGATGTCGCCAAACGAGCTGAAGGTGATGGGCATGAGGCAACGGAGCTTCGTCGACGGCCGCAGCCAGGACGTGCTCATATACCATGTGCCTTCCCCAGGGATTCCGTATGCCTCGCCCAGGACGGCGCACCGGAAATGTCGGGAAGCCACCGAAATAACGGGCAGTGTCCCGTTTTGCGCGGACAGGAAGGGATCAGTCCGTGCATCTATACATGGTCTTCGGTCTCTCTGCCCTCAATGAAGTATGTTTGGTTCGAAAGGAGCAGGAAGCAATGCGACAACACGTTCTCCCGGCTCCAGGGCTGTGGGCAATGCAGACTCGATAGAACGCGGAAGCAGTTATTCACAGGAAGACGAGACAGTATCGGAGCCGCAGTTGCATGGGTCGAGCTCTTACTGCCGCAAGACTCCGGCCGAGGAATCAGTGAGTGCCAGCCACAGCAGATCTGCTCGCATAGCACGTCTGCAGCAAATCCGCTCTAGGAAACAGTCGCCGGAGGATGTGGCCGCACCGGGAGAACATCTCAGCCACAGTCGAACGGCAAGGATTCCGCGGCTGTGACCAGAGGTACGCGTAAACCGAGAATGAAGCACTGGAACATTTCTGCCACATGCGTCGGGTCTCATCTCCCAGCAAGTGCAGTCTCTTGACCCCGCAGAGCTGCCGGAAATGCGGCGAGCAATGATATCGCTGTAGTGTTCGCAGGCCGGTGAGAATGCCATGGTACAGCGACAGAATCGGCGGGATTGGCGAGCGCAGCTTAGCAGTAAGCACCTCGGTATCTGACTGTGAGAAGTGTGAGGGGAATAGGAAGCGCAGTCGAGCCACGGTCGCAACACAGACCTGAATGAACGGACAGCCACCATCGCCCAGCAAATTAAAGTCCATTCTGCGCGCGCGCCCGCTGACAGGATTGCATCGCCTGCCGCGAGGCACCGACAACAAAACCGGCGTCGAGTCCAGCATGAGCGAGAGCGACGAGGCTGCGACCTTCCAGAAGTCTGCAGTTCGCTCGGAGCATCCACCAGTCCACGGGGCACCCACCGCTGACGGACAGTCATCGCAGAGCCAGCGAGCAGACGCGCGCAGCACCGGCAGAAAACAGACCCTCGTCCGAAAAGCTTCAGTTCATAACCACCACCCGCCACGGGACATCAACCTCTGACGGACAGCAACCATTTGAGCAGAGCCAGCGAGCAGACGCGTCGAGGCAGAAGACAGACCCTCGTAGAAAGCATCAGTTCATAACCACCCGACCGAGCGCAGCGAATAATGATACACGGGAATAACAGACATAGAGAGCAAGCGAGGCGAAAGCAAGGCAACAGAGGCAGCTCGTTCGGAGAGCCTGAGACGACTAGAGGAACCTGAGTGAACGCGCGGGGCGACGCAATCGCGCGCAGTCGCGCAGGGTGGCCCAAGCGAGGTTCGCACGCAGGAAGCTCGCCCGACCTCTAGAACCACTCGACGCCGCCAAACGCACAGCGCAGCCTACGGCCGCGGCAACACCATCCCGCGAATCGGCGACGGCTGCTTCGTCGTCGGCATCTTCTGCGCATCCGTCATCGCGAGCTGCGGCCGCGACTTCCTCCTGCGCGCCGACAGCGAAAGCGGCAACAGCTCGTGCTCGGCGTCGCTCTCCGAGGGCACCGCATCGCGGTCAAGCGACAGACGCAGGCGCGGGAGCGTCAGCGAGAACGACGCGGCGATGTCCGCCAGGTCCGTCGAGGCACGCGCGTGCCTCGGCGCGGGCGCGGGGAGCTCGAGCGACGCGCGAGATAGTGGAGCGGTGTCGGCGGTTGTAGTGGTATGCGCGCGCGAGTGCCGAGTCTGGCCCTTCGGGGGCGACGGCAAGGGCAGACCGTCGCCGCTGGGAATGACAAGCGTAGTGCGCAAATGGATCGAGTCGTTCGCCCACAGCCCGTTGGCTCTGCGAAGCGCGGCGACGGTGACGCCGTACTTGAGCGCGACGCCGGCGAGCGAGTCGGTGCGCGACACCGTGTGCGTCACGCGTACGGGTGAAGGCGGCGGGGACGCGGCGGGCGACGGCGGTTGAGATAGAGGATGGATGTCGTGCGTGACGTCGATCGTCTGCGAGCGTGTGTGGCCGTGGCCACCGCCGCGCCGGCGGCGTAGTTGGCTGCTAGGCGCCGGTGGCGGCGTCGCGAAGATGCTGGTGCCGTTGGAGAGTGACGGCCGTCGCGCAGACGTGGACGTTGAGGTGGAGGCAGAGCGCTGTAGACTTGTCGCGGACGCCCAGGCGTCCGCATTGGCGGGCGACGGCGCCGGTGGAATGATACTTGCGCTTTCAGACGGGCGGCGAGAGGTCTTGTACATGCTTGTGGTCGATGTCCATCCGTCGGCGAGGTCGACGACGGGCGGCCCGTTGCTGTTACGCCGGCGCGCGGACGCGGAGGTTGACGTCGACGCTGAGCGTTGCAGACTGGTTGCTGACGCCCAGCCATCGGCCGTAGCGGCAGGCGCGGGTGAAGGGGAGGTAATGCTCGTGCTGCCTTGCGAAGGGCGGCGCGACGGCTTGTACATGCTCGTTGTCGACGTCCAGCCGTCTGCCAGCTCGACAGCGGCGCCGGGCGGCCGGCGGCCAGACGACGAGCGGCGCAACGAGCTCCGTGGGTCGCTGTTAGCTGCCATAGCTCCGTTGGACGCCCGGCGAGCGTCGGTGCTGGTGCGCGCGGGAGAAGAGGGGGTAGAGGTTGACGCCGCCGAGTCCGCCGCGGATGGACGACGCGCGCCGTGAGGATTGGATGCCGCCACTGCACCGCCATCCGGTGAAGACGTCGCGTGCTCGGCGTTAGGATGTCCAGCGCCGTTGGCGACGTTGGTGCTGGGCCAGCGAGCGCTGCCGGACTGGTCCACGTCGACGTCAGCGTGCACCGCGAGCCCATTGCGCGCGCCGACTGCGCTACGGTTCGTAATACCGTCGGCAGCGCCAGTCGCGACGGCGAAGCCAGTATCTGCCTGCTCGTTGCACGCGGCGCTGTCAGCACAGCGGCGACCTGGGCTGCTGGGCACGCACAGTAGGAGAATTTGAGGGTATTTGCTGGTCGTTCCAGGGGTTATTGTCATCGAGCAGGCCGGGGGACATGGCCCATCGGTCGTCGAGGCCGAATGCCCGGGCAGACTGCGCAAAGGAGAAAGGGCGTGAGCGGGAGATGTGCGGAGTTCAGACTTGCCTCCGCTGCTTATCCTCCTGCCACAACAACGGAGCTAGTCTCGTAACCAGCCGGTCGGGCAGCGGACTTTGAAACCCGGACACGTCCGCTTGCGGACCGTCTGGGACGAACGGGCGCGGTTTAGATATGTCACAAACGCAGATACTGAGCGTGACACGGGACTTAGCCAATTCGCACCCTCTTACCTCTCGGCGACATGTTTCCACAGACCATCTTAGAAACGATAATTGTCAGGTTCTGAAGTAAATGAGAGGCACATTTTTAGTAAAATATTTGTAATAAATTAAGCGTCCAAGAGGCCTAAACAAGTCTGAAAGTGCTCTAAATCAACTTGAAAGGTGCTACAAAAATGCGTAGCGGTGGTTGCATGTGCGGGATGCGGCGGCTTGGACAGCAGCTGGAGGCCGTTCAAAGTCCGCACGGAGCCATCCTCAACCAGCCGACCTCGCTTTAGTCGCACGGCTGCGAAGGAACGCGATTTATCTAAGCCGTTTTCGACCCTCTGCGGCCATGATATACTTATTTGAAGCTGAAATGCTCGGTTGAAGCTCACAAAAAAATGCAATATATGACCTAGCTAATTCGTCTCAAATTCGTCTAAAGGTCGTTCCTGTGAAGGTGCAGAGAAAACAATTTCTGAGTGAGGGTAGGGTAAGATTCGGTGAAGTCCTGTGTCACGCTCAGTATCAGGATTTGTGACATATCTAAACCGCGCCCGACCGTCCCAGCCGCTATTGAGGCGAGCCCCGAGCGGACTTCGAAATAGCGGCTGGTGACGAGCCTACAACGGAGCCCGGTTCTTATTGCTTGACTTCCTCCCAATGTTCTCTAACGTCTATCGGCTCTGTATTGCGAACTCTCTCATACTCTGGACTGGGACTTGCCTGAGAGAGGAGCACCAGAGCAGCAGGCCGTGATCGACAGGATCCCTCTGTTAGCGCACGGACGTGCAGGATTTCTGTGCTTAAAGCGACGCATATTTCTGCATATTTGGGAATCTTTAGCTTCCAGTCAAAGATCTGCTCTCCTGCGCTGCTCCACCAGTTGAGCAGCTGTTACAATCCGTCTTTCTTGCCTGCTTCCTGCACCAATTTGGTACTCGCACCAGCACTCGCCTTGTGTCATGCCCGTTCTTATGCTCGGTATAACTACCCACACACTTCTGGCCGCCGCTTAGTCGATTAAGAAGCTGTACTCAGAACCACCTCAGCCCGTGCGCGTTTCACTCCGCGTAATGCTCGACTCTGCTAGCGGTACGGCCGCTGCGGCACAACGTCTAGTACTATTCTTTGTGTCGTGCACGGTGCAGTTTTCTCCAGTCACACGGACCCGCCATTACAACTGCTTACTATAAGTCTCACCTGTCGACCAAATGGCGGAAACCCACGCTGGCCGCGTAGTCACGGGCAATGAGCAACCCGTTACTCGGCGGTCTGGTTTTCTCACTGCGGCATACGGCCTGCACGACGCGACGCTCGTTGTTACGCTCTATTAGCGCCAAACTGCTTCCTGTAAATGCTCCTGGCGATGCGCGCGCACTCGTCCGCCCTTCCTGTGAATGCTCCTGGCGATGCGCGCGCATTGATGTGCCTGGCTCATGAGGGCACTCTGTATCTATCTAGTCTGTGGCGATCACTTGACCTCGAGCCCGTGCCGCCCGGCTGCAACGCGGAGCACTCGTATTGCATTTGTCCATCTCTGCGCAGCGGCGAGCCGCCAAGATCGGTGCCCCCTTTCCGTTGTTTGTGCTGATGGGAGAAAACGCACTCGCTCACCGTCTAATTTCGCGCACGCATATGCAATCTCAACTGCGATTCCGTCCCTGTTTCGTCTTCTGCGCAGGGCAGGACTCTGCCGCCGCGTCCGATCGACTCCCTGGCGCCAGGCTTATGCCAGGAGAGAATGCGGTGGCCACACCTACTGCTTCCTATCGAGCCAAACAGAGTCAATTCAGGGCACGCTGGCACCGCGACAGGATCCGCTTCGTCCGCGCAAAACGGGACACTGCTCGATACCCTGTGGTTTCCCGACAATTCCGCGGCAACCTGCACGGCAATGCAATGGGCGGCATCCGGGATTCCGGGCGAGGAAAAGTGGTATATGAGCCTGTATGTAGTTGCGGCGGCGGCATCTCTCAGTTGCCTCATGCCCGTTACCTTCAGCTCGTTCGGCGATATCGTCGCCGTGCTGCAGCTCGCGTGGCAGCTCCGTGCCGCGCTGAGTGAGGCGACGGGCGCGTCTGCAGAGATCCGCGAGCTCATCATCGATATCGACTCGTTCATGCGGACGTTGCAGCATATCAAAGCTTCCATCACCAAACGGCGCACGCCGCTTGAGCCATCCGTCGAACATGGGATCAAGCATGCTCTCATCGCGTGCCACGCCGTCCTGCGAGCTATTCTCAGCAGGTTGGCCGCATTTCAGACGCGGATGACCAGCAAGGTCGGCGCAGCGGCGTGGCGTCAGTACTGGGCTGTGACGGCGTGGAGCATCCTCGGCGGGAGGAAGGAGGTCGACGGGCTGCGCACTAGGCTCTCGGAGCAGCTAGGTGTCATCCAGACGTACCTCGCCCTTTCTCAAGCGTGCGCCCGTTACGTTTGACCTATTGCATCGATCTGAATCAACGGGCGTAGGAACGATCAGTCTGCCGTTCTCGAAGCGGTCGAGCATCAGGCCACGACGATTGAGCGCGTATACAGCGTTGTGCAGGACATCCAGCTGCGGTTCGACGTCGGAGTGCCCACGTTTCATTTCTGCGATAGATTCTCGGGAGAATACTACCAGCCATGTGCTCGTACATCCCTCACCGTATGTCTTCCTGCATCATGCCCCTTCGGACCTCATCCTTTACCTACAGCGGTTTATGCAGCTGCTCGAAGTGGCCTTGGACGATGAACACGCACTGAACCGGGTTGACTACCGTGAAACCAACGACCCAGTTATCATCCAACAGACCTTGAAAAAAATTCAAACTCATTATATTGTGGGATATCCGTGAGATGAATGATTTCCAGAATGTTGGCTGAAGTATGCTGATTTCAACTCAGCCTTCTGTATGTCAATCAATGTCTACACCCGGGATACTGGATTTTTCCGGTAGACTGTTGCTATTATAGGGAACGCGCATTTGACCAGTGGCAAGTTCTCATCGGCATGCCCCACGTCCCTCCTGACACAGTTCGCGTCGTCAAACACTTGGTCGAGCGCAAGCACGCTCTCAACACCGCGTGCAACTGCGAGGGGCCCAGGTGCAAATTTTTGTTTCGAGAGGAGTTCCAGCGCGACCAGTATCGGCGCGAATTGGAGCGGACATTGTTCATGTTAAATCAAATGACAGCGCTCGCCTGGCTTATGAAAGAAGACGCAGCCCGCAGACATTACAGGACGTGCAAAAAAACATTTCTGCAGAGCTTGAGCGGAATCCAGACAGGTGCGTGGTCTCTGCCACGACCGTATTCTCTCGTTGACGATCACGTCTAGAAGTTATCTCAGACAGACAATCATCCCATTAATGAAACTTCACATGGAGCACCAGCGACCCACTGGGGACTGCATCGTCAGATTGTTGCGCAACAGCCCCCGTTCACTCCCGCCGCTCGATGTTCTCATCACCGGCTACACAATGAGCCTTGAAACGTTCGTACCATGGGATCCATCGGTATTCAATCCACCATGGCTATCGGCATCACTTTCAACCGCACCCCAAAGACCGAGCTTTTTGACATTCACGAACGCCTCTCGCCGGTTTCTGCGTTATGTTTGAGTTTCAATGAGGAGCTGGCCGAGATGTCACTGATGATGCGCCGAGCTCACATGTACTTACTACGCTTGGGCAGCGCACATTTGATTCGATTTGGAACACATATAGCTTACTGGCAGAGGAAACAGTCTAGGCGGGTTGCAATCTGACGGCAATCGTCTACGAGTGCATGTACCCGTGCCCGTGCCGGCGACGGAGCTAGATGCGGAAGCCTTTGGACAGCGACGGGCGGAGCACAGATGCCGATGCCGACGTCGAGGTAGACGGTGACCGCTAGAGACTCGTCGCTGAGGCCCATGCGTCGACGTTGACGGGCAGAATGGCGCTCGTTATTTTCCGACGGCCGGCGTGAGCTCTTGTGCACGCTGGTGGCCGACGTCCAGCCGTCGGCAAGCTGGCGACGGGCGGTGCCACGTCTGCGCGTGGAAGTCGACGTCGACGTCGACGCTGAGCGCTGCTAGCTGACGCCTGGGCGTCGGCCGTAGCAGGCCCGACTGACTGGGAGACGACGCTCATGCTGGCTTTGGCCTCGCGGCGCGCGGAAGCAGACATTGAAGCCGACGCCGAGCTCTGCAGTTGGTTGCGGACGCCGAGACGACCGCGTTGGCCGGCGCGGGCGACGGGGAAACGGTGATTGCGCGGCCTTGCGATGGACGGCGCGATGAATTTGACATGCTGGCCGTCGTCGTCCAGCCGTCCGTGTGCTGGACAACTGCTCCGGCGGGACGGCGGCCAGACGAAACCGCAGCACAAGGAGCTCCGTGCGTCGCCGTTAGCTACCATAATCCGTTAGGCGCACGGCAATGGCTGGTGCGCGCACGCAGGAGCAGACTGGGCGAACGTGGAAGCGGCCGAGTCCGTTACGGATGGAAGACGCATGCCATACGAGTTAGGCGACGCAGATGCACTGCCGTCCGGTACAGACGCTCAGCGTTCGGCGTTAGGAGATAAAGCGCCGTTAGCAACGTCGGTGTTGGGCCAGCGAAGGCTGCATGACGGGTCCACGTCGTCGACGGCTTTAGCTTCCGTCGCGTGCCCATCGCCCGCACCAGCTCGTAATACCGCCAGCAGCGTCGGCGACGGCGAGTTCAGCATCTGCCTACTCACCGCACGTGGCGCCATTAATACCGCGGCCAACTGGGCTGCAACGGACGCACAGTCTTGGATGTTCTTGGATGGTCGTTCCAAGGATTATCTTCCCCGAGCAGGCGGGGAGACAGAGCCCATCGGTTGTCGAGGCCGCCTATGCGGGCGGCGTTGCCCAGAGGGATAAAGCGTGACCGGGAGAAGTGCGGAGCTGGAATATGCCTCCGCTGCTTGTCCTCTTGCCGCGACATCGCGTCCGGCTTTTATTCCGTGACTGCGGGACGAAATCTCTTAATTCACTGTCACCTGGGCCTCGATACATGGAATTTGGCTCTCTATTCTCCTTGCACGCGACGGTCGTATCTTTTGCACAGCGCAGGTGGATTCAGCTACCCCGCTCAACTTGACGACATATTCGGACGAACCCGCACGGAGTTCTCAACTCAGCGGCACTTCTTCGTGCTCCGTATGTTACTCGTGATTCTGGGCCTCTGCTGTCGGGTCGGGCGCTGCTTCCTGTTTCCCGACCGAGGCTTCTTGTCCTACTGATGCATTCTACGACTTTTGCGGTGATTTTACCATCACGAAGTAAAGTCTTTACAGCTGTTGCCACGTAAATAAGGAACTGTCAGGCGTCAAGGCAGGCCACCAGTGTCCAGTAGTGTGTCGATTGGCACCGGAAGCTCTGAGATGGTCCGAGCCGCCGTCTCACGGTCTTCGAAGCACGATGCTCGCCATCGGGTACGTGCGCGACCTAGCGGCTTCTCGTACGGGTTCCTTGGGTCTTAATGCACATGTACCGTGCGAAAAGAGCGAGGAAAGGTCACGGCGCATCGAACAGCCACTCGTCTATCCTGTCGAACTGCGGCCCATCGATAGGCTTCCACGGCTCGCGCACGAGCTCGTCCACATAATCCCGCACATCATCAACTGTCAGCGGCGTCTCGATGCCGCATAGCACCATACGTCGCATGCGTGTGAGGCCAGCGCGGCGCACGGCGAAGCAGCTGAGAACAGCGACGGAGTCGACCACGACGTCCTGCGTGATTGTGTTCGCGGCGCGCGCACGCGTGAGCGTGAAGGTACGCAGCGCCGGCATTCGGTCGAGAAGAAGTTGCTTGCCGCGCGCCTGAAAAACGACGTGGTGCTGGTGCAGCAGCACTGTATACTCGCGGAGATTTGGGAGGCGGACGTGGTCCGCAGCGGCGATGAAGGACAGGAGATGGGCGGGCACGGTGAGCGAGAGCAGAGTGTCGGCGGAGACGACCAGATGCTCGTGGAGAAATGTTCGCGCGTGCTCAAGACGGGCGCGCAGAAATCGACGCGTGGTGCCTGCGACGCCGGGCCCGCGTGAGTGGAGGTTGAATGTGAGTCGGTTCGGAAAACCGCTGGGCGTGTTCAGGATAAGGACTCTTGTACTGCCGGTGGGTAGGTCGTGCGGCGCTGCGACCGGTCTGAGGGTCACGTCCGTCCTAGCGCGCACCTCAGGTCGGAGGATTATGAGCAACAGAGTAGCGTCATCCATTGTGGGTTCTGCGAAGTCCACATCGAACTCGAACCGTAAGGTTCGTAGGAATCGCAGCAAGGGCAGCTGAGAGGATGTGGGGAGGATGTTGTCTCGACGTCTGCTCACCCGCATAGCAGCATGCTCGAGGAGAGGGCATGAATATAGCACGTTCCACGCGAGCTGAAAAGACTGTGTCTCCATATGCGTCAACACCACGATGCGGAGGCTTTGGAACGCGCCGAGCACAGGCTGACATTCCACGTCGAGCCAGAGCTCCTCAAGTAAAGGCGCCTGGCCGGCGAAGAAGTTCGAGTCGAATAAAACGTCCTCGGCCTCCCAACCCATGCGCATTTCGAATCGCCGAAGGCAGGGCGCAGGCCGCGCGAGCCCATTATCCGCATCGAAGCCGAAATGGAGCAAAGCGTTTCCTGGAAGCACGCTGCTAATTACAAGCTGGCGTATACGCCAGACGTGTGGAGCAATGAGCTCGGCCAGAGCGGGTTGAGGGTTCGCTAGATGGATGTCGAGCGCAACGGGAACCTTTTCGCCGCGCTCGAGAAAAACAGGCAAGACCGTATTGTCAACGCCAGAGCTTGTCGCTATCCGAGCCCAAAGGCATGGATCACCTCGTATAATATCGCGCCAAGAGCGACAGACGCCGCTCGCAGCAACCATATCGGAAAAGGTTAGCATGGAGAAGATGTCGCAGAGTAATTCCGATGGGAGTAGGCGGCCTGCAGATTGGGCGCGCACTTTGTCGAGGACGATGCGCGCGACAGCATTCAAATCGTTCAGCAGATCGTCGTATGACGTCTGGTCATCACTAGAATAAGGATTAAGTGCTAGAGTGTCGATTTTCCGTTCAAACGAGTAACTGCTTACCTATTGCCAATTCTGCGAGCTGCAGGCGTTAGGACAAGTCGGATAGCTTGTACCTCCGATTCAAGCAGTAGCGCAGACGCTGGCATGCCTTGAAAACGCTTAAAGCGTGTTGATGTGGTTGGTCGAATCAGGGCTGTGTCGCGTCTTCAAGCTCCGATTCATCCTCGCGTTGGTTGAGCTTTTCCTCAGAAATTTTGCTATCCGGTCATGCAGGTGGTCCTCAAATGAAAGCTTCCTTTCTGCAGAAATGTCTCATCCCAGACATCGCCTGATCATACAGAGTTTGACCGAAATCTGGACGATGACTTCGGATTTGCTTCGGATGGCCACCCTGTTGACGCGAAAAAGCGTGCCAACTGCGGGAAGATGGGATAACGTTGGGAAATAAATGTCGTAGAGCGCGCTTCCGGTATTATTCGGGGAAGCTGCCACTCTCCAACGTATCCTTCCTCCCGAGGCCGGCTGTGAGATAGGATCGGCCGAGCAAAGGTACAATTGCGCTCCCTTGATTCTATATGGGGCTCGTCGAAGGCTCAAATGTTGTTATCTGTTCACCGGCCATGTGAAAGTTTACCACAAAGTGCCTGTGAATTGTTACTTTTATCAGCCCAGAAAATCTACTCGAAACCTTGCTCTTGACTCGGATCTCGACTCGTTGCTTCCAGATGCGGGAAAAGGAGAACCTGGCCTGAGTCAAAGGAAAGCGTCGAACCTTGCACGGCCGCGGCGCGCAGATTCAGAATGACGTGGCATGTCCCGATGGTGTAGAGGATGCGCTCCGTCCTGAGCTCATGCGATTGTTAGCAGGAGGGAAGAAAACCAGTCGGATAAACCCGGAATCGGACATACGCGCTACATACACGAGGATGCGGTATGATCATAGACGGACATAAGCATTCTATGCTAACACTCCCCCTCAGGCCGACAATCCGAGTGAAGCTACAAAACGGGATGTTTTACCGGAATCGAGTGGTTTGGTGAAAATGTCGGCGACATTCTCGTGAGTACTGATCCACTGAACGGAAATCGATTCGTCCGCAACTGCGTGGCGCACGTGATGGTATGGCAGCGCGATGTGCTTCGTCCTGTCGTGGAACTTGTTGGTCTTTGCCATCGAGATCGCCGACTGGTTATCAACCATCATTGGCGTCGGGAGGTCCAGCGGATCGAGCATCTCGCCGATGAACGAGCGGATCCACAGCGCCTCGCGTGTCGCGAGCGACAGGGCAATGTACTCTGCCTCGGCAGTGCTGAGCGCGACGACGCTTTGCTTCTTCGCACGCCACGAGATGGCTCCGCCAAAGAGCGTAAACGCGTAGCCCGACATGGAATACCAGTCGAGCGACTCGGTGCCGTAGCTCGCGTCGGAATACCCACGCAAGCCGTCATTGGTGCCGCCCAGCGTTAGGGCGTGGTCTCGCGTGCCGATGAGGTAGCGCACAACATGCTTGAGTGCCTCCCAGTGCGCGCGGCCCGGGTTGGCCTGGAATTGCGAGAGCAGGCTCGCCGCAAATTGAATATCTGCGCG
Source organism: Auricularia sp. M13 (assembly GCA_037042915.1). Taxonomy (NCBI): domain Eukaryota; kingdom Fungi; phylum Basidiomycota; class Agaricomycetes; order Auriculariales; family Auriculariaceae; genus Auricularia; species Auricularia sp. M13. The sequence goes on from CM073201.1 coordinate 109,225, forward strand.
GTAACTGTTAGCAATCCAGAGCAGTTGACCGAGAGCCTCGCGGAAAGGAATGTTGGCCATCTCGGCCTTCTCTTCCGCGGTCGTCGGGCACTGATGTCGACCTAGACGAGTGCCAGGATTCAGTGCACTTGGTACAGGTCGGGCATCTTGCAGCCTGCACAACTGGATGAGGTCCTCGATGTAGCTGGGCTGTGACAGCGAGATAGTGCCTGCCGCGCGATCGCGGCAGATCGTGGTGCCCAGGAAATGCGAAATGTCGCCCATGACCTTCATGGGAAACTGCGCATTGAGCTGCTCCTCGAGCGCGAGCAGGATGTCGAGCTTGTTGCCGATGATCATTGGGTCATCGACGTGCAGTCCGATGTAGGTGCGCTCAGCGTCGGAGATGCGATAGAACACAGCATGATCTGCCTCGCTGCGCTTGAAGCCAAGACTGAAGACAAACGTGCTCAACGTCTTATACCAGATGTACCCGGCGTCTTTGAGGCCATAGAGCGCTTTGTCGAGTCGCAGTATATGCGTTCGGCGAGGCATCTCGTCCGTGTCAAAACCGTCCGGCTGCTCTGCGAATACGGGCTTGTCCAACACACCGTTGAGGTATGCGCCACGGAAATCGGCCTGCCGAACTTCCCAGTCAAAGTGTGCTGCCATTGCAAGAAGGATGTTGCGCGACGTTGACTTGAGAACCGGTGCGTAGGTTTCACCATATCCACCTACGCGCTCCTGAATGTCACCACGCGCGACGATCCGCGCCTTGTGCTGGATGACGTTCCCGGAGCTGTCGACCTTATTGTCAAACACCCACTTGAGGGGGATCACAGGCTCGTTGCCTGCCGCCTCGCGAGGTACGACGACAAAAGTCTGGTGCGCAATGAGGGAGTTCATCTCCTCCTCCATCGCGGTCCGCCATGCTGGCCAGATCTCATTTCGTTGAGCCTGGCTAACGGTGCGGGGGATAAGAGTAGAGGGGAGGACGCTAAGGGCAAAACCCGCTTGAGCGTCCTCGAGTGGTACTTGCAGGCCAGGCGTGAACTTCGGGTCGCGCTTGAGATAATGCGACGTGGTACCGTCACCCGCCTGGATGGCTCTAACGTACGCGCTCGGCCTCCGAACACGACGTGAGCGGCCCGCATCAGCGTCATCTGACGCATCGGGGTCTGTCGGGGCGATGTCGGCGGCGGTGAACTGTTGGGAAGATGTATCAGCGGCCGGATCTTGTCCGCGATGCTCTTCTTTCTCCCCCTCAGCGCCGCGCTTGTGCTCATCGCCCGGTGTTGATGTTGCGTCGACTTTTGCGGGTTGCGCGCTGTCCCGCGCACCCGAGGATGTTGTGGGCAAAGCCGGAGACGACTCCGACTCCCCCTGCTCCCCCTGTTCCAAGGGGAACTGCGTACCGTCGGGAAAGCGCACGTTGCGCTCGACGGTTGTAGTGCGCCTGGACGGCCAATAGATCTTGTGGCCGTCCGCGGTCTCGACGCTTGGGCCAACCCAAATGGCTTCCTCGCCCGGTCTATATAAAGTGACGCGCAAGTGACGCGCAGTGACGCGCGAGACGCGCAACACAATTTTGTACCCAATACTAACCCTTGTGAGGTCTGATAACATGGACCATATCCACTGATGCCTCCAAAACAATTGGGGAGGTGCCATCAGCCCAGGGTCTTAGTTAAACGGGCAAAGGTGTAATAGTACTAGTCCTGACGGGGAAGCTGACACATTTTGATCTCACTACATTCCCGTTGCTGCTCTGCCCTCGGCTTGTCATAGGTTTATTATGCCCTCAATGAGAACATGTTTACTGAAGAGCTCGATTTTTTTGAGGGGAAAACCATGGAAGAGGACCGATGCCGGGTGTTCGACAGGGAAGCTGACAAGGCTCCGAAGGCCGTCATCTAACTCCATTGTTCACCGTCCCTTTCACCAGGACTTCCGGAGAAATTAATTTAAGGCTTTACTGATGTTCTGAAGTTACCCTGGGAAGTCTCAAGCCCAAGGGACTTACTCCATGAGCTACACCATGGAATCAATGCCACATCAACCCAACTGGGCAGTTGATGCCGTTTATTGCTCTGGTTTAAATGTACATACACCTATAATTTCTTGAGCAATAGGTTTTTAAGACCCTATAAAAGCTACCATATTTTTCCTGAGGGTTAAGAGTAAAGGGGAGAGGCAGAAATGAGCACCATCACGTTATGTCAGCTTCTGTCAAGATGTCAGCTTCCCCGTCAGGACTAGTACCAAAAGGCTTACGCGTCTCCTGCGCGTCTCCTGCATGTCATTGCAAATTGCAATAAATACAGACATTTGGAGGGAATGCCATGTGTAAGGAAGGTAAGACATAGTCTATACTCGTTTCCGCGTTATTTCGATTGAAATTATTGCTCAAATAAACAATGCAAACTCAATATGTGACACTCGTAAATAATAGCTTTCTACACACTGCCACCAGTCACTACTGGGTTAATCTATCCACATGTGACAATCCATTACACAGTACACATATTTGGCATAATTACCCTAGTTTGTGAGAGGGTGAATTCACCTAGAGACTCAGTCCAAAATCTCGAAGTCAGTCGTAAATACAGTAACCACCACCCTGGCAATATCATTTTGTCTATACTCTTCCAAATGGCATTTCAAGCTGTTTCTACACACATTTTGTTGATTCCTTGAGATTCTGAGCTGAACGGGTTGCATTTGTGCAGACGCGTCTCTTGCGCGTCACTCTGACCAAGTCGCTCAGAGTGACGCGCAGTGACGCGCAAGAGACGCGTATATGAGTTGAAACTATTAAATGTATAAATATCAGAGGGAGATGTAACTCATCAACTGGTGATATGTACTAGTGTTTGGAGGTGGAATCCGAACTGGAAATACTGTCTAGAGCCAGCAGGGGATGCATCATTTGCGAGATTTCCTTCTAGTAAAACCTGTTTGGATGCTGGAAACTTTAGGCATCTTCTTGACTGGTTCCTTTACCTCATCCATGTTTGCCTTTGCCTCCTGCATCCAATCTTCCTCTTCCATCTCTGCATCAAACTCCCTTTGATGATTTAGTTCCTTGTTGTGTCATTTGAGCGATTATGACTTACTGCTTTCTTTTGAGAGTTATTTGGCAGAATCACAAAGTAAAGACAGCAGTATCCAGATACTAGACACAGAAGCTAACAGAGCAGAGGCATGTAAGCTACAGAAACGGTCAGGTTAGAGTAGCTTGCGGAATAAGAGTCTTTTGCTTTCGGTAGAGCTAAAGCTCGAGTTGTGAGTTGCTCAAAGTCTCCAATTGCAAAAGAGCTGTCTGAGATGGGCCAGCAGTGAGCACCTTAGATACATCTGAGGAATTACTGAGTCATCTACCTAGTCATCTACCTACTGAGTCAAAGGTGAGTCTCTTGCAGTCACACAAAGGAGATGAGTCGGTCAATGACTCCTAGATGAGTCTCAGGTGCTATTACAGGTTCTCACGTGAATTACATGGTGTTGCAACGTAGGATAAAGTTATTAAAATGTATGTGAACTGCAGCAGGACACACCTGAGAGCAGCTTGAGCCTGACGCGGATGGGTGTATCGCATGTGCACATGACAGTGCAGACAAGGATTGTTGCCAGTATACGCAGTAGTGTCCCAAAAAGGCGCTGCAAAGGTTAGCAACTGTTCCCAGCACAGAGACACAGGCAAAGTCAGGAGCAGGAATATAGTACTCTATCTCCAAAGTCTGGGATGAGCACAGAGCATCACAAATCAGAAGCCGGTCCGCAAGGTGTAGGATTAACCACTCTCAAATGAGAATGTTGCGGTCATCACGGCCGTCGCAAGCTCTGTCCGCTTGCCCGCGGGTTTTACGCCGCTTCGCCGAGCGTTCGGTCGCTGCTGCATACAGTCGGCGCACTGTTTACCCTCGGACGGAGACTCGGTCAGAGTTATACACCTCGGGCTGTTCAACTCGGGATATGATCTGCACGCCGCTCTCTACCTACCTAGGGGGTGAGACGACCTCGGTGCATACCCCAATTCGGCTCGGTGGAGGCTTCTCACCTTCGGACCAATGTTCGGCAGCTCCCCCCTTGCTGTATGCGTCGGATATGGGCGTTGTGGTGCTCGGGGCAGGCTCCAGAACCCCCTTTGGACCTCGGGCGGACTCGGTGGGTCACCCTGAGCAACCTCGGAGGGTCGGGAACGCCTCTATTGGACCTCTCGTCGGTACGGTACCCCTCGGATGGATAGTAGGTCGGTTATCATCACCTGGTACAAGCTCGGCTACATCCTCGGACCCTCGGCCCGTGGCCTCAACAGCTCGGCGCTCTCCCCGTGTACTCGGGAGGTGCCCTCCTTCTCGGTCCGTGCACTCGGTGGGTGTGTGTATGTGTGGCATACCTCGGCACCTTCGCCCTGTCTCGGACCCTGTTCGACTGGAGGTGTGGTAGAGTGCTAGCACTATGGGAGACGATGGTGGATGGACCCTTTAGCTCCGGGATCACCATGGACCGGATCAGCGGACCTTGGGGATGGGTATATAGGTTGTGGGGTGTAGATGCGTGTACCCTAGGTTTGGTCTGGTCAATTGTACTGCTTGTCCGTTCTTCCTCGTCCTTCTCTCCTCTCTTGGGCGTCGGTCTCGGCGAGTGACGAGCGCTCTGCCGTGACAGAGAACAGTAAGATTTTTAATTGTTCTCACATGAGAGCTAGCGCTCAATTAGTTACTGAAAGTTACTAACTTTGTTACTAACTTGTTAGTTAGTAACATGTTAGTAACACAGGTCCTGGAGGAAGGTCGGGTTACTAACTTCGAAGGTACTTAAAAGCCCTTGGCCAGAGAAGGGATCCTGGGCCCTGAAGGAGTCCTGCAATGTGAATCTCAGCTCTCATACCATTTGAGTGACCTGTTCTCCCTCTAAGTTGTAAAATATCACTCATGCTGGTGTACCACGGCTTCCCAATGCTGTGGGAAGTGAGTTGGTTGTATTTGAGCACCAAACATACAATTCGGGCCCTCAAGACTTACTTTCAGCACCTCAATTAATCTATCACTAGCCTGGGTGATGTCTAGGATGTACTCTCAACCTATATTGTATTATATAAGCTCAAATGTTATTAACAATGTTAGTAACACCCTGTTAGTAATACCTAACGTTAGTAACCTGTTAGTTATCTCACGGGAGATAACTAACTGAGCTCTAATGAGAGCAACTAAGGATAAACCACAGGAAGTGATTTTACCCTGAGGGGTGACAAGTTTGAGGTGGAGTGGAAGCAGGGAAGCGATGGTGGTGGGAGGAAGACAAGGAGCAAACAGCTGACTTCGAAATTTGACTCAGATTCAAGGTCAGCCATTCATAGGGCAGAAACACTGCAAGACCACTTCCCTCCCAATGCATGACAAGCCTTACTTAGGAACTCATATTTCCTAGCTCATTGTATGTGTCTGGATGCAGGTTAGCCAGAAGGTCTGAGCTCGAAGTTGAGATTGTGCATTTGCATTCAACTTACGTGTGACAGTGACTGTCCAAGAGGCAATTCTGGTGTAGTAAGCCATCTTACAGGCTTATAATATGATTTCATGTAGTTACATACCTCCCATGGGCAGACGCGCATGACGCGCAGGGGGACGCGCAGTGACGCGCAAGAGTGACGCGCACATTTAGACATATTAACGAACATTTCCGGATTTAGGGCCTGTAAAATTCACCTAAAATCACGATAATATTTAGAATGATATTGGCTATCTATTGAGGTAAGGATCGTGTGATTATGTAAAGATTTGAGCGAGATATGCTCTGCGCGTCTCTGCGCGTCTCTGCGCGTCACTTTCTCTACCCCCTTCCTCGCCGCGGTCGTCAAGTTTTGTGCCGTTGTGCACACGGACGTACACCTTGCTACCAAACTGGCGTGCGCGCCGGAGATCAGGCTTCCTGCCCGTCGCAACCTCCATCGGTGTCTTGGGTGCCGTTTTCTTGGTCGGTGTCCGGTTGCGTAGCCAAACGGCATAGAGGGCCGCGTGACCCCAGAACGACTCGGGCAACCCAGAGTCGTTGAGCATCGCGCGGACCAGGCCTAGTATGGTGCCATTGAGCCGCTCCACGGCGCCGTTATGCTGTGGCGTGTCGTGGGCGGTCAGTGAGCGACGCGTGCCCTGCTTCGCCAGGTGCTCGTCGAACATTTCGTTCACGAATTCCCCTCCGCGGTCAGAGTGGAACTCCTTCACAGACGCGCCGTACTGCGTCTTGATTTCGGCCTCCACATGCTGATAATGTGTTAGCGTCTCGTCGGCCGTCTTCGTACGTTGAAGGCCGAGCCAAGCCAAGTCGGTATGGCTGTCGAGGAAAGCGGTGTAGTACTTGTAACCGCCGCGAGCCTCCGTCTTGGCCGGTCCCCATATGTCTGCGGAGACCCGGTCGCCCATCGCCCTGCCATGTAGATCCTCGCGGTGCTTGGCGATAGGGGTATTGCGCATTTTTGCGCGGATGCACGACGCACATTCCGTAATGGGCGTCGACAGGTCCACGTCGAAACCGAGCGCCGCGCCGTTCTTGGCTAGCGTCTCGATGGTCGAATGCGAGAGGTGCCCGAGACGGAGATGCGCCTCCGTTCGGGTCAGCGGCCGGTGCGCGCTCGCCGCAGCACCAGCGCCCGCGCCACGACCGGGCTTCCAGGTCACCAGCGGGTACACATCCTGCCGCTGCTCGACGCGCAGGATGGGTCGTCGTTCCGGATCGCGGGCATCGTATAGCACGCCGTATCCGTTCTCCTGATTCGTGAACACCAAGCCCTTGCGTCTGAGCAGCCCGATGGAGATGAGCGGGCTCGTGCAGCTGGGCAGGTAGTAGACGTTGCGAAGGGTAAACCTCCTCACATTGTCGCCCTGGTAGCATTCAAACTCGACGGTGCCTTTCTCCGTCGCGACCTCGACGCCCGACGCCGTGGTAATCTCGTACGGTTCGCACGGCGCAATATGCGTGAAGTTATCGCGGTTGCCGTCGTAGTGCCGGGACGCGCCAGTGTCCAATAGTCGAATCTCGAGGTGTCGAGCTGTCGCGCGCAACGCATGACTCGCGCTGGCCATCGCGAAGAAGCTGAAACCCTCCCGGTCTCCCTGGGAGTCGTCCTGCTTCTCTGAGCTCTCAGCAACGCGCGCAGAACCCTTGTCCTTCGCGCTCGCGCCGGGCTTCGTCGACTTCGTGTCGGCGCCGCCGTTCTTCTTCGTACGGTATCCGTACTCGTGCCCTGGAGGACCCTGGCCCTCGGCGCCACCGCCGGGAGCCCAGCAGTCCTTGCCGGTGTGCTTCGTACTGCCGCACACGTCGCACTTCGCGCCGCCGCCGCCGGGGTGCTTTGCCGGGTTCTGCGACTGCGGTTGCATCTTGCGGAACTTCGCCGCCATCGCGCGCGCTTCCTCGCGCTCGCGCCGTGTCTGAGACTGGTCCAGGCGAATCGCCTCGCGAAGCGCCGTATGCACAGTGTCGAAATCGAGCTTGCCGCCCGTCGCTGTGATCGCAGTGTGGATAACGGGACGGTATTGCTTCGGCATAGCCTTGATGAGGAAGGCTGCGTAAATCGCGTCCTGGAGCTCGCCTCCGGCCTCGATGTACTCGTTGCGCTTCTCGATGAGCGCTTGGATGACCGAGAGCGGGTCCTCATCGTCGTCGCCCGTGCAGCGGATCTCCATGAGCTGAATGAGCAAATCCGCGAGCACGAGGATGCTCTGGTTCGCGAATTTGGCCGTAAGTTGTCGCCAGAGTTCGGATACAGGCCGTACACCTATCAGTTGCTGGTGCAAATCGGCCGGGATAGACTGGTTGATGACAGAAATGAGCTGCGCCTGAATGCGAAGGTAGTTGTCCATTTCCGTCTCGTACGCGTCAACCGCCGCGTCGTAAGCGCGCAACGCGCTCTTTTCCTCGTCCGTTGGGGACTTTGGATTCTTGACCGTCGGTTCCGTCGGTTCCACGGGCGGTTTTACGCGTCCGGTCAAGTGCTTTCGCGCACCCGGCTGCGCTAGCAGATATTGTTCCATGCGGTCCTTATACGCGACCCAGTTGGTGCCACCGGCCAGTAGCTTCGGCGGGGCATGTGCACCATAGCGGGACGTCGAGACCAGGTCTGCAGTCATGCCGGGCGGGGCTCAGTAACCTGTTAGCAGGAGGGAAGAAAACCAGTCGGATAAACCCGGAATCGGACATACGCGCTACATACACGAGGATGCGGCATGATCATAGACGGACATAAGCATTCTATGCTAACAGCGATTAGATTAACCGCCTCGTAAAAACCGAGCACCCTGTCCAGTGACTCACCCAAATAGCAGGATGCGATAATTCGCCTGTGAAGAGGCCCCCGGCATAGGTCATCAGAGGTCCCATCCAAGGGGTGCCCATCGGCAAACTCCGATAGCACGAGGACGAGGGAGGGAGGGGTCCAAAGGGCCCCTTATTTCGTTTTTTTATTTTCAATAAATTCTGTTCGGAAACCTGTTAGATTATTATTGTGCACAGTTCCCAGCGATATATTTCTCATGTTGAGCGGATTTTGGGCTCCAAAATCTGCGTCCGCGGCCCGATGTCGGTGATGTCCGGCGCTTAGATCAGGTTGGCGTCCCACCGCAACCTGCACCACGATTTGCATGCTGCCCACCACGTTCAGCCAGCTGGTGCCGTGCTGTGACTCATGAGTTCATGTGTCCGGCTCGACATCAGCTGGCTGTGGTTCGGTTCGTTCACTGCTTGTTTCCCCACCATGCCGAGGAAGAAGACCTCGACGCCGATGGCCCTTGCGCCCGATGGCAAACCCGTGAGTTCGCCGTCCATTTATACTGAAATATCGCTCATGAGCGATATAGTTCCATGCAGACTCTGTCCTGCACTGCGAAGAGTGCGGCATGGATGTCGCCGTCAGTTTTGGTGGCTGGCGCAACATGGACGCGCACAAGAAGAGCAAGGAACACGCTGCTGGAATACATCGTCGAGACCGACTACCTGCTGTGAAGAAGCTCAAAGACGGCAACATCTCGTCCTTCTTCAGTGCGCCGAAGAAGAGCAGCGCGCCCGCACCTCCGAAACTTGGCAGCCGCGCAACAGCACTACCTGCTATCGGCGCATCGTCTCCACGCACGCCCGAAGACGCGACTGTGGTCGACACCGAGGCATTTCTGACAGCTGGCGATGCCCGTCCGGTTCAAGGTACGCAGTTGTTGCACCGACCCGCAACATGGCATTCATGTCGTTTCAGCTTGTGCCCGCTCGCCCGATTGTGAGCTCATAGCTCCGCTTCGCACAGCAATCGAATGGCTTTCGCCATCAGTTCCAGAGGCCACGGATTCCGACGTTTTAGCCAAGTACGCTGTTCCTCCTGTTCTCGACCCGTCCGCGGATAAGGAAGACCTGTGGATCGAAATCAATACCATGCTCGACCGCGACATCGGTTACGGAAAGCGCCCCGAAGATCTTGTCGCAATCATGCGGCGCGGTGAGCTTGGACTCGATGGCTTTGCAAACTACATCAACGCGTGCATCGTTGACATCGGTCTCGACGCGGCACTGTTCGAGGCGCGCATACTCAGGGTTATGGACGCTATTCAGATCACGTACGTTACTCTCGTTTCTCTACAATCCTTTTCTCACTTGGTTGCAGGCCCGGCAGACCTCGCGGTTCGCATCGCGCGCCTCAGACGCCCCGTCAGCCCGAAATTGCGTCCCAGCCTGTGATCGACCTTACCGACGATTCCCAGCCTGTGATCGACCTCACCGACGATGACTCGCCGTTCCCAAGCGCTTCAACTCCAAGTGTTATTGCTGCGCCCCAGGCTCTCTTGACCTCTCACGCACCCTCGTCAGCTCGCGCACTCTCGCACTCTCCTGAGGCGCGCGTACCGTGTGTCGTGCCTTGTCTGGGATATCACGTTGCGTTGCCCGATGATTTGCCTGCCGGGCAGAGTTTCGAGTGGGGAACCGAAACGTCAGAAACAGGTATAGCAATGCCATGGCGCGGAAACGTCTATCAGGGGAATCTCTACATTCAAGCGAAGTCGTGCCTTGGTCTGAGCGCAGTGAAATCGCCGTGCATGGATTGCGAGGCTGTATATCCAACCGCGAGCGTCCAGAATCTTATACGCCGCATTCTACACGGCGTCCACGAAAATACCAATAGCTCTCATCTCTCGTGGCGCAATATACGCGAGAGCAACGCCCGGCTGCGACGCGAGAATAACAGCCGCAAACTCGACGCTCTCACTCTCGCAAGGAAGCTTATGCGTGTCACGTCGAAACTGGACACGCACAAGCGTTTAGTATACGCTATAGCGGGTGGTATGTGTCTCCAACATCCCGTCGAGGCATGCAACTCATTATTCGATCAGCCGATGTACCGCGCGTTCAAGTCATCGTTTCTGTCGCACTTCGCAATAAGCGGGGTGCCAGCGGAATCCTTCAGCAGATCAAGCGCGCGCAGGATGGGGTCTACAAGCCTCACAGCTATACTGAAGCAGACTACAGCCTAGCGAACCTAATATTACGGCTCGGAGGAGACGCGGCACTCGGAGTTGCATCACGCGCATGTGGACTTCCAACGCGGTCGACCGTGCACCGTCACACTCGGATTCCTAGTCTCGTCATATCGCATGGGTACCCTACCTTCGCCGAAGTGTCCTCAAATATCGATTCCGTTTTCCCGGAGGCCGTTCCTGCTCCCGCACATGGCTCCAAGACTGGTCTCGTCCTCATGATTGACGAGACTAAACTTGAGGAGCGTCTTCGATGGTACCCCAAGACAAACGCCATTGTTGGAACCTGCCGCGAGCACTCCGATCACCTCGACCTAATATTTCGAAGCATGGATCAGGCGCATGCAGTTGCCGACGCATTACAGAAGAAAACAGTTCACTACGCTACTGAGGTACGTTAGTCTTGTCCTGATCCACTGATTCAAGTGTTGATTATTGCGTAGATGACGGTGGCTGCACTTGGTTTACTTGTCCCAGACTCGCGTGAGCATGTAGCTCGGCCAATTCAAATATCGGGGACGTGCAAACGTGAGAACGCGCAGGAACATGCATCTCTGATCAACACGCTCGTTGAAGCGTCTGCTACCCACGCCAAACTTCAGAATGCGCGTTTACTTTGCATCGCAACCGACGGCGAGGCAAAGCGTGGGTCTGCCCTTGTCCCCATTACCCTCTCGCATATGCTTCCGCCGTCCTCCCCCATTTATGCCGCGCTATTCCGACTAGCGCTTTTCAATTTGCTCTGTGGTAAAGATGGCCTGACTCTGGACAAAGACTTTAAGCACGTCTTCAAGCGGTTCCGTGCGATGTTGCTACGTTTGCAGGGGCTTAACGTCTTTGGATTCCTGTTGACTGCAGACATGATCAAGCGTCATTTGCTCGACTATGGCCTTGAACCGTCCCATGTCAAGTCACTCGTCGATCTTACAGACTCGCCGTCTGAGACCGCAGTTGCCACCACACGCCAGTATCTCGTTCGCAACGGCATGACACCCTCCCACATTGACGCATTGATGAACCCGAATGACAAGCAGGATGTTGTGCTCGCTCTTTCCCTTCTTGTCGCGACCATGAAGCTACCGAAGGCCGATCCAGCTATCCACGACGAACGCTACATCGAGGTCCGTCGACGACTCAACTTCCTTGGCGCACTGTTTGGGTACCTGCTCAAGCCGTATACAATGCTGTCGATGTCGCTTTCAGAGCAGTTGCGCTCGCTATCTTCGGCGATGTTCATGTTACTCGCCCTCTACTCCGAGGGCCGCGGCAGCGTAATGCCGATTCAGCTCTACGCTGATACAGCCCATATGATCAAGAACGCATACTTCTGTGTAGCAAAACTTCAGCAGGACGACCCAGAGGGGGAAATGCATCTCATTCTGCTAGGGGACGACAGGCTCGAAGCTGGCTTCGGAAACATGCGCTGCATGGAGCCCAACGACTCGAATGCGGATATTTTGCAGGGAACCACTCGCTTTGCAGCGGGAATGGAGGTCGCTATCGCATTCTCTGAGCACCCCGAGTGGGACAGGACGAAACGGCGGCTCTATCTTGCTCCGCTCGACGCACAAGGCGACATCGTCGATCGCAACATCGATCACATCAGCCCTCGCTCATGGACTGGCGACGTCCGTGTGAAACATGTATCACTGCTTACCTGCTGGGACGCCGGTCGTAGGGCCGCAGAGCAAGAGCTTGAACTGGTTGATTATCCCCCGCCGTTCGCACGCATGCAGGCTGCAGGCAATATTGACATACTGCGTCCTCTGGGTCGCTGGTGCTTTAATGACGATCTACTGGATGGCGAAGTGGACGAGATTAGCGAGACATTGCCAGCCCCAGGCACCACCAGGACTGGCTGCGAAGAGATGGACCTCGAGGATGTTGCGGGCGCGGAACTTGCAACTGCATTGATCGAGGAACAGGGACCGCTGGCTGCTCACGAGCCTTGGGTACTCGATGGTGGTGAAAAGATCTTCAAGGCATCCGTTTGTCGATTGCTTTCTGATCCTGCTCAATTGGCCGGTGGTAGTTCAACGGATCGTAAGCGGCGCTTCGCAGGTTTCAAGAAATACGACTATGGCGCACCCTTAGCTGCAGATCCCACTGCGGAACCCGAGGATACCTTTCTCATGGTTGGAGACACCGCGTCGACGTTACTGCGGTGTCAAGAAATCGCGTTCCTCGCCTTCATTGTTGTATCGTGCATGAAGACCGACAACCGCCCTACGCAGACTCTCTCTCGATCTGCAATTACGTTGAGCCAGGTGGGATTCCAGGTGCTTCGCTTGATTCCCCAAGAGCCGATTCCCCCGAACGAATACGATTGGCGATGCGTGGCCAAGACCATCAAGTTTGGTACAACAATGTCAATCCTCTGGACATCCGCCTGCCTCGTAGAACCTGTCGATCAGGGCATTCAGGTTCAGCAAGACAAGGCGACGTCCGTTTGCAAGGCCGAATTTCGGACCGACGAGCTGAATGCTTTGACCAAGCTTCTCCTGGAGAATTCTGAGGCTTACCCTGATCTTGAGCTACCAACCATCGCCAAAGTTGACAGTTATCCTTACCGCTTTGAGGGTATGTTGGTGCACCTTCGTTTTGTCTTCCCAAGCTAACTAGTTGTGTAGGAAAGCTCTGTTTTTCGGCACGCAAGGAAGACAATACCTTGGTCGGCGCGGACAAGCTGAAATGCGCGCACTGCAGCTCGGCAAAGATCAAGATTGATAGCCCTGTTGCACTGCTCACGCATAATGCTGCTCACCTACTCTACGACTCCTCGCTTCGGAAGAACATCGAATACTGCGGTTTTTGCTTATCAACCTCGCAAACCTGCCGCTTCTACCTCAAACGTCCGGGGAACGACATGTCCAATCAACAAATCGACCTTCAGAACAGCAAGTGCCCGAAGTTGCCCGATCAGATCTCGTATGGCCCTGCTTCAAAGTCGAGCAAGAAGACGCCGGGCACAAATGTGCCATTGCATTGCCCACTCTGTGAAGATCGAGCACCCGCGGTTTGGCGTTACAACTTCAAGCAACATCTCCAACACTGTCATGCTTCCGCAGATGCTGAAGTGCACCGGAAACTGTGGGAGTTGTCGCAGAAGGAAAAAGACGGTCTCCACGAGGTCTGGGAACGTCTTGGAAATGCACGCAATACACGGAAAGCACCACCTCGCGCGCTGATGCTTTCAGAGGCACATGGATCGCATTTAGCATTAAGGTACTGTGTCCTTCATTCTTTGTGTCCGCTGCTGATATGCGATTTCCAGACGGACAGATTTGGGCAGCCCATCCGACACTTCGCCGCCTGGAACGGTCTCCGAAGATGCTTCTGCACCATCTTCGACTGTACTGCCTGAGCCGTTGGCCACTGAAAGCCCACCACCGGCATCTGCATCCGCAGATCAGTCGCGCAGTTGCGCATCTTCTTGTGCCCCCGATACCGCCCCCCTCAGCCTCGTTGGATCGGCGGCACTCGCTGAAGCTCCCGTACCCCAGCAGGCATCTACAGCACCCGCTCTACCCTCGCAGCCTGCTGTCCTACACCCCACTGGATTGGTTGTGCCGTCACCTCCAGTGCCGCCTATCACTGGAAAGCGGAAACGGAGGACTACACGCCGTCAAGTTCGAGAAAGCTGTAACTGCGGCGAGGATATCTATTTTGAGGGCAGCGTCCCTTCGGGCATTGTCGAATGCATCGCTGAAGGATGCGAAACACGCTTCGTGAGTGTATGTTGCTTGTTCGACGTACAGGGTATTGACGCTGCCACAGTATCACGAAGCATGTGCTCTTGTTGAGCTCAAGACCAGAGCGCTCCCTAGCCAGTTTATTTGTGCCTCCTGCAAGGCAGAAGGTGCAACACATGGCAAGCGCCGTCGCGACTAAGCTATTACTATAGTCGTCTGTATATACTGTAACCATTTTTTGTATACACGAGGTCTGCGCCTGTATAGAGGCAGTGATGATGTCATGATCGTCCGCAGCACTTGCCTTATAAGGCAGGTGGGAGGGGGGGAGGGGTCTCTTGAGGTGCTTATTTCGATTTTTGGACCCTGTGTCCCTTTTTTTTTTTTTGGGCACCCCTTGGTCCCATCCCCAAAATTTTCCCGCGGGCCCCGTTTATAACATCGAAAATTGGCCCCTGCGGGACCCGTTTACATGGAGGTTCGGCTATCTCCGAGTATCCGCGGGGGCTTTATTTTCCTCCGAGCTCCGCCTCCGGCGTTCCCACACACACAAAATACATTGTACGAAGAGACATACAGATTAGAAAAACTCGTCGTCTGTGGTATCCTCATCTTCTGAATCCTCCTGCGCCTGCTTCTTCTTCTCCTTTGAGTTCTTACCCCGTATTGCCTTAACAAAGTCGGCAGAGTGTGCAGCGGCAGAATTGAATAACTTCACGGCCGTTCTGTCGAGCGTCAAGTATACAGCCTGCTCTCCGTCGTCGTCCTTGACCTCCTTTCGCGTAATCCGGTTGGGAGCAAAAGCGTAAAGAAGATGCGAGGCCGGAATATGTGCAAAGGTTGCGCAGCCGAGTGTCGGACAAGATACGCTCGTCATCACCGATGGCTTGCTGCGGCTATATACCTGAACGCCCAGATATGACAGTGATGCAAGGGAAGTTGCTTGATCAACTGCTGCGTGTCGTTTGTTGGTCGACATGTACATAGCAAGCACTGCAATGCACCTGAGCATGCGCTACACTGACTGATGCATATCAAGTACCTTCGCCAACTGCGACGTATGGGGTCTTGGTGGGAACAAGAACCAGGGCGTATGTGTGATTTCCTGGAGTCACGGAGAGCGGTGCAAGCGTGGACACATTCGCAAACGGGAGGTGCGGATAGGTTTTGACCAGTTCACCGAGATGCGCCGCAATTGCCTTTTCGCGCGCGTCCTCACGTTGCTGTGAGGGAAGTTAGTGCACTGGAAAAGAATGTAGCTGAATGCGAACCTGAACTGTGAGCGTAGGTGTCTTATTATCAATCGGGCTTGAGTTGTTCGGAAGTTGAGTGAAGCGCAATTTGCGAGAATAGCCTGTCGCAGTGGTTACGTTTCCAAGCAGCTCGACAAACTTCAGTGCGAGTTGAGACTTGATCTCGTCACGGAAAGGTGCTTTCTCTCCATCCGCCTGCGTCTGTGATGGACGCGCAATGGTTCCCTTGCGCACGGACTCCGAGGTGAACTGATTTTGATAAGCCTCGCGCTCCCGGATAAGGACATCGAGATCAAATGTAGCACCATCAGGGAATAGGCGAGGGATCGTAGTGCATGGAATCTGCACTCTGTTAGCCAGGTCCTCGCAGGAACACATTGCGGACACATACATGAGGCTTGTGTTTGTGACCTGCGTGAATCGCCCGCGCGTGGCCTACAAAGTCCTGAATTAAATCCGCCATGCGGCGCTCGACAGCTTCGTCTGTTTCAGGCAGCGATTCACTATGGAGATTTCAGCTACGCCAATGTGCGAGGAGATAAAGACCTTACATTTTGTCTGATTCAGCCATATCAGCCGCAGCGTATGCTGCCGCAGTTGCGTCCAGCTGCTGTCTAGTGGCCTGATCAGCTGATGCATTGTTCCGCGTGCGCATCAGCTCGGAGAGACTGTTTATCTTGTCGTTCTCGAGGTAGTCCTGGCGCAGCGCCTCAGGAAGTCGCATCAAGCTTGGGCATGCGCGCTCAGGCAGGTCACGACGGGGCGGAGGCGGCTTGGGCTGTCTCTTCTTCTTCTCTGGCTTCGACGAAGGAGCTGCCGGAGTAACAAGCATTGCCTCGACGTCAATACCAACGTGCTTGAGCGCGAATGTCACGTCGGAATAGGCGGAATCAGATAGTGCCTTGATTGTGTCGTCGTCAGGCCAGGATACCAGCGCAGGCAGGTCCATTCCATCGGTATTTGAGTATGTGTGCCAGTAACCGGCAGCGGTCAGGTTGGCGCGCTCGTCGGCAGACTTAGTACCCAACTTCCCAAGCAGGAAGGCACACAGTCGTGGGATGAAAAAAAGAAAATCGGCGAAGTTGAAGTCCATCTTGAGTTGCCGAAGAACGCCAAAGACGTGCTCGACCGGCTCCGTACTATGCAACCATGGAAGAAATGGCCACTGGGGGTAATGCTCGCGGTAGGAGACGATGAGTGCGATGAGGCTATCGCACAGTGTACTAAAGATGTCCATCGATTCGCGAGATATGAAGTTGCGCTGGCGGGAGTGGTCTGGGTGGGCGTCGATATGGGCCTGCCAAGCTCGCAGGAAGAAGCGACACCGCAAAGCCAATGCAATACGGGTACTATGCGGCATTTTACGGCTCTGCCATGCGTCGAATAAGCCACCGAGGAAGAACGAGTACAAGGTGAAGCCCAAGCGCTCGGGGAACTCCTTGCAGTGCAATCTGAGCGCCTCGTGAGAGAAAAGACGCGATGCCGCGCGGTCGTCCTGCCGGTCGTTCTTCTCGATGTCGCGCCAGAAGAGAGGGGAGCTATCAAGACGAGCAAGCTCCTTGAGCTGCGTATAGAAGATCGGGTAATTCCCTAGCGCAAGCAATCGTGCGCCAGTAAAGAGCTGGTTGCGAGCCGTCTTGATGCCGTGCTTCGAATCCTGCACCATGATCAGTGGCCTGCCGTTGACCATGGGGATCTCGATCGAGAACGACAGCTCAGGCTGCGAGTTCTCAATGAGAAGCGTCTTTTTCGTCGCCATGTCTGCAATCTTGCGCTGAAGCTTGCGCTCGACCTCAGTACCATCCGAAGCGTACGCCACAGGATATATATCAGCCGCATTCAGCAGGCCAATGATACGCTGATGAGCAAGGTGTAGGGATTCTGCATCATCGCCAGAGCTGCGAGCAAGACCAACGATCGGCGGGATCTTTGGGACCGGTATGATAAGCACCCAAACGCGCAGCTGGAAGGTTGTCTCAGAGACGAGAAACAATGCATAAGCAAAGCGCACCTTCTCAGCAAGAATGATCGATGTATCTTCAAGCAGCTCGTCGAGTTCCTGCTCATTGGAGACTCGGATTGGGTCGCCTGCATTTCCGATAATCACCCAGGCACCCTTTTCGACAGGCACCTCGCGTAGAACCGGTTCAAGCTTGGTGTCGTCGCAGGCTAGCACAACAGGCCCGGTGTAGCCATATGACTGTAGAATCTTGACGGCAGCTTCTATGTTCTCCTTGCATATACCAGGGAGCAAGCGCAACTTCGCACGCAAATGCCTGCCACTCCACGTCAGTGGCTGATGCTCCAAGTCGCGGACCCGTACAACGTACCGTAGGCTACGAAATCCCCGGCCACCAAAATGGACGCGAAACAGGCGGTATGCTCGCGGACAGACAGTAGCCAGCGCGGTACAAATATTGTCGAAGGCGGCGGGGTAGATCGTTCCGCGGTGCGATTTCCCTTGCGCGTCGCGCTGCTTCATCGTAACTGTAGCCTGTATGGCGCCGAGAAGAACCTCCTGATCTGCGTACTGGCCGCTCAAGACACCTCGCGCGTAATCAGACAGAACCTTCGCCGCGTTATTGACATTCTGGGAACAAGTTCTTCAGCGTCGCAATTGAGACGTCCAGGAAATGGTACGTACCCGTTTCACAAGGTCGGAGAGTCCGTGATACCGAGCGTACAGCTCGCCAAGCTCTTTCTCACGGTAGCAATGCGGAACATACTTGCGGTTCTCCTCCAAAGGAACCGGGACGCTCAAGGCGGTCTTGAACGTCTTTGTTGACTTTACGCGTAAACAAGCAGCACAAATACGAAGCTGAGACGCCGGCGACGTCTTCAGAGTCTTCTGGCATTTAGACGAGAAGACCGCCTGCAATGCGTGACGATTGAGCCAGATGTAAGCGTGCGTTTCAGCCGTGCGAACTTGATCTTGTTCCGCGAACGTGAGCTCCTTCCAAGTCCTGTTGAACAGACGCTGGGCGAGGATAGCTCGGGGTGGGGCGCCTCCACCAAGCACTGAAGTACGTGCCAGGTAATCCTCAATCGCGGGCAGCAAGGCGACGGTAAGACCCATGCAAGGAAGCTCGACGGTGAGAGGAGGTGGAGCAGTGATTGCGGCCTGCCGCTGCCGAGCAAACATGTCGACGATCGAGTGGGTCTTTCCCTTGATAGGGTTGCCCTTGTATGTCTGCTTCTTGCAGACACGCAAGTGATCGACAAACTTCTGTACGCGGTAGGGTTTGCAGCGCCGCCAGTTACCACACCGACCACAGCGAACACGACGAAAGTCCTCTGAATCAAACGACGCAGTAGAATCAAGCCGACGGATACTCTCGCGGAAGTCGGCAAGTTTGACGTCGTGCTCACGTGCATTTGGAACCCAAGAACGAGGTTGGTGGGGGCCAAATTTCTTCCGTTTGGATGCGCGCTCGGGAGAGGATGCAGAAAGTCGGCGCTTCTTGCCAATAGTGTGTGGTTCATCCCGTACCGTAGCGTCGCTGTCGGTGCCGTCGGAATCGTAGTCAGACTCAGCGGAGATATCGTCGACATCCATCGCGATCGCAGGAGCAGCAGCGGAAATGGCAGCAGGAGCAGGAACGGCAGTGGACGGCGGCATAGATGATCTGGATGAAAGAAGCCAGGGTGCACAATCCTCAGTTGAATCTTCCATGGCTTCCCAGTCCGCGGTGAGGTCACCATCAGCAAAGGGAAGGGGTTGGATGTCGACTGAGGGAGGGGGCGCGGGACAGTCATCTTCGCCGACCTCATTGCCATCACGGTCATCACACGGCAGCAGATGTAGCTGAGAGAGAGATTAGAATATATTATGCGGACAAACTAGCAAACATGCTTACAATACTGTCATGAAGCCATAGTCCTGTCATCTGAAGGAACCAAGTCATTCTGTGCTCCATCCATTCCTCTTGAGTCCAAGCCGGTAACCCGAGAACATGGTGAGCGAGCGAGGTTAGCACGATGACACCGCATGAGCTCCCGTCTGTCTGTTCGGGGGCCGAGCACTCAACAAGACGGAAATCGCGCCCAGGAAGCAGGCCTCGGAGCCACCAGCGCACGTCCGGAAGTTGCGTCCCGGGAGGCTTTGCCATCGGATCCCGAGAATCGGCGTAGACAATAGTAGCAGCCCGCAAATCAATCATCATGAGTGTCCAGTGGTTTCCGTTAACGTGAACAGGGATGGCGATACGATCACAGTGGCCAGCGGCGATTTTAGCATCGCCAAACCGAGGACGAGACGGATTATACGCTCCAGCGGCTCGACGGCGGTAGCCTCGGAGATTCAGCAGGTGATACGTACTCATGTATGCCGTGCGAGAATGCACTCCTTCCTGTCGGGCAATGTACTCAAAGCCAGCATTCAGGTGTTCGTCGCGAAGCCATCTGCGCGAGAGGAACTCGAGCGCCAGTGTTGTTGTAATGTGGACGTTGGGCCCGAAGCAGTCCATTCTTTCATCGGGGGGGAGAAGATCGAGCCGAGCCAAACATTCGTGGGCGAGCCGGATTGCTCGAGGTCTGCCAGAATCCAAGGCGTTCTGCAGCCATGTACGCGACGAGGCGAGCAGGGTGTCAAAGGGCGCTAGCGTAGTGGGTGATGAGGCGGACGGAACTGCGGAGCCTCCAGACATCGATGGGAAAGAATGATTGTCGCGGATGGGGGTGGCAGGCAGCGCATAGGGTTCGCGATAGAAGGGAGAATCGGGCGAGCGAGCCGAACGCGGCGTAGTGTCCGGACGGGCGTTTGGACGAGCATGTGGAGGACGTGGAACGGGTCCAGCAGAACGGAAATATGCCAGAAAAGCTGTCATGAGCAGATATGCTGCGACCTGCGGATGGTGAGACACGGTATAATAAATAGAACATGTGGCTTACTGCCTGCTTCACTCGACGCCTGCTTGCATGCGCGGAGTGGTTACGCCGTTTGCGTGGCGGCCAGAGAATGACCGCAATTTGTGAGCGGCAGTGTACGAGCACTACAATGGAACAGTCAGTTCCCGCGATCTGCTTCTGAGCCATGCTAACGGCGTACCGGCAGTGCTGAGCGCGATGATTCCATAGAAAATGGTGCTAAAGACGAGGATCCGCGGTGCCGTTGGGACCGCTAAAAGACTTGAGAACAGCACGGACAGCGCAAAAGCGTGCATCCATGCGAGCCAGAGAGCCGCTGCTGAGGCAGCGTTCAAGGACCCAAGTCCTGCGCCCAAGAACACACCGACCAGCCAGTAGAACACCTGGATGGGTGACTTGAACGTCCCACCAGGCCTCTGGCCATGAAATTCAGCTAAGGGGAATAAGTTGGTGTTGGTCTGAGAGGCGTGCACAACATACCATGAGTGGCATAATGTTTCTGAGAGCGGCGAGGACGTGATAGATCAGCCATGTTGGCAGGACACGAGGGCGACGACAGCAGTAGAGCGGAAGCTAGTGGGCACAGCAGAGAGTAGATTCAGGCCTTATATATGTGAGGCGGGCGCGTGGGCCACGCTGCGCTACCTACACCACGATTACGATACCATTTTCCCCACCACAGTCAAATGAAGACCTCTGGGCGACGGGCACAGCAAAAATCACGTCAGAAGGTGCCCAAAACGGCAATCGTGGTACGCACCTTGCGTATTCGTGGTGCATAATGGTCTACGGACCTCGCTTAACGCGACGCGCCGAATTTTTGGCGCGACGCGGCCGCATCGGTCATCAAAAAGCGTGGTGCTGGGAGCGGCTGTCAGCGCGGTCACGGGTCCCGTTTAGATGGAGCGTGGGCCCACCTGATGGCCACCGCGGGTCCCGTTTAGATGTATGGAGTGGTCGCGTTTCGCGGCGATACGGGTCCCGTTTAGATGGGACCCTTATCGGACTTTGCCGGGGGCCTCTGTGAAGGGCTGTCAGAGTCGTGCAAACTGACAGAAGCTGACGTACCGAGACAAATAGCGTCACAAGCAGGCTAGCGACAGCGACAGCTGCAGAGCTGCCATGAGCCGTAGCCTTGCTATTTGGGAGGGTATGAAAATACCCAGCATTAGCGAAAAGTACGTGAAGGCTATAGAATACGGGATTATCAATTATATTGGGATAATCTAGAAACCGTGGCTCACACACCGTCACGATACAGAGCCTCGGGCAGACGCGTGAACGGGCAACCAGAGCGACCTGACCAGATGGCTCAGACAGCAGAAACTTTCCAGGTGGATCGACGTACGTTCTTGTCGATACTTGATTAGAGTCAAGGCAACGAGCGCTGCGCATTCGCATCCAATGAGGTGTTATACACTGAGATACACCGTGTCTGCTCACCGATGTCGACACAGCAAGTGAGAATCCAGCCTATATAGAAAAGCCGGTACGGGGCGATGACGATGCATCCGTTATGGTGCAGCGCAAATGAGCTGCTCGCCTTGACTTCTCGCCGGGTGAGTGTTTCGATATGTTGCAACTTCAAGTTGTAGTTTGCGTACATTCCGTGGCTATGGTCCACTGGACGTTGACGTAGGTCGAGACTGCGAAGAGCGCGAGGCAGGAGGTACACAGGAGCGGCATGATAGCGGCGGAACCGTTCCAGAGCGCCTTCGTCCGCAGAACGAGGATTCCTGGAGATCGCAGTCACGCAGGCGCTACGTAGAACCGAATGACGCTGCGTACCCTGGCTCAAGGACATCCCAATGGTTCCGCTGACTGTGATTCTTATCAGTGAGTAATGAAGTTCTGAGGCTACAGCGGAGCGTAAAGCTCAAATATGCCGAGACTGCTTTGCACTGCGTGTCGCTGAGTGGGCCGAATGAAACTAATGAAAACACAGCATCAGTCAACAGGAGACGGTTCATCAGCGCATCCACCTACACATTAGTCCTAGCAAGATGTCCGGCAGCAGCCAGTATCGCGAGGCGTGGTATAACATTTCGGCCGGGCCCAATCGCTTCGATGGCCATATGAGCTCGACTTCTTGGCTAATGGTGAGAGCGAAGTCGTAAAACTGCAAGGGAGTGAGACCGAAAGACAGTGAGTGCAGATGTCCGACACGGCAACGCACACACAGCGCTGCGTTGCACACTTCCGATGGGATGGTAAGTGCAACGGCGGCATTACTACTGTTCAGTCGAATATTACGCACAATCGACGACCTGTACCGACAGTAAGCACAGATTAGACGACAATCTTGAAAGGCAGGTGAATTGTACCTTGTATATATACGCTCCGCGCATGGCGGCTGCTAGCGCGTTCAAATCTTCTACCATTGATAGGCTGAACAGGACGAGCGATCGCCGTAAACGATCCCTTCAATATATAGCCTCGAGTAGGACCGGCCTGGCGTCAGCGAGGCGCTGGAAATGCAATCAATCTTCAAACATGAACTCGCCGAAGATGCTCACCGCCAGAGTAGCATGAGTTCGCGAGCCCAAGTAGGCAAGGAATGCCATCCTGAAAACTACGTCCACGCTGCGTAAGTACGTCACGGTTGGGCGTGCGCAGATGGCAGCCTTACATACCCAAAGGATATACCAATGTGTGCTGCAATCTTGGCGGTGTAAAAGCCACAGTGTGCGCCGAGGGCGATGCCATCCAGTGTTACTGATTCACATATCTCCGGACGAGACCCGCGAAGCTGTTATCGGAGCCGTCGTGCAAAGCACTGGATTGAAGAGTAGCGGGCCGCACATGGTCGAAGTCTGTGATAGAGCGATCCACCACCCGGAAAAGCTGCGCTGGCCAGTTTGCCAGACAGATTAAAAGATGGTTTGCATCAAGCTTTCAATGATCAGTGGGAGGCTTTCCTTTCAAGAAATGAATGCAGCAACCCGGGCGGAGCGGAGGACAGCGCTGGAATAGATGGCCAAAAGACGGCGTTGCGCTCGGATGCCAGAGCAGGAAGTTAGTCGTCGCCAGACCAGGTGTCGCGCATAGGGCCTGCATGTGCGAAGATTCAATTCGTGATACTGAACGGCGACGGCGCTCAGACATGGACTTTGGTCATCAAACGAGCGCGTAGGAAGCGGTTGCGCGTTTTCAAACTCCGACAACTCCTCTTGTTCCGCGCCACCAACCATCTGTCAGCCGCTTGTCGATCATCTGACTTGCGTCGAATTCTCTTGCTCTCAACCGTTTGAAATCCGTTCAGCGTGATATGCTGCCGATACTGGACGATTCGGGATATAAAGCAGGCTTCTGTTAGGTGAGCTCGTCAGATAGCGCGGCGCGTTGGATTGGTATAAAATCGACCACAGTGCGCTCATACTGGCGAGAATTAGCCCAGACACCATCTCGGCTGTTTCAAGGTCAAGTCGGCGACATGATGTGACTGGAGTCGTAGCAGTCGCTTCCTTTCGCGCTTCGCATAGTGCGGCCAGGGAAGGGAATGGATGCCGTGGTACTGTCTAAGCTCAGAACAGCTTGGTTCTCAGGCGCCTAAATCCTTTGTTACAGGTTCCCAGAACCGTGCAAGGCGCCCACGAATCCCCGGATGGACTTCTATTTGGAGCATGCCGTTGCGGTGCTCAGGCGCGCGGCAGCTTCGCTCTTAAAATTGTCACGATTAGCAAAGACTTCCGCGATTCTCTGTGTTCGTCCCCCTTGCAGATGACGGTCCTACCCGAGGTGACGCAAACGTTAATCATAGCCGCTAAGGACGCGCATACTGAAAAGGTGCGTGGTGGCTTGCACAGTGCCGTGTGCTGTACTCTTTAACGCTCTGTGACAGACTGTCTACGGTGCGGCAGGATCCAGTTTCCCTACACTGAAAACGCGCTGACGCTGTACCGTCACTCCAGCCTGTGTGGCGGCTCTATATGTGAGTCTGTACTGCTTTCGCGACGCCTTGGCCGATAGAGATCCTTCAGATATATGACTACATAATAACCCTCGGCGACGAAGTCGAGCTCATCTGGCCCTCAGCGTTGAGCATAACCGAAATCATCTTCTTCGCCGCGCGGTACACCGCTTGGCTCGAGATCATCGAGGAGATGATTTGTGCGTCTAACTGCGCACCGGCTCTGCTCACGCCATGCTCATCGCGTGTTCAGTTTGGTACGGCAATCTGGATAGGCACACATGCAAGATCTTCGGAGGGTATCACGCATGTACGTCGTTCACAATATGTCCGTCATCGCCCAATCTGATTATGCTGCAGTTTCCGTTGTAATCGGCATGGTCATGAGCCAATGTGAGTTTATGTTCGTACAGGACGATGCACGACTTGTTAGCTGAATGACCGCGCTACAAGCCCTCATCATCGTCAGAACCTGGGCGATCTGGAACGGCACGCGCGTAATCAAAGTTGCCTTCATCAGCTTCTGCTCAACTTGTCTGGCTATATGCGCGTATCTCAGCGTGGAGTGGATGAACAACACTACCTGTATGAGCCTCCGAGTCGCTGTTTCGATTTCCCGTCCTCACAGCTTGGACTTCGCAGTTCATGCAACCGGCACACTCGTACCATGGGTGCAGGGTTGTGCTATTTCAGCGCCATATCGTTACGTATATGTAGGCTGGATCTTGTTCTGCTGCTGCGATGTCGGTAAGTATGCGGTATACCTATGCCTGGCTGTCCGATACTCAGCCATTCCCCGTCGCAGGGCTGCTCGGACTGACCGCAATAAAATGCTGGCAGCATCGTACGCCATCTACACATGGAGAGTCATGAGCTGACACGGTGGCTGTAGTACAGCCGGGTTCTAGTCGCCTGACAGTCTCTCTCTATCGAGACGGTGCGTCGCACGATGGCACGTCTCGGACCATGCATTGATGGCCCAATGTCGCAGCATTTGCAATCTTCTTCATCGTCCTAAGTGAGTAATTCCCGACCCCGGAAGCGATGAACTTGCGTCTCATGTTCGCAGTGCTCGCTGTCGCAAACCTCGCGGTGACACTCGCAGCGGCGGTGCGCAAGCTCGTTATGACAGACTCTCCGCCGAAACTGATAACTCATCTGCGTGCAGGAACATTACCAGGTCTTGTTATACGGGTAAGCCCCGCCCTCCATCATGCGGGCTCAGCTGGCTCAGAGGACGTTGCGATCCATGGCAGGGTCGAGCGAATGCTCTACACAATCCTAGCGTGCCGCATGCTGCTAAACCTACGGGCGACGGCGCGCGATCCCGTCACATCGCTGGTGCCGCTTGCCACGGGCCAGACGATCGCCTTCGACAACAACCATGAGCCCGGAACGGCTGGCGCCGCGTACGAACTCTCGCGGCGGGATTGGGTGACGGTCACTGACTCAACGATTGTGTAACGACCAGCATTGCTTGTGAACTCGTAAACAAATGAATTGAAATCCACGTTAATGACGAGTCAGAGGTCGGAGGGCATTCCAAACTATCGAATATCATGGGCTGTTCTGCGCCATTACGCGCACCCGCGATACGTCGAGAAACGTTCTGGTCGATTTGAAATTGAAAAACGTGTGCGGTTCCATTATCGTACTGTAGGTGCACCATACTTTCGAGATTTTACATGCCCGGTGAGGTCTCCACTACCGCTACCCAATCCCGGCGCGGGGGCTCATATCCATCGGCCGGCTCGCGGCGGAAATTCATCGTCTGGCCGCTGCTGAGCAGCCCTGGCACCACTGTATCCGACGCGACCGTGTCCCGCGCCATCGCCCGCAGGTTCAGCATCATGCGACACGCCAGGATTGTGTACAGCATCCTCTCGAATCTGTAACGGTGGCACTCCCATTAGCCTGGCGAGAGCGACATCGGTGATGGCGTACCCATATAGCAAAACCTGGTAGTGTTCCTGCAGGACAGAACATACATTTCAGATGCGTTCGGAATATGCGCCGATCCTACGTACCGCCGCTACCAGCGTCACCGTGAGATTTGCGACGGCGAGAACTGAATGTCATGGTATCGGCACATGGCGTTGCGTGAGCTACTCGACTTTGGTGGACTCACGGAGGACGAAGGAAAATATTACAAAGGCTAGGTGACAAAAATGCGCGCCGTCCGAGTCAGCAGTCTGCTATCCTCCACAGGTGAATGCGTAGATGGTACATACCGTCTCGATAGAGCATCACCGTCAGACGAGCAGAACCCGGACGAACTAGTTTTACATTTAAGTTGACACATCCTTGATTGGATTCAGGGAGGCTTACGTTGTTGCCAGCCTTTGACCGCGGTCAATCCAATCAAAACTGTCCCATTGGGGATACCACGCATAAAGTGTGGGCACACCAAGATCGGAGGCGCATGATAGAACCCAGCCCACGTAGATGAGACGATAGGGCGCAGAGATAGCACACCCGTGTAGCCACGGCGCAAGCGTGCCGGTCACGAGGACTGCACCGACAAAGGTGTTAGAGAGTTGCCCAATATCCTTGATTATAAGGTGCGCCGCACTCACACGTCGTGTTTTCCATCCACTCCACGCTGAGGTACGCGCAGAAGCCGGGTCCGGACAAGCAGAAGATTGTGTAGGAAAATTTGAACACGCGCGCGCCGTTCCAGATCGCCCAGGTTCTGACGATGATGAGAGCTCAAAAATCGAAGGCATTGTAAGCACATGGCATTCCCAGGCCTCGACATGAGAAAACTCACTTTGACTCATGACCATGCCCACCACAACGGAAACTGCAGCACGACCTGTCAGAGCCTGGAGGCAGTTTGTAAATTACGCACAGGCATGATACCCTCCAAATATCTTGCATGCGCGGCCGTCCAGATCACCGTACCAAACTGAGGGAGACATTAGTGGCGCTGTGCGGAGGGGCCGAAACCAATCAAACGTACAGATTATTTCCTCGATTATCTCGAGCCAAGCAGTGTAGCGAGCAGCGTAGAATACAATCTCAGTGAGGCTCAATTTTGAGGGCCAGATGAGCTCGACTTCCTCGGTGAAAGTGATGATGTAGTCGTATATCTTAGTAATCGAACTTAGTGCTGGAAGCTGAAGGTCGCACAAACTCACAAATAGAGCCGCGACGCAGGCTTCAGAGGACAGATTATTAGAGCGACTGCAGTGGGTGCAGTAACCCAATGAGCATACCTAAGATAAACTACGACTAGTGGTGAATCGCATTGGAGGACAATAGGAGAGTGAAGCGTACCTTTTGCGTTTGCGCATCTTGGGCCGCCGTGATCAAGACTTCCGCAGATTCGGAGACCATCGTCGACTGGTACGCTACAGATGTGAAGGCCTATGTAAGAATATATAGCAGCCTCGTTTGACGGTGCTTTGCATGCGTGTACTAGAGGGCGGTGCATCTCTTCATCCGCGAGCTTCCTGCCGTTCCCCGGGCCGGGGATGGAACAAACAGCCACTTGCGGCGAGTCCTGGTCAGAGAAAGAAGACTGATAGGGAGAAAGTAGTGACAGAATGCCAGCAGGCTGCGATAGCGGTGATTATGAGGTTCATTGCAGCCGATACGCGCTCTGCCGCTACTTAGTCCAGGCCTCCACAACCGTTCTATGACGCAAGTAAGCTGCATCGGAGGCTGAAGCCAGCAGGTGCGCATGCCAGAGAGCTCAGGCAGTCTTCGATACCGAATCATAGGGAACGGAAATCAGCACTGTCGGGAATAAAGCCAGGAATTCTCGGGCACAATGTAGAGTCGTGACGTAGAAGTGTCAATAAGCGCATTCGTAAGACAATCCGTGCAGAACGAAGCTCGGTTCCTCCGCCGTTTAGACTAGCTGTGTTCGTGCAAGGGTCCGACTCGTAACTGTTCCGCGACTCGAGCACAGCCAGGAGCAAATAAGGCGTTGAAGACCAAATATAGGATCCGCTTTTGATTGGGAAAAATGGAGCACGCAGCGCGTTGACGAAGCAGAGGCTTGTGTCAAGCTTGGTGACGAGGAGGAAGAGGTGTTGGTCGGGGTTTGAAGTGGCCCGCTTGATCCGGTCGCGTTCAACTCTGTCCAGTGTCGTTGCGCACCGTCTTTACCTACCAGCTGAGCAAGCGTCGCCATATTTCATTGCTTGATATGCTTGCCATACAGTTTTTAGGCTCCGAGAGGAGCCCAGTCAATGTTTCCAGCAGCTCTGGCCCGAATTACACCACTCGGCCTCAAGGCTCACGGTTGTACTCTCGTCCGCTCTCACGTACCATTTTCCTCTCCCAACTACAATATTTGGCATTGAATAATACTATAGGGTATTACTGGACTGCGCGCAGGTATTCGAGTCGCTGTTTTGTACAGCGATAGCATTTCCCGGTGCCGAATCTCGTCGCCGAAGCTCATGAAACTCCGTATCACGGCGAAAGGCTACCGTGTCTCCCGCAGTCTCCAGATCAGACACCATCACCGTTCTTCGTGCTGTATCCCGGAGATTGAGCATCATACGACACGCAAGCATGGTGTGTAACATCCTCTCGACGCTGATGGGCAGTACGCGTCAGCGGGATGACACCTGCCTCGGTGGAGAGATTCAGGGCTTACCCGTATAACAGAACCTGGTCGTGCTTCTGCACACAGGGAACGATCAATACGCGAGTCATCGCGGTCTCACGGAACCTTGCGTACGGCTGCTACGAGCGTCACCGTCAAATTTGCGATGGCAAGCACTGGGAGAAGGTCTAAGAAATGTACGTTCCAATGTTTTGTATGCTAACTCACCTAATACGACGGAAAAGATCGAAAATGCTGGTGAGAAATCCAGTCAGCAACCGTCTTCTGCTCAGTCTCTCACAAACCGTCTCGATACAGTGCTACAGTAAGGCGAGCTGAATTAGGTCTCACTTGCAATGGCCGGTCAGTCACACAAACTATCCGATGTCATAGGGTGGCTCACGTTGTTGACAGCCTTTTACCACGGTCAGCCCTAGCAGCACTACATCCGCGTTAGCTCGGCGCTGCGGCGTTCCACTCACACTCTCACCGAGATCCGTGCAGCAGAACATGATCCAACCGATATATACCGGGCGATAAGGCGAATAGATCGCGCAGCCGTGCAGCCAGGGTGCGAGGGTGTGGATTGAGTAGACTAGGATTAAAACGTTACGCTATCACTTGTAGCGCCGCTTCTTAGGTGCGTACAGGTCGTTTTGGTTATCCATTGCACGCTGATATACGGGATTGCGACAACGACCGCATAGAAGAGCCCGAGGACCACTTTGATAACGCGCGTGCCGTTCCAAATCGCCCATGTTCGCATGATAATGAGCGCTGCGCCCGAGTCCGTCATTACTCTGTGCTCGAGCAGAGACGGTCAATGGCACACATTGGCTCATGACCATGCCAACGACAATGGAAACTGCACAATAATCATCACTCAATTCTTCGATGGTCAACTGTTGCCCACTCACACGCGTGATACCCCCCGAGGACTTTGCACCCGCAGCTTTCCAGGTCGCCAAACCAAACTGCCAATCGCATAGCATGCATCAGCTGTCCACAAGCCAACCGCGCAGTGCTCTGTCAGCCTCGGTAACACTCAGACGCACAGATTAATTCTTCGGTTGCCTCCAGCCAAGCGGAGTATCGCGCGCCGAAGTACACAAACTCCGTGATGCTCAGCTTGCGCGACCATATGAGCTCTATCTCGTCGCCGATCGTAATCATGTAGTCGTATATCTGGACCACGCAGTGTGAGGCGCTGAAATGGCGCGCCAGGCGCCAGACCTCACAAATAGAGTGGCTACGCAGGCTTCCGACCGTCATCAGAACGCCCGCTTGCCGCGCAACAGCGAGGATACACCGCACCGTAGACGAGCTGTGGCGGAAATTAATTATCAAAATCACCTTCTGCGATGCGCGGTCCCGAGCTACACCTTTTCAATGTGAGCATCACGGGCCGCTGAGATCAGGGCAAGCGTCTCCTCGCCGGGTGGGAGTGGAAGCACCATGTAGGTGGGACGTACGACGCGCAGGGGCGGGATGCTTGCCAATCCCGGGACGACTTTATTCAACCGCTGGGCGTCTGAAGCGGCAACGGCACGTCGCTCCGAAGAGAATTCATCCCTGACGGGGTTGACAGTGCGGGGGCGGTTTCACATGGACTAGCAGTCTGCAAACTCTCTCACAGTAGGCGTTACAGCCCAGTGTATCTTCACACACTGCGGCGAATTCACTTCATCACAAACTCCGGATTCATGTCTGGCACACAACCACGTGACTTACCGGGTTAATAACTTCGGGCCCGGTTTCAGATGGACTAGCCGCCCGCGAACGAACCCGGTTGCTGAATCCGGCTCAGTTTCTCTTCATACACTGCATCTCAAAGTTATCTTGGGCCAGTGTATATGAATTGCATGCATTGTCATCTGAAGGGACGTCCCAATTTACTAAAAAGCGCGCCAGTTGCGGCTGTAGTCAGCACTTCTTTGGCGGGAATGCACTCGCTCGAGGCATCACAAACTTCACGCGTGAAACGAGATCCACAAAGCCCAGATTCGTGTTGAATCACAGCCCTTCAGATTTGCGTGGGATCACAGCCTCCAGGACCCGGTTCCGTGTGGAAGCATGCACTCCGGGTTCGTTCACTGTGCAGAGTCCGGCTTCGTGCACACAACCACGTGACCGCGCCAAACTACATACATACGAGTATTTTGCATCCGCAAGGAAAGTATGGTCATCGATCAACATTCTCACAAATCGCGATCACTGTCGTCGAGGATTTGTCATCCTCACGAAAGAATCATTCGGCAAATCCTTCCCAATCCGTGCAGAGGCGTGCCTTGCGATTGGCGAGCAGGGACGCGCGTCCTACACGCACGAGGGTGCTTATATAGGAATCCTAGCTACAATTCTGATGGACGCCATATCTCCGAGTGTCGCTCCTAGCGTACAGTACCCTCGAAAATGTCTACAACGCAGAAAGACAAGGTCAAACTCGCAGCCTAGTTCCAGCTCACTCTCGCTGAACAATCTCGTGCAGCCGCTCGCGGGCAAAGTCGCCCTAGTCACAGGCAGCACAACCGGCCTCGGGCTGCGCATCTACCGCCAGCTCGCAGAGCTCGGCGCGACGGTGTACGTCGCTGGCCGCAACGAGGCCGCGGGGCGCAAGGCTGCAGAAGAATTCCCCGGCGCGGCGGTGTACGTCAAGATGGACCTCTCGACCGTCCGCCTCGCGCATAAAGCCGTGCAGGATTTTCTGGCGACTGGTGTTGAGCGGTTGGACATTCTTGGTGCGTCACGTCGGACTGGTTATCAGTTTCGCAAGCTCATTGGCCGGGGATGTAGTGAACAATGCTGCTCAGTGCGTGTGCAAACCGTTGATAGAAACGGGTCATTCCGCTCACGTTCCGCAGACTGGCCTCATGGGAGTACGCCCTGAACGAAGACGGTGTCTTCCAGCAGATGGCCACAAAGTGCGTACCATACCGACTCAATGCCGC
Organism: Auricularia sp. M13; assembly: GCA_037042915.1. NCBI lineage: Eukaryota > Fungi > Basidiomycota > Agaricomycetes > Auriculariales > Auriculariaceae > Auricularia > Auricularia sp. M13. Next base: position 140,951 of record CM073201.1, read on the forward strand.
CTGTGTATTACTGAAGCCCCGGTAGCCACTTCGGCCACTTCGTGCTGACGCAGGAGCTCCTCCCGCTGCTCGAGAAGACGTCGCAGCTCCCCGGCGCGGACGTGCGCATCATCACGGTGAGCTCTCACTGCGAGCTGTCTCAGCGGCTGAGCATTCGCCAAACCGCGCGCAGATCGGCTCGGGGTCGTACCACCTGCCCAGTAAAGACCGCCGCTTCGACTCGCTCGACGCGATCAACCGCGGGCTGCAGAGCGAGAGCGCGCTCGGCAGGTTGACGCGCTACGGTACGTCTCTTTCCCTGCCACTCTAAGCCAGGACTCCACCGCTGACGAGAACTGAACTCTCTGCGCAACGGATAGGTGTCTCGAAGTTGGCGCAATGCCTCTACACGCGCGAGCTCGCGCGCCGCCTGCGTGATTCGGGCTCGAAGATCACCGCGCTCGTGGTCGACCCGGGCGCCGTGGGGTCCGGTACGCGGCTACAGTCAATTTTGCGACGGCTGACTCTCCCTTCTTGTGGCAGAGGGCGGCCTCGCCGGCCTCGCCTCCTTCCCCCTCCTCGCGCGGCTCCTCTTCCGGCTCATCCAATCCTCGCCCGAATCCGCCGCGCGAGCCGTCATCCACGCCCTAACCCTCCCGCCCTCCGACGTGGCGAAACTTCACGGCGGTGTGATAGAGAAGGGGGTCACGGGCCGGGTGGGCGCGGCGCGGTGGACGGACCTCATGGCGGACGGGACGTGGGCGCCGCTCGCGGGGGAGTTGTGGGAGACGAGTGAGAGGGTCGTCAGGGAGCGGCTTGCCGGCGCGGATGAGGCTGCGTAGGACTTTGAGAGCTTTTTGGAGGATGTGTCACGTTCGCCCGTGGCGGGTTCAGCTGAGTAGAGTACAGTAGGAGAAGGGACGCGTGCAGTCGCATTTACTAGTAGCAAGCTCCGCCCAAGACTTCTGAATGATACAGTATTTCATTTTCGCGGACTGGAAATTAAAAGACACCGACATTCCGGCTCAATGAGCACGCCGCCGTGTTCCGTTCAAGCAGACCAGAGCCAGAACGCATGCAAAGCGCAACGGCGAACCCTTCAAGATGCAGGAGGATCACGGCGCGAGAGTATTCAGAGTCTTGTCCGATAGCACAGAGTTGCCAAAGAGACGACGTCTGCACAGTACATAAGTATGTTGCCAACTGCCAGTGGAGCTCTGCTGCGAACAGTCGAGCTGATCGCGGGACGAACTCGAAGGACCGAAACAGCGGTGCTAAGCAATGAGGAGCAGTTGAGTGAGATTTTCAGAGCAGCTAGAGGTTCCGGCCCCAATCGACCGGGCCAGCGACCGGAGCGGAACGCGCACATTGAAAGAGCGCGTCAGGGAAATCAGCGCAAGAAGACCTGCTTTGGTAGGACTAGGCAAGGCGCATAGTATAGAGAGCGCGCACGCGCACAAGGAAGAGGACAGAAGTCCGGCCAGCAGACGATCCGAACCTCATAGCGTGAAAGCAGTTGTCATTCGCTCCGAGTTAAACGACCAGAGAACCGGCTATCGACGACCAGCGCAGATTAAATCCAATTCCCACATGCACCAACTTGAACCTGAATAGCGACTCAGATCAGGGGACCATCCAGCCAGAATGATACGAAAGCGCCGGGCTAAATCCAAGCTGAATCAGAATCATTTAGACCGACTCCGGTTGGCGATGGTTCGTATCCAGTTTGACGGCCTGAGAGTGTTCAAGCTCGTGGCCAGCCCAGATTTGAGAAACGTATAGTATGTAGTGTGTACCTGTATGTGTATGTCGGAGCTCGCGGGAGACGAAGGACGGGCAATGTGCGAGCAATCGGGGAGCATATTTAAGTGGGACGGAATTGGCAAACTTGACAGAAGTCAGTCTAGCAGAAGGCACGGTAACGAGCCCGTCGTACAACAGACTTCAGCGAAATTATAGCCGCGTTGATAAGCAAGGCACGCTCGGCGGGCGGGCCAAACGGCAAGAGAGAACCGGCCCAGCGCATCGGAAGCACCGTGACATCCAATCTCCACAGGCCCCGAGTTCAAAGGGACCCATCCGGCAAAAACGCACGTAGCTAAATCAGATAGACTAGTCTCGGCTGGCAATGAAGGGCGATGGCGTCTCGCGGCCAGTCCAGCGTTGAGAGACGCACTGTAGTCTCAGCACCATGTAAGTCGGAGCGCTGACCCGCACATCGGATGCCAACTGGTCGAGGTCGACAACGCTCGCGGGAGACGAAGGAAGGACGAGCAGTCGAGGAGCAGTCGAGGGGCAGGTTTGGATGGGACGGCGTTGACAAACTTGAAGTCGGTCTAGCAGAAGGCACGGTGACGAGTGCGTCGTAGGAGTCAGCGAAAATGATAGGTAGGCACGCTCGACTGGCGGGTCAGACGGACAGACGGACAGACGGATAAACAGTGCAGAGTCCAACTACATTTTTTTACAGACAACAAGTTGACAAGCGATATTACCAGAGTTCCATTCGGCCAGAAGGCGTGCAGACGAAATAAGCGAGCAATTCCAAAAGGACGCAGTGATCCGCTGGCGCCGAAAGACGCGGTTTGATAATAAATTCCCGACAGTGTTTAGGCTCTTGGCAGACCAGAGTCGAGGGCCGACGTCTGTACAGTGTGTATGTCGAAGCTCTGACGTGGATGCGAATGGGTCAAGAACGAGGCAGGCACGGGAGACGGAGGACCAACAGTGGCGCCAGGCACGCCGACCAAATGATACAAGCAGTCGGCGAGAGGTTCGGATGCGGCATTGGCGATATCGGTGTATCGAATGACAGTAGACTGAGTAGAACGCGGAAGGTACGGCACAGAGCGCGTTAAATAATTAAGGCAAAATAATCTGGTCCGGTTTGCAAGGGTAATTCAAGCGCAAAGGATGCGCAAGGAAGTGGTCAGAAAGCCGCCAGCAGACATCGCTGGAGCTCGTCCAATGCGGGCAGATGGAAGCAAACTATCCACGAAGTGATAAGCGGCAGGCTCAGGGATAGCTCACGGAGGTCAAGATATCCAGAGGACGCGTGGTACGTGGCCGGGACCAAGAGGCATGGAACGGAGTTTGAACGCGCGCAGCTGCTTTACCCGCTCGCCCGATGACCAAGCTCCCCGGCTGCGCGCCGTCGTCGTCGCCGAGCACCACAGGCTGAACCTGCTGAATCTGACGTTCTTGCCGGTTGACTGCGCCTTCTGGCTGTGACCGAGTCGGAGTCATCGCTTCCGAGCCCCCGAGCCCCGAGCTTCATAAAGCGCCAGGCGCCGCTGAGCGCAGTCATGTTCTCGTCTTCTGTCCCCGGCTCGTCGTCTTCTGCTGCACCCGCGAACGGCGCGCCCGATCGCAAGGTCAACCATCTGCTGCACACCCTCCGGTATGTCCGTCCGTCCGCTCCATCTTACCCCAGCTGCATTTGCTCACCACTCGTCGTCCACAGCGGGGAACACTTCCGGCGCGGCCTCAACGCCGACCGTGTACGCCTCGCACGCGCCGCAGCACTCGCGTCGGGCGGTCCGACGCTCCCGCCTCTGGTATCTGCCCTCCCCGCCCCGCCCCGTCCGTCGCTCTCATTAATCTTACCACACCCCCCTCCCCCACACACCAAGCCGACACCCGGCCCGCCCGCCCCGCGCTCCTGGGCGCACACCCCGCGCCACCAACAACAACATCAGGACGCGCTGGACCGCGCGCTGGCGCTCGAACTGTGCTTCGCGCCGCCGCCGCGCGACAGCCTCGTGCAGATGTGCCTGGAGATCATCCTGGCGCAGGAGACGGATGTCGTGCTGGAGATTCTGCCGGAGCTGCCTGTGCATCTCAGGAAGCAAATCATGCTGCACACCGCCGTGCACGCGCCCCTATCGCCCGACGGCGTGCGCGCGCTGCTGGCGCGCCATCCGGCCGGCGGCGTCGGCGGCGAGCTTGTCCTCGCGCGGTCGTACGGCGCGCAGTTCCTGCAGCGCGCGGGCGTGCTGGGTTCGGCGGATACGGCGACCGCAGCGCCCACGCCCTCGCGCGAATGGGACTGGGACGACGACGACGAGGACGACCGCACGCCGCTGCACACGCTGATCCTGCTCAGCGCGCCGCTCGCGCCGCCCCTCCTCTCCCTCCTCCCCGCGACGCTCACGCGGCTCGCGCTCCTCGCCCTGCCCGCACCGCTCGCGGGCCTGCACCGCCTGCCCGCGCTCCTTCCGCTGCTGACGTTCGTCGACCTGTCGTTCAACCCGTGGATGCTGGACCGCGTCGCGCACGAGGGCGACGAGCGCGCGATCGACCGCGTGCAGTGGTCTCGCTGGAGACGGCTGCAGGTGCTCGGCCTGCGGCAGTGTGGATTCGATGCAAGCTCAGCGAGGAAGCTGGAAGAGGCCGTTCAGAAGGGACGGTTGCATGATGTGGTCGTGTATACCTGATCATGACGCGCGCCCGCGTTTTGTAGCCGTAGCTTTCGACTGTTTAAATCGACAAGTACCTACGTGATCCAAATGCAACAGTAGGATTGTGCACGTCCCGTCTCACTGGCATCAGTTGAGCTCGAGCGCAATGCATGGTCAGAGGCTTCCCCTAACACTGTGGTCGTACCGAGTTCGCATTGACAAGTTCGCAATACGGTTTCCCCAGTGCAGTCTTCACGCGTCCTTGACCCCACCGAGTCCCGTCTTCACGCGTCCAGGCTCGAACCCAGTTGCTGTCAATGCATTATCCCAAAATTTCAACAATGGAGCTTTCATCCCTAGCTCCCGCGCAAAGTCCCATGTCGGGCGCAATTTGAAAGACGGATCCAGGCACTAGGGCGAGCGCGACTGTACCGGTGAACTTCATTCAGTCGCTGCAACCAGAGAGAGCACAGACTCCAACTCGGTGCAGGACACAGCCCGCAATATGTCCTTTTCAGCATATTCTCAGTGGCACAAAATTAAAAGGAAGTGAAAAAGCATTGAAAAAAGTTCGTGCATTGGCACTAATGCACGAAATTTTTTCAAAGTGTTCTCAAAGCCTATTGTGCCACCCAAAAAGTATCGAAAAGGACGTCTTGCAGGCTGTGGGAGCGCATCCGACAGACATCGCGAATAATATTAATATTAATGACCATCCGCCTCCGAGTCGTGCGTGCCTGCTAAGTTTTTCCGAGTCGGGACTGCGAATGAACATGGAGCCTGATGGAGAATCCCTGTCAATGGGCGCGGCATGCAGTTTTCCGTCAAGTGATCATGAGGGGTCTACTACCAACCGTCCCTCGGGCTCTGAGTCCCCCATTTGCTGCGTCGTCAAGTTCCTTGAGGATGAGAGTTGCGCCGACGGTCGTCCGGCACGAGTTCGGCTAAACGGCAGCTTCCGCTTCTCTTCCTCCTTCCAGTACCACAGTTCTAGCTGCATGACTTCTCAGGCACGCGATGCCCCCACGCTTATCTATATCTACGACCATCTCGCTGCGCTATCTTAGATTAGTCCCCCAACGAGATCTTGGGGGCTTGAGGAACTAGCTTGGTGTCAATACCACTGCTCATCGCTTTGCTTGTCATGGCTTAACGCGCTTCTACACTCCAGTGGTTCCTGGCTCGTAACTGCACGCGAGTGTGGCATGGCCAAGTTCGCCCGTGTTTCTGGATCTACTTACCATCTGTCACTGAATGCCCCGGCTACAATCGCACCTGCGGACCGAGCGTCGAGCATTGCCATGACACTCACGGCAGATTGCATATGACCCGCTGGCACCCACGCGTCTGACCCTTGGCTCTTTCTACGTGCGCCACTTTTTCGTTTTCACTCTGGCCGCTGGTCGAGGTCGCGCGGCGTTGATCGCTCGCGCACGTTTACTCTCTTTCTCGTTATTATGGAGGCGCTGCTCGCCGCTGCCGTTGTTGCTGCGCTGGCAACTGTGGCGCGTGCGCGTCTGATCTTCAGGCGACAGGGACCTGGAACTAACTTTACGCCGCCTGGTCCCCCGCACTTCCCGCCGCCGCCCCCTGGTACTGGAGCGTTCCCGCCGCCCTTCGTTGGAGGGAAACCTCCAAACTTCCCGGGCGCTGCGCCGGCGTTTCCTGGCTCATTCCCGCCGCACCCACCGTTTGGTTTCCCCGGCGGCGGCGTTCCGCCCAACGGCAAGTTTCCCGTATTCGCCGCCAAGTCGGGGGACGACGGCGACAGCGGCGGCGACAAGTCATCCAGTGACGAAAAGTCGAAAGACTCAGACGAAAAGGACGACCAGAGCTCGTCAAAGGATTCTAGCGGCTCGAAGGACTCGGAGGGCAGTTCGGACGGCGACGTCAAAGACAGCAGCAGCAGTAGCGACAAGGGCACGTCTTCGTCGTCGTCTTCGGACGGCAAGAGCTCTGGCTCCGGGCAGACGAAGAACTCCAGTAGTGACGACTCTAGCTCGGGCAAGAAGAGCAGCAGCAGTAGCAGCAAAAGCGGCTCCAGCAAGGACTCTGACGACGATTCCGGTTCGGGCGACAGCAGCTCGTCCAGTGGCGGCCGCAAGGGCAATGCGACCACGTCCAACCGCGGCGGGGGTCCCAAACCGACTGGACCACCGGGCGGAGGCGGCGGCGGCAAGTCTTCGGAGAGCAGCACGTTGACGTCGCCGAACGGCACGCGGTCTTCTGGGTCGACGGCGTCGTCTACCCCGAGTGGCAGCGGTACCGCTCCCGCCGGCTCGCAATCCGCGTCATCCTCGCCGACGGGGTCCGAACTCTCCAGCGTAGCCAGCGCCAGCAGCCCGAACAACACACCTAGTCCCACCTCGCGCTCGCATCCCTTCCCGCTCGCAGCGGCCGGCGTGCTGGGCGGCATCTCGTCCTTCATCGTCGTCTCCGCGATCATCTGGGGACTGTGGTTCGTCCTCCGCCGGCGGTACAAGCGCCAGCGTCAGCATGGCCCGCCCGAGACTGAGGCAACGGCATGGGACTGGGACTTCAAGGCCACGAACGTCAAGGCTGCCAGTATGTCGGACGAGGAGTCCGCGCGCATCCTGACGATGCCCAGCTTCCCGAGCATGACTATCACCGAGTCGACGCGGCGCACGGGCACCGACAGCGGCGGGACGGTGCCGTTCTGGCTGCGCGCGGCAGAGCTCAACGTGCCGTACCAGATGCCTCTGGGGCGCGCCGCTGCGGCACCAGCGCGGGACGCGACGCAGCCCGATATTCAGGATTTCGCTGGAACGGAGTCGCGTGCCAATCGCTTGTAGGCGTATACCGCTGACTTTCTGTGTGTGTTGTATCCCCCCTGTCAGTTATGCTTGGCTTCGCCGATACCATGTCGCTTGTGTCGCATTGAATATATCCCTTGAACGTTCTGACATGGTGCAAGATAGACTGTTAAGCTGATATTCTATTGCTACAGCAAGCAGCATCACAATACAAATACAAACAGTATAGCAACGCACAAGCCATTTGCTAGTTATGGAGGTCTGGGTGATCGAGAAGCCGCGAGCCCTCGCCCCACGGCAACAACGCGTCAGGCCCAAGTTTCTCACGGGCCAGCGTCTCACATAGTTTCCACACCTTCTCCGCGAGCTCCGCGTCGCGCGCAGCGTCCGTCTCGCCGCCGACCTTGCCAGGATCCGTGACATATGCGCCCTGGAGCTCCTTCATCTTTTTCTGCTGGTCAGAGTCAACATCGACGACGGCGGCCCAGAGCACGCCGAGTGAGCCCTCGTCCGGCGCGCGCAGCATGGGCGTCTGCAGCGCGAGCATCGCGCTCCCCAGCACGGTGCCGAACGCCTCCTTGATCTGCTGCTGGATGTCGGTTGACACCGCGCCCGGGTGCACGGAGAGCGCGAGGATCGCCTCGGGGTGCGGGGCGAGCGCCAGCTGGGCAAGCGCCTTGACGTAGAGGATCACGCCGAGCTTGGAGCGCGCGTAGTATTGGTCCGCGCGTAGGTTGGGGTCGTTCAGCTCGGCGAGGGAGGAGAATTGCGTGGAGGAGGGCGCGAGTTGGTGCAGGTTGGACGCGAGGGAGATGATGCGCGGCGTTGGGCCGCCGTGCGCGCTGTTGCGCTGGGCGGTCTTGCGCAGGAGCGGGAGGAGGCGGTTGGTAAGGACGAAGTGACCGAGTACATTGCACTGGTGCGAAGTCAGTAAGTGAGAACAGATCATTCTTGACATGAGAGACAGGGACTAACACCGAAGATTCGTTCGATGCCGTCGTCGTCAAGGCCGTACGCAGCGACCCCTACGCCGCCGTTATTGATGAGCTGAAATGATTGTGAGGTGAATTATGCTGCGATATACAAGAAAAATGGACTCACGATGTCGAGGCGCGACTCCTCCTTCGCAAGCGCGTCCCCGACCTCCTTAACGTTACTCATCTTGCCGAGATCGCACGCCACGAAGCGCAGGTCGACAGAACCATGATGACCGGGAATCTTGCGAGCGGCCTCTTGGATGGAGGACACGGCTTCCTTGCCGTTCTCTGCCTTGCGAGAGACGACGACGACGCGGGCGCCTGCCAGCGCTAGGGTCTTCGCGACTTCAAATCCGATGCCGCGCGTACCGCCAGTCACGATGGCCGTCTAATACGCAAACATTTAGCAAAATGCATGCCAATGAGCGCAGTGGCATAAACGTACGCGGCCCTGTAGCCCCTTGACGTCCTTTTGCTGAAAAGCCTCGCCGCCGGTCCAGCTGTTGATCGTGGATTGGATGCGCTGTGTCGCGTTCGTGGTGACGGGACCAGTAGAGGTGCTCGTGCTCATGCTCATCCTTGGAACGAAAGATACGCAGCGAAGAGTGCGGAGCGTGCACAACATGGTATTTAAGGGGTTCTGGTCGACCGAGGGCGTCTAGGCTTTGTACTAACGTCATTATGACGCTCTTTGGCATCTAGAATTGATCGCGCACCTTCATTACATTGACGCGAAGGACACGGAGATAGGATGAAATCTGCGCGGTGGGTGCGCAAAGTCCGGTGCCACGGCCTTCGTCGGGGATGTCGCGCGTGGAGCGTGGTCAGCACAGTCAACACCTTCAATTGGGGAGCAGAATAATGAGCTGTAGCGCTTATTGATGAGCAGTTGTAGCCAGCGGTGGAGAGTTGAGCGGGCAAACATGGTTTTTCCAACTCAGCTTCGGAGCGTTTTCCTTCTTGCCTTGCGACCCACCTGCGACTAAAAATGAGATCCACAAGCTTGCTCGTGCTCCCAAAACGTACCTTCGGCGCCATTTCTGTGTGGTTCCACTGTTGCGCCACCAGGGTGAATTCTCGAACGCCACTGCCACCTTTCCGCCGGCGTGCATTGTCTCCGTCTTTACCACCGGATCGTGGCGCTGCGGCCAAGTGCACATGGCGGCCTCCAAATTAATCGAAATCCCGATAGCAATGCCTTGCCATCAGCTGCTACCCTGTGTACCAGGGATGCAACACGATGCAGATCCATAGGAAACCCAGGTTCAGACAGTGGCACTGCTACCGCGGCACTGCTCAGCGTCCCACAATGGATAACCTGTCCATGATTGCGTCGGTCCGAGTTCTGTTTTTGGTCTGTTAGTTCAGCAATCTCAGATATCGATCTGTCGCGTGCAATATTGCCTAACCAGCCAGGGGTTCTCACGAGTCGCAGTGGCCGTCCGCCCCGAGCGCTCACACCAGCCTGATTGCCGATCGCCTGGCCTATCCCTTACATTCCGATGCCCGCTTGCTATATACTGCCCCTAATCTGGGACAGGGCCTCGCGGTTCTAGCTCGCCAAGGTGCCTGGACGACAGCTTCGGTGTACTGGACTTTGGAGGACGGCCGGCGGACACTATTTCTCTGCACGGCATGGCTGACTTGGACCTCGCTGAAACGATCGCGACTTTTCAAAGCCTACAAGTGCACAAGGTATGTCGTTTCCTACAGGTCTTGGTCAATAACTTGAAGCTCGCAATACTAGTTCCTCGCCGGTGAGCTACACTCCGTTCAGCGACCTCACCGATCATGAACTAAACGATGTCCGCGTAGCCGCTGTAGCAACATGTTTCGTACGCCCATCCTGCCAAAAACCCTGCTGTAGAGTCCAACTCTGACTATCGCTCAGATATACGACTTCCTCACGATGCTGGACGACGAGATCACGTTTGTTTGGTCGTCGCTGTCGGGCTTGGCAGACGCTTTGTACTGCGCGACGAGGTATTCTGCGGTCCCAGAGATATGCCTTTATTTACTCTGTAAGTTATGTGGTTCGAGTTCTCGCAGTCTTGGACTTATCACGCTGCAGTCTACTTTGGGAATCTTGACACTGCGAAGTGTAAATTGGTCGCGGGTTACCTGTCCTGTACGTGTAAGCTTGTCATCCCTTCGGACCTGTCAGTGCTGACTGTTGATTATGCTCGCAGTTTCATTTAGTATAGGAATGCTTCTCAGCCAGGGTGCGCTTAGCGTTGGAACACGCGACGCTGAGCTGCTTCCTTACCGGTTTGCAGGCATTGTCACCTTGCGGACATGGGCCATATGGAACGGCTCGCGCGCAGTACAGGTGGCGTCTGCGCTCAGCTTGATCGTCATCTGCGCTGTCATTTCCTACCTCAACGTCGCATGGACTCTGGGGACGCACTGTGAGCTTGATATCGGCGGCGTTATTGTGATCTATTCTGACCTGGTGGATCGCGGTGAAGTCCCAGCTGTTCCCCATCTTCATTCGTGTTCAGTCGCAGAGCCATACAAACCGATGGTTGTGGGATGGGTACTCCTTTCGGTCGGAGATCTCGGTGAGCTCTACGAGTTGCAGTGACATTTTCGGTGATCCAGACGACTGGGAACTCATCACGCTATCAGCTCTCCTGTCCCTCACTGTCGCTAAAGGGCGCAAACAACGTTCGCACTCGGACCCATACCTGTAGTTCTCGTCTATTAACGTCGCCCGCGGTGACCAGTTCGGCCGGATTCGCCTCGTCTGGTCCGTCTGCTTTATCGCGACGGTACGCCAAGACCATAGTTTGGTTTACCATCTCATCTTCTCACGATACACCTTAGCCTTTACCTTTTTCTCCCTTACAGTAGGTTCGTCCCATCGCTCAAAGGATTGAAGCTGCAAATAGCTGGCTGACTAGACCGCGGTCATAGTATGCGCGATTGCGGCACTTGTGGTTAGCATGGTAGCTACGGTACGCTCTCCGGCTCAAAACCACGCACGGTCCTCTGGCGCTAACTCGCACATTATGCCGTCAAGGCGCACTTTCAGAGCCTGCTCGTCGGGTCAGTCCAGGACCACCCCGCGAGCTTATTACAGTATGCTAATACTGCACTGCTGGCACAGCTTCGAACGGATGTTCAACTCGATCCTCGCCAGCCGTATCATCATCAACCTCCGCGCTTCAGCGCTGCGGGAAGAAGACGTGATGTCCGATATTGATCATGAGGTGTCGCGGGTTGTGTTTGCGCAGCGTACTACACGTACCGAAAGATACAGCCATGGCCAGTAATGTCCATATATTTTTATTGCTCTTTCTTTGCCCACTGGCATCGTCGGCTGATCCAGAAAGCCTCAGAAAGTCGTCTTTGATTATTAAAAGCTCGGTCTCCCTCCGCTCCGTCGGGTGCTAACGCGTTCACATTGTCACTGCAGAAGCACGGCGGAGGTCGCGTGCAATTACAGTCGGCTTCTTGTGGCCACAAACAAACCGCAGGTTACTTTACGCGCTGAGCGCCGCCCCGGGCGCTCAGCGTTGGGTCGGCTTACGATTATAAAAGTACAGCACGGGAATGCAGGTCGTTTCCCGCTCTCGCGCAGTCTGTGTCGACCACCATTACGATGGACCCACCCCCTGAAGCGTTGCTCACGACGCTCCTGGCGTCACATACGTACAAGGTGTGCAACTTTCTCTCGCAATGTGAATTACATGCATCTTCTAATGCCCAGGAAGTACATCTATGGTAGCTCGCGTTTCCCTTCAAACCGCGCAACCCACGCTGAAACGGAGACTATCGAGCGTGCAAGGCCACTTTATTTGTCCGTTTCCCAGGACCGCAGTATGCGGAGACAGGTTGACACTGGACTGACAGGACGTTGGCAGATATTTGACTTCATAATCACCTTCGGCGACGAGGTCGAGCTTATCTGGTCTCGTTGGGGGCCGGTGGAGCTGCTGTACTATGCCGCTCGCTATAGCGCGTGGCCAGAGGTGCTCATGGAAATATTACGTACGTCGCGATACCGACCCGGTGTCCGAGCTCCACTCGTTCCTCACAGCATGGAATCTTTCTGCAGTCTGGTTCGGGCCATTGGACGCATACGGTTGTAACGCTGCCGCGGCATACATCAGCTGTGAGACAGTCGGATTGCTGCGGTCGTTGTGTCTGACTGCGCTCGTAGCATCACTTCAGTTCGGCATGGTCCTCGGTCAAGGTGTGTGGCATTTGACGTGGACATTTGATCACTCAAACAAGCATTGCAGCGATCATTGTTTTTCGCACGTGGGCGCTGTGGAACGGCGCGCGGTCACTTCAAGTTCTCTTCTTCGTCGCTCTTATTGCGATTATTGGCACCTGTGTATACATCGAGATCGCGTGGACCACCAACACCAAATGTATGCTTGTATCTCACTTGACTTCAGGCGGACGGCATACTGACATCGACGCAGTTCAGCAGTCCAATGACGTTTCACCACATTTGCAAGGATGCTACGCGACGAGCGCGTATAACGAGGGATATTTGCCCTGGCTCGTCTTTACTTGCGTGGATGCCTGTGCGTACCTACCCGCTGGGGTCCGGACTGCTGACTCAACCCGAGGCTCTTCTTCCAGTATTGCTTGTATTGACCGCGGCGAAAGCACTGCAACATTGTATGTTACTCTCTCGGCATGATCACCACCTTCACTGATGCGCCGTCCAGTCCGAAAGGGAGCAATGCGACTCACAGCTGCATTGTATCGCGACGGTGAGTTGGAAGTAATTTTCGCACTGCATTGAATGGACTTTGAACCACGCAACTTTCTCCAGCCTTTTCCTACTTCTCGTTCATGCTTCGTAAGGGACTTCAAAGCTTATAGTTCCAACCTTCGGCTTATAATAATGTGGCGCATCGCAGTATTCGCCACGGCCAACATTCTAGTCTGGAATCTGGCACCGGTACGCGGCGACGCCCATTTCCATCATGATCGCTCTCAGGACTGACCTGAAAGCGAAACTTTACTCTAGCCACAATACCAACTCTTAATCGTCGGGTACGCATTTAAATGCACAGCCCTTGACAGCTGAACGTGAGGTTGTATCAGCTTTGCGAGAATAATCTACTCGACATTGGCGTGCCGTATCGTGCTCAATCTGCGTGTCGCAGCCAAATCGCCCGAGATGACCAGCGGACAACTCACAACGGACCACCGCCTCAGTTTCCGTGATGCCGCGGGAGACGAGGAGACGTTCGCAATTGAATGCGATACCCGCTCGGAGTTGCCAAATAGGCAGCCTGAGAGGTAGACTGCGGCGTTGTTCGGCACACTGTATTGTACGGTACTTAAACATGTAGCGCAGGATCCCACGCGGCGGCGGACGTTAGGACTACATCGTACTACAACTCTATTGCACGGCCAAGCCGGGCGAAGTTCAACGCAGTCTCGCTTTAACGTCCCGTGAGACTGCCCTGGCAAGTTCCACGAAGAAACCACGCGTCTCCCAGACGGGCAGGATGCAGCTCGTTGCGGCGCTCGCGAAGACCCAGAGGAACGAGACGACGACCCACGCAGTGAAGAAGGCGCGCGAGAAGACGTAGTGCGCGAAGAACATCGGCATGGGGATCAGGAAGTCCATGATGAACGTCAGGACGAACGACGAGACGCACGCCAGGGTGAACGCGCTGCGCAGCGTCTTGGCGTCGTCGGTCACTGAACCGCTTTCCTCGGATGGTGAGTCGCGCTGCTGCTCGCTTTCCTCTTTCTCCTTCACCGCGACGTCTGGCTCCACGGTGACAGTGGTTCCGTCCGAGGGCGCAACTTGAAGTTCGTCTGTCGACGCGTTGATAGCCCGAGTGACTGCCCAGTCAGACTCGCCCGGCCAGATCCACGACACGGCGACAGTGACGAATAGGCCTATAAGAATGGCACCAAGGTTGCCCGCGAGGGTCGGATACTCCATGCCCGTAGTGGCAATAGTCAGCTCGCCATACAGCCGCTGCGCCGTGACGAGCCACGCAACGAGTCCCGCCGCCAGCCCCGCTAGACACCCGGCAATGGCTCCGGCGGCCGTCTGCCCGCGCCAGGTGACGGCGAAGGCGGCGGGGAAGACGGCGCCACCGATGAGCAGGCCCATGACGAGGAACAGCCAGCCGAGGTCGATCCCGATGGCGTTCCACACGCACGCGAACACCGCCATGGTGAGCCCGAAGACGCCGATCATCCGGTGCGAGACGGCGATGAGCTGCGCGGGCGAGGCGCGCGGGCGGATGTAGGTCTTGTAGACGTCGAACGTCAGCACGCTCGACACCGCGATCAGCTCGGCGCTCGCGCAGCTCGTCACGGCCATGAAGAGCACGATGAGCAGCGCGATGGCGCCGCGCGTGCCCAGCAGGGCGGATGAGGAGAACGCTGCTGCTAGGCCGCTGGAGATTTGCGCGTCGCTGGGGAGCAGGGGGTAGGTCGGGAAGATGGGGTTGGAGACGAGCGCGACGGCTGCGAGGCCCAGTGTGCTGGCGAAGCCGAAGGGGATGGCGAACCAGGCCATGCCGCCCAGGATGTAGGCGTGCACGGCTGTCTTGGGCCGTGAGGCGATTGCGCGCTGCCAGTAGGCTTGGTCCAGGAAGACTGTTCCTGAACCGCTGCACAGTTGGATAACGCCTAGCTCGACGCGGGATTAGCAGGGTAGCTGTAGCTGCGAGGACGTTGGATATGCACGCACCAAATACTAGTGCGAAGTTTGACTTCAACGTCAGGTAGCTGCCTTGGATGTTGCCGGCGACTGGAATTCGGTTGGCGGCGGCGTTCAAGAGATCGTACATCCGCGACGGCGAGCCGATGAGATCGTTCGTGGTATAGACGTTGAACATGAAGTAGAGCATGATGACCATCAATATGAGCGTGTGCGAGTAGTCGCCTGCGATGCGAGTGCCAAGTGTTCAGCTTCAAGTTTGTACGATGGACGAAACAGCCTGACGCGTTGCACTCACATAGGAAAGTCGCACGCAGTCCACCGAGGACGACGTACGCGCAAACACCCACGGGTATGAGGAAGATGGCGGCGTAGACGTTCATCCCTGTTAGACTGGCCACGACGGCGCTGCCGCCCAGCAGAAGTTGGCTGCCGACGAGGATGTTGGTGAGCAGGGCGAAGAAGATGAACACCCAGTGTGTTGCGGCGCCGTAGCGCGCGTAGATTATTTCTAGGTATGTATGGCATCTAGGAGCGTTTTGCTTCACTGCGTGCGCGAGTAAGCGTCGTTGTGAATTGGCAAAGGTAAGCTAGCCTTTGCATGCGAGGACTGAAAACATCAGGATCTGGACTGTCGCCCCAGCGGCGTACCAGAAGGGCCCTGCGACGCCGTATCTGTAAGCGACGGTGCAACTCTGAAGGAGGGTTGCCGCCCATGTCCATGCGCTGACAATTCCGCTGGCTATGTTCGAACGTGGCATCACTAACGGTCATGGTATGAATCATGCGACCATCTTACCAATGAGGCCCGGCTTTACATTGCGGCTGGCAGTGTTAAACTCCTCGCTCTGCTTCGTGGAAAAGCGCGTGTAGCGGTTCTGGAGGTAGGATATGCCGCTCATGAGCATCGCGAAGAAGAAGCCGATCCCGACGACGACGCCGTAGCCCGCGGCTTGGGGTAATGCCGTCGCTGTCGGTGCTGAAGACATGGAGGTGGAGAGGGGGCGCGGTGATAAGGAAGGGCGCGTATACTTGCTTTAATAGGAGCCTATCTTCATTGCTGCCGAGGCGCGGGGTCGTCGCCTGCCGTGAACGGTTTGATTATTGAATACTTGTGCAAGCGCCAGCGAGCTGGGCGGCGAGGATGCATTGCTGCAGCTGATATGTGAGACGCGCGGGAGGTATACTTAGCGTGAGTCTGGGTTAAGCATCATTACCCTTGCGGTTGGGGAAAAAGTCACGGAGATGACCGGTCCGAACCTTGTCTGCTGCCGTCGTTCCACGCGACGAAAAAAAAAAAAACCGGGAGGTGGGTGTGCAGTTGGGCATGACCTCTAGTGCTCGCTACAGTCTTGGGTACAGTGCATGCAGTTTTCAAGTGTGGCGCGCACTGCGGCCGGTTACGTGATCACATTCCAGATGTGAACCTTATGCAGGGTGCAATGTATCCAAGACAGTAATATGGTCACTGCATGACTCTCTGGAGCGGGCCACAAGTCGGAGCGGCGAGATACGTGAAGCTCATCTCATCTCCACCGCGCCCTGACATCCCGTTTCACCGCGCCAGCAAGCTCCACAAAGAACCCGCGCGTCTCCCACACAGGAAGAATACAGCTTGCCGCGGCACCGAGGAAGACCCACAGGAACGACAGCACGACCCAGCCGGTGAAGAATGCGTGCGAGAAGACGTAGTGCGCGAAGAACATCGGCATGGGGATGACGAAGTTGAGCACGAACGTCAGGACGAGCGAGGAGATGCAGGCGAGAGTGAAGGAGCGTCGGAGGGACTTCGCTTCTTCGATTGAGCTGCTTTCATCTGACGCCGGGGGTGAGGCGCGGTGCTCTCGGGCCTCTTTGTCCTTGTCCTCGTCGACCTGCTCGACGGCGGCGGCAGCGGTCGCATTCTCCGACTCCGCGAGCTCGTAAGTCGAAGTATTGATGGCGCGCGTAACAGCCCAATCGAACTCGCCGTCGGCAGGCCATATCCACGACACAGCGACAGTCACGACCAGGCCAACTAGAATCGCCGCAAGGTTGCCCGCGAGCGTCGGGTACTCCAACCCCGTTGTCGCGACCGTAATCTCGCCATACTTCAACAGCGCCGTAATCAGCCAGGCCAAAACGCCCGCCCCCAAGCCCGCCAGAGATCCCGCAATGGCACCCGCAGCAGTCTGTCTGCGCCACGTCACCGCAAAGGCCGCGGGGAAGACGGGGCCGCCAATCAGCAGGCCCATGACGAGGAACAGCCATCCCACGTCGACGCCCACCACATTCCAAATACACGCAAAGCCCGCCATGGCGACGCCGAACAGCGCAATCATCCAGTGCGAGACGGCGATGAGCTGCGCCTGGCTGGCGCGTGGGCGGAGGTACGTCTTGTACACGTCGAACGTCAGCACGCTGCTCACGGCGATGAGCTCGGCGCTCGCGCTGCTCGTCACCGCCATGAAGACCACGATGAGCAGCGCCACCGCGCCCTTCGTCCCCATCAGTGCGGATGAGGAGAAGGCCGCTGAGAGGCCGCTGGATATTTCCGCGGGTGTGGGGAGCGCGGGGTAGGTCGGGAAGATGGGGTTCGAGGAGAGCGCGACGGCTGCGAGGCCGAGGGTGCTGGCGAAGCCGAAGGGTATGGCGAACCAGGCCATGCCGCCGAGGATGTACGCTTGCACGGCGGTCTCCGGGCGCGAGGCGATGGCGCGTTGCCAGTAGGCTTGGTCCAGGAAGACTGTTGCGGGGCCGCTGCAGAGTTGGATAGCACCTGGTTTCGCAGTTCAGACATGTTTCTCGGACAACTGCGTCCACGCACCAAAGACGAGGGCAAAGTTGGACTTGAGCGTCAAGTAGCTGCCCTCGCTGTTCCCATCGACCGGGATGCGTTGCGCAGCCTCTTGCAGAAGATCGTACATCCGCGACGGCGAGCCGAAGAGATCGTTCGAGGTGTAGACGTTGAACATGAAGTATAGCATGATAATCATCAATATAAGCGTGTGGGAGTAGTCGCCTGCGTTGTAAGAGTTTAGCTTGTCGGTGCATGCGTCAACATCTTCTGCAGTACCCACAGAGAAATGTCGCTCGCAGTCCCCCAAGCACAACATACGCGCAAACGCCGACAGGAATGAGGAATATGGCTGCGTAGACGTTCATCCCTGTCAAGCTGGTGACAATGACGCTGCCGCCCAGGAGAAGCTGGCTCCCGACGAGGATATTAGTGAGCAGCGCAAAGAAGATGGACACGCAGTGCGTCGGCGCGCCGTATCGCGCGTAGATGATCTCGAGGTAGGTATGACACCTTGGTGCGTTCTGCTTCACTGGACGAAAGAGAGAGCTCAGCAAGTCAGAACGAGCGTGATGGAGTAGGGGGAGAAGGAGCCAATGACCTTTGCACGCGAGCACGGCGAACCATAAAATCTGGACTGTCCCGCCCACCGCATACCAGAAAGGTCCTGCGACGCCGTATTGGTATGCGACGGTGCAGCTTTGGAGTAGCGTAGCGGCCCATGTCCAAGCGCTGACGATGCCGCCTGCTGGACAGTGCGCTCCAGTGAGCAAACAGGTTCAGCCACGTCTGGGCGCTCACCGATGAGGCCAGGCTTGACGTTCCGGCTCGCAGTGTTGAACTCCTCGCTCTGCAGCGTGGAGAAGCGCGTGTAGCGGTTCTGGAGGTAAGAGATGCCGCTCATGAGCAGCGCGAAGAAAGACCCGATCCCGACGACGACGCCGTAGCCCGCCGCTTGCGGCAGTGTGGCCGCAACGGACGACATTGTAGTGAGCAGCAGACGGCGGAATAAACAGCCAGGAGGCGCCAGGCCGCCCAGGAAGACTGTGGTTATAGCAGCCTATCTGCCATTACAGCATCTGACAGCGGTGACCATGAGCCTGAAGAGAGCGAGCGCAAGCGAGACTGGAGTAGAAATCCCGATCGGAAGCGCGGATAATGCAACTGTTATGAGAACGCGTCGGCCAATGAAGCTGTACTGGCGATTACCATGTCACTTGGAAGGAAAAGTCGCGGAGCTGGCCGGTCCGAACTTTGTTTGCTGCCATCGTTCCAGTTCCATATGAGCACTGGGTGAAATTTGTATCTTCCCTTGGGCGGGCGTGGAGTATTCTCCTTCGCAGACTTACAGCACAAACGTTCGAAGTAAAACGCGCGTGGAGACATCCGCGACTCCATCGAACAACGGTAGCGTAAAAGTTCCAGACGCAGTCAAGACACCCAATGATGAACATCTTTGCTTCTCAATGCACGTCAACAGTCTAAGTAGTACACCACGGATCTACAACGCACCCGCACCAGGCGCAATTACCATCCCCATCCTCCTCATCACACCCTCTCGCACACACATAGTCCGGGCTCACATGATCACGCAATCGCGATCATCCAGCTTCTGGCTCTGGAACCCCATCTCCTGGAACGTCGCCGGGCCCTTCTTGGGCGGCGTCGCAGCGCTCCCCGCACCCGCCGACCCTCCCGTCGCAGCAGCCGGTAAAGACGGCTTGCTCGTCGGAGGCGGCTTCTGAGCAGGCGCGGAAGCAGATGAAGAAGCCTGCGGTCGCGGGGCTGCAGCAGAGGGAGGAGCAGCGTCGACAGGTGCGGGCGCAGGAGCAGGAGCAGGCAACGGGTCGTCCAACCGAATCGGCACGCGCACGCGTCCTCCATGACTAGGCGGCATCCCTCCATGGCTCGGCGAGCTCGCGGACTCCATCTTCGCATGCGACAGCACGATCCCACCACCCCCACTCCCACTCCCACTTCCACCCACGGGGCCCGAATCGCTCAGCGAGTACCGCTGCTGCGGCATCTGCGCGCCCGCAGGCAACGGCCTCCTCCCCTGGCCCGGCGCAGGAGCAGGCATCGCATGAATCTGCGCGCCAGGCTGTTGTTGCTGTGGCGCCGGCTGGATATGCATCCTAGCCACCTCCTCCGCGACGGCCTCGACGCGCGTCCCCAGCGGCGGCTGCATCTTGCTCTTGCGCCCCGCCGCCCACGCCTCGTCGCGCGCCTGCGTCCGCCGGCGCACAAGCGTGCTCTCCTTGAGCTGCTCGTGCTCCGCGCGCCCCAGCGTCGCGGGCTGCGCCGCGTTCAGCGCGTCCAGGCGTTTGCGCGCCTCGGCGCTGCCCTTCTCCGCCGCGCGCGTGTACCACATCCGCGCGGCGTCGAGATCTTTCGTGTGTCCGGGCGCGCCAATGCCGACCTGCAATGTGCGTAAGCAGCAGCCCAGGACGAAGGACGCGACGCGGTACGGCCGCCCGCAAACGCGCTGTAGCATCAAGGAAAGAACACGCACCTCACAGTAATACCCCATAGCAAATTCGCCCTCGCGTTCGCCCCTCATCGCGCTCTTCTCCGCAAACACGCGCGCAAGGCCTTCGTCCTGCACCAACGAAAGAAGAAGACGTCAAGTCAGCATCAACCCAGGCACGCCAATCCGCCCAGTCCCAGTCGCGCTTTCAAGCGCGGAGAGTCCCGTCGTCGATGCGCAGAGGGTGGCCATGGTCGAGGCGGAGGAGGTGTCGCTGTCGAGGCGCAGGGCCCGCCATCAAAAGATGCACGACCGCGCCGACGCCCCGAATTCGTGCGCGTCGCCCCCGACACTCCGAACACGACCCGACAACCCCACTCTGAGCGCCAAGCGCTCGCATCCACCGACGGCGACAGCAGAGCGCTACGCTCTCGCATCCACCGACGTCGACAGCTGAGCGCGACGCTCTCGCATCCACCGTCGACAACACCTCTCTCGCATCCACCGACGTCGCGGGCAGAGCGCAGTCGCCCAGCCCACAACCCGCCAACCGCCAAACCGCCAGACCGCACCAAGAAAAAAAGAAAAAAAAAAAAAAAACACACCTTCTCAAACGCGCCCTCGCTCCCGCACAAGAACCACTTGCTGAGCGCCATATCCGCCTCGGGGTGCCCGCGCTGCGCCGCCAGCGAGTAGTACTGCACGCTGAGCAGCGGGTCCGGCGCGAACGGCGCCGCGCCGAACTCGTATGCGTGTCCGAGCTTGAACTGTGCTGCGGGCGAGCGTCAGCGAACTCCCGAGGTTGCAGTGCGAAGACGAGAGGATGCGAAGGTGAGAGGTTGCAGTGGGAAGACGAGAGGATGCAACGGGAAGACGGGACGGCGAGAGGTAGCAGTGGGAAGGCGAGAGGTTGCAAAGGGGACGGCGAGAGGGGCGGGGCGTTACGGTAGGAAGGCGGGGTGTTACAGTAGGAAAGAGGAAGGCGGGAAAGAAGAATGAATGAAGGCAAGCACTCACCCGCCCCGCTCCCCAAATACGCCGCGCGCTCCAAGTACCGCCTCGCCTCGAGCAGCGCCGAGCTGCCGCGCGGGATGTACGGCGCGAGCTGCTCGCCGGGCGCCGTGTACGCCGCGAACTCGCCCAGCAGCAGCAGCGCGAAGACCTGCAAAAGCGTGTGTGAGCGTGATGGGTGCGGGCGACGATGAAGGTGGGTGCGGGCGACGATGAAGGTGGGTGCGGGCGACGATGAAGGTGTGTGCGGGCGACGATGAAGGTGGGTGCGGGCGACGATGATGGGAAGTAGAGAGGAGAAATCAACGAAAGCGAGTGCCAGCGCGCAGTCTCGAGGTTGGCAGGCAGTCGGGCCAGGGCGCGGCCCCAACTTCGACGCAAGTCGCGATAGCGCGGAAGACGTCAAGAGCGGGGCTCTGTTCGGCGCGCACACAAGCAGAAGATCCCGCAACCGCGCGGGAGGGCAAGCTGCACTGGCTCTCGAAGCGTGCACGCACCGCTCGCTCGGCCGACCAGCGTCTACCCTCCCAAGATACGGCAGCTCGACCGCCCAGACGATAAACAGCGCCAGTGCTCGGCCTTGGCGCACGCAGCGCGCGCTCTGCGAACGCAAGGCCAGCGTCGCCTCCGCAAGACGCGGCTCACGTCCGCCAACGCAAGGTCTGCGCCCGCCAACGCAGGCGCCGTCCTCGCCAACGCAAGCTCTGCGCTCGACATCGCCAGTAGCACCGGGATGCGCAGTGCACGCTCGCTGACGCAGGGGCGCGCTCGAGCACCGCCAGCGCTCAACCGCTACGCCACACCCCCAGCGCGCTGAACCTCCAGCACCAGTGCTCAAGACGGACGTTCCAGGGCCGGCACTCAAAGCGAAGGAAGCAACGCCGCCAACTCTCGAGTGCGACGCCGCACCGCCAACTCTCGAGCTCTACGCTGCACGGCCAACTCTCGAGCTCGACGCCGAACCGCCCGCGGTCGAACTCAACGCCGCACCGCCCGCGCTCGAGCTCGACGCTGCACCGCCAGCGCACCAGTTCGACGCCGAACCGCCCGCGCGCGAGTTCGACGCCGCACCGCCAACTCTCGAGTTCGACGCCGTACGACCAGCGCGCGCGTTCGACGCTGCACCGCCAGCGCGCGAGGTCGACGCTGCACGACCAGCGCGCGCATTCGACGCTGTACCGCCAACTCTCGCGCTTGACGCTGAACCGCCAACTCTCGAGTTCGACGCCGCACCGCCAACTCTCGAGTTCGACGCCGCACCACCAACTCTCGCGTTCGACGCTGCACCCCCAGCGCGCGAGTTCGACGCTGCACGGCCAACTCTCGTCTCGAGCTCGACGCTGCACCACCAGCACTCGACCTCGCCGCTCTCGAGCACGACGCTCCATCTGCATCGACGCTGCAACACCTGCGCGCGAGCGAGACGTTCTCGAGGGCCAGCCAGCCCACGCTGCGGCGATTAGAGCACAGCAAGGACCGGCTCCGGCAGAATGCATGAGCGCGCGGACCCCGCGAGCCCAGCAAGCCACGACGGCCGGCAACGTGCAAGGAGGAGGTACAGCCTGCGCCGAATCACACGGTGGGAGCGGAATGAGAGAATCAAGGACGAGAGGGGATGAATCAAGGACGTCAAGGGGACGAATCAAGGACGACAAGGGGATGGGACAAAAGAATGGAAGGCAGGGCCGCGCAAGGAACGAAGCAAACGAAACAAAAACAACGCAAGACACGCACATAAGCAGGCTGCGGCACGTCCGCGCTCGCGAGCTGCGCCGCGCGGTGCAGCAGCGGCAGCGCCGTCGGCGCGTCCGCCGCGAAGCCCAGCTGGCCGAGCAGGTGCGCCATCCCTAGGCGCTGTTTGCGCGGCGAGCCGGGCGGTCGAGTGGAACACGAGCCCATCGTCGAGGTGGAGTGGAAGGCGAGCGGGGCGGTCGAGGTTGAGCGGAAGGCGAGCCAGACGGTCGAGGTCAAGGTGGAAAGCGAGCCAGGCGGTCGAGGGGAAGACGGGCGCGCAGAGCACACAGCCGATTCATTTCAGAGGAGCAAAATAGAAGAAATCGTCAGCAACAACAGCAGGTCTGCAGAGGGAGAAGGCACGCACATAATAACACGCCTCACTGCCCGCGCGCGCGCCGCGGTCGAGCGCATGCTTGGCGCGCTCGACGTCGCCCACGGCCTCGTAGTCGCGCGCGATGTTGAACCACGCGGGCACATGTCCCGCGCGCGCCGCCGCGTCGAAGTCTCTGTGCAGCGCGCGAGGCGTCAGCGCGGGTTGGGCAAACATCGCATGGGGAGCGCACCTAAACGCCTCGCGCGGATTCTTCGCGACGAACGTCGGGAAGGATCCCGTATTCGCCAACGTCCCCCTCAAATACAGCGCAAGCGGCACTATCGGTCGAACCCATCATCAGCACCCCATCGTTCCGCATTCCTCAGCACATCTACGCACCAGGCGGGTTGGCCGCCGCGCCCTCGAGCACGAACGCAATCGCGCGCTCCACAAGGCCATTCAGGGCGGGGTCGACGATCACGCTGCCCTTACCAGCGGCAGCGGCATGGGTGCGCTCGACGAGCGCGAGCACCTCCTTGGCCCACACCGCCTTCTTCTCGGCGTCCGCGCCGAGAGTGGCCAGGGCGTCCGAGAGCGACTGGACGGTCGGCCGCGGCATCTCCAGCACCGGCGCTCCGTTGACCGCGGCAGGGGCGAATTGCGACGGGGCGGGCGGGGCGGGCGGGGCGGGCGCGGCGAACTGCGAGGGCGAGGGGAGGACGGGCGTGCGCGGCGGTGTGGGCGCGAGGAAGCTGGACGGGCGCAGCGAGGAGAAGGAGCTGGAGCTGTGCGGGAACCTGCATGGTGCGTCAGCTTTGGCGGCAACTGGGTACGGCGGGGACGTACGATGGCTGCTGCTGTGGGAACCTGCACAGTGGATTAGATTAGATGCCTGGAGATAATAATAGCATGACTGAAAGAGCAAGACGTACGGCGGCGGCGGGCCGGGCGACTGCAGGAAATGGGGCGGCGGCGGTGCGTAGGCGGGCGCGTGCGGCGGGACGGGCGTCGGGAGGCTCCTGGGCGGCGCGAAGCCTGCCATCGTCATCAGCGCACCCTTCTTCCAACCATAGCGGGTAGGGTACGCACCGCCAACATACGGATCCGGGAAACTCGGTATCGGCGGCGGCCCTGCTGGCGACGCAACACGGTTCTCGAGCTGCTGAGCCATCTACACCCACCCACCCACCTCATCATCAGCACCAATAACAGCAGCCTTTACACGCCTTTCCACGCACATCCTGCGGGATGCCAGGATCATACCGGAACGGGCGCGGCGCGACGAGCGGGTCCTCCCAGTGCGGCGGCGCGGGCGCGTCGAACACGGGGTCGTACGTGAAGTTCGGCGGCAGAGGCGGCACGGGCGGCGGCGCGTCCCCCCTGTCGTCGCTGCTGTGCGGGGGGTAGAGCTCGAATGGGCGGGGGGGAAGAGGCGGCGCGGCCATTGTAGACGGACAGGAGACAGGAGACGGGAAGAGAGGCGGGACGGCTAAGACCGACCTTGCTCTACTTGCAGCGGCATCGATCTATCGGCGCCGCATACACTGCCTCGCGCAATACTGTATTGGGCAGTGACGACTGTGACTGCGAGGACGAGGCTGCGCCCGGTGCGCACTGTACCTACTTGGTCCTCGCGCAGCTCGGCGTTGGCGTCGGCAATGCGTTGCACTGCTTGCGGCGATGCCATTGCCAAGCGCCGACTGGTCCGCCCGACGTCATCAGCGGCGTCAAAATAAATCTCTTCCTCCCTCTTCCACGCAACATGACCGTAACAAAATTTCCAGCTGTCGCATGCCACCTTCAGAATCCGGACGCTTGCGGCGGTTCATTCGCACGGGCGCTTGCATTTTCGATCTGGCTATAGTCTATTCTGATTCATGCTCTTGAGATGGCCAATAGACGCCACGCCTCGGCTGCAGTACTCTAATAGTGAAGATACAGTAGGCTCCAATTACAGTAAGTACAGTAGAGAATACGCGCCCTCCCTTATCACTGTCAATGCGCGCCCTCTCCACCTCTGGCATGTCTTCAGCACCGACAGCCACGTCGCACGTCGGGATCGGCTTCAAATTCTTCTTCAGATGAACTCTTGCATCGCACACGCTCATCGTGTTCATCAACAACGAACGATCTCATCCCGGATTCCAGTCGCCGACATCCCGGGCCCAACGCAGCTACTATAATAGTACCTGAAAGTCCGACTTCGCACTCGAGTCTAGTATTCGGTGCGTGCATATCCATGGCGCGCTGAAGATGAGATAAGATGATCGCCGCTCACCATACTGTCTTTGACACATCGCACGCCGCATAAAGTTCACATCTGGAATATGATCCCGGCTGCCCTCCGCGCCTCATGATCACTTGACGGAAAACTGCATGCCGCGCCCATTGACAGGGATTCTCCAGCAGGCTCCATGTTCATCATTGTGGCCCGAAAAGTTTAGCAGGCACGCACGACTCGCGGAGCGATGGTCATTAATCCGCCCGACGCCGGCGATGTCTGTCGGTTTGGACATCGGATGCGCTCCTGCACGGTGCGCCGAGTTGGAGTCAGTCTGTGCTCTGTAGATCTGTACTGGCAGCGAGTGAATGGAGTTCACCGGTACAGTCGCGCTCGCCCTAGTGCCTGAATCCTTCAAGTTGCGCCCGACATGGGACTTTGCGCGGGAGCTAGGAATGAACGCTCCATTGACAGCAAACATTGAACTTTTCGTATAATGCAGCAACTGGTTCAAGGACTTGGACTGGGGAAGAAACTCAACTGCTAACGCGAACGTGGGGGGAGGATAAAGCTACCTGGAGGTAAGTTCGCTGGCCTAACTGAGCTTGAAAAGCTCGGTCATCCTTGACCGCTTCTCACGTCACAAGAGCTCATTCTGCTCGGATATCACCTCTATAGTCTGCTATTGCTCCGGCGTCAGATACGCTCCCAGCTGCAAGCCACTCGTGCGGGAATCATCGTTTGGAGCGCAGCACGAGCATCCAATGCGTACAGCTACCATTGCTTCAGCGAGCGCGTGCATCCAACGCGTACAGTTATCCGTGCTTCAGCACCAAGGATAGCTGTACGCATTGGATGTACCTGAACTTCGTGAAGCTGCTCGATGATCACTCGCCTGCCTGTTCCATGCAATATGAGCAGCACGATGAACACCCAGACGTCAAGCGCAACTTCGTTGTGTTGTCACCTAACAAGCTGTTGAACGCCTCTCGCTCGTATTGCCTAGTTCTCGTCGACCGCTGCGTACTCTCTGACGCTGCTCGAGTTCTGGCTTATGTTGAAACGGGTCAACTCCAAATAATACTTAAATACAAAAGGTTACTCCGGAAGCTGGCTAGAGCACTTCAAAGGCCCCTGGCACGCAAACGGCGGAACTCGCGCCTCTTCTTCTTGCAGGCGGTCGGCGCTGGGGTCGGCGCCGGCGCTTCGGTCTCTGGCGGCGGCGCGGGTGCTTGGGTCGTCTCCTCCGGCGGTGCGGGTGCCTGCGTAGGCGTCGGCTCGGGCTCCGGGGCGGGCGCAGGCTCTGGTGCAGGTTCGGGAGCAGGCTCTGGCTCGGGAGCTGGCTCCGGGGCAGGCTCAGGCTCTGGGGCAGGCTCAGGCTCTGGGGCAGGCTCCGGGGCAGGTTCGGGAGCGGGAGCGGGCTCAGGAGCGGGCTCTGGCGCAGGCGCAGGCTCGGGAGCCGGGGGCGGTGGTGGCGGCTCTGCGCGCGGGAAGTCGGGGACGGGCGCGCCGTCCTGGCAGAGCGTGATCTCGACGCCGACTGAGTTGGTGTTGCACTGATTCAGACAGCCGTCGCAGCCCTCCGGCCTGTACGCGTCCTGGATCGAGCAGTCCGCCGTCGCGCTGCGCAGTTCCGGATGTTAGTCGCCTATCAAAAGCTCATTCACAACGCGACACGCGTGACGCACCAAGCCCATCCATGCGGCCCCGTGCACCCGCCGTCGGTGAACTTGTAGCTCATCGGGACGTTGAATCCCTGCGCAGCGCAACGCGACAATGATTGGACAGACGCATAATAGAGAGGGGCTGTCGAGACGCACGGTGATGACGCTGATGTTGCACTGCCAGAAGCGGGGCTGCTCCGGGCCAAAGCTGCACTCAAGCAGCGTGCAGCCTAAAGCAGTCAGGGGAGACGCGCCGTGCTTGGACTGTGTGGGACGTACGCTCGCCGTCGGGCATGAGGCACGTATTGGCCGAGTCCTGGACGTAGAACCGGCCGGCGTCCCAGATCTCGGGCACGGTCGTCTTGAACGATTCGCCAGGCCCGATCGTGTTGCCGCGCGTTTCCTGGTCAAACTGTAGCGCGTCACGCGTCAGCAGTGTTTTAGAGCAGGCGGAAAAATACATACGTAGCGCTTCCACATCGGCTGGACGTTGAACGGGCACTTGTTGATAAAAGTAACCTCATGGTCCGCCAGGACGCCGAGGACGAGAAGAAGGGCGGCAAAGGCGGGCTTGAGCGGCACCATTGCTGCAGAAAATGAAATAAAACAAAGAATAAAGAGCTGGGCGAAGGAGAAAGGCAAAAGACAAGACGCAGAAGAGCTCCGGCGCAGCTTCCGTCAATCCGTTGCCAAGCACAGCCGCTCCGTAGATCACGACAGATTTGGAAGGGCGCCGAGTCTCCGTTCCGAGCAGGATCATCTCTCGAACAGCACACCGTCAAAATTCAGAATGGGCTTTCTCCAATGGCTTGGATGCAGTCAGAGAAATAGCCATCTAGCTCATACGTTACTGTATAATCTCAGGTTGTCTTTCTGTATCTGCAGCAATCCGTTACATGGCCACACGCTCTTCCAGTCCATTGAAAATGACAGAGGATAAGACGACAGTTTCCAGCTTCCGACTCGCGAGGTCTCCTCAGGCTATAACAGTGTCCAAAAATTTACAAGGAGCTACTGTACCTGCCGACCGATGATATCGAATAATGTATCTTCGCACTCAACAGTCCCATGGCAGCTGAGATCTAATACCCATCCCTTGTATCTGTACTTCTTTCCGTGAAATAAAGCTCATTGTCGATGCGATTGGCTCGGTCCAATGGAACTGGATCGGATGGTCGCGGAGCCCGGATGACAAAGCATCACATCGGCTTATGCTCGAGCAATGACTCAGGGTCTTAGTCAGCAGTGTATCGGGACGGCCACCGGTCAGATATAAATCCCCCATGCATCATCGCCCATAAATCTCACATCTCGTGCCTCACTCCGCTATGTCCGTCTGGCTTATAATCGGGTAAGCGTCCGCCTCGCTCCTCTTGCACTCTGCATCGAATGATGAAGACTTCCGGACGCAGTGCATCGCGTGGCATCGGACTCGAGCTCGCGCGGCAGCTTGCTCTGGCCACGAGTCCGCCCAACACCGTAATCGCGACTTACCGAGTACCTTCGGCCGCGACAAGTCTCCTTGAACTGGCAGCACAGCACAGAAACGTGCACATCGTCTCGCTCGACGATCGCAGCGACGAATCTGTGCAGGCGGCGGTAGCGGCGACAAGCGCGATCGTTCGTCCCCGCGGCGTGGACATACTCATTAACAGTGCAGTACGTACTCATTTACACCTCTACTCGTCAGAACCTCAGATGATAACATTGCATGTTATGAAGGACCTGCAAGACAAGACTTCCGCAATGCCCGAAGACGCAGAGGCTTCCTTTCTGCGCATATTCCTCGCCTTCCTGCCGCTGATACGAGCCGGCCTGCGCAAACTCGTCGTTTCCGTCAGCAACGACGCAACCGCAAACCGTACCACTGGTACGCCCAATATGTTGGCGAGTTTCCACTGCATCCGAAGCCCGCAGCGCTGACGCCTCGCCTTATACAACAGGCGTCGCAATTGGCGACGCAGTACCCGGACCTTGTCATTCGAACGTTTGCGCCGTCGTGGATCAGCGAGGGTGAGGGTTTTCAGCCTCGGGAGATCCTTGCGATTCATACTTACGGAGGCTGGCAAGACGCGTTGTCTGCCATTGGGTCAGGTGCTCAACTGCCAGCGGACTTCGCGATATCGAGACACGTACAACCGTCTGAATATGCGAGCTTGGCAGCTCGGGCTGTCCGCCAGATTGAGCGGCATGTCGCGAACAGCTATAGATAGTCGACGTGCGGCCGTTAGTAGATTGAAAAACATTTCCTGTAAAATAATAAAATCGAGTCAGAACAGAATCGGATGAACTGCCGCGACGTTGCCACACGCACGCGAGGAACAGAGAACGGTTGAAGGTTGCCGTGCAGTGCTAGCGCTCCTTGACAGGGGATTGGAGGGTCGTGCGGAATGAATGTCTATCTTGGAGCCGAGTTGAGGTGAGAGCGCAATTGTTATCGGCCAGCGAGTACAAGCCGTGTTCTCTTGTAGCAAGGTTCCTCAGTCGCGTTCATTTCTTGTAGGAGAATTAATTTCGTTGTGCACTAACACCGTCGGAGCCGTGGGAAGGGTCACACCAGTTGCTCGATGTAGGCGGGTACAGACAGACGTACCTTCCCAGTTGGGCTGTCAACAGCCTAGCCGCTGCCCCTCTCCTCAAAAGAGGGAGACAGCGGAACCGCTTCTATGGAATTGAATGGGTGTCTAAGAGCTATAAAGAGCGCCCCGGCTAGCCGCTCCCCAGTCAGCAGCTTCCCCCCGCGACCAACAGCCAGTGAGATGAAGCCTACCTCCGTCCTCGCCCTCGCCCTCGCCCTCGCCGGTCCGGCGTCTGCATCCCTTATCGCCTACGGGCTCTGCCAGACCGGGTGCAACGTCGCAGCCGTCTCGTGTTACGCTGCGGCTGGCGCGACGATGGGCACCGTCGTCGCGGCACCTGCAGCCGTCGCGGGCGTTGCGGCGTGCAATGCCGGCCTCGGCGCCTGCATGGCCACCCTCTGCGCGCCTCTTCTGCTCGTCCCTGCTCCTTAAGCCAAGGTCAGTCGTAGCTACGATATTTTTATCCGCGGACTCAGGAGCGGCTCACCGGCTTGTAGTCCGAAGTTTGTACCGAATATTGCACGATCGAACGGCCGCGTTTCTCCCGCCTGTTAATTTCGAATGTTGTGTGTCCGGGAAATGAACCTCACCTGTACTGTAATTTTCGGGGATGTGCGAATTGATACGTGTTACAATCGTGCCTTCGGCGCCTGTGGGCGGTGACATTGATGGCGCAAGACGAACTTCCGGGTGTTGGAGCAGGGCCAGACCGATGTGGACGTATTGTCGCTGATGTCGTAGATCTGGGGACGACGACCGTCATGGAGATGAACAAGGCGCGTGCCGGCGCGCGCGTCACGGCAGACACGTGATCACGAGCGGACCTCATGTTCGCCTATTGTGCACATCAGCGCTCAAGAGAAGCAGAAGCACTGTCCAAATCGGAACTCACCGGGTTCAGGGATCAAGGCAGGACACAATCTGTGGCAACAGGCAGCTTGTGTAGCGCCGAGCGAGAAGCAACGTGGATTAGTCCGCAGCGGGGCGAAGCATGCCACGGCGGTTATCACACGTGCATCTCGGCTTCGGGCAGGGACTGCATTGTTGCAGCGCGCAACCCATAAGTACTGCGTCGTCGAGGCTCTGTCTACCTAGTAACAGCAACGATGAGCAATCGCCACCCACTCGCGATGCCCGAACTGCTCGGGCACGTCTTCACGTACCTCGATCTCGAGGAGCTACTCGAGGTCAGGCTGGTGGCGCACATCTGGGACGCGTGCGTGCGCGAGTCATCCGAATTCAGCGACAACATCCGATTCGACAGCGAGCTCAGCGACGGCGCCGTCCAGTTCTTCCTCCTGCGCTTGCACGCCCGCCAAAACAGCCCTGTATGCGTCATCATCGAGACCATGGAAGAAAACCCGGAGCTGCAGCACAGGCTGCTCCTGCCGATCGCGAGCCAGCTACATCGCATCCGCGAGTTGTTGATACTCTTGCTGCATCCCGACCACGCGCAGTTCTTCAACAACGCGCTGTGCCGTCCGGCGCCCATTCTGCGGAGGCTGGCGCTGACTTATGACCCCGACCCGCCCGAGGACGACGACGCCCTGCCGATTTATGAGCTGCCCGTGAACATTTTCGCCGGCACTGCACCTTACCTCGTCAATGTCTCGCTCTCGGAGCTGACACTTCCTCCCGCGCCGCCGCCCGGATTCGCTGCAGTGGAGAGTGTCGAGTTCTACATCCGCGTCGCAGAGGACATGGCACGCACCATCAATCCTCTGTTCACGCATTTCCCCCGCCTACGCGACATGCTCATCGCGATACCGCGCCCGATATGGTCGCCGGATACTGCGACAGCGCCGATGGTGCAGGGCGCGCGCCAGCTCGAGTATTTCCACGTCAGCGGGCAGCAGTCCCCGCTCGTGCGCTGGGTGCAGGGCGTCACCGGCGGGTCGATCGACAACGTCGTAATCGTCGACGCGATCGCGTCGGAGTCGCTGGAGCTCTTCGTCGAGCAGCTGGTCGAGCGCCTGACGGACGACCTCGCGCTCTTGATGACGGACGCCAGCTCGTCCGCGGAGGCGCGCGTGACCGTCTCGTCGCTCTCGCACGCGCACTGGGAGCGCACGCTCATGTTTCCCCCGACGCACCACGCGGCGTGGGTGGCCGAGTGGCTCGCGCCGCCCGCGAACTTCGCGCCGCGCATCGTGCGCCTCGACGTGCACTCGACTGTGTGGCCCGCCCTGTGCGAAGGCGTGCGCGCTCTGCCGAACCTCATGCAACTCCGCGTGAACCTCGGACAGGAATGTATTGCGATGGGCGAGGTTGAGCTCGACGAGGTGCTGGTGTGCCCGCGTCTGCGCGAGGTGACGCTGGTCGTCGATGGCGATGCTGACGAGGTCGACGACAGCGAGATATATGCGTTTGCGCGCAAGTCGCTGGACCACGGATCGCATGTCCCACATGTAGCCATCGAGCGTGCTCCGCCAAGCCCGTGGTAGAGGTAGCCAGTGTACAACAAGTCATTTCCGCCCTTTGATCGTGTCGAGAATGACCCATGATTTGGTTGCCAGACAGGTTGAGCCGGAAAGAATCGGATACCAATTGAAATGACTGTAAACCGCTAGCAGTTGACACGAGAGATGCAACTTCAATTGAAAATAAGCCGCAAAAAAAAAGAAGCCAGTCGCGTAGATTTGCCGCATATTGTGGACTTGACGTGGTCCATATAACAGCTTGCAGTTCAGCGTGAGGAAGGTATTTTGAGTGGCAGAATGGAGCACCCTCGCCCGCCAAGGCTTCATCCCAGGACAGAGCAGGACGCAAGCAGGACGCCGCCCTCTGAATACAGTGATGACTACTGGCCCTGGATATCTGAATTATGAAAATTATAGGCTTCCCGGGAGGCTCAAGCCCTTGTAGCGCGGTACGCGCGGGCTGTCGCGGTAAGGACTCTGGTGAACGGTTAATTATCGGAGTGTAAATACAGAACAATATGTCGTCCAACATCGGACTGACAACCACAGGATACAGAAATCCTGACACTCCCCCTCAGGACGATGTCCGGGAATCAACAATGGATGATAGTGCGGGAGAATGACAAACAAAACGAAAGAATAAAACCTCGTACTCAAAATACTCCCCTTGAAGATGCAATGTGCATCGTCGTCGCTGCGCGTCGAAAGCACGCGTTGCCGCATCCACTACTGTGGTGCTGCGCGTCGCATCGTCGCATCCGCCGTGTGTCGGGCCCTGCGGTCCTTTCCTGTCCGGGATGCCGCTCGTCGAGGCCTTGGCCGTCCCGATGCTGCGTCTGCGCGGTACGGCCTGGTCGGCCTCTCCGCTACGCGGTCGGTCAGGCCCCATGCGGGTCCTGTACCTTCTCTCCCCCTTCGAAAAAATATAGTCGCGCCGGTGTTGGTGATTCGTGCGCGAGAGCGAGAGAAGAGTCGCAAGAAGATCTGCAAAAGAAGAATAAAAGATGAGCACTCGGTGCGTAGACCGCAACCTGCGTCTCTCTCCCCCTGCGGGATGCGCCCGAGTCGAAGCTCTAGCTCGATGCATGAGCTGGTCGAATAGAAAACTCTGCGCGGTGCATATCGCGCTCGCCGCAGACTGCGCTCGTGCCGTCGTGCATGTTGTACGATGCCGACGTCGAGATCTTGATGAGTACTGTGCGCTCTGCGTGCGCGGGTTGCTGTGCCGCGTCGTCCACTGGCGGCGTCGTCTGCCTCAAGAGAAATGAATGAGTCGCGGGGCTGAGCCCGCCGCGGACTGATTTCCGCTCGTCGTGCGCGCCCAACGCGCCGACATGGTCCTCTGCACGCTCCGGAGAGCTGTGCGGCTTGCGCTAAGCCGTCGTCGACTCGCGCTCCGTGAAACGTTGGCGTGCGTGCTGCCCTGCGCCGCCCGTGTCGGAAAACTTGATTGCCGCGCGGCTGCGGCCGTCGCGGTCCTGCGTCGCGTCGCACGTGTCCTCCATGTCGACGTTCGAAGTCTTCTGCACGCTCTGACGAGCCGTGCGGCTGCGCTAGGTCCTAAGCAGCCTGCGCCGGTCCCATGACTGCTGCATGGTCTTGCCAAGCACCGCGCGCCGTGTGTGCGCGTGCTGCCTGCAGTCGGCCCATGTCGTGGTCCGCTGCTGAGTGTCGGAGTGGAAGCGCCGGTGAGCATCGGCCGCTCTCCTCTCCCCCTGCTCCCCGCTGCTGACACTCCCCCACAGCTCGAAGCTGCCGTGGTGCGTGGTCGAGATCTAGTGCATCCAGAACGTCTGCGTGGGGTGCGGGTGTTGGGTCGTGCGCGCCAGCCTTGCCGTCTGCGGCGATTGTCGGGCTGCGCGCTCTCCGTTGCCGCTGCTCGCCGCCCTCGGTGAGTAGCGGACTTCTGCGCTCATTGCGCGCGTGGTCCCGAGCTGCGTACGGCGGTGTGTGCGCCCGTCGCGCTCGTGGTCGTTAAGTCGGCGGTCTGGTGCGTCATATCCTGCTCGGCCGCCGTCATGTGCTGACGCTGTGCTCGGCCGCCGGTGTCGCCGCTCTGCGTCAAGCGCCGGTTGTGGATGGTGAGCGTGCGGTAAGTGTCCAACTCCGCCACTCGATGTTCTGCTAACGTCCGGCCTGCCATCCGCGCCGTCGCGGAGGCCTCTGTCCTGGTCGTTGCATCGCGCGCGATGGGCCGCGCGAGGTATCTGCGCATGCTGGGCCAGTGCACGGCCCGCTGCGTTGTGGTCGTCCGGAGGTGCGTGTACTCTCGCGTTCCTCCGGTGCGACTGTCGTTGAGCCGCGCTCGTGTGTGCGCGCTCGTCTGCAACGCGGCGCGGCATTGTGCTCGCCCGCCGTCGTTGTGTCGGGATTTGCGGTGCGTAATGTCCAACGCCCGCTAGCTGCGTGCTGACACGGCGGCCACCGCTCGTGTAGTCGCGCTCTTCGTGCTGTGCCGCACGGAAATGTCGACGCCAGGCCTTATAAGGTCGTCGGGTTGCACTAATCGCCGGTGCGTACGGTCGCGTCGCCCGGTGTTGCCGTGCTGATATTGCGCCGCAAGAGTTGGCCGCTCCAGCCCTCCGCAGACACTGCGTCGCGAATTACGGGGCCCTGGTATGCCGCCTATCTCGCGTGTTGTCGGGGGCCGCGGCACTGAGCTCGCATCAAGTGCGCTCCCCCTGTCCGCCGCCATTCGGTGGTTGACGATGCCATCGCGGTCGGAGCGAGCTTCTCGCGGCGGGGCGTCCCGTCGCGCGTCCTGCGCCACGCCTGTACGTGAAACGCGTGCCATCTTTCCTTACTCCGCGCCTGACAAGACTTCCAGCCGCAAATCTTGCGCACTGAAACGGGGTCGTCGTCGGTCGTCCTGGTCCGTCGGTGCGTGACCTTCGCGCCGCATCGACGCCTCGATACTGACATGTCGAGTGCGCTGTCGTCGTCCTCCTTGCCGGGAAGAGCTCGCCAATCCGAGCAGAGCTGTATCTTGCTCGCGGGTCGCCAGATCGTTTGCGGTGCGCAGTCAGTGCTGCGGCTGCCGTACTGTCCACTTGGTCACCGTCTGGCTCCCCCTGTCGCCTGGATAGGACCTTGGAGTCGTCTGTCGCCTAGGCAGTACCCAATAAAGCCAATTCGTCGCCAGGAAGTCGATTCCATGCGCGTTGACCGTCGGTATACGTTCGTATCAGACAGGGCACATTTTCTACGAGTTGCCTTCTCGGAACGAAGAGTCTTAGAGCCTCCAGAGCAAGCTATGCGCCGGGTCGACATCAAGCCAAAGCAGTTCGGGTGTAGAATGCGTCGTGGTCGTTCTGCGCGCGCCTGCGCGTCTGTCGTCAGGTCGCCGCCGACCCGCCTCTGCCCGTGCCCATGCAAGTGCCGCCGCCCGGGCGGGGCTCATAACCTATGAAAATTATAGGCTTCCCGGGAGGCTCAAGCCCTTGTAGCGCGGTACGCGCGGGCTGTCGCGGTAAGGACTCTGGTGAACGGTTAATTATCGGAGTGTAAATACAGAACAATATGTCGTCCAACATCGGACTGACAACCACAGGATACAGAAATCCTGACATGAATGCTGCTTCAATAACGATACTGAGTATGATAACCCATGATATTAAGGATAGGTACCGACTTTTGGCGCCGCCGCTTTGCTCTGGCATGCGTGCCTACATGGAAGAGCCCGAGCCATGTGACCGCTTTTTGCCGCCAGTCTTTGCTCCCGAACCGTACCTATCTCAGCTCGATTCTTAGACTCGTAACCTAAGTCGGCGTTCGCCGGCGGAGTCTGAATCGCTGCGCTGAGCCTTGGCGAAGCGACTGGGAGCCAGTTCCGTCACATGGCGCGTCACACTTTTAGATACTGAGCGTGACTTTGGACTTAGCCGCAACGCGTCGACCCCTCCACACTCAACTTTCACCTCTCCAGGCACATAGTTAAAAATGACTTTTGAAGGATTTGGAAGCATTTGAGATACGATTATATTTTGACTTCGAAAAATAGATGGAAAATAGGCGAAGCATTGAACTGCTGCAGGTCAAGTTGGAACACCTCTCCAAGCTCTCTAACTGTGCTTCTGAGTCAAAATTTTGGGTTCATAGGCCCCCCTCTAATTTCTGTGTATTTATCTTTGAAAAAAATTGAAATCGTTCTCGATCGCCTCAAAATCGCCTAAAACGTGTTTTTACCTGTACCTGTGGAAACTCGAAATCAGTGGTGGGAGGTCGCCAGGTGCGATTTGGCGAAGTCCAAAGTCACATTTGGTATCAAAAATGGCGGCGCTTGAAAAAGCGGAACTGGAGCCCAGCCGTTTTGAGAATCCGTTCAAGCGGACTTCCAAAACGGCTGGGGACGAGCCTACTCGATTCTTGAACCACCAGCGATCAACATTCAATCCTCTACATATCGGTCATGGAGGCCCAGGATACTGCAAACAGAGAGGTACCCGCGTCGGATTTGCGCTCGCAGGTACGGATTTCATCGCAATTAACCCGCATTTTGTTCGTGACATACCCGCGATAGCAAATTCGTGAAATGAACGACTGGCTAAGGGAGCCGAGCAAGGAAGGGCCTAATCGTGACGACGCGCTGTACAAGGTATTCATAAACAGAGCCTTTACAGCTTCCCGCTTCTGATGGGTTTATATATGTGCATAGGAATTGCTGGACGGCACACCAGCTAAAGCTACTTTACCACCCCCGGGGAACGAGGAAGAGGCCTGGCGTCAGTGCGCCAAGCTCATTGAAAAGCACGACGACGATGCATGCAAGGCATACCGCGAGGAGATTGACACATTGCTGGTTTTCGTGCGTTTGCCGCTTCGAGTTCAAGTTCTCTTCTAGCTCTGATATTGGTTCTGATGGCGTGCTTCAGGCTGGTCTGTTCTCTGCTGTCGTGACAGCCTTCAGCGTGGAATCCTACCAGTGGCTTCAGACGCAGCCGAATGATCCGACTGTCGAGATTCTTGCCCGTCTTACGCAGCTGTTGTCTCACAATGCAACGGTCGACTATCTCGCACCTGCGCAAGACACAGTCGGTCCGGGTCTGTCCCCTTCGACGGCCGCACGGATCAACGCCTTATGGTTTCTCTCTTTGACGTTCAGCCTCACTGCCGCGCTCGTCGGCATCCTCTGCAAAGAATGGGTGCGAGAGTTCGGGCGCGAGGCCGGGGGACAGAGCACCGAAGACTTCTGCGGACTGCGACAGATGAAGTTCGAGGGCTTCGAGGAGGCGTGGAAGGTACCAGAAATCATATCTGCTGTCCCGTTGCTTCTGCAGCTCGCTCTTTGGCTTTTCCTTCTCGGTGTCCTGGAGCTTCTTTGGCGCTTGCATACCGGTGTCGCCTTAGCTGTCTCAGTCGCCGGCGGCATGGCTGTGATGTTTTATGCGGCGACTACGTTTCTTCCCATGATTCAGCATGGTCTTCGTCTCGCTGATCGACATCAGATAGGTCTGCTGCGCTCGCAGTGCCCATTCAAATCACCACAAGCGTGGCTGACCCTTCGCCTATTCTCCTTGCTTATATATCACTGGCCATGGCTGGCCAATCGACGGAAGAACATTGCACTGTCGAACTCTTGGGTTGACTTCGATTTGCTGTATGAATGATACTTCAATATGAAGTATCATAATACCTATCCGGACGAGTATGGGCCGTCGCTTCCATTCCGCGGACTGGCGTGGCTGGTTGGCACCATGACGTACCCTGCAGTCCACGATGCAGTTTGGCACTGCGTATGGGGCCGGGTGACAAACGCACGAAAATTTACCCACCGATACGTGCATGCGGACGTTTTGCACGTGATTCGCGCTGCGGATCGCTATGAGCGCGATCGTCCCTATCGACCATTCTCTTCCCTCACGGTGACTCGCGCATGCGTTTTGAAATATGCCAGAAGAACTACGATGGATCGTAACGACTTACTCCTCCTGTTCAGCCAGGAAATACATCATATCGGGCGGGAAGATGTCCCTGCGCTATGGGATGCAATGTTACTAACAGTGAGGGACGTCGACAAGTACTTTACGGTCAGAAAGGGTTAGTCTCCTGTTTTTATGGCACTCGGGATGTTCACAACTGTCCAGAGACACTTTTCATGCTAATTCGTGCCATTCAACGGCTTATGCATGCAACAAAATCTTCGGATGCCAGCCCCATCCCCAAGGATTACGACCGGATGCTTGTTAAGCTGGCACATCTACTCCGATACAGCCGTTTCCTCGACTGGAAACTCCGAACATACATGTGTGCGGTCTGCTTACGATGGCTACGCGACCAGTCCTCTCCGGATCGCGTTCGCCCCGTTGTCAAGGAAATACTGCCTGTTATTTGCCTCCAACCCGTCTCCGTCACCCGGAGACGGCTGATCGACATTGATCAGCCGCACGTGGGAGTCTATCTTGCGTTTCTGAGAAAGTCTGTTGAGCTGCTCTGTAATCCGCTACCGGACGTCAATTGGATCGAGCACATCACATCGACAGCCCCTTTCGACTGGATTTACCAACCTCTGCTGGAGCTGGCTTTTCACGAACGATGCGGCCGCACGTCGCAGCAGGCAGAACACCATAACGTGCCGCCTCCATCGCCTTCCCCGATTGCCGATGGCGCATCCAATCTGCACGCCGACACCGGTCCAAGGCTGACCGCGACGGTGGGCGTGAGCACGCAGCTTCCCGGGCCGGTGGCCTCTCCGGAAGAGAGGGTTGCTGTCGATCATGGCTCATCGGAGCGTACCACTCAGGCTGGTTTGACGGTGTCGACGGACGGACCTCTCGGAAACACCGGCGTCGCCCATGCTGTTTTGACGCCTGGTTCCGACGAGCGAGACGGGGGCTCGGAGCATGCGGAGAGCGCTGTCGGTGCGGCACGCCGCCTTGGCTTGGGTTGTCCCGAGGACCCAGGGGAAAGTGCGCGGGAATCCCTCGGGCTGGAGACCGTGCCTCGGGACCCAGAGGCCATGCAGACTGCATAACCTCAGTACGTCGTGACCCAATGCAAGACCATTCATGTTGAGATGATCCCAGCGACGGTTTCAGCTTTCCACGTCTTGAATGTGCATTAGTATTTACTTGATGTCCATGAAGCTGAGTTTATCACGACAAAATAAAATGGTTAACAAGGGGAGCCAGCCTCTCCTCGACCCAACGGTTCAGTCGGACGAAGGAACTCTTGGAAACACGTCGGGCGCCACCAATCCGGAGTCTGTATCCCCTCTCGACGATGGAGGAGGAAGCGCAGAGCATGCGGAGAGCGTTGTCGGTGCGGTTTGGCATGGACTGGGCTGTCCGACGGACGCAGGAGAAGGAGGGGGAGAGTCGCTCGAGACCGCACCTACTAGTAGCGTTTCGGAGGACGCGAGGACTGCATAACGAAAGTAAGCAGTCACCCAGTGCAAGGCCAATCACGCTGAAGTGATCCCAGCTACTCGGAGGGTTTCAACTCTCCATGCGCGTTAGTATTTGCTCGATGCCCATTACATTTTTTTCCCGCCGTCGCAAGGACTGCGCATGGTATACACGACTTGTTATCGCCGACCCTGAGATACATATCATCCACCACTAGACTTACGAGGCTGAGTTGAGGTCGAATGGTCGGTACAACTTTGAACAAGGAGCATCATCTTGTCCTCGACTCTACTGTGCGTGCTGTCGCCAAAGTCCAACAGGCCCACGCTCTGCGTGGTTCTCGGACTCTGTACTTCAGAGCATCAGCTACCCGCTGGGCAAGGATGCGCAATCGGCGGAGAATCGCGGGCTGCTCCGCGTTCCTATGCGCTCGAGGTAGACAGGGCGTGACGTTCAACGCGTCGGGACCTTGAGACGGATACCAATGCATCCGGGTCAAACTCATGATCAAAGACACTGCTTCCGAGACAACCCCATAGTGCCAAGAAGGTGAACACACCATCAGAAGCGTGGCCCGTGAAGTGAGACCGTGTCCAAACTCAAACAGCCTGCATCAAGACCGATTCCCAACGTAACAGCCAGCACCCGAATAACCACCGTCCAACCGTCGGGCAAAAGCAGAGCAAAAAGAAAGCCGCCACATGTTACGCATGAGATCAGTACACAAAAAAAAGGAAAGGAAAGGAAAGGAAAGAAATGGGGGGTAGGTAGAGCGTAGAGCGTAGAGCGTAGGTAAAGCAGACCAATCAGACACAGACAGCGCTCAATAGATATATACAGAGCCGGCGCGCGCGCGCGCGGTTGCCGGAGTACATCTTGTTTCATATTCTCGTCCTGTGAGTGTGAGTGTCAGGTTGGAGGAAGGAAGGAAGGAAGGAAGGAGGGAGGAGGGACGCACCTCAGCCCGCGAGCCTTCACTGCTGCATCGGCACCGCGCCGTTCCCGTTCCCATTTGCGGTCGCCAGGACTGGCGACGCGGTCGCGCCACCGCCGACCGAGCTGCGCTGGTTGCTCGCATTTGCGACCTAGCCAAGGCAGACGCGCACGGGCACCAAATCAAGACGGGATCCCACAGCCGCGACGTGAATATGCGATGAGAGGGAAGCGGAAGGGAGACGATGGTGATTGGTCAGCAAGTCTTAGCGGAAGCAAACAAGCCAGACGCACCTTGTGCCATTTGGACACCAAGTCGCCCGCGCGGCGCTTGAACCCAAACTCGGCCTCGCGCGGAATCGTCGCGTCGTCGAGCGAGGCGATGTGGCGCATCACCTTGCCGATCTTCGAGTACTGTGCAGCGCCGGATCCAAAAAGAAGGCGCGGCGAAGGATTAAAAAGTCGGGGAAGGGACGGGTGGCCGAGCATAGATAGGCCAAAACCCATGTTTGAGGAATGGAGAAAAATTGCGCAGCCGTGATGAATATCAAAGGAGAAGAGGTGTACCGCCGATAAGGATTCGAAGGTGAGAGCAAAATGTAAACGGATGTCAGAAAAAAAAAGTGTAGAAGGGGAAAATGTGCAGGGTGAAGGAGGGTGAGCAAAGATCAGGGCGGTACAATGTAATTATGCAACAAATGAAATGGAAAGGCGCAGAAATGGTAAAGCAAAGGAGGAAAAGGTGAGCGATGAGCAGCAACATAGAGTCAAATGTGAACAACGCACAGTCAAGTATTCCACCTTGATCTCCTGCGTTTCGAGTTCTTTAAACAGCGAATCGCTTGCTTCCAAGTCCTGCGATAAAGATCAGCATGCGTGCGAGCACAAGCAAGACATGAGCAGGAGGAAAGGGAAGAGAAAAGTGACAAACAAAACAGAACATGATGGTATGTAGCATCTCAACACATCTGCGAAAAGAAAGGACGGAAACGCTCAGGCTGAGATAGTCCGGCGAGCGGTGACAGGTTATACGCGATGCTCTTCCGCGAGCTCTAATCGAAACAGTGCGGCGCAGACATGCAAACGGTCCGATGCCTGCGCCGTAGCCAACTTGGCACGGGGCGGCACGAGACCAAGAAATGATGGTGCACGATCCTACGCTCTGCGGCGCGATACCGTAGCGTACGCACCACGGCCTGAATTCTCAGCGCGCGCGCAGGACCTAGCACCTTGAATTCTCGACGCGCACGGGATCCAGCACCAGGACGCACGATCCCCAATCTTGCACCGTACAACGGGGCGTGCGGAAATGCCAAGTGCGAGCGGACCGCGAGTGTTTGTGGGCCCGCAGACATGCAACATCGCCGAGGAGGAAATCCACGAGCGCATATCCGTCCCAGACGACGTCTGGACACACACTCTGAACTCGAGCGAGCTCTGCCCATCTCGCGCTAAGCGTCCAGCACGCACGCGAGACACTCCTAAGCAGGTGTGCGTCGCGCCAGCAGCCGCAGATCCAGTACGCGACTCGGCCGAGCGCACCAGACGTAGCCCCAGCGGCTCACCATCGCGATGCGCGAACGCCCATGAAGCCCCACAACTGGGCCAACAAAGAGCACGACGCCCGGGGAGGCGTGCAAAAGCCACTTGCCGCAATTTCGTGCGTACTGGCGCAACTTACCCCGCGTATGGGCGCACCTTGACACGCCGGGCCTGCTAGCGCCGAGCACAGAGGCCCGCGTCCGTCAAACATGCGTGAGCATCGGGCAAGCGCGACCTCACGCATGCGCAACACAGAACGCGGTATCCGCAACCACGAATTCCGCAGAACAGCCTGCCGCGGGAAAGAACGCCCACTCTGCATAACGGATGCACGAGTTGGACCAGCAAGCTCTGCTCGCGCAAGGCGCGAGACGGATGTGGCAGGCACTAGGCAACGTGCCCAGCGCGCACCTCAACCCGCAACCCATGCTCGTGCGCTGTGAAGGCGCGCGGCGTGCGGTGTACGAGCCGCCACACAAGGAAACGAAGAGAAGACCAAAGAAATCGTGAAAACGAGAAAGGAGCGCAAATCGTCGTCGGGAACACTCGGCGACAGAAAGTATGCAAGAAGCGATGCAGAGTCGCGCGACCGGCGCGGATAGCGCGCAAACTCGGCGCACGGCGCGGTTCGGGG
Source organism: Auricularia sp. M13 (assembly GCA_037042915.1). Taxonomy (NCBI): domain Eukaryota; kingdom Fungi; phylum Basidiomycota; class Agaricomycetes; order Auriculariales; family Auriculariaceae; genus Auricularia; species Auricularia sp. M13. The sequence continues at coordinate 183,373 of CM073201.1, forward strand.
AATGGGCTAGCGATTTCCCGCCCACACAACGTACGCGGATGGCAAACTCGTGCATGGTATGCAATGCCGCCTCGCGTGCTGGCAGAGACAGGCATCGCAGACTTGGAGTACACGAGCAGCGGGGTCATGACCCCACCCAGACTGCTTGCACAGCCAAACAATGCGGATCGCATGCGCATGCCTTCGCAGCACAATACGCCCGGAGTTCATGTGCAGAAAAGGGTGGGGGAGCAAAACAAACAGAGAGAATTGAAGAAAAAATAGCGAAATGGAAAGCCAAGCGCGGGAAAGCGGAACGAAGGTGCCAAGCGACGAGGTGAAAGCGTGACGAACCTTATCGGCTGGCGTGGTTTTGCTCAGGAAGGTCTTTTGGAGGGCATGTCGTACGGATTTGATGTGGGCGGCACCGGGATCGGTCTTCAAATGCGCTACAGACGAGCGTTAGTGAGTCTGACAGTGAAAAGATAACGGAGGAGAGTTGAAGCCAGCAGAATGCAGTCGAAATGAATAGAAAAAGGTAGCAAAAGTGCGAAAAACGACAGGGGAAGACGCACCATACCGCTCGTCGTCGTCGTCCTTCTTCTTCTTGTCCTGCACGGGGGCAGCGGCAGCGGCGTCGTCCTCGCTCTCGACGGTCTCGGCCGACAGGCCATTCTTCTTGCTCGTCCGTCGCTTCTTCTTGGTCTGCCCCCCGGCGCCGTCGGGCTTGCCGACAGACGAGCGGCGGCGCTTCTTCTTGCCGTAGCTGTCGTCGTCGTCCTCCTCCTCGCCCGGCTCGCCGCCGTCGTCTCGCGACTCGTCTGCCTGCGAGATTTGCCAGAATTTTGAGATACTTACACTTAAAATGCGAGGGAAAAGCTAAAGAAAGGACGCACGATGCGCTGGGCGATTTCGTCGTTGATGGTCGCCTCCCAGGAGGTGGGGTCGAGCGCGACCTGGTAGCCTCTGAGCAGCTCGCCGGAGCGCTTCGCGCCCTTGGGAGCCTGGATGTACTTCTCGATCTCGTCGCGCGGCAGGGGTTGGATGTCGCGCGCCAGCAGCCATGCACTTTGTAACAAAAAGTAAGAAAGTAAGTAAGTAAAGAAAGTAAATAATGCAGAGAGGGAGGGAGGCACGCACTAGTCGCCGGCGGGGAAGAAACGCACACAGTAGTGCTTTTTGCCGCTCGGGCGCTCCTCGGTGACCTTGTCCGGCACGCTCTCGGGGTCGACGACCTGCGCGGCGGGGACGGGCTGTTGGTCAACGCGCTCGGCAACGACGACGAGGCATAGACGGACCATGGCGGGCCAGTGGGGGTAGCCTTTGAGCTTGGCGAGGACGATGTCGCGCACGGCGTACGAGCGCGCGTCCGCGCCGTCCTTCTTTGTTGCGGGCAGGCTCGTCATCGCGTGCGGCGGCGGCGAGGGGCGACTGGAGGCGGGCGGGAGAGGCGCGATGGATCAAATCCAACACGATAGCACCCGACAAACTCCGCCGCTCGCTCCGCCCGCCCGGCCCCGTCAACATCGGCAATCCCGCCCGACGCCCCCGACGCGCGTCCCGCCCGACGCCGGCGCGGGCGAGCGATACCCCCTTGGCTGTGGTGCGTGGCGGACGAGGAGTGCGGTATCCCCGTGCGCCGGATGAGCCCGCGTTTACTTGGTGTCGTCATGACGCAGGGACCGAGCAACCTGTGCGCCGCGCTGTGCATTGGGGAACGGACTTGTGCACCGCGGCCGAAACGAGTGCGCGAGCGAGGTGCGCTGTCACAAGCGTGACAGGGGCACGGCGGGAACGTGGAACCGCGAGCGTCGCCGGCGTGTGACAGCATGCGCATATGCTACAGCCTGTCAGTCGGACGCGCTGGCGGCCACTGGCAGGGTGCATATGAGCAGCCAGCGCGCGTGAGATGTCCGTGGTACATGTGCGAGCGTTGAGAGCAAAGAACGATCCCGCCGATTCCGACCGAGCTCATGCCAGGGGTCATTCAGTCGGCGACCCTTCCTCTGCACGGGATTTCGTGCGTAATTCTCCCTCACTCTGATGCGCTTCATCCAATAGCCACTAGCGTCATTATCTGTACCCTTCTGGACGAAGGAAGAGCTGCTGGAGTGTTCCGAAAGTATTTCTCCAGCGCGAGCGAAGCGCCTCTGAGCAGCCCCTCGAGCCAATCGCGATTCTCCCTAATTGCAAGGTTGACTCTGATGCATTCGAGCCCAGCGTCCTGCTACTGATTGCAGGTACAAGCGCGCAGAGTCGTGCGCCTAGTTGTCGTACTTCTCCTCCTCGACCGCTACGTATACAAACCACTCCCGACTCGTATACCGTCGCTGCTGTCCCAGAAAATTAGCGAGTAAAGAGTTTAAGGGTTGGAACCGTGCTCATATCATTTGCGAAGTGACTAATCGCCTCATCCCGCAGCCACTGTACTGAATCCGTTGGATATCTTACAGCGACCCCAAGTTCCAGCGCCCGCTCTGCGTTAAATCAAGGGTCACATGCAGGCGCCGTCGCCCGGGTAGACCCGTCCAACACGAGCGCTTCCTTCCTTCTTACCGGCATCCATGACGTCCGACGCGACGCTGAATTCGCTCACAACTCGCCCTTGTCCTACAGGTGGCGGACGACTAGCTAGGGGACACTTCATGCACAGCACGTCCTACATAGGGGTCCGTAAGGCTCGTCCTGTGGACGGCATGCTCAAACACTACACTAATTTGCCCGCTTAACGGTACGTCTTCCTTGACTTTTCACCACCTACAGTCCAGTGTTGCAACATACTACGCGCCATGGTTGCGCGTTCCGCGGTCTCCCTGGGATCGTACACCCCACAGCACCCCCCCTGCGCCGCGAATCTTGTCGTTTACGTCCAAGCCGGCCTGCGCTCGTTAACACTGGGCGCTCACAATCTATAGAGTACAATGTAGTGCGGGCCTGCACTTTGAAATCCTGTGTAAACCAGAACAAGGCTCGGCGACCCGCAAAATCGGCGTACGATACAAGGCGTTGCTGATTTATGTAGACCACCACCATCGCGCGCCGCTCCGTCCTTCTCCGCTCACATCGCTCTCCCTTCTAAGTACCCCCTTTCTTCTCTGCCACTAGCATTCATGCAGCTATTACTACTACTACTGTATTTCGACGCGGGCATAGACAACTTCACACGCATGGCAGCCATCGAGCCCCGGCGCCGTGCTGCTTCAACTGTTCGTCGAGAAAGTGATCGCGCATTGCATCCTAGCCAGCCCCGTTGTGTACAGGCCCACCCTTCATACTATACGTCCGAAATTTTCCCATTGTGGCGACGTTCTGGTTCCAGATCTAGAGCCAGTATATGCTCGTCGTCCTGTTGGCCGGCGAATTTGTGTACAACTATTTCGATCGAATAGGGGCTCTCCGCGCATGTTGGCCCGGTGCCCCGCTTGTCGCGACTAGCTAGTGAGTTTGAATTGGCGACGCAGTCCGGGACAGGCTCGACCGCGACTGTCCCAGCGGGGATCGGCAGTTCACATTCGACTTGCCCAACAGGATCGCCCGCGTTGAGCCCGAGCTGTTCTCCGCGAGGGTCAACTCTGCGCACGGTTGCTGCCAGTGGTTCCTCGACGCCGTATGGATCATTGAACTTGAAGCCTTCGCTTACTGGCGTTGCAAGCTCCGGACTACGAACGCTGGCACGGTGCAAAGCCTGGGACGCTACGGAATGGCCGGCCGCCTGTTGTTCTGGGAATGCGAGCTGCAGAAGATGATCGAGTGCAGGGCTATAGTCTCGGATAAAGACGGTGGCAAAACCCATCTTTGATATAACGTGGGCAACCCAGTCAACGTCCGGCAGCGGCGAGCACAACAGGTCGACGGATCGCCTCAACAAGGCCGCATAGAGCCCCAAGTGTGGCACAGCGTATGGTACTGATTTCCTGGCGCCGATGATGCTGATCACATGCATAAGCAACTTCGAGACAATGAGACGAATATGAGCAGTCTGAGGGGACTGGTCGCGTAACCAGAGCAAGAACGTCGCGCAGAGATATCCCACAAGCTCATTTTCATAGAGTCGATTGATGCGAATGTGCCCGGCCAGGTCGCTGAGAATCCGACCGTACTCCGCGGGACTGGCACGTCGCGTGGTGCCAGTGGTCCGCATCAAGGATCGAAAGCTACGAAGAAGCACATATAATACCTCTAAATACTCATCTTATGAGCTACAAAGTTTGAGGTTGACGGAGCGACTTGCCTTTCCTGACCGCATTCGGGTGGCTATAATAACTCATGCGAGTCCCCCGATAAATCCTCCATATACGATGTGCATCATCTGGCGATAGCCCGGGTAAGGCCTGGCAGTACAGCAACAGCAGGTCATTCCGATTAGTAGTGGTCTTCAGTGCATAGGTCAATACATGGGCCAGAGTTACGCCTTTGGAGGTATAGGCAGAGGGATGCCCGGCCTCGACAAATGGGAAGCGGTAGGCAGAGAAATCCACGTGCACGACGTCAATGTGCACTCTAGCACTCTCAGTCCAGGAAGTCCATCTAGAAATAGTGCTGACATGTGTCCATACGCAGTGCCAGACCAAGTTATGCAAGTCTTTCCGGTCCATCGTATTTACGAGCCAAGCGAGCCCACGAAAGGCAGACGACGGCCCAGGATTAGTACCTACGCGTGAGATATTTCTCAGCATCTCATGGTACAGCACATCGAAAGAGATCCACGAGTTGGCTGTAGTTGTGCTCCTATGTTTAGCAGCTCTCCATGGCCAGCGGCCCGACACCTTGTTGAACAGACGAAGAACAAGCCATGCTTGGGGAGATTTGTACGCGCATTGCCAGCGGAACACATTTGCGCTGGCACTACCCATAATGGAAGCCCCGTACTGAATAGCAGGAAGGAAGGTAGTCGCCGAGTAAAACAGCAGGGCAAGACCGGCGACTGTAGTAACGACTGCCGCAACCGCGGTGTGCAAGCGGCCAAGGAGCTCCAGGATACCGAGAATGAAGAGCTATAGCGCAGCCTGAAGAAGCAATGGGATAGTGGATATGATCTCTGCTACCTTCCACGCCTCGAGTCCCTCAAATTTCATCTGTCGCAGACCGATGTACTGCCTAGGAGTTTGGCCCGCGTCGCGTCTGAATTCCTGAACCCATTCCTTGCATAGAATGCCCACAAGTGCTGCAGAAAGGCTGAGAGTCAAGGACAAGAACCAATAGGTATTGATTCGCGCGGCTGTTGACGGCGAGAGCCCCGGACCCACGGTAGCCGGTACGGGCGCGGCCAGAAATTTCGCCGTCTGATTTGGAGAAAAAACCTGGACAAAGCGAGCCAAGAGCTCAGCGGACGGATCAGGCTGCTTCTGAAGCCACTGGTATGATTCGACGCTGAACGCAGTCACGACAGCAGAGAATAGACCAGCCTGCGTTGCACCGTTAGAACACTGCCGATCAGTAATGAGAGCAGCAAAGACCCACAAAAACAAGCAGTGTATCGATTTCTTCCCGAAATCCCTTGCACATATCGTCGTCGTGTTTTTCAATCAGTTTAGCGCACTGCTGCCACGACTCGTCCTCGCTCCCTGGGGGCGGCAACGTTGGCGACGTCGGTGCCTGCTCAAGCAGTGGGTCCTGCCAGTAGAAGTAAGCCCACAGTCAGAGGAAAAAAGGTTTTGAAAGCACATTGAACAGTTCGTCAAGCCGTTTACCACCAGGCTCCCTCAACCAATCGCTCATTTCTTGCCGATACTATCGAAGGATGATTAACGCAGGAAAATCAGGAGGTTGGGCTTAATCTACCTGCGTCTGCAATTTTTTGACTGGTCTAGCACTATGTTCGCGTTCTCCGGTCCTCACAATAGCGAAGCTGGTGCTTGGTAGGTAGGTAGAATGAGATGGTAGGTTGACAAGCCGAATCGGGTCGGATCGTTGCTTCCACACTCCGCTGTCCGGACTCAGTTCCGTCCGCCTGCCGCAACGTTTACGACTTGGACCACCAGTTCCGCGAGGCCACCTACACAAAAGTTTCTGAGTACATCATCCTGGATCAAGCCATGCACCGCACGTACTTAAGAGGTCTGGTCAGCCCACAGTCGAATTGATTAATTACTCTGATTTGACTTGATTTATCTGTGCCCGTCTTGGCCTGCGCACTGGCCATAGCACCCCGCAGTGCTCGAAGCACCTTGGCGCATGATAGTAAGCAGTATATGACCCGTAGGAACAAGGCGGGGGCATTCTGTCCGGTGTCTAACAGAAATACAACCCACCACGCTTGCACCACGCGGCCATCGCAACGCCGCAGTACTTCCTGAAATGGTACGTGGTGGTCCATGATTAGCCCTAGTACAACGTTGCTTCACTTCCGTGGTGCCGTTGTAGTTTTCTTCTATATAAACCGCTGCACCCTCAACTCGAACGCACCAAGAATCCAAGACGCCATCATGTTCGCGCAGCTTCGGCACAAGTTCTACAGCATCGACAATGCCACCCGCTATCTTCTGACACCGGCCTGGCGTGGCGACTTCGGCTTGCTGCTAACTGCCCAACAAGTCGACGCCGTAGCTCAAGGTCGCGAAACGGTCCGCTTTCACCTGCTTCCTCTCTTGCGTGCGAACCTTCATCGCATTACCGCGCTCAGCATTTCTCTCCCCGAGTCCGTTACCGCGGACGTCTACAGCGCTCTGGACAGCCCCGCTCCGCTCCTTGAGCGATTCGAGCTTGACATGCCCAAGGGTTGGACCGGCGAACTCGATTCTCGCTTATTTGCATCCGCACCAGGCATTTTGAAGGCCGTTTATCTCACCAACGTCGCTTTCCCCGCGGACCGTATACGGGCATTTTCAAACGTGCACTTCTTGTCCTTCACCTTCGAGGGCGTGCTGCCCAACGCCGAACGGTTCTTTCCCCACTTCTCATCCTTGCAAGAGCTGCAGATCGACCTTGAGGACGTCCAGACCGATGTTTTCGGATTCGCATTCGCCCTACCTATGGTTCCAGGAGACCCGGAACGGTCAACGTTGCTGGAAGTGCAGGCGCGTATGCCCGCCAAGAGCCTGTTCTTTGCGCATTTTCCCGTCATGATCGCCATGAAAATTCCGGACATGCAATGGGACATCGACGATAAATGGTCCGGCAACCTGCCCGATGACCTCTCGCTCTTCATCTGCGTCGCACTCTCCCAGCCGTTATATGTCTGCCTGCAGGGCGTGCGCGTCCTTCTACGCTCGGGGCGGACTAATGCCACTCGCCGTGTGGACATGCTTTCCAACGAGATGCTCTCCCGCGCTCTTCTGTATCCCGAACCCGCCCCTGGGTGGCTCCCTCAAGACATCGATGTCTTCGGCGTCTCGACCGCGCAGCTGGTGGAGCTGTCTGCGATGTTCGTGAACCTGAATGCCGTGGAGGTTTTGGCCATTCGCTGCGATGAAGCGGGCCACGCCGCGAAGGAAGGGCCGGCGTTTCCACTCATTATCCCAAGGAAGCCTCTACGCTGCTCTGCCGTCCGCATGCTGGTCCTGGAAGACGAGCTCGGGACCACTCGCCTGCCCATACAAGCAATCGCTGACTTTATCGACAAAGGCATTGATCGCGGCGAGAACGCTGGAATCCCCCTTGATCTCATGGTGAAGAGCGTCACTCTCCTGGGAGAGCTCGATCTTCTTGGCAGACGTGTTCAGCGGATCTTTGCATGCGAATCGGACGACACGAGCGGCTGGCTGAAAGGCCTTGTCGAGCATGATGGCACAAGGTGCAATCCTAACGATTATGGGCGACGCGAGGCTGGGGAAGAAGCGCGGAGTGTTGTTCTCGTCGCTCAGATCTGTATGGATGGTGTTGTGCGGCCGACGGACATCGGTAGGCAATGTGAAACGACTTATAGTGCGCAGTGACAGGGACGCATATTACTGGGCGGGTTTTCGCAGCTTTGGAACCTGATGTATATTGTCCAGCTCTAAAATCATATATCTTCATGAAAGATCATGTGAATGTGTTGATGACGCGACAGACTGGGTTCTCAGCCATTTTAAGGCGTATGATATGATCACTGCTTTACCGAAGAATCGACGACAGTAGTTGGAGATGCTTCTTCGAGTCAGCCGCGACGCCGCAAGGTGTAATATGCGTCGGCTCGAAGCAAGCTTTGCTGTACTCACAACCAATGTTCTGGGTGCCGCCTATCAACCGGGCAAAAGTCGGGCAAAAGCCCCACCCAACGCAGAATGTGGCAGAATTGAGTCGTCCCACATACTGCATGGTCATTGCAAGACGGAATATCTCCACGACGACGTTCATTGAGCTGGCTTGAGATTAGCCACAGCCGTGTTCAACTCGGTTCGCGGGACCAATTTACCCCAGATTGCGCGTTGATTCGCTGCGCAAATTGTGCGGCGGAGAAATCCCGGCTTCCATCGACCTTGAAACGTCGACAGACCATCTTCGCACGGCGTAACGCAAGACGAGCTCGACGACCGCTGAGGTCATTACCGTGCTACATAAAAAGCCAAGATCTGACTCTGCGTAGCAACGTCAGATCGACCGACCCTCCGCACACACGCATAAGATGAAGATCGCCGCTCTCGTCGCATTTGCCGCACTGGCTCAGTCCGTGTCTGCTCACTGTACGCCCGCTGCTCCTTAGCCTCGGTTAACGCTGAGAAGCGAGTGTCGTAGACATCTGGACAACCCTGATCGCGGGGAGCACGACGTCCACCGCGGCGGTGCGCCAGCCGCTGAACAACTCGCCCGTCACGTCCGTCTCGGGGAGCGACTTCCTGTGCAACGTCATCGGGACGCCGGCCTCGCAGACCGTCTCCGTCGCCGCCGGCTCGACCATTGGCTTCAAGCTGGACAACACCATCTACCACCTTGGCCCGGCCGCTATCTACCTCGGCAAGGTGCCCAGCGGACAGACTGCGGCGAGCTGGGACGGCTCTGGTGCGAACTGGTTCAAGGTACGTCGCAGTCTCGCAGAGTGGCTTCTGGGAGAAATTCTTGCTCATCAATATATTTGTACTGTATCTGCAGATCGCTGAATGGGGCGCGACGTACCCGCAAGGGCGCAACGCGGCCATGTCGTTCGCGGACTACAACGCGAGCCAGCTCACGGCGACCATCCCGAGCAGCATTCCCAGCGGAGAGGTTCGTCCGAGCTGCCTTTAGCTCCCGCGCGGATTCACTAACGTGTTGAATGACTGCAGTACCTCGTCCGCATTGAGCAAATCGGTCTTCACGTCGTCGGCGCGCCACAATGGTACATCTCCTGCGCGCAGATCAATGTCACTGGCGGAGGCTCGGCGAACCCGGCCAAGGTCTCGCTGCCGCCGTATAGCGCAAACGACCCGGGCCTCACGGTCAGCATCTACACGACACCTGCGCCGGACTACGTCGTCCCTGGCCCTCGTCCGTTCACCGGATGAGTGACTTGAGAGATCTTGTATATATTTCTTGATCATGATGAAAAACGTCGCAGCCATGATTGAGTCCTGTTGTCTGAAGCCGATCAGAGCGCGTTTCGTGCAGTAGGATGTCAAGTCTATTGTCGAGGCTGGATCCAGCGCGACGTGAGGCTCCGTGACCATACGTCATGAAGCACATGTGCACAGCAAGAGCTCGAGCGTACGAGCTCGTGTGGGCAAGGGGGTGATAGATTATCGTTCGACGATGAGTGTAAGCCATTGGGCGCCTAGTTGGAGGTGGAACGAGCCAAGGACCTAACAGCAGCTGAACGCGAGCGCAGAAATTAAGCGATATCGCAGCAGCACACAATTGAGCCCCAAGAGGCGCGTGAGCCAGCATGGACAAGGAAAATCTGGATCCTGCTCCCGAGAAAAATATGTTGTAGGCGACGATCGCGACGCGTTGCCAGCACAGAGCTGGTAGATGAAAGCAGCGTTTCCTGGCTATAGTCGTCCAGGTTCAAGTAGCAGCGGCTTAAAGCATGACAAAGGATAAGTAGGGCGCCCAGACAATTAGGACTTGTCGCTGACGGTCGCGAAGTAAAAAAAAAAACCTGAATGCAAGTCGAAGGTCGGGGTCAAAGAATGGATGCATCCGGCCGGTCGGCCGAGACCCGCTGCGCCGCGTTCCGTCTCGTCGGCCGACCGACATATATAAGGACGGCGGCCTCGTAACATCGCTCCTGACGCCCCTCTAACTGTTTTTCAGACCGTCCGTGTCAATGCTAGCGCTTCCGATGCTCGCATCCGATCGCAGCACCTGGCTAACTACTGGCAACTACTTCACTTCCTGAGCTGACAGGGTGCAAATCAGTTCTTCGCTTGGACCGAAGGCGCCGTTCACTTCGGAGTACATACGTCATAGTGCGCCTTTGTATCTCGGGGATGCTCGGAGACGAATATAGTCCTCGGGTGAGGACGGGCTGACAGGTCTCGTGATCAGACTCACGTCACGAGCGACAATCGCACTTTCGTCGACCTCTGGGCCTGTGCACTCGAAAATAAGTACTCGCTATGTGCTCCAAGGGTCATCATCCTGTCAGAGGTGCCTGATTTTCGAACTGCTTGGTGTTTATATCTCTCGCCCATGACGATGCGATGAGGGCCGGCGGGAGCACCCGAGGGCTCCCAGGCTGTTCCGTAGCGCATGGCGTGCTCGTCCTCTTGAAGTGCATTTTTCTCTCCACCCAGCTGCGTGCGTACCGTCGTTCATGATCTCAATCGACGCGTTTCGCGTTCCGATAGGTGACTGTGCGAAGGGGATGGCCTGATTTTGTCGCGGACGGCGGAGACGACGGCGCCGGCGGGCGGGAGGACGCGGACGTCAACTGCAATGACTGGCGACCACCCGAGGTGTCCCAAGCTGTTCCGTGCCGGGCAACGTTCTCGCCCGTTGAAGTGCATTTTTCTGCTCATCCAGCTGCGTCTACACCGTCGTTCATGATCTCAATCGACGCGTTTTTGCTTCCGATAGGCGACTCTGCGAAGGGGACGACGGGATTCCGTCGCGATCGGCGGGGACGACAGCGCCGGCGGGCGGGAGGACGCGGACCCACACCGTGTCAAGCGCGCGATGAAGTTGGTTGGCCTCGCCGCTGATGCCGACTGTCCGTGTATAAAGCCGCCCCGCAGCGTCTGGCCCCCGCATCTCGAGACAGATCTCGCCAACGCACACAGCGACGCGCAGCACGGGCTGAAAACGGCCTCGTAGACTCCTTCCCGGCTCTCCAAGAATCCAACCCCCACTCAGTCCCGGCTTTTCTTTTTCTCGTCTCTCGTCCTCTCTCGCTCTCCATCTCGTCTCTTTTCACGGGTTATCCAAGGCACACCCGCACAATCTAATATGGACGCTTCAAAGGACTCCAACTCGAAGGCTTCGGCGCAAAAGTCTGGCAAGGAGCAGTACTCCAACACACAGCAGTTCTTCAGTCAGTACCTGTTCTTTGTACCGCGCGCGAGGATTGCTGATGCCTGGACCCTAGTGAACTTCCTCATGGGCGGTGTTGCTGGCGGTATCGCAAAGACGGGCAGCGCGCCGATTGAGCGCGTCAAGATCCTCATCCAAAACCAAGGTGCCATGCTGGCGTCCGGGCGTCTCACCCACCCGTACAAGGGCATCATCGACTGCTTCCAGCGCACCTACGCCACCGAGGGCCTCGCGAGCTGTCCGTGTTTCCCTGGCATCTACGCGCATAATTGATTTGACACTGTGCTATGTGTAGTTTGGCGCGGCAACGGCACGAACGTCATCAGGTACTTCCCCACGCAGGCCCTCAACTTCGCCTTCCGGGTGCGTTTCAGCATGTCATTTTGGTATTATTCGCGCTCAAACTTGATCTAGGACACCTTCCGCAGTCTCTCGCCGTACAAGAAGGACGAGAACTACGGCCTCTGGTTCGTGGGCAACCTCGTCTCCGGCGGCGCGGCAGGCGCAGCGTCCTCCGTCTTCGTCTACTCCCTCGACTAGTGCGTAGCGCAAGTCTTCCCTTTCATACTATTCATATAACTGATTCACGGCAGCGCTCGTACCAGGCTGTCTGCCGACGCGCGCTCTGCCGGCCCAGACGGAAAGCGCCAGTTCTCGGGTCTCATCGACGTTTACAAGCAGACTCTGCGCACGGACGGCTTCGTCGGGCTCTACCGCGGCTTCATGCCCAGCATCGCCGGCATCATCGTCTACCGTGGAGTCTAGTGCGTCGGCTTAGCTGTGCTCAACATACACCAGGATTAACATGTTTATCACAGCTTTGGAGGATACGATACCATCAAGTCAGTGCTTGTCAAGCCTTGCATATCTTCATGACTGACCTCGCGCAGGGAGACCTTCCTCACCGGTAGGCTGCAGGGCAACTTCTTCGCTGCCATGGCTGTGGGCTGGGGCTGCACGACGGTACGTCCATATACTTGGACAGAAAGCTCCGTGCTGACGCTGCTGTAGCTCGCCGCCATGGCCTCGTACCCTCTCGACACGATCCGCCGCCGCATGATGATGACCTCGGGCACCAACGTCAGTCACGCCCCTCCGAGTCGTCGCACGTCCTGACCTGAGTGTACTCCCTAGACGCACTACAAGAACTCGTTCGACGCCGCCCGGCAGATCATCGCCAAGGAGGGCGCGAAGACCCTGTTTGCTGGAGCGGGCGCGAACATCGTTCGGTACGCTGCTAATTCTTCCACCTCCGTCCTCACTCAATGACTGACTGCGTATCGGAAGTGGCCTCGCCGGCGCTGCCGTCCTCGCAATGTACGACCAGTTCCAGGCGCTCGCGTTCGGTACTGTGTACAAGGGCTCCGCCTAAGCCTACAGAGAAGGGAGCCGCGTCCCGACTAGTATGCGGTAATCTCGACTCGAACAATGTCACTCAGTGTAGCTATTTTGCAATGATACATATTTTCAAAGCCTCTGCACACCTGCCATTGTGCAACAACCCTGAAATGAGAGGAAGATACTGCGAGGCACATTGTCACGACACGGGGCAAAATTACCTATGATTCAAAATCCGCCATGTTGGATGAGCGAATGAGAAGCCTGACCAACTTGTCAGGAATTGTATGTGTGGCATTGCGACCATTCATCGCTCAATAGTCCAGGCCACTGTCAAGGCACTGGCTGTCACGATAAGATTGGTTTATCACATCGAGGGTGGAGATTGATTATCAGATAATGACTGATAGAGTTGTATTCCGCGCATGTGACAGTCGATTGTCAGTGGCTGTCTTGCTATAAGAGCTCTATGGGCTCCAGATAGCCCTAGAATCACGTCCCTCACAGCCCAGTAGTGTACAGGGACGACCACTCACCTGAGAATTTTTTTTTGGAAGTTTTTATGCTCTGGTTTTTGCTCCCCGATATTGGCCGGGATTAAGATGGTCGCACTAAACTGGTAATCAGAATCTTATCAGCAGAGAGGAAGCACTTGGTCACACGCCGGCGAACAGGGACGCGCAAGCACGGCTTCTGCACTAAGAACTCGAGACTCCCACCTATTCCAAGTTGGTGCGTCGAGCCGCCACTAATAAGCCGGGAATGTAGAACTGGCACGGCCATTTCCTCATCCTATCATGCTCGGCCATCCCTTGACTCGTCAGCTAGCGAAGCGCGTGACTTTCTCCCCGTCTTTCAACAGAACTCTTGTCGTTCCGGCCGGCGCACTCGGCCGACGTGCGTACCCTCAACAGGTTTCCCAGGTGAGTATATATGCAACGAGGCGAGATGGGTTGATCTGATAACACCCTCACTTGCGCACGATGTCTGGACAGCCATTCTCCCCTCGCATCGCGATCATTGGCGGCGGCCCAGCGGGGCTCGTCCTGCTCAACGTACTCGCACGCAACAACATCCCCGCCACCCTCTACGAGCGCGACGACGAGTTCAACACCCGCGCGCACCTCGGCGGCTCGCTGGACCTGCGCGTAGAGACGGGCCAGGCAGCGCTCAAGGCGGCCGGCGTGTGGGACGCGTTCAACAACAGCTCGTCCGTCGACCGGCAGGAGATTCGTATCGCCAGCCCCAAGGGCGAGATGCTCTTCCAGTGGGCGCCGCCGCCCGGCCGCACCGAGTCCGCGTTCCCCGAGATCGACCGCACAGACCTGCGCCGCATCCTCGTCGACGCCGCCCCGCAGGGCAGCATCAAGTGGGACCACGCCTTCGTCTCCGCTTCGCCCGTCCTTGGCTCCCACGAATGGGAGCTTACGTTCGCCAACGGCGAGAAGACCACCGTTGACCTCGTCGTCGGCGCCGATGGCGGCCGCTCCCGCGTGCGACCGCTCGTGTCAGACGCGAAGGTGCGGTACACCCGAGTCAATGGCCTCGAGTCGTCGTGGCCCGTGGTGCAGCACCCCGAGCTCGCCGCGCGCGTCGGCGGCGGCACGGTGTGGGTCCCGGGCCCGGGGCACAAGCTCATCTATTCGCAACGCCAGGCCAGCGGGCGCGTCGTGACGTACGCGTGGCTCGAGAGCGATGACGAGAACGAATTCATACGCGAGCCCGAGACGCGCGTGCCGCGGCTCCTCAAGTACTTCGAGGGCTGGGCGCCGTGGATCCACGAGCTCGTCAGCGCTGGAGACCAGATTCTCCCCCGCCCGCTCTACATGCTCCCTGTTGGCCACACGTGGCCGCACCGTGCTGGAGTCACGCTCGTCGGCGATGCGATGGATCTCATGACGCCGTTTGCAGGCAAGGGCGCCAACACCGCCATGCTTGCTGGCCTCAAGCTCGGCCAGGCTCTGGCCGCAGCCCGTGGCGGGTCTAAGGAGGAGTTCGATGCGCAGGTTGCGGCGTACGAGAAGGAGATGTTCCCGCTGGCCAAAGCTGACGCCGAAGAGACCGAGATGATGATGCAGGGTGGCATGTTTGGCGAATACGACGAGCAGAAGCTTGTTGAAAGCGCGAAGCAGAGGTGGCAGTAATCTCTCTCGAGCGTGGGACTCACAGTTACAGTAGGTGTACTGAGCGTGATACCCCCTGTTAATTAGCATCGAACAAGCTCCCAAATGTGACAGCAAAGCCGCGACGAAGCCCACAAGGCAAGGAAAGATCGTAAAGCCTCGCGAGTCGATATGGACAGTCAGAACTGCAGAACCAGAGCCGCGGATGAGTGTTAAAAACGCAGCAACCATGGTACATTGCATGGTACATTGCGCCCCCTGATGTGCGCGGGTCGCCGTGAATGGGTGGTTGCATGGTGAAAGGCAGGAAACGGATTTGACCGGCAAGCGACCGAGTTCTTGTTTTACCCTTCGCATCGTTGGTCCTCCGGCACATCTGTCTGCGAGCGCTGCAATGGTCGAAGAATCCATGTACCTAAATTCGTGAAAAAATTTCGCTCCCTAACTAGTCAGCTCCAATTTCCATAGCCATTCCACCAGTCCAGAGCCATTCGTGCGAAAACCGATGGCGCACAGCTGATAGAGATTTGTTTAAGGAAATAGTATAGTCTGCGTAAACTGGTGCCTTGTTGACTGCGACTAGTATGTAAAAGTACGTTGGCACAGTGGTAGCTTTTCTGTAACCGGTCAAGATGTGTGAGAAAGCTATCCTGCTCGACCGTACTTCAAGCGTGAGCGCCAGGCTGTGCCCTTCTTGTCCAGGAGGGTGATTCCTTTTTCCTTCAGGGAGTCCGCCCACCTGACCATGGGGCTCGCTGCAATGTCGCGTCTATCGAAGAGCTATCAGTCTCACTCGGAGGGAGAGGCAGTGGAACGCTGAACGCACGGATGAACAGGCCACAAGGTGCAAGGTAGGACTATCTCCTGCAGCGCTGGAAGCATTTCGGGCTGGAGTGCGGCAAAGAAAGCCATTCCTTCTTCCGCTAGCTTTTTCAATGCATTCCTGCATGAGCATGAGCCCTCGATTCTCTACTTCGATAAACGGTGTGAATGACCTCGTCTCCCGAGGTTTCAGAATATGGGGGAGTAGTATTCTTCTTAGGGCTGCGTGCGACTGGCTCAATGCCAGGGCAGGCGGAGGTAGTTGCTGGTCCCTGCCCTAGATTAAAGCGTGAGAATCGGCTTGTACTCTGATTTGTAGGTGTCCATAGAAATGGGACTCACGCATGGATATGCAAGAATCAGTGTGTGAAGGTTCGGGCACAGCGATAGGACAAGCCCCATGTGCGCGGTGCGTGTGGCGACATTCTCCACTACCTGGCTGTGCGCGGCCATGAATCCTCGCAACACTTCGGGGTCTTCGAGTGGGGCGGTGAGAAATCTAAGACGCGGAAGGCTGGTTTGTGCGGGGTTTAGACCGTGGGAGATAGAGTTGAAGTATGAGGGGACGGACGTACTGCGCTTGTGCAAAACAACTGACCAACCAATGCGGTGGAAAGGACCCCAAGCTCAACTCCTCGAGCTGGGGGAGATGTATCACGAAGAGAGGCTGCGTGGCCAGTTTGTCTCTCGACGAATGAGCGTAGATTCTCAAGCGACGCAGTGCTGGGAAAGCAAACCACATGGTTGGCGGAGGGCTCGTCGCATCCAAGGTAATGTTGAGAGCGACAAGATTCGGTCCCACGGTGCATGTTGCTAGTTTCTCAACGCCTGGGATGTCGACACTGCAGTGGGCCAGCTGTCTGAGGCGACAAAGTCGAGAGATCAACTGGCGAATACTGGCGAAGTCAACGTAAACCCGCAGACTTTCCACGACTGAAGCAAGTTGTGGTTGACCATCGAGAAGATCTGAGAAACTTTGGATTGCTTCATCACTAGGAAGCGCTAGATGTCGCAGTGCGATTGGCGTGCAAATGTTCTGCAAAGACAATAGTGAATGCCATGAGCACCCAGCAGCGACACCAGAGCGAACTACGACTGACCCTGAAGAGCCGACACACCATCATATAGCGAATGGCACCTCGATTGGTAGTGATCTCTGCGAGGGGCCGACCTTCAGGGCTGCGAAAAAGTTCTATGTAGTCGTAGCATTGCACGAAGCCGCGTGAGAATAGGACGTGCTGAAGAATCGAAGTCCATATTTTCTTCTGAACATCCCGAGGTGCGTTTTGCATTGGAGGACCAAAGCTTGCGCTGGCGGCGAGAATACTGCCATGAAACGGTAAATGTCAGTTAATTAGAAGCATATGAGGCCTGAGTGGAGTGTAGTACTCACTCAGCATCCATCCGGTGACCTATCATTCGATTTGAATGTGTGATCAGGAAAGCCTCGAAGCGCGGGTCCGGGCCTCCGTGTGTATTGCGGTATTCGATGTGGACCTTGCAGCGTGGCCAACGTTCGAGAGCAGATTCTACACAACGAAAGTTGTATACGTCTTCGAGCTTCAGTTGAAGGTCTAAAACGTCAGGAATGGCGAAGAGTGCCTTCGCAATGTAAGGGAGTTCGAGGCTATCATCCGATATAAACAGCGTCGTCTGTAACAACGTGGTTATCTATGTGAATGAAGAAAGGAATTCGATGGATGCGCGCACCAGCTTAGTCCAGAAGGGCGCGGAAGTCTGGATGGCGTCCACCACGGCGGCTGTGTTTACGCCACGAGAATTTCCACTGAGCGGCGGCAAGGAGATAGCGAGGCAGGATGGGCTGATCGTCGGCAAGGCTTCACATACGGGTTTGACGTTGTCCGAGGCTACGACATCGAGGGACAGGTGCATTGCATGTAGATGCGTAGCAGTGCGTAGAATCTTTCCAGCGGCCACGCCAAATCCACCCTCGAGACGCAGCCTGTGGAGATACTTCGCAAAGCCAGGGGTCTTTTTGAGCGCCTTTGCGAGCGCATGAGCCTGTGCCGCAGATCGAAGAACGACGGTCTTGTACAACAAAGGCGTTGCAATGCGCATCCAGCGTTTGCACACGAGCAGAACGGTCGAATTCGAGTACTGGCGTCGACCAAAAGGCGACAGCCTCAGACCAGAAACGTCGAAGAAATCTTTATCAGAGACATCGAGCACCTGTTGCAGTATAATGTCGAGGGTTTCATCAGCGAGCAGATGGGCCATATGGAGATTTGGAAGCGGAAGATAGCGGTTCGAGGGTAACTTGAGTTCTGAAGTGGCACTGTCATGGCTGAGATGAACGAGACGTTCCAAACTCCGCTCAATTTTCTTCACGCCACCCACAACGTTAGCGTGGATAGACGCGAACGTGGAAGTGCCGCTGCGCTAACCGATAAGCTGCTAATATTTGCCCTTCAGAGTGCAGGGATAGCGATGCGCACGTGCCGTTCACGCGCAAACGATCCACTGCGAAAAATACGGCCTTTGACGTTTTACCTTTGCCGAGGCCACTGGTCAATGATTTACTTCATCCATGGATCTTCATGCAACCCGTAGTATCTCTGCTCTCGCAGGAGCTGCTGTGCCTTCCCCTCGAAATTCATCTACAGCCTCGACGCGGCTGATAGCCGACACCTGTTCCTCAGGGCCGCCTCATGACTACCCGCGCAGTCTTTCTGTTCTACTGCTAGGAATATGGCTGTCTCATTGATTATCTTCTAAGATGTTTGGTTCGTCGCGACTTGCAGAGTTGCAGTATGGTTTTCGAACCAGGGTGCTCTCGAGGCTTGCCTGCGTCCCGTACTCTGACTGCTGCAGTAGGGTGTCTACGCTGAGACCCTATCTCTTTCCAGTCTCATCCCTGGAAGTTGCGCATGTTTCGTGGCACCACAACTCTCCAACATCGCCTGCGCCTTTGGTTTTCTCTCAGCGTTGTTGTTTGCTCTAGATCTTGCCCGTAGCCGACGATTCAACCGGAGTGTTCGAGCTCTCCCCCGGCCACGAATGTGGCTACTGCGACGAAAAGTTCTTAGTGCGTCAGCATAGTCCAACGTCCATTAATCTCGTCTGATCCCGCCGACAAACGTCTAGAATCATCCAGGACGAATCCAGGGGCTTATGCCGCTACTGCAGCCGCAGCAAGATGCAAAGCCTATCGCGACGGCAGCAGGTGGAGACAAGACATGATCCTGTACGTGTATTGACTGAATGCGGGAGGCGCCTGGTGCGTCCCGAGTCGTGTGCTGGCACTGCGAGCATGCGGTCTTCTTAGTTCCAAACAGACAAACGAGGAGCCGCTTGCAGATGGCGCTCTGCAGCTGTCCGGTCCGTGTTGTTGTCCGACGAAGCGAGGAGAAGCATATGCGAGGGTCGTATTCTGGCTGTGCCCGACGGGCGCCGCGGGCATAAGCAGTCGTCAGGCAAGCTGAGAGCCAATAAATTCCTGGGCTCCCGCGGTGAGACTCGTTGGCTTTGCACTACGGGATCAGTGAGAAAGCCGATAGGAAGAAAAAATCAAGGTTGTTGTGGATCTGGGGATTGCTGAGCGCAGCTCGCGGATTGCTGCTGCAGGGATAGGCTGGCACAGCATTCGGAAGCAATGGGCGTGCCTGAGCAGCACATGCTAAGTCGGAGTCTAACGGAAGTAAACCGCTCTTTGTCACTCGTTGTCCTCGTCGTCGTCAGCGACGATGCCGCCGTCGCTCTACACGTTCCAGCAGGCCTATCTGGCGCCGCGGCTGCCGCCCATCACCGAGCTGGTGGGCCGACCGGGGCTGCCGATCGCAGCGCCTTGTCATCCGCATCACCAGGCGCACGCCAGGACGGGGTCGGGGACGAGCCAGGCGGCGCCGCCGTCGCCCAAGGAGAAGTCAAAGCTGTCGATCGGCCTTTTTACGTCGTTCAAGAGCAAGCGGAGCAAGGTACTTTCGTCGTCGCCGTTGCCGATCTCGACTCACTATCGGCAGAGAGACTCGCCGACGTCGCGCTCGCCGAGCCCCAGCGGCCCCGCCTTTCCGACGTCGTCCGCCCGAACGGAAGTCGACATGGACACGGGTTTATCGCCGATCCTGACCGCCGGCACGCTCTTCGGCGGCGGAATCCCGATGCTGGCCCGCAGCGACAGCGCCAAGAGTTCAAGGTCGCCGAAAGTCCGCTCGTCATCGCCGACGGCGACGAGCGCGCAGATAAAGGCGTCGTGCGGCCCGCCGCTCGCGCCGCCCAGGGCGCCGGGCATGATGGGCCTCAGCGGGCCGCCGCCGCCGTTCATCCACAAGCCGCCGCTGCCCAAGCTCGAGCGCAGCAGCTCGCTCACGAGCCCCAAGTCGCCCTCGCCCAAGCCGCGCCGCAGGCTGAGCCTCTCCGCGCTCATCAACCCGCCGCTGCGCAAGCGCCAGAGCAAGGAAGCCGTCGCCGCCGTCGACGCCGACGCCGACGTCGACGAAGTGAGCAGGCCGTCGAGCCCGGCGGACAGCATGTGGACGACGCGCACGACGAGCACCCGCCCGACCACCTACGCGCCCTCCGTCCGCAGCGCCGTCTCCGACCCGCTCTGGGCCGCCTCCTCCGTCGCGCTCGACATGTGCTGCGACGACGACAACGACCGCGAGCCCGACCGCGACCGCGACTCGAGCCCGTCCTCGTCGTCCCAGGACCCCAGGACGCCCGCGCCGCTCCCCCCATCGCTGCCGTCCATCATCTCCGGCCCCAAGCGCGACGGCGCAGCTCTCTCGCCCAAGTTGCTCGACCTGACCCTGGGAGAGCCCGCGCTGCCACCAGTCCGAGTCTACAACAGCACCATCAACAGCGCCGGCGCTGGTTGGGCCGATCCCTACGCGGCCGCCACCAGCTACAACCCCAGCGGCCCTATGCTCAATTTCGCCAACAACTCGGGCTTTGGCGGCGCCGGCGGCGGCGGTTCTGCTGGCCCAGTCCGCAGGCCGCGGGACGACGAGCAGCTCGGTTTCGCCAGCAACTCTGGCTTTGGCGGCGGCGGCGGTCCGGCTGGTCCAGTTCGCAGACAGCGTGACGACGAGCAGCCTCGCCGTGTACCGCCGCCTATCTCGCCGATGAACATGCCCGGCGCTGGCATTGGGCGGGACAACTTTCAGTTCAACCCGCAGCAACAGCAGCAGCAGCACTACCCGAACGCGTTCGATGGCGCGCCTCCCACGCCGACGCACTTCAACAACCATCAGCAGCAGCAGTCATACGTCCTGCCGCCGATGGACATGGGCTTCGGCGGTGCACACGGCAACAACGGCAGTGGTAACGGCAACGGCAGCAGCTTCTCGACCTTCAGCGCCAACCCTGGATTTGGCGGCGGTGGGCAATTCGGCACCATGGACTTTAGCAACACCAGCAGCATCGGCGTTGGTCACGGCCAGTTCGCGTTCCAGCAGCAGCACCCGCAGCATGCGCACCCGCCCGTCAACGTGAGCATCAGCGTCAACCTACCCGTCTCGCTGCAGATGCCGGCATTCCACCATCAGCAGCAGCCATACCAGCACCAGCAGCAACATCAGCAGCAACAGCAACGCCGCCAACAGCAATATTACGGCCAGAACAGCAACTCGTCGATGCAGCTGCCTCTGCCGCTGTCCAGCCCGGCAGGGATGGGCGGATTCACGAGTCAGCAGACGCCCTCGCCCTTCACAGCGTTCGACACCTTCTCGCCTACGAGCGCGCAGCTCCCAGACACGTTGCGCCGCTCGCATTCGGACATCTTTGGACCGTCGACCCTCCCGCCGCCCCCGTACTCGCAGACACCGCCCAGCCCGAGCCTGACGACTGCGAGCAGCGCGACGCTGCCCACGCCGCTGGATATGACGCTCCCGCCGCTCACGCGCCCGAAGGCGGAGCCCACGCTGCCGCCGCCGCTCCCGCCACCCGCGCCGACACCGAAGACCGGCGCGAAGAAGAACGCCAATGCCAAGTCGACGTCGAACCCGAAGAAACGCAAGGCGCCCGCGTACGACGAGGACGACGAGGAGTTCGACGAGCCCGAGGAGCCGGAGGCCGACAGCGATGGCAGCGAGTACGACCCGCGCGCGGAGCGGCGGCGCAATGCCGCGGCGAGCACCGGTTCCCGGCGCACGAGCAGGAAGAATGCCACGCCGGGCGCGGGGCCGACGTTCAGTGTTAATGTCGGCGGCGAGGAGGGTGGTGGGGGTGCCGGTGGGGGCGGGACGGGCAGCAAGAAGCTGCTAGAGTGCGAATATTGTGGGAAGCGCTTTGAGCGTATGAGCGTGCTCAAGGTGCGTTTCTCGTTCTCTTTCTGCTCTTATCGTGGGCTAATGGTTGTTTAGACGCATCTTAACTGCCACACTGGCGCTAAACGTACGTCTTGCTTTTCTTTACTCGGTCTGTGTCGAAGCGCGGGGCTGATGAGGTGGAATAGCGTATGTGTGCACCGTGCCGGGCTGCGACGCCACGTTCGGCGTGCTCAGCAATATGTACCGCCACGTGCGCTCGCACACGACGCCGCGCACCGCTTCTGGCGGCGGAGGAGGCGGAAGCGGTAGCGCTGCGGCCAGGCGGCGCAGAGGACGGCAGAGCGCCGCCGTTGCTTCTGCTACCGGGACGCCCCCGAGCGCGAGCACGAGCTCGGGCGCGGGAGGCGAGACGCCTGCTAGTGCGTCGTCCGCTTGAGCGTCCGCCCTGTTATGTCGAATGCACCGTGCGATTCAAGTTGCGCGTGCTTCTTCGCGACTGCGCACTCCACCAGCTGGGCGGCGCTCCTTTCTCATCGCACCGGCTGGACCTTCCCCATATTCTCGACTCAACCTGCAGCTCAAGGCGCATCGTCTGCCCGACCTCCTTGTGACTGCTATCTCCCACCTATCGATTACTCGACATCCACTGTTGGCTCAACGCCAACCTCACCTCTCGGCGCGGACATTCCTCCCAACCCTGTCTGCAGCGCCTTCCTCCGCTCCTCTATCTTCCTGTAGTACCACCCGAATTCTTACTGCGTAGCGCGTACCCTCGCAGCGAGACCGCGCGCATTGTCCCCGAGTCGAAGTAATCTTCTTATCCTCCTATCAATTCATCTATCGGACTATTATTGACTGACCCCCTGACCGACTGAACCCCACGCTCCCTGTATAATCGTGTTCCAACGCGCGACCGGCTCGCTCCCCTCCCCGTCTGTCATTCTACCCTTGCCCCCCTTTCGTCGTTCTTATCATCCTTTCGTGGCGCTGCTGTGTAGGATTTTTTCGGCTTCTGCTGAATGCTGGAGGCGTGTACTTTATGTGGTGCTGTCCTCCTCCAGGGGAGGACTGCGATAATTGGAACTAGTTCCTGTTACATATGTGCGTGACCAAGAGTGATGCCTGCCTGGGCGCTCGGGTTCCAGCCAACTTGCCTTAGTTTGCTGCTGCACAAAGGATAGGTTGTGCCTGGAGAGTTCAGCACCTTGTCAACGAATGATTTTGACGCCCAGCCCGCGCAAGCTCAGAAGAATTGAACGGAATCTGGCCATCTCCGTGATCTGGTCTTCGCCCACCACGTCCCACTGCGCAAGTCTCGTCAATGGCCAATGCACTCGCCGACGAAACGCTGGACGTCATATTGCGACATGTGCTCGATGTCCCTGACAAAGACTTCTTCGACGTTTCTGGCCTGAGCTGGTCGCCTTTTGGCCGTCGCCAGTACTCAAATTCGACCGTTCTGCTCGTGTGCAAGCGCTGGATGCGCATCGCAACGCCGTTGCTGTACCACACAGTTGTAC
The DNA here is from genome assembly GCA_037042915.1 of Auricularia sp. M13. Classification (NCBI taxonomy): domain Eukaryota; kingdom Fungi; phylum Basidiomycota; class Agaricomycetes; order Auriculariales; family Auriculariaceae; genus Auricularia; species Auricularia sp. M13. Next base: position 206,749 of record CM073201.1, read on the forward strand.
TGCGATCTATTGCGCAGGCGCAGGCACTCGCAAAGGCGCTCTCCAAGGCTCCTGACTTTGCAAAGTATCTGAAGAGGCTACGTCTCGAGGGTGCATTTGCCGTTGCGCTCGGGAAGATAATGCGCGCTGCTGCTGCGCATATCTGCGATCTTCACATATCTCTTGATGTCAAGGCTCAGGACAACGTTAAGCCCATGTGCGAAGCATTTTCAGCGATCAACCCGACCCGCCTTGCGTTGTCTGTGCCAGATAGACCGACGAAGACTGCAAAGGCAGCGCTGAGGGCTATGCAGAACGCTGCACACGCCTGGCAGAATATTGTGAGCCCATTCGTTAAGACATTCGGGCTTTCGGATGACATTGGCTTTGAAATCGCAGACGACAGTGTGGGTCGCGTATGAGGGATTGTCGCACGTCCGGGACGCGCTCTCCGCGATTCCTACGCCGTGGTCCCTTTATCTCAAAGACTGGATTCACCTTTCCTATCGGCTGGAACGCGCCCTAGAGCATTTGCCGCTTTGCAAAATGCATGTCGAGTATAGAAGTATTGCCAACAAAGACTCCGTCGAGGATTTTGCTATCAGATACGCAGACCAACTGATAATTCAACGGGATGAGGAAAAGTAAGCGCTGCCTTGGGTTGATTTCCGTTGATATCTGGCCCTGACTGATGCATGGGCCTGTGACAGCGCCCCTGTAATTCGTCAAATGAACGCCGATAGTGGGCCGCCTATGCAAAACGCACCTTCGAACGTTCAAATCAAGATTTGGACTTTCATCTTTGAGCACGTTCTCGCCAAGTCTCAGGACGTCAACTCCCTCAACTACGCAGCTTATATGCGCAGCCTGACGGGTCAGCCTCTTCAACCTATCATCACTTCTCGAAGGGTGATTCGCTATCTCTTGGTCTCCAAGCTGTTCATGGCAAGCACCGTGTTCCTTTCTGGCGTCGCCCACACCTCATCATTCACGCACTGCACTCTGGCAGGATGTTTGCTTGCCGATCGCTCTGCGCCATCTAGCCCTGGATAATAATACGGTTGCGGGATTCTTAGCGCTCATCAGTCGACGACCAGAGCTTGCGTTAAAAGTGGAAAGCGTTTTCTTACCGAGCCACATTGTCGCCTCCAATTTCGGCAGTCTCATCTCTCGACTTTCTCGACTTCGAACACTGGAGTGCTACATCGACATATCAGAAAACGAAGATCTCAAAACATGCCCTGCGGGCTCGCATCTCGTCGAGCTCCATATCTCGTACACCGTGGCGGCGGCAAACCCTCCGGCCACAACATTCTTTGTCTTCCCAGCACTGCGTCGCCTGCACATCTCGTTCGATCCGACAAAGGACGAAGTTCTCGCGCAAACGCGCTTCACGTTGAACCTGCCACATTTGGAAGAGCTGTCCTTCGGCTATTTCTGCCCTTCCTGGGCCATCGGCTGTTTTTCTCAAGCGCAGTAAGTCGCCGTGCACATCCATCCGCAACTTAATCATTTCAACAGACTTCCGTGTCTCCGCTTTCTCACCGCCCCCGGGGAGGACGCCGCCGCTATAGAGGGGTTCCTTACAGCACACGGCGCAGCAATGCAGGACGTCGGCACGCGCACAGAGCATTTTAGCCTCGTATTGCAACGCTGCCCTAATGTTCACACTCTCATTCTTGGCCTTCCTCATGTGAGTGCATCATGGGTTGTGATTTATGCATTCCCTCATCGCGCCGTACGGTGTCATCTAGGACGGTAGCGTACCGTCCCCAGATATGCTCGTGCAAGTCCAGCGTCACTTGGCCCTCAAAAGGATCATAATACCGAATATCTCGCAGTACCGTTACAATTATACATATACGTGCGTCAAACATATTCATCATAAAGCGTCCCGTATTTATCAGGTTTGTCTCAGACAGGAACTAAAAAAGATCTCGGACAAGGGAATGCCGTTCTTTGATGCAATTCAGCCAGACATGTTTCCTGCGCTTCGCGAGATAGTCTTCCCGTACAGCGAGTGGCCCGTCCATCCGTGCGTTCTGAGCCCCATTGATTCTCCCTGCCTCTTTGTGAGACTGATGGCCCTTTGATAGACGCGACATTGCTGCAAGTCCCATCGTCAGGTGGGCCGACTCCCTGAAGGAAAAGGGCATTACCCTCCTGTGCAAGAATGGCACGGCCTGGCGCTCGCGCTTGAAGTACGGCCGAGCAGGCTAGGATTCTTGGCCACCCTCCAGGTCACCGAAAAGCTCGTGAGGCGCCAATGTACTGTAATCAACCATACTTCGCGATCCACCTCACGCTCCTTGTGTAGAAGTGACCGTCCTCCGTCCGTTATATTAGTAACGAATTGTTATTGAACGCAGCGAAACGTCGGTCGCTTTGATCACCGCCCGCCCCGGATGCAGGCTCACTCGAACGACTGTAGAGAATGACATGCCTCGCTCAATCAGAACAACCCTGTTAACGAGATTATCTCATCGCGCCTCGCAGCTGTTGCAGGACTTCGCAGTGGCTTTGAAAGTATGTATCATTGCGGAATAGCTACACTGAGTGACATTGTCCGAGTCGAGATTACCGCATACTAGTCGGGACGCGGCTCCCTTCTCTGTAGGCTTAGGCGGAGCCCTTATACACAGTACCGAACGCGATCGCCTGGAACTGGTCGTACATCGCGAGGACGGCAGCGCCGGCGAGGCCACTGCCAATACGCAGTCAGTCATAGAGTGAGGACAGAGGTAGAAGGATTAGCAGCGCACCGAACGATGTTCGCGCCCGCTCCAGCGAACAGGGTCTTCGCGCCCTCCTTGGCGATGATCTGCCGGGCGGCGTCGAACGAGTTCTTGTAGTGCGTCTAGGGAGTAGACTCGGGTCAGACACCGCGAAACGGGGAGGCGGTAGCAGAGTGTATGGGACTGACGTTGGTGCCCGAGGTCATCATCATGCGGCGGCGGATTGTATCGAGAGGGTACGACGCCAGTGCGGCGAGCTACAGCGTGCAGCGTCAGCACCGATTTTTCTGTCCAAGTATATGGTCGTACCGTCGTGCAGCCCCAGCCCACAGCCATGGCAGCGAAGAAGTTGCCTTGCAGCTTGCCGGTGAGGAAGGTCTCCCTGCGCGAGGTCAGTCATGAAGACATGTGAGGCTTGACAAGCACCGACTTGATGGTATCGTATCCTCCAAAGCTGTGATAAACATGTTAATCCTGGTGTATGTTGAGCACAGCTAAGCCGACGCACTAGACACCACGGTAGACGATGATGCCGGCGATGCTGGGCATGAAGCCGCGGTAGAGCCCGACGAAGCCGTCCGTGCGCAGAGTCTGCTTGTAAACGTCGATGAGACCCGAGAACTGGCGCTTTCCGTCTGGGCCGGCAGAGCGCGCGTCGGCAGACAGCCTGGTACGAGCGCTGCCGTGAATGGGTTATCTGATAGTATGAAAGGGAAGACTTGCGGTACGCACTAGTCGAGGGAGTAGACGAAGACGGAGGACGCTGCGCCGGCCGCACCGCCGGAGACGAGGTTGCCCACGAACCAGAGACCGTAGTTCTCGTCCTTCTTGTACGGCGAGAGACTGCGGAAGGTGTCCTAAATCAAGTTTGAGCGCGAAGTAGACCAAAATGACATGCTGGAACGCACCCTGAAGGCGAAGTTGAGGGCCTGCGTTGGGAAGTACCTGATGACGTTCGTGCCGTTGCCGCGCCAGACTACACAGAGCACAGTGTCAAATCATTTATGCGCGTGGATGCCAGGGAAACACGGACAGCTCGCGAGGCCCTCGGTGGCGTAGGTGCGCTGGAAGCAGTCGATAATGCCCTTGTACGGGTGGGTGAGACGCCCGGACGCCAGCATGGCACCTTGGTTTTGGATGAGGATCTTGACGCGCTCAATCGGCGCGCTGCCCGTCTTTGCGATACCGCCAGCGACGCCGCCCATGAGGAAGTTCACTAGTGTTTAGGCATCAGCAATCGTCGTGCGGTACAAAGGACAAGTACTGACTGAAGAACTGCTGTGTGTTGGAGTACTGCTCCTTGCCAGACTTCTGCGCAGAAGCCTTCGAGTTGGAGTCCTTTGAAGCGTCCATATTAGATTGTGCGGGTGTGCCTTGGATAACCCGTGAAAAGAGACGAGATGGAGAGCGAGAGAGGACGAGAGACGAGAAAAAGAAAAGCCGGGACTGAGTGGGGGTTGGATTCTTGGAGAGCCGGGAAGGAGTCTACGAGGCCGTTTTCAGCCTGTGCTGCGCGTCGCTGTGTGCGTTGGCAAGATCTGTTTCGAGATGCGGGGGCCAGCCGCAGCGGGGTGGCTTTATACAGGGGTAGCCGGCTCCAGCGGCGAGGCGAACCTGAGTTCATCGCGCGCTTGACGTGGATTGGTTCCGCGTCCTCCCGCACGCCGGCGCTGTCGTCCCCGCCGATCTCAACAAAATCTGGTCATCCCCTTCGCAGAGTCGCCTATCGGAGGGTAAAACGCGTCGATTGAGATCACGAACGACGGTGTACACGTAGCTACATCGGGAGGAAAATGCATTTTAAGACCACGAGCACGCCATGCTCAACGGAACAGCCTGGGACATCTCGGGTGGTACCGCCGAGACTCGTGCCCGGTCTGAACAGTTGGTACCGTAGTGACCCCAGATCCGGCGCCGGCCCTAGATGCGAACAAACTGTACATTTTCACGTCTCCTGCTCTAAGGAGCGCTTCCCCCCCTTCCAAATTTTACAGAATAAGATCTTGATATAATTTGTGTATAGCTGTGGTGCAATGGAGGGGAAATGAGCTCTTACTCGAGGGCAATAGCTGAAAGCTTTATGCCGATGGATCCGGCCGAGCTTGCAAGCTCAATAATTCGACACCTGGAAAAGCCCTTCCCTTATAACCTCACAGAGTGACTTATTATAGTCTATTCTATGTCCAGAGAGACAATTTGGAGGGGAATATGGACAAAATGAAAGCCTACCATGTGCCGGGTCGTCATGCCGGAGCTTTTAACCGCTTCCCGTCCCACCACATTGCAAGCCATCCCGTCCTCCAAAAAATCTGATTTAATTTGAGAAGCATATTCAAGGATGATTCATTTCGCCTTGCAGAAAAAGAAGAGGAGGGAGTGAGGGGAAGGTAGAGAAACGGTCAGATTGGTCGGATCTGGGGTCACTACGGTATAGATATCATCCGGTCAGATAAAACGCAGATTCACCAGGCTGATGATCCCGAGTACACATCGCAAGCATTTTCGAGTGCATGAGCTTTGAGGTCAAAGAAAACAGGTGCGGCCCAGTTCATTTCGCCCCGGCCCACACCCAATTTCCTTGACACACTCCGAAAGTCTAAGCAAATCCTCCGGCTTCGCTCCGTGTCACAGTGTCAGCTCAGTGAAGTAAGCAGATGCTACGATCGAATGCGAGCATTGGAAGCGCGAGCATTGGCACGGACGGTCTCAAGAACAGTTAGAGGGGCGTCAGGAGCGACGTTACACAGGTCGCCGCCCTTTTATATGGTCGGTCGGCCGACGAGGCGCTGCGCGTCTCGGCCGATGGGCCAGCCTGCCGGATGCATTTCCTTGAACCTGGGCTTCAACATTCAACGTTAAACGTTCAATTTGCATTCAGGCATTCGACTAATCCGTACCTCAGAAAGTCTCAGCGGTTTGCGTCCGTGTAGAGACGCGCAGCGTTGCGGGAGAGCGAAAAGACAGGCCATTGATTAAATGACCAGTAGTCCGGTTAAACGCCCTTTTCTTCGTGCCGCAGCAGTCCTGGATGGTCCTAGGAGTTATCCCTGCGATATGTAATGATGAGGCGCTGCCAGGCAGGGGACATTCAACTATATTCAATATTTCGAACAATCCAAGCGTCAATCAGTACCACGAAGCAGTTGAAGTTCGGAGATTTCCGTTCAACTTGGTGCCACTTACTCTTCGCCCACCACGTCCCACTGCGAAACTCTCCTCAATGGCTCATGCGCTTGCTGACGAGACCCTCCATATCATATTGCATGAAGTGCTCGACGTCCCCGACTCGGATTTCTTCGACATTTCTGGCATGGATCTGTCACCTTTCGGTCGCCGCCAGTTCTCCAATTCAACCGCTTTACTCGTGTGCAAGCGCTGGATGCGCATCGCAACTCCCTTGCTGTACCACACAGTCGTCCTTCGATCTACTGCACAGGCCCAGTCACTCGCAAAGGTGCTCTCAAAGGCTCCCGACTTTGCAAAGTTTCTCAAGAGACTACGTCTCGAGGGTGGATTCGGCGTCTCGGTCGGGAAGATAATGCGCGCTGCTGCTGCGCACCTCCGGGACCTTCACATATCTCTTGACCTCAATTCCCAGGACAATGTCAAGCACATGTGCGAAGCATTGTCTGCGATCAACCCGTCCCGACTTGGACTTTCTATTCCATGGTCGTTGGCCAACAATGCAATCGCAACAAGAACTGCCTTACAGAACGCTGTACCTTCCTGGACTAATCTCGTAAGCCCATGCGTCTGAATCTCGGTTCTTCTCGACGACGTTGACTCTGAAATTGAAATCACAGAGGTCGATTATCGTCTCAAAGTCGACAATGCACCACGTTATGGACGTGCTCTCAGCTATTCCTACCTCCTGGGACCTTTTACCCCAGAATAAAATTCCATGCATAAGTGAGTTGGAAGCTGATCTACGACGATGGCCGCGGTGTAGGATCCATATAGAGTACAACAATATCATCAGGAAAGCCTCCATCGAGGCTTTCGCCCTCCAATATGCAGGCCGGCTGATCATTCACAGGAAGGACTCGGAGTATGAGTGAGTACAGCCTTGAACTGGACACCTTTTGTGCGGATGACTGATTTACGGGAACTGGGCTGCAGTATCGCTGTTGTTCGCCGGAGGAACGAAACAAGTGATCCGCCTATGCGAAACGCAGATATCAAGGTTCAGGCCAAGATATGGGCTTCCATCTTTCAGCACGTTGTCTTGATATCTGAGTGCAATCATGACCTTGGCTACATACGTTATTTGCACAGCGCGAGTGGTCAACCGCTTCCGCCGGATATCACTTCCCGAGGCGCGATTGATTATCTCCTGGTCTGTAAACTGTTCAAGGTTCGCACTGCGCAGCTTTCGGTCAACACTCATCTCTCATCATTCGCACTACTTCACGCCAGGATGTTTGCTTGCCTATCGCCTTGCGCCACCTAGAACTCCGAACCCAACAGATGGTTGCGAATTTCTTGACGCTGATAAATGCCCGACCAGGGCTTGCGCTAAAAGTGGAAGGCGTTTTCTTAAAATCCTTGGGGAGCGGCGCAATCTCCCAGTTCGGCAGCCTCCTCTCTCGACTTCCTCGTGTCCGAACAGTGCACTGCAGCATCGGCATTGCAGACGCCGAGGACTTGACGACGTACGCGTCGGGGCCCAATCTCGTCGAACTGGACATTGAATTCTCGCTTGAAGAAAACCTTCCAGTCGCAACGTTGTCCTTCCCAGCATTGCGTCGTCTGAGGCTCTCGCTTCATCCGATGATGTTCAACAGTCCCGCCCAACCGCTTTTGATGTTACATCTCCCACAGCTGGAGGAGCTCTTTTTCCACTGGTCCTGCCCCGCCTGGTTTACCAGCCATTTTTCGCAAGCGCAGTAAGTCAAGCCACCCAAACCCACTCCCCGTTTTATCAATCTCTACAGATTCCCGCGTCTCCGGTCGCTCACTATCCTACAAGACGACCCCGCAGCGATCGAGGATTTCCTTGGTGTACATGGGCCGGCAATGGAAGATGTTGTGACGACGACAGAGCATCTGGGACTCGTCTTGCGATGCTGCGCCAATGTGGAGAGCATCGTTCTTGCTTACCCGCGAGTGAGTGCCTCAGCCGTATTGTAGCGATTCTTCCATACGAAAATCGCGCTTCTCTAGGACAGTATGCCATCTCCAGATACTATCGCACGGAAGCGGCTTCACTCAACTCTCAAAAAGATTATATTGTCGCAGGTCCTGAGAGATGGTCGTTTATCGAAGTTCGTCGATCCCTATCCAAGTTGGATCATCCAGTATTCGAGTATTCATAATTTTCACCGCAGGCAAAAACTCAAGGAGCTCGGGGAGGCGGGAACGGCGTTCATCGATGCAATCCAGCCCAAAATGTACCCTGCGTTACGCGAGATCCTCCTCGACCACGTCTCATGGCCCGTCCATCCGTGAGCCCCGCATCCGATTCAGTCTTTCTGCCTCTGAGTGTGCTTGACCTCATTTTGCTAGACGCGACATTGCTGGAAGCCCGATTGTCAAATGGGCCGATGCATTGAGGGAAAAGGGAATTACTCTGCTAGATAGGGCTGGAACGGCATGGCGCTCGCGCTTGAAGTACGGCAGGGGAGGCTAGTGTCTCGACACCCCTACGCGAACGTTCTGTACTTCACGGTGCCGTCCAAAGCCAGTGCCCAAGTGACTACTCACCACGCGCACACACCGCGCTTCAATGGACAATGCAATGTTTTCATTTTCATAGTTTTCATTGACCTGAGTGCAGCTACAAAGCATTACACGGCGTAATCAAAGCAGAGCAAGGTGCGCAAGGCAACTGAAAAGCTTTGTACGAAAGGAAGTAGCACAAACAGAATCATGGAGCCAGAGGGGCCACGACGCGCCAGGTGGCGTCCGCCGCGTAGCTCGCCGCGTTGTCCTGGTCCTTCGGGCCGCCGTTGATGGCGATCCAGACCTCGGCGTTGCGGTGGCGCCAGTTGTGGCCGGCGATGTTGTACGACTGCAGCGTGACGGCGCTGGCGTCGTTGAGGCCGAGCTGCGCGCAGAACGTCGCGTCGCGCTTGTACACGTCGGTGTTGTCGTTGGACGCGATCTGCAGGCGGAAGCTCGAGTGGCGGAGGAACTGCCCGGGGAAGTTGCTGGCCTCGAACGAGTAGCAGCTGGGGTCCGCGAGGCCCGCGCGCGCGATGAACGTCGCGTCGGCGCGCGTCGTGGCGTCCGACGACGAGTTTGCGACGGACGTGATGGCGAGCGAGGCCTGGTGGCGCAGGAAGCGGTCGGTGAAGCCGGACGTCGTCACCTGGAACGACACGCGCGCGTCGGTCGTGATGTCCGCGCCGCTGCGCCAGTTTGGCGAGGCGACCTGCCACGTCGTGTCATCCGCAAAGAATGCGTTCGTGTCCCACGCGTTCGCGCCGCTGGTGTTGGCGACGTAGACCGCGCCGTTGTAGTGGCGCAGGTACTTGCCCGCCTGGTTGAACGACTCGAAGCGCACGCCGGACTTGGTGCCGCCCACGCGCAGGCAGAAGGTCGCGTCCTGGTTGAAGAGCGAAGAGCCGTCGGACGTGTCGAGGCGGATGCGGTTGTTGGAGTGGCGCAGGTAGCGGCCGGGGTAGTTGCGCGACTCGAACGACCAGCACGACGACGACGCGAGGCCCGCGCGCACGCGGAACGTCGTGTCCTTGCGCGAGAGCGCGTCCGAGACGGCAGACGTCACGCCGAGCGAGTCGACATGGCGCACGTAGCGGTCGGTGTAGCCGGATGTCGTGACGCCGAGCGAGATGGACTCACCCGCGCGCAGCCACGCGACCGAGTTCTGGACGGCAAGGTGGATCGCCTTGAGCTGGTCGAAGTTGCCCTTGAACACCTGGCGGTCGTAAGTGTAGTAGCCGTTGGACTCGTTCTCGACGTCCGTCGGCTCAGTGTAAATGGAGCCCGAGAGACCGCGGCCCCAGATGAGGCCTTGGAGCGTGCCAGAGACCTCGACGTAGCGCTTATTGTACGAGGGGGCGTCAGGTTGGATCTCGTAGCTGAAGCCATTGCCGCGCGACCACTCATGGCCGGAGACGATAAGCCCAATGCCGCCGAACTCGCCGAGCTGCGCGAAGCGGGTCGCGGAGGGCGTGTGCGTGCTGCCGGGGCCGACGTAGATGTGGTCGTCGACGATGTCGCCGTTGCCCGGGTCGCGGCCGCAGCAGTTGGAGCCCGAGTTGCCGTTGACGGGGCGCGTCGAGTCGAAGGACTTGGTCAGGTCGGCGATGCGCGCCTCGTCATACTCGCCCCAGCCCTCGTTGAACGGAATCCACTGCACGATGGACGTGATGCCGCGATGCAGGTCGATCATCCGCCTCAGCTCGTCCTCGAAGTTGGTGTGGTCCGAGGCAGACGGCGAGCCACCCAAGGCGGGCATGTCCTGGAAGACGAGCAGGCCGAGGCGATCGGCGTGGTAGAACCAACGCGCAGACTCGACCTTGATGTGCTTGCGGACGGTGTTGAAGCCGAGCGCCTTCTGGCGCTCGAGGTCGAAGGCAAGTGCGGCGTCGGTGGGCGCGGTGTAGATGCCGTCAGGCCAGTAGCCCTGGTCAAGGGTGCCCATCTGGAAGATGAAGCTGGGCGTGTCAGTGAGCGCGCGCAGAGCATACAAAAGGACTATGGACGTACCGGCCGTTCAGCACAGGACGCAAGAAGCCGTTGACGACGGCGGTACCGACGCTGCGCATGCCAAAGTATCCGGTCACGACGTCGCCCGTGCTCAGGGTAACGCGGAGGTCGTAGAGGAAGGGGTCATCCGGGCTCCAGAGGCGGGCGTTGGGCACAGGGATGCGCAGCGCAGTGCCCACGTTAGCGGTCGCGTTGCCGACGGTGGTGCCGCCGGTCGAGACGATGGCCGTGACGGTGCCGCTGGTCGCGCCGGCGGTCTTGACGACGAGGTTGAGCACGCCGGCGTGGATGTCGGGAGTCGTGTCGAGCTGGGTGATGCGCGCTGCCTGGGTCGGCTCGATCCAGACAGTCTGCCAGATGCCAGAGGCGGCGGTGTAGAAGATTCCGGTGCCGTTCAGGCGCTGCTTGCCCATCGGGATGCCCGCGGCGTCGACGGGCGAGTACACGCCGACAATAATCTCGTTCGTGCCGCCGTTGAGCTGCGACGTGATGTCGAAGCTGAACGCGTCATAGCCGCCCGAGTGCGTGCCGACGTTCTGGCCGTTGATCCACACCGTCGCGCGCCAGGTGACCGCGCCGAAGTTGAGTATCACGCGCCGCCCTGACCACGCGGCGGGTACGGTGAACGTGCGACGGTAGAATGAGTTCGTCTCGTGGCGCATGATGCCCGAGATGGCAGACTCGAGCGGGAACGGTACGAGGACGGTCTCCGCGAGATTCTGGCCCGTCGGCGGGCTGGTAATCTGCGACGAGGCCGCGAACTGCCACTGGCCGTTGAGCGACTGCCAGTCGGGCCGGACGAGCTGCGGGCGCGGGTACTCGGGCAGCGGGTTGGTGAGCGACACCTGCGACGTCCACGGCGTCGTGAGCGGCGGCGTCTTCTGGATGTAGGCTGCATGCGCGGCGGTGCTGAAGGCCGCAAGGGCCGCAGTCAGGTACTTGAAGGCCATTGTCGACAAATGAACCTGCGCGCTCGTCAGTCAGCAACGTCGAGCGACACAGCGGAGACGGGACAAAACGCAGCGCACTTCGAGTAGGCCTTCCTTCCTAGACGCACACCGGCACTGGGAGCGCGCGGGCGACACCTTCTGTCAGCCACAGCTTTATACGGGGCGCGCGGTGCGCTTGGCCCCCAGTCACGGGGAGACGCGCCACGAGGTCGAGAACGAAGAACCCGCGTGCGCCGTCAGTGTCGAACAGGCATGCGATGATGCAAGTGCGCAGCCCCGCCCGGAAATTGACAACAACTCGGCCAACAAAGGAAGGATCCGCAAGCTCTCTCCCAATTGCGGGGTCCGGTCGATCCACCCATTTGGGTGGTCGGGACCAGTCCTTCGCACCCGGGTGGATTCCATGAGTCCAGTTCAGAGCCTGATTGCGCGAATCTGTTACAAGTGGTCAGAGGAGCCAGGGTGCGGTTCGACTGCAAGACCGAATCATCACGCACGAATTACAAAGATCGGGTTTGATAAAGTTACATTGGTCCATGTCTTATGATGACTTTGTAATAAAGTGAAGACCAGAGCATGCGCAGGGATTGCGACAGGGCCGACCACAGCCTGAGCGAGCTCTTGTCCGCTGATGGGCAAAGACGTCTGACAAAAGTAACATCAATACCCCGCGACAACACAAACATGTAACGCACCGCCAGCAGCGCAAAGACGGCAGCGGGTCGGCACCGTGACTTGGAGCTCCCAGTGTTGAATCATAACGCCAGCGAGCGAGCTCTTCTGGTCTACTATATCTCGACTGAGGACGGAAGAAGCTACGCAACATCATCAGCTAAAGTCGTAATCGATGCATGCAAAACACACGTGACGAGTTCTAGTGCGCGCGTTGACCAAGACCAGCGATTCCATGCGCGCCGGCCACCCTCCTGACAAAACTGTTCTAGACAAGTGCCTGGAGTGAGGGTGGAAGTTTGCTCCGGGCCCGTTCGGGTCGAGGCTGTACACGGCGTTGTGTTCACTGAGTGAGCCAGAGCGCGGTCTGGGTGCGAGGCACCGCGGCAGCTAGTTGGTTGAGTGCGCACGGAAGCTGGAGGCGGTGGAGGAAACGCGAGCGCAATGATGCAATTCGCCAAAAAGCCTGTGGACGGCCGCCATAGGAGAAAGTCATAATAGCAAGTTGGAACACTCGCATTGCACGCTTCGCGTTTCATTTGCCGAATACAAAGTCAGGATGTCGCTGGCGGCCATCCTGTCGCCATTTCGTTGCACAGAATTAATTGTTGGTTTCGAAGCAAGACGCGAGTGTCGACGTGAACCACATTCAGCGCGACACTGCAGTCGAGCTGAATGGCTCCGTGAGCGATGCGTTTGGCCAGGAGGTTTGAAGCTCTGACCTCTGTCGCGTGCCAGATTCCAAAAAAGCAGTTCGAAAGTCGACGTCGATTGTCAGGATTTTGATTATATGTATATCACAAGAGCCTCGTCGCTCATACATCTATGGAAGCCCTGTAAGCTACAACACGTAACGATACCTTGAAGCTTACTAACCGGGTGTTGCGCTGCAGCTTGCGCGACGGCGCCGAGGGGGTCGAGCCAGTCGCCGCGTCAGGCCTGGGAAAGCAGCTTATGGTGGGCAGTAGACTGGACAGTATACTCTGTGTCCAAAACCACGCAAAATTCGTGGGCTCATCGGAGGGCTCGATGGATAGCGCCCGTGTTGGCGCGCTGCTGCCATCGCCAACGCGATGTACTTTTGTAAAAAAAAAAGTCTCAAATGCAAGCTGGCGAGCGCAATTACGGCAATATAACTCGCGTCGATTTGCACTTCATTTCGGAAGGATAACGTCCAGTACGCGCGCTGGGCGGCTCGGATTCCTGTCGGATTCCAGGCGCGCAAGGCACTCTGCGCCGGTGAGCCAAGATCGGAAACGCTGCCTTACGACACACCTTTCTCGCAGGCGAGGTAAAATAGCCGATCAGCAACGAATCAATTTTGCTTGCCGTTGTTGAAAAGTTCGCACACACGTCGCGCGAGGCCGAAGGAGCAGGCGAGCGCGCAGGTAATTCATACCAATCGGCAGTCTCGGACGGCCAAGAAACCATCCAAAGCGTGCAGCTCACAGCACGGGTGCGCCTCCAAGGACGTCTTCATTGGCGGCGGCATCTTCTTGGGTCACAGTGGCATGAGCAGAGGCAAAGAACGCTTTGCTTCCGCCAGACTCCGACGCTCATGATCATGCGCCGCGAAAATATCAGATATTTCGTCGTCCCCAGACTCTCTATACCTTCAAACATGGCAATTGGTATAGCTAGTAAATTTGCTTCATTCTCTCTTTCTCCCCTCGTGAACGGAGGCGGATACCGGCTACGGCTTATGATGACACTCGTTTGGGGGTGTACAGTGATCTCAAGCCACATACTATTACGCGCAGATTTCTCAAAGGAGAGTAGTACCAGCGCAATATAATCAACTGTGATCCAAGCTATTCAGTGTTCCCATTGATGCAGCTTCCTGTAGTCCTGTTCAATGGGAAGCACGCTCTCTCCCAGGCCTTGATTAAGAGCATATCTGCCAGGATATTCCTTAGGAAGAGTGATATGGACTTCTGACTGTTGTTCAGAGTAGTGCTTAGTGCGGAGGATTTGCCTCAACGCACCCGGTTCACTTGCGGGAAATTAGGGTCACAAAATCAATGTGAGTGACTGCGTCTCTACTTACTTACTTTGAATAGGGGTAAGCCAGGAAATGTGAGCTGATCATCAGTTGCGAGCTCGTCTTGTTGTCGTGAAGGTATGTTGGCTTATATAAGCAGGCCCAGCTTGTCGCAATTACTCGTCATTGTCAACTTCTTACATATTCAGGCCCAGAGCGGCCCAGTCACAGGAGCCCATAATGATCGCTTTCTTGGACCGTTCAGAGTGTATCCGGCAGGGAGACACGCATTCTGGTTGCCGTAATGGTCCCGAAACCACCGGCGATCAACGCAAGTTGTCAGCACACTCCACCGGCAACTCAGATATCAGATAATAGCTCTGAGCAGGATTCGCCATATCTGACAAAGCAAGTACGCAGCACCGGCGACTCGGTGCAAAAAACTGGCAGTATAAAAGGGAACGCTCGCGGATGACAGAGGTTCCCACAACTACTGCATGTCCATTCGCCTTGCACACACCCTTCTAAACATGTCGACTCGCATCGCAATCATCGGCGCAGGCCCCTCGGGACTCACCCTACTGAACGTGCTCGCGCGCCACAACATCCCAGCGACGGTCTACGAGCGCGACGACGAGTTCTCCTCGCGCGCGAAGCTGGGCGGCTCGCTCGACCTGCACCCCAAGTCCGGGCAGGCCGCGCTGAAGGCCGCGGGCGTCTGGGAAGCATTCGAGAAGCACGCGCGGCCGGAGGGCCAGGAGATGACGCTCGTAAACCACAAGGGCGAGGCGGTATTCTCGTGGGCGCCGTCGCCCGACGAGGAGTGGCACGCGCGGCCCGAGATCGACCGCACGGCGTTGCGCAAGATCCTCGTCGACGCCGCGCCCGCAGGCAGCATCAAGTGGGGACACGCCTTCGTCTCCGCCGCGCCGTTCTCCGGCTCCACGTCGGACGAGTGGGAGATCACCTTCGCGAATGGCGAGAAGACGGTCGTGGACCTGCTCGTCGGCGCCGACGGCGGGCGCTCGCGCGTGCGGCCGCTCGTGTCCGACGCGAAGGCGGCCTACACGCGCTGCAACGGCATCGAGATCGCGTGGGAGGAGACCGCGCACCCCGAGCTCGCCAAGCGTGTCGGCCTCGGCGCCGTGTACGCGTTCGACAATTTCCGAGGGCTCTACGCGCAGCGCAACAGCGTCGGCCGCATCCGTGCGTACTGCTGGATCCTCAGCGACGACGAAGAGGAGTACGTCCGGCTCTGCGCCAACCCCGAGAACGCTGTCTCAACCCTCCTCGCGCATTTTGACGGGTGGGCGCCGTGGATCACCGACCTCGTGCGCGTCGGAGAGCCCGACTCCGTCATTCCACGCCCGCTGTACATGCTCCCTGTTGGCCACTCCTGGCCGCACCGCAACGGCGTCACGATCATCGGCGACGCGGCGTACCTCATGACGCCGTTCGCGGGCAAGGGCGCCAACGTTGCGATGCTCGGCGCCCTCAAGATTGGCGAGGCCATTGTGGCCACGCGCGGAAAGCCCAAGGCGGAGATCGAGGCGGCCATCGCTGAGGCGGAGAAGGAAATGGCGCCACTGGCCAAGATCGACGCGGAGGAGACGGAGACGCGCTTGAAGAAGGCGATGTTTACCGAGAAGGCTGCCGAAGCCCTGATCTCGCACGGGGAGGTGGCGCATACGGGTAACCTTGACAAGGATTGATTTTTGGTTAGTTACATACCATTGTGTACGATGTTTAGCTTAGATCACGAAGCACACCACAACTCATTGTCGCCAATATGATGATTTTGCTCACAGAAACCAAGTCAACCTCTTGCATATAACGCGTCGGCACTTATGGAAAGCAAATTTAACATAGCTGCGAGGTAAGATAAGAACTAAATAGGCGCTCAGAAGGACCTAAGGAGGACTCACACTCAGCCCGGTCCCATTGTAATGATGAAGCTGATTGAACAATGCCAGGTGTTGCGGCGGAATTCCTGCATTAGGTCCTCATCAGGGGCGTACTTACACAAATAGCTATTCACCCCTGGTGTCGTGTAGCGTATTCGTGGAAGCCTGAGGGTGGTCTGTATTACTATCACCGCGTGGGGGTGAAGCCGCGATTCCTGGCACTCCGAGCAACTGTCAGGCGCATAGACGGTTTCGAGAAAAAATAGGTCAATGAACACTTGTTGGCTGGCTACGCGCGGGCGAAGAGACCCATTGGCACCAGCGAAGGCGTCGACAAGCAGAAGAGCGATGCAGTCGGAAAGTCCTGAACTGTAGCAACGCATTCTTTGGATGCCGATGACCGTCTCGAGATATAATAGCGCGTGAATGAGCCTCAGATCCAGTCTGAACATAATCCAGCTTTGCAAGACAATGAAGTTCATAGGCCAAGAAGTGTCGCAATTTGCCGGCAGCTGGGCCAGTTCCAGACATCGCATTTCAATTTCAGCGCATCCGAATTCCGCAGTTTTCTTTGAAAGTTTCAATCACCGTGGAACAAAATTGCTTGGTCCACAGGTATATTATCTCCGGGATATTAGCGACAACAAATCTCCAGGCACCGCTCACGCGCGCTCAGCTTGAAGACGGATGTTCTCGACAGGCTTGAACTCCTTCAGAGAAAAGCAAGCAGACCAGAGAAGCAAAATAATCCCAAAGACTGTGTGTACACGGTAGATTATTACAACGAAATCTCGGGTCTCAACATCTCAGCGAATTTAGACGAGGCAGTAGCACTTGTCGGCTAGACAGCCAGGGAGGCCGCCGTCGCAGACGCAGCACGCGCCGGGGCACGTATCTATGCAAAGCTGTTAACACACAAGATACATCTCCTGCTCTGTGCAATACTACTCACAGGTTACCGGCCAGTTGGGCGCCGTGCAGGTGCGCGGAGGGAGCGACTGGGGCGCGGCGGCGACGGCGCCAGCGAGGGCAACGAGGGCGAGGACGACGGCACGGGGAGCGAACATTGTCGAGGAGGCTGGCTGACTTGACGATGTGAGTGGGGCTCCTCCCAGCGCAAAACCCGCGCACTTTTATACACTTTCAATGCGCTCGGTTTCTTGGCGCTGCGCACACGGCCAAGCGTTGATGGAACATCTGACAGGACGCGGACTGATGGAGTATCTGCGACTAATTCCGGAGCTTAAGTCCTTTCCCCCATTGCAGACGCGCGACTCACGTCTTGAACGCGCGCTGATGCGCTCCGCGGCGACAACGGCGCGAAGGGATGGCGCAATCGATGCTTGTGCAAAGTCTATGCCGCGAACGTGCACCGCTGGGAATGGCGCGTGATGGCCCTGGTGGCGCATCACTATCCTGTGTCATCGCTGAGATCGTTCCGAGGGCAATCCGAAATGACAGGATCTTGGTATTCTGGTTATCTCAACACATGTAGCACACAAATTGTGCAGAGTTCCGCGAGTAAGGCACACTTTGGATAAGAGGACGCGTTACCCAAGGCTGGACGACCAACGAGCGTTGCATCGCGACGCGGTCACATTATCTCTGCTGGTGTTTGCCTCGGAGATCTTTTACTTATCCTTGCTGCGCAAATAATATGAAGTAACTCGGACGTCAGCTGTCCGATGATTGAGATAGCAAATAACTGAACTCGGCGCCGCGGGCGACTGCGGAAGGCGCAACTAATCCGCTGCTCGAGAAAGGAGATTTATCTCTGAGACGAAAGCCAAAATTTAATCTGTTAGACGAAGCGCCGTAGTATAATACTTGGGTTCGATCAACAACGCAAACACTCTCTCCGCGCTCTCACGCAATGCAGTAGCACTTGAGGTCAGTGCCGAGGCATCCCGGGCCACCGAGGCCGTCGCAGTTGCAGCACGCGCCCGGGCAGGTGTCTGAAGTACGTGTTAGTCTACTACAGACAGAACACAGCGATACAGCCAGCTGCCCGACTCACAAGGACCGTACGTAGCAGAGTTGCACTTGGCGACGCGCGCGTCGAGCTGCTGGGCCTCTCCGGCGGGGACAGCGACGACAGCGCTGGCAAGAGCGGCAATCGCAAGGACGAGGGCGCGGGGAGCGAGCATTTTCGACTGCGGTGGTTTGGCTGATGAGGGCGAGTTGATTTCCTGGAGGTCCGTCGAACTCATGCGCCGTGAATTTATACTGCGCCTGCCAGGGGTCGGTCCCGATGCGTCAGCGCTGCGGGCGCCTTGATGAGATCTCGAAGGGGATCCTCACACATTGGGGAGATGGATGACATTTCTCCGTGATGCTGATAACCGCCTACAAGTATCCTGTGATATGATTTTGGCTCCACGAAGCTCGCCGTTCCTAGTTGACCACGCGCAACAGGAGCCCCGATCTTCCCGGATTCATTGGGCTTATGAGCGAGCAACCATTCGTATTACACCTTCAAGTTGCGCTGCTTCTGCTTGAACTCGAAGAGCGCGCTGAGCTGGCCGCCCAGCGTGCCATCCTCGGCGTCACCAGTATCGATGCCCGTGAAGTTCAGCAGCGCGTCAGATGCCCAGTTGGCCTAAGAGACAACAATCAGGGCGGACGCTTTCGAGGCTCAGACAGTGCAGACGTACGAGTTACCCCCATGTTAATGGGGCCATTTTTCAACGACGAGTGACTATTAAAGCGTTATGGGGCGCGGGCGTGGAGAATCGGTCGGAGCAAGTCCCGGCCTGAACTGCACCAGCGAGCAGCACGAAAGAAAGAAGGCTCTTGAATGATGAAAGAGCCATGCAAAGGATTGAAGGGTCGCAAATTTGAAGACGGAAAGAGAAGACAAAACCGGGGAACGCGCATGCACTGAAGACGATGCATGACGTTATATACTGTATGGCGTGAACTGGACCAGGACTAGCCTTCATGTGCTTGCTGGATAGCCGCGGATGAATATCACCGAGGGGTCGTAAGCATGCAGGTCGCGTAATAGGGCCGAAAGGAGCGGCTTCAAGTTGGAGTACAGGTTTCAAGCGTCGGAAACCTCCCTCCTGTGGACAGTAATAAGAACGCAAAATCAAATGCCAGGAGATTCCACTTGCGGCGGTACTCACTCGGAATAGTTGTGATGAATAACCAGCTGCTTCGCGTGCGTGAGCAAAAACGCATCGGTGTACTCCTTGTCGTATGTTGAGATATTTTCGTATCGTATGTGGAGCTTACAGTCCGGCCATCGTCGAAGGACATCTTCGAGCCGGCTGATGGTGTGAACAGGGCCTTTCAGATGAACGGCCCGAATGTTTGGCATCGCGAAGAGCGCGTTGGTAACTTCAGTCTTCACCAGAGCGTCGTACGCTACAACCAAAGTCGTCTGTGACTCGCTGATCAGTGCCGGGCGAATGCGTAAATTTGGCAATGAGAAAGCACACAAGTTTGGTCCAGGTATTTGCAGACGCCTGAATGGATCCAAGCACTGTTACCATATTCTTGATCATCTTCGTGAACATCGGTGGCACCGTAAGACTAAACCGTGAAGGGTTGATCGCTGGCAGAGCTGCGCACATCGCCTTGATATTATCCTTGGGGGTTAAGAGAAGGGATATGTGCAGGTCGTGAAGGTCCGTAGCAGTGCGTAGTATCATCCCGAGCGCAGGGCCGAAACCGCCGTCGAGACGAAGCCGTTTGAGGAACGGCGCGCAGTCCGGCGCCTGGATAAGCGCCGCTGAAAGCGCTTGCGCCTGCGAGACAGAGCGCAAAATGACCGTCTCGTACAGTAAGGGCGTTGCTATGCGCATCCAGCGCTTGCACACGAGCAAAACGGCTGATTTTGCGTATTGATGATGAGCAGCTGACGATATCTGCGGGCTTGACACGTCCAAGAAGATTTCAGCAGGGATCCTGAGCGCATATGCCAGTATCAGATCGAGAGTTTCGTCGGCGAGTCCATGAGCCATTGCCGAGCAAGGTCGCGGTCAGGAGCAATAGCGGGATCAGCGGAATTCCCCGATTCCGCTGAACCTCGTTTCCGCCTAGTCTACGGGACGAAGACACTACTGAATCAGTGCTCCCTTATACCGGCGGAGCGGACGGGAGCACTGATAGTTTCCGCCAACAACTCCGGCCTGGACAGTACAACAGGATGGCGTCAGTAACATTCTAATCTTTGATTACTTACTCGTATAGTATAACTCCAAGTACAATATCAGCAATAGCGCCACGCCCGGTTATTGAGATGCAAAGCAGATTCAGGGGCGCTACGCACGTCAGAAGCCGACGGAACAACATCCAGGCCAGACGCCTCGTGTTCTCCTACCGTCATGTCGCTCTCAGGTATCCCGGACGTTCACCCCGACTTTGCAGAGAGCGCAGACTTCGCTCTTGTATCTTCCGATCGCGTGAAGTTCTACATCGCTTCATCCGTCCTCACGCGCACCTCTGGCTTCTTCCGTGGCATGTTCAATGTGCCTCAGCCTAGCGGAGACACGAATGCACAGTCAATCGTCGTCGACGAGGATGTCCTCACGATTGAGGTCCTGCTCAAACTCGCGAGTGGCCTGCCGGCCCAGCTCGAGCGGCTCAAATCACCAGAGCAAATCGAAACGGTCCTGGCTGCAGCAGAGAAGTACGACATTCCTGGCGCAGTGGACGTTCTGCTGCTGGCGCTCGGCTGGGCTGTATGCTCTTCCTCTGAAGCGCAAGATCCCATGCGCCAGTACGCAGTCGCATGCAGGCTTGGCAGGCCCGATCTAGCCGAAGCCTTCGCACAGAAGTGCACATCCATCGACATCGACTTCACGAACTTGCCGCCGATGAGTACGCCGCAACTTGCTCATATTATGCACTTGCGTCAGCGCCGCATCGCATCGTTCATCAGTCAAGTCCGCGATTCGAAATCAGGAGCGCCATTCGAACGCGAGGAGATGGAAAATGTTACAACTGCCATCGACTTCCCGGTTGTGAAGCATGGGGGCCATTCGTTTCAGCGGTGTGCTTGCAGTTTGCACTCCACCCCAACCTCAAAACCGCACTTTCCCAATCAAACGTACAATATTTCGTTCGAAACATCGAGTGCGCTAGCTGCAGGTTCTGTAGCAAACCCATGCACTCCTGGAACGACATCTGTCAGCGTCTCTACGCTCTCGTTTTGTAGCTATGGACCATTTGTTTGCGTCACGGTGTACCGTTCCATACAATTGCATGAGGTGCATCAAAGATAATAGCACTATTGCGACATGGATTTAACAGCTAAATGGTCGCGAGTGCGTTCAGATGATCATCGCCGAGCAAATGGCTACGCCGAAGGACAATGTCAGTTTGATTGCAAGCGACAGTGGCACTCTTCCTCCTGAAGTAAGCTGCTGGATTTGCGCAGGACGCTGGTGTTTCCATTTCTCAGAACTCAGGTCACGAGTGGCAACGTTGCTTGCCATCATAATTAGAACCGCCCTCACAGAAAGACATTCTTGGTGAGTGTGTAGCTTGCACAAGTAAGTAGAGCGCAGAACTCGTAAAATTGAGTACTGACACGCGATACAGGTTAGCTGCAGCTCGAAGATACTACTAATCGATTAGGATGCTGCGTTTGAAGTTCGGCGAGGAGGTTCTGTATGCCATCCGGCACGACGGCATCCGTAACATAAACTTTACAGCGATGCCAACGCTGGAGCACCTCGCCGAGCATGAAATGAGCATGCATCATTCCTGTAATGTGCAAAGCGTGCAGATCGGGCGCTGCCAATATCGCATTGGCGACTTCTACGCTGAAGTACGAGGTGACGACAGTGGACTGCGATTGCATTAGAGAATGCAATACAGTCAGGGACTATACTGTAGCACTCACGAGACTTGTCCACTTTCCGACAACGCCTTTGATGGCGTTGAGCGCAAAATGGGTACTAGTGTCGAATTTCGTGTGTCCCTTTGTCAAGCACGGACCAGAAAGAAGCAGGCGTGATGGGTTGATGAGCGGCAAGGCAGCAGACATAGCCTCAAGGTACAAGCCATTCTGACCACAGTCCATTGAAATATGGAGGTCGCTCAGTCGCGGTGACGCGCGCAGGATGGCGCCGAGGGCCTTGCCATATCCGCCCTGGAACCGCAGCTTCTTCACGAACTGCCCGAGCTGCGGGTTTTTCTTTAATCGCTTCGCAAGAGCCTGGGCATTAATCACTGAGCGCAAGGCAATGGTATCGTAGAGCATGGGAGTGGCGACGCGCTTCCAGAGTTTGCAGACGCGCAAGACGAGAGTGCGCCGACGCACGAAGGCCGGAATTAGCGGCGTCTCGGACAAGTCGGAGAAGACGTCGTCGGGCATGATAACGAGGAGCGCAAGGATTTGATGCAGGGTTTCCTCGGCGAGCCGGTCCATCGGCAGTTCTGAACGTGGCGCGGCCTGGCCCGCGGAAGAGAAGATGAGGGCAAGCCGTATTCGGCTTCCGCCGACACCTCTTCGACCGCCACACGCCGGAGGCAGTCCAGAAGGGCCCGTCAGCTCCGAATCTACCTAGCTACCTACCGCCGAGGCTCATACTGCGAACGCGGCAAAAATGACTGTCAGTGACACACACACCGTGACACACGTGTGCCAAATCCTCGTTCGGTGTCCTCACGTACAGTAGCAAGCCTTAGCCATCTAGTACATAACTAACGTTTGTCCACAGCACTCGCTCCACGGAGCTGGCTGACTCAGCAACTTCCGACCGTTTTCTTCGACGTTGCAATTGAGCGTGTCCATTTTCGGACAGATAATCTCCGACGGGCGACGGTTTTTGATTACTAAGCGCCAGAGCCTCGCGGATATATATACGCACCATCCCTACGCAATGGAAGACGCTTCAGAAGTCCAAGCAGGAAGACCTAGATGGCTCCCGTGCGCAACTCTCGTGTTATCTTCAAGAAGCATCCCGATGGTGTGCACCTGCTTCCTTTCCCTGCCGGTACATCGCGCAGTATCACTCATCGCGGGTCTAGGATATCCTGTCCCAGGCGAGACGCTAGTCGTCGACCACTCTCAGACGATCGATCTGGACAATGTCTCCCTTGCCGGCGGCAAGTTCTCGCTAAGACGCTGAGCATCAGTATCGATCCCTACCTCCGTGGCAAAATGCGGCCGGAGGAGGAGATTGGGATAAAGGTGTGACCATTCCATCTCTCCCTTCCTTCCTGCGTATTGAGTCTCTAACTTTCACACTTCCAGGGCTATGCTTTCGAAATCGGTAAAGCGTGCGTCTCCAAAGCACCTGTGCACCGAGCTTCGCCTTCTCACGCGCTCTGTAGGATATACAGCTACGCCATCGTGAAGGTTCTCCGCTCGGAGAATCCCAGCGTGCCCGTCGGCGCGCATCTGTATAATCCATACGCGGACAAATTCGGTACGTCTGCGCACCTCGTGAGTGAAGTCAATCAAAGATGCTGACGATGCTGCACCGGAAGACTTTGCCGAATACCAGATCATCGACAACGTGGAAAATCTGCGCGTTCTGGACAAGTACAATGGGCCGAACATTGCGATTCCCTGGAGCGCGTTCCTCGGCCCCGCCGGCATGACTGGTGCGGTCTATCTATTCCATCAAGTTGACGCGGAAACTGACTGCATATGGCGCATGGCAGGCCAAACCGCTTACTACGGCTGGAAGGAGCTCAATCCGAAGAAGGTGCGTTCTCACTAATGTATCATTAACTCTCGGGACACCACTGACGGGGCGCTGCAGGGAGAAACGATATACATTTCCACGGCGGCTGGCGCAGTCGGCTCGTACGCCTTCTGCCTTACTATCTGAGCAGAAAGTAACGCCGTATAGAGTCGTTGTCCAGCTCGCGAAGGCAGCTGGACTGAAGGTGATCGGATCGGCGGGACAAGACCACAAGCTCGACTTTCTGCGCGAGCTGGGCGCGGACGTCGTGTTCAACTACAAGAAGACTCAAGTAGAGGAAGTGCTGCGCGAGCATGGACCTATTGACATGTGAGTGAGACGCGCCTTGCTCTCAGGTTGCAATATTACTCACAGCTGATAACTGTGAAGATACTGGGACCACGTGGGTGGGAAGACGCTCAGCACCGTCCTTAACCACATGAACACCTTCGGCCGTGTCCTGGTACGCATTATCACCTCGCACTATTATCGAGAACTGCAGCACCAATTATTATGTTCCACAGATCGTCGGCCTGATCTCAAGCTACAACTCCGCGAACCTCGAAGGCGACCCCATCCCAGTGCGTGCATCCAATTCTCAGTGGCATCATCTCACTCTTTTCTCACCGACGTCACCAGAACATCTACCAGACGCTCTTTAAGCGCATCACCATCCGCGGCTTCCTCGTCACGGACTACCACGACAAATACATCGAGGAGTTCTACACCACCATCCCGGGGAAGGTCGCCCGTGGCGAGATCAAGTACAACGAGACCGTCGTGCGCAGCCTGGACGAGGCGCCGCAGCTCATCGTCGACGTGCAGAAGGGCGACAATAAGGGCAAGGCGGTCGTCATCCTCGCCGACGAGTAGTCCGAGTCAGCCATTTTCTCAGTTGTGAATTCAAGCACATTGGTGTAGTTGGTACTCAGGCTGTGGTGCTTCTTGACGAGCGAGATGGCGGTGGAAACAGTGGAACTGCAGTTGAGACGTGGACACAGCAGCAGTAGTAGTAGTAGACGTAGGAGAAGTAGTAGTAGGGACAGACGAGCTGGAGTGGAACAAGTGCTATGCGCGAAAGGAGCTCACTGCCAGTCGAGCTCAGACTCCGTAGCAGCCGGCAGCGCTGGGCTTTCCGTTTTGCGTGCACCGGAACGACTGGGCGTTATATCCGGTGTTCACATGCTATTGCAAGTTTCAATCAAGATAGTTCAACAGACGGAATGGCCACGGGGACGCACCGTGCACTGGAGGTACGACTGGTTGACGAAGTTCCAGCGACGGCTGCTGTCTGGGCAGCCGGCATCCTCATAGATTGCGACGCACGCCGTCAGGTCGTTCGAAGCTTGGGCCTGCAGTGGTGGCGCGTCAGCGCTGAACGAGAATGGCAAAACGGAGGACGCACCCAGAACGAGTGGCGGCCGGCGAAGCTGTGGCAGCTGCCGTCGCACGGCACCATGTTGCCGATGTCGCCGTCGCAGTTGTTGCCGCTCCACGCGATGAACGCGTGCGCGGGGGCGGCCGCGATGGCCACGACGGCGATGAGCGACGACACGGTGAAGCGCATGACAGGCTGACTGGTGGGCGGATGAGACTCGGTCCTGAGGTCGTCTGACCTTTAGACAGTAGTGTTTAAGTACCTATCTGGAGTGGAGCCCGCATCGCGCGGGATTCTCACACTTGATTGATCGCGGTGTCATGGGCTATTAGATGTGGCACAAGCGTCTAATCAACATGAAAGCGTGCGAAACTGCTCGCGTCAGGAACTGTAATAATGTAAAATCTGTTCAGCTTATGTACATACAGCTCCCAATCTCTTCAAGACGCACAATTTTCTGCATTTCAAGCAGGTTGCAAACATCAGGCAAGTTCTGTCACAGCAAGCGCGCGGAACCGCTTAGATTTGCACTGCGGATTGATTAATCCTGTGATACCCGAGATCTTACTGTAATCGCCCAATCTGGGCGAGATGCTAGATGTGCACAACTGTCAAGAACAGTTGGACATCTGAGCTAGCCAAAAGGACAAGAAACAGCAAAAATATCGGTGGCGCACTACTATAGATCCAGCAGGACACGAGACTGCCAAAAGGTGTGATAATCAGTATGGTCTCGGTCGAGTGGCGGGACTCAGCCTGACTGTGGTAGGAGACAGAGGCGGAGAAGCGGAACACTGGGGCAGTAATTGCACTGCGGGAGATGCCGCGCATGAACGGACGGCGGAGCCCAGCTCACTTCCGGGTTCCAGCCGTTACCCTGCTGAATCCGAACACGGCCGAACTCGCCGCTGAACTTCAGCACATCCTCGTCCAGCAGCAAAGGTGCTGAAATCTTGCAGCCAACCCGAGGCGACATGGTCCGGTACCGGTGCGTGGCTGGCTCTGCACTTGGAGTCGCGCTCTTTTCTGACTGTCAACGCAGCGCTGAACCAATGTGCTCTACGGGTCGATTGGCCATCCTCGTCGCCTCATCGACGTGCCACCGCCCGCCACCGCGCTTCGGCGGTCAGCGTGGAGGCGTGCTCAACGATGTCGACGTAAAAAATCTGGGCGGCACCGCAGGCGTCCCA
The DNA here is from genome assembly GCA_037042915.1 of Auricularia sp. M13. Taxonomy (NCBI): domain Eukaryota; kingdom Fungi; phylum Basidiomycota; class Agaricomycetes; order Auriculariales; family Auriculariaceae; genus Auricularia; species Auricularia sp. M13. The sequence continues at coordinate 232,855 of CM073201.1, forward strand.
GCAGCTGTCAGACCAACGCCGTCGACGTCCCAGCCCAGGCGCGGCGCCCCGCGCCCCGCGCTTCACCGCCGCTGTCATCACACATGACCGCTGCGCTCATCGACCGCTGTTGCTCCCGTCCAGCCTCGTCGACCACGACTTCGCACGCACGCCGTTTATGACGGCTCACAGCCGCGCCGCAGCAACATGCCCACATCACCGATGTCACCCTGGATGGCGAGCACGACGCCGCGCGCCGCGCTCGCCACGACGGCGAGGCGCTGAGCTCGCTCTGTCCGGCGACACTCACGACGAGCCTGGATTCGCTTTGCGCAGCTCCTCGAGCGCGAGATGCTCGCTAGATGCTCGTCGCGGCTCAGGACTGTCCCTGGAAGGAGTGCCACGCGGAGTGGCACCCCGCTCATGACGCTCGCCATCCGCGCCGAGCCTGCGCGTGTGCACAACCACGTCGCCCGTATCGTCCGACGCTCGCCCAGCCCAGCGTCGCCTGCCGCCACCACACTGGACGGGCTCGCCGTCCATCGAGCACGACGCCGGCTGCCGGTCGCCAATGGCGCAGGGCGGAGCTCGACACCAGTGCAATATGCGGCAGCACGACGCTGAATCGGCCGCCGTCTCTTGAGGGCGATCTACACGCAACCGGCAGGCGGACTGCTACTTTACGGGTTTCGCATGTGTCGCGCCACCTGAAGCTGGACCTGAATATCCTCAATCATGTATCTACCTCGTTATATGCTAACAGGCATTTGCATTAGAGCTGTTCATGTTATCATTCTGCTGGACCTTGTCGCTGAGCACGGGCTTCCTTTTGTCCGTATGTGTTGCACGCAGTGAAGCTGGAAAACACAGTTTGCTATTATCTAAATGTTAACTGTCCTGGTCATCTATCTCTGGAATAATGACCCTTGCAAGCTCGTTGCTCCGGTCAATAATAGCCCATCGCCCGCGGTCTTCCATCCGGCCAATTAGACACTCGATGCACGCAAGGTCAATCACTTCGACGGGCTCGAAAGAACCGTCGAAGTACTGGATGCCTGCGCTGTTGGGCGCAGTCAAACCGCGACACTGCTGTACCTCCGCCAGGAGCAGAGTCTGCTTGCTCGGCTGGCCGTACTGCACCAGCGGGGGTAGCTCAAGGACAAATATGCGAAGTAGTTGGCCAAAGTACGTCTTCGTGACAAATTCTGGGTCGATGTTGCGATAGCGCGAGACGCGGTCGACGTCGAGCGAATACTGAAACAGCAGCCGTGTTCAGCTTGGTCTGGCGGCAGCGCCTGTCAAAGCGCAGCGCACCCGAATGAAGCTTGCGTCGCGGCTGTCGTGCCGCAGCTTGACGAGACCGCGCGCGTGAATCGTGTCGCCGCCGTCGAGTCTTTCGACTTTGCCCCAAGCCTGGATGTCGCCGGGTACGAGACGCAGCAACGATTGCGCGCTGACGCCGAAGCGTGCTGACAGATGACGCGCGATCTTGTTGCGCTCCAGCGTGCTGAGCTTGCACATCTTGGACGGCCGTTTGAGCGCTGACGAAGGGTCTGGTGAACATGTTAGATGACGGCGGCTGGGACGGCAAGTAGAGCGCACATTCCGGTACCATGAACGCGCCTCGTTGCACGAGAGCAGCAGGAGTGTCGCGCCGCGGGGTAAAATACTTATCAAGGTCGTACGCGAGCCGTATTTGCCGTATCCTGGCCAGGTCTGCGGAATAGTTGTCGATGCTGGTGTATGGATATTTGCGCGAACGAATGGCCGGCCGTAGTGATGAGCAGAAGCGCTCCATGACGAATGACCAGTAACCGCCGACCGGTCCCATCGCAACAATGCTGTCCGCGACATGAAGCAGCGCGTGTACCGTTGACACACAAGTTGAAAGGCGGCTGGGATCGTGCTGATAATATAGTCTAAGTATAACGTCAGTCTCTATGACACTGGAGCTCGGGCGCGATGAAACTGCATACTCTTCGTACCGCTGGACCCAGCTGATGAATCCAGTGCGGATCTCCTTGACGTCGTCTTTGGTCAGCTCCAGCTTCAGGCAGCAGCGAAGTAGGTGGACAAGTTGCATGAAGTGGTTATAATACCGATCTTCGGGAAACCGGCCCCGCAACACGATGGGCGCGATGTGCATGGTCCAGATGCACCAAGTCTCCGCAATCATGTACGTCTTGTCTTTAGCCATGTTCGGCACCCGGGCTCCAAAGGCGCTTGGTATCGTAGCACCCGACGTGCCTGTCGCCTTGCCGATCTGCTCCCACACCGCCGATGCCAGCTGGTAGTCACCAGTCCCGACGTCCAAGTCCTTGAATTTTCCAGTCCACAGCAGAACGAGGTTTGGTATGAGGTTAAGCCAGACAAGATGCATGAATTCGACGGGGAAAGAGCGGTCCAGCCGGATGGATGGGAGTGTCGCGAGGATTGGCATGCCCTTGATCCCGTATGCAGTAGCAAGTCGGTCAGCTGCCCCGCCTTCGGCTTGCTCGACCTCTTGGGCTTGTCGAAGCATCTCCACATGCGTACGAAGTGGCAGCGCAGCGGGATCATAGGCCGGGATATCAGGATCTCGGTCAGGATGATTGGAGCGATTCAGCGGGCAGTAGAGAGCCGGTGCACGCGAACCAGGGACACGAAGACCGCGGATATGACAGAATCGACAGGACTGCAAGCCATTGTGCCCTTTCATGCACATGAGCTTTGCGACCGCAGGCATGTCGCCGAACCCAAGGATGAGATAGGCGCGCAGCGTAAACAAACACTTCTTGACTCCGTCGTACGACGTGACCCCACGAGCAAGCTGCAGCAACTCTTGCACAAGCGGATACAGGAAGCTGTTGAGGTCTGTCGGTTGTTTGGGGCCAGGAATAACGCCGATGCAGATGAGGTTCTCGCTGCGGAAGCGGATTTCTGGAGATAGGTTGTAGTTGACGAGGATGACAGGCCAGCACGTCTGCTTTCTCCTTTTGAATGGAGCAAAGCCGTCAGTGGAGACCCCGAGTGCGATGTCGCGCGCATCACAGAAGAACTTGAAGCCCAGCGACTTGCCCTCCACGTGGACAGTTTTGCGGAGAAGCCAGCGATAGTGAGCACCATCGACATAGTCTCGCAGTGCGTCTGGCTCATACTCCGCAGTCGCGGTCGCGCGGTATGCTTGCCGTTTGGCGGATTCTTCGTTGCGGTAGAGCGCTGCCAACCGCGGTGTGACCGGCAAGTAAACAAACTGCTTTACGGGCTGTTTGTGTTGCTCATCAACGTAGTGCGACTTCTTGCAGACCGGGCAGGCGTCGAGGCTTGCATACTCGTTTACGAAGAGTACGCAGGAGTCCACACAACAATCGTATTTGGCGGGCTTGAAGCCCGAGAGAAATCCCATGCGTGTGCGGTTGGCCTCGTGCGACTGGGTCTGGATGCCTGGGAAGTACCGTGGCATGCTATTGAACGTCTCCCGCGTTACGTGGCGCTCCGTCTTGAACGCGAAGGCACGGAGCGCTGCGACATCGTCGTTGCTGAGTCCTGACGCGACATCTGACGCGGCACGTCAGATATTGTAATCTTCTACCATCCACAGGTTTGTGCTCACCCATTTCTGCTAGCTCCCGCTCAAAATCTTCCCCTAGACGCTCCCATGCTGATATATCGTCCGTGGGCTCAGCAAAGAGATCATCGCCATGCACGGACTCGTCCGCGCTCGAAAAACCAGAGTCTTCCGCGCTAGAGCGTGCGCCTGTGTCCTCGTCTTCTATGTCACTGACTGAAGGCTGCATGGCGCGTCTCTGAGCAGCGGTGAAAGAGCGGAGGGTCGGTTGTGGAACGTCGGGACCGGACTCATCGCCTGACGACTCGGATGCGGCACTCGGCGGCCTTGCTGGGTGACGCGAGGCACCTTCGGTAACCGTGGCCTCTGGCGGGGCTGCGTCCTGGTCGTTATCCATTTCCTGGGCTAGATCGAATGGTTGCCCGGGTTCTGGCTGACTATCAGGTCGACTGGCAATCTCGGCAGCGGCGCCACTCTCGTTGCTCTGTATGGTGTCCTGCTGTGCGATTTTCGCGTTCTTCTTTGCTCTAGGAGCTGTTTGTGGGCTTCTGCCACGTTTTCCAGCACGCTTTTGAGCTGGGCGAGCAGTCGGCGGCGGAACGAAGGCCGCAGTCGGGAGGTGATACTGAACACTGGCCTGCGTAACGCGTACGTTCTGGGCTGCCAGCTTCGCGTTCCAATGCCGTCGTTCGGTCATGTCGGATACCATTTGCCCACAGCTGCAGTCGCAGCGGTGCAGCTCGCCTTTCGCCATCGCTAGCGCTGCTGCAGGGATTCTGTGCTTTGGCGTTGTGTCACGGCAGAGCGCTCGTCACTCGCCGAGACCGACGCCCAAGAGAGGAGAGAGGGACGAGGAAGAACGGACAAGCGGTACAATTGACCAGACCAAACCTAAGGTACACGCATCTACACCCCACGACCTATATACCCCTCCCCAAGGTCTGCTGATCCGGTCCATGGTGATCCCGGAGCTAAAGGGTCCATCCACCATCGTCTCCCACGGTGCTAGCACTCCACCACACCTCCAGTCGAACAGGGCCCGAGACAGAGCGAAGGTGCCGAGGTATGCCACACACATACACACCCACCGAGGGTACGGACCGAGAGGGAGGGCACCTCCCGAGTACACGGGGAGAGCGCCGAGCTGTTGCGGCCACGGGCCGAGGGTCCGAGGATGTAGCCGAGCTTGTACCAGGCGATGATAACCGGCCTATTATCCATCCGAGGGGTACCGTCCCAACGAGAAGTCCAATAGAGGCGTTCCCGACCCTCCGAGGTTGCTCAGGGTGACCCACCGAGTCCGTCCGAGGTCCAAAGGGGGTTCTGGAGCCTGCCCCGAGCACCACAACGCCCATATCCGACGCATACAGCGAGGGGAGAGCTGCCGAACCTTGGTCCGAAGGTAAGAAGCCTCCACCGAGCCGAATTGGGGTATGCACCGAGGTCGTCTCACCCCCTAGGTAGGTAGAGAGCGGCGTGCAGATCATATCCCGAGTTGAACAGCCCGAGGCGTATAACCTTGGCCGAGTCTCCGTCCGAGGGTAAACAGTGCGCCGACTGTATGCAGCAGCGACCGAACGCTCGGCGAAGCGGCGTAAAACCCGCGGGCAAGCGGGCAGAGCTTGCGACGGCCGTGATGACCGCAACACGTTGGCTCGGCCCTGCTTCTCACAGACAAAGTTCTTGATGCATACCTGGGCTTTACTGTGCTTGTGGGACTCGCAGCTACTCAGGGTTGCTCGATGCTGTCGATGACGGAGTGGTTGCTATCAGGAGATAAGGCCTAGTATATTCGATCCCGTCTCTTGGCTGTTGTCAGCCGCCGGCCAGCTAACGCAATCCTACGGTCTCATACGGAGATTCCCACTGATTCCTAAGTCACATGACGTCTCCTGCTCGGTATATCCCTATGTTTGCTCGATAAACAGTTGGGGATTATAAGGCGACGCGGCGCTCGCCGTTTTCTCCCAAGTCCCCAACTCAGCTCACTGAGCCAGCACCACCGCCTGCGTCTAGCTCATTGCTCTCGCACACTCGCGCTGCACAATCTTCCACATCACCACACACCCGCACCACTCAGGTCCCCTCATCCTTTTTCACCTGTGGCCGCTGCCGCTGCTGACGTCCTCCTCCCCCAGATTTAGTATGACCATCGTCAAGCCCAACACAAAGAAGAACAATGCCTCCGCCAAGAAGCGCGCTGACAAGGAGAACCAGGCGCGCGAGGCACTTTTCCGTCAAGAAGCGGAGGGTTCGTCACTGCAGCTTTCGATTTTGCTGTCGCTAATGACTGTGTAGCCGAAATTGCAAGACAAGCAGCTCGCATCCTTGAGCTCGAGGAGGAGCGCCGTGTAGCACTCCAGAACGTCAACAATGCCGTCCAGGAAGAGCTCGACAACGACAACGTCCGTATTGAGCGCCCCAAGGGTAGCGCGGGCGATGGGTATGTATTGCGCACTGAAATGAAGCTCGACGACAACATCAAGCTCTACAAGCGCATTCAGGTGTGTCTGCTTTGTCTGCATCCTCTCACAATATCATATATTCATGTTCTGCAGAGGACCGTTCGCCGATGTGTCGACAAGGCTGGTCTCGACGAGCGCAAGGGGATCCGCGGTCAGGACACGCAGAAGCTGTCCAACGTGTACAAGGCGGTGAGTCTGGTTACGCTTTCGTCACTCAATTGATGGCTGACGGTGCTACGGACAGGCACGCGAGCTTCAGCCCCGCCTCAAGCGTTATCTCAACGACTGGGCGACCGCAGAAATGGTCAAGATGCTCCTTCGCAACCGTCGTCAGTACGCAGCCCGCCGGGCGCGCGAGGAATCCCCCGATATCGATGCCGCAATGGAGGGAATGGAGCTCGACGACTAGTATTTGCATATTATGTATTCCGCCCTGAATAGCATTATGTTTCTCATCTTTCCTGCTGAACAATTGGAACTTTGGAGTGTGGAATAATCATCCAGAGACCAGCTGAACACCATTGGGATTTCCAATCATTAAAGTCAGCCGGAGGGGGCATGATTCAATAAGGCGGAAAGCGTGTGCTACGTCATGCCGCAGGCTGGGGAACGGACCTGCTGAAGTCGTTCAAAAATCGGGGGAGTTTCAGGCGGTATTCAGTGCCGTTAACATGCTGACCTTCAGTTGCTTTGGCTTAAGTTCCTCGCGTCTCCGCATGACATTCAGCACGGCCCGAGCGGAATTAGCGGCTGAAATTCAGCCGATTTTCTTTCTACAGTGTTGCGGGATGCTGGGAGATGGAGCAGCGCACGGAGCACGCATCGAATACTCGTCATTAGACGGCGTCGGAAACAATATCAGGTTGTCACCACCGCTGAAGAGGAAAGAACAGGTAAAGGTGCTTGCTGGCAAAGTTTCAAGTATAGTAGGCCACTCGAGTGGATAGTAGGGAAAGCACACTGCATGAGCGATCATGCTGGGCGTCAGATGGGTCTAAGACCTGAAGCTGGGCGCGGCAGGTGCAATGCGGCACATACCGCGCATCCCACCGTGCACACCGTCGGGATGCGGAGTCGTTCCAGTGGCTGTAGCGAAGAAAGACGTCCTGTTCATTCCGACTGAGACCCACAATACGATAGAGAGATGAAGGAAAGGGCCCCAGAGTTCCATGCGGTTATCGCCAGTGCTAGCAGACCATCTGTGACAAGAGAATGGGACAGCCGACAGTAATTGTGAGGGAGTGTGATACCCAAGTGATACCAGAAGGCCAGGGGAAAATCGGGCTTTACATAAGAAAGGCTTGGAGCTGGAGGTGAATGTTGTCCTGTGAAGGGCGTTACACTGTAGTCAGAAAATAGAGCAGGAACGCACAACCTAGCCAGCAAAAAATGTGCGCGTTGGGAAGGAAAACACGGAGCCGTTCGGCGGTGGCCGGTCCGGGCCGAAACAGAATTTGAACGCCGTGCAGCGCAAAGCCAGGAACCAATCACTCCGCAGTGAAAGGTAAAACGGTCCTGTACTTACTCGGAAACGATCTCTCCGACATTGTGAATCATACGTGGAAAACTCGTGCGTTTCAAGGATATGGAAGGTGCAATAAGCTAAGATTTATGTTTTGTAGCTGCTGACCGACTCCGAGCATTTCACGAACTCTGACCATTAGACGCTGGTGTAACATCAAGCGCATGATACCGCGGATCAGTCAAGTGTGAGAATCCCCGCGCGATGCGGGCTCCGCTCCAGGTAGGTACTTAAACACTACTGTGCCAAGGTCAGACGACCTCAGGACCGAGTCTCATCCGCCCACCAGTCAGCCTGTCATGCGTTTCACCGTGTCGTCGCTCATCGCCGTCGTGGCTATCGCGGCCGCCCCCGCGCAAGCGTTCATCGCGTGGAGCGGCGACAACTGCAACGGCGACATCGGCAACATGGTGCCGTGCGACGGCAGCTGCCACAGCTTCGCCGGCCGCCACTCGTTCTGGGTGCGTCCTCCGTGTTGCCATTTCGTTCAACGCTGACGTGCCACCAACGTCGCCGCAGGCCCAAGCTTCGAACGACCTGACGGCATGCGTCGCGATCTATGAGGACGCCGGCTGCCCAGGCAGCACCCGTCGCTGGAACTACGTCAACCAGTCGTACCTCCAGTGCACGGTGCGTTACAGTCCCCATTCTATTGTCGACGAGAAAACTTTGCTTACTCGCAATATTGTAGCATGTCAACACCGGCTATAACGCCCAGTCGTTCCGCTGCCTGCAAAATGGACACCCCGGCGCCGGCGGCTGCCCCTGAGTCTGAGGCCGGTTGAGAGCTACCTTCCTGCACTTGTTCATCATCAACTTTAGCCATCTTGTCTGTCACTCCTACACTCTCTAATACGTCTGCCACTACTACTACTTTCTGCTGCTGTCTGTCACCCGCGTGCCCACGGCTCCTATCGCAGATGACCATTTCTACTCTACCGCCGCAATGTCCGCCTACACGCCAGACTGTCCCAGTGGAGACTCTGCCATCGGCACTATTGTGACTGAATTCTCAACTGAGCAAAATTGCTGACTCTGATTCCTGGTCTGAAAGGACGAAGACAACCTTGTATTGTCACCCTTCTGCACCTCCACGATAGGAGTAGCGAAAAATCATGAGGCAAAGGTCTCTGACTCTCAGCTAGCAGATTCCCACTGCGCGGGGCTTCCTCGCCGCCGTGCCAACTCCAGCACTAAAATGCAGTCGATCCAGGAAGACGATGCATAGCGACGAGATTCATTGCTGCCACTGACGAATGGCCAGAGAAAATTGTGCGAATCGGGAAGGAGGACAACGAGCAGTTCGGCCGGTCCGGGCCGAACATCGAACTTGACTGCTCGACCGCCGCGCACGACGATGAGCATCAGCCACAAACTGCTCGACCAAGTCAAGCAACTTATCCCGCCACTTACGGGCGCGTTGCACAAAGGCCAGGCAGGTGCGCCCGTCACTGCTCGTCGTCGCCGTCGCTGACGTCATGGACGGCGAGCAGGACGCGTCGCCGTCGTCGGCGGCGCCGAGGAGTACTCCGGCGCGCCGTTCTTCGCGGCCATCTCAGCCCTGCGCGTCGGCGTCGACCTCTCGCACGTGCTCTGCTCGCCGGTCGCGGCGGGCAGCATCAAGGCCTACTCGCCCGACCTCATCGTCCATCCAATCTTCGCGCCCGACGCCGCCGCCGACAAGGTCGACACGGAGCTCGACGCGCTGCTCGGCCGGCTGCATGTGCTCATCATCGGCCCCGGCCTCGGCCGCAGCGACAGCATGCAGCGCTACGCCCGCGACGCCCTGCGCATGGCGCGGAAGAGGGAGATGTACGTCGTCCTCGACGCTGACGGCTTGTACATGGTCCAGCAACGGCCCGACGTCGTCAAGGGCTATGAGCGGGCAGTATTGACTCCCAATGTTGTCGAGTACGGCCGATTATGCGAGGCTTTGGTGCGCACTAGCCTCAGTTACAATTGCATTCTATTGCTTATTCAGCCGCTGCTGCGTAGAAACTCGATAAGAAGGCGAAAGCAAGCGAGTTGTCGGCGGCGCTAGGCGGCGTGACCGTGCTGCAGAAGGGTCCAGAGGACACCGTAGCTTACGCGCAGGATGAGACAGCCGTTACCATCCAGGGAGGCTTGAAACGCTGCGGCGGCCAAGGTGATATCCTCAGTGGCGCCGTCGGCGCATTCCTCGCATGGGGCAAGAATTACGAAGCTGGTGCCTTTGGGTACGTCTTATTACCCGTTTTGCTTTCTTGGTGCTCATGTTCATCATTGTCCACAGCGACAAATCTATCCCGCCGCACCGGATACCGTTCCTCGCCGCCGTCGGCGCGTCGCTCGTCACGCGTACCACATCTCGCATCGCGTTTTCCAAGCACGGCCGCGCGGTCGTCACGCAGGTGCGAGCTTCGTGTTTCCTCGCGCCGTCTTCATTCAACTCGCGAGTAGGACATGCTCAACGACATCGGTCAAGCATTTGGCGAGGTATTCGGCGAAGGTGAAGGCGGCGCCGGACGCGAAGTCGGTAAATTGTAATACTGCCCCACATTCTTGCCGTTAAGGAATGGGATCTACACGGTAGGTTCACCGTCTCCCTGCTGTGACTTGCACACTTACACCTCGCTTGCGCAGAACAAATGTACTATCGAACCACATCACTGAGACTCTCCCGAAGAATATCAGCAAATTCAGACTGTATCGCGGTGTTCTTTATATCAGAGCTCCATTACTGCACATCCCTCCTGGTTGCAGAGTCAAGTCCTTGGCCTCGTCTTTCTCCCAACGCCTCCCAATCAGTTGCAGGCGGGTTTTCTGCATGGCGTATGCCTCCCAAGTTTCGCCGATTCTTTGCTTGTGGCTGGCTGGCTAGCCTACGACGGTCAAGCGACCCACGATGGTCGAAGCACCAGGCGTCATAAATCATTCGGTAGTCGGTGGAATTGTCCAAGTCTGCGCTATCGATATGTGGCACGACAGCGTCTCGGCCACGGAACACGTGTACTGGGACAACCTTCCGCACTATTACTCGCTGGCGGAAAAGGAAGTTATGCAAGAGGTACTTCGCATCGCAGAATCCGATATCATCATATATAACACCCCGGAAGGCCCCGAGCAACATACTGTGATGCGTCTCTCCCTTCCTGCCTCTCGATTGATGTCGAACTCAAACCTCGACCTGGTCCAACTGCACCGCCGCCCACTGTTTCCACTGCCAGCGTATGACTTTGGCTCTCGTACGGTAAGCGCGCGCACGCCGCAATCAGAAATACTGGTTCCCCGTGGTTGCGCATGCTCATGCATGATAGCAGGAACGCTCAGATTTGACGAAGATCTTGATGAGTATTGATGAGTAGAACGGAAGAAGTTAGAGGCTCTTTCAGCGGCACAGTGTTCACGATGCCGCCGCTGCGCCAGGCTGCGCGGACGCGGAAAGACTTTACGACCGCCATGGTAGAGGATACACTGACGCTTTATAGGCGACTACAGCAGGTATTCAATATTGTACGCCTCTGCTACTCTAGTACGCGGGACAGCCGTTGGCTCCCGGCCAGGGGCGGAAAGCCACGACGTTCCTGCCCACATTGACGTTCTGCGTGCGCGTACGAGTTCTCGATCAGTTCACGAGTTGATAATCCGGCGTGCATGAGAACGGGGCGCGTACCGTGCATGTCGCGCCCTGGTTGGTGAACGTGAACCGGTCGCCGCTGCAGTTGCTCAGAGTGTAGAACTTGATGCACGCGACCGTCCCGCCCGCCTTTCAAGCATGCCGAGTTAGCTGAGGGTAGCCTCTACAGAAAGGAGACGGAGACCCGACGCACAATGAACGAGTGTCGGCCGGCGAACGAGTGGCAGGTCCCGTCGAGTCCGACGTTTGCGCCTTGGGAGCCGTCGCAGTGGTCGCCGCTCCACGCGATGAAAGCGTTTGTTGCGGGAAGGACAGCGAGGGCGAGAGCGAGGGCTGAGGTGAGACGCATTTTCAAATGTTGGGCTTTGAGTCTCGCTTGGACGAATGACGGAGATTTATACCCTCAGTTCTGCCGCAGAAATTTGCGCCGAGGATTCAGGACGAAGATGCCGCAAAACGTATGTAAGCTTGGATATTCTATGACAGAACGGAAGTTGATTGTATAATCGTGTTATGATTCCCTCTGCGACAGCTGCCACTTTGCGAAACTGATGGTAACTCAATTGCAAACTCGGCAATGGGTAGAGCAAAGGTATAGAACGTCGCTAGGGTTACAGCAGGAATACTGCGTTTTTCTCTAGTGTGCGAAATTTCACTGGAAACAAAATCCTTCGTGCGAGTTGGAGAAGCGATCCAGCTCTGGATGTCCGGGTGCTCGGACGCATATGGAGGTTCTCAATCACCCTCGGGGGAGAATCGCACTACGCAGTAACTAGGCATGCCATAAAGGAAAAGGATTGGGCGTTTTAATTTTTGCGTCTGTTGCAGAAGGCTCGACATATTCCCAGACCTTTCAACTTTCTGGAAGTTGTGGAAACCTCTAGGTCTACGAAACTAATACAGTCGTCAGAGCATCCTGTACGCTTACCTACTTCAGATATTCATCAATCCCATATTCGGTGCTGATTGACTCCGCAGCACACGTTCGCACGCTTGAGGAGCGTGAGAGCCGGTCAGACGTCGGCGTGGGGACAACCATCATGTACGCGATCTGCCACACTAACAAAAGTACGAAATTGGCTGTCAGCGTGAGTCTGGCGCTGTCCAGTACAGGTCCATCACGATGCGGACTCGGAGGACCCGCGGGCAGCGCACTTCTGCAGCCAGTACAACTTGTCAGCCACATCCAAGTTATACCTCTCCTTGGAGTCCAGACATCTTCAGGACCCAGTCTCACCCGCCTAAGTACTACTCAGACCTCTCTCTCTCCATGCGCTTCACCTCGCTCGCTGCTGCCTTTGCTGTCGTCATGGTCCCCGCGTAGGCTTTCTTCGCCTGCAGTGGTAACGCCGTGACGGCGACATTGGGAATATAGTGCCCTGAGACGGCGCTTGCCACAGCTTTGTCGGCTTTCGCTCGTTCTGAGTTCTTCAGTTTCTTCTTAAGCGTCGCTTGTAGCCGCTCGAGACGCTGACCCTCGCGGAAGGCCCAACTTGGGATTCGGAAGGACGGGACGGGCTGCGTCAGGGTGTGGTCGGGGACCGGCTACACTCGCCAGAACTTCCTTTTCACCCAACCAAAATTTACCTCCAGTGCAAGGTACGTCCAATTCAAGCCCGAAGGCCTTAGAGGATACCTGCTGACCATGTTATATCGACTGCAACAGAACGTGAACACCGGACACAACGGGGTATCCAGATGAGGCCTTTCCAGTAAAGTAGTCCCATTTTGTACTTAGCGCTGTCACGGATTTTGGACCCAAGTGTCCCGAAATCCGAGCCAGAACTTGTATATACATGTCCCCAAAAACCGCAGAGGCCGTCCCGAAGCGCAAAAACTCACTCTAACTAGCTAAGTGTGAATGTACACTGAAAGTAACTAAAATGTACAACTCCGTCGTGTCCCGAGAAACGGTCAAGTCGTGTCTCGGAAAATGAGAATGTCCCGGAAAATACTCAAGTCGTGTCCCGGAAAATGTGAGTATCCCGGAAAACAACCCAGCCGTCGCACAAAATGACCATGTCCCCTAAAACTACCAACTCGTGTCCCGAAAAAAAAAAAACAGAAACATATGAAAAGAGCTACTTCGAGGCTTTCCGCGCCGCTGCGACGCGGCGGTCACGGTTCCAGACGGCTAAGAAGGTATACGCGTAGACGATCGCATGCCGCTGAGTCATGTAGCTCAGCGGGCGCCGGATTTTGAGGAGACCGCCGTTGCCGCACTCTGCGGCGCTCGAGTTGATGGAGGCGAGGTCGGGGGAGTTTTTCTTGTAGGCGCTGATCATGCAGGCTTTGGAGCAGCGCCTGTGACCTTTGGCATGAAAGCCGTCAATTAGGAAGCGAGTGCGCGCGAAGAACCGGCTCGCGCTGCATGCAGTACGGGCCGGCGCGCACGCGAAGTCGTACACAACCACCTCGGGCGCCGTCTCCCAGCGCGTGAACAGCGCTGAGAAGACGTCGTTTCGCCCTTCGCCCTTGGGGATGCAGTGAAACCCGAGGCAAACGCAGTGGGGACACCACGCCGCCATGAGTCCACCCGTCTGGCGCGCAGCCCGTACGTCTCGTAGTATTTCGAGCAGCCTATCCCGCCCGCTCCCGCGTCTGTCACGACAGAGCGGTCGACCTTCTTGTCGCCAGGGAGATGCGGATACTCGGGCGAAGGCGCACGCGAGGCCGCCCGTAGAATGTGCCTGTCTGCTCGGCCAACGGTTAGTATTCATCTGCATCGAGTACTTGGTATATGCTCTCACCTCGCGCCAGTCCTCGTTATCCGCACTCGGGTCGGGCGCCTCGAAGTCGTGGTCGGAGAGACTGCTGCGAACGCGCACCGCGCGACGCCACACAAACTCCACGACGCCCTTGAGCGCGTCCGTGTATCTGCCATGCAGTTGTTGTTCCAGTCGTGCGACGGCGCCCAGCGCGGGAACTTCCCGTAGAAGGACGGCGGCGGCGGCGGGATCGTCAGATAGCAGGCGGCGCAGTGTCAACCAGCAGGATTCGGGTACGAATAGCAGGACAGACTCGTAGGCGAAAAGCTAGACGGAGAAAGTCAGCCGACAAGTGATATTCATTTGGAGCTATGCCTCACGTGGTTGAGTAGCTCGAGATACAATCTCCTTGACTTCTCGAGTTTCTCGTCAAAGTCTGTGGGCACGAAGGCCGCAAACATGACCCCGAGAGGCTTGTCGACGAGTGCGACCTGCTTGACAAGACCCGGTAGCCCTTCACGCATCAGCGCGTCCGCGGCGTCGCGTTTGGTTTGCCGGCTCTGCGTCTGGCGTTCGGCGCTCGTCAAGTTAATGTCGGCATCAGCGGCGTCCGCGTCCTCGTCACCCACGATGCCATCCAAGCGCGAGTTGTTGGACTTCGTCAAGCCCATGCGCCAGCGGACGGCCTTCTGCGCGCTGGCCCGGATTCTTCCCCAGACGAGCGCCGTCGATTCAACCGGCACTCGCGTCTCGTCGCGGCGCGGGGCGTCGGGCAGCACGGTCGTGGGTGGCGTTAGAGTCGCGTCCGATGCTTTGCATTGAAGCCGGCCGTAACGCCGTCGAAGATGACGACGCGCGGGTTGTCCCCGCACTGGGAACATTGGAAGGAGTCGGCCAGGTGTTGTATGCGGCGAAATGAGAACCAAGCCATGCGGAAAGCGTCGTCGCCAACGAACGGTATCGCAGAAAGTTCCTCTTGGTAACCGCGATCGATCACGGTGCGGAAAGCGTGGAATGGTGTTTCGTGTGCCAGCATGGAGGTCGTGAAGCGGTTCATGAGCTCGTGGGTGAAGACTCGGCGATTATTGAAATTGAACAGGCCGAGTTCGCGGAGATCGGGTCCTGCGAACTGTCGCGACTCGGGCCGGCAAACGGAGCACGGTTTCACTTCGATATGAACTTTCTCTGCGCCCATGGTACCGTAGACCGTGCAGCTGAGCAGTTGAACCTCGGTGTTCTCGCGCGCCACGTTCCCACATCGACATCGCGCGTCCGCGTCGATGCTCAACACCTTGGGCAGTGGCCTTACGGTTTTAAAAGATGGTGCAATATCGGATTCGAGCCTTGACCAGATTGGAGGGCCGACGGGTTGGTACGAAATGCTGCGCTCGTCGTGAAGGTCTTTGGTGCTACGGCGATTGACTATCTCTTCGTCAGCCTCATCATCGGACGACAACGGAGCACCAGTACCTGCTTCTCGCTCCGTGCGAGCCGTCTCGTCGTCATCGCTGCTCTCGCTCGAGCCGTCGTCCTCGCCAGCATCGCGTGATTCATAGCGCTCCATGAAGGAGCGCCATGTTGCGTCTTCGCGCGCGAGCTCGACATGACCGCAGGTCGCGCCGCGATCCTTGCTGCAACTCCACACGCCACCCTTGGAAGAGTTGCCATTGTGAGCAACGAAGACGGGCGCGCTTGCGGTCGACATGCAGACAAAGGTGGTCTGCGAGGGTTCGTCGCCGCTCGGAGCCCAATGTTCGAATGTGAGACAGGGCGGATTGTCGAGGTCAGAGAAGGGGCGCAGCGAGAGTGGATCTTCGGATTGAAGTACGAGAATGTGCACGCATTTTCCGTGCGCTTTGTAGTCGGCACATGGCGAGCAGCTGTAAGTGACCGCGCCGCGCAGATCGGCATGAGACTGCATTACGGTCCATGCGTGGACACCGCGGTATCTGTCTCCCGTGGCTACGTCGTATATTTCGGCAATCCAGGTGCGAGGATCAACTTGGAA
Organism: Auricularia sp. M13; assembly: GCA_037042915.1. Lineage (NCBI taxonomy): Eukaryota > Fungi > Basidiomycota > Agaricomycetes > Auriculariales > Auriculariaceae > Auricularia > Auricularia sp. M13. The sequence goes on from CM073201.1 coordinate 248,700, forward strand.
GAAACCCGCGCAGTACTGCTCAACTGCTTCGCGATATAGGGCGTACGACGTTTCTGCTGAGAATTGCGACGGCGGAGGGCGTCGATGGTAGTTGGGGCGGTTGCGGTGTGCGCCTCGCGTTGGAGTCGCAGGATGGCTATCATGCCGACGTGAGCAGGCGGGACTGACGGCAGACGCGTAGGACGCTGCGGCATCACGTGAGTTGATGCAATCTGCATCGCGAGCACGTGCTGTGACCGGGGATTACTCACACTGGGAAGGCGACACTGCGGATGCCACGTCGTCACGTGCATTGATGGCTTGAGCATCTTGGTCACGCGTCGCCGCGTGCTCCGAGTGATTGCGGTTGGGCGGGCCTCCTGATGGTTGGGATTTCGTCGAGTCGCCCACCCGCGTGCGTGTCGGACCTCGACCTTGACGGGGAGGACGGTATTTCGCTGTCCTGATCGCCATGTCGCACCTCGTCTGCGGGGAATGACTTGATTGTCGCTGCAATCGCTCACAACGGCCGACGCGTTGACACGAACTGTCAGAACGCGCAGGCCACCGTCAGAGCCGAGCCTGCGACACGGACTGTCAAAAAGGCTGGGCCCGAGCGGTGAGAGCTGGTGGTGAAGGTGCCTGTGACTCGGGGTCAGCAGCGCCAGCGACAACGAGGATGAAAATAAAAATTAAAAAGGGAACGGAAAGAGAAGACGGGGCCTAAAAGGCTCACCTGTTGCCTGCCTAAAGTCTGCGCCGCAAGGCCGAGTTTGCGCGGCCGCGACCTGTGGTGGAAGGTGGGGGAGCGAGAGCAAGAGTCTAAGTCCGTTTCGCACTCCGCCGCTCCCGATCAGCCGCCTTGCCCTCCGCACAGCAGATGTGCCGGGGCACGGTGCCACATCGGTCAGCCACCCGGACAGCTCATGTCCCTGGCTATCTGGAGTGTCCGCTGAATGTTATGGCGCGGTGTCTGCGAAAGGAGTGCGGTCGCGGGAGTCGACCAGATTGCTCGATCCGCATGCGCAGACGACCCTCGTGCGCGCTCGATGTCGTCTGCATTCTCCCTCTATTACGCAGGCAGCATAGTAAGAGTGTGCTGACGCGCTGGCTCTGTTCCATGCTGCTTGGCTGGCTGCGTTGGAAGGGGCAATGGCGCACCCGGACGGGCACCGTAGGCGTCCGCCCGTATTCGAGCCCGACAACGCGCTGACAAACGCCGAGTGCTGTCTGTTACTTCTATTCTTTAATTTCATAAGTTCTACAACTCCGTTGCATGACTGCAGTGTCGTAGAACAGACCCTGGCGCCCGGTTGGCGTGGGCAATGCCTGAGACCGCAACCACAACAGCCTGAGGTCAATGTTCGTGGCTTCAGGCGTCTGGTGATAGGTCATGATAGGCTTATTTCGCGCCCTGTACCATAATTGCGTGCGCTCAATGTTGATCGAATCTGATCCCGCGAGAGCTCGCTGCATGTGCAGCACTTGTCGCTCAGAATGATGTCCGTTTTCTACGGGCAGACTTTTCCATAAGAATTGTGACTCAGGCATGCACGAAGACACGTTACAGCTATGCTGCCTGAACGTGAGCTCGCTGGACGTGCAGGGGGGTTCAGCAGCATGCTCGTGCTCAGCGGTATGGGCGACGGCGTTCAGGGCAACGCTCTCTATTTCGCAATTTTTGGACAGTCTGGAGCGGGTTAAAGACTCAGAATACCCTGTGCTCTCCGTTACCGTACGCTTCAAGCAGCGCGGCAGCCTGTGATTCGGCCTGCTTTGCCCGTGCCTCTGCGTCCGCTGCCGCCCTCTTATACCGCTCCAGCTCCCCTTCCTGTTCCTGCAGTCGGGCGTCCTTCTGCTTGATGAGCAATTCGCGTTCCTCGTCTGCCTGTTCTCGGAACGGCTCGAGTCTCGAGAAAATGATGTTGCGAAGCTCTGCGGGCATGTCGGGCACGTCCTCGAGCACCTGCCCAGACGACCACGACCGCATCTCGCCCCGTCGCTCCTTCGGGACAAACATGCAGAAGACCCATCCGGGGACGCGACTGGCTAGCAAGTCACCCTAGAATCAATGAGCAGAGTTCGGTGCAGCGCGAGTATGGCGTACCTGCATCGCGAGCGACCTGAACATGTCCGTGGCCTTCTTGCTGGCCTTGCGCGGGTCGTATTCCTGTTTACATTTGCTGCTCCGGAACATGGCTTGCGCCTGCACTGAGTATCGACTGACGCGGGAGTACACGGGCGACATACGGAGCTCAAGATCGCCTGCGGGCGTGGACTTCAGGCCTCCCGAAGCACTTCTGTTCCAGCCTCCTCCTCGCCGTCGCTGTCGTCGCCCCTCTTGCGCTTCTTGCCTTTCTTTCTTCCGTTATGAGCGGCCCGCGTGCGGCGCCGGTGGCGGGATTACGAGGTCTGCGTCGAGAGGCCGCGAGTCGTTTGCGTTCTGCGTCGAGCTTGCCAGTGGCGCGGTCGGCGGAACTGGTGGCGCTGGCGGCGGCGCGACCGGGGGCGCAGACTCTCCACTGGGCGGTGCGGCAGGTTCCAAAGGTTCCAAGGGGTGAACTTGCGGCGCGAGCGCCGCAACGGGTGGCACCCCGGGCTCTTGCACCTGAACTTGGGGAGCGGGCTGTTGAGTTGGCTGGGCGAGCGGTGCGGCTGGCAGCACTAGCGGCTGATCTGGCGCGTCTAGGAAGATGCATCAGCGCTGCTGCCACCCACGCGCAGTGAAGGCGCGGTCAAGTGCACCTGCGCCAACGGTCAAGTCGCCCGGCCGACCCTCGTCGACGTCCATTTCCACGCTGGCCGAAGCAGCGTCAGCCCTGGTCAGAGCGTTCCCTGCGAGGGCTGCGAACGCGGCCTCGTCTGCAATGGAGGCATCTTCACGGCGAGCTGCGTCGTCGTCAAGGTGACTGCGGCGCTGCGTCGCCGAAGGGCCGTACTTTTCGCACAGGAGGCGTGAGCAACAGAGCAGGCCATGAACTGGCAATTACGCACGGGGCATACCCGCGGGTGTCCAACGCGAGGTTTGCCGCATGAGCGACAGTTGCGCGGGATAGCTGGCGGTTTGCTGGCGGCTGTTGAGACTGGCACCACTCCCGCGACCCGGGAGCGAAGCGTGCGCTGCGTTGACGGCGCCGCGGTGGCTGGAGCCGCCATGTCTTCTGACAACCGTGCGCGGTATGCAGTGAGCCTCGGTAATAGACGGAGAGCTTCACGACTTACTCTTTTCTTGGGGGCATTGGCGACGTCGAGCGCGCCTGGGGCTGGGGCTCCGGGTAGAGGGGTCTTCGTGCTCAGAGAGGGAGTGGACTTGTGAAGATACTGGGGGTGCATTTCTTGGGAGAGTCTGCCGGTCCCTGGCCTCGGCGGAACCATGTGGTGCCCGATGTCATGACAGAGCGAAATTATCGCAGCGCATCAGGTTTCTGCGATCGCTGCGTCGATATTTCCATCTGCGTTTGGGAGCAGAGGTATACATATCCTCACCGACGTCGGCGAATCGAGCGCCTGGCTGTCGCGCTTCAGGTAGCGAGGGCTATCTTATCGACTCCAGAGAAACTGGTTTTGCGGTGGCCAGCTCGGTTTGCGGTGGCCGCGAAGACGTTGCACAGCATAGATCGCGATCTCCTGTAAATTTGCCCTCCTTGTGGGACGCAAAGTGATGGCACGAAGTGCCTCAATTTCCACCGCCTGCGCGCGGAACAGCATCAGCGGCCGCGCTGAACGACTCAGGCCTCCTGGGAGTGCGCCTCGAGCCTGCCAGGTCGTAGAGCCGACACTGGCAAGACTTTCCGCGGACCTCCGCTGCATGGCAGTGGGTACCATGTCCCGGCTCACGCTGTGGAGACGGCGCGCACGCGTCGGGCCCGCCAACAAGCGTCAATCCGCGATGATGCGTGCGGATATTTCTTGAAGCTATCTCGATCGTCTCACGTAGCTCCTGCGTGTGCCCTCTTGATGCAACACCGATGCGCAATTGTTGCGCAGGAGCCGCGCGAGGTCTGGTGAGACAGCCCTCCGCAAATCTCGTTGTGATCTTTTGCGAGGTCCGATACCTGCGAGCGCTGCTCGAAAGCGAAACATGCGAGCACGACGCTGGTGGTTCTCGCCCAGAGCTCGCGGAGTTGACTCAGAGCCTTGCGCGCGATCACGTGCAACAGTTCGGAGCACGTGATCGCGCTGGAATTGTTGCGGCCAAGAGCCACGTCCTCCGTGGCCATCAGTAGATGACAAACGAGTGGTTACACTGATTGATTCACTTTCCTTCTCGTGCCGCGTGTCTATGCGCGCAAACCTGCTCTCTCTCTGAGGCTGATAAAAGCCCGGTTCCAAAGTCATGCCTCGTCCTCACCAAAAATCTCCTCGCGTCTCACCAAATGCCCCGCTCCTCCAAGTCCTCTCCCGCGGTCTCTCGAGACAAGCGCTCCGCATCCGCTAAACCGGCGAGCAAGCGTCCGCCGTCGTTCGAAGACGCACACTACGCGCGCCATCTGGCGCTCGGGACAAAGCTGGAGGACATTCCGCCGCTGCTCTGCGGCCCGGAGGACAAAGACGTCGACATCATCTGCGACCAGCCTCCTCCCGACCGAGTTGCGTGCACCGTGTGCGGCGCGGTCTACCCAGACATCGCTGTCTTCGAGACGTTGACGCATCCGGACATCATTTACTATGCGGTACGTCCGCACTGCCTTGCCGCGCTGCTGCGAACCTGAGCTAACATTGTCTCAGTGCAAAGAGTGCTACAAGGCGAAGCTGAGCGAGGGAATTTGGATCGGCAGCTTCGCCAGCTACAAGACTCAGTTCGACGAGTTCGCCACCTACACGCCCAGGGAGTTTCCCCGGACGCCCTCGAAGAAGCCCCCGGCTGACGCGCCTCCCTCATCGCGCAAGCGCGCCAAGGACGTTGTGAAGGATACAGTCCCTGTGCGTTTCCTTTGTTTGTCGGCGTCTCACAGGATCACTTATCAGCCTCATCCCTCAGATTGACAAAGGGTCTATGTTGGAAAAACTCGATGACGCGCTCGACAAACCCGCCAAGAAGGCGGAGCACTTCATGATGATCGTCGTCGAGAAAAAGGTGACGTTTATCACTTGTGGCGCCTGTCCGACTTGCTCTGACGCGACGGGACGTAGGACGCCGTGCTGAAATTCTGCACGGTATCCGTCGACAACAACGAGATCTGCTGGACGACGCTGCCGCGATGGGTCAAGGACGTTTGCAAGGACGACCAGACTGTCGCCCTCGAGGTATTCAACTCCAATGTCAATCAGTGGGAACGCCGGCAGGTACTCGAAGAAGCCGGCGATCTGCGGGCCGATTCGCATGCGCTTCATCAACGCAAACCCGCTGAGCACCCGGGAGACCAAGGACGACGCGTTATCGTCATCTCGTCCGGTGACGAGGAAGGTGTGTTCATTGACTATAGCAACGGCGCGACAGCAGTTTTGACGCGTTCAGACGGCTCCGCAACTTCCCAGAAGAGGAAGTTCAGCACGGCCTTCTTCGAGGACACTTCGTCCGACGACGCCAGTGAGGACGACGACGACATTGAAGCAGCCCCGCGTGCGGGACCCTCTTCCGGACCGCGCATCAAACAGGAGAAGCCGAGCGAGCTGCGCGTCAAAAGGAGAAGCTCGTCGCGCCGACGGCGTCGTCGATCAAAGAAACCAGCTCCCCTCAAGCTCGCTTGCCCTCAGGCCAAGAAAAAGCGTCGCGGATTCGCAGGCATGTTTACCGTGTCGGCCCCTCGCAAATAATTTGATGTATACGCTCGTCTATGCCTTTTGTGAACATGTATGCACCCGACCATCTATGCCAATATATGCCTATTGCCCATGCACCTATACTATGATATGAGACTTAAATTCATTTAAATATCACTTCAAATTTTCGTATTCAGGCAGCCTAAATTCCCCACAGCACTTCCGCTGATGCACCAGGATTTGCGATGATCAGCACGGAAGCAGTGCAGTTCTCGGTGCCAAATTTGGCCCCTCCATACGTGCGGGCAACGGGTAATGCCGGAACTCTCACGCCTGTCTGCACAGTTTATGTGTCGCAGCGTCTGACCGTCCGCAACGCCTGTCCGCGCAGTATATGTGCCGCAGCGCCTGACCATCTTTCACAACGTGCGCGAAAAGCTGGACGGCTCGTACAGTCTGTGTACCGCCTCCGCAAATAAGCGCCAAGCCCGAAGAACGCTCACCCAGCGACCCTCCACAGATAGAGGCCAGGTCCACACATTCGTTGGAGAGCCGCAGTCTTTGACAGGGCACCGTGAGCTGAATATTTGAATTATGTCGTTACCAGCGCAATTGACTGCATGGCAGCGCGCAGGTTATCTGGACGAAGCGACGGCAAGAACGAAACCCGGGCCGCATACACCAAAGTGAAGCCAGGACCGTGCGTATTTCGTCGGGCGGTTGAAAGTTGATGTTGATTGACGAGACCAGCGCTCAGCACAAGCTCGACAGTTGCGGCATACGACAGGCAAGGAGGCCGCACGCGCTCTCGTAAGGCAGACATAGCATTTCAGCGAGCTCGTTGACTTGGGCAATACAGGTCGTCGTACAGAAGCTGCTTGCACAGTCAGCCGAGATGAGTGAGCAAGCTGCCCAAGCAAGCACGCCCGTACCACCGTAAGGCTTCTGGGCGAGGCGATCGTTGACACTACTGACGGTCGCCCAGGCCAGACAACACCAGCGACAGCGGGTTGAACCCCAGCCCCGCCAGCCCCGCCGCAAATGACGACGACGAAGACGCAAAGATGCTGTCGCTGGGCCCGGTTGTCGACTACATCGAGATCAGGTCCAGAGTCGACGCGCTCGTTGAGCGCGTGAGCTGGTCCCAGCTCAACGATGCGTTGAAGGAGTGCGGAGGGCGAGGATTCCTCAAGTCTCCCCGAGATCCATTGGTACGATCCCGAGTTCGAAGAGTGGGCGCGCAGGGTGCATGCGACCGGCGCGCGGAGCAGGCGCGCAAAGGCGCAGCACCTGGGCCCATGCCCGACTTGCATCCAATACCGATCCCAATGCCCGGCTGGAACAGCAGGCGGCTGTTGACGTTCCTGGACGACTACGCAAAGACCGGCCGCGCGTGGTTGAATTCGATGGAGCACGCGCGCAAACGACTGGCGCTCCCGACCGGAGGCCCGGAGCGCCCCAAGCTGCCCTCCTTTGTGCCCAACACAGTGCCCACCTTCGAAGGCGACCCTTCCGCGCCGAGTATCGCCCCCAACATGTTCGGCTTCACGTCGCGCGTCGAGGCTCCCGATGTAGAAGATAGCAGCACGCCCGCCATCACGCGCGGGCACTTCAAGCATAGCTACGCGTTCATCTACAAGGGCGACATCGTGGGCGGGTGGACAAACGACGTGTTGTTCTTGTCTAACGTGGACTACATCCCGGAACCGCCGCCGAACGAATTCCCGACGCGCCGCGTCGACGGTCGCTTTGGACACCACGAAGCGACGCGGTTCGCGCAGTGGCACGAGGTCGGGCGATACCATATGGCGTTCGTTCCGACTTGCATGGACGGACGCGTGGAACGCCTCTACCACAGGTCCCTCACTGGCGACATGGCCTGGTACGACGTGGACTTTGACGAACATTGCGTCAAGTTCGGAGACCCAGAGAAAGGCGACAATCGTCCAGTCACTGCGTCGCGCGCACTGCGTGACGCACTGACTGCAGCCTGGACGAAAGCTCACGATGAATACGTCCACTGGGGGAACGTTCGTGGCGCGCAGCCAGGGATACCGCACGTGCAGTTTCTGCGCGGTAAACAGGCACTCGGTTTCTTGGGTCACGCTATGTCGCGGCGCGAGCTAGTGGACACACTTGCGGGATTCCAGCGCGCCCTGCAGGAGGTACGGGGCTGGAATAACTACCAGCAATGCCGCTCCGAGCTTGGCGACATTGCAAAATTCTACGCTCGTCGCGGCACCGCGCTGCCTCCGGCCGTCAATACCGAGAAGCAACCCTGGCACCGCAAGCCATACCGCGGGATCTTCACCTGGGACGAGAACGTGGCCAAGCGTGTCGCGCAGTTCGGCGTCCCGGCATTCCTCATGGTATCCTTGAAGCGCGACCAACTGCTCGATCCGGTCTGGAAGCGAGTCGACTTGCTGCGTCCGCAGTACGAGAGCGCCGTTTGGGACGACGTGCGCGGCCCGTCGTACGTTGCTGCGGTGCAAGAAACGCAGCCTCTGCCCATTGCCGATATACGTGGGCTGGCAGAACCACCTCCTGCGATAGACGATCACCGGCAGTCACATGCCGACGACGCCCCTCAGCAAGAGTACGACGACGTCCCAATGTCCACAGACGATCCCGCAGTCATTCAGGACGAAGATCGCGCAAGCGTTGCTACCTCGGGCGCACGCCAGGCTGCATCGTCGACGCAGGCGAGCGCTCAGACGCAGGCGAGCGCGCGCGAGCAGACGGAAGCAAGAGAGGTCGTCCGAGCGGGCAAGCGGAAAGGTACTTTTTTTCTCCCTCTACAGCGCGAAACGTGCTTACGCGTAGCACAGCGGACGATGTAGCGGAAGACGCCCGACCCGCAAAGCGTGTTCGCTCGCAGGCAGGCAGTGCGCCACAGGCGACGAGGGCGCAAGTGCGGCACCCCAAGGCAGAGGTCTTCACGTGGCCGACATACTTCCCCCAGCCCTGGACGGTCGCGCAGCAAGCGACGAAGAGCGTCATGTGCGACGACAAGCGATATCACAAGCTCTACGTCGTTAACGACGATGAATGGCCAATGAACGACGCTCTGCTCCATGGGCGCGAGCTTATGACGCCCACGCCCAGCTTGTTTGCGCGCATCACCAAGGAGGGCTACCTCTCGCGCATGTTCGCATCGTATGTCGCTCTGCGGCCGTCGTTCATCAAGGAAGCGGCGACGCGCTCGTCAGAAAGCGCACACCGGTTCACGTCCGCGCAGTGGCGCAACATCCTGAGAGGCTTCGTGCCATCGCCAGCGCACTTGCAATACGGCCTGAAGCTTGGGCTCTACAGCGATCAACGCGAGGATCGCGTCTGGCAGGGAGAAGAGTCGAGTGCAGCAGGCACTTCTGACGAAGGCCGCGGGCACGAAGAGTCCGTTTCCTTGGACGCTGCTGCACTGGCAGCGGCGGCGGCGGCGGCGGCGGCCTCGAACAGTGCACTGCCGCAGTCACGACCAAGCACTCAGCTGCCTGCGCACGATGAGCGTGAGGTGCTGCCGTTCATGGACCTCGAGGAGGAGGAGACTCCCGAGCAGGCTGCCCAGGACTTCGAAGCTCACGTCTTTGTGAACCCGCTTCCTCCTGGCGAACGCCCGCTCGCGCCGGAGGAGGAACGCTATCTCCACGAGCCATCGGCATGGCGCATGAAGGGCGTGGGTCAACTGCGCTCGCTGGATTACTTCAGGTGGTACGTCGAGGAGGATTCCGAGGTGGATTATGCGGAGCAAGATGCACGTCGCCGTGAAGACGGGCGCGTGTTCGACATGGTTGCAGCGGGCAAGCAGAAGCGCAAGAACCTCGACGACTACGACCTCTGGTGGAATTACGAGCGAGGCTGGGTTTTGGCGTTCGAGTTGACGAGCGGGTTTCGCGCGGTCGCGCTCGGCGAGCGGCTGACCAAGAAGCTGCGATTTTTCCAGGCCGACGGCGCGCAGGGCAGGAAGAAGTTCCTGCACGATTCTGAGCATGCACCGATGCAGCTTCGAGTCTGGCAAGCACGCCCGATGAACCAGAGGTGAGTTGCCGCTTGGGCTGTGCGTGTGGAATCTGACGAAATGTAGTTTGTCGCTTGGGTATGACCCGCTGGGCCAGGTCGGCGTACGCACCCAATGTCCGAACTGGCTCAAGCTCGAGCCCGATGCGTACGCAGTGGTGTTTGCCGGTGCGCGCGACGTCGCTCGCATCGCCGCACAACGGCGACGCGAGGAAGAGGAGCGTCGCGCCGCCGAGGAGCAGCGCCTCGCCGAGGAGCAGCGCCTCGCCGAGGAGCAGCGCCTCGCCGAGGAGCAGCGCGCCGCCGAGGAGCAGCGCGCCGCCGAGGAGCAGCGTGTCGTCCAGCAGCAGCGTGGCGTGCGACAGGTTGGCGCACCGGTCGCCCCGTCGTGCGGCCCGCAGTCGCTTCGGCTGTCTTGCCCAACGCAACCGTGTTCAAGGGCCCTAAGCCGAACAAACGGAAGGACAAGGGCAAAAAGCAGGGCAACCAGGACAACGACGCCGGCGGCGAGGATGCAGGAGTCAGCGCGCGAGTCCCCCAGAGCGACTGGAACCTCATCAGCGCGCTCACGCCACGCGTGCCCATGTTCGACGGCGTCACGCTGCCGGAGTATGCATCGCCTCCGAATAGCGACCCCGACTTCGCGACGTACAGCTGGCCCAGTGAGACATGGCGCCGCTATATCATATGGGACGTCGCTGAGTTGCTATTCCGCTTCGAGTTTTACGCTCTGGACGCGTTTCTGCGTCTCCAGTATCCGCGCGCGCCGGCGTTGGCTCAGCAGTCGAACCTGGAGCGCCTGCATGCGATTTTTGCGGTTTGGCAAGGCGAGAATTTCTTGCCAAATGGCGCCAGTCCGCTGACTGCGGCGGACTGGCGAACGAGAGAGCCCGCCGTGCGCGCGTTCGCGCAGATCGTGCAAACCTGGCCGCGAACATCAATACCGGACGCGCCCGTCACGTTCACTCAGCACGAGTTCGAGGCTTTCGAGCGCGGTGTGTGGAGCGCATATGCGCAGACATACACGGACTACCACTGGCGCGAGGCGCCGTTTCCTTTCTGTTACCCCGACGTCGTGCCGTTCTCGTAAAATGTATGTTCTGAACTGCTATATCTCCTCTTGAAGAGCAAAATGTATATAGCAAGTCGCATGACATGACTGTGAAATTGGTTTGTAGGAAATACAGGAGCGAGTCGTAATCAAAGCCGCGGCTCGAATGGTGGATGCGAATGTGAGCCGCGGCCCACGCGACATTGGTCGGTTGACCAGCTGGACAAGGTGAGCCCGTCAATACTTTTGCTTCAGATTTCTGATTGTACGGAACAGCACAAGTTGATGTCAGCTCTGCGCGAGAAATCGTCATGCTGTCGCCCTGCAGCGATGTGCTGCAGTTTGCGCCGTGAAGCAAGCAGGGCGAGCGTCTCGACCGGTGTCTTCGAAAGCCAAAGATATGGAGTTGTCGAATGCGGATGATATCAGGGATGTGAGTACGCACCGAAAGTTACTTTGATACTGCGACTGAGGATTTCCAGCGCCCGGGTTTGATGAGAAACGCAGCTACAGGCTATCACCTTTACACAAGAAAACGCAGTTTGATTTTTCATGAACCAGAACAAAGAGGCAGACGAAGACAAGAAAGCGCGCAAGAAAAAGAGGAACCGACCAATCTCAAGAAATTTATCTACAATCAATCAGGCTGCTTTGCCGTTCCGCACGAGTCCAACGCGTGGAATGCATACGCGCAAATGCTCGAGGAAAGGTACGCAAGTCCCGCAGCTTTGCTGCGAATACGAGCCAGACGTCGCAGGGCGCGGGATGCACCCGGACAAAGTAAAGACTGCAAGGAACAACAATATACGAGAGGCAGGCCGCGAAGACGGAGAGTGCGCAAAAGGCCGGGGTAGCGAACTTCTCGAGACCGAGCATCTGAAGGCAGCGCGCGTGGACAAGGCCGATGTCCTGCACGGGGTGAGTGCAGCTCGCGCACGGAGAAGACACGCACGGCTAACGTTGAGCTGCGCATGGTGAGCGTGCGACGAGCAGCGCCAGCCACGTCGGTTTGCGAGGAACGCGCGAGCAAAAACGTATGAATAGAGGTACGCGAGACCTGTCGCAGCGGTCGTAAATGCGATTGATTGTTTGGTGAGGGCTGGATTTTTCAAGGCGAAGTAGAATGCGCAGGCGAATATGATGCCAGAGCTCCAGCAGGCGAAAATGCAGAGCGCGCCAACAGCCGGGAGGACGAACCTCCCCAGTCCGAGCATTTGCAGGCATCGCACATGCACCAGACCAATTGCCTGCGGACAGTGAGAAAACTCAAATGACCTGACGAGTCGCACCTGAGCCGTTGCAGGACGAACGCGCCTGGCGGGATCCTTCGGACGAGTTGCGGTCTCGTCGTCCTCCTGTTCGCTGGCATAACCCGCGGTGTCGACGACGAATTCGTGTACGAGTACGGCCGTGTCATGCGTGTGTGTAGGAGCAGCCAGCACAAGCCCGGAATCGACGGTATGGTTCTCGCCGATGGAGCCGCCCAGACGCGCATTCGAGTTTCTGCAATCCGCGCGTCGTCAGTCGCTCGGCGAGCAGGCCAGGTTGATAATAGAGTACGCACGACTGAGAGTCCGTCGCGGCGGGCATATCGCCGAGCGTCGGCGCGCAGTCCGCGCGAAGACGGTGGACGGGGTGCTGGCTAGCCTCGCCCGCACGTTCGAACGCCGGCGCGCCATCTGCGCGAGGACGCTCGACGCGCAGGCTGGGCTGGTGGTCGACGTCGCCAGGCCGCAGCTCGCGCGAGCTGTACAGGGCGGACCCTCTCGCGCTGTCGGGGCCCAGAGGCTGCGCGAGGTGCTGGCGCTGGCCAGCCCCACGTTCGACCGCCGGCGCACTTTCTGCGCGAAGAGGGTCGACGCGCAGGCCGGGCAAGCGTCCGGCATCGTCCACCTGACGGCGGTCCTCGCGCGGGCCATCGAACGCCGGCGCACTGTCTGCGCGAACACGGTCGACGACGGGCTGGCCAGCGTCGCGCCGCACGTTCGACCGCCGGCGCGCCATCCGCGAAGACGGGCGACGTGCAGGCCGGCTGCAGCTCGCCGTCGCCCGACAGACCGTCCACGTGACGGCACTCCTCGCGCGTGCTGTCGAACGCCGGCGCACAGTCAGCGCGCAGACGCTCGACGGCGGGCTGGCTAGCCTCGCCCGCACGTTCGACCGCCGGCGCGCCATCCGCGCGAAGACGGGCGACGTGCAGGCCGGGCAGGCGCTCGCAGTCGTCTATCTGACGGCGCTCCTCCTCGCGCGTGCCGTCGAACGCCGGCGCACCGTCTGCGCGAACACGGTCGACGACGGGCTGGCCAGCGTCGCCCGCACGTTCGACCGCCGGCGCGCCATCCGCGCGAAGACGGGCGACGTGCGGGCCGGGCTGCAGCTCGCCGTCGTCCACCTCCCGGCGCTCCGCGTGCGAGCCGGCCAGCGACGGCGCGCCATCCGCGCGAAGTCGCTGGGCGAGGAACTGGGCGGCCTCGCCCGCACGCGCGAACGCTGGGTCGTCCACCTCCCGGCGCTCCGCGTGCGAGCCGGCCAGCGACGGCGCGCCATCCGCGCGAAGTCGCTGGGCCAGGAGCTGGGCGGCCTCGCCCGCACGCGCCAACGCTGGCGCGCCATGCGCGCGCAGACGGTCGACGTGCGGGCCGGGCTGCAGCTCGCCGTCGTCCAAATGCGCGCGCTCCTCGTGCGAGCCGGCCAGCGACGGCGCGCCATCCGCGCGAAGTCGCTGGGCGAGGAGCTGGGCGGCCTCGCCCGCACGCGCGAACGCTGGCGCGCCATGCGCGCGCAGACGGTCGACGTGCGGGCCGGGCTGCAGCTCGCCGTCGTCCAAATGCGCGCGCTCCTCGTGCGAGCCGGCCAGCGACGGCGCGCCATCCGCGCGAAGTCGCTGGGCGAGAAGCTGGGCGGCCTCGCCCGCACGCGCGAACGCTGGCGCATGCAACTGCGCGCGCTCTTCGTGCGAGCCAGCCAGCGACGGCGTGCCATCCGCGCGAAAGCGATAGACGTGCAGGCCGGACTGGATCTGGACGTCGCGCGCGCTTGACGGACGACCGGGCGAGTAAGTCGCATCGTCGAGCGTCGGTCCGCCCTCCGCGCGAAGACCCGGCTCGAGCACGACGGGGTGATGCCCGAGCTCGCGCAGGCTCGACGGCCTGTCGATGTCTGCCGCGCGCGCTGGCGAGCTGTTCGACGTGCTCTGGAGGGCGGCCAAGCGGGTGGTCTGTGGGGCGCGTGCGGTGGTGGCGGCGGCGCGCTGTGCGCGCGGCGAACATGGTGAGCTTGATGTTGTTCTCCACGCGAGTAGGCATACGGCGCCGATGGCGGTCGGCGGTACATGCTGGATGGGCCGGTGTGTGGAAGAGTGAAGTATGAACTGTCACTCTTGACAGCAGCCGGACTCAAGCATCGTTGCTTCCCACTAGATCTCTGAATGCTACAAATTATGGCATAAAACAGTCTTATCAGAGTGATTTCTCGAGATCTAGTGTGATCCGGGTTTTACCCATGCCGGTGTTCGAACGGGAGAACAAGGTGGTTAATACAGGAAGAACGTCTCGGTCCCATCGCACACCGCCGAAAACTCGCAGCAGCGGAACGAGGGAGGCAACGGCGTGCGTGTCGAATTGTACATACGAGCAGACTGTGACTGACCATTCTTCGATGCGGTTCATCGCGTCCATGTGGGAAAATGGGTCAGGAAGAGCGCCGCCGAAATGGCGTCCTCAGCAATCGCGACGAACGGCTCGTTGTCCCACGTTCTCGATCCTCGGCTCGATCATGCATGGAGTGGTGTCCGTGGCTGTAATAGGTCAAGGCTTCAGCCAACGCTTCAGTATGAAATGCCACAGCGCCGAGTCAAAATGCTTTTACAGACGGGATGACGCTCAGTATCAATGTTACGGGGTTTCCCGAGCAAGAGAAGCTCTTATATGAGCCCGACAGCATACCCTCGGAGATTTCGAACATGTGCATGCGCCATCATTGGTTATGTGCCCGCGTGCGTATGTGTTGCACCGGCCGCGGGGGTGCTGCGTTTATATGAAGCAGATAGTGAACGCCGCGGTGAACGTTGGCCGAAGGCATTGCTGCTTTTGGGGACACGGATTACAAGTTCTGCTGTGACTGTATTGGGACACTTGAGTCCAAAATCGGGGACAGCGCTATCTACAAAATGGGACTACTATCCCGGAAGCGGCCTCTTCCGGATATCCGGACACAACATCCAGTCGATCCAATGCCTGATCAATTAGGGTTGCCCGGTGACTCCAGACGAGTGAATTTGTCGGCCTGCTTATCCATGTCGCAATATCTCGCACTCGAATGAAGCTTACTTTCACTACCTATCGAGTCCCGGAAAATCGCATGCACAAACAAGAGCAACCAAGGAATTCCGTCGAGAACCCAGGAAGCATTTCCCCGAAAAGGAAGGGATGCGACAGAGCCAGAACTTTCATGGTAGGTACTGTAAAGCTAATAATTATTACCGTGTCACGCGTCACGGAGGCCTCATGGCCCGGTAATAAATGCGTTTTGTAGCATGTCACGGACCCCTCATGGTAATAGGGTGTCACGGTGTTCGAATACTGAATTTCTCACCGGTAACCGTCCGGAGCGGCGCGCCTTCAGCGCGCATATTGTACAAGTTACATAGCAGCAAAATCTCACAGAATCTCTGCAGAAACACAGTGTTCGGCATCCCGATGGTCGATTTATTGCACAGATAAAGTGTTTGAGGACCTGAGGCGGCCCCAGAAACAGCCTAGAAATGAGATAACTGTATCAAATACTCTTTCTCACTGTCCAGTTGTGCCTTGTTCTGCTGAGAAGCACTGATTGAGCGAAAATTTCTCTTGTATGTCTAGCAATGTCACGTGTCACGGGTGCTCCAAGGTAATGTCTCCGACATGTCACGGTCCAACGTCCATGGTAATAATTATTAGCTCTACAGTAGGTAGGTAGGTAGTACAGGGTCATGGGCCTACAAAGACACATCCCGCTTCAATGTTCCACACGAGCTCGACCTACCCTCCCACCCTGTACACCAGCCTTTGTGCGCGGTAGTTTAAGCCCACCCCGCCGAGTGCAGTTGTCGATAGATCGCTGGTACATGCGCACTAGTGAGAATGCAAGAGGCAGGAAGCTTTACCCCTGGTCGGGATCTTCCGCGCATGTCCCTCTTGCCTTGATCATCCTGAATCGTTGAAGCTGAAGCTGCTGAACATCGCAATGGCCGCGCGGTATGCAGTCTTGGTTCGAGATTTCTGCTTTGCTTATAGTGCGGACAAATGGGATTAACACGGTGGACCGGCTGAAACGAGTTAGCTCGGCGGCCTTTGTCTCGTCTTAGCGTCCTGTCAGCCAAACTCAACGCCACCAGGCCATGCACAGACGAGTCTTACTCTGCCTTGCACTGTCTCATTGCTTCACTACCTGGCACCGCGGCTGCTGGCGTGGCAGCTGAGCCGATAGGCGAACTACAACGCGGTCTCCTCTTCGACACCATCCTCATGCCCTCCATAACGAGCGCACGCGCGCTGCTGGCAGTTGCGGCCGTGTTTCTGTCTTTCATACTGCTGAACGCGCTTTTGAACGCACCATGGACCATCCTCGACACGCCGTCGGGCTCGCTGCGAAAAGTCTTCGACCTTTCATCATCATCGCTGACACTGGTTCCAACGCCCATCGACGTAGACCCTATTGTCTTTGCCATGGTCATGTTCGGTGCAGGAAGTTCTACGGAAGGCCAACACATGTTAAAGAGTATCCTTATGCAGGCTTCGCGGCCCGTTGAGATGCACATCATCTGCTCCAACGACTCTGCTCCCATCATACAGTGCGTGCGTCGAGCAGCACACCGCATGCGTACGCTAGCGCTAATTACGAAATTGACAGACAACGACTAGCGCTCGTCCAGCGTCCGCGCTACGATTTACGCGTGAGCTTCTACCCCATAACGCCTGACGAGATCATGGCGCGCGCGAGCCGCGCGGGAATTGGCTCGAAGCACCACGCTGGAGTCGGTACGTCCATTTTTCATCCAGCAGCGTTTATCTTTCTGAACTGGTTCTCGCAGGCGGTCTAGCAAAGATGCTCATTCACGAGCTCGTTCCGGCCGAGCGCGCACTCTACGTTGACACAGACGCTATGTTCGCCACGGACCCTGTGCTCCTGTGGCGCGCGTTCACGCGTCTGTCCACCGCATCATCTGAGATGCTCGTCGCGCTCACGCACGCTGGCCCGTCGTCTGGCGGCGGCGACACATGCACGTGTCTCATGGGGCTTCACCTTGCGCGTATGCGCGCCGCGCCGCTCTTGCCGTCCACCTACTTCCCTCCGGAGGCGAACGCGCAGGCAATCGGGAACGCCGAAGCCTGGGCAGGCGCCAACATTAACCCGCTCGAGCCGCCGTGGGGCGACCAGGGGCTGTACTGGGCGATGTGGAAGAAGGATCCAAGCGCGTTCGGGCGGCTCAGTCGCAGCTGGGACCTAACCGCGTGCAAGTACCACTATGGCCTCACGCTGTTCGGCGAGCAGAACGAGACGTCCGTGCACGCGCAGCATCTCGGCCCGGATCCCAGCGACGAGGAAACGGAGGGCATGTTCCCTGGAATCGTGCACTTGTACGCCAGCGTGCTTCTGCCCTGAAATACACTGACGGGCGCTCGTCAGCAACTGTCAGGGAAACGAGGACTCGATATTCGAGTCCCCGCACGTACGCAGTCGCCCGGATTGGGGGCCACTCGTGACGTACGTTGCACAATACAAGTGGGTGTGGCTCAACCAGGGCGATGGCGAGGCGCGCGTCGTGGTTCGTACCATTGAGAATGTTCGGTTCGAGGATGAATGGCTGGCCAAGCTGACAGTCGAGGGTCATGAGAGCCCAGCTTTAAATCGGACGTCGATGACGAATGCGTAGATAACCAGATTTTAGAATTCTTCCTCATTGCCGTACCATCTTTCAGTAACCTTGCTACACGTGACAGAGCTCTTCGGAATCCGGAATAAGTTCACGATAATGCTGCTAGTAATCGGTAGCCTACTTCAACCGCGAACGCCACGGCATCCCGCCTTTATCCAGAAGGGTGATTCCCTTCTCCCTCAGACATTCCGCCCACCTCACTAGGGGGCTGCCAGCAATGTCATATCTGTAAAATATGTCAATGCTCAGCTGCTGTAAGACACACTAGAATATTACGTAAGTGAACGGGTACGCACGGAAGTACCGGCCATTCAACACGTGCGAGGATGATCTCTCTCAGCGCGGGGAACCTGTCGCGGGTAATGGCGGCGAAGAACGCTGTGCCGTCGGCCTCCAATTTCCTGAAAGAAAAATGAGTATGTGCGTAATCTGAATGAATATCGGAACTGGACCACTGCGACGGCATGGGAATAACACGCACTTTGACTTGTACACGATAAGGGCGGGAAATAGGAGCTTTTCGAGGGACCTGTGTAGTTCTACTCGCTGCTCGAGCGCACGGGGAGACGGCATCTCCTACAGTATTTTTTACCGCAGTAAGCAATGTGAATTACCACAGGAGAGAAAGCGCGCACTTCGAAAGAGGTGGTTATGGCGATACTCGTCACCGCGGGACAGAATTCCAAGACCAGGCCCAGATACGCCGGGGGGACTGCGACGTCCAGAAGCAGCGGGCCATGCACCGACAGGAAGTTGTTCAGCGCCCCCAAGCCGTCACGCTCACGCTCAATGGTAAAGAAGCGGAGACACGGTAGTCTAGTGGGGGAAAGCGATGAAAGAGAAGAGATATGGCCGGGAGCTCAATGGCTGGGAAGGGACGTACTGAGTCTGCGCGAAATTGTTGATCAACCATCCGGGAACTGTGCCTGCGAAGCATAGCTCCTCAAGCTGAGGAAGATCGACATCGAAGGGAGGAACGGCAGATTGGCGCGTCCGGTCGGCAAAAGAAATCCTCAACCGACGCAATGCAGGGTGGGCAAATGGCACTGGTGCGCTGGCCGCGGCGCCGACCACAGGCGAGTTCGAGTATAGAATATCGAGTTCGCGAAGACGGGGCTCCGCAGCACATGCTACCAGAGCCTCAGTGTCAGAAAGTGTGATGCAGCAACGCAGAGCCTTCAGATTAGAAGTACGCGATAGCAGCATGCCGAAAGCTGGGAAGACGGCGATGGGGTGCTGGCCGTTTGCACGCATCAGATACAGGCTTTCCACAGCTAGCGCAAGTTCTGGTCGACTATCGATGAGGTTCAAGAAGCTTGCAGCATGCCCGTTCTGGGTGATGTATAGATGGCGGAGGGCGATTGACAGGCAAATGTCCTGATAATGAGGTGGGCCACGGCGGCGGGCATATTGATGAGCGATGTTGAATAAAAGGGAGGTGTAGCAGAACGAACCTTGAAAAGTTGACAGACCGTCATGTAGCCAATCGCGTTTCTGGAAGTTATGACGGGTGGAAGCGGGCGACCAACTACACTGCGAAAATCGATCGCATAGTCTGGGTAGGTGTGGTCACGTTCTAAGGCGGACAGGGCGTGCTGAAAGACGAGGGCCCATATATTGCGCTGGACCTTTAACGGGGCGTTGCTCATGGGTTGTCCGCGACTGCCGCCCGCCTGGAGAACCAGAGGAAGGCTACTGTGTTATAAATCAATAATAAGCCAAATCTTGCAAGTAGCGGCGACGACACAGATATCCTGAGGCTAGTACTCACGTGTCAGCTTTCTGGTGAACTACAACTTGCACCGCGTGTGAGGTCAGAAACGCCTCGGTGTGCGCTTTGTCACATGTATCAATCATCTCGTACTCGATGTGGACCTTGCACCGGGGCCAACGTTGCAAAACGGTTTGTAGGTTGGCAAGAGATTGAATGTAGCCCTTCAAGTGCAGCTCCGCGACATTCGGCAATGAGAACAGGGCGTCCTTAACTTCGCGCGACGACAAGGCACTGTACAGGACAACCACCATCCTCTGAAATGTTATCAGGCAAACAGTAAATTTGAATGATTGTGCGTACGAGATTTTTCCAGTGCGTAGCAGAAGCCTGAATAGCGCGCAGAACTTCAGCTCCCTTAGAGGGATAATGCCCGGAAGTTGGCAGCGAGATAGCAAGGCAGGTGGGACTAATGGCAGGCAATGCTTCGCAAATGTGCTTGACGTTGTCCTTTGACGGGAAGTCAACGGTTATGTGAATGTCGCTGAGGTGTGTAGCAGCGCGTAGAATCCTCCCGACGGGCGCTCCGAATACACCCTCGAGACGCAGGCGTCTAAGGAAGGGAATAAACCCAGGAACCTTCGTGAGCGTGGTTGAAAGCGCGAGAGCCTGGGCCATGGATCGAAGTATGACGGTGTTGTACAGCAGCGGGGATGCAATGCGCATCCAGCGCTTGCACACAAGCAGCACGGTTGCAGTCGAATATTGTCGGCGGGCGAACGGCGAAAGGTACAGCCCAGATACATTCAAGAATCAGGGACATCAACGACGTTTGCCAGTATTTTTTCTAGTGTTTCGTCGGCGAGCTCATCGGCCATCGTCGGCGGGACTGGGGATATAATCGGAGGCAGAGCGAGATCAACGGAACTTGAATTTGCGAACTGGTCTGCTGCGGACTCTTGCAGCTCCTGCTCAACGCTCTAGGTCGCCAGCTAACAAAAGTCAGTTTTTTGCTATAGCGGTGGATTCAAGGTCTATTTCCTGCGGCGATTGCTTTGGCGCTTTCTGGCAACATCACGCACTGCTGCGCATGCCACCTTCAACGCGATGATGTGACTCGATTAGGATAACTCAGCACCTGCTGCTGTTCCTTCGTCCATACCATGACTAGTTGAGTGCAATGGAATCCAGCATTCGTAGGCACTGACATAACTACATCTTGTATTGCCAGACAATCTGCAGCCTCCGCAAGCGGCGCCAGTCTGGGACCACAGCCCCGAGAGCGTTGCGAGCCAAGTCAACGATGCAATAGCGTGCGCTCGCTCCTCTTTCAATGCGGTAGCTTCCCTGCCAAAGGCCGACCGCACCTTTGCCTCTGTCTTCGGTGCATTGGCTGCGGCTGAGGCAGTACTGTCGGGCCGCGGCGAGCTGCTCAGCTTCTATCAGCATGTTTCAACCGACAGCAAGCTGCGCGATGCCAGCTCCACTGCAGAGGGCGCGATCAGGGACTTCAACATTGAGCGCGAGATGCGCGTCGACCTCTTCGAGGCCGCCAAGGATGCGCTGGCTGCGTCGGATGGCCTGGATGGCGAAGACAAGAGACTCGCGGACAAGATCTTACTCGAAGGTCGACGCGCCGGTTTGAACCTTCCAGAGCCCGAGCGCAAGGAACTCGAACGGGTGGGCGTTCACGCTGTCTTTGCTCCAGTATATTGATCAGAATGTGTAGTTGAAGAAGGAGCTGTCAGCTCTGTGTATTCAGTTCCAACGGAACTACGGTACAGAGAAAGGCAGGATCGCCTTCGCTCCTGACGAGCTCGAGGGTATCCCGTCGGACGTCCTTTCCGGATACACCAAACGCGATGACGGCAAGCTCGAATTATCGTATAAAGCACCGGACATCATGCCACTGGTCTGCGCTCCACATTGTTCCCGAACTCTTCGCTGACGCACAGTGACTGTGCTTACAGTTCCGGTACGCGAAGAACCCTGCAACGCGAAGGACTGCCTGGGAAGGCTACGAATCCCGGGTCGCAGTCAACGTCCCTCTCTTCCAGCAAGTGCTCGATCTGCGCCGCAAGATTGCCTCACTCCTCCAATATCCAACGTGGGCAGACTACGTGACCGAGGTTAAGATGGTCAAGACGGCGCAGGCCGTATTCGACTTTATCGCGGACCTTGAGACGAAGCTGCGTCCTGTTGGCGAGCAGGACCTGCAGGAACTCCTCGCCATGAAGAAGCAGGAAGAACCGGACGCAGATGGCGATTTCTACATCTGGGACTGGTACTACTACAATCGGCTGTACATTGAGCGCACTCTCGACCTCGATGCCAACCTCGTCAAGGAGTACTTCCCGGTGGACGTCGTCGTTCCCGCGATCCTCAAGATCTACCAGGATCTCCTCGGCGTGGAATTTGTCCAGCTCAGCAATGATGTCGAACAAGGCGACGTCTGGCACCCGGGTCCGTTCTCATCGCTTCCTTCTATACTTTCATCCCTAACCGCCAAGCCAGAGGTTCAGCGCTACGCAGTCTGGGAGACGGGCGCCTCAGACCCATCCGACTTCATCGGCTACGCCTACCTCGACCTCTACCCCCGTGAGAGCAAGTTCCCGCACGCGGCAGTTTGGCAGCTGGTAGCAGGCTACGACGCTCCTGACGGCAGTAAGATCTCGAGGAACCGTCCCGTAACGGCCATGGTCGCCAACGTGGCAAAGCCCACGCCCGACCGCCCGGCACTGATGCCGCACGAGAGCGTTGTCACGTTCTTCCACGAGTACGTCACTTCACCCCTCATCTCACTGCTGCGAGCTACATTCAATCATGTTTGTTCGATTGTCATTTGTAGGTTGGGCCATGCCTTCCATAATCTACTGAGTAAGGCTAAGTATGCGCGCTTCGACGGGACGGCTGTGTCGAGAGACTTTGTTGAGGCCCCCAGTAAGATGCTGGAGAATTGGTGCTGGGAACCGAGCGTGCTCAAGAAGATGTCGTCGCATTACAAGACCAAGGAGCCGCTCTCCGATGAGCTTATCGGCAAAATCGTCAAGAGGTGCGTCCGCAGTGAACAATGACGGTCTTTCGTGCCTGAATGCGATATCCCAGTCGCTACGTCAACATTGGACTCTCCACACTGCGACAGCTCTTCCACGCCAAGTTCGACATTGTCGCACACACCGATCAAGGTCAGTCCTCGCCCCCTCCCCCCGGTACCTCGTTTCATGATGTTTCTCTGACCCCTTATTGTCAATTAGCCGGTCAAGACTACACGCAACTTTGGGGCCGCCTGCACAGTGAAATATCGCTCGTCAAGGGGCCCCCAACGCCAGCGCCTGGCCACGCCGCCTTCCCGCACCTGATGGGCGGCGTCGACGCGGGCTACTACGGCTTCACGTACTCGCTCGTCTTTGCCGCCGACATGTTCGCGACCGTCTTCGCCGCCGACCCCCTCAGCCCCGCGGCGGGGAGGAGGTACCGCGAGGAGATCCTGAGCCCAGGCGGGAGTCGCGATGAGATGGATTCGCTTACGGTTTGTAACCGCTTGATTCTCATCCAGAACTTCAAGGCACTGACGGTGTTTCTTGTTTGCAGGCGTTCCTCGGCCGGCCACCGAACGCAGAAGCGTTTTTGAAGCAGCTGCTCGGCTCGGGTTCTGAGGCTGCTCCGAATCAGGCTTGAGGAATTACAGCGGACACGGTCTCGCAAAATAGTTCGTGTGTACAGTATCGCGATTACTTATGTCAACCTCGGACGCCATTCCGTCCTGCTTTTGTCCAGGAGCGTAATTCCTTTCTCCTTCAGGCTTCCTGCCCACTTCAGCATGGGGCTTCCAGCGATGTCGCGCCTGCGAAGGTTATAATCGCTCAGCTACTCTGAGACAAGAAGTAACAACGTGAATGAAAGGGTGCGCACGGCAGGACGGGCCATTGGACGCGTGCGAGAACAATGTCCCTTAGCGCAGGAAACCTTTCTGGCGTAATGGCGTCGAAGAACGCCGTGCCCTCTTGCGCAATCTTTTTGGCCGCTTTTCTAATAACCATGAATATCAATATGAGACAACAAGCGTGACGATGATACGAACCTTGAAGGCCCGTGAAGGACAGCACCCGCGAGCAGAAGGCTTTCGAGGGACATGTGCGGCTCGACGCGCCGCGTGAGCGGGAGAGACCAAGGCATATCCTACATACTGAGCGAGCAGCCCGCCTCCCAGCGAGAGATGGATACGCACGCGCGAAAATGCAAGGATAACAGTCTGCACGGTCGGACAGAGTTCAAGCACCAAGCCTAGATGCAATGGGTGTACCGCAATATTCTGCAGCCCCCGACCGTGAGCCGAAAAGAAGTTCCTCAAGGCACCGCCGTCGTCGGGCTCGTTCTCAGACGTAAAAAAGCGCAAATTCGGGAATCTAGGTGAAAGAATGACGAATAAAACAGGCATGTCCATGAGCTTAGGGGAGCTAAAGAGAAAGCCGAGAGACGTACTGAGCCTCCGCAAAATAGTTGATCAGGTATCCGGGTGTATCGCCGGCGAAGCAAAGCTCCTCTAGCTGAGGGAGTTCAATGCGCAGAAGCGGAGTGGCGGGTTCGCGCCTCGGGAATGCAAAGGTAAGAGTTAACCGCAGGCGCCTCAATGCAGGGAAGGCAAACGACGTCGTCATTGCCGGCGGAACGCCGGCAGCGGCGCCCATAGGCAACATTGTATAGCTAACGTCTAGCTCATGAAGACCCTGACCCGCAGCGCATGTTTGCAGTGTAACCGTGTCCGAGATGTCAATGCAGCAGAGCAGTCTTCGCAGATTAGACAGGCGAGAGATCAGGTTGATGGGAGTTGCAAAGTTGGCGTTGAGATGCGGGGTACTTGTCAAAAAGAGGCTCTCCACGCCCGACGCGAGCTCTGGTTGACCATCAATGAGACTTAAGAAGCTGTCAACCGTCCCGTCTCGTTGGAGTGATACATGGTGCACCGCAATTGGCAGGCAAAGGTCCTAGTCCGAGTGGGAGATGAGCAATGAACTACAATGTGGGAGGGATGGTGCGAACATTGAACAGTCGGCAGACGAGCATGTAGTTGATAGCGGCTCTAGACGTGATAATCGGGGCAAGCGGGCGACCGGTTTCACTGCGGAAGGTGGCCCAATAGTCGGCGAAGACGCCATCGGAGTCCGAGAATGAGAGGGCGTGCTGCAAGATGAGAGCCCAAATCCTTCGCTGTATATCCAAAGGCGCGTTCCGCAGGGGTCGACCGCGACGTCCACTAGCTCCGGGAATACTAGACATGAACGATATCAGTTCTGCAAGTAAACCGCAGCCCAAACAACTCTCAAAACCAGCGCTCACAGATCATCCTTCCGGTGAATTACCAGTTGCTCAGCGTGGGTAATTATAAATGCCTTGGTGTGTGCTCTGTCGTGCGGTTCGATCATTTCGTAGTCGATGTGGGCTTTACACTGAGGCAATCGTTCAAGAATGGGTCGAAGCTGCGTCAGTGAGTAGATATAGCCTTTCAATCGAATCTCCGAAATGTTCGGCATTGCTAAGAGGGCGTTCCCCATGGGCGGGCTCGACAGAGCATAATACGGGACCACCACCGTCGTCTGCAATGTTATTAATATATCGCAAGATTTGAACTGTTGTGCGTACAAGGCTCGTCCAGCCTGGGGCGGAAGTCTGGATAGCGTCCAGCACTAGATCTCCCTTCAGTGTAATCAATCCGGCAGATGGCAGAGAAAGAGCAAGGCAGCAGGGGCTAATCGATGGCAACGATTCGCACAAAGGCTTGATATTGTCCTTCGAGTCGAAATCAAGGGAAATATGAAGCTCGCGGAGATGAGGAGCAGCGCGTAGAATGCTGCCAACCGCCGCTCCGAATCCGCCCTCGAGGCGCAGCCGTTTGAGGAACGGCGCAAACTCAGGGAACCTCGTGAGCGCCTTCAAGAGCGCCTGGGCCTGGGCGATGGATCGAAGGACGACGGTGTCATACAGCAGTGGGGTTGCTACGCGCATCCAGCGCTTGCACACGAGCAGAACGATCGAGCTTGAATATTGACGACGGGCGAAAGGTGATGACTGCATGCCAGACACATCCAAGAAGTCGTCGTCGGGGACGGCAACTACATGCGCCAGGATTTTTTCGAGCGTTTCGTCGGCGAGCTCATGAGCCATGATCACAAAGGGGGATTGGCGGGGAGCAAACGAAAGAGCGCCGGGATCAACGGAAATTGCCAGACAGCGCCTATTCAACTCACTGCTCCGAATTCGAAAGCCTATTGCGCGCTTCCATTCTTCGCACCAAAGACCTCATGTTTTTGGTGGGTAATCTTATTTCGCGGTCTCACCCGCTGCTTTGGAATAAACTCATGATGGTGACTCACTTTCAAACTCATTCACTCTCACTGTCACTTGGTGGAGTATTAAAGGTATCAATTATAAGCATCACGGCTTTATTGTAATGTATACGGCGCTATTCTAGCTCCAAGGAAAAGTTGAAAGCGAGGCCCGATCGGGTCGCGAGGCTGGATTTACAGCATGTACAGAATCTCATCACGCACAGCCCTCAC
Organism: Auricularia sp. M13; assembly: GCA_037042915.1. Taxonomy (NCBI): domain Eukaryota; kingdom Fungi; phylum Basidiomycota; class Agaricomycetes; order Auriculariales; family Auriculariaceae; genus Auricularia; species Auricularia sp. M13. Next base: position 274,631 of record CM073201.1, read on the forward strand.
TTCCTCCAGAAAGACTGTCTCAAAAAGAAACATTTTATCCTCGTGCTAAATCTAATGTAATATATGGTTCTGGAGATCAAGAAGAGCTTGCAGTCGGTCGGCTCTGAAGAGCTGATGGTCAGCCGCGATACGTAGACTGCGTCTCACATTCAAAGTCAAATAGAGTCGAGCTCGCTATCCCATCCTTTATCGTACTACTCCCATCAACAGTAGAAACTCCTAGCAGCATGTGCTGCCTCAGGGGCCTGTCAGCATTTTGATCCCGCGACGGTTGCCACAGTCAGCTGTGGCGGTGCGACCCATCTTCCCGCGACCCCGGATACAGTGGCGATTGCTGGCGCTGGTGCTGAGAATTCATTTCTCTCCTGGTCGGGCCGAATCGGAGGGGAATAGACTCGTACATGTGTGTTGAGACACGCGCGCTTCTGTAGTGGGGATACCCCAGGGAGGAGTGCCGTGGAAGATAGAGTGCGATGTGCCCTGTTCGTGGGAGGGCGGGTCTGCGGGCCGGAGGTACAGACTCTATGCACAGTGCCCTGACTGCACAGAGCATTGAGAATGAGCCGGAACTTGGAGGCGGTGGGAACTGGCGGGCATTAATCATGTGAGTTAGTCGTGGTGTGTTTTACCATACATTGCCTGCGTCGTCGCCTGTGCACACTACGAGGCACCCGAAACGTGTTTGAAAATAATAAATATCATGAGGCACGGAGGCTGAGAGTCTTGGACTTGGTCACTGAGAACAGTGACACGCTGAGGGGTTCATTCCGCCGAGAGTGGCCGACATCTCACTTTCTCAGCTAGAAAAGCGGGAGCTCTCATGTGAGAAAATAAATCTGAATGCTCCTGCGGCATCGTACAATAGAGAGCCGCAGAATGAGAAGAGCGTCAGCGCTGACGGGCGTCTGACTAATCCTTGTTCTATTTGGGTGGGGAAGACCGGCCCGTCCGGCGGAGCTTGAACCGCTCGCTCCTCGTGACACTGCCCGCACCAACCCCAGTTCCAAAGCCTACGCCATGGAGAACGGCAACGGCAGCGACATGGGCGACAGCCAGTCGCCAATGGTGGAACACCCGCCGCCGCCCAAGGAGCGGCGCTTTAAGCTATCCAGGTAAGCAATTTGTATTACATTATAGCTTATGTGCTTAACTGCGGGCTGGTTCGAAGGGCTTGCGATCGATGCAGGTATGCAGTATGAGCTTTGAAAACAAGTCATCCTGCTCACAGCGATATGCAGGCGACGGAGAATCAAGTGTGACGAGGGTCACCCGTGCCAGAGCTGTCTTACAGCCAACTCTTCGTGCACGTTCGATGAACCTGGAAAGCGCTCGCACCCGCATAAATCTAAGTAAGTATTTCTTTTTCTTTCACCCGCAGCGTATCAGCGCCGTCTGCTGCAATGTAATCCGGCAAGACTTCAAGCACGAGCTGAAATGCTTGACTTGAGGCTGCTCATGTCAGGACCTTAACCGGTTTCAACATGAACTCAAGTCAAGCATTTCAGCTGGCGCTTAGGGTATGTGTGGCTCAACTCAAGCAGCTCAGTCGCACATGCTTTGAGCACTGGCATAACTGCTTGATTTCAGCTCTCAGAGAACAGCATTCCTGCTTGGGCTTGATTGCAGCATTTTCTGCACTCTTGACATGCAGTTGCTTCAATCAAATCTTTACTACTGCCTCGTCCGCACGATGGGCATATCTGATCGTAATTTTCAGAAGAACAGCAACGCTGGAGGACAGGATGCAGCACCTGGAATCACTCATCCAAGCAATTCCAGCCAACATATTCAACCCCGCCTTGGCTCAGCTACCACCAGCACATGCGTACCCACTGGGTGTACCCCCGCCATCTTTGTCAGCATTCCCGCTCATGAACCCGAGCACGCACTTTGTCAACGGCCCGACCGAAATGAGCGAGCTGGCCGAGGCGACGTCAAGACTCAGCCTGACACACAGCTACCTGTACCTGGACGACGAGGGCAGCACCCGCTGGCAGGGCGAGAGCAGCGGCCTGCCGTTGCTGGACTTGCTGCTCGAAGAGGACCGGCAGTTCCGGCACGACGAGGAGGCCGGCGACGACGAGCAGCCGCCGAAGCCCGCTGCGGCACGCCCGGAGGTCAACCCGCAGACGCTCTGGAAGGCCGTCACGGCCGTCATCCCGCCTGATCTCATGGACAAGTGAGCCAGCGGACTCGGAGTCGATCTTATAAGTTCTGACACCGTGCAGCTTGGTGCAGGTTTACCTATCGACAACCTACTACCTTTATCCGTTCCTGCACGTGCCGTCTTTCCTAGCGGACTACGGGAACCCGGCCAAGTGGGGCGAGCCGGGCTTTGCGGCCTTCGTTGTCGCGGTGTGCTGTATCGCGAGCCGGCACGTCGACGACGCGCGCGTGCGCAGCGACGCAGCGGACCCGCTGAGCGCGGGCACGCACTGGCTCGAGCTCTTCGTGCGCCTGCGCGGCGCGCCCGCGGCCGACCGCCCGACGCTTTACACCATCCAGGCGCTGCTCACCGCGGCCGTGTACTGCATCGGGCTCGGCAAGCTCAGCCGCGGCCAGGCGCTGCTCGCCGAGGCCGTCAGCCTCAGCATCGACGCCGGCCTGCACCGCAACCACGAGGCGTACGACTGGTTCGACCCGCTCGAGGGCGAGGTCCGCAAGCGCACCTTCTGGGCCGTCTACATGTGGGACAAGCAGGCCGCAGCTGCGTTCGGCCGCCCGCCGCTGCTGCGCCTGCGCGACTGCGACGTGCCCGAGCCCGCGCTCGTCGACGACGAACACATCTCGCGCACGCGCCTCGGCACGCAGCCGCCCGGCACCGAGTCGCGCATCGGCGCGTTCGTCTGCGCGCTGCGGTGCTACGTCGTGCTCGAGAGCGTGCTCGTCACCGCGCCGCCCGTCTGCGCGGCGTCGGACCCGTTCCTGCAGCGCGCGGCGCCCGCGCTCACCGGCGCCGCGTACGTCCCCGCCATTGCGCGCGGCCGCACGACGATGGACTTCGGGCCCGCGTCGCCCATCGAGCTCGGCGGCTCGCCCCCGCCGCAGCCGCACTCGCAGCACGCGGGCCACTCGCCGATGAACTGCGCGCTCGGTCCGACCTGCCTCCACATGCTCGCGGCCGAGGAGCACCTGCTCGACGCCGTCAGCGTCAGCGTGCCGCAGTACTGGCAGCCGACGACCGAGACCCTCGCCAGCGAGGACGTCGTGCGCATCACCCAGGCCGAGCGCATTCTGTGTATCGAGGCATTCGTCAGGATGCTGCTCCATCGACACAGATTGAGCGTGTGCGTCGCCAAGCGCGACATGCAGGTCAGTCCCTTGCTGCTCGCAGCCTTGTTCTTGTTCGCTGACGCTCGCTATAGGACCTTCCGCCCGGCGACGGCAACGTAGGTCGCTACACGCGCGACGAGATCCAGGCGACGCGCGACGAAATCGAGCGCGAGGCCATCCGCGGATGCCAGCAGTCCGCCATGGCGCTCATCGCGGCGCACCTCAGCGTCGCGAGCAAGGGGCTGATGACTTACTGTGAGTAGTGACCTTCCTTTCCCTTGCCGCAATCCGCTCTTGGCATCCTTTTACTTCCCACGTACCCTTTTCCTACACACGACGCTCTACTCGCTTCGGATTCCTCCTCGCCTTCCTTCACACACTGCGCGCGCCTCCCCGTTTTTGGACGGTGTATTGCACCCAGTTCCCCGGGCGTAAGCTGCGCGTGGAAGCGTGGAAGCGTGTGTGTCCATGTTGCCATCCCTGCCATTCCTGCGCGTAGCCCGATTTCCTGGGCAATTCCGGGCAACCGCTCTAGCTCGCGTGCGACTGGATGTGGATGTGGATGCTGGGAACCCGGCCAGACCACCGATTGCCCTGCACGGCGGAAATGCTGGCTTCGTTGAGATCCTGCGTTCCCGCGGGACACATTTCCGGGCACTCTTATCCTGTCGCCGACTGGGCGCTCCATACGCGCGTGCGATTTCTTTTGACATTCCCGTGCGCCTTACGCGCGTCGAACTACTGCGGAAACGCGTCGCCTTCGCGCGTTTTTGTCAGTGCGTTCCCGCCCGGCGACGCTTCTTCAACCGCGGCAGCTGTTATCCTGCCCATACCCGCCCTACAGAGCCTTATCTGAACCAGTCTGCTTCGCGAGCGGGGGGCTCATCGGGTGAGGTGCTGGCGCAGTTCGCCAAGCGCGGGGTTGCTTGATTTCCTGGCACGAGGCGAGTTGAGGTGCGGGCTCACCTCACTTGACACTCCTGGGGTCGAGCCGCCGTGTTTCAGCTGCACACTTCACACTTCTTTCTTCCCTTTTTTGCTGTTGTTGCATGCTTGGAATATGCACGCGTGCGAGATCCTGCTGCTCCGCCGTTCGCCTGGGCTGTTCGCGCGAGTCTCGCTCAGCATGTCGGCCTCCTGAATTGGCGCGCGCTCTCCGGCTTCTCATTGCGACCATTTTCTTTCTATCTAGTTTGGTGGGCGCTACTGTCGTGCTTGGGTGCGGTGCGGCGCGTGTTCAGCCTGCGCATGCGCGACTCTCGATCGATCATGCATTTTCTCTCTTACGTTTTCCCTTGCGCGGTCGCCCGTTTGCCCATGTGGCGCGTGTTTGCTGCACGACGAGGCGCCCCTGCAGTTTCCATACCATGAGCGGACGGCTCCTGTGCCAATGGTGCATTAGTCCTCGCGTGCGGCTCGGGCGTTGTGTTGCCCGCTGCGTCGTTGCCGTTTGCCCTTGCTCGCAACGGGGGGCATGTTGGACGTGGAGGAGCGTTCGTCCTCATAACTGACGGACACCGCTTCACGACGCGACGCGACACGGCACGATACATTTGCCTATGCAGTGTTGAAATCTGCGAGCGCGCCCTCCCATATGGCTCCACCCTAGGATGCTGCGCGGGACGTTTTGTCCGTGCTGCAGCAGCATGGTGCAGTGGACAGCGTCTGGGATGCGCTTGTCGACCCCGCTTCGGCGCGTCGTCTCGGGACCTGAGCGCTGCCACCTTCTCTTGTGGGGTCCACCCGTCCGCCAGTCCAAGACGCCGGTTCCCGGCGAATTCGCGGTTACCGTGTTCCGCTGTCGCCTGGTGCGGACCCGCCGGCACGTCCATGCCATGCCCTTCTTGCGCCTGTGAATCGTGAGATACTGGGTAGTGACCGCTGCTTCGCCGTCCCAATCTCGCTGCCGCAAAGCGGCGTGCGGTTAACCTTTCCACCCCCTTTTCACGCCCTCTTCTTCGGACGCGCCGTCTGCGGGCGCGGCACGTCAATGAGTGGCTGCCTTGGGCCTTGGTTGCGCAAACGGCGCTGAGTTGCCTGCTTTAACCGGCTCGGCGGATTTTGGGCGTATAACTCCTGCCGCGCGCAGGTACTGGCCGCCGCCACAGGATCCTATCGCGCGGTCCCCGTCCTTTGGCGCGGAGCCGCTCATCTTTCGCCACCTGGTGATGATCGAGGTGCCTGCACATCAGCGCGTTGCCGCGTCCTCGCTGCATGTTTCGAAAGACTTGCGCTTCTAGCCTCGGTGCGGCCCCGCAACGTCTGTCAGTGTGGGGGAAGTGATCATTCAGCGTCACGGCTGTGCGTCGGATTGCGAGATTTCATGGCTCTTCGTTCGTACAGCGCCGATCCCTTGCCGAAGATCACAGCTCTCTTGCGCTTGGGGGATAACGGATAGCCTGTGCGACTCCATTCGCTTTCCCACACCATTTCTTCTATTATCCTTGATCCCTGCCTTTGTCATTGCTGTGCGATTCTTGGATTCAGGGAAGCTAACGAATTCTTTGACACTACAGATGGAGTGCACGTCATCCATCAGTTAACTCAAGCCGGTCGCTCGCTGCTCGCAGTGCTACTCGAATGTCAGCACTTCATCCACCGCGCACCGGATGCCGAAGGCGAAGCGTTCTTCCGCGCGCTGATCCCGCCGAGCGTCGACGCGCTGCGCTCGTGCTTGGGCCTGTTGCGTCGCTTCAGCGGCCGCTATGTCTGCGGCCTGCGTTCAGCCGATCTCATCGAAGAGTGCTGCCGCCGCACGCGCATCCCGCTGGACACTGGCGCTCCGCCTGGCCCCGACAGCGTGCTCGCGCCGTCAAGAAGACCGTGGGCCCGGCCGGTGCGCAGGAATCGGCGCACGACGAGCACGCCGAGGCGGAATGGCGAGGACGACAGCTCGCCCAGCGCGCAGAGCCAGAGCCCTGAGGCGCACCCGCACAACAACATGCAGGACACGCCGCCACCGCCGGCCATGGGCCCGCAGAACCAACACATGGCGCAGCAGACCGCGATGCAGAGCCAGCAGACTATGGATACACTCGCGGGCTTGCCGGGCGGCGGGCCGTTCCTTATGGGCACGGAGAGCGTGCCGATGGCGGGCAGCGGTATGGACGTGCTCGAGTATGGGGCGCTGGACGGCGGTATGGGCGTCGACATGTCCGCGCTGGACTTGATGGCGCTGCTCAACTACGACCCCGCCGTCGTGCCGCCGCCACCGCCGCCTCCCCAGACTGCGTTCTACCCTCAACAGCCCATGCAGGGTGGGATGATTCGGTAGTCTGTCTCGTTGTGGGGCGACTCGTGCTGTTCTGCTGTCAGGCATCGGTGTCGGTGTTTCGGTCTGGTTGGGTGGGTCATCGGATGCCGGTGTGTGTATTGTATGCCGTTTTGCTTGCGTTTGCTGCTTCTTTGTCGCGTTGTGCTGAATATGCTTTCTTCGCCTGTCCTTCTCTGGCGCTCACAGTGTACATCCTCGTTCAAAACAAGCTGGAATCTTCGTCCGCTGGCTGTGAAGACGGAACCACTCCAACGCCGGGCAAAACGAATGTCCCATTCGCGATCGTCTGATTAGTACCCTGGCGGCTAGAGTCCAATCGTTGTTCTCATGCACACGTGTGTGATGCCTTGGGGAAACACCAGTCTTCCTTCGTCGGGTACGGCGGACGAGATACCCTGTGATTCCCTGAGGCATCAGTTGTGCCGTTGTGGTTCGCTGATCGAGCTGATGATTTTTCCACGCGAGCGACCCGGCGCAGGGCAGAATGCGCTCAACATGTGAAAACGGACGAGGATCTGCTCGCATTCTGTTTATGCCAGGGCATCAAGTTTGCATCATGTCGGCGGTTCCAGAAACTTTGCAGTTGCGACGTTCGGCCATGTTCCACCCCAGGAACCTCTCCTCAGGTCCAGCTATAGCCCATCTGCCAGCACCAACGAGATCCATCCTCATGCTGTGATCCCGGCTGAAGTGGAGGTACATGGTTCCACACTCTCTGGCCCGAAGTTGTTCTGGATCGGCGTTGTCATCCCATTTTCACCAGCGAAGCCGGATCGCGATTTAGCCGTCTTTCTCCCGGACGCGTGGAGGTCTTCCTGTCGACTTGCGGTGTCTATCTGCGTTTCGACCTCCTGAGCTGCTGTCCCTTGGACGCGCTGGACACTTGAGCCACACAGTCATTGACAGCTTCGCAATGCCGGCACACTCTTTTCCGACACGGTGGCGAAGCGTTATTCTCGTCTCGTCTTGCAGTTAGACAGGGTCTCGCGGTTCCGGGACTGAGTCTCTTCATCGGGAACCTGTGGATCTCCACGTTAATTCCATCCTCGCGCTGCTTCGTGCTTCAGGAACTCAGTGCTTACCCTTGTCACTGAACCGTTCAGACCTCTGCGAACATAGTTCATGCAGTGTGAATGGCTGAGAAAGACATTGAATACAAGTAGCGCTGATTTCGCACTTTCTGGACCGTGATTCGGCGCAGGTTCCTCCATAGGGGTATATTTGCTTCACGCCAGAATCTACGACTCCAGTTATCCGAATCCATGATGTGACTTGCAATGGTTGCCCCAGGCAATGGCTTCTGCATTCCCGCGTTCGAAGTTCTCTGCTGCCGTCAGACGTTGGATCCGCGCTTGCGGTTCGGCTTTGTTTCTCCATCCCGCTGCACACACACACACGGGAGTTGCGATCGATGATGCTCAGCGAATGTGATGGGACACATGCTCCTGCTGTGTGCTTCCCTCCGCCCTGGCACTGGACCACGCGGAGTTGCTATGTTTCACCCTTCAGAACGATGATGTTACGCTCGGAGCGCGAGCCGCCTGAGTACAGGAGCGGGAGCAACTCCGGTGTTGCCTGTGCGAAATCGCGATGCAGCCGCGACTTCTGTGCGCTTTCCCTGTGCCATGTGCTACGCAACAGGCGTTCGTTCCCTTTTCCCGGTATGTGACTTCCCGAGTTATCCTTATTCCGCACCCGGCGAGATTGCTTGATTGGCAGGGCTGGGCAGAAGAGGGCGTGTGCGCTCTGCTTGCAGCGCGCTTCAGCCGCGCTTAAGCACGGTCCCGGGATACTGGCTCCTTCGCGGACAGTCATATAATAGGAAGCAAGTCCTGAGCGACGTCAGAGTACTGCGTGAGTGCAGAGCCGATGTGCCGCGCTGCCTTCCTTGACTATCTGACATGGCCGTGGGAACGACCGCCATGGGTCTATTTGGCAAGCAGGCGCTGACAGGCGAACCGGGGCCGGTGATAGCAGCATGTGGAAGCTATGTCCGTCCAGGGAGCCGCTCGAGCGTCACAACGCAGGGACGGTCGCTCCAGATCTTTCATTCGCACGCTGAGCGTTATGATCACCCTCATGACGGGCATAACTGGGGCATTAATTCCCAGCTGGCGCGTCGCAGAGTGCTACGCTTATTGATACTCTCACATCAAGCAGTACCTACTACCATAGGGGAGTCATGTCAGAGGCTAGTGCCCCTTTGCATGCATGGCTGAAGCTCATACACGGCGGTGATGCGGGGCTGGAATGTATGTTGCCTGTGCAAGTCGTCCTGATCAGGCAGTTTACCGTCAACTGAACGTATCACGTGCAGCTTCTCACAGGGATGGAGAGCGGCCGGCAGCAGGTCTCAAATGGCGTGTATCGTCGCCCGTCAACGGAGCGCGGGACCGACGGTCCCCAATGTGTAGCTTACGTTCCCTGTTTACCCTCGGCGATCCATCCCCGGCGCCTGTTAATGCAAGCGAAACGAGTAATGCCGCAGCGATCTCAGTCAACAACACGGAGCGAGACCTTCATCGCCGCCGAGTGCAGTGTCTAATAACGGATTTGCCGCTTGCAGTTGGCCATTCAAGGAGGAGATTCACGGCGCGGATTCGTTTCGAGGGCAAAGCAAAGCGCCATGGCGCAGACTGATTGACATAGATACAAAAACAGGAAATGATTGGATAGAAATACAGTCAAGGAGTGACATTGACACCACCGCTGGGTTATCTGAACCGTGATCCTGTCACAGGCATAGCGGGATACAGTAGGAGACATCGAGAAGAAAGACACGACACTGGAGAGTCCATATAGTGGTGACCGCAAGTCATTGGATACATAGAATCTTAAGAACACCAACATTCACAAGGCGCGAGCAGAGTAGGACTCGCGACGAAGATGAGAAAAAGATGCGATGCCCTCGCTAGCTGTGATGATGAAATGTTACTTTTTCACCGCAGCCTTCGTTTTATGCGATCGCTCATGTCTGTACTTGTTGCTGAGTACTGAGAATGTGCGATCGCAGCCAGAGAATGAGCACTGGAACGCTAGAGAATATGTTAGATCGATATTCGTAATGAAAGTGAACGTTACGCACGACGTTCCCCCGTGTGAGAGTTGATGTGAGTCTAGCACGGCGAGACACGTGAGTCAGGGTCTCTTGGATATGTGAAATGAAGCGCACCCTGCGAATGCTCGGGCGGTCGAAGCGCCGACGACAGTACGGGCACGGCAGCGGCTTGCGACGAATCTCCTCCTCGGTAGGCACAGTGTCGGGGGGAAGACGTGCCTTCCAGTCCTTGTGCAGATCGGCGAGCGTTTCTCCAGAAGCAGCCATAGCCAAGCTTTTGCCGTGCTCAACAGGACGAAAAACGGCAAAAACAGGAGCTCCCGGCGCGCCAACGGGCGTGCAGTCTCCGGAATCCTCGTCCAAAAGCGAGCAGCTGTCTTCCTCTTCTTCCGCAGTGGAAGCATGCGGGCTCGCCGGACTGTGCCCGCGACTCGGAAAACCCGTCTCAATTCCGTAGCGCTCGGGGGTCCAAACTTCGAATTGCGGAGGCAAAGGGCTTCCCGAAGATGCAGGGGTGGAAGGGGTGCTAGGGCCCAGTGACGAAGACGTGAACGAGTTGGCCGGGCTGCTGGTCGGACTGGTCCATGTCACACTCGGACGCAGCAGTGGCACGGGGGTAGATGGATACGATGCGTTGAAGGTCTGTGCACGCCAGCGTGAAGCCTAATAAGAGGTATGAGTCACTGCGAAGTCACAGAAGACAGGATATACCTGGACGTTCGTTTTCGGCGGCTCGGCTTGGAGGGAACGCGCTCGCGGACGGTGGTTCGACGTGACAGCCAAGTAAGGCGCATATTGGCAAGGGGACGTGCAACACGTGCTAGGCTCGTCGAGGTTGCACTCAGTGCAGTACTCTGGCTTATAAGGGGTGACACCTATGAAGGTCTTAGCATGGATTAGCCACGAGCAGCAGTCACCGACCAGCAAGGAGAGCGTCCACTCCAGGAAGCCTGGTCACGGGCACTTCTGGAGACGAGCACGGCGAGTAGCTTGGGCTGCTCATGTGGATCAAAGGGACTGCTGGGTGGGGATCACTCGGGCGCGGGCGGGCTTGATATAGTTTTTTCACTCACAAGCAACACACGGCAGCAGGATGCGGCGGATCCCGCGATCTGCATCTGCCAGTGGAGATTTCGGGTGAGACTTCTCAGGCAAAGGTCGGACATCGCTTTCGCGGGCCGCAGATTGGTGCTTTGCGCTACAGCTGCCGATGGCCATGCACAGCTCTGTTTTGCACCCGACAGCGCCTCAACGCATGTCTGCGTAGTTCAAACACGCGTATAACACAGCGCCCGCCAGGCCTTTTCAGGATTCGCCTGCTTTTCGGCTTTGAGATATGTGATCAGCTGTTTGCGCGGGATTGTTCATTTGTCGCATCCGCAGTCGCGGTACGCCGTTTGCACAAGTACGTCAGGGGGACCCTCCTGTTGCTCAGCGACGATGTATCCGAGTGACAGCTGTGCCTCCTTCGAGAACTGCAGATGAACCTTGAGATTGTGTGGCGAGGGAGCACGGCTTTCCCTTGATGGATAAACAGGCATTTAGGAAGTTCGTATGCGTAAGCTGGACCCAGTCCTTCATTGCTGTGCCAAAACCGCCATGTCCGACATGGATGTCGCGCATGATGTGACCCGGTACCGGGTGCTTTAACGGAGTCGATTCTGCCGGCTTGACGCTCGATTCACTCCGTCGCCTGCGCTGAGATGTTTTCCCGTTGAGCCCGCGACAGCGGGACATGATCGGCTTGCGAGGGGATAGCTCCAGAAACCTTCTCGAGCGCGAAGTGGGATTAACTCTGACGACAGAGGAGGCTGTTCCCCAGCAATCGTTCCCTTCAGACAGCTATTGAGGTCAATGACATCGCCCACTGATCAGTCGCAGCTTGGCTCCATCTCGATTATGATTAGTAGTGAGACGCAAATTCTGGCGCTCCGCCTTCCATCGAGGCGCTTTGGAAGCTCGTGAAGGCTCTTGAAGGGTGTGCTGAGCCGGCAGTGCCTGAGAACAGAAGTTACACTTTTGATCTGCGCTCATGAGCACTGCGTGTCTCTGGGAACGAGCACAGCGTCCCTTCGCTGCAATGCCCTGTGCTTCGGTCCGCTTGAAACTTGAGTATGCCGCCTATCCTGTCTCCGTTCTCTGGATGTCTCCCTGAAGACCCGTGTAGATACAATATGGCCGACGTTGACAGGCCGATGCTCCAACGGATTCCAGGTGCAACCAGGTGACGGATGAGCTGCTGGTGAATTCAGTCCGCATCGGATGCCGGGTTGCCGATAGGATGACTTGATCCGCTGACGAGCGCTTATCCGATATCGCGACAAGCCACCTGACCTTGACTCTCGACGATGACCACGACGGCGGAGCTGAAGCAACGCTACGATACAGACGGCTTCGTTATAGTTGAAGGCCTCATTCCTGACGAGCAGCTGCCTGTGCTTGACGCCGCCTCTGCGCGCGCGATTGCGAAGACTCGAGCAGGAAATTGGCCCTTCAGGCGCACTGTGGGAAAGCAGTTCCCACCCTTCGATACCGTCAGCCAGCGGCCAGATGTTTGGGGAGTCCAGCACCTCATGCACCCCGACCTCGGCGAGCCTGAGTTCGCCAAGTGGTACTGCGGCGACCAATTGACTGGAATTGCCCGAGCACTGCTCCAGTGCGAAGACAAGGACCTTCAGATGGGTACGTTGACTATTGTGCACTTTTATCAATGTCTTATCAAAATATAGAGTTATTCAACATGTTGATTAACCCTGCCGAACACGATTTCGCCCTGCGCTGGCACAGAGACGATGTGCGCGAGAACGCAACTGCGGAAGAAGAGCTTGAGGCACTGAAGCAATGGCACCATGGCGTGAGTAGCTGATTGTATCCCATAATCGTCTTACGTTCTAAGCCCTGTAAATCTGCAGGTTCAGTGGAACACGTATGTCATTCGATGCTTATGCCAACCGTGATGTGGAACTCGTCTCATGCACTTTTACCAGGGCGCTCAAGGACGATGCCGCCTTGTTTGTTGTCCCGGGATCTCATTTGAAGGCTCGTACCCCGGAGCAACGCGCGCAGTCCTGCACTATGAATCCTCCTGAAGACCCAATGACCATGCCCGGCGTTCTGCGCGTCGCCTTGAAGCGTGCGTCAAGTCTCCTAGAAGGATTGGACTCACTAGCTTACCCGGCCTTTGTAAAAAGGGGGGCAGACCGTCTTTTATAACAACAATATTCTCCATTGCGCAAGTTACTCGCGGGACTGCGAGCGCGTCACTCTCCACGGTTGTATGGGCGACTCCCGAGGTGGATCAAGTCGCGCACGCAACATCTTGCAGCATGGTTTGGAGTGGATGCGCGATGAGAAGTTCGCTTCGACTCTCCAAGGCCGCGGACGCAGCATGTGGGAACGTCTCGTGCAGATGGATGATCAAGCTCGCAGCACCACGAATGGCGGTGTTCAGTATTCACTCGAAGGATGACTTTGCAAACTCCCAATGTTTCAAACGCAGTTCCTTGAGAGTGCTAGTCACTTTACTGCCCAGCTCCTCTATGCTACCGATTCAGTCGAACGTTGTATTTCCAATCATCCTTGCAAGAACGGATCTCAGATCTGGTGTTGCGGTGCAAAGGACTGGCAAATGCCACGTTGCTTGCTAGCAGCAATCAGGTACATCATCATGGAAGATCAGATGCCTATTCTGAAGCAGCATTTGCCAGAGTCGAGTGCGTGATCGGCCACCTATTCGTGCCATCGTCTCGCGCGTTCCACGCATCTGTTACCGCGGAGCACTGCAAAGAAAACACGTCTGGCAACTCAGCACACTGCAGGATAGCATTTGCAATTGACTCTTCGGAACGTCCGTCACTTATCCATGATGTCCCATGGAAGAAGAAACTGTCCGGCTTACAATATAATTCAGCGCATCGCGCAGCTTAACGTGTCTCACGCCCAGTTCGTCAGCCAGTTTGTTTGCAATGTTCGCTCCCCGTGCCCTCGTCCTCGCCCTCTTCGCCCTTGTCGGCGCCGTTAACGCTGCCCCCACCAATGAGCGGCTGGGTTCTTCGGCGCTGATGGACTATCGCAATAGCCAGCGCATCTGAAGGACAATGGCACCACGTGTCGGTATAGCCTGTGCGTAGTAAGCGTCAGGGTTGTTCGCTGACCTCCGACGCTGCGGCGGAATTGTAGAGAAAAGGCGTAGCTGATGACAGTCGTTTTCGGAATAGTGATACCTGGTATAATTGGTCAGGTCTCATTGACATCTGTCAGCTATCAACACACCGCGGACATCGCATTTGAATTTTGCAAAGCCTCGAGATGGCAGTGGGATCCTATGTCGGCTGTATGCGTAACAGAGATAAATGCATGCTCGGGACTGTCAGACAAGCTGTCAATACTGTCAAGCGCCTTTCAAAATCACATACAGATGTTATCGAACCATGGGGAGTGTCATATGCGCCGCTGGTATCAGCTGGATCTTTCAAAATGTCTCTCGCTTCGTGAGGTCCAGTGGAAGCTTAAGGGCTTGCCCAGCAAATCCGCGAGTCAGTCTTGAGCGCGAGTCAGCTCAAGACTAACGGTGCGCGCACCAGGCTAGCCCAACACCATAGCCTGGATACTGCAGCAAATCGTCTGCAAGGCGGTTGCAGGAAGCGACTTCAGATTGGTGACATTGCTGCGAACGGCGTCGAGGTACGGGGAGAGCAGCAATGGAAACTGCGCAACATCTCAGATGGTCGACGAGCGGGCGAGAGACAACGGCCGTAACAGAGTCGTATACTCGCAGTGGTAGCACCCTGAGTCGCATCCATGGGCAGATAAAGAGCACAGAAGCTGAGTTTACGTCGCCGCCCAGTGGGTCCGCCGGAATGAGAGAGCATCCGCCCAGCATGAAGTTCGAGTTTATCATGAACACTTGGGGCAGATAGTCGGGTGATAAAGACAGAGCGCGCAGTACGCACTGAGTTTTCTGCCAGGCTCCCTCACGAAGTCGCCGAGAACGCCGAAAAGCAGACTCAACCAACGGGACGAACTTGCAGCAAGCCCTAATCGAGCAGGCGACAACGTATCGTCAGCATAAACTGACACAGAGCTTGGCGGTAGTAGGTCAAGGTCAGACCTCATCGCCGTCTAGAACGCCGTGTCAGATGAGGAGCGGGCAAAACATGGCGGCAGGACGATGTGCAATGTCCGCTTCACGCCGATGCAATGTTTTGTTCGAAAGGCCGGAGTACAACATACATCGCACCGCACATACCTGGGCACCTCACCTTTGGCGCGAGTTCAAGTCACGAGTCAGTCAGCAAGGTCAATTAGAAAAATCACAAGAAATCCTCCGCCCGCGCGCGCTTCTTGCCGCGCATGTCCTCGCCCATGGAGAACCCGATGGCGGAGATGACCTCGGAGCTGACCGCGTACTGCTTCTCTGTCGACCGTACTTCCTCCTGTACAAAGGTTAGAGACCGAATTCGGCGCGCGCAAAGGGGACAGAAGACGAACGGGAGACATGTTGGGATTGGTCCAGATGAGCACAGCACCGTCCTTGAGCGGCGGGTTGGTGTAGTTGGAACTGGGCGCGTACACGCGAGCTTCTGACAATATTGCGTCTGGCGGGGGGCCCATCGTCGCAGACGCCGGCACGAACGACGGCGGCGGCGGCGGGCCGCCTGGTATGAAACCCGGCGGTGGCATCCCAGGCATACCAGGAGGCGGCAGCGGGAAGCCCGGCGGGGGCGGCATGCCCGGTGCAAACGGCGGGGGCGGGAGGAACGGCGGCGCGCCGGGGAACGGCGGCGGCGGCATGCCCGGCGGGAACATGCCCGGTGGCGGGAGCGGGACGACGGGCGCAACGACGGGCGGGACAGTGTACGTCGTCGGCGCGGCGTTGTACACGGCCATGGCCTCCGCCGCCGGCGCCGGGTTGACGGCCTCGGACGCGCCCATGAGCGCGCGGTGCGCCTCGAGTGCTATGCGCAGCTCCGTCTCGCTCAACACGCGGTTCTCGACGCGCTGCCGCTTCTGCGCGGGCTGCGTGATCGTGCCCGGCTTCAGGCCCAGCTCGGCCTCTTTGCGCCGCTTGTAGTCGGCGAGGTCAGGCGGCGGGATGCCCTCCATGCCGAAAATTTCGACGTCGTACCCGTCTCGACCTGGTAACGCATTCTCGATCCTAGGATAATGATGAATTGGTGAGTGAAATCGGAGAACGAAACATAAGCGTACTTGTCAGGGTCGAGCTTATGTACTTGCTGTACATGAACAGCGAGACCACCAGCCGTGTTCAATCGGCGAGGACAATGGCGGCATTTGAAATGCTTGGCCTTCTGGTGCTGCATGAGCACTATTTCCATGACAACCCGTAAGCCCAACGTATTCTGCAACACTGAAAGCAACGCACCCTTTTCGTCCTCGAACTCGCGCTCGCAGTACCAGCACCATGGCAGCAGCGTCTACGCACAGTCAATGCGCCAGCTACTATGGGTACTCGAGACCACAGACCTGCTTGCTCTTCTTCTTGTTCTTGGCCATTGGGCTTGGTGCGCGGCGGAGGATGAGGCCAAGGTTCGGCTGTCGGAGTGTAAACGCGTCTTTCCCGACTAACGACTATGTAAAATTTCTAGCAACTCACGAACGGTGTACATGGACTTGTCCAATTATCACAGATAATCGGCTTACTTGAAAATTCCTCTTGGTGTGTTGATGGGTGACCGCGAGTCTTGGTGAGCGGAGACAGTGTCCCATTGCCTAACCTCCTCATAAACTTCCTTGCGCTCAATTGCTAATTTCAGATGATATAAAATGCCACGTATAGCGCAATGGTGCTCTTTGTTCAACATATTTCGCTGAGCAGCGAGTTACAGGCGCAGAAGGCACAGTTACAGCGAATCCTCACTTCTCGTCACACGACCTACGCTTTCGAGCCATGCAAATTCTGCACGAACCAAGCAACGGCTGCATTCTTGCCCCGCGCCAGCGCCTCACGGTCCCCCGGAATCTTCTCGTCGCCGCGGCTGAAGCAGCCATGCTCAACGCCCGGGAAATGCTGATAGTCGAACGGCACTTTGAGTTCCTGGAGCTTCTGGAACGTGTGAGCCTTGAGCTCTGCCGTGTACATCCGGTCGATCTCGGTCGCGAGGACCTGGACCGGTACGGCGACCTCGTCGATATCTTGGACCGTCAGGAGCGACGGGTGGCCCGTCGAGATGCAGTCGACCAGCGGCGCCGCACTGTGCTCCTTCGCGCCCAGGCGGAACACCGCCCACCCGCCGAAGCAGTACCCGATGGCGCCGACCTTCTCGAATCCGAGCGTCTTGCGCAGCTCGCGTGCGGCCGCGAAGACCTCCGGCTCCCGGATGGCGCGGGAGTTGCGCTGCATGAAGCCCGCGATGTCGAGCTCAGCCCAGCGCCCGGCGAGCAGCAGGTCGTGCGGGAGGACCTCGCCGCCGAAGAAGTCCGGCACGAAGACCGTCGCGTTCGCCTCGCGCGCGAAGTGGTCCGCGAGCAGGCGCGTGTTGCCGAACGTCCAGCCGAACGCGTCGTGCACGAGCAGCACCGCGACTTTGGGATTGTCGCCCGTGATGTAGGCGTCGTTGGCCCCGAGCTTGCCCACGCGTCCGCTGGGCGTGCCGTTCCACTGGAAACCCGTCAGGCAGCACGGAGCGAGCGACATGTTGCGAACGAGATTTAGCTGATATCGATTGCAGGGATCCTCATGCAATGAGGCCCATATATGGGCCGCCTTGCGGCACTAATCTGCGCAGCCTGCGGCTGACAACCATGACAAAGGAAATGGCCGCGTAAGCTACCTGAGGTCATCGGCAGCGCTACTCCGTGCTTCGACATGGTGTAGCACGCTTCAATTTAGTTGTGCGTACCAGTGCTCCTGCCCTTCCCAAATTACAAATTCACTGAAGAGAGCCCAGGCCTCTGCTGGACAGTCTGCAAGTAAGTGTTACATCTACCAGGAAACACCCCCACTCTTGCCCCTCGCCGGCGCGACGCGCCTCCCGGCCAGGCTTGTTCTCCTCATGGTCACCGCTGACGGAGCACGCGCGCCTACATAAATCAGTCGCTCGATTCAGCATCTTCTGGAAGGTATGCCGGATTGCACGTCGGATCGTGGTTCGGCGCGAGAATCTGGACGGGCACAGCGACCCCATTGATGTCCCATTCGGTGGACAGCGTGGGGTGCCCGTGCTTATGTAGTCTCTGAGCGGTGCGGCAGCGTGGTCGTCCTCTAAACCAAGTCGAAATAGTCTAAATCCCCACGCCGCCGGTCACGCGTACATCCTGCGCAGTTCGAACCGTGCCAACCGTCACTAGCATGCTTATAAAAAGGGTCGCGTATATCTCAGACTCGACAACCAATAGCAATGTATTGAAAGTGATCAACAAGTATCACGTTCCGACCGCATAATCCTATGGAGGCCGTATTCGAAAGACTGCGATAGACCCTGTCTCAGCGGTTTCCACGTAGAGGATGATTTAGAAATCCCACCTTCGCGTTACCCTCCATTTAGCAGACGACAGTGCCCGACGGGAGCTGCGCGCAGCCAGACGGAGGCTGGAGAGCAGCAGCGCGAGCACCAACTTCTCCAGGAGCGGCAGCGGCGAGTGCAGCGAGAGCGAGGGCGACGACGGTAGAGAAGAAACGCATGGCTGATGAGAGGACTACGGCTGGGACTGGGTGTCTTTGCTGTGAGTTTCTCAAGTTGATCTAGTTCTTCGCCTTTTATCGCTGAGCCGGGAAAACGTTCGACAGACCCCCGGCTGCGCGGGGGGTTGAGATCTTGAGACTTTGCTAATTCAAAGCTACCGTTGACACCGACAGAGTGGCAGACAAGTGGCAGACGTCGCGGCCATACCTACATTTCGGAGACACTGGCCAATAATCTTGCGTAGAGGGAACGCTGAGCATCAACGCCTGCGCTGGGCCAAGTCCCGCACCATCTCCAGACATGTCATTCTATGAATAAATGCAGAGAATATCAGGAAATATTTGGATGAATTTGAACTTTGAAGTTCGGCGCGATAGTCGAATATGGCTGCCAACACCTTGCGATACTCCGAGTCGAAGCAGCTCTCGTACAACCTCAAGACGTTCCAGCGAAATATTCTCAGAGAGACTGTCACGACGGAGATTGGGTGAATCACGTCGAGGGATAGATGAAGATTTGCCGTGGAAAACATCTGTAACGGACCTAGTGCGGCAGCTGAGACGATGGAGACTGGTGTTCCTGGAACGTGTTCACCTTTGAGCGTGCCTCCAGCCAGGGTTGATGATTCCCGACATCGGCCATCTGCCAGCGTCGCATTCGCAGCCGCCGCTACAAGTGCACAAAGACAGCGTAGTGGCACGAGGTTTTTCTGCCATCCCTCAATGCGTATCTTCATTGCTATCTCCCTCGCGTTTTCCCTCGCCCTCGCCCACAACGGCACGCACACGGCAGAAACTGCGGCCGGAGCCTGCTTCGCGCTCAGCAGCGGCACTGTCGTTTGCCCTCCGGTGAAGTCTCTCGATGCCTGGCCGGGCACGGATTGCGTTGAACTCCTCAGTGGAACGATCGTTTGTTGAAGGTCTGTACTCGCGACGATACGATGGAAGCCTCGGTACTCACCCCAAATCCTAGACTTGATACACACCGTGTGGTATAGCAACTGTGCTCAGCGGCTGACGCTGTATTACGCATTGTCAATATATCGTAAAGGGTGCAATGTCAGGGAAGCGCTATATGAGAACGACCGAAGGAAAGTATCATGAAAGCAGGCGAATGGTGCCTATTGAGACGCCGAGTGCGAGTCCACCAGCAACAGCGCAGACGGCGCCCATTTCCCACATCAGCCAACGCCAGTCGCTCGCCATCCTAGCGCCGCCGATATAGTCGGGCAGGCCCGTGCTCTCCGCCGCTCTAACCTCCTCCGAGAATTCCCATTTGCTGGGCTGGCGTGCGCGGAAGGTTGTGCGGCGCATACCTAAGTAATTACGAACGACTCTAGGAAGCGCTGGATAGTGTCAGATACAAATGCGCGTGTTATGTCATCGGGGAATGCACCGTGTCGAAGAATCCGCGAGCGCTGCTCACGCCAGCCACGTCGCCAGACACGGCCAAACCATACAGTACCCTGAAGCGCGATTATACCAATATACAGTCTGAGTCGACTCGCAAGCGACGTTCGCGGGATGGAAAGATGATCTGCCAGGGGATCGCCGAGCAGAAACCTCGCGAACGCGCAGTGGAATTCAATGGTTGACTGGAGCGGCGCGCGATTGGCGATTGAGCGGAGCAAAGTCATTGTCGGCGGAATGAAGCGGTCGTCATCATCTTCGGGAAGAAGAGACGTCAGACCCGCGGTGGCCAAGAGCTTCGAACCAGCGTCATAGCAGCAAAAGTGCGTGCGTAATCGGTCCGGCGATATGCCCATATACCAGCCAATGTGACGCCATACGGCGACGAAAGCTTCGCGCTCGCGCTGCGGCGGCCAAAATGTACGTGGAGACATTCGCTCGAGGGACCAGATAGGTGCTATCGAGAACGAGGCCAGCGTGGCTACCATATCTTGTTGGTTCAGAGGAGCTTCGCCTCGCAAGCGAGCGCGAGCGCGGCGTCTTGCGAGGGCGTGGAGTAATCTGACCCGGATAACGGACGTCCAACCGGGCTGACGGGGAACCAGGTTACCCAGGAGTATGTCTGAGGATGATGAGTCTGGATATGCTGTGTCCGGGGGGATCCCGCCCATCACATCTAAAACGAACTGCACGGTTTCGAGCAGGCGGGTGAATGTACGCTCCCTCGCGTTGCGCAGTGTGTCGTCGACAGTAGACGGTGGCGGCACGAGATACGACGTTTCTCGGAGAACCCTCGTGATCCTCGGACTTCAAGAAATCAGCAACGGAGTAAGTTATCGTATTGCGGCACACCTTGCAAAGCCGCCGGCCAGGCTCATGTGCAGCAAACTTTGCAGGATAGCAAAACTGTTATCCCAGAAGAAGCGGCGCGCAGTCAAGATATCGGAGGTGGAAGCCATTATGTCGAGTGGCGGATCCTGCGTGACATTCGACAAGAAGCGCCCGCATGCGCAGCTGGAATCCGAGCCAGCTGCGCGCTCCACGGCAGCGAGCAGGTCAATTCCATGGCCTCCACCATCGGGCGCATGGTCAAAGACTTCCGCGAGAGCGTCGTCGGCCAGTGTGTCGCATTCCTGTCGCCATCTACACAAGTGGTCAGGTTTGTTACTTGCTTCAGTGGCGACGCTAACTGACTTGGCGAGCCGCGCTTCAGGGACGCAGTAATCGTCCCAGGCAAATATAACGTCCCATAGATTGACCAGGTCCCCATTCGAGAGCGCGTCTGTATCCTCGGGGCGGACTATGGCCCGAGCGTCCCTGAGCAGCTTGCTTTCTGCGAGAGGGTAGATGAGAAAAGGCATCGGCGCTACCCGGAAATGGCTTCTTCAGACGCACCTGCCATAGTGCCGATGCGGTTGATTCGCAAGAGGCGATTAGCTCGCATGGACATCGAACTCGGGTTTGCCGGGCATCCTGATCGCTGTAGCACCTTGACGTGTGTGACATCAGAACCGGGCCTTGTGGGGCACAAGAGCCTGAGGGGCCGATAGCCGTGGCGGGTGCTGACAAGCTCACGTGCGATGAAAATCGGAGCTAAGATGAGGAGATTGAGCGGAGTTTGTAATTCTTTTCAAGATACAGCGCTGAGCGCTTGCAGTAAAATACAGCTTCAAATGGGGCGATGCGGGATTCATTTATATTATCTGGTATTTCTCCGCTCTTGCGCGAAGGTTATCATATCGGGTTATCGATTGCATCGCCGTCGTCAGCGATCGTTCAATCATGCGCACTATTCGCACCACGATCTGTCGTC
This sequence comes from Auricularia sp. M13, assembly GCA_037042915.1. Lineage (NCBI taxonomy): Eukaryota > Fungi > Basidiomycota > Agaricomycetes > Auriculariales > Auriculariaceae > Auricularia > Auricularia sp. M13. The sequence goes on from CM073201.1 coordinate 296,103, forward strand.
TACGGTCGCGGGGAAAGGGTGGCCTATTGATGTGATATAAATCTGGGCTTCGATAGACTTCGTGCACCTACGACTTCCACTGCTTACACGATGCACGTTCCACGCATAGTCATACTCTCGTTCTCCAATGATCCTTCTGGCTCTAGCGGAGCCAACACCAGTAAAGCTTCAGGATCCAGAGACTTCTCCTCAGAACCCATGTCCTAAAGGCTTTTGTGGGAATCCATGATAGTGAGTTGCATTTGATTATCGCGGGTACGGTGACTGATCAGTGCAGGATGCCTACGCGGACTGATCGGCAAAGAACTTGTGCTTGGACTCGTGTGTGTACATCGCGAGTCCGATTGCGTAGGAAAGCAATGCAGATTATCATGTCTCTGGCATCTCACTGACTCTGGCCTGTGCTGGAACATCGCAAGGACACGCAAGTCGTAGACATTGCACAGACCCTTCACGAAGCGAGGAGTTGTCCTTCAGCTCGAGGGAGAGCTCCAGATACCAGTTGCCATCCGGCAAAGCAGCCATCCTGTCCAAGAATAACTCCAATGCACCGTTGCAGACATCGTTTGAGGCCCCAAATGTAATGTCGCAAGCAAAATTAGGGTGTGCGCGAGCTACCATGCGCCACGAGCGACACGTATGTCCTGTGCGAAGGATATCCGTGTAGCAGCTCACAGTGCCAGTGCTACTGGATCAAACGCACTATAAAATCGTCCTGCACGAACTGCTCGTCGAAGTAGTCTGCGAGCCCCCACTTGACCGTCCCCACAATATATGCGTTCTTCATGCCAAGCTTGAGCTTACGATCCTTACCGAATTTGAGCATGGTGCCCGCGAGGAATATGAGTTGTTCCGCTTTCACCTGGAAGACTCGATCATCTCCTTCGTATACTAGCTCCAGTCGCCTGAGAGCCGGCAGTGTCAGAGACGCGCCAGGATGATCCTCACAGCCATAAAGTCCGGTGAACAAGCCGTCGTAGAGCAGCAGTGTTAACGTCTCGACGCCGGAAAGACTCGGAGGACTTGTTTTGGAGTCGAACAGGCCCAAGATGCAGCTCCAGGGGTCTGCCTGCCCCAGCAAGGAGATGCGCACGATTCTTGGGGCAATCCGTGCAAAGCAGGGTGCGACCACCTCCGCGATGCGCCTGCCGGGTCGATGCAGAAGTGCATAGTACTCTGAGTCTTCGGCGTGGGAGAGCGTGCGCCGCCGGGCACGCGCCGCGTCGTATATCGAGATGGATACCTTATGGTCGTCCTGAACGACGTCGAGCTCGAGGCGCTGGTCATCCGCATCGTCCGAGTCAAAATGCGCAAGCAAGAGGTCCAGCGTCGCGCGCCCCACGCGTGTCGTGTCCAGGTCGACGCTCTCCATGCCGGCGTGGGCGAGCGCACAAACGACAGAGTGGGTATCCTCGGCCGATTCGACACCAGTAACGGTCAGGCGGCGCAGCTTCGTGACGTCCACCGGCGGGCATGCGTCCCAAGACGCCACGCGGACAGGACACATACTCCCCCAGATGTCCAGCTCCTCCAATGCCGGGCAGTGCACAAACCACCGCTCGGGTCGCAGCTCGAGGGCTCCTTGAGGCTGTCCCTGAAAGTCGAGGTGTCTGGCAAACTTGCGCACCCGCGCGAACACGGGAATCGCGATCTCGGGGAAGTGGCAGCTGTTGACCTCGATTCCGCATAAACGCGGGGCGTGGGCTGCGAATATGTCCATAGGGAGAGTATGCTTAATCGTACCGTGCTCGAGCGTGCTTGAAAAGCTGAATTCCGTGAGGCGCGGCGCCGGTCCGCTGGCCAGCGCGCTGAACAGGTCAGGAATGAAGCCCTCCTCGCACCGGATAGATAGCGTCGTCATGCGCCACAGGGATGCCTTCAGCGCCGGGATAACAGTGTTACGAACGATGCGCTTCGCCTTCACCTTCCGGCCAAAGCCAACCAGGACGATATGGAGGTCCAAGTTGCCGCCACATACCGCAGACAGACGATCAAGGAAGAAGTCCACAGCACGATCAAACACCTGGTTTTCCTTCATAGCAATAAGCCTGATGCGACAGGCAAAGGCGGGATGTGCGCGCGCGACCATCCGCCATGCTCGACACGTCTGGCCTGCGCGCCGAATGTCGGAGAGAGCGAGATGGTCGAGGATGTGGAGGATAAGCTCTGGCGGAAGCTGCTTCGGGGCGAAGGCACTCATTGCGCAATTCTTGGGCTCCTGAAGACTGTTCGTGCTCCTGCAACAGGTAGGTAGGTGGGTAGGTAGATCGTGGTGCAAGAGCAAGTTCGTCGAAAGATCCGGAATCAACATTGCGCACAGCAATGCGTCGGAGATGGGCGGAAAACCAACCAACCAAGCCAACCAAGCCAACCAACATCGACCAATTTCTCAAAATCACGTCGGTGACCAGCAACGCTGCCATGGTTTGGTTTCTGAAGCATAATTATTATTTACCGCAGATGTACGAGGTACATTCAAGCAGGGATGGATGGGCCCGGAGGCAATACGGAAGCTCGGGTTCGGAGAAGGCGGATCCCACCGCCCGAGCGACTCTGAGCGAGTTCACCTGAGTCGCCAGCATAAGGAGGAAGTGTAATCAACACAGCTATAGAATATAGCCGTATTCCTGGGCAAGAAGAATGTCGTATCGCGGCGACTGATGTCGCCGATGTTGCGCCGATGTGTTGTAGATTGTTGTGGCCGATTGAACTTGCATCCCGTCCAACAGATCATGCAGCTCGCACAACTGCTTCAGCATTTCCAATCGTACCCTGGCAGTCTCTCTGCACTGTCTCTTGCTCAGCTGGAAGGCTTTATTGCCCTTGCACGTCATCTCCGCTTCCGGATTTCGTTACTTCCTTCGACAGCCACGATCCCGCCGGTCTCATTACCCCTTTCCGTCCATAATTTCATATGTTCTGCGATGAATATCGACTACGAGTATGCGAAGGTCTGCTGGGAGGTTCTCAAGGGCTATATCTGGGCGCTTCCAGAGCAGGAAGCGAATCCAACGGTTTATCTTGAAACGTTCCTCGCGTATGGTCTAAAGCATGGAATTGGTCGGCAACATATGGCTTCTCAGATTATAATAGACTGACTCTATGCAGGATTTCGAGACATGTATCCTCCGACTCGCACATGTCTCAACCCGATGTGCCAGATCGTCGATCCTGAGACTGGAACTGCCGCCGGTCGCAGTCTCACTGGCAAAGAGTCTTCGTATCATGCCGTTCTTTTCTCACACGATCTTGGTGCTCTTCCGATCTGGTGTACATCGTGGGAATGCCCAGGTGAGATATACCTCACCCATAATTGCGAGGTGGCTGACAAAACACCAGACTGTAGAACTCGGTACTACAACAATTACTACGTTCCAAAGAACCCACATGGCCATCGTACACGTCACTACTACGGAGGATGTCCGAGTATCATCGAGGTCACCGAGAAATGTTTCGTTACCGACAAACTCTGCGAGTGGATCTGTAATCAGATGGTGTGCGCCTGGTAAGCAGAGACAGAGTCGTCGAGCAATTTCTCATCACGTGCAGGGTATCAAGCACGAACAACGCTCGCATATATAATCTCACTCACCTGCCACATAACTGTCAGTGGCCGGTCAACTTCGAGCTTGAGCCCGCACACGTTTGGGACGCGTTCTTCCTATACAGCTTATTGCGACAGTGCGCCGAGGACGGTGGTACACTCAAGCTCCCGGATACGGCTTCGAATAACTCGGAGCGTCTCAGGCCGGCACTAGAAGCACGCGGAGTATCCAGATCGGTCTCTTCTTGGGATAATTGCCCCATGTTGCGAGTGGAATGCCCCGGGTTTTGGCCCGAAACACCCCACATCGGAGAACTATGTACATGACCCAGAAATTACATACAACTAGGATAACCCGAGCAATAGTACCAAGTCCCTGCCCCACAAATCTAATCTAAGTACCGTACCCCACAAAATGCGCGCTGGTGACATACCCCACAAACAAAGGTAAGTAAGCTGCCCCCGGAAACAAGTCCGCAAGACGTGCCCCGTAGAGGCAACGAAGTAACTACGGTCTAAAACTAACTACACCGCACAAGTCAGTCAGTTCCGGCCGCGCCGGCCGGGCATGACACGGCGAACGCGATTCCAGGCCGCGAGATAAGTATATGCAAAGACGATGGCGTGTCGTTGCGTCATATAGCTCATCGGACGACGGATTTTGCGCAAGCCGCTGTTGCCGCACTCGGCAGCACTGGAGTTCACAGAGAGCAGCTCGGGGAGTTCTTCTTGAAGCGTGCTGATCTTGCACGCATTCGAGCAGCGGCTGTGCCCCTTCTCGTGAAAGCCGTCGATGAGGAAGCGCGTGTGAGCGAAGAACTTGGGCTCGCGGAGCATGCAGTAGGGTCCCAGCGCACACGCGAAGTCGTAGATGATGATGTCCGGTGCCTTCTCCCAACGTGTGAATACAGCTGAGAACACGTCGTTTCGCCCTCGCCAGTCGGAATAATATGAAAACCGAGGCATACACAATGGGGGCACCATGCGGCCATCAGGCCGCCCGTCTGACCGCTGAGACCGTAGGTTTCGTAGTACTTCGAGCAGCCGATGCCGCCCGCGCCACTCTGAGTCACGGTCGAGCGGTCGACCTTCTTGTCGCCAGGCAGGTGAGGGTATTCCGGGCGCAGACGCACGCGAGGGCGCCCATAGAAGGTACCGGTCTACCATATCGATCAGCGACAGCAACGGCGATGCTGATTATGCACTCACCTCGCACCAATCGGCGTCGTCGCCGGTCGGGTTTGCAGGCTCAAAGTCATGCTCCCCCAACGAGCTCAGAACGCGCATGGCACGCGCCAGCACGAACGCGACGAGGCCCTTCAAGACACGCGAGTATTGACCGTCTGCTTGTAGCTCCTGACGGGCCACGATCCCAATAGCAGGGACTTCGCGCAGCAGTACATCGGCTGCGCGCTTGTCGTCCGCACACAAGCGTTTCAGCGCGAGCCAAGTCGAACCCGGGGTGAACATCAGAACCGACTCGTAAGCAAGAACCTGCGGGCTACAATAAGTGACGGGCCCGAGGTTCAACGTCGCAGCGCTCACATGATTCAATAATTCAAGATAGGGCCGTCTCTGCAGCTCCTTCGCGTCGTAGTCGGTGCGCACCATCGCTTCGAACATGGCGCCGAGACTCGGATCGACACCGCTCAGCTCTTTCGCGATACCCGGAAGGCTCGCCCGCATCGCCTCGTCAGCTGCGTCGCGCTTCGAGACTCGGGCGTCGGTATCGCGGGTTGCCTTTTGTGACTCGGCGTCGGCGTCGGGCACGGCGCGCGTGTTGGACTCGTTATCCTCGGTGCTGATGCCGTCCAACTTGGACTTGTTGGAACTCGTCAACCCGAGGCGCCAGCGCACTGCCCGCTGCGCACGTTGTCGTAACTGACCCCACACTGCGGCGGTGCTTTCCGGAGGACCGCCGACAGACGATCGCGTTGGCGCTCCGGGTAATATCGTCGTTGGGGGCGTGAGCGTTGCTGTTCGGTGCTTGGAGTTGAAACCCGCGGTCACACCGTCGAAGATGACGATGGCTGGGTTGGGACCGCATTTCTCGCATTGGAAGCTGTCGCCAAGGTCCTGTATGCGGGAGAACGAGTACCACACGAGGCGGAAGGTGTCGTCGTTGACGAAGTCGATCGGACTGCGGTTCTCTACGTACGTCCTCTGAATCACACTCTGGTACGCATGGAATGGCAGCTCGTGCGCGCAGTACGAGCTGGTGAACTTGTTGATGAGCTCGTGCGTATAGACGCGGTGGTTGTTGTAGTTAAAGAGACCGAGCTCGCGCAAGTCGGGCCCAGCGAAGACCCTCTCTTCCTTTGCGCAAGGCTGGACCTCGATCTGAATCTTTTCCGCACGCGTCGAGCTGTAGACCGTGCACTCCATACGCTGGACTGTGCTGCCTGGTTTCGGACCGCTGCCGCAGCGGCAGCGGGGCGCTGAGCCGAGTGGCAGCAACGCGGGCAGCGGAGAGACGAACGGGAACCAAGGAGCCGTGTCGCTCGCCAGACGGCTCCAGGCAGGCGGGCCGACCCTCTCGTACGACACGCTCTGCTCGTCCGCGAGCATCTTGAGGCTGCGTTCGTTGACTACAACAGCTGAGTACCCCGTGGCGAAGGCGACAACGTTCCGACCGACCTTTACGACGCTTCGCCGCCATGGCATCTTCTTCATCAGCAGGGTCTTCTCCCGCTTCCTCCTCGTCCGCTTGCGCGGCTTCGCCCCCCTCGGTCATCTTCAGAGCCTTGCGGGCGCGCGAGATATGGATGCAGCCGCCCGCGCGATCCTTGCTGCATGCCCACGAGCTCGTCTTGTCGCTCGAACGGCTATGGCATACGAAGACGGGCTTTTCGGAGGGCGACATGCAGACGAACGTATACAGCGCGTCCTCGTCTCCGCACGGGGGGTCGTAGCCGATGGGCAGGCACTCGGGATTGTCTGAGTTCTCACTTGAGCGCTCCGGCAGCCATTACTTTGGAATCAGATCTCACCCATTGCAGACAATTCTTTAAATTCTCGGCGGTCCGTACTCTCGAGAAGTTGAACATGAACACAGGTATCGTATTTTTGGAAATCTGGACATGGTGAGCAAGTATGCGTCGCAGGGCCCGCCAGGTGAACATGCCGCTGGAGGACCGTCCACGCATTTACACCGACGTGCCGTTCGCCTGTAGCGACGTCGTGGAGTTCGGCGACCCAGGTGCGCTCGTCGAGGCGGAAGACCTGGGCTGCTCGATAGTCGACCAGTTCCCGATATTGAGCATAAGCCTGGGTAGGATGAAGCTTCGAAGCCGGGGGTCGCGCTCGCCGCAGAGACGGTGTGCGCGGTACAGACATTTTGGACGCTCGTCGCGGGGTCGTCGGTACGCTGACTGTAAACCACATCATGAAACACTCATGCGCAAATGCATCACGAACACTTACTCAGTGTCGGTGTCGTCTGTCCTGACGCCTCGACCGCCGTGCTTGATGCTGTTTCAGATACTGCGTCAGTCGCACCGCCCGCCGCGAAGACGAGCTGATCTCACCGGTGATAGATGTGCAACCTTTTTTTGATGGTGACGGCGTCCCAGACGACGATGCCGGTCGCTTGAGCTTGTTCTTGCCGCGGCCTTTGCGGGGTGGTTCATAGGTAGAGGTTGTCGGTGCCATAGTCCCAAGTGAGTGCGGCGACGAGCAGAAATCACAAGAGGTTCCCCAACCGGTGACACAGTAGTCAAAGCGGTGGATTCCCTCCTTACTGACGCCTTCGACCGGTCACACGGTAGTGAATGCGGTCGCGGGCGCCAGCGATTGGGTCTGCGGCAGCTCGGCGAGGCAAGTCCTGCAACGACATGAGTCGTTGCAGTAAGGCATCAAAACAAAATAAAAAAACTCGCCCGTGCCCGCGGCGTGCGCGAGCTACAGTGGAAGCCGCGCCAGCGATGACGCGGGTCCAGTGGGGGCCCGCGTGCGAGTCGACGGGCGGCGGGGGCCTGAGCGGGTGGTCGGCGAGCGGAAAGAGTCGAAGTCCGTTTGCAACTCCGCGCGGACACAGATCTCAGCGGATGCTGACGCGACGCGACGCGCTCGAGATCCGGCCCGCGGCGCGTCGCGTCACGTGGTCAAGTCCTCGACTTGGTCAGCATGGTCGGCACCGACGGAGCTTTTTCGCGGACCGGCGGACCATTGCGTCTCCGGTTACCAGAGCGGGGCATCTGACTTTCAAATGCCCCACATTCCTCTCCTGCGTCGGCGTCTTCACTACCGTGTGACCGCCGCCCAGCGACGAAGGGCCAGAGCACCCTCACTACAGTGTGACTGCTCGTTGTGCCCGTTGCGCGAGTCCGTGCATATCCTTAATTATTGCTTAGCATGTCGATGTACTCGTCGCCGTTCACTCATCACGTCCCATACTAACGCTGCCTTACCCACGATACCCGTCGTCGCCTGCTGTATCCGTTGACCATCCGTTTTTTTTGCTGTCCTATTCCCTCGCTCTCCTTCGCAATCCTATTCCTCCCTGTCCTTTGCTATCCTATCCCCTTGCTCTCCTGCAACGCGCTCTGCTCTGTCGCCACCGCTCCTAACTTCTCTGCTATGACACTCTTCTCGCGTGCTGTTCCCTGCTGACCCTCGTAGCTTCTGCTCTATATTCCTCATTGCCATCGCCATAATCATCGCGTTTGCTCTGTCGTCGGGTCGATGCATGTATCTACCCCTATCGCCATCGGCGCCACAACTGAGGTGATCCGAAGCTGCAGTCACTGTCGATAATCATTCAAGCTGAGCCGGAACAAGGTGCACACGTGCTCAGCCACGGGAATCCGGCAGGGTCAAATTCGTAAGCACTGTGAGCGGGGGTGATATTGGCAGACGAGACTAGCAGATTGACATAGATTTCATAGACAGGCGAGGCATGCATATTCGCGTTCTCTCCCCGACAGCAACGACGCTGCCTAGGCCTGGACGACCTTCTTCATCGCCTTCTCGAGCTTGAGCGACTTCACCGCCTGGTCCAGCTGCACGCGCAGCGACTCCGCCTGCTTCTTCGCGGCGGCGGCTTCCTTCTGCCAGCGCCTCAGCTCCCTGCGACGGGCCTCGTCGATCTTGGCGATCTCCGCTAGGCGCTGGCGGCGGATGGGCTCGAGGGTCTCGAACACGAGCTCGCGAATGGCGCCAGGTAGCGCCGGTACCTCAGCTTGGACCTGGTCCGAGTGCCACGTCCTCATCTCGCCGCGCCCGTTCTTAGGCACGAACATGCAGAACGCCCAGCCGTCAGCGCGACTGGCCAACACGTCTCCCTCAGATGATATCAGCGCTCGGCTCGCAGAACGTGCATCGCGTTGCTCACCTTCTGCGCCATGGCCTGGAACAGGCGAGGGATCCTCTTGCTGCGTTCGATCTGCGTACCGTAAGGCAGTTTCTTGCAGCCGTTGCGCTCGAGCTCTGAACGAATCCCAGATCAGTTTCTGGCGCGACCCAAGTTATGAAGCGACGAACCCAACGGACTATCGCCAGCGGGAGTGGACTTCCACCCGTTCTGCAGCGTCGTGGTCGCCTCGTCGCCGTCACGAGCGGTGGTGGTGGCCCCCGGGGTACCCATGGCGACATCCGCGGTGGTGGTCGACGGTGGCGCGTCTTCATCGTCCTCGACGACCATCTCGTCCTCACTGAGGTCGGCCGGATCGATGGTACGCTTGGCAATGGTGAGGACAGCGGGGTCGATGGTACCCTTCGCGGTCTCGGGCGTCTCGGACATCATCGGCAGCGCCGCGACGAGCTCTTGCATGGACAACCCGCCACCCGCGACGGCCGCGAGCTCGGGCGCCAAGGCGCGCACGGCGTCCTCCATGCTTACCTCACCGCCCGCGTCCTCGAGCACCTTGGCGACCTCCTCGTCGATGCGCATCTCGAGCATCTTGGCCTCGGCCTCGGCAACGCCTTTGGCGAGCGCTTCAGCTCTGTCGGTCAGCGTCTCGAGTTCCTTGGCCTTCGAATATCCGTCCTGAACCCGGTGAGCTCGACAGCGATCGCACTGAACTCTGTGACTCACGAGACATTTCTTCCCGTGTCCCGCCCTAGGCTTGCCGCAGTGAGTGCACTTCGGCGCCTTCCTGTTGGAGCCATCGCTGGCGACCGCGACGGGAGCTCTGCCGCCGGCGCGCGCGAGTTGTCGGCCCTGGGAGCGTGACGCTAGCAACGGCCTTGGCACCCTTCTTGGCCACCGCCGTCTTGCCCTTCTTGCCCGTCTTCTTGGGCTTCGGGACTGCGCCAGTGAAAGTCAGTGTGAAGCATGTTTTGGGGGAGTAACGGGTGCGACATACGGTTCCTGGTGCGCGGCATCTGTCAAGATGAGTGTCGTTTGTGAGCGTCGGCGAAGGACTCAAGGTGGGTTAATGAGAGCGATATCCCGGGGCATGTGGGCTTATATACGTCTGCCCCAAGATTCGGCCACAAGTCAAAGTCGCCGCCATGGCATGGCCTCGTACGAGTTGCGACGCTACTAAGTTCATCCGCGTTGGCATTCTCACGCGCAGTCTTCGCGATGATCAAGTTGATCAGATATAGTGTGCGTCGGTTTGTCAGCTGTTGAAACATCAGTTAACATTCAAGCTTGCCAGTGCCAATCAGTGACTAACGAGGTGTACTTCTCACAGATAGACTATTAGCATGTAACATCGACTCGCGCTGGAGCTTGGTGTTCGCCTCATGCGGGTTTTGCTCGCGCGCTGCTCGTCGCTGTTGCCTGCTGACTGGGTCGTGACCATGCTGTGAAGCTGCCCGCGTGGGTGCAGATCTCGTCGGCAGACCTCATTTACGGGGAACATTGATTTCCGGGCTCTGTTCGTTCCTAAGGCCGTCGCGCTTGGGTCCAACGATTGCTGCTTGCCCGCGCGCATCGCCCGTCTGTCTGCGTCTGTGTGTACCTCGCGCGCAAGCATCTCTTCGAGTTTTCTGCCTCTGCGAAGCTGGAGCGGGAGTCGCGCTGGAGGCACTGTCTTTTTGCTTTCGCGGTCGATAATCCTGCATCAACCTCCGTGTTTCACGATACATCTCGTCGTGGCCGCAGTGTGCTTCTAAATCATGCCTTGGTACTTCGGATTGCATATCGTGGAATTCTGTTGGAATCTCTCGTCATTCTTCTCGTGTCAGGCTCGGACAACCGACTTGTGCGTTTTCTCGCAAAGGCGCAGGTTCTCGTTCAACCTCTATAAAAGCGCGACCCATCCGTCGACTTCACCATCCCACCATCCCCTCACTGGTCCCCTTCACTGCGCGCACTCTCGCCTCTAGTTCTCGCCATGCTGCCCTTCGACCGCCCCAACCCGCTCAAAAGACTCGCGCTCGCCGCCAGTCAAGCAGCCAAGTCCGACGACGGCAAGAAAAACAAGAAGCCCGGCGACCAGCCGCCCGCGTTCGCGCCCGTCTGCAACTCAGTCTCGGCAAGCTCCCGCGCTCGTCAGTCCCGGTGAGCTGCTGGGCGTGTACGGACGGGACACGCGCTCCTGCCAGGACGCGTATCGCGAATTCAAGAACATCCTGCCCGACGCCGTGCCCGACGGGCACGTGTACATCTGCGGCCCCACGATCCCAAAGTCCGGCTCACTAACGTTCGACCGCCGCGGCTGGAGGACATCATGTGTACTACGTGCGGCGCGACCTGGCCCGATCTGTCCACCTTTCGCACGAAGGCATACGAACAACGATATTCATCAGGGTTCGTGTTTTTCTCCGTCGTTCATTCGCCAACTTAGAACGCGCGCAGTGCCTTCTGTGCAAGCCTGACCCTGTCCCGGGCACACCGAAAGGTCGCACCGGCCCATGCGCTGTATACGACCTGTCGCACGTCGAGTTCGCCGCATTCCCAGCCAAACATCTTCAAGATCGTGCGTCGTTGCAGTGTGCGCGATTCGTTCATACACTGATGTCGCTGCTAGTTCTGCGAAAGAAAGTAGCCAAAAACAAAGCAGGCAGCGATAACGCGACGGCGTCAACTTCAGCGATTCCCGACACGGTCTCCGACGCGCACGAAGGCGGCGGCGAACGCTCGCGGCGCCGGATGCTCCTCCCATAAAATCCGAAGCGCCAACGCCCACGCCAACACCGCTGCCGTCGTCGCGTCGGGATCGCCCTCGTCGAAATCCGCTGCCGGCAGTGCCGACAGCCCCGTCGATGTGGACGCAGTCGTTGCTAGCGGCGCCCCTGCCGCTAACGCACTGGCTGCTGCGTTGCTCGCGAGTGGGGCTCCGGCGAGCAAGGTCCCGTTTACCCAGGCGAACATGAAGATCTTCCTCAAGGCGTATCTGTCTGCAAAAGCCGAGCACGAGGCCGAGTTCGCAACGACGGGCACGCCCAGCAAGAACGCCGGCGCCACGCCGACTAAGCGCTCGCCGACCGCGCAGCAAGCCAGCGGGTCCGGGACTTCGCGCAACAACACTTCGTCGCGGGCGCGTGAGGCGTCCGCCGCGCCATCCACCATTTCGGACGCGGACGACGACGACAAGGCAAACGCAAACCCGGGGCCCGCGTCTTCGTCGTCCATCAGCACCGCCGCTTCCGACTCGGCACCCGGGCGGTTGCGCCGTTTCCGCTGAGTCGCGCAGGCCTCAACATCAGCCGCAACATCACCGTCCGCATTGAGCTGCTTGTGAGTCTGCCTTGCTGCTGTCGTGTTGCGCTCCGCTTACATCGGGTTTAGAACCACAATTTCGAGGAGCACACCGTCGCCATCGTAAACAACGAGCTCAAGTTTCCTGCGCTCGCGAGCTGCTTCAGCATGCTGGCCGACCCCGGCAAGCTCGTCGCCCTCGAGTTCTTCGACGTCCTCTTGCGCGAGTGGTCGCGCTACGGCCGATACAGTGAGCTCCGCGTGCATGCCCATCAAAATGTTGTCATCGGCCGCATGGTCAACACGCCGGCGCTGTCGATCACCCAGGTCATCGAGATCACCTCGAGCGACGAGGAGTCAGAGCCCGCGCCCGACCTCAAGGGCAAAGGCAAGGCAAAGGGCAAGAAGCGCAGCAGCTCAGGAAAGGACAAGGAGCGTCTGCACAAGAAGCGTCGTGGCGGTGGTGACAGCGGCGACGACGAGCGCGAGAATGCCGGAAATGATCCCTTTGGTTTTTTTGATCCTTAGATAGCGATTTTTTTACCGTCTTCCCAGTTGTGTTTTCTTTTGATCCATGCTGCCCGCAATATATGATTTGCATTATGCTCAGACTTGCGTGCGCACATGTCTGAGACCCGCGATCGGCAGACTCTGGCATTTTGACGCCAGCCGAACCAAAGACTTGGCGCTTCCGATGTGGCTGTGCTCAGTTCGAGCGGAGCTTCGGGGTATATTCGCCCGCATCGGCACGTTCCGCATCTTTACCGTCTTCACCGAGGGACGGCTCTCGCGGTCACCGCGCGCCCTGCACTACAGTGTGTGCCGCGTGCGTTGCCCGAGAGCTTCGTGCAACGAGTCTAGTACTACAGTGTACCACTCAGAGCGCGGAGGTCGGCAGCCCACGGACAAGCCCACTCACTTCAACGCGCCGCGGCAGCCAGGTCAGTGACTGCAGCGGTGCATCGTCGCTACGCCACGTTTTGCGTCGTTGAGTAGCTGCACGCAGCATAGGCAACAAGACCCTTCCGGGATCCCACTCGAGGTCGCAAACGAAGCGTAATCTGCAACGGTGAGTGCAGCGCTGGTACTGCGTGTCACAGCGCCCAGCCGTCGTGCGATGCCAGACGCAGGTTACTGACGCGCAGCGCGCCTCAGATGTTGGGGGATTTCGCGGCTGTCGAGCACGGCGACGATCAGGCTCGCGCTGTCACTCCACCGCTGGACCCGTAAGTCTGGCCTGCCCAATCTGTCACCTATGGGATTGATGTCTTCCGCAGAGAGGCAGCCGCTGCAATTCCTGCTGAATTCACAAAGGGAGAGGAGGAGACGACCGAAACCGCGCTCGCACTCGCCGACTTCACCGCATTCGGTATCCAACACGGCGATTGACGGGCGAGGTCGGCAGGTACATCAGCGTCGAGATGCTCGTATTTCTGCGCTGCATGGAGAACGTGCACGAGATACACGAGCTTCGTCGGCGTCACACGCCCGACGTCGACGCGGCGCTGAATCGACTCATACTGCCGTGGCGAGACCCCCCTCCCTTTCCTATCAACGATGAAGCATGGCACCATTGGCTGCTGCAACCGCCTCCCGAGGGTACGCAGCAATACGGCTTCTTCTCCCTCGGTCCGATGCCTTTGCCAAAGCCGTGGGGGCCGCGCACCAGGCCGTTCAAAGACGAATTTGACCTCGCCGAGTATTTGGAGAAGACTTGGCTACCGGACTCAACGGCCTGGCTGGAGAAAGCGAGCGTTGTCGTCAAGAAAGGCGAGGTCAACGCGGAGCAAATGCGAGTTCGGGACCGAGAAGAAAAGCTACGGCGCAGCGCCCAAGACCGCATTGCGTTCATGAAGCCGTGCGAGACGCCGCTCAGCAGTGAACATGCCGTACTGTGGCACGTCCTCCCGCGCGAAGCGTATCGACGCGATCCGCTCGCGCTGCCGAAATTGCGAGATTTCTTCTACAACTCGTATACGCTCTTCCCCGCTCCCGAGCCTAATCAACACGGAAATCTTGTGTACATTCGCACCAACGTCGACTATATTCCGCCACTGCCCCCTACATCGCTACCCGTCCGGCGTACGGACGGCCGTTACGGCGCAGGCGAGTTGTCGCGATACGCGCAATGGCATGAGATCGGCATGTGGTATCGCGCTTTCATTCCCCAGGCGCGCTCAGATGGCCGGCCGCACCGCAACGAGCATCAAGCTCTCGACCAAGACATCGCGTGGTACGTGCCCGACTTTCCTGGGCATTTCACATCATGTGGCCGGAACATGTACATGTGCGGCGAGCAACTCAGGCGGAAGATGAACTTGTATTGGAGGATGGACTACGAGAAGCTGCTGGACAACATGCAACGCCACCCCCGCCTCGTCGGCCAGCCCTATTCGATGGTCAACAGCGGTCTTCTCGCGCTTGACCTGCTCACCCACCACCAAGTGACGAAGCGCGAGGCAGTGGAATCCATCGCGAGCTTCCAGCGGGCTCTGCTCGAGATGCGCGGCTGGAACGAATATGTGCGCTGTCGAGTCTGGCTTCGCTAGTTGTCGAACCGCCATCCAGGCGCGCCGATGCTTCCAACCGCGAACGCAATGGATGGACGGACGCGACGCTGGACGCGCGGCGTCTTCACTCACGATCATGAGATCGCGGAGCGCTACGGGCAGTATGGCATCCCCGTGTTCATGGTCGAAGTAGTGACCAGGGATTTTGTGCCGAACAAGGACGAGTACGCGCCGGGCAGCATGGTCTTCATCAACGACCTGCTGCAGCTGCATCACGCGCGAAAGGCCTGGAACGACTCGCGCGCTGTGTCGCACACCGGAGCGTATCAGGAGGATCGGCATCTGCAATGGGGCCAACCTCCCCCGCCTGCGACCGACGAATTCCGGCAAGACGACGACATCGTTATGAACGACGACGGACCGCCGCCACTGCCGCCAGTCTCCGCGCCGCCAGTCTCCGCGCCGCCAGTCTCCGCGCCGGAAGTCTCCGCGCTGCCAGTCTCCGCGCCGCCAGTCTCCGCGCCGCCAGTCTCCGCGCCCGAAGTCTCCGCGCCGCCAGTCTCCGCGCCTGCAAGTGCTGCCAACGCCGACCGCGCCGCCCGTTCCAGCGACGGCACCGCCAAGGCAACATCCACGAACTTCGCCGTCGGCACCGGGAGGAAGATGGGCTAGCAGTTCGACGCTGACAGGTGCGTACCGGCGTTCGATACTGCGACGCAGCGACTAATATTGGCTATGTAGTTCTTCCCTACGATGACCACCCCGGTCTCAACGGCGTGCGCGGCGGCGTCGAGGATGCGATGGAGGTGGATAATCAGCACGCAGTCCGCGGTCAGAAGCGGAAAGCCAAAGGTATGCTGCGTATGACCTCCTTGCGCCGTGAGGGTTCACGAGATGCATCAGGCCAGCTCGGGCAGCAAAAGAAACCCCGCAAGGAAGAGCAGGCGCGTGGCGCGAAGAAGCGCGAGCGCGAGACGAAGGCCGCGGACAAGGTGCGATGGCCGTACAGCAAGCGTCGCGCCGACAAGCCTCCGTATCCCGCCTGGTGGCCGCAGGACTGGCAGGTGGCAGAAGACGCCGTCGCAAAGACTTTGGGGCGATCCGAAGAGCGCGTCAAGATGCTGTCTGTTGCGCCCGACTTTCCGGTCGATGAAAAAGCAAATCCCGGGCGCCTGCTGCTGGTACCTGTCATGGAGCATCTCGTGGGCTTTCGCGGCGAGGACAAGGAGACGAAGCGTTCGCTCATGCTGGCCGCGTGGATGAGGATCCGACCGCAACGGATGCGCAGCCTGGCGACGCAGCCTATCCGAGAAGTTTCCAAGTTCGACCGCGAGGATTGGCGCGCCATCCTGCGCGCCGTCATCCCTGCAACTCGCGATGTTGAATGGACGAAGACACTCGGATTATACGTCGAGCCCGAGCCAGAAGCGATCCAGGTCGAGCTGGATGTCGCACCGGTGCAGCTGCACATACCGTCTTTCGAGGTGTCATCCTCGATCTCGTCCTCGTCGTCTGCCGCATCGACTTACGCTTCCGAGCCTCCATCGACAGCGCCCACTACGCGAGCGCCGAGCCCCGTCGAGGGCGAAGGCGGGCAGGGTTACGACTCGGACGACGACGTCGACATGACGCGCGTCAACCCCGACGGCACTCGCATCGAGGTTGAGAGCCGGTACTTCGAGAATGCAGTGGGTGGGCAGCGCACTTCGGACGGACGACTTTTGGCGCGCGAGGACGATCGTTACCTCCACGAGCCGTCGGGTTGGCGCTCGACAAAGAAGGGGAACAAACGAGCGCTCAAGGACTTCGAGCACTTTGGCGAGGAAGGTGAAGGTGACGATGGCTTTCTGGAGTTCAAGCTCTTCGGTCTCAAGGGCAACAATCGGGCCGATTACGAGGACTGTTTCCAGTGGTGGGATTACGAGAACGGCAGGGTGCTGTACTACCTCATGGACGACGGGATCTGCGAAGGCGGCGCTCTGGCAGGAGAGCGCTTGACAAAGCCGCTGCGGTTGTACAGCGGGAACACGCCCAAGTACCTGTATGGGACGAAGGATAAGCCCGTTCAGCTGCGCCTCTGGCCGGCGCAGTCCTTCGACGCTCCGTGAGTGCGCGTCATCGCTGTGAGGACCAAGTTCACTAATTACAACCTGCGCTACTAGCTTGCAGGTTCCCATGGACGCGCTCGGGGCGGTCGGCTCGCGCACGCGCAGCCGGAGATTCGCATTGGCAGACAGCGAGTACGCCAAGCTCTACCCGAACGCACCGCCGCCAGGAAGCCTTCCTCCAGCCGCACCTGCAGCTCCAGCCGCACCTGCACTCGAGCATCTCTCTTCCGGGCCGCAAGCTGCCTCCACCTCAACATCCTCCTGTGAGAGCCACCCGGTGAAGGATGGACCACAGATATCTGAACCGGGTAGGCTAGCAAAGGCTGCACGACCGTGGACAGCGGGCGTCACCTGTCAGAGGTGTCAAGACCTCCGGCAGGAGTCAATCCGTTGTCGTGTCGTCCGTTCCTACGCTGGGAACGGAGATCTACTCGCTATCTCGTAGCGCGCGAGCTGTCTGAGAGCGAGCGCGAGGCGAGGAAAAAGTGCGAAGTAATGATGATAACCAAATAGTAGCAAACAGGCGACGGTTTCAGGCTACGCTATCAGGTACTCCTTACACAGCCCCCCAGCGTAGACTCAACCGTTTCTGCTCCTACGTTGGCCGCCGTGAGTCTCGAAGTCCATCCTCCGGAAATGCGTCCTCCACTCGCTCCTTGAACGAATAGGTCCTTCGTTGCGTTGCCCTAGAAGCTCGCGAAGATGTCTCTGGAACCATTCCTCGTGCGCGTCAGTCCAAGTACCCTGCCACCAGTTGTTGTTGATGGTCGAAGGGGCCGGCCACAACGAACCTCCGCCGTGAGGTGTACCGTCTTGTACTAACCCGATGAGCGTAGCTACTTCCTCTTCTGTGAGGAAGTCATCGACGTGAGGGCCTTGCGGACCGTCAGCGGTAGGCGGCTGGTAGGTACGAGGGCCTCCGAAGACTCGAGCAGCGCGAGTTGGTCCCGCCAGCGCGTGGTCGACCGTGAGCCCCGCCCATTCCGCCAAGCGAGCTGTTAAGCCGCCTTGAGTGATAGCAGCTCGCGCGTGAGGGCGGCTTAAGACTTCTCGTACCCCTCGCGCCCAGCGGTCGACGCGTTGCGAGGGTAGAGTGCCTGGAAGGATGCGCATCGACGGCGCGACATCATGGAAGGTCTCTGGCCCACCCCGAGGTGGTTCCGCGTCCGCGTCGCGAATGCGCGGCGCGATCGTCAAGAATCCCATTCTATGGCGCACCGCGAATCGGATTAGCGCTTCGTTGTTGGCCAGAGCGCCCGAGTCAACAAGATCCTGCACGCGTTCCCGAACTCGCGCGTTCGCCTCCTCGAGGTGGAAGTGCCAGTCGTTGCGTTCGAAGATGGGTACGGGAGCGAACGAACGGCGGTGACGCGGGGGATTGTTGAAGAAATCGAAGATCGACGGTAACTGCTGCTCGTTAACCGCGGTCGGAGGACGTATTCGTTCGGCCAGCGGCATCTGTAATCGTAACAGCAGAGACGGCGGGGGCGGCGGGCTGCTGGATCTTCTCCTGGGCGTGACCAAACCCTGGTCCACGGCTTGCAAGCTAGGGCTTCCGAAGTCAGACAACATGGACGGGTCGAGCGTGGACGAGAACTGTGAATCGAGCGTCATCGAGTCGTTGTCGTCTCCAAAACCTCGTATCTCGGGAGACAAGGGACGCGGTCCTTCGTCTGGAAGATGGTACGGGTCGAGGTTCTGAATCTGATGGATAACCTCGTCACTGCAAAAGGCTGACTCTTCCGGGCTGGTGATCATTGACGCCGGCGGCGAACGTAAGGTGTTCCAGTGACGGTTCGCGGACGGAAGCGGGTCGCTTTTCTTGACTCTTTTCGGCGTAAGCGGTGGCGCACGGAATGTGATAGCACTAGGGCCTGGCGGACGATGAGGCGCGAGGTCCGCGAGGAAGGGCAGCGCGTTGTAGCCGTCTTCCCATCGGTAGTATACTGGGATACCCCACAGTATGTACTGGCGTATGAGACCTGCGTGCTCGATGGTATCGTCGAACCACGCGCCCATGGGCGCAGCGCCGAAATAGCGATGCGAGTTCAATCGTTCCAACATGCCCGGGAAGCGGAGAGTAAGGACCTGATGCGCATATCGGGAGATGATCTCGAAGATGACGAACGCGC
The DNA here is from genome assembly GCA_037042915.1 of Auricularia sp. M13. Lineage (NCBI taxonomy): Eukaryota > Fungi > Basidiomycota > Agaricomycetes > Auriculariales > Auriculariaceae > Auricularia > Auricularia sp. M13. The sequence goes on from CM073201.1 coordinate 314,987, forward strand.
GGCGCGTTAAGAGAGAGTAGACCCAGGAGGCCCATCGCGCGTGAAGCAGGCTCAAGTGAGCGGCGCCCCGGTAGATCAGTCTCTCGATACGGGGGAGCGCTTCGCGGGCAGCTTCGGGGAATAGCGCGGCCAGTACGGCTTCGTCCATGGACTCCTGCGCTTGCATGTCCCTTCGCGCCTCGTCGACCAGTCGGTGCCAGCCTTCTTCCTCTTCATCTACGACGTAAGCCGGAAGGCGATGGAGGACGGAAGACATGCCCAGCCGGGGGCATGGACCCATTCCGTTCCATATGTTCGGTGCGAAGGGACGAGCAGGGTGCGCCGAGTCGAACCAGTCTGGTAGCCAAGCCCACTGTCGACAATGTTCCATCTCTGCGTATATGGCCTCTGGCTGCTGGTTGCGGTTGAGGCAGCCACACGCTCTCGGACCTCTGCTTGAAGGCGGATACGGAATCGAGCTGGTCAGAGAATTCGGGGATATCCACGAGGTGGTGTCTGACGTCCATCTGCGCACGAAGTAGCGCGGTTCGGAAGGCCTCCAGGCCGGAACGGCTGGTAGGTCTGCTTCCCAGGATTCCATGAGCCGCAGATCCGGCTGGACCATGATCGTGTCGACCTGGACCCGGTCACCGATGTACCAATACCCTTCGAGAATCTCTTCGGGCAGTTGAGAGGGGTTTTGGGGGTTATCGCCGTCTGGCGGGTCGGTGGCCAATGCCCCCAGCAGGGAGAGCACGAGCGTGCAGACGGTAAGGAACAGCGTTGCTGCGGGTCGCATGATGGGCGGGATAGAGAGGTCTGTCGGAGTTGGAATAGGCTGAGATTTGCCCTGCACTCATCAGCGAATGAGGACGCGAGGAGTATACTGAACTCTCCAGCTCGGGTAATGGGAGCGTGAAACGGAGAGGGTGAAAGAAAATATAAGAAAATGGGAATAGAATGAAAATAGTGGAACTATCTACTTTTCCTCGGACGCTGGTAACAAGCCCGTCCGCTCATATGCCGTGCGCGCGCCGATAGTCGATTAGGACAGCCGGCGCGCTGCGTAGCTCAGCGGCTGTCAACCAGCTGTCGTGTTCGGGACCGTAGCCTTTCCATCTGGTGAGGTATTCGACCAGCTTGCGCGAACGGTTTCGACGGTGAGCTACGAGTTTCTCGACTTCGTACCACTCGGCCGCGTTGTCTTCCCAGCGGGGGTTAGCCAGCGAGGCTCGCTTGCCGAAGTGTTCGGGCGACGGAAAGTACTTCTTGAGGTGCTTCGCGTGGATAACGTTCGACATTGGAAAGCTGGACGGCAAATTGATCCTGTAGGTCGCGTCACTGACGCGCTCCAGTACGGAGAACGGCCCAAATGCGCGCTGTACGAGCTTTGCGCCCTCGCCCTTGGTCTCGACTAGCTCCAGCGAGTGCGGCTTGATAAGGACGAGCTGTCCAGGGTGTAGTTCGAAAGGATGACGCCCTGCGTTATACGCCTGTGCTTGCTGATGTTGCGCGGCCGCGATGGCGTCTCTAGCCGCCAGCCGGTGGTTCTGCATAGCCCATAAGAACTCGTCAGCGCCTTTGTGCGCCGTGAAGTGACGCGGGATGGACCCTCGCTGGGCAAGAAGAGAGCTACAGGACTCCTGGGCTGGTACCCGTACAGGGCTTGGTACGGCGAGATAGTAGTCGACTTGTGCTGCGCAGAGTTATACGCGAACTCCATCGACGGTAGCCATTCGTCCCAATGCGACGGGTCGTTAGCAACGTAGTGTCTTAGCATCGTCTCGAGCGTCCTATTGGTCCTTTCCGTCTGGCCATCGTGCTGAGGGTGGTGTGAAGATGATAGCAGCATGTGGACGCCCATCTGGCGGGTCATAGCCTCGAAGAATTTAGATAGCCAGCGCCCGTCCCTATCTGCGATGAATTCCAACGGAACGCCAAATCGGCTTACGACCTCCGCTACAAAGAGCTTAGCAAAGCCTTCTGTATCCAGACCCGTGTCCGTAGGGATAAATTGGGCGTGCTTCGTAAGAAGATCTACGACCACCAGAATGGCGTTGTAGAGTCCCGACCAAGGTAGGCCGGTGACTAGGTCGAAAGAGATGCGGTCGTATGGCGCGACGGGAATGCGATGCGACTGTAGTAGCCCGTGCTTCGCGTTGGAATCAGCTTTGTTCTTTTGGCAGACGTCGCAAGTCTTGCAGTACAGAGTAGCATCAGGCCTCATACGAGGCCAATAGAACTGAGTCGCCAGTCGCCGATAAAGCTTCTCCGGCCCTGCATGTGCGGTTTCGAAAGGTGATTCGTGGAGCTGGCGCAGTAGCGCGTCCTTCTCCGAGCGAGGCACGCAAAGACGCGGCGAGAAGTCTGCGTCTCTGAAGAAGAGCAAACCGTCGTTGCCTCGATAGAAACGGTTGCCGGAGTACCACGACCGCTCGTCGGAGTTGTACCCTTTGCCTCTGAACGCGGGGTCTCGGTCGTACCCCTTTGAGTATCGTTCTTTCAATTCGGCGCTCATCGAGACGAGTAACGTCGGCGGGTCGTTCTTCTCCTTCCACGCCAGTTGGTCTTCGTAGCGTAATCCCGCGGTTTCTGCATCGGCTCTGACACCGGGCTCGACGACTCTCGACGGCTTGGTAGCTGGGACTTCACCGACGTCGCCCACTAGATCCTTCGCGGCTTGCTTCTTCTGGTTTCTCGTGACAGCGAGGGCAGGAGCAGTAACGGGCTCTAGAAGGTCCTCGCAGTGCACTGCTACTAGAGTGGACTGCATCTTCGGCGCTGGAGCGTTCCCCGCTACTCTTTCCAGAATAGCGGCAGCTTCCAAGTCGGTGCGTATGGACGGGGAGTTATCGCCGGCAGGCGCTATGTAATCCGGCGGTCCTCGGGTTAGTTCGCCGTCTCGCGGTAGTCTGGAGAGCGGGTCTACGTTTGAATGCAGACGTCCAGCTCGATGTACGATTTCGAGCTTGGAGAAGGCCGAAAACACCGCCCCCCAAGCAGCTAACCGCTTGTTGGTGTTCTCCCAGGTCTTCGCCCATTGCAGAGCAGCGTGGTCCGTGATCAAAATAATGTGTTCACCCTCGACGAAAGGTTGGAACTTGATCAGCGCCTCCTTCGCAGCCAGACCCTCCCGCTCAGTGGCGGAGTAGTTCTTCTCAGCGTCTTTGAAGGTGCGGCTCCAGTAGCAGATAACGCGTTCGACGTGGACCTCGGTGTCATCCAAGGAAGCTGCCCAACGGCCAGGAGCCGGGACGTCGTTGATCTTGGAAGACATCTTCGTACAGAGTTGCGGTACGGGTTCTCCAGCTGCATGTGCCTTCCGTAGCCGCTCGTAAACCGGGGTGCCAACCAAGTCGCGCACGAAGATAGGTTGGATTTGCTGTAAGCAAGCACCCAACGCTTCGTCCGACGCGTCCGTGTAGAGCCTGTAGGAGCGGCGGCGAATCGGGTGCCCAAGTACCGGGGCGTTCTGCAGTGCTTTCTTCGCTTCGTCGAACGCGTGCTGTTCGTCCTCGCCCCAGTGCCAGGCTACGTCCTTTCGCAGGAGCTTGAATAGCGGGGCGACTATAAAAGAGTAGTAAGGGATGAAGGCTTGGAAATAGACCACCATGCCCAGGAAAGTCTGTAGCGTAGAAAGCTTGGAAGGCGCGTCCAGCGCTGCTATAGCGGCTACCTTCTCGTCGTGGGTCGATAGTCCAAGACGCGATACTTTGTGACCGAGTAGGAGAATAGACGAATAAAAGAAGTGGCACTTCTTCGGCGACAGAGTCAATCCGGCTTTCTCGACCGCGCTGAGCACCTTGTCCAGATGTTCGAAGTGATCTCCGTAAGTGGCCGAGTACACGACGATGTCGTCTATGTAGACAAGCGTGAAGAGCCATAGGAACGGCGCTAGTATCCCTTGCATTACTCTTTGGAATATTGCAGGGCCGTTCCTTAAACCGAAGGGCATCCGCTTGAACTGGAATAGTCCCTTGTGAGTACGAAAGGCAGTCTTCTCGACGTCGGCGGGATTGATCTCCATCTGATTGAATCCTGCGAGAGCATCCAAGGATGAAAGGACTTGTGATCCAGAGAGAGCGGACAAGATGTCAGACTGTCGGGGGATAGGGAATTCGTCGGCGACTGTCGCTGCGTTGAGTTTGCGATAGTCAACGCAGAAGCGCGGCTTTCCATTGCGATAGACAATGACAACCGGGGCGGCCCAAGGGCTGATCGAGTCTTCAATGACGCCCAAGTGGAACCATTTTCGAAGCTGGTCCTCGATGACATCTCGTTTCTCGGGCGACGCTCCATGCATGGGCACTGCAATGGGCTCGACTCCTTCCTTGGTGCGGATTTTGGCGTTCACCGCGAGATGCCCGAGCCTATCATCGAATCCGAAAGCGAGAACGTGCGAGCGTAGCAAACCCAAGGCCTGCTCACGAATGTTGGCAGGAAGGTCGGGAGAAAGATCTAGGATCTTCTCAAGATCTTTGGAAGCATACGTAGTTGGATCGGGAGCGTCTGCGGTGGCGGGAGGCTCCAGTTCGGCCAGCTCTTCCGCGCGCGGGGCGTTTGGAGCTACCGGGGGTGCGTCTTGAGCTGGATCGACGTTGGCTCGGCACGCATACGCGTGGATCTCTTTTTCTTCATCAGAACGCCCATCCAATTCCAGTATCATCGCAGATATCTTTTCCGCTGCATCTTGACAGGCAACGCGTTCCTGCTCCGAAGATGGGCAGAACAGAGTCTCGTTTGGGTTCTGTGCGTATCCCAACACAGTACCCGCGCGCAGTACCCAAGGAGTGGTAGTCGGGTTCGTTACTGGTAGAATGGACCGTCTCGCGATGGTCGCGTTCCCTTCCTTGTCCAGGATGGGATCCGTCCGAGTGGACAGTAGCGTGTTCGGAACCGAAAGGAAGGCGTCGTGACCTATGTGGACAAGATTACGCTCCACATACCACTCGCGATCCTGCTGCAGGTCCCCAGCTACATCGACTAGGGTGGTTGTCTGCGGCTGTAACACCACATCTTTGTACGCTCGCAGTTCCCCATTACCCAGGGCGCGTTTACGACGATGCCGCGCGGCGCGCGCTCTTCGGTGACTCTTAGCTTTGACGAAGCTCGCGGCGCTGGCGTGGACTACTCGGAATCCGCGCACTGGGAATGACTGTGCTTCCGCGACTTTGGTGTCCTTGGCCAGAGAAGTAGCGGCGAAGGCATATCCCGTTCGTCCCACCGTCACGCGCGTGCCCAGCGTAAGGTTCCGCAAGACGTTCAGCTCGTAGTTAAGGTGCCAGTCTTCGCCCAGCAGCACTTCTACGGTCATGTCGGGCACGACATAAGCTTCTACTTCAAAGCTCAACAACGCTCCGTCTTCCGCTCTGATGAAGACTGGAAGGACGACGTATCCTTCTAGTTGCGGCGTTTTGTTGGTAAGTTGAGCTATCTGCACCTTCATTCCCGTTCTTATCTTCGGCGGGTTCTTCAAGGTCTGCAGGAATTCCTTGTGCACAAGCGACAAGCTGGCTCCCGAGTCGAGCCTGAGCGTGACGGGGCTGTCTTCAGTAGTGCCCATCCGCCCCCGACAAGACAGGACCGATACGCCAGCTGACGAGTAGCCGCTGGGCGTGGACCTGCGCTTTGGCATTCTGACCACGCATTCCGGGGCCGGTAGCGAGGCTACGTATACGGGGCGTCGTGGACGGGCGGGCCCGCGTCCTGCGAAATAGTTGCAGCGGCCGCGAGTGCTTGCTCGAAAATGGCGGCTTGAATGGACGGTCCTCCTAACGGGAAAGCATCAGGGTCGTCCTCTGATTCATCGTCCGTGTCGTCTTCGGGCAGCAATTCGGGTGCGACGTCGCCCTCGCTGTCGCTGCCGAATGGATCTTTATCCGGAGGGACTACGTCGTCTTCATCTTCCAAGTCATCGTCCGAATCTTCTCCATGTAATAAGTCAGGCAAGTCGTCGGGCTCGTCTGCCAGCGCGCACAGCTCATCCTGAGCAGAGGAGTCGTACGCGGCAGTCTGAGCTGCCACGTAGGGCGTAGAAGGCACTTGTTCGCAATCATCTAGAATGCCGGAGCCCTGTAGTTTAGGCATAGAGCGTAGCAGGCAATCGTCGTCGTCCTCGACGTCTTCGACGACGGGTGGTTTGGCGATGATCTTGGCTACGTAGCAACGAAGTTCGCGACCCAAATCATACGAGGAGAAGGCAGCTTCATTCGCGTGAACTGAATAGACAGCGTCATACATCTTTCCTTCTTCGAGACCGCGGTCCGTAGCGAACATAGCTCCTCGCTCTTGCTTGACAGAGTAGGAATGGAAGTGCCCGCATTCCTTATCCCAATGCCACGCGCTCCCACACACTTTGCACGGAGACGGCGGCTTCCGCTTGCTGCGAACGTCGCTCTCGGGGAATGGGTATCCGTCCTTGGGAGGAGGACGCTGCTTGCCGCTGGCCAGGAACGCGTAGATGCTGTTGACCAAGGCGGTATTCGCGCCTACGTACTCGGCCGTGTAAACGGGATGGCTGTCCGGAATTCGACCATCGCCCTTATAGCTGCTCGACTCGTAATTCGGGCGCCCCACGAGGGGCTCCTCGTCGACGTCCGTCAAGTGAGCAGAGCGGTGGTACGGCTTTGAAGGCGGCGCCATCTTGTGGAAGGGATTGTTGTCGACTGGGGGCCGTGTAGCGCCTTGTCGAGACAGCACCTTGGCTACTGCTTCCTCCACTTTCTGCATGACCGCCTCGTCGTTGACCGGAGCGCCAGCCAGATACGCGGAGGTCAGCGACAGGCCTAGCTGTTTTACGCGTGTCATAAGTTCGTCTGTGTCCGTAAGGTTGTGTTCGCCGATAACGTAGGACCACTGTGCCGGAGTGTTCGCCAGCACCTCGTGCACCAGCTTGACGCCGTGCAAGTCGAATAGGACGCGCGCGAGGAAGATTCGTCTGTTGATATATTCGAAAGGCGTTTCGTGTTCGAAGCCCCGCTGCCTGAACCGCATACGCTGGAATTCTGAACGCCGGTCTTCCGCCCAACGATGCGACAAGAAATGGACGCGGATACCCGGCAGAAACGTATAAAAGCTTTGCTGAATTTGCGCGCGAAGTGGCCCCGTGGCGTTGCTCCACCAGAAGGCGACTTCGCCGGTGAAGCGCAACGGAGCCGCGCTCGGGATTTGACTGAAAAGGTCGCTTTCTGGCCCGCCAAGCCGGGCCCATTCGTTGAGTCGGCTGAAGTACGTGAGGGCGGTGGATTCGTTTCCATCCCAAGAGGGCAGCGAGTCTATCTTGACGCGCGTGTCTAACACGAAGTTGCTGCGCGGGCGGGGGTTCTGCTGTGACGCCATGCCGCCTGCGCCGGGATCGCCGCCTCCGCCTCCTCCTCCATGGCCACCCCAAGGGGGCTGCTGGTGCGGGGGATACCCTCCGCCACCGCCGCCCCCCGGTCTTCCAGGCCCAGGGTCGTCGTCGCCATCGCCTCCGTCTCCTGGATCGCCTGGCCCCTGGCGCGGGGGCCCGAGAGACGCGTTTGGCAAAACAGGGCGATGTCCCATTGGCGGCCCGTCGGGCGTCTTGAAGCCGACCGCGGGTGAGCCCACGCGGGTTGACGCGTTCGGATCGAATATGGAGCCAACATGAACCGGGGCCAGCTGCGCTGGCTGCTTGCGAGTTTTCTCGAGCACGTCGACCAACGCTGCCTGCGGAGCTTGCGAGGTGACCGGCAGCGTATATTGCGAAGCACCCATGCCAGCGAGACCGTCGAAATCGACGGAGAAGTCAATAGGTTGCCGCGCGTGCGTGAGACGTCGGTTGTCTTTCTTGAAAGGCGCGCCGTAAAAGGAATGAACCGGTTCTCGCGTCGTCCACATCTTGGACATAGCTACAGAATCTTTGGCTGTCCAGGGAACGTCGGGCGAGCTGGGACGCGTGACCGCTGGCGAGGGAACGCTGGAGTGCAGGCGCCGCCGGCCGAGCGATTCACGATCATGGTTGCCTGCGCGAAGCTGTTGAAGTGACCCCTCAGCTCCAAATCGAGGGTCTCTGCTGGCATCGCTGGAACAGCGTGGCTCGGAGCGTACTCCAACAGGTGTAGAAGGTGCAACGCTGCGTAGTCGATCCACGAAACGATATGCTTGAATGCGCGAATGGCTTCGCCGTAACGCTTGAAGTCTTCGTTAACCAGGATTTCAAGGGACTCGTGCCAGGTCTCTGGAAGGGTGCGCAGCGAGTCGGCGACCGCGAGCTGCACATACGTCTGGGAGATAAATTCGCGAAGGAAGCCGATAGCCGACTCGAATTGCCCCACGATGCCGACTATGAACACGTAGCAAGAGCCCACTTTCGCGAAATACGCGGCAGAGGCCTTGAGGGCGCGGGCTCGATTGACGATAGACAGAGGGCTGTCGAACAGCTCTCTGTTAGCGCGAGGTCCTTCGTCCGCGTTGGCTTCGTCGCCCAAGTCGACTGGTACGCGTCGTTCAAAGAAGTCGTCGAGCAGTCTCTCGCGAGCGATTTGACCCGGTGTCTTTTGCGACGTGACTGAAGATAGCGCTGGCGGAGCAATTGTCGCTCCCGGACGGGGAGTTTGCGTAACGGTTTCCGTACTGTCATTGCCCTGGACCACAGGATCTGTGGGACCGGTGACCGTAGTACCCATGGTGCGCCGAGCGAGAGAAGGGGAAGCGGGAACGGGAGGTCGAGACGAGTGTAGCCCGACTTGAGCCGTGCGCGCCGTATGGTACGTTTTATTGAGTCGCGGGGCGAGAGTGGCGAGGTGCGGGGCTACGTCGCGCACGAACGGGTTCGCTGCGCGCGAAGGGGTGCTAAAGGCTGTAAGCGTAGAATCGCTGGAGCCTTCGTCGTTGTCCGCGAGGTGTAGCGAGAGGGGCCCGTGGCTCGGCGGAAGCGGAGCAGACGGGAGTGACTGGGAGCTGGAAGGCGTCGGAGTAACCGTCTTTTGAGAGTCGACGACCGACGGCATTCACAGCGGTAAAAAAGTATTCAGGAGGTCGTTAGCTTCAGCTAGACGATCCGGATTCGTCCACCTCTGTGAGAGCCACCCGGTGAAGGATGGACCACAGATATCTGAACCGGGTAGGCTAGCAAAGGCTGCACGACCGTGGACAGCGGGCGTCACCTGTCAGAGGTGTCAAGACCTCCGGCAGGAGTCAATCCGTTGTCGTGTCGTCCGTTCCTACGCTGGGAACGGAGATCTACTCGCTATCTCGTAGCGCGCGAGCTGTCTGAGAGCGAGCGCGAGGCGAGGAAAAAGTGCGAAGTAATGATGATAACCAAATAGTAGCAAACAGGCGACGGTTTCAGGCTACGCTATCAGGTACTCCTTACACCTCCGCGTCGTCCGCGCCGCGACCTTCATCCTCGCTCACATCGTTGGCGCCGCAACCCACGGCAACATCACTGACGTCGTCGGCGCTGCAAGCCGCAGTCGCCTCCACCTCTGCCGTCGCGTCGTCGGCGCCGCAGCCCACCGCAACATCCTCGACGTCAGTCGTGCCCTCAGAAACGCGTCCCTTCGTCGGCCCGATGCCGCGTCAGCGCCTGCACGATGTGCTGCAGCCCGAGGAAGGCCCGTTGTTCTACAACAATCATATGCTGCCTGCGTTCGCATGTGCCCCGGGCGACTTGAAATACGTCTGGCCGTCCGCGGAATGGAGGACGATGATTATCTGGGACATGGCCGAGCTCACGTTTCGCACTGCGCTATTCCAGCTCGATGACCATCTGCGTCGCGCGTACCCGTCGTGCGAGGCGCTGAACACGGAGTCGGTGCTCGAGCGTACGCGCATGATAACAGAGATCTGGGGCGACACAACGTTCGTGCCGAAAGGGCCGAGTCCTCTGACCGCTGCGGACTGGCGCCAGCGGCAAGCTTCGATACGGGCATTCCACCGCGTCGCGTCTACTTGGCCGCGCGCAGCTCTGCCCGCCATGCCCGACGCATTCGACGACGAGTCGCATTTCGTGTCTTGCGAGCAAAAGGTCTGGGGCGCATATACCCAGACCTATTCGGATTACTTCTTGCGCGAGCCGCCAGTTCCGATGCTGTACCCGACTGTTGTCCCGTGGTCCGCGTAAAAACCTGCCTCAATATCATCTTGCATTGTACGTATCGTCTGCTCGAACACAATTACGTCTCTCAGTTACAATATGGTTGGTGGGTATCGACTTGAATTAATTCTTCTCGATGCGACCTGCATCATCGTTGACTTGATTAAGGCGCGTACCCGTGCACTTTGGCGCACAGTACAGCTAATCATTGTTTACAGTACGGTCGAAGCTGTTTTGCATCAAGAAAGCACCAATCTATTGAAGGATGTACAGGATAAAGCTGACTACAAGAGAGAGCTGCTCAACGAGCATTTGATCAAGAAACATGGTGGAAAACGAGAGGGTGTGTAAGCTTCAGGCTGTGCTCGGGTGAGTGGAGTCTGACTTCAAGCAAGCGTACGCAAACGCAACAGACAAGAGGTACGCGAAGGCGCCCGCGGGGCCGGAGACAGTCTTGACCGCTGACTCGAGGTCGGGGAATCTAACGATGAGGCAGGAAGCAGTCACGAGGATGGCAGGAAAACAAGCAAATGAAAGAACGGTCGCAAGGCAAAACGGTGGGAAGGCGAATTGACCATCGTCGACAGCCTGCCGGAACATCGCAAACACAGTTCCTAGTGCCTGTAATCACGATGTGAGTGAAGTTATAGGTGAATACGCGCACACGTAACGTACCTCAAGATGTCCAAGGCCAGAAGGCAGCGTCACAATGCGACGCCTGTCCGTATGGTGGACGCGCTCTGGACGGCGTCATCAACCGTGAGTAAAGTAAAATCAACAATGGCGAGAATTCTGACTGACCTGAGAATTGCTCGCAGCAGGCAACGCGGCAGCTTGATTCGCGTGAGTGCGATTATCCTCGCTTGCTGCGAGATCGTCGTTGACTGCTTGGAGCGCTCCCAGCGGTTGACCATTGTCGCCATCGGCTATGCTCTGAGCGTCCATGGGCAGAGCGACGAAGTCCACAGCAAGCCCGGCGTTTACACCTTGCAGACGGTATTGCGCAGAAGCGCGGTCTGCGCGTTGCTGGGAGGCCGAGGGGAACAGCATAGCTGCCATAGCAGCTATAGGCAAGCCGTCGCGCTGAGCGTCAGACGCGTGAGTCGGCGGCGCCACGTCGACACTCTGCGGGTCATCGCTAGGAGCGTCGTCGGACGCGCCACGCCGACGCCGAAGCCCTGCGCGCCGAAATCAACCGGACAGTCGGCTGGTTGTTGCGCGTCGGCGTCGTCGTCGAGCCCGTCCTTGAGCCACAGCGCGACGCGTTAGCACGGCGGGTATGTTCGGGCACGCGCAGAGGCCCGCCGTGCGCAACGGCGCCCAGTTCCGCATGTCCGTGCTGTGGAGTATGATCGAGCAGCGACGCGACGCGACGTGCGGCGTCGTCAGCGCTCGTCTCGTTCGTCGGCATCTGGTTGCTGCTGGACATGGAGAGAGCAGCGGGAGCCGGCCGACGAGCTGTCATGCTTGACAGCGGCCGTTACGCCCTTGCCTGCTCGACTGTGCCCCTCGTTTGCCCGCCGCCCACTCGCTTGCCCGCTGCCCGCCTCGTCATCCTCATCCATCGCCTCTGCGCCTCTGCGCGTATGTGTGTCGTCAAACGCGCACAGCAGAGGCGCAGAGCCGGCCGCCCTCGCGCTCTGTTCCATCCCCGGGCTCCGTCCCATCCCCCCGCTCGTCTGGCCACCGCGCGCGCCTGCTCGCCCTCGCCCCGTGCGCGCAGACGCGCAGATGCGCAAAGTCGCCCATCTGGACGCCCGCGCGCCGCGCTCGTCTCTCGCCGCCCACTCGCCTGCCCGCGGCCCGCCTGGTCATTTACGCGCAGAGGCGCGCGGCGCTCGTCTGCCCACACCGCCAGCCTGCTCGCCGTGATGCGCAGACACGACGCTCGTACGCGCAGAGGCGCAGAGTCGGCCGCCCTCGCGCTCTGTCCCATCTCCGAGCTCCGTCCCACGCCCCCTGCTCGCCCTCGCTCGTACGCGCAGACGCGCAGCATCTGGGCGCCCGCGCGCCGCGCTCGTCTCTCGCCGCTCACTCGCCTGCCCGCGGCCCGCCTGGTCATTTACGCGCAGAGGCGCGCGGCGCTCGTCTGCCCACCGCGCCCGCGCCCCGCCTGCCCACCGCGCCCGCCTGCTCGCCGTGACGCGCAGACAACGCACGTACGCGCACAGGCGCAGACGCAGACGCCCGCGCGCTCCTTCCTATCCCCCCACTGCGCTCGTCTGCCCGCGGCGCTCGTCTGCCCACCGCGCCCGCGCCCGCCTGCCCACCGCGCCCTCCTGCTCGCCGTCGTGCTCGCCGTGGCCCCGTACGCGCCGACGCGCCGACGCGCAAAGGCGCCCGCGCAGACGATCCGCCACCCACAGACCGTCCCGCGCCGTACGGCCAGCCCTCGCGCTCGCCGTGCCGCCTGCGCCCCGCGCAGATGCGCAAACGCGGAGCCCGTCCGCCCGCTCGTCTATCCACCGCGCCGGCCTGCTCGCCGTCGCCCGCCTGCCCACCGCGCCCTCCTGCTCGCCGTCGTGCTCGCCGTGGCCCCCGACGCGCCGGACGCGCTGACGCGCAAAGGCGCCCATCCAGTCGCGCGCGCGCGCTCGTCTACCCACCGCGCTCGCCTGCCCACCGCGCCTGCCCACCGCGCGCTCCTGCTCGCCGTCGGGCTCGCCGTGGCCCGTACGCGCCCACGCGCCCACGCGCAAAGGCGCCCATCGAGACGCCCGCGCGCCCGTTCACCTGCCCGCCGTCGGTGCAGCCCTGTCCCGCTTGTTCTCTCGCCGCCCGCCTGCCCGTCTTCCCGCGCGCCCACTCGTATGCCGACCTTCACGTGTCGCCCGCACGTGCAGACGCGCGGAGCCGACGACAGCTCGTCGCCGACGTCTCGTGCCGCCGCCCGCGCCCGCCCGCAGTCGTCGGCTCCGCGCTCGTCTACCCGCCGCGCCCAACCGCCGCTCACCTGCCCGCCGCGCCCGCAGTCCCCCTGCCCATCTTCCCGCGCGGCCGCTCGTATGGAGGCCTCAGACGCGCAGTGCGGCCGCTCATCTGCGCGCCGTCGCCGACGTCTCTTCTCGCCGCCCGCAGTCGGTCCGCGTGCCCTCGTCTATCCGCCGCGCCCGGCCGCCACTCTCTCCTCCTCGCCGCGCGCACCTGCCCATCCTCCCGCGCTCGCCCGTCGTGTGCCGGCCTTGTCGCCGTCTTGCGCACGCGCTGACACGCAGACCCGCAAAGGCAGTCTGCCCGCCGTTGCCGCCGTCCCATCCCGCTACCCCCCGCCCGCTCTTCTGCCTGACATGACTGTACTTCCGACACGTATAATCCATCCCATGTTTTCATACTCTGTTGCTTGTTTCACGCCCGATCTCATGCTGTGAATTAAATAAAAGTGAACATGACTTGCAGCCTGACTGATTTGTGCACGTTGCATCATTCGGTAATGCCCACTGACTTTGCATCGTTCACTAATGACTTAGCAGCTGAGACCGCCTCGACTGACCGGTGGTTTCAGCGCCAGTCAGTCAAGGCAGTCTCAGCAGACACACCAACACTATGTATATATTAAAGATGGGGCATGTAGCCCACAATATGGGGCACCCCGCCCCCGGCCCTATATGCGGGGCACCCCATATGCGGGGCAATTATCCCAGAAAGAGACCGCTTCGGATATCCGAAGCACGCAACTTGCAGATGGTTGGCCCTGGTCAAGAGTACAGGAATCACGCGTGCGATCTATGTTGCAAGAACATTCCCACTAGAGACGGCTCTATCGGTGAGTCTATTGCAGTACGATAGAGAGATACCAATCCTGAGACAGAGCATATACGCTCCATGGTAACGGACGGCATCACAATGGGACATCCGACGTGCGGATCGCACAACTGCATGGAGCCCCTCCCTTCATCGCGTGCTCGCTTTTGCAGGAACCATGCGGAACTCAATCGTGTCTGTGCCGCACGAGACGATGGTGTTCAATGCAAGAATGCCTGCGAGACAGGCTTCCAGACCTGTACACGAGCCGAGCATCGCCAGCTTGAGGCTGGCTATCGCATGCAAGGCCAGGCCATGTTCCAACTGCGCAAACGGCTAGAACGGCTCAGCATCGTGCAGACCAACACATCTATTCCTACGTCTCTTTCTCCTGCGGGCGAGGAGGGTCCCGGGGATGGATCGGATGTTGAGGTAGCATACGACGAGATCTGCGAGGGCAAGCCTGAGACAGGCAATCGCAAGCTTCGTGCAAAGTTTGGACGCAGCCGTACGCACAACGAAGAGCTTTGCGTAACATCTTGTGGTATTATCGTCGGTAGGGCGACATTCTACGGTTCGAGGCGGTCAGAGATGTGATTGTGCGTCCCGTTTGGTTCCCCATTTTCTCACTGCTGATGTTCGAGTGCACAGAACTTTTGGAAGGGGCTGTTCCCGACGAAGAACTCACTGCCTATGGTTCTCTGGCACGATAACAATTGCAATGTGCAGAGAATCCTCCGGCACGACAACGAGCACCACCTCGATGGTGTTGCCTTGCCAGTTGATGTCTTCCACTTCAACTGCAAGCACAAGGAGCGGGACACCTTTTGCGGGCAGAATTGCAATCCTCTCCTCTGGCCTCAACTGCGAGAAAACGGCAAATGGAGGTTCAACTCGTCTGCCGCGGAGCAGACAAACGCTTGGATGGGCGGTTTTCGGGCAATAGTGCGTGAGATGCGACGGGAGCGTTATTGTTTTTTCCTTGACGAGATGATCAAACGACGCAACCGCATCCTCGTTACGGCACTTGCAGATCGGGGAGCCAAGCCATGGTGCATTCCCCGAGAGATCTTGCTGTCCAAATAACACTATGTACTTAGGTTTACTGTTGTCAGTCTATTTTGTCAGTGAGAACAGAATCTGTATACGGTCGCCAAATGACATGCATCGGCAGAGCAACGGTAAGAACGACGGCGGGGGCGCTGGGGCTGAGCGAGAACAGCGGCAGGATGGGAGCGGCAGCAGAAGCGAGGACAGTTGCTGAACTACGACGGCGAGAATTTCAGTGGCAGAAGCGGTGGGGATGGAGGAGAGGAAAGGGTCGGTGACGAGGGTCGGCGGCGAGGAGCTGGGCGGCGGGACACAGGCAGCGATGATGGCTGAACATCATCGATGACGTGCACTGTGGCGGAACCAATGACGGTGATGGCTGGATGACAGCAGACACGGTGAAGGAGCGGTAGCACGGCAGCGGGCAGACAGACGCAGCGGCAGTGACGCGACAGCGGGCGAGGCGGCAGTGGTGGGACGGCAGCAGCAGTGTCGAGGGTGGCGACGGCGGCAGTGGTTGCAGTAGAAGCACCTGGGTAGCAGCGGCGGGCGGCAGCGGCGGCAGTGGTGGCAACGGCAGCGGCTGGGTACCAGCGGCGGCGGCGGTGACGACGAGACGGTGACGAAAAGAGGCAACCGCCGCGAGTTTCCGCACGGGCGTATTGCCAACTGCTCGGCCGAGCATCCGTGCTCGGCCGAGTCGTCGGGGACTACTAGTCCTGACGGGGAAGCTGACACATTTTGATCTCACTACATTCCCGTTACCGCTCTGCCCTCGGCTTGTCATAGTATGATTATAGCTTCAATAAGAACATCTCTCTGTAACGAGTGCGGAGTCACTCGTTGAGGTCCCTAGCAGGAAAGTCCAACTGACGTCACGGCGGGCGACCGTCAGAGGTGTATAGACCGTATGAGCGGTCTGTAACGATAGGTCGGAGGAGGGGTCTGCTAGTCAGACCCCTGAGGACGGGATAGAGAGTATAGAGCGCGAGTACGGTCTCGCGATTCACGGTTCACGGTTCAAGCTTCGCGCCTGAACGTGAGTGAAATGCGAAGTCGGAAGAGAGAGTGTATTGCCAAATATCCGAAAACAATTCTAATGAGCGGCGCTCGGAGTTACTCGCAAAGTACCCCTTACAGAGCCCCCCCTCCGAGGGTCGTTCATGAGGAGTACCAACAACGCGCGGCCGTACGGAGAGCACGCTTCCAGTCGCTCCCGCTCATGGCGCCCTTGGCGCGCTTGTCCGTGTCGGGAACCCTGCCGCACTTGAGCTCCAGCAGCCTCTTGTTGAACCAGCTTTCCACGTGCGGGGATACCACGCCTGCGAAAAATCGATTGAATACCTGCACCGGGGGAAGCAAGCTGCGGGTCGCGTGAACCGAAGGAAACCCTAGGAGCAGTGCCTCTTCGGCTTCCGACAGCCAGTCGTCGTGCAAGACGCGCCCGTCCACGTGCGCGGGGGCCGGGCTGCCGTAGTCGAACACTGCCGCCGTGGGGCGAAGAGGGAACTGAGGTTCAGAGAACGCGCGCAGCGCTAGAGCGAGTAAGCCGCCCTGGGCGATGGCCGCGCGCGCGACGTGCTGCCGATCCGCGATCCTGTAGACTGCGGACGACCACTGCGCGTATTGCTGTGCCAGCGGGGCTGCCTCGTCGTACCAGTAGCTGTCGGGGACGCGGTGATCGTCTCTCGCGCGTATAGGCTCTGGTGCGGTGACGCCTACGCCCGTGGCGAAGCGCATGCCGTTCTCGATGAGGAACTCGACGAGCTCCTTGACGTCGCTCACGATGCCCAGGGAGAATGCGTACGCAAGGGAGCGCCGCACTAGTCCGTCGTCATAGATGAGCAGAACCGGCGCCTCGGCAACGACTTCCCCGCTCGGCGCCTCCGCCATGCTGGTGTCGTCGTTGCCGTCGTAGACGCGGCTTCGCGGCGGGCAGAGCGAGGTGAGGAAATCTGCATCGTCGGACAGCACGTGTCGGATTTGCCGATCCACCCTCTTGCACGGGGCGAACTGTAGGTCGTCCCCGAGGCGGGTCGCCAGACGGGAGCTGTGGACGAAGAAGTAGTGCTGGCCCTCGCGCGGGAAGTCGGCAGCGGCTCCAACGGGGCGGAAGGCGTTGTCGACGACGTTGTCTGCAACTGGCTCCTCGTAGACGGGCGGAGCCGGATTCATAGCGCCTTTCCCGACGCCCTCTATCTCGTCGAGAGTGTCTGCAAAAGCGCTCCACGTCTGCTCGTCGTAGAAGTCGTCATACATATTCTCGTCGGGGGCGGTACCTACACGCGGCTCGGAGATTCGCTCGAGCAAGGGGCGCGAGTCGCGCTCCACCTCCTGCACGACGTCGAGCTCCGGGGCGGCCTCAGGCGTTGGGCTGCGAGAACCGTTCGAGTCGTTGGTAGGGGAGGAGCCGTGAGACGACTCGGTTCTCGGCGGCGGGTTGCCCCTGTCGGTCGGTCGCGCGCGGTTGCGAAGCTGGAACAGGAACACTGACGCCTCTGCCGGCATGGCCAGGGCGGGGCAAGTCTCTTCTATCTCCGTTGACCAGGGGTAGAAGACGGGCACGCCAAGCCTGATGAGTTCCTCGAGCTTGGTCTTCCGCGCTAGCGGATCGGTGAACCAAGCGCCGAGCGCTCCCGCGTCGAAGAATTCTTCGCGTCGCAACGTGTCCATGAGCTCGGGCTGTTCATCACGAAGTTGGCGCCAGACTCCTTGCGCAACGAGTCGTTCGGTTAGTCGTCCGCGCCTCTCGAGCACCTGGAAGACGTATGTTGCCCAGCAACGCTGCATCTCCGTCGCGGAGCGGCTGGAGAACCGGCTGGGGCTGATGCTGGGGCGACGCATGTTCAACGCGCGCGCGACGAGGTCGTCCGTGGATTCCGTGAATTCGACCAGGTTTCTGAACTCGGCGTCCCAAACCCAGAAGTCGTTCTCCCCTTCTTCGATCCAGTTGGGGTCCCACTGGGTCAGGAACCCGGGCTCGTTACGCGCCGCGCAAGGGCCCGCACCTGACAAGATGTCCGGCACGAAGGGAGCGTGGAACGAGCGGTCGGTATACTGCACTGGATGGAACTGCACCGCCGTCGTGAATGAGTTGTAGCGTTCCTCGAAGGCACCCGAAACCGCGCTGCGACAGAGGCAAACGGCCGGGCCATCCAGCACCGGCGGCGGGGGAATTCGTGGCGCATGGCAATTCCTTCCCAAGTAGATCTTGCGGTCCGCCGTCACCCACACCACCGTATACAGCGGCCTGTATTCGAACGGCGCGAACGCGTCGCTCCAGGGAGCCGGGAAAGCCATCATTTCGCTTTCGGGCGCGAGCTCGTGCCAGTCGGTGCGTCGGAACGTCGGCGGAGCGTCCTCAACAGCGAAAGCTGACAAGTTGCCCGGCGCCGGAGCCTCGCTCGCAGCAGGCCCGCCGCGGCCAGGAGGAGTGGCGTAGAGTCGCCCGTACCGTGAGACGGCAATGGCGACGAGTGAAAAGAGCGGTTCGAAGGGGTTTGTCATGGAAGGGAGGAGCGAACGAAAATCGGAGATTAAAAAGAAACGCGTAAAGTGATGGTCGATTGAGTAATGACAGTGGCCCGCGTACGACGGCGAGGGCGGCGCGCGGGCCGCTAAACGTTGTGAGCCCGACGGTAGTCGAGGAGCCGCGCGGGGGCGTTGCGTAGCTCCCTAGCTGTCAGCCATTCGTCGTGAGCGGGGCCGTAGCCTTCCCAGCGGACCAGATATTCGAGCACTCCTTTCTTGCGGTTGCGTCGATGGCTGACGATTCTTTCTACCTGATACTCCTCCGAAGCGCTCTGGTCCCAGCGCAGATACGGAAGTCGCGTGCGGCGTCCGAACTGGTCAGGCGAATCTTCGTATTTCTTGAGATGACTGATATGGATAACGTTCGACATCGGGAACGTATCTGGGAGGTCCACACGGTACGTTGAGTCGTTGACGCGTTCTTGAATCGCAAACGGCCCAAAGGCGCGCTGTACTAGCTTTGCGCCTTCGCCTTTCGACTCAACGAGCTGTAACGACTTCGGGCGGACAAGCACTAGCTGCCCAGGCTCGAGAACCAATTCCCGTCGCCCGGTGTTGTACGCTTGGGCCTGTCGGTGTTGCGCTAGCGCAATCGCGTCCCGAGCCGACTGGCGATGCGCTTCCATCATCTCCAGGAAGGAATCCGCGCCCGCGTGAGCAGTGATCCCACGAGCCACGGAGTCCTGGCTTGATACAGGAACGAGTAGGTCAACCGGCGAGCGCGGCTGAAACCCGTAGAGCAGTTTGTACGGGGCTTCGCCCGTGGACGCGTGCAAGTTGGTGTTATACGCGAATTCCAGAGCCGGCAGCCATTCTGACCAGTTGGAAGGGTCAGCCGTAGCGTAACCGCGCAGCATGGTTTCCATTGTTCGGTTCGTGCGTTCCGTCTGCCCGTCATGCTGTGGATGATGGGCTGACGACAGCATCATATGGACGCCTAGCTGCCTGGACACCGCGTCGAAAAAACGAGAAAGCCAGCGCCCGTCTCGGTCTGCAATCAGTTCGAGTGGGACGCCGAAGCGACTGACTACGTGTCGAATGAAGAGCTCCGCAAAGCGTTCCGTGTCCAACCCCGTGTCGGTGGGTATGAACTGCGCGTGCTTGGTCAACACGTCGACGATGACAAGGACGGCATTATACGACCCCGACCAAGGTAAGCCGGTCACCAGGTCCAGCGAAATGCGTTCGTACGGATTACGCGGAATGGGCTGCGGCTGCAACTTGCCGTACTTGTTGAAGTTACTATCCTTCGACTTCTGGCAAACGTCGCACGATTTGACGAACGCTTCGATGTCGACGCGCATTCGAGGCCAATAGAACCGATCCGCGACGTTGAAGTACGTTTTAGCTGGACCGGCGTGCGCGGATTCCCATGCTGATTCGTGGATGTGCTGGATCAGATCGCGCTGTTCGGACTTTGGAACGCATAGCCTGGGCATGAGGTCGGCGTCGCGGAAAAATAGCAATCCATCACGGTCCCTATAAAACCGGTTCCCAGGGTACCATGAACGCTCATCCGAATTCCAGCCTTTATCCTTGAACACTGGGTCCTTGGAATAGCCTTCAATATAGCGCTTGCGCATCTGCGAGCTCATAGAGACTAGCAGCGTCGGTGGCGGGTTACTGGCTTCCCATTCCAATTTGTCTTCGTAGCGCAGCTTCTCCGCTTCGTGATTTGCGCGCTGGCCCTTCCGCTTCGGCAAAGTACCCCTTACAGACACCTCAGGAGCCGCTGCCAGCTTCCTTGACGCGCTGCGGGTGACAGCCATTGCGTCCGCTTCGAATCGCGAAACGTATGCTTCCAGCAAGTCGTCCAGGTTGAAAGCCAAGTCCGCGAAAGCCATTCGTGGCGCTGGTTCACCCGCCGCAGCCAGCTCACGCAGTTCGGCGAGGTTGTAGTCGGTGTGGATGGCGGGCGTGGTATCCTTTGCCGGCGATACGTGAGCGGGCGCGCTGCGTATCCGTTGGGTGCGTGCGTCGCGAGGCAGCCTGGAAAGCGGGTCCACGTTGGAGTGCAGGCGCCCGGCTCGGTGTACGATCTCGAGGTTGCTGTAGGCGGCGAAAACTAACCCCCACGCGGCCAGTCGACGATTCGCGTTCTCAAAAGTCCTCGCCCACTGAAGCGATGAGTGGTCTGTGATCAAGATGATATGTTCGCCTTCGATATATGGCTGAAACTTGATAAGGGCGTCCTTGGCGGCCAGAGCTTCGCGCTCCGTCGCCGAGTAGTTCCTCTCAGCGCTCTTAAACGTGCGGCTCCAGTACGATATGACGCGCTCCGTTTCCACTATCGTGTCGTCGAAGTTCTCCGCCCAGCTCAAGTCCGTTCGCACGTCGTTCGCGCGAGACGATACGCGCGAGCATAGCATGGGTACTGGACTCCCTGCGTCGAATGCGGCGCGCAGTTTGTCATAGGCGGGGCAAGATCGGCGACTCGGATTTCCTGCACCTGTTGTAAGCAAGCGCCTAGTGCTTCGTCGGACGCGTCCGTGTACAAGCGGTAAGGGCGTCCCGCAACCGGGTGGCCGAGTACGGGGGCGGCTTGCAAAGCCTTCTTGACTTCCTGAAATGCGTGCTCCTGTTCGTCACCCCAGTGCCATTTCACGTCCTTCTTCAGCAGGCGGAAAAGCGGCGTGACAATGAACGAATAATACGGAATGAACGCCTGGAAGTAGACCACCATGCCCAGGAAAATTTGTAGAGTCTGTACTTTTGCCGGCCTCTCGAGCTCCATGATGGCGCTGACCTTCTCCTCGTGAGTCGATAAGCCTAGCCGCGACACCTTGTGACCGAGCAGCAGAATCGACGAGTACATGAAGTGGCACTTTGTCGGGGCAAGGGTTAATCCTGAGCGCGCTACCGCTCCCAGTACCTTGTCGAGATGCTGTAAGTGCTCCTCATAAGACTTGGAGTACACCACGATGTCGTCGATGTAAACCAGCGTGAATAGCCAGAGGAACGGGGACAGGATATTCTGCATTACTCGCTGGAAGATGGCCGGTCCATTACGCAACCCGAAAGGCATTCGTCGAAACTGGAATAGGCCCTTGTGCGTGCGGAAGGCCGTTTTCTCGACGTCCTCGGGAGCGATGTTCATCTGGTTGAACCCCGCTAAAGCATCCAGAGTCGATAGGACCTGCGACCCGGACAGCGCAGCTAGGACGTCGGCTTGTCGAGGTATCGGGAACTCGTCGCTCACGGTGGCCGCGTTGAGCTTACGGTAGTCCACGCAGAATCGAGCCTTGCCGTTACGGTATACAATGACCACCGGAGCGCCCCAAGGACTAATGGACTCCTCAATGACGCTCAACTTGAACCATTTGTCCAACTGCTCTTCGATGACCCTTCGTTTTTCAGGCGAAGCGCCATGCATAGGCAGCGAGATCGGTTCGACGCCCTCCTTGGTGCGAATCTTGGCGTTGGCGTCTAGCTTGCCCAATCGACCGTCCAGCCCGAAGGCCATGATATGCTTGCGGAATAGCTCCAAGGCGCGCTGCCGGTAGACCGCTGGAACGTCGGGCGAAATATCCAGATGCTTCTCCAAATCGGCGGACGAATACACCTCCGGGTCTGGCGCTTCCGCCAAAGCGGGGGGCTGTAGTTCGTCCGTGGTGCCGAGGTCGATACCTTGAATGCCCGGCGTTTCTGGCAGTTCGCCGGCGCTTGGGGCTCCAGCACGTCCGTGCGCGCGTTGTTCCAACGACGACGAGGACCGTAAGCCTGGCGCGCTCGCCAGCGACGGCCCGTCGTCTGGCTCGGGTCCTACGCGCGCGCTGGCGTCCGTCGAACCGCTAGCAGCTTCTGCTTCATTCAGTTCTTTGGCTAAAGAAGCCATTGCTTCCGCGGTCGCGGTCATGTCGTGCCAGCTCTGTTCGTCCTTCGGAGCGTCCAAATATCCTTGAGGGTCCTTTGCGTACCCGAGCAGCGTGCCAGCTCGAACAATGCGGGGGACTTTCGTCGGATTCGACACGGGAAGTAGACTACGCCTAGCAATTGAGGCTGGCTCAGCCCTCTCGGCGGGCGCGGTTCGCAGGTTGAGTAGGACGTTCGGAACCGTCAGGAACGTCTCGTCGGCTTGAGGTATCAAGTAACGCTCCACGTACCACTCCCGATCCTGCTGTAGGTCACCCGAGATAGGGACCCGCACGGTAGTTTCGGGAGGGATGACAATGTCCTTCCACGTGCGCAGCGCGCCATCCGCTGTGCTGCGTTTCCGACGAAGGCGATTCGCGCGGTGCCGTTTGTGCTGCTTCCTGGCCACAAACGCGGGCAGTCCTTTGGGAACAACCTTATAGCTGCGTGCCAGTCTGGACGCCTGGCTTTCCAGCTCGGCTGCGCTCTCCGCGGTCGACGCTGCCTTGAAGGAGTAACCGGTCTCGCCTATCTTGACCTTCGTGCCCAAGTCGACATTCCGTAGTACGCTCAGCTCGTAGTTTAACTGGAAGTCCTCTCCCAGCAGCACCGGAACAGTCATCCCCGGGACTACGTAGAGCTCCGCGCGTAGTATAACCGTAGTACCGTCTTCCGCGCGAAACCGCACGGGTAATGAAACGTAGCCCTTGATCTTGGGAGACTGATCTGTTAATTGGGCTATCTCGATCTTCAACCCGGTGCGCAGCTTAGGCGGGTCCTTGAGCTGGCGCAGGTATTCTTCAGACATGAGCGAGATGCTGGCGCCAGAATCCAGACGGAGCGTAACCACGTCTTCCTGCTCAGAGACAAGTTTTCCGGGAGCAGACAGTACGCCCATGCCCACGGACGAGTGGCCATCGGGCGGCCGGCGTCGCGGGGTGACTTCAACCTCGCGCAGCGTCGGCGTGACGTGCTCCGTGTTCAGCGCTGCAGTAAAGACCGCGGCGTGATGGCGTTCACTCGGTTCCGAATAGCCGTCCCCGTCTGCTTCAAGCAGGTCCTTCTTGGCTTTAGGGGACGACCGGTACCATACGTCGAAAGCGTCGTCTACCACTAGTACTTCCCGGCGCTCGTCCACCGGGAAGACGTGCAACGGCCTGCGGTCGTGGGAATGGATCGGCTGATAACCCTGCCTATTATCGGGCTCCAAAGGCGGCTATGCGTCCAGTGCGCGCGCGGCGAGTACGGGCGAATATAGCACCAAGTCACGCACATACGGGCGACCCGTATGGGCTTGCGGGGAAGGTTCGCGGAAGACGTTCCGCCGCGGCTGCTGTTCCAGTAGCAGCGGGTCGCGTTCAGCGTCCAGCCCCGGACTCGCGCGTTGCCAGGCAAACCAGGGGTCTTCCGTTTCCTCGGCCGTCACGGGCCAAACTGGACGCCGAGCGTCAGTCCTGGGCCACGCCGCAGATCGCGGGCCCACGGGAGGTACCCAGGAGTTGTCGGGCGCGAGGTCAGGTACAGCCGCCAGAACTTCACGCAAGGGCGCGTACGAGGAACGAGATGTCATTAACGCAGAATCTTCGGCTAACGCGTACAGATACTCTTCATCCGGTTGCAGCCCATGCATAGCAATCATAGCGGTACCCTTGCCCGATTTCGTAGAATTATGGATGCATTCGCTGTGCCAGTGCTTCCCACCGCAGAAGCGACAGTCGAAAGGCGGCGCCGGTTTGCTGACGTGATCGTATTTCGGAAACTTGTATCCACCGGGCGGCGGTCCTTTCTTTTTCGACGCCAAGTACGCGCTGATTCTCCGTGCCTGCTCAGCGTCAACCGCGTTCGGTGGGGCTCCCCGTGCGTGGAGTGGCTCGGAAAGCTGCACATCGCGCTGCTCGTTCACGTCGACCTCAGAGCCAGGACCGTCACACGGGTCGTTGAGGTCGATGAGCGCCTCGTCGCCGTCAGCGCCAGCAAAGTGCACGCGCGCGGGTGGAGGTCGTTGATACCCGCGGTCTGGTTCGTGCACAGACTGCCTTCGAACGTATTGTTTGCTGTGCCCTCGAGTAAGGCGCTCCGCGGCGCGATCCACCGCTTTCTGTATACGCTCTTCGATCTCGTCCTCCAAGACGGCGACCTGTACCAGCTGCGGTTCCGACTCCGCTGCGCGGCGCAGCAAATCGGCCACGGTGGGTATGTGGGCGTCGCCGAAAACCGCGAGCCACGGAATAGGGGCCTTGCTGAGGATATACGAGACTTGTTCCTCCTCCGTAAACCGATATAAAGCGTTGACGATGATAGCGCGGCGACGTAGGAAGGCCTGCGGCGATTCCTTGGGGTAACCCGCTTGCCTGAACGCCATGGAGTTGCAGTATTCAGTAAGGTCGCGCACCCAGGTGTTCGAGAGGAACCCGGTGCGGATGCCTTCGATGAGCGAATAGACGTCGCGGCGCATGGTATCGCGCTGTTCCAGAGAGATGGACTCCCACCATTCGAGCGCGGCTTCCTTGAAGCGCAGCGGCGCGTAGGTCCCCAATTGAACTGGCATAGAGCCCCCCAGCTCGGCCCATTTCCTCAGCTCCGCGAAGTACAGCAGCACTGAGCTAGCGCGGCCGTCCCACGCAGGCAGAGCCTCAAGCCGGAATTTTGTGTCAATGCGGGGCCCTTGCGCATCTGGGACGTTAGCCGGAGGGGCTCCTCCGCCGCCGCCGGGTGGTCCATGACCGCCACCATAGCCGCCATTACCGGGGCTGCCACCGCCTGGTCCATGGCCGCCACCGTGGCCGTGGTAGCCTGGCCTGCCGCCTCCAGGAGGTCCGAACCCTCCGCCGGAACCGCCATTGCCAGGTCTGCCGCCGCCGGGAGGCCCGAATCCGCCGCCAGGAGGCCCGAATCCGCCGCCGTAGCCGCCGTTGCCTGGTCCGCCCCCACCTCCTCGACTGCCTCCACTGGAAGGAGAGCTACTGTCGGCAGGGTCGCCACCAGGGGCAACAGGCTCGTTTCGACCGCGCGGGGTGGTGAAGAATTCCAGTCCTAAGTCGGCGTGCGTACGATGCGATGCAGCAGTCGCGGACTGTAGGCCTAGCTGGCGGGAAACTTCAGTTCTTGACGTTTCTGCAACAATGCCGTGCGGTGGAGTCTCGCGCCACGGCTCCTTGCTAGGTAACAACGGGCGGGAGGCGGCGTCAGCTACAGCTTCCCGAATAGTTGCGTGTCCTATAGCTCCGTCGGCGGTGCCAGACGCGCGCGGTCGGGTGATCGGCCGGGGCGTGCCTATTCCCGCAAGTAAGTCCCTGCGGGGCGGCTGAACGTCGGCTGCAGGTAGGTGGCTAGTCGGAATGCCGGGCGCGCTCGGCGTCCACGGGTTCCCAGTAGGCGGGCGCGAGGAATCGAGCACCCCTCGAAAATCAGCCTCGCGTCTCCACCCGTCCGAACGTCTTGGCGTGGGCGCAGGTAGGGGGTCGACTAGAGTCACACGTCGCGCCTCCACGACGTTGCGCGACACTGTGCGATTGTAAAACCCATCGTCCGAAACTGGCGTGCCCGAATGAAGCTTCCTCCAAACTGCTTGATCTTTCGGCGTCCAGTTCTTCGAAGGGTCATCCGGGGGCGACGCCTGGAACTGCTGGTCGCTCCCTTCAGACGTTTTGCGGCGCGCAGGCGTGCCAAAACTCGCATAGTGGTCCAAGCCCTTGCTATACGCTCGCGGCCGGGGAGGTAGAGATGCCGGTTCGCGCATGCGCAAGTGTACCTCGACGACCCCAGCGACATGGTCGATCCATCCTTGCGCCACGGAGAATGCACGAGCGAGCTGGCCGACGGTGGGGAATGGCTTGATGAGGACCGCGACGTAGTTAGCGTACCAGTCGTCCTTCGGATAGGGCGCGATTCCCGCCCACGGGAGCTCGCTGAAGCAGGCTTGCAGGACGCTAGACAGGTTATTGGCGACGTTTTCAAACAGAGCGTAAGCGCCTATCTTGAGGGCTGGCCTAGATAGTCCGGACCCCGTGTACTCGATGAGCCGCAAAGAGAATTCCAAATCGCGCAGCATCGCGACGCGGTCCTCTAGACAGACGAATTTCTCCTCCACCACGACCGGGCCGGGCTGTCCATCTTCCTGCTCGAGTACGATAAGGCCGTTCTCGTCCAAGTCTATGACTTCGCGCTTGCGGCAGTACGAGCTGACGAGCGAGTCGTAGGCCTCTTGCAGGTCAGGATGTGATTGCAGCAAGCCAGCAATGTCGTTCGCCGAGAAGCTCGCGCCTGCGCCTGCGCGCGGCGAAGTCGTAGGCGCTCTGGAGCGAGCCTCGAGACGCTCCCGTTTAGCCAACAGCGCGTCCGCTGTTGGCGAGTCTCCACGCAGCGGTTCGTCCCTGGAAGCTGCCGCAAACGAGCTCTGTGGCAGACGCTCGAGTCCGCGCGCCCAGGCGGATCCTTGCATGATGGTGCGCGCACTTGAACTGCCGCCTGAGTTGAATATGGTCGAGCGGTCGGGCGCGCGCTCCAGAGTGTCGAGTTGCGCGTCGTGATAGGACGACAGCGGCGAAGGCGCGGCCGTCTGTCCGCCGACGTGCGTTCCGCTACTGGAGCTCTGGGTATCGGGCGGTCGCCCCCCAGGCTCGACCTCGGGGGGCAACCCGGCGCGGGTGGCGTCGGTAGCGCGCGAATTCGCCGAAGCCATGAGCGCAGTGGCAGACGCGTGCGCCGGAATTCACCGAGTAAATTTTCGTAGTCGCTCGCAAAAGTCAGGGACTTTCCTCACAGTGTCCACCTCTGTAACGAGTGCGGAGTCACTCGTTGAGGTCCCTAGCAGGAAAGTCCAACTGACGTCACGGCGGGCGACCGTCAGAGGTGTATAGACCGTATGAGCGGTCTGTAACGATAGGTCGGAGGAGGGGTCTGCTAGTCAGACCCCTGAGGACGGGATAGAGAGTATAGAGCGCGAGTACGGTCTCGCGATTCACGGTTCACGGTTCAAGCTTCGCGCCTGAACGTGAGTGAAATGCGAAGTCGGAAGAGAGAGTGTATTGCCAAATATCCGAAAACAATTCTAATGAGCGGCGCTCGGAGTTACTCGCAAAGTACCCCTTACACTCTCTCGAAGAGCACGATTTTTTTGAGGGAGAAATGGTGGAAGAGGACCGATGCCGGTGCTCGACATAGAAGCTGACATTTCTCCGGCGTGTGACCGCCTGTGACCCGACCTTGGCTCTCCGCTCGGACGGTCGATGTCGCTCAAAAACACACACTCTGCATCGGTTGCAGTGGTAACAGGTCATTTACTCGAAGATAGCACAGAATGCACAAAAGTTTCAGAAAAAAAGCGATTTATAAAGGAGCTACAGGAATGGCGGATGTTGCCCACCGACAGCGGGCGACTCTGGGTAAGGGGTGGTGTCTGCAGGTTCAAATACACTGGGAGGAGTGCTAGACGACGGCTGGGAGCCAGGGGCGGGTGTTGGAAGAGGTGCAGACAGTCCGGGGCGTCCGTCGCGTCCATACGGCTGTGCGCGTTGGCGCACATGTTCCGTTCGGGCAGCCAGTGTCGATACGGCGGGCAGAGTGACTACACGCGCACTGTAGCGTGCAGGCGGTGCAAAATGGGGCCCAGGAGCGGAGAAAGTGGAGAAGGGGAGCTGGGAGATAGGTGGAAGGCGGGGGTATGGGGACAGCGCGCCCAACGGCGCTTGCGGCTCCAGCGGCTCCAGCAGGGCACGCTCACCGACAGTAGGCGCTGGCTGCGTGTGTCCGTAGCCCTGAAAGACGAGCGGAGCAGCTCCTGCGCCCGCTAGCAGCGTTGGCATGTACGGGTGTGTGTGGTTGCGTGCATTGTCCCGCTGCCGCCTGACGGCCAGCGTTGATGGACCCGGGCCTGCCGTTGGGGGCGTCTGCGAGCGTGCGCGGGTCGCTATGAGGGGCGCTATCGACGAGGAGGAGCTGGACGGCACTGCTCAACAGGTCAGCGTGCTGCAAAGACTAGAACGAGACCGCGCACCTGTTTCCGCTGCAGACGACTGCCCATCAACACCCGCCGCTCCATCGGTGGGCCCCGGGTTGTTTACAGCGCTGGCAGCCTTGCGCGATGAGCGCGATGTCGCCCAGAGCGCACGATAGCGCTTGTCGGTTTTCTTTTCTGGACAATCGACGAACTTGTCGGTAATTGCCTTCTCCAGTTGCGCCTTCGTCTTCGGCTTATTGTCTTTGTCGAACAGCGATATCTTGAGGTCCTCCGCGAGGAGCTGAAGGTTGGCAACCTTGCCCGCCTTGAAGCTAGCCCATGTCCCGGTGAATTCGTAGTCGCGGTCGCGCACAATCCGGCTGCGCTCGTCGGCCACGCGCTGCCGCTCCAGTTCCTTCGCCGCGTTCTGCTCGTCCGTCCGCTGCTTCTCCGCCTGCCGAACCTCCTTCTCTATCGTATGCCGCTCCAGCATGTCCGGAGCCGTCATTGGGCCGCTCTTGATGGCGATGGCAGTGGATGCGCCGCTGGCCTTCTTGGATGCCTGCCGCGTGGACTTGTTCTCGTTGCCCGTTCGCAGACGTTGGTTTTCAAACGCAGACAGCGTCAGATGCGCTTCGGCAGCCTGTGAGCTACTCTGGGCCATTGCCAGCGCGGTGTTGGCCAGCCAGAGCTCGTGCTGCAACCGAGCTATCGTCTGCTTGTCCGTATTGTCGCCAGGAGCAGCAGAGGTGCTGTTGATGCTGTCGCTCGACGCAGCTCTTGCTAGCTGACTTCGGGTCAAGCGGAGGGCGCTTCCATCGAGTGGCTCATCGGCTGCGCTGGGTGTAGGTGTCTGCGGTGGTAGCGCGCGAGGCGGCGCAAACCCGAGACGCGACGTGGAGCGCAAGACAGCACGGCTTGATTTCCGGTACTGCTGCAGCGTATTCAATGGGAGCGGTCGCACCTGGTATGCATCAGTAGTAAGGGTGGCTGGGGTAACGGCTTCTGGGCTGCTCGGCGCTGGTGGGGAGCTTGGCGGGAGTGAACGCACGCGTGCTGCCGCCGCCCTTGCTGTGCGGATCTTCGATGGCGTGGGCGGTTCGGACGCCTGCCTCTCCTGCATTCGTCGAACGCTTGATGGCGGGTTCGCAATGCGGGGGGGAATGGGAGATGGAGTCCGTGTCGGCGGCTCTGATGAGCGGTGCACGCCGTCGAGATCCATTGGGTCGTTCTCCGATTCGGACGCGCTGCTATCGCAGTCAGACGAAGCCTGCCAATCGTCGTTGGGCTCAGACGTCGAGCGCGCAGAGATAGGCGATGACGGTACAGTGGTCAAGTGAGAGACCGAGTCAGGAAGTTGCGCAACGGTCGAAGAGTTCTTCGACGGCGCAAAGTGGTTATCCTGAAAGATGTCCGGGTTGAATGGGTGGATTCCCGAACGTCGCCAACCGTCCGCAATGTACTTCGGGATGAAGGCGCCCTGTCGAATGTCCATGTACTCTTCGATGACATCGGACTTTGTGACGGGGTCGAGCTCGCTCGCTCGAGCGCGTGTGCGGGCTTCCCAAAGGCGCTGAACATGGCTGAACACGCCGACATCGAGCGGCTGAAGCATGTGCGACGTCTTCGAAGGCAGTAAGAATAGTATGATGTTGTGCTGAAATGCCAAATCCCGCATCTCG
The DNA here is from genome assembly GCA_037042915.1 of Auricularia sp. M13. NCBI lineage: Eukaryota > Fungi > Basidiomycota > Agaricomycetes > Auriculariales > Auriculariaceae > Auricularia > Auricularia sp. M13. The sequence continues at coordinate 344,820 of CM073201.1, forward strand.
TTGGTGAGGTGTGAGCCATGGCCGTCAAAGATGAGGAGGATTGGGAGGCCCGACGTATTGTGCCGTGTGGCGTGCGGGATGAAGACCAGCTTAAACCAGTCCGTGCAGAGACTGTCATTGGTCCACCCATTCTCAGACGCAGCAACACTGTGTCTTAAATGAGTACATAGACCACTGGATGCAAGAAACTCACAATCCGATGCGGTCACGGTGCGGGAAATCGGGTTGAAACCAGTTCCCGAGGTCACCTGGCTTTGCAATGATACTGACAGGAATTGAATCAGTACCGTCGGCACAGGTAGTCTCAATGAGCGTGATAAGCTCGAGGTTGTCGCTCTGCAGACGGTACCTCCGGTCGTCGGCGGCGGCGAAGACATATTTTCGGCGGTCGTTGTTGCGGCCGCCACCGATCTGGAGACCCTTCTCGTCCATATTGTAGATATTTTCGATGGGAATCTTGTACTTTTGCATTATCTCGAAGAGTTCATCAAAGTGCTTCTTGACAATTGGTTTGGTGAAGTTTCTGGCGCGTCGAGGATCGAGTCCGTACGCCCGGGCAGCCGTAATCTCAGTGTCGTGCCGCTTAAGAAAGCTGGCAGCCCAGCGGACCCCTGGCTTCTTGCCCGTCATTTTGAAACACTGGGCGTCAATGGTGACCCTAGAGTCCGGGAGTCCAGCAAAGCTGCGCAGGCATGCCCAGTCGACCAGCGCCGCTTCCTCTGCTGCAGAAAGAAGCTGCTGATGCTCATGGGCCTGCCGCCGCCCGACATGCTTCCCTGAGAAGCGAGCCTGAAGCGTTGTGCGCGGGACCTGGTGCTTCCTGACCATGTCCTGCCAGTTAATCGTTCGACCAGCCAGGACAGTGCTGCGGCATTCTGCCATGCACGCCTGGATCCTGGCTTCGCGATCCACGGTAGAAGGCAAAGCATTGCCGCCCGCGACAGGCTCCGTTGCTGTGGGTGATTTGCGGCGCGGCATTGGCAGTTGGACGTAAACAGGCAGAAGGAGCTTGAGGAGGCGCGCACTTCGGCGGAGGTAACTGGTTGCTTCCGCCGAGGCCGGCAATCATCAGACCGAGCTGTTCTGTCACACTCATCCGTTCACCACCGTCCGTTTCACCAGAACTTCCGGAGAAATGATTTTAAGATTATAGAAGTACCTCTAAAACACCGTAAAAAGTCTGGAGGCCAGAGGACTTGCTTCAGGAAGTGCATCATGGAATCAAAGCTTGATCAATCCAACTGACCGCTCCATTCGATTTCTCTACCCAGTTGGAACATACAGAAAGTGTTCGGTTTTTGAAAAATAGAATCATAAGATGTTATATACATCCCACAAATTTTTCCAGAAGTTCAGAATGCGAAGGGAGGCCGCAAATGCGGCCATCAGCAGAATGTCAGCTTCTGTCATCATGTCAGCTTCCCCGTCAGGACTAGTATGATCCGTATGATCCGACCTTGGCTGGTTGGCTTGGTTGGCTTGGTTGGTTGGTTTTACGCGCATCTATAACGTTCACGCGCACAGCCGCGACGCTTGACAGGCAAATTTGAGCTCCGACATTCCTCCTCCTCCGGACGACGAACAGCTGTCCTTGCATACAAGAATACACTCATAGATTAAATTAGGCTGAGAATCTTTGGCCAGACAATCCTTCCTATGCAATGTTCGTGCGCTGGACGCTAATCTATTATTGGAAGAGAAACTCATTTACTTTCGTGCTTGAAGTCTCTTTGTAACTAGGCCAACTCATGCAAGTGCCTCAATCTCAAGGAAACCAGTCTCTAATTAAATTGCTGTAGCTCTTAGGGCACACAGAGTATAGTATCGCGTACAAATTGGCACCCTCATCCCAAGAACCAGAGACACAGTGCGGCCTACAGGGGCACAGCCAGACACATGCTCCCACCTCCCGGGCTAGTCGACAAGCACCCCGGAATGGAATGGCTGAGCGTGCAGCACGCGCCCGGGCAGATATCTGCGACTCGACTATCAGACTTTCAACATTTGCGTTTGAAGATGCAGCAACTTAAGAGCTCACAAGGATCGAAGCCAGGAGTGACGCAAGTCGTGCTCGCAACGACACAGGCGGCGACAGCGAGCGGAAGAACCGATTGAAGGAGTACGGCGGCGGGAGGGCGCATGGGATTGGAGTTTGCCGTGGAGGGCGGGGGGACGCTCCGAGTCCACTGCGACGGTACAGCGGGCAGATTTATACCGCGACAACAGCGACAACACGGTGGGTTAGCAGTTCGAACCACGCGGATCTGCCGTCGTGCGGCGGCAAGGCGGAGCAGTGGCTTAGTACTCTCCTCGTCGGCCAGCAGTCAAGTCGTCCAACAGTATGACTCAGACGCACACTCGAAACGTATGCAAATTCTGTACGAGTGGCGCAGTGGGCATCAAGGGTTCGTCCATACTCATTCCAAGAAAAAAAGGCGCGCGCGCCCACACTTCGGTACGGAGAGTGGGCACCTATGTAATACACAGCGATTCGGACAGTGAAGCAATTGGGAAGCAACTCGGAAACGGCAAGGCGAAGAGTGTGAGGAGGAGAGGAGAGGAGGAAAGGAGAGGAGAGCAATCGATCAGAGCAAGCAAGCGCAATTTCCAGAACCTACCACATCATCCATACCGCAATTTCATCCCCTCCCTCCCCCTCCTCCCCTCCCTCACCCATCCCCTCCCCTCCCCCCACAAATCACAAATCACTAATCCTCCCCCGCCCCCGCCAACCCCCACACCTCCTCCACATCCGCGCCACTGACAAACTCCCACCGTCCCTTTCCCCCAAACCCGCCCGGCGTGAAGCGGTACAGGTCCGCGACGAGCTGGCTCGTCAGCATCACCTGCAGCGGGCTGCCGTTGCAGTCCGCGTCCTGGCCCGCGAGCGTCGGCGCGTTGAGCAGCGGCGGCGGCGGCGGCGGCGGCGCGTAGCGCACGAAGCCGATCGTGCGGATTGACGGGTTGGCTGAGCTGTAGAGGTAGAGGGAATGGATGTGAGCGGGATGAAACGGCTAGACGGACAGAGGTAGCGAAGCGGAAGGCGGTGCGGCGCGGACGTGCGCGCAAGGAGAGGCATGCGTGCGAATTGGCATGAGGCACCGAGGACAATATGTAAGGCCCATACGGGCGGGGAGGGCAGGGACGTGAGGCAAGGGCGGCAGCGGCGATATGCAGCAGACGATGCGACCGCCGGCATACGTAGGAGCTCGACAGCGAAGAGCAGAAGAGCGCCAAAGAAAAGGAATAGGATGGCTGCAGTGGCGGGCAACTGCCTCAGCGAAGAAGACAGTGCACCAGAATGCGAGAACAACGAACGAGGAGCGGAACGGGCAGACGCGAGAAAAGGGGGAACGCGCGACGCACCGAATGTAATTCGCGATCTCGAACTGCTCCTGCGGCAGGATCGCATTGACGTTCTCGCGATTATTGACGAGCAGCGTGCGCAGGCCCACGAGCGCCGCGAGCGCGCTCAGCGACGTGTTCACCTGCATTCGCAGAAACGGCATCAGCATCCCTTTCTCTTCCCGTCCGAAGCAAGGAAAGAGATCTCTTCGCCTCCAAAGCAAGGAATTCGCTCGCTCTGGAAGAGAAGAATCTCTTTGCCTTGCAAAGCAAGCCAAAGCCAAAGCCAACTCACATCCAACACCCCACTAGCGCCCCACGCCCCAGCAGCCGCGCGCACCTCCTCCGCCTCGAGCGGCACAATTCCGAGCAACCGCAGCTGCGGGAACGCCTCGGCAATCGCGCGCAGCGTCGCGGGCTCGGCCCAGTCGTCGCCAAAGTCGACGGTGAACGCGCGCACGGGGCCCGTCGAGCCGCCCCACTCGCGCGCGAGCTCCGCGATCTCCGAGTCGTGCAGCGACGCCGTCGTCACCTGTGCACGGGGAGGTGGGTCAGCAACAGCGTGCGGCGCCGAAAATAGGGGGAGGGGGGGGGGAGCTTCTGGAAGGGCGGGAAAAAGAGGAAAGAGGAGTACAGGCGGGGATGTGGGATGTGGGATGTGGATGCGTCCGCCAACGGGAGAATGGACGCCTGCGCGGGACCTCACGGCGTGCGGACTCGCCCGCCGAACGACGGCGGCGAGCGAGGTAGAGCAAGCAAACCGCGAACAGTAGGACCAGCGAGCGGACGACGCCAGCGCGCTCTTCTTCTTCGCAGCGCGGGGCGGCGGCAACGGAACGCGCGCGGCAGCAGGAGTGCAAGGGGGGCGGTGGGGGAACGAAAGCCATCACAGGGCGCACACATAGCAGACCTAGCGCGGCGGGCGGCGGGTGCAGAGCGAGTCGCAACGAGAACAGCAAGCGCAGCGGCGCCAGACGAGCACAGAACGTGCAAACAACAGCGCGCTCGTCTTCTTCGCCGCGGCGACGGCGGGAGGGAGGGGGAGGGCTGGCCTTGAGTCGGCGACGGCGCGCCGCAATGTCTGGGAGTGCGGCGGCGGGCGGTGTGCGAATGCATGGAGGCGGGGGATGTAGATGGCAATGCAAGGCGCGCGCGCGCTGAGGCGGGCCAGACTGTGCGCCAACGCCAAAGGGACAGCGCGCAGCAGATGCGGACGGCGGCGAGTGCACGTGGGGGGTACGGAGGCAGCGAGGCGGGGCGGCAAGTCATCTGCGCCAAGAGGGACAGCGCGCGCAGCCTGAAAGGGAACACAGTGCGCAGAGACGGAGGTGGAGTGGGCGGGCGCGCGTCGCGAGATGGAAACGGCGCGGACGGCGCGCGATTAGCTTTGCACGGCACCGTCGCCCGAATGGACGCACCAGCTCTCATCCACTTCAAAAAGTGGATGTGGAGCAGCTGAACCAGCTGGCAAGACGCGACAACAGCGTGGGATGGTAAAGGGCGGGTGCGGGAGACAGCGAGCAGTGCAGGAGTGGATAGGAGGGCGGCCAACGCGCAGGCCGCGGGAGAACACATCGAAATGGAAGTCTCGACGCTTGACGTGCACGCGCAGTGAAGGAGACAGAGATGGAATAGGAGTGGGCGGTGGAAGGAGCGGCCTGCGCGCGAAGCGCAGGGACGAGCGGCGCGGACACGGACAGAGCGCGCGCACGTAAATTGTACGGATCAGACGCAAACGAGGCGGATGGATCGCACTGCACTGCGCGCCAGCAACTGCATGCTGTGGTTCGAGCGGTCGGGGTAGAGACGGCCGTAGACAGCAGCGATGCGCCCGACGAGCGCGGACGACTCAACGCTGTCGACGATCATGCGGGGTGGGGAAGACAGACGGTTGGAGCAAGGAAGCCCATGCCCGGGGCCAGGACAAGACGGAATGGGATGAGACGGGAGCGAGACAGACGCGCGAGAAGCTGCACTGTGGAGCACGCCCGCGTTGCAGCAGTGTATGCACGCACTGATGCCGTCTGTGCGCGTAAAGCAGACAATGGACGGACAGGCCGCGCTTAGGACAATAGAAAGAAAAGCGTCGCGTAGCCAGGAAATAGGGGCGATGATGATACGCGCAAAGCGGAAAGACGCTCACCTGGAGATGCGTGACGGGCCGGCCGCGGATGAGGTGTGCGGCGAGCTCGAGGTCGAGCAGGCAGACGCGCATGATGGAGACCTTGTCGAGGCCCTCGACGGCGTCGCCCGTCCATGTGCCGTCGGTGAGCAGCTCGAGGTCGACGAGCGACGGCGTCTGCTCGCGCAGGAACCGCTGCAGGAACCCGTCGAAGGCCATGTACCCGCAGAATCGGCGCAGTCTAGCGGGAGCGTCAGCGAGCCGCAAGGAAGAAGGATGGCTGGGCTGCGTACCGGAACTGGGTGCCCGCGAGGACCCACGCGAGGCCGAGGGCCCTGTCGCCGGCGAGGGTGAGCGTATGCAAGTTCGGCAGCGCCCTCAGCGCGCGCGCGACGGTGCGCCAGTAGCGCAGCGCGCCCTCCGGCTTATAAAAGTCCACCGCGTCCCAGTCGCCCTCCTCCGCCGCGCCGTCCTGCGCGACGAGCCGCGCGACCTGCGCGGCGTCGAGCTCGACGCGCGGCACGTCCGTCGTGACGACCGTGAGCTCGCCGACGAGCGCCGCGACGCGCGGCTCGCGCGCGAGCACGTCGCACAGCAGCGCCACCTCGCGCGGCTGCGACGCCGAGAGCCGCTGGTACAGGTGCCGCTCGGCCTCGTCGCGCAGCGTCTGCGACACCAGGCACAGCGAGCGCAGCGCTGTCCTGTCCGCGCCCGGGTGCAGCTGCGTTACGATCTCGCGGAAGAGCTCGACGGGCACGTTGGCCAGCGCGGGCGAGAGCCCGGCCGATTGCGATGGGTGCACGAGCATCGTGGAGGACTGCGAGCAAGCAGGAGGCGATAGCGAGCAAGCGGGAGGCGATAGCGAGCACGCGAGAGGCGATAGCGAGCAGACGAGCGAGCAAGTTGCGGAGAACGACGAGCAAGCACGTCCGGCGTCGTGAACGTTATCGGTGCCGACTCTGAGCAAGAGCAAGAGCAAGAGCGCGGGATCGGAGATTGTCTCCGGCCCACACCGCCTTGATCCGCCGCTGTGAGTGTCCAGCCGATCGGCGGCCCCACGACCTGGAATGAACACTGCACTCGTCGCACGCCCTGGATGTTACACTCGCCAGGCACACTGGTCCTCGCCGTTCCTGGCGACCCTGCACGCGGGAGCGGAAGGCGGGATCTAGGCCGTTCAAAGGGATGGCACAAGAGTCAACTTTGCCCGGGCCACCTGCTCTCTTTTCCGACGGAGAGACTGCAAGTCCTCCTGACCTGGCTCAAGTAATTGCGCACCCATACTGTAATACCATAGTAGACTGAGTATGTCTGCTCTGGAAGTTGAACTGTGACTCACAGGCTTCACTCAATCCAACGACAGTGCCGTCCTACCCGCTCGCGACTCGCGCTCCAAACCCGCTGTCTCCTCAGGCTCGCGTGTAAACTAAAGGTGACTGTATTTTGAAACGCGCCTCTGAGTCTTCCAATTCCCCTGCGATGCCGCGGCGCACTTCCATCCTCACTCAGCTCTCGCCCTCAGGCTCTGGATCTCACTCCCAATGCCGCGCGAGGTCGTCACTTACTGTATAACTCGCTCAGCATTGTCCTAAGTTGGGAGCCGAGAGTGGTAGTCCAGCAATTGAACGTCGATGGGCACTGGGCAGTCCAATCTATGTATGACTTACGCGCGCCATCGCCTGATGCAGCGGAGCGCCGATATTAAAACAGGCAGGAGGATTACTTACCTTCTGATTGAGGATGAGAGCGCTAGCATCGTACATTACATTACTTAACAGCCGGGAGACACGGACCTCTCATGACCAGTCGCTTACTTACTTGTAAGTACAGCAAAGTAACAAACACATCGTCTGGGCGATACTTCGGCCTTGACGCCCGGATATCGGCCTGTAGATGCCATGTGAGAATGATGTTCATACTGTACACGTCCTTGCAACGTGAAAGGTCCCCGGTAAGCTTGAGTAAGCACCAGGAGGAGCGAGATATTCTACTGTGCAGGCCTAGGAACATCTGGTCCGACATGCGCCGGGCGGTGGGCGCTGCCGGATTGCGATCGGATGATGACCGCCTCGTGATCACGCCACATACGGGGTACCTACAAATACCTAGTCTTTCGCGCGCGTTACGCGTTACAGCACTTCCCTCACCATCCAGCCCAATGGCACCACCCGCCGCGGCACCCACGCCCGTGATCCGGATAGGCAGCCGCCCCTCCTCGCTCGCGCGCGTACAAGCGCACGCCGTGCACCAGCGCCTTTGCGCGCTCTTCCCCTCGCACACCTTCGAGCTCTCCGCGCGCGAGATCCGGGTCGCCGGCGACCGCGACAAAGTGCGCAGCCTGCGCTCACTGAGCAAGACCGCCGAAAGCGTGTGGACGGCGGAGCTCGAGGACGCCCTAGTCGCCGGCGAGCTCGACATCGTCGTGCACTGCCTCAAGGACTGCCCGACGGCCGTCCGCGCGGGCTGCGCCATCGTGCCCATCATGCCCCGCGAGGACCGGACGGACTGTCTGGTGCTTAAGATGGGATCGCCGTATACGAGCCTGGCGGACTTGCCGGAGGGGTCGGTCGTGGGTACGGGCAGTGTGAGGCGTGTTGCGCAGATTAAGAGGCGATATCCTGGTCTTAGGTTCCTGGATTTGGTGCGTGCTGATCAGCATTCGAGCGATCGTTAACCTTAACCTTTTGCCAGCGCGGAAACATGTTCGTCAAATTCACCTCACGCGCGCACGGCGTCCGTCCATCCCCATCAACTAACACGCTCCACGCACACAGCGAAACCCGTCTCGCAAAGCTGGACGACCCCACAGGCCCCTACGCAGCAGCGATCCTCGCCTCCGCCGGTCTAATCCGTCTCAACCTACACGCGCGCATCACGGCGCCGCTGCACCCGCCCGACCTCTACCCCGCCGTCGGGCAGGGCAGCCTCGCAGGCGAGTTCCTGCTGTCCAACGCGCCGGTGGGCGCGATGGTGCGCGCGCTGGAGGACGGCGCGGCGGCGCTGCCGTGCCGCGCCGAGCGCGCGCTGCTGCGCGTGCTCGAGGGCGGGTGCGCCGTGCCGCTGGGCGTGTGGACGACGTACCCCGGGGCGGACGGGGCGGGGGCGGGGGGAGTGATGACGCTCGAAGGCGTGCTGACGGCGCCGGACGGCGCGCGCGAGGTCTGCGTCGAGGAGAGCGCCGTCGTTCATTCTGCCGAGGATGCCGAGGCGCTCGGCATGCGTGTGGCCGCGCGTATTGCCGCGGGAGGCGGGCGCGAGATTATGGATGATCTCAGGGCTGAGATTGAGCGCGCTGTTGCAGCTGGCAACTAATAGTAAAGTTGGCCATGGAGCACTGTACTGTTATAGGTATGTTGGTTGGATGTAATCTTTTGCACAAATGGCACCCAGGTCCCAGCGAGAATAGGAGGATTTGACGTTCAAGGCAGTGTATTGGGAACGAGAGATTGCGGTCCTCTTTGTTCCTGCGAGCAACTCGACTTGGATTATGTTTTGAATGCCCTCCATTGTCTCCATAGCAAGTTCTTTGCTCAACGCCACGCTCCTGCCAGTGTGCCTCTGACATTCCGCATCGTCTATCTGGGTCAGTTTTATAAGCTCGACTTGCAGTTTCAACGGACGCATCCATCCGCCAATGTCCAAGTTACTCAAACGATCGCGCCGCCCGCTTCGACCTGTACATCTCCCGTCGGAGATCATCAGCAATGTCTTGAACAGTCTTCTGCTGGGCGACATCGTGCGTGCGTCCCACGTCTCGCGCATATGGCGTTCCGCAGCGCGCGAGCATCGCACCTACTGTCGCCACATCACCTACGATCACGATGCCGGCTCGGACAGGGACAGACCCACTGGCAGACGCAATGAGTCGAACCTGCAGTTCTTCCTCAGCCGACTCTCTGCGAGACCTCAGGGGAAGATCGACAGCCTGTCCATTTCCCTGCGCAACACCGCTTCAAGTTGGGGCTGCGAAACGGACCACTGGCAGATCTTCATCCCGGCGCTTCGAGCGTGTCTGCATCGCGTCGTGCAGCTCTATATTAGTATTAGCATCGACGACCGCCGCGTCCCCGCCCTCCTCACGGCTCTGATGGTTCCCGCGCCAGAATTGACGTCTCTCTCTCTCCACGGTCAGAGCGGGCACATTGTGCCGACTCTTCCTGTGGGCTTATTCGCCGGCCATGCGCCCAAGCTCGATGTTCTCGATGTCAACTGGCGTCTGCCCACGACACCCATTCCGGCATTCGCATCTGTAAAAGTTGTGAATCACGATACCAGCCAGGACGCTATGCCGGCTGAGCGGTTCTTCATCCACTGCCCACGACTTGAGGAGCTGCACATCGATTGCAACAGTGAGCCAATAGGAGATGCCTTCTTGGCCGCCTGCCCGCTCCGCCTCCGCAAGCTCTCCGTCACCTCCGCCAGCACCGACACCGACACCGAGCTGATCGTCCGCGCGTTCTCCCATGCCGGGCTGGAGCACTTCCGGGCCTACGCCCCGGCCGTCAACGGCGCCACCTTCGCGCTGCTTCTCTCGCACCTCGCGAACTCGAACAGTACTAGTCCCGACGGGAAATTGCAGCTCGACATTCTATACGACCGCGAGGATATTTTCTGGGAGTTCTCCGACTACGACGCAGCGCGCGCGCGCTGCTTCGTCTTCTGGCACTCCATCCCGGAGCCTGACAATGACATGGACTCGGAGGACGACTTCATCGCAGAGCTAGACTCGGAGTACGCGGCCCACTGTGCCACCATCGCACACCGGATCGTCCGCCTCGCAATCGCGTACAACGTCCACACGTGGCAGTTCTTGCGCTCCATCTTCCCGGACACCACCGTGCCGCTCTCCGGCATCACGACGCTGTCGCTGGTGCTGTCCTCTACTACTACTACTACTAGTAAATTCGTCGACCTCGTTTGCCTGCCAGTGGGAAGACGTCACGGCGGTACGCGGCCACTCCCATCGTTGCGCCTCATTGAGCTTGTCGCTGTGGATGAAGTCCGAGTCGAGTGGGAGGTCGGCGCGCTCGCACATTTCATTGGGAACGTGCTCGGGCGTGTGGCGCGCCGAGAGTTGGAGATGCAGCTCAAGGGAGTCGTCATTGTTGGCGACCTCGGACGAGTCTGGGGGTATTTCAGAAGCATTACCATCGTACCGTGCGAATGATGAAGATTAATTCTTTGCAATGACTGGCAGAGGTTTATTATACAAGTATCCAGTGAAAATAATTTACGAGAGTCTGAGCTGCGTTCGTGCTGCGGCGTCAATCATAGAATTCAACGGGTACACTACAGCAGCCGACTGTTTTCACAGTGTGCTCCATAATTCACATGCATGATAGACCCTATTACACAGACGGCTGCTCTCTGCCCTACTGAGTCTTTTTGGACGCGGAGACGTTATCAGCAGCCCCGAGGACGCGCGCAACACGAAGTGACAGGTCGATGCTCATCAACGGCGGAATAACGATCCACGGCATCATCATGCCAATAACCTGCCACTTCTGCGTCGGGGACATGATCTCGAATTCCGATTTGACGGCCTTGGACGCAGTGGGGTACGCGACCAGATAGGCGACGCAGGGAATAAGCGTGGTCGCCGTGGATGCGCCGTAGGCGATGAGCAACGGGTACCACTTATGGCGGCCGCTGAGCAACACCCATATGCCAATAAAGAAGATTGGAAATTGGAATAATCTATGTAGTTCGCTGTGATCAAAATGTACGAGCAACAACCGAAGTATGCGCACCCCTCGATGTAGTGGAAGCATTTGAGCCAGAGGACGTCGACAGGTCTGGTATCGAGCAGCCCCATGCCTCCGGCGAGTATTGGATCGTGGTAAGTGGTAAGGTACCACGTTACGATGTCTTGCATCCAGCTCGGCGTCCAGGATTTCGGATAGAGTCCTTGGAAATCGACGAGGAGCGAAACGGGTATGTGCACCTGAGACATATGAATCTTATCTTCCTGGGAAAATGGTCACGTACGATGAAAAACGCGAGATAAAGCGCGTCAAGTGGGCGGGAAGACAGCGGCGGTACGACAGTCTGACGAGCGGGTATGGCGGTGAGCGCAGGTAGGTGAATCGGTTCTCAGCGCCCACCATGGTACGTCTTTCAGATCTTGCTACACCACCTAAAGGTAGAAGGGTGGAGTGAGGGTCGCGCTGGGAACCGCTTATCGGTAGTTGTTGTTTGTTCTAAAGCTACCGCATCCATTTTTGACAGCCTGAAGCGCTCGATTGGCATGGACAGCCCGATCGTGCCTGTCATGCTGCAGTACCCTCACTACCTCGCTAAGTGCCGTATAATTTATAAATATGCTGTGCATAACTGCGATTGTTGACCGTGTATCTTGCAGGAGCGACCCCTTACGGATTATGGCTTGACTTATGACTCTGTCCGTGACAGGCTGCGCAATGTGGGACTCGCGGTGGTGACTGGAGCGACCGACCGTACGTCCTCCGTCGCTGCGACGCATTGAGCTCGTCGAGAAGTCTAGTAGAATTCGCTGACGACGGATGGGCTGGATGGGAAGTACGATTGCTTGTGTAACCTCGGAATCGCAGTTCAAGGCAACCCTCGACTAGAGAAAACATCTGATTGGAATTGTAGTGTATTCGAGCCAAAGGTTAGCAGGATCACGAAAAGCTGATGTGAGAAGGCCGCGCAGGGATTCAAATGCTATGGTGGTGCAGCAGATGAAGGGACCTCTGGGGCGGGAACGAACGACGCCGGGGAGCAATAGAAATACCAAATGCGAGAAGATCCGTCCCGAAACTGCGTCCACTGCTTGTCAGCAAGCTGCGCACTTGCCCACAAGCCATGTCCGCTCGTTTCGAGTACGTGACGAGCGATTCTGAGTTCGATGGTGCGCACGGGCCAGACACTCGACGGGCGAAAGCGGACAGACTGCTCATCCACCATAGCAGAGAAATACGTCAGTATGCGCGGGACACAGTACAAGGCGATAGACGGGTACACACCGACCTGGCTGGGCGTGTTCAGCGCGCCTGATGGCCCATGGACCGCCACGTACGACTCGCAGAGCGACCCCGACCCCAGCATTCCGAAACCGGCAGACATGAAGCCACGGGTGGCCATCCTTGTGACTTTCGTGCACGAGGATAACGCGGAGCTCGAGCGCTGGTATAACGAGGAGCACCTGCGCATGCTCAGAGCCGTACCAGGCTGGGTGCGCAGCCGGCGGTACAGATTGGAGGGCGAAAGCGCAACCGTCATGGCCCTTCACGAGTACGTGGACAACGCATCATTCGAGAGCGCCGAGTTGCAGGCGGCCAGGAGCACTGATTGGACGAAGAGAATTGTGGAAAGCGCAGCCCTCATGGGGCGCCGGGTGCTCGAAATCTGGAAGAAACAGTAGAGTGTAACCAGAAGTTGCGGCTTTAGACAAGTAGCGTGTTTAGACCTTTGACGACGAGCACAGTATGCATGAGCATGAGCCCAAGAGCGGGTCTACGCAATTCAATTCCCGATGATCCAAGTTCTCCATTTTTTATCCGGCGCTTTCCCTGACAATACAGGCCATTTCCGCAGAACCAGGGACAGCAGCAGTCTACAAACATGTCGAGGACTCCAGCGCGCGCTACTCTTAATGAACGTCATGTTGAAATAACACGGTCGGGTGCGCTGAGCGAGCAGGTCAGGCCGTTGAGAGTGCGGAGAGCGTTTGTCTACGATGAGCGGGGCACAAGCTCTGTAGGCAATCGCATGCGGGGCATGCATGCAAAGCAGCGGGATTATATACAAAGATCAGGCTCTGGTGATCTGATGCACAGCAACGGCACCTGGCATTTGCACCAAAAGTCTGCAATTCCAACACGTCATCCACTTTCAAACCTGCGAACTTGATGCAGAAGAAGATTACGAAGGGTGAGCTCAACTCCCATTGTGTGCCACCTGGCCGCGATGGCTCCATCGTGGTAGTTGCCCTCGCTGCGGCTGGTTTTGTGCCACCTGATGGTCAAGCCTGAGATGAATATAGATCACGTATCACTTCTCTTTCCTCCTCCGTCACCACCATAGTTGTTGTGCTCGCCAGATCAACGTCTCTCACTATGTCTCAGGTACTACCCCGCTTGCAACTCCCACCTGAGGTTCTTGGGCGAGTTCTCGACAGCTTGAACCTGGATAACATCTTCTGCGCTTCCCACGTCTCCCGCATGTGGCGTACCGAGGCTCGTGCGCACCGCACCTACTGCAGCAACATCAGGCTCCACCAGGGTTCAGCGTTGGAGTCAAATGTTCAGTTCTTCCTTGACCGGCTTGCAGCCAAGCCTAACAAAGCAATTCACTTGGACATCTTCCTCCACGGGTCCCACGAGATTTCTGACCCAGTCATCCGCAACACCATCCTTCCCCAAGTCAATTCTTGCTTGCACCGTCTTGTCACGCTAAAAATATCCGTTTACGATCACTTGGTCCCCGACCTGTTCTCGGCACTGACAGGCCCCGCACCACAGCTGAGGTTTCTGTTTCTGACGGGTATCAAGGAATTGGACCAGACTTTGCGAGTCGCGCCGACTCTTCCTCTCGGCTTGTTTCTCGGACATGCACCGAAGCTCGTGGACGTGGACATTTCGTCCTTCCGTCTCCCACCGACGGCTATTGCGGCTTTCGCAAATGTGCGGACCATAACGCACACCATCCACATCCAAGATCTAGACGCCGCACGGGAGTTGCACCCCGAGCGTTTCTTCATCAACTGCCCCGTGCTGGAGGAGCTGGACATCTGGGCAAACGAATGCAGCATTACCGAGGCGTCCTGGGACGCCTGCCCGCCGCCGCACATCATCAACCTGCGCAGCATGTCCCTCACCGTCGTAGCCGACAGCGCTCACACCGCGGTCGTCGTGCGCGCACTCTCGCACCGCGGCATGGAAAACGTCCGCGTCGACACGACGGACGTCGACGCTGATACGCTGGCTTTCCTGCTCGCGCAGCTGGACGACAGCCCGCACCTGCACCTCGAAATCACCGGCAAGAACGGCGTCTCGCTGTTTTGCACCTTCTACGACGCATCGCATACGCGCAGCCGCACCATGCGGCACGCCCTCGACTACGAGAGCGGGTGCACGGGAGACTTCATCGAGGAGCTAATGCCCACGTACGTCCCGCACTTCGCTCTGAGGGCCCCGCGGATCGTCAGTCTGGCGCTCACAGACCACGACGTCGCGTGGAACTTCTTCATTTCCATGTTCCCCGACACTACGCTCGCGGGCATCGAGACGCTGGAGCTGACTCTGTGCTGCGAAAGTGTGATGGATATGGAGCTGGACGGGGTAATGCGTCTCCCTTCGTTACGGCGCATTGAGCTTGTTGGCCAGTCGGGCGACGTTGAGTTAGAGGTGGACGAAGTCGCGTATTTGATGGGGAGCCTGCTTGGCTGCGTGGCGCGTCGCGAGTTGCGGATGCAGCTCAAGGGAGTAACGATTGTCGGCGACTTGAGGCGCATCTGGGGTTACTTCAAAAAAATCACCGTAGTGCCCTGCAGCTGAGACATAGTTTGCATGTGTATTCAGAAGAATGATTATCTCGCGCCAGCGGCCATTGAAACACTGGAGCTGATCCTATGCCGCAAAACCGAGACCGATGGTGAGCACTGAGCGCTCGTCGGTCGGGGAGCCCTGTGGTCGGACATGATGAACGCGTGCTTGGATGGGTCATTGACATGAGAGGTTGCAATTTGCGATGAAAGAGGCCAGGCATATGTTGCGTATGCTCGCTCCCTCCCCCCAGGCCCAGTGGATTCCCGGCAGAGCGCAACGAGGGATCATCGGACGCTGGCCACGCGACGTAGGAAGGGCGATAACGTAGGTGGAGGGGAGCCAGCTGGTGGGCGGAACAGACTGGGCAGTAACGTAGTACGCGAGCTCGACGAGAAAAGGCGCTTGCAAACGAGTTTGAGTGCAGCGAGCACGGTCATCGCTCCACTGGCAGTTCGCGCAGCGAAAAGGCAGTACTCCATGACGGGCGATCTGAAGTAGCGTGGCTCAGCATGGCCACCCGCGCGGAGTGACGCCCGTGATTAGACCACCCAGACCGTTACGGTCGACCGCCAGCACTGATAGACCCGCCGAAAAATCGGAAATTTGGCTGGTGGGGCAGGCACCGGAGTGGCGTGGTACTCCAAAGACGCATGCGTGCGAGCTGGAAAAGTTTGGACAGAGACAGAGATAGGTTGAAATCGAAAAGGTGGAGATGAGAGCTGGACATGTACGACGGCGTAAGATACGACGACGACGGCCCGGGAAAAACGTCGGGGGCTGGTTGAGGTTGTGAGTTTGAGGGGAGCGACAGCCCGCTTGGGGAGCTCGTTCGACTCATTCGACCCTTGGAAGAGAGGGAGCGGATGCAGGCGCAGGTAGTTGGCGTAGTCCGTGCGATAGTCGTCATTATTGGGTACTTTCCGTGTCAGCGCGCTGAGACACTGTCAGTGTCAGGTCACATGTGGCCGACGATGGCGGCTGCACACCTCGACGCTGGGGCGAAGTACCTCGTTAAACGAGTTGCCACCGTCTCAATCTCCCCCACAGCGGCCATACCTGCACATTGTGGAGCACTGGCAGGAGCACTGGCCGTCGCGGAGTTGGGACGTTGCCCCGAGTCGCCGCAGTGGCCGAGCCGGCTTGTTGGTGCGTCAACCGAGGCTGCGCACCAGGCTGTACTCGACGTCGCTTCTCTGCGTGCACATAATCGTCTTCGGAGCGTGTTCACTTCAATACAGGCGGGGGCGAGCAGCGTCGCGGTGTTTGTAGAGGTTGCCGCGCACCACCCACGACCCAGTCGGGCAATGGCCAACGGGCCCAGTCCACTGACAGACATGAGAACAAGCGATTCGGTCTTGGAGCCCGACCCTCCGAGCGCAGAGACCTGCAGCAAGAGCATGGTCAGCCATCGACTCAAAACATGAAAACTTTTTGCCAGTGAGCCGCATCGCAGACGTACCTTGCGTGTCGCCGAACAGCGGGTATCACCAAGCGAGTGTGGCATTTCGAGGGCGTGGGATGCATATAGCCAGAGAGGTACTAATCAGTGTCGATGTGGAATGCAGATGAAGGCTCGGAGCCATGTTGAGGAGAGGCAACAGTGTACCCCGGGCGCAGCTTTATAGCGACGGGTTCGTGCAGAGCGCTTGTTGTAAAGAACGAATGAACAATAAGCAGAGTGCAGAATGACAAGCGGCAGAATGCATCGCGGCGGAAATCGTCTTCGAGGGGGTGGCACGCGCGCGCCGACTCGGACAAGACAAGCGAGTTCCTTCACGGCTGAATGTGGAAGAGGTATGGGAGCGCCATGGTGACAACTTGCAGACAAAAAGCTGGCTCAACTCTTTCAATGCCCAACAGTGCCGTGGCGTGCAGAGTCGGACGCAGATGGGAGGGACATTGCTCGCTCGTCGACAGCGCCAGGCTCCAGCGGCTCCAGAGGCCGTGCGCATGCGGTGTGCCCGCGCATCATTAAGCATACTCTGATCATGAGCGCGCAGAGAATGTCGTTACGTCGTAGCGGATGTTGAGGTGAAAATCAACGGAGCAACATCGGCGTTTGAAACCGCTTCCGAAAACAACACCGGAAGCAGATTCTGCCGAGTTGCGCGGGCAGCACTGGCTGACTGGAAAGTGCGAGATGTGCGCTGTTATAAGCCTCTTTCTACTGTCATAAAGATATTTAGGTAGCAAGGGATTTCTGGCCCCGAGGTCATCGACCCCGAGTGCGTCAACTGTCCCGGTGTTAGCTGTCCACAACGGCTTCATCTGCACTGTTGGCACGGGCGAGGCATATTGCACCCTGAGTAAAGATGGGTTCAAACTCCCAAACGAAAGCATATCGCATACAGACTCCCGTATCAGTGCAGTACATCCATCCACCTACACCTCAGAAAACATCGCAAATTCTAAACGATAACCCAAGCCCATCGCCCAACTGACAGCACCGAAAGCATGCACCTAGGCATCGGCGGCGGCGCGGCGTGCCCGGGGTCGCTCACCACCCCG
Source organism: Auricularia sp. M13 (assembly GCA_037042915.1). Classification (NCBI taxonomy): domain Eukaryota; kingdom Fungi; phylum Basidiomycota; class Agaricomycetes; order Auriculariales; family Auriculariaceae; genus Auricularia; species Auricularia sp. M13. Next base: position 362,304 of record CM073201.1, read on the forward strand.
CCCGACCCTCCTCAACGCGCCGCAGCCCGCTCGCATTGCCCCACTGAGGCTCGTGCGGCGCGTTGAACGCCTCGACTATGGGCGTCAGGACGGTGTCGCCCGGCATGTATCCGAAGCCGGAGGGCTCGATTGAGACGGAGCGGCTGCGCATCTGTCGTGGGGAGGCCGTCGTCAGCTTTTGGCGAGGGTTGAGTTGGGAGAGGGATGTGGGGAGCGGTGTGACGATGGAAGTGAAGGATAGAGCAGCTGGTACAGGAAAAGAGGAAGGGGACGGCGGTGAAGGGCAGTAAGTGGACAGTATGATGTGCGAGAAGGCGCTGTGACGGCAGATGTCAAGCCTAGTCCAGGAAGCGGAAGTCGTGTGGATGGAACTGGGAATGGGTACGAACGTTGCGCGAGTTGGACGAGCCTGCGAAAAGGCGCTTGCAAACAAGCTTGAGCGCAGCGAAGACGGTCATCGATTCGAGGGCGCGTAGGATGTCAAGACCGGAGGATGGCTCAAGCGGTTGGGACGCGACTGACGACTGGACACTTGGCGACTGGCAGTGGAAAAGTGATAACAGCTGCGGGGCTCTATATAACCCAGGCAACTCGTGGTTCTGATGCGCAGAATTCCAAACGTGGTGCACACTCGCTAGGAGACTGACCGCCTGCGCTGATGGATTTGCGGCGAGAGAGACAACGAATGCATTCGGAGCTTGAACGTGGATGCTTCGAATCGCTGTTCTGCACCACGCTTACGTTTGCGGTTAGGAACGACTCAACCGATAACGCGCGCCGGCCGTCATCTAATCGGTTGTCTTCCCGAGAGGGGAATATTTCCTTCTTTCCAATGTCCAGTCAGCGGGACGCTTTTTTTGCGCGCTTGGCAAGATCGAAGTCGAACGAATGTTGTTCCTGCGAAGCTTCCGCGGAGATAGCGCAGCAAGTCCGGCCGGAGGTTCCAGCCCCGCCACGCCACCCTTCATCTTCGTCCGCAACCAGCTTAAACTGTACAATGTTCACGATATTACTCACCAGCCTACTCGCCGCGCCGCTCATTACCGCCAGCTTCGTCGAGCCCATCGTGACGTTCGAGGAGTCCGACACGCGCGTGCAGTGCTCGCCGGCGCCTGGCCAGCTCACCTGCGCCGGCCTCGAGAATTGCCAGAACTCGGACTCATGGTGCGCTCCCCGCCGTATTTCTTGCTGCATGAGCGCTGAGCTCGCTGTAGGTGGGCGGTGGACGGCAAAGACTACCACGGCGGGCGTATGGTCGTCACTGACTCACAAGCGTCGTGTCGCGTCGACTTCCAAGGCGCGCCCAGTTTCTTGCCATTACAGCGTATATACAGCGCTGACGGCGCTGCGCAGGCACAAGCATCACGTTCTACGGCTTGCGCGTCGAGAACGGCGCGAATGGGACGTACGCCGTCGACGGCGGCGAGCGCAAGCCGTTTACTTGGGGCATCACCAACGAGCGCCTCGGCGGCGGCGTTACTGGGCTCTTCAGGTGCGCTCGCATCTCTATCATATAACTGTGGATATACTTACGCTTTGGTGCGCAGGGCGACGGGGCTGCCGTTCGGCAAACACGTGCTTGAGTTCACCGTCGACGCCGTCAAGGGCACGCTCGCCAGCGTCGATTTCTTCGCCATCACTGACCCGTCGCTGTACGCTGCACTGCTCTTGTTTATCGCCTCTGACACGTTGTGTTTAGCGAGAAAGACGTGCCGCAGCCCTCCCGCCCAGCCTCGTTCGAAGTGTACGCACCCGCCCTCTCCTCTTCCCTTCTCTCAAAGTTGACTCGATAACGCATTTCTTTGCAGCCCACCCGCTGCGCCGACCATCCCAGCCGCACACCGTCCGGAAGTAGACGCAGCGATACCCGACCCTCACGAGCACGACGTACCCAGTTCCCCCGCATCCCCGCTCGAGCACCCCGAAGCTGCGTCCAACGGTGATTCGACCTCCTCAAGCTGCTCGCCCCTCGTCGTCGGCGCCGCATCCCTCCTGGCCGTCGCGCTCGGCGGCGGCGCGCTCTTCATGCTCTCGCGCCGCGTGCGCCGGCTCCTCCGTCGCATCCGTGCGCGTCGGGCCGCTCGGCGTGGAGTGCGTGCCAGCGAAGAGGATGAGGATGACGACAAGACTGTTGTGTTTGATATGGCGCAGGAGGAGGGCAAGCCGTTGCTCAAGGAGAGCATTGCGTAACTCCTTTAGAGCACATAGCTATCTGCGATGGGGTCTGAACATCTGAGATGTGCGTACTGCTGTAGGTGTGAATGTGATGGTGTGATTGATACACAGTTGTCGTGAGTGCCAGTTGCCTGTGGGCCGCGGCAAGCTTTCAATGAAGGTGCTTCCGACCTCGCGTACCCGTCGGTCTCCCGTTGTTGCCCGCCTCCTCATTTGTGGTCCCTGTTCCATGGACTTCTCGTTAATACCTGAACGGATTCGAGTCTTTGCAACCCGTTGTCCGCACTCGTTTGGGATCGCTTGTGCCACGCTGCGCCTGGGGACGAGAACTACTTATCGCTTGTTCCAATACGTCGCAACGACCTTGTCCGTCCCGATAACTGAAGAACGTCCGCACAACGGAATACTCAAGTATAAAAACCAGTCGCGAATGCAAACCCAGAGTGTCATCCCTCTGACATTGGCACACACAGACCCGCACGCTCGCCATCTTCGCTCAGGCTCTTGGACCGCTATATGCACCCCACGCCACACGCTGCCCTCATCCGCCTTCAAACTTGAGGAGCACTCCCCGAAGCTGTGGACATTCCGTGCGCGAGGGGGACGGCTCTGCGTGCCGCGGAGTGTGAGTGTCGTGCGCCTTCCGCTTCCCCTCAGTCGAACTTGAAGTATCTAAAAGCTCATCTTGGCTTAGATTCTCGCCACTCATATCGCTCCTGGACGTCGGCTGCAATTCCTCAAACGACGGAGACTGGGCCCTTCATGGTCAGAGGAGGTTTGCACGTTCCGCCTCATTCGCACTCATATGACGAACACCAAGCTGTGGGCCTCGCTGAAGCCTCGGAGTCGATGCCCACTTGCACCGCGCGCAGCTCGTCCGTGGACGCAGGCTACGGGCGCGCGGGGTATACGGAGGCGACGGAGGAGCACCGGCGTCGTCTCGTACGAAATCATCTGTCTCACCGGATGTCACTCTCAGTGGAACACTCAATGCGGTCTCCAAGACCGTGACACAAACAACGTTTCGTCCAACTTTACAACCAACGCGGCCCAGACTGCGGAGACATCGGCATGCCCGAGGGACGTTGCACCGAATGTTAACGTTGTTCGTAGGAATATAGATGGCTGTGACATTAACAAAAGCTTGTATAACATGCTGTTAAATGCCTGTTGTCATGTCCTTCGTAGTCTAACGGCTAAGATACGTGTCTCTCACACACGCGACCCGGGTTCGACTCCCGGCGGGGGAAGCACTTGATTTTCTGTTGCTTTTACCCGTTCTGAGCGCGGAATTGCATGGCACTTGGTTTTTTTGCTGAAACACGTCCCACTTTGTTGTCCCTACATATTTGACAAATTTTTACGGGAGTTTGCCGGACAAATTGCCGCTGGGAAGTTTGGTCCAGCTTCAGAGCCGGTAATAATATTTGCGCAAGTGTCAATGGGAAACACTGGACATGGGGTCAGTTTAAATTTGTAGCGACATAGAACCACCGTGGCTAAGCACATATTTCAGACATAGCGGTAGCGCATTGACATCCCACATGCAAAATAGGTGATGTACAGTATCAGTGTGTCCAGAGCGGCTCTGGCCTGCAAACCATGGCAACGCACGCTTGACTTCTTGAGCGTATGCGGAAGACGGCGCGCGGCATCGTTGCCCGGAAGCGATTGGAATTGCTCAAACTTGACTCGAGGCCTCAGGCCCTGCATCCGAGCCGAGCAACTGCTTCAAAAACGCCTCTGCATTCGGTGATCGACCGAGGAACGCCTGCAAGTCCAGAAAGAACAGTGTCATCAGCGCCATTCGCAGTCCCCCGGCGATTAGCTGAACAACTCAGCCAAACTAGCACCTTGACGCACCATGAGTCCATCTCATCGCGACTCCCGCCCGGGCATCTCCTCGCGGTAGCGTCTCCCCGCGGCGGGGCTGAGCGGGTCCGCGGCGAAGACGGTGGCGAACATGTCGGTGGCGAAGACGAGCGAGTAGGTGTAGCTGTAGTAGCCTGCGTCGTAGCCGCCCATCAGGTGCGGGAAGGCGCCGTGGCCGGGCGCGGGCGGTGAGGGCCCCTTGACGAGCGCTGTGGCGTCGTGCAGCTGGCCCCAGAGTTGGGTGTAGTCTTGGCTGGCTGATTATTGCGAGGAGTGAGTGAGATGTGGTGAGAATAGGAGGGGCAGCGAGGGAGGAGCAGCGGACCTTTGTTGGTGTGCGCGACGATGTCGAACTTGGCGTGGAGAGCTGGCGCAGCGTCGCGAGTCCGATATTGACGTGGCGACTGCACGTGATCAGAACATGACTCAAGTTGCTGTCCTCGCAGAAAGCCCAATTAACCTTACGTACCTATTTTGCGACCCATGATAATACATGGATGAGAACCTGGAGATAGGCGACTTTGTGTCCCCCCTGCCTGAGCTGTTGGTCTATGCATGCCAATCGTTCGTCATGATTCATAAGATTTAATTACATTCATTTGTTCAAAGTTATTCTGCGGGTTTAGGATTCCACAGCGTGAATAAACCCAGCGTATTTTCGCCTTGGCCTCGAGAAATGCGCCTCGAGCAAACGCCGTCGTTGCTTCCCCTGACAGCGCCAGCGGCGACGGAGAGGCATCATCCAGTGAGACAGTTTTGAGCTTCGGGCACAAAAGTGGAGCCGGTACAGTTGGGAAGGATGAGGAGTCAATATCGAGGCGGATGTGGAAGTGTGTTAAAGAATGTAAGCGCGGGAGAGCCCCACATATGCGCAGCCAAAGGGAAGCATCCATGTCGCAACGCACAATGCGTTCGGCTACATCTGGAGACTGAAATATGTGGCGTGCCATCGCTGGAAATAGGTCGCGCTGCAAAGAGGTCTCAAATTCGCGTTCGCGGAAGTCTGAGGTGTTCAAAATGCGAATTTTTCCGAAGTCCTGTTTCGTGTTGAGGACGACGAGCCTCAGTGCGCCCGATAAGTGCGCCACCGAAAGGCGGACTGGGGTAGAACTAGGGAGGAAAATCAAGATTCTCGGTATACGGGCACAGTTTATCTGCGAGAGTAGACTGATAACCGCGCGGGAGGAGCAGCGCAGAAATGACAAGGCGCTCAGACGGGTGATTTGGTCGCGAAATTGGTCTGAGCGAAGGCATTGCGTCACGTCCATACGCCGACAATGAAAGACCACCTCCTGTGGTTCGAAGAAGTCCAGCAACGCGCGGGAAGGCACAAATCCTTCCCTGCCAACGTCATAGCCTATATAGAGCCGCTGCAGGCGAAGCTGGGCGAACGAGCATCTCGGTTCGTGGAGGCGGCGCTGAGAGGGGAGTGAAAGATTGTGTAAAACCAACTCCCGAAGGTTTGGTGCGTCGTGATTGAAGGTGTCTTCATCCAGGTATGGCAGCGCGTCTACCCTCAAGTCGGAGTCGGCGACCTCCAGACAAAGGTTGAAAGATCAAAGCATCGGCGCACTACGTAGCAGGCCGCCCTGAAAAAAGACCCAATGGTCTTCATATAAGCGCAAATTTAGGTGCAGAGTATGAGAAATGTGAATTTCCACGAGCGAAATGAGCGCGAGCAACCCGTCATCCCTGTGCCGCTCAGTGAGCACGATGATGATCGAGATCGGGCGTCCATTGAATGCTGCGAGCCGAATTTTGAGAAAGGAAACGGCGCGTGAGTCTGCCTTTGACGCGTAAAGACGAGACCAGAACGTGCGGTGGTTCATAGCGATACTGCGCCATCGCTGCGAAGCCAGGCTGGCATTGAGCAAGTACGGCAGCCTCAAATAGTCCATGATGTGGTCTATGGCCTCCACTGGCAGGCGCTGCGTGTAGTCGTGCAGGCTCATTGTAGAACGAGACCGAAGAGGTGCGGCTGAGTTCAAAAGCTGCTGACTCTTGCGCACCACCTCAACCGATGTGAGTACTCTCTCAATTGTCCCTGTAATCACATGGCTCCGCTTCACAAGGGAACTGCAGACAAAAAGCAGTGACAACGCAGTCCTTTGTTTTTGTGCTCTAACCTGTACCAGCCTGTACCGGGCCGGTAAAATAGTGTCACTTTACTGCCAGGCGCACAATGAGAGAAATTGTGAGAAAAACGCCATGACGTCCTCAAAGCTCGGTGTCAGAATGTCTTCTGGTTGCGTGCTTGTAGTGCCCTCGGCAACCTCCGTTCGCTGTATAGTACACCGGGATGTGCCATAGGTAGTCTTTGCCGCGAATCACGAAGTACCCCTCGCCGGCTTGCTCACAGCGTCCAACGACCCGAGCCCCAGGCGACGCGTCACTGTCCAACGACAGTTCTTGACATTCGCGGCCGGTGACCAGCCACCCAGCGCGGTGCAGTGAGGCCTGCACACCAACCTCCTCGGCTTGACCGCCGTGACTGCCGTTGCTTGACCGCTCGGCCGCAGGATGGGCAACTGCGTCATCAAGCCAGGCAGCAGGTGGTTGCTGCCGCCCTGTGATGCGTGGCTGGCATGCAGGGTTTGCCCGGTGTTCGGGCTTGTGGAATCGTGAGCCGCTCCTGCCTTGCAGTTGAGCTTCTGCGCATTTTTTGGCGCATCTGTGCTTCCAGGCACGTCCCCCGCACACCTCATTGTGCATTCTGGTGCCGGTCCCGCACCTCTGTTCATCCTCGGCGACTTGTCCCTTGCTCGCCGTCTCGTCCATCCCCCCCCCGTCGTTTTCCGCAGTCGGCACCCCACTTCTGGACCGGCCGACTCACGACACTCTGGGCTGTCACTTGCCCACTACTTGCCCTCATTCCTCTTCACTCGTTTGGGCTCCACTTCGACTCGCTGTGCCTTTGCCCGCATCATCCTCCTCGCATCCCGTTGCCAACCCTGCTCGGCGTCAGCACCCACCAACGCCAGCAACCTTGGGCTGTTATGCCCCACCTCGACCTCCTTTGGCCTGGACTCCCTGCTTGCCCCCTGGACCTGCAGTCCATCAGGATTGGCACTGCCACATGCTTAGTCATCCTAATGCCAGCCAGTCCAGCCCGATGGCATTTCCGCCACGGCCACCACCAGCGCACCCCCGCCATTGCCGCCACTGCCAACACCTTTGCCACCGCTGTTGCCGTTGCTGCTGCCATTGCTGTTGTCGCCGCTGCCCACTGTGCCTGCTGCTGGTGCCAAGACCGCCGCCATGCCATTGTGGCCGTGAGCGCTTCTGTTCACTCCATGCACCTTCAGGGAGGGTTGCTGGATTCAGGGAGGGTTTTGTTGTTCTGTTTGCCATGTTCTTTTCTTCTGTGTTCCTGTTGCTTCGCTCGTTTGTTTTCTTTTGCCGTTCTTGCCTCGGCACTCTCTTCGCTCGAGGGAGGGTGTCAGAATGTCTTCTGGTTGCGTGCTTGTAGTGCCCTCAGCAACCTCCGTTCGCTGTATAGTACACCGGGATGTGCCGTAGGTAGTCTTTGCCGCGAATCACAAAGTACCCCTCGCCGGCTTGCTCACAGCGTCCAACGACCCGAGCCCCAGGTGACGCGTCACTGTCCAACGACAGTTCTTGACACTCGGCTATCTGCCAGACTATAGCATCCTGCCGCGTACTCTACTGCGTTTGAGCATCCCAACTGAATCAGTGCAGTATTCAAATGCACACAAGTCTCTAATACAAAGAACTCCTGCAGCTGACTCCTTGCTGCATCAGTCTCGGGGAGCTACGGTGATGCTTTCGAAATATCCCCAGATGCGTCTCAGGTCGCCGACGATGGTGACTCCTTTGAGCCGCATCTCCACTCCTCGGCGAGCCGCACAGCGAAGCATGCTTCCCATCAAATAGGCTACCTCGTCTACTTCCAACTCGGCGTCCCCATAGTGCCCAACGAGTTCAATGTACCGCAGAGATGGGAGGCGCATGGCTCCGTCCAAATTGATATCAAGTACGGTTTCGCGGCACAGAGTCAACGACAGCGTCTCGATGCCAGCCAGCATGGTCCCTGGGAAGAGTGAAAGAAAGAAGTTCCACGCGACTTCGTGATCCGAGAGCGCCAGGCGCACAATGCGATGTGCCGTCGTCGCAAACTTAGGAATAAACGAGGGTATACGCATAGCAATGAGCTCCCTCGTAAACCCGCCGCAATCGAGTTCAAGACTGTGCGTGAAGGTGCGGCTGCGCATTCGCGATGCATCGTAGACAGAGCAATACAAGCTGATACTGTTCTTGCCAGTGATGTCCAGCGATAGATGGGGACTATTGTCCAAGTGCGAAAGCATCAGCCCCAGCGTCTCGCCGTCCACGTCAGTCGTATCGACGCAGACGCTGACCATAGCAGCATGCGAGAGAGCGCGGACGGCGATGGCAGTGTCTGAATCGTCATTCACGCACGTGATGGCTAGATGGCGCAGATTGGCGGACTGCGGTGGAGGACAGGCGCCCCAGGACGCCCTAGTCATGTCGCGAGTGTTCGCCAAGATGTATAATTCTTGCAACTCGGGGCAGTTGATGAAAAAGCGTTCGGGATGCAGCTCCCGACCGCTGGTTTGGACCTCCAGTTCATGTCTAATGATGCGCACAGACGCGAAGGCTGAAAGAGGAGTCGGCGGGAGGCGAAAGGAGGCGACAGCGAGCTCCGTGAGTTTGGGAGCGAAGCCTAGAAACAAATCGAGGGGAAGGGTCTGCACGACTGCTTGGCGTGTTTCCCGGCGGACCTCGATATTCAGACTCTTTAGCTCGGGAGCTGGACCCATCAATGCCGTGAAAAGGTCAGGGACGAAGCGGTCGTAAATGACAACAGTCAGGGTCACCAAACGCTGCAAGCGGACATTTATTTCTGGAAGAACGTCGTCGCGGATGCCCTGATCAGAGATTTTGAGTGACATGACGAGGAACATGAGCAGACAAATCGGTCTGCCTGGCTTGGCGGAAAGCCTGTCACGGAAGAATTGGATGTTCGAGTCCAATGCCAAACCCCATGCTGAGCCACCATCGGAGCGGATCTTGCAACAGTATGTGGGGTGCGCACGGGCCTCGGCACGCCACATGCGCGAGACATGGGAGGCACGAAGCATGTCATCCAGGTGCAGGTTATCCATGACTCTGCCGATAAGCTCGGGCGGAAGTCGAAGGCGGGTCACTGTCTGCGACATGGGAACCAGCTTTCGAGGGCTTCGAGCACAGTGACTGTGATGATGATGACGGAACGGGAAAGAGATGTGATACGGAGACAATGCATCCGAGGCCTGTTGACTTCGCGAGTGTGTCAGTGGCACTAAGGCAGTCGCTATGATGGGTAGGCACCTTAGTTTATTGAAGGCGCTGATCGTTCAGGTTTAACCGATAAGGAGCGGCGCCTGCTATCATGCAGACGTCGGCAGCGAGAAGAATTTGAACGTGGTCAAAATCGCCGACGCGGTTCGGACGGAGCTTGAATAGTCGGACGTATCGGGCATCTGGTGTATCAAAGTCCGACTCAGCGCCTCGAGCTCGTGCGGGAACGAGTCCAAAAGGCTTCGTCAAGCAAAACGCGACATCCATTGGTTACAGTGTCAACATGGCACTAGCCGTTGGATACAGCAGGCTCGCGTAGCGTCACTTTTTCTTCCAAACCTGCAGCACCCTGCGATCTACGAACTCTGCTTTATCAACGATCTTCTTTCTCCATCCGGTACTCCTGGCCGCCTTGTACTCGGCGCTATCAAACGACTCCCTGCTCGTGTACTCGTGCACGGCCATGACGGTCCCGTCGGCATCACCAAGCTTATAGCGCCAGCTGCGCACCCATCCCGGCGTAGCCCTCAGCATAGGTTGGTGCTCCTCATTGTACCAGCGCTCGAGCTCTGGCCCATCAGGATGCACGAAGTTGACTAGGATTGCGACCCGCGGTTGCAGCCCGGCCGTTCGGGGAATAGACGGGTCGGGGTCGCTCAGCGAGTCGTATGTGAGCGTCCATGCGCCATCTGGAGAGCTGAACACCCCCATCCAGGTCGGAGTCCGCGCGTCTATTGCCTTGTACAGGGTCCCGCCTTCATGGCGACTGCATTTTCCTGATACACCGTGTCATCTCTCCGCTACCGTACGGCTCTGCACTGGCCTGGACGTACGCAGGAACTCTTCTTCTGAGTTGCTCGAGATGTACTCGAACCGCGCAGCCATAGCTCTTGAGTGATAGCGCGGCGTGCAGGCAAGCACTGGCAGCAATATCGGCACGGACCTCCCCGAAGGAACTCACCAACTGCATCCCGTCGATGCCGCCCCGGCCCCGCCAGTGCCCGGGTTCGCTTGCAGAGTGGGGTTCTCATACCGAATGAGCTGAGAGCATTGTGGCTGGATGCAGGATCGCTTGCACAAATGAACCGGGCTTGCAGTTACTCGCCGATACGTTCATTCTACGGCCCTTCATGCGGATGTCTGCTCGAAGACTTATGTCTCTGGAACCACTTTCTCTTGGCTGGCTGGTTCTAGCAGACCATAACGAATCCCTTGTCACTATCGGTGCCACCTCCTCGAACTTGGCCTTACAACAGCCCGCCGTTTGAGGCACAAATCTCTTCTGACCCTTATTATCTGCCACATTCAGGCGCCTGTCCTCACAGGTACATAAACGAAGTTTAACGGGGCAGCTCCCTCGCATTTCCACGTCGCAGTATCTGTATGCATCCCACGCCAGTCCCATTTCCAGCTGCGCGTCTTCCGGACGGTGGATTCTTTTACCCATTGTTGAGGGTTAAGCCGTGCAAGCACCATGCAGTGAGCCCTCCCATCCATGACCTCCATTTTTTGCAACCAATCTCAGCTGGGGTGATGTACTGTAGTGTTTACGGTCAAACCTGGGATCCAGTGCGTTGCGTCCATTCATGGCCACCTTGGCTACCGTGTCAACCTCTCGAGAAGCCCAACTTTGGACTGGTAGCTCCGTGGCGAAGCGTAGTTTAACGGACAGGGAGGTCGGGGCATTGTTTCCTGCTGCCACGGTCGTCCGAATTGGGCTTGGACCCGTTAGCGAACTGCTCGTGGTCGCGTTCAGATTATGAGCTCGTCGCTTCAGCAACGTAGACCACGCATTGGAGAGCGTATAAAGCGTAGGAGGGAGATCGAGAGCAGGCAATAGGCCCAGCATTGCACATCTCCCTCTCTCTCTCATTCCTCGCTTTTGCACGTCATGTCGTATTACGGACAACACACCACATCGAACACCCGTACCGATCCGGAGGCCGACTCTAACAGCTCGCCTTTCCCGTATCACCTGACGATCCCGGCGCCTGCTGCGTCGTACAACTTCCACACGACGCAGAACGACCTCCAGCGGCGGGAGGCCGAAGAGCGCGCTCGGCGCTATGGCCCCGCGCCTCCCAAACTGGTCGTGCCGCCAGCCCCTGGCCTCCGAGTTCCTCCAGGACTCCCGCCCTCCGTCCAACAACAGCGCCGCCCCGAGGTGCGGTTCCCTGCGCCGATGGCGGCGCCGAAGCCGAACGCGGCGCACCCGCTGTACACGAAGGACTGGCAGTGCCAGTATGCGCAGTGCCGGAAGGGAGGGAAGAATCTCGTCTGCGGAGACGAGAAGACCTACAAGGAGCACATGTTCAAGGTGCATGGGCTCTATTAGTCGCCGATGTCGATGGTTTTGTTATCTTGCTGGTAATCACACGCGCAGGACGCGTTGACTCTCTCAATGTGCATACGTGTTTGACATCTATCTAATACAACAAATACTGGAGAAACTGTGAAACTGTCCTTGAATTTGGCTTCGGGATTCCGAGGTCGACTGTATATGATCGATACGGAGGAACGTATTCCGCGTCATTGAGAATATTAAAGAAGTAGTTTCAAAATCACGGTTAATATAGACCCCAGATTTGCGTTGAGACGGACTGGGACAGCACTATTCGAAATTTCCAGCAGACCGACGTCGGATTCGAGAGGCCGCCAGGCGGAAGCAAACAGCCTTGCCCCGGATTCCGATTTTTTATTTTATTTTTCGCCTTTACGCTGCCCAGCGCGTGCCACGCCGCTGTCACTTCGACTTCCACATCGCTTGCTCTGCTCGAGAAGCCGGATAGCGATGCGCGTACCTGCGAAGAACCCATCAGCTTCACAGCTCGTCTTGCGCAGCTGGGTTCGCCTCACGAGTCTCTTCCCAAGCCTACCGCAACCTTGTATCACCGCCTGTGCCACCCCCTCTATCTCGACCTTTCACAATACAATTTCAGATGATATGCCCTCGCTATGTGCCACATTGCGTCCCTTGTTCTCCTCAGCCAGCTACATATACGATGCTCAACGGCGCCGCTCACTCGCACATCCATGTCCTACTTGACTTTGAACGTGCTATATGCATCCCACGCCGCTCCCTTCTCCGGATACATACGCCGTCATCCTCGAGACCGGCTTCTTGGGCGTCATGTTCTCGCTCTATTCGGACGACTTGACTTCAATATCGAAGGAAACACTGAAACTACTGTGACTCGGCCCGTTTTCTCTGGCGACACGGTCACGTCAGTGTCCAGCATGTGGAAACAGCTTGGCCAAGGGACGCTGCCCGCCTGAGATCTTCCAGTCATCCACGAACCGGCCGCCAACACTTTCAATCTCGTGGGACCGCCTCCGCTTGAGGCATTTCCGACTCATGCGAGTTCCGGCTCTCTCTTCACCAGCAGCATCCGCCAACTTCCGAAAGCGAAGAGCGTCTCCTAGCACCGCAGACGCTACGCAGATACGCACGACAGTGACCAGAACGCGGCGCCCGATAATGCCCAAACAACGAAATGCGGCTCCAAGGCAACCGGCGTTCAGACCCTCGGGCCAAGCGCACCACTACCTGTCATCAATCCGTGGCCGTGTTTTCCTCTTTGCCATAGCGCAGGATCCTTGGCGTGGGACTGGCATTTCCGCGGCAAAGCGTAGGTCGTTTGTCTGGGGAGGTCGGAGCATCTTTTTCTGATACCACGGTGCCCGAATAGACGCACTTTCCCCCGTCTTCTTCGAGGTTTTTGCCGCGCAGGAGCCATTGCAGTGAATCTCTCCGGTTCTGAATCTCCATGTTTCACCACTAAGTCTCATCTTGATTTTGTATTCGCGGTCGAAAAAGTCATGCAGCTCATTGCGGCCACCTTTTCTGCCCACGATGCCTAGCGTGGAACGCGTAGCTCCGTGGAGAAGCGTAGGTCCTCCTGGGAGGCCGGTGCATTGTTTATTGCTGCCACGGTCGTCCGAATGGGGCTTGGGCCCGTCCGCGACCTGCTCGTGGTCAAGTTCAGATAATGAGCTCGTCTCTTCAGCCATGCCTACCACGCTGCTGGAGAAGGTATAAAGGGCGGGGGGGGGGGGGAGTGAGAGCAGGCAACAGACTCACCGTCGCTCTTTACTGCAACTCACTCTCTACGCGCTCTCACTCGTCAACAATATGTCCTACCGCCCTCAGCCCACTCACCCGGAGTCCAGCCTCCGCACCAACCCGGAGCAGCGCCCGAACTCCCCACCGTTCCCTCATCACCTCGCCATCCCCGCGCCGGCTGCATCTTACAGCTTTCATATGACGCAGAACGATCTCAAGCGGCGTGAGGAGGAGGAACGCGCACGGCGCTATGGCCCGCCGCCCCCAAAGCTGGTCGTACCTCCCGTGCCGGGCCTCCGCATTCCTCCAGGACCGGCGCCCCCAGCTCAGCAGCGCGCGCCGGAAATGCGCTTCCCTGCGCCGATGGCGGCGCCGAGGCCGAACGCGGCTCACCCGCTGCGTACCCAAGACTGGCAGTGCCAGTACGTGCAGTGCCGCAAGAACGGGAAGAACTTGGTCTGTGGAGACGAAAAGACCTATAGGGAGCACATGTGGAAGGTGCATGGGCTCTATTAGGTGGCTCCGGACTCGTACTTGGGCGTTCAGTTGGTATGCGTTATCTCGTCAGTGATCATACGCGCCGGACGCGTCAATTGTCGATGTGTATACGTGCTCTCTTAATCTCGCGCGAATACAACCAATTTCCGAGAAATGATGTGAATATCCTCAAGCTTCACCTCCAAATTCGGAAGGCCGGTCCAGGCGGAAGCAAACTGCGTCCCGTTCGGAAATTTCTCCTTTACCGCCAGCCAGCGCATGCTACCACACCGTTAGCACCTGGATTTCCGCATCGTCCCCTCTAATCGAGAGGCCAGATAGCGATGCGTGTGCCTTCGAAGAACGCATTAGCTTCGCATCTCGTCCTGGGTGCGGCCGTTCGCACGCGAGCTTCTCCGCTGCCAGCCTGGTCGCGCCGGCAATCGCGCGTTGCTAGCACCAACAGCGACCCATTCTTGCTTTCGACACATGCCCGCCATGATGCGCTCCGCGCAAATTCGACTGCCCTTAAGCGACGTTATCCTACCCAAAGGGACGACACCGTCACGGTTGCGCCAGATTCCGGGTCCAACCTTGACAAAAAGACGACACTGGACGAGGAGCTCTGGGCATACTACAACGTACGTCTAAACTCCGCAATCCTGCAGACGCGTTGAGTGACCGTTCGCAGAGCACACGGCCCACGACGCGGGAGCTCAGGGCGCGCAGGGAAGCACTGATGTTTGTGCAGCGCATCTTCGACGCCTATGCGAAAATCCACCGCTTCGACCGCTTGCGCAACGTCGTCGAGATGTTTGGCAGCATCCGAAGTGGGTTGGACAAGGGGGGTAGCGACCTCGATCTCACCATTGCCGTACGTCGTTCACCGTTCGCTTGCAAACCTGCAAAGGCTGAGCATCATTGTCGTGTATTCCTCAGGATCCACGATTGCCATCAGGCCTGAGACCCGGTGTCTATATGAGAGACCTGAAAAAACTTCGTGAGTTATTTATTGGTAGAACACAATTCAGCCACTTACATATGAACTCCTCACGCGCGGACGGCAGCTCTTTATTCTGTCAAGTTCGTTTTCGCCTGCCGTCCCGCGCACGCCGATCGTACTTATCCCTTATGACAACCTTGTATTAAGAGCGGTAGCAGAATTCTTCGAGAAACACCCATTCAACCAGCTCACCTCAGTGCCCAAAGCGCGCGTTCCGATCGGTGCGGCCCATATCGCTGTTTTTTTCGCACTTTGTCTCGCACCTATTCATCGCTGACACGGGTTCCTAATGCAGTGAGCGCGACGGTGCCCTCTGAGCCGCCGATCGCGTTCGACCTGTCATTCAACAAGCTCGAGGGGACGTTCTCCGCGCGGCTCCTCGCGTCGTACGTTGCGCTGAACGATAAGATCGCGCCGCTCGTCGTGTTCCTCAAGAGGTGGGTCGACACGCGCGGGCTGTACAAGATCGTCACGCAGAAGCGCAACAAGCTGCACGTCCGCCGCCCGATCAACGGGCACACCATCGCGCTCATGGTCGTCGCGTACATGCAGGCACGTCTCTCCGTCTCTCATCTCTCCGCATTCCGTATTCCGATTCTGACACTGACCTGACACGGATACGGCACCAGACGCTGCGCATGCTGCCGAACCTGCAGCAGCCCTTCGTCGCGCCGCTGCCAGAGGTGGCGCCGCAGGACATCAACCTCGACCTGGCGGCCGCCGCGCCGGTGCAGAGGCTAGATCTGCCAGACGTGTCGCACGGGTGCGACACCGCGGACGCCTGGTGGTACAGCCCGAACAAGGACGGCGTGTGGCGCGTGCCCATGGACACGCGCTTCGTGCCCGCCAGCACGCCCGCCGTGCAGGACTGGATGAAGGCGCGCCGCGAGGCGGGGGTGCAGGAGCCTACGTTGGCTGAGCTGCTCGAGGGGTTCTTCAAGTGAGTGGAAGCAACCTCGCCGAATAAATCGGACTGAGCGAGATGGGAACAGGTTCTACGCGCGTTTCCCGTGGGATAAATTCGCAGTGAGCGTGCGCGACGGCGGCGTGATCCACCGCGAGCAGCGGCGGCGCGTCCCCGGACTCGATGAGAAGCTGGACGCGCTCCCCCTGCGGAAGCAGCTGAGGCAATACACGCTGCGGCAGGATGTGCCGGCCGCGCTCGTCGAGCCTGCCGCGCGGCTGCTGCTGCGCAAGATCCCCGACCTCCCGCCGCCGCGCGCCGTGCCCGTCCTCGTCATCGAGCCGTTCACCGGCAGCTGGCTTCGGGTGCGTTCCGGCTTCTAATTCTTAGTCTGATTCTAATCCGCTGATATATTCGCTTGTGCTGACGCGCGAAAATCGGTAGTTCACGACGCGCGCAACGACGAGAGCCGACCGGTTCGACTTCGAGCTCGCGTGCAGGAAAGCCGCCAACTCCATCGCGAACGGTGCTAGGCTTGGTGATCTTCTCAAGCCCACGGATAAGAAAACGGCTACGCCGCTGGGCAGAGTCGATGAGGGCGATACCCCCAGCTCGGAGAAGACTTCCGTCCGGACTCGCAGCAGAGACCGTGAACGGACAGTAACATTGGACAATGCGCCTTGATCACTGGGATAGCCGCTTATATATGTAATTGGGCATCTTGAATTGAAGGAGATATAGTCTCTTTGCGCGTGTTGAGAATCGTTCAACATTGAAGAACGTGGCTATATGAAGTGGATACCTACATATCAACAACAGGACCGCCATTCCGCTGAGACCGTTTCCTACGCACTGTACAAGCCTCAGAGATACTTCAGGGTCATGAGCTCTTTACAGGAGCCAATGAGGCTGTCCTGATTTGACTCTGGCGTGACAAGCGACGCGTGACTACGTGGCTGGGGTCGGCCGATCCCTTGCAGAAAAAATGTTGCCGCCGCCGCCGTTGACTCGCTCACCGACCCTGTCGTCGCGCCGATGTCGGACACGCTCAAAGACCTGACGGCGGGCACCGCGGGCGGCATCGCCCAGGTCCTCGTCGGCCAGCCGTTCGATATTTGCAAAGTGGTGCGTCCGCCGCTGCTCAACGCTGCTCACTGCTTATCGCGCCCACCTGGCCTTTGTCTTCTCGTATACTGGGCTTCAATCCGACTCTGAACTCTTACTTGCTTGCTCGCTGCTGCTCTGGACGCTGTTGACGCGCTTTGGAACGTCTTCTGGCTCGCTCGACGCGTTCGCCGACACCAAAAACGCGCTCACGCTGCTGCTGTTGTATCATCTATGGCCTGGCGCTGAATCCGTACTCAATGCGGACGACTATCCTGGTCATCTGCGCCTGCTGCGTGCTTGACGAATATGCTATTTTGCTGCTGGTCATCGCGCACCCAACAGCGAATGCAAACTGCGCCGCCAGGGACCTACCGCGGACTCGCGCACTGCGCCGGCGATATCCTGAAGAACGAGGGGCCGTTGGCATTCTACAAGGCGCGTCTTCGCTGCTTGCAGCTTTCTTATAAACCTCTAATAACTGAACGGAACGCACAGGGTACGCTCTCCCCGCTGCTCGGCATCGGCGCCTGCGTCTCGATCCAATTCGGCGTGCTCGAATGGTTCAAACGCTACTTCGCCGCGCGCAACGCGAACCCGTCCGTCAACGCCCTGGGCAGCGGGCAACTAGCGATCGCCGGCGCCGCGGCGGGGCTGGCGAACAGCGTCGTCTCGGGGCCGGTCGAGCACATCCGCATCCGCCTGCAGACGCAGCGCGAAAAGATATACACGGGCCCCGGCGACGCCGTAAAAAAGATATGGCGGGCGCATGGGATACAGGGCGTGTACAAGGGTCAGGTGCCGACGCTGTGGCGCGAGGGCGTCGCGTATGCGATATACTTCGTCACGTACGAGAAGCTCATGCAGCGCGAGATGCGCGTGCATGCGATGCGCAGGGAGGATGTAAGCCCTGCGAAGGCCGTGCTGTTTGGTGCTGCCGCGGGGTACGCGGTAAGTCCTGTTTTATTCCTTTCCTTCCTTGCTTTGCCTTGCCTCCATGCTCATGCTGACGCGCCGACAGCTATGGGCAGTAATCTACCCCATCGACGTGATCAAGTCGCGCATCCAGACAGACGGCTTCGACGCGGCGAGCGGCCGCAAGTACGGTTCGACGCTCGACTGCCTGCGCCAGGTCTGGCGCGCCGAGGGCGCGCGCGGCTTCCTCCGGGGCCTCGGGCCCACACTCATTCGGTGCGTCCATCCTTCCCCGTTCCTCGCTCTCCACTCATCGCGTTCTGATGCAGTTCGCCGTTTGCAAACGGCGCGACGTTCCTCGGTTTCGAGCTCGCGAGCCGCGCGCTGTACGGCCAGCGATAAAAACGCCCGGCGGCGAAAACCACGTAGAAGACATTAGGTCCACGCTTTACAGTACACGATTTGCGCTTTGCTCTCCTCTCCGCGTTCATTCTTGCGCTTATGCTTATAGACTTCGCTGCTTGCTCGTAATAGATCTGTCAGTGCTAGACTGCATATTCCGCCAGTGGACTTGCAAGACTGCCTTCAAGTTGTCAACGCTCGAGTAGACAAGATCAGATCGCTTCTGTTTGAAGCGCAAATGCGTTCTGCACTGCGCTAACGTCGCTCAGCGAACCGACGTCGACGTTTCGCAGGCTGCTGGTGGTCGTGCGAAGCCTAGCTCTACGGCGCTGTCGGGAGTTGCACCACGATGAAGCCGGTCGTCGCCATCTGGTCTGTGGCCATGATCTCGGCATTCAGAAAGACGATACGAATCGGAATATAGAGTATCGTCTTTGCGACTGCGCAAAGTCATCAACTTGAATTGTTAACTTCCTCAGAATCCGAGTCGGACGCCGGGCAACAACACCACGACCGAGTAGCTGTCTCCGTGGGAGGTCAATGTCGGCGGCCGCGATCACGGTGCTTCGCTACCCGCCAGTGAAACGTGGTGCAAGGCCACGTGAGTCGCCATCGCTGCCAACGTGACCGCCGCTGCGGCTAGCAGCTGCAATACGACATCGGCTTCAGCTTCACCACGCCCAGTTTGCATTGTCTTCTGTGCTTCTCCGCGGCCGGCGGCGGACGAAAAACAACTGGTTCATGGTGCGCCGGCGATTACCACCACTTCACGCTTCGACGACCACCACGACTCCAATGCAATCAGGACGAACCACGCTCTCCCGCCGTGCGTATATAATGGGTTGGGGACTGGGGAGGGGGCGCATCAAGTCGTCGCTTAACGCCCCTCGATCTTTGCACAATCCGTCGCTATACTCTGTACTCGCTGTACATCTCGCCCAACCCACAATTACCATCAACAACACAACCAATATCATCATCGATATGTCGTCCCAGACCAACACTTCTGCCCAGGTCAGTCTTCAGTCGGCATTTGGTGCTGAACTTGAGCTGATGTTCTCTTTTCGCCGTCGCAGAACACCCCCGCGTCTCAGCCCGAGCTCGCTGTAGACACTCTGCCCGCGTCCGGCGGGGCAGCAGACGTCCCGCCTGAGGAACGCGACGTGCAGCTTCCTTCGCCGATATCCCCGTCCGCCCTGGACTTTGGGCTCCGCGAGCCCATGAAGATCGAGATCCAGGTGACTGTGGAGGTCGAAGAGGTGGTAGAGTCGTGCCTCTCCTGCGAGGTATTGGATGACTTCGGTGTCGCACGGCGCGAGACGGTCTGCCGCTGCAGCGGCCCGCGCACCGAGCTCTGAGCTTGAGCACGCCCGTCTCGTCTCGCTGTATTCTGGGCTCGGATGGACCCTTGTTTCCCTTGATTTCGTGGACTATTGCTCATTTCTTTCTTGATGGTTGTACACCTACGCGTTCCTTCAGTGTACTGTACCGTCTAAGGCTGCAACTAATTTAAATATAAGTACACCTCACCGTACTTTATTTAAATTCAGTATGTAATTAGTATTAATTAATTATAACTAGTTATATCTATATCAGATCAAGTAACATTGATGACAAATTATACTCAGTGTATATAACTGATGACTACATTATACATGCTTTTGTAACGATATATCCTGGTCACACAAGGTCCTAGACCTGTTGAAATGCATGCAAAGTGGGGGGCGAAGCAAGAAACCCATTTCGGTCAGAGTATGGCCAAATTGGGAAGGAGGATCCAAGATGTAGCATGACAGATGACTGGTATACCATACATGCTCCTCAAGTATATATATGATTGGTCACTAGAAGCCCCTATAGCTTAGTTTTGGATGCAGTAGTATGCCAGTATACTGCAGAAAATGAGTATGACAACTTATAAGAAGCTTGGCGGTCTTAAGTATCCTCAAGGACCTTCACAAGCATGGCTGGAAGGTCTCAGTGAGGTGCCTTAGCTGTAGAGTTCCTCTCCCTAGCTGCATCTCAGGTGATCTGAACCCTCATCAAGTCAGCATACAGATACAATTAATTATAACTAATTACTCGAAAATACAAATGTCTGTACTCTAATTATATTTATATAGCCTGTTAATTAATTATACTTAGTAAGTAATTAATTTAGTTGCAGCCTTAGTACCGTCGTCCGGTCCTTCTTGTATAACTCACCATCATGATGTAGTTGTAGCCGAAGTCTCCAGCTCGCCTCCATGTACCGAATCCAAGCGTTCGTTTTTCAGAAAGACCTGGTTGCGGTTCAGCATTGGGCAACTGCAAGGTGTAAAGCATCGAATGCCACTCACCATGCAAAGTTTGTTTTGCCCGTGCGGGTCGATTCCAATTCGAGCAAGTCGGCAGAGGTGATAGCCTGGCTGAGAGGTCTATGGGAGGGTGGATTGTCGCGCGCGGCGCGTCCTCGTCCGAGGTATCACGGGAAAACATCCTGCCAGTGGGGCTGCTGCCAGTAATTGCCTGTGAGTACTGTCGAACACACTCATTGCTCATGGCAGGGACGTACTTGGACATGATGCTGTTGAAAGACTGTGTCGCTGAAGTGTGGTCGCCTTGGCCCGTAGGCAACCAGGTCGAGTTCGAGGATAAGGCCCTGAGGCGGCTAAACCGCGCTCGTGTTCACGATCATCAGCTGCTGCCGAGCCCGTAGGAAGACGCAGTGGGTGACATATCGCAACACGCCCTGCAACGCATCTTGGTAGGGGTAAGGACGCGACTCACATGAATAGGAGAGAGCGAAGAACGAGCTCACCTTGTTGTAAGGTACTTCGCAGTACGTACTCAAGCTCCAGCGAGTGCACGGCCGCTCTCACCCCCTGGTGAGCGAAATAACCTGACCTGTCTCCGCAGCCGTGTAGACATCTCAAGCCCTGAGGGTTGAGTATAGAGTGAGACAAGTGAGCCAATAGCACAGAAGCTTGAGCAATAAGGCCGTACTTGTGTAGTTGGCCCGGGCCGCTGTACTGGCATGCATATCGCCTGCATACCCGTCGAGTCCCATGTAAAGACAGGTGGCGACTAATGCACTGCTTGCGCAGTTCCCAACGAGGAAACCGTGGGATAAGGAAGCCTGCAATTATGTGATTCTGTCCATTCTGCGTGCAAGATGATCAGCGCTGAGTCGAGGGTTCGGGGGTGCACGACGAACGGGGCGGTTGAGTGGCGTGCGGTACATATAGCGTAAAGCCTGAGCAAGGGACGACATGGCCCATGGGAGGTAAACGACGAGTCCGTGTCATGGTAGCGTTGGGGAGAGGAAGCTCCAATCGTCGTCCTTATAAGCGCTTCGCTCACCAGTGGCACCAGTTCGTGCGAAGGCAATGCAAGGGCGTCTTTGAGAGCTTGCAGAGACGGCCTATTGTCTCCGAGAAAGATAACCTCTTTGTCTGTGACAGCGTCGAGAGAATGCGAACAAAGGCAGATGCGCGATAAGCTTGGCATCGACGCCACCTCCAGAGGAAGTGAGTCAAGTGTCCTGGCAGGCGCTGGTTGACGACATCAATGAATGCAAGAGCGCGATATTTCAAGCGATGAGAGGATAAGAGATGAGAAGTGAATACTTGGTCGGAGTTGCATCTGTAGCCAACGGGCGTCGACAAAGAGACAGAAGTCAGGCCGAGTCAAAGTTCCTTCCAAACGAGTGAAGACTGATTATACCAGCTAGTATACAGTACAGAAGACGTCCGCGCCGCAAGCCCTAAGTAGGAATCGTCGCCCGTCACACCAAAGCCATAATCTACAATATACACAATCGAAGAGGTCGAAGCGTCAATATGATATCCAAACCATACACCAAATCCAATCCTATAACGGGAAGGGCGCGCTCAGCGACACTTGCCGCTGGAGCAAGTCTTGCCCTTCGGGCACGCGTTGCCGCACCTACAATCGCGGAAGGACAAAAGTCAGCAACAGTGAAGCAAGTGGGACAATGGGAGTAAAAGTGAGACGCACGAGCCGCAATTGTCGCAGTCGCTGCTGAACTCGGACGAGGCCTTGCAGCGCCCGCCGCAGCACGTCTTGCCGTTGGTGCACTTGGTACCGCACGAGCCGCAGTTGTTGTTGTCCGAGAGGAAGTCGCTGGGCGCCTTGCAGCCCCCGGCGCAGCAGTCCTTGCCCGCGGGACACTTGTTGCCGCAACTTTAAAGTGGACGTGATGAGTCTATGCAGCAAGGAGGAAGAGGGAAGAGGAAGACGCACCTGCCGCAGTTGTTGCAGTCGTTGTGCTCGGAGGCGGCCTTGCACTCGCCCTGGCAGCAGCTCTTGCCGTTCGTGCACTTGTTGCCGCAGCGCCCGCAGTTGTTCGAGTCCGAGTCGAAGAGCGAGGACGACTTGCACTCGCCGCCGCAGCATGTCTTGCCCGCGCCGCACTTGTTGCCACATCTGTAGACGAAGTCAGCAATGGGCGCGCAGCGGAGAGGAGGGAGAGAGAGGAAGACGTACGAGCCGCAGTTGTTCGCGTCCGAGTCGAAGAGCGAGGACGATTTGCACTGTCCGCCGCAGCACGTCTTGCCAGCGCCGCACTTGTTGCCGCACCTAGACAAAGGGGAAAGACGAAGCCGCGTCAGCAAACTGCCCCACCCGCGCAAGGAGCATGAGCACTCACGAGCCGCAATTATTGTTGTCGCTCGAGAAGTCTGATGAGCTCTTGCACGAGCCACCACAGCAGCTCTTGCCTCCCGTGCACTTGTTGCCGCACGAGCCGCAGTTGTCGCAGTCGCTGTCGAAGGCGGAGGACGACTTGCACTTGCCGCCGCAGCACGACTGGCCGTTGGGGCACTTGGTACCGCACGCGCCGCAGTTGTTCGAGTCGCTCGCGAAATCCGAGCTGGACTTGCACTGGCCGCCGCAGCACGACTTGCCGAGGCCGCACTTGTTGCCGCACCTACAAGGACAGAAGTGAGCGACGCGAAGAGAAGACGGCGAGAAGAAACAAGACGTACGAGCCGCAGTTGTTCGAGTCCGACTGGAAGAGCGAGCTCGACTTGCACTGTCCACCGCAGCACGTCTTGCCCGCGCCGCACTTGTTACCGCACCTAGAGAAACGCCGGGGCCACGTTAGCGGAAAGGTTCGAGAACCACGATGAAGAAGGACGCACGATCCGCAGTTATCATTGTCGCTCGAGAAGTCAGACGAGCCCTTGCACTGTCCGCCACAGCAGCTCTTGCCACCCGTGCACTTGTTTCCGCACGCGCCGCAATTGTCGCAGTCGCCGGCGGCGTCGATGCACCCGCCGCCACAGCAAATCTTTCCGGACGGGCAGCTGCGCCCGCACGCGCCGCAGTTGCTCGGGTCCGTCTGCAAGCTCTTGCACGAGCCACCTGTTCGAGTCGCTAGCCGTCAGCGCGCGGAAGGGGAGCGATGCAGAGAAGAAGACGGACCGCAGCAAGTCTTGCCGGAAGCACAAGCGGTGGTGCACGAGCCACAGTGCGAGTTGGTGTTGCTCAAGTCGTAGCAGAGGCCGGAGCAGAACGTCAGGTTGCTGCAAATGGCGGCGTCAGACACTCTGTTGCGAGGGATGAAGATGTAAGGACGTACGGGCAGCTGCACTTTTGGCTGGGAAGGGGGGCACTGTCGACGGAAGCGGTCAGCCCGCGGCGCGAAGACGAGGGAGGAGAGAGGGCGACGTACGCGGGGCAAGTCTGGGTACGCTTCTCCTCGGCGAGTTTTGTGCGGCGCACGAGCTCCTCGCGCGTGAGCTGACGGCTGCGCAGCACCTCCGCCGCGCTCGTCACGGCCGTCGGGCCGCGGTGGTGCAGCGCCTTCCCGGCGTGGCCGTTGCCGAGGTGTCCGTGTGCAGCGAGAAGGAGAGTAGAGAAGAGGAAAACGATGGTGAGGAGCGGTGAGAAGCGGGGCATAGTTATCGTTGTCGTGGGCGTGAGAAGGAAAGAACAGGAAGGCGTCTGAAGGACGACTGATGAGACGCCGCATGGGCCCGCCGCATTTTAAAGCGCTCGCCAGGCTTAGCGGTCAAAGCAAGCGAGCAAGCTGGATGGGCATAGTACCAAACTCGAGGCCAATGCCAGCGAGCTCGGCGGCTAGCTCCGGCTTCGAGGGGACAAGACGGTGATGGCTTTGGCCCCGGACTTGGACCCCGCCCGCCATGCAGGTCCATTTCGTGGGCTCGAGAGCGGCCGTACGACGAGAACAACAGTCTAAATGATCAAAGCCAACAGTTTGCGCGGGGATAGGCGCAAAAAAATGGGCGATCGTCCTCGGTTAGACACCGGCCAGCCAACGAGAGACGGATCGGCAGAGCGACAGGGGGATAGGCAGAGATCGTCAAAGCTAGTGTAGGCCGTGCCTCTGATCCTCCTTTTCCAAACCAGTGTCGCTGAGGAGTAGCGTGGGCGAGCTTGAAGGCCGGACCCGGACCATGCACGCTGAGCTCCGACGCGCGACCCAGCGTAGTCTGAGCCCCGGGATGTTGATGCAGTCCACCGCAGATGGATGATATATGCCATAAAATTCTCGTAAGATGAGTGCTGCAGTCTTCAGCTAGCAATGCGGGCGCCGTGTGCGACAATGATGCCGTGGTCAAAGCATGGCTCTTGGTTCAATCTGGCTGCGTCATCCTTGGGTCTGGCCATTGCGCGCACGCTCCAGGCACACATTCAGAGCCATAATTGCGTAGAACGGGCGTAGGCAAGGCAGGGGTCGTCGATTTAGTCCAGGAGGTGCAGGACGCGAAGAAGAAGGACGGTCTGTCGGACTTTCAACCTTCTTCCATATCGGGTTTGACAGGTGGCCAGTTTTGGGCGATCCCCTACCCTGGCCTGGCTCTGAACTTCACGCATAAGGAAAGCAGATGCGTTCTTTCTCCTTTCGCGTATTTCTGGAGCTTCCGGATCTACTACACGGACATGATGTCTTTGGACCGCCGATAACGCCGCTGCGGCGCTGTAACTCGTGATTGCTGGATCACCGGCCGGGAACGTGCTGACGGCAGGCGCGCGGTGCCATGAGCTGCTCTCTTTCTCGTTCAACTTCGACGCTGGCCCCGACCCATGGGCGTTATGCTTTCCATCCTGCGCGCGCTGGTCGGCGCGTCCCCCGCGCGCCCCGTTCTGCACTTCGGCGGCCACGACGCGGTCATCAAGCCGCGCGGCGCTGACGCCGTGAGCCTCGAAGAATTTATCAAGACGCGGGTACCGAGCCTGCTGGAGCCCTACAAGCCTGCTTGGTGGCTACCCACGTATGTACATTGACATATTTGATCATTTTTGCTGCTCACGAGGCTGCAGCGGACATGGGCAGACGGTGTACTGTGTAGTTGGCGACTTTACCAAGGAGGACCATGTTAAATATGAGCGGTATGCAGGCTCTAGCTTATTTGATGATATTACGGTGCTTAAGATGAACTCTAAGGAAGTTTCTACGCCTTGCCGACGGCGGCACTGTGTGCGTTTCCTACCCCATATTTATTAGTCATATCTAAATCATACATTGCACAGTGGAATGGACTTTACGCTCGGCCACGAGAAACTTCCCGAAGACGCGCCGATAATTGTGGTGAAGCACGGACTAACTGGAGGTGAGTGTATCTCTCAAGAACAAAACGCGCTGACCCGACCACCTATCAAAGGATCATACGAAAGCTATGTCCGCGCAATTCTGGCACGCGCCTGCACGGCCGTTGAGGACGGTGGCTTGGGAATGCGTGCCGTGGTCTGCAACTTCCGAGGATGTGCGTTGGGAGCCAATTTCATTTCTCTGTGGCCGACTCGAATTCCTTTCTGTAGGCGCCGGGACTCCAATTACCACTGCGCAGTTCTACAGCGCCGGGCACACCGACGACTTGCGTACGGAAGTGTCATTCGTGCGGCATCTCTACCCGAAGGCTCCGCTCTTCGGCATGGGCTTCTCACTCGGGGCGAACGTCGTAACGCGATACCTCGCAGAGGATGGCGAGCGTTCCCTCCTTGCTGCTGGACTTGTCCTGGCCTGCGTGCGTCTCGATCTATCTCTCCCTCACACCAATTTCCCGTTCTGATGCGCGCGCAATCGTAGCCATGGGACCTGTTGGACAACTCCAAGCAGTGAGTTGACCGTCTCGCATTCGTGTGTTCGTTTCATGTCTCATGCATGGTGCAGCTTGCATTCGGGGCTGATCTCGAAGCACGTCTACTCCAAGGCGATGGCGCGCAACCTCATCAACGTCTTCCGGCGGCACACCGCCACCTTCCAATCTTTGCCACCCTCCCCGCAGCTCGAGCACCTCAAAGCGCAAGGCACGCTCGACAAGGTACGCCATCTCATCCCTCCCCGCCGGGCCTTTACTGATCTGCACACTCGCACTGTAGGTCATGGACGACAAATGGGCCAAAGGCAGAACGGTGGAAGAAGTAGACGCCGTGATGGTGTGCAACCTGGGCGGGTCCTTCGCGCCGCACGGGCCGTTCCCCTTCCGCAGCGCGCCCGAGTACTACGTCTGGGCGAGCAGCCACCACGTCCTCCCCTCCGTGCGCGTGCCGCTGCTCGCGCTCAACGCCGCGGACGACCCCGTCGTGCGGACCATCCCAACGGACTGCGGCGCGAACCCGTATGTGTGCGTCGCGACGACGCACTGCGGCGGCCATCTCGGCTGGTTCGAGGATAGCGGGCGGCGCTGGGTCGTGCGGCCTGCGCTGGAGTGGCTGCGGGCCGTCAGGGATGAGCTTGCGGGGGAGAGACAGGGAAGGCAGCTGGTGCGCAGTGAGGAGGATGGGATGATGCGCGAGGAGGGCAGGGAGCATATTGGATGGCGCGTGTTGAAGGATGGCGAGGTCGTCGTTGCCGCGGAGGGCGCGACGGGCCTTGTTGCGGGCCTGTGAGTCGCATGTCGGTTATAGAGACATGATGGATGCTGCTTGCTCCGTGTCGCGGCCTCGGCGGCGCGCAGCCGTTTCGGCAGCGTGTGTGTGTGTGTGGGCTCCTGGCCGCTTTCTTTGGACGCCGGTCGCCGCCGTGAACGATAACTGACTGCTGAGTGAGGGGAATCGTCAATGCGTTCTCAAATGATGTTGAGATTGATAACCACTGTCCCACAGAGCTTTTCGGCAACATTGCTATATCGTCTTAATTACCGGACCTGCCACTGGATGAGACCTCTTATCGTAGTAGTAGTAGTAGTATTCGTGTCGTAGATCACCGGAGTAACTAACCCTCGGAATTCCGGAGATTTGACGTCTCTCGTGCCTGATTACTTGTTTGCAGGCGACGATTGCGACAGAGGAGCTCGATCATGCAGCACTATGCCCGACCTCTCACTATACAAACATAATCTTCGGGGGATTTGCACGGATTGTCCATTTCCCTCAGATTTTCCCGCTGTTGCACGACCGGGGAGATCTGAAGGGTCCTAGAATTTGCCGGTATACAATGATTTGTAATAATTCAAGCAAGGCGTGGCAAGAGTATAAATCCTCTGTCGACACGACTGTTCTTCCACTGTCCTGAGCCGACGCACGGTGCCACCCAGTGATCATGTGTCCCAAGAATTGCAAATGGGTTATCGGGGCTGACTCCTGCTGACGCGGTTGTAGCCTCTGATCAGAGGCCGCGGGGCGGTTGTAGCCTCTCATAACCGCTGATCAGCAAGCGTCAGCCCGAAAATGGCATATAACCAGTGATAACCCACTCTCGGCGAGTGATCAGCACATATCGGGACCTATGTGGAGCTATCGCAATGCCCTCAGAGCAGTTCATTTATCCTGGTGCATAACATCTATGGTATCACGTGACTCCGTTTGTGGATACTGAATTTGACGTTCCCCACGCGTATGCAATACCTCACTGCAACGCTGCGCACGGACCAGGTTCTAACAGCCGTCGGTCGCGCTTAAAACATGAGCGAATGGAAGGCCCCTCGGGAGGGACCAACCCCACACAAGCGCGCGTGGGGCTGCGGCTCCAACGCTGATGAAGCCCACTCAAGACTCAAACATGACATTAATACTACATAAGTGTAATGAATATTAGACGCAGTAGGTTACAAGTTGGCCTGTATGAAAGGTACATAAGTAAAGTAAGTAAGTGCGGGTGTAGAGAGCAGTGTAGAAAGACATGAGTAGCGCGTGCCGCTGCTCCAGTACTTTTCATTGCCTGCGGTGGGGCGGGTTATCAGACTGATCAGAGAGTCAGCACGATCAGCACGATCAGGGCGATAACCACCGGTCGTTTCTGAGCTACTGTTACCACAGTGCGTCAGGTCTGAGGATCCTATCCGTCCTGATCACTGCCTATCCCTAACGATATCCCACTTGCAATTCTTGGGACATGAGATCTCCATCGGCATTGGCAGGCAGCCACCATCACAAGCTGCGCAAAAGCAAAAGCAAGCGAGGATCAATTAAAGGAAGCAGAGAATCGATCCGAAGCACGACAAGACCGCTCCGAGTCCGGGGTGCTGTCAGGTGTCCGTCGTCATAAGTAAGTTGTTTCCCACTGGCAGCCCGCGTCCACTCCCGGAAATCGCCACTCCGGCGCCTAGGTATGTATGTATGTATGTAGGCAAACTTGCGTCAAGATCGACGATGGTCACGGTCAAGCTGAAGCAGCCCGCCCGAGAGTCAATTGACAGAACTTCAAGGCGAAACTGCGGGGAGCGGGGAGCGGGGCGTGCGCTCCGCGGTAGAGCTTCGAGCGGGGCGCCAGTGTCACAGAGTAAACAAATGGCAGGCGGTGAGATGTCCATAAAGGACACCGGTCGCTGGACTCGGACGCGCCGGCGATCGGATATGGTGGGCCAGCACTGCAGCTTCACTCTGAGAGCTCCGAGGCGTCGATCAGGCAGCAGGCAGAAAGCATTCAAAGAGTAAAGAGTAACAGTAAGCGGGCGAGCTTCAAGTTTAAGCTTGGAAGGCAAAGGCGGAAATTGAGCTGCCAGTGGAGACCAGTCTGGAGAAGTAAAGTCGTTTGCAGAAAGGGCGAACCGGCGTCGTCCACTGTGACTCGCGAAACATGCACTGCGCAAGCTGACCAAGCTGTTGCCTGGCGACTGTGCATGCGCACTGAATGAAGGATCTATGTATGCGACCGGGAGGAGGCGAAGCGCGCGAAGACTCGCAGCGTCATGATCATTCAATTGTTTCCTTTCCCGCGTCGCGTCCAGTCCAGTCGAGTGCCGGGTAGTGGTACGGCAGGTTGACTCCGTCGAGTGTATCTATCTGATCAGGTCGTGTCGTACGCATGCAATGGACCAAGAGAATGGGAAAACAAAGCTCAACAGGCTTTGCGGCTGAGTCGGAACTTCATGCTATACGGGACTAGTACTGGACCATTATAATGGGCATTGGGAGATCGCGCACTGCGCAGCGACCGTGGCGCCGAGTCGTCGTTGGTAAATGGCATCAATCAATCTTCGTCGCTCGTTCGTCGTACGCTACATTTGCTCTCGCTACATCGTCCATCGTCCATCGCGTTTCCTGTCAGCCCTGCACGACGGACTGGTTGAGCTATCTTGTTCGCACAGGACGCTGGGCAATGCACATACCATTTAACCCCCCAGTGATAGACGGTATGTACGTCCCTGCTTTATGATTTATGCCCCCTCGGGTGCCTCGAAGGCGCTGAATGATTTCTCTTCGCGGCCGTCGAGCCTGTCACGCGTCAGCGCAAGCACTGAGCAGGCGAGGCGGGAGATATATGGGCGATGGGCGGGCTCACCAGCTGCTGCAGAACGCACACCGCACAGCCTACCGCACATCATCATCATCATCAGCAGCAGCCCGCACCGCGCGCCGACGCACCTTCTCGCTCACGCTCTTGCGACAATACGCGCAGCGCACCGTATGCTTGATGATCGAGTTCTTGCTGAGCGCGCCGTACAGCTGCGCGACGAGGTACAGCACGAGGCCCAGGACGCCGAAGCCGACGACGCGGTCGAGGAAGACGCCCCAGGCGAGCGTGACGGCGCCGTCGTCCGCGGCCTGCTGCAGCGTGTTGTAGCGCGGGCCGTGCGGGCCGGAGCGCAGCACGGCGAACTTGGCCTCGAGGTTGCGGTTCATGAAGGGCAGCAGGGCGAGCGGCGGGAGGAGGATGTCTGAGACGAGCGAGTTGACTACTGCTGTGAATGAGGATGCGATCCTAGGGGCCGAGCATTAGCGAGGTGCAAGGCGGCAGAGGGAGGCGGGCAGACGCACATGAGACCGACTGCGACCTCGAGGACATTATCGCGGCCCAGGAAGTCCTGGAAGCCGCTCCAGAAGCCGCGGGCGCTGCGTATGATGGCGCTGGGCGCGTGCACGAGGCGCTCCTCCAGCTCAGACCGGTCGTGCCAGTGGTGCTCGCGTTCGGCCATCCCTGCTGTTGGGGAGGGAAGGAAGTTGCGCAACGGGAGAAGTCGGCCGATCATACGTCATCCCGGGCGCCGGCGCTTCTTTGCACAAAGGACGTCGGGAGACGCCCGTGTTTTTCTCTTTTTAACCTTGCACGCGTTGCCTCTTTGCCAGTGACCACGACCGCCGACTTGTCTTGTGCGCGGCCTCGTTCTCGCAGCATATAACCGCCTCCGCCTTCCTCTTTTCGCCACCGTCGCCATGAACTTGCCGGTCTCGGTCGTGCCCAGCGTACGCCCCGTCCACTCCCCGCGTGTAACCGGTCGCTGACCCGACCCCCGCCTCAGCCAACATTCGCCGGGCTGGCGCTGTCCGAGCTCTTCGCGCCGCACACGGACGGCGGGCGGCACGCGGTGTGCCGGGTGTGCAAGGCGCTCGTGACGCCCAGCACGACGGCGTGCACGTTCCACATGCTCGAGTTCCACCGCGTCGACATGTCCGCCTCGCCCTCCACGCGCTGTTAGTCTCAGTCTAGACAACGAACGACCCTGCGATCGATCTATTTATGCAACGCCACCGAACGAATGAATTGAATTGAATCGCTGCTCCTTGCTTGCCATGTATCTCTTGCTATCTCCTGTTTCTCTGGTTGTCTTGTCTTGTCGTCGTCGCTCTTACTTCCTTACTTAGTGGTCAAGTAATGCCCGAATAGAATGTACTGTACCGTATCCCACGCCCGAGTCTGACTCGGTCGCATTGACGCCGTCTCTTCTTCTTCGGGATCGATGATCCCGCGCGGCGCCCAAAGAGGCTGCATCGCGCGCTTCGCTCAATTCGCCTCCTCCTTCATTCATTCATTTGCCACGAGACACGTTGTCGAGTCTCGACCCGCATCGTCGCTCTCGCCCTGCGCGGCCTGACCGGCGACGATGACGCTGACGATGACACATCCACGGCGTGCAAGGCGCCGGGCTTGGTCAGCCCGCTGCCAATGCAACGCGGGTTCGTTCTCCGCATCGCGCCATGTTTCGCGACGCTCACTCACCCCACGGCGCTGGAAGCTGGAAGCTCCACGCTTCTCGACGCCGTGCGCGCCGGTTCGCCTTTTCCGGAAACGATCTTTCCGCCTCGCCCGTTTACTGTGCTTTGCTCGACGAGCTCTTGAAGCTGCTTGCTCGACGAGCTCTTGACGAGTCGCTACAGTATCTCTCCATGGATCTACCCCTCGTCTACAAGTACATACAGTACTTACCTTGACGGACAGCTCACCGCCGGTTTACGCTGCTGTCGACATTGACACTGACACTGACACTGGCGCCCCGGCCAATCTCGAAGCTCTGGCGCGGAGCGCCCTCCCCGCTCCCCGCTCCCCGCAGTTTGGCTGCTGGCCAAGTCCTGTTATGATCAATTGACTCTTGCAACTCGGGCGGGCTGCTTACTATCTTGGCGCCCGCCGTCTCGCCGGACACGATTTCCTGGATTCAGACTGCTGCCAGTGCAGCTCAGACTTCCAGTGAGCGCCCGCGCCCGGTCCTGTCGAGTCGTGCTTGCTCCTCAGTACCGCCGGACGCCCCACGGATATATATTATCTCATTTATGATCACCGTGACGTGCACCGGCGTGCGTCCTCGCATAGTAATCATATGCATTGGTCACTCTGCTGAGCTGAAACGCGCTAATAGCCTCCGCACATGACTTACTTCCTGCCGAGTCCGAGTCGCTCATTGAATGATGTGCCACGGTGCGCAGATATCCGAGTCTTGCTTGTCGTCTCGTCCACGTCGCCGCCTTCACCCAATCAGCACAACTGAATTGAATGCCCCGGGCGCGTCGAATATGCGTCATCTATTCTATCCTCCGAGACCTTCATGGGCACGCGTCGTTGTGCCGTTGTGCCCTTGTTCACGCCGCTCCCCTCGCGGTCCACAGGAGCGCAGCGGCTTCCTAGTCTTTCTTTCCCTCGTTGTTCGTTGTGCTGTGCTCTTTGTGACTTGTCTGAGCGGACCAGTGCTTTGTTCGTCCGCATCCTGGCGGTTATAAGGACCGCGCCGGCCAGGTGCGTTCCAACTCATCTCGACGCACTTTACTCGCCTCTCCAACACTGCCTACGATACCGCATGCTAATTGCATCTCACCTCGCCCTCCAACGAGCTATACGCACCCCACGCCACCGCAGTTCGTACAAGTCAGCATGTGCTACTAGCACTGACCGGCGGCGGCGGCGCCAGTTTTCCGAAGTCCCGTGACACTTCAAGTTCGGACGGCACACTGGCAGAGACGATGGCATACATACTGAAGTTCAGCAGGCAGCCACTGTGCACGTCTCTCACGCGGCTGCGAGTCTGGGGCACTGCGCAATGAGGCTCACTGGTGGGAGCTTTTGCCAGTTCGCGGAGACGAAGCTCGTATTCGTGGACCGAATCTTTCACGCAGCCGGCTGGGAGAACGTCACTTCGACTCGAGGGGCGCTCGGACGAGCTGCACCGAGCCTCAAGAGGTTTTGCGCGTTGACTCTCAGTCAAGCTGCCCGTGCTCGCCCGGGAGACGAAGCTCGTGGACCGACTCGCGAGTGAGATGCTGTCACGCCGCGGCCGTCTGGGAGAACATTCGACTCGAGGGGCGCTTGGACGAGCTGCACCGAGCCTCAAGAGATTCTGCGCGTTGACTCTCAGTCAAGCTGCCCGTGCTCGCCCGGGAGACGAAGCTCGTGGACCGACTCGCGAGTTAGAATCTTTCGCGCCGCGGCCGGCTGGGAGAACATTCGACTGGCCAAGGGAGGCGCTCGGACGACTTGCACCGAGCGTCAAGAGGTTTTGCGTGTTGACTCTCATTCGAGGCTACCCGTGCTCGCCCGGGAGACGGAGATCGTATTCGTGGACCGACTGGACCGAGTCAGAAGCTTTCACGCCGCGGCCGGCTGGGAGGACCTTCGACTCGAGAAAGGCGCTTGGACGACCTGCACCGAGGCTCACTGGTGGGAGGTTTTGCGCGTTGACTCTCATTCGAGGCTGCCAGTGCTCGCGGTGGACCGACTCGCCAGAAGCTTTCAGGCAAACGCGGCCGCGAGAACTACCGACTTGAGGAATTCATGGACCATCGGGGGGCGCGGCACCAAATTCACGCTTTGGTATCACCAATGACCAGTACTGTGCGTCCGCCCGGGTTGACGTTTGACGTTCCAGTGAACTGCTGCATGCCGCTCGTTTCTCCCGGGCCGAATCCGAGTCGTCGAAATTCAGAGCCCATGCCTCATGCGCACATGCACCTGTACCTCTGCGTCTCCGCGGCGCACTCAGAGCCGAGTCTTGCCGTCCGATACGGCGGGCACGGTCCAAGCGCACTCTGGTCTTTGGTCTTTGTGTCCCCCCGCTAGGACGGGCCAACGCGACTTGTTGTGCGCGGGCGCTGCGCTTCGTACCACGGTGAGACCTGGCGTATAAAGTGCTGCCCGCCGGAGAGGGGGGGAGCACATCGCAACGCCAGCCTTCACGCACTCATCCTCACCTCTCTCCCTCTATCCAACCAGTCAACTCTCAAACCAAACCAAAGCTCACAATGTCCAACACCAACAACGTGACCTACCCAACCTCCAACGCGCGCAACGGCCAAACCTCCACCCCGTCCTTCGCATTCGTCGCGCCGCACACGCATCCAACCGCCTACTGCTTCCACTGCACCCAATACGAGATCCGCAACAGACAGCCCGCATTTGTCGCCGCGCAGTATCGGTGCTACGACGCGGCGTGCTGCGCGGGCGGGATGGTGTTCGTGTGCGGGGATGTGTATGCGTGGAGGAAGCATATGAAGGACCGGCATGGGGTTGTCGTTTAGTGTGGCACGGTGCCAGATTTAATTGGGACTCTGACTACTACTAAACCACATGTACCGTATTGGATATCTAAGACTGGGATATGATACTCAGCGAGTAGTTTCTCTGAATGTGAACGGTGCTGGAATACTTGTTGCATCTATGTTCCGACTCGGAGGAACAGTTCCGCCAGTGTACACTGTACACTGTAC
This sequence comes from Auricularia sp. M13, assembly GCA_037042915.1. NCBI lineage: Eukaryota > Fungi > Basidiomycota > Agaricomycetes > Auriculariales > Auriculariaceae > Auricularia > Auricularia sp. M13. Next base: position 396,864 of record CM073201.1, read on the forward strand.
AGTTTGCATCGTGACTGCCCGGATACAACGCCCGAGCACAAAGCGGTGAAGGTTTTCCTCCAGCGCCACGTTGTGATCCGTGAGCAATGCCCAATCGTCGAAGTCTCACCCAGTCTGAGTCTCGGGGAATCTGCACCTCGGCTAATTGAAATATTTGCAGATGTTTGTTTCTTGATTCTTGATCAAGCTCGGGTTGCATCGGCCGACGCGCCTCTTCATCTTGGACCGCGACCACGGCAACGCACCTGCATGCGCCGCCCGTACTTACTGTGCAGGCTGCGTTCCCTCCTCCGCGCCAGTCCGATCGTTGTCAACACTTTTCAGGGGCGCGCAATCGTGCCCCATCGGCAACTCCGTCTAGGAGTGCCCGTTTCATCCTTGCGCACGCGCAGGCTCTGTTCTAGCTCTATTTCATTGCTCGCGCATAGGGACTTATCACCTGTTTTTCGGCGCGCTTGTCCCCAGAAAAGCTTGAGCTCTTGAAACTCGCAGGACAATTCTGTGTTCTGCTATGTGTGCAGTGGATTCCTCTGGCATCGTCTGAACCTGCTGTCACACACCCCATTCCGCATCGAATTTTGGCATTGGTTTTAATCTGTGCCATCTGGCCATGCCGCGCTCTGTGTCTTATCCCTCTGCGCTTTGACGACTGCGACTTTCCGGTTTCAGTCTCGGAATCTTTGCTCAATTCGCGACTACAATGGAGCGTCCCTCATTCAGCTGCCCTGGATGTGCGTTTCACATTCCCGGGCTATGGGATTGTCGCGCACGGCCGTGTCGTCCGGACATGCCAGGGACCGTCGGCAGATTTTCTACGTATACGGCGAAGATCGACATCGAGCGGCTTCCACTTTTCCGCTTTGGTTCGAATGGACTCGAGCACCAAGCGCCAGGAACGATTGACCTTCCACCTGCCACCCTGGGAGCTTGCATTTTAATTGACCGAGTGACGCTCAGGCTGGCGGACCCGCCGGCCTACCCTCAAGCGCTCTCGCCGATCGCTACCATATGAGGTCAGAAATGACTTCGACACGCACGCACGCCCTGCGGTGATCTCAGGCTCAATTCGCGAGGAACAGTATAAATAGTGATACCCCTCCAGAGTCCAGTGGCTCAAATCATTGCACACTCCACGTCCAACATGCCCTCGTCCCTCATGCATTTCGCATCTTTTGCCCTAGTCGCATCTCTGCTGGCTACTGCGGGTGCCGCTCCGACTCCGCAGGTCTGTGGGCGTGGATCTATCGGAGGTGGTAGCCTGTGTAAATGCGGCGTGGCGAATGAGAGTCGGGGCCTGCCTGTGGTGCGTCTGATCTCGGCCTCGGCTTGAGATGGTCTTTAGACTCTTCTCATCTTTGCGGGATACGCAGGCCGATGGGAACTTCAAAGTGGAGTGCTGAATCAGGACCTGAAGTTGATGTGTTCGTTACTTGTTTTCATCGCGTTACCGTTGATGTAATGTTTCCTCTGCCTGCACCTAGTCTTCTTGGCATATTTTACAGAGGAAGACAATCATTTAACCTCCTCCTCAAGACTGCTGGCCGTGGAATTGCACGGAATAGCTCTCTCTCACGTGCGCATGTTGCCTTTCTCTCTTATAGCATGTGTTACTGGCTCCGCTATAAAGAGAACATCATTTGAACCCAGCTGCTCCCTCTTGTTTCCGACGCCCGGGCCGCCATGAACGCGCACAACCGCTCGTCTCTGCCTGTGGAACTGGTCAGCATGATCCTGGCCTACTTTGACATTGGATTGCTTATCCTGGGTGCTACACTTCCGGGGCCACAATTCCTTCTGAAGTGATGGATTTTCCCCTGTCAAGTTGTATGAATCAGAAAGGGGAGTTCACGACGATATTGTGATTCTCGCACTTGAAGCCACTGGGGACTCCTGGACTTGTTACCTCAGCCCCGTCTTCGAACCCTCACATGCAGCTCCTCCTCAACTCGCACATCGCACGCTATATGCGCTATACGACAAAAGATGCCGCATGCGCTCTCTCTCTCTCCATGAAGCAAAGGCCGACGCGTCCATCACTCAACGCTTCTCGTGTGGACGTTGCGCTTCGAACCACCTTGGGGAGGGATAAAGTGCGGGCCGTGGGCAAGGGGTGCCTCACTATCATCTCTCATCCATCACCCGCCCTCGCACACACCATGACACACTCGAACAGCATCGCGTACCCGACGTCCAACACTCGCAGGGGGGGGACGAGCACACCGGCATTCACAGTACTCGTGCCGCATTACCATGCCAAGGCCTACTGCTTTCACTGCGCCCAGTACGACATCCGCAACGGACAGCCCTTTGTCGCGGCGCAGTACCGCTGCTACGACGCGTCGTGCTGCGCGGATGGAAATATCTTCGCGTGCGGCGACGTCTACACGTGGAAGAACCACATGAAGGATGTGCACTAGGGCTTTGTGTCGCCTCAATGTTTAGAAACATGTTTGTAAACATGGTGTTTAAAACGTGTTTTAAACGGGTGGTCCTCAAACCCACCTGTTTAGAAACCTCGGAGGCTTTTGAAAAGGCTCCGGATTATCGGACAGAGACTGGCTCAGGACCCTGGGAGTTACTGTCAGACCTTCCCCTTAATGTCAAGCTTTGAAGCAGGCTGGCTACAGACAGTGATGGCCTGCCAGTCACCAGCACCTGAATAGGACAGACTGATCAGAGCACCTACCCATCTCCCCTTGTCACCAATTGGAGAAAATAGTTTGCTAAGACGCCTGAGTGATGTAGAGTAGTCCATACCCTACTGCTACAAGTGAGAAGGGAAGGATTGACCATGGCAGTCGAGTGTTGTAGCATTATGCCTCCGGTAGTTTCTAAACATGTTTGTAAACACCGGCAGTTTCCGGTAAACCGTTTAAAACGTGTTTACAAGTCAGCCGGAATTCTACACAAAGCCCTAATGTGCACGGAGTCGATGTCTGAAGCCTGGACTTTCACATATCATTATTACTGTAATAAACCCTGTACTCATATGACGTCTTGTTTTGGCACTGAACAGTGCTCCAGTACGGTCTAGTGTAGCCGGAGTCCGGTTCGCGAACCTCCGAACCCCCGAACCGAACCCGAACCGAACCGAGGTTCGTGCTGGTTCAGGTTCAGGTTCAGTGCCAAGCCGAACCTCGTCTGAACCGTGTTCAAACCGAACCGAACCTGCGAACCTCCTCCTATATAAAGCTCAGACATCTCAACTTTTGTTGGCTTAGAGACCACCTTTGTCCCAGTTCTGCTTATGTAACATGTATATCAGCTCTACGAAGGTGTCTATCAAACCTTAGGCATTGTTGGCAAGGAGTTGAGGAGGCAATCAGATGACATAATACATTCCCACAATGTGATATGCAAGCTTGCAGCTCTAAAATCAGGCTCTGCAAGACCTTATAACATTAACAGAGAGTCATAATCATGAATTATGATCAACCACCATCCATATGTGCTTCATACTAGTATTTAAAGTATCTATTTATGATTATATAGTGTGTTCAAGGTTCGAACCCCGAACCGAACCCGAACCGAACCCCAGGTTCGGGTTTGATGGTTCGGGACCAGGTTCGGTTCGAGGTTCGGAAAAATTGCCGCCGAACCGCACCGAACCGAACATCGGCTACACTAGTACGGTCTCTTTAACTTGTGCAATGTATGATTGCATGTACGGTTCGCACTGGCACAATTCCAGAATAGCAGCTCCGGCAATTGCGGTACTTAAAGGAGAATTCCCTCAAGCATACGGTTGAGGGAAGCCACGCTCATATGGACAACGCTCAATCATTGAAGTTTCGAGCAGAGCTCCCACCAGGACAAATATTTACAGATGTGTATCATGATGAAGCGCGGGTTCGCTCGGCCGACGGCCCGCCGGAGCTGCTTTTGACCTGTGACCACGACAACTGGCTCTGTGCGCCCCTGCTCATCGCACTCCGATGTACTGCGCGTTCCCATATTCTAAAATTTGCATACGAGCGTGCGTCGCTCATCAAGAATCAAGCCGCGGCATTCCATCGACCTACTTGCAGAGCATCCGTAGCTATCGAATACCTGGACTAGTGCATACTGGGAGGCTTCGTCTAGGCTTCACGCGTCTCGTCGACATGGTGCTTCTGCGCTCGTAGTCCCTATTGAATCGTACCCGCTGGACACGCAGTCCTATTTCCGCGTCTCTGTCTCGGATGTTGGGCTCTGCCGGCGGTGGACGCGGACTATAAGGAGGCCAAGACAGCTAAAATTCATCCTTCTAAACCTGACCTGTGGCTGCAACCATTTTTCCGACCCCGAGCCGACATGAACAGCCTCTCGCTTCTACCTGTGGAGCTCCTCTGCTTGATACTGAATCTCCTCGACGTCAATTGCCTCGTTCGCGCGTCGCATGTTTCGTCAGCATGGCGCGTCTTTGCACGCTCCCAGCCACAATTCTGGCGCTTTGTCTGGTTGGCGGCGCTCTCAGACTCGGCGTTGGCTTTCTTCCAGGCCCGTCTATCCTGCAACGGGCATGCCCTCGACATCACTCTCAAACTCGACAAAACGGAGGACTCGCACTAAGCGCGTATCTGCACGGTCGTCTTCCCTCTACTCGCGCAACATCTACCTCGCATGGAATCTCTCCGCATCGCCATGCGCACAGACGTAGCTTCTCATATAAACCGCACCAAGACTGCAGACCTTTTGGCTGTGCTACTTCAACGGACCTCCTCCCCCCTGCATTCCTCTGGATCTATTTGCTGGATCCTGTCCTCAATTGCTACGGGTTCGTCTCCAAGACGTTCCAATACCCAGGACGGCGATTCCAGCATTTATCAATGTCACAGATCCGTCAATCGTTGTGCGAGCACCGCGTTCGATTTCGCTGCGCCTTCTCGTCCATTTCCCTTGTGCATTATATCTGGCGCTGATAGTGCCGTCCTTCGGCGGCATTGAACAAGCGCAATCGTTCAACGACGAGGAATTTTCCCAACCGCCAATCGACTCGCTGTTTCTGCAGACGCCGCCCACAGATCTCGCCAGCGTGCTACAGGTTGTGCCTAATATCGCTGGAATCCGTTGCATCCAATGCAAGCAGCCCTGCCGCGAGCTAATCAGTACGGCAATGGACTACATACCGCACAGGAAACCTCTCCACCTGAATCTGAAAATCCTTCACATGGAGCAGGAAGTCGTCAACCTTTCCTACGTCTGTGGCCCATTCGTGCGCGGTTTCCAGGAGCACCCGGGCGCCGCGATTGCGGAATGGCCGAGCCACCTCAGTCATTGGGGATATATCATTGGAGTTCACACAACACGTCGGGATAAATCATTTGTGATTGCAGGACACGGTATATGACAGTACATGACAGTGAGCGACAGAGACAGCGATAAGGACAAATCGGGATATGTACATAGCGAGCGTGGACAAGGCCAACAGAGACGCATTGGGACATAACGAGATAAGTAACGGAACAGATAAATCGCAAACGATAGTGCAAGTGGCGATCAGGAACAACATATCCGTCAGGATATATCGGGATAAAGCGATCCCGATCATGGATGCACGCGAAGTGGAGACGAAGACGGAGGAGGATCACCGAGCAGATATATCGGGATAAACGAATCATGCACAGATCACGCGCGATGCAATGCGGCGGAGAGGAAAGCGTGATAAATCGCGATATGTTGCGTAACACGAGGACGACGGCAAGAGTGCAATGGCAAGAACGACGAATTTTCCATCAGTAAACGCTCATATACGCTAGGAGAGAATGTTACTCACGCTGCTTGTCCTGGGAGGAATATTGCGGTTGTCGACCGACTTATCCGCGGACGGGAGATGGACTGATGTCTGGTCAACCACCGCTCTCGGATCGCTTGGGTGAATACAACGCACCTTGTGCTTCATCGTCCCGCATTTCACGTCCGCCACCCACACAGTCTGTCATCGATGGGATGTCCGGCGTGCGCGCGCAGCGGCAGAGACCAGAGGGGAAGAGGGTGACGCCGCCCCAAATGAGGCGACGTCGCGTCCAAGGACATCGAGGGGGGCTCGGTCTCCAAATGGAGGCCGAGTGGTGGGATCGTCGGGGCAACGTAGAAGGAAGAAGGCAAGAGACGAGGCGGAGAATGAATTGCACAATACACGCTGATTCCCGCAGTTTTCTCACGTCTCAGCCACATCAGGGGAACTTCTCACGTTGTATTATTGAGATCAGGACATGGGCATCAAAGACCGGCAAAAATTAGATCAAGCATCGTCCTCATCGCCCCAGAAGTCCGGGATGGCTTCGTCCGAGTCGGAGGAGATGATGATGGGTTCCGGCTCGGCCTTGGCCTTGCCCTTCGACGAGTGTGCGGCCTTGGCAGGCGTCGAAGACGTAGATGCCGACTTTGTGGCAGTCTTGCGAGGCTTCGAAGGGCCGGCGATGGGCTCCTTCTTCGGAGCCTCGGCTGGTGTTCATATCAGCATACCGCGCGAGTCAGAAAACAATCCCACGAACCCTTGATCGGCGCCTTCTTGACGCGCTTGCTCGGGGTCGAGCCCGACGATCGCCTTCGTCAAGCTTGTGCTTGCCAGATGTCGGGGTGTCGCCCGCCTTTGCCGCCTTGGGGACGGGCTCCTTCCTGCGATATTCGTAGTCAGCTTGAGTAATAATGACAGTAGACATGGAAAAAAATACTCACAAGCAGTAAAAAGTCGCATATCGATTGATCTTGTCCATGGGAAGCGCGTCGCTGATGAAGCGCGGGTCGCACTTCTTCGTGTCCCGGGTCTGCTGGCGGCGGCACTACGAATGCGAATGATGAGAAAACGCCGCAAATCCAATCAGCGCATAGACTCACAACAGTGAGCCAACGGCCACAGTTGACGAACGACCGGTCCTCGCCGCTGCCAGTGGGCTTGCGCTTGAAGACGATGGCGGGAACGCCGACCCAGCTGCACTCCTCGCACTGCCAGTCAGGACCGCGGGTTGGCCGGCCCTCCATCATGCCGTGGCAGAACGCTGAGGTTTCGCGCTGGAATACGGTTTCTTTGTCCAACATGAGTATGAAGCGTGGGTCGATGTTGAGGAACGTCGACGCTCACCGAGGTACGAGATTGCATGCTTTATATACTTGCCTGTCGACCTTTCATTGTCCCGTCTCAGCCTCAGCAGTTGCTAGCGTGAGCAGACGATCACACTTCGCATCACACCGGCAAATCGCCGTCGTCATCTCATGATTACTGAGTCGCGCGCAGCGCAATGCAGACAATACAGGCCGATTATGACGTACCAAAAGCAGTTTCAGATAGCCTCTCTTCCTACGCCTAGTCAAACGGATTACGAGGCATACATTTCGGGAGAGTAGGCAGGATGCCGAAATAATCGTAGAATGACTGAGCGTAGAATTTCCAGACGTCTCGTTCAACCTGAACGAGCTGCTCGACAGAGAGCCCTTCGCCCTTCGTGTATCGAGCTAGGTTGGGAACCTCTCTGCAGCGTGGCCATGCACGCACGAGGCTCCAGAAGCTGTAGACGGAGACGAGGCGGTTGCGTGGATCAGGATCGGTCTGAGCCGGCGCCGCCGTTCCTGACGGCACGAAACCATCCGCGCCGCCCCATATTTTCATCCTCAGGGCATTACGCTGTTCTTCCAGCTCCGGGCTCCATATTCCGAGCGACCGGAGAATGTGTTCATCTGCTCGGCGGAGCTGGAACCGGAATTCTGCCTCCTCGATCTCCCAGATCATGAAGCACCGCACTTCGGGGCTCACAAGCTCGTCCAGGCGTAAATTGCGCTGCCTGATAGCGAATTCCTTGAGACCATGACCGTTGGGGAGCTGCGGGTGATAGCCATACACCGGATCGGGCGGTGGTGCGGAAGGATGTGACTTCAACGAGGTTTTCCCATGCTCCGCGCCCGAGGCATGCTGGCCGGAGGAAGTGCTAGTTCCTGCTGCGAGAGATTCTCCGGATCGAGCGGCCTGCTTTGACACGTTGGTCGTAAACAAACTAGGCAGCATATATGCGCACCTGCTCTTTTGCCCGGACCCGGGGTACTGTGTGAGAGCGCCGGCATCGTCCTTCAGATGCTGTCAGGTATGTGTATCGTTGCAAATTCCAATCCACTCACTGTGATGATACCAATGGTAGCCGCCCACAAAGCTCGAGATGGCTGCGCGAGACCGTCATCACCGGACGACGAGATGGACCAGCTGAGTACCCCCTCGTTCAGCAACAGCTCGCAGTCTCGTTCAGATGAGTTTTCGTGTGGTACTCGTGATGCTTTGTCAAAGAGAACAATCCGCCTAGCCGTAATCCCAGTATTCGTCCCATCGCGTGCCCCGGCTGCGAACCTCTGAGAATGTCGTTTCGTCCATCTGTCTGAGACTGCGAGGGCTGAATTCGTAGTAAACGCTCATTGAATGCCCATGTTCGTGCCAGTCATCCGGTTGCGCACTATCCCTCGCAGTCTCTACCATCAAGTCCTCTCCGCGCGAGAGCCGAGTGTAGCTGAGACTGGTACGCTCAGAGCCTTCCACGGTCTCCTCGACATGTGCATCATGAATTTTAGCACGGAGATCAGCGAGATGGGGTGTGACGGCGCTATCATTGCTCAAAGACTTAGGGCGAGCATCGGCGCGCTCGCTGCTGGTTCGTCTGGCGCTTGCTTCTCGATCCATTGCGCGAGCTCGCGAGATGTTGTACTTGTCGTCCAGAACCTTTCGCCACGTTGTCAGCGAGAGCGCGCAGTATCCTTCGCGGATGAGACGACCAAGCCAAAAGTTGCGAAGCGCAGCCCAAGATGCGATAACATAATTGAACCGCTTTTCGTGCTTCAGCAATAGATGGAGCGGGGGGAGCGCGTATTCCAACGGGCGCGTAAATACATCCTGTGGCACAGGACTGACACAGTCACCCGCGCAGAGTCGCCACTCGCGTGTTACCGATCTGTCGACGGATGCTGCCACATCCGTCAGCCAGGAAGGCAGCTGCGGTACCCAGTCTGGCGGTCGAAAGCCCTGAGCAGCCTGATTCGATGGATCCGTTTCCCATGTACGTGGTAGCCATCGTTCGGGAGCGTCGGGATTGCGATGAGTCCTCGTGTCTAAAAATCGATTAGGACTGAACTATCCGCAGGACAGACCAAATACGCACCCTGGTAACGTGATTCTTCGCGTATTATATAGCGCGGGTAGTGGGACACTGGGTATTCCTCATCCATGGGCCACCTGTGCGATGACGACGGAGCGAGCGGTGAGCGCGATCGACGAGTCTTGCTGGGCGGTGACTGAGAGCGACGCATCCGCGAGGTCTGGCGCAACGGAGAGCGCGAGCGGCACCGAGATGTTCTCGCGCGCGGCTCAGCACGCGGATCGTCGACGTCCATCTTGTCTAGACTTGGCGGAGAAGCATCTCTGTTTCTTTGCCGCCTTCCCATGAGGTCGGTATGGTATTCATCCAGGTGCTCGAGCGGCTTTGTCTCCACCGATCTTGACCACGGAATGGGCGGTTTTGCGTGACAGCCGCGAGGTAATCCGCGCAGGACAAGGTAAGCCGGAACTCCCAGTCGATGCAAGAGGTCTGCCATAGCGCGATCGGCCGTGAAGACACCGACGTAGTTGTAAATCCGATCCGAGACAAAGAGCTTGTCGCCGACATGGAATTGGACATCGAGGCGAAAGAGACGAAAAGGCGCGCAGTTCCGCTATTCCCGTTGGATGCGGGTGACCATCTTCGCAGACTCCCTGAACGTCGAGGTAAGAACCCTGAGATCCGAGAGCAGTCGCATGCATTCCGTTACTGTGGTAGTGGGTACGAGTACCCGAGTCCGCGCTGTTTTGAGATACGGAAGAGCTTTGAGATAGATCTCATGGAATGATAGCTCGAGTCGACCGAGAAGCTCGCAAGAGACTCTACCATAACCCAGGGATGCCGTCGCGGAGATCCAGTCATGATACTGGAAAACGTACGCAACGATGTCGCGCTTATGCAGTTCACGATGCAGCTCATGGCGTTCAATCCAAGCGAGATGGGGCGCGCAGGGATTCCACATCTGAGGGTAAAGCATCGGGTCGTGGGGTCCGAGACGAAAGTCGCTCCTAATGAGAGGGTACTCCTCTGGCGGCAGTTGGGGAATGTCGGCACCAGCAGACAAGGAGCACACGTATTGACCTCCGTGGCCAAATGCGACAGTCTGAACAGAGCCAGGATATTGCTCGGTCAGTAGACGAGGACGGGAAACCGGGACAAGCTCGGGCGGTGAGTCTGCATCGCCACGCTTGGAGTGGTATCCTGGTTGCAATGGGTCCATGGAGTCCAATGGCCAGAGTATGATTAGAGCACCGGTGACGTCTGCGACGAGTAGCAGCTGCGCGCAGAAATCTGCGCACAACGATGTGGTGGTGATGGATGTTGCGATTAAGGCGATTCCAAGGACGAAGCGCGGGAGTGGGGATGTATTCGATCGTGCACCCCCAAATGAGGATACACTGTTGCTGACCAGACTGTCTGCGCCCACAAATGTGGACACAAGAACTTGGGCGGATCAGAGACGAGGAGCGGAGTCTGAATGGACTTTGCCATTTCTGGCACTCGGCAACATGCTCGACCGCACACGCATCCGACCCACCGCGCCGCCCCCATTTGGGGACGGTGCAATCGAACACGGGCTGTCCCCATTTGGGGGCGGTCTACCGAGCGCTGGCTACCGAATCGTGGCGGGCGCTGTCGAGCTTGAGGTCCCCCAGGCCGCACCACCACCCAGCCTTCCAGGCATTTGCCTGGGACGCTCAAGCAAATTATCGTCAAGGCATCGAATCTCGCACCATGGGCACCTCGGCCCGCTGGTGCAATATCTCGTGTTGCGTTGGTCGACGAATTCGCCGTCAGGTCAGGTCAGTCGGTCAGCACACTCGCCCCGTCTCGTCTAATCCGCGTCACGCACGGCAGCAGCGGCGCGCCCAGCAGCGGGACAGGGGCGATGCAGGTGCGCGTCAGGGCCCTGTGTTCCTTGCAGCGCGCGTGTGCGATGAGTTTGCCCTTCAGCAACGGCAAAAGCGACGACGGCGCCGCGGCTTCGGCGAGCTCTCGTGGTCCATTTAGGTGTGTGACTGACATTTATATTTGACTTTTACTATATCCTCTAAGCTGTCTTCGACGCAGGTTCGCTTATCGAATAGATCGCGGGCCCTTCAAAAATCCGAAGACGCCAAATGGCCTACTACAAGCATCTCGGTGAGCTTTCCCCGCTCATAGTAAACCTCGACGAACTCATTTTGCGTAGCATTTCATTACTGAACCATTTCTACTGTCCGTTGGCGACTTGTACATTCGTCTGTAACGTAAACCTGTTTTGTGTCTTAGGTCAAGGTCTGCTTCGTTCTTCTCGGTTTAATGTAATGAACATCCTATTGTCCTCCTGCCCTCCATCGTGCTGCCTGCCGCTGGCGATGCCAGCGTTTCTCCTTCCCATCCCAGCGACTGCCGGGATTGATCCATTTTGCGAGATCCTCGCGCGAGCAATCAGGAACGAAGTCGCAAGCGCCAAGTCGCGTCAAGGATTCTGACTGCACGGGGAGGAAGAATGATATCTGTGCAGGGCATTGATGAGCTCAGAACAATGTCGAGCAGAAAGTCTCACGTCGTGTTTCTGCGCGAAAAACTTCCAGCTCATCAATTGGAGCCGTGCTTCAAGTTGATTACTAGATGAAAAGTGAGTAGGGGTCGAAAATCGGTTGACAATATTAATCACTCACTCAGTGAAGAAGAGAACCCGGTATTCGTGCAGTCTGCTCTGCGCCGACTCGAAGTCGAGGTAGACATCGGCTTTCACGCCTACCACGAGAACCGCGTCTTCAGCCCTCGTCCAGCAACCGATGAGCTCTGCAGATAGGGCGCTCGCGAACCGCAGATTTGGACAGGGCATACCGACAGGCGGGCGGGATCACGACGTCTGCTGTGCAACTTTCGCGCAGAGCTTATAGCAGCGACACGCATCATCGCTCTCGGCGCTGTCCCTTCCATTAGCCTCTGTTGTGCTTCTCCGCACGCGGGCGAGACGACACAATGTAAGCCGGCTTGCTGCTGCGGTCCTCCAGCAAATCGGCGCATCCCATTGTCCTAGCTCCCCGTTTATAATCCCTTCCGTCGCGTCGTCCGAACGACGCGGATTTCTCCTGCTAAATCGCGCATCTCACCAGCTAACACATCGTTGCCGGGTCGTCCTCAACATGACATCGATAGCGAAGGCGTGGAACCAGCTGGAAGGCACGGAGGAGCTCGTCGAGAAATGGAAGAAGAATCCTCTCTGGAACGGCGAGCGCGGGCGGAACGAGTTGTCGAAGTTGGCGCGGTCGATGTACCAGGACTTCGAGAACAAGTTCCCCGCCGAGGCTGCGCAGGACGAGAATGGCTGGTATACCGTGCGTACACTCTCCAATCTGACATTGAACTTGTTGACGGACTGTGTGCAGTACTTGTATAACAAGGCGAAGAATGCGAAGAAGAAGACCAGCGTCCCCGCGGTGACGAAGAAGGCGTTGACGGCGCTCTTTCCGCCAAAGAAGAAACGCATGACTCCGGCTCGATTTCTCTTCTACGCGACGCACAAAGATGAGATTGCGCCCATTTTCCAGCGCGGCAGGGTGAGGCCGAGAAGAAGAACTCTGGCAAGCGGAACGCTCTCTTGCAAACCGTCCTGAACGAGTACATCAAAGACAACCCCGAGAAGTACCAAGCCTTTACAGAGAGCATGGGAATCGCGCCCGAAGCTGACGACGAAGATGGTACCGATTCCGATGCAAAGCCTGATCCCGCGTACGTTTGCCGACCATCCCTCTCACGTGCCTCCAGTTTAACTCGCATATAGGGTCATAAAGTCGTTCAAGACAACGGCGCAGCATATTCTGGACTGGTGGGCGTTGCACACAGGCTTTGCTCTCATCCTGGTCGTCGCCGGGAACGATGGCGAAAATGACATTGTTGGCGGGTTCGTAGCACCGGCAATATTCGAAAATCACTAATTTGGATAAGGTACCACGACAAGATACACAACTTTTTCGACGCTCGTCAGGACATGAAGACAGCTATCGAAGACGCTCTCGTCGCGCACGTCCTTCAAGTGAAAGGTATGTCTCAGTTGGGGTCTTGGGACTCGTCACTTACGCGGCGAGATCCAGACGACGAACCTCGGTTCATACCTTCGCGCACTCCCTCACCAACACCGAATGCGGACACGGGGAGAGGAGGATTATGAAGATGGCTTGGACCTGTCTTTCAACGTTGAGACCGCAGGTACGCTCTCTCTCTCACCCGCGTCTCTTTATCGAGGTACGCTCACACACGGGATGGGCGATATTTAGCCAATCCAGTGCGTTCTCCCGCTCGTCATTCGACTACGGAAATCGAAGAGCCTACCGGAGAGCCGGAATTGGCACAACGTCAGTCGACTCCGGGCAATGGCGCGCTCGAACCAACGCAACCCGAGTTTCCCGACCTTGCGCACGATCCACCAGAATCTCCCCGTCAGGAGTCCCCCGGTCTTCAGCCGGAATCCGGTAAGTACGCGTACTTTCTTATCTCAGTCTCATTCTGATTGTGCGCGTCGAAACTAGGTGAGACCGCCAAGACCGATTCGCCTGTCGGCGCTCCCATGGCCACAATTGCGGTGCAAGTGCAATCACAGCCTGCGAGCGAGAGGGACGCGATACTACGCCTCGTCAATATGTCGCGCACGGAGTCTTGGATGCACAAGGATGCCGAATTTTTCTTGGATTCAGGCTATAGCGTCGCTTGGTATTCCTTGGTTCGGACCTGGTTGTGATACGAGCAAATGCACGTCAACCATAAGGAGGTGCGTTTGCTCATTTTTTCATGTGCTCGACGCTGATCTTTCCAAAGACTCTACTAGAAATCAAAACCCGTCCACTATTGTTCAGGGAATGGACCCGTCATCGCCACGAGCACCCATCTTTGGACGCTCTCCAGAGTTTCCATAGCGCATTCGTTGAGTACTATATGCAGCTTCAGCCGACTGAGAGGAAAGCGGGGAACGTTACGCAGCTCGTGGAGCTCAAGGCCGCGGACATCGTCGATAAACGCTCGTACGGCGCACTCTATCGGGCCGGTGGGCGCGGTCTCACGGTCCTCATGTTTGGTATCGCCTGGCTCGTTCACGCTGGCTCAAACCTCGTGCTTGCCGCGAATCATGCGTCCGCGACTGTCGACGCGTTGATTGCAGATCTCACGGCGGCTCTCTCTGTGATGTGCTCCCCGTGCGTGCTTCTCTCTCAGATAGAGGATAATTGCTTACCAGCCTCAGTATCAACGGGGATGGTTTGGGTAGCGCGTGCGCTGGAATTCCCGGTCCAGAACATGCCAAAGCGAATGGGAAACGCAAGGCCGCACCCGGCGGCGAGGGAGAGTCGTCGAAACGGAAGAAAGCCAGGGGTGAGAAGAGGTGCGTGTTCGCCATAGTCATCTCACGCGCCAACGTGCTGAACCTACTGATTTCTCAGCTCAAATCCGACTGCCAAAGGCAAATCGCGCGCGTCAACCAAGAGGACCCGCTGAGGTGCATTGTCTGCTGGCGCATCACGTGGGCTGTGTTCCGGCGTACAATGTAATGCGTTCCACGTCCTGTAAAAGTGAACCGCCGCGAAGTCTCTCGTCGCGCGCCTCCCCAACTTCGCAGCTATCTTTTTCCTTTCACCATCTCCTGCCTATCCGATCATGAGCGGTAAAAAGCGCCGAAAGGAAGGTCCACCAGAGCCGTCCCCTTTCAGGATCGTCGAGCGACCCACTGAGACGGTGAGAGGCTTCCAAAGGCTTACTACCTCGGCGACCGCAGTGGCGACGGCGCGCGCCCCCGCCGCCAGCGCAGTCCCAGAAGCAGCCATTTACAAGGACGACGCGTCTCCGATACGCACTATCGCACGGGATCGTTCGACGGCGTCTCAGACCGAGCATCCTAAGCCTGGCTCGGTTTCAATCACGAACGCACCGCCTCAGGAGCCATTGGAAACGTTGAATCGCACACAGGTAAGTCAGTTCTCGGTTCACTGGCATTGC
Source organism: Auricularia sp. M13 (assembly GCA_037042915.1). Classification (NCBI taxonomy): domain Eukaryota; kingdom Fungi; phylum Basidiomycota; class Agaricomycetes; order Auriculariales; family Auriculariaceae; genus Auricularia; species Auricularia sp. M13. The sequence goes on from CM073201.1 coordinate 411,893, forward strand.
TAACGCCAACCACCAGAAACCTTCAGCTGTTATGACGGACTTCAAGGAAAACTGGGCAGCACCACTGCTCGCCATCATGTACGAACGCGAACACGACTCCCGTTTCGGATCCAGCTGTCCTCGATGCCCCAACAGCGACGGTCGTGCCGAGTATAAATGTTTGGAGTGCTTTCAGTTGCCGCCGATGTGTAAACAGTGCATTGTCGACGCGCACAGACACTCTCCCTTTCACGACGTGAAGGTCTGGAACGGCAAGTTTATGGAGAGCGTCTCACTCTCCAGCATTGGATTCGAGATTCATCTTGGCCACGATGGATCTCCGTGCCCGTCTGGCGGGGGTGGAAAATTACCGATGACGATCGTACACGAAGGCAGTATCCGCCAGATGACCGTCGTGCGTTGTGGCTGCAATGTTCGGAAGGACAAGTTGGGCTTGGACGCCATGTCTCTCTGGCGCGCAGGGCTCTTTCCTGCGTCTTTTGTTCGACCGCGAAGCGTGATGACGGCGGGAGCTCTGCGGAACTTCAGCCTCCTCACACTGACTACGAAGGTCACATCTAGTGGATACTGCAATTACCTGCGCCGCAGAACCGATTATTGGTCCAAAGAAGCTACCAAGGTACGACGCCGTTGATTGCGAGGCAAACGTCTCATATACATGTACAGGATCGCTCCCGCGAGTTTCTCACGACTTTCCGAATGTATTGCTTTCTGGAGAACCTGAAGGAAAACGCTCTTCGCCCACCAGAACCCGGAAAAGAGCTGGCAGCCGGGTCTATGTCCGTGTTCTGTCCGGCGTGTCCTCAGCCAGGGATCAATATGACACCGGGCTCGAAAACCCGCCCGCCCAGTCATCAGTGCGTCTGACGGCCGCGTGTGAAATATATGCTGAATTTGTTCAGATTCCTTGACGCCAAAGTCTCGACGCGAGACGGGAACTTTGTCGGTCAAAAGGATAAACTCATGGACCACGACGATCTCCCGCTCACGATGAACTCCATGTACTTCGTGCATCATCTACGAATGCGCGAGATTATGAAAGACAAGTCGACGGACTTGGTGGTAATTCATGGGCTCAATTTACATGCTGTGTTTCGTCTGACGCGTGCATCCGCAGCCCGTCTCTTGCAACAACTTTAAAGCCTTGGACTACCGCGGCATGAGGTCTGGAATCGTGTCTCACATTTGCCGGCACGACATGATAGAGGCGAACGGGACGGCGGACCTCGTCAAGGGCGAGCGGTGAGCACGTGATCATATGGACTTGCGGAACTGCGATTTTGACGCGGTTCAGATTTGCCAGCGTCGACTTCGCTGTAGTGAGCTCTCACTACAGGTACCTAAGCCTGCCGCTGTTTATAGAGGTTTACGACATCGTCTGCAAGTGGTGGAAGAACTTCTTTCACCGGATCCGCACCAACGATATGATCACCTCGGAATTCCCGGCGTGGCAGACCGCTGGCGCGGACAGTCACGGCGGTCGGCAAGTATCACATCGTCAATCATAACGACGAATGCCGTCGTTTGCGGGACATTCACCTTCTTCCCGGTATGGGCCAAGTCGACGGCGATAACCCGGAACGCATCTGGGCAGTCCAGGGTAGAATCGCAACCAGCGTGCAAGAGATGGGCATCGGGGCCCGCGAGGACACTATAAACGAACATTTCAAGGATTGGAACATGCAAAAAACCATTGATATGGGTTCGTCGGAGCGATTTCTCCATTAGCATTATCTGACAGCTGTTAGCGCAATACCTCAGCAGGAAGATGAAGGACGCGCGAAGGGAACTTGCATCGCAGCAGCAGTACTTGGAAAACCTCAGACCCTACGATGAGACAGAAACGATCGCGCGTTGGGAGCTCGAGGTTCAGCAGTGGACCGCGGATATTATTCACGGCGGCGGACCACCGCGCGAAAAGAAAAGTCCGTTCGAGCTCTCCAAGGAGAACGGTGAGCGATTGGGTATCATTTTTAACCTGCACGTATTCACGATTCACGCAGCCCCAACGGCGAAGCAAGTTCAGTCCGCGCTTCGCATGGAGACTGATGTTCAAGCTCTCGATGATACGATCGGGACCGGCAAGAGCGTCGTCGATCTAATCAGAGTGGGATTAGACATAGAAGAACAACAGTATGTATTAGACACCGTCTGCTGAGTGAACGAACTCTGAACGCGTGTCTCAGGGTACAACTTCGACTTTTACGAGAGCGCCAGGCAACGGACGCTCAGAGCCGTGATGTCGAGGAGAAAAACGGCGCGATCTTGCGTCGCATTCGCTCTTGGAACGGCTGGCGGAGGTCTACCTTCGCCACACTGCTCCAGCTCTCATCTGACAGCGATGAGACCGAGGCTGCATCAATCGCGGAGGATGTGCAGGCCGAGGACATCAAACTTTGTTTACCAGGCGCGTTCATCGCAGACGAAACGTACAATACGGCAGATGACTTCCAGCAGCTCGTACGACTCGAACATAAGCTTCGCGAAGCCAAAGCCCACGAAGCGATCCGGTCGCTACGCAAGCACATCGCGGTGAGAACCAAGCTGAATGCCGAACATCCACGCGGAACAGTCCAGAAGACGCGATTATACAAGTCGCTCGACCGCGTTCGAGCTGCAGTCGAACAACACGCAGCTTATTACTCGCTGTTATACGAAAGACTCGAGCGCTTGAAATTACCAATCGCGCCTCACCTGCGCACTCTCACGAAGACGGACTTGCGCGACATCGACCTGCGAGGTGCGCACATGGGCTCCAGCCGCAACAGGACTTCGTGGATATGGGGCAAAGTCGGTGACGATGACGAGGTGAATACGGACGAACTCGATTCGTGGGCCGAAGAAGGTGAGTGGAAACGCGACCATATTTCGTCGCTGATACCTCTCAGTCCAAAAAGTAGAATATAATCTCTGCTGGGCACGCGTGCAGAGGTGGAGCGAGCAAGTACTGTTACTTCAGGAGGAAATGCGTCGCACCCTGCTTTTCTTTCGGTACCACGTTCAGCAATGGCTCTCGCGCCGCGGATCGCGCGAAAAGAATCCAGGTTTCGACTCATATTGCGAGTTGTGAGTACGAGAAATTCTTTTCGTCGCTTCTCACTCACCGTCCGGCTAGGCAGGCCTCACACTTCGGCCAGCTATTGAGTCAGGCAAAGGTGGAATTCGGTCGCTGGCTCAGTAGCGAAGAGATTACGGACCTGACAATGATCGAGGATCCGAGTCAGTACAACTATATCTTGTATTGGCGCAACTGACTCTTGTGACAGTGGAAGTAGAACCCTGATCCAGCCCGCTTGGCAGTTTCGGCACTCGGCGATAACGGCGAGTTCACCGAGTTGATCTTGACAGGTGGATTTTCAGATGAGATTACGTAAACGCGAGCTCACGTTTCGGCGTCGCAGAGTATTCTTAAGCCATGATTTTCACGAGAGAGAGAGCAATATTAACAGAATCTGCATGACAATTATTCAGCACGCCCTTGAATCTTTCGAGAAGAGGTCGCAATCAGCCGCAATGATCACGACGGCAGAAACCGAAGTATCCAAGAAAACACCAATTCATTGAATATACAGGTATCACGGACGCGCAGAAATTACACCACAAAGTCAAGAAACAGGCGCAGGTAAAACGAATTGAAGAACCGCGCTCAAACCAAGCCCTCTTCCGCCATCCGCTCCAGCTCGAAGCTCGCGTACGACAAGATTTCCGCGATGGAGATCAAGGTCTGGTTCCTGGCATCCAGATGCGTGAACGCGATGTAAGCGCTGTAGACGACCAGGAAGGCGGCGACGACGTCCAGGACGGGCACCGCAACGCGGCCAAGCCAGCAAGCCACCAGCAGCTTGGCGATGCGAACACCGATGGGCTAAAAACTGTCAGAAACGCGAAAATAACGCACAGGTATCGTACATTATACGTCATCGCGCGATTCTGAACGCGCGCTGGGCGAGGAACGTCCCCAGCAGACGCGCTGACATCGATTGTGGCCACTGGTCCGCGAATGGCCGCCTCATCATCGCCTGCACGCGCTCGCGGACGCCGTGTAGCGTGGTGGCCCCTCGGCAGCGCTGGAGCTGGAGGGCGGGTCGCGAGTTGTTCGGCAACGAGAACGTCGGCCTCGCGTTCGTGCACGACGTTGCTGTCGACCTCCGACGCGCGAATAAGAGAGCGGTCGGGCTGAGCTGGGCGCGGGGCGTCGCGCGCGTCGGATATGGGGCCGTTGGGTTCGTTGTAGCTCATGGTCTCTGCTGGAAAGAGAGTTCGAGCTCCGGCCTTGCAGTATGGACCAAATACTGGTCACCAAAGCCCGTTCGTCTCGCGCCGGCATGCCAGGCCACGAACTTCTTGCACTATCAATCGTGCACGACGCCGCCCAGGACGCCTCGCCGGTGCTGCAGTAGCCGCAGCCCGTCAGCTTGCTGCGCCGCCGCAAGACGCTCAACGGCGGGCGCGCGACGCCCACGCCCACACTACCCACCGCCCCGTCTACCGTGTCGCCTGCGCCTGCCAGCCCGCACGGGAACCGATATACGGCCACGCCCAGGTCAGTGCGCGCGCGTCACGCCGTCCATGTGTTGCTGACGGGGTCCGTAAATATTCACAAGGCTCAGCATGAGAACCTGACACTGCCCCCTGGTTCCAGGAGGATTCCAGGTGGAATTCCGGTGGAAAACCTGCTCCAGACAAAATATTTTCTAAGGGGTGAAAAATTATGTTAGACATCAAAAATAAGGTTCAGAGATGCACAGCCGCCCCAGGAAACATGAAAACGTTCTAGTAACCTAACCTAACCTAACCTAACCTAACCCCTAACCTAACCTAACCTAACCTAACTCCTAACCTAACCTAACCTAACCTAACCTAACCTAACACTTAATCACAGTTTTTGATGAATTTCCACATTGTTTCCAGTGGAATTCCACCGGAATTCGGCCATTCTGGCCCATCCGATCCAACGGTCCAGTGGAATTCCACCCAAATTCCACCTGAGGGGGTATACCATCAAAATATGATGGATTTGACATTCTGACACTTTTTTTGCATAGTTGCATTTTTCCACCTGGAATTGGGGGGCACAGTCACTTACAGCTCAGCATGGACCTTCCCCGAGCGAAATCGCCCCACCCGACCCCGCGCATTGTCCCCGCGAGCAACCCGCTGCCGCACATTGCGCGCTGGCCGCTATCCTCCGTCGTGCCCGCGCTGCCGAGCGACGAGCGCTCGTGCTCACGGTGCGCGCCCACACGCCGCAGCAGCGTCACGTCGACGTCCGCTGCGTGCGGCACGTATCGTCTCGCCCACCCTCACCCGCATACCCGCGCGGCGCCGCCATATGGCATCGCGCGCCCTCTCCGCTGTCCGTCCAGGCCCACGCGCCGCGGCAGCGTCCCGTCGACGTCCGTCCATCGGCGGCGGCTGCAGCGCGTTCCGTAGATATATCGAGATATATATATATTTTTTTTGATTCTAAAACAAAACTGCTCAGCTGGGCACCTATAGAACAGTTAGAGATATATCTCCGGTGTTCTACAGAACACTGGAGATTATCTCTAGTGACTGAGAGTGTTGAATGGCCGCAGAGCACGAGGCTTTTCGCGCCTGACTTCACATCACGCGTCGACACATTCACGATCCACCGGGGGCTCGTGAGCCTCGTGCCCATCGTGCCGGAGCTGCCCAACTGCGAGACGCTCAACATTGTGTGGGAGAACAGGTCGATCGATATCGACGTCCCGCCGCCGGCGGGAAAACGGGTTTGAAATTAAACGTGTGCTCGTTCAAGTTTGATCACTCTCGCCGGTTGACAAAGTAGAAGGTCTTATTTTCACTCGCACAAGCACAGAAAGGGATCAAATGTTGAAAACATGATGTTCTCCGGCCGCAAAGCACTTTTTAGGGCGGCTTGCCCGTTCGGAACTATTTGATACTAGTGGCAACTGTTTCATGGCCTTGGTCATTGTGCAAAGATCCTCATGAGATGAAAGGTGGAATAAATCTAGTCAAATGTCACCGAAACTTTTGAACTGGACCAGAGTTACCGCCAGCCATTTGAAGTGCACTGCGCCGTGAGGACGCGTGAGGCTCGGTGTTGCTTCGTATCTATATAAAATTTGTAAATTAGCTTGTCCGCATGTCAAGACGAGTTGTAGCAAAGCTCAGCGTCAGCTGCATGCGATGGGATAGGCTTGGATCATCACAATGCTTCAGCGGTGACGCGCTGCAAGTGACGAGCCGAATGTATCGGCAAATTGTAACACTACGAGATGGAGACATCGGCCAATAATTATATATCTCATATGGCTGCTACCATCTCCTTTGTTAGCATTATGATCCGTTAGTATGTTTCCGCTCCGCATGCTCATACGGCAGTCTCTGTTTGCCATTGTTTCCCATCTGGTTGTCCGGTCCCGTCTCGTGTACCTTAGGCATACGGACAACCAGAATACACTCTGGCTTTGCTCTATCCGCGTATCCCCGACTCGGAAGCAAGGATTCTAACACAACCAGATCACGGTGAACGTGGTTCCCGTTCATCAAAACCACGACGACGGCGACTTGCGCAGGCTGGTGCCCGCGGTAGCGCTCAGTTATTTACTGTTTGTTAGTAACAAAGTTACTAACATGTGTGTTAATAACACGTTAGTAACTTGGGCCTCGCCGGGCGACCATGTTATTAACACTCAATATGTAACTTCTGCATAGGCTCTAGATAGACTTCCAGGATTACTCATTACTATAACAGTGGAACAATCCCAGTTAAATGGTAATCACACTGATATGATTGTCGCATCGTGATACTTCCGACCTTTCAGCCGCAACCGCCATGACCGTTCAGAACGACTACAGTCTTCCAACAGGACTATCTGGCGCTGACAGACTCGGTTACCTGCTGCTTCTCCTCCAAAGCCTACCGCCTCGCCACATCCCATTGGGCTCACGGCGTTACAATTTTTCGCGCTTCTGTGTCAGTGACGACGATGTTGAATTAACGGGGTCACAGCAAGGCGCCCTTAACCGCGCTCTTGAAATCGCATTTGGGGATCGTTCTCGTGGCCCTGTACAGTTCAAAGAGCGAGGGCCTGGGCTAGAGGCGGTTGTCGAGGTGTTGCAGCGATACATCTCAGGAGACACGGGCGAGAACGTCTTGCTGTGGAAATGGGTCGAAGATCTTTCCATTGCCTGCGCAGCAGCATACATGAAGGCGGAGAAGCCTGTGAGCCTTTTATATTCCTAGCTATGTCTACTGACGCATTTTTAGTTGCCCAGCCCAAAGCGGCAGACGAAGCGCACCATTGGGGCTCTTTGCAGTGCTGCAGAAGAAGTAGACAGTGAGCTTGGTGACCCAAAGCGTCCGGCCTCGAAAAAGGCGAAGTCCAGCAATGTAATCGCGGATTCGGACGACGAATACGAGGCCATGTCCCTTTGCGAGTCGGACGGCGCCGCGACCGCGTCAGTGCCAGCAGATAGCAGCGACGACTGTGCAATACACGAGATCAGCAGCGATAGCGACGGCGGGGGAACAGCAGAGCACACCAGGATAGTGAAGAAGAAGCCCGTCAATGCGCTGTTGCAATTGCGCGATGGTAGCAAGTCGAAACCGACGGGCGTCCGGGCGCCAACAGCGAAGAAACCTACAGCCAAGGAAGCTGCCCTCGCAGCAGCTGGGGACCAGGTGACAGCAAAGAAGGTCAGTATCCCGCAGCAGTATGGCGTGTCCACGCACCAGACCTAAGTCTTGTTACAGTGGAATTGGCCACCGGACGACCTGCGCGATGACCCGCTACCGCCGCGCGTTCCTGGCACAGGTGGTCAGCCCCGGGATGAGCTCGCGCATGAGCTGGCCATTCGCTGCTTCACCATCTCGACTGGTGCCCTCCGCTTTCGTTGTTCGCAGCCTGGCTGCACGGCATCGTGGTCGCGGCACCTGCAGCCCAAGCGCGTCATCAATCATGCGATAAACGAATGCGCGGGCATCTCAGCGGAGCTGAAGGAACTGGCCCGCCGATACAGTGCATCGTCATCTGCAACGGCACAGGTCGAAGCGCTCGACGCGGAAGCGGGCGAGGTGGATGACCAGCCATCGCAAGGCGGTGTTGACGGCTCCGTCCTGGCGATGGCACGAGCAGGCGGGAAGCAAGCCTTGCAGCTCCGCTGGTGTCAGAAACTTGTCACCCTTATTTGCGATGCCGGCCTTCCTTCTGCGATCCTCGACCGGGCGAGCTGGAAGGAGTTTATTCTAACCGCTAACCGCGCGCTTGACCCCATCAGTGCCTCGACATTTGCCAACAACTGGCTGGTTGCCGAAGCAGCGCACGCTCTTGAAGATTCATATACCAGACTGAGAAAGCTCACTAATCTCACGATCTCTTACGATGGCGGAACAACCAGATTGGTCCAATCGGTATACACTGTCCACGTCACAGAACCGGAATCGCGGTGTGCACATCTCATGGCCGGTGACGAGCAGTCCGGGGTGTCGCACACTGGACGGCATATCGCTGATGTGGTAGAAAAGGTGCGTTGAACATGCTCTGACCATTGCCACCGCTCATGTACCTGTAGGTCATGAAGGCTGTTGGCGTCGAACGCTTTGCACTGGCCATGTCGGACAACACGGGGGCAACGAGGGTTGCCCGTGAGCTTCTCATGAAAGACTATCCCACGCTTTCAGCGCTCCCGGACCCGACGCACCACCTGAACAACACCGTTGCCGACATTTGTAGCCTGGCCTATTTCGATACGGTAGGTGGCTTCTACAGTTTATCTGTTGATGAGCCCTCATGCTTCCGCTAGATGGTTGGATCTTTGCGACAGCTGGTTCGGTACTTTCGGTCATCTTCATTTGCTGCACAACATCTACGCTCGCAGCGCATGCTTGATGGGAAGACCCGCGGACTCCAGAAGAACAACAAAACTCGCTTTGCCCTCATCACTAGACTGGGTAACTCAGTCTTGTATAATCTCGACTCCATCAAGAGCCTCGTCGACAACAAAATAATACTCATCACTCCAAAGGTGAATACTACAGTATTACAGGTGTCCTACCGTTATTCACTTCTTCAGGAGCGGCGGGCATACGCATTCCTGTGCAACGAGCAGCGTTTTGGCGAATTCCGCATCCACCTTCGGCAAATGCTTGCGGTGACGATCCCAATATCGAAGGCTCTCAAGTGCCTCGAGTCACCGCAATGTAATCCCGGCGACACGTATAAGTTCTGGCTTGCCATAATGGCCACCGTTGCCGACCTCTTCGACGCTAACGACGAAGGACTCGGACTACCGGACGGTGTCATCAAGAACATCCGGCGCATCTTGAACAAACGCTACACCGAGATGCTTGGCGGCGCTGGCGGGCTCCTCATCAAAGCAGCGCTGTTTGTTGACCCAGGTCAGCCATAATCCAGCACACAGATTAGTTATTTACTAACAAATCTTAAGCCTGGATTGCGTCGTCACTCTGGCGCACGCAAAATCCGAACCCGCTCGCAACGGGACGACGTCAAGCACAGCTCGCGCTTGAATCGGCAGAGGAGGATGCGGACCTACGAGCGGCGATTCCAAGCTACGCAGAGATCGGAGCGTTCCTCGGCGACATGCTGAAGAGTCATTTGCAGGGCATGGCGCCCGAAAAGGTTGCGTGGTTTGGGGGAGCAACAGGCATCCATGATGCCTTCCGTGCTCAATACACGGCTTATGTTCGACAGACCTACCCGTTCGCTCGCGCCGCCCCGCATGGTGCTTTGCAGTACTGGAAGAACCTCTGCAACCTGCCTGATGCCAACCTACTTTCGGTGCGTCTTGCTCCCCAAACACAGTCTTTCTCATGTGCAAGCAGATCGTAGCTATCAAATTGCTCTCGATGGTGGGCAACTCAATGGCCGAGGAGCGGTCAATGTCCAATTTCACCTGGCTCAACACGGCGTCGCGCGGCTCCATGAAAACGCGAACGTTGGTTCAATACACTCAAGTTAAGCAGTACAACGAACGGAAGAAGGATAACAAAATTGTAGGTGGTCCGCTCTCCGTCTCTCCCATCTCACACCATCTGCGGATAGAATCCAGCACCAACGGTGCTCAAGTTCCGTGAGCTGGCAGCGCACATTCGCTCGGACATTCTCGGTGTCGAGCAGGAACCCAACGAGTCCGAGCCTCCCGCGCAGGACGCAATTCAGGAGAGCACAGCCTCTATCGGCGGAACTCAAGGCACTCGCAGCGATGGCGACGGCGACGATGGCAACATCGACGATGTCTTCGAAGAGCTCGGTCGTGCCACGTGGACGCCGAATTGGCCAAGCAAGTCGACATTCCCGACAACGAGTTCTATCCTGCAACTGCTGACGGAGTTAATCTTCTCTCAACTCGCTTGCGCGACCTTCTGAGCGACGTACCGTTGACAGAGTCTGGCACAAGCACTTCGGCTTCTACAACTGCTCCGCCACCCCGTTCTGCACCGCCTTCGGTGGATTTCAATGTTGCAGACATTGACTTTGGCTTTTAATTGTTGAGCTCTTATATATTATTTATGCTATGGTGCCCATATGTTATCCAGTTATCAGCAGTTAGTAACAAAGTTACTAACACGGTGTTAGTAACACACCGTGTTATTAACAGGTTAGGTTGCTCGTGCGAGCAAACTAACTGAGCGCTAGCCCGCGGCCGTCACATGGGCGTCTTGCGCTGGCTGGTGCCCGCGGCCCATTGGGTGTCTTGCGCTGGCTGGTGCCCGCGGCCCACCCCAGGTGTCTTGCGCTGGCTGGTGCCCGCGACCTGGTTTACGATGTTGCCGGTCTGGTGATCCGACATCCGCAGCACGGTTAACGTGGCACGATTCCGGGATCTCCCGCCGACCTTCTTTCCCATCTTTTCTCCTCTCCACCGCACCCGCCGTTTCCTCGTGCCCCGCATCATGTCCGTCGCCCCGAACCCCTATGTTCCGAACATCACGAAGCTGGACTCGTCCAACTACGAGGGCTGGCGCAAGGCGATCACCGGCATCCTGGCCGCTCTCCGACTCTGGCCGCACGTCACCGGCGATGCCGCCGTCACCGACTACGCTTCTGTTGAGGAATACAACGCCGCCGCACTCCGCTGCTATTCTACCATCATCAACACAATCGACTATTCACAGTACGGTCTTGTGCATGAAAACGACACGGCTCGTCTGCTTTGGAAGCGACTTGAGACGTATTTCCGCCCGCGCGGCTTTGGCACCCGACTCGTCATGCGGCGCAACTTCTTCAAGATGCGCAAGTCACCCGACGAGTCTATGGTCCAGTGGATCGGGCGTGTCGACCAGACTGTCGAACGCCTTCGCGGCATCGGTGCCGTTGTTCCTGACGACGACATTATGGTCGTGCTCATCGAGGGTCTGCCCAAGGACTACGACACGATCATCGCCGCGCTGGACACTGTCCCCGACACCCTGCTTACGGTCGCTTTTGTCAAGAGCCGCCTTGTCAACGAGCACTCGCGTCTCGCCGGAGCTGTCGATGACGAGGCCGAGCTTGCTGAGCGTGAGGAGGCTAGGGCTATGGCATCGTATCGCAGGGGAGCTGGCACGTCTCGCGGTGGATTTGGCGCACCTCGTGGAGGAGCCCGTCGCGCTCCAGCTCGTCGTCCTGCTGCTGGTCCTTCGCAGAATGCGCGGTCGACGGAATGCCACCGTTGCGGACGCCCAGGACACATTGCCGCAGACTGCAGGACAATTATGGAAGGCGACCGCTATGCTTCGGATGACGATGACCCACCTGCGCGTGCTGCTGCTGCTTTCGGTTTTCTCGACGAGGCCGACCTTCAACTTATCAGTTCCGCGCCCGTCGGCTTCGCGACACCTGCTCTCTCTGCTCCGTCCGCTCCCACTGTGAGCAATGGTGACCTCGAGTGTTTTGGACGTTAGGCTGGCTTCTGGGGGAGCACGCTCTGCAGAAACAGGGGGAGTGTTAGCATTATGATCCGTTAGTATGTTTCCGCTCCGCATGCTCATACGGCAGTCTCTGTTTGCCATTGTTTCCCATCTGGTTGTCCGGTCCCGTCTCGTGTACCTTAGGCATACGGACAACCAGAATACACTCTGGCTTTGCTCTATCCGCGTATCCCCGACTCGGAAGCAAGGATTCTAACATCCTTTTGAAGGTGGAAAGCAAGAAATACCTACACTGATCAACGATCAACCTCTTGAACCTGGCGGACGTCAAGCCGGCGGCCGGTACGGGCCGAAGGGACTTGTCTTCACCGACTCCTTAATAGGTTAGACGAAGTCTTACCTTTTAAGGTAATTCGGTTTTCCTGGGGGGGTCTCTCGTTGCAACAGTGAAAAATCCCGGTCCGACTGCCGGTCCAATGGGATTTCAAGAACTGCCTCCGATCAGCCTCCCTTTTTGGAAACTCACCTTTAAATGCACTCTCCTGCGCAGACTCAGCCGCCTCACTTTTCAATTTTGTCACCGCAGCTCGCGCAAAACTACATGTGGACGTCTCAACCGCTTTTTGTAGCCTTATGCTATGTTGCCTTGTATCATTCGGATGATAACCATTTCCTCGCGCTTGTCGCGCCACGGCTTCACTTGCCATCATTTTTTTAGCGTCAGTCGGTATGCGTGAGCGTGCTCGCGTATGGACAGCTCTTATAGTACGGCCAATAGCCGCATTTCGTTGTCAGTATCGTTGCGGACGCGCGCTTGTGCACCCCGCTGCAATTTTGAGAAGAACTCTTATCCTTCGATTCCACGAGTTCCAGCTGCCCGTACGTCGATCCAGCTTTTGTGTTACATATTTGTTGGCTTCCCAAAACGACAGATACGGTCTGGCAAACTCGGCGCAGAGCAGCGGAGTTTGCAGTGCGCATCCGAGTTCAACGTTCATGTTGGCCGTTCAACGGCGCTATCCTTGAAGCTTGATCCACGCCTGTCCATGCTTCGAGGCTACACTGCACGAGTCGATATGCGCTGTACGTTTGATGTCTATATGCCCTCCTGCAAGCGACCTGATCTTCTCTTTTCCTTTTCTTTTCCTCGCCCTGGGCCTCTTGGCATCGTTGTTCATGCGCATGCGCTTTATGCCGTTGCGCTGCACTTTCTGCGTGTCTACTGCTCCTGTTCTGCTTCTGCTTCACGGCGCCAGTCACAGCCTTTCTGCCTGCGATTGGAAACACCCGCCGTCATTCGGCGGCGCTCAATGTCTGCGTACTTTGACCATATACAGGTTCATTCTTCCGGAGCACTGTCCGACATTGCAAAACCCTCGTGTCATTCTCTGGAGACTTTGATAACGCTATGCCCGCGCCTCGTCGACCTGACCGTGCGATGTGCTGAAAACCAAGACCCCGCCTGTAATCCCCTCTCGATCTTGATCCCCGTTCCCAGCACCCTCGCCTCCCTGCGTCTATCGAACGTCTTGTTCAGAGCATCAATTATTACGGCTCATTGCAATGCTATGCCGGGAGAACGTTCAAGTTCCTCAGTCTTTCGCTATACACCACATTGCTCAAACCATGCGAGTTCTCGCACGCTCCCACTGCCGGCCCTGGAGAATGGAGTCGGACGCATTGTTCACAGTGGAGCTGCAGACCTGCCACGACGCGCTCGACGAGCTAAGCATGCATATTACCCTCGCACACCCCCTCGCCGCCGTGCTCTTCAGCAGGCTCGATCCGATGCTGCTATTGCGCCTCGTGTTGCTGAGTCTCGCAGACAACACACACCTCCTGCACATCGTCGTGTACGAGGAGCCTTCCAGTCGGGTCAAGGGGACTCTGATGCACACAGCTCGAAAGGCGTCGCTAGAGCGTGGCGCCGCGCCGGCGAGCCGGCTCTCCAGCGCTACTTCCTGTTCAACACAGCGCTCCTGCGACTCTATCTCTCAGACGTTATCACCTTGAACCATACATATTGCATATTCCCTATGTCAGTGCGCGCCGCGCAGTCGTGAAGTTTTCAGCAATCGAGAAGTACTCAGGCCGGGGATTTGACATGATGCACTAGTCGGCCAGCAGCGTTCTCACAGACTCGTTGGAGCCTGCTTCACATCGCTGGGTGGGAGACGCTAAGTGTTGGTCCGTACACCGCGAAATTTCTCTCGTTATCGCGGATGTCTATCTGTACTCCGGCAGACCGACATCATGGACATCGAGTCGGGCTACGAGTACGGGATAAACAGCTTTGGGCTCGACTGCCAGTCCGCTCAGAACCCGACGAATCCAGAAGAGTTAGTTTGGTTGCCAACGCAGGACTGCAACCCAGCGTACACGACCCGCTGCTGTACTCTTATGCGTCCGGAGAGGAAAAATTTCACTAGGTACTTCGTTATCTTCACAGACTCGCTGCATTATACGGCTAACCACAGATTCACACAGTCTAGATCCTCAGGGGGCAAGTAGCCGTGTTGACCACCTCCTCCAGACTCCAGTTTGCGGGAAACCGAACTTATTGAAAGCTCGCTCAATACCAATATACTGTACCCATCATTTTTTTGGCTAATGTGTCCAAATACATATCGATATCCTTTGCATGAGATCCTAGGCGTTCCTCCGTTGCAAGGAGTCGGTGACTGCCGCGAATCCAGCGGCGCTACGATTTTTTCCTCTTCCTCGTCTCGTCACTCGCACCGCGCGCCGCCATGGCCAGCTATTCGGGCCCGCAAGTCACTGGCTTAGTAACAGCGCGACTCGTGGCCCCGCTATGTTGTGTCTGAGGCGCTAGGCCCTGCCGTCCTGTCTCGTCTTCTGGCTTATCGCTGGTCGTGCTCGTTGCTCCACTCCACGTCTACCGACCTCGCTCTCTACACCGTCCTCTCTCTGCTCCTTCTGGGTCTTTACTGGCGCACACTCTGGTACCTTATGCTCTAGCTGCCACCGCTTCTATTCTGTCTCTTGACTGGCTGTGCTAATTCTGGTCGTTGGCTTGCGCTGTCTTCGGTTGCTACTAATCTTTTCTCAATATATAGACCCTTGATACCTGATTCCCCGAAACGGGCTCGCCTGGCAAGTGGCACACACAGTTAAGTCATCGTGCTCTTGAACACCAGTACTGTGCTAACAGTTTTTCTCCATAGAGAAATGAGTGCACCCGTTGGACAGCCGACACTCGTCGTGGCGTTTCTCGTTCCGCTTCTTGGACTCAGCATTAGAGTGAGTGCCCGCATCCCTCCGGCCAGCTTGCCCAGCTCACGCGTCCCTTCGCCTCGCCCTAGGAATTTCGCAACTCGCGCGCGCCCAACGTGCGCGCGGCCGGCTCGTCGGCCGACTTGGCCATCTACGTCGACGGCTTCGGGTCGCAGCCGCGTGCAGTTCACATCGAGCGCGTCGATTCCACCGCCCGCACCAATGTTCATTCACCATGCTTGATACACCTGCCTCTCCACCACCATACGCTCATCCATCTTCGTCTTGTCCGTACATTAGCTCTAGTTGACATTGTACATAGTATTTGCAATACATGTGTTTAATGTCGTATTTGTTTTGTGACTTGTAAAGAAAGAGAGGGGAAAGAGAGGGAAAGAGAAGCCGTGATGGCAATCCGCAGATCTGGAGAATAGAGGAGAGACGGGAATGGGGACCGGCCGCACGGGCGGTCGACCATCAAACCTCGGCGGACTCCGAGCGACCAGCCGCGCGGTCGACCGCCGGGCCCGCGGAAGTATCCGCGCGACCCGGAACGCGGTCGCGACCGCATTGACGGTCGCGCGGTGCTCGGCGCGGCGTCCGCGCAATCGTGGCGCGGTGTCTCTTGCTTTTGCTCCTGCACCATCTCCTGCCTGCGTCGCGTTTCCCTTCTATAATTCCCACATAATGAACTTCAATCCTAATTCCTACATTTACACCACCCCTCGCGGTGTATTTTGGGCCATGCATTTGTGCAGCACTGCCCAATGCGGCCTGCCCTTGGCCGATCCTCTCCTTACAGTAGCATCTAATCCTAATCCTTTCCGGCCATACCAACGGGTCAGATCTGATATCTTTGCTCGGGCTTTTGGTTGACTTTTTGACAGTGCCCGAATGGCCACCACTATTGGTTGGTCAGTGCTGCACCTGCCGACGCGCCAGGACTAGCACCGCCACTACAGGTGCACGGGCACGGCCCACTGCCAGTACCCGCGCCAGGGCTGGTCCCCGCACCGATGCCGCTTCCTGCGCCAGTGCCTCTGCCTGCTCTGCCACAGGCAATGGCAGGGAACCATCCCGGTAAGCGTGCCCGTTTTCAGCATTCTAGTCGCTTACTGATAGGATCCCGACGTAGCACATCCCCCTGGTATGCTAGGCAAGACGACGCGCGGGAATTCTCGTGCAGCCCGTTTCGTTCCGTCAGTCAGCGACGAAGATTACAGTTGGGGACAGTCAAAGTGTATCCAAATAGTATACTGCCCATATCTTTCCACGCAGGCTATAGACCCTCTCAAATATTACACCATCATGTTCAGGAAAATAATGCGCATTTTCTGAGTATACTTACGTAATATTATAACGAGGAATAAGGTTTTGCCAAAATTTTGACCCTCAACCAAAATTACAAGTTGTCTCAAAAAGCATTTTGAGCACAAGAGAAATTTACATAGGAAATTATGTTTTTTGAAAAGTTTGAGGACCATGAGATTCTCAGTCCCATTGACCCTTTGAATGGTGTCTGGCAGTGGAATTCATTTGCATCGAGCGGGATATTGACCTCCGGACGCTCATCAGCCGTTGGGTCTGCTCCGGAATCAAACTGCTCAGCTCTGCTACCAAAGACCTTTTGCTAATTGGCATACAAATGGCTCGTTAAAATCGTCCAATTTTTGCAGATTCATGCTCAGGGCATTGATAGCTTTCGAATGATATATATTACGTAATATTCTATAAGGTTTTAAGCTTTTTGCCAAATTTCAGGGACCTCCTTCCTAAAAAGGAAGTTTCCCAGAGAACGGCTCGTTGGATTTCGATAAAAGTTATACCGTTGGAAAGCCCTCGACGAGACGCACATTTTCGTCTATATAGGTATGGGGGTATATAAAACTGGATACACTTTGACTGTCCCCAACTGTACCTCCACATTGACGAGTCCGTCCCGCCCGGCAAGTGTCCACGCAAGAATTGTCGCACGCAGGGGAACGTGTATCGCAGGGGCAACCACCGGTGTGCTGGGAATTATTGCCCTGGATGCTGTCCGAAAGTTCACGACCTCAAACGTGCGCGCGGCATGGCGCACTCGGGATGCAGGCTCCATCACATCCTACCATTCGACCCCTCCATGTCCCCGACTGCAATCTCTGTTGCTGCTACACCCATTGTCGGCCCCTCCCTCGCTGGAAACGACGTGCCAGGCGCTGAAAAAGTCCCGACACCGCCCATTGCTGGTGTTCCACCTGGCATCTCGGCGCCACCTGCAGCGCCGCGCACGGTGCCCAGCGCTATATCCGCCGTCTCGACGCAGCAAATAACAAGGCCAATCGCTGGCGCCCTTCGCGCTGCAAGGAGTGCCTCGCATCCGATTCTGGACCACGCGCTGGCCAAGAAACAAGCCCTCGAAGCGCGGGATCGCTGCACGGTCAAGATAGTCGTGTATTATAAGGTCTGCTCCTGTTGCCCATTGCTAACTCCGTACTGATTGAACTGGTCCATAGAACGGCGAGTCCCCTCGACATCTGACGGCTGTCGCGGCCAATCCCTCGTCGTTCTCGCTGGACCAAATTCATGACCTGCTCGACACATACGGCCTCGATATGCACAAGTTCGAGGCCTATGACCGCACGCTCAAGGTCTGGTCCCTTCAAGGTGCATCGCACCCAGTCAAGGTGTCCAATGGTGAGCTGCTGGTCTATCGCTGCTTAGACGTCTCTGACTGCGTCAATGTCGGAGATATCTTGCTGATGCAGCAGCACGGGCAAGCGCGGACACCTGTGAAACGCATGCATGACCCACTCGTATCGCCGCTTCACAAGCGCGCGCGTTCAGACGTGGACGACTGCCAATCCCCTATTCCATCATCCCCGAGCCCAACGTCTATTCAGCCCGCGCAGCCTCTCCCTCCGCCTGTTCGTGAACCTTTGCCTGGTGATCATCTTCCCCCTCCGCCACCACTTCCTATCGCGGCTGTCACACTTCTTCGGCCAGCGGGTACAGCCCTCCAGTTTCCGAACGACTACAGCACGAGCGAGGTCTACTATGGCTTGCGCCGTCTTCAGGAGCTTACGACGAGCTCCTCGCGGACGCTCAAGGCGCACCACTTCCCTTCGGTGTTTGACGCCGTCAGGTACAAGAAGACCGCTGTCAACGACGCTGCGCGCACCATGAGGGAGGCCGAGCGCGACTTCCCCGACCTCGTCACCCAATATCTCCAATACGGAGAGACTCTCGCTGGGCGGTGGAAACTTTTTCTCGGTGCCGTTAAGCACCGTCGGCTTACAGGTGCTGCGACGGGAGCAGCAGCCGACGACACTCGATTTTCGTCACCACTGCTAACGCACAGCATGCCGCCTGACTCGCCGACAACAACAGTTGCTCCCCAGCTGTTGACGCCGGTGCCGCTTCCATTTCCAGTTCCTGCTATCAGCGCCAGTGTCGATTCCGGCCTACCCTCTCGAGAATCGACGCCGCTGCGGTTCTTCAGCCCCTTGCCATCGCCTCAATTGCCCAGTATCGACTCCTTCCTTCCTCCTGTTCCAATCCGCCTGTCACCATCGCCTCCTGTCCGGCTTCCATCGCCCACTGGCTCGTTGAACGGATCGACCACTTCTGTGAATCATGAGGCATCGTCCGACCACGAAGGTGACGATGACAAGTTTTCGCGTCTCATGATAAAAGGTGTCGAGCACGGCTGGCCGTTTCAGATCGAATGGGACCTTGTATCAGCACGCTTGGATACACTGTTCCCTGTAATTTTCTCCGCACTGAAAGCTAATCCGAACGGGAGCACGTTCTTTAGAGAACGCCTCACCGCACACGCTGCCGATCTCTCGAACGGTGTGCCAGCTATCAACCGTATGTTCAGCAGGAGCATTGCACCTCTCCAGGGAGGATAGTACGTGGATATTTACTTGTTTATTTCCTTTTGTTTAACTCAATTACCAGTTATGGTGAACAAGGCTTCGAGCTCGTCATGGCTGTGGTCACGTTTCATCTATCCAAGTGCTGGTCATCCGACGCTGCACATGCATTCTCTCCGCTTGATTGTGGTGATGTTTCGTGGTCCGTTCTTGTGCCCGAGCTTCTTGTCGCACTTGTTAGCGAGGATAAGGCGGTGGATAGCATCGATGCTCGGCACATTATCAACGAGAGCACGGAATTCGGTAACTATTTCCAACCCATGATGATGTCGGGCAGCGACAGTGACGGCGATGAAGAAAGCAAGCTATGCAATTACGGCGAGATCTACAGTATGCGGGCAATATTTAATGACCCGGAGATGGCTGCACGTCGCGAGAAGTTTTATCACGACGCTGGTATTGTTCCACAGAGCATTGATTAGTTGCCGGCACACATCATGTCCGTTATCACTCGCTTTTAATCAACGACTGTTTTGTGTAAACTTCTAAATCTGTGTACATGGGTGGCTCTATTTGGAAAGTAGTACTTCCCGGGGAATGAAAACTGGCTCCTGCCGCTTGCGCACCTGCTCTGAGACAAGGTAGCGGTTGCGACGTTTGATCATTTCGTCAAGGAAAAAATTATAACGATCCTTGCGCATCTGACGCACAATGGCTCGGAAGCCTCCCATCCAGACGTTGGCTTGCTCGGCCGCCGAAGAGTTGAACAGCCATTTACCGTCGCTCATCAGTACATCCCACTGAGCCGGATCGCAGCGTGTCTGGCAGAATGTGTCGCTTGCTTTGTGCTTTGTGCGGAAGTGGAAAACATCGACCGGAAGAGCGCAGTTCTTGAACGTCTTGTCTCCATGTGCTTCAAGCCACTCGAGGACCTGACAATTGAGATCCATCCAGAGAACACCAGGGAGGGATGTTGCCGTGGGAAAAATACGCTTCCACATGTCCTGCATCATATACGTTAGCAGGCGCTGGTATGGTGAATCTCAATAGACATACCACGACCTTGGACACAGCCTCAGAACCAAAGAATGTCTCACGCGCCATGATGACACCGCAGGAGCCTACGACAAGCTCCTCGTTGTGCGTGCGACGCTGCCCAAAGCGTGCACGAAGCTTCCGATTGCCTGTGCTCAGTTTCTCTGGGCATGTAAGTGTTCCCGTCGAATCTGCTACTGTCGTCAGTATTCCTCATGCCCAGGCCATATCCCAAACCTTACCATCGAGAACAAGAGTTGCTGAGGCAACATCAGCGTCCGTGGCTTCGATTTCGACCTCGCCCTCGTCCCCGACACCTTCCCCTCCGCTGTTCTGCGTGAGAGGTTGGGATGTAGCGCTGGTATCGACCTCTGGAAGTAATTCCTCGCCTGCAAGCGCATCTGCAGTCTGTGAGACCTTGAGGTTCTCAAGACGCGATTTAAGTTGGAACATTGCTCGGCCTCTGGTCGTGTATTTATCCTCCAGCGCCTGGTGATCGGCGAGAGTGCAAACACGACTAGATGGTTGACGGTTGTTCAGGCATTGCTGCCCGTCTACAATAGCTACGCAGCGTAGTTGAAGGTCGTTATGAACAGCGCAGTACAGCGCACGGCTGTGTGGAAGGTCATTTGGACAGTCGTGAACGGCACAGCATGGATGTCCAAGCGTGATACCGTCGGTGAAAACGGACCGCAATACACCTTAGCACATGAGCAACTACAATAGCACAAGATATGAAGACGCACCGGTGCTGCCGTCCTCGTCCTCGACCTCTTTGCAGCAGCCATTGCAAGCATGGTTCCACATCTCTCTTCCCGGCCCTGAGAATTTCTCCGTACGATCATCCAGGGCAGGGCGAAGTCTGTCGGCGTGGGAATTTGCTTTATGCTCTAGTTGAAGCAGCTTCCCGTCCTCGTGAGCCTGGATGAGAAGGCTGTGCAAGAAGAACGCGTCCCACACATGTTCGTGCACCATTTCAAACCCAACAGACCAGTCTACAGTGGGAATTGGATGAGTGAGGTTGTAGATTCGAGCGTTGTTGAGGCCCGAGACCCTGTTCCGGTCAGTGAGACTCCAACACAACATGGATGGTGGGACGGACCAGGCACACATCATCTCATTGCAAAAGCGCTCACACAACTGGGCCGTAGCGAAAAATTTGCGCGAGATTTGAATGATCGGTGGGATTCCGCCGTAGTAAGTACGCATGGTAGCTCCGTCGTGGACGAAGAAGTTGTGGTGATAACGCGTGTTGCAACCTGTAAACTCAGTCACCAACAGAGAAATATGAGGCGGAGATAACGTACGGTGGCAATATAGCGATATTGCATAGACGGGGATCGCCCCTAAATCGTGCGAGAACAATACTGCCTCGTAGGAGCGTTCATCCCCAAGTTCAAACGGAAGCTCGACGCCAGCACGTCCGTCTCCACGCTTGCACGAAAGGCATGTACGTGTCGGTGGGTAAAGATCACGATATCCTATCTAGATATTACAAGCGAAGTCTTGAAGGCATTGGTTACGCACCAATGTTAAACTCTCGCCCATACTTGAGAAAATGAGCGTATAGCTCTGGTCTAGCTTCCTTGGACGGCGATTCCCATACATGGAACTGCAGAGCTGCCCAGAGAAGCTTTACGACTGCGGGAGGAACGTCTATTGCAGCGCACAAGAACCCGAAAACTGACGCAGGAAGTGTCGTTGGAGGGGTTGAGACAACAGGAGGCTGGGACCATGAGATCCTGGTGCGGAGGTGCGAGGCAAGCTCTCGAAAGAGCTGCAGTTGATTAACGGTGATGAACTGCACGAGATCGCCATGATCGGCGAGCACAGAGAGCGCGTGAACGAGGTACATTGCGCTGAAGGAGCGAGCTGAGCTTGAAAGCCGTGTGCACAGTGAGGGGCTATCATTTGCAATCTTACTACTAGGCATAGGCTACACAGCTGATACAGTGACTCTTACAATGCTCAAGCCGTTCGAGTGCGGTCGTCGCCCAACTCGTCGCGTCGAGCCAACATCAGCGCGGTGACGCAATTGATTGCACAACGTGCCTGTGGCCCTGTCGGCCGGCCGGCCGCCCGGGCTGGCGGTCCTGTTTCCCGCCGCTCCTCATTTCTGCAGATCTGAGCGGTCAGAGTGATGTGAGGAGCCTGAGCTCGGGCTCCTCTGGCTCCTCGCCAAAGAAAGTGGGTTAGGGGTAAACGTTTGTGGAGCTCTCGGCGCTCGGCGCGCTTTGACTGCTCTGCGAGCTCCCCCGAGCTCTCAAACCGCCCAAACCGCAGAACCGGTTTTGCCGATGCGGAAGCCGTTGCCCCGCGTACCGGGCCATTTCTTCCGAAAATCAAATCGGTCTGGGTGCGTGGAGGTTGGACCGCGGCTAAGATAGACGCCGACAGTCTCGTAGACTTGCTCCCCGCCATTCTGCATCCGTCCCAGGTCGCGCTTGACATGCACATTCAACGCGAAGTGACGATCACCGGTGATACCAGGCGGCTTTTCAGCAGGTTTCGCGTTAGCCACCTGTGATATTGCTGGATACTTGGTGCGTACAGTTGGGGACAGTCAAAGTGTATCCAAATAGTATACTGCCCATATCTTTCCACGCAGGCTATAGACCCTCTCAAATATTACACCATCATGTTCAGGAAAATAATGCGCATTTTCTGAGTATACTTACGTAATATTATAACGAGGAATAAGGTTTTGCCAAAATTTTGACCCTCAACCAAAATTACAAGTTGTCTCAAAAAGCATTTTGAGCACAAGAGAAATTTACATAGGAAATTATGTTTTTTGAAAAGTTTGAGGACCATGAGATTCTCAGTCCCATTGACCCTTTGAATGGTGTCTGGCAGTGGAATTCATTTGCATCGAGCGGGATATTGACCTCCGGACGCTCATCAGCCGTTGGGTCTGCTCCGGAATCAAACTGCTCAGCTCTGCTACCAAAGACCTTTTGCTAATTGGCATACAAATGGCTCGTTAAAATCGTCCAATTTTTGCAGATTCATGCTCAGGGCATTGATAGCTTTCGAATGATATATATTACGTAATATTCTATAAGGTTTTAAGCTTTTTGCCAAATTTCAGGGACCTCCTTCCTAAAAAGGAAGTTTCCCAGAGAACGGCTCGTTGGATTTCGATAAAAGTTATACCGTTGGAAAGCCCTCGACGAGACGCACATTTTCGTCTATATAGGTATGGGGGTATATAAAACTGGATACACTTTGACTGTCCCCAACTGTAGTCAGAGCGCCTGAGTTTCGCAGCCTGTTCTGACTTATATTGCAGCATGTACTGATGCTTCACGTGCCAGACAACGGCGTCTAGGTGCTGAGGGCTGGGTATTCATGTATTTCATAGTTCCTCCGGATCTCATCTACATAATCCATAATCATAATCTGTTCCTATGTGATTTGAATGAGCTCTAAGGCGCTGAGCGCCCGTCCGACTTGGGCGAGTCGACTGTCAAACTGAAACCCGTCAGTTTCTGCGAGACAGATCGTCATTCCGCTAGGCTACGTGTGAGGGGGACATTTCAATGGTGTAAGAGGCCGCCCTCTCCGAAAAGCGCTGGTGGCTAACCTCGAGTCCGGATCAAGCGCTGTCGCGGATCGCTAGCGCATGAACGCACGTCGTCCTGAAACCCATGAGCGTCAGATAATGTAGTCCACTGGCAGCTTCCGATACGCAGCATAAAACCTTTTGGATGGCCTGTATCTTGTACAAATAGGGAAGCCAACACGGTATGTGAGAGCAACACCCCACACCGGCCTCATCTCCGTCTTCCGCGTTCTCCTCACTGGCACCCATGCATTTCACATCGCATACGATCGTAGCATTGCTGCTTGCGGTTCTAACCGTCCCGACTACTGCCTCTCCTACACCACAGGCCTGTGCAGTGCACGATGCTTCCAACGCTGGTGGTCCTGATTGTTGTAGCCGCAACTGCGAAGCGTTGGCAAATCGCGTCTTGGTGCGCCCAAGAGATCTATACAGATAACGTCGATGCTAACCTTCGTGGTATAGGCAATCGAACCCTTTATAATGGAGTGATGTCTCCTTAGGACTTTGAAGCTATCACAAATGTTACCTCGCAATTCCATCCTTACTGTACAGTCTGTACTGTACTCACCCTATAAGCCTTTTTTTACTTGGAGAATTTATCTCTTAATAGTATGGGCACTGAGGATGATACAATGCGAGCGTATTCAGGAAGTGACGACGGTTCATGCACATGATGGACGGCATACCTAAGTACTGCTGTGTCAGCAGACGCGCACAATTCGGTTTGCCGGACCGCTCTCCGAACTGGCCTCTCAACTCTGCACTCGACCAGTGACGATGTCTACATCGTGTTCGCGCTGCTTTGGCTCACCGCTGGATGTCTGCCCGCTCGACATCAACTTACTTGCCTACGCCATTAGAAGTTCTGCCCGAAACGCCCGAGAATTGCCCAGGCAGCAGAAAAATATCGGGCGCGCTCGACGCCAACTGTCGCGCCCACCGCTCTCATATGCTGTTCTGAGCGCGACCGTGAGAATCGGGCCCTAGTTTTGCCACACGACGGGCGGTGCGTAGAGGCCGGCTGCAGTTGGTGTCGCAATGGCGGTGCGGGTTCGTCTTCTGCAGGGTGCTTCGACACGATTGCTTTTTATAACCCCTTGGAACTGGTCCCGCTCCTTGCTCGCGCAAGCTCTTCGTCTGGTCGAGCAGTACAAGCATGATGGGCCCTGAATTCGACCTGCTCGGCTTGCTGCCCGTCTGGCACGTCAAACTGGCCATGTACTTTTCCCAGCGTCGACACGACATCGGATGCAGCTATCTTCACCGTACACTCGGTCCCGAATCACCTTCTTCTCCGATGACCGGACACGATGCTTCAGATGCTCCTGCTTGTATAACTTCGATCGATCGTCCTTGTCTGGGTTGTGGTTCTCATGCGGCCCCGCCGGCAACATGCAGTCTGCGTTCGAGACATTATGGGAGCGCTATGGTTTTGAGGGGCTTACACGGTGCATGTCCGTCGAGCGCACAAGCTTCATCCGCCTTAATCAGGCCTTGAACTCTTTCGATGTTCTGCGAGCAACGGAACATCCGAGCTCTTCGATTATCATCGGTCGTGGAATTCCGAAATGCCATCCGTCCTTAGACTCCCAATCTGCAACCGCAGAAGCCATGTCTCCTGTATCAATCGTCGCCTTGACATGCCTTCAAGATAACTTCCCGTCCCATTCTGGGAGCCGTGGTGACCTGTGGATTAGAAGTGGGCTGCTATTGGAGGTGATTACCACCGAGGCGTCTAATTCGCTGTAGCTGTGATCGCATCATGCTATAAAGGAGACGAGACGCGTGAGCCGTTACCTGTTTGCCCCTGCCACCCCTCTCCTTCCCAATGACTTCTGCTCCTCGTTCGAACATGAGCGTCAGCCTCACCGGCGGCGTGCTGGAGGCCAGCATGGCCATCGCGCTGTTGTATGGACCTCTTCCAAGCTGCCATTCAAGCTGATGCCTGACGGCGCCTCTCTGCAGCCTGACTGGAATGGCGTCCATACAGGTTTGGAATGTGTGTCATGAAATCGCATCGCTGCTACTGCGTTTCTCTGACTTACTCCCAGTATTACCGTGAGCGGCCCGACGACAATAAGTTCCTGAAAGTCCTGGTAAGCATTTGTCCGATGAGGGCGCCTCCGAACTCACAGCGCACAGGTCGGTGCAATGTTGTTCGTCACTGTCTTACCGCCTTCTTCGGCACTCGGCTCATCGCCCGCGCAGCTGCGCGGACCTCATCCATGCGTGTCTATTGCTACACGCCTCGTACTATTACACCATTCTCAAGTTCGGCGATCACGTCGCGCTGAACACGCTGGTATGGAGCTTAGGGGTGGCAGTCCTCCTGGGCGCAATGATCATCTTCACCATTCAGGTGAGCGCGCCATCCACTTTATCACGTAGTCCACTAATACGGGCTCCGAAGACCTACTTTTGCGCGCGGGTGAAACGGTCGACGGGCAGCTGGGTCGTCGCGGGCGGGTGCTGGGTGCTCGTCCTCGCCCGCATGATCTTCACACTGATGTCTACCGCGACGGTCTTCAACGGCGAGAGTTTCTCCATCACGCAGAGCAAGGCGTTCAAGTGGCAGGCGCTGTCGTCGTTAAGCATCGGCGCTGTGTCCGACCTCATCATCGCCTCGTTCATTTGTCGCGCGCTGTCGCAGGGGAAGGAGGACTTCGTGGCGATCACGGACCTCGTCGATCGTTTGATAGCGTACATGTTCGGTGCGTCTGTTCCCCGCTTCGCTCAGTCGCAGCGGCGTTGACGACTACCTCGGCCTAGGCTCTGGGATGTTCACAAGTGTGGTGGCGTTCACGTCTCTCATCGCGGTGCGCTAATTTATGCACGCGTCCTTGAACGCATTCTCGCCGTGACGACGGTTGTCAGTATATCGCTTCGCCCACCAGCTGTAAGCCATCCGCACGCGGCAACAGTGTACATTGACCCTGCAACCCTGCAGTTTTATTCCTGGCTTTCATCTACATCCTGCCGAAAATCATCAACATCTCTCTGCTGGAGTCGCTGGACGAGGGGCGCAAGTCTAGACACGAATTCTCCAGTTCCGTCTTCAAGGTTCGCTCGCAGCGCAGCCGCTCGACGGAGCAGCGCCAGGTGAGCGCGCACTGGTAGCAATGATGCGTGCCTGTTTTCTTACTGCGCATCTCAGCCTGAGCCCGTGCCCGAATTCGAACTGACCAACACCCGGCCTGAGGTAGAGCGCGTACGTCTATATAGTGCTCTATGACAGCGCGAAAGTTGAACCTGATCTTAACGCCGCGCGCGAGTAGGTTCGGTACGAGTCAAGCTCGTACAAAGGTCGCGATTTCAAATCCACCTTGGGACTTCGCGAGAGGTTCGCTCTCTTTCAAAAACCAAAGGCGGACGTTAACTCACTATATGCAGCGACGAAGATCTCCGCTATCAGTTGCCCGGACGCGCAAGCCCGCCGCAGCTCGTCGTACACGTCACTGTCGACCAGACATCACATTATTGACCCCTGTCGTGTAAGTATACCATGACGACCTGTATGAGTGAGATTCAGGAGTTCATTGCCTGAGATGCGGATGACCACTAGTTTGCCCAAAGTTTGCCAGAAGGAGTGCGGCGGCTTGTTCCGCACTTTGACTCCCATCTTCGCCCAGTGAATGCCCCAAGCGCCATTTTGCAGTTCTTCGGCCCTCAGCTGCGAGCATTCGTACTCCCAGACCTTGGCGCTTTCCTTGAATATTGCGATTTCTTCGTGATACCACCCTGGCGATAAGACGCTGTGCCGCAGGTCCCCTGACTGTGTCGCACTTGACTGGATCCGCATATATCACCTGCATTGTTTCTGCCACCTTCCCATCTATTTCACGATTTTTCGGCCATCGTAAAGGAAACCCTTGGCCACTATCGGCGAATTTTGCTTCATCCGACACTGCCGCGACTGTCGTTGCTGTCCTACCCACTAGAATGCATCGCGCTTCAGCTACAGCGTGAGCATTACGGGCTTTCGAAGCGCGTGGTGTGCATTTAATGGCCTGCGCTTCGAAGCCCACCAGCTCGGCCCAAGCAGATATTGTTCCAGCGGTTTGGTCTTGTGGTCATGCATGGTATGGATCGTGTGCTGATTTCGCTCTCAGTTTCAAACATAACCACCTGCAGAATCCATAAAATGGCCACAAGGCGATTGGAGTCAACCAGTCCCCCACTGCGCCGTCCAAGAACTATCCATCGTCTGCGCTCGACGACCTTCAGGATGGCTTCGCCCGATAACAAACGCTCGACCACCCCGTCCACAGGCGGGACATTGTCTCCGCTCCCACAGGGACCTCAGCCCACGTACAATACCTTCACCGCTCTTCACGAGCACGAGGAACAGTACGGGTACAAGGCGCCGTGGACCCCCAGCCAGGCCAGCCAAGCCGCCGCCGTCGCCAGCTTAGAGCAGAGCTGCACCACCTCAGATCCTCGCGCGACTCCGGTGCCTCGAGGTCCGACGCCCGCCTCAGCCACGCATGCTCGCTCTCAGACGCCCGGCTTCCCCATGACTCCCGCCCCGCCCTCGCCCGCAGCGCGCCCGCAGACGCCCGAAGGATTCCCCCCGGGATCCGCGGCATACACGGAGCCTGCGTCCGCCCTCACTCCGGAGCAGATTGAGTACATGCGTCTGTTGGACCCGCGGAACCCCGAAGCATGGGAGCTCAAGAACATCAAGTGTTGCGGATTCAACCATGTCGACGAGGATGCTTTTGTCTGGCACATGTATTTCGATCACGGGATAGGCTTCCTACCAGATGGTACAGTGGATCGGTCGCTGGAGCGCTGGAGGAGGCACCTCGATGGCAATGTCTAGATCCATTTCAACTCAATTTGTCATCTTATATCAGCTCCAATCTTTCTCTTCTCAATCTCAATTTCCCCTATAACAATGCTGCCACATGATGTGGTAAAATTCGCCTTCATGGTTTCAACGTAGGCTGCTTGTTTGAAAGCTGAACAAAAATTGAGCTGCCGCGCGGCGGCTTCTTCCGCGTTTTCTCCCCAGCTTCCACTTTGCTGCTCAGACAATCCAGTGCGACCGCGAGCAACATTCATCTGCTTGGAACCTTGGGCCTATGTACGTTTATGGCGTGCGGGTTCTCGTTTGTCATCACGAAATCGTCCATTCCCTGGTGTCGCAGATCCTCAGCCCGCTGCAAACCTTGGATATGCCATGCTACGAGGAGCGTTACCCACACACCTTCGACTCCGTGATACGCGCTACGATGTCTACGCCTGTACCGTGAAACTGCGCCCGCAAGGAACCAATAGCCTGTTATCTGCCCAGGCCCTCTGCGGTTCCATCTGTTCGTCGTTTCGCCCCATATGGCCGGCGATTGCGCAGACGTTCAGGATGTGGACGTACTTGTAGTTGGCGGTGGTCCAGTTGGTAAGCATCCTACCGTTTCTGCCTGCTCTTTGCTGACTTCAGGCGCCCTAAGGTCTTATATCAG
Organism: Auricularia sp. M13; assembly: GCA_037042915.1. Classification (NCBI taxonomy): domain Eukaryota; kingdom Fungi; phylum Basidiomycota; class Agaricomycetes; order Auriculariales; family Auriculariaceae; genus Auricularia; species Auricularia sp. M13. The sequence goes on from CM073201.1 coordinate 440,912, forward strand.
CGTACCAACTTGCGCGCACTCTCCCGTCGCCTAGAACCTCGATAAAGATAGTCGAGAAACGCGTCAGAAGCGAACAAGACACCTACGGCCGCGCTATCACATTATTCCCACGGACAACCGAGATGCTGGACCAACTGGGTCTTGCGGACGCGCTCGCGCAGCAATGCTTTGCTTGCAGGGAGACCGTGTCATACGATGCTTCGGGAAACGAGGTGCTCGGCCGCGGATGGGCATTCATGGAGCAGATGAAGGACACTGTCTGGGATTTCTCGCTCGTGCTCCGGCAGAAATACCTCGAGGAAACATTTCGGTCTGCTCTGCGCAACTTCGGTGTGATACCCGATACGCCGGCCCAGCTGGTGGACGTGACTATCGATACGACATTGCCTCTAGGAGCTCATAGGATTACTGCGATGCTCGTGGACGGAAATGGCACTGCCAGCGTTGTCAGGTGCAGATACCTCATTGGTGCCGACGGCGGACGGTCGACGGTGCGGCAGGTCTTGAATATCCCCTTCGACGGCGCATCGTCGCCTGACAAGTGGGTACGCATCGACGGCATTGTCAAAACCGACATCCCGAAGCCGCGCTCGTACTGCGCGATCGAGTCGCCGACGCATGGCAACGTCCTCTGGGTCGCCCTTGATCACGGCGCAACGCGCATCGGCTACGCCTTCACGCCCGAGCGCGAGCGGGCCTACGCCGTCTTCGACGAAGCTGCCGCCGTCGAGGAAGCCATCGCCGCCGTCAAGCCGTTCACAGTGGAGTTCGAGCGTGTGGACTGGTGGACGATCTACGTCGTCGGGCAACGCATTGCGCGGCGATTCTCGGTAGACGACTGCGTCTTCCTCGCGGGCGACAGCTGCCACACGCACAGCTCCGGCGCCGCGCAGGGCATGAACACCGGCCTGCACGACGCCATCAACCTCGGGTGGAAGCTCTCGCTCGTGCTCCGAGGACTAGCTCCGCCCGCGCTGCTGCGCACGTATGTGCGCGAGCGCCGGCCGAACGTCGAGAAGCTTATCAGGTTCGACAAAGATATCGCGCGGCTTATGACGATGCAGCTGCCCGAGGGCTGGACGGGCGACCCCGACGCGGACCCCAACGTCGTGCTCGGCCACGTCATGGCGGAGGCGGCGTCCTTCAGCTCCGGGCTCGGCATCTTCTACGAGCCCGACCCGTCGTCCATGCTCAACGTCTCCTTCACCGGCATAGAGCCGCCCGGCTTCGCTGTTGATCCCGGCCACCGCGCTCCCGATGTTCCGCTGCGTAAGCCCGGCAGTCTCGAGCTTACGCGCCTGCAGCGCGAAACGCCAAATGTCGCGATATTTTACATCGTCATCTTCGCCGGGGACCCATCTGCGACCCGGAAGCACCTGCACGACTTCTGCGCCGCCCTCGACGCATCTTTCCTGCTGTCCAAGCCGAGCTTACCCGTCGCTTTCCTCACCATCACGTCCGTGTCCGGCCCATCTGCTTTTGAGCTGCTCGGTGGCCGCGCACCTCCTGGCGGCGACGCTGTAGGACGTGTCTTCTTTGACACACCGGAGTTGGCGGCGCACAGGCGCTATGGCGTTGCGGTCGAGGATGGCGCAGTGTATGTGCTTCGACCAGATGGCTGGGTTGGCACAGTATTGGATCTTCGCGCCGAGGCCGTCCGCTCCTTGGAGCACTATTTCAGACTGCTCTTCGATTACAAGGATTGCGAAGAATCATCATTAGCATCGACGTAGAGTACGTATTTAACAACTTGATTCCTACGATGCAATGCTGTCTAAAGTTATCGTCTGGTCTACGTGTAGTCATAATCAGTCATCGGTTTCGCCCTCCAAGAAAGCGTGCCGGGTTTGACGGTTCGAAAGGAAGGAATTCAGGAACTCGGGGGTTGGAACCGTCTCCCAGACTACGGAATGCTCGTCGAACTTGGCACAGAGCAAGACCTCAGCGGGGTCAGAGGGTTCGGGGCGTCAGCCCTCTCAGTCATTCCAATGATAAATTGGAGTTGCCGCAGTCTTGCACCTTACTACGTCTGATATCGACTGAGAAAGGTACAGTATATACGATGCGTACCCACGCATGATTGAGAAGCAAAGAGCGCACGTAAAATGTGCAATCTAATAGCGACTGACCTATCAGTCGGGGACTCCTGTACAGTACAGAGCATTCACAGTTACAGAATTAGTGTGCAAGGTAGTAAAACTCGTCGCTGACATCCAATTGCAAAGGTACGGGCAGGAAAGCCAGGACATCGCACAGGCGACGAATCCGGGCTTTCAGGTCCGCATGCCAATGAGCCATGTAACTAGTCGCGCCATGCTCCGGCCTGCAAATGCGGAGCGTATGGAGGGCAGGCAAAGAATGTACGTATGGAACTGCTGTTGCGACCATGTCCCTGATGGCAGGCTTCCTGTTCCAGGAGGGCACAGGAAGAGCGTCCGTGGCAAGGACGTGCGGATCGTCCTCGACCACCAGCTCGAGGACTTCGAGAGAACACAGAGTCTTGAATGTGCTGAGCGGGTCCCAGGCCAACCAGGAGCATCGGATGAAGCGCACGTTTGAACCGTGAATGCGTCTCAGGAGCTCCCACGCATAATCCACAGAGGCGATGGACAGTGAAAGCGATCGTTGCTGTCGCTGGGGACCATCGTCCTCGATTTCGATGTTCATGCGCAGAGACGTGAAAGTGACCCGAATATGCGTCGGGCGGGCTATGTCGTCCAGGATGTTGGGACAGTCTTGGTCGACCTTGCAGCGGTGTAGGTAGGATAGAGAGTACACCTCGCGCGTTGCGGAGGCAAATAACCGGCGTAGCCACAACCGATGGCTATTGTGAACCTGCGTGATGCGCACCGTACGCAGCCTCGCTGCAATGTCCAGCACTTCCTGGCTCATTTCCGGACTGCGAGGAAGGCCCGCCGTGTGGAAACCCATATGAGCGCAAAAATGCTCAAGACGAGGGCACACGACGAATGCGCGTTCGACCATGCCGTAATCATTGGCCGCCAGGCAAAGACTCGTAAGGCGAGGAAGTGGATGCGTCATATTGTACCAGCTGAATGTCTCAGATGATGTGAAGCTCTCCAGCATATTGAACGTTGTCGGATAGTCGTCGACGAGATCCGCTATCTCGTATATATTCCATCCACTATCGTGGCACCGTGGATTGTGGTCGGTTTCGTCACAATAGGCATGATCGTAGGGGCTGTGCAGCTGCAGGCATCGGAGAGTTTCCAATGGCTGCAAGGAGACGAGTAGGGTCCGGGCCACCCAAGGACGCACGAAGAAGAGGTGCAACTCCATGATGCGCCGTTTATGAGATAGCAGGACGTAGGTGAGCTGTTCCAGAAATGCCCGAGCGACCGCGCCATAGAGGACGACATAGAATGTCAATCCGAGGGATCGGGTTCGCGCAAGCACGTCAATCAGAACGCTGATGCTCGTGATAGACCCTGGAGGGATTCCCGGCACGCGTGAGACGTAATTGGCGGCCATCTCGTCATCGGACAGCATCTCGTCCTCGTCGTATTCGTCCTCGTCCCAATCGCCACCCTCGTCGGCCTTCTCGCCCTCCAACAGCGGGCTCGCAACACAGATCTCCGTCCAAAGGCGCGCCGAAGACATTGCCAGACTGTTCCAATTCTTGCAGACGGAACAGAGCGTCAAGCAGTCCACGAACGGCAGATATTCCCATATCATTGTCCACAGCTCAGCTGGCAAGGTATATGGGTACGTGGAGCGCGGCTGGTCCATTTCTGCGTATGGCGCATCATAACGCGCGAGAATGAAGCCGGAGAAAGCCTGCGTGTCGTCCATGAATGGTCGAGGAACAAAGCAAGGGGTAAGCACGCGCCAAGCGCCTTAGAACTCCGACAGCGCACCGAGCGCTCATTTTGCAACGGAGATCTCGGTCGCAGATTTCGACAAAGCGTCAACAGCATGGAGGGGATTAGAACTCAAACTCTTCTCAGTCTCCGCTTCGGAAATGGGCGGGAGTATTGAGGATACACTTCTATTACTCAATGTGCTCCTCATTCAAATTGCGAGGTAGTCAAACTGTTCGCTGACTTCCAGAACCGACGGCCGGGGAAGGCAGGCGAGGACATCGCACAGCCGACACTTTTCAGTTTGCAGAGCCGCATGAGCATTAGCAGTATAACTCGGCGAGCCACCCGAGTCCTCCGTCCTGCAGATCCGGAAGGTATGCAAGCTAGGCAACGAATGGATCTTTGACGGGCCGGCGGTGGGAAGCATATCCGCGGCGTGGGCCTTCACGCGTTGGGAGGGCAGAGGAAGGGCGTCGGTGGCGAGAACGTCCGGGTCGTCGTCGACGAGCAGTTCGAGTGTTTCGAGGGCGGGAAGCGATTTGAGGGCGATGAGCGGGTCCAGGGCAAGCCATGAGCATCGGATGGTGCGCACGTCCGCGATGCGGAGCTGTTTCAGGAGGTCCCATGCGAAATCGACTGAGGACATGGGAATCGAGAGCGCGCGGCGTTGCTGATGCGATGGGTCTCCGCTCCCACACTCGATGTCCATGCGAACGCGAAGCGGCGACAAGGTAGCCATCACGCGCGTCGGGCGCGCGATCTCGTCCAGGATATTCGGACAGGCAGTGGAGAACCTGCCATCGTCATGGTGGTAGGACAGAGAGAATGCCTCGCGCGTTTGTGAGGAAAATAGCGGGAAGAGCCACTGCAGGTCGTTCGCGAAGACCTGCGTGACGCGGACCGTCCTCAGCCTCGCCGCGGCAGTCACCAGAGCTGGGTGAATCGTAGCGAGTGAGAATATTGCGTTCGAGCCGTCGCGCCTCCACCTCCGGTGGGCAAGCAGGTGCTCGAGACGGGGACACGATTCCAAGACAACTTCTATGGTTGGCAGTTCGCACTCGCCGATGCACAGACTCGTGAGGCGGGGAAACGAAAGTACCCAGTCTGTGCTGTCCCAGCTGAAGGCCGTAGAGGACTTGAAGCTCTGCAGCTGGCGAAATACCTCAGAGTTGTCCCTGAAGAAGTCCGATCCAGATATTCCATCCGCCATCACGGAACCTTGGGTTATCGTCCGCTTCGTTTGCATATTGCTGATCGTACGGGCTGTGGAGTTGGAGGGACCGGAGGGTGTCCAAGGGTAGCAAGGCGGAAATCAGCTCGTGGGCCAGCCAGGGGCGCACGAAAAAGAGATGAAGCTCCACGATTCGAGGTTTATGAGAAAGCAGGATGGCAGTCAGTTCCTCGAGGAACGTTTTGCCGACGGCGCCGTAGAGGACGACGTAGAATGACAGGCTAATGGTTGCGGCGCGTGCAAGCACGCGCGTGAACACGCTGATGCTAGTGATGGAGCCCGGCGGGATGCCCGCACGCGCGCCGCGTAGTCCGCGGCCATGCCCGCGTCGGACGGCACCGTGAGCTCGTGATCCTCGTCGACGACATCCGGATGCCAGTCCATGTGCTCGTCGGCATTTTTGCCTTCTAACGGCGGGCTCGCCACCCGGACTTCGTTCCAAAGGCTCGGCGTAGTTTGTGCGAGCGCGTTCCATTTTTTGCAGACGGCGCAAACGGTCATGCAGTCCGTGAACGGTAGATGTTCCCAAATCATCTTCCAGAGCTCGGATGGCAATCGGGATGTGAAATGGTAGCGCGGAAAGCGTTCTTCTTCATTGCGCCTCGGAAGAGAGTACTTAATATGTCGGAGAGGGGGTCAACGCCGTCCATGCGGTTGCTAGGGCACAAGGGGCAACAACAATAGAACTCCGATGCCACATGGCGACATCACGGTCCTGGAATAAGTAAGTAAGGACACCCGCTGCGTTGAGCCTCTCGAGACTCGCAGCGGACCCAATTAAGTACCTGCGTGCGGCCCTGCTATCATTCGTTGTGCTATACGTGCAGGCGTAGCATCCCTGCCTCCTTGGGAAAGAATCGTCCGCCCATGTCCACTGGTTCGGCCGAGCGACGAAAACAGCCCTTTGCATAAGATATGTACGCCGGCAGAGAAGCGCGATGGAGACTCGGAACAAGAAAGATATTCGCACATTGAAACTCCGATTATTCGCTAGTTCTCGTCTCGTCATGAAGCGGCCAGCGGTTCACCTCATAGCGGCAGCGCTTCTCCAGATACCCCTGGCCGCGTGCAGCGCCGTGTATCTGCTGCCGCAGGCTGATTTCTCCATTGCCGTGCAACGCGAGGTCAGCGCGACCGAAGCAACAGTCGTACTGGAACACTGGCTTGCGCTCGACCGCCTTGACGAGTCCCGTGGTCTGAACGTCCAGGCCGGCGACAGATCATGGCTCGACGTCGGCGCTACCGTGGACAATGTGTTTGGCGCTCTTAAGGGCTCCAAGAACGTGCTCGTTGCCGTGGAGGACGAAGGCAACGGTGCGTGCGCTTAGGGCTCGTACAACGGCCCTACCAAGTTGCCTGGGCATACAGTTGACAAAGGAAATATAGACGCTGTACCAGAGACCTTCAGGACTGCATATGTAGTCCCAGCACCGTTGGACTCGTTGTCGGCGGCAAGCACCGCAGCGTCGTTTGCTCAGCGCGCGGCCAAGATATATCCTTCGGTTCACTCGACCTCGTCCTTCTCCCCGTCGTCTACGGTGGCAGACAGACTATTGGACGCATTCTCCATGTCCACATCAGCCTCGGCTCATCGTTTCATTCAAGAATTCGGCGCACTGGAAGCATTCGTCGACAGCGACTCGTCCGTCGACGACCAGACCTTCGGATCCTTCACCTTTACTTCATTGGGCGCCCTCCGCGCAGAGCACGGCGCCGACAGCGAGCTTTACACCTCCGCAGTACAAGTCGTCAAGGCCTCACTTCAGTCACTGGCTGCTCAGGTAAGTCTTTCAGACCTTCATTCGAACGCTATTGGCATAGTTCTGCCTTCGAGCGACCTATATATCGCCCTTGGCCATGCACACGCTCAGCGACAATAGCTGGACGAATGTGACGGCGCACATAGTCCGTTCAGCCTGGCTGGTTCAGACCACGTCCTCGCTGGCGAGCTGTCAGTCGTCTGCCAGTATCGCGGAGCGCCGATGCTGACGGCGTTGAGAACGTGCTCCTCGGCCCTTAGCATCTCGTTGGGCCGGGTCAGCTGTCCCACGTGTTGCGAGCTTCCGGCGGCGAGCCATTGAGCTCGACCAGTAAGCGGGTCTTGAACCCCATTTGTTCTTGCAGCGCTCGACCCGCGCCGAGCCTGTCGTCTGCACATGCCTGCAACCAGCACCTGCGTCGAAACCCCGTCCATCCGAATCTAACCCATCCTCCAGAACGCCCGCCTGGCCATCCTCCTCACGACACCCTCGACCCTGCACGCGCGACAGACGAGCTCGATCGCGCAGCCACCCCAGCAGCCGCTGCCGCCCTCGCTCCCGCCGAGCCACCCGATCTTCAGCTCGGGTACGTGCTTCGCGTCCGCCGACAGCTGCACGAACGCCACGGACGCGTGCACGGGCCGCGGCGAGTGCCAGGGCGTGCGGCGCGGCGGCAAGGAGTGCTTCGTGTGCGCGTGTGGGACGACCAAGGACAGCAAAGGCCGCAAGCAGGTCTGGGCGGGCGACCGGTGCGAGAAACTTGATGTCAGCGGGTGCGTGTATTCCTCTCTTGCCTGGTGAGGATGTTCACTTACTTGGTGTTTGCGTAGCCCATTCGTCCTTCTCGCCGGCACGGTCATCGTCATCGCGCTCGTCGCCGGCGCATCCGTCGCGCTGCTCGCGTCCGTCGGCGCGGCCGAGCTGCCCAACGTCCTTGCGGGCGTCAGCGTCCCTGGAAAGCGCGACTAATCCAGCATCGTCTTGTGCTAGGCGGATGGATTCTTTCTTGCGCATTTCCGCTGCCGTTGCTCAGTATGTCATCTCCCCGTCGTGCCGCAAACTCTCGCTTCCACCGTTCCACGTCACCTGCAGACCGTCTGTCTATACGATGATAATTGCAACGTGCCCTCGTGGCATCACTCCAACTGCATTCACGCGGGCAGAGACTGCGTTGCAGGCTTGCAGCGTTACCATCTGCTGCGGCCAGATGCGTCGCTACGAGCGCGGCACGTATTTTCCATGCACGGTTTGAACAATGTTGCGTGCTCGCATTGGTTTAACAATCCTGCTCGGCCCTTGAACATTTGCGCAACGGCTTTCTATCTACTGTTGTGGCGAAGTCAACTCCGGGGCAACATTTGACGCTCGGCGAGCGTTCGGAGTTCTGCAAGCCTTGTGCTTTTTTCTGAGTCCCACAATCTACCCACAAAAGACGCTCGGGCTGTGTCATTTTTTGCTCGCATACTACGTAGCACCATAGGTGGAACTGGCGAATAACTAACTGCTCAACCTCTGTGCCGTCTGCAAGGGATGGGAAGGCCTTGCAACGGCTTCGATGAGCCTTTGCACGGAGCTGTGCATTGCGAGCCCGCCGTTGGATGGCGAGCAAGCCAGCTGCACGACGAGGATGACAAGGATGAAATCCCATCTGAAGATGAATTCACTGCTGATCGTGTATTATATCAGTTAAGAAAGACTGTAATGTCCGCGGATGCGGTCGTTCGACGTCTTCGCCGCGATTCGGGTAATTTGCAACTTGGAATTTCGTGCCACATGATACTCTACTTGATAAAGTTCTTGCGACTACTCCCTGCAAAAGCGAGATTTAATAAAGGGACCTCCATGATCCTCGCCTCAGCTTCGTGAAAGTGTGACAACAGCGATATCAGCGATTACTGCCGTACAAATACAAGCGTTTCTGTTGTTTTATGTCCGCAAGAACCCTGGAGCTTTCGCGGCAAGTATGCGGTACCAGTGCTTCCCTCCTTCCTATCTTAGCCACAACCATCGAGTCATTACCCCATCGATGCTGCTCGCTGTCTTCATACGCCTGGACCGGTCTTCGGTGATTGAGGAGCTAGCACACAATACGTCGCTGTTCTGCTCTTTCCCACGATGTGTTTGCAGTTTGTGGGCGGGCTTTCTGGTATCTAGACTAGTACCCATTGCAGAGGCCGCACACAACAGCTGTCTCCACTCGGAGGCAGATGAGACGAAAGCTCCTGCCATTTGAGGCTCGAAAGAAGTCCAGAGATTTCTCTTCGTGTCTTGATGCACTGTCTCAGCGCATCGAATAGTGACAACAATACCACGTTTTCTATATTGAGACTCGGAGGAGATTCTGATGACCTCTCCTTAGCGACTCTCGCTTCATAACGGGTAATGGTACAATCCTCCTTCAGGATTTTTCGCATTCTTACGACCGTAAGGCGCCGCATGAATCTGAGCTTGCAGCATGACGTCATACCGTTGTTCTCGTGCTCCCGCAAGTCCGCTCGCTCAACTCCTTACCATCATCCACCTACACTCTCGCTGCCAAAGAAACAACTACGGTGCATATCTCGGGTCTATTCTGCCTTTTCCGTGACTAATGCAGGCCCAGCATGTCGTCGCACGGAAAGAAAGACCCAGATCCGACGAAGCCCGTGCATCCACAGCCAGACGAGCCTATCGCCGTCCCGGGGGAGATCGTGGCCGAGCTGGGACAGCAGGGTGTGCATGGTGCAGTGCAGTAGGCAATTACGAGCGATGGCTGGTTCAAGAATCATTGTGTACTTTTATGTCCGATTCAACGAGTTACGACGCATAAACTTGGCGACTTGCAAATTCCCATTTGAACGAGCAAGAGTTGAGGAATCCCCTTAAATATTGCTGACTCCCCCAAAGCTGTGACTTCCATGGCGAGCTGCCCATAGCTTACTGTGAGCACCGGTTATCGGAATTACGCTCGGGCGACCGGCTTACCACCCTACACTTTCTGCTTCCAGTGCACACTGTCGTCTTCTCGTTGTACGTTTCCGTTTCCCCATACCCCGTACTACTCGCGGCACTTTCCCCATGTGTTTGCAAGACCATGCGGGTCCTCCCCCGGTCTCCACCACTTCCGCTCCGGCTATTCAACAGACTTTAGCATTTTCCCCATCAACAAACGATTGCCCGCCATGCGCAAGAACTCTGGCTGATCCACGGGGCGATGCACGTCATCTACGAGCGCGGGATCAAATCTTCGAACTCTTCTCACTTCTGTAGCTTTGACCATTCTCCCACGCTCTGACATTGCTCATCAAACATATTTGCACACATTCTCATTTTGTTCTTTGCCTTGCTCAGCTTGAGATGGAGTTTGCTGTTCGGAATTGTACTATGAATGGTTTGCCACACCAGAGCTATCAGGCGCGTCACGTGATCGTTTACGAACTATCTGGTTGTTTTCGCACAAGGCGACACCTCCTCAAGCAGCAGCTTCGATAGGATGCTCCAGTCATCGTATGGTCTACCGCACGGGGCGAGTAATCGCATGCTCGCGCTCCGCGGTTAATCCACCAGTAAGCTTTTGTCGAACTCAGGAAGACAGGTGCTCCACATTGCTTGTAGCCCTGGAAGGCCAGACGCACGTGTGAGTACAGCGATCGACGTGCTCATCCAAACAGGACCCGTTCATGTCAACGGATCGTTTACTACTCTTCGTGCGCGGATTCCAGTTTCTGGCCCCCTGGCAGCGCTTGCGGACCCTGCCGCCAAGTAACTAGTCTGTTTTATCTCATCCGAGAAGCCATACTCCTGCGTGTGAGGTATTGTTCCAAGGTACGATGTGCCGGTGTACTGGTCCAATGCTGATGGTCTATTTGACCCGACCACAGCGGGCTGCAACTTCTGGCCGCCGAACGGCGAGGTCAAATACAGACCAAAAAGGAGATGGTTCTGTGTTGGGACAGCTCTTGCCCCTTGATGCTCTTCTTCCTCAACATGATGCAGTATGACCGATACCCAAGCCTGAGACAGGTGTTTGGGCTGATCAAGGCTGACTGGAAGGGAAATGCCATTTTCGAGCGCTTCTACTTACCGGAAAGCGCTGGAATGGTCGGCTCGGAAGCATCGGCTCTTTACCTCTTACTTTTCTGGCGAACTGGTTGCGAGCCCGTATGCACCGCATTGTACAACAGTTCCCGCGCCGTGCACGATGCAAGCTCCGAGAATAGGCCCTGGAGCCGTGACACAGGCTCGTGGGAGTGGGAAACGCTGTCCAGCCGCGCGGCGTAACAGCACACGGCTATCGTCGTTCGCCTGACCCAGCGTCACTTGATACATCTCCGTCATTTGCTCACACCCCCAGCTTATAAGAGCAGCTCTCCATACTGTACGTGCCTGCTTAACTCATCGTGATGTCTCAAGCTCAAGTCCTCCCAGCGTATAGCTACATCCCGCACTTCAGCCCTGGACAATGTCCCCCGACGTACCTCCCTCCAGCTCCCGCCACGATGGCATCGCGCATTGCGCCGGAAGGCGTCCGCCTTCACATGACGACCAACTCGCTGCGAAACGTCGTGCTCGCCTCGCAGTCCGACTCGATCTACTACGAGTGCTCGACGCCGTCCGGAAGCACCATCACCAGTCTAACGCGCGTCAAGCTGCGGGTCGGCGAGGAGCCCCGCTATACGCAAGTCGCCCAGTTTGACGAGCGCCCGCAAGAGCCGCTGCGGATCCGCTTGCGCGACGAACGCACCTGGTGGCCCGCAGCCGCGCTGCTGAAGTTCGACCCGGGCCGCATGCTCGGCGAATTCATTGGGGACGACGGGAGAACGTACAGGTGGACGGTCCACCCGAAGAGCCGGCGTCTGCAGGTGCATTGTCCGCCCTTCCAGGGTGCGCTGGCGCTGACGATGATCATGTGTGCAGTTGCGACCCGCCGATGCGCCCGCGCAGGCCCCACTCGCAGAGTTCCATGCGCCGCGCAAGCTCCTCGCGTTTTCGCGCAACGCGCCATACCTCGAACTGCACCCCGGCGTCGAGGCTATTCTCGACTCGTTGATACGTGAGCATCCCATATGATCTCAGTCGTATTTTCAGCTGAGCCGTCGTGCCGCAGTGAGTTTCCTATTGATGGAACGCTACCGCAGGGACTTGAAGTTGTGACCCTGTCAGTGCTACGCATAACACGCAAGTCTTGGCCGCGTAGCGCTGTTGACTGTGCGGATGCTATGAGAGCTCGAAGAGTGCTGCACTTGCGCTGGCACCATTCGCAGACGCGCCGTGCGTTCCACTCGCCGCTCGCCAAGTCCACCGCGGTATTGCTACCTGCAATGGTAGTGCTATGGCTTATTGTAACTTATTGCATTGCATATTCAAAGTGCTATTCGATCAATCATATGTTTCGTGATATAACCCTTGGCGGGCTTGAATCTATTGGACCCGGAGAGGAAGCTCAAAGACGACTGGAGAGCACCGGGCCAGACTCCTTGGCTTGCCCTCGCAGCTAGACTTGGAGCTGACCACTTGCAGATAGGGTAAATATCCACCCAAAAAGCGTAGGATCCAAGTATGCACTGGCTTCTTGCATTCCAGTGTAGGTGCCGCATGACGCCCCGGGCGGCCCGCAGCAACCTTCGCGGCGGCGTTCGCTGAATACTTTGTGTAGATGGTACTACTGATCCCGCCCCCAGGGCGAGCTAGAAGGCCTTCACCAACCAGCTATGGGGAACATGTTCAGCCACTCAAAGAGTTGTCTGAACTCGCTGCGCGCGCTCCAGCCAGCTTCTCGCCCGACTTAGCTGCGCGTGTGAGTCTGGGTCTCTCCATCGACAACTCTAGGATTCGCATGTCCATGTCAACGGAGACCCGAGCGCTCCGTTCCTGCGGTGCAAAGGAGGAATACGCGCCTTCCAGGCGGAATTGCGCTTTTGCCTGTTCAAGGTACGTAAACAGAGGGCGCCGCGTGACAAGCGCTTGGTCATATGACCCTATCTCCAGAGCCGTGCAGGACGAAGTAGAAGGGCCCAGGTACCGCACTTCCGAGTTTGGAGAATGTTCCTGTCATTGGGAGACACAATAAACTCGCTTGTGCTGCTCTGCGAACTCTGAAGGCCGTCAGTATCAAATTTGCAATTGCTATATCAGGTAGACGAACGCGCGTGCACCGCGAATACGTGGGAACTGGACCAGTCGTGAGTAATCTAGGAGACATATATAGACCAGTATGCCTACAATTGATGCTCTAGACATGCCGGAAGGAGGAGGATGGTCGGAGTCGAACTTTGCTTTTTCATCCGCACTCCGAGTCACCAGATGTCTCCCAACAGTGGCCAACATACTTATCCCGATGAGCGTTACCGCAAGATCGGACCATGCTTCACACGTCCTCATGCGCATGCTAAGCATTTTTAAACACAGAAGCCGGATGTGTGTCCATTCAAAATTTGCAGTGCCCAAGACTTCAGGCAATGACAACTGGCAGACGCTAGCGACCTTCACAACAACCTTGCCCACAAAGTCCTGCTTCTCCATGCACTCAAAAGCCTTCTTGACATCCCCAAATGCGAAAACGCGTCCCACAGTTGGCTTCAGCTTGTGTACGTCCACGAGATGGACGAAGTCGTGCAGCATATCAAGGGTGCCGACAGTGATTCCGCGCAGAGTGGCGTTCTTCAGCATGACCGACATTATCAGGTCTGGCGGCGAGTCAAATCCGCCTAGAATGCCGATGACTGTCACCTGACCGGACCGCGCAAGTGCCGTGAGCGACTTCGAGAGCGTGTTGCCGCCCCCGACATCGAGTATGTGGTCAGCACCCGCGCCGGCCGTCAGCTCCAAGACGAGCTTCTCCCAATCGGGATGTGCCTTGTAGTTGACGGTTTTGTGGACTCCAAGCGCCTTGGCTGTCTTCAGCTTCTCGTCGGACGACGACGTCAAGATAACTCGAGCGCCAGACAGGACCGCAATCTGCGCGGCGAACAGGCTCACTCCCCCCGTTCCCTGTAGCACAACTGTCTGGCCAGCTCTCAGCGGAACAGGCCCGCCTAGGAGAGCGTTGTACGCGGTCAAACCTGTCTATGTCAGCGGGTCGTTCCACTTGTGGCTCTCGACGCACCAGCGCATGTGAGAGTGGACGCTTCCTCGTAAGTCATATGCTCTGGTATCTTTACGAGTGCAGTGGCCGGGAGGACGCGATACTCTTGAAGCGTGCCCTGGCGGCCAGCGCCCATCGCGCTGTTCATCATCTCAGCCGTAACCCTTCCACCGACATCGTCCAGGTAGAACCCCGCGATGACGCGGTCACCCTTTCCCCACCTCTCCACGCTAGATCCCACGGAAACGATCTCTCCCGCAGGGTCGCACGCAGGTACGAGCTTAGGTAGCGGTTCGCCGACGTAGAGCTTACGCGCAATCATAAGGTCGCGAAAGTTGAGCGAGACCGCGTGGATCCTGACCAGCACTACTTTGTTTGTGAGCCAAATGGCAGAAATCTCAGGCTGACGATGTACCTTCTCCTGCACGAGGTTCGGGAACGGGTACTACGCGTTGTTGCAGGTTTTGCCATCCATTGACCTTCATACGAATTTCGTCAGCCACGTCAAGAGCATGATCATGATGCACCGGATACCTCTCCAGGCCAGTACCACTGCTTGTGCGTTTTTGGGAGAGTCATCTCGTCGATCGGATGGTTGTACTATAGCGATCTTCTGAGGTCGTTTGAGCATGCTTTAAGCTTTCCTCACATCATGCCTTTGTCAGCCCTGGGCACGACTCGCCGTATTACTATTAGCAGAGTCGACGTATGCGATCTGCGTCGGGCTCAGTGTCTTAATGGACGAATGCCAAGTTAACCGATCGCTGATTAATATTTCCAATGCCCCATTGGGCATCGTAAGAACCGACATTCTCGGAAGCAGGAGTGGCGCCTATTGCGCGTCTCCAACTCCAGTAACAAGCAGGTAACAAGTCGCCCTGGTAGGTGAAGGATGAGGAGTCATGACGCCTCCTGCACCTCTGGAAGGATTTGGATCCCTTCAAGACTGAGCTTCCACACGTGAACATCGGGGTTACATTCACTGAGACCATGCTTGACGCATGACTCGCACGAGTTGTGGCCCGGGGTGAAGGTGCACGAGATCTTCATCCTCTTGCAAGTCTCGCACGATGGAGGGCGGACGGCGAGATCAGCAATGGGTCTGTCGGTCGCAGCAACATTATCGTGTGCGCCAGGATCAGCCTCCTTCGCGGCGGTCGATGCACTGCCACTGCAGTCGTCGAGGCCCGCTGCGATACAACAGTCGCAGGAAGTGTTGGGCGGAGTAACGGTGCACATGATATGGCGCTTCCTGCAACTTGCGCATGCGGTATGCACATCCGCTTGCCTCCCGGCTTGTTTCGAAAGCGACGCAGACGTAGATTTTTCGTCCCGTTCTCGGGGACCCTTGTCTCGCACTCGTATAATGCGACGAGATCCCCATGAAAGTGGCCGCGGAGCCCGCACTGGTGAGGTAGTAATACGGTGCTTTGGTGCTGTCGCGGTTGACCCCTGCGGCACTGACAGCTCCATTAGGAATGCAGTCTCTGAACCGAAGTCAGTTCAGTAGCTGGTCAGTACACGAGCAGAGATGGCATACGTGCATCATCGACCTTAAACGTCGCTTCAACGTGGGAATCGAGGCAGTCATCTTCATGTTTCTGAACATCTGTCAGTCTGAGCATTCCTCTCTGGCAGTCCAACGTACCACGAAGAAGTCCGAAATGACGTCCCAGCTACCAGTAACGACCTGTATGGTCGGATTTTCATCAAGGATGCGCTGTAAAATGATGCCCAGGATATCGTCCTCCGTCTCTATGTCATCTGTCGAGGAATTCGACGAGAAAGAATAGCGCCTATCTAGGTTTAAAATATCGTCTTCCTGAGGAGACTCCGAGTCCTTGTTCGGTGGTGCGCCCTGACCGCCGAGGCGCATATCGGGCATGCTCGTTCCCATCTAAATGGTGCGGATGAGACAAACAGCATCCCCATACTACATGACAGAGTTCTCACCGCAGCCACGGGTTGGAAATTATCGTCAGTCCCCATGAAAGAGGAGCTCAACAAATTCATGAGCTGGTTTACGATCTTCTGGCGTCGTTTGACTCGGATGGGGCGGACTACCACCGTATAATCGGTACTCAGAGTCCGCATATTGTTCCAGCCTGCAGGTCCTTTCGTAATCGCGCATGTTGCGGTCTGTCACAGGTTAGGTGACTTTAGCGGAACTGTCAGGACGTACCCAGCCCAAAGGAACCAGCGACGTCGCTTCTTGGGATATCGCGATAGAGACGCCCCAGTCGACACCCACTGTGCCAACGTTGAGCGACAGCCGGCTTGAATAGGCGCATGAGCTGCGACGTGCGAGACCTCCCATCCAAGCGGGGGCATGCGTTACGCCATGCAGGATGACAATATCCCCGGAAAGAATCCCGACAGCAGACCGAATGGCCTTCTCATTCAGGATAAGATAGCGCTGCAGTGACTCCGTTTGCGGCGGGGAGAGCACTTTGTTGACCCTCTCCCGCCCACCAAAACAGAGAAATGCAAACTCGGATCGGTCATAGGAGAAACCGGCGTTGATGGACAACGTAGCTCTGCGATGCCAATTGTTCTGTAAGTCTCGAAGTGAACCTGAGAAAATACTCACGGTGGAGCGGTTAACGGAAGGCCGCCTTGAAACGAGACCGACACCGATTCGGTTGAGCGCAGCACAACGTCGTTCTCAACGACCGAAGTCCTAAAGTCGTGGAGGTCTGGCGGTACCAAGCGTTGTATCCCCAGGGGCGGATTTTCATAGACATTGAAGAACTACGCACGGTAATCAGTGCGCCCAGCGTTAGAGTACTGAGGATGCTCAAAGATGTGCTCACCTTCCAGAACTTGCCGTCGCGAATCTGCCCGCAATCGCCAATCTGGCCGATAGTACTCGGCTCCCACAAAACATGTCCGCGCGCAGCGCGTTGCAGCAGCCGCGCATAGTCGTGCACATCGGCATTGCATTCCTTAGGATCGCAGAATAGTGGGTCGGACATTCTTTCGGGCAGAATTGGAGAAAGACTCACGCTGAGTCTTATATCACCATAAGCACCGGATATGCAATCCCGAATGCACGTGGAAAGTACACCCGTGGTTTCTGAACAGCGCCCCGGGGTTCAAGCATCTGCTTTGGGCAGACATGGTGCGGGTATTGGTGGCCGGATAAGTTTGGGCGATGCATGGACTTCCAGCGAAGCTTCCAGTCGATCGATATAGGTCATGCGCATGAGCTTCACACCTCGTGTGGAAGCCGCAACGAAGCAACAAGGTTGCGGACCGGGCCGACGCGCCTGATCCCTCCAACCTTGTCCAAGACCTGCTCCAACGTCACAGTATGAAAGCTCCGATACCGTATGACCATATTTCGGACTGAAGCCATTGGCACTATCCCAGTGTATTATTTTCAGCTGTTTGTCATTATATCTTGGTGCTATCGCGTAAAGTTACACCGGTTTGCTCTTCCGTTGTGTCTTCAACCGGGGCGTCCACCCAGCCCCATGCGCATCGACCAGGCGGATATTCTTGGACAGCAGCGTCTCCGCCCATCCAGGCAGTGGGCTCTTGGCGATTTGTCTCCTGTGGAATGTGAGACACCTCTTCATACTTGCCAGCAGATTGAACGCACTCCGTTGTCGGCCATAGCCCTAAGCGATTGGCAATCCTGACGACCTCGAGGGCAGGGAATTGCTTAGTGCGGGCATCCAGTATGAGGTCGAAGAATTCCGTCCAGCCGCCAATGATGCCCTGTACGCGCTGCTTGTCACCGGGACCAGATATCTCCAAGCTATGGGTTTGCATAAGTCAAGTGGAAACGACTGGAAGCAACGCACTCACTCGATGCGCGGACAAGAAAGTTCCCTGAGTTTCAAATACGGAGTCGGAGCGCGCAATCGAAAATTCGCTGCCAAGGGCGGATGCTAGAGAGTTCTGTCATGAGTTGCGTGCTACAGGGTCATTGGGTTGAGACTTTGAGTCGAACCTGAAAGGGGTTACCGGCATCGGGGTATATGAGGTATTCAATGTTGGGACAGTGTTCCAGCAGTGTCTGGATCATGCTCTCGTGCAGCGTGAGGGTGGTAAGCTTGTGGCCGTGGGCCTTGCAGAAGTCCGACAAGGCGGCCTCAGTTTCCCACACCCGCGCGACGTTCAATATGCGGAGAGATTCGAGCCTGCGGTGAGCCCGAGTTTGATAATGTCAACGATGCAGTTGCAGGATAGACGCACTGTAGCGGACGTATCATACTCAGGAATTCGGCACAACCTGGTCCATGGAGATCAAGACTGTTGAGCGCGTTCAGAGCATGAGGCGGCGGCGGTTTCAGATGCAGAGTCGAACTCCTGTCAAGCATCAGACTGAGCGTCTTGAGAGACGCGAACGCGGGAAGCGCCAATTCGCATGGCCGTGAAATAATATTCGAGTAATACTGATATTCGGGCTGCGCTGGGCGTAAGTGGACTTTGAGCTCGCGTAGCATCTCTGAAACCGGAGTGAGACATGCAAATTGTTTGAGATCTAACGGGTAGTCGTTCCAGACCGTCCGAAAAGAGCGAAGGTTGACCAGTTTCGGCATGAGAGCTTCCAGCAGGTTGAAACACATTTCGCCGTTCCTGTGACCATCCCAGGAGATGCTGCGGGAGACGTTGAATTGCACACCTTTCACGAGTGACGCGAGATGCGGCCTGTTCTTTAGCAATAGGGCAAAGCTTTCGGTGGCGCGGACCCCGTGAAGGTAGGCCTGTTGGCAAGCGACCTCCATCATTACTTCCTAGGAAAGGCGGCCATTTATTGACAGTTGAAAAATAGAAGGGAAAATGCTCACTCTGAACTCGGAGGACACCAACATACACTCTTTCACAGGTCGATAGCGTTCGGTCGCGTAGTCGTAATCCTCCAGGCGCGGGCAATCCGCGACCAAGATTTCAAAGACCCGCGACCAGATCTTACGGCGCACGTCGGCGGGCGTGTAATCCATGGGCTTGTAAAAGGGATTTTCGGGTGGTGGGATGCTCGCTGCTTTCCTGCAAGTTCAATCAATGTCAGACAAGCATCAATGGTCGCCAAAGAGTAGGAGGACCGCGCACACGGGAGTGGCGAATACGAGCCTGGCCATATGCGCCGGCGCAAGACGTGCGGTGTCGCGCCGGGCATAGGGGGAGACCGGGAGGAAGCAGCCGTCGCCTGGGTCTACCCAATCTACATGGACACGTTTAATGTTTGCGGGGCATTCGGACACAAACGAAACAAGGTCGAGGCAGGCATCTGAAAAGTATAGTTCTTCCAGCTGATTAGCTTGTAAGAGCGCCGCTCTGAGTCCCGCGTGGAGGACGATGGTGCGGGCGGCAGCGCGGACCACCCGCTACAAACATTCGAGCGCAGGTCAGGCATAAGAGACGAGATTCAAGTGAAGCGACCGACCAGTTTGGCCCATGAATTGATGCAATCGAGCACAGTGGATAGGATGAGCCGTGTGTTGGCGTTGTTGGCGAATGAGACATATTGCAAGCGATATAGAATGAGCCGCCGGACGTTCGCAACCTTTTCCAGACCCGCACACATTGGTTTCACCTTTTCGTCGCTGGTGTAGTCGAGCATGAGCCATATGTCCGTGATTTCAGGCGCCATCTCAAGGATCTTGCGGACCGACACGCCAAAGCCGCCCTCGATGCGCAATTTCTTGAGGTACGGCGCGAAGGGCGGGTTAGCTTTCAGAGCCCGAGCCAAGGCGTCTGCCTGTGCTGTAGAGCGCATGATGGCCGTGTTGTATAAGAGCGGCGTGCCGACGCGCATCCAGCGCTTGCACACCGCCAGCGCCGCTGACGACGATGTTTGGCGGTTAACGAACGGCGCCTTGGAGAGCTCGGCCAGGCTCGCGAAGTCCTCGTCGGGCACGTGCAGGCTGTACGCAAGAATATCGGCTAGCGTCTCGTCTGCAAGCTTGTGCGCCATGCTGTACGTGGGCGGCAAAGACGAAAGCGAGTTGCGGCTTCCGCCGGTGGCGCGGACGCGTCTTTTCCTGCCCCGCGGGTACCGATGGCCCATAAGCTCGCGGACGAGACGCTTTCAACCATCTTTTTCGACCACTTCCACGTCTCGGACGATGACTTTGCTTGCATTACAGAGCGGCAGTCACCGTTCGCACTTCGACGCCACGGATCGTCTAACGTCTTACTCGTATGCAAGCGGTGGATGCGCGTTGCAACACCTCTTCTATACGAAACGGTTGTCCTACGCTCTGGCGCTCAAGCCCAATCTCTGGCATTCGCTCTCAAGTCGACGCCGTCACTGGGGCCTTACATCAAAAAACTTCGCGTTGAAGGTGGATTCGGAGCGGCAGGCGGCAAGATTCTGAAGGCCGCGCCCAATATCACCGACATATGGCTCACCCTCGAACTCTATGCTCAGGATAACGTCGTCCCCATGTACAAAGCCCTGGAAGAACACGTTAATCCCCGCCGGCTTATCGTGTATGGCTACGGTGCCCCAAACAACAAAAATTCGAATACCGCGTCAGAAACGCTCTGTCGCTGTATAGAAAACTGGAGGGCCCTGGTATGTGCTCTTTATGGCTTCACTTCGTAGCTCATGACTGCTGCCTAGCGAGTAGTTCATTTTTCGTCACACCTGCTGTCCTCAACGCTCATCGGCGCAGCGCTTTTGGCCGCAAATTGGATTGAAGAGCTTCTACTGGGGGATTGCACCGGCGTAGACGAGGACTTGGCCTTCCTGCGCGACTGTCGTGCCCGCCGCGTAGAGCTGTGCTTTCCGCACTGGCGCGACGAGTGGTTCGACATGTTCTGGGAGAAAATCAATCAGCTCCCTCCTCATGCCCACAGGGAAATCGTAGTCTTACGGCGAGTGCCTCGGTACGTCGTCATGGCCGCGCATGAGCCCCGCTCATTGAACCGCAGCGAGTCGGTCGTAGTCGCGCCACCTATTCCGAGCGTAGGACCCATCGATCCCTCGTATGTTCCTCTACAAGCTGCGCCAGCCGAAGTCCGCGATCGCATATGGGGACATGTCCTCAGCTTTCTCGCTGATTCTGAGGACGAGGCCTCGAGATCAACCAGGTTGACCTGCTTACTCACCTGCAAAATGTTCAAGGTGCGCTATGATATCTATCTGTGCCGAGTACCCGAGCACCAATACTTCCTACCAGACGCTTGCGCTTCCGCTTTTCTGTCGCAGAGTGGAGCTTGTGTCCGACTCTGGCATCAGCAGCTTTACGCGCCTCGTGCAATCCCGCGGCGATCTGGCGCGCTGCGTCCGGCGGCTCACGATATGCGATCCACCAGCACCACGTCGCTCGGTCCTCGGCGGGCAGGAAGCAATCGACGAGTTGTCATCCGTTCTCCCGCTCCTGACGGAGCTCGTGGACGCCGACCTGCGCCGTGTACGGCTTTCTGAGCTTCCGGAGCACTCTCCCAATCTCCAGAACCTCAGCGTATATATCAAAGTCCCCGGACAACGCCTCCGTCTTCCACTGTTCGCCCACCTCACCGCCCTCAGCCTCAAGTTGGATCTCAACTCCTCCTTTTCCCACCTGGATCTGTCGAGTCCCGCGCCGCTCGACACACTGCCGTTGCTGCAGACGCTCACGCTTGCGGGATTCGGGTTCGACGTTCCTCTACTCGGACTAGCCACACTTGAGTGAGCTCTGCAATTGCTAGTATTTGATTGGGACATGCTGACTTGATTTAACCGCCTGACATCTGCAGACTGCCTCGCCTTTGCAAATTTGACATTCAAGAACTGTACAGTTTCAATGACATCAATTCGCAGACCAACCACCCTGGGTTGGGAGCGTTCATGCGCGCGCACGGCGCGAAGCTTTGGCGGCTGGACGTCGGCACGTGCAAGTTGGCGGAAACCGTCGCTCGGTGCCCTAACCTCACCTCGCTGCACATCCCGGCCAATTCCATCTTCAACTTCTCCAAGGTGACTGAAAATAATCTTTCCTTCGTGTGTGGGAAGGCTGACCCAAGCACTTTTTTTTTTTCTTGCTTTGATCACTACTGGCATGCGCGGATACTGTAGACTACCCTCAGCGAGGCGTTTGAAGCGGTTGGCAAGCAGCGCTTCGAGCATCTCGACACCATCGTGTGTCCCGCCATATAGTGCGTCTTGTCTCTCGCCCGACAATCCCTTACTTAGTACTGACACGCCCTCCTCCTTAGTTCAGCGGAATTCCGCACGCCGAGATGCAGACGCACGTCCGAGGACAATTTCGCGCAGTTCATCGACCTCCTCCTGCTCCGAATCGCGTCCGACCAGTTTCCAAGGCTGCGGACCCTGCAGGTCGCCTCGGAGGAGCTGTGGCCGACCACCGAGTACGTCCGACCAGTTCCGAGTCGCACTGCTCGAGGAGCTGAAACAGTGATTCATTTAGACGCGAGATCGCTAAGAGTCCCGCACCCGGGTGGGCTGAGGCGCTGGGGGCGAAGGGGGTTACGATGCTGGATGGTAACGGGCTACATTGGACGCCGAGATTGAAGATCCCCAGACGCCGGGGACGGTCGTGAGGGCGTTGGCGACGCAGCTCCAGTGCTCCTCGCAGCAGCCAAATGATACTCCGAGCTATTAATGAAACTTTGCACAATGATTAATACGTTGGGTACGCCAGGGATATTGTCGGATTATAAGTTGTAGCTGCTGAAGTGGTTAATCAGGTACATACAGTATCCCAGACTTTCAGTGACATTGACAGAAAGACAGAACGAAAGTCGCAAGTGCAACGAATGGATGCGCATATCAGTGGGAAAGGTGCCGTTCATGGCAATGCATGCCACCGTCAATGACGGTGGCACGCGTTGCCAGCTCTCTGCAGTCCGGTCCAGGCGTGCGAGCATCAGCCGAGATAAGATCATATGGGAGTGGCCAGGATGGGAAGCACGGTGGCAATGGTGCCGCATCCTCGCCGCGAAAGCTCCATGGTTCTTGCGCGAGGACTTTGTCTGTGGCGGCAGCAATCTTCAGGATGAAGTGACTAGCTGCGCAGGTTCAGGAATACTGCCACTGCCAGACTCAGTGGCAAAGTAGCACAGGCAGGGCATGCGGCGAGGGGAGACGTTGCCAGTCGTCGGAACACAGTGAACACAGAGTATAGGATCCTGATACGACGGGATTCCTGTCAAGTTACTGTAGAAAGCGAAAGCTTGACAGTCTCAGAGCCAACCCAGAGCCAGTGTCAACATGCCAAAGTTTGAAACTACAGTTCTTGCACCGTTGATGGTCGGCGTCGGCTAGCCTAGGTGACCGGCTATTAGGCGAGTCTCGTCGCGGTCGGGCCTGGCGACGGAGGGAAGACAGCAAAAGGCCATGGCAAACCCAGCAGATGTCACAGAACACGTTGGGCAGCTAGAGCAAAGCGAGCCCGTTCAGAGCGCTGCTGAGCGCCCCAGACCTTCGCTGTGGGGTCGCGGCGAGAAGGAGGCGCTGGTCCGGGGATAGCCGACCATCTCGTCCTCGTCCCGCGCCATGTCTTCGCCACCCAGCGACGAGCCGCTATCGTCGAGCCCGGCGCCGCAGCCAGAGCCGATATCACCGATTGCCGAGGAGAAGGAGCCCGTGGACGCCGCGCTCGAGCGCGCGCGCGCGGCGCACGAGGCGAGCGCAGGGGCAGGCGGAGGCGCGGTGCACGACGCGCTGGGCGAGATGATCCATTGGGTGCAGCAGCTCGTGCGTTCGACCCCGGCCTCGGGCACTCTTTGTTTCTTTATTTTTCTCACTGGTTTGGGGCGCAGAGCGGGCAGCTGGCAGCGGCGTACCGCGAGAAGGCGGAGCTGGAGACGACGCTGACGCTCACGCGCAGCAACCTGCAGCTGGCGATCGCGAACAACGAGATGCTCGAGGACGCGCTGCGCAACCGCGGCACGTCGCGCGACGTCGGCTGGCGACGGTCGCGACCTCCGGGCGACCCCATTCTCGAGGCGTCAGCAACGGGCGCCGCGACGCCGCCCAACAGCGCCGCGTTCCCCGTCAGCCCGGCGCCGCCTCAGCAGCACCACCAACCAGCGCCCCCGCCGCCGCCGCCGCAGAAGGAGGGCCGGTTTCTCTCGCGCTTTCGCTTCGGGTCGAGCAGCCCGCAACAACAGTCGAGCCCCGTGTCGCCGCGGCCGCCAGGCCACTCGCACAGCGTCGACGACGCGTCTTTCCACCCGCCACCGTCGGCCGCAGCGTCGACGTCCAACGGCACGAGCCACCTGACGTCCGCCTCGCTGCCGTATCTGCCGCTCGACCCGCCCCAGCAGCCGCACGCCGCGCAACGGAACCGGCTGGAGAGCGCGCCGTCGCTGCGCGCGGAGCTGCAGAAGGAGCGCGCGGCGCGCGCGGCGATCGAGGCGGAGCTGGAGAGCCTGAGCGCCGCGCTGTTCGAGGAGGCGAACAAGATGGTCGCGGACGAGCGCCGGTCCAAGGCGGAGCTCATGGAGGAGCTGCGCACCGTCGCCCAGCAGCGCGACGCGCTCAAGGCTGCGCTGCGCGTCGTCGAGCAGGAGAACGGTGTTCTGCGCGGCGGCGAGTGGACGCCCGCCCACAGCCGCCCGGGCTCCGTCGCGTCTCATCGCGCGCTCGACGTCGACGACTCGGCGACGCCGCCTGTCGCGATTCATCTGAAACGAGACGATATCCGTCCCCGGTCGGCGAGCTTGGCGTCCGTGCGCTCCACGACGAGCAACGGCAGCGTGAAGCACAAGCCGACGCCGTTAAAGGAGACGCCGCGCGCCCCGCAGGACGCCGAGCCGGACCGCGACAGTGACGACCATTCTGACGACGACGACGACGACGATAATAGGAGAGAGGATGGCTACCAGGTGCTCGCGCATGAGCACGTCGCCGCCGACGACTTGCAAACGCCGCGCGTCAACGGCGCCTTCGTACACGCGCAGTAAGCATGATCGGCCGTCCTCCTCCGTTGTTTCCTCGTATCACCACGACCGATATCCCACATTGCATTCCGTTCCATTACCGCCTTTCTGCCACGCCGCTGTCGCTGTGCCACGCGCTGAGCACGTATTTATCGCTTGTCGCTCACGATCCCGTTCTCGATTTGTCTTTGTTGTCTTTGTGGAACTGCAATCGACTCTCAACATTCACGCCTCCGCCGAGCCCGTGGGCTGTCTTTCATCAATTCATAGTCTATCGGAGGCGGAGACGGAATCTGAGCCAGACCTGCCGCTCTTCGAAGCTTCGTTCGCGAGCAGGTGGAGTGCGTGTGGCACATTAGCCTCGCTTGGGGCGGCCATATCTTTTCATTCAATGGCTTGCTCTTTCCCGCATACGCCCGTCTCTCTCGCTCCCTCTCACATGAACGTCTCTAAGCTCATGCGCTGGGTACCTATACACAACGAGGATGCTTCGAATTCCCTCGCTTCAACCTCCAAAGACAGAGTGTGTTTAGCATTCAATCTACTGGCAAGCGATCACTGGCATTCTCATATCTCTACAGGAGAAAAATCGCCAAGAGTCCACTGCCTGGATGGGTGGAGAAGCTGTTGTCCAAGGAGATCCGCCTGGTCGATGCGCATGGAGCGGGGTGGACACCCCGGTTGAAAACTCAACGCAAGAGCAAGGCGGTGTAGATTTCGACGAATATTTCCGGTGCGCGTTGCTTAGCCCACCATTGCTATTCCATGCCCTTCAAATTTAAACCGACATGCGTGTCGGCGGTCCCTTGACGCCGGAGAAGCTGGACAGTGGGATGGGTGCCCACCGCCAGGGCACGGCGTGCTCCAAGAATCCCGCATACTACCAGCTGCAGTGCTGTTGAAGATCCCGGGGCACTTGGGTTACTTGAGGAAGCCGCAACGTTGACCTGCGCCGCTGAGATCGTGCACGTTCTCTCCCGTCAGGGTGTGGCGGCGGACCGCGATGGCAGGTCTATCTGCCTACAACGCCCTGCTCGGCGGGCCTATCAAGCTCAAAGCTGGCCAAACTGTCGTGCTGCAGGGGAACAGCGGCGTGACGCTGTTCGCGGCGTAGAAAGCTGTGCTCTCCGGCGCTCGTGTGATCGTGACGTCCTCGTAGGACGACTTGGAGATACTCAAAGTCGCCAAAAAAAGCTCGGGGCACACGAGACGATCAACTACAGGACGCGTCCTGATTGGGACAACGCCATCCTGGAGTAGTCTCTGTCGCTGCCAGTAAACCGCTTCGTTGACATTTCCGGTCAGCCTCACGAGAACCATCCTTCCCGTCGCACCCACCGGAGCAATTCCTGCAAATTTACGACTGTATTAAGTATACTGTTACAGGAGCTTTGAGTATTATGGTTCGGTTGCGCACACATGGATTGCAGTGTATGAAGTGATACAAGGGGCGAGGAGCAAGGTCCCGCACGCTGGAGTTGGCCTCGACAAAGATATCACGACCGCCCCCGTTTCTGGATCTTCAGTCTGGGCGTCCAGTGGAGCCCATTGCCATCTAGCATAGTGATCCCCTTCGCCTTCAGCGCCTCAGCCCATACCGGTGCGGGACTCTTTGAGATCCCGCGTCTGATCCCCAAGGCGCCGTTTCAGCTTCTCGAATGCAACTTGGCCTGGGAGGACGTACTCGGTTGTCGGCCACAGCCCTTCAGAGGCAAACTGAAGTGTTCTCAGCTTCGGAAACTGGTCAGTCGAACACAGGAGATCGATAAACTCGGAGAAATCCTCTGCCGTGCGCTTGCTTCTCATCGAGGGAGATTCAGGCAAACTCAGCAGGAGTAAGCGTGTCAGTAAAGAGAATTCATGCGGGCCAGCCAAGACGTAAGACGAACCGTATGGCGGGGCACACGATGGTGTCGAGATGCCGGAAGCGCAGCTTGACCGCTTTGAACGCTTCGCAGATGGTGGTCTATCCCGGGCACATGCCAGTCACGGTGAGCCTTCAAGTTCACATACAGGCAGACAAAGGAAGCACCTTGGAGGAAATGAAGATGTGCAACGAGGTGAGGTTGGGGCACTGTTGGACGCTTTCTGCCAGCTTGCGCGTTCCCATGTCCAGGCGCTGCAGCTTCGCGCCGTGGGCACGCATGAACGCTCGCAATCCAGATTGGTCAGTCTGTGAATCGATATCATGTAAATTATATAGTTCCTGAATGTCGAAAACGCGAAGACGAGGCAGTCTGTCCGGCATTGAGTTAGCTCAACATCTCCCAATTAAACATAATGTAGGTAGGCTCACTCGAGCGTGGCTAGGCCGCGCAGAAGACTGTCGAACCGAAATCCGGAAAGAGTGAGCGTCTGCAGCAGCGGTAGTGTGTCCAGTGGCGAGGAACACGACACATCCAAGTGGGAAAAGCTCGAGTTCAGATCCAGCTTGAAATTGAGGGCGGTGAGATGGGCGAACAGGGGAAGACGGAAGTGTTGGCCAGTGACTTCGATCCACATGCTGACGTTCTGAAGTTTGTGAGAGTGCTCCGGAAGCCCGGTAAGCCGTACACGGCGCAGGTCGGCGTCCACAAGCTCCGTCAGTAGCGGAAGAAAGGACATCAACTCGTCGCTGGCGTCCTGCCCGACGAGGAACGTGCGGTGTGGTGTTGGCGGTGCAGATATGGTGAAGCTCTGGACGCATGGTGCCAGATCGCCGCGTGCTTGCAGGAGACGCGCAAAGCTGATAATGCTGGAGTCGGACGCAAGCTGTACTCTGCGACAAAATAGCGGCAGCGCAAGATTCTGATAGCAGTTATCAGAGCGCGAATACTGGATACAGACAGAAGTCGTGGCGCACCTTGAACATCTTGCAGGTGAGTAGGCAGTTCAACTTTGTTGACCTCGAGGTCGCATCCTCAGAAGCAGCGACGAAGCTCAGGACGCGTCCCCATATGCGATCTCGGACGTTGGCTGGCGTAGCTTGTAAAGGAACATAGGATGGATCGATGGGTATTGCGCTTGGGGCAGGCGGCGTCGCCACCTCCGACGCGCTGCGGTTCAATTAGTGGAGCACATGCACGCACGCGCACTACGACGTACCGAGGCACTCGTCGCATTATTACAATTTTGCTGCGGGCGTGAGCATGGAGTTGATCGAGATCCTTCATGAAACGGTCGATAAACTCGTCGCATGCAAAGCACAACTCGATGCGGAGGGCACGACTGTCGCGCAGGAAGGTTACAGCCTCGTGCGTACCAAAGAAATCAGCCAGCCGAAGCTCCTCAATCCGATTCGCGGCTAATAGCGCTGCGCGGAAGAGCGTCGAGTGCAGTAGTAGTTTTGCAGAAAAATGAACTGCTCGCTGGGTAGCAGTTGTCAGTTGTGAGCTGCGAAAGTGACCTATAAAGAGCACAGACCAGAGAAGTCCAGCTGTCAATACAACGACACAGCGTCTCAAACGCGGTACTGGAATTTATGTTCACCGGCCTAATGTGACCATACACAAGCAGGCGGCGGGGATTAACGTGTTCTGCCATCGCTTTGTACATCGGGATGGCCTTATCCTGAGCATAGAGGTCGAGTGTAAGCCATATGTCGGTGATATTGGGCGCGGCTTTCAGAATCTTGCCGCCTGCCGCTCCGAATCCGCCTTCGACGCGAAGTTTTCTGATGTAAGGCCCCAGTGACGGCGTCGACTTGAGAGCGAATGCCAGAGATTGGGCTTGAGCGCCAGAACGTAGGACAACCGTTTCGTATAGAAGAGGTGTTGCAACGCGCATCCACCGCTTGCATACGAGCAGGACGTTGGAAGACGATCCGTGGCGTCGAAGAGCAAACGGTGACTGGTGCTCTGTAATGCAAGCAAAGTCATCGTCTGAGACGTGGAAGTGGTAGAAAAAGATGTTTGCAAGCGTCTCGTCCGCGAGCTTATGGGCCATCGGTACCCGCGGGGCAGGAAAAGACGCGTCGGCACCACCGGCGGAAACCGCAACTTGCTTTCGTCTTTGCCGCCGACGTACAGCATGGCGCACAAGGTTGCAGACGAGACGCTAGCCGATATTCTTGCGTACAGCCTCCACGTGCCCGACGAGGACTTCGCGAGCCATCGGGGTTCATGAGGGAAAGTCCCGCAGATACCACAGCTTTGTCGCGGGCTCCCGGTCAAATATGATGATCTCCATATAATTGCCTTTCAACCATATATAGGGCTATGGAATAAGATAGGTCAGGCAGGCTTGGTAGCCTGCGGGGCAAAGCATGTGGCACGGTGTAAACCCTTATGGGCTACACGACTCAGTGTTTGCCCTTCCTCTGAGTCTTCAATCGCGGCGTCCATCCAGCACCATTGGCATCTACCAGCCGAATTCCGCGCCCGAGCAGCGTCTCCGCCCAGCCAGGCAAAGGACTCTTAGCGATTTCTTTCCTGCAAACAAATTGCGATGAGATGCCAATGCTTAGTAGCAGCAGCGGGCTCCGGACGCACTCCGTCGTCGGCCACAACTTATAGCGGTTGGCGACCATCACGACCTCCAGCGCGGGGAAGTTCGGCGTCCGGACGATGAAGTCGAAGAAGGCGGTCCAGGCGCCGATGACCTCCTGCACGCGCTTCTTGTCGCCGCGGCCGTAATGGTGCAGGCTGCGAGCGTTATGAGTATACTTTTGCAGAAGGGGAAGGCGTAGGCAGACTCGGACCCACTCGATTGCGGAATACGAGATCGCCTTGAGACGCGGGCACAGCGGTGCGGCTGTGTAGACTTCGGGATTGGGGTGACGCTGCCGATATGACTTCGAGGTCAGCTTTCTGCCAAGGACGCGCAATACTGAACGGACATGGAAGTTGACTTTCCCGTCGTCGGGGTATATGAGGATCTCGATATTGAGACAGTGCTTCAGCAGCGAGGGGATGGACTTCTGATGGATCGAGAGCGCGCGGAGCTTCTGGCCGTGCGTCGCGCAGAAATCTTCCAGCGCGGCGTCGGCGGACCATACCTCCGCGACCTTCAGAGCGCGAAGCGAGTCGAGACTGCAGAAACTGATGAGTGAATTTTGTCGTTATACTGTAATGTGTTCGACCGACGCACCGTAACGGGCAGATTAACCGCAGAAATTCAGCGCAGCCTTCGCCTTCGAGGTGCAGAGTCTCAAGCGCGTTGAGCGCATGGGGTGGAGGCGGCGTCAGATGGTTCGCCGCGCCTCGGCCTATCATGAGGCTGATCCTCCTGAGCGACGCGAATGCGTGGAGTTGGTAATCGACAGGCGGCGGCGGAGGGGACCATGAGAGGAGGTAATGATCGTCGTCGTGCGTCGCGCCCAGATGCAGCTGCAGCTCGTGCAGAGTCTCGGTAATGGGAGCGAGGGACGCGAGGTGCTTGAGCTGGAGTGGGTAGTCGTGGAACCGTGCGCTGAACGAGCGCAGGTTGATGAGGGCGGGGAGGCAGGAGAGCACCAGGTCGAAACACTCGTTGAGATGCGGCGAGGGAGTGTAGAGCATGCGGCTGCACTCTTCGCGCAGGTCCAGACTGCGCACGAGCGGAGCGAGGTGCGGATTCTTCTGCAGGCAGGTTACAAAGCCCTGTACCGCAGAAAGCCCATCCAGCTTGACGTTCCGACAGGACAGCTCGAGCATCACATCCTAAGGAACGAAGTTAGCGGTGCGGGTGGAGGTGGGGAGGAGGATACGAACTTTGAACTCGGAAGAGACCAGCATGCAGTGTTGCCTGACGCCGAACCTCATCTCGCCCCAGACTTCGTAGCGTCTGCCTTTCGAGCAGTCGAATTCCTCGACCAGCAGCTCCAAGACGCGCGCCCAGATCTTGCGCCGCACGTCTGCCGGCGTGTCTTTCATGGGCTTGTAAAAGGGGTTGGGAGGCGGGGCAATGCACATGATTTGGCTGTGAATGGGGATCCGAGTCGGGGACGAGTCAGCACATTCCACCGCCAGAAGATGATGCAATAACGAACACAGGCGCGGCAAATATGACCTTCGCGAGTTGATCCGCGGGCAAGCGCTCCTTTTCGCAAATGTAGAACGAGCCTCGTTTATCGCGAAAGTAGCCGTCGCCTGGGTCCGGCCATGCGACGCGGATCCGCTTCACGGTTGCGGGACACTCTTGCACGAAGGCTGGTAGATGGTACGAATCCTCGGGAAAGCGCCATTCCTCCACCTGCTTGGAGGAAAGGAGCGTTTTACGGAGCGGTTCGATGAGGGCTGTGTCCCCGCGGAGTTGCACGATCCGCTACGTACGCACGCCGCACGGATTGCACGTAGTCAGGCAGCGCGTGAGACAAGGAATACGAATGCCGACGCACCAGAGACGGCCACGACATTATGCCGTGCAACACAGTAGACATAACGAGGCGCGTACTGGCGTTATTAGCGAACGACACCATGCGCGAGGAGTAAATAATGAGCCGGCGGACGCTCGCCATCTTCTCCAGCGCCGCACACATCGGCTTCGTCTTGTCCTCGCTGGTATAATTGAGCATGAGCCAAATATCCGACACTCCAGGCGCCATTTCAAGAATCCTGCGGACGGCGACGCCAAACCCGCCCTCGATGCGCAACTTCCTCAGGTACGGCGCGAAAGTCGGGTTGGCCTTGAGCGCGAGGGCCAGCGCGTCCGCCTGCGCCGTCGAGCGCAGGATCGCCGTGCTGTAGATGAGCGGCGTGCCAATGCGCATCCAGCGCTTGCAGACAAGCAGCGCTGTGGACGAGGAGGTTTGCCGGTTGACGAAGGGCGAGGTCGAGAGCTCCGCGAGGCTCGCGAAGTCGGCGTCCGGGACGTTGAGGCTGTAGCCGAGGATTTCGGCGAGGGTTTCTTCGGCGAGTTTGTGCGCCATGCGGGGTGTCTGGCGGCTTGTGCGTGGGACCTATAGGACTCGGACGACGGAGGGGTTCGGGAGGCGCCGGTGGCTGCGGGCGGACTTGACACGCTGCTTTTGTTCCGCGGAGCTAAAATGAGTCTCATTTCGTACATCTGTACATCAGGCATTTCAGACAGAGGTTGCAAGAGTAAAAATTAGGTTACGTTTTACCTTCTGCGGAAGCTTGATTAGAGGTCGCAGAAGCTTCATTTCATCGTTCATCGAACTTAATGACGGCGTGATAAGTAGGTAGACCGTAGGATGAGTGGGAACCCGAGCCCAAGGGAGAATGTACAGCAGATCCCAATTGGCACGTGTTGCCATAGATTTCAACCACATGGCGAGAGTATACAGAAATCCTCAAGTCTCCCAGCTCGTCCTCCGAGTCGTGTCCTCTGAGTCTCTGGCAGCATATCACTCATTCATAATCTCATGCTTATTGCACACACCGGAACATCAGGAAATCGTGGAATCGCGCTATGGCGCGCTGGTGGCTCCAGCGCGGCCAGCGTCCGAGCATGAACACAAATGGTAAAGCGAGACCTAGGACGGCGGGCGCGATGCTCGCACAAGATGCGGGGTATCTTCAACTGCGGCACAGAGCAGCGAGTAGCGGGAATTTGTGATGGTAATGCGCGCCACACAGCTGGCTGGGAGGGGGAGGGTTAGTGGCATGTTGAGTGAGACGGTGAGCATGATGTCGGCAGACCCCAGGCTCAGTAAGTAGAAACGGGGTTTTTGAGTAGTATCTCTGGCACATCTACTGTACATGGGCGCCCATACAGTATTCTACGCACCGAACTTGCCTCTGACGATGATACGGGATGTACTATAGTATGAGTTGCATGCCAGTGACCGGCGTTGAGGTTGTATCTCACAAGAACGCAATGCTCTACGTACCGAGCTCCGCAAAAAAGATGGGTAAGGGCAACCGTGGAGACCCAGCGCGACCGTCGCCAGACGATTTTCTGTAACAGACTAGTAGATCTGCTGGCCATGATTATGGTACTTTCTGACACTTCGAGCTCATCTGCCGCGCGTCGCACCCACCGTCTCCGCTGCCGAGCACGAGGCGACTGAGAAATGTTCAGGGACTCGAGCTCGTGGTGGCAGCGATGAATGGATGTCAGCCTCTCCACAAGAGTCTGATACACGGCCGCAAGCAACACACTGCACAGTAGCGCTCAGTTAGTTATCCCTCGCGGGGTAACTAACACGTTACTAACAGTGTGTGTTACTAACACTATGTTAGTAACATTGTTAATAACATATTGGACTATATATACTGTTGCTTAGTGTTGTACCCTTCTGCAATGTCTTTTCATGGCCAGTAAGTGCATGAGATGCGCAATTGTAGGCTAATGCACTCAGTTCCGAGTGCAGAAACACAGATGCGGAGGTCATGGGCGATCTCACAGGAGAAGGGCACCCTGAGAGACCTCTGAAACCTGGAAGCTGCTTCTGAGACATGTCAATAGGTGCTCCCGAACCCTTTGTGGGCTTTGAACATTCCAAAATTCTGAAATGCACTGCGGGAAAGCCGGCTGTCAGCCGGCTGGTTGCACACCTCTCCAGTTACTAACGACACTTGCCATCGGCCTGCCTGTTACTAACGTGTTAGTAACTAACAAGTTAGTAACTTTGTTACTAACTTTGGGTAACTAACTGAGCGCTACTGCACAGGACGCTGCTTCAATCTAGTCGCCATGTCGGGGAGAACGCCGAAGACCGTGACGATGGATGTCATTATCCGAATCGACAAGTCCGAGTGTCAGAGATACAGTACATCGGGCATACGCGTCGTCCTGCGCGCAGGATATAATGGATTGGGAGTACTGCTGCGGCGTAGAAACAGGGATGGTCATGTCATCCTAGAGAAAAAGTAGGACTGCGATGCTCTAAATGCAGCTGTGACCATCTATGCTGTAGCCCGAGAGTACAGTAAGTCGTATGCGGTTGGCCATGGCACTAGTGTTTCGAAGCGGTTCGATCGTAACTCTAAGCCTGTGCTCTGATTTTATCTTTTCAAGAAAGCTCCTGACATTCAAAATTTTCCAAGTCTGAGGTACAGTAGCCTCAGCGGCGCAAGGACGTCCAGAGGGCTGGCGCAGCTGGAGCGCGAGGATTCTCGCCGCTGCGCAGTGCGTGGACATACCTCCTGCGGAATGTCAGCAGGCCGGATTTTCATACCAATGAGGCTTTGGGCTCCGTGGTTTCATCGACTACGCAGCAGCGTCTGAATGTGAGGCAGTCGGTGAGAGTTCTGCAAGTGGCGGTCCAACAGGCGCAGGGCTGGTGAGCGCGCGCCAGGTACGTCGCGTTCCAAAAAACGCCTTACGCTTGTCCTGTACCTTGCCATTGCGCCCGGGAGACCATTTGGCTTTGTTCGAACCGGACGGAAAAGAATTTGTTCTCGGCCGGCCGCGGAGGCGGAGCGGAAGCAAAGGGGAGTTGGATGTGGCACGTGACCTTCCACACGCTCCTCTTTCCCGACCGGCCACCACCCCCCGGCCTCCGTCACCGCTACGCCGCCCGCCCGCGATGGAGCCGTCTGGGAACCCGTTGGACAACTACGAGCCGCTCGAGGTCGTCGGCACCGGCTCCTTTGGGACCATCCGCAAAGTCAGGAGAAAGGCCGATGGACAGGTGCGCGAGCTCGCCGACCTGGGTACTGGGCGCTGGCATGCTGATTGGTGTGCGCGCGGGCTCGATAGATATTTGCACGCAAAGAGCTCAATTTCGAGCGCATGACCGAACGAGACCGCAAGCAGATCGTTGCTGAAGTGTACGTTGCGATGCGCTCGCCGCTGCTGCGCCGCTGACCGCGCGCCGCCAGCAACATCCTGAAAGACCTCGACCACGAACACATTGTACGCTACCACGACCGCGTAAGCCCTCGTCACCGTTGCCCAACAACGCTCCGTCCTGACGCCCAGCCGCAGTTCGTCGACCGCGACAACGGCATTCTGTACATAGTCATGGAGGTCAGCCAGCCCCGCGCTTCCACTCATGCTTTCCTTAGCTGACTGACGATGTGGTAGTATTGCGGCGGCGGCGACCTGGCAGCCATCATCCAGCGGTGCCGGCGCGAGGGCACGATGCTGCCCGAAGACACCATCTGGTCCTACTTCCTCCAAATCGTCCTCGCGCTGCACCAATGCCACCACCCCGGCGTCAAGGTCCACACCGGCACCACGCCCCCCGCCGCCGCCCCGGCCGATGCGCAGGACGCCGGGACGAAGCAGCGCGGCCAGGTGCTGCATCGCGATATCAAGCCCGAGAACGGTGCGCGCACCGGCGCTGAGTGACTGCTGATGCTGAATGTGTTTTCTGCGGCAGTGTTTCTGAACGGCGAGGGCGTCGTCAAGATGGGCGACTTTGGGCTGAGCAAGCAGCTCGCCTCGGCCAGCTTCGCGAATACCTACGTCGGCGTATGTCCCTTTGATACTTCATCTCTTCCTATCCTCGCCCGTGTGCTGTCTGACTGACGACGCGCGAACACAGACGCCGTACTACATGTCTCCGGAGGTCATGCAGGAGAAGGCGTACGACAGCAAGAGCGACATCTGGAGCCTGGGCTGTCTGCTGTACGAATTATGTGCGCTCAAGTGCGTCAATCCCCCCGCTGCTCAGCAAGACCCCGCGTGCGACTAATGTTCATCCCTTCGGTAGCCCGCCATTCCACGAAGCCAAGACGCACGCGGAGCTGTCGCACTTTATCCGCAGCGGGCGCATACCGCCCCTCCCGCGCGTCTACTCGAGCAGCCTGACGCAGGTCATCAAGGCCATGCTCAACGTCAACGTGCGTCTGCCCGTCTCTCTCTCCCTTCCCCCTCCCTCTTCCTGGCCCTGATGCTGACGCCATGCAGCCCGCAATGCGCCCCTCCGCCCAACAACTCCTCCAACACGAGCGGCTCGACCTCGCCTTCAAGCTATCCAACATGGAAAAGATGGTGCGCCAAGTAAAAAGCATGAAAGCGCAGCTCGCAGCGCGCGAGGCGGCGCTGGCTGAGCGCGAGCGCGAGCTCGCGGCGCACAGCGACGCCTTCCGCGCGTTCCTGCTGCAGAAGGAGGCGGAGGTGCGCGCGGCGATGGAGGCGCGCGAGGCGGAGCTGCGCGAGGCCATGATGGCGCGCGAGCGCGAGCTGTGTGCGGGCGTTTTGCGGCGGGAGGAGGAGTTGCGCGTGAGGTGGGAGGAGCGGGAGGAGGAGATAAGGGTGGCGTGGGAGAGACGGGAGAATGAGATGGTTGCGAGGGAGGAGGCGGTGCGGAGGGAGGGGGAGATGGTTGAGGCGCTTAGGGCTGAGTTGGAGGCTGAGCGCGAGAGGGAGAGGGAGAAGAAGCCGCAACCGCAGACCCAAGCGCAGCCGCAAGCCAAGTACGCATCCCCCTCCTCTTTGTCTTTCCCTTCCGTTTTCTCTTCCTTTCGCTGACTGACGCCGCACCCCCTTGCCCGCTAGACCCTTCAACCTGCTCCAGCGCCTCCAGTTCGCGCCGAAGACGCCCGTGAGCCGGTTCGCGCTGTCGCCCGCGCCGGGGAGCGCGATGAAGGGCGTCGTGCTGACGTCGACGGGCGAGGCGCTGCCCACGCCCCCGCAGGGGAAGGCGATCGATCACCACGACGTGCCCGCGGCGAAGGACCTCGCGAAGCTGTTGCAGGCGAGCCCCGTTGTTGGGCTGGATTTTGGGCGGTATGTGCTCTTTTTTTGCCTTGTCCTTCACCTTCTCCGCCCCCCCCCCTGCTTTCCATCCTCCGGGCTTTATTCAATGTTTCTCCCCTGCTCCCTCCCTCCCTGATTTGCCTGTCCACCCTTTCATTTCCCCTCCCGTGCCCCGGTTGTTTTCCCGCCTTGGAAATCGGAATTGACGATTTGGCTGGCGGTAGGTTCGCCGACGACGAGCCCGAGCACGACGACGACGACGAGCGGCCGCACAGCCCGTGCCCCGCAGAGCGCGAGCGCCCGCCGCCGCGCGCGCGCAAGATGAGCAGCCTGCCCGTGCTCGTCGCGCCTCCTACCACCTCCTCCACTGCCACTACTGCGAAATCGCCCGCCTCCCTCTCGAACGTCACCAACACCGCCCCGACGTCTTCTGAAAAGCCGGTGACTGGGACGTCGAAGCGGCCGGTGGACAAGAAGCTCAGCCGGCTGCTCGCTGCGGCCGCTGCGCCGGTGTATGACCTCGAGGATGAGGAGAATCTGCCGAGCCCGTTTATTAAGCGCAATGTGCCCACTTCGAATGCCAACTCCAAGGCGGACGCCAAATCCAAATCCAACTCGAACGGCAACGGTAATGGCAGCGGTAATGCGTCCAATACCGACCCTAGCGCCAACGCGAACTCCAACGCGAACTCCAACGCGAACGGCAATGCAGGCGGGAATGCGAATGGAAACGCCAATTCCAACGCGAACGCCACCTCCAACGCGAACGCGAACGCAACTGGGAATGCAAACGGGGGCGCGAACCCGGTGGCGACGCGCGCGGCGCCGGCGCGGCCGACGCTCGTCAAGCGGCCGAGCGCGATGGGCACGCTGGCGGCCAAGGCGCGGCCGAGCCTCGCGCGCGCTAAAGCCGCCAGCGAGGATGCGCGGCGGATTCTCGCGCGCGCTGGGACGCAATAGGGGGCCGGGCCGGTCGATCGAGTTTGCTTTGTGCTCCGACTTCGGCTTGGTCAGTGCTGAAGCTCTCGCTTTGTTTGCGACGAGTCCTCGGCTCTGGATGTGCTGGGAGCCTGTGCGGCTCGATTGCTGTATGTATTATTTTGCTGTCCATTTTTTCTTTTTGCATGTTCCCGTCTGTCTGTCTGTCTGTCTGATGATCACGACTCCCACTCCCACTCCCCGTCCCGTTGCATGTCATGTGTGTTATGTTTTCTGCTATTTTTCTTTACGAAGAGTATGCTTGCCTCTCAGGATTGATTTGCTTTGCTTTTACTGATCGCGCATTCGGGCTACTTGCTGGTGAGACTCCTGTGGTACTGATTATTGGTTGGCTTCCCAGAGGACTCAGCGAGACGACGCTTCTCGCTGAGTCCGCTGGGAAGCCTTGGGCTGGGAAAAATCGATCTCGACTGCAGGTGCACTGTAGTCGCGCGACCTCCTCGTATGCATCCTGCACCGTCAGCCACAGATGGTTCGAGTTAGGGCAGGGTTGTTTCAGCGAGTGATTTGAGATGGGGATGGGTTCGGCGAGCTGAGGCGTTACGGCGACGTGAAGACGACAGGAAGGGACGCCCGACCTCGGCACTGGCAGCTTTTTCGTCATTACGGAAGCCGTTTACGCCTGCTCAATCAGCTCTCGCAAGCGTGACGTCGCGCGTTCTATGTTCGGTTCAAGCGTCTCTCTGACGCCGCGCGACTACACTCAAGCCTCAGAGCCAGGTAAGTGTCTCCAAGTGTGTGCTCGGCATAGTGCCACCACCTAGATTTTCCACTTTCACATACACTCTTTGCGCACTTTCCCTTCGAAAGTGGAGTTTCACTTTCACGGTTTTGGCCCGCTATCATGCACTCGATCGCTCGGACCGCTCCGATCGCTCAAACCTCGCGGATATTATGCTAACCTCGCCTCGTTTCGACGCCCTCTGCCCCGCCCCTCTCCCTCGCGCTTTATGGATGTGACAGATTATGCAACGTTCCAAGCGTTGCGCATCTACTTATTCATCGGGACCGTGACGGCCGTGGTGTTGTTCGGTACTGAAGCATGATTTCATCCTGAGCTCAATCGCTAATGACTCACGTTCACCTGGTGTCCAGGTGCTTTCCTTACACTGGGCATTGCGACTGTTCGCAGACTGCATGGCCTTCCTTCTCTGCCGCGGCACACGTTCTACATGATGGCATCCATTGTGGTCGTGATCACCCTGCTCTTCGTCGCACTGGTCACCTCCGTTTCAACACTTCTTTATGCCCTTCTGGGGTTATCGACCGGGAAAACGTGCGTCACCTCTTAATGCTCGTGTCGCACATCTCTCACGCGATTGTCCGCGTAGACCGATGTGGCCTGTGCCAGCCATCTTTGGATGCAGTGCCTTCGCACTGAGCATTGGAGATGGCCTTTTCGTGCGTACGGCCGCAGGACGTCTCAGCCCAGCCATCCACTGAATTATTATGCGCGCTAGATCTATAGGTGTTGGATCATATGGGGGCGCTCGCACTGGGTCGTCGTTCCCGCGCTCATCTTCTGCGCAGAACTCGGTAAGCAACGCAGGCCGACTATACCATCCGAAGGCGCGCCTAAGCCTCCATCCAGCGACGTCATACTACAGCATCGTCCAGGCCGCGCTGCGCAGCCGCGTCCAGGTGGCCGACATCGTTGGGCTGCTCGAAGTCTCGCCGAGAGCGACAGCGGCTGGCGTGGCCGGTATCATCTTGACGATCCTGCTTAACACGCTTCTCGCAGGAGCAGCCATCACCCGGCTGCTCCTCGCGCGCCGCGAGCTGCGCGCCGCCGCGCTGCCTGGCGGCGGCGCGCATTACGTCCGCATCTCCCTCGTGCTGGCGATCAGCACCGTGGTCTATGCCACAGTATGGATCCCAATGCTCGCGTGGTGCGAGACGGTCCGTATCACGCCGTACTATGTCGCCTTGTTTGCGCTCGTGGCTGCGATGCCGCTTGTCGTCATGCTCCATGCTGGGAGCATTAGGACCGAAGCGCCGTATCACCTTCCCCGCCTAAGGGGAGAGGGAGATGAGCGGAGGGACTCACCGAGCTTTCCGTCCAGCAACGGAGACCGAAGAGATTGTACTACACGAAGTTTCAGAAGAGATAGCTGTAGTATTTTCCAATAACAAGAAATGCACTTCCACACAGCAAATGCGCATCGTCTCAAATGGCCTGCTTATGTAGTGAACCTCATTCCTTAAGGAGATGAAGAGTTACATATTGGCAACCTGCGACATCACGAATACGGACTTGGAATTTCTACCGTAATCTCCACCTGTGGAAAAACAAGTAATCTCGTAATGCAGTGGTATAATCTCAGATGACCTTGAGGGCGAATACCACGATGACATGCACAGTTGTCGTTTCTCCTCGGAGTCTCCTGCGGTTTTCCCTCTAGTCCGCATGAATTTAGATTTTCTGAAAATTTAATAGACATCTGGCACATTTCATCTGTAATTTATGAACAATATTGGCGACAATAGAGTCATTTTGAGGCCGCGGAACAAAAGTGCATGCAGTCCGCGCACGGCATCGGCCGTGTCTCTTCTTCTCACAACCATATCGTCAAATCAGTTCGCCACAAACCAAATGACCGGAACTATCGGAACGAGAAATAAAACTTTCAAGGATGTGTTCATGGGCACGCGCCCCAGGTCGCGGCAGCAGCGACGGTCCATGTCGATCGCTCGGACCGATGCGATCGAGCTGCTGCTGAAATAATGCCGACCCTCGCTCCAGGCTTGCATCAGGTCATTTCTCCCCGCACCTCATTCCCATGCTCCATGTCCGAGATAGACCCCGCGCTTTACAGGCTGTTTCAAACCAGCTTATTCGCAGCAGCGGTGACCTCCGCAGTGCTCTACGGTAACATGAATCCGTCGGTCACGAGGGACAGGCCATTCACGCAGTTGCATTCATGTCCACAGGTGCATGTGTGGCCCTCGCCGTTGTCGCTATACGCAGACTGCACGGACTCGCCCACCTGCCGCGACGCACGTTTTGGATAATGACGTCCATTGTTGTCGTTGTTGTGTTGCTTCACACGGCGCACAACATCAGTGTCCTGTCCTTGCTTCATAGCTCCTTGCGAATGTTGTGGCCGTGAGTCGTGTTGTTCGCTTGTTACGGATAGGCTGCGCTGATTCTTACATATAAACTGTGCGCACAGCCCTCCTTGGACGGTTCCAGCCATGTTCGTCTCAGTCGCGCTCAGTTTTACGATTGGAGATAGCATCTTCGTACGTTTAATGCGTTACTCATGAGTCTGAAGAATCGCAACTCAAGGACTTTTAGATATACAGATGTTGGATCATCTGGGGACGGTCACGCTGGGTCTGTGTGCCCATCATCATCTTCTGTGCAGAACTTGGTACGTACGCATTGCGCTTCATAGAGAAAATCTTTTCAACGCGTACATTCCGCTCATCAGGTATTTCATACTACACTCTCATCGTGGGCGATACTTTCAGTCCCCAGGGGATTGGGAGCCTGGTCCAACCAGGAACGCACGCCGCGTCGTCGGTGGCACCCGCTTCGGGGCTCGCAGCTATCGTCCTCACAGTCTCTCTCAACGCCTTACTATCTGCTGCTGCCATCGCCCGGCTCCTCCACGCACGCCGCGAGTTGCGCTCTGCCGCACCTGTCCTGCATGGCGGAGGCGCGCATTATACTAAAATGGCCAGACTGCTCGCGCTCAGCACGCTGGTGTACTCCTCCGTGTGGATATCCTTGATCTTCTTCTACCGCAGCAGCAGGGCCGCGCCGTACTATGTCACCTTGGTCGCGTTTACCGCCGGTATGCCACTCGGGATCATGCTCCAGGTCGGCGGTTATACGGCCGAGGTCAAGTATGTGCTGCCGGCGCTGCAAGCGAGAGGGGGCGATAACGAGCCGAGAGACTAGCCAGGACTTCAGTGCAACAACGCTGAGTCGGCTGTGGTGGAGGCAGGCGAATGCCTTCATGTTCAAGACGCGCGCCGGTTGGTATACACAACGCCTCCCCGCTGCTCCCCTCAGACCGCACAACACGATCTCAATTCGTCATATTAGCCATCCCCTGTGTTTCCTTCCATCTTCCGATGAAGCGGCGACTTGGGATCGAGATTTTCACCGCGGCCAAGGCCCAAGATATCCGTTGAGTTGCTCTAACTACCCCGGACACAGTACTTTCCCAAAGTTAGAGTATCAGTAATAGGAGGTACACATCATGTGACTGCGAAATACTTAGGTTATTCCGTGACTATAAGTACCATTAGTAACAATAGTTGAGGGTGTCCGTAGTACTAAGCAGGCAGTAAGTATACGTAAATGCTTTGGGGCTTTCTCCAAATATAATGGTAAATATTGTGCGTGATAGCACACATACTAATCTATCAGGTGACGCAGTTCTCTGCTGGGGCAAACGGCTCATGTTGTATGTGAAAATCTGGTTCCACGGAACAAAGTCAGCGTGCCAAGTCCGCGCCGCGCCACCGGCGTCTACCGGACACGCTTTTTACTCACCATCTACCTACCACACCGAAGCTATCATGGCGCACAAGCTTGCGGATGAGACGCTTGCAGAGATCCTTGATTATAGCCTCAAGGTGCCCGACGAGGACTTTGCGAGCCTGGCCGAGCTCTCCGAGTCGCCGTTCGTCAACCGGCAGACATCGTCGTCAACACCGCTGGTGGTGTGCAAGCGCTGGATGCGCAT
This sequence comes from Auricularia sp. M13, assembly GCA_037042915.1. NCBI lineage: Eukaryota > Fungi > Basidiomycota > Agaricomycetes > Auriculariales > Auriculariaceae > Auricularia > Auricularia sp. M13. Next base: position 482,842 of record CM073201.1, read on the forward strand.
AAGCACGCCACTCTTATACAACACGGTCATTCTGCGCTCTACCGCACAAGCAGACGCGCTTGCCTTGGCGCTGAAAGCCAACCCAACCTTCGGCCAGTACGTTAAGAAATTGCGCATCGAGGGCGGCTTCGGCGTGTCGGTCCGGAAGATTCTCGAATGGGCACCAGATATTACGGACATCTGGCTCATGCTCAACTACACCAGCGACGACAAGCCTAAGCCGATGTGTGCGGCTCTGGAGAGGGCTGCAAATATCCGGCGGCTCATCATCTATCGCTCAGGAATTGTTCCGATTGCCAATAATGCCAATACGCGACTCGTCATGTCCACTGTGGCCCAATGCATCACTTCATGGACTTCTCTGGTGCGTGAATAGTGATATTCATTTCTTTGTGCCATGTGAACTCGATTGCCTCTCTGTAGCGCATCGTACAACTGAAAGGCGACACAGCTACCATGGAACCACTCAGAAGAACGCTGCTTACTGCAAAGCATCTAGAGGAACTCCGATTTCCCGAAGACTCGGTCGCCCTACCGACCTTCGTGTGTGAATGCCCTGCGAACGTGAAGCATATTCGCGTCGGATGGCCGGACCCGGGAGACGGCTATTTTCGTGGCAAAAATTCACAGTATTTGCGCGAAAAGGAGCGCATCCCCCGGACGCAATTGGCGAAGGTCATATTCGCTGCCCCCGCGTGTGTATTCTGTCATATTTTCTTTTTTACTATGCCCCTTCGTCTTGCTGACCGATTGCTACTATGCAGGCAGACTGCGTGCATTGCTCCGCCTCCCAATCCGTTTTATCAGCCGATGAAACATACGCCGTCCAACGTACGGCGAAAGATATGGTCGCGCGTCTTTGAGTTGTTGTTCGAGGATTACCGTCGCTCGAAACACGATGGCACTGCAGCGTTTATGGCTTGGGGGCCGATGAAATTCGCGCCGAGGCAACAGTGTATGCTCGTCTGTTCCGAATTCAAGGTCCGTATCTTGCGCTCCACCCTGCACGCAACATTGAATTTAACCCCTAGGACGTGATCTTGGAGCTCGCATGCCGGCATGTCAGCCTGCATGGGCTGTCTACCGCGGAAGGTTTTGCGACCTGCTTGGCGAAAATGCCGTATCTGTCTCCGCTCGTCGAGACATTAGATCTAACCGCACACTACCACAGTTTCCTCTTCGAACCCTTGGACTACGCCGGCCAGTGTTTCGATATGGTCAAGCCTCACCTTCCTACGCTCGTCAACCTCCGCGTATTCAATGTGAAGTTTCACGACTACCCTCTACAACTCAAAGATCTTGCGGCCCTAGCTCCGATTTCGGAAACTCTGCGAGAGCTGACGTTTCATCTGGACAACCGCGACGACCGCTACTGGTCCCCTTCTCCCCCGCGGCTCGATTACGTCCCTCCTCGGTCCCCTTCGCCGCTGCCAATTGATTATCAAATGCATGCGTTCGCATCTCTTCAACGCCTCAGCCTAAGGATCGTCAGCGGTGCAGCGCGGCATCTCAGCTCACCCCCGCTTCATGCACTCAGGCAACTTGAGTGTCTACATCTCGAAGGAGGAGGTTGCGCTGACTTTCTACGGATAATCTGTCCTTTGCGATGCGCGCCGAGCCAGTGCGATTAGAGGAAGCTGCTATTTGCTCATCAATTATGCAGCCTCGACAGGCTTCGCACCTTAGAAGTCGCGGGGGCGTGGGACGCCGACGCGGTTCTAGAGGAGTTTTGTGCCATCCACGGCCACAAGCTCCACACGCTCTCCCTCCACGAAAAGTCGATCAGTAATCTTTTGCGGCATTGTCCCGACATCGAGTTTCTCGTATACCCTAATGATGAAGAAATATCGTTCAATGTCCGTCACGTTTTATATCCGAGTTCGCAGAGACTGACACTTTGATCCAGCGTCATCCTTCAGTGATGTACTTCAAGTCAGCGCCAGTTTGTCTGCGACTGAAAGAAATTTCAGTTATCGCAGTTGAGTGCGTCTACACCATCGTGCGAGGCATTTGACGTGTATAACGCGTTTTGCGCAGCTTGCGCCTGTACGCTGGCCGTGGTGAGAAACAGCACCTCCAGGAAGTAATCGGCGCCTGGACGGAGTTGTTCAATTTCTTCGCGAGCGCACCACAATTTCCGGCGCTCAAGGTCGTGCGAGTTGCCAATCCCTCTGGGCTGTGGCCGACGACAGAGTACGTCTACAGTTCATCGCTGCGACCGTTATGTGATATTTTGCTGGCTGATAGGAAGGAAATCGCAAAGAGCCCCCTGCCTGGATGGGCGGAAACACTTCTTGAGCGCGGAATTCGGTTGGTAGATGCCCGCGGCATTGGCTGGACACCGCGATTGAAACCGCACAAGAAAGGCAGACAGTAGCCTTCAACGGCACTGAAACGGGGTCCGTGTGCTAGAGTAACATCTATCGCCGTGAGGACTTCTGGCTGGAAGCAAAGAAGTAATTGCAATTCCTTCCTCTTTCATATATTCAACTGCAAGCTAGTCATTGACGCCTGCGTAGGCTGCCCAAATCTCATCCGTGCCCACCTCAATAATCACATACTTTACCTATTGCGTGGGTAGCTTAGTAGCACTTACATTTCTTGTTCTTGCAAGATTCGCATGTACTGTATCTGTTGCGCCCACTGCAGCGCGACATGATTATCAATTCTGATCACCAAGTGCACAGCCGCATGAAGACCAGCTCCGCAGCGGCCCGATCTTGCTTTCGCTTTGACTTCCACCTTCACCTTCAACTTCGAGCACCTTTTTCGCCTGTTTCTATTTTCCCTTCCTAGCTTGAAGTTAGCCCGTTCAGCCACCGTTTGACCTTCCATTTTTTTTTTCCTGTTCGCCATGACTCGTTTCTTCTGCTGCTGCCTGCCCGTTCGCCTCGGCGTCTTTGTTCTCTCTTTCCTCCAACTCCTCTTTGGTACGTGATCTCACCAGGAAGAGAGAAATTGCTCATGACTCCCCTCGTAGCGGGTGCCATTGCCGGTCTCATCTGGCACGACTTCATCAGTGCGTGCAACGACAAGAAGCTGCGCTCGACCTAGGCCTGATATTGTACTTCATTAGCGGCGGGCGAGCGCCTTGTTGGAACTGAGCGTGTAGCGCACATCGTGACTGGCGCCGTCTTCGGCGTCATGGCGCTGGCTGCGCTCTTCGGGTGCGTGCCGTACTTCCTTAAAACCGCATCAGCTCAAGCCACCGTTTATGACAGCTTCATCGGCGCGATGGTACGCGTCCGCGGGCTCGTTCAGTCGTACGCGGTTATGCTGTACTGCCTGATCCTTGCCTCGGTCGGCGCGAGCGTGTTCTTCGTCTACACGCTCTACCACTCCGGCGGCGAGCAATTCCTCGCGACTTGCCGCGCGCAGAGCGATAAGATCGACCTCGCTCAGGCCAAGGCTATCGACGGCGCCCAGGAGACCTTCGACAAGGCGCTCAACACCGTCTGCGACGGCCTCCTCACGACGTTCAAGATCGTCTACATCGTCCTGATGGTCATCGTCGTGCTGATCCAACTCTGTGAGTCCTGGATGCAGATATCGGCGTAGAAGCGCACTTTTCTGATACGCGTTCGTATGACAGACTGCGCCCACATCGTCCAGAGCTACGCATCGCAGCTCGACGAGGAAGAGATCCTGGAGGACAAGCAGCGGCTTGTGAGCTACCCCAGCCTATCGTCGTCGCGCCCCAGATGCGATACAACCCCTACGCACCCAGGATGGCATGATCAGCAAGCTGCATGTATTGTGAGGAAACGAGTACGGTAATTTTTATTGTAACCATATATCTATGATTCGAAAGCACGAGCGACGAGAGGTGCACCGCTAAGGGGTCCATTAGGGAAGGCTACGCCTTTCCCCGCAGCTTCAACTTGTTGTTGGTATCTTGACGGATCATTTGGTTGATTTGCCTGTGAATGAGGGTCAGCTTGCAGCATCCCAGCCGCGTCGCAGAGCAGACACGCACTCGCGCAGATTGTACGTGCTCCAAGGCTGCGTCACGATACCAAACATGGCGCTTTGGACGGTCATGGTCGGCTTGCTGGCCGCATACTCGAGCAGGTCGGAGAGCAAGATCGTGCTTGCGAGCACGAACGACGTCGGCGTCTTCTCGCTCACATAGCAGAAGACTGCAACAGGGCAGTCGCTGCTCTGCCCCGCTTCCTGCGCCCTCTTCCGGGCAGCCTCGAACTCGGCCTCGATAGCAGGCGGTGCGCCTTCACGAGGCATGACCTTGAACTCGCCGAGCTGGAGACACAGAGTCTCGCCGGTCTGCTCGGCCTCCTTGCGCTCCATAATGCGTTGCATCATGATAGAGAGGTCGGGGATCTGCGTGCGCACTGGAACACGCAGGTAATGCTTGTAAGAATTTGCAGGGTCGGCGAGGACGTCGAGCTCGAGGATCGCAGCGTGCGAGAGCATGCCCATAATCGTCACCTGCGCGCCGAGGCGCTGCGCCAGCTTGAGCGACAGGTCGCGCTTGTCCTTTGTCGCGCACAGTGGCTTGTGGGTTGGCCTAGGGGTATGTTACTATGGGCGTCATCTAGCGACCCGAAATTGCAGACGAACCAATGTGCAAGCTGGCACTACGCAAAGATTCTATCAGCTATATGAACTATTCCTGGTTTGTACAGACCTAATTTACCTCTTTTCCACAGTAATGTGCGCTGTGGCAGCGTATGCAGCGCTTGAGTTCGGTAACGCGCCTGTTAGCGCCACATCCATCGCAGAAGGCCTGAAGATCCTTGACACGCTCTTTTACCTCCTGACGCGAGTCATGCATGCTGTCCGTCATTTCCTCGCTGTATAGTAAGAAGGCGCGCGCCAGCAACAGCGTCACTCAGGTGCGTGAAAGTGCAAAAATGATATAACTGACAAACGCTTCTCGCCATCCAAGTTGGTGAATTTGGTGAACGCGATATGGGATATTTCGGGGTCGTCAGAATGGCGAACTTCCACTTTGGTCGCCATGATGTCTGGATTGAATCGGTTGCAAACGGAACGACAAGCAACGCGAAATCCAACTCCGACAACTCCGCGGCTTGTTCTTAATCTTGCAGCGAAAACTCATTTTTCACATTCATGCTCTAAAAAAATATTCATATCTTTACTGGGAATAAGTGACGTGGGAAATCTTGATACTTCTTTTGTCAGGTCTCATCTGGCCGCCTCATAAGACGTTCCCCACAGTTAGGCTCAACACAATGCAAATTGGCGCTTCCCGCTAAGGTTGAACATAATGACAGGAATCAGGTATAGCACATCGCAATGCTTGCTGGGAAGACTACATAAGCTCTCTCCTGCATTAGAGCTTCTGCATAGCAACGGATGCCTAATCTTCTTTGTCTCTTATCCGACGGCGTCGGCCTGTGAGGCCGCGCGCGGCTTTTTCAAAGGTGAGCCACCAGCTGGAACTCTCCGATAGTTCTGGAATGTTGGTCCGAGGAAAGTCGGGGCGGTCGTCTACCGAAATCTCTCTATAGTACTTACGTTGCCCGGTGAAAGCACCACGGCGCCCGGAAATCGCCAACGCGAGGACATGAAGCGCTCAAGCAGACGGTCTGAAAACTGAGCTGGCGTATCGTCACTGACTATAAACAATTGAATGGCGTGTAAATCGCATAATGAACCAGGCTGGAAGGTTAGAAGCCCCAAGCATAACGCCCCGCGTCGTCTACAAAGCGCGTTGGGCCTCACATCTCAATGGAGAGTATGAATTTATTCTCATCTTTAAGATCGACGAAGACGTACGGCGCCGAGGCTTAGCGGCGCTCGCGTCTCACCTGTATCCCTTTTCCATCTCTCCGGACGAGACGCAGGCTCAGGGCTGCTTCGCTCGACTCTTTCAGAGTCTCGCCTTCTTTGGAGCGCGTAGTCGGTACCGCGAGTCATGCTTGCAATCTTATATCTCAGTTATGCATATCTAATCGGCATAGTTCTGATTCATGAGTGAGAATACCTGCAGGATCAGAGCATGTCGCCGCTGAGCGCTCTTTGCCACCGCCGCTTAGTGAACTCCCGACGCCGGATAACCAGAGCCCCTCCAACCACGTCATGATAATCGCTCCCCAATCCCGTTTTGTCCGAGTGTTTGCGCGTCTCGAAGAGGCCTTGGGAACACGCCGACTGAAAAAGGAATGCGCGCTGCCAGAAAGGCGCTGGTGGAAACTGTTGAACTCCGAGGCACGTTTTTGACCCTTGGCGGGATTTCCGTACCCTCTCGCATGGCAACAATCGCACCGCCGGATGACGCAAGGCGAGGATTGAGATTGCGGGAATCATCACCAAAATAATGTCCTCGAAAATAGCGAGCCATTGCCAGAGTTTCATGGGCAGGTTACTGCCCGATGATCGGAAGCTATCGCGTCTCAGTTGTTCATTTTGTGCAATTGCTAGTAAGTCACAGACTTCTACAGTACCTGGGTTCGCAGATTGTCACCTTACACAACGGGTCGTCGTGTCGGATGTCAATACGCACGCGTCAGTGGCCAATACACATACAGGATACGCACGGTGTTGCCGTGTCTACAGTGGCACTGATAATTGCACGCATGATAAACTGTACGCTACACCCTTTAGCCATTCGATTGCTGAGCGCTCTGGACGGTGCAATGAGGTAGTTAGATTGCGAATGCACCAGGTAATGTGCATCGCAGAGCCTAGCAGGAGTAGGTGCTGGACAATCTCATCCTGAACGCACACGAGTCGGGCTCGTTTGGCACGTTCTGTTCAATCAGCCTATGACCACGGAGAATATAGTGTGAGCGGCATCTCGTACGGTGACAGGCTGTGCCTGGGCAGTGACACGTCGCTGTCACTCGTCAGTGCCATAGATTGAAGGCTTGTTTGCTGCGGAAGTGGTAACATTGATGTCTCAGTATGCAAGGAATTAAACGCGCGCGCTCTGCTGACACAGAGAACCTCTCCTAGCGCCGACTCCGCTGATATCTTCTGTGCGCCAGGATGATCAACAGCCGCGGGCGGGAGAGCAGTCTGATATTCGTTCCTCACCGCTACCTCGACGGCGGACGTCGTTCCGACGCGTTAGGCATGAGTGGAGGTGAGATCCGGTGAAACCTCTGCCACGCACGCAATTTTGAGGTGGTTGCTGTGAAGCGCACGGTTTGAGAGTGCGAAAACCCGATCCGACAACGATTTCGGATGGACGACTAGACGCTCATGTGGCCAAACATGGCCGACAAAGATATGCCGCAGGGACCGCCCAGCAACAGGATGAGACGAGGGCATCGCATGCCTTGATACCGGCCACTCTTGCGCCATATCTCTGCGCCGCTCTCTGTGACATGCAATGCGATTGGACATCGAGTCTTGCTCCTGCCAACCCAAGCGCTGCCAGAGTTGATTTGACAGTGATCGATGGACGCTATGATGACGAGATCCTCGAGTCGTACGACTGCTTTGGGCGCGTGAGACGCTCAATGGCGATGCTCGCTCGGCAGGGACTGAACTGGTCATTCACTGGACGCCTGGAAAGATCATTGGTCACCACGTCCGTATCGACTAAGGAAAGAAAGAGTATATATTGGACGCCTACCTTAGTATGGTTCTGTTTCATTGGTTTTCAATGTGACTTGCGATGTAGCTGTCGAGATTAGCGCCTTATCTAATCGGGAATTTTCCAAATCGGGATGCCGGCTTCGCACCCTCCAGAGCGTGACGGAACTGCCATGTTGTCTTCGGACTGCATCCGTCATCCACGCCTCGAAAGTCCCTTCACGAAACGCAGGCCGCGGGCTGCTGTGCAGTATATAACCTCTAAGGCTTGATGAGGGATGGTCTGCCCCTGTGACTGTCGACAAGGCAGGATCCGCCCGAACCACAGTCAGAAGACCGCTTCTTGCAACCTGACGTCGTGCGCCCGCCGAGCGTGAGTATTCAAAGCACCTGCGCTTAAAGTATCCCCCTACCTCGTGTCCCCGTCAACTGTCTATTGCCGCCGTCGCCTGTGCGACATACTTCAACTTGGACAGCCAGCTGTTTAAGCCGCTTCGCCTCCTCCATGTCCTCTTCATCCATGCCCGAACTCTATGGAGGACGTCAGACTTCACATGTACTGGATATCATCGTCGTGGGCTGTGGCCTCGGCGGACTCGCCGCTGCGTATGGCCTCGCTCGCGCAGGACACAATGTCACCATCGTCGAGTCCGCGGTCGCCATTGCCGAAGTTGGCGCAGGCATCCAGGTCTGTCCGAACCGCTGACCACGTACCCAGCGGTCGCTAAACCCCACATCAGGTCTCCCCGAACGTCGCCCGCGTTTTGATTAGGTTTGGCCTCGGCGAGCAGCTGGCGAAGACGGCGGTCCAACCGGAAGGCATTGTTTTCCGACGCTGTAAGTCCGGTCATTGGCGCACAATATCCTGAACTCCTGTTAAACATCGATCACTATAGACAAGACCGGCGAGCTGCTCGGACGCACCGATTGGAGCAACATGGAGCAGCTGTACGGCGCGCCATATTATCATGTCCATGTGCGTCGATATAACTTAGCACCCGTTGAACCTGTCTGACGCCGCCGCGTTCAGCGCGCCGATCTGCACAATATGCTCATGGACATTACCCTGCCGCTCGTCAAGCTGCGCCTGGCCACATGGGTTAAGGAGTATTCCGGAGCTGGAACGATTACCGTCACGAGCAACGGCAAGATTGAAACCCTGCGGGCAGATCTCGTCGTGGGCGCGGACGGCGTGAAGAGCGTGCTTCGCAGCGCCGTTGTCGGCACCCCAGACCAGGCATCCGCGACGGGCGACGCTGCCTATCGCGCCATTGTCCCGGCGTCGCTGCTTCTCGAACACGACGACCTTCGCGAGCTTGTGGAACGGCCACACATGACAAGCTGGATGGGTCCCGGGCGGCACGTCATGGGCTACTGCATTGTGCGTCTCCTCCGCGCGGCAGCATAGGGCTTCGACGTCACGCTTACGACTTTGTGTTTTGCAATAGCGTGCAAAGAATGAGTATAACATCGTTCTTCTCCACCCCGACGACGGGTCAGTTGAGTCGTGGACGGCGGAGGGCAGCGCAGACAAAATGCGTGCAGACTTTGCCAACTGGGAACCTCGGTGAGCAGTGGTTCCGCCTTATTTTGGAACATACGTTGACGATAGCGGCATCAATTGTAGAGTCGAGAAGCTCTTGTCGTTTGTGCCTTCCACACTCAAGTGGAAGCTGATGGACCGCCAACCGCTCGAGAGCTGGATCCATCCAGACCAGCAGCTCGTGCTTCTGGGAGACGCCTGCCATCCAATGCTGGTGCGTCTACCGCGCCATCCTTCGCGGCCGCGCTAACATGTCGTTTGTCGCGCAGCCCTACCGCGCGCAAGGAGCTGCAATGGCAGTACGTCCGCTCGGATGGTTGCTTGACTGGCGGAAGCTGATGCATGACTATGTGTCTGTTAGATCGAGGACGGCGCTGTGTTGGGCGCGTTGTTTGCGCGACTACAGAGCGCCGAACAAGTACCGGTGCTGCTAAAAGCGTATGAGGCGCTACGGCACCAGCGCACTGCGGACGTCCAGGCTAGCTCGCGGCTCAACCAGCACATTTTCCACCTGCCCGACGGCCCGGCGCAAGAGGAGCGCGACGAGCAAATGCGCGCGACGTTAAAGGGCAGGAACTACGGTACAGGGCTCCCGCCCAAATCGGCTTCGTCGTCACCAGCTACACGCTCGGTAGACGCGACTGGGCTCGCGCAGACCACTGTCAAGGAGGCGCAGGAAGACGGCGAGAACGAGGCACACGAGGGGAACCCGAACCAGTGGGCAGACATGCGCAAGAGCCAGGCGCTGTTTGGGTACGACGCAGACGAGGCCGTGACACGTTGGCTCGTTGAGCACGGTCTAGAGGTTGACTTCAGCGAGCAGCATTCGAACAGCGAGGGCACGGAGAGCGAGACCACCGAGGCTCGCTCTGTCAGCGAAGGGACCGAGAGCGACATCACAATGCACGAAGAGGCGACTGCCGGCCACACAGTTTCCAAAGACGCCACGTTTGCTATCACTCCCCTCGAGGTGGCGGCCACTGAGCCCAAAGCGCTGATTGCATGAAGGAGCTTGGCGGCGTCGAGGAGCCTTTTGAGTGTATAATTATCTTAGATTGCTATGGTTAGCGCGCAGCTTGACGTTTTCCAGGAAATAAGAAATGCGGACATCTTCATCAGCAATTTTTCCCATGACGGTTTGTCCATTGCAGCTTAGCGGTCCAGCGGTCACGCACGGTTGCTAGCACAAGTCTTCAACCAGAGAAGCATGTAGAGGCAGACCCTCACCTGGTAAGCGAATTTGCTGCAAGTGACTTGAGTCGCTCGACTCGCTGCGGCCAAAGGCGTGGAGGGAGGGATACAATGCGAGCCTGACAGCACCAGGGTCATACACAACCATTTGAGGGTTCGGAATGGCTGCTGAGCAATCGATGACGCCCTTAACGTTCCTTGTTAGCCGTATATGTCGTGTGCACATCCGTTGACGACGGTGTGGCCGTCAGGGCTTCGCCAGCGCTGTGATGTGATCGTACGTTTCGAAGCAAATTTGCCCGGTCCTTTGAGATGCTCTCAAGAGTTGGCATGTAGTTTAACGCCTTGAGCAGAGTGCGCGAGCCAAGAAGTTGGGGCTGCATCATGGCTGCATCGGTGAGCTGTGCAACGCCCTGATTTTCTTCTTGACCTGTCAGCTATAATAAAGCGCAATAATGAGACCACACACTAATCAAATATACCCCGCGATCACGTGCCATGCGAAAAGAATGTTTGACACCCAGCAACCAGTTCCAGGCAATTATTGGACGCGTCAGGGTGAACATGACCCGAGACGGCAAATGTAGACCTCCTGCGATGGCCCACTCATGATATACCAGGTCTATTCTTGTCAAAGGTCGCCACTTGGGGGTGAGCATATTTTCATGGGTACAACATGGGTTATAGGTATTTTGGACATACCGAATAAGTCTAGTGTTCCCAAGAACAACGCATGTCCAACGAGCGTAAGATTTTGATTCGTGAATATGAGCCTTTATTATAATGGCAGAGAATAGCGTCCAAGTTGCATCAGGGGCAGTATCGAGAATAACCAGAGCGCCAGAAACGCGCTGTTGGGGATATGAAGTTCGGAACAGAACGCTTTCAGTCTCCGCCTTTGCGTTTTCCCTCGCGCAAAATCTGTTGCACAGACAACCGCCGAAAGGACAGACGTGACATGATAAAAATCAGTATACGCTATTATCCCTCGGTTGCGCAAATCGGAAGAGGGCGTACAGCCTCAGCATCTCCTGCGACGGCACGGTACAGATCTTCAATGAAGCACGACACAGATACAGTATGGAGACAGGAAAAATATGAGAGACCATCGGCCTCTGCGTTTCTAAGTATAATCGTCATCGATACATTCGAGCATGGCGTTGATGCGGTGCTGCACAACCGCTCGCGTTTCAGACGGCCAGCCGGCAACAGTGAACGTCGAGAGCGAAGCCACAGTATGCTCGCGTTCCTCGTCACATGCTGTAAGTCGCTTCTGGATGAGACGATATATGTCCTCGGGGTCGCAGTCGGCGTCGAATTTACAATGACCGCCGAATGATATGGAGTCTAGCTGGCAGCAGATCCAGGAACCGTCGGCTCGAGGATGATCGAGTACGGTGCAGAATGAGTGCAAATCGCGCTTGGTTATGGTCCAGATGGGAGCGCCGTCGAAGTTGAGAGCCACAAGTGCTCCCAGGAGAGGGAGAACGGCGAGAAAGTTCAAGAACTCCGCCTCGCCCGAGCTTTCGAAGGTCAAGCGCGACAGTCGGGACGACGACGTCGCAAGCTTCGAGACGAACTCAATGAGGTCGGCGTCTGAGTCTTTGTCCCTCTTCAGGAAAAGCGTCGATAAGTTGGGGAATTCCAAAAAATCTGCAAGGCATTGGAAGGGGCGTGTGCCGAACAGAATGACTCCCATGTGCGTGAGGGATGGAGCGACAGCCTTTTCCGTGGGAAGAACCCGTTGGAGTATGATGGGAAGCTCTATAACCAGGTACTTCAGAAGTGGAGAGGTCTCGATGACATGGGCGATGTCGTCCCGCTCGGGCAGGCAGTGTGGGATGGTCAGAGATAGGCTGGTGAGGGCAGGAAAGACGGTCGGCCCTTTTCTGAACACGTTGCATGACATCAATCGACGAAGATTATGCGCTCCAGGAAGCAGCTCCATCATCCCAGGAGAGTCAGAATTTATGTCCCTCGCAAATAATGAGGCGTGGAGCAGCCGTGGCGACCGTGAACCGAGAACCGCGAGCAGAGCGTCGTTGTGGGTGAAGCCCTTGACAGCAACGCGCAGGAAACAGCAGCGAGACATGGCATTCGCTAGTATAGCGGCTGGTGCGGCATGGTAGGACTGGCTCGCGTACGCGCGGGCGACAAAGATGCATATCGGCGCGGCTCCCGAACGCTGCAGCACTGTCCCAAGGAATGACATCCACATGGCAACTGTTCGCTGCGTCACAGAATCAAATGAAAGAGCGACGTGGGACCACACTCTGGGAGCTGCGAAGCTAGCCATTCGCCATCTCCTACAAACGGCAGCAAGCCTGAACGGCTGCACTTGTCGAGGATAGATATCGTTTTCGTATAGCAAGTGTTCGTCGTCCCAACCCTCATCGCGAATGTCGACTAGGCAGTACTCGAAAATTTCGCCGAGTAGCTCGAGCGGCATCTTTCGGACAGGATGCAGCAGACCACAGTTGATGACGATCTCCTCCGTCAGGGCGTCCAGCCGCCGCTGCAGATCTGCTTCGAGCGAAGCAGCATCGTCTCGGATGTGCCTGAGCAAGTGAATTTCTTCCAGGATTTTTTCGCAAAGGCGCGCTTCGGCGTCTGCAGTCGCCCTTCGCGCCTGTTGGTGGTTCTCCCGAAGGACGAGCAGCTCGTCGGCCTGGGCGGCAAGGCGTGCCCGAACACTGGCAGCTTCCATTGCGCCAGCGTAGCGGTTGGGATCTCGCTCAGGAAACGCCATACTGCACGAGCAGAACACAGTGTAGCGTCTGGGTGGTGGACGGCAAGACAAAGGATGCGGGCGGAGCTTCAAAGCGTTTTTGTTCCGTCTTCCATTATGCAGAACATGCATTCGCGCTCTCAAAATGTCTCCAAATTTCCTGTTTCAAGTCAATTAGGATAAAAAATGACTATGTAAATTAGTTAAGAAGGAGCCGCGGACTAGGGGCACCGACTCAGTCGCACCATCATCGACTTTCTGTCGCAACAAATGATCAGTCGGGCCTCCCGCATCCAAGTTAACATCCGACGAGACCTGCAATATGGGTTACGGGTGTAACAGCGGGGTTGTTGGACGGCGCTTGAAGATTTCTTACAGTAAGGCGGCACTTGAGTTGGGCTACGTGTACAGGACAGTCCTCAGAAATCGTCGGCCTCCATGCAAAAGGTTGTTAATGCCGTCTTGCATCTCAAGAAAGCTACGAGTCCAGCCGCAGATCTCGAACGCAGAGAGCCGAGCCAGATCCTTTCCAGACTCGTTCGCGCTCAGATCGTCAGCTGCGAGTCGTCTCCGAAGAAGCGAGTAGATGTCCGTTGTATCGCAATTTGCGCCGAAGACCTGGTGTCCCGTGGACGCGATGGAGGTCAAGCGTGGGCACAGTCAGGAGTCATTGGCATGCTGAGGACGATCAAGCGCGCGGCAGAACGCGCAAAACGCGTCCCTGGTGAGCGGTATGTTTCTGAATTTAAAACTGACGAGTGCGAGGAGGTGCGGAAGGACGGGTACGAGCAGCACAAAGTGTCCCGGCGTCGGAAATTCCGCGAGGTGGGCGTCGCCGATGCGCAGGTGTCTCAGTCGAGGCTGAGGTCCACCCGAGTTCCTCGTTCCCGAGGGGTCTGAGCGTCGACAGCTGCGGCAACTCAATCAGGTCTGTCTGAGACGGGGAGGGGCCGGACTGGAGAACTATTGCGAACGATGAGCGTCAGTTGAACTCTAGATCTGTGAGATGCTGCGCGACCGACTTCTGTGGCCGCGTGGAATAATGTCCCGTCAGAGGATGAGAGCTCTAATCCGCAAGAGCTTGGAGATTCGGGTGAGCTGGGAGATATTCATGTCTGTGCGCTTGCACGAATCTTGGACGCCGGAGCGTCGATGCGGAGGCAACACCGCAGGGAATGTTGTTCCCAGGCTATTCTCCAATGCCAATGTTTCGGACACACGCCTCCGAGCGGAAGCCGCGAGGTCGTCTGTGTAATTTCACGCTAATAATACCATTCTGTGGCAGCGTATTCACCGCCCAGATGCGGAGGGAAGAGAGGAAGGTCGTGCGGAGGGAGGTTCAAATCGTGTCACTTCAGGCGTTTCGGTGGCACAATTAAATAGACACTTCACAAGCTTTGAAATAGCTATAGAGCCAATAGCGTGCCAGCTTCCAGCATCACTTTCTTCGCCAAAGGGCGCAGTTTCCTCAGCCTGACACCACCTTATTGGTCTGCCCCTGCGAGTTGCTCACCGTCCGTGAGGATTGCTTGCCACAATGTCGCTCTTCTGCACGCCGTCTTCGCAGTGTATTTTAGGATTCCGAGTCGTCTTTCCGACGAATAGGCATGCACATAATCTTCCACTGGCCAGAAGTGTCTCGCCTCGAATTCCACGACGGCCGCATTTATACTGATATACAGTATATACATACAGTATATTTCCTTCCCTGGTTGCCGAACTCTTCCCCGCTCAGCCTGCCACTGCTCCCAGTGGGGATGCCGAGGAGGAAGCGTGTGGCTGACGTGCAGCCCTCCAATTTGGCGAGGATTGCTACCCGTGGAGGTACGTGGCTTTGTCAACTCATGATGGCCTGCAATACAGTTGGCAGTCAAGTCTGCAGAACGCTGCGGTTCGCGAGCTAAATGGGCCGCGGTGTCTCTGGTGTACCGCCCAGCTTAGTGAAGCATGTACGTATGCGGGCGTCCCAGCTCGCTGGCCGGCCATCGCTGCCCGTTGAGGTTGCCTGCCGGTGTCTGAGAGTAAGACAGTCTCAGTCTGAGAAACTCAGACTGGCCATGGTGGTGGTCAACGCGTGTGTTGTTCTGCGGAGGCTGATAAGGTCGGGGTCACGGGGCCTGCCGTGCCTAAGATTGAGCAGTTCGGGAGCTCTCATTTTGCGCGCCGAAGTTGTGAATCGTGGCTCCCGCACAAGGGTCCACCTGTGAAGTGTAGCGAGCGGGCGTCCGCAGTGGAGACGAGGCGCCCTGGGCGCTGAGAGTGGCCAGTGGGTAGCGAGGGAGGCTCGGACCGGTTCTGTCTCAGTCAAATGCTGACAAAGTCGAGCGATGATCGAGCTGGGCCCGAGATCCGCTGCGGAGCGTAAATCACGGCTCGCAACTTCGCCCCTCCCGCAACGAATCAGCAGACAGAGCAGCGCGCAATGGCGCCGTCGTCGCTGCAGGGCCTCAACATCATCGACTTTGGCGACGCCGCCGCCGCCGCCGCCGGCGACGAGCCCTCGGGCCTGCCGCCGGACCTCGCCGCGCACCTCGACTTCCTCCAGTACATGCACTTCTCCCACGAGGACGACCGTCTCCCGTTCGCCGGCCTGGGCCACCCCAAGCCCGGCGCCGCCACGCTCGACGACCTCGTCCGTCTTGGCGAGGAGGAGCTCGCCGCCGCTGCCGCCGCCGGTGCCAGCGCTGAGACCGCGGTGCCCGGCCCGGGCGAGACAGCGAGCGCCGCGGCCACCCCCGGCGATTTTGGGCGGCTCTTCACCGTCGACCCGTTCCTGGTCGCGCCCAGCCCGAGCCTCTCGACGTTCGCGGCGTCCGAGGCGTCGCCGCCGGCGCCCAAGAAGCCGCGCGCGCGCAAGGGCTCGGACGCGCGCGCCGCGTCGCCGCCGCCGAGCGACACGCCCGTCACCGCGGCCGAGGACAAGCGGCGGCGCAACACGGCCGCCAGCGCGCGCTTCCGGGCGAAAAAGAAGGAGCGCGAGGCGGCGCTCGAGACGCGCTCCAAGGAGCTCGAGGTCCGCGTCGGCGAGCTCGAGCGCGAGTGCGAGGCCCTCCGCCGCGAGAACGGCTGGCTCAAGGGCCTCGTCGTCGGCGTCACCCAGGCCGGCGCTGCCTCGTCCTCCTCCGACCACCTCCCCGTCGTCGGCGTCGGCAAGCGCAAGCGCGAATCCGCATAGGCCCGCTAGAATTTATTGCTCCCATCTTTCCCGCCGCCTCCCGCATTTTATATCCTCGCACCGACGATGGCGACACCATGGCTTGACTATCTCCTCATCCGCCCTCATCTCCACCTACCATGTTCCCATGCCCCGACCATGTAGCCGCTCACACACCGAACCGAAACCAAACGACTGGACTCCCGTACTCCATGCCTGCCAGCGAGATGTACGATGTACGACTAGGACCTCGCCCGCCGCCAACCCCACTGCCGCTTCCCGTACCTCGTGTGTCTCCCAGGGTCTTTTTCTACTACTAGAGAGTGCCATGCCAGTGTAATGGAATCCTGTTTCGTCTTCGTCCAAGCGCTCTGTCTCTTCCTCTGACTCGGCTCAGCGCTGCGACTGAGATCTTCCCATCGCTCTGCCACTTGCACACCGCACTGCCCTCCCGGGGATCCGATGCAGTCCTACCGGCGCTACCATGTGGCTCTGGCGATGGCGCCATCGCGACTTATTTGATCGCCCCTTGTTCTCCATACAGCAGACAGCGAGCAGTCAAGCCTGGAGCCCGGATGCTGCTTTGAGAAGTGCCCTACACACCAAGGCTGCTCCTCTGCGGCATTATGCTGCATTGGCAGCGGTGGTGGCAAAGTCGAGCAAAGGCCTCCGTTGGTGCGCCGACTCCTGTCTGGTCGTGCGGCCAGCCTTAAAGTGCGCTTACGTTCACGTCGTGGGAACTTACCATTAGGCCGAGCTCGGAGGTCGCAGCATGCAGCTGCTGTTCCTTTACATAAGATGCACTCCTGGAGGCCTGTCGCCTGTTCACTATATCAACATCACTCAACTGCCTGCCAGTAACACTCTACTGGCTGCCTTCTCACCGCATCCACTCATCTGCTTCTCATGCCCCAGGCTGCGCTCCATCTCAATCCGGCCAGCCGCAGCCGCTTTCCTTCACTCCCAACTCGAGCAGAGCGTGTCACGTGACTACAACTTCACCGTTCACGTTGCATGAAGATGATTCCTTCCTACAAAGCATTCAGAGACTTCCCTTGGCGCGTTCCCTGCTCATCGACGTCACCCTGGGCTTTCCGTTCGCTTCTTGCAAATCGGAGAGTGATGATATTTTGTCGGCGTCCCTCGTTCAGAACGCGGTATCCCTTGTTCTGGCGAAGTAGGGGTGGTCTACCGACGACCGTCATCTCAAGCATTCGATACTCTTCGTTCTCATCGACGTCTACATCCAATGACTGGCTGACCTTGTGGACTTTCCTAAGCTGTTGAATGTGTCTCTCATCATCACCAGTAACTGAAGTCATGGTCCTCTTCAGCTCCTTCAACGAGATAGGCGACTCGGGTGGGCAGCTACACATGCTCGGAGCATCTCCGGCGTTGAAAAGATGGTGTTCTCAACGATGCACATCCTGCTCATTCTCCCCGTTCTTCCGCACCACATGAAACTCTTTTCCCTGGATTTTTACAAAACCCCAGGTCTTCACACTGCTCTCTCGCTCCGAGTCTCTCCATCGCTACCCACGGCATCGATTCTGCCTCCCGCACTGCCGCAGTCTGCACGCTCTCAATATTACCACTCAAACACAGTCTTCCTGACTCCACAGCCCGTGCAGCGCTTCCACCTTTTTGCATCTCCCCGCTGAGTGCAGCAGCGAAGCCCGTCTATCTGCCTCCCAACGCCCGACTTGTGCTTGAAGTCCCCAATGTTCGGTTTCGGTGTTTGTCCGACTGGCGACCTTGTTGATATTCGGTGCTCCACTTACTCGGTCTCCGAGATACTGACATAGGGGTGACTGCGGAACGTGCTGCTGCTTCAATATAGCGATCATATCGGCGACGCTCGCACAGCAACGGACCTCCTCTTGCACTCGCATCGCACTCCTTCATATGAAGGAATCTCCAGCTCAGGCTCGGGGTAGCGAATTTGCAGCACGTCGAACTGATTAGCTCGGACAAATCTCACATCCTTCGTCGTCCCAACCGGGTTACGATCATTGCAGCCGTCGAGCGACCAATACACCGTGCCTACGCAAAGAATCTGGCCGCCCTCAGGAGTCTGAGCTACCAAGCTCACATAACAGCGATGATTATAAGTGCATGACATGCACAGTCTGTGGTTAGTCCTTCGCCTGGCGCATTCCTTCGGTTTCCTCCCCCGGACTGACAGGCTCAGTCCCGCTTCATTCTCGCCTCGTTTTCTCATTTCTGTCATTCAGCATGGGCCATACCCACCACTTTTGCGGATGCATCCCCGTGCGCGCAGGCGCTCTGCTTTTTTCTTTTATGACGATGATGATCAGTACATTCTTGGTATCAAACGAAGGAATACGAGCAGCTCATCCTGTTGCAGCCGGCGCGGTAGGTGGAGTGACTTGGTTCGAATTCATCAGTGCGTCTCTCGATCCTGAGTTCCTGCATGAGAGTGCCTGATCCAGTGCATCATCGCCAGAGCGGAAGCCGACAGGATCCACCCACGTTGCCCTGATCGTCACGGGCGCAGTATTCTCTGCGATCGCCCTCTTCTCACTCATCGGGTCCGTTCAACGCAACTTCAAAACCTACCCTGCAGTGCTGATGCGCGGCTGTACAGGTTCCTCGGATCCGTAGCAGGGAGCGTAGTCCTCGTGACGATATACTCCGCGGCGCTCTTCCTGCTCCTCGCCGTTTCCCTGGCCAGCGGCACATTCCTCGTCGTCTCTCTCTTCATGAACGGTGGCGAGAACTTCGTGGATGCATGTGTGGAGAAGGAGGACGTCATTGATCAGGTTATCAGAGACTCTGCAAACGCGCTGTCGCTAAATGACGCCGACCTGCCATCGCATCTGAGGGACTTCTGCTTCAAGCAGCTCACCGTCGTCAAGGTCATCCTCATCACTATCCTGGCCCTGGCTGTCTTGATACAGGCTTGTAAGCTCTCCGATTCTCAATAGGTTTGGGCAGAGGTTCATGTGATATTGCTCAGACTCTGCTTATGTCGTGCGCTCCTATGCTTCCCAGCTTGCGGAAGACTACGAGGACCACATGGGAAAGCCATACGCCAACAGATCTCCGGCTTCTTCCCAAGCTGGCATCGTCATCAACACCTCGTATGGCGCTCAAAACGGCAACGGCTCTTCGAAGGCCGTCTGAGAGAAGCGAGGAGAAAGAATACCGAAGGATGTCCGGGTCCTACAGCTACCAGCTTGGCTACAGATCTAGTTGTATCGGTTGTGATGTAGTTGTATCGACTCTCAATACGTATATTGTAGTGTAATTCTGATCTGAACATCTGCTAGTGCAGCCGTATACAGCCCTACTGAGAAGGTTTATACAGTAAGATACATGTTGAAATTACCCAAAAATATCTTGAGCCAGGATAAGTTGATTGATCTCCATCTGAAGACCTGTCCGGCCTTTCTTTTCCCACCCGTCGAGAACACACCGCCTGAGCGGGTCCGGTGCATCCAGCGCGCCGGTGGCTGCATCCAACCGTGATTTTACGGTGGTCAGAATGTCTGCGGGATCGCAATCGTCTGCGAAGAAGCAGCCTTCGTCCAGACAGAGAGTTTCCAGATGCGGGCAGGGCCATGTGCGAGCTTTTTTGCCGGTGGTAGCCAGCGCCTTGAAGAGAGAGCGCAGCATGTCCTTCGTGAACGACGTGCGCTGGATGAGTAGCTCCGTGAGCTCGTGAAGATTTGGGACGATGGAGACCAGCTGAGGCAGGGACGTGATGTTGAGCGAGCTGATTCGAAGAGTTCGCACATGCACACTTTTAGCGACGGTGTCGAGGAACGCCATGCGGTACTTGCTGGAGGCGTACCCGCCAAGGAGCGATAAATGCGATATACTCGTGAATTGGATGCGGCGCGAGAGTTTGTCTACCCGGCAATCATCTGCGACCTCGAGCACCAGCCCAGACAAGGGGGGCGCGACGACTGCAACGTCGGCCGAGTTAGGAATTTTGATGACTGGTGTGATGAGCTGGATGCTCTGCACCTTGCGTGCGGAAGAAATGAGTTGCTGGATGTCGTCGCGCTCGGCGGAGCAGTGGAGGTTGACCAAAGTAACATCGGTCAGAGACGGCAGCGTATCCGCAACGAGTCCGAAAATATTCTTCGACCATAGAGAGCGAAGACGCGTCGCTTTTGGGAGTAAGCTAAGGTTTTGGGCGCCAACCGCGTCGCCGACCGCGTCGAACTCGAGATGCGCGACGGTTAAAATTGGGATGTCGGCTGTAAGCAGAGGCAGAAACGCATCCTTGGCAATGAGATCCGACAGGTAAATAAGCAGAGTCGAGCACCGGGGTAATAATTCGGTAAGCCGGCGGATAATCACAGAGTCAGTGTCGTGCGCGTCACCTTGCCGCCGTAGGCAGAGTGTGATCGCAGACGTGCCAGATTTAGACTTCATGAGTGCAATGAATGCCGCCTTCCCATACCCATACGAGTGCGGCCTTCTGTCCAGACATACTTCGACCTGGGTCCAAGGGCCCGCGGCTTTCGAGATTGCCTGGCGCCAGCAACGGCAGACTGCCGCAAGTCGAAAGGGCTGTAGTTGGCGAGTAGAGATCTCCTCGGGCGTTGTCTGTCTCCCGACGTCAGACAGGTCGCCTATGGTAAACACGAAAATGCGCTCGAGCGTTTCGGCGGCGAGCTTGCGAATCGGGTGGAAGTAGGCCTTGCGCAGGCTGACGACCGCGACCTGGGCTTCGTGTTTGCGCTGCACCTCGGCGGCGTACGCAGCGGCATCGTCTCTTATGTGCTTGTATTCCTTGTACTGCTGTTCGATGACCCGAAAGCGCGTGTCTGCTTCGTCAAGCGCGCGCTTGGCCCGCTGGGATTTTGTCCGCAACAGGTCGAGCTCGAGCTCGTCCTCTTCGACGTGTGCACGTAGGTGCGGCTCCTCGTAGCTTCCAGCAAACCTGTTCGGGTCTAGACGATCAGCCATGACAAGGTGGAGAAGACTCGGGCGGAGTTTGAAGATGCATTGTCCCGTGTCATTGCGGGTTTTATTTTTACTATCAGTTGCTCCCGCGCCTATAATGAGACCAATAACAATATTACTTCGCATATCTAGAATTTATAGCACATAAATTTAAGTAAGGAATTATCGCAGGTACTAAAGCAGTTTTGAATCTCGCGCGACCAGAAGCCATTTCATGACGGACAGAGCGCAATGCACATCAAATATTTGCGAGCAAATTATGAATAAGTAGCCATACCTAATCGAGTTGGCAGCTTCGTATGATGACCGCGCCTGTCGTCCAGGAATCACAGATGACTCCGAGAGCCGAAACATCCGAGCCCTCCTCACGCGATGCTAACGACCGTGATTCGAGTAGTGATACCATTTCCTGCGGATCGCATTCGTCCTTGAAGGCGCATTTCTGGTCAAATGCGATCCCCGAAAGTTTTGGGCACGGCCACTTGTCACTTCCCTCTGCCGGCTGCAGAGCACGAGACAGGGCGGAAATGGTGTTTTTGACCACGAGAGAATCCGAGAGAATCAAAGTCTCGAGCCGCAGTAGCGTTGGGAGGAGACCAATCAACGTCACAAAGGTCGGTTCGTCGACATTGGATATCGACAGAGTAGAGAGTTCTGGGGACGTGACGATCACAGCACCAAGAAATGCGACGCGCTGAGGACCGGAAGGGGCCTCACCCACTAGTTGGAGTGTTTTGAGGCGGGGCAACTCGACGCGACGGGCCAAAGCTTCCAGCGGACAGGAAGCGTCGACACCCAGTATGAGAGTTTCCAGGTGCGTGGCCACGATGCGAGGCTGGATTCCCCGATTCCGAATGACGGGGATGAGGAGACGTAGGACACGCAGAGACGGAGATGATCTCAAGAGTGCCGTGAGCGTGTCGTTTCCGTCCTTGCACGACAGCGCGGTTAGATGTGCTTCTTGGAGCGCTGGAAAACGGAAGGCGGCGCTGGGAAAAGGTACTGTGCCCTCTAGAAACGTCATGGCCAGCGCCTCTGGGAACAGCTGGACGTTGGTGGGGGATGCAGGTCCTGTCGCGGGAAGTTCGATGCGCGCGCGAAGTAGCTTGGGGTACTTGGTCGTCAAAATCGGGAGGAACATGTCGAAGTCGTATACAAAATGCGCGAGGTATAGTTGGATGGCAGAGGCTTTGGCAGTAGCGCGAAGGACAGGGGCGATGAGCGGCTGGTGGAATGTCTTGGGCTCCCTTTTTCGAGAAATGCTGATGATGATGGGCACGGCACGCGACCGCATTAGGAACGTGCCAATGAACTGCGTCCATCTGCGCTCCGTTCCTCTCTTGATACTGTCGAATGAAAGACATAGGTGGCTCCAGGCGCGAGGATGATCAAGGCTAGCTTGACGCCAGCGACGACAAACAGACGCCAGCGTGAACGGCAGAAGTTGCATGCTTCTCACAAGTACAGATGACGGCGGGATATCGCGTTCCAGTGCAGTCTCGCCCAGCGCAAGCACGAAGATGTGGCCAAGGACCTCGAGAGGAAGCTTGCGAACTGGGTGGAAAAACGCTCGGTGGGAGGTGACGCTGGCTTGCTGAGCGTCGCGCTTACGCTCAGCATCCGCCAGATACTTCGAAGCGTCGTCTACCAGCGCCTTGTGAAGCAGGTACTGCTCCTCGACAGCATGGAAGCGCGCTTGAGCATCGTCCAGCGCAAGCTTGGCGCGTTCGCGGTTCGCATGCAGAACGTCGAGCTCCAGCTCCTCGTCGTTGATTCTAGAGCGAACTGCGTCGGCCTCGAGCCCAGTAGCGAAGCGGTTCGGATCGCGCGTGGCCGAACTGGTCATAATGATGGCTGTGGTTGGAAAAAGGCCGGAGCTGAGTTAGAAAGCGTGGTCCTGCTTCCTGTCCTCAGAGCTTCCTGGGCACTTTTACTGGACCTGCACACTGCTATTCGCGCACTTGCCACCGATACAAACCGCTGATCCCCAAGCAGCGCTCCTCGCAAGCTTTATCTGCCTAGGTTCAGCACGTAGTCAGCACGCGCTTGCATCCTCGCCATTGAACTCGACATCGGTTGATTATCCGATTCGCATGATCCCATACGTGGCACTGGTGTCAAAATATTCGGCTCGATGAGGCGACCTTCTGCTGGTCACATTGTGGCGAGGCGGAGTGATAGGAGTAATCGTCGCGGAGAATGTCAACGACTCGCCGCGCTCCTCATACTTTCTCTACCATCAGGGATTACTGACATTATGAGTGTAGCAGGATGTACTCTTTTCGCGACATAGTTCGGTACATTTTGGCCCACAGTAATCCTACAGGTTCGCCTTACTGCCTGCCACTTCGGCCAGCAGTCTGTCGCCAAGGACGAGCACGCAGGGACCGCCCAGCACCACCCGGTCCTTCAATCCAGCTTCATCGATGTAGGCGCGGACCTCGTCATTCTCCGCGCCAGGTTGCAGCCACAAGACAGGGATGTCGAGGTTCTTTGCCTCCTTCAAGATATTCAGCGTAACCTGAAATATCGGATTAACCCCTCACAATCGCAACGACGTCTATATAGACATATATGATACAACTCACTGGCGGCGGTGTGATCACGCTGACGCTCGTGGACTTGGGGTCTGGCAACTTCGCCAGCGTCGCCAAAGTCTTCACACCTTCGAGTTCGGCCTCCTTCGGGTGAACAGGTACGACGTCCTTTTTCCTATCCAAATACCACCGCAGTATCTGACGAACATATTCGCGCGTTAGGGCTCATACACGCTCACAAGTCTGGACCTACCTTCGTGCCATACTTCTCCTTGTTCGTGCTGGCTCCGACGACCGCAAACTTGGTATTGGAAAAGAACGCCCTCTGGATGGGGGCTTGCTCGCCCGTGTAATCGTGCGGCAGTGACATCAGCCTCAGAGTCCTCGCAAACCGCAGAATCTTGATCAACTTGGGCTTGATAAAGGCCGGAGGTAGTGGCGGTGCTCGGACCGGCAGTCTCCCGATGTCGTCGCTGGCATGTTTTCGACGCGGGATGGTGCAATAACCCATGGAACGCTCCCCCGCCCTTGCCTATGCATACGCTGGCAATGTATGACTGGTGGAAATAGAGTGAGTCTCTATTCATTACCTCCGTGCCAGTTGTTCTGATTGTTCCCAAGACTCTCCTGCTCGTGCGCCAAACTGCGTGATCGAATGGCTAGGCGTTGCAAGTGTAAGGTATACGCTTTGAGTGTCTGAGCTCAGTAGGGCGTGCGTTTTGCGTGCGTCGGAACTTGTGATTCGTTCCTGTTTACAACCGATGGAAACAGCCGACGTAGCACATTCTGCATCTTCCTCAGGTGTTTATGCTTCCAGGGAGGTGTACGTGGCCTTTACAACGTCCCTTCAGCAGCCATAACTCAGTATGACATTGGCCCAACTTCAGTATGGCCATTCAACTCTGCGTCACCACCTACGAAACGATCATCATTTATTTCAATCGCTCCTGAGGCTGAAGCCTCGACCGGGCATATTGAATGAGGCTTCTAATGCACTGGGCCAGTGTGGCTCTCGGGAGAACTCTACTATCAGAACAACCAGCACTGTCCCGTGCACAACTGATGGTGGCTGCTGGCGCTAATGAGCCATTACCCATAAGGGCCTTCCGGGCAGCGCATCGTCCCGCCATCAGATACATCGTGTTACGTCTTTGGCGGTCCATCGGGGAGCTGCCACGCACATGCCACCCAAGTTCCTGCTCGCGCGGGTCTCGCACATCTTCCTTCAAGTTCGAGGGCTCCTTGTCATCCCGGGATGTTTATTTACCTCACGCGATACAGACGCTGACTTTCTTACGCCAGGACATCTATTACTTCCATGATCGCACTGACAGGAGATCCAACTGCGAGGGGGAGGCAAGAAGGGGTCTGGTACGCTTGCATCACACGATCGATTATTAGCTTCGCCTTATCCGCGTTTGGTGCAAGCAACAAAGCGTGCTTCGTGCCTGCACGTGGCGGAAATGTACCAGCTTGAAGCCACTGAGCGGTTCACTGGCGGTCCCATTGAACACAGTCACGAGAACCATCACCACAAAATTACGAAGGCCATGATCAGACGCCTGCGCGGCTCACAATTTCGCTCCATGCGGTAGCGAACGTACTTTCTAGCCTTACAGTTCGTGTGAAGAGAATCAGACGCCTCGCGAGGCATGTTTCCAGCGCCAATTCGACGTTAATCATGCAAACCCTCCGTCGCGCCACGCACTGACACCTCTCCTCTGCACCGGAAGTGCACTCACAGCTGCCAAATCAGCCGTTCCGCGCTGTTTGATTGGTCATGCGCGCAGTCACCAGCGTCGCCATATGCGCCTGAGCGCTGGCGTAGCTTAGACACGGCGCCTACGGGGGCGATAGCCATGGACTGTTTGTTGCATATCCGAGAAAGGTGGAGCTGACATGGCACCAGTGTTCGCCCTTGGCCCCAGCGTGCAATGCCACCAGACCACCGCTCGCGGGCCTGCCACTTCCAGTCCTGCGGCGCAGGACCCTACGGCCAAATGCGACGATGAGAAGGTGCTGAGGCAGTTTTGCGGGTCAGCAGGTCCCCCCTCACGTGTCAGCCGAAGTCACGCGCGCGTAGCGCATCGTTCAGTCATGCTATTTCGCCTCCCCTCCTCCCGGGTGTGATTTCTCGATGTTAAAGCTGATACGAGGGAAGGAGTAACAAGGGACGCCGGCGTGACGCAAAGGGGGTGCTCTCTCACCGCTTCTAAGCGAGAACAGGGCAATGAGACCGCGACAGAGTGACCCTAAATCGACGTGCATGCTGCAGGCCATCTGTACCCCACAGGGTCAACATCTAACATTTGCTTGCACGACACTCCCGTAGTCGGGAGTGTCGTCTTATTTGCGATTGGCGCGATCTGCTCAGTGATCATTAGTTGCATTCGTGCTTCGCTGAATGAGAGTTCGCAAAAAACTTTCCTTGGCTATAATGGCACCACGGAAACGTCTGCGAAAGCTGACGGACGGCGTGCAGAGACGGGACCCGGGTGTGCATATGTTCAAAGGTTGTTTGACTGAGCGGGTTTGCTTCGGACATGTCGACGGCACGTCGGCCCGGTCCGACGCGTATTTTGCTCAGAAACGACCAACGACGTTCAGCCTACGATCCGGATGTGTATCACAGTCCTGGATGGCGGTCTTGTGAGCATATGGTACTACCAACGTCTGGATGATAACCGATAAAAATTCATTGCCAGGGTACGGCCTTGGAAAAGGAGGCAGACAGTTCTGCACTCTGGTCGGCCGCGTGCGTGCAAAACGCGCCAGACAGGCTGGTCGAGGTCCACCAAAGGTTCCTGGGCGCTGGAGCGCGCATTATCGAAACTGCCACGTACGTCTTGAGCTCATAACCGAACCCTGCAGATCGTCATCGCCAGCCCCGGTTCTAGGTACCAGGTCGACCATGTCACTGGCGCCAGAGCAGGGTTCGACAGGCAGCAGACTGAGCAGATCATGTGCTCTGCCGTAATACTTGCAGACATTGCTCGAAATTCCTTCTGCGACTGTGGCGACGGCATGACACTTGGCGAACACAATAGCCGTGGAACATCGCCCACTGGCGCTGGTCGGCATAACGATATTGCACAGTCTTCTGCGAGGGTGGAAGTGGCGCTTTCTCTCGGACCATACGGCGCAACGCGCGTGCCAAGCAGTGAATTCTCAGGTGTATATCCACCGCCGTATGGACCACCTGAGGAGGAAGCCGCCGCAGAAGACGCCCTCGCCTCCTGGCACCTGGAACGCCTGCGCGTGTATGCTCGGCATGACGATGTTTGGGCTAAGATTAATATCGTCGCGTTCGAAACTATCCCGCTCCTGCGCGAGATACGTGCCGTAAGGCGCGCTATGCGAACTCTTCTGGATGAGCTAAACATCCCCGCTGCCGAGAACTCGTATCCCGTGACAGGATCTTCTGGTTCTCCTGGTCTCCCAACCTCGACGCACAAGAATTGGTGGATATCGTGCACTTTTCCGGGACCTGAGGGGCGCTTCCCTGATGCTACCGTGTCAACTGGTGCCGCTGCTTCAGAGATCGTGCGCGCTGTTCTCGGAGATAGCGATGGCCTTGCAGTTCCCACAGGAATCGGAATCAACTGCACGCCCGCGGCTTACCTCCCTCGGCTCACGCAGGAGTTGTGCAGCGCGCTTCGGCAGCATGTTCTTCATTCTCCTGTTGGCGCTAGTGACCCCTTAATATCGAACGAATTCACACAGGTGAAACTCTTCCTGTGATCAAGAAGGCCTACCTAGATTCTGACTGATCGCTTTCTCAGCGCCATCCGAAAGAGAGGAATCTGCCGTGGATAGTGCTGTATCCGAACGGCGGGAAATACTCCGAGGAACACGCTTGCTGGATGGCAAATGATACTCCGGCGTGGTCTGCTGCTCTTGCCGAAGCAGTTGGAATTGTCGATGCCGCCTTCGGATCCCACGCTAGTACGCGTTCTTCTGCATCTTCTCCAGACTGTCACTCCACTCGTATATCGCGTGTCATTGTCGGGGGGTGTTGCAACACTGGTCCAGTCGATATTAGTGCCCTCGCGCAAATTTTCCATCTTGAGCGGGCGCTTGGAGTGCAAGAGGGCCCTCCTGTACACGTTTCTCTGCCAGGCAATGCAATGTAGTCTGACTCTGAATCTCCGGTTGTGAATCCTTTCGGCGTGTCCCCGGTTCATCATTCCACCTCGAAGCCCCGTACCGCCGGCGCAGATGGCAGATTGCCCTGGGAGCTGGCAGACAACTTCATGGTTCATTTCGCTTCGAATGTAGCTTCGACTGTATGCAATATTTGGCCGTGCAACCACTGTCACGTTCTGCGGAAAGGAGTGCCGAGGGTGATTAGCGCCATGACGACTCCGTACACGAACCGACTCGCACTTCCAGAGGTGTCTCTCCTGCAGCATTTCTCGAAGACGCGAAGTGCTCCGTTGTTACGTATCTGCGGAACGGGCGCAGATAATCCTCATTCAGTCCCAGGGCCCGAGCAATCGGTATGGAGCACTACTGCCAACGATTGCATTCCACCATGCGCTCGCGCTGCGATAGCGAGCTTTGTTTGGCATGACGATTCGGCTAACGACCTTGATGACAACTTGAAGTTACAGCACCAGAACACCCGCACAATGGAGTATAGCTGTGGGTAATTCTGCCTGCAGTAGAGCGCATGCAGAGCGCAACAATAGCCACCATTGGGATCAGCGATAACGGGTTGATCCCATTCCGATCGAAGATAGGCTTCCGCTGCACAGCTTCGGGAGTGCCGGAATCGGTCGGCAGCCGATGGCGCTGTCCAATTACGGAATGGACATCGACAATCCTTCAATCTGAAGTCAGCTTTCTCACATCGAGCTGCAGTCGCGAGGGAGCGAACCGCGAGGTATCATCGCTTGAGCAGATGTCTGAGACCGCCGCAAGCAGCGCAAGGAGCACATGCTGCCAGTGATAGGCTGCCCGGCTCTGGCGCGCCGGTGTCAAAAGCATACTGCAGTTTTCAAACATGGGAAAGCCTAGGTACGATTCTGCGGGCCGCTCAAGTTTGTTGATTCTCTTTGAAAAAACCGAGCCACTGTCCAGCTAGTTGCTTACACTGTCCACACAGATCTCGGCGTGTTGCGCAGGAGATTGAATAGATATCTCTACAAGACCGCGAACGAGGCAGCTGCCAATCCAGGGAGTCATCAGCACTACTGTATCCTAGCACTGCGGAATGCAATGCAATTTGCGGGCTGCAACGACCAACGTGCGCTGTATCTCCACGTGGTCGTCGAGACGAGGCTTGTAAGCGATGTTCAGGAGCCTCTCAGCCAATGCCTTCCCTGCTAACACCATTAGGCGGTTAGAGGATTAGCTCTGGTACTCATTCAGTTGATGACTAGCTCCATTTATGCGTGGCTTATGGCATTCGCTGACCTGAGCACACCAACCCGACCAATCTCCGGAGAGAGCAATGCCTGGAGCCTATCTGAGCTGCACATTTCCAAAGCACAACCAACTGACGACTAGCCAGCATACAGCCCATCGGCAAACAGGGCATCACAGTCAGATGCTGAAAGATGGCTCAGGGCACAGATATTCGCACACGGTCTGGAGCCAGGTCGTCGCCGGCTGCGATATTGCCGGATGAGAGGCTGCTGCTGCGAGGAAGAATCCGGGAGCAGGTTGGAGGCTGGAAGGTGGGGGAAGAGCGAGGCTCGACCGTCGAGGCCATTGGTGACCTCATTCTGATCTCTCAAGAAATCAGGCCTGTGAATCTGCTCGCAGGGTACGATGCGCAGGATCGTTCGTACTGGCAGAGACCTCGAGCCCTGCGCGGATATTTTGGGAGCCTCGGGTGTGCCGGGATACAGTGTGGGATGGTATGCGGGCTGCAGCGCCACAGATCCACAGTGGAATAATGGCGCGTGTATCTTGGCGCGCCGAGATCAGGACGACCGCCGGATTCTCGGCGCAATCGTGCCAGCTGGTCGCATCGACACGTCCCAAGAGTTGATCCCGCGAGGAGGTCTGCAATGAGAGAACAGAGCTCGAAGTTCGAGCAGGCAGTTGGTCGAGATAACCGGCCGGATCTCGATGCATCCCGGGCCACATGGAAATTGGTTGTGTATATAGAAGTCATGCAGGGATGCGCCTTCGGACTGATGGAGGAAGCCCGAATATGCGCTCGTATGACGACGGCGCGTGAAATACGCATACATAGATTCAGATTCGATCTGGAGAGCACTTTGTTGCTGTTGCCCGGCATGGCGAGTTCGAATCGGAAGACGCTGGAGGCGGGCTGGCCGTCGGGGGTGGCACGGCAGTACTTCTCTACCTTCGAATTCGCGCCGACCGCGGACCGGCCAAGGCAAGAAATGCAGCGCCAGCGGGAGTTCTCATACGACCCCATGAGTCATCGTCGTGTTGGCATGTCGTGTCAGGCACGTGTTTATGCGAGCTCCCATATCGATTGGCCCTGTCAGAGAACGCTGGGCCGTGCGCATGCCCTCACTGGCAGCCCGAGAGCGCATGCGATGACAGGATGCGGACTGAATATGGATGGCCGACTTACAGTTTGGAGTCGGATCGATGGGCTGCGGATCGGCGACGCATGGGTATTTCGAGCCAGAACGGTGCCGCCAGGGCGCGCGTGCGCTGCCGTTGGCGCCGCATTCAGTCTCGGGCTGCGTCGCGCGGTCGGGATCGGAGAATGGACAAGGCCTGCCAGGCTGCCTGCCTGCTTTGAGAATGTTTGCGCTGCGGAACCTGCCACCAGTGTGCAGAATGCGCTTAGTCCCAGGGCGGCTCTCAGGCTGCTCGAAAAGCGTCGACTGTAGAGCAGGGCCGACGCGAGAAGTCGCCCGCCCGTCGACGCCGGGAGTGATAAGATGAGAGTGTATAGTAACGTGCAGAAGCAGCGAGGACGACGCGTCATTCAGAGGATTGCGGTGTGAATGCGGGGTAGCCGTGGTTTTGTTCAGCGAGCAGGGCAGGGTCATGGCGTGCGCCCGGCGTCCGGAGTCTAGAGAGCATCGCGACCCCCGACCTTCGCAGTTCAGTTCAGATGAAACGGCGAGCCGAAGCTGTAAACAGGAATGTCAAAGAAACAATGCAGAACGAGAAGCATTCCTGCAAATGAAAAACCCTTCAAACATCAATCGTTGCAGGCTGAGATGCAAGTCCAAGCAAAATTGCTGGTCCCTTGCCGGACTTGCTCGGAGAGAGGCCCGAAGTAGT
Source organism: Auricularia sp. M13 (assembly GCA_037042915.1). NCBI lineage: Eukaryota > Fungi > Basidiomycota > Agaricomycetes > Auriculariales > Auriculariaceae > Auricularia > Auricularia sp. M13. The sequence goes on from CM073201.1 coordinate 513,681, forward strand.
GTCGGCGCCATGGCCAGCAAATAGCAGGGCTCAGATAAATCTTGGTACGACCTAGCGGGGTACGCTGGCCGGTACTCACAATAGTACACGATGGCGTGTCGATTGCTCTGTATCACCCGAGCGCATGAAGATGGAGCAGCATTACTGGCGCATTCTCAAGAAGATGATGTACCCTGAAGATTCATGTGACGCAGGGATCGAAGAGCAGAGCATTTTCGCCTATGCAGACGAGCGAAGCGCGAGGAAAGACGATTCCAAGACTAGCCTGCTGACCCTGTTCGAGACCAGATATGGTGGTGCGCGCTATCAAGGCAGCTTTTCGACAGACAACAGCGTTAAGGATGCGAAGGCTGAACAGGCGCGCGTGGACCAGGGTTCGTGTCGCCAGTTGGCGCAGTGACAGTGCACGAAAAACGTGGTCGAAGACATACCAACGCTCGATAGCGAACTGCGCAGACAGTAGACAGGTCGTTGACTCGGGACAGACACTGCTCGGGGGGGCAATGGGCGTGATAAAGATTGTTTGTGACCGAGGGCGGAATGAATGGGTGGTGTGGAGTATGCCGGATTGCCGTGACACTCGGTCGATAGGCACAACGTGTCCGGACATATTCCCTGCAGCGCAAAAGGACGCGAGAGTTGGAGGGACAACTGTCGCAGCTGGCATGCGTGCATCCCGAAATGGCAGGCTGGAGGAAGGTCGGGGTCCGGCGGATCACGGTCATCCGGAAGTACGAGCCGCGAACACTGCCTGGACCGCCCCTGAAAGTCTGTTCTTCCAGCATGGTTGGCAACCGAAGCAGAAGGCTGAAAAGGGCAGCCGAGGGGCACGAGCTGCAATCAGAGATAGATGATTGATCTCTCGTGATCGATTTCCATTCTCCAGCGCCGATTGCGTTTCTCTCGCTGGGTGCTGAAGGATGGGTGAGACGAGCGAACGGGCCCAGGCGTCGGATAGTCGACGTACGAGACGCGATCTACGGTTGGTTGTATTGTATGTAATTGTAAAGCGCTGGTCAGATAAAATAACAGGACTAAGCGAGGGCATCGGCGAAATTGCGCAGCAACAGACGCAAACAAATCGGTTTCCCCATTTCGCAACATGTATATAATGACCGCCTCGGCTGAGATCTCTGTTCGGTTTGACCTCCCCACGCGCCATGCACAACTACTATTTCGAGGGCCAGCAGCAGCAGCAGCAGCAGCCGTTCTACGCGCCGCCCGGCAGCGGCTACGATGCTCAGCCGCAGCTGTACCCGCCTCAGCTGAACCTCGACGTGCCGTACGACGCGTACAACCCCGGACTCGACCAGCAACTCCCGTCGTCGTTGTCCTCGGCGTCGCCGCTGACTCCGAACGGCGCGCTGGACTACGCGACGGCAGGCAACGGTCCCGGCTTCCCCTACGGCTACCAAGCCCCAGCACAGGTTGGGCCAGCGCATGACCCAATGCCTCCTCCTTTGTACCCGCCGCCCGCGCTGGGCTCGTCCGAGCACGCATTCGCCTACCCGCCGCAGCAGGAGGCGTATTATTCCAACTTCCACCAGCAGCCGTTCCGCGCGCCATCTCCGTCCTCATCGAGCCTCTGGCGCGCGCTCGAGATGCCTGCCGCGGCATCAAATCCGGCTGTACCGGCCCAGCGTCCCGCGCCCGCGCCCGCCGCCGCGCCCACCAAGAACCATCACCACCTCTCCCCGCTGCGTATCGCGACGCCGAGGCAGATCTTCCCCGCCGAGGAGTCGCCGCTGACGCCTGCGTCGCCCGAGCCGTTCTTTGGGCAGGTGAGCAATCTATCTATCACATCCCCTGGCCCCTGTTGACCCACCATCCCCAGCGCACGATGCAGTGGCAGACCCCCATCTCAGCCGCCGCGATGGCTCCAAAACCCCTTGCGCGCTCCAACTCAACGCGCTCGCCAGTGAAACGCGCGCCCAGCAGCGATCGCAAGCCTGTCATGGCCTGCCTCTTCTGTCGCGGCCGCAAGATCGCCTGCGGCGGTCCACTGAACCCAGACTCGGAAAACAAGACCTGCAAGTACGTTCCTCTGCATTCCTTTGTTATTCTCGTGCTAACATGCTGTTGCCCATCGCAGCCAATGTGCCCGGCGAAGCCTCAAGTGCTCATACCCTGCCGAATCGCACCGCGGTTTACGGCGCACGCGCAACAGGTCGGACGCTGCTCCTCCCGCGCACGAGGTTCCATTGTTCCAAGTTGCCCCGATGCCGCCCCACCTGCAGTAACCTCTATCTTCTGTTTCGCAGCCTGCTCTCTTGCTTTCGCGTTGTCCATGTATTCTATTTTATTATGTTCCCGGCGGATTTTTGGAATACATGCGTGCGCAGAGGACTTTCATCGCGGTCCATCCTGTGTCCCGAAGGAATGCTCGAATGCAGACGCGAGTTCGACTTCAGGGGAAGCCGCGCGCTCATTGTGAGCGACGAGGCTTCGACACGAGCAGAGTTCTTCCTCGTCCTTCTCCCACAGCCGAATTCCCATTCTTCCTATGGCACTGGCAGCCATGTCCACCCGCATACAGGACCCGCAACGCAACCGTCGCCTGCCCCTGCGCAAACATTCTGCGGCGGAAATCGCATCGTTTCGCCTGTCGCTGCGAACACTAATTCTGCACGTCGAAGCGACGCGTATTCGATTTAGCCGGCGCACCATACAATACATTCAGATTTTCAGGCTTCTTCCTCTGCTAGGCGCTGCGCCAGGCTGGCGTCACCGCGCTCCTGCGTCACTTGCGCCAAAATGCGGAAATGCGGCATGCCTGCGTCACGCGACCCGTCCCAGCGGGCCCTCCTCTCGGCCTGCGCTGCGGGTGCGGTGGCACGAGAGCATTACATACGCCTGCATACGCATCCCAGCGTGTCGTCTGCGCTGTGTCTCAGGGCGCGAGGCTGCGTCCGGCCCGGAGCCGCGAGCGTTGCGCCTTTAGAGCGTCGCGTGCACTGACTCGCCTGACGTCCTGTCTGACCGACTTCTGTTTCTGTGGCGCCCTCGCACGCCCTCCCCTGAGCCACTCAAAAGTATGATAGTACATATGCTATGCCGGCGTGAGCAGTTGGAGAATCTTCGGTTGGGTGGCTGGTTTTGGCGTGGACGTGGGATGGTGGTTGAAAGGGGGCAGGATGTACACAACCTTTGCGCCCACTACGACTGCAAGCGCGCCAAGAGTGTCATACGAACGAGCACGAGCCTGTTGTGCTCATTATCTAATCGTGAGAGCCTCGCGCCATCGTGCGAGGGGCCGTTTAGCCTCGCACTGGCTAGGGTAAGCTGCAGCCAAATCGCACCACACCATTATCATAGCCTACCGGACGCCGACACGCGCATAGGGTGTGCTTGCTGCCGTCTCATTGGCTCTCACAATCGCTCAGGTGGCCCCCAACTTTACCCCACACTCTGGTCGACAGATCTGGGTAGATATCTAGCCCGGTGTGATGAGATACTCTCCACTCTAAAATTATATCGTGTATCTCATTCTCCGCGTGCTGTCAGTGTCAGCCCGAGCGCGGCAGAGGGGGCCGGAGAACCGGCCAGGGAGTGATCACTATTTACGTATGCGCCATGAATGGCCCTTATCACGCAGTGTGTCATCGCCCCGATGGGGTAGTTCCGCCGCCCGATGGTTGTCCTGCCACGATACATGCAAGCTGTATTAGGCAGGGATACGCGTCGAGTGCTTGTCATCGAGTGTCGTCGTCGTCGATGGTCTCCAGGGCGCTGCGGGTACTGAGCACGGCCCCAGTTTCAGACTCGGAGGTCCCCTGCAGCCGTGATAGCTCGAGGAGAAGTGAAAAACAGTACCCCTCTAACCGCGAGATTTCCAACCAGAAATGATCGAATTTGCAACGAACATCAAAGTTTCGTCCCATCGCGACATCCACGATTACATCTGCCGAACCCAGCGTCCAGCTGCAGGACACACGACGCGGGGCCGGCGTGTAGTGTCCGTGGTCAGGTCAAGTAAATATGAACACTTGCCGTTCTGGGTTCGCCACCGAGCGTTATGCTGATGAAAGCGCTAAGGGAGATTTCTTGCCATGGAAGGAAACTTACCGGGAGACAGAACACTGGATTGTGCAGGCCTCAGGAAGCCCTTTTCGAAGCCTGAGGCCTGCGCATGCGACATGCCTGAGAATGAGATCACAGAGCGCTCCGGATCAAACGGACGCCCGCACGGTTTGGAACAGGCGAGTTTGGGCCAACTCGCGCTGATGATTCAGGAAAGTTTGGCTACATTCGCTTCTACCAGCAGCGCTTGCATATGCTGGGAAGCTGTGCAGAACCGGGGACTCGTTCGTAAACTTCGTTTGGTTGAATGTTTTCGAGTATCGCCGGTGGTGCTGCTGATGTTCGCAAGTCACGAGAGACGCGCTCGAAGTGAGGAGTACCTGACCAGCGCGTGTGCACTGCATATGATCACAATGCAGCGCAGCTGATCAGAATATTGTATAGAAGCCTGACTGCCGGTGTGTGCGAGCAGGGCGGCCAATATGATTATGTGAGCGCTGCTGTGCTGCTCACAATTGGCGAGTTGTTGATAAGCAGACAATTGTGAGGCGCTAAGTTGTACGGCGAAGAAGGTCGAGTAACAGTGAAGCAGGCGGGAGACCAATCTAGACTCAAGGGACTGCACCAGCCATGAGTTTTCGTCGGGCTGCATCGTGGCAGCTGAGTACAGCGGTACCCATTGGCGCCAGAGAAGAGCACAATGTCGCCCGTCGCATGTCGCTGATTAGGCGAGGCATATGCTATGTGCACTGCATATGCGCCGTTCAGGACATTACTTCAGCAGCACGAGGCCGATGGAGCCGGCGGTCAACATAGACGGTCTGGCGACTCTGCCCTAGCCCTAGGAATTAGCAACAGCACCCGAGATGAGTGAAACAACAATATGGGATACGGAGATACGGCGAGGGTCCACAACTGGGCTACATCTCTCTATGTGCATGTGCCAGTATTCTGCAACATGCAAACTAAGGCAGCTCTGGCGTGGGAGTCCAATGCTCTTCGAGAGAGAAAGTAAACTAGGCGCTGAATAGCCAAGCGTGAGATTCAGAGTTGAGCGTACAAAGATCCCGCATACAACAATGAGGCTGTTGAAGCTTGAACTTGAAGGTCGAACCACGGCCGCGGCATGTCACCCTCGGAGCATCGGCAAGAATCCAGGCTACGCGCACTAGAACATCTCCAGGACAATGATTGCAGACGGGAGCAAGTGCGGGCAAGAGACAAGCAGGGCCTGACAGCGTTTCGCGTTTCTAGAGATTCTTTGATTCAGTGGGCATCCTGATTCCTATCTGCCATCGCGCCCGACGCCCGTTAGGTATTTGCGCAACTGAATAAAGCCAAAGCAGCGCCTTGCCGCAAGCGGATAATACTGCCCGAGGTAGGCAGGTAGCGTAGGGTGCGGGACAGGGGCCGAGCGCGTTCTGGTCTGCGTGGAGTCGCTGCAATGTGGCGTGACGAAGCTGTCTGGCAGGGCCCAGCAACGTCCACGAGCGGCAGAGTCGCTGGCCATCCACCGGGCACGTCACTGGCAGGTGCACGTCATGTTAGGGTACACAGGACAAGCGCCGCTCTGTGTATAGTCGGAGAGGGATGCAGTAGGAAATATCGGACTGGCACGACTGGGAGCGCAAGATGTGACGAGGTTCAGTCGGACTTTGGAAAAGACTTGCTTCCCGTTGTTCCGCGGCTTTAAAGGATGTTTCGGGATGGTGGGGACTGCATTGAGCTATTTATTATACATGCTCTCATGAGAAAGGGCCTTATTATGTCCTAAAGGGCTATCGTTTGCTATATTTTTCTCTTCACGCGGTGAGGTCTCAACTCTTGCAGGAGATCAGACTCGAGTTCGAACAGTAAATAGCTGTCAGTGCCCGGACTACAAAGAAAGACTCTTCCCTGTCCACCCGGTCCGTCCCCCGCCTAGAGATGAGAGGAAGGCATACTTTGGATAGTGGACTCGCCGAAAGCCCTGCAGCAGTGAGGACGGTTTTGATTGAATCAAGCAGTTTCTTCTCAAGCACTGACTGCAACCGACTCCGAGTCAAGCTTGCAGCACTACTACTCCCTCACGATTTGTATCATTTGTAATTCAGTATGTTTTCACGATGCTCGAGCTCGGTCATGGTCTTATCCCCGCCAAGGTAGAAAAAGCTAGATATACCGCGGCACTTGTAGCAGGCTGTGCTGACCCAGCAAACGTGATCGTAATGAGCTCATCAGGGATCCGGTTTGCAAGCATCTGTTTCACCGCCGTATAGTAGTCTATTGGTACCTAATCATCATGTAATCTTCAAATACAACATCTAATCGTTGGGAACACATCCTCCGTATCTTCGGTCAGCGACTCAGAATTTTCTTGTACAGTATGACTTGAACCTGTACACTGTAGTACAACAGTAGATTGCCGGGGCCCGACCGGCGGTTAAATAGCTGTTGCGTGCCATGCGCAGCCGCCCGCGTCCAATCCGCCAGCTTGGATATCGCCCACCCTGCTGCCATTGCGCCTGCTCGCGCGCAGGATCACCCGCCCACTCTCGATCAGCCATCGCATTCGCACGCGCGCCATGTCGACGTCGACGTCGAACGACCCGAATACCATCCTCCCGCCCGACGCGCCCCTCACGCCTCTGGAGGAGCGCAAGTTCAACCGCGTACGCTCGGGCCGCCCTGATGAGAGCCTACTAATCATTTCAATTGCAGATGGCGACGACGATGGAGCAATTCCACGCGTACTTCCGAGCAGACTGTACGTACGCACGTATGCCATGAGGTAATCGGCGCGCGCTTACCTGAAGACTCGACTTGACTTCAATTGTGAACCTGCCTGCCACCTTCAAGTCAACGATATCTATGAGGTAAGTCATAGAATTGCTGGCAATACAGTGTAGGGTGCTTAGGAGACATTACTTTGGCAGATGGCAGACGGCTCATTTAACGAGCGCGGGATGTCGCTCCCGATGTTCCTGATGCAGATAAACAATTTCAAGCGTCGTACGTCCTGCTTTACGTCTTAGGAATCCTATTCAGTTCGGCCGCAGACCTCGAGGGGCACCACAACATCGAAGAGGTAGGGGTCTCACTCTGTCATCAGGATGCAGCCCATTGTCTCACTGCTGTCCTTCCTTTCCTTCGTCTGACATTGACTGAACCTGCGACAGACGTACATCTTCCCCCACCTCGCGACGCGCATGAAGGCCTTCCAGCCGAACGACCAGCACCGCAACTCGCACAAGGGCATCCACGACGGTATGTCCTGCATCCCGTGAGATCGCTGCACGAAATATCCCTTCTCATCGTTCTCTATCCTCCACTGGTAATAGGTCTCGACAAACTCAGCGAGCTAGTCCACAAATGGCGCGCGGACCCGAAGACCTACTCGCCCAAGGAGCTGCGCGACTGCCTGGACTCGTTCCGTGACGTGCTGTTCAGGCATTTGGACGAGGAAGTGTGCGTCCCGCGTCCTACTCTTCCTCTCTCATTCCGCTTGCTCGCGTACTGAAATGTCGAGGTGCAGTGTCGACCTGAGCACGGACAACATGCGCAAGTACTGGACGCTCAACGAGATGGACCAGTTTATGATGTAGTTTGCGTTTCAAGGCCGGTATCAATCTGTAATGGTTTCACTGCATGTCGCACTCAACTGCTATGCTATTTGCTTTCCCTTCACACGTCTTCGTTCGCCACGCCCAACATACCCTTGAGGCTGCTATTAGGGAAGCGGCCTGAGGCCTGAGGATCCCGACGAAGCTGAAGGATCGACCCGGCCGCCCCTGATTGAAACGCTCCCTCACTTGCGCGACCCAAGCACAGAAGCACGTCGCTCAGTTGGTGTAAACAGCACAAGTCCTCCAGTTCGATCGGCTGAGCGCGCTCCCTCGAATGGAAGCAGGGGATCGCCAGGCCGTATTACAACGCAGGTCGATCGTATTCAATTGCATTTTGTGCGGCTACGGCGTCTCGCTCGCGCGCCCAGGCTGCATTTCTTCAAATCGATATCCATCTCGAAGAAGACGGTATCTTCAGGAATCGGCCTCGGCCACGGTATCGTACCCCCGCGCGATCCCACTGCGCCCCTGCTCCAGCACGGACGGGGCGTCGCGCCCCGCGTTGACTTCGAGTCCTTTGAACTGCCGCTCTTGCAGGAATCCCGCTGCACCGTGACACACATACCCGTCAGCACAGACAGACCGCAGAGGCAGAACGAGCGCACCTCCCACGCTAGCGAGCGCAAGCGCCTGCTCCGAGCTGCGCGCAATCAGCTCCCCGTTCGCGGCGTGCGTAGAGCCGGACCCGGAGTCAAAGCGCCGTGCAGAGCGCAGCTTGCCCGTCGTGAAGTCGTATTGCGGCTCGTCCCCGTCCTCATCTGCAGAGGGAGAGGGAGGGGCAGAGGGGAGGGGCATGGCGAGCAGGCGCGCAAAGTCCAGCGCGTAGTCGCCGGTCCACGCCGCGGCCGGCTCGCCCGGTGCGAGCGCGAGCAGGAGCTCGAACGGCGTCACCACTGGCGCGAAGTAGTCCTACCGAGCGCGCGCGCGAGGTCAGCTTTGCTGGACGCGACGGATAGGGGGAAAGAGCAGAAGGTAGGCAGCAAAGGAGAAAAGAAGGAAGGACAGAGAAAGGCGGAAAGAGCAAAGCGGAAAGCGGCAGAAGGAAAGGAAGAAAGGCGAAAGACGCAAGCAGGAAAGCAAGACGGTGAACGTACCCTGGAATCCACAAGACTTGTCTGCGCGCACGCGACGAGTACGAACGCGCCGACGTCGGGGAAGTTGGCGAGCTTGGCCGGGTTGAGCTTGCCCACGGCGAGCGTGTACGTCTTCTTGCGCGCGCGGGCGAGCGCGCGGCGTAGATGCGCGATGAGCGGGAGGTACGCCGCTGCATTATGGCAGCGGGTGAGCATGCAGCGCGCAGTATAGAGGCAGGTTGGGGGCAGCGGGGATGAAGAATGGAAGGCCAGACGCACCAACGCCGAGCGTGCCGACGACGATGCCGAACACGTCCGCCGCGCGCGCGCGGTGCACGAGCGCGTAGCGCCGCGCGAGTTGGCTGTTTGTACGCGCGGACTCGGCGCGCGCTGTCCGTGTCGTGGGGTCGTACGAGTATGCCTTCGTCATCCGTCAGCTCGCCGACGCGGAGTGTGGAGCGGTGTGGGTTAGAGTGCGTACTGGCGTGAGGGCGTTCGTCATGAGCACCGTGCTCAGCGCGAGGCTTTCCGCGCCGACGTAGAACAAGACCGTGTCCGTATCTGTGTCTGGGCTGGTCGACTGCTCCTCCTGCTGCTGGGTCGCGGTATCCGATCCAGGTGGCCAGAACCGCGCTGGCGGCGGCGACCATAGTATCTGAGCATTTGGCAGCGCCGCATGAGCCGCGTCTCGAAGCTGCTCTGAGAGGAAGAATGTCAGCACGACTCCACATATGGTTCGTATTAGCTGACCGGCAGTGTGTGCGTATGCGACGTCGTATAACAGTTTCACTCGTGAGGGTGGGTGACCGCAGGCTTGCACGAGCGTCGCAATGGCGTGTTCTGCGTCCAGCGCTCGACGGCCGAAGACGTAGAGCACGGGGAGACGAGATGTTCTGCGCGGAGGTGCGTCAAGCGTTGAACGTGAGGCCTGGAGCGGAGCAATGGGCACAGATGACGAGCGGGATGGCTGAGCGTTCAATGCTTACCGGCTGAGGCAGGCATGACCGAAATGCACAACGACATCCGCGTCAACGTGTTGCGCAGCGACCTCGTCCACACAGCAGCTGCAATGCAGAGGTTCAGTATCATGCCTTAGTATTGATCGTAAGCGGCTTGATACGTGCCTCCCATAGGAAGTATCGGCGAGCACATATGCCTGCGCATCCTCCGGCAATCGTTGCTTCAGCTCTCGATACACCGGCACCGCGTCATGCAACAGTTCGTCCGGAAACTGCAATGCAATCTGAGCGAGGGGTCATCAGTCCAAAGTATCCCAGGATATCCAGCGGTTTGCGCACAGTTTTGAAGCCGCGGTCCACCAGTTCGCGCGCGATGTCATCCAGCTCGTAGATCTGCGCGATATCGGCCTCGGCAGTCCCAGGCACAGTGACGAGGCTGGTTCCCGCTTCGTTGAGCTCTACCGGACGTTGTATTGCGGCTTCGGCGGAGGAAGAGAAGGCGCTGGTGCTCGCCATGGTGGTGAGTCGGGTTCAAGAGTCATATGGGAGACACCGGCGAAAACAAAACGTTTCACTGCAAAATTCATGATCGGTTTGCGTGATAGAGCCCTATACTGAGCTGTGAACAGGTCATTCCGCTATCTCAGAGCCAAAGTAGCTGGCAATTGGACAACTAAGGTCAGTCGGCAAAGCTAAGTCGCCAGTCATGCGAGCATCCCGCGATTTGTGAAGTCGAACAGTCAGAAAAAAAAAGACGCCCTAGTCCGACGTTTCGCTTCCAGTAATCACGACGGCGTGTCTGGGCGTTGGTGCTTGCAAATTGACAGGAAACGCGCCGATTGAAGAAGGGTGACACGCTTTCTAACTCCGAGTCAGCTGCTTTCCCTCCAACTTGCCATTTTCTAGTTTCTCTGATGGCTCAGAAGCTGGCCGACGAAACGGTGCACCAAATACTCACATACGTGCTCGACGTGCCAGACGAAGATTTTTCCGACTTGTCCGGCCTGGCCTCCTCGCCGTTCGCTCGGCGTCGACATTCGACAGCGGACGTGTTGTGCGCGTGCAAGCGCTGGGCGTGTATCGGCACTCCGTTACTCTACGAGACGGTCGTCATTCGCTCCGATGCGCAGGCACAGGCTTTAGCGTGCGCGCTCGCTGCTAATCCGACGTTCGCGCCGTTCGTGAAGAAGATGCGATTCGAGAGCGGCTTTGGGCCAGCCCTGGCCAAGGCGCTCCGCGCTGCCGCTGCCGCGCTGCGCGACGTCCACATCTGTCTGGACGTCAACTCACAAGATGACGTGGAGCCCATGTACGCCGCCTTGAAAGCGATCAACCCCACGCGGCTTCTCCTAAGTGCGCTGTGGCACCACCACTGCTCGACTGCCAACACCCTCCTATCAAGGATTCGGGATGCCTCAACGTCTTGGACTAACCTCGTACGTGCAATATAACGTCCGTCCCCTCATGTGAATTTGATCGGCGCAGACCACTCTGGTCTTCCCGTCCACGATCCTCCAGCGAACCCACATCGTGCGAGAAGTCCTTCTGAGGCTGCCGCATATCTCTTCCATACACATGTCTGGCCATCTATTCTCTCTGCACCAGCTCGCGCGTTTTCTCAAGGCTTGGCCAAGCTGTGTCATCCACTTCGCCGCCTCCAACGCCACGCGGAACGTCGAGGGCCTCGAACCGTTCCTCGCTGCACACTCCAGACGTTTTCTTGTGCGCTGGAATAATGTTCCGTGAGTCTTGCAGCCATACAGTATGTATGCCCTTTACCAGATGCTCAACATATCATCACCGGCACTGACAGCGTCTATGCCAACGCAAACGCGCCACCCCCGATGCACGGCGCACCTCCCGAGGTACAGCGGAAGATATGGACCCTCATTCTCCGTCAATGCCACGTGTTCGACACCCCTTCCCACCGTGGTTTCGCCTTTCGCAGTCTGCGACCGTTGGAGCCTCCTCCCTGGCGATGTCATGCGCGCACGCGTGACTCGCCCGCCCGCGTCAGCATCTGACCGCTCTCGGGCTCGTCCCGCAGCGGCAGACAGGCTATAAGCATTTTAATTACCTTATCTTACGTTGCCCCACCTTGTAATTCGTCTGAGATCCTCGAATAGCAGCTGAGACTCATTGGGAGTCACCACCGACTCACTTTCTCCAGTATGATGACTGGCAAAGACTCACTCATGACTTAGTAGATAGTGATTAGGATAGTGACTCACTGAGTTCTCACATGTATATAAGGACCTCAGAGCTGACCCAGGTCGGGCAGCTCTTTTGCAATTGGAGACTTTGAGCAACTCACGATCCGAGCATCTGCTCTACCGAAAGCAAGAGACTCTATTTCCGCAAGCTACTTAAGACCTTACAGTTCCGTAGCTTACAACTTTTTGAGTTCGTATACACCCTCTAATTACAATTAACTAATCCTACTCGAGTAATATGAGCTCTTCTGGGATAGGCCATCCAAAGAAGAAAACTCACTTTACCCGAGAAATCCCTCTCCGTCAAGGAGAGATTACCCCGACGGTTACACGCCGGGGAACGGTTCGCGGGGATAGCAGACCGCTCTCGAGAGCGTCTGTGATCCCCGAGGAACCAGAAGATCTGCACGAGCAGGTCAGCTTTTCGTTGCCGGGCGGCTGGGCGCAGGAAACCCCTGACCGCCTGACGGCGATCGCGCGCCAGGAGACCGGGTACTCACCCGGGATCGTCGCGCCACAGCCGCAGTTCCCCTCAGCGATTCCCGCTCATCTAGAGCGTGACGCTGAGGGATATTATGTTACTCGGACTCCTCAGCAATGGAAAGAGGAGTCACGTACATTTACCATCCCTGACCCGCAGACTGAAGCGGAGGGCGAGTTTTTCTCGCCTGTGGGATCCCGCACACCTGGAGCGGAGGGCGCGAGTCAGAGCATATTGACTCAGCGGCCTAGAGCCCGTGTGCATAGCACGGAGAGCGCGAACGAGAGCGCTTTTCCTGAATTTGAGACTCCCGCGAAGGGGAGCTGGGGATATCGGGGACCTGCGGTTCCCCGCAGTTTCCTCCCATCCGACGCGAGCCACGCGCCTGGCTTTACTACGTTCGGGTTGCCCGGACGTACAGTCGCCCGCTGACGAGCGGGCGACAGGTAATCCGAGGGACCCGGCGGCGGTAAGACTGCCCGAGTCCCAAGCAGGAACAGAATCGGCGCGCGCGGCACGCACGCCAGCGCCGCCGCCGTCCGCAGAATCGCGCCGACCGGGCTTTTCGTCTGAACGACCCGAGCCCGATAACCACAAGCTGAAGGCGACCGTACAGACGGTCACCGACTCGCAAGACGCGATCAGCCAGCTGGCGTTGTCGTCTGGCCGGTCTGCCATTTTGTTGGAGGCTTCTCCTCTCCAACCAGTAGCCTCCCCCCCGATGATCCAGTCGAGTCATGGGAAATATACCGCGCCCGCTGGCGGAACCCCTGGGGTTTCAGACCATCAGAGTCCGCAAGTTACTCGGTCTAGAGCACCGAGTCAAGTCGGTTCGCGAATAGACAGCTGGCGCCACGACATAGCTTCACAGTCTGCAAGCTCGGCCGTGCGCATCCCCGAGTCCGGGGATGTGCCTGACGACCGAAAACAGAGCCACCTGGTGTTTGACCCGCACTATGGCCGTCTGTTCAACGGGTGGGGTCGGCCAGTCACGAGCACTAAGATCGGCCCGAGAAGAACCCAAACCCGTTATTTCACGGCCCAGCCAGAGTCCCCGTTAGACGCCGTATCGCTACTGCAGCGGCCAGAATCGCGCGCTAGTGCCGCCAGCTTGCCCGTAGTACCACAGCCAGTCCAGTTGACCAAAGCCAGTCCTCCTCATCTGCGTCACGAAGCTCAGCTTGCTGCGCCAGTGCACCACGGTCCGACTGGACCGGCGTCTGCATCAGGCGGAGCAGTCGCGAGCGGTCAGACACGGGGTGACGAATCGGCCGGCAAGGCGAAACGGGATGAGGACAAGATGCGGAGTAAGCATCGCCACAAGTCACGGCAGCCGGATGCACACCGATCTACGCGTGATATCCCGGATAGGAAAGGCAATAAGAAGCCTCAGGGTCGCCTCAGGAGAGAGGATCTTGTGATCCCCCGTCCAGGCGACCCGCAGCTACAGAAAGCACGAAAGGACCGTGCCGCGTCAGCTCCTCCGCCGGGAGGTTTGCTATCGCGCCGGCTTGGCAAAGCCGAGATACGGCAGCTGGAAGAAAGCAGCGATGAACCAGATTCTAGTAGCTCCAGTTCGAGCAGCAGCTCGAACTCAGATCCCTCTTCCAGTTCGTCGGACGATGGCAGCAGCTCTAGCAGCTCTGACGATGGGGATGAAAGCTCGTCGGGAAGTAGCAGCTCGGGCTCGTCCTCCGGAGACTCGGGCAGTTCCAGCAGTTCCAGACGTAAGCGCCGCCGACAGCGCAAACGTCGTAAGGAGAGAAAGCGAAAGCAGAAGATACTTCGTGATTTGAAAATCCCGATGCCCAATTACAGCGGCATCGATGATTATGATACGTACGAAGCCTTCATCAGTAAATGGGACTCTTTCGCTCGTTCTCATGGTCTCAAAGGGACAGATGCCGTTGAGATGTTCCAGCATGCACTCAAAGGCAAGGCCAGTGTGTGGTACACCAAGCACGTATCGCTCCAAGAGAGTAGCTGGACTATCAAGAAAGTATATCAAGAGCTGTATGAGTACTGCTTTCCGGCCAGTTTCCGCGAAGATCTGCGGGAGAAACTGATGTCGGCCACGCAGAAGGGTAGGCCAGTCAAAGATTATGCTAAGGATCTTGAGAATCTCGCCATCCGGTATGCCGATATTGACTCTACTTCCGTAAAACGGATATTCTGGGATGGAGTGGACGACTACATTAAGATCTATTGGCTGGACAAGGGCCTCAGGCAGGAATACAGCTCCCTAGACACTCTAGTCTACTACGCTTATCGAGTCGAGCGCCGAGAGCAGGAACGGAAACGCATGGAACGCCGGCGCGCGACCCTGAATCGAAGTGCTCATGCATCGCATGGCACCCGAACATGGACTCCTCGCGGCGATTCGACGCGTGATTCAGCTGCGGACGGACAAAGGAGAAGCAGTACTCACCAGCCACAATCCGCTACTCTGGCTGCATCAAGGCCCGCTGCTGTTGGGACTCGTCGCCATCCAGCGGCGGAAAACCTCACCGAGCTCGCCGTGGGAGCACGCCTGACGCGTCAGCAGATGGCCGAGCACCGCGCGCAGAAGCGATGCTACACCTGCCATGAGCAGGGACACGAGTCGAGTCAGTGTAGGCATGCGAAACGCTCCGGGAAACCCGGAGTACGAGCTGCGGCTGCTGGACTCACCCAAGACGCTCCCACGATCGAACGGATGGCGAAGCCTCATAAGCCCAAGGTCAGAAGGCAACTGAGATCGTTGCCCTCTGCTGCTGTGCGCGTAATGAGCACATCGATCCAGTGGGATGGACTCACCAGCTACGTCCGTGCCGCCGTCCACCTCGCTGCGCCGGAGGCGCAAGGCATCGAAATCCGGCGTGCCCAGCTCCGCGCCTGCCTCGACAACTGGCACCACCCTCTCACCGCCATCCGCCGTGGCTTCGCCCATCCTGGCGCGCGCTTCCACATCGTCACCGCGGGAGACAGCGATGCGCCTGACATCATGCCCGAGTACCTCATCGCCTACGACGAGGTCCGCGAGTGCGAGCTGGTCTTCCCAATCGCGGCTTTCAGCCCGCTGGGCGTGGACGTGGGCCTTACGGTCGCTCGCCATCTCGGCGTCCCTGCAAGTGACCTGGGGCGCGTCTTCCAGGTCGGACACCACGCGTCGCCGTTCCTAGAGCCCATCATGGGCGCGCTCACTCGCATCGGGAGCAGCTGGGCTGTTGTACGCTCAGTCGGCGATCTGGCCGAGTACGGAGGCGACGAGACAGACCGATGGCTTCTCCAAACCAACGGCGACGAACTCTGGGTTCGCGATCAGCTCTACGGAACCTGCTACGAGCTCACCGAGGCTGAACTCATTGACGGTATCACGCTGGCCGAGGTTTTGCGTCGCGCCGAGTTATCCCCTCGCCCGGGAACCATAGTGCGTGGCGACGTGCTGAGACACTCGCATACCGCTGACGAGCGCCATAGATGGGTCGAGAGGAGACGCGCTGTATTAGCTTCGCGTCAGAACCCTTCATCGACTGGCAGCTGCCTCTGGAACCTACCGCGAGCGCCGTTACCCGTCGCGGTGAATGGATGGAATATATCAGCCACCGCCGCGCGCGCGTGTTCTCCCGAGACGCCCGCTATCGCCCTGAACTCCTCGATCAGAAGCCTATCTCGATGGAGGACATATGGAGTTCGTACGCACCTGCGCCTGGGTACGAACAGCTCCGTCATTTCGCTTCGGACAGCGATGACGATGGGTCTACTGGGAATGGAAGCGATGAGGAGCGCATGGGGCTCATGGAGGATGTCTCTGGCGACTACGGACCAGGAGGCACCCCCATTGACCGCCGCAACTCGCAGGTTCCTGGCCCTCGCCCGTCCAGCGAGCTCGGGTCGGCGAGCACCTACGGCGACATGCCTACCCTCCTCGCGCCGTCACCGAGCACCTCAGTGTCCCGTAGCTCAGCGAGGACCTGCGGCGCACCGTTGAGGTTCGACCCGACCTGGACGATTCGGAGCGCGCAAGCAGCCTGTTCAGCGCCGACTCTCTCATCACCACGAGCTCGGATGGCGCTGACGACGAGCCTGAGTACGACGACGACGACTGCGTCGTCGTCGAGTATCCGCGCCGTCCGTGGCGCGAGAGGCGTATCCGCCGCCGCCGTGCTACTGCCAATCTGCGCCGCGGCGCGCGTGTCCTTGCAAACGACGAAGTCCGCCGGCTTGAGCTCGGACTCGAGTCAGAAAGCGAGTGAACGTACCGTTACGTCCCTTCCGAAGAGTGGCATGCGTGTTAAACGAGACGAGCGCCTGTTCCCGATGCCTGTGACAGTCTACGTGTTCATTAATGATCAGCGATGCAATGCGTTAATTGACTCGGGTTCACTTACTGATTTCATGTCCACAACGTTGGCCGATCAGCTGAAAGTCGCATGCAAGCCCAAGGCGCAGCCATTGGACCTGCAGCTCGCCATCGTGGGATCTCGTTCCAAAGTCAATGTCGAATGTGAGACTCGGTTCCGTTATCAGGGAATCAATGAAAAGCGCACCTGGGATGTTGCCAACGTCGACTCCTACGACATTGTTCTAGGAACACCGTTTATCTGGCAACATTCGGTCCTGATTGGATTGAATCCGACGCGCGTGCTAATCGGTGACAACGAGTCGAAGCCGCTGGAGGGAAAGTCTATGCTGGTACTCAAATCAGCCATGGCCCGACTAGAAATTGAGCGGATAGACAACATACGCACCAGGGTTTTCCGCGCGGCCGAGGACTTGTTCCAAGAGGCGGCCAATACACCGTTACCTCCGCTGCGCGCGCTGAATCACGAAATACCGCTGAAAGACGAGTCAGCAATCTATCCTTATCGACCTTCGCGCTGTCCAGAAGCGCTGAGGCCGCTCTGGATAAAGAAGAAGATCGATTACCTGAAAACCGGGCGATGGCGGTACTCGGCCGGCGGCACCTGCTGTCCTCTGTTAATAATTCCTAAGCCAAAGACACCCGACGGACAAGTCAAGATACGAACCGTCATTGACACACGACGAAGGAACGAAAATACGGTAAAGGTAGCGGCGCCACTACCGGATATCGAAGAAATTCTGCGGAACGTAGTTAAGCATCCATTTCGCAGTCTCATAGACGGCAAGGATGCTTACGAGCAGATCGCGTGAAGCCCGAACACGTGCCACGCACAATGTTCAACACGCCGGATGGAACGCTGGAAAGTCTGGTTATGCAAATCGGGATTGCAACGCACCTGCGACATACCAGACCCTGATGAACCACATCTTTGCGGCCTTCATCGGGGTATTCATGGATGTGTATCTGGACGACATTATCGTCTACTCAGATACGGCGGAAGAACATGAGAGACACTTACTGCAAATATTTGAAGTACTCCGGAGGGAGAAGTTCTTCCTTAACCCGAGCAAAATGCAACTTTTTGCCGAAGAATTGGTTATCCTAGGGCATGTTATAGACAAAGATGGCATAAAGATGGACCCACATAAAGTCGATAAAGTGGTGTCCTGGCCAACCCCGACCTCGAAGGGATTGCTCATGTCCTTTATCGGGGCGGTTGGCTTCTTAGCCAATGATTGCCAGGGGATTCGGGTGCCAATGGGCACTCTGTCATCGTTGATCGGTTCGACCAAGCCGTTCGTTTGGAAAGACACGCACCAGCGTGCGTTCGACCTGGTGAAGGACATCGTGCAAAGACACCGTGATCGGCACCGGCATGCCATTGACTATTCAATGTCCGCCGGACCGGTTAACCTCATAACCGATGCCTCGCTTACCGGGGCCAGCGGTTATATTAGCCAGGGCAATGATCTCGCTAATGCCCGTGTTATTACGTTCTGGAGTGCGAAGTTGAACAGCTCAGCAGAACTATCCAGTACATGAACGGGAGCTGTTAGCCATAGTGGAATCCCTAAAAGATTCAGACCCATGCTCCATGGAGTTAAATTCCGAATTTGCACGGACCACAAAGCCCTCATCCATTTTATGAAACAGAAGGAACTGTCCCAGAGACAGATGCGCTGGCTACATGTTCTTAATGAATTTGATTTTACCATTGAGTACATTCCAGGTGTCGACAATGTTCGCCGACGGGCTGTCTCGTCTCTATCAGGAAGATGAGCCTGGAACCGAGCGTACGCCAGCCGAGTTCATCCACGAGGAAGATGACTCTTCTGAGTCGGATGACGAAGACAACGAGTCAGTACCAGTCTCAGCGCCAGTTTTTGTGGGACGAGCAGTCCTGCTTTCGGTCATGCGTCCACGCCAGACTGACGGCGCCGACGAGGCAGATGATCTACAGCGGGCGCCCAGGAGGTCGGCGCGCCTCCGAGGGGAGAAAGGGCCGCCCGTGCCGGAAGTCCGGCTCCGGAATGCCCGTCGGAAAGACGTCACACCGGCGGAATTACCTATTTCAGAAGAATCAACGTCATCGGACGATGAACATGAATTTGGACCGGCCGTGATTGAACATGAATTTGGATCGCCCAGCGAAGATGCTGGAGGATCACAGGGCGACGTCGCGATAAACAACGCTCCCGCGGGCAGCGACGTGCCGGGGTTGGCGACAATCATATCCCAGCAGCAGCCGGCGATAAGACTGCGCGTCGACCTGCAAGGAACTTACAGCTCAGACTCGTTCTTCGAGAAAGTGCTGCGCTCGCCGACGCAGTTTAAGAACTTTGAGGTCTCTGGTCAGGAGGGCGAGGAGCTGGTTTTCACCACGCAAGGATCACCGCCACGGAAACTCTTATGCGTCCCAGACGTCGTTATCCGTGGACAGCGGATCCGCGAAGTTCTAATTGAGCAAGCGCATAGTATTCTGGCCCATCTGGGAACATACAAAACACTCACTTACCTACGAGAAGAGGTATGGTGGAAGGGAATGGTCCGCGATGTCCGCGATTATGTCGACACTTGCCACACATGCCGAGTCACCAAGGATGATACCCAAGCACCGCTTGGTTTGCTACAGACGTTGCCAGTGCCCACAAGACCCTGGGAAATGATAGGTATAGACTTCATTGGCCCTCTACCGGTCTCGCAAGCTCGGCATGGCAGGTTTGACAGGATTTGCACCATTATAGACCACTTTACGGCTATGGTGCACTTAGTCCCCGCAAGAACCAATTACACCGCAATCGACATGGCTGAAGTGCTCTTTCACTCGGTGTATCGCCTACACGGGATGCCAGACTCAATTGTCAGCGATCGCGACATTCTGTTCACCAACCCATTCTGGAGGAAGCTCCACGAATTGACAGGCGTGAAGTTGCGAATGTCAACCGCTTATCACCCGCAGACAGATGGCATGACAGAGCGTGCAAATCGGACCATTGGGCAAATGGTTCGCCAATGCATTGGGGAAAGCCAGCGCGATTGGGCGGGGAAGCTTCCTGCAATAGAATTTGCGTTGAACTCGGCGACTTCAACAACAACGGGATACAGCCCTTTCTTCATGAATTATGGCTATGCTCCTAACGCGGTGACCTGGGATAAGCCGCCGGCGTATCCCGGGGTGCAACGGTTCGCGGAAAGCATGCGGGAAACCGTCATGGCAGCCCATGACGCGATTATATCGGCACGAGTGGATCAAACCATACAGTCCAATAAAGGACGGCGCCTAGCTGAATTTGCGGAAGGGGACAAGGTCTATCTTAGTACTAAGAATCTGACCATCTCCAAGTTCCTCAAGAGGAAATTTGTTCCCAAATACATCGGACCATTCAAAATTTTGAAGGTACTTGTGCCGGGAGCTACGTATAAATTGGAACTCCCGGCGGAAATGCTGCGCAGGAAGATCCATCCCGCGTTTCATGCGGAATTGCTTCGCCCTTATGTCGAGAACGACGACTCAAGGTTCCCGGCGCGTTCGTGGCGCAGCATCACCACCGTGCCGTTAGAACGCGCGTCGCGGCGTATCAGCGAAATTGTGGGTTTCAAGAAAGTAAATGACTCATTTCTGTTTTATGTGAAATGGGACGACAAGCACATTTCCGAGGAGTCACTCGAGGCAGTACGCGATGACCCCGCGTTTGGAGACTACTGCGATCTCATGGGCTATGACCAGCACAGGAAGTTCGGGGTGCCAAGGCAGTCCGTGGAAAGTGGCAATGCGGTTACTGCGGCAGCCCTACGGCCGGCAGCATGCTTGCGTCGGCGACGGCAGCAGGTACTGTAGAGCTAATAATTATTACCGCGTCACGCGTCACGGAGGCCTCACGGCCCGGTAATAAATGTGTTTTGTAACGTGTCACAGGCCTCTCCTGGTAACAGGATGTCACGGTGTTCAGGCAGTCAATTCCTCACTTAGGACTGTCGGGAGCGGCGCGCCTTCGGCGCGCAGCATGTATAACTACAAAATCGGCAAATCTCACACTATCCCTTCAGAATCTCAGTGGTCAACACCATGATTATCACTGCACTGTCCATATTAGTCTTTCAGATACCTGAGGAGACCTGGAAACAACCCTGAAATGGATAATTTTACTCAAGGCATCTTTCTCACAGTCTTGTTGTGCTTTGTCCTGCTGAGAACAAGCTGAGAAGTACCAATTCAGCGATTTTTTTCTCAGCTTGTGTGGCAATGTCACATGTCACGGGCACCCCAAGGTAATGTCTCCGACATGTCACGGCCCAACGTCCCCGGTAATAATTATTAGCTCTACAGTAGTGGCCAGGAAACGCTATAAAACCCACGATTTCTGGCGCATTTCGTTAAGGGACCAGGTCTTCGACCCCATCCGCGATATGGTGTACAACAAGCCACCGACCTTCGATGATCTTGCTTTCGTTGTCTGCTGCGCCTGGGCGGATGGCATTCGTCGCGCCATGACGAGGCGCGCCGAGTTCCCCGGTCACGCTCCGCCTAACTACGACGCGTTCCACGCGTTCAACCCCCACGCGGTTTCAGCAGCCCAGGGGAACGCGGCGATCGACCAGGAGTTCGTCCGCCGCACTCAGGCCACTGAGCGCGCGAAGCAGCGCGACGAGGCACATGCGGCTCAGCTGCAGCAGGAACGCGAGAACGACAAACTCAACATTCCCGTCGCCGCGCTCAAGATCATTCTCGAGC
Organism: Auricularia sp. M13; assembly: GCA_037042915.1. Classification (NCBI taxonomy): domain Eukaryota; kingdom Fungi; phylum Basidiomycota; class Agaricomycetes; order Auriculariales; family Auriculariaceae; genus Auricularia; species Auricularia sp. M13. The sequence goes on from CM073201.1 coordinate 535,109, forward strand.
ACGATGCGACGGTCGCGCGTCTTCACACGACCCAAGTACAGGCCACGGCCCGATCTGCGCACACAGTGCCGCCGCGGACTTGGTACTTTCGCCGCAACTCTGGCGTCGGTCGCCGTGGTATGCGGCTGTTCATCTGCGTACTTCTGCTCGTCTTACATATCATAGGCGGCAATCGGCGCGCTTTTGCGCCGGCAAGGCGCGCATCCACGTTCTTCCCGCGTGATGGCACTGGGCCTGCGACTTCACGCTCGCGCGACGTGGAGATGCGCGAGTCGACACCGGCTCCGGCGGTGACATCGGCATTCACGACGCCCGCGTTCGGAATCCCGGGGCCCTACTCTTTCGCAGCGCTCAGCGCGCACGGCTCGGCGTCTACGACTATCACGGCTTCAACGCCGCCCCCGGGGGACAACAGCGGCTGGGAATACGGAGACGAGCAGGGCGACTACGATATGATCAGCGATGCGGGAGCCACCACAGAGAACGGGCTCGCCGAAGGCGTCGCTGGTCTCGAGCTGGTAACGGCGACCGCGTCTGACGTCAACAACGACAACATCGCTGTGTAGGCATTCGTCCAGCAGCTTGCTGGCCGGGAGGGCGTGTGTCATGCGCGCACGCGTGACTCGCCCGCCCGCGTCAGCATCTGACCGCTCTCGGGCTCGTCCCGCAGCGGCAGACAGGCTATAAGCATTTTAATTACCTTATCTTACGTTGCCCCACCTTGTAATTCGTCTGAGATCCTCGAATAGCAGCTGAGACTCATTGGGAGTCACCACCGACTCACTTTCTCCAGTATGATGACTGGCAAAGACTCACTCATGACTTAGTAGATAGTGATTAGGATAGTGACTCACTGAGTTCTCACATGTATATAAGGACCTCAGAGCTGACCCAGGTCGGGCAGCTCTTTTGCAATTGGAGACTTTGAGCAACTCACGATCCGAGCATCTGCTCTACCGAAAGCAAGAGACTCTATTTCCGCAAGCTACTTAAGACCTTACAGTTCCGTAGCTTACAGGCGATGCCATGCCATCCGCTACATGCGCGTTTGCAAGCTCTTCCTTGTGCGTGTCAATGCCGTACATCTCACCCGATTGGAGGCTGGGGCTTGACGACTGCGAGCAGGACATCTACAGCGCTCTGGCCGCAACGAGCGTCGCGCTCCGCTCCCACTCCGTAGCGCGCAGTTTCACGCGCTATCTACGCCGTCGCGCGACCATACCCGTACATACCGTCATGCTCAACGGCCGCGATTTGGACTACCAGCGCCGGGATCTCGTAGCGCTTCTCCGCTTGATCTGCCAGTGCAACCCGCCAGGTACCAGCAGCCCAAGTCTTCGCGTGCTCGGCTGCGTCGCACCACTGTCCGACATCGCCATGCTCTCCGACAAACTCAGCGCCAGCCTGGAGGAACTCAACATCTGCCTGACACCCCCCAGGCCGCCAGACGATCTTCCGAGCCAGGGTGCTGCGTGTCCGAATTTGAGCTTGAACTTGGAGTTCAGCTTCGATTTCCAGGCGCTGCGCAGGCTCTTTATCGGGTTCGCTGCGGCGGACCCGGACGATCCGCCGCCTCCTCCATATCCGCTCAGCTTCACCCTGCCGAGCCTGGAGGAACTCGCGCTGGCCACTGCGTGTCCTCCCTGGGTGGTGAGCGCGTTTATTCGGACAACGTGCGTTTCTTTTTTGCTTCAATGACGGTCCCGATCTTTTTCGGTGGCTACTACTAGTACGTATACATAATTGCTTACTTAACGAGCTGTGCCACCCAGGCTTCCAAAATTGCGCATCCTGACCTTCCTCCCGCGCGGCGATAGCCCGGGCGATGAGTCCTTCCGTTCTTTCCTGGCGAACCACGGGGCGCAATGCGAGGACGTCCGGACGCGCCCGCGGAACCTCGAAGCCGCGCTCTCGCTGTGCCCCAATCTGCGCACGCTGGTGCTCTCGGATGTCGAGGTGCGATACCACATATACATATATTCTCTCCACGAGGAGTCTCAGTCTCATCGCTGGCTTCTGGCTCACAAAACATGCTTTCTGACTCTATTATTTGCGTACTTAAAGGAAGTCCCGCCTCTGCGCGCGCTCGCCGTCCATCACCCGACGCTCGCCACGCTCGAGTTACCCGACCTCGCTTCCACCGCATCTGATTCCTACATGTACGTGTGTGCACCCTCCCTCCGAATGACCCTCATTTATTATTATCATTATTAGCTTCCCATTCATGATGAAGCGGGAGATGGCCGCCTATCTGGACAAGATGTCGGAATTCTTCGACGCCGTGTCGCGCGCGCCGAACGCGCTCCCCGCTCTACGGGTGATCATGGGCGGGAGGCTCGAGTGGCCTGTCATCCAGTAAGTCATACTCTACTTGTGGAACTCGGCCTGAGCCCCCTCAGGCGCAGGGTCGCTGGAGACCTGGCTGTAGCGTGGGCGGAAGTCTTGCTTGAGAAGGGTATTCAGCTTGTGGACGAACATGGCGTCGGCTGGCGACCGCGCTTGAAAGCAACGAGGGAGGATTGAGTCATACTATGAGTGGAGTTGTGTCTATGTGCTGAGAACGTATAGTGGATGGCCTTTGTGGAACGGTAGACTACAATGTGGTATCCATTCGAGCTGCAGACGTCGCTGCGCGGGTATCGAAAACATTCGCTTAGTACAATTCCGTCCGCATAGACAACTCTTCCAGCACGTCTGAGGGCAGGGGCGTTCATTTTCTCCGTACACCGGTAGCCACTATGAAAGGGAACGCCTGTTTCTCCCCGTTGTCAATCGTCTTATCCATCCGGAAGCTCTCGAACACCTGGACGTCCGCGAATCCCGCCTTCGCCAATATATGCGCCATCTCAGCACGCTTGAGCCCATGCCGCTCGACGCTGTCGTGCACCTCCTTCTTATGGAAATTCTGCGCCTGCGGGCCGTCGTCCTCGAAGTCCGAGATCCACAGCCGGCCTCCGTCGGGTTTGCAGCAACCGTATAGCACATCGACGGTGCGCTGCATATCGGGTATGTGGTGGAACACGAGATGGCTAACAACGAGGTTGAACGTGTGGCCCTCGAGCACGGGGTCGCGCGGGCCGTCGAGCAGCTTGACGCGCGGGACGACCTTTCCCTCCAGCCCTTGCGCGTGCACTTTCGATTGGAGCATGGCGATCATGCCCTCAGACGTGTCCAAAGCCCAGATCTGGCGCACATGCGGCGCGAGCGCGACGCTCAGCAGGCCCGTGCCGCAGCCGAGCTCGAGCACGAGGCTCTGCGCCAGTTGCTCGTGCGGGAGGAGGTCTGCGCGCGAGAGGAGATATTCGTGGCAGCGCGCGGAGGATTCGACTACCTCGGGCTTGCTGTCCCACTTTGCGGCTTCCGAGTCGAACCGCTTGTTGGCCTCCGCGACGCTCGGCGTCGCTGTGGCCATGGTAGTGGTCACTGGTCAAGGCGCGCGGGGCAATCGGCCCGCCGCGGAGGCATTCACAGGGTTATCGTTTTGACTTGTCAGTTATTTCCCTTTACACGAAAGCCATGCAGATCTTGAGAGACCAACTTAAGTGCACAAGTGTGAAGTGAAGTCCGCAGGGTAAGTTCTATACACTTCCACAGCCCTTACAGTAAACTACATTCCGTCCATCACCGTGACCTGACATCGATCTCCACGCTGAAGGGTCATAACCCTGCTCAAACCGGAGCGGTCACCCAAGCGAACCTGTGGATGGTCGATGTCCGGTTGGATATGTATCGAACCTAGCTGTATTGCGCGTCCGTCGCATGGCTATCTTGAGTATGCGATCTCTCCAACGCCAGCGGCCCAGGGTCTTCGTGGAAGTTGCAACAGCAGCAGAGATTCTCATGCAGTAGCATTGCTGAGTGCATTCCGTATTCACATTGCCCGGCATAAGCCTAGTGCGCAGGGCGTCCGCAAATCGAAGCGCATCTGCTCGGAGAGCGCTCCCCTCGTCGCCGGTCGTCTCGAGCGCCGCGCAGACTCGCTCCCACGCAGGCGGTGATATGCGCGCACAATGCCTCGCCAGGGGCATGATCTCATCGCTCCATATCCAGTCTGACGCGAGATTACGGCTTAGGAATGTGCGGAATCGATGCAGCAGGAAACCGCCGGAGAAAAAACCGTCGACGAGTGTGCCCTCGAGATCGAGAGGCTGGCGCCGGCGCTGTTTGTAGCAGAGGATGGAAGACAGGATATTGGCGAGGCGGGTGAACGGGTTCGCGTTATCCCAGCCGACCCAGCATTCCTCGGACCATGTGGAGACCGCGTTCTCGCCAGACAGAAACGCACGGAGCACAGCGTCGCATATGCTCTCAGGAAGAGATGCAGAGGTCCGCCAGAGAAGCAAGTCCTCCAGAATAAACACCAGCTCCGCCTCGTGCACGTGCGGCAGTCCGGCATCGCTGTCGCAGCTGAGCCTCAGAAGTTTGGCGGCACACGAGCAATAGTCCTCAGAAATATCTGTTTCCTCGATGTCAGAGAGGTCCACGCGGGCTAGAACAGCCATATAGCTAGCCTGCGCTGCCTGGGAAAGATGTTGCTCGAACTCGGGGGAACGCACGAAAGCCGAAAGGTCGGGCAGTTTAGACCATTTCACCCTGCGATCGGGCGGGCATTGGACAATATATTGGCACAGCAAGAGGAGATGGTGCATGACGATGCGGATCGTCTCGCCGTCCAAGCCGTCTTGAGAGCGGAGCAGCGAATACAAGCCGTTCAAGGCCACGAGATCGGCATCATCTCCGTGTGCGACTGGCGCGCCAAACCATGTCAGGAGGCTGCGCATCGCAAGCGTCCGTTCGTCATTCTCTCTCCGATGAAACTGACCGGCGCATAGCACAAGAAGGGCGCAGGAGACCCAGCGAGGTTCAGTGGGAGCTAGGCCCGATACTCCGAGCCAGGTCAGGAATAGCAGGCATACTGTGAAGTGCGGGAGACTATTCGACTGAGAGGCCGACTCGCCAAAGGATAGGAACCGATCTTTCTCAGCTTGAGACGAATCCGAGATCTGGGCGGAGAGTTGCCGCTGCAGCAAGGTGACCAGGTGGCCCAGGTCAAAGTATTCCTGAAATCGCGAGTCGGGCGCCATAGCCATTAGCAACATGCCGTCTAGGCCAAGCGACGCGGCCAGATCAGGTCCCTTCCGAGGGCCAGGAAGGAGCCACCTGTATGGCGAGCCCACCAAACACGTCCGCATGCGTCGCGCAAAAGTCGTGATAGCATACCCGCTCTCGGGTGGGAGATCGACGGCGGGCGACAAGGCGTTGTAGATAGTGTACCAGTGATTTCTCGGGAGATTGGACAGTGCAATGTCGAGGGTGCGGCCGACGGGCACAGCACCGAGGGCCTCAATACCGGCATTGACGGTCTCGCTGTCAGCCGTCGATAGGAGGACTGCAGCAAGCGCCCATCCATCAAGCTCGCGTTTTTGTGCATCTATAGCGCTTGTCTCCCGGATGAGGCCGTTTTTGCTGCGCTCTAGAAGATTGGCCAGACCCCACACGGCGCGTCGAGAAGCATTGCGGAGTGCATCCATGGCATCGTTACAGCCAATGAAACGTACAAACCGGCCAGCATCGTGTCGTAAGGGGTAGGATAAGCAGCTGTCAACCAGCCCGTTGAGGTTCAGATAGATCAGCATTTGGAGAGCAAAAGTCACGGCAGAACGTCCTTGCGCGAGCAGCGGCGTGTAGGACGGGCACTCCACGCGCCACGCAGGAAACAGGAGCGCAAGCACGTAGAATAGCAGGACAGCTGCGACCAGACCCAGTAGTGTATTGGCAATGGCGTCGTCCAGCGGTCGCAGGAACAGAACGAGCCCAGCAAAGAAGAGAAACAGCGAGACGTGCAAGAGCAGCGGCAGGAGCGAAATGAGCGCCGGGACGCCCCATGCCTTCAGGCCGCGCGAATAGAGCTGGTGGCGGCGCGCCCAGTGCACGGGGGACACCGCAGAGCCCGTGATGTGCCTTTCGTATTCGTCGAGCCACTGTTTGATCAGGATGCTGAGCAGCGCGACGGCCAGGCTGACGACCAGGCTCGAGAACCACATCCCGTTTGTCCAGCGCTCCGTCGCCGAGGGGTGGAAGCTGTCAGGGGATGCGATGCCAGTGACGCCGGCCAGAGTTTGATTGCTGACGGCAGCTGCGTAGAGAACGTTGGCGATGTATTGAGTGTAGTCCGGCTGGAGAGCTTTATAGGACTCGATGATGAACGCAGTAGACACTGCGGAAAAGAGACCGGCCTAAAGAAGAGTAACGCGATCAGAATCGTAGCCTGTGGCGTGACAGGCGCGCGCACTCACGAAGATCAGCAACACATCCAGGGTCTTGTTCCAAGTGTCGAGCATTGCCTTATCGGCGTTGCTCTGCTTGTCGCGGTATATCTTCCACACGCGCGCATTCGGGGAGGCCTCTTCTCCCCACGCGTCTGGGGGATAGTCCTCGTTGAATTTAGTTTTCGGACGGCCTGAAGGTACCCGTTAATTCACGGTCGGTCACGCAGCTGCAACACGGACTAACGCACCTTCGTACTGCCATTCAGGATCCATGTACTTGGGATTGGAGTATTGAGGTCTGTCCATGGCAGCGGGAGGGAGTCTGGGGCTCGTATGCTCACTGGCGCCAGGATCTTCGGCGCTTTGTGTCCTGCCACCTCCAGGACTTCGAATACCAGAGCCTTCGCCCTGCGTATGCTGCGCGGAGACCTTGCTTGCACTCGGGATATCGGTGCTCATGGGTTCGCAGCAGCAAAGCGGTCGTCTTCGACTGCGTTTCCGAACGGATGACCGTTCGAATGTGAGAGCCAAGAAACTCCGAAACTCCGAACCAAGTGCCTTCATTCTCTACTTCTGAAGCGCATTCAGGCTCATATAATTAGCAAGCTTGGAAACCTCTGCCATCATTCGATCCGTTAATTAAGTTTACCAAAGACGCCGCAGACGTACTACCTAAAGGTACTTTGTGAACACAAAGAGAAACAATGCCCCTTTCTTGTCGTTTTTCTCACAGACCGCCTGCAACCCTCAGTTGTCTTCCAAAATCCAGTCCGACCTAGCGACGGGGGTCCCCAACGCCGTTGTCTCACCCACCCAGTCGCAGAGTTACAACATATCCGTGAATTCCGGATCCCGCGGATGCCCTCACGATCAAACGCCATAAGTAGAAGAAAGAAGCTGATTTAGATGTAAGTCACTCGTCAGCATTCTGCCGCGGGATTTTGGAATTTAGCATCGTTCAATTCGAATTTGAGTCTGTCAGTACTGCGCATCTGGCAGATTCAATCATGATCGCGTACGGAGCAGTTTGGTCCGCAAGGCATGTAGTGTTGACATTCTCAGTCTGTCACAATAAAATTCAAAGATCGAGACTCGGACTCGGGAGAAATGTAGGCAGCAATACAGTATACAGTATATAAGTAGCAGCGGACGAAGCATCAAGCCCAGCCACTGACAACGAATCGACTCCGATGTTCATCCCCCGCGTCGCGTTCTCCCTTCTCGTCCTCGCCGCGGCGGCGCTCGCAACGCCCGTGCCACGGCCTTTTGGTCCTGGAGACAAGGACATCACCCCTTTCGCCGATGGGAATGCGCCGTTCAAGCGCATGCGCGTAGTAGGGCGGCGATGAGCGTCACGAGTGGTCAGTCAGACTGCCAGCCTCGCCGCCGTTTAATTGCGATCCTCATAATTCTCTATAATAGGTGTAGATCTTTGGGGGCTTTTGTTGTCATTGAAAAACGTCGACGCTGCGTAGAGTAGCACGTTGAGACGAGGGGTTGTTGGCAGAGGATTCAGACATGAATATAGTGTACGTCTGCTGCAGTACTTTCCGTATGGGATGCACATCTCCCCGGGCCGTTTCTCTGAGATACAAGATATGCACTGGCAGAGCTCACCCGGATGCCGATAAGTTAGCGTAAAGCCATTACAGATGAGTAACACTGGACAAAATTTCCGAGTCAATGCCCCTGCTGAGCGACGCCGTCCACTCCAAGTACGCGGCCCCGAAACCAACCTCGGACGGGCGAGAGATCTAGAACATTGCCTAAACAGGAGAGATGTAGCTTAAGCGGATAAGCAGAATTTGAGATTGAGAAGCAGATCTAGAGGGCCGAGGGAAACTCGGGCTGACCGGGTGCGATATGTAAGTTAAGCGAGATCCGACTCGAACACAGCGAATTCGAAGAAGCCACTGCGCCTGGCAGGATTGGAAACAGGTGATTGATTGCAAACCAGAACGCGCACAGGTCTTATGTAAATCCGCGTAGCACTGCGAATGGGGGATTTAAATGCTAGTACGTACTTATCGGTGTATTTGAGTTGAGTGGGCGTGGGGTGACCGCGGAGTGAATCCTCCTTCGCCCTACCGCTCGTCATATACGAAGCCCCAGAAGTGCTAAGTGGTACATAGATCTAGAGCCCGCATTTCGATCTGCGAGACTCTTTCTCTATAGTACAGATCCCCCGGTCGCATCGCATCGTTGCGTTGTATCAGGCGAGATTAAGTTGACGGGCGTGCCAATTACAATGCCCCGCTCGAGTCAGTGTGGGAGGAACGGCAGTATGTACTGTAGTTTCCTGTACGCTGTACGCTGTGCAGGTCTCCCACCCTGCAGAAGAGTCGAAGATTAGACGCGTCGCTGAACTCGGGAAGCCCCTTACCCCCCCACCTCCCACTCTGCACTTCAAGTTAAGTATAGGATTTCACGGAGCCGCTTCAAGCTGAGCATTGACCGCACTGGCCTTCGTGTCAATGGCATGATAGCAATTACACTCCCTTCAATGCACACTGGCCTGACAGACATACATACGCACAGCTCGGCTTCTTCGCCTTCCTGTCCTGGGAGCTCGAGTTTCGAGTTCTGCGCCGTCTTCTTAAATTCGGGATGCGTCCGTGTCGAAGGCGCACCTGGGCACGGCGGGCGGGGTATTCTTACTACTGTGAGCCGCCCTCCCAGACAGTTACTGCAGTTGATTCGTTATTCTTGACGAACTCTAACTTGTCCCACTCGCCAACTGGTGCGCGCGTCCCGGGCCGTCACGTGTTGTAGGTCCAGGACTCCGCCAGCAGGGATATCGATGTTGTTAATCGTTCTTCTCGGTCAAGGTTTGCAGGCACGCCCACTCGGACTTGGAGGAAGGCATGATTTTGCGACTCGGAGCGGTGTTCCTGGCAGGTTGTGCGTTTACGGTATGATTCGAGTTCGCCATGCATCTGCCTCATCCAGCGTAAAAGGCGGGCAGATTGTGCGACGCAAGGTACGGAACACCAGGTGGCTCGGTATGAAGGTCGTCGCGGCCCACACCACTATTATAGTGCAGATTTTACGTTCGAAGATAATCGTTCGAAGTAACCACACCACACACTCGGATGATGGAGAAGATCTCTCAAGGGAAAGACGGTCAGGGGGAAAGCAGACAGCGAGTACAGCGCGATCGATATCGGTTCCATTCAAGAGCGAAGTGCGCCCGGACAGCTTCAGTGCATAGCCAGCACGTGCGAATGGACCAGGATCCCGGCAGTTCAATAGGAGCCTTGCTAACTCAGTCTATTGCTCTGGGAGCGGCAGACCACAGGGAGGTGGCGGCAGAACAAAGGCCGGCGACAGGCCGTAGTGATCAAGCAGAGCCACAGGACGAGGCGGACAAGGGAACAACAAGGCAGGCCTCCGGCGGAGCGAGGATGCGACGAGGGAACCCGGCGGCAAAGCTCGGGCGGTGGGTGTTATCGATGTGTGTGGTTGGAGGCTGGAACGCGATTGAGGCTCCGACGGGCAGGCTTATAAGAGCGCGTCCACCACCGCCTTCTTTACTCTTCGTTTCAACTCTTCTTCGGCCAGGATGTCCGCAAACGCCGACGCGATGGAGGACGTAGTGGCGACGCAGCCGGCGTCGCAGCCCGCGGCGGGCGGCGGCGGCGAGGCGTCGCAGGCGCAGGCGGCGAACGCGCACCTCTGGGGGGCGCTCATCCCGACGTCGCCCGCGCAGAAGCGGCTCGACATGTGGATCGGCCAGTCGACGTACACCCTCGGCCGACACCACTCCTGCGACTTTCGCCTGGCGAGCCCCAAGATCAGTGCGTGCTGCCAGTCCGTCGAGCACCAGCACTCACACCAGCCCGCCAGGCAACTTCCACTGCTCCATCACCTGGAACGGCGCCGACCCGCGCGGCGACCCGGCGGAGGTCGTCGTCGAAGACCTCAGCACCAACGGCACCTTTGTGCGTTGCGCCACCCGCCAGCGCCAACGCTGACCGTCTGCAGGTGAACGGGACCAAGGTCGGCAAGGGCAAGCGGTGGCTGCTCCAGCAGGGCTGCGAGCTCAGCTTCGGCCTCTCGAGCGCCGACAGCGTGGGCGCCGACGACCTCCGTACGTACGCCATCAAGTATCCCGCCACCTTGCTTACGTCCTGCCAGGATTCTTGTACCGCCACTTGGGGAATCCGAACCCGCAGTCGTCCATCTTTGACCAGTACCAGCTCAGCTCAGAGTGCGTCGCGTCTCCTTTCTTCTCGCCCGACGCGATCCTTCGTCCCCGCGCGTTTGCAGTACGCGCTCACCGCGCAGGGTCCCAGCGTGTCAGCACCTTCTTGACACGGCTCAGGGTCGACGGGCGATGCCTGCAGTCGTCTTGCTCCACCCGAGCGGCGCGTTCGCGGGGCCGCACACATCGAGCAACCGTGGCGCGGCAAGGCTCGCGTCGAGTCAGAACGCGTCACAACCCTTCCCCTCATCCTCCTTTGTCCCCCATCTCTCTACGCCCCACTCACCACGCCACACCCACAGACTCGGCCGCGGCGCCTTCGCCTCCGTGCGGCGCGCCATCGGGATCAACGACGGGCAGGTCTACGCCGTCAAGGTGATGAACCAGCGGCGGCTGAGCGGGCCGACGGGCGAGCAGGCGCACGCGCGCATGATTGCGCGCGAGGTCGACATCCTGCGCTCGCTCGACCACCCCAACATCGTCAAGTGCCACGGCATCTTCACCGACCCCGCCGCGCTGTACATCGTCATGGAGTTTGTCCCGGGGGGCGATTTGCTGGATGCCGTGCTTAAGAGTAATGGGGGGCTTGGTGAGTTTTTTCTGTTTGGCGGGGCGCTGGGCGGGCGGGGGGCGGGGTGTTGGACGTTATACCGCAAGGCGGACCTGTTGGACGCGATCTTGCTAGGCGGACGCGTTGGACGTGATACCGCCACGCGCCACGCGTTCTCCCTCCCCGCAACGCGAAGCGTTCCTGACATCGCCTCGCGACCTCGCAAGAGTCTGACCCCACAGCTGACCGCACTCTTCGCAGACGAGCGCGAAGCAAAAGGCCTGACGCGCGACATCTGCGTCGCGATGCAGTACCTGCACAAGCACGGCATCGTCCACCGCGACCTCAAGCCCGAGAACGTGCTGCTCACCCTCGGCACGCCGCGCCGCGCCAAGATCGCGGACTTTGGGCTCGCGAAGGTCCTCGATAGCGCGACGTTCTTGCGCGTGCGTCCGTCCTGCCTTCTCCGTTCCCCTTCCTCCCTCCGTTCCCCTTGCTCCCCCGTCCCTCCTTCCCCGTTCCCTTGCTCATCTCCCCTCTTTCTCTCCTGCATCCTTTCCTCCGAACGCTTTCCCGCCCCCAATGCTGACCTTGACCTTCGCCAGACGGCGTGCGGCACCCCGGCCTACCTCGCGCCCGAGGTCCTGCTGCACACGCAGGACCCGGAATGGACGGGCTACACGAACGCGGTCGACGTGTGGAGCATCGGCGTCATGGTCTTTTCTATGTACGTTTCTGCGCTGTACTGTTCTCTTTCGTTCCTCGACGCGCTACGCGCTCATTACCTGCCTGGGCGCGCGGGGTGCTCGGGTGATGGCTCGGTGGCACAGCGCGTTGGTGAACACAGAGGCTGATCTGGTTGCAGGCTGACCATGAGCATGCCGTTCAACGACGAGGGCGAGGGCGAGACGCACGCGGAGCGCGCGCAGAGCCGCACGATTACGTGGGAGCCGGTCGAGGATAAGTCTGAGGATGGTGCGTTTTTGCTCGTTTCATCGCTTCCCTTCCTTCCCTCCCCCATCCTCTTCCTGTTTTCCTATCTCCTTCTCCTTGTCAAACGTACTCCCTTTCCTTCGCGCCTCCCGCTTCTTCCCTCCCTCGCGCACGCCGAACCGCGCTCTCTTCCTTCCTCCCCCGCTGACGCTGACGCCCAACGACGCTCTACAGCCCAAGACTGGCTGCACCGCGTACTGCAGCGCGACCCGTCGCTACGCATGCCAATGGACGAAGCACTGAACCACCGCTGGCTGCTCGACCCCTACGGCGACCGGTCCTTCGCCGTGCCGAGCCCGGGCACGCCGCGCGCGGTGACGCCGACGCTGGGCCCGCGCTTCGCGTTCGGCGGCCAGTTCCACCGCAACGTGCCCATGGGCCCGAACGGCGTCGCCCTCCCGCAAAACGGCGGCGCGGGCGGGGCGGGCTTGCAGGAGAATTCGAGCGAGTATATCTATGGCGATGCGGAGCAGGGAGAGGGTGTTGGTGTTGGTGTTGATGGCCACGGAGTGAGTAGTCTTGGATTCGGACGGATGGCGCTGGACAGTGTGTGCAGCCCGGCTTTGGATTCGCCCACAACAACAACAACTTTTGATACTGCGGCGAAGAATGGCGGGGGAGGGCGCTTGAAGAGGCCTGCGACGGAGTCGATGGAGCTCGTGCCGCCCAGCCCGGCGAAGAAGCGGGGCGCTGTTGCGGTGTGAAGGTGCTTGCTTCTTTTTCTTTTTCCCCTCTTTGCTTGCTTGCTTGCGCGCTGCTTTACATCCTACATCCTATATCGACTCGAATCGGCCTCCGCATCTCTCCTCTCCTCTACTGTCTTGTGCCACCAATCAATCAATCATCTCGCGTCCCACCACAGCTTCCATCTCTCCTCTCCTCTCCTCTCCTCGCGTCTCTATCCGCACTCGTGCTTTCTCCCTCTCTCGAATCTCTCTCCCTCTACGATACTTTGTGCTCTTTTTTTCTTTTTCTTCTTTTCCTTTGCTTTTGGATATAGTGTCGTGAAACAGAAACAGAACAGTGAACTTGAAAAGACCTATCGTACTGTGTTATTATGTACGGGCTCTTCAGAATGCCAGGGGGATGGCGGGATACATAGGGTTTTGACCTTCGCTCGGGTGTAACACGCTTTCAAACTCAGAGAATTAAAGTCAGTGGTCACCGCCGACCCTACCGGAACATTGCAGTGGCTCTTTCGGTCGCTGGTTATACAGGGCGGCGCTACAGGATGCATCTTGCGTTGCACATTAAACGCTGATCTCACGAGAGAACGGCGGAGCGCGTATAGTACATCATTTGGTGAACAATGGAACACGCTTTGAAAGCCAGCTCGTTTGTCGTCTTTCTCTCTCGTGCATTGATGTCGCTAGACGCTGACCGTTCTGTGGAGGGGCCAGAGTCTGACGCGCTCTGCGACGCCGAGCTAGCCCTCATAGCACACGAACAGGACTATTCTACCGGACGACACGCGGCATGCGCTTCTTTCGACACCCGCGCCGTAGGTCTCGCTCTGAGCCACGGGCTTTCTTTCCGTGGTCGAGGACAGGCCGACGACGCGGCAGGTGTACAACTGGCCTCGTTCGCCTCCTCCACGATCGTTCATCGGCACGACGCTCGCGAGTTCAACTTCGCTGAGCGGCTCGCCCTCGTTAAGGCGAACATCGTCTCGGTCTACCAGGCCGGCGCGCTCTTCGCGTACGCGAGCAGCTTCTTCTGCCAGTGGGGCCGGCGCGCAACGCGTCTCTCGTCTTCATAATGATACTCGGCGCGGGGCTCATGCTCGGCGCGTCCGGCGCGCTCTCATTCTCGGCGGACGCGTGCTCGCCGGGGGGTCGGCGCAGCCTCGAACATGGTGCCCATCTACTGTACATCTCCGAGCTGGCGCCCCCCGCAGTACGCGGGCGACTGGTCGGCATCTACGAGGCGGGCTGGCAGATTGGCGGCATCTTTGGCTTCTGCCAGTGGATCAATTATGGTCTCGCGAACAGCGTCCCCGATGCGCAGCGCAAGCAGGCCCGTGGCTCGTACCGTTCGCTGTGCAATTGATCCCTGCTGGAATCCTGCTGCTGGGCTCGTTATGGATTAAGGAGTCGCCACGTTGGCTGCTCGCGAAAGGACGCCGGAGGAAGCTCTTGACAGCTTGTGCTGGATTCGTAACCCCGTACATCGTCGAAGAGGTAAATTTGATCGAATGTGCGCTGGACCAACATGGTGCTGGAGTTGCAGACCGATTCTGGAGACCTTTCCAGGTACTGGACTGTTGCTCTAAATTATAACGACTAACAGCAATACTCTCAGGTCGTCAGAAAGTCGCCTCGGATACAGTGGAGATTCTTCCTCGGCGGGATGCTCTTCCTCTGGCAGAATGGTTCGGGAATCAACGCGATCAATTATTACTCACCTACAGTCTTTGCCTCCATCGGCCTCGCCGGTGCCAATGCCTCATTCCTTATAACTGGCATTTTCGGCGTGGTAAAGACCGCCATCACCTTCGTCTGGCTGCTCTTCCTCATCGACACCGTGGGCCGTCGAAAGATGCTCATGATTGGTGCAGCAGGCGGCTCGGCGTGCATGTGGTTCATCGGCGCGTATATCAAGCTCGCCGACATAGCCTCGAGGCAAGCGTCGGGAGAAGGCGCAGACGGACTCGACAGCGGCGGTATCGCAGCTATATTCTTCTTCTATCTGTGGACAGTGTTCTACATGCCTTCATGGGTAATCATCCATTCTCTCAGTTTGTGTTCAAGGACTTCCACGCTGATGCGTAGCTCAGAACGGAATCCCCTGGATCCTCAACAACCAGATGTTCGACGCGCGCACGCGCTCGCTCGGCCAGGCGTCCGCGGCGGCGAACAACTGGTTCTGGAACTTCATCATCAGCCACTTTACCCCGCAGATGTTCCTCTCTATGGGCTACGGCGTCTACTTCTTCTTCGCGTCGCTCATGCTGCTCAGCATTGCCTTCGTATACTTCTTCATCCCCGAAACGAAGGGCGTGCCGCTCGAGCAGATGGATCGGCTATTCGACATTCGTCCCTGCTCTATCGCAGTTCAAGTCGTTCTGCTCGGTATTACGGAGAAACCTGGTTTTGCCCTTGATGGCGACATTCGGGAAGAGAAACTTCTTGGAGAGGGAAAAGGAGATGCCGCGATTTCTGTTAGTGAAGTCGCATAATTCACGGAATGGTGCAAGGGGCAGGCATCGGCAAACTCCGGTACACGGACCGGGTGGGGGTGGGTCCTGGCAAACGCTTATAACTTTTTTTTTTTTTTTTATTTGCTTCCAAGGGGGTCCGGGAGGCCCATTTGAGCATTGTCTGTGTATCCCACAGCATATCTCTTTCTTTACTTGCTCCAAGAGCTTTAGCAAGGCTCTATGCAGCAATTTGGCCAGCTGAGGAGGAGGAGCACGCCGAGAGCGGCGATGTCCGAAGGCTTATGTCAGCGGTTTCCTTTTCCAAAATTTACCTCCACCAAGAGTGCAGCTACACTTGCGCTGCGTCTATTGAGCTGCTGGACACTTTGAAAGTCGACATTTGAGCATTTAACGGGAGTTGACCAAGTTTCAGTTCCAAATACGGCATCCGCGGGCTCAAATTTGCTTCCGAGGGGGGAGGGGGGGGTTCAGCAAACCGCTTATGACTTTTTTTGGGTGCGTGTCCACTATTTTTCCCTTGCCTGCCCCTTGGAATGGTGTAGACTTCGAGGAATACACTGGAAGTCACTATTTCCAGTGCTCAGGTAACAGTTCCATTGTGGCTCGAATTGATGCCTACTAACCGGCCAGAACGGAGAGCTCCGGAGCTCGCGATCGACGACACGGATCGACGACACAGATTCAAAGTCAGCGTGTCTCGCCATTCGTTCACCATCCATGCAGCGCGACCCCAACCGCTACGCCGAGGGACTCGAAGCTGCCGCTCTCCGTGAGAGGATAGAGGACGAGGAGCTGGCGCTCGATGTTCTTCGTACAAGTTACGAGCGTGCCCAGCAAGCACATGCGGAAACGGAGGCCCAATTCCACGATGCGGAACAGCAGTACCTCTTGTACAAGGGCCTTCTCGAGGACTCGTCGAAATATCTTGGAAAGGCCAGATCCCGATATGTCGCACAGGCCGCATCCGTCGCGCTCGAACGCGTCCTTTTGCACCCCGTCCGCAAAACGCCGCTCAAAATTCTCGCCTACATCTTCGAGCTTTGCATCGACGATGTCCCGTGCGACGACCAATTGCCCCTGGAAATTGACGACATTCGCAATCGCCAACAGCAACCGTTTCACCTCGCAGCTGTCTGCCGTCGCTGGCGGCAAGCAAGCTTTGCTCATCCTCGCGCCTGGAGGCACTTCGAGTGGTCATTCGATTTCGTCAAGCCGAATAATGTGGTATCCTGGTTGGGCTACGCCGCTACACTCTTGTCGCACGCCCGGTCAGTGCCGCTCACAGCCTGCCTGACACGCACGGGGGAATCGAAACCACACCACGAAGAACTTGTCCCGCAGGTCGCTGCTATCTTGCGCCTATGCATTCGGGCCCAGATTATGATCTGGAGTCTGGATATCGGCGATTCGCTGCTCCCTCTGTTGGGATCCACCACGCCGTACCTCACCAAGCTGCGATGTCGGCTGGCGTCGCTCCAAAGCGACACTGTCCTCCGAAATATGCATATACTGCCCAATGCTCCAGCATTGGAGTTTATCTCCGCCACCAATCTCTTTCACGGCGGTCCAGTCGCGTTCCCAGTCCTTGACACCGCGTATCTACACTCCATCACATGTACGGACGAGGAAGATGTGCTCAGCATTATGCTGCGCTCGCTGCCGCGGTTGAGTGCCCTCAGGCTCTATTGGCCGTTGGTTGCCTATCAAACTCCGAACCCAGTCCGACTTGCGGTCCCTCAGATCAAGTCGCTCTTCTTGCATATCTCTGACGACTGTCCAATTGAACAGCTGTCTCTTCGCTTCGAGTTCAGGTCTGTGACCTCTCTGACTCTCTACGGCGATCCACCTTCGGCCGATGAGCGGATTCGCTTTCTTCGTGCCTTGGGAGAGAACTCGCCTATCAGCGAGCTCAGTATTTCGGACATCGGCGGCCCCTCGTTTGCGGTCTTCCTCGACGTCCTGCCCTCGCTAGGCAGCCTGAAGACCCTATTTCTGGAGTGGATTACGTTCACAAATGACAACCTCCTCGCATTACGGGACGCGCTCTGCCCACAGGATAGGTCTGCGAAATGGCCCTGCCCGCAGTTACTTGGACTCTGCTTCGACCCAGATTCGTGCCGTTTTACGCCGGATTGCAACCCGGCCACGGTCACGGGCATGATTGAATCCCGAGCGTCTGCTGCGCGCGACAATGCTTTGTCCCCGTTAAATAGGCCGACGGCGCTACGCTGGATCACCATGGGACGGTGGCCAGGTTCCCGCGACGAATCGATTCAGGATAAGATTAATCGCGCTATTAGAACTGCCACTTGATGACGCAACTCACATTAAATTGTGATACACGTAGTTTCAAAGGTTATACTGTTGATATACGGTAGTTTCCAATGCCAATGACCTTGCGCGGCTCCGTCACTCTAATAAACGGTGCGGCTGCTTCGTGGCATTGCACTGGGATTAGCTGAACTGCTCATGTCCAGCGTCGTTCTCAATGCTGACATCCTCGCGATCATCGCGAACTTCCTCGACGCAGCCGAACTAAGTTCTCTGAGCCTGGTATCACGGGACCTTCGCGCAATATCCTATCCCTGCTTGTACAGGCACATTTATGTCGAAACACTTCTGACTTGCTCTGTGTCGTGAACCGCGTCCTCCAGTCTCTGGCGCAAAGAGGCTGCCATCTCCGCGTGCTCCGCGTCTCCTGTGTCCTACATTTGTTCTTCCCGTCCTTCGTCGGCATCCTACCATCACTCACCTACCTTCAAGGCCTCGACATCTCTGAGACAACTGGTTGTATTGGGATCTGGCTGGACGGCGTTGGTCCGCACTCTCAGCCCTCGAGAAGGCACTTGGCCATGCCCGGACCTGCATGAGATGGCCCTTGGCATCGGCGGCAGGATCAAGGAGGACGCGGAGCCAGACGTCCTTTGTCCTTCTCGATTTCCTGCATCTGTGGCTTTCCGCTGTCGCCAGTGAGGAAGCGAGTTTGGATCATCCCAGAGCGCCTGCGACATTCCAGGAGATAATTATTGGGCAGTGGGCGACTCCCGATGGGATGTTCAACAAGATATCGACGATGTTCTCTACAACGGCCATCTGACGACAATGTCATGTAGAAGATGGCGCGTAATGCCGCGTCCATAAATATTATGCTTTATCCTAGTAGTTGCGACTTTCTATCAGAGGCTTGAGGTGAATACATAACCTTTCAATCTTCTGCATGCGAACTTCGCTGAAGCACATACTGTAGACCTGCCCATGACTCTTGTTGAGCGGCATTGGCAGCGGCTCTCCATGGTGCGTATATCCAGTTTCTGGATGGAGTCTCTTGAATGGACTGGTCACGATCAAGGCGTGTGATCAACTAGAGAAGTTCAACGAGGTGTACAACTTCACGAGCAGGTCATGCCCCCGCCGCTGGGTCCCCCATCCTCCGCTGGACTTTTTCACCCAGACCGCCAACAAGGAGCTCCAGGCGATTGTCATCATTTGGGTTGACATGGGATTGAGATCCCGGGCCTGGCATGCACACGCGACCCGCAATCCGGGGCGTTCGTACTTGGCTTCGCCGCGGAGCGGTGAAGCTCGCGATGAGTCAGGAGCTGGCCGCGATGGTCGACATGTACATATGTACGTTATGACATTGGTGGGCTAGCTGGGCAATGTTCAGCAGTGGCCGTGAAGACGTAAATAATGTACAATATCGTCTCTCAGGCTGTGCATTTGTACTTCGATCGCCGGTGGCAGGAATCATTATGTAATAATCCATCCGAGGATACTTTGGGACTGTATCTACGGGTAAGAATCCTGATTCTCAGATACAGTACTATCCTGGGCCGAGTATCCCTGCTCTGTTGTGCTAGTGCTGAAATGAATTGATGCCCGCGTTTCGCGGAACGTCACCACTGAAAGCTGTGCCGCGGATTTGTCGAACCCATTCCCGGGTAGGCTGCCACCGCCAATCCCAGCTAAGTATGCGGCGCTCGCGTGACTAACCGCTTTCTCAGCGCTCGGGGATCGGTCAATGCGGGAAACCTTGAGCATAATTCCATGTCATCGCACTGCGGGAGCCCATGCCGAAGACGAGCTGCGGTGCCGGATTGAGCCGCGTTGCTTTGACAAGCTCTTCCATCGCCCTTGCCGTTTGATGCGCCGCGCGCGATGCGGAGTCTGCTCGTCACCGTCGCCGCCGCCGCCGTAGTCCTGATACCCAATGTACCCATAACGAGCGGCCAGCAGGTCCGTGCGCGCTGTGCCCGGGGATCGCGCCATTGCTTACCGATTCTGCTTAAACACCCAGAGCGACGCCGTGTGCGAGAAATCATTCGACTGGGTGCGCCGGTATTCCTGGGATTATTGCTAGAAGGCTGCTTAATGCTGTTTCCAGGCGGATAACACCAAGGGAGATTCGCCCTGCGTCGTCGGCTCGGCGTTGCTGGCCGTGTGCAGCGACACCCACAGTGCGTCTGCCGTTCAAGCGCCGCTTGCTCATCTCATCGCAACTCCACAGCCTGGGTCGTCCCCAAGCTTGCGCCGAAAAACACATACCGCGGACCGAATGCGTCGGAGGCCAACGCGTGCCAGTGTAGCACCGTCACTTACTCGCTCCTCGTACGTCTCGCGCCTCGCCGATAAACCCCTTCCTCGTCTTGCTGTTGTCTGGGATTAATCCCTGCACGGCCGCTCACGTTCTCTGGCCTCGGTGGAGCTACCTGAGCGCTTTTGTGGATGCTGCTGCCGTGCCGGCACGGTATTATCTTGCGTCTCTCATTGTCCGACGCGTTCGGCGTCCATCCAAAAGATGATGGACGCAGTCGTCAGCAGGTCCTCTGCTCGTTACCATATTCCCCTATCCGTATCCCTGTTGTCTGGCCTCTCTGACTGACATCCATTGCTCCCGCAGGCCGCCTGCTCGCTATGTCAGTCGTCGAACCCCATATCATTCACGAAATGGTCGGAGAATTGCAACCAGAACGACGTCACTATTGGAGAGTAAGTACCGAGTTCTCGTCGCAATCGTGCATGTTAAGCGATAATCTTATCCTGACTGTGTTGACAGCTTTCCATTTACAAATTCGAGCAAGGAGATCCCCCTATGGGCCCGCGGGCCGCTCTCATCGAAGCAGCAGTTCGACCTCAAGGGCGCGAAGCGCATCGCGGGCGCGGACGGCTCGGGCGACGCGTGGCCCGTGCGCGATATCGTGCTCGTTTCGTTCGGCATCGCCGCGGCGTTCTTCCTGATATTCCTCGCCATCTACTTTTACGTGCGCCGGCACCGCGTGCTGCAGTGGCTGGGCAAGCGCCGCTCGAAGGCCAAGTACGCGCCGCTCGACCCGAGCCAGAACCTCAAGCACGGCCGCGTGCGCTCCGCCGCGCCGGGCGTGTACGCGCTCGACCTCGACGCGCGCCGCAAGCCCGAGTCGAGCGAGATCCAGTACTTCCCGAACCCGTCGTCGTCCTCGTACAACAGCAACACGCAGCGCTCGTACAACACCGACACGCAGCGCTCGTACAACACCGACACGCAGCGCTCGAATAGGAGCAATGCCTCGGGCCGCCTGGATGCGTACGACGACCCGTTCGGCCAGCGCTTCCAGGCGCAGCACCACCGCAATGCGTCCAACTCCAATGTAAACGTGAACGACAACGCGGCGGCGTTCGGCGATACGAAGCCGTATGCGGGCGCGAGCTCGACGTCATTGGCGACGACAGCGAGCAGCGTGCGGCCTGCGGTGGAGTACAGCGATAACCTGCTCAAGCACCCCGAAGCGCGCAGCACCGTCAACCTCATCCCCGCGCGCGCCTCGCCCTCGCCGTCCCCGGGGACCAGCACGCCGCCGCCCCGGCCCCGGCGCGACGACACGACGGTGTACCACTTCAGCTCGCTGAACAGCCCGCTCTCGCCACCCGCCGCGCCGTACCGCCAGCAGCTGCCGACGAGCCCGCCGGCGACACAGACGGGCTTCGGGCACCACCCCGCGCACGAGCGCACTGCGAGCTCGTCCTCGCTGAACCTCGCGCGGCCGGTGCACTTGCAGCACTCCAAGACGCCCAGTGGGAGCAGCTTAAGGGGGTACGAGCAGGGCCCGAGCGCGCCGCTGTTCAGCCGCACGAAGCAGGTGGCGAACCGGCGCAAGGACACGGCGTTCGACATCGACGGGCGCTCCGAGAGCGGCTCGTCGAGCTACAGCCTCGTCTCGCCGCCCACGCCGACCTCGACGTCCGCGCTCTCCCCGCCGGCGGAGGGCGGCCTGAACCGGCTGCGCGCGGGCCACCTCGACTCGCACCAACACGCGCAGTCGTCGGACGGCGGGACGCTGGTGCAGGACGGGCCCGCGGCGCAGGTGCCGCGCGTGCAGGTCACCGCGCCGAGCACGACGAGCGGCACGCTCGTCTCGCACCACGGGCGCATCGAGAACGCGTCGCACTACGGCCAGATCGAGGACGCCAGCACGGCCGAGGCGTACGCGCACTACCCCGGCCCCCAGCAGCGGGGCGCGGGCTCGCCGCGGTGGGAGGAGGTCCCGGGCGGGCTGAAGCCGCAGGAGAGCGACCCGTTCGCAACGCTGCGCTCGCTCAGCCTGGCGTCCGAGCCTGACCTGCGATACGACCGCGATCGCGACTCCAGCAGCGGCCACGGCCACGAGACGCCGCGCGACGCGTTCTCGGACGACCCGCGGCGGTGATTGCGGTGTGTATGTGCGGCGGCGACGGCGATGGACGCTTGGATCTATTAGATACATCTTATACGCTCTACACTTACAGTTTACTTATCTATTTCGACGACGGGGGCATGGACATTGGCTGGCTGGATTGTGCTTTTCGCTGCTGTTCTCTCCGCGCACATAATGAAACAATCACGAGTACCATGTCGGATTCACGAGAATGAGGTAGCTACGATGCAGTATTAGTCTCCCTGGCCAGACACCGAATGTGATGATAGTCCATTGATGCAGGATTGAGAGCTCTATAGTTGTACGATATGTAGGTATTTACTGTGCGCGACAGGGGATATAAAGCTTGATACAGAGTAGCGCAGTGCAGCAGCAGTTGGCAAGAGTTCAGTGAGAGGATGGAAGCGGGCAGCGTCCGGCTGCCGCGGTTATATTTGCTGGCCGTAGGCACCCATTTCATGCTGGAGGTAGTGGTTGATATATATCGTCCAGTCCTCGAGCACGCCGGCGCCAACGATGTAATGCGAGCACGACTGGAAGGTGTGCGCGTCCGGGCGCAGCAGCGCGGGGCGGTCGAGGCGCAGGAAGCGCAGGCGCGGGTGGTCGTGCGTCTTGATGATCTCCTCGAGCACGTCGTTCATGTGCGGCAGCCAGCGCCAGTTGTAGTAGTCGCGCTGGAGCGCCGGCACCTTCGACACGGGCCCGCCGGTGCGCATCTCTGTTCTTTCGCAGCCCTCGTGCCCCGGGATCGCGCCGCGGAAGAGCACCACCTTGTGGCCCAGCTTGTCCTGCTCGAGCATCGCCACGAGCCGCGCGACGAGCAGGTTCATCGCGACGCGCCACAGCCGCACGATCTCGGGCATGCCGCCGCGCGCGCCCTTAAAGAGCCCCGGCAGCCAGTGCGCGCCCGTCGAGACGATCAGCGTGCTGTAGCGCCCGGCCGGCAGCTGGGCGTTGAACGTCTCGATCCACTCGAGCGCGCTCTGCGTGATGACCGGCCAGGTGCCCGTGTCCCAGTAGGTGGCCGGGTCCGCCGTGGGATCCGCCACCCACGCGCCGACGTCCGACAGCTCGGCCAGCGAGAAGAGCAGGTCGATGCGCTTGTGCGTCGCGATGGGCGTGAGGTCCGCGCGGAAGCCGATGGGCAGCTGCTTCTCGAGCAGCGTCTTGACCCAGGGGTGCGTCGTGTCGAGGTACAGATACTGCGCCCACGAGCGTTTCCAGCCGCCCTGGCGATGGAAGAATGGCGAGTGGCGGACGTACGGGTGCAGCATGCACGAGAGGCTGAAGAAATGGCTCTCGGTCTCGGCGTCGCCGACAAAGTGCCAGCCGCCGTACTTGAGCAGGCGCAAAATGAACTTCTGCTTGTCGAACGGCGCCAGCTGGCAGCCCCGACGTGGCTGCCAGTCGTATGTCGACAGCTTCGAGCGCCAGTCCCACCAGGACGCGTTCTCGTTTTGCAGGTGAATCCAGGTCTCCTGGCTACTGGTGCAGCCAGTGAAGCCGCTGACCCTGTAGACGTCGTACGGGCTGGCCATCGTCGGGTGCGGTGGTGGGCGCTGCACCCACTGCCCGTCCAGCCAGCGGTCATTTGGACAACGTGGCTGGCCCGAGTGGCTCTGCAGCGACGTGGGCAGCTTGCTCGACGGCGACGAGTCGGCCAAGAGCACAATCCAGGCGAAAATGAGCAAAGGAAAGACGAGAGCGCCAGCCTGGAGTCGTCGCGGCCAATTTAGCGGGTTCAGGTGCGCTGGCCGCAGTTGTAGACTGAAACGTGTCAGCGCCGGGGCACCGTTCTGGCGCTGGGTTATTCACCTAGTCATCTAAGCATGCAGGACGATGAGAGCAGGAGACAAGAGTTGCGCGGGATCTGCGCTGCTTTCACAGCCGTGCCAGGGCGGAACCGGGATGGTATGTAATTAGCAAGCGCTAAATCCGACTCAGCCGAGGTCCTTCTTGCAAGCT
This sequence comes from Auricularia sp. M13, assembly GCA_037042915.1. Taxonomy (NCBI): domain Eukaryota; kingdom Fungi; phylum Basidiomycota; class Agaricomycetes; order Auriculariales; family Auriculariaceae; genus Auricularia; species Auricularia sp. M13. Next base: position 558,921 of record CM073201.1, read on the forward strand.
GTCCCAATGTTTCTCAGTTCGAATACCTTGGAACATACTCCGCGCCATAGAGCACTCTGTATGCAAACTTTTGATCCCTTTTACTTCAAAATATGAGTCGTGACCTCTTGCTCACCCCTCTACTCCTGCTGCACGATACACCGGGTGGGTACTTATCAAATACAGATGTTTCTATCATTACAGTTGTGGCCTAGTAGGCGCTGACATGAGCAGGTATGCCCTGCGGGAATAATTCTCTGAAGAGGCTTGGATAGTGAATTTCGGCGACATCGGGATGACTCCTGCACATTGACTTGGTCAGCCAAGAGGTCAAATCAATTGCGATCAGTAGGCACGTACTTCACGCGTCCAATGAGCGCGACCTGTCCCGCCGGAAGGACACCGTACTCAGTGTAGTTGACAGCTGCGTCAGAGTTCGTCGTCAGTGTCCATTCGTTTGCAACGATAGAAAAGGAACGCACAGTCAGTCCTGGCTTTGCCACGTTGATCTCGTTCCGCGAGAATCTCAGGTGGGACTGGGGGGTGTCAGTTTGAAATGTTTGACACTGTTCAAGGAGAGAAACGAACACTTCTCAAGAAGGCTGGCCGCCGCCTCGCCGAGGACGACGCGCTGCGCGATCATCTGGAAGAACGGTATCGAGTACCGCGGGCCCTTGCCTGGTTGTGGGGAGAGAACGCGATGCGACGTGGCGACCGCAACTCCGGACGTCAGAGCCTCCAAACCTATTCATTGATTAGCCGTGCTGCCCCAAACAAGGTGGAAAGAACGTGCCTTTCCCGATGTTCACCACGAAAGTGTTCGGCAGGGGCGGGACGTCGATCCACTCGCCTGCAACGTTTTGAACCTGGAGGCCGCGGTGTTCCGGAGAGGCTTGCAGGAGCTGAGCACACATGAAGGTTGTTCACTTCCCGTCACAGTCCATAGCAAGCTCCCGGATACGCACAAATGTGAGGAACCCCGAATCGTAATGCGGCCCGACTCCCTGGTCGCTCTGCCCTTCGCGAACCTCAGGATACTTGATGATCTGATGCGATACGAGTTTCAGTGAACATTCCCAGGCCGGACAAAATGCGACGGGATTTTACCTTGCCACGATGCTGCATCTCGCCCGGAGGCTCGAAGAATTCATACAGCGCGTCCGCAGGGAGCCCGAGCGCCTCGCTGACCAACCCCGTGAAGTCATGCGCGAGCTCGTCGAACTGGGCGAAGAAGCCCTCAACGACGGTCCTGAATCCCGGCAACTCCTCCTCTGTCGGCCACTGCGATACGGGCGCCAAGGTTCAGCAGAGCAAACATCTTCGAAGAAAAAGTATGGACGCACCTGCGACTTCCCCCACAACTTCAAATACTCCGGGTCGCCCTCGCGCCACCGATTCTCATACGGCGTCGCCAAATCGAACTGCTCGCGCATATCCCGCGCCCCACGCGTGAACTCCGTGCCCAGCGACGTATACCCCAAGAAATGTTCGCTATTCCGCATGGATAGGGCATCTTTACGCGCCTGCGGGAGCGCGAAGACGCGCGGGATCTGCGCGACGACGGGCGCGGCGTCGATCGGTGCGCCGCGCAGGTAGAGGAAGCCGACGTGCACGAGCGCGTGCCGCAGCTGCGCGAGGAACGCGCTGCGGTCGCTCGATAAGAGTGAGTATTCAAGGATGGGTATCGCTTGGAAGTCGGTCGACATGCCGGCGGATGTGGTGATGCGGGGAGAGAGAGAGGCGGGTGCGGGGATTGGGACCTGGAATGCTGCCACATGACGCCAGAAGCACGTGCTCCGAGCCAGGCCAATGGCAATTAATCGAGGGCTGTAAGTGTTTTTCTTGCGAGATCGTCGAATGAAATGCACTTTCCAGCGTCCTGTCACTCGGGGAACTGGAAAATGATGGACGTGAGTTTGTTCGAAGGTCAAACAAATTGTTTGATCCACGTCAGATTTGCTTCCGGTGTAACTAGGAATGCTTCAAAGCTTCTGCAAGACCCTGCGAACGAGAGCTTTCAAGAGCACGAGGGGCGCGGATGCAGTGTCAAATCGGTATGGAGAATGCTGTGGAATCAGCGTCGAGACACACTTCCAGGTTCGAGGAAAGACTGGAGCGTTTTACTGCGCCCAATAAGATCATTCTGAATGGGCATGACGATCTTCATGCCTATCAACCCACTAGGATAACGCAATAGCATTCAAGGTCGAGTCGAGGGAGCGCTATGAAGGTAAGTAGTAAAGAGGGCGCGGCAAAGTTCGACCCAAACGTCCTTTGACGGGACGGCCACAAGTCGACAGGTTTCTACTTCATACCATCGTCTGCGCATCGGCTCGTAAGCTTTTAGGTGTCGCACACGAGCAAAGTCCGCTGTGGTGATGACGTCCAGGGGCAGGTCGTCCCCTTGAAGCAAAGATCAGAACGCAAAGGTATTTCTTGTCCAAGCCAAGGAGGTCAAATGTTCGTCCGTTGGGTCCGAATGACTATGCATTACAGGCGATGATAAAATCTACAAGGCAGTGTGAGCGAATAATATGTTGCAGTCAACAGGAAATCAATCGTCATCGTCCCCACTGGCAGCGTCCAATCCTTCGACGGCGACTCCTCCCTCTTTGTCGTCATCGTCGTCTCCAGCTTCGGCGTTGGCCTCTTTCGCCTTGCGCATCTTCTCTATAACCTTTTCTGCGCGATTAAATATGCCGTTCGTCGGCGCGCTGCATGCTAGACACTTCGGTGTCTTCGCAAAGCGTTTGATTGCGCACGCCGAACAGAAGTAATGGCCACAGCGCGTGACGACGGGATCCGTGTAGGGCTTGCGGCAGATGAGACAGGCGAAAGGAATGTCCTCGTCCGAGTCGCTGTCAGACGATGACTCGCCACCAGGGCCTCCGCCTGTCTTCAATTTACGCTGCATTTCGTCCCATTTCTTGTCGATCTGCCAACCGGACAAGTCTGAAATATCTGTGAGCAGGAATGAAGTCTGAAACAAACGGCGACTTTACAGGTTCCTCGGTCGTGCAAGAATTTGCAGCTGTCGCCGAAACCACAATATCCGGTTTCTGGAGCAATTGTCAGCTCAGGCAGATAATGAATTACAAGAAATAACGCACCTTTATAGTCCTTACATACGTCTGGCTGGTAGTCGACGATAGTGGCCGTGCGTATGGTGCTGTTGTTCATGCGGACAGGCCCCACCCGCATCGTCTTCGGCACCTCTTGCTGCTTCTTAATCTTGTTGCCGTACGCCTTCACGCCGTGGTACAGGCCGTCGTCAGCATACTCCTCGTCCTCGCCGGGGCCCTTGACGCGCTGGCGCTTGGCGAGCATTTCCTCGGCCTCGTCGCCGTCCAGGATCTCGCGCGCGCTGGACGACACGGACTGCACGCCCGACGCCGCCCAGTGCACGTCGACTGGGTCCTCCTGCAGCTCGCGCTCCGACGCTGTGCGCTTTGTGCCGCTCGCGAGAAGCAGGTTGGCCGCTTTCTTCGTTGGCATTACGACGGCGCTGGAGGCCGCCTCGGAAACGGCTGGCACGACCGCGCCGGAAGCGCTGGGCGACGCAGACCGCTTGCGCGCAGTCGCTGGGCGGCCCTTGCCTCGCTTGAATATCGCCACTGGAGCATCAGACATCGTAGCCGGCGCGCAAGTTGGAGGTCGGGTCAGAGTGGCGGAGGCGGGTGCAAATGGCCATGTTCCGCTCGTCCCGACCATCCTCATCTGGATGCTCCGCTTTGGGACTCTGACTCGCTGAGCGCACCCAGTTCATTCTCGAATATTCTCCACGACCCCAATGACTATCCCAGCTCTGTCTCACGCTCCCTGGTGCACGCGACGCCCAAAAGCCCCGTCGAGTTTGACGACACGTTCACACGCGCTCGCGGATATCTGTCAAGAGCGCTGCTACGCCCATCCTTGTCCAAATGCGATGATAGGCCTGGACAACCGAATGCTTGACACGCGTACGCTCCGGGGACACGCCACGCACGAGCTTCTTTCCGTCGTGGAACCTGTTCTCCGCTTCCTCGCGTTCTTGGACTCAACACAGGGCGCAATGCAATACAGCTCATCGCCAGCAGTTGGACGGTGTCTGCGCATCTGCGCGATGGGATCTGGGCAACCTCGCCGCAGCTCTCTCTCGCCGACATTGCCGTGAAGCTCGCTGTGTCACTCGCATTATCTCGTGTTTGCTGCATCCAGGCTGGAACAGGGCTATTATGCGTGCCGGGCTTGCTAGCCACGAAATCGCAAATATGGGCGGGACAGCATCCGCGAAGTCTCCATTGCATCGTTCCTGCTGGGCTTCCGACTTTTGATCTGATCTGGGACAGCAACAGTAGCCTTCTGTCCCCGTCCGCCCGCGCCTGCGCCACAGTGCCTCAGCGTCGTTAAGTATATGGATAAGAATGTCGCCTGGCCACGCGTTCGAGGCGCCGCGTCGAGCTTCACAACCGAGACGGGTGGCAAAGCCTAGTTGTCTGCTGAACTCCCGCTGGCAATCTGTGCCGGCCCGACGTGCCAGTGCCCTTCTGCCTGGACTCCCGAAAATTGTCATACATCGACGTAGTTGCCCATGCAATCACTCATGGCCCCGGCTGCAGCTTATCCCGTCTATCCGCGCCCGTGGTATTTTTGTCTCTCTTGACGCACTTCAAGTTGTGGTCGTCCTGGTTCGGCACAATTACCGTCTACACCTTATTGGGGGTTGTTCGCATCCGCTCTTAGATGATGGCTTTTTCTAGACAGGGTTTGCTTCTGAACTTCGTCCATTATGTCTGAATCCCTTACTGATATGGTTGGTCTGCTGAGGGTCCGCCCAACATGTCTGGTCGGCGGAGGTGCCGTCTCTCCACCGCTCCCGCTAGGTATGCATATGTTCTGTTATTTTCGATCAAATCTGCATATTCAGCGCGCAGGCACAGGACAAACGCGCGAAATATTTATCAAGTTTAAGGACGAGATCTTGACGCTGGAACCCTGGTTTCATCCCTCGCATGCATTGCGTGAGTTCTTATTTGGTCACTCGAGATTTTAGCACAATTTTTGGGTCTTCGCATGCGAGGCAGGTGATCAGTATGGGCCTTTGGACCTCGGACACCTTTCAGAAAGGTTCCTGCGTTCCCACTGCGAACTGCGCAGGCCATGCGCATCGTCGCATCGCAATCGGCGATCTCGCGAGCCTTCTCATGCTGCTGCCGTCCCGTCATTTCCGTTCTGAAGCTCATTTGTCGGAACCGAACATGAATCTGCGCTGACGCTCTTTCCTGACGCAACAGGCCGGAAAAGCCGCGGGCGGGAGCCAATGCCATCGGATTGCCGTTTCTCTCTGCAAGGACGCGCGAAACACAGTGCATCCGCCATTCCGCCATGCCACTCATATCTACGTCATGCCGCTCATCCTCCTCGTTCCTGTAAACACCGGCTCGGCCTGACGGTCTGAATGGCGTTTCTCGAGGTCTTGGCAGCTCGCGCTATTCTCTATCTCACTGCACGCGCGCTCCGCGAGAGGTTCTGCCTCGCCGTGTGTTTGTTCTGAGTACTCTCATAGGCATGTCATTCGCGGCTCACGACTCGCAGCTCCGGAAGCCTGTCCCCCAAGCTCGTCACGGGCAGCCAATAGCTACGCGGTGCGAGATCTCCATCATGCATCCTTCTGGAACGTCGCCAAATTCATCTCTCCTGCTAGCCTCCCCGCCCGACCTGCCACTGGCCGCACGCTGGCCGGCATTAGGCCTTACTTGACTTGCAATGAACGGCGACGGACGCGACCTAGCCGCACGATCCTCCTCGCGCGCTCGACGCGCCCGTCCTGAGGGCAAGGGGCCTGGCAGCTGCAATCGAACGCGGGGTGACAGACGCCGTTGTTATTTGACTGTCACTTGCCATTGCTGGAAGTAACGTACCTCGCCCTATGTAACCCGACGGCTGGCTAATCCTCCCGATACCGTCCGTCCCAGTTGTGCGGGAAAACCATTAATGCCCAATGGCCGTGGCGGAGCATCCTGCGCAGGGGCATACGAGGATATTCCACACGCGGGGTGTCCCGTGAGCTTCTGGGTTCTGTCAGGAGAATATTACGGGTGTCTGGGAGTGCCGACGCTGAGCATGGCGCCGGCCTCCTCTTACTGGCGTGTGATGTGTTCGCGGGAATGATATTGATGATGGGAGGGCCCTTCTGAAAGCAACGCCTCTGCGTTCTACACGTGTCGAACCTTGAGCGAGAAGGCGAGAAGGGCGAGCTCCGTGGAGGGCGTGGAGCCGTGGAGCGAACCGACGCGCGTGCGGGAGCGTATCCAGTATAGGGCCCTATGAGCACTAGGGTTCTGCGCGTGGCAAAGGCATGGCGACGACGACTCCCCAGATGTCTCGAGTGAATAAGCGTTGCGGAGCTTAGAGCGGGAATCTGAACTCCCGCTTTTCCTATTTGCATCCCGCGCACGGGAGGGGACACGCCGACGCGTTCGCCTTGGGGCAGCTTGACGAGCACAGCCCGCTCACGGTCGTCCCGGTGGACTATCACAGGCGTGGGTGCTCTGACCACACTCCGCTGGCTTTGGCGGCCGTGGCTGACAGTGGGGGTAGCCATCCAACCCTCTTTGGCCGTCACAGCGGAGATTATCCGTATGGCTGAGCGCCCCGGTATCATCAACCGATTGCTCAACTCGTTCCGCTATCGATCCCACAAAAGAGCTGCCTGCAGATCCAGTGGACTGAGAGGACGGCGGGGGTCGTCTCTGCGGAGGTCGCGGCACTCGCACGACACCTGGAAGTTGCACATGCCGGTTCTCAATGGATTAGCTCGTTTAGCTCGCTACCAATTGTATTCCAAGCTGATCCGGCTGTCAGAGCGTGAGAAAATCCAATGGACTGCATGCACGCACAAGGTGTTGCGTCTCCGCAGACCCCTGTGCCAACACTTTGACGAGACGCGGACCCTTCTGATCGGACAGCTCTTCGACGTTTCTTCGAACAATACGGTTACGTAATATTTGTTGTTGGGAGGACTCGCGCGAGGTATCTAAAGCACTCCCTCCACATGCGAATTGCGACTGGCAGCAGTGCCGAGTGCGTTACGGCGAAGGAAATAAGGATGTCTTCTCTATTCGACGGTCGACGGAGCGACGATAGCGCGGCGCTGTTCCAGAATCCCAGAAGGGCAGCGAATTGCGACGACGATGCCGGGGAGCACCCTGACCGGGCCCGGGAGCGGTAGAAGTGCAGCTGCCACTGTCCACCGCAACATTCAATGAGCAAGAAACGGTATAGCAGCTCCGACGAGTCAAAGTGCAGATTCGCTGTCGCGATTCACGATGGGACGGACGGGCGTTCAACATTCATTCATTGGACGTTCGACGGTCAAACAACACAGGCTGCCAGTGCCAACTTGGGCTCTCAGGGGACAGCAACACCGAAGGACCGCAGCGCGCAAACGGAGAATGTATAACGCGCGCCACACGTCTGCCCTGGTTCTGGTTCTGGTTCTGCGAGTGGAGCCTCGGAGACAGGGACCCTGCAGCGCCGGGCGTCTTTGCCACGGTCGTCCTCCAGAGTCGCATTCACTACGACGATCCGGCCTGTCTCTCGTCTCTTATTGGGCAACTGCAAACGGCATGCATCCGCCCAATACAGTGTCGAGTTACCTTGGTGACCCAGCGCACGCCGAACGCTCGGATGCGGGAGCTGAAGGCCGCCGGTCAGGAGGCGCGGTCGACAGCGTTCCTGCATATCATCACCAGCGATCGCCAGCCACCGCGAGCAGAGGTTTCCAACGCGAGCATTGGACGTTTCAAGTGTGTAGAATGCTCGCAGGAGGACTCTAGAAGTCCGCGGCAGACAGCGCAACTGCCACGTCGGCAGCTCAGCGCGCTGGTCGACCTCGGTCATCTGACGCGCGAGCATCGCGTTCCTCAGCCTGTCGATTGCAAGAAGCAGGATGTATGCATGGTGTTGTGGTATGTAGTATGTAGTCTATGCGAAGAACACGTAAGAGTTGTCAGTAAGTACTAGCTAGTAAAAGTGTCCGGGTCGTCGTAGGAAAATCGCCGCCCTCAGGCTAGAATACAGGTGAACGAGCAATGGTTCGATGTCGCCGAGCCCTCAGACGATTTCCTTCTTCTGGGCGCCGAAGGAGTGCGCGGGGTCGGCGTAGGGGTACTGTGTCGTGGGGTGGAGCAGCGACTGGTTCTGCTCGACGGGGAGCGGCTGGTGCGCGTAGTACGACTTGGGCGGGGCGGTGCCCTGCCAGTCGCGCTCGACGCTGCGGAACGCCTGCTCGTCGCTGAGCTGGCCGACGTAGCTCGACACGATGTACGCGCCATCTGCACAGGATTGCGAACAACCGCTGGTCAGCTTCCTACGTAGAGCTGCGCAAGAAGGGTTCCCAGCACGTACAGAGCTGCACGAGCAACGAGATACCCAAGGTGACGGGGTACGCCCACTTAGCGCCCTTCGTGAGGCCGTCGCACACATCGTCCTTGATGTCGTCCGTGTTGACCTTCACGTCGCCGACCTGGGGCGCGTCGGGGATCTTCGCGAGCTCGCGCTGGCACGCGTCCGAGAGCTCCGCGCCGCCGTGGCGGTAGAGCATGTACAGGAAGTACGCGCCGGCCGCGGCGGACGCCACGAGCAGGATGTAGAGCACCGTCGAGTAGATCGCCACCAGCCCGCGGCTCCGCGAGATCGCGCCGATAAACCTGCGGGCATGGCATGTCAGCGCGCGTTTGGGAAGAGGAGGGGGGATGCGCACCCGAAGAACGCGGCGGCGGCCATGAGAGACTCGACGCTGCCGATCACAATGAACGCCGTGCGCGTCGCGCCGTGGACGTTTTCATCTGCGAACAGAGGATCTGAGCTCGGAGCTTCCACAGGCAAAAAGAGCTGAGGTGAGACGTACGGATGACGGTGTACCATATCAAGCCAGCAGCAGCACCGCCTATGTAATATTAATGGTTCCGTCAGCAAAGGAAGAAAAAAAACATCGATGCAGAATTTTCAAGCACGCACTGAAGATGAGCTGCAAAAACGACATGACGAACACGCCGAGGCGGACGGGGAGACAGCAGCAGAACGTGCGCGTGCGCGACATCGTAGCTCGTAGACGTGAAAAGCTGGGGGCGGGGAACGGTGGAAAAAAAGGAGGAGGAATGCAAGCGAGACAAGCGCGCCCGTCGCGCCCTTTATGTGTCAGGGCGCGCCGACGGCTGTGCAGCAGCGGCGACTGCGGGCTTCCTTACTGCAAGATTTTGCGCGCCGCCGTCCACCGCCTTCAGTTCCAAGCACAGCGTCAAGACGCACGGCCGAAATTTTACTCCGGGATTTTCCTGCCATTGGAGCGTGTTGTGTTGCAGTAAGTATGGTACTCTAACTTGATGTAGTGCTGCGTGCTGCAGAGCTGCCTCATGGGGTGCGCGAGGCGGCGACGAGAAGAACTTGAAGTTGTCCGCGGAGCGACGCGCGCGTGATGGTGGATCTGCACTGCAGCAGCTGCTGCTGCACAGCATCCACTTTTCCGTCCGTATTGCCAAGTGCCAAGCCTTTGAGATATTATCGAGGAGGTACTTAGTAAGTTACATGACAAATTCAGGCTCTAAATCGAATCATGCAGCATCATGCATGGTACAGTACAGTACTGGTAACTTTCTTTCTATAAGTGAAAAAAATCATTACAGAAGTAACAGAGAACATGAGAGGTCTCAAGCAAAAGCTGAATATAAACCTGGGGGAGGAGAGGGGAAACAAGGCTCTGTAGTGTAGGGGTTATCACGGAGGATTCTGATTCCTTCAACTCTGGTTCGAATCCAGACAGGGTCATCTTAGGAAATGCATTTTCCTTTTTGCTCGCTGCGTCAGGCCCACCCATTTGCGTCGAAGAAACTCACATTTACTCAAGTGAATCGTCGTCTGTCCGAGTCCGCTGCGGTCATTTTCCTCACTTCTTCTCACTTCTCCCTTTTCCCGACCGCACCCCATCGTGGGAGCTGAACGGCAACCCCACTGGCAGTGAGAAGAGATCAGACGGCCTTCAGTCGAACGGTACCCGAAGAAGTAGGCTGCACAGCTGGGGTAAGTAGTACAGTAAGTATGAAGGGAGGTGATGGCTCGCCACGACAAAGATTGCATTGAACGTAATTCTGAGCTGCCGACGTCGATTGCAGGCGAATAATCCCAGCGCCACCGGTCCTGTATCCTGGATGGACGCATCAGTATCAGTATGTCTGTCTGTCCGTCTCGATGGGGTTGTACAGGAGAGGAAGGAAGGAAGCATTGGGCAATCCTGCGCTACTACGCTGGCCTGCGAGCAGAATGCAGAATTCAGAATTGTATTATACAAGTCAAGCGGGAAGCCAGTGATCATGAGACTCTGACAGTGACGCTGCAGGAAGACGAGCGATGACGCGCCCAGTCGTCCTCCCCCGAATCCGAATCCTGATTCGCAACGTCGGGCTCAACCTCACCGCACCCGAGCGGGATCCCGGGGCACTGGGATTGTGGCTGACCATCATCGCATCCATCCCGCTTCGATTCGCTTCGCCAGCTTCGCTTCTCTTCGGCCGCACTCCCCACCGCGCAGCGCAGCGCCCTGAGCGTCACAGCCATTCGCAGCCAACAGCTCCCCTCCAGGCATGGCGAGCCGTCTCTCGGCGTGGGATCTGACTCAGGCCTGACTGTGAGGTGTAAGCTGTTCTGTGTTTGCATTGCATTGCGACTGCTGGAGCGGGACGGCCGTGCGAATCTATTGCTCCCATCTCTCCCCTCGCAGTGAGGCTTTCTGATACTGTATCGATGAGAGGTCCCGGCCACGGAGGTCGTGCAGTACAGTGGAAGGTTAAGCTGCCTTCACTCAATACATACATTTAATTGCCTGGCTCTGGCTGGGCGCAGCTGCGGACGGCGACCTCGAACGCTGCAGTTGGCGCGGACGGCGACCTCGCAGCAGCAGCTGCCGCTATACATAAGGAGAAGGAAGGAGCAGCTATGTAGCTAGCTCGCAGCTGAAACGCGCGATGATCCTCGGAGTCAGGGCGTGGCCCTTATCCCTGGCTGGTTCCCTGCGCCCTGCTCCCTGGCGAACAAGCTCGGGCTGGGCGATCGATATTTCAAGCTCGCGGCAGGGACGGGGTTGAGTGGACCGAGGACAAGAGCGCGTTGCTATGTCATGATACGGGATACGGTACAGCGTTGAGCGACGACAAGGACAGCGACAGAGCGCGAGGGACGGAGGAGCGGAGGAGGAGGGGGCGGAAGGGGCGGCTGTACAGTGTGCGTGAGAATAGGACGGGGGGTTGTAGAGGAAGGACGAAACGGGGACGGGAATCAGGCATGCGGCATGGGCAAGAAGGCGACGTGATGCGACGATAGCAGGAGAGGCGAGTCGGCGAAGGAACAGTGGGGGAATTGGAGAGCCAGAGTCAGAGTCTATGGCGCCTGGCCGTAGACGTCCTCGCCGGCATGGCAGCCGCGCTGGGCATGGCGGCGCAGCGCGTCGGGGCGCGAGAACGGGCGGGCGCACTTGGGGCACGTCGGGCCCTCGGCGTCGTTGCGGAAGTGCACGCTCGCGCGGTGGCGCTTGAGGTCGTGCGGGCGCGAGAAGCCCGCCTGGCAGCGGTCGCACGCGAACGGCCGCGCGGCCGTCGGCGTGCCCGCCGTCGGCGACGACGGCGGCGACGACGACGAGGGGGTGGAGGTGGTGTAGTATTGTTGCTGCGGCGGCGTGGGCGAGGCGGCGTAGCGCATAGGCATGGGGGTCGGCTGCTGGGCGGGCATGTACTGCGCGTACGACACCGGCTGCTGCTGCTGCTGGACGTGCTGCTGGTGGACGGGCAGGGCGTAGCCGTACGCTAGCTGCTGCTGCTGCTGCTCGAGGAGCTGTTGCTGCTGCTGCTGGGCATAGGTCGCCGAGGCCGAGGGCCCGGTGAGCAGCTGCGAGAGCGACGGGAGCGACTGTTGCTGGGGCTGCTGGTAGTGTGCTGCGAGGACAAGGCAAGGCGGACTGTCAGTCAATCCGAGGACGGGGAGCGGGCGGGACTCACGGGCGTGCTGGTGGTGGAACGCGGGGACGGCGAGCGGGTGCTGGTGCTGGTGCTGCTGGTGCTGGTGCTGGGGGGCGAGGTAGGTGGAGAGCGGCGGCAGCGTCGGGCGCGGCTGAGCATGGGCGTCGTGCGGGGTCTGGTGCTGGTGCTGGTGCTGGTGCTGGGCGGCGGCGGCGTACGCGTCCGAGCGGTGGTGGTGGTACATCCTGGTCGTCCTCGTAGTACTAGTAGTGCTGGGGTGGCATCCTGCAGAGCAGCGAATTTAAGTCCTCGCGCGCCAGGCTCAATCTTGTTGGATTTGACGACGCAACGCGAAACACGCAAAAATAAGACAGCTGCTGCCCGTTTTCAATTTTTGCCCCCGTACGTCCTAGCGCGCAGCGGACCCCGGACACCCCCTGCCTGCTCTTTTGCCGCTGTGATGCTGAATTTCAGCAAGTTGAACGTCGACGGACAAGACACGCCAAACAACGCCACCCCGTCCGCCGACGCCGCCCGACCCGCCCGCGCCCTCGCCCCCCTCGACGGCCCCGGCCCCGGGCCAAGTAGGTAAGTAATGTATCACCGCGCTAGCGCTATCCCCCTCCGAGTCGCCGCTAGCCATGCGTCACGAGGTGTCTCCCTTCGAGTTGAAAAATTTCAGGCTCGGACTGACCTGAGCTATCGCGCAAATTGGGCCATGGACGTTCCGACGACAGCGACGATCGCAATCTCGCATTCCTCAGCGTCGAATCCGCGGGCGGTGCAACGGTGCGACCGATCCTCGCCCCCCGCAGATCCTCAGACTCTCCCGCGGTGCGTTCCTTAAGCTTGCTTCTGCTTCGAAAACCAAACCCTCATGATCAGGCTCCCTTCTCGGTCCACTGCTGCTTCTCGTCCACAGTCACAAGCTTTATTGACTTACGTACCGATACCTATCTGCACTGTTAACGTTTCGAAACCTCTTTCTCGGGCAGCCGGAAGAGGCAAGATTGGAGATTGGAGATTGGCCCCCCTCGGTCGTTTCATCGCAATTCGACACCATCCATGGCCAGGCACAGTGGAGCGTATATACAGCGCTGTGCGTTGTCGCGCGCGCCGGATGTCCACCCAGACTGGAGTGGATAGGCTGATGATTGCCGGACCCACCCCATGCATCCTCCCGCGCCCGCACCGAGTCCGGCGGTGGCTGAGAACGTGGGGGTGGCGCCCTTGCCTTGCAACGCCTATTCCGCCATCGCCATCCAGCGGGTCTGTCTAATCCTGCGCTCTACTCACTCGCTTTCGCTTTCGCTCTTCACCCGCCCATGGCCAGGACGAGACAGCCGCCCACTCTATGCTGCCAGGCTCGCACTGGCAGGCACCCGCTGCGTTTCTATGCCTCCCGCGACACGGGGAAGGCACACGCCCACGCTCGTGTAGGTATGACCAGGGGTTACATATGTTGACGTTTGTCCCACTGGCAGTCGATCCCGATCCGACGCGTCAAATGACTATTAGTATCAGTATTAGTATCACACCGAAAGTACAGTATACGCCTGCAGCTGTCCACGGCTCTTCCGAGGCGCTCGCCTCCTGAGTCCTGAGGCCTGAGCACGACTCGCACGCTCAGCTGGGTCCTGAACGTTCGGTCCAGTTCGCCGAAAATCCCATGACCACATTTGAGCCTACTCGGACGCGCACAAAGCGGGGTGTCTCGAGCTCCGTTCTCACTCACACGCGTCCAGCCGCGGGATTTGGCTTTATGTACGTGAGGAGGTGTACATAAAACAGTTTACAGATCCGCTCCGAGTCCCTCCGTCTCATACAATATGCGTTGACTGGCACAGCAAAGTCCCGACTCCCCGTCAAGCAGCCCTGCGAATCCCGCACAAGCCTCACTACGGTACGAATCCCGCACAAGGCACAAGCTTCACTGTTACAATAACGTTCGCCGAGCCGCACCGCCCTACCCTGCACCTCTAAGTACTTCCCCTTGCCTTTCCTGCCACTAATAATGCGAACGCGAGAGTGGGGGGGGGGGGGGTCAGGTCAAACACTGCTTCAAGTTCTCGTCGCGCCCCGAGTTCGGGAGAACGTGGGGGTGGCGCCCTGCCTTTGCATCCAGTGAGTGAGTGGGTGGAGTCTTGAGCTTGAGCTTGATCCCGCAGAGTCTCACCCTCTCGTCGCGCTTGCTCTTGCTCCTCACCCAGGACGAGACAGCCGCCCACTCTATGCTGTCAGGTTCATACGATAGGTTCGCACCCGCTGTGTTTCTATGCGACACGCGACACGGGGAAGGCACACGCCCACGCCCAGGTATGACCCGGGGTTACATATGCTGACGTTTGTCCCAGTCGATCCGACGCGTCAAATGAGTATTAGTATTACTTATACAGTACGCCTGTCCACTGCTCTTTCCAGGCGCTCGACTCCTGAGGCCTCAGTCCTGAGTACGACTCGCACGCCCGTGGTCGGCTGGGTCCTGAACTTTCGATTTCGGTTTTCGGTCGAGCTCGCTCGCCGAAAAATCCCATCGCCACATTCGACGAGTCGGACGCGCACAAAGTCCCAGAACGCGGCGTGTCCAGCCCCGGGATTTTGCTGCTTTATGTACGTGAGAAGTATACATAAAACAGTTTACAGATCCGCTCCGAGTCCCTCCCGTCACGGTCTACGGTCTCATATGCGTTGACTGGCACAGCAAAGTCCCGACTCGCCGTCAAGCAGCCCTGCGAATCCCGCACAAGCTTCGCTACGGTACGGCACAAGCTTCACTGTTACAGTAACGTTCGAGCCGCATCACCCTACCCTACCTCCCCTACTGGCCGGCGCTAATAGTGACGGTGGGAGCGGGGACGTCAAACGCTTGCTCGATATCGATGTCTATCCAAGCTGTCATGGGCATTATATCATGATCAGGCTCATATTCGCACAGTTGACAGCGCGACGTCCGATGCAATCTGACCGACCCCGTGTTTGAACGGCCGGGCCTCAACATCATCTCATCTCAGGACGCATTCAGGACTCAGGATCGCAGAGATATACTACGTGTTTGGTGTGCCACGGGCGAAGCGCGGCAATCGATAAACGAGCTTCGACGGCGGGATAGTGCAGGGACGGAGAGCGGGATACACACGTCGCAGTTTCAGGGACGGCAATTAAAGAATAATGATCTAGTAAAGTGCTACGTACCGTACCTACGTCCAAGATCGGGACGTCGCAGCGCCCGGTTTCCCAGGCGGCTTCACCCCTGAACGTGAACGCGGGCACCAGGCATGATGATTCTCACGATTCAATTACAGTATGCACGGACAGCCTGACGCTCGGGAGTCTCGGTGGCTCCGCCACCCGTGGCTGTACGACAATTTTGCCGGTGCGGGCGCGGGTGCGATTTTCAATCCCCTCCCACTCGTGATCATCAAAACGCGTACGGACTGTATGAAAGGCGTTACAATGGGACGAATGGGCTCAGGCCGCTGCACCGAGCCCGTTTGGAGGTTAATTAGATTGCTCGATGCGCGTTGTTGGCTGGGCGCCTGCTGCAGTTCCTCGGTTAGAACTCGAACTTCTTCTGCGATACAATGAGTGTGAATCTGATTGCCTGCTCCCACTGCCAGCGGGACGAGATCGACTGTTGAGAATCCCACAAGCGCTGCGGTATGTATCCGTATGCTTGTATTGTCTTATACTGAAACTGTACTCACCGCGAGGCCAGATCGATATAGAGAAGGTTAGTTAACGGATACGGTGAACAGCCTGTGTGTCGAGGCCCCCGCACTCCGAGTCCAGATGGGACACGCAGACTGCAATGTATCATCCTCAAACTGAAACTGATCCCTCCGGATAGTTGCTCGGCACCGATTCCGATGTGTACCACAGGCATTTATCACTGGCAGGAGCGTTGTTACTGCTTCGACATCTCGAGCTCAGTCTGGAGTGTCCTGGGTGGGAGTCGAGTCGCAGTCTCGCCGATGGCATATGTGCATACAGAGCTTGAGTCCGCGGAGTCAAAACACGCATACCAGAACACGCGCCAGCCTCGTTGCACCGCGCACCCCAACACACCCGGTCCTGCTCCTGGTCCCGCGAACCTTCTCTGGTCGGTCGTCCGCACCAGACCCATCCAGATCCCGCCTCGGACCTCGGTTCATGATCTGCCAGTGTTTGTTTTGTTATCGACCCGGCGGGACGGTAATCATCTCAGCCACACGACCGTAACAGACCCTGACAAGGACAAGTGCTTCCGGATCCGGGCCCTGCTGCAAACCCTTGACGCTTGATCATGAGGAGTGATTGGCGTCCTCACTCACCCCCACACGCGTTGGTAATGGTATGATCCCGCAATATATCAGTTCAATTTTCTATTTGCTGGCTCGTGAGAAACAGTCGTAATAGCTATGGGCACGGACGCAGTGCGTATGAGCGCGGCAGTAGTGAGGATTGTGATTGTTGCCAATGCGAGCTCGAGCGCCGCAGTGGACGCAGGCCGCGTTGCTTTTGCTTCGATGCGATGCGATGCGATGTAGATGCCCTCTGGAGTCTGCGCTGGCCCGGGAGTCGCGCGCGCGGCTCGTCTGCGCGCGAGCACAGCAAACGCGAAGATTCGCGGGAAGGCTTTGTGCGTGTTTGCGCGAGCACCAGGAACGGGGGGCCGGACGGAGCGCGGGGGGAATCCGCGCATCCGAGTCCGAGCCTGAGTCCGTGTCCGTGCCGCACGCTACTCCAGAGCATGGCTACCTCATTTCAGAACATGCACATCCACATCGCGTGCGCACAACTCGGCCGCCGTGGAATCGCGACGACATTGCTGCAGCTGCGATTGGCCACAGTGGTCGCTGAGTCGGATTCGGGAATCGGGACTGCATGTAGTGATCCCGCCCCTTCCTTCGTTCCGCCTTCCTAATGGGATTGTGGAGAATAAACCTTGACGGGGTACGCTGCGGGGTAGAAGGGGGCCTTGCGATTGGAAGCAGCCCAGGCCGGATTGCCTCGATGAAAGCCTGCGCGCGCAATCCATTCATCCATTGGGAGTCGGCGCCAGTGAGAACAGAGAAACAGATCCGATTCCTGCGATCCATCGCGCAGGGACTGGGCAGAGGGAGGAAATTCCTCCATGTTTGCAACTGGCAGGCAGGCGGGCAGGCGGGGAGGGCAGCTGTTCGTTCTCGTTCGAACCCGGGGCTGTGCCGAGTGCGGAAGGAAACGAGGATGGGGATGCACGGCGCCTCCTCGGCCTTCACATTAGGATTTGTTATAGCATAGCAAACTGCGCTCGAGCGCGGTCCTCGTGCCAGGCCAGGGGGATCCCAGCCCATCCATTCGCTGATGCCTCCAGATCGCGTTCATGTTCTGCCCGCCCGTGCCCCATGGTCGAAGGCGGCGGACAAGCGCAGAGGAGCGGGCGCAGACGCATCACCAGGTCACTCGTCACGGCCCCGTATCCAAAAGCTGGCGGCCGCTCCGTCGACGGCATCTGGATTCCTGGACGGGTGGATGGGATGAGAGCGATCGGATTTGGATTGGCCAGGCGGCAGCAGAGGAAGGCACCCGCGCGACAGAACAGCATAGAATAGGCGAGGTGCGATGTGTCCATGCGCACTCTTCTCGAGTGCCAGTGACCTCAGGCCTCTGCCATCGCAGCCGCAGCCGCAGGAGCATGTGGGTCCAGCGGCAGCACCACGCAGAGTTCTCCCGCAGCATTCGCATTCGCAATCTCTTGTCGGCGGAGAGCCCGAGTTGCCTGCCTGGCAATGTAACACGCCCCGATTCACGCCCATCCCGATTCTCTAGAGCGCATTGCATTGATTTGATAGGCGCTTTCCTTGCCTCGATAGGGCATGTGCAAGAGAACGCTCCCGCTTGCTCGGTTCGCAGACGCAATTAGCTGCGCGGACGGCTCAACACGTGAAGCGAATACGTCGCTGGAGAAGGGGACCGGGGGCATGTTGCGGGTCGCGCAGCCGCCCTCGCTCGCCGCCGCCGCCGACCGAGTTATTCCAGATATCTCGCGACAGGTGCGAAATACGCTAGCCTCATCAGAGCCATGCTGCCAGTTAACCGTCCTTCCTAGAATTGACCAGCGCGAGCGAGACCGGTGAGCACAGATTATGCGTGACGGCGGTCGTCCCTAGTTGTCGGGGTCCCTGATAATCCACAGGAACTGCAATACAAGCGCTGTGACAGCCCACACGAGATTGGAGGCTCGGCGACCGGACGGGAGGACGCTCAGCAATGCCGGCAGACCTGACGTACTGCAATTCTTGATTCATTGTGGCGTGCGTCATGCCAACGCGGACTGCGAGCCCGCCGTCCTGTGAGCTGAAGCGTTCCAGTGGCAACAGCTCCCACTGGCACTGGCGGCACTGGGGAATAAACATCATCATCTGGCATCTGCCAGTGTCACTCCGTGTGCATCTTTTGTCCGCAGAGTATATCAGCCCGGCATGACGTCGCACATTGCAGCATGCACCATCGACCCGACAGAAATCCAAACAGACTAGGAAGACTAGTCGCTATCCTGGCCGTCCATTTGTCATCGCAGGTAACATTCCATTTAGGAACGCGCTCTAGATGTCGGCCTCACGTGCCCTTGTCGTAGATATGCGAGGGGCGACGCGGCCGCCGGTCCAGACGCGCACCAGTGGGACATTCGAGCGTCGGACAATCCCAGGACATAGGATACCCCGGGCGCAAGACGGAAGTCCGGGCGGTGGCGTCGAACAGCATCCAGCGCCTCGTCGCCTGCCAGCGGCATTCTGTTTGAATCAATGTTGTTCTGTACGTACTGCGCGTATATAGTCCCAATGATACGACTGATGCTCCTTTCCTGTCCTGGAGGAACAGACGAATAGGAGATGGATCCAGCATCATACGCAAACTTCAAGCCAGACCCCCAGACGTCTAGTGCGCGCCAGTCTCGAGATCACCAACAAACCGAGCAAGCAAAGCCTCGAAGTCAGGTGTTCATACAGGCCATATGCATGATCAGGTAAGACGAGATAGGTCTCGGAGGAATGCAAAAAGCGCGTGGCTGACGAAACGCCAGGATTCGCAGAAGACAGAAGCCATTGCCAGATTGGTTGCCGCGCGGGGCCAGCGCCAGCTCCAGTGCCAGCACCACTCATGACGGATATTACAGTGGAGGTGCAAGACGAAGCAGTAGGCCAGCTAGCTCCCACGCCCTGAACCAGCGTCCAGGCCAGTCTGCGAGAAACAACGGCACGCACGCAGGACCCCAATTATCTGGCGCGCGCCTCGGGCTGGGCGGGCAGACGCTGGCCGAGGTAAATCGGTACGGCGAATGATCAGGGGCAGCGTGCAGCGTGCAGCAGGAGTGCCAGAGGGCCGCGGCGGTGCTTGAAAACCGTTTGGGGCTCTCGTCGCCCGCCGCTGCTCGGCCCGTCATACAGTACAGCAGACCAAGGACAGGCGCTGCTGTTTCACGGGCCGCGATCGACTCGTATCAGTATCAAAAATCCTGAAGCCAGAACGGATGCGCGCTCGCACTAGTACGTACCCTCGCAGCAATGACCCTCCGGAGCTCCGAGAGTCTGTATTGAAGTCATATTGCTACTAATAGTTCTCCAGGCCAGGGTTCAAGAGGACCTATTTGCCGCCAACGTTCACGCGGCATGCCCAGATGCGACAGATTGCATAGCGCCGACTACTCCTCAATGTGAGCATCATGAGAGTTGACTTGTTGACCGACCTCCGTTCCCAAGTCATCAATTCTCCGGGATGGACATGACTTCACGGCGAAAGCTTGAAACCCGTCGGTTGGCGCGCAATATACCCTTTTCCTAGTCAAAACAGCCAGGGCCGAGGAAGGTGTTAGTGTCGTTCATAGACATGATGTTCAGCTGACACCTCGTTTGGTGACGGAGCGAGTGTCATGGGGGTACCTCTGTACACAACGGAGGTACAGTTGCAACAAATGAGCTTTTCTCAGCGTCTCGTTCCCGGGTCCTCCCCGTGCAATTAGATATCCTGTCTTGTCGATGAAGTGAAAGCCTGTTTGGTTTCACTTTTGACGCCCGAGCAACCCTTTCCCGCTCTCAGCAACGGCCAATAGTCACAGCACCACGGCCAACAGCCAGGCTAACTGTGATGAAGCCAAGTTGTTTGGCATGCGAGTGAGATGAAATTACCGCCCTCTTCACAACTCGGAGATAGCAGCAAATGGGCTGCTTCGAATTCGGTGACCGTGCAGTCTCCGGGTCCTCCATGTCCAACGTCCCTACCCCCGACCAGTGACATGGCATGAGCATGCTTGTTTGACAGAGACATTCTATTGCAATATACCCTTGCCCCCAAACAACCCTCGGCCTCAAGCCTCAGGGCGAATTGACAGGCCTTCGTCGCGCAAATTCATAGGTGTTAACCACTCGCTGCACCACTTGCAGTCAGGCTGAAGAATCCAGGGCTCAGCAATGGTCTCAACCCTCAGAACTCAGGGAGAATTCCCAGGCTTTCATCCGACACCATCGGCATCAGCACTAGCACTCGCAGGCTCAGCACAACTTGTCATGCAATGAGTGTGAAGACTCAAGACAACACAAAGTAGTTTGGTGACGCAGCGATGACAAACGAGTGGAATTATCGACGCCTGTGCGCGACTAGTAGGTAGGTACGTGGCATCGAGCCGGTGTGGGGTGCACACCGCTGCGCTTTCAGTTTCCCTGGGAGCTCTACAATAAAAGAAATAAAGAAATCAATCGATGGAACAACCGAGTCCTTGGTGAACGACGAGTCCGACGAGAGGGAGAGTCCACAGCGAGCGAGCAGAGCGAGCTCAAGTCATGAATGAGGGCGGATTCAGCGGAGGTACCGCGGAATCAGCGGGCGGGCCACTGAATTAGTAGCCGCGGTACGACTGCGGCGGCGAGGGCTGCCGTTGCAGGTTATGGTACTGCCCCTGCTGCTGCTGTGGTTGTTGGTATTGCTGTTGTGGTTGCTGTTGGTAATACTGGTCCTGCGGCGAGTACGCCTGGGCCATGGGCGGCTGCGCGTTCGCGTACTGGTCGTAGTCGCGCGGCTGCTGCGGGGGCAGGTTGACGTCGCTCTGCGTCGGGAAGGTCTGCTTCATGGGCGTGGCAAGGCTCGCCGACGAGCCATAAACGGTCTTCTCCGCGCTCCCGCGCGCCGCATAGCCCGCGCCGAGGCCGACGCCGATGGGCGCGCCGGCCATCGAGCCCGCGGCGGGCGTCGCGGCCTTGCGCCGGCGGCAGCACCAGATGGTCGTGCCGAGCGCGATGAGCGCGACGACGGCCACGGCGGCGATGATGGCGTACTTGACGGTATTGGTCATGACCGTCTTGCCGCCCGCACCACCATCCGTGCTGTCCTCGGACGAGCCGAACTTGGAGTTCTCCGACTTGGGCGGGAGCGCGACGAGCGCGAGCGTCGGCTGCGCGGCGATCTGGCCGTTGCCGACTTGGACGTGCGTCCCGACGCTCGGCACGCCGTCGACGACGACGTACAGCACCGCGGGGCCGGGCGTGAGCAGGTTCGGGTTCGGCGGCGGCTGCGAGACGTGCAGCGTGATCGTGCCGTCGTCCGCGACGGAGTACGTGCTCTCGAGCTGCATGTAGCGCTGGCCCATGTTCATGCCGTGCGTCGTGAAGCCCGAGCGCAGCAGCGCCACCTTCGTCTTCGCCGCCGCCGCGTTCGGGTTGTCGTACTTGTTCGCGAGGGTGAGGTTGAAGTACGGCCCGCCGTAGGTCAGCGGCGTCGTCGGGATGCCCTGCGGCTCCGGGCGCGGCTTGCCGAAGTAGAGCGGGTAGAAGTACTCGGCGTCGTACGTCGTCGGGTACGGCACGTTCTCCACGCGGTCGGCCGAGGGGTTCGAGCCGGCGACGATGACCGAGCCGTCTACAAGTCTTCATCAGCATCTTGATGACACAATGAGACAGAGGGCAAACGCACCAGGGAGCAGGATAGCGCTGGAGTGGTACAGGCGCGGGATCTTGCTCTCACCGAGGCCGGCGTCGGACCAGCGCTGGCCCTTGGGCTTGGACGGGTCGTAGATGGCGGGCTTGAGGACCTCCTCCGCAGCGAGCGACATGCCGAAGGGCAGGTCGGCGGTGTTGGGGATAGCAGGCGTGTCGGTGGTGTATCCGGCGGTGCCGTTGCGCGCGCCGTTGATCATGAGCAGCGTGCCGTCGGGCAGGATGATGAACTGGCCCATGGTGCGCGGGTCGATCATGTCGTCGTCCTGCTCGTAGGCGACCGCGCCGCCGTCCTCGCGCTCGGGCGTCAGGCGCTGGCAGTCGGCCGACGCGCGGCGCTCCCACGAGTTGACGTGCGGCGAGTGGTAGTCGCCCCACTCCTCGTCGGAGAACGCGTTCGTGCCGCCGCAGAAGAGGATGGTCGGCGTGTAGTTGTTCTCGGGCGTCAGCGGGAGCATGGCCACGCCGGCGGAGGCGGGGTACACGCGCACGACGCCGTTGGGCATGTCGGGCAGCGGCTCCTCCTTCATCGTCTCGGGGTCGAGCAGGACTGTCGAGTGACAAGGATGAGCACGGAGATAAAGAAGAGAGAAAACGGGGATAAACTCACTGGTGGAGACGTTGGCCTGGAGGAGCATCTTGCCGGACTTGGTGAGGAAGGCGTGGGCGTAGGTGTTGAGGCCGCCGGCGTTGATGAGGAAGTCGGACTGGACGGGCTCGCCGCGGGACGGGTAGAACTCGATGGTGTTCTCCGCCTGACGGTGCTGGGTGACGGGGTCGTCGTGCAGGCGGAAGCGGTTGATATAGCCGCCGTAGATCATGCCGCCAATGAGCATGATGCTGCCGTCGCCGAGCGCCTCGGCCGTCGCGTACCAGCGGTCGCGCTGCATCGCCAGCTTGCTCACGTCGTCGTACCACTGGCAGTCGTCGGTGAAGCCGGCGACGGAGCCCGTGCACGGCTTGATGAGCCGGATGCTCTTGCGGCCGTCCAGGTCGGTGTAGACGGGCGCGGGGCCCGCATCGTCCCAGTCCTTGACGGCGGTGACGCTCGTGTCCGGCGTCACCGCCTTGTTGCCGCCGAACGTCGCCCAGGAGCTGTTGGGCAGGTGGAAGCCCGCCGCGCAGAACGAGTTGGAGATGAGGTCGATCACCTCGCCCTTCTTGTCCGCAATGTCCCTGCGTGACACCTGTCAGCCCGCCGGCGCCAAAAAGAAAAATCACTGAACGCACCAGACGACACCCCAGGCCGGGTGCCCATTGATCGTTGCAGGATTATTTTCCGACTTGTCTGTTGGGCGGAGCCGAACAGCCTCAGTTGCAACGCTAGACTGGGGTGCAAAGGCACGGACCTAGGATATAAACCTTCTCGTCGTTACCGAGGAACATCTAGTAGTGGGGTTAGCGCGCTCCACGTCTCCTGACTCGTCGCGAGTGCACGAACCATCTGCAGCGCGTGATGAGCAACCCAGCAGTCATGTAGCAAGAGGAGGGACGCACCATAGCAGAAACGAGGGTGCTCCCCACGTTCTCAAAGGAGCCGGGCGTCTGCGCCGAGACGCGCGAGGCGAGCAAAAAAACATTCAGAGCGGAAAGAAAAACATTCTTGGTAGTGGTGGTAGGCCGTTGTGTGCGGGCCATCGTAGTGTGTGTGGGGGGCCTGACGAGGCGAGTGGGGATGGGGGAGTTGGGCGTCGCGGGGGACGAGGGGGAGAGGAGGATGGCAAGGGGGAGGAGAGAGAGCGTGGGTTGCCTGGCAGCTGGGCGGAGGCGGTGATGATAAACGAGCGGGCTGATGGGCTGGGTGGCCGGCAGGTCGGAGCACCGTGCTGCGTCCTCGGCCGCTTTTTGTACCGTCGCGCGTTCTCTGAACACAAGCGAGTTGCTTCCGTTGTCGTAATCACACCGCCCGCCTGCCCCCGCGCCTAATTTAGGCCCGACCTGGCATGCAAGGTTCGACGTTCGAGCCGTTGCCGTCTCTGGCTGGCCCCGTTACGCGCCGCTTAGCGTGCTCGTCGTCGAACGCGACCTCGAACGAACAATCGGCACGCGCTTCCGAGGGGACGGCCAGACCGTGCGCCCAGCCACAGCCACAGCCGAGCGATTAGATGGCTGATCCGGGATCGACAATGCGCAGCTGCCTGTGCCCTGTCAGCATCCTCCGCCCACAAAACTGAGTCTGAGAGTGAACTTCGACAACGAAATGTCGCATTTCCTCTAAGCAGAGCAGCGCTGGAGGTTGCGTAATATGCGAAGCTTCTACGGGCAACACGGAAATTCGGAGAGGACACGCCGCTAGTCCGCGGAGGTCGAGAGCGCGCGGTCTGGAACTTGCTCGCGGCTGCCATCTGAATCGAGTCGCAGAGAAGTGATGCAGTCTTGCGTTTCACCCGTGCGGTCTCGCCGTCCCCGCCTTCGGTGATAGGCTCCAGACATCGCTTGCAGCGGTCTCCGGGCCAATTGTGCATATAGTGGTGCGACTCAGGCTAAATACGAATACCTACGTACAGCAGAGGGTGGCTATGGATGCTCTGCCAGGATCTTCAGCTGAGCGCTCCCATCGTATAAATACTTAAAATACAACTCACTTAAGCTGAGACGGACTGATCCCCGATCGCGAACGGTCGCTGCCGTCTCAGCGAAACTGATTTTTTGACGCTGCGAGTCGCAGAAGCAAATTTTTTGAGTCTTCACTGGTAAATAGGAGATTTCGTCAGCTGCCCTCGCGCAACGGGAAAGAAGACGCAGAAGCCGCACCTGACGGCACTGCAGATAATCAGCATGTGCGGCCGGACACAGTGTCCTTCCTCCGGGCGGCCATTGCTGACCAGGTGGGACAATTCGGAGAGACCAGCCTGAGTGTCGATTGCGCACCCGGGCTGTCACTGAGCTCCGCGCCGGTGGGCTGTATGCTACGTTCCGCGCAGAGCTTTCCTTCCCAGTTCGCGACAGCGCGCCCACAGTGCTCGACGAACGTTAACGAGTGAGACCAGCGAGCGAGGCCGCCGTGATGTCAATAACTCAGTATTAGCAGTGACCAGCCAGCCTCAGCGCTGCTACGACCGTCGACCGCCTCTGCGCGCAGAGTCCTCGGACTCACATGAGGCCATCTTCACTGTTTCCAGCGACGGCAGCTCATGCCTCATGCCTCATGAGCTATGTGGGGCACGCATTTTGCGGCAACGGAGCGGAAGGTCGCGTCCTCAGACAACGTCGTGGATATCGATGCGAGGGAGAGCGACGAGGCAAAGGACTGTCTGCACATATGAGCGTTGCTTAAGACGCCTCAGCCTCAGCCTGTGTAGAGGCGGCGGCGGCGTGCCACTGTGCCACGGACAGGTCTCAGTATCAGTCTGAACCCGGTGCACGAGCAACCGGCGTCGATGGTACGCGTGCCACCGAGCTCTCAGCACGTTTTTATGCTCATCGACTCCAAGGCTGAGGACTTGAGATCATGGACGAGACGCGCACTGACAGGAGAATCTCCTTTCTGCGCACAGACTGACGGACGATTCTATTGAGAAACCCCCTTTCCACGGAGAAACCGGTTTCTATCACGGTGATAGGGCAAGTTGATCCGGATCCAGTCGGCCAGATCCACAATGATATTCTTTCAAAGTACAATATCAACCAGTCCGAGTAGCCCAAATCAACATTGGGATGATAGTCTCGCTGTATCAAGTGGCACCATGCGGTTCATTTGGAGGCGGCGGCGTTCTCACCGTTGCAACTGTATTGCCGTGCATCCAGGCGGTTTGGTTGCATGGGTATTCCTTGTATGACACGACCAAAGACGGCAGCTAGAGCGTTAGGTAGAGTGCTTCCGCAAACATGTGCGGGAGGAGGCTGAGGTAAGTCATAAGCGGGACGGTAGTCCACCTACCGTGACCTTTGCGGACAGGCCATGTGTGCTCAAAGAGTTCAAACTGCGTGATCCTTGCGCACAGCACATCAACTCAATTTATGTGTAAGAGGCAGGGTGGCAGTCTGGTCAAAAATAACGCAGAGGATTGAGAAATGCGATATTTGTGATGGTCACCGAAGCTGCGCCGAGTCGCTGGAGCGGCTGATCGCATTGGTCTCACGGATCAGCGTCCTTATCTGCGCAGAAACCCCAGAAACGGGGGTTTCTCAATAGAATTTTCCCAGACTGACTCGGTGTCAGAGGTCTCACTGGCACCTTCAGCGCACGGACTCGGACTCGGACTCGGATGCCTAATCTCGTCCGGCCAGGGGCCAGTCCAGTACGAACCCGTACATGTCACATATGGATCTCTCGGGCGTCAACTTGAAGTCAGCTGAGCTGTTACCGTACCTGGCAGCTTACCGTGCTACTGTATACACTGGGAGGAGATGGCTGAATCGGATTTACATGCAACCCCGCGAACTGGCCTAGGGGCATACGACTTGAATGAGAGTGGCCATGGATGGGATGACATGTTTGCCCGGGGCCCGCACTGGCAGTGAGTCAGATCTCACGTTTGCAGTTTACTGCCAGAGACAGCCACCGGCAATGCAATACACCCTGACGATGCCAGCCCTGAGTGCGGGCGTGAAACCCCTGTTTTTTCTGCGTCAGAAAGTCTAAATCACGCCAGGGCGCATGTGCATGTGTCATGGGCGACCGCAGCCCTGGGAGGTCCCGCGTGCGCTTTACCGCGGACGTCACACGACGAGTTGCAGGAAATCTGCGTATCAGTCGATTCAGTTCGTTCGTAGCCGGCACAGAAAGGCGGGCGACGTGATTCAGGATATCGATGCGTACAGCCCGAGCGCACTTCATGCCACACGTCGCCGGGACCTGGAGCTGGACGTCTCAAGTCTGCGGCACCTTCACCTCCCGCGTGTGACTGTGAAACGCTCTCTATGTCGCACTCTATCCTTTCCAGGTTCCGAGCGCGCGCCAGCGCGCGGAGGGGAACGTATTATGGCGATCTCCGCGGAAGTCTCCGCACACCCGCCCGCGGTCGCAATTTGAATGTGTTCTGGAGTATGGAACTTCTTGACACGGACACGGAGACTGCACCCGTCCCGAGGAGAATCGCTGTCACCGTGGCTGGGCGATGACGCGGTGGCGGCGGTGGGGAATGTGGCTGCGAATTGCGATGCCAATGCAATCTTGCCCGCCGTCGCGACGGCGCCACCATGTGAATTACTGAGATTTGAGTGAGGTGTGAGGTGAGAGTTGAGCAGGCAGACTTGCGGAGGAGACGCGCGAGCGGGGGGAGAGGCATGGTGGTGGGCTGCGAAGGAACGGACCGTGACCTAACCCGGGGTTCTGCGTGAAGCCCCTTTGGAGCCTGTTGTCAGCGGTGCTGCAAGTCTAGACCTGGCGCATACTGTACTGTCTTGAAGAATCATACGGGTTGACAGGGTCTTCTCCAACCCGTCTGAGTAAGTGTTTCCGTCAGTGCGAAACACTGTCAACTGGCAGTCAATTGGCCGTGGGAACAACGGGACTCGCGTAGGAGGACGAACGGACGAATCTACCGCTACGCCCCGAAGCCGCATAGTATGCCAGTGGATTGAAACTAAAGCGGTCGCGCGTGAACTGTGCTGAATCATGGTGGGCTTTGTTACCAATGGATTCCCCGGTTCGTGACTGCATACAGTCCAGTCTCCAGTCTTACTCCTTGCTTGGCAAGACACCCGCAATTGGGGACGGTGACGGGGACGCCCGCAACGTGACGGCGCGTTGACATCGACCAGGATGGCCGACGCACGCGAGCTGAAAGTCATCAAAACGGCGGCCTGCGTAACGTCGCAGCGCTCGCGCGCACGGCTTTCTCGACCGGGACGACGCCGCGCCCTTTGCAAGCTACCGTGTAATGTGCGTCAAAGAGAGCGCAGGCTTGACACGGGAGTATGTCCCTGGGTAGTTGTGTTGTCTTTAAGCAGAGGCGACCGCCAGCTGCATAGCGAGTTGACGATTCTAAAGGGGAGACGCCAGGTCCATTGCGGAAATGCCAGTTTCGAGCACTGATGATTTTGTGCAGGCTTGTGCCAAGTCGGACGTCCAGACGTCCTGGCCAGTAAGAATCATTGCCACTGCCATCGAGGAGGATCGTCGTCCTTGTGCCTTGTGGCACGTGACCGTGTATTTTTTACGTTGTCGTCGTTCGGAACCGCCGCAGGCAGAAAGAGAATACACCGCAGTTGAAGAGGGGCGGCGTGAAGCACGTGCGTGAGGTGAACGAGCAGAGCGAGCTACTTTAGTTGGTCAAAGGGCAGAGGCTGGGCGCTTGTGAAAAATCAAGTTCTTCCTTCTCTTGGTCAGTCGGCCGCTGATCGTGCTTCGCGATCCCGGCCCTTCATCCTCGTTGCTCTGCACGGCGACTGGCTCCTGCTCGCCGTTGACAACTGACAACTGACAGATGTTCGTCCGGCGTCAATTGTACTGTGCGGTCGCTAACACGCTTGGTTTGAAGGCCGGACCGCAGCTCGCTCTCGACGGACGAGCTGGACAGCGTGACGCCGCCGGTGCGCTCGCAATCGCCCGCCTCGCTGCGCAGACACATCTCCTCCGCCACCGTCGACTCCGTATCCAACTCCATGCACGGCAGCGGCACGTGGCGCGGCCCGCTCGCGACGCCCAGCTCGCCCGGATGGCGCCGCCAGCGCCTGCTTGGCGTCGGCCAACATCAGAGCGAGGGCGGCGGGGACGGCCGCCCGTTGATAGCCCAGGTGCGCCCAGCGTCCGAGTGGGTAGCTGGCTGATCATTGGTTGCGGGTTGGCAGGAGAACAGCACCGACTCGGGCCACTTTGCCAGCTACGGCTCCGTGCGCCCCGCCGCCCCGCTGCGTCAGGAGAGCAGGCAGAGCACGGCCGGGCTCATGTCCATGTCTTTTGCCGGTGCGTTTCATCTTTCAACCATTACCCATAATCCTAGGATACTTACTCAGTGTCAGGCCTGACCGACACCCTGCGCAACAGACGGCGCAACGCCGCCACAGGCACCCGTCTCTCGCGCCCGGCCTCCTTCTGGTCTCTACATCTCGGCACGGGCGGGCGGCCCCTCACAGCCTACGACGTCCCCATTGGGCACGCTGAGGGCGAAGAGGAGGGCGTGCAAGAAGAGGACGAGACCGGCGCCCGGGCGAACGGCATACGGGTGTGGTACAGCAGCTTCACGAGCATCGACTGGCTGCACGACGCCATCAAGGACTCCGCGCGCCTCCTCCGCCTGCGCCGCCGCCGCTCGTCGCGCGGCAAGGCGCGCGCGTGGGCGGATCGCAGTATTGGATGGATTATTGTCACCCTCGTCGGCATCTTGACGGCCCTTGTCGCGTTTTGCATCGTCAAGAGCGAGCAGCTGTTGTTTGACTTCAAGGTATGTTCGATTGAGCAGCAGTTGTGAAGTTGAGGAGCTGATGAAGTGTGCAGGAGGGACATTGCGCGAACGGATGGTGGAAGGCGAAGCGCTTCTGCTGCCCCGCAACCATCGAGCTCGACTTTGTGAGTAGATGACGTACGCACACTCTGCGGATACTGAGCAATGCGAACAGAACGTGACGTCCGGCGGCGGCGAGCACTGCGCGCAATGGAAGAGCTGGGCGCAGACCTTCGACGTGGACGACCGCCCGGGCCGCGTCGCAGGCTGGATGGTCGACTATGTGGCCTACATCGTTATCGCGGTGCGTGTCTTTCAAGTTCTCGCTCGCGGGCCATTCCCTGCATCCATGCTATCTCCTCCATTCCTACCATCCTGCTACACTGCCTTCACCTGCTGTTCCGCTTCCCCGAGCAAGGGGGAAACGCTCCTCCCACCCTGCAACATTCGCCTGCTACCGTGCTTTTGCTCTGCCGGGCTTGCTACCCATTCGTCATGCGACACGTCGCTCATCCTTCCCTTTCGCCCTTTCTTGTGCGCACGACGAACTATGTCGCCCGTTGCGGAATGAGCACGCATGGATCCCTCATGCCCTACTCAATCTACTCAATGAATGCGGGCGATGGTGCACTCCACGGCGCCTCTCAATTCCTTCGTTCTGCGCAATCTTGTTTTCTGCGCGTGCGCGACCAGGGCGTTCGCACGACGATCGCAATGGTGCTGTGCTGCGCAGGCTGGGATGCTCCCAGCGGGAGGCACAATGCTCGTACCGCGGCGCACTGGGTCGCGGTCGCTTTAAATGCTACGCCGTAGCGCTGCGACACTCCTTGGCTGACGCATCCTTTGCGCATGTCCTGCCTTCCCTCTTGCCATTGTTTCGAACCCCCCAAAACCCATCCATGTTCACTTCTTTGTTTTTTTTGTGTTGGGCGCCCGACACCTGTCGCTGCCAGTGATCGCGCATACCCAGAGCGCTCCCAACTTCATTTATCGGCGCGCTGCGCGATATATCGCGCTGGCCTGTCCGCGCCTGTTGCAAGCGCGCCCTTGTTTCCTTCTTGTAGTGCCCGCACTGCCTTTTTTTTGTTTGCTGTCGCGCCTGTCTGCCTTTTCCTATTGCGACTATGCTCGCTGTCTAGTGCGCCCTGAAGTCTGCAATGTTGCACCCTGCCGGCGGGAACCCTGGGAGTGACGGTCAACGATCGAGATGACGAGCGTCCGTCGCCGCGGCGGAGCGATGCTCTTCGCGTCCCGTTTCATTACGCCTGCTCGGAGTGAGGCACTCTCAAGCCGATATTCAGGACGTCCTGACGGCTCCCTTCGCCATGTCGAGTCTACCGTTGCCGCGTCCGCGTCCTCGACCCTTGTTTCATTCATCACTCCGTCCTCCGTCGCGTCCGCAGAGACAGAGCAAGTCGTCCTATCCCGTAACGCGCATTTCCGCCTGCCCCGCATTCCGTGCTCCCTGGGCTAAACACCACCTCCCTGACCGGCCACCGCGATCCCCGCCAAACCGCCCCATCCGCCGTCCTCCTGTGTGTGTCCGGGGTCCCCGCTGCAACCTGCGGGATTGTTTGCGCGGAGGGAAGGCAGGCGAGATTGGCGTTGTGTGTGTGCGAGTCTGCGCGTCGGCCGGAATCCAGCGAACGGGCGCGCGCGCGCGTTCTTGATATTCCGATATGCGGCGCTCTTCTCTTCCCCGATGCCTGTGCCGTCTCCACGGCGCAGCTTGCTGGGGCTTCTCCGCGTGCTGTTCCGGCAACGGCTCGCCACAGTTCGTCTTCGTCTTCGTCTGGAATTCCTCCCAGGCACGCTAATCACTGCGGGCCCCGTGCCCGCTCGAGTTTATTTCGTTTCTTGGCTCATTCTCGTTTTCGCACGTTCATATCGCGTTGAATTCTCGCCACTTTTATTCCGCGCGTGCGCGCTTGCGTTCTTGCAAATTTCATTAGTCGCGCGGCTCGCGCATCCCCGCGCCGCCGTTTAATGATATGGACCTTCTGCATCTGCATTTCTTTGTACTTCTTTTCGGCCAGCTCGCTCGTTCCGTTCCGTTCATTATTGTCGAATTCGCCATTTTGCCGTTGCTGTTTTTTTCTTCTTCTTTTTTGTTCAATCTGGTGTACGTTCCACCTCACCCGCATCCCGCATCCCCCGCAGTTTCATTCGCCTGCGCGTCAGTTTTCACTGTGCCGGTTGTTTCCCCGTGCGTGGCGCGCGCTGTTTCTCCGAGAGCGTGACAGAAGAGGCCCGCCTATCCCGTCGCAGCTGCTCTGTGCCCTGCGGATCGTCGGCATGCACGCACGATCTGGGACGCGGCCCCTGTGATTCCCTCGGCGTCCATGCGCGCCGGCGTGTGGGTACACGGTGCACTTGTATTATGCGATTCGCGCGTACGTGCACGCCGCTCGATAAGGACGATGGATGTGGTTCCCTTCGTGTTCCGGTGCCCATCCCATCCCACGCCCTGGCTTCTCGCCTTTCGCCTCTCTCTACCTCGTTCCATGGTCCGCACTCACTGCTTCTGGTGTTATTCTTGGACTCCTGCAGCGCATTGCACCCTCCGCCTCTTGCTCCCCACCGGATACTACGCAGACAGACATCATCTGGACCCGCCATGGGGGATGACCAACGCTGACTCCCCACCCCCGCCATTCCTCTCTTCCTCAGCGTGTTTGTCTTCCTTGCTCGTTCAGCATCCCGCCCGCGAGCGCGAGAATGTGCAATCCGAATGTTGGTTCGCTGATACGCCCCATGAATGAATGTGTAGCTCGCGCTGGCGACGACGTCCTCGGTGCTCACGCTGCGCCTGACGGCGAGCAACACGTTCTCGAGCAACAAGGAGTCCGGCTTGCTCGCGCCTGCCGCCGTGGACGACAAGCCGAGCAGCGCGCCGCCGCGCAAGGTGATGTACTTTGCGGGCGGGAGCGGTATCCCGGAGATCAAGACTATCTTGTCTGGTGCGTTTGGTCTTTTGTTGAGGTTCCTTACGATACACATGTTGATGGTGGGCGGCGCGCAGGCTTTGTGATCCATGGATATTTGGGCGGGCGCACGCTGTTCACCAAGGCCGTCGGACTGACGCTCAGCGTTGCCAGCGGGCTGTCGCTCGGCAAGGAGGGCCCGTTCGTCCATATTGCCAGCTGTGTGGGCAATATCGTCAGCCGGTTCTTTGCCAAGTACGAGACGAACGAAGGTGCGCGCGCTGGAGTCCGGAGTTGGAAGGGAAGACTTATTGACACTGCGCCTCCCTAATAGCTAAGCGCAGGGAGATTCTGAGTGCGGCGTGCGCAGCTGGCGTCGCAGTGGCCTTTGGCGCGCCCGTCGGTGGCGTGCTGTTCAGTCTGGAGGAGGTGTCGTACTTCTTCCCGCCCAAGGTGAGCGGTTTTGAGTACCAAACGAGAGGTGACTTTGCTGAATCTGTGTGCGCCGCGCTAGGTTATGTGGCGCAGTTTCTTCTGCGCGATGATCGCTGCGGGCACGCTCAAGTTCCTCAACCCCTTCGGCACGGGCAAGCTGGTGCTCTTCCAGGTCACTTACGACAAGGTGTGCCGGTGGACTTGACCCACGGAAACTGTTGAATGTGGGCTGATAATTTGTGGGATAGGACTGGCACGCGTGGGAGCTCATCCCGTTCCTTGCGCTTGGTGTCATCGGCGGCGTGTACGGCGCGTACTTCTCCAAACTCAACTACCGCTGGAGCCGCGACGTGCGCAACGCGACCTGGTTGAAGACGCACCCCGTCGCTGAGGTCGTGCTGGTCACACTCGCGACGACGCTGCTCAGCTTCCTGAACCCGTTCACGCGCCTGGGCGGGACGGAGCTCGTGTACAACCTGTTCTCGGAATGCCACACTGGTGAATCGCACGTCGGGCTCTGCGTGCCTGCTGGGGATTTTGCAGGCGTACGCACCATACCTTCTTGACTCTTTTTCTGAGCTCAATATGTCTTGTAGGCGCGGCATGTCATGCGGAGCATTGGCGTCGCGCTGCTCGTCAAGGGCGTGATGACCATCGTGACGTTTGGCATCAAGCTCCCTGCGGGTATTTTCATTCCGACGCTTGGCGTCGGCGCGTGCTGTGGACGCATCCTCGGGCTGGCCGTCCAGGCACTGCAGTGGCATGTTGGCGTCAAGGATGAAGTCATTCCCGGCGTGTATGCCATGGTTGGCGCTGCTGCTGCGCTCAGCGGCGTAACGGTGTGCATCTCTGTTGGTTTCTTGTTGATGCATGTGGCTAATTGTAGCCGTATAGAGGACGACGGTGTCGCTCGCGGTCATCATGTTTGAGCTCACAGACACGCTCACCTATGTCATACCCGTCATGCTTTCTGTGCTCGTCGCCAAGACCGTTGCGGATGCGCTTGAGCCTAAGGGTATCTATGATCTTGTCATCCAGTACGCTTTTTCAGTTCTTGCTCACGTCCTTACTGAGCAAGTTTCAGGCTGAACCAGCTTCCGTATCTTGATGCTAAACACCAGTACTTGTGGGGAGCAATGAGCGTCGCAGACGTTGTGCGTCCAGTAATGTTCCTCCGCCGTTCACTACGTGGCTGACCCACGCGCGTAGACCGAGCGCCATGTCGCCACCATTAGGCTGGACGAGGCCAACACTGTGAAGCACCTGATCGACAAGCTGCAGGCGCTTGTCTCGCATGGCGACAACGACAGCGGGTTCCCAATCGTACGCAAGGATGGGTACGGCCATCGCATGGTCGGCTATATCGGCGTCAACGAGCTCGAACACGCTCTCTGTATGATGCTCCCTCCCGCCCTTTCTTTTCATCTGATGAGTTGTGCGTAGCCATCGTGGCCGACCAGCCGGACGCGATATGCCACTTCAGTCGGGACGCCAGCGCGCGTCGCGACGATGCTTACTCCGTCTCGTCGCTCTCGACGACTGGCGCCGGCGCCGGCGGCGGGAAGAACGACCCGTTCGACTTCAGCGTGTACATGGACCAGGCTCCGCTTACCGTGCAGACGCACTCGCCGCTCGAGCTCGTGCAGCAGTTGTTTGTCAAGCTCGGCGCGCGCTACCTGGTCGTCGTGGATGCCGATGGTTACTGTGCGTCAGCTTAGCCTCTGGTTTCGCATTTGCTTATGTTGTCGTAGATGAGGGCGTGCTAGACAAGAAGGCGTGGCTGGCGTTCTTGACTGAAATCGAGGGCCAACATTGAACACCGAACACCGAACACCGAACATGTGGACACTGACGAAGTGCAGCGCTAATGCGCTGGTGGACTCGTTTCTTCTCACTCTGTTTTGCGACACTTACTCAGCCAATGCTCGGCAGGATATCTTTCATGCAGTATCTGGATTTGTATATTCGTTCCCTTGGTTATGACACATTTCCCCTTCAGTCGATGAGCCCTGAAAAAACTGTTGTTGGCCCTCGGCCTCATCATTGCAAGTGCGGGGAAGTACATTGAAGCTGCTACATCCCCCAGTACTTTGGAGATACTACAATCTTCAGTGTGAGGTGAGGCATTAAGTACCAGCTTTAAGAGCACGATCAATCCGATCCTGAATCGATGCCTCCGAACTGGAACTCGTCCATCCTTCTACAAGGAACATGGACAGCGCCGTAGGTTTAATTTCCTGGTCCAGCGCGTTGTCGCGTGCGGCAGATGCTCGGGAGTGAATGAGGTCTGTGAAAATGCCCGGGTCGCAATCCTCTGCAAATTTGCAAGAATTTCTAAATTGGATTCCGCTCAAGTGCATGCAGGGCCACGGCACAAGCCTGTCTTTCGAGCAGAGGGCGCCTTGAAGTGCAAGGAGGTTGTCATTTGTGAAGTCGGTGCACTCCATACGGAGCACTTGCAGTTTGCCCAGCGATGGCAGAATGTCGAGAAAGACAGCAAACCAAGGGTCGCCGATGTCCGAAATAATGAGTTCCTCGATAGGTGACTTCTCTCCCAAGGCTCGGAGATAACGTAAGCGTTGGTCAGTCGATGGCGGGTCGCCGTATAACGTTAGGTCGGTCACGGCCGTGAACTCGAAACGGGAAGAGAGCTGTTCGACTGGACAATCATCCTCGACGTGTAGAAAAAGTTCTTGGACCTGAGCGACTACTTGTCGGGTTTGGTTCGCCCTCTGGTAATCAACGAATGGCATATAGAGGCTCAGGTTAGCCAACCGCGGTAGACTGCCCAGGACGACGCCTAGAGCATCCGTCTCGTCGGTGCACTCGATATCGTGGATACGCGCGGTCTCCAAGAGCGGGAACGCGATGGGACCGCCGCGAAAAGCGTTGCGGGCGTAGATATACTTTAGAGCTGGGGCCTTTGGAAGCACCTGCGTGTTTTGTAGAACAGCTTCACTCTTGGGCGAGGGAAATTGAATATTTATGCCGGAAAGCTTGGGCGTGGCGGTTGTCACAAGAGCCAGTAGTGGATCCTGTGTTCAGATGGGAGATCTTGATCTGGGCGCGAATGCATATGCGCACGACACCAGCGATCCGCTCAGCAAGTTCTTCATGGTGTGGTTTGGATTCCCGTAGACGTGTCAAACAAGCGGTGAGCGGCGCCGACCGGGCACGCGACAGGTGGGTAGTGAGATAATCCGACCAAGCGTCCGTATTGGTTGGTTTGACAAGATCGAACGACCACTCCACGTGACTCCAGGCGCGTGGATGCGCCAAGCTTGCCTGCCGCCAGCGACGGCAAACGGCCGCAAGGCGATATGGCTGCTGTTGTCGTTTTCGAACGTAGACGCTTTCCACAGGAAGTGGAGTGTGGCAGTTGACCTCGTCGATACAGAGCTCGAAGATGCAGGCCAGGATGTCCAGTGGCGTTTTGTGAATAGGGTGAAAAAGAACGCGTTCGCGTGCAACGGATGCAGTCTGGAAGTCGAGCTGGGACTTGGCCTTCCCAAGATATGTCGAGGAGTCCTCGAGAAGGCCCTTGTACAGGTTGTACTGCTGTTCTATCGCACGGAACTGGGCTTCCGTTTCCGCGTGTGCTTGCAGGGCCCGCTCGTATTTCGTACGAATAACGTCGAGCGTCAGCTCCTCGTCCTCTATCCGCGCGCGAAGAGCGAGGGCTTCGAGTCCCTCGGCGTAGCGATTGGGGTCGCGTTGCATGGTGGATGATGGAAAAAAAGAAAGGAGCGCTGAGTTAGAATTCGTGTTATCGACCGGCGAGCGCGCGCGCGTCGAACATCTCGCTGTTGAGGATCCCGGGGATTCGGTTGAGCCATGCACTAACAGAAAATCTTGGAACGCAAATTGATAGAATGGATGATTACCCATGAAGCTGAAGGCGTGTAGAGCGGCGGGAACGAGGTCGACGAACCCGCGACGCCCTTGAGTAAAGTGCCGCTGAACGCGGGCCTGAGTCTGTCTTAGCACAATACCGCCGGTATATCTGTGCCAATATGGGATTGGACTTCGAACCAGGACAGTGCTAGTCGCCGTTGCATCCTCCGTTGGAAGACAGTAGTTCCAATTACAGTGCTTCCATGCAGTTCCAGTCCCAAAGTGCTCTGAGATGATTTGTTATATATCATTATTCCTGTCTTGGAGACCGAACCATGAATGAAGTACTGCACAACACAGCCAGAGATCGTGGAAACAAACATATCGTATACCTCTGTACACTATCTACCCACGGCGGAGCACACTCCAAGTCTTTCTCCGGCCCACCGAGATCATAACGTGCATGTCGACCATCGCGGCCATTCGCTCCTATATCGATACTTGAACGCAATCTTCACTGCCTCCACGGTGGAGCCGTGTCCGAACACGCCAGATTGCGGGTCGCGCGTGTATACCAGGGTCCGGGGCTTGAAGTCCGCGTCGACCCAATTAACGACGA
The DNA here is from genome assembly GCA_037042915.1 of Auricularia sp. M13. Lineage (NCBI taxonomy): Eukaryota > Fungi > Basidiomycota > Agaricomycetes > Auriculariales > Auriculariaceae > Auricularia > Auricularia sp. M13. Next base: position 595,974 of record CM073201.1, read on the forward strand.
TCTCCTGGAGCTCCTTGTTCGCGTTCCTGGTCAAGAACTCTAGCGGAGGGTTCGGGAGCCAGTCGATGGGTGGCGGGGGAATGACCTGGATCGTGAAGTCGTACACCTCGATCTCGCAGTCCCAGCTCGGGCAGTCAACAAACTTCGCCGGATCCTGCATCCCGAAAATGAATAGTCAATACAGCAACGCTCGCGCAAGTGCAACGTACCAAGGCGAACCGCTCGAGGGTCATCGGAAGGTCCATGTACTTCAGGCCGGGGAACTGCGCCACGATCTCGCGCATATCGGGCGGCACGTACTCCCATCGGATTTTCAGGCTCTGCACATGCGGCGAGGCGAGCTGAGGCACATATTTACGAAACTCGTCGCGCTCGACACGAAGTGCGAGGCTGCGGATGTGGTGGCCGGCGCTCAAGAGTTCCGCCTCGCAGGATTCGAGTTCGAGATGCTGGAGGTGCGGCCATACTTTGTCTATATGGGTCACGTAGTGCGGGCCAACTCCCAATCGGACGTGGCGCAGGTTGGGGAAGGCGGCGGCGACTTCGGGGTACACCGTCACGCCCTCGGGAATGATGAGCGTCGTCACGTTCTCCAGGCGCATGTGCGCGAACTGCGGCTTGCTGATGACCGAGGCATACGGGATGTTGAGCTCGACGAGCGTGCGCGCGTGCCGCCGCTCGAGCGCGCCGAACATCTTCGCAATCCATTGCATGCGCTCGGGAACTTGCATAGAGCCCGTCCACGGCGTGTGGCTCGGCGAGAGGTGCAGGACGGCGAGCGGCGCGCAGGCGTCGAGCAGATCGAGCGCGGTGAAGTCCACATTGGAAATTGCGAGCCCCATCAAGTGCGATAGCCCCGAGAGGGCGGATAGCAGTCGAGGATGGAAGGCCTGCGCTGAGGAGTCGCCGCAGAAGTCTGCGGGAACGGAAAGCCCAAGGCGCGTGAGAAAGCGGACGCTCTCGAGCAGCTCCAGGAGCGCCTCCATGTACTCGGGCCATTGCGACGGGCTGACGCCCGCATAGAACGGGCGCCAGCGCGAGACGGCTTCGGTTATTGAGCGCACATGCGCCGCGAGGCCAGGTGTGCGCCGGATGGTATTTGCGACGCAGAGCAAGTCAGGAAGCGTTTCGACATAAATGTGCCTGTACAAGCAGGGATAGGATATCGCGCGAAGGTCCCGCGATACCAGGCTCAGAGACCTTAGTTCTGCTGTGTCAAGGAAGTTGGCGACGATCGCGAGGACGTCAGCATTGAGAACGACGCCAGGCATGAGCAGTTCGCCGGCTAATCCCGGTCCAATGCCGCTGCACCGTTTATTCAGTGGCGGAGCCGCGCAAAGTCATTGGCGCTAGGAATTACAGTATATCAATATTATAACCTTTGGAAACTACGTGTGCGATTTTATGTGAGTTGCGCATCAAGGGGCAGTTCTGATAGCGCAATTAATCTTATCCTGAATCGATTCGTCGTCACCGGAACTCTCCCACCCTCCCACGTTGAGCCAGCGTAGCGCCGTAGGCCTATTGTCCGGGGCTAAAGCATTGTCGCGCGCAGCAGACGCTCGGGATTCAATCATGCCCGTTATTGCAGCCGGGTTGCAATCCGCGGCAAAAGTGCATGAATTCGGGTCGAAACGAATTGCGAGCAAGTGCGGGCAGGGCCACTTAGCAGACCTGTCCTGCGGGCAGAGCGCGTCCCGTAAGGCGAGGAGGTTGTCATTTGTGAACGTGATCCACTCCAGAAATAGGGTCTTCAGGCTGCCTAGCGAGGGCAGGACGTCGAGGAAGACGGCAAAAGAGGGCCCACCGATGTCCGAAATACTGAGCTCGTTGATAGGCGAGTTCTCTCCCAAGGCACGAAGAAAGCAAATCCGCTCATCGGCCGAAGGTGGATCGCCGTAGAGATTCAGAGAGGTTACGGACGTAAACTCGAAGCGAAGAGAGAGTTGTGCGATTGGGCAGTCGTCAAAGATATGCAAGAAGAGTGACTTGATCTGAGGGACCGCAAGTCGGACTGGGTTCGGAGTTTGATAGGCAACCAACGGCCAATAGAGCCTGAGGGCACTCAACCGCGGCAGCGAGCGCAGCATAATGCTGAGCACATCTTCCTCGTCCGTACATGTGATGGAGTGTAGATACGCGGTGTCAAGGACTGGGAACGCGACTGGACCGCCGTGAAAGAGATTGGTGGCGGAGATAAACTCCAATGCTGGAGCATTGGGCAGTATATGCATATTTCGGAGGACAGTGTCGCTTTGGAGCGACGCCAGCCGACATCGCAGCTTGGTGAGGTACGGCGTGGTGGATCCCAACAGAGGGAGCAGCGAATCGCCGATATCCAGACTCCAGATCATAATCTGGGCCCGAACGCATAGGCGCAAGATAGCAGCGACCCGCGGGACAAGTTCTTCGTGGTGTGGTTTCGATTCCCCCGTGCGTGTCAGGCAGGCTGTGAGCGGCACTGACCGGGCGTGCGACAAGAGTGTAGCGGCGTAGCCCAACCAGGATACCACATTATTCGGCTTGACGAAATCGAATGACAACTCGAAGTGCCTCCAGGCGCGAGGATGAGCAAAGCTTGCTTGCCGCCAGCGACGGCAGACGGCTGCGAGGTGAAACGGTTGCTGTTGACGATTGCGAATGTCGTCGTCGTCCACGGGCAATTGGTCGTCGCACGGGACATCGTCGATGCAAAGCTCGAAGATGTAGGCGAGAATTTCGAGCGGCGTTTTGCGGACGGGGTGCAAAAGGACGCGTTCGAGCGCGACGGATGCGGCCTGTGCGACATATCGGGATCTGGCCTTTCCGAGATATTTTGACGAGTCCTCGAGCAGACCCTTGTATAAGAGGTACTGCTGTTCCGCATCGTGGAATTGGGCCTCCGTTTCCGCATGTGCTTGCTGGGCACGCTCGTAACTTGTACGAAGAACATCAAGCGCCAGCTCCTCGTCCTCTATCCTCTCACGGAGAGCGGCAGCTTCGGGTCCCTCGGCGTAGCGGTTGGGGTCGCGCTGCATGGATGGTGAACGAATGGCGAGACACGCTGACTTTGAATCTGTCGTCGATCCGTGTCGTCGATCGCGAGCTCCGGAGCTCTCCGTTCTGGCCAGTTAGTATGCATCATTTCGAGCCACAATGGAACTGTTACCTGAGTACTGGCAATAGAGACTTCCAGTGTATTCCTCGAAGTCTACACCATTCCGTGAATTATGCGACTTCACTAACAGAAATCGCGGCATCTCCTTTTCCCTCTCCAAGTTTCTCTTCCCGAGTGTCGCCATCAAGGGCAAAACCAGGTTTCTCCGTAATACCGAGCAGAACGACTTGATTTGCGATAGCGCAGGGACGAATCTCGAATAGCTGATCCATCTGCTCGAGCGGCACGCCCTTCGTTTCGGGGATGAAGAAGTATACGAAGGCAATGCTGAGCAGCATGAGCGACGCGAAGAAGAAGTAGACGCCGTAGCCCATGGCGAGGAACATCTGCGGGGTAAAGCGGCTGATGACGAAGTTCCAGAACCAGTTGTTCGCCGCCGCGGACGCCTGGCCGAGCGAGCGCGTGCGCGCATCGAACATCTCGCTGTTGAGGATCCAGGGGATTCCGTTCTGGGCTACGCATCAGCGTGAACGCAAAGTGAGAGAATTGGTAATTACCCATGAAGGCGTGTAGAACACTGTCCACAGATAGAAGAAGAATATGGCTGCGATACCGCCGCTGTCGAGTCCGTCTGCGCCTTTTCCCGACGCTTGCCTCGAGGCTATGTCTGCGAGCTTGATATACGCGCCGATGAACCACATGCACGCCGAGCCACCTGCTGCACCGATCATGAGCATCTTTCGACGGCCCACGGTGTCGATGAGGAAGAGCAGCCAGACGAAGGTGATGGCGGTCTTTACCACGCCGAAAATGCCAGTTGTAAGGAATGAAGCATTCGCACCAGCGAGGCCGATGGAGGCAAAGACTGTAGGTGAGTAATAATTGATCGCGTTGATTCCCGAACCGTTCTGCCAGAGGAAGAGCATCCCGCCGAGGAAGAATCTCCACTGTATCCGAGGCGACTTTCTGACGACCTGAGAGTATTGCTGTTAGTCGTTATTATTCAGAGTAACGGTCCATTACCTGGAAAGGTCTCCAGAATCGGTCTGCAACTCCGGCACCATGTCGGTCCAGCGCACATTCGATCAAGTTCACCTCTTCGACGATGTACGGGTCGTCGACGGGCAGGTTACGAATCCAGCACAAGTTGTCAAGAGCTTCCCTCCGGCGTCCTTTCGCGAGCAGCCATCGTGGCGACTCCTTAATCCATAAAGATCCCAGTAGCAGGATTCCAGCAGGGATCAATTGCACAGCGAACGGGATGAGCCACTGCTTGCGCTGTGCATCGGGGACGCTGTTCGCGAGACCATAATTGATCCAGAAGCCAACGAGGCCGCCAATCTGCCAGCCCGCCTCGTAGATGCCGACCAGTCGCCCGCGTACTGCGGGGGGCGCCAGCTCGGAGATGTAGATGGGCACCATGTTCGAGGCTGTGCCGACCCCGACGCCGGCGAGCACGCGTCCACCGAGAATGAGGCCTAGGCCGCGCGCGCCGGACGCGCCGAGCATGAGCCCCGCGCCGAGTATGAAGACGAGAGACGCGAGCTGCAGCGTTGCGCGCCGGCCCCAGAAGAAGCTGCTCGCGTACGCGAAGAGCGCGCCGAAGAACGCGCCGGCCTGGTAGACCGAGACGATGTTCGCTTTGACGAGGGCGAGCCGCTCAGGGCTGAGCGCGGCGAAGTTGAACTCGGCTGCGAAGGCGGGCAGCGCGAGCGTCGTGCCGATGAACGCGCTGTCGTAGCCGATTGTGCAGGAGGCGAACGAGGCGATGATCGCGCAGGCGTAGACGCGCCAGTTGTACACCTGCCGCGGCGTCGGCCTGTCCTCGACCACGGAAGGCAAGCCCATGGCTCAGAGCGAGACCTACGACGCGGGTGTCGAAAGAAGCGCATGCGACGTGCGGTCCCGCGTGTCGTCCGGTAGAACGAGTCGCCGATAGCAGCCGTGTGGGGATTGAAAGCGCAGGACTTGAATTAAGCACACTATCTCAGCGTGAAAGATTGCGTGCCCATGAAGTGACATGGTGATGCTAGGCTTTGAGGCTTGTTGTGAGTCGAAATAGTCTGTCCATGCCGATTTGAGGTCTTGCAGATGGAGAGAGGACAAGCCATGTCTTTGAACCGCAGTTAGCCGCCCGCATCTGATTCAACGCTGAAACTGTTCATTTTCCCTTCGGAGTGAATGAATCCCAGAGAACGAGTAGGAGGAACATGTTACAGGTGGCTCATTTTATACTCTCCCTGGCGGTTCGTTGAGAGATGCTCGCATGAGTGAGGATGGTGCAGTGCCTGATGTTTCTCAATGCATGCACATCCACAATGCAGCTATGGAATTTACGGTGGGTCCATGGCTGGAATGGGGGGGGGTGAGTGATCTCTTAGTAAAGATAATGCCATAATATTCAACGCTCCTGACTGCAAAGGTTGCAAGAATTATGTCTTGGCGAATGATAGATGAACAAAAAATCTACAATGTTAAGCTCATGTCGATCAGTGTTATCTCAAGGTCATATTGACTCGCATAATTTTCAGAACTATATGGCACGTGACCTATTCAAGCCGGAAGCATTGCTTGCGGATGCGGGCGCCAATCTTTGCACTCTCATCTCCCGCCCTCGCGTCCCACAGGAAGCTTTCTTCAAGCAGAGGCCTAGGCTACTGGCGCGCACTCGGTGCTTGTTCCATGTCTACGTGGCATCGTTCCTGGAAGCTGGTCTTAACATCTGGCGATATGCTCGTCGCCGGCCGCCGCAACGCGCGCTCGGAGCTCTCGGGTTTCTTGCGCTATCGCTAGCACGGGCCCCGGTGTCGAATGCGCTGCATTGCACAGGTCTTGGAGTGCTATCTCTGAGTCTTTCGATCCTGCTGGCACTTAGTCATCTGCGCATGCTTGCAAAGCCTCCCAAGACATTTCCTCGACCTATGGGCACCCTGCATGGACGAGCCTGGACAAAAGGCACACCACGATAACGCCTGACGCAACCTGTCGTATTGCGCGCGCTTGTACCTCTTTTGCTATCGCCAGCAACGGGCCCCGTTGTCGGATGCGCTGCACTGCTCGGGATGTGGACCCCGTCGATGAGCATTGCATCCCTGGTGGTGCTTAGTCATGATTCCAGGTCCTAGGATGAAACGCGGATGAACTTCGTTCAGCTGTTGCGTGGCAAAGGACGCTCGACGACCCTTGGAAGCTCGGAAGCTCGGAGGGCGTCCCGCTCTCTTCTGCCATGTAAAGAACGCGTCTGCGCTAGACTCCTGCGATTCAGTAACGCGTTTTCCGGCGCCCGCCAAATATCCCAAACCGGCTGAGCGAGCATAAATTTTGGCTCCGCTGCTCTTGCGCGTACGCGCGTTGCACGGTGGATCGCGCCACTGCCCGTCTCGGTCAGCACCTTGCGCCGGTCAGCCAAGGATCTCAGCGTTTACGTCACCCGTCCTAGCTCGAGTTGAGGATTCACGAGGATACGGGAGCTGATTCAGGCGCGCGCGATCGACGTTTCCGACGCGCGTCAGACGGCACGATGGGTAGCTTATAACCCCCTCGCATCGCTCCTCTCTGCCCGCCGCTCCCTGCCCTCTTGTCATCGTTTTGTTCTGGCCGAAGCTACCTGTACACGCCCTTAATCTCCAACTCTTACGACCCCCGTCTAATGTCGGCTCCCGAGCGACCCTCGCACCTCAGCGTTATCATCGAGGATGGCGCCGCCCCTTACGCGCCATCGCCCGCAACACCAGGGCCCGTGACGCCCCTCCGCATGCACCCGTGCTTCACGAACGACAGCACCCCCGCTGTTCCTGGCGGGTACCCGTCGACGCCGCACGGGCGCAGCAGCTCGCGCGTCAGCATCGATTATTTCGACCCGCCCGGCGTCGGCGAGCTCAGACGCACGCTCACCCAAAATTCGGAGGATCAGCACCTCGAGCACCATGCTCACGCGCCGGTCGAGCCGGAGATGCAGCACCCCTATCCCCAGAGCGAGCACTCGGCCTCGCAGTATTCGCAGCACACCCAGCGCGAGGGCCCCTTGCCCGACTCGGAAGCTAGTGCCAGCCAGAGTTCTGCGACGCTCGCCGTGGGCGACAACTTCGATTTTGAGCGCACCGTGCGCCACGTCGTCCGCAAGTGCGTACACTCTCCCCCTTATTCGCTTCGCGGTGTCTGATCATGAGACAACAATTCAATCTTTCCAGGGCCGAGGAGTCCAACATCAAGACGCGAAGCATCGGCGTCGCGTTCCGCGATCTGCGCGTCCAGGGCGTCGGCGCGTCCGCCGCACACCAGGAAACCGTCGGTTCGCTGTTCAGCCCCGCCGCGATTCTCGAGAAAATCCGCGAGGCGCGCCACCCGCATGTGCGCGACATCCTCTCCGGCTTCACCGGCGTCGTGCGACCCGGCGAGATGCTCTGTAAGTTCATCGCGTCCCCCCTATCCCTTATCTTTGTGCCTGACATCTCCCTCGCAGTGGTGCTCGGGCGTCCGGGCGCGGGATGCAGCTCGCTCCTGCGCACGCTTGCCAACGAGACAGGCCAGTTCCACTCGGTCTCCGGACATCGGACCTACGACTCGCTCACGCCCGCCGAGCTCGAGAAGCACTACCGCGGCGACGTGCTCTACTGCCCGGAGGACGACGTGCACTTCCCGACGCTGCGCGCGGGCGAGACCGTAGCCTTCGCCGCGACGACGCGTACGCCGCACCGCCGCATCGCCGAAGCGCCGCGCAAGGCCGCGCAGGCCAAGATGGTCGAGATCGTCACGACGGTCTTTGGCCTGCGCCATGTCCTCAAGACGCCTGTCGGTGACGCTGCCGTGCGCGGAGTCTCGGGCGGCGAGAAGAAGCGCGTGAGCATTGCCGAGGCTATGGTGTCGCGCGCGCGGCTCACTGCGTGGGACAATTCGACGCGCGGCTTGGACGCGAGCACTGCGCTTGAGTTTGGCCGCGCGGTACGCATTGCGACGGATACGTTCCGCACCACGAGTATCGTCAGTCTGTACCAGGCTGGCGAGCAGCTGTTTGAGCTGTTCGACAAGGTATGCTGCATTTCTCAAAGCGTGCGGCAGATACTGACTGGAGCGCAGGTGTGCGTGATCTACGAGGGCAAGATGGTTTACTTCGGCCCTGCAAACCGCGCCCGGTATGTGCACATGTACTGTCTGATCGCTACGCCTGGCGCTGACTCGGGCCTTGCAGCCAATACTTCATCGACATGGGATACGAGCCCGCCAACCGCCAGACGACACCCGATTTCCTCGTCGCGGTGACTGATCCTCTGGGGCGTATTGCGCGTGATCCTCCACCGAGCGAGCATGCTGTGCCCAAGACGGCGGACGAATTCGCAGCGTACTTCGCAGCGAGCGACCTGGGCAAGGCGAACCTGCAAGAGGCAGAGGAGTACATCCGCAAGCACGAGGGCGACCATGGCCACAAGACGCGCGCGCTGTATCGCGAGAGTGCGCGCGAGGAGAAGGCGACCACTGCGAGGAAGTCGAGGTATGTAGTCGGCGGTCGCGATCGTATAGTATGTCGCATGTAAACTAATGGGACAACGGCCAGCCCGTACACCATCTCGCCGTGGATGCAGGTCCGGGCCGTCATGCTGCGCCGTGTGCAGATCATGCGCGGGAACATGCTCTTTACCCTGCTCAACATCTTCAGCTTCATCTTCCAGGCTATCATCATTGGCACGGTCTTCTTCCAGGTATGTCTGCTGCGTAGGTCATGTACTTATCATCGTAGAGCTGACCCGATGTGCTAGGTCCCCAACAGCACCTCGGCGTACTTCTCACGTGGCGGTGTCATCTTCTTCGCGCTCCTGTTCAGCGCGTTGACGGCGATGAGCGAGATCCCTGCGCTTTATGCCCAGCGGCCCATCGTTCATCGCCAGATGCGCGGCGCGATGTATCACCCGTACATTGAAGCTGTTGCGCTCACGCTTGGTACGTCGTGCTCGTTGGTCGGGCGCACAGGGAATACACAGCTGACGAACGCACACTCGCAGTCGACATTCCGTTGACATTCCTGATCCAGGTGATCTTCACGATCTTGCTCTACTTCCTGGTCGGACTGCAGCGAACTGTGGCGCAGTACTTGTGAGCTTTGAGGTTTGAAATCTTTTTCGTGGCATGGCTGACTCGTGGCGGCATGAAGTATATTCCTGCTGTTCGTGTTTACGATGTCCGTCGTCATGAAGGCGTTCTTCCGCGCCATCGCCGCCGCTTTCGCGACGCAGGAGAGCGCACAGGCCGTGGCGGGTGTAGCAGTCCTCGTCATCTCCATCTACACGGGTTATACGATCCCGAAGCCGTCGGTTCCGGGAGCGTTGCGGTGGATCACATACCTCAATCCGCTGCGCTACGGGTAAGCACTTTGAGTTGGTTTTCTTCAGCCTTGCTGACGCTCGGCGTGCGTAGATTCGAGTCGCTTATCACGAACGAGTTCCGGACGCTCGATGGGACCTGCGCGAACCTCGTTCCGCAGGGCGCTGGGTACGAGAATGTGGCGCTCGAGAATCAGGTCTGCACGACGGTCGGCGCTGTTCCTGGGAGCACGACTGTGGACGGGAATCGGTTCGTCAATCTGAGTTATGGGTACTCGTGGTCGAATGCATGGATGGTGCGTCCCTTCACTTGGTGGTTGAGTGCATGTTGCTAACAACTGCGTGCGCGCAGAACTTTGGCATTGTCATCGCATTTGGCGTCGGGTTCCTGGCCATCCTGTTCGCGCTCACGGAGTACAATACCGATACCGCGGCGGAAACGGCGGTGACGCTCTACAAGCGCGGCGCGAAGCGCGAGCAGCTCAAGGGCTCGAGTCCCGCAGACGCCGAGAAGGGCGCGCAGACGCCGACGGAGAACGGCGCGGGCATCGGTGCAGAGGCCGAGAAGGCTCTGGAAGGAGCGCAGACGTCGACTGGCGACGTCTTCACGTGGCGCGGGCTCAACTACGCGGTGCCTGTCGGCGGTGGCGAGATGCGCACGCTGCTCAACGATGTGTCCGGTTATGTCGCCCCCGGCAAACTTACTGCTCTGATGGGCGAGAGCGGTGCTGGCAAGACGACACTGTTGAACGTTCTTGCGCAGCGCGTCGATACGGGCGTTGTGACCGGGGAAATGCTCGTCAACGGGCACGCGCTGCCTGCGGACTTCCAGGCTCAGACGTGCGTTTCTTTGTTCATCACGCGGAAGTAGTGCTGACCTACGGGTTGCGTGCAGTGGTTATTGTCAGCAGACGGACACCCATCTTCCCCAGGCCACGGTGCGCGAGGCGCTCATCTTCTCGGCCAAGCTGCGCCAGCCGCCGGATGTGTCGCTCGAGGACAAGGTTGCATAGTGAGCCGTGGCCTCTGCTTCGTCGTGGAATGTACTGAATGCGGCGTATAGTGCGGAGAAGTGCCTCAAGATGTGCGGTCTTGAGGACTACGCGGACGCCGTCGTCGGCACGCTGGGCGTGGAGCATCGCAAGCGGACGACGATTGCGGTCGAGCTGGCCGCGAAGCCCAAGCTGTTGCTCTTCCTGGACGAGCCGACGTCCGGCTTGGACTCGCAAAGCGCGTGGGCGATCATGGCGTTCCTGCGCTCGTTGGCGGACCACGGTCAAGCGATTCTGTGCACTATCCATCAGCCGTCGGCGGAGCTGTTCCAGGTCTTCGACCGGATGCTGCTGCTGCGCAAGGGCGGACAGACGGTATACTTCGGAGAGCTTGGCGAGAACTCGACTACTATGATCCAGTATTTCGAGCGCAACGGGTCGAGGACGTGTGACCCCAAGGAAAATCCGTGCGTCGCTCCGTGCATCTGATAGCTGTGTTTTGGCTTATCCGCTCTGCAGTGCTGAATTCATGCTCGATGTTATCGGCGCGGGTGCCACGGCTGCTACGACTTCTGACTGGCACGACGTATGGGACAAGTCGGCTGAGCGCGGACAGGTCCAGCGCGAGATTGATGACATCCTGGCCCACGGTCGCGCGCGAGGCGCCGTGGAAGCTACCCTCCAGACCGAGTTCGCTACTGGATGGTTCTATCAGGTCAAGGAGTTGCTCGCTCGTCTTGCAGTTGCATACTGGCGCGACCCAACGTACATCATGGCCAAGCTGTTCCTGGCTACGATTGGCGGGCTCTTCATTGGGTTTACTTTCTTCCACTCCAAGGACACTCAGCAGGGCACCCAGAACAAGCTGTTCGCGATCTTCATGGCCACCATTCTTTCGTGAGCTCTCTTCCACTTCTGTGGCAACCAACGCAGGCTAACAGAATGCAGGGTGCCGCTGTCCAACCAGACACAGGTGCCGTTCATCAATGTGCGCAACATCTACGAGATTCGCGAGCGCCCGAGCCGCATGTACAGCTGGACGGCGCTCATCACAGCGCAACTTCTGGTGGAGGTGCCACTGAACATGTGCGCGACCGCGCTCATCTTCTTTACGTGGTTCTGGACTGTCGGCTTCGCGAGCGACCGTGCCGGCTACACGTTCATCGCGCTCGTCATCGCGTACCCGCTTTACTTCCAGACGTTCTCGATGACTGTGGCTGCCATGAGCCCGAACGTCGAGATTGCGGCGCTGCTGTTCAGTGTGCTATTCAGCTTTGTCATCACTTTGTGAGTGACTCTGTCTGTCCTGGTGAGCGCGGGGCGATGCTGACGAATGCCAATAGCAACGGTGTGCTGCAGCCCTTCCGCCAGCTCGGGTGGTGGAAGTGGATGTACCGCATCTCGCCGTACACATACCTCATCGAGGGTCTGCTTGGACAAGGTCAGTAGCTTCGCGCTTTCGGTGTGGACGAGCCGCTGATGCGCAACTTTTCCTGTAGCCATTGGTCATCAGCAGATCAACTGCTCGGAGAAGGAGCTTGTCCCTCTCAACCCGCCGTCTGGCCAGTCGTGCGGCGCTTTCATGCAGCAGTATATTGCTACTTCCGGCGGCTACTTGGCCAATCCGGACGCGACTACGAACTGTCAGTTCTGCTCGACTCGCACGACCGATGAGTTCTTGGCGGCCAATTTTAATATTTTCTATTCGCATCACTGGCGCAACCTGGGCATTGTCTTTGGTTTCGTCTGCTTTAATGTGAGTGCTCGTGACAGCGGTCGTTGTTGTCGATGCTGACAAGATGCGCAGACTGTCATGGTTTATGTCTTCACGTATATCTTCCGCATCCGGAGGGGTCGTATCCTCCCCTCCTTCCGGAGGCGCAAGTAGATGATGTGTCTGTCGAACCACAATCAGTCTCTCATCCGTCTCACCAACCAAGCATCCGAAACAATGAACTTGAAGAAACATAGATTGTGCTTTGTACCGTTAGATAGATAGATAGACTAGTCTACCGCCTGTGTCTAATGTGTAGAGAAATATAACGTGTTGCATCAGGGAAAACTACGCTACGACACGCTCATAATATGAATATCAAAAGGCGGGCAGAGGTCGCGGCTTCCAAGGCTGTGAGAACGTCATGGTGCCTTCGGCTTCTTTCTGGTCGTGCCAGGCTGTAGTCCACTGAGGAACAAGGCCGAGCTCCTCTGCGGCTTGCTCCGTCAACCTATACGACACTTGACGTTGCTGCCTTGCCCCAAGCAGAAGCACACCCTCGGGGCCGCGCTCCTGCCGCTCATAAGACGTGGGCGATGCAATCACCGTCGCGGGATAGGGTGGTTGCACTCTCCAGTCGCAGTTCTGTTTGACTGGTGGTGCGAGGGGCAAGGCTGGGTCATAGGGAAGCTGAAGCATCTCTGGGATTGTGATGTTGCAGATGTCGAGGTTGACGTAGAGAACTGGAGCGCTGGTATGTCATCAGTCATTGACATGCCAGCCGTTTCGATTCGAGCTCACTATTGCATCTCGATACGCATTTTGAGTGTAAATTTGAGATCAGGATCCTTTGAGGCGTCGTCGCTCTTGCGCGGCTGTCGTGCAGCATCGTTGGCGAGATGCTCGCCCGTCTCACCAAAATCGGAAAGATGGGCCCAGCGCTGCACATAAACCACCTCAATCTCCTCTCCAGCAGTGTGTGCGCTGCGGACTGTATCCTCTGTCACCAAGAGTATTGGCTGAACAGATGGAAAATTGCGGGCGTTCATGGGGTCATCACGTTTCTCTTGCTCCAGGACCGCGAAGACCTCTTCTGCCGTTTTACCCACGAAGTCCGTGCGATCTGAGACGACGAGTTTGATCATCGGCTGGTACTGGTCGTGCGCCGCCAGAGCAAAGTCTGTGCGCATACGGCGGACGTCGTCATCGGTCAGAGCGTCGAGCGGCACAGTATAATAGAGGCCAATCGTTTCGGGTTCCTTGGCTGGTATCTTGATTCGGGGCATGTTCAATTCTTGCCGAACTGCAGTTTCGATGCGCAAGGCGCGGGATGAGGATGGCTTGAGGATGGCGTCGGCCAAAAGCGGCGCCACGCGCGGCTTTTCTCTGCTCACCGACACCGTGCGGTTGGCCGTTCCGTGGACGTGACCCTGGTGGATATAACACTCCGCCTTCCATTCAACCGCACGTTTGTCGGTAGCAGACTGGAGCCGCGCGCCTGGCGGGCAGAATATCACTGCCATTCGCGTCTCGACACAGCAGTCTTCGTTCTCAGTACTGGCTTTTGCTAAGCGCATCTCGATCTCGAGGTCTCCCAAATTCCTCTGTCTGCACCCAATAGCTTGCATTGTGGGGATGGTTGCAGTAATCGTGCGCAAGCGCTTCGTGGGTATAGGGAGGCGAGATCGAACTGCTGGAAGGCCCTTGCGCATTGACACGGCTACTAATGGCTAATGTAAGCACTGCTTCCCATCCGAGTCTACTCTATTTCGACTTCCATACAGCATGGTCACATCGCCAGCTCTCACCTAGCACTCACCCTGGCCAGGCGACGCGTGCTTGCGACGTGCACTGGTTTCAAGGACCCTGCTATCCAACAACTACGCTATGTGTTCTTCTATCAATCGTGTGTGGGAAGCCATGAGCCTCATGCGGTAGCTTGCAGAAAGACTTGACGTCCGAGAGCTGCCAAAAGCCGGCGCCGAAACAATGCCACGGAGATTCGTGCGGTGTCTGCCCAGAAGTTTCGCACAAACCGATCCTACATGGAGTTGAACACAAGCGTGTTAACACGCGGTTGGTTTGCTGCGGGTGGCGGACAGAACGAATATGTCTTCTTTGACGCCCACACTCGAAGATTTCCTCGCCCTGCATGGTATTTTGAGATTCGGTTCCATTCAATACAGCCCTCAATGGATGTCGCTTCCAAATTGAATATTTCCAGAAGGTGTCTGCAGTCAATTTCAGCCCTGTTCTACCGCTTCGCGACGTCATAAACGTTGTCGTGGACCTCCCCGGCGGGCTTAGGAATACGGAGGATTTGGCACCCCCGCTTTGTTTAGCCTGAGCTAATCAGCGTCAATTCAAAGGTCAGGATGTTTGCTGTGGCATCCACAATCATAACCGGATAGCCACAGGCTTGAAAATTTTCATATAAATTGGCACTGGCTCCTTGCCTCACATTCCAATCCCCTCTCATTCCTAGCTTCTAAATGCGCTTCTTCGCCCCTGTTTCGATTATCTCCGTCTTGCTTAGCTTCGCCGCAGCTCAAGGCAGTGGTGCCGACTCTTCGAGCGGGAGTGGAAGGTAATTAGACATTTCTCCTTAACAAACCTTGTCCGCCAACTACGTTCGCAGCTCTCCCTCTCAGACGAGTGCTGCAGAAAGTGCAAGCAGCTCTCCTACGGGTACCTCATCCAGCGCTACGGGAGGGAAGCAATGCATGGAAAACGTGGGTTCCATTTTAGCCTCCATGCGCTCTACTCGTCTAACAACGGCTTTGGCACTCTAGCTCATGTGTATAACGGCCGTGGTCACATCCACGACGACGAACTGTTGGTCCATGTGCAGTCGGCGCGACCGATCTCTCACCGCGCTGCAGATCAGCTCACCGCGCAATCCGCGAATCCCGGCTACATGGCAATGTGCGTCAGTGGATCTCTTCAACATCAGTTCTCACATGAGATTACGCAGGGGTTTCGGCACATCGATGATCAACTCTCCCATGGTCATCATGTGGTCCAACGCCGACGGCAACGTCACCCTTTCGCAGCGCCTGGCCACCGAGCACCAGGAGCCCAAGCTCGTTACGGACCCTCCTAGACTTGCAACCCTCGATACCGCCCAGACCAATGTATACGTTCCATTATCTTCTGTGAGTTCCTCTGACACCGCACCTAGGCACAAGGAGATCTCCCAACGTTTGCGTTCTCCATCGCGGTGAGTCCCCGCATCCGATTCGCCAGCATTTCAGCTTAAGTTGACACACTGCTTCCTCAGACCCAGCCCGGCACTTCCCAACAGCTTATCTGGGCGTTTGGAGACAAGCACCCGGACTCTGCGGATCCTGCAGCGACGCTCCAGTATCACAAATCCAAGGGGGTCATCGTTCTCGACGTTTCGCAGCCGGGCGGGTCCGCCTCGCAGCCGTCGTCGTCGTCGTCTTCGCCGACGTCGAATCCAACGGGATCGGCTTCATCGCTCCTTGGAAGCTCTTTCACATCTTTCATAGGTTATGCCGTCGTTCTTTCCGCTTTCGTGTCGTTGCTGTAGCCGATAAATCGATAATATTCCGCTCTTTTTGCGTACTGCCGAGCGTGTCTTCCCAATAGTGTGCGAGTCTCGTTCTTATTTTGTATACCCCAATTGCAGCTATATAGTGACGGACTTGCGCAATTCAAAGCTTCCGGCGTGAGGAGGAAGGCGTCCGGCACATCCCGCATTTTGCCTGGGAACAACTCGCTGAACAGTCTTGCGGACTCTGAGGCCTGACCACGCGCGCGCACAGATCATCACATAGCTGTCCCAGGTAGTGCTGCGTTTGTAACCTGGCGCTCGCTCTGACAGGGTAAGTACTTGGCGCGCTGCACTCCCTGGCACATCGCGCGGCAAATCTTATCAATGGTTCTATCCCGCCGTTGAACGCAGCACTAAAATACCAGGCGCTCTCCGGCTGCGGCCCCGAACTGAATGCGCGATGACAGTTGGTCGACCTCGCACTAGCTTGTCATCGCGAATTCGGATAATGTGCACGCCCTGTACTTCCACTTTGTCTCGCTCCTTTCTTACTGCCGGCTATGAGGTTTCGAAGTACCGATTACCAAGATATTCGTTGTCCTCCTGTGTACGGGCTTGAGCAGTGCACTCCTCAGCACTGTTCTTCAGAACCAGCGTCATCACAGACGCTCCCTTCTGAACTCTCCAGGCGAAGCGCTTCTCCGACTCGATCCTGTCTCCTGCAATCAATTGCTGCCAGTCCCGACACTTGACGCGTAAATCCCGACTCGGACCTGCTTGTTGCCCTGAGCGCCTCAGCGACGGAAGTTTTTCTGGCCCACTCATGTTGCTCATGGCGATTCACTCTCCCGCTCCCTGCCTCGAAACATGTGCCCTCTTTGCCGTTGCATTTGCACCTACTCTATAGTACATCAGTCGGATTTGCGCAGCCTCATATATTATAAATCGCAAAGCGAACCCTCGACCTGTCTTCCTCACTGTCATCATCACACTGACTCAGCCAAGTCAGCACATGGAACTCTCAAACAGACATCGCTCTCAGGCTGTTATCGTTTGTAGTTCTAGAACGGCGCTGGCAATGACAGTCGGACGCGCCCGCTGTTGTCGCCAATCCCGGCGATTGGTTTCAGGAAGTTGGCCAGCAACTAAGCAAGGCGCTATTTTCTTCGGTGCGACACGTGCCCGAAGCGTGTCCCCGCTTTGTCCCTTTGAATCACCAACCTCTGGCTAAGCTGACTACCACGCAGGTTCCCCCGATGTCGCGCTCTGGGACATGAACTGTACGGATTAATAACCGCAGTGATTATTGGGCACTTACGGACGTCGGAGCATATTGATTCATAGCTTACATATGCCGATCGCCCTTACTGCGAGCCGGGCACGTTCAAGCACGCTTCAAGCGTCCGTCGGCAGCTTTCATTCGCTGTTCAATGGCGTGACGGATATTAGTACATTCTTCGCGGCTTCAGACGCCTATGATTGGGCACTAGTTCCCGTTGCCAGAACCAGAATGGCTATTCTCACGGTGAAGCGAACCCGGAGCTGCGGCGGGCGGTGTACACCGTCTTTCCCGCGATCCTCGGAGCGGCTTACTCTGCTGTCCGACAATTGACAACGCTGCGACGTCGAGACAACTGCTTGGTCGTTCTCTGCTAGAGTATGAGGGACATGAAGAGCCCTTGGCTTGTATATTTGGTCTTTGACGGAGCACTGCACTCCTGCGTTTCGGACTCCTCGACAAAAATAAGTACTGCAGGTAGTAAGCAGGTGGTTTCCTTGCCTTCGAGGTTCTTTTGCTCAGCATTCTCCTCATTATATCTTGGCCATGCGTCAGAGATGAAAGAATTCACCCTGTCGGTCTCTTCGGTGAGGAGCGGGGAGGTCATGGGAGCACTTGGCAAGGCGAGGCGATGAGCGGAGAAGCAACGCCGTAAGGGCCGAGCCAATCAACGCCAGCAGAATCGCGCGCTTGCTGACCCTCCCGGTTCGCGGACGCTTTTGATAAGCACAACGCCACTTTGCCTTCCTTCCCATATATCAGGCGTGCAGTGCGCGCAAACGGCACCGTTCCCTTTGTCCTTTCCCTTCGCCACTAGTCAATTCTTAATGCGTGTCTTGCTCCCTGCTTTGGTGGTGGCTTGCGCTGGGTGCGCTACCGCACAAGGCGGTGGTTACGGAGGAGGAGGTTACGGTGGAGGTGGTTACGGAGGAGGATACGGCAGCGGCAGCTCTGACAACGGCAGTGGCGACGACTTCCCCATGTCGTCTTCTACAACTGCAGCGCAGCCGTCCAGTAGCACAGCCGTTGGTGTCTCCGGAGGATCTGCCAGCGGCGCTACCGGCGGCAAGACCTGTGTTCAAGATGTACGTCGCGCTCCTCGGTGCTGCAGCTACGAGCTGACATGGACTTGCCTCTCGTAGCTCATGTGTATCTCGGCCGTGGTTACCTCCACGACGACTGTGTGTGAGTATTTTCGCTCGCCCAGTCCGCTGCCTATCGTTTACGACTCCTTCAGATCAACTCTCTGCGCAATCGTCGCGCCCGGGCTGGATGGCTATGTGCGTGACGAATAGGGCTGCTTATTTTTATCTCATACCAGTCCAGCGGCTTTGGCTCGACAATGGCCAACACCCCGATGGTCATTATGTGGGCAAATGCGGACGGTAACATCACGCTGTCGCAGCGTCAGGCCAACGACGAGACCGAACCAAAAGTCGTTGCAAGCCCACCGCGGACGGCAGCTATTGACACAGCACAAAGCAGTGTGGGTCGTCTGGCGTTTAAGCGTTCAACGGCGACATTATTGACATCTGTCTGCTGCGCTTAGGCACTGGCGTCTCTGCCCACATTCGCTTTTTCCATACCGGTAAGCCAGTATCCGACTGGCCTGACATGAATACCCTGATCAATGAAACCTGCTAGACTCAGCAGGGGACGTCGCAGAAGTTGATCTGGGCGTTCGGCGACCAAACCCCGGACTCATCGGCGCCAGATGCAACTCTGCAGATTCATAGAGCCAGCGGTCCTGTTGTTCTCGACGTATCGCAACCTGTGGATGATGCAGGGTCGCCGACGGAGACTGGCCCAGTCTCACCTCCCCTGACGACATCTCAGAAGCTCGTCGTGGCTCACGCAATTCTGTTCGCCCTCGCGTTCATGCTTCTACTGCCGGTGGGAGCATTGTTTGCGCGCCTCCTCCGCACGTCGTCCACGTTCTGGTTCAAGGCGCACTGGATTGTGCAATTCTACCTCAGTGAGTGACTTGTGCGGTTCGTTTCGTCCCACGCAGGTTGGTGACCAATCGTCGGAAATTAGCGGCTCCTGTCCTTATCCTCGCCTTTGCATTCTCGGTCGCGGCAGTACAGCAACATGGCGGCGCCCAGGCCCATTTCAATGACACGCACAAGGTCAGCTGCTTGCTGCCGCCCATCGATAGGCCGCAGTCCGCTGAGATTTGGCGTTCTAGAAACTCGGACTCGCGATTTGCATCCTCTACGTCGTTCAATGCACGCTGGGAGCAGTGATCCACTTCGTCAAAAACCCCAACCGCGTTCGCCGCCCACCGCAGAACTACGTTCACGCTGTCATCGGTTTGACCATCATAGCGCTCGCGCTCGCCCAGGTCCACTCGGGGTACTCCTATGAGTGGAACGCAGCGACAGGACGCGGAGATGTGTCGAGTGGCATCAATATCGTGTGGATTATTTGGGTCGTTGTGCGTCTCTTGCGCAGCCTTCTTCCTCCGCGGACGACTGACTGAGACGCCGGACAGCTTCTCCCGGTGCTCTATTTCGGCGGTCTGGCGTTCCTCCCGCGTCAATTCCGCCAGGAACGCGAGGAGCGCGAACGCCGCGAGGCTGAGGGCTTCGCGGAGAAGCGGAATGCCCAACACCGCTACTGTGAGTCGCTCGGTGCCTTACATGCCAAGACTGATCACTGCCCGTTGCAGCGGACGAGTGAATATGATACCAATAAATACATAACGACCACTAGAAGCACATGCTATTGCGAGGAGCACGACCGCTGTCTGCGCCTCAATGCTAGCGTAGACTACGATATGCCCCGACTGTCAATTTCCGCCGCTGTGGGCGTGTTTGTTATACCCGGACTCCAATGACTTAGTTGTACACTACAACATCCAACCAAGACAACTTACATTCCCTTGTACAATTTTATTCCAATGCATGTTCTGTAGAACAGCCTGGGGGCAGCTGCTACACCGTCGAAAGCGAAGTGAACGACGCTTTCTCTCGCCGTTCCCCGTGTATCTTCCGACCGTTTCGGGCGAGATGATGACGAGAGTGAATACCATGTCAAGTCCCACCTGCGTCCTGATAAGCGTGCTGCTCGAGTGTAGTACCGTAGTCCCCGGTAATACACTTTGTCACGGTGCTAACTCACGAACAACGTCTTCCCTTCCCGTCCGACCTTCTTCATTGATATCTCAGACGTCGATTACCCCCGGTTTGATATAAATCTGAGCAAGTTGAATGCCGACCACTTGGGTCGATGATTTGCTGAAGGCCGCCAGCGGGATCTCTACGGGCCTTGCGGCCGCATGGACGCAGCAGCAGTGCAAGGTCGCTAGACCGCCAACGAATGCTCGGGGGACCGAGCGTCCTCGCCGCCGTTAGCACTGGTTATGTATTTATTTATCCATTTATGTCATTTTTATTGCGTTTGCGAGTCACGGTAGCGGTTGAGAGCGCGGCGAAATGTCAGATGCAAGCCAAGGTCACCCATAGCACAGGTGGGAGGGCGCGTAAGGCGTGCACGTGATCATAGCAGCGGGGAGTGCACAGAAAGTACTTCAGACTGTGCAGCCCTTGGGTATGACGGCGGCGGGAGGGAGATTCGACACGGGGGAAATGGCAGAGGCACCAGGCGGGCGAATACCAGTGCACCCATATCGCGCTTCTGTTCCTTCATGGGGTCGTGAGTGGAAGCAGGCGGCGCAGGTTCTATGCCAATGTCTTATCTGAGTGAGGCATATTGCCTTGCCGAGCGTTGAGCGTCGAGCAAAGAAATTTAGCCAGACTAGAAGCATTACAAGCAGAGCGTCCTAGGTTCGCGCCAGAGAGGCTGGCGAAAGATTGGGCCTTCGTATATCCTCTAAGCCATAGCTAAACCGTCGACAACTCCCGGGAAATCGGTGGTTGTGCGGGATCGTGTTCGTAATGGCGGCGCTATGCAGCGTGTTTTCAGCGCCTTAGAGCATAGAGTAGGCGGGAGCAGGAAGCAGAAGCAAGGTTCAACGTTCAACCGAGAGCACGGCCAGAGGAACGATCAGGGTCGTCCAGCTTGAGCTGCAGCACGACGCGGAATAGCGCAACCAAAATTGAAGACGGCCAAGAAGGCGAGCAAATGGAGCCACAGGGCACAAAACAAAGGGCTGTAGCGCAAATGAAATTTATAAGTGAGACACAGCTCTTCTTCGCGCGCTAGACGAGGATAAGCTATGGGTTGTTGAGCAGGAGCGCGGCGGTCTGAGCAGGTTCGGGTTAAACGCAGTCGGTCAACTTCCGGACTCCGCCATTGCGCCTTGTCCTCGTATTACTCGCCTCGATAGATAATCCAAATTTACACAGGGGCGTGCTCGGCGCTGGTGGAAGCGCGCGAAGCCCGCGGTCGAACGGTTCCAGAGCGCCCGACTCAATCAGTGATGTTCCAAGCTACAGTATCCTTGTACGCACACTCGGCGCGCCTGCATGACCAGACGCATTAGTGCGGTACTATTTGCCTTCATGCTGTCACACTTGGGAACGTGTCTTCCTCCGTAAAGTCTGCAAAAGAGACGATCATGCTGCGTTCCAGCATTGCTGGGACTCTTACTCGGATACTCTCTTTCCCACTCGAGGCGATGGCAAACGGCTCAAAACATACACGCAGAGTACCAGCTGGCCCCAACCCCCCACAATGCTAACCATTTCTTTACGCTCTCTCGCATTACCAGGTCACCTGCGACGGCCTCTCGCATGACGGTCTCTCGCATGATAACCTGCTCCGGTCTCTCGCATGACAACCTCTCGTATGATACCTACTGTAACCTGCTCGACTCTTCCCCGGCCGAAGCCACTGCCAGACGCTCGCATTGTCAGTGACAGTTCCGTCCCCATCAAGCACGCGGGAATCCCTGCCAGATGCAGCAGTTCCGTCTCAACTTTGACCATTCCGCCAACGCCACTCCCACATGCATGATGCAACGCCACCGCATCCCGCTTGATCCTGCCGGATTGCAAGTCCTGCAACCTAAATATCAGGGATAAGTATCCGCTCCTGACATCACCGTCCAACTCTCACAACTTCAAGCTTTTGAATCATTACTGCAAGTGCAACGATTCATCAAATTTATCATATCCGCACTGACATTGGCATTGGCATTAGCATAAATCCTCCGACGAAACCACGCCGTTCCATTTCAATCAAGCAATGCAACAGAGACAGAGACAGAGACAGAGAAAAGAAAAAAAAAAGGATGAGAGGAGAGAGGAGGAGACATAGGTGAGATCAAAAATCAAAACAAAAAAATCTTCTTCTGAGTTGTCTCAAAGTCGGGTGCGTGGGTGGGGTGGGGGGTAAACAAACGAGCGCGCCCACTAGGGGGGGTAAAGATGGGGTAAAAGAGGGGACGGGGGACGGGGGATGAGTGGCGGGACTAATGTATTGCGCCAGCATACGGCGTGCGTAGTGTGCGGGGGGAGGGGGTGCGGGGTTATGTGCAGCGGGAGGGGGTAGGTAGCGCCTCTGTAGGCGTGGTGGGATGAAAGAGAAAAGAAGAAGACGTGAAGACCAGCAATACTGACAGACTGAGACTGATAGTGAGACCGGATCGATACCTCGGGACCGTATAAAAACAACAAGCTGCACAGATGATCTCGTCACTGACAGGCTCCGGGACACACATGGCGACGGGGCGGGAACGGGCGCTTAGAGCAGGCCGCACTCGCGCAGGTGGATCTGGAGCAGGATGTCCTGGATCGCGCTCAAGACGACTGCAAGGAAGAGGGCGCAAGCGTGTCAGCATGGCATACGAAGACAAGGCAAAAGGATGGGATGGAAGCAAAAAAGAAACCGAGAACAATCAAGATTGACCGCGCGGGGATGAACGGAAGAATGGATGAACAAAGACGAACGGGTGGACAAAGGCGGGCGTCGGCCGCCGGAATCACTGCCGGGCTGGGTGCATCTGCGGAATAGCACCCAGACGCCAGACGCCAGAAGCAAGCCGGGCGCCTCCCGTCCCGTTCGCGCAGGGCAGAGTATAGAAGAATAAAGGTGGTCAGGGAGCGGAGGGCGGGTCAGAGCCACCGGGAGCTGAAGGCTGAAACGCGCGTGGCAAAGTGAAGCCGAAACAAGGAGCAGGAGCGGATGGACTGATGCAGATAGGCGACGCGACGCGGTGCGGTGTGCTGCCGGGAGGCGACGCGGCGCTTTGTTCGTGTGCTGCGAGGAGACGAAGGAGCGGAGTGAAGAGGGAGGATAGCGAAATAGCGAAGTGGGCAGATAGCAAGATAGCGCGAAAGCGGAAAGAAAAGACAACAAGTACGCACACTTGATCTGCTGCGTGTCCGTCGCGCACGTATAATGCGCGTAGATCTGCTTGCTCGCGGCGCTCTGGTTGAGCGAGACGAAGCGGTGGAGCAGGTAGTCGCACGCGGCGTCGTAGTTGTCGCCGCCGGTGTAGTCCGGGAAGTAGTCGCCCAAGGGCGAGTGCGGCAGCTTCTCGGCGAACAGGTCGATCTTGTTCAGGAACAGGATCTACGGACCGGGTGAGTACGCGGCGGGGAAGGCGGGCGGGCGGGTGGAGGAACGACGTACGATCGAGGTCTTGACGAACCAGCGCGAGTTGCAGATCGAGTCGAACAGCGTGAGCGCTTCTTGCATGCGGTTCTGTGGAGCAACGGCGTCAGGCACGATCTCGTGACGAGAAAGAAAAAAAAATATTGATGATGGCTTGGCTTGGCCTGGGATGCTTACCACGGACTCGTCCTCGTACAGCATCTGGTCGTACTCGGACAGGGAGACGAGGAAGACGAGCGCGGTGACGTTCTCGAAGCAGTGGATCCACTTTTTCCGCTCGGAGCGCTGGCCGCCGACGTCGAAGAGGCGGTAGGTGAGCTCGCCGACCTTGAAGGTGGTCTCTGTGATGCCGGTGGTCTTGACGCGCGAGCGCAGGATGTCCTGGTCGGTGGGCAGGTAGCCGGGCGCGGACATGCGGTCGATCGAGTTGAAGTAGTAGGTCGCGGAGTCGTTCAGCTGGTACTCGCGCGAGCGGCGCACGGCCTCGCGCACGCCCGGGTCGCGCCAGAGCCCGCGGATGGCATCGACGACCTCGCGCGGGAGCGAGTCGCCCTCGACCTGGCCGGGGAGCGCGAGGATGATGTTCTTCCGGCCCTCGTTGGCGGGCGCCAGGGCGATATCGAGCTGGGGCATGGCGTCCAGGATGGCACTGCAGCGCACGCAGGGCAAGGGCGGGGGCGGGGCGGGGGCGGCGTTGCGATGACGGAAGCAATGGGGACGGGCATCATCACCAGACAGCGCGATGACCAAGACAACGGGCAGAAACAAAGAAAGAAAAAAAGTAAGTAAAAGTAAGAAAAAAAGGCGACAAGGAGTCTGCGCACCGCATGGACTGGATGGTGTTGGAAAAGATAATTTCCTTGTAGGCATCCCGCTCCTGGTCGTTGTAGCCGCCGTGGTGGATGAGCTTCATCTGCTTGAGCACTGTCGACTGCAGCAGGGCGTCAGCGGGGCTGCACAGACGGGGATACGAGGACAGAGCCGACCTTGCCGGACTCGCCAGCGCCGAGCAGCAGCATTTTGATCTCGTTCTTGGCCATGAGCCGGTCGCGCTTGAGCTGGTTCTCGATCTCGTCATTGCCTGCAGCAGCCGCGGCGACGATGAGGGCTCCGGCGGCGACGAGCAGAGTGTAAGAGCAGGTACGCACGGGCCTTGGCCTCCTCGTCAATATTTGCGCTCTGGCAGCAGCCCATGCTGGTCTTGTTTTCCGGGGGGTAATGGGGGGTGGGAGGAGAAGGAGGTCAAGAGGCGCCGGCGGAGTCGGGGGGAGGGAAACGAACGGCAAGGGGCGTCGGCGACGGACGGGGGGACGGCGGGGGCGGGAGAGCTCGAACGGGCTCGGGGAAGGGTGCAGAGCCTGATGCCGCCCAAACACGCAACAACTATACACTCCGACCGCCCGCCTCTATATTGACCCCGCCCAGGCCCCCCACTACTTAGTCCCGCTCGCTCGCTCCTCCCGCACTCCAGACAGGGGCCCCCCTCGCGCGATCTCCGAGCGGACGCCGCTCCTCCCGCCCCCGCCCCGTTCTCATTGCTGCTCAGCAGATGATGCCCGCCGGATCACGCTGCGAGCCGCCATGGCGACGCCGACGTGCGTCTCACTCTGACTCTGACTCTGCGTGTCTCAGGTGCCACCTCCCCCCTCCACGCCCCCACATCCACTAGTGCGTCCCAGCCCAGCAACGATCGGGTCCCCTCCATGGCCAATACTTACTGTATTGTGCCGCTCGGCAGAACTCGTTGCATTTTCCCAGTCCCAGTCTCTGCCCTTCGCCGCGGCCACTGCATTATCCGAGTCTCGCGCCCAGGCCCACTCCCATAAGTAATCCCAATCAGCCGTGCCTCGTCCTAAGTAGCGCCGTCGTCACGCATCAGCAGCATCTCCGCGTTGTCCCACGCCCCTAACCGTCGTTTGGGCCCAGCGCCCAGATTCCCGACGCGTAGCGTCGCGACAGCACTGCGATCTACGCGCACTAGACGTACTATTGCACTGTAATAATTACCCGCGCTTGCACTTGCACCGCGTCATCTAATATCCCACCACCCACCACCCTCTCAGTCAGTCTAAGGCTTGTTTTAAATTCGCGACTCGTCTCCTGTCAGCTCAGTATCAGCCTTCGTACTCGCTGACTGACTCATCGCAATGGTATCCATCGCATCGAATCGACAGCGCCAAACTGAGGCGCTCGCCGCTCTCAGTCGGTGCAGCACTAGCGGCACTGGTATCATGCGGCTCGGTGCAAAGCACCTCAGACTCCACGATGCCGCTCGCCAATTAGCTACAGTACCGGTATACCTTAGCGCGAAATGGGGTCCAGGGCTCTGAATCTGATGTCCCTGAGCCCTTAGTCTTAAACTTTCCAATTCCAGTGCCTGTCCGCCACCGTAACTGTGAATCCGGGATACTCCACTGTCCTGTCCAGGGGCGCACTTTGAATGCGCCCGGTCAGTCTTTCTTTTTGCCACTTCCCGCAAATTTGGACTTGGGATGTTCGACTTTGACTCTTGACTCTTGAGCGTCCCGAAGGTCGGGACGGGGGATCCAGGTCTCTGACTCGGAGAAGTTTGCATCGGTATCGTTCACACACAGTGGACGTCGCTTGACGTTTGACTGCTCCGGACACTGACAACTGACGTCGAAATCGATGACAGAATGTGCAGGGTCGGGACCCGTTGCAGTGAGATATAAATGCGAGTCCAGCATCTGGGCCTGTCACTGCATGCGTAGAATATGTATAAAGGAAGCTTGTCAATGTCAGCCCTCAGGGTGGAAGCCCCAACTTAGACTTAAACTTGGGTCTGACTGAAGCTAGGTAGACGTGAATCCGCGCGGCACCTCAGGGCTTGATTACAGTACTCATGACTGTATTTGGCAATTGAATAAATTCGAAAGCACGGTAGCTGCTGCCAATGGCCACGAGGGGACCGACTCGGATATCGGGCACTGGTAGCTGCCAGAAATCTAAATCTAAATCTGACACGACGAGGCCGCACTCACAAAGCTTCGCAGGACGATACTGTATGATTGACCCCCTTGGCACTCGATCTCGATAGCAGGCTCCTTCCGAGTCAGCCTGAGATCATAGTCACTGGCAGAAGAGACGTCCATCGATATCGTGAGTAACGAGCCTGATCATGAGCAGTGCGAGTCGCCGAGAATCTGAATTTACATATAGGCTATAGCGTAAACGCGGCGAAGAATTCAAGTCTTAGGTTGATCAAATCTCGCCGACGGAGGAACAGAGTACAGACGTTGATGAGTGCGTGGCGCGGCAGACATCCTAAGTTTACTAAGTAGTATCCCGGCCAGCCTGAGCGCGCGTTCACGATCAGGAGCCAGGGCATTGCGCGTTCGGTGCGCCTCCACAAGCACCGACCAATTGCTGAGGCCCATGCGAGACGATATCCAGCCCATGGGTCGAGATACTGTGGTATCAAGGTATATTAGGAGGATTGGGGGATGGCACTCTGGCCGGGGCTCGCCTTGACGCTGCCAGTGCGGGCCTATATACTATATAGCATGCTCGACTGGCGCTCCCTGACGCGCGTGGCAGGACGCGACGCATTGTGCATCATGTAGGCCGGAAGATTCGCGCAGGTGGCGATTCGGGAAGAATGGGTGGGGTGTCATTTGATATAAGTAATGAAGTGCGCGGGCTCGGAGACTGAACCACTTGAAGCAGGGCGACGTTCCACTCGCCGTGCTAGCTTCTGCAGTGAGCGAGTGCATCAGTGCTAGCTCTTTGAGTTGAGTGAATCTACTGTAGGTGAACAATCCATCACGATCGATGCAAGCCTTCAGCTCGGAACGCAAGCCGAAGTTGTAATACAGGACCGATGGACACCGTATGCCAGCCGCTCATTGAGTCATAGAGTTGGTGATAGTATCTGCGCGGGGACGCGGGAGAAGTTTCCAGATGGGAATCGGAGGAGTTGAGCCCAAAAGAGGCAAGCCGCGTACGCGTGAACAGTGCGAAGGACTCGACACACAGTGACATGAGCAGCCCCGGAGTAGCCTGGGCTCATGTGGATGGCGCCGGAGGTATGCTCGGCGTTCATGACGTGGCCAATGATAACAGATCGTACAACGTTACTTATGGGAAGACGAAGGAAGCATCGCAAATTCGAACGCCGCTCAGCAGGCTTAGTCCGACGGTCTTCCACATCGCCTGGTCAAACAGTTTGAAGCTTTCTTGGCGCTCAACGTCTTATTGTCGACCCAGAACGACTTTATAGATGGCCCATAAGGATTTTTACCCCTCCGAAACCTCAGACGGCTCGAATGTCCTGTGTTGTGTCGTCCTCTGATAGGGCTTTGTGTAGAATTCCGGCCGACTTGTAAACACGTTTTAAACGGTTTACCGGAAACTGCCGGTGTTTACAAACATGTTTAGAAACTACCGGAGGCATAATGCTACAACAGCCTCGACAGGCAACCTGCCATGGCCAATCCTTCCCTTCTCACTTGTAGCACTATTCTACATCACTCAGGTGTCTTAGCAAACTAGTTTCTGCAGTTGGTGACAAGGGGAGATGGGTAGGTGCTCTGATCAGTCTGTCCTATTCAGGTGCTGGTGACTGGCAGGCCATCACTGTCTGTAGCCAGCCTGCTTCAAAGCTTGACATTAAGGGCAAGGTCTGACAGTAACGCCCAGGGCCCTGAGCCAGTCTCTGTCCGATAATCCGGAGCCTTTTAAAAAGCCTCCGAGGTTTCTAAATTCAGCAGCGGCCGGCCTTGCCGGCAAACACCTTGCTTGAATGCAAGTATGTAGTCAAACTTGATAATCGACCATAATTTGATGCTTCTTGCTTGTGTGACAAGAGAGAGCCTGAGAGAGCATAGCCTGGCCTCTCGTTGCACCAGATGCACTTCCACAGTGAGCATTGAATGTGTGAGCTCGCATGGTTCATTCTTTTGGCAATTGGCCATCTGGCTCATTCAATCCAGAATGAACACAACGGACGAGCGGTATGTAGTGTCTACAAGCTTTGGATCCAGAGACTCAGCAAGCGCTGAGACTTGTTGAACTTGGACAATCGATACAAATTAGATCTTGAATTTGCCGGTGTTGTAGGCCAAGCTCGTTAAAACACTTGTTTATGGCGACTCCCATGTTACGTTTGAGGGTACTGTATTTCCCTTGGGTGGAGCGTTGGTGTTGTTCATGCAGCATAAATGCGATTGTCTTCGTAGATAGGACGGCAATAAGTATTGGAGAGTATCGTTTGACGGGATAACAGGGAGGGCGTATTCATACTTTAAATGCAGCTTTCATCCGTAGGAACCTCATTGGGGTGAGTGTGCTAGACAAGGCCATAGCGGGAGTCGAACCCGGGGCCGCCAGGGGGCATGGTCAGACGCGTTAGCCAAGTAAGCCGGATCAGTGTGGAAACGTTGGCGCCATTTTGACCCGGGAGAGACCTTTCAAGCAAGGTGACAGGTGGGTTTGAGGACTACCGGTTTAAAACACGTTTAAAACACCACGTTTACAAACATGTTTCTAAACATTGAGGCGACACAAAGCCCTATCCTCTGACGCGGGGCAGCTTGGCTGGAAACTCTGACACCTTGTCCAGGCCCATCGGCGCACGACTGCGTCTGTCTGAGGGATCTGCCCTCAGGACCGGAGGTCCCGTACGGCATTATTTGAATACGCGCCGCTTCGCAGTCGTGGCCCAGCATTCAATCTCGGAGCTCGCCGTGCTGCTGTTCCGGCCTTCCTACGTCGTTCAAGGTGCCTTGCGCGGCCAGTTGCCAGAAAACCCAATGTCGGGGCGCTTGCTGCTGGTTCGACTCGATAGACACGCGCGGTGGTTGCACTTGCGAGCGCGGATCTGGGGCGTTGACCCGTACATATAGAGCCCATACCGATGTTCCTACTGCCCCAGAGCCTTGACGGACCATGTCGAGCCCCCTTCCCGCTCTTCCTAGCTTCCCTCATGATGGATCCGAGGTCACTAGCTTTCGCGCTCTCCACGCGCGGCACACTCTCGCGAAGCACATCAATGGGCTGTCATCAGACCTGATCAGAGACCTCCCGCCGTTGGCTCCTCCCGCTACAGAGCTTCGCTACGCTGACCTTCACTTCCCCGCTGGTTCTCCCGTTCCCATTGCTGAAGCGCGCATTCATGTGGGCGTTGTTGGCGCTGGCGCTGCTGGCTTGTATGCCGGCATGATACTCGACCACTTTAAAGACAAGTTCAGCTACGAGATTCTCGAAGCGAACCCAACCCGCGTCGGCGGTCGGCTCTACACGCACAAATTCCCTGGCGGTCAGCCGAATGATTACTACGTTCGTGTCATCCCACAGTTTCCCGATGCTTGCTCACTACCTGACTTACTAGGATGTCGGCGCGATGCGTTTTCCGCACCTTCCATTCATGACGCGCACGCTCAATCTTCTCAAGAGACTAGGCATCAAAACGATCCCCTATATCCTTTCGCTCCCGCAGAGCCTCAACCTCTTCAACAACATAACACTGACGAATGCGGAGATCGACGGGCAGGTGGATCCCTTTCGCACACGCGTTCCTGGCGTCGACAAAAGCTCCTCGGAGATGGAGAGCGCGCAGCTAGGAGGCTTCAAGGAACAGCTCGCGCGGGACTTTGACGCCGGCTGGAACGACCTCGTGGACAATTACGACGAGTATTCGGTCCGCGCATATATGATTTACCATGGTACAAACGGCATCAAGTATTCAAACCAAGTACATTGTCGCCACACGCTCGCTTAAGCGTCTCTGAAAGATTTATAGGTCGTCGATTATCTAGAGACCTTCGAGACAGGGTCGGGCCTCTACGATCAAGCATTGACCGAGGCTATCCTGGACTCCATCATGTTCGGCTACCCGCATCCACCTGGGGAGGAGACCGAGTGGTCTTGCGTGCAGTGAGTCTCACATAGCAACCATTGTTCTCTCTCTCTCTCTCTCAGTGTCAGGTTGCTGACATGCGCTTCAACGTAGAGGAGGAACGGAACAGATCGCAAAGAGAATGAAGGATTCTCTGACCGGCCCTGTTCACGCCGGCAAGCGAGTTACCGCCCTCTCGTTCGACGATCCCAAAGCGCCTGCGGCCGTGCGAGTCGCAGTGGCCGGCGAGAACACTCCGCGCACTTACCAGCACGTCATCAGCACGTTGCCCTTCGGCTGTCTTCGCTCCGTCGACACCAGTGCGTTCTCCTTCTCGTGGCCTCTGCAGCAAGCTATCCGGATGATCCACTACGACGGACCGACAAAGGTCGGCATCCAGTTCTCGTCCCGCTGGTGGGAAGCGCCGCCGCTTAACCAATTCGGCGGCTCGTCACGCACGGATCGTCCTACACGCGTCGTGGTCTATCCGTCGTATGGAATCAACCAGACTGCTGGCGCTACTATGCTCGTCAGTTATACGTGGGGGCAAGACGCCCTTCGCATTGGCTCCCTTGTTCGCGGCCGGAACAGCAGCGCCGAGGCGCGGCTCATCGACCTCATTCTCGACGACCTCGCAGCTATCCACTCCGTCGACAAGTCGATACTCGAAAGTCTCATGGTCGATTATCACGCATTCTATTGGTATGACAACGAGTTTTCAGTCGGTTCGTTTACGTTCTTCTCTGGTCGGTTTCTATTCCGCTGACGATTTGACCCACAGGGGGCATTGCCAAGTTTGGTCCAGGTCAATTTGCGACTCTTTTCCCTGAAGTCACGAAGCCCTACCATGGGATGTTTCATTTTGCTGGGGAGGCCACCAGCGTCCACCATGGGTGCGTAGAATGCTCCATCCGAGCCCTTGCCACTTTCTGATATCGTTGGGCAGTTGGCTCAACGGAGCACTCAACAGTGCCTATCGCGCGGTCAAGGAAATTGTCAGTGTCCGCAAGCATCATGCAGGCCGTCATGTCTGTACTCACCCAGGATTTCTCTAGCTAGTGCAATACGACGACAAGAACCACACCCTCGTCAAGAAGTTGGAGAAGAATTTTGGCAAGCTGGACGAAATTGACGACGACGCGCTCAAGCTTCAGGTCCGCCTCGGTCGCCACCGATCTCAGTGAATCCTGCCAACGCATAACTGTAGACCAATCCGAGTGCCATGTCTAGTACGCAGAATTGAGCGTTCAATGTCACAAGATAAATTGAACTGGGTGGATTTTGAGCACAAAGGAAACGACCTCAGGGAGAAATAACAAGACAGCACTGGAAATGGTCCTTGTTGGGGCTTCGTGAGGGGGACCGTCGCAAATTCGAACCCCGCTCGGCAGGCTGCCGCTCAGTCCGTCTTCCACATCGCCTGCTCAAACAGTTTGAAGCTTGCTGGGCGCTCAAATTCTCCCTGTCGACTCAAAATGACTCGCTAGATGGTCTAGGATAGTATGTATCACTCCAAAACCTCAGACTGCTCGAATTTTCAGTGTTGTATCGACTTCTGGCGCTGGGTGTGCCTCATCGAGGTCGGTTTGCTCACCGGGAACTCTGACACCCGGTTACGGCCTGAGGCCAGATGGCGCGCGCCAAAGCGCAACTATACTGGACTCGTCTGTTTGTGGGCTCTGCGCGCAGGACTAGGGTTCTCATTTGCTACTGGCCCATCACGTTACCATCTGTGCACGCGGCGTTTCGCTGTGCTGGCTGGACACCTCAGCTAGACTAGGGGTGGCTGACCAGACTGACCAGCCCCGCACTATATCGGCGCGCTACATGCTGCTTCTTGCCCTTCAGACGTCATTCAAGGTGTCCCGTGCCTCCGATTGCCAGCAAAACCGAATGTCGCAGCGCTTAGTGCAGGTTTCATGTTTTCGAAGGACAAGAGGCACACGCGATCGTGATCTTCGGCAGCGGCGCGACTTGGGCTGAAGGATCTGTATAAATACTGTATACAGCTACGTTGCTCCCTCACCAGAGCTTTGGCCGAACATGTCCGCTCCCTTTCCCCCGCTTCCCAAGCTTCCTCAGAATGACCCGGAGGTCACTAGCTTTCGCGCTCTCCATGCGCGACACACTCTCAGGAAGCATCTCGACGGCCTCGCCCCCGAAGTGACGAGAGATCTCCCGCCGCTTGTCGCCAGCGCTCCCCCGGATGATCAGCCTATCATCCCTGGAAGCTCCGCCCTTTGTGCAGACACGCGTATCCAGGTGGGCATTATTGGCGCCGGTGCGGCTGGCCTGTATGCCGGCATGATACTCGAAATCTTCGCGGACAAGTTCAGCTACGAGATTCTCGAAGCGAACCCGCGTCGCGTCGGTGGTCGGCTGTACACGCATAAATTTCCCGATGGTCAGCCGAATGACTACTACGTTGGTAGCTGTCTATTAGTGTCCCCGATGCTTGCTTACTGCCAAGCAGGATGTCGGTGCCATGCGTTTCCCGTACATTCGGTTTATGAGGCGCACGTTCGATCTCTTTCATAGGCTGGGCATCGAGCCTATCCCTTATGTTCTTGCACTCCCGCAGAACCTCAACCTCTTCAATGGCAAAGTTCTGACAAATGCCGAGATCGAGGGGAGGGTGGATCCCTTTGGTACCCATGTTCCTGGCGTCAATGATAGCTCGTCGGCTATGGTGAACGTGCAGATCGGGGGTTTCAAGGACCAGCTGGCAAGGAACTTTGCGGCCGGTTGGGAGGAGCTCATGAAATTCGACGAATATTCAACGCGAGCCTATATGCTTTTCCAGGGGAGCAATGGGGTCACATATTCGAACCGAGTACGTTGCTACCATCGCTGCGCTTCAAGCTTCGCTGAAATATGCATAGGTTATCGATTATCTGGAGACCTTCGGATCGGCGTC
This sequence comes from Auricularia sp. M13, assembly GCA_037042915.1. NCBI lineage: Eukaryota > Fungi > Basidiomycota > Agaricomycetes > Auriculariales > Auriculariaceae > Auricularia > Auricularia sp. M13. Next base: position 629,182 of record CM073201.1, read on the forward strand.
GAACCTCTATGACCAGGCATTGACGGAGACCGTCATGGACTCAATGGACTTTGACTACCCGCATGAACCTGGGACTGAGATCCAATGGTATTGCATCCAGTGAGTCTTAGGTGGCGCTGTCCTCCTTGACGATAGTAATTAACATCGGACTTGATAGAGGGGGGGCAGAGCAGATCGCAGAGCGGATGAAGTCTAAATTGACCGGAGAACCTGTGCTGCCTGGCAAGAGGGTAACCGCCCTATCTCTCGATGACACCAAGGCTCCGACTGCCGTCCAAGTTGCTGTTGCCGGGGAGGACAATCTACGCACATACCAGCACGTCATTACCACATTGCCCTTCGGCTGTCTTCGGACCGTCGATACCAGCGCGTGTGCATTCTCGTGGGAACTGCAGGAAGCGCTCCGGATGCTGCACTATGACGCATCTACCAAGGTTGCCATCCAGTTTTCGTCCCGGTGGTGGGAGGAAAAGGCTCTCAACCAGCTTGGCGGCGTGTCGAGCACGGATCGTCCAACACGCGTCGTGGTCTACCCGTCGTATGGTATGGGCCAGACGACTGGTGCCACCATGATTGTCAGTTATACGTGGTCGCAGGATGCGCTTCGTCTTGGTGCTCTTGTTCGCGGGCACGACAACAGCGCCGAGGCCATACTCATTGACCTCATTCTCAACGATCTCGCGGCTATCCACTCCGTTGACAAGTCGATGCTCGAGAGTCTCATGGTCGATTACCACGCGTTTAATTGGTATGACGATGAGTTCTCAGCAGGTTAGTTATAATTACTTCCTTATAATGCCATTGACTCCTAACGGTCTGGGATACAGGTGCATTTGCCCTGTTTGGCCCTGGTCAATTTGCCACACTTTATCCCAAAGTCACTCGACCCTGGCACGGAAGGATTCACTTTGCCGGAGAGGCTACCAGCGTTCACCATGCGTATGTGACTTTCTTCTCGAATAATATCGCCTCAGCATAGACTGACATCTTGGCCAGTTGGCTTGTCGGATCACTCAACAGCGCTTATCGCGCCGTCAAGGAAATTGTCAGTATCACTGAGTATCTCGCCCGCCATCATGCTTGTGCTCATAATACTTTCTCTAGCTTGTTCAATACGACGACGAGAATCATACGCTTGTCCAAAAGTTGGAGGAGAATTTTGAAAAGCTGGACGAAATTGACGACGAATCACTGAAGCTCCAGGTCCGCCTGGGACGTCACCGCTCTGGAATACCTGCCAACGCATAACTGTAACATCGTATCCGAATCCTATATCGAGATTCAGACCTTTTGAGCATGCAATATCTCAAGGCTCGTCTGAACTGGGTGGATTTCGGGCACAAAAGTCTCATACAAGTACATTCGTACATGGCAGCAGGGAGAGACATCAAGACAGCACTAGAAATTGTTCATGCTGGAGATGAGTGAGCTGCTGATTGTGCGCAACAGGCGCCAGCTAATTTTCCCCGACTCACATGAGTTTTCCTCATCGGACTTTCGCCTTCGGGTTAACGTTTTCTTCTGGCACCAGATCAGGATTCTCAGGAATCTTGGGTGGACTTAGGATCGTCTTTAGACGAGGCACTGCACTCTCACCTCTTCTGTACCCTTCGTCTTATCCTTCCTCAATTTGGCGAGAATGCGGCTCCGGGGAGCGGGTACTGCGTCCTTGGAGACAGATTCCTCAGTGGCATCCGATGTTGCTGGCGCATTTTCTGCCTTGGCTTCGCGCCCACGCGCCAATGCCTGTGGACAGTCAGAAGCAAGTCAAAAGTTAAGAGAGCTGTCAGCACCTCTTTCGCAGTACGGAAAGCGTCTTTTGCTGAGACATTTATATTCATGGTGGTCTGCCAGAACGAGCAGCAATGCGTGAGAAGACATCGAAACGACTCTGTCAAGCTTGCACGAACCTCGCCGCGCTCAGCACGCTGAGCCTCTCGCGCTGCCCGCCGCGCCTCACGCGCTTCCTTCCATTTGTCCAGTCGCTCTCTGACGCTCACGCGTGGGCGCATGTATATGTAAGTCCCCACAGTCGCGCCCGAACCAAGCGCGAACCAGAAAAGCCGACTGCGCATGGGGTTTCTGCGGTACGCCAGCTCCATGGGTGATAGGGAGGTAGTGGGAGCGATGCCAACGTCGCTTCGACGCCCGCCAGTCTATATAGGAACCCTTTCTGGCGCGTAACAGCTTCCAGACGCGCGCGGCAGAACGCGACGCGTCATGCGGCCGGCACACGCGACGCGAACTCCGCAGCTGTTGGGCGAACATGGGTTGCAACTGGACGCGAAGAGCGTTTCATTACGTATTACGAAGTGCTACAGGCGGGGAGTTTACTTGAATTGCGGCGGCTCGTATACTCGGAGCGCTGCGATGTCCCAGTAGGCTTCCGAGAAGGCCTCGGGATGTGCATTGGCAAAGTCTGAGAATCGAGCGCGCTCAGTGGGATGCCGCAGATGCCAGACAGCAGCGTGCTCACCGTTGCAGACACCCGGGCACCCGGCGGCGCTGTACTCTTCTTGTCTGCCCGCCCAGTCACCGCCTGGACGAAGATTCATTGTCAGCGCCATAGCATCACAGATACTCGAAAAGAAGCAGCACGTACATATGTTGTTCTTGAATACGATATTGTTTGGCCCGAAGTGGCTCGACAGGTCGCACAAGTCGTTGGTGAAGAGCGCGAACGGCTTGCCCTGCACCATGTCCTTCAGCACGCGCGCCGCGGCTAGCAAAGGAATTTGACGCACCCAAAAAGCAGTTTCCACGGCGCCCAAGTTGTAGCGCACGTCCAAGGGCACCGTTAACGAGTGGCGCGGCCAGAAGAAGACGCGTGTCTGGTTAACCGCGCGCTCGTAGGCGTACCATCCGCCGCCAGCCTTGTTGAAAGCGGGTCCGTAATTGGGCGTGTTGCTGGGCGCGTGCACGCCGCATCCGCCGCTGTTCGTGGCGATGTCGTCGCAGTTGGTTGACACGGTCGTGCCTGCATACAGATATGAGTGCATAAACTCGGTTAAAGGAACGTGCGCACCTGTGGACGAGAATGGCGACTGCGGCTTGACCTCGCAGTTGGCTGTGGTGTGCAGCGTCGCCTGGTTGGGCCCAACGTCGTTAATACCCTCCACAATGTCGCACTTTCCCTTGGCCAGTTGACCGTCAAGCGCGACTTCAATGATCGTCGGCCAAGTGCTGCCAACGTCAAGTTTAGCCGAATTTGCGCTCTGTTCCTTCGGAATACGCACCCACAGCCCGCAGGCATGTGACGGATGTCGAAGCTGAATGGCCCGGGATGAGCAGATGAACAGAGCGCGCAAGGGGTGCACTCACACGGCGACATGGGTTGTGTAGTTTGCCTTGCTGATGATGCGCACAGAGTTGCGGCCAGGACCAGCAGCATCGAGCACAGTCGTCGCGTCCATGCGCATGACAAACGAGTCGTGCGTCGCGTAGGATAGATTCAGAGCGCGCGCAGTGGTCTGATCAGTTAACTGTTAAATAGGTGAGCAATCGTGCTGTTCGCGGTTGAACTGAACATACGTTGACCCGTGCATGGGTTGGGTCTGCAATGGCCTGCCAGGTGAACGTGTCGAAGAAAGATTTGCCCACAATATTGGCAGTCTGCGTATAGAGCCCCTTCAGAGCCGCCGTCGCTGCATCTGACACCTCTGCCGCTGGTGATGCACTGGCCACGGCCGCGAAGCGGAGCAATGAAACCAGTTTCATGGCGGTGGGAAGCGAAGAGCAGGTAAAGATGGGATGTTCCAGAGAAGGCTTTTTATATCGCGAGAAGCATCGTTATGCCCGTCGACGTCGCAAGTGGAGAGACCGCGCAGCGCCTGCCGTCACGTGCGTCGGGAGATCACCCTGACGCATGGACTTCACGGATTTGACAGCTTGTTGAGCGTCCACGACTTGTCCTTCTGCCATTGCGTTTGAAAAGTCGGCGCAGTGAGAGCATTGAGCGAAATGCAGATTCTATGTGCATGGAAACTTGGCGGTAACGAGAAGAGGCACAGCAGGCGGAGTTCGACTTGCCGCAGCAGCTTACACCACTTACATCATGATTCATTAGGCTCGTAACCAGCCGCTATTTTCGGACTCCGCTTCGGGCTCGTCCTGCGTAGCGGCTGGGACACACCAGCGCCGTTTACATATGTCACAAATCCTGATACTGAGCGTGACACGGGACTTCGTCAAATCTTACCCTCCCCTCCCTCAGAAATCGTTCTTCCTGCACCCACCTAGAAATGACTTTGAAGTCAATTGGGGGCAGTTGAGCTGTACTATAATTTGCTTTTTTCTGGGAAATATAAACAGCCATATCAGCTTAAAATAAGTCTCTAAAGATGGCAGAGTGTCGAAAACCACGTAGAAAAATGCGGCTTTGCTGCTGGCGCGTCAATGTGGCTGGCTCGGGGAGTTCAGGATGGCTCCGTGCGGAGTCTGAACTTCGTGAGCCCGCCGCATCGTACACTCTCAGGCGATGCTACACATTTATCTAAAGCAATTTGACGTCTTTTGGAGCACTTTTGGAACACTTTAGACCTTTTGGTGACAATATAGTTCCCATATATTTTACCATAAGTGTGCCTCTCATTTGCCTTGTATTGACCCAAGAGTCATTTTTGAGATGGTCTGTAGAAACATGTTTGAGAGAGGTTGGGGGGTGAAAATCAGCTAAGTGTCGTGTCACGCTCAGTATCTGAGTTTGTGACATATCTAAACGGCGCTGGTCTGTCCCAGACTGTCCGCAAGCGGACCGCTCCGAATTTCAAAGTCCGCTTGCGTTCAGTCTGGTTACGAGACTAATGATTCATATACTCTTCCCCTCTGCCTGCGTCCTAGCGGCTCTAGCGGCTTAGCGTAGAAAGTGTCAGTTCGGCAATGGTGCTCAACGTTGGCTCTGACGCGGTGGACGAACGCCGGATGGCCCATCCTATTCACCGGCTACCCGACGAGCTCCTCGCAATGGTGTTCCTCGAGTGGCTAGACACCAGCAGCCGGCCGTTCTGGGGCGACCAGGTCAAGGTGTTCAGTATCGCTCTGTATGCGGCCAGCGTCTGCAGACGGTGGCGACATGTTGCCCTGACAACGCCCGCACTCTGGCGCGTTGTCGACATTGACCTCAGCCGCGTCAAAGCCCATAACGGGAAGAAACACAAACGCTGGACGGACTACGCGGAGACTTGCCTCGCACGAGCAGGCGTCGTCAAGCTCGAAGTCACCATTTCTGGCTGTTTGCATGCTCTTGACGCCAGACACACTGCTGGGGCGGCGGCCCCCATCGGTCGATGCCTTCTGCGTGCGCGGCGCATAGACGCTGAGGTGGGCATTAGCGACTGCGCAACGGATAACGTCTTCCTCGATTTCCTGGGGGGCGACGCGCCGCACTTGGAGTACTTCCGGCTGGGACTCGTGTGCTTCACAGAGCACCGCGTGCAACGACCTGTCAAGTTCTTCACCTCGGCGCCGCGCCTCCGCGAGTTCAACGGCAGCGCGCCTGGCCCGAGCATGGTCTGGGCGCCGAACTCAAACTTCCCTAGCCTGGTGCGCTCGGACATGGCGGCACAGCGTCTGGAGGCGACGCACTTGCAGTTACTGCTTACCCACGCGCCGAATCTGCGCGCACTCTCCCTGGCGCATGTCGTCCTAAATGCAGAAGAGACGCCCGCGGAATTCTCCTTGGTACACGACAAGCTGCAAGAGCTCAGCCTGAGAATCGCAGAGGGCCCCAACTACAGCGTCCTGCGCACAATTCGCTTGCCGGGCATACAAACTGCCGCTATTGACGTCGGCCTGCACCCCGCCGACACCGCTACGGGTCTACTGCAACATACTCTCGTATCTGTCGAGCAGCTGACGCTCTCGTGCGGTGCGGACGCGTTGCTCCTCCCTGGGCTCGCCGCGCTGACGCGCCTGAAACGACTCATCCTGTACGGCTACAACCAGTCCGCCGAGCAGTTCTTCGACGCAGTTGCACAAGGAGAGATCGTGCCAATGTTGGAAGAGCTTGGACTGACCTGGCGCGTGCCTCGAGACTCGACGCACCACGCTATCGTGCGTCTCGCACGCGCGCGCGGGCCTCAAGGTCGGACAGGGCGCGTGGTGCTAAGGTCAATCCAGGTTGACTATCCTCGGTCGCCCACCGGCGCATTCACATTACATACGGCCGACCCTGCGCTGGAGCGGTTCCGCCTAGAGCTGAAGGGGGTGCTGGCCGCTGTCCCATGATCCCCTTACTTCTGAATCAAGTTCAACATTCTGCACCATTGTAGCCTTGTTCTGAGCAATTGAGCCCTGCTGCCCTGTCTGGAATCTCTTTGCCTGCACTGGGCCCGGAATAGTGTGGTGGTTGTGATTTGTTAGAAATTATTCCTTTGGCTTTCCGCAAGAATGCAAGGCAATAGTTTGAGGGTGGTCGTTGACAAATCTCAGGTCCACCATTCATACTATTCACACGTTCAAGACATATTGTACGTGATTTTGTAGTGAGTGGCACTGAGATTTGTATTGTGCCACATTCAATAGAATGTCTTTCATTCTTGCAGAAAATCATGCTGGTAATCTCTAACAATTTGCGTCCACCACACAATTCCGGACCCAGTGCTGGTTACTAGATACTCAGACCGTTGCGGCGACCCTACGCTCTTATTGAGACGGAGAACGTGATGCAAAGACTCAGCTTCGAGGTGCATATGCACGTCGGCAGTGCCTGCCCTGGGAGACTGTAGTCTCGGAGCCAGACCCTTGCGAGAGGCCGAGCACCCGCTGTGGCTGCGCGGTGATAGCGGGTGGTCCACTTCGCACTCCGCCATTGTGATGTTTGGTAGTGTTTGGCGGGTGCTCGGACCTCTCTACAGGAAGCGCGAGAGCCACGACCAAACACAGACAAAGCTCACAATCCCGGAGTGGCGATCCGCTCTTACCGGTCTGGTTCCGAGACTAGGAGACTGGCATTTGAGATCCGGATATCACTGAGAATAGAGGAGTAGTGGGTGGAGGGACCGGACGGCCGGCCGGTCGACCATCAAACCCCGGCGGAGTCCGAGCGACCGGCCGGCCGGTCGACCATCAATCCCGGCGGACTCCGAGCGGTCGACCTCAGGGATATGTCACGGTCGAGAACAGCTCAGATACATTTGAACTTGCAGGCTCATATTATAAAATTAAAATTAATTTGGAACATTAGGCCTAAATTGTAGATTTTTTGCGCAGTCAAATGAAGAGGAGGTGGGGAGCAATCTGAACTCGGAGCATCGCAAGGCTGATCACACGGAGGTATCGGAACGGCGGATGCAACACGTGCAAAGTCCGCCCCCGCTTTTCTTCGTCCCACATCGCACCGTGCGCGCTGCACCGCGCACCGCATACCTTTCCCCGCCGCTGTGCATCTCCCCACGAACCCGTGCTGCCGTGCTGAGGGGAGGTATGTCCTGCAGCGTTGTCATTGCGTGCATGCGCGACTGAGCACGGCGTCGGCGCTCGCGGGACGCGCCTGGGTGCCGTGCGTCGCACTGCGGGCATGCCCGCAACTGGCGACCTGTGATCAGCGCCTCAGCCACGACGAGCATGGCGAGCCCAGGAGCGCCGTCGTGTCGACGCCGGCCTCGCGGTGAACGCCACCCGCGCCGTAGTACGCGCTGTGGGGGCTCCACGACTCGCCTCGCTGTGGCACACCGGCCGGCGTGCTCGACGACCGCGCTGCCCTTCCCCCCTCTCCCCCCTTCATTGCCCCGTACTCGCAAGCTGTCTGTACGGTACACCATTCTGCAATATATGTAATCCCGCCTTTTTGCCATTTAATACATGCGCTGCACCACCATAGTCTTATCGGGAGCACAATAAGTCAACTATGCATTGATATACTCACCGGGACTTTGAGTACAGTACACGAGAGGAAGCGTATGATATGAGCAAGCAGTACGAGACTTGAGCTTGAGGCTTGAGGCACACACAACGCCTGGATATCACATCCAGATCACATCCGCGACAGCACAAGCACTGCTATAATAGGATACTGTACTGGATAGTCCTCCAGCGCTCCAGCGGTCGTTTATGCTGGGACTATTCTTGGCGCGACTGGCCGGTCGGCTGGACGGCCGGCCGGTCCCTTCCCCCGTCCCTCCTCATTTCTGATATCACTGATGAGGCTCGAAAGATGGCAACGGCACTTCCCGACCTTTGCGCTCTCCTTTTCCAGTATCGACACATACTCCATCCGGCGTACATTAAAGCGGAGCCAACCTATTATACGCGCGTCTTCCTTTCATTACTTGGGGCGCTCACATTGCTTTCGAGGCCATCCAGGAGGTCTCGCACATGCGGCCTGTTGCTGGACCCATCGCTGCACCGTCGCGTATCATGAACTCTTCACTGCACGCTATATGCAGACTGCCAGAGGAACTTCTATCTATGATCTTTGTGGAGTGGCTCGATGCTAACCACTACGACTTTCATGGTTCAAGGTCAGGCTACCGAATCCTCAAGTGGTCCCATCGAGCATTCCGTCTCGCTGCCGTGAGCCAAAAGTGGCGGCGGGTTGCCATATCCACTCCGCAACTTTGGCGCTTCATAGACATCGAGCTCGAGCGTGTGACTGCAGCATCCCAGGGGCCGTGGACCGAGTACCTCCACACGTGTCTCTCGCGGTCTGGTGCTCTTCACCTGGAGCTCGAGGTCGAAGGCACTTTGAAGGATAGCGTGTGCCAGTCTCTGCCGGAATTCTGGACTCTATTGCGCACGTGTTGCGCACGCGCTCGTACGATTGACATGGACCTAGCGATATCAGAACCACCGATGCCAACGCTGTTCATTCGTTGCCTCGCGCAGGACATGCCGTATCTCGAGTACTGTGCGCTTAATTGCAGCAGATATGGGTCTATCGAACCGCCGTTGCAGATCACTCTCTTCCCAACGGCACCGCGACTATGGTACCTTTCCTACTACGACCTTGGTCTCGTATGGCCGACAAATTCCATATTCCCAAATGTTACCTCGGCGAATATCACTACCGAGCGTATGACCATAGCCGTTCTCGTCGGCATATTCCAGCATCTTCCCAACATCGAAGATCTCGAAGTCTGTACGCAGTTCCTCTTCGCGACGGACACATCGATCGACCTCTCGGTACTTCGCTGCACGACGTTGCACAAATTTGCCTTCCATGCCGAAGGCTTTGACGAAATGATCGTACAGAATATGGACTTCCCCAATTTGCGCTCGGCAGTCTTCACGTTCAACAGCCATCCGACGCTCGGCGTCACTCCAGCTGCCTTTGCCACTTTCTTCGGTCACACGCTCCGCGCTGTACGCGTCCTGGCATTAAGTGACTTCAAGGCGATTGGCGAGGGGCTCCTTGACTATCTTCATTCCATGCCGGAGCTCAGTTCGCTCTGGCTGGAGAGGAGTGGGACGCCCGGGTTGGCAGACTTGCTAGCAAAACTGTCTCGTCCTGATACCACGGGAGTATGGCCATGTCCGCGCCTGCAGCAACTTACCCTGAGCGCCTGGGATGTTCACAGTGCTGAATGGCGTGGAATCGCTCTTCACATCGCAACGGCGCGCGGTCCGTGCGCTTCCCCACGACGCAGGCCGCCACGACTATTGGAATCTGTACGCGTAACTTATTCGCATGTCACACCCTTCGAGTGGAGTTCCATGATAGGATCTCATGACGACCCCGATGCAGAGTCTTTGCAGACGGCTCTGGACCTGCTCCTACGTGGCTGGGACGAGGACTCAGAGGACTCGTAATTAATAGGGGCATCATATCACACTCATTCATATCCTTTCATGCACTATTCTACTCTATCTCATCCTATCCTTTGCTTAGATTATGCATGACATACAGCTTGCTGGGGTCGTGGTGTCGGTGGCAAGAGTCACTAGACGACTCAGAAGACTCGGACGCTGAGGACGTAGACCACTCAGAATAGGCAACATCGTTACACTTACTTCCATCGTATACCGGCCCAAGTTTCCATGCAAAGAATATTTGAAATCATGATGATTCTTGGCAGTTGCCCTATTGACGGGCACGATCCTATGGTGAGGTGACATCTTTGATGAGTCTGCAGTCGTTGAGCCTGGTGCGCAGTGAACTCCCCTGATTCGTCGGCAACTGTGACATGTCAAGGGTGGCACGGGGGACAGGCCGCGCCGTCCTTGTTCTGCAGTCAGACACCGCGAAGAACACAGTGTGAAGAGTGCTCTATAAGTACCCATTCAAGCATTAATGGAATGTTTGGCCGATCCAGCAGTCGATAGGAAAGAGAAGGCTCGCGACATTGCTAAGGAAGCCACTCGGACACGGCGGCGAAGACGCACTGAACATATGGATACGTCTTCCCTGCGTAGATAAGTAGGAAACACCAGCTGCGGAGCGCTCTTCCGACCTTCCAACGGTGCGGACCTGCCAGGGAAGGCGCTCAGACGCTCAGGATTTGGGTCTTCTCCGTCTGCGCATCTGGTCTCTCTTTAGGGAGCGGCGATCCGTTCCGCATCGAGGTTAATTATTTCTTGTGTGACCATTGCACTCAGCATCGCATAAAGCTCCTTCGCTGCGATGATTGCGCAGATTTTGCCGTGGACTTCATACTGTACTGAGTCCGTAACTTTTTTTCAGGTCACCAATAAACAAAACCTAATCTGATATGTGATGTCTTCATACTCGAGTCAACTATCAATTCTACCTCCCTTATGTTGCGGCGCCAATTGAAGGGAAAGCACGGATTGGGTAACTCCGCTTCTTTCCCTCATCTTCTGTGGCGGCGGCTTCAGTGCTTGCGCGCGACTCGCGTTTAGGATCAGACTGGTCTATTAGGGGCGACCAGTGTCTCATTTGACATTAATGGTCCTTTCTGCTATCATGGACCGTCATTTGAACTGTGTACCGACTGCCTGGCGCCTTGCAGTGACTCGTTACGCCGCTGCGTTGGCGTGGAATGCATGAATACATCGCAACTAATGGTAATGCGGCATGTCCGAAGAAGCAGGCGCAATCAAGTGGCGGCGAGCGGGCTGCCGACTATCGCGGATGCCTCCTTTTCCAAATCCACATCGGTGCACTCTATGACGCTCGAGCTGCGCCATGCGGACATGGCGACGGTACTCCCGTCTCGGATGGACCAGCGGCAGAGCAGCCCGCGATCGGGATGGCAAGTTTGGTATCAGACTGGTTTCACATCCAACCGGTTCCGCGCGCGTCAGCCGCACTCTAGGGATCCGCGCTCAGAAGTATAATAACCCTAGGCACCCTCGTGCTAACTCTCACATTCCATCTCTTCGCCCGCCTCGCCTCCTGCCATGCGCCCGACATCGCAATACCTGCTCCCATTGCTCGCTTCGTCGGTGCTCGCTCGTGCAGCTACAACTACGATGTCTGCTGGCATGAGCTCCACTCCCACTACGTCGTCCCACAGCAATCGCACGTGTCTTCAACAGGTAGGCAGATGATTAACTTCACAGGGAAACGAGGAGCTTACGCATCGCAGACACTTTGCATTACCGCTACGGTCGGCGCGACAGATACCACCTGTCAGTACATGTTTCTCTCTCCCCCAGTTCACAAACTCACCCTGGCACAGATCTACTGGATTACATCGGCTCCATTCCACCAGGATGGGTCGGCCTGTTGGTGCACTTTCTTCAGAACTCAATCTTGCGCCTGACAATGCCGCAGCGGTTTTGGACAGAAAATGGCAGGCTCGCCAATGGTCATAATGTGGGCCAACGCCGACGGGAAAATCACGCTCAGCCAGCGCCAGGCCGGCGGCCATGTCATGCCGACGCCCGTCGCCGCGCCGCCGCGCGTGGCAAAGCTCGATGAGTCCCTCAGTAACGGACTGGCGGACCAGCCGACGTTTGCCTTCACGATACCCAACGCGGAAGGGGCCGCGTTGACCCAGCAGCAGCTAATCTGGGCAGCATCGCTGCAAGCACCAAGCAGCGCCGCGGCCGATGCCACCATCCAATTCCATGATGCAGGGTTCGGTTCGACGGTGCTTGATGTCTCGGTCCCCGCCTCCGCCGCGTCTAGCGCGGGATCGGGCACCGGCACTGCACCCTCTCAAACGTCCTCTGCCACCGAAGTCACCACTAGCGCCGTCGCAACTTCGTCGTCGGCTGCAGTCCCTGAAGCCTCTGGTTCGGCCACGACCGCGGGAACGACGGGCGGTAGGACATGTGTGGGCGACCCGCAGGTCATGTGCATCTCCGCCGTCGTCAATGCCAGCACGACTGTGTACGAGTTGACTTCAGTGACAACTAAGACTCTGGGATGGATTGGATTGTACGTTCTGCTTTCAGAAGTTGCAGAGGTGGTTTCTGATCGTGATCCCGCAGAGGTTTTGGCCAGCAAATGGCAGGCTCGCAGATGGTCGTGCTGTACAAGGATCCATCCGGCGGGGTCGTCCTTTCTCAGCGCACGGCACCCGGAAACGTTATGCCCACGCCCGTGGTGAACCCGCCGCGCGTAGCCACACTCAACAGCGCAGCCAGCGCCGCGCAATCCGCGCAACCAACCTTCACATTCACCATCCCCACTTCCGGCGATGCCTCCGCGCAGCAGCTCATTTGGGCTGCGGCGTCGACGAGCCCGGACAGCGCCTCGCCGAACGCAACCATCAAGTTCCACGACCTCGGCTACGGCGCCGTCGTGCTCGACGCGTCAGGCCCGCTCACCAGCACCGGAGCGCCTGCTAACTCGGCCGCGAGCTCGCAGCCGCCGCTGAACCGGTGGCAGAAGTTCGTCGTCGTGCATGCGGTGCTGTTTGCTGTTGGCTTTCTGGTGATGCTCCCCATTGGCGCGCTCGTCGCCCGCTTGTTGCGCACGAGCGTCTCGGGCAAGAAGTGGTTCAGGGCGCACGCGGTCATCCAGGGATGGTTGAGTGCGTTTGCACCTCGTTTCCGCGTCTGTACATTGTGTACTCATTCGTGTGGTCTTCATGCAGCTTTCCCCATTATGGTGATTGCGTTCGCATTTGCCACCAGCGCGGTTGAGCAACGCGGTGCCGAGCACTACAACGACTTCCACAAGGTCCGTTCCCACAGACCTTGCACCCAAATTCCCTCATACTCACATTCCCATCGCGCACAGAGACTTGGCCTCGCACTCTTCATCCTCTACCTCCTTCAAGTCCTCTTCGGCTCAATCGTGCATTTCGTCAAGCCGCGCTCCAGCCGCCGCCCCGTGCAGAACTACGCGCACGCGATCGTCGGGCTCGCGATCATCGGGCTGGCGTACGCGCAGGTGCGCAGCGGGTACGAGCACGAGTGGGACCGCGCGACGCGCCGCGGGAAGGTCAGCAACGCCGTGAACGTGCTGTGGATTGTGTGGGTCGTCGCACTTCCGCTGCTGTACTTTGGTGGGCTGTTCTTGCTGCCGAGGCAGTTCCGCCAGGAGAAGCAGGCGCGGGAGGCGGGGGGCGTGGGCAAGGATGAGAGGAGCTCTCGTGAGTAGATTTGGTGACACCATATTTCGGTGGTAGCGAGTCTGACATATCTCTGCAGAGGAATCGTGAACGTTGCAAGTTGTGCATCCTTTCCGATGACTTGAGCTTATGATACCCATCTGTTCCCCAACGGACAAAACATCTTCACACTCTTTTGGATCTGTTTCTTTACTTAGACCTACTGTACTGATAGAAAAAATATTTCCCCCAAATACAATTGCATGGATCAACAATTCAAAATTACGAGTCGACTTGGGCTGAACTCGTTCCCATCTTCAGCTTCACTTTCCCTATCTCATTGCACGCTATCTCTGTTCCCATGTCATCGACAATCTCAGAGTATATAATCCAGCAGTCTGCCGGTCAATTGCAAGTCAATTGACTCACGGACCTCATCAGCCTGATAAAATCCTCAGGCAAACGTGACTGAAAACTACCTGCTTCCACTTTCACGAGCTCAGTGGAGAGAAAGATCTGGCAGGCCTGTCCAGCGGGATTGAATTCTTGAAACGCGGTATGCCACGCGAGCATGAAAGTCATAGGATTCAATAAAACGTTGACGAAGAACATGCCGACCGCATAACGCTTTTGCCTCCTCATGCGCGCGACAGCGTCTACCAGCCGTCACCACCCGACGCTGCCCAGTCCGCGCCACCCGCGGCAGCCGGCTCAGCACCCCACTCGCCAACAGCGGCGCTGGTGTCTGCGGCCCAGTCGAGGGCGCCGGCGCCGGTGACGAGACCGGAGCTGATGCCCGCGCCAGTGCCAGTTGCGTCCCAGGACTCCGGAGCGACGGCCTCGTCGACGGCGGCAGCGGCAGCGGCCTCCGCCTTGGCAGCCGCAGCTTCCTGGGCCTCCTTCTCGACCTCCTCGGGGTCACGGTAGAAGAACATGTCGACCATGACGGGCCAGCCGTCCTGCGTGCGCGGGACGGTGCCGCGGAGGCGGAGGACCTCGCGGCAGAGCAGCCACCAGAGAAGGCCGATGGCGTGCTTGCTCTTGTTGTTGGTGGGGATGGCGATGTCGACGAACTGCAGCGGGGCGTCGGTGTCGCAGAGGGCAATGACGGGGATGTTGACATAGGACGCCTCGCGGATGGCTTGGTGGTCGACGCGCGGGTCGGTGACGACGATGAGGCGCGGCTCCTTGAACGAGCGCGTGATGTAGTTCGTGAACGAGCCGGGCGTGAACCGGCCAGCGATCGCCTGAGCGCCCGTGTTGGCCGCGAACTTGAGCACCGCGCGCTGGCCGTACGGGCGCGCAGAAATCACGCAGACGTCGTTCGGGTTCTCGATCGCGGCAATGACACGCGCAGCGAGCACGAGCTTTTCCCATGTCTTGCCAATGTTGATAATGTGGATGCCTTGCAACGACGCGCATAATATCAGCAAAAACAATCCTGGGATATTAAGACTGTGAACGCACCGTCAGGCCGCCGCTTGAAGACGTAGGGCTCCATGTGCTTTTCGCAGTTCTTCGTGCCCAGGTGGCATTGCGCAGCGAGCAGGAGCTGGATCTCCTCGTCCGTCGCGCTCAGAATCGACGGCAGTTTCGACGACACTACAGGCACACGGTGAGCACGCACGCATACAGCCAGCCTGGGCGCAGTATGCGACGCACTATTGGGATTTTTTGAGGGGAAGAACGGGACTCGGTCTGCGGCGAGCGCGACCTTTATTTGATGCAGACGGGTGGGAGAGGAGGAATGGACCGAATAAGGTATCGGGGCTTGCCGGCGATACAGTTGCCGGCCGCAACACCCACACAACATCTTCCGTGCGACTGTCACCCACCTATTCCCGCATTGACCATGAAACTTGAGGTTCCAACGTCGGAAATGGCGGCGTCGCCATGTCCAGGCCCAAAGCCTCTTTATACCCAATCCCGAACAATCCCGACCGAAGGACCCTCGACTTTCCCTCTACACTGTAAGCATCCTTTGAGCGCATCGCTATACCATGACTCTTGGAGACGAAGATTTTATATGCCAGTTTTAGGTCCTTGCTGCTCTGCATGCAAGCTTCTATTGTTGCAACTACAGTGTTCTGTCAACACGGCAACTCGTGAGTCTATAGCAGCTCAACTTGAGGCAAATTAGATACAGCTGTTATTCCAAAAGATGATTAAGCTCCGCAAGGACACGCGGGGCCACCTCAGCGCCCTCATGCGCCTTCAACAAGCTCCCCGCGGCCTTCGCACCGCCATCATACCCCGTCTCCCGCATCCAATCCTCCACCGTGCGCGTCTCAGGATTCACCCTCCGTATCCACTCCATATTGCGCATAACCTGGCCGGGCTCCGTCCAAATCCTCAGCCCCGCGCGGAACATCTCAGCGAACGTCTTCCCCTGAGGGACATCCGACGCAACGGGCCGCTGAGCGAAGGCGAGCGACGCAATGAAGTCTTCGTGCGAGAGCGGGATGAAGACGGCCTTTTGGCCGGTTGCGTGCTCGAAGGCTTGGACGAGGTCGGTGGGGGAGATGAGTTGGGATATGATGCGGATTTCTTGCCCGTCGACCGAGGAGGAGAGTCCGTTGTCGAAGATCCAGCGCGCGAAGAAGCCGATGTCGCGCAGGGAGACGAACGGGAAGTGCTCGCCCTCGGTCCAGGGGTTGGCGAAGACGAATGCGCCGTCGCTCTTGCGCTGGCCGATGGGGCCGTATAACTTCAATACGGATGAATCAGCTTCAGCTCTCGCAAATCGCAGGTGAGAAGGACGTACGGTGCTAAGCGACTCCATGTATGGTCCCGTCACAAGCGCCGTGCACACCATCCCGCTCTCATCCTGCGCCGCCTGCGACTTGACGAACTCCCACACGCGACCTTTAGCGCTGTAATGCGGCGCGTCGTACCGCTCGTCGTACCTGTTCTCCTACATGTCCTCAGCCAACACCAAGCTCGGAAGACGGACTCATCACACCTTCAGCTTGTACTCGAGCGAGCTCCACACGAAATGCCTCACCCCCGCGCGGCGCGCCGCCTCGTAGATGCGCACGCCGATGTGCAGCTCGGCAGCCTCGCCCAGCGTAAACGAGTCCGTGTTGACGAAGGCGCCGTAGGCGCCGTCCAGGGTGCGGGCGAGTGCAACAGAGTCCTGGATCGCGCCTTCCCATTCCGAGTGCACAGTGAGATTCGGGCAGCGCTCGCCATCTCGGGAAAAGCTCACCTTCAACGAGTTCCACGCGCGGGAGCATCGCAAGCTCTTTTGCGAGAGGATGACTCGTGCTGCGCGTGAGGATGCGCACCGCGAAGGGCGAGTCGTCCGCCAGCAACGCTTGCACAACCGCCCGTCCCTGCGCCCCGGTGCCACCGATCACGGCGATAATCTTCTTCGTAGCGTTGTCTGCTGCCATTGAGTTTGATGTTGCTGATACTGTACTCCCTGAAGAGACTGGGATGAAGCTTTTATACCTAGACTCGCGATACGAAGATGCCAAAGCAAACAAGTTGTTTGTTTGCTCGCGATAGCCGGATCGGTAATCGCTGAATCACCCAGCCGCCTCAGCATGATGCACTCTGCGGCAAAAATGACATGCGAGGCAGATGCATGTAGTGTCTGAAGCACGGGTATCTGTGGGGTGGATCGGTCAGACGGGCAGGGCAACTAAAGCTTGCGCAGTCCGACGTCGGGGCTTTGTCATGCACACGCCTTCGCGCGCTTCCTCGTTACAAGTGCCCCAATGGCCACTGAATCTCATATTTCAATTGAGAGCGTGGTATATGATAAAGGGAGGCTGGAGGCTGCGATAGGAACGCTGACTCTTCAAACTGTGCAATAGCTTACCATCTCAACCATGTACGGTCGGCCATAGACTGGAACTGAGATGACTCTCTTCCACTGAGATGAGTGCGTAAACAGTGGCGCTGTTCATATGTAGGCTACACTCATGGGAGGTATACAGACATCTCTAGGCCGTTCGAGTACGGGAGAACCAGGCTCCGGAACGGCCCGTCTGGCGCTCTCACGACCGCTAGAAACTCTGCGTAGCTCTCTGCGTGCGAGACGGTGTTGTCTGCCACGATAACCGCGCCGCGGCGCAGATGCGGCATGACAAGCTTGAGTGTAGGGAGCGCCATCGGCGTCCATACTTCGATGAATGGTCAGCGATTCTCAGTCTCATTGCTGAACGGCACGCACTATCGAGCAGCAGAAAGTCGACCTGCGGCATATCCGTCTTGAGCGTCTCCAGCAAATCCCCCTCGCGCAGCTCGATGACCTTTTCGACCAGCTCGCCCGCCTGCTTCCAATGCGCGCGCGCCTGCGCCGCCTTGGTCGGCTCGTGCTCCGTCGCGATGACCTTCCCGCCCTCACCCACGCCGAGCGCGAGGTAAATCGTGCTGACGCCGAAGCTCGTGCCGGCCTCCACGACGGTCCGCGCGCCCGTCGCACGCAGCAGCGTATAGATGAACTCGCACTTGTCCCTGTCGAGCGCGATGAACTTGTCGCGCATGAGCGCTGCGAGGCGCTCGGGCTGCGAGCGGTCGCGGTACACCGCGTCGGAGATCGCGGCCTCCTGCTCAAGCGAGCGCGCATGCAGCTCGGCGAGGAGGGCGAGGATGTGCGGCGGGACATCCGCAAGCGCGTTCGATGCTGGGGGAGCGGCCATTTGGTTCACGGTTAAAGCGCGAGAGTGCTCTTCGTTCAGTGCCGCGTGCGATCTCTGTTCCTTTATATATATGCACGCGATGGCCACTGGATCGGCCGAGATGAGAGCTTTGTGACTCAGACAACGGGCGACTCACGCCGCCCTTACGTAATAGTCCCACGAATGGACACGAATCATTCGCCGTGCAATGCATTCCCATCGACGATATTGGGAGTGAGAAGCAAGTTGAAAAAGGCCGGCGTGTTATCTGATAGGTGAGCGGCAACGACGGGCGCTCTTACATCCCACATCGAGCGAATCCGAGCAGGAGGCACCTGCCAGTCTCCGTATCGCAAAGGAGGTGAGAGTAACTTTACGTCCGACACGTATATTGCATCACTTCGAACCCAGTATGTAGAAGATAGTAAAGGAGGCGAGAAGGCAGGCACTAAAATCAAGGCTCTGTGCGTGATACTGGAACGGACAACTCCAGCAGCGCGTTCAAACGGGATGTGAAAGTTACGGGAGATGTGCTCGACTCGACGTGCCGAAGATTCTGCATGGCTAGTCCACTACGGCTGCTGCTGAATTTAATTTCGGTGTCCAGCTCGGCGGGCAGGCGCCTGGCGGGACGAGCCTACTGACTAACCACTCCCAGCTGTATTACGCGCGAATGACAGCGTTGGATGAATCTGAAGATGGTGGTGGTACAAGTGCAATGACGCAGGCCGAATTCGACATCCGACTCGACCATCTCTTTTTCTCAGACGCAAATTTGACTGAGCAGCAACGCAACTTCTTGCACAGCGCCAGGCTCCAACAACAAAGTTCAAGACACTGGCAACCTGACCACCCGCGTATAATCCGATGTTTGCATGTCGGTCGCATATGGTTAAACAGCTTGTCAATGCTTTGGCAGTGCTGCAGACATCTCCTGAGCTGGAACAGTTGCGTGTCAACTGCAGCCGCCACCTGCTCTTGGTTCCACCCTTGACGCTGCAAGGGCCGCCTCCAGCTTTCCGTACCTCTTGTTCCTCCTCCTCCCCCGCCCAGCTGCCACTCTTTCCCGTGCGTGCAAGTCGTTTTCAAACTCTTCGGATCCTCCTGTCACTCTGCATGGTCTGCCTTCCGCCCATAGGAGATGTTTTGGTATGTTCGATGAAGAAGGACATTCGCTTTATGGAGCTCAAACGACTCTGTAGCTTCAAATCAGGAGACAAGGCGGTTCAGACGATGACACTGGCCACTCCAGGTGCGTTCATTCAAGCCCAGACCATACACCTGGTATGGGTCCTGACTGGATCAAATGCAGAATCGTGCTGAGCAACGGTGCCATCTTCGGCATAGCGCTCTCGTCTGCTTTCAGCATGACGATAATTATTGTCGCCATCGTAGCCTGCGTTGTCATACGGCGACGCGAGCGCCGCCAAAGCGGTCCACTTCCACTGGGCTCGGAGCCGAGCAGGTCTCGTGCACCCACTCCATCGATGATGACACAAGCCTCGTCGAGCTACGGTCCCTCTAATCGTACGTCGTGATTCGACCGCAGCCAGTGAGTGAGAGGTCTCTAATATCGCTTGCCTACTCAAGTTTCCCACGCGATGTCAACGGTGCCATCGCAGAATCACACAAACAGTGATAGGCTGCAACGCGCCCGCGGGACACAGAGCGCATCAGCACTTGCGCTGTCCACCGAAGCAGATCTTGCACATCCCGGCACAGCCGCGTCAAGCAGATCTGAGCGGACCTTGATGGGAGCCAGGGTCAATAGTTCGCATTCGACTCACTCGGCGCAGAGTGGTGTCTCTCTCGCTGCAGTCGAGGCTGCTTTGCTTGAATCTGCTCGAGAAGCGCATCTACCGCCGCCGGCGGTCAGCTCGCTCATCCAGAGCCTTCGAAGGACGTTCCAGGGGAGCTCTGACTTGTACGATCGGCAGACGGAGGCTGTGGGTCCGCTCCCACATATGGGTCGGAGATACGTGCTGGCAGATGACGACCGCTCGCAGCGGCCCTTACGACGGTGGGCGACCATAACTGCAACCTCGACGGCAGACTCCTATGAAACTTGGGAACCCGGGTCCTCTGACTTGGTTGCTCCCAGGCACCGCTAGGTACTTGGCAGGTGCCATATGCGTTCATCCTCGTTCGCAGCATCTCACTTTCGTTACCGGTCATAGATCTAATATGTAAGATATTGAGGTTGGATGTATCCTATCTAGGTCGCGAAATGAACATTTGGCTGTTAGTGTTACAGACCCATTTGCGTGTTCATCGGGCCGGTGCCGAAACTAGCGGAAACTTGTACTCGAACCTCCACGACCATGTCACAGGAATTTGTCTTTCCGCTGAAGGACTTGTCGAACGACAGAGTAAAGCTAGAAGTATTCGAAGTCAGCTGTTTTTCACTCTCTGGCTGCCGGAAACTGAGTCATTTACAGCAATTGTTCGTTGAGCATGTCGATTTGATCGACAAGATCGTCTCGTATCCCGAGCTGCACCGCTACTTGCCCTGGCCCGCCTGGACACAGCGCTCGCACTTCTATACCTGGCATTCCGTGCGCATCAGCAGCACGCCAAGCACAGCGCTTTTCGCCCTTTTGCCGTCAACCCGACTTCAAGGAAGTCTGAGCCCGCGGGACTCGTCGGCCTCCTCAACGCGAGCGCCGACAACGAGCTCGCCGAGATAGGGTTTCTCCTCATTCTGCCCGAATGGCAGCGGACGCACGTCTTGACGAACGCCGTCGGGCTGCTCGTGAAATACTGCATGGATGACCTGAAGCTTCGGAGGCTGCAGTGGCAGGCCAATACGGCTAATGCTGCGTCAATTCGTGCTGGGGAACGACTGGGCTTCAAGCTCGAAGGAGTCATGCGCTGGCAGCGCGCGTTGCCCGAACGGAAGGAGGGACTGAAGCGTGGGGACGAGAAGAAGCCAGGACGACATACGGCCATACTTGCGCTGTGTTGGGACGATTGGGAGAGTGGAGATGCGAAGAAACTTCTTCAAACGCAGATGGAGCGTGTGTCGTGAAGTTTGACGTGTTGTGAATAGGCCAGGCTCTGATCTTCAAGTTCTCAACCACGTGCCGACCTTTTCGTTACCGTTTTGAGCTAGAAGTAACACAATGAGCCTCAATTCCATATTCTCGAAGCAGCGTCCTTGTGATAAATTTGCGACGGAATTCCGAAATTTGGGAGTCCGCCTCCGATATCTCGCCATGACTCGCACAGTCGACCCAAATCGTTTCGCCGGAGCCGTTGAAGCAGCCACTCTGTGCGAGGACATCTCCCTCGATGAGGATCTTTTGGCGCGACTGGATGCCCGACTCGCGCGCAACGGTGCCGCGGTACATAAGGCCGAGCACGCCCTTGCCGAGGCTCTGGACAACCTGACTTCGACAAAGAACCTGTATAACCAGGTCCTTGTTGAGCGTGACGGCGTCCATCAACGTCTCAGGCAGTCGCGTGGGCTGCTGCACCCGATTCGGCGCCTGCCACTCGAAGTCCTTTCTAACGTATTCATCGCCCACCTGTCGGCCTTGGCTGTCCAGTATGAAGACGGCTCTGACGAGCAGTTGCGACGCCTCTCGACCCTCCCTTATAATGTGGCGCAGGTCAGTCGTAAATGGCGGGATGCTGCTCTCCACACGCCACAACTGTGGATATATGTCAGCGTACACTTCTCGCAGCCCTCTATTGCTGCATTCGATTCGGACTGGGTCTCTCGTCTCGAGGAGAGGCTATGCCGCTCGGGTGTGCTGCCGATTCAACTACACATTCATGGATACTTCCCTCACGATCCCAATGACGACTTGCCTCCCGACTGGCCGTACAGTTCCAACCCTGACCTAATGTCTCCGGACGATCTCTGGGCACCTATAATCAAGGCTATTCCGCGCTGCAAGTCCATTCGCATAACCGCCTACGACAAGTTTCTCGACTTCAGCTATACCAGCTCTCTGTTCAAGCAGGATGCACATAGGCTGGAAACTTTGTCGGTCCGCGTTCAGCGCATCACAGCACCGTCTGGATCGGACGAGGAAGAACCATCGGTGCCGTCGATTTACTTCAATATGCATGCGCCGAACCTTCGACATCTCGAATTCCTTCATGTCCGCCTCCCTGAGCTCGACCTTCGCGGTGCCAGAATTTATCCATGTGTCACCAGCGCTCGTCTTCGGTTGGAGGATAATTCGTCAGGGAACTATGTCAAAGCACTTCTGGCGCGATGCCCTGCCCTTGCTCGTATCGACGCCGAACCCGGTTACGATCAGCCTAATGCGCTCTCCTGGCTGTCGCATCCCACTCTGGAACATATTACTTTCGAATCGGGCTCCGCATTTCATCATCACGCGCTTCCCGGTCCCGAAACCTTTCCCCGCTTGGAATCCATTACTATACAGCGGATGTGGACGATCTCGCCGCTCGTCAGGACCTTTTCAGCAATAGGACCATTCCACGCCGTTCGTCGTCTCTCCCTTTCTATACAGTATCTGGACAAAGACATGGTCGCTGCCCTCGATCTCCTTCCGCGACTCGACACTATTCATCTGCGTGGTGGAACCTTGACGCCCGCATTCGTTGACATCAATACCTGGCTTCGTCCATCAGCACCGAGGGTTTGGAAATGCCCGCTGTTGCGCAATGTCTCAATTACAGATGTACAGGAGGTGCAGCCCGTAGGCGGCGACATCATTCTCGGGTTTCTTCGCAAACGAAACTCTTCCGCCCAGGACGGCGCGCACACGGGATTCCAGCGATTCAGCATAGGTTGGGCAGCGGGGCATCCAGCTTCGCTTGCTGAGGGATTCGAAGAACAAATTCAGACTGCTCTCATGGGATAGCTTCCTAGTCTATGTGCATCTTCTCGATCCCATATGCTTCTTTTCCCGCTCTCACTAGATCATGTTTGTAGTATTGCGCTATATCAGTTCAACGTCCATCCCTTGGAAATATCAGATCGCATGACATCGGTCATTCTACACTTAAACTTTTGTGAGCATGAGCGCAGCAAGAAAAGACGGCTCCGCCAACTCATAAGGGGTGATACTCGTATGAACTATAATCGACTGCCGTGAAGCATGATGGCCCAATCCTAGCTTAGAATTCGATATAACTCCTCCTCCATGGGACGATTCCGAGTGCGGATGGCGGCCTCCGACTCCTCGCAATGGCAGCGTAGAAACGGCCAGTACTGAAGCTGATTGACCTGAGACTATGCGGTGGCTGCATACCAGAGGCTGCTCGAGATCTACGTGCATGGGCCAGTTGCATGAGCGCCACCCGCAGAGACTCCCGAAGAACGTCTCCGCTTAGGAGCAGAGTCCGCAGAGAAGGGCATAGCCAGCTAAGCTGCCCGTGTGGACGGGACAGTGCGACATTCCCGGCCCAGTCAAAACAACGCGCAGCTCGACTAACAAGGCAGTAGTGCTGTCGCAGCAACAAGGGATCCAGTACTTTTGCTTTCTCGAAGGTTATAAACTCATGGTTCAATAATGCGGAAGGCCGAGGTTGGAACTTCCAAGATACAGAGACAAATCAAACTGAGAATACCAATGTCTAGTCAGGGTTGGATCATGACACTTTGCGTTCCTATTCGGATTGCATTTTGACAGCGAATAGTAATGCTCTGTACCCGGTTTGCTGCTCTAGAGCATGATCCGGGCCAGCTCGTTGTGAAACCCTGCGACGGAGTAGTCTGCGCCGGATTCCCAAGTCACAACGACGTCGCGAAGAGTGTTGGCCTCATCGCTCGACGGGCTGCTTCTGCGGGCTCTGACAAGGTCGAGCAACGCAGCGCCGTCAAACGTAACGCGCTGTGCCGATGGTCGTATGTCTTTGATGTGCAGTGCCGATAGACGGGGACATGGCCAGTGAACGCTCGGGCCAGTACGCGCGAAGCGACGGCAAAATTCGTCCATCACGTAGCAGGCGTGGAAGGAGAGTTCCACCAGGTTGGTGTGCACAGCGACCGCGTCGAAAATCTCTGCGTTTGCACCGACGGAATGAATGGCGAGCTTGCGCAGCTTGGGGGAGCGAGCAAGCGACGTCCGTAGCATGAGGGCCGTAAATGCTGAGCTAAGCACGTCGATAGATGCTTCTTCGAGTGCTGGCAGGTGGAACGCCTGAGCCGCGTTCGTGTTAACGGTCATGCCGATGCGGATGCTCCGAAGGTACGCAAAAGTGATGCTGGTCGGTGTCGGCGCATCAAGGAAGACGTAGAGCTCCAAGTCCGTTATGTTGGGAAATCTGGTGGCGGCCATTGCGAAATCAGATGCAAACACAGTACCAGTGAGGATGTAGGTTAGCTTCCGCAGGCCGTCGCATCGTTTTCCAACGCTCCAGTCAATTTCGACTTCCGCCACGTGGAGACGGCGAAGACAGGGTGCGATGGGTAGGATAGGCACCGCCCCGGCCATTGGCAATGGAGAGTTGTAGCATTGAATATTGCAGAACTCCAGTTGTAACCCGTCGTTCTTGATGAAGCGTCTAAATCTAGGATAATTGATATTCTGACAGTTCACGCGCAGGGAGCGAGACCTTCGAAGCGCATTCAATAGCTGCGCCCAGATTTGGCCAACTGGGAGGCCGTCGTCGCCTTCGGCAGCAGTGATGATCCGGAGAGAAAGTGCTACTTGCGCGGAATATCGCATGCAATGCAGTAAATATTCGTGCCAGGGTTGCACGCGCGCCTGTACTCTGTCGAAATCGATTGCGATGTGCGCCCAGAGAAATGGAGTTCCAAGCGCTACAGACCTCCACTTCCGACAGACGCTAGCCATCCAGAAGGGGACCGAACATAGCTCCGTGTATTCATAGTCTGTTGTATCAGTAACCTCGTCAAGTCGCCGTAGAAAGATCATCGCCAGGACCTCGGATGGCAGGCGACGGATTGGGTGCAACAGACCGCGCGAACGGGAAAGACTGCGCATCAGAGTCGCGGCATGGGCCTCTGTTTGTGCAACAATTGCGCTGGCGGTGTCCATGGCTTCCTGTGCGGCCGCAAAAGCAAGCTGCGCTTCGCGGAGGCGCTGGTGTGCGCCTCTGAGTCGTTCGTGGACGCGGTCCAGATCCGCTTCTTCGGCAGAGATACTCTCGCGTAGCATGGCCTCCTCGAGAGGACCGGCGAAACGGTTGGGCTCGACGGTCATGATGGCAGAGGAGGAAGAACCGCACTCAGCAGCCGGTGTATTCCGATATCCTTCTTGGCCTCTGCCCGCGCTGTTGCACTCATGCTAGTTGCCCGTTTACATCTCTTGGGCAGGCCATAATGCTTCTATGGTTTATGCGTTGGCTCTGAGGCTTTATGCCTGTCGGTCGGCTTCCTGGCGCGGCACAAATCGAACGCGAACCTACGTTTTACCTGCGCCCAAATTGTCAATCACGCTGCTTCGTCAATGGACGGCATACCTTGCATTGCGCGTACAGCGAACGCGTACTATACCTGTGCCGAGCGCTGTTAACCACCAGTTGCTGCTGCGTGCTCTGGTTAATAATGGGTCTCGGTAGCTCGTGCTTGCCTTGTGATGCTCGTCAGCGACACTGCCGCCCTAAAAACACGCGATAGGAGCTCTATACCATGTCTTTGGTTGTCTAATGCTATTTAAAAACGTGCCGGGCCAGTGCTGGGCAGTTGGATGGCCTTGATGAATTGTTGGGCTGGCCGTTCAGATTGATATTGATTTCGTCGAGCTCTTACTGGAGAGGGCGGCGGCTTTGCGCTCCAGAAAGTAAAGGAGCATGTGGCGTAGACTACGTCAACTCATCAGGCTTGCAACGGCCGGGTCTCTACGCACCGGTTCATCAGGCTGTCCCGTCGACGTGATCGAATCGGGCCATCCGCTGCGCCGCTGCATCCCATCGCATCCCGTCCACTGCAAACAGAGTGTTCCGTCCGCTCTGCGCAGATGCATCGGATCTGTATGCTGTGCCGTAAGGGATCGCAGCGCTCGGCGTCTTCATACCAAGATCATGTTCTTATGTGCGCTGCGTCGGAACTCCGGCAGCAGGGCACTGACGGGTCTCCATCGACGCAGACTCGGAGGACAAACTGTTCGAATGAAGTTCCAACTGTCCAACGGCCAAACCTCCATCTTCATCTGAATCATCCACCGCCCGCGACGTGTTGAACTGGGAGGCTGTACAGGTGTGCCGCACGCTCGCAGTGGATGGCCGATGTTATGGCAGAGAGTTCCATGTATTGGCCAGGCACGGCACGTGGACACAGCCCCGCCTCAGGGCTCGAGGCACCGTTCTCTTGCAATTCACTCGAACTGAATGCGGATGCCCCGGTGATCTTATCTATTGTCTGAATTCGTAAAGCCGTGCGATCTGGACTGCAGCTGCAGTCTACGGCACATTCTGGATATCGATATATAGTATAGCGTCTTGCTCTTGAATCTTGCGAAGTTGGCAGTGGGCTGGGCGGCGGGATATAATTACTTACACCGGATCGATGAGAATGATAATATTCAAGCGCGGCATCTGTTCAGAGTTTAGCCTTGCCTGGTACCCTTGCGGTCCCTGCTTTATGTCAGTGACCACGAGTCCACTGTATGCGCGCTTCACACGACTCCGAATTGCAAATGCGAGTCGCTGTAACAGCCGGCGCGCTGAGAAAAGCGACTCTTACTGGTGGGTCCAATTGCACTCCCAATACCCTTTATCTCTGCTCCTAAACGGGCACAATGGAATTCCCAACAGCGAGGGCGCGCCACTGCGATACCTGACCATATGACGTCTGAGCTCAGGCTGCGAGAAGTTGCACCCATGGTCAGGCTTAAGACCGCCGAGCCTGAGGGAAGTCGAAGAGCGATATCGATACGACGCAGCATCCCGGATCTGACGCGGGGCGCCCTGCTTGCTTACTTCGCTCGCCTCACATGCGCATGCGCTGCGTGTCTATCTCATACTGGTAGAACTCCGGATGGGGAGCGGCACGGTGCGGCACGACGATTCACGCTTTCAGAACAGCAACTCAGCTGTCCGTTGTCGCATTGCGCAATATCATGCGTACGTGCGTTCGTGGGCGGAACAAGCATTCTAATTTCGAGCCTGGCGGAACAAAGGCCGCCCACGCACCTGGCGATTCAATTTGGGAGTGAGGAGTGGATTGTTCCGCTGTGCGAAGCCGGAGCAGTGAGAAAGTTGGTTAATTGCACGCCATGGCCAGCGGGCCCTGATGCCTGATACTCCGGTCTCGCGGGAGAGTGCGCGGCCGGGACTGGCTGCGCACGCGGGGCTCTGAAAGGCGATTGAGAGCTTGGAGGGCCTACTAGTCGCGAAGTACATAACTTGGAGGGCAACCCGGCTCTGTGGGATTGGTGGGTGCTGCGCGAGTTGCCACTTGCTCGCCTCCAGCGCTGCGGGAACGGTGTGGCGAGTGAGAAGCCTGCAGCACTCGCAGGGAGTGTTATTCGGCAGATCGGCATACTCTATTTGGTAGACCGTGGAGGAGAGTGGTAGAGATTTGCAGGGGGGCTGCCAGCGCGCGAGTCTCATGACCGACGGGCAGCTGCCTGAGACGCTGTGAAGAAGAGTCTCGCTCGGCGGATCAGCATGTGCACGAGCTCCGTATTTGGAAAAAGAAAGTGTCATTTCAAGGATTCTCAGGAGGCATGCCAGCACACTGGCACGCTGCGCTGGAGTGCTCGTCGACGTCGGCCCCGAGCGTTGCCTTCTCATCTACCGCGAAGCTGCACTGGCGGCAAAAGCGACATGGAATTGTCCTAAATGTTACAGTCGGAAGCCACGGTTCATCATTGCAGTTCGGGGAGATCGCGTTTCCTATTCGTCCTGCGCGCTCGAAGCCGGTGAGACTGTGAGACGGGACCGGGAGAACTGCCGATTATGGCAACTTCCAGGCACCGGTTGCCACCTGGAAAATCGGGAGAGACGGGCCGTGCAGTGCAGCAATAAGTATGCGGATATATGCAGGTTATTTGCGTGTTGTGCCTGGGGGAGTCGGTGCGGCGGTCCTGGCCGGATCAGTCCTTGCTCGAATGCCCTTGGACTTGGCCGCCGCCGTCGCCGTGCCCGTATGCTGCGCCACGCAGACCCGCTGGACGACCCGCTGACGGCCGCGCTCGCGCCGCCGCTGGACGAGACGCCGGAGGAGAAGACGAAGCGGCTGCGGCGCGAGATGAAGGCGAAGCGCGTCTCGGACGGCATCGACCAGGCCCTGCGCAACGAGCAGGCTGAGGAGAAGCGCCGGCGAGCACAGCGGCCCCAGGTCAAGCTGCTGCTGCTCGGCCAGGCCAGCAGCGGCAAGAGCACGCTGCTCAAGCAGTTCCAGCTCTACTACGCCCCGGACGACCTCGACGGCCAGCGCGGCTCCTGGCGCCCCGTTGTCTACTTCAACGTCGTCAAGGCCGTCGCCGCCATCCTCGACGCGCTCTCCGTCGCCGACTACGACGACGCCCACCTCGACGCCCTTCGCAAGACGCTGCTGCCGCTCGCCGACCTCGAGGCCGCGCTCGCCGTTCAGCTCTCAGGCGGCATCCAGATCGCGACGAGCCCTGGCGCGTCCGGCTACTCCAGCGACGCCTACGTGCGCCCCGGCTGGCAGTCGCTCGTCAAGGGCAAGGCCCGCAGCCACCGCGCGACCGGCGACTCGGCGTACAGGTGCCCCGCCCCCCGCGCCCGTGCGCGCGTTCGAGCCCGCGCTCACGCATTCTTTTTGCAGCAGCCACATCCCCGCGGCGGAGGAGACGGCCGCCTGGCGCATCGCCGCGTGCAAGGACGACATCCACGCGCTCTGGTGCCATCCCGCCGTCCAGGCGCTCCGCCGCAAGCAGCTGCAGCTAGAAGACTCGGCCGCCTTGTGCGTTGCCTTCCCTGCGTCTGCGCCCAACGCCTGCTGTTCTAACACCCCCGCCCGCAGCTTCCTGGAGTCCATACAACGGATAGCATGGCCAGACTACGTGCCCTCGGTCGGTGCGTCCTAACGTCCGCTCAATCACCACCCGCCGCCCCTGTCCACATGCCAGCGCGCTGACTGACTGACACCCACTGCCACGCTCACGCCCCACCCGCAGACGACCTGCTGCACGTCCGCCTGCAGACGCTCGGCGTGTCCGAGCACCAGTTCGAGGTCTCGCTGCTGGGCAAGAACGTGAACCTGTGCCTGTACGACGTCGGCGGCGCGCGCGGCCACCGGCCCAAGTGGGTGCCCTACTTCGACACGTCCCACGCCATCATCTTCCTCGCGCCCATCTCCGCGTACGACCAGGTACGTCCTGCGCTCGCACAGCTCCGAGGGTCGCGCCTGCTGCTGACGCCGGGGCAGTACCTCGAGGAGGATCGGCGCACAAATCGGATCGACGACAGCTTGCAGCTGTGGACCGAGATCTGCAAGAACCCCGTGCTCAAGAACCTCCATCTCGTGTGCGTGCTCTTGCCACACTTTTTTGTCGCCACACTTTGTTTTTGCCACATGCTGGGTGTTGTCGCTGTCGACGCTGCTATATTAGTCGGGCGTTGCCGGTTTCCGGGGCGGCGCCTTTCATTGCGCTCTTGGCGTCCTCCTAGTCGCGCTTGCAGCGTAATCGTTCTCCCTCCCTGCCTCGTCGCCACCCATATCAGAACACCCTCACTGACACTCATTTGTAACAGGTTGTTCCTGAATAAGGTACATACAGACGTTTGGACACATCGATCTGCGCTCCGCTCACCTCCCTTCCTCTCCCGCTTTGCAGACGGATATACTGAAGGCCAAGCTTGCGGCGGGAATCAAGGTCAAGAAGTAGTGAGTGCTCGATTTCATTTATTTTTTCTGAGGCGATGGGGTTTGCTCACGCGCGACATTCAACCCGACAGCATCACGTCGTTCGGCGACCGGCCAAACGAGTTCCAAGAGGTCTCGCAGTACTTCCGCGCGCACTTTATGCAGGTGCACAGACGGAATACCACCGGGCGGCGGGTGCTGTACTCGGTGCGTCCCGTCCCTCCCCTCCTGATACCCATTCCCCCCTCCCTCCACGCCAACACCGATGCTGACGATGACCCCCATTTCCGGGCGGCGCACGGCAGCATTTCACGAGCGTCATCGACACGAAGGCAACGCAGACGATCATCGTCAACGTCGCGGACTCGATCATGCGCGACTACTTCGCCGAGGCGCGGTTGGTCTGACCTCCCGCAGTGTACCAGTGACCAGTGACCGCCTGACGCCGTTTACCCCCCCTTTTTTTCAAGATTGAACATATCCTGAGGCGGGAACGCCCGCTCGTCATCGTTACCACTCGTTGTGCGATTGCTGTTGTTTTGTGTGCCATGCGTTGTGTGGTTCTTTCTTGTGTTGTGTTAACGTTTAGTGCGTACATACTATGAAAATGCGAATTGCGATGCGGATTCCGTTCGACGTGCGCGGCTCTGGGACGGGATGGTGGATGGGAACGGTGGGGCAGGCGGGATATATGCGCACTTGCAGGAACGAGCACGGCGATGGGGGATCCGGGTGTACAGTATTATCGAAATTGTAGATGCAACCGAGATTCTCTGGCTCAGAATGCTTGACTCTGAGATTGACTGAGTCCGCTCCGGGAGAAATTCTTCGGCTCGGAAAGGTGCGCTGTTACATACCGAGAGAATACTGCTTAACCTCAGCCTCGTAGAGTTTTACCCGCACTGTAGAGATTCGGCATCGCGAGCTCTCAGCGGCGGCCTCATGATCAGCTGAGCAGCAGCTGATCAACGGATTATGCATGCGCTGACAAAGCGGTGCAGCATGCCAGGACCCTGATGCTGTAGCAGAAGTGCCAGAAACGTCAACGTCGAGAGGACATTGCTTTAAACTATAATTTGTGGTGGATCCTCCATCTGCATTAACGCAAGTCTTCGACGCGTTTGCACGTCACGTGCCTGGCGAGTGAGATCCTCCAGCAATCCGCGCGCAACAGCATGGCACAGCAGATGCGACGTCGCGTGAATCTGGGAACTTGCAGGCAAACCTGTGCAGGTTGGGTAAGCGGGCGCGGTGCCTTGCACCCGATTGAGGACGGACATGACCGCGACACGCGAGGATGCTGTGATTATCATCCCGTACCCGATCTCGGAGAAGCAGAGGATTAGCAAGGCGTGCCCTGAGACGAGCTATACATAGGTATCCTATAGGTTTGAGATGCGACTTGGTGCTCCAACTTCGTCCCTCAGACACGATTCAGACTCTCAGATGAAAATTTCTACTCTCACCCTCTCTGCTGCTTCCGCTCTTTCTGCTGCATCTTCTGCATATGCTGCGGGTGCTGCCTATTGTGCGCATTTGCGTTCCTTAAGCCGAGCACGTTCTGACGTCTTCATCTGTTCAGTCTTGACTAACGGGGACGATGGCAACTACATTGTTGCAAGCACTATTGGATCGAACGGCCAGCTAGTACGCTCTTCTGAGTCGCCGCAAAAAGCGTGGACTCTGACTGAGACTTGACAGAGCGCCGGGAAGACAACTTGGGCTGGCGGTCGCGGCCAGCATGCCAACAGCACTGGATTTGATCCTCTCTTCTCGCAAGGCCCGGTGATCGTGCGCGGTTCCAACCTTTACACTGTCAATGTGAGGTAACCTCAGTAACCAGCTCATTGCAAGTGCTAATGATGAGCGTGACTAGGCGGCGTCCAACACCATTTCGATGTTTGCCATCGACGAGACGGACCCGACCAAGCTGACAATGGTCAGCGGCCCCGTCTCCAGCCAGGGTATGCCTCTCCTACATTAGCTCGTGTGTCATACTCAACTGCTTTGCAGGAGAGTTCCCCATTTCCATTGCTGCGAGCCCCACGTCGGGCAATGTTTGCGTCCTGAACGGCGGCGCGGTGAACAGCGTTGCGTGCTTCACCCCGGACCCCGCCCGCGGCCTCGTCTCGATTCCCAACACGTACCGCGAGATTGGCGTGCAGCAGACGTCGCCGCCCGCTGGGCCGCCGGGCTCCGCCACCCAGGTGATCTTCACGGTCGACGGGAAGCGCCTTGTCGCGTCCGTCAAGGGCGTCCCGCCGGCCCCGGGCTTCCTCGCAGTTTGGGACGTCCGCGCGGACGGCTCGCTGTCTGCGGGCTTCGACGCGATCACGCCGCCGTCGGGAGCGAATTTGCTGTTCGGCTTCGAGACGCTGCCGCACAACCCCTCGGTCCTCGTCGTCACGGGTGAGTCGTCATCCACAATGCAGATGCTGCTTATTTTGAGCTTTCTAACATTGAGATATGTTACTGCAGATCCTTCTGTTAGTGGCTACAACATTATCGACCTCGGTAGCTCACTCGCTGGCGGTGCAAACGGCACCACGGGTATTGGGAGCAACGCCATGCGCAACGTCCAGGCATCTGGCGTCTCCAGCGTGAACCAGATCCCGGGCTCGGCGGCGGTGTGCTGGACGGCGTTCTCGCCGCGCACGGGCAACTTCTACATGGTCGACCCTGGGACGAGCACCATCACTGAGATCATGGTCAACTCCAACACGCTCAAGCCCTCGATGGTTAAGGTGCGTACTAATCTGTGTCTGAGTGAGGGTCACTGAGCGCTGAGACGTCTCGACTGATGTTAGCAATACGATGCTGGAGCCAACGGCAACCCGCTGGACGCCATGGTCGCCACCGTTAACGGCAACGACTATCTGTACGTTCTTACCCCGAACAGGACGAGCATCGAGGTCTTCTCGCTGCGTGCCGTAGGCAACGCCCAGCGTGTGCAGACCTTCGACTACTCGGGCACCATCTCTTCTGCGGGCATTCCCTTCGGTATGTGTTGGGCGCTCGACCAAATTAGCCACTAATAGCGGTTGCAGAGAACATGAATGTCGCAGGAATGGCTGCCTATTCAGCGTGAGCGCGGCCCAGTATTTACTTCCCCACAAGGAAGAGGGTTCCGCGAAAAGGATGCTTCGTGTTGTGTATAGAACCTAAGACGTTCGTCTAATCTGCAATCGTAAACCACTTATACACTTTACCAATCCTCGTACACATCCGGCTCCTCAGCTTCCGCGTCGAGACGCGCTTCCTTGGCCCATTCAGAACGCGGGGTGTTCTCGTAGCGCGAGAAGTTGGCAGAGCTGACATAGTCCTCGGCCCACTCGAGGTTGGCGTAGTACGCGAACTCCTCGCGGTTCCTGGACACGAGCAGCAGTCAGCACAAGACGCGGAGCGCAGCAAGCGGCGGAGGCGTACTCCAACGGCCACTGATCGACAAGCCGTCCGCCGAACTCGAGCGCCTCGTTGTTCAACCAGACGATGAGCTGGCGGTGGAAGGCTTGGTGCCCGAGCGTCGCGAAGAGGCCCGTGAAGAAAGAGTTGCGCGTCGGGCCCTGGTACTGCTGCCAACGCCGCGCCAGGTTCGGCAGGCGCGCCTTGCCCGCCCACGTGCGAGCGACGGCAAGCCCAGCAAGGGTGCCCACGGTCCAGGGCCGCCCTGCAAGAAATGAGCGAACTCGTCGTTCCACAAGGTGTAACTGGACGCACCGACGGAGAAGGCCAGCGTGGGATCGGGGATGTAGTGCCCCGTCCAGTGCAGCGAGCGGAGCGTCGACCCGTCAGTGATGATCGGCGCCACCTCGACTTCGGGGTTGTCGTCGCCCTTGATGGTGCTGTTGTGGAAGCCGGCCAGGAAGGGGTTGGACCGCCTGAAGCCCGTAGCGAATATGATCTATTGCATATGCGTCAGGTTCAGGTGCTTGCCAATGGAAAGACGCGAGCGTACGTGGTCGAAGCCGCTGATGACAGTGCCGTTTACCAGGAGGAGCTTAGCGTCCCGCACGCTGCTGGCACCGTCGATGTCGCGGAAGGACTTGATTTCCGGGATGCGAGTGATATTGGCGGCCAGGCGGCGCACGCTGCGACGTCCGTCGACCGTAGGACGGTCGCGATCCTACTCGTATGTGGTGAACGACAACACTTTGCATTGGTTTCATCGCGCTCACCCTGACGCTCACAGAGAATGAGCGGACGTACGGCGCAATGTCGCGCGAGATTTCTGCAGCAGAAACACTGGCGCCGACGATCAGGACGTCCTGGAATGATCGTCAGATCGACGACACAGCAGCGCGAAGCGGATCGCCTGGTGACCAGCGCAGTTCACACACCTTACCCTCAATGCTGGACGGGTGGCGGTATTCGCGCGAGTGGTAGATCTGGCGCGGGAAGCGCTGCGCCCACGCCTTCAGGCCCGGGATGTCCGGTGTGTGCGCCGAGTCGTAGTTGCCCGTGGCGACGAGAACGGCGTCGAACGATTCCGTCCACCAGTCAGCGCGGATGGCCGAGGGACCGTGCCAGCGCAGGCGGCGCAGAGTCAACGTCCATTGCGAGGCGCCTTTAGGCTTGTGCAGACGCTCCACGCGCGTCGAGTATGATGTGATGTTCCGCGCCTCTTCGTCGTCTGAGTGCAGGCCTTTGTATGAGGCATACTGTCGCACGTGGCGTCTAATCTGCTTGTTCGACAATATCCAGGTCTAAGGGAAGCGTGAGCAAGTGTCAGCTAGAGGCGAGGATGTGCGCACATGGTCTGGCGGGTAATTGACTTCCGGTAGTTTGGTTATGACCTGCAGAGGAGCTCAGAAAGCAGATGCAGAACAGCCGCAGTACTCACAGCAGGGCTATTAGTGGTCAAATGTTCCCAGACTGGAGAAGGGTTCCATTGCTCTCTCCAGCGCTCGTCGAGAGTCACTCCACCGTCGCCGTTACGATAGATATGTGACTTTGGCAGATGCTTGGGAATGTCCGGAATAAAAGCACCCTCCTCAATACGACGATCGCTGGAGAAATCAGTTAGCTGATAGAAAAGGCCGCATCAAGTCTCGACTTACGGAAACTCTGCACTAACAGGTATCTCTGCCGTCGTGAGCCAGTTACCACCCGGACCAGGTGCGCGTTCAAAGAGCCTGACTTCAAAGCCGTTCTCGCGAAGGACAGCAGCCTGCTGTAATCCAGCCGGACCAGCTCCTATGACTGCCACACGACGGATTGGATGCTCGAAATGGTGCCACGGATCCTCGGTGTGCTCAGCCACCAGCGGGACCTGGGTTGCAGCCTGAACAACGAGCGCAACGCTCAGGACGACATGAAGAGCCTGAAGCATGATTGCGGCGTGCAATATGGGTCCCGCTTCGAGGCGATAACGAGTTATACATCTTGCTTGGAGGTGTGGGTAGCATCACCGAACGCCAGGATGGCGCGTCGTCGCGTGAGCGGAAGAAGTTCACGCGCCAGAACAGGGTCCGCTGTCGCCGCGATAAGTGCCTAGACTCTGCTTACAGAGTGAAAATTCTCACCGACTTCTGCTGCAAGCACAGAACACAGTAGTAAGCAAGAACTGTGGGCCAGGGCAACGGCGTCAGGCGCGACTGGCGGAAGTAAATGTATCCGGTATACCCCGGTGGTTTGCTTCTGACAGTCAACCTCCACCATGGCCATTGAGCCCAACCGCTTTGCTGGACCGACCGAGGCGGCTCTTCTGCGCGAGCATATTTCCGGAGAAGTGGAGAACCTGCAGCGAGTTGAGGACCGACTGAAGCTCGCGCATGTACGCCTCCACGACGCAGAGCTTGCCCTCGCCTCCGCACAGGAAGCTGCAGACAGCGCACGCTCCATAGTAACGCGTATGGAGGCCCAGAAAACCGCCCTGATGGAAGGCTTGACGCACGCGCGTGGTCTCTTGCATCCCGTGCGACGCTTGCCGTCCGAGATTCTGGCCGAAATTTTCCTCCACCGACTTGACGACGCTACTTTCATCCAGTGCCGATCCAATTACGGCCAGATACAATCTACTCCTTTTACACTTTCTAGCGTCTGTCGTCGCTGGAGGGCAGTCGCCCTCGGAATTCCTTCCCTCTGGGCCCACATTACGGTTGACTTTGACACCGCCCGGACACGCGCCCAAGCTTGGCTCGACTACGTGATTCTTCTTCTCAGCCTCTCGTCCACCGCCCCTCTCTGTTTACGAATCAATACGTCGTCTATTATAGTGTCCAGCGCGCTCCTTCGCTTGATATGGGAAAACCTCAAAGCCGCGCTTCGTACCCGCTGTCGAGCTCTCTACCTGAGATGCTACAATGTGGCGGAAGCTGCCTTTCAAGAATTCATATGGGAATTCGCCCCCAAGTTGGAAACGTGCAGCATCTACATGGATGACGACCTGGAGTCCCATATGCCTCTCGCAATTTTTGCGTCTGCTCCGCGGCTTCGCACTCTACTACTCGACGAAGCATTCGTCGAATGGGGTCGGGGCAGTACATGTCACGCAGTGACAAACTTGTCGTTCAGTCGGTCCGAGATTACGGCGGTAAGCACAGCCGAGCTGGCCCTTGCGGCCACAAGGCTTCCCAACTTGGAGGAACTGGAGCTTTGCGTTGATCTTGTCTCCCGCAACCCGACTACCGTCAGGCTTACCTCGCTTCGCATCCTTCACCTGTCCGGCCATCTCGACGCGACCTCCGCCCAATCCTTCTTCTTCCCCGCATTAGAGGAGCTCACGCTTAACGTCCCACAAACGGAAACTACCATTCTCTTCCTCAGACACGGCCTCTCACAGGCTCACGAGATTCGGAGTGTCGAATTATCGGACATTCGTGTGGACGCCGAGCTTGCAGACGCATTGTCGGCGTTCGAGAAATTGGGCCAACTCGTCTTAGTCAATTGTCAGATGGCCGACAGTTTTTGCCAGCGCCTCGCCCGTCCGCAAGGTACGGACGGCCGCTGGATCTGTCCTCAGCTCTTCGCTCTGTACGTCGCCTGTGTGAGGCCGTCCACCGACCGCACGTGCTTCGACGGTACTTCCTTCCTCGACCTCGTCCGCGCGCGCCTACCCCGCGCTCCGTCCGGAGCTACTGCAGTGCCATGCAGGCTGAGCGACGTCATGGTGACCTGGGTTCACGATGCAGAGTACGCCATCGAGGGATTCCAAGCAAAGCTGCAAGAGCTCATGGTGTAGTTGGTGAGCTTTCAGAGCATTCATCTGGGTCTGGTTCAACATGCTGACGCTCTCGGCAGACTGAAGCGTGAATGTAAATAATTTATCCCTACGATCCCTATCATCCGAATCGTCCCAGTAATGACTCCTCAATATCATCAGTTGCTAATTTTGACGCAATCGTGCCTCCGACTGTTTGGATGCTGCAGTTCCCAAGAAATCACGTCCGTCAATGCCTCAGGCACGCAGCGGGATATTCCGAGTCCAGTTGCATCTTGCCTGGCGACCTCCATCGCATGACTGTCGACCCCAACCGCTTCGCCGGCCCAGCCGAGGCGGCTATCCTACGCGAGCATATCGACAACGAACATACCGACTTATTACGAGTTCGAAGCCGACTGCAGAAGGCGCGCACGAGACTGAGTGACGCTGAACTCGCTCTGCGTGCAGCCCAGGAAGCAGCCGACTCTGCGCGCGCCATTGTGGCCCAGGCAGTGACCCACGAAACCTCCCTGATGGACAGTATTGACCGCGCCCGCGGTCTGCTGCACCCTGTGCGCCGTGTGCCTGATGAAATTCTTGCCCAAATTTTCCTGCAATGGTTGGACGCTTTTTGTAACGTGCCGACGGATGGTCGCTACTGGGACGCTCGTCCGCTTCAACGTGTCCCTTTCACGGCGGCCCGCATCTGCAGGCGCTGGAGATCCGTGGCGTGCAGTACACCGCTGCTCTGGAATCATTTGGTGCTCGACTTCTCAAAGGTGGACAGGAATCCTCCTGCATGGCGTGTGTTTTTGGACACCGTCTTCCGCCACTCCCAGCAAACCCAATTATATATGTGGCTTACAATACTCGACGACAGCCCGCACCCGTTCACCGAGTACATCTGGGAACGACTGCTCACTGCACCTCGCCGCTGCCGCTTTTTGACGGTGACCTGCAAAAACTTCCAGCACACCAGAATCGAGACGTTCGTTCAAGGGCATGCACCAACGCTACAGACTTTTGCATTTGTCAATGACGATTTGGACGCGGAGGAAGACCCGCCGCCTATTTCCATCTTCGAGGACCTGCCTCTCCTTGGAAACCTTCGAATCATAGACGTGGATATCTCTTGGGACGAAGGGAGGCCCTTCCACAACGCCAAACAGCTTTACCTTTCTCGCGCTGGCTCAAGTCAGCTCACTCTCACGGAGCTGGCTCAGGTGGCCGCCAAATTGCCCAATCTGGAGGACCTCACTCTGCGCTGCAGTGGCACGTCCCCGGACCAATCTGCCGAAATCCCATTCAAGCGCGTCAAGCGGCTTGAGATTGTGGGAAATATCGGTCTCGCCGCGGCACAGCGCGTCCGCTTCCCATCACTCGAAGAAGCGGTACTTGCTATATCCCACCACCCTCCTTCGATCATCATAAGCGCGGCCCTGGCGCACTCGCCCAACCTCTCGAGGCTCTGCATCACCGCAAACGCTGTGGAGGTCACACTGGCGGAGGCAGTCATACAGCTTAAGTCTCTGGCGGAGCTGACGCTTACGTCCTGCATCGTTCAGGACGATTTCTTCCGCCGCCTTACCGCTGCGGGCCCCAGTGGTTCCATGCCTTGCCCCTTGCTTTTCCGGCTACATGTCACCCGCATCTACCCAACCAAGGACCGCACTACCTTCGATGGAAAATCGTTGCTGACATTCGTCCGAGGGCGGCGTGCCTCTGCGGGTCCTAGCAGCAGCAATGTGACCGCGCTGCGTGATGTGCAAGTCTCGTGGGCGAAGGACTTCGATCGATCTTTCGACGGCTTCCAGGACGAGCTCCGGCTGCTTATGGCGTAGGGTCCTCGTC
This sequence comes from Auricularia sp. M13, assembly GCA_037042915.1. Lineage (NCBI taxonomy): Eukaryota > Fungi > Basidiomycota > Agaricomycetes > Auriculariales > Auriculariaceae > Auricularia > Auricularia sp. M13. The sequence goes on from CM073201.1 coordinate 667,927, forward strand.
GCCCGCAGGTGAGGTCTTGTCCGCGCATGCGTCAAACACCGCTAACTGTGGCATACTAATAGGCGGCGTGGCCCTGATTGTACTGTACTGCTTCAATACCTCAGCTTCACACAGGAGCGGCTCTGCGCTCCCTAATAGTCTTCGACCAAAGAGTTTATGGCAGGACTTCGTGTTCTGGTAGGGCGGACTTCTCTCGGTCTATCGTGTTCGCCTCGCATGCCTGGCCTCTGCCCATCCACTTCCTGAATCGATTGTCTATATTATACCCGATGCTTAATATCCCAAATCAGCGTAAATCATCCATAATCACAATATGCATGCGTTATATATTCATTCCGACTTTACAGTGTCATCTCCTGAGGCAAAGGCGGGAGAGAGCGAGAATCTTCTGTGCGATACAAAGGCGACTGGGCGATGGCGTCGCGGTTGCGGTCCACGGCTGCGTTCGAGCCGCTGTATGACGGCGAGCGGTACGAGGGCGGGCTCCCAGGCGAGTCGTTCGTCAGCGAGCGGCTCCACCGTCCAGAGAGCGTGTTGACGAGGAAGGTCATGGTCCGCGTCCGCGTCGAGGTCAGCGTTGCGACTCCCAATGGCAGCTCGGGCTGCCGCGGTGTCACCGCCGCGTGGCTGAGTCCTTCCCACCGCTTTGCCCAGCGCTCTGGATCATCGTCAGTGAGATCTCGAATCAGCGCGAATGATGAGATAGATGTAGCGCTCACCCTGTCCTGGTGTTGCGTAGGGCTGTGGTGGTGGTGGTGGTGGTGGTGGTGGTGGTGGCTGGCTTGAGCTGAGGACTAGCTCTCTGCTGCTCGTCAAGAAGACGGAGCGGACGCGCGTGCGCTCCGAGAGTCTGCGGCGCCTTATGCGGGTGTACGCGACGATCGACACGATGAGGATTACCAGGACAAGAGCAAGGACCCCAAAGATGGCGGCGAGCATTTTCATTGGCCTTGGGAAGGTGAGATCGTGCAGTACGAGGTTGCACGAGGGAACTTCACTCACCTCGTCGCATTCCGCTCAGCCGCATATAGTGACGACCATGACGGACCCGTCTGCACTGCGCCCGGCGATGTTGTGGCCGTAAAAATCGTAACAGCAGATGTAGACACCGGCAGCGGGTCCGGGTCTGATACTAGCGTCTTTGAGCTAGCGGAGGTCGCAGCATAGATGACTGTCCCGATGATGGTAGGTGGGCCCGTGTAAAACGAAGGAGGAGCCTGCGTGGGACCCGGAGAAACATCCCAGTCGCCCCAAACGAAAGGAATATCTGGCAATAGAGGTACAATCACGTCCGAATCGTCCGAGTCTCCCTTGCTCAAGACAGGAGTGGACGAAGCATCGTCGAAGACGACGATGCGTGAGACGGGAGACATGTGCGCCGAATACGGCAGGCCACCTCGCTGAGACGGTCGTACAGTAGGAGTGGACTCTATCGACCCGCGAAGAGTGAACGGCAAGACCAGAGGGGCGCATCGCAGACGGAACGCTGGGATCGCCGTCACTTATACGCGTCGATACGGACAGTGCTTGGGGGCCCCTTAGGCTGTACAGTGATACCTACCGCAGTGCAGCGACGAACCCTGGCTGCAGACGCGCCGCCACTCGGATGCTGTCCCAGTTGAGTCCCGACGGAACCTGCTCTGCCAGTGGCAGCGCCAAAGTGTCCGCCGGCAGCGATTCAGTTGAGAATTGGCAGCTGCGTGGGCGCGTTAGTGTACGGTATAGTCTTTTGTTGTCCGAAAGTGTTCCGGTCTCCCCGCTTGGTGCATGGTGCATTGGCAGATGGCCAACGGTCGCGTTTTCGCGGGAAATAGGAAGGCGAAGTTGAGAATCGCGGGTTCGGGCATCGGGTGCAGTCCATCCGCTGATGGGCGGAGCATCTCAATCTTGTGCTTGTCTCCATGGCTTCGGGCAGCGGTGAGTCGAAGACAGCGACCACTGAGGCGTCTGCCAGGTGGCGATGCCCGGCGCGAATAGTACAAGTAGCCACCTCGCCTCACCTCCAAGTTGGCACAACGAGAAGTTCCAGATGAGTCCTGGCAGCTGATGGCGAATACTGCGGCATCCGCACTTTCAAAAAACCAAGTACCCTGAGGCCAAAAAAACACCGCGGCGACCATGAATTGAACCAGAAACTGAAAACCAGACGCGCCTGATATCAGGCGGACAACGCCCCTGAGTGTGATTGACTCGGCGAGGAAGACAGTGGCGACGAGAATGCGGTTACAGTACGCGTCGTTGTCAGCGGAAACGAATGTGCGGGCAATAGTACCAGTGGCGAGTCAAAGGATATCGCGGCCCCCAGACCCGTCGACCAAAAGCAAAATGTCCAGATGCCTAGCAGTTCGAATTGTGGTTGAAAAATAGACGGATAAACCGGCGACTGTGAGAAAGAAGACTGACAGGCCTCGCCAACCAATATCGCTAGACTGTGATCCAGGGCGTGTGCTCTTACGCGTCGAGGAAGCCGGTAATCCGAGCGAAAGAGCAGTCGAAGAACCCAGCATTCCGAACGGCCAGGGCGACTCGGCGAATACAAGAAGAGTCGTCCCGTTGGAACTACGCACGCAACTGTCAAGCCCGGGCCAATGATCCCAGTAAAAGACTGAAATCCCAGAAACGCTCGGCGATGTCCAGTGGTGTTCGACGAGAGTAAAGCCCCAATGATCAGTTGTACCCAACGAATTTGAAGTCAAGATCGTCGTTGGCGACGACGAAACAAACGCGAAAGAAATGTAGCGCACTAGGCCCCTGCGGCCAATACCCCTGAGCGCTTTACTCAACGAAGTTGTTATCGGAGAGCACGAGACTTGCAGGCTGCGACGTTGTAACTTGTGCACGCCGCTGTCGGCGTGGCCGTATCCGCAAACTGAAGGGGGGATCGAGCTGAAACCTCAACGACGTGCACTGAGGAAACTGCAACCAGAGAGCTCAGTCCAATAGTGCAGGAAAGAGAAGCGTGCAGTAACGGCAACTAAAATGAAAATAAAGAGTTGACTGGAGACAATCTTCCCGAGAGTGGCATTTTACTCTTTGTAAAACCCCTTGGATTGCAGGTACTCATCGTGCTCCTTGCGGTGCTTCAGGACGGTTGAATCCACGCCGCGGCGCCAGATGGGGAGCGCGAACTGCAAAAGACCAAGAACATGAGGAGGCGCGACACGCCAAAATATGAAGCAAAATGGTGACGCACGCTGCCCAGGCATTCCAGCACGGCGTCCACAAAGACATTGTTGTATGGCGTCGCGCCCCGCGTCGTGGCACGGAAGATGTTGGTGATAAAGTCCGCGGTGATGTGCGCGCGGCCGGCGCGCACGCCGGCAAGCAAGCCGCGCGCGGCGTCCGCGCAGCTCATCCCGGCGTCGCTCTCCTCGATCTTCTTGGTGAGCGCGGGCTTCGTCTTGTTTTCCTCGACGAGCCCGGGCGAGTCGATGGTCGCCGGGAAGAAGATGTGCACGTCCACGCCGTACAGCGCGAGTTCCTGGCGCAGCGTGTCGGCGAGCCCGCGCAGCGCGAACTTGGCGGGCGCGTAGGAGGAGTAGCCGACCAGGCCCATGTACCCCGCGACGCTCGAGACGAAGACAATCTTGCCCGCCTTGCCAGCGGCGCGCTGCTTTGCGTAGCCGCGTGCGGCAGCCTGCATCACTCACCATAGTATTGAGCTTGGGCTCGGGGAGAAAGAATGCACGCACGAAAGCAGACCACGCCTGGACCCAGTACACCATCTCAAACGCGCGTTTGAGGCCGTCGGGGCTGTCCTCGACGAAGAACCCCGGGCGCGCGCTCCCCGCGCAGAGGAACAGCGCGTCGGGCACGCGCCCGCCGTGCGCGGCCGCCGCGGCGTCCAGCGCGGCCTGGGAGCTGTCCGCCTGGTCCAGCGCGAACGAGTACGCGCGCAGCACCTGCGTGTCGCGTATGCGCGCCTCCTACATTGCGAGAATTCATTTTTCTGGCGTTTTGGAGTTGGAGGATGGACGCGGCTGACCTCGAGCTGCCTGAGCGCGGCGTCCAGCTTGCCCTGGTCGCGCGCGACGATGGAGACGTGGGCGCCCTGCTGGACGAGCTGCCGCGCGACCTCGAGCCCGAGGCCCTGGCTGCCGCCCGTCACGTAGCAATGCTGTCCTCCACGTCTTCCATCAGCTAGTACGCATATAAGGAGCAGAGCGCGTGCGCACCAGACCGTCAGGATTCCACTTGACCATGGCGAGAGGCGGGAGCTAAGAACGAACAGTTCACTAGTGTCATGATCAGCGTCGGATTGTACCACACATCATGATCCTCAGGGCACGCACCGGCGCTCTTGACCATCTACTTCTCATTGTCATTGACCCAGAATTCTAGTGGAATATTACACACCCGTCCAGTTTACCTGGTTATATTTCAAGTCCTTCACTCGTCATTGAACACGACACATGCTTCGTCAAGGAATGTAGCATATCCCCGCCTACGTACATGGCTTCAATGATCCTGCAGCCTAAGTTTACCACACGTCCGGCTCTGCGTCGCAAGCAAGTACGGCAGAACGACACAAGGATACATGCGAACGGTCGGGCGTAGGTATGTACAACGTCAACAACAACGCCTGGCGCCAGCGGCCAGACACGACGGGCAGGCAGGTCTACTTAACTCGTACAAGTTTCGTCTTCCAAAAACACACAGGAGCGCGAGGTGGGGGGTGCGAATGAGCGAGGGAGGGTTGGTTGGTTGAGTTTGAGGGCTGGAGCTTGGTATCGGGTTTTTCTGCTTGAGAGAGGGAGCGGGACGGGAGGCGATGATGACAAGAAGCAAGCGAAGCGAAGCGATGAAATGAAATGAGGGCGTCCAGACTAGCGTTAACAGGTCCGGCGTAGATGCGAAAGATGGGACATGGACGGAGTGGATGCGACTGGACGGGACTGGACGGGGAGCGGAGCGATATGGACACAGCAAGATGGACAGCAGAAGGCGGATGGCGATGGATGGGCAGCTCACGCCGCGGGGGCAGGCGCGGAGGGCGGCGGCGGGGCGGCAGCGGGCTCGTTCATCACGCGCAGCCACACGTTCTCCTTGTCCGCGTCGCCGGGCGCGGGCGTGCTGGCGACCGAGATCGTGTCCGCAGCGGGCGCCGGTGCCGGCGAGGCGGGCACGGGGGCAGCAGGTACGGGTGCCGGCGCCGGCGGCGCAGCAGCAGCAGCCTTGTCCTTCTCCTCCTTCTCCTTGCGCTCCTTCTCCTCGCGCTCCCTCCGGCGCTCCTCGTCCTCGCGCCGCCGCCTCTCGCGCTCCTCGGCCTTGCGCTCGCGCTCCCTGCGCTCCTTCGCCTCCTTCTCCCTCGCGAGCCTCTCCCGCAGCTCGCGCTCGCTCTGCACCCACGCCGCCGCCTCGTACGCAGCGGCCTCCGGCCGGCTCTTATTCTTCAGCAAGTAGCCCTGGAGCGCGGCGACGCTGAACTCGACATCGGGGATGGCCGCGGCGAACATAGCCGCGAGCTCCGCGAGGCGCTGCGCGTCGAGCGCGGGCACGGCGGGGAAGTCGAGCATGGGCGGCGGCACGCCGAGCGCCTTCATGCGGCAGCGCGCCTCCTCCTCCGTGAGCGGCTGCGAGCGCGCCGAGCGGCTCGGCGACGGCGGCACGACGGGCGACGCGCTGCTCGGCGGCGACGGCGGGTACGACGCGTCGACGAAGCCGCCCGGCTCGAGCGGCGTCGCCTCGAACCGCAGCGCGCTCACGCCTGCGCGCGCGAGCTCCTCCTCCTCCTCGCGCCCGAACTCGTCCGTCGAGCCCGCGGACGACGCGGACGACGACGACGCCGCCGCCGACGGGCTGTCCATCGGGAAGAAGTTGCGGAACAGCTGCTCCGCCTGCCACTTGGTCGCGTTCTGCAGCGTGTGAGTTTCTCTGTTGTTGTTGAAAGGGGAAGACGGAAGAAGACGCGGGTGCGGATGGCGCGCAGAACCCGAAGCGCGAAGGAATGGGAATGGGATTGGGAACGGGAGCTGGGATTGGAGGAGGGGCCGTCCCGAGCGCGCACCTTGAACTCGACCCAGACGTCCATGCGCCCAGGACGGGAAAGTGCCGGATCCAGCCGCTCTAGGTGGTTGGTCGTGCTGGATGCGGAGGTCAGCACACCCGGCGCTTCCAAGTTCTAGTGCACGGCAAATGCTCACGCAAAGAGCAGCCGGCCCTCCGCGGCCGCGACGCCGTCGATCGCGTTGAGCAGGCCGCTGAGCGAGAGCGTGTTGAGGTCCGAGATGGAGTCGCCGCCGTTGTTGCTGTTGTTGTTCCCGTTCCCGTTGTTGTTGTTGTTGCCGTTATTGTTGTTGCCGTTCGAGTTGTTCCCGTTGTTGTTGCCCTTGTTGGGCGCGCCCGTCGAGCCCGAGTCGCGCGTGACGGAGCGCGTGAAGGCCGCGTCGAGGTCCTCGAGCAGCAGGATGCACCGCGCGGGGACGCGCCCCATGAGCGTCGTCAGGGTGCTGTCCGTCATCCTGTCCATCTGTCAGGGCGTGGCCTCCTGCCTGCGCACATGACCACGGGGGCACGCACCAGCTGGCAGACAGCGAGACGACATAGATGTCGAGCGACAGCTCGCCCGCGATGGCGTGTATCAGACTGGTCTTGCCCGAGCCCGGGACGCCGAAGAGCAGGAAGCCGCGGCGGAACGGAATGCCGCGGTCGGCGTACCACTGCAGCACAAGGGTGAGCGGTGGCGCGAGGCGCGCGACTAGATAGCCACGGGACGGGACTACGACTACGGACCTTCTCGGAGCGCAGGAAGTCGCGGGCGTCTGCGAGCAACATCTCCTTGACGCCCGGCTGCAGCACAATGCTGGACATGGGACGCTGGGCGGACAGGGTCAATTGGATCTGCAGGCCGCTGGGGCGTGCGATGAATTACCTTGTGGCGCGAGTCCGTCCATCGCCAAGAGCCGTGACTAGAGCGTGGGAGCGGTCAGTCGGTCAGACGGGAGCTAGAGCGGCAACTGCTGCGGCGGACGCACGAGTCGGCAAAGTAGATCTGGATGCGGTGGATGGCGTCGGCCTCGTACTCGCGCTTAGCCTGGAGCACGAGCTGCTTGAGGATGGTGTTGCTGCGGGCGACGACGCTGGAGGAGGATGCCAGGTGTCAGCGAAGGCCTCGGCTGGGCTGTGGCTAGCAGCGGACCTGATGGAGAGCACCTCGACGTCCGAGCCGTCCGTCTTCTTGGAGCGGCGGACGCGGAGCCAGTGGCCCTTGTAGAATATGGTCAGGGTCGTGTCTAGGCGGGCCGGGGCGGAGGGGGACAGATGAGCAATGCGGCAGGCGCGCGGCTTCGGACGGACGCACCGAAGGTGGGCTGGAAGACGACTTTGACCTTCTGCTTGCCGGGCGTGAGCTCGTCCTCGGGGTCCTCCTGGTCGTCCTCGTCGTCGGCGGACGACGGCGAGCGCGGCGAGAGGCCGACGGTCGTCGTCCTTGTCGTCGTCTCGAACTCGCGGGACCTGGGCGGGGCAGTGTCAGATAGGCGCGCACAGGACGGCGGCGGCGGTGGCGAGGGGGACTGACTTTTGCCAGGCCGGCTGCTTTGCGAGCCAGTGCATGAGCCAGTCGAACGGGTAGTCCTCCTCGGAGAAGTGCGCCGTCAGGAAGAACGCTGGTGGACACCGTCAGTGCATTGTCGTCATGGCGTGCTTTGCTTTGCCGCGCACAATTTATAAAATGCGACCTGGCGGGCGGGGGCGGGCGGTCAGCGGCCAGTCAGAGATATTATTGAGGTGTACGCACCAGGCCGAGGAGGAGATGCGGCGGGCAGTCTCGACGGCGCCGCCGAGCACGACGAGCTTCATGCCGTCGACGAGGCCGGAGGAGCCGGCAAACGGGGTGACCAGACTCTTGAAAAGGTCCATAATTCTTAGCTAACCAGGCTGGAGGGTAGTGGGCAGAGAGCGCGGTATTCGAAACGGCGGCAGGGCTTCAGATTATATCGCTGGGAGGCAGCGGCGTGTTGTGACTCGACCGCGGCTGGGCTGTACAACGAACGCACCGCCCGAGTCAGTCAGTCCGTCGCCACCCGCCGCCAGATCCGAGCCTGTATGCGCACCTGGGGTTACACTGCGCTTGCTGGCTGGGGGACGAGCGGGGTGTGGCTTGGGCTTATGGGCGGTGCAGTGGGCGTGCGGGGGGAAGCAGGACCTCCTCGGCTGGCCCCGGGTCCGGTCCGCTCAGCAGGCTTGCGTGTGCGAACAACGCTGCAACTCCGACGACGAACGACGCGTCCAGTGCTGCCGCCATGTCGCTCAAAGTGCCCAAGGCCAACAATATTCAGCTATTCCGCGATGGTTCCAAGGTACAACGTTCGTGTCGCCAATTCGAGATCCCCAGCTGATAATTAATTTGGGATAGCATCTGCAAGGGCTCGAAGACGCGGTCCTGCGCAACATCCAGGCCGTATCAGAGCTCTCTGACCTCGTACGGACCTCCTTTGGTCCAAATGGTGCGCCCCGCAGCGAACGACGCGCGATTCAGTCTGCTCATGCGTTGTGGCAGGCCGCAGCAAGCTGGTCATAAACCATCTCGGAAAACTCTTCGTCACGACGGACGCGGCGACAATCATCCGCGAGCTCGAGGTCGTCCACCCGGCCGCCAAGCTGCTCGTCATGTCCTCCCAGGCCCAGGAGCAGGAGATGGGCGACGCCACAAACCTCGTCCTCATCCTCGCCGGCGAGCTGCTCAAGAAGGCCGAGTCCCTGCTCGTCATGGGCCTCCACCCTAGCGACGTCATCCAGGGCTACGAGCTCGCGGGCGCAAAGGCCAACGAGATCCTCACGACAAGTATGTCGTTGCCTGCCTGCCACTAAGTAATCTTATCACCCTGTTGAAGAACTCCAGACGACATCGCTCGAGAAGCCGCTCACGCAGGCTGGCCTGGAAAAGGCGTTACGCCCGGTGCTCGCGGCGAAGCAGTACGGCTACGAGGACATCCTCGCAAAACTCGTCGCGGAGGCCGCGTTGACCGTCATGCCCTCCAACCCGGCAAACTTCAACGTCGACAACATCCGCGTCGTCAAAATCATGGGCGGCTCGCTCGCACAGAGTCGCGTCGTTAAGGGTATGGTGTTTGGTCGTGAACCGGAAGGTACGGTGTCAACTTCGTTCGCGCTCGCGGGCAGTCAGCGAAACGACCTTTCTAACGTATGCTCTGTCCAGGTGTGGTCAAGCAATTACGGAACGCAAAAGTCGCCGTCTTCACCTGCGCCGTCGACATCTCCCAAACGGAGACAAAGGGCACCGTCCTGCTGCACAACGCGGAGGAGATGCTCAACTTCACGACTGGCGAGGAGAAGCACATGGAAAAGGTGTGTGAGCAATGCTTCATCGTGGTCTGTCTGCGCGATCTGGAGCGACGCTGTTCGGCACGCGACCTGGCGGACTGCAACTGCCCCGTGGGCGCAGGCGTTACAGGCTTATAGCTTTCTGCTACTCGTGCGACAAGGCATTCGCCCGTTCCTGCTGCCGATCACGACGCTCTTGCTCGTCAACAGCTCTCTTTTCATAGCCGTACACCTTGCATGAAGCTAACACAAGCACTCCAGATCTTCCAGGAGATCGCAGACGCAGGGGTCAAGGTCGTCGTATCCGGGAACGGCGTGGGCGACCTGGCACTACACTACCTAGACCGGATGGGGATCCTTGTGATCAAGGTGCTCTCGAAATTCGACCTGCGGCGGCTGTGCCGCGTGGTGAACGCGACGCCGCTCGCGCGGCTGGGCGCGCCGACGCCCGAGGAGGCCGGCTGGGTCGACGTCGTCGAGACGACGGAGATCGGCGGCGACCGCGTGACGGTGTTCCGCCAGCACGACGCGACGACCGGCACGCGCACCGCGACGGTCCTCCTGCGCGGCGCCACGGCGAACCTCCTGGACGACCTCGAGCGCGCGGTCGACGACGGCACGGCGGTGCTCAAGGCGCTCCTGAAGGACGCGAGGCTGGTCCCCGGCGCCGGCGCGACGGAGATGGCGCTCGCGCGCGCCGTCGCGGCGTACGGCGCGGAGCTGCGCGGGCTCGCGCAGCACGCCGTGCGGCAGTACGCCGACGCGCTGGAGGTCGTCCCGCGCACGCTGGCCGAGAACGCCGGCGCGCGCGACCCGACGGACGTGCTCAACCGGCTGCGCGTCGCCACCGACGACGCGCTCGGCGTCGATATCGAGGGCGAGACGCCCGACGGCATCCTCGATGCGCGCAAGCACGGCATACTCGACTCGGTCGCCGCGAAGAGCTGGGCGCTGAAGCTCGCGACGGAGGCCGCTGTCGCCGTGCTCAAGGTCGACAGCATTATCATGGCCAAGCCGGCGGGTGGGCCTAAGGTGCCGCAGCAGTCCGGGAACTGGGATGAGGATTAGTTGTGTGGAGAGGAGGGGGCGGGGGTGGCGATTTGTTCTCTGTTTCTTTCATCGTACGTTTTACAGCACTACTGCATGAATTCAAACTATTAGAGTCCGTTCCGTCTCGATGGTCTCGCCCGAGCATGCTGCTGCCCTCCGTGATACTGGCACGCAGACATTGCCGCAACGCGCTCAGGCTATGAGGACAAGAGCCAGCGCCAGATCGGCGGTTTCCGACTCGCGTTTTTGTTTTCCGCGCTCACCGCACCGTGCTCGATGTCCACAGGCAGCTCACCCTCCCGCTCCCACGAGCCCGTGCACGACGAGGGCTTCGTCGCGCTGGGCACCAGCTCGGACTCAGACTCCGAACGCTCGAAACATGAAAATGAGGGGGACGGGTTCGGGTCGGACTGGACGGACGACCCGTCCGACATCGACCTCGACGGGCTGCTCGCGCGCGCCAAGCTCTCCGCCGCGAAACGCGCCAAGAAGCGCAAAAGCGCGTCCAAGTCGGCGTCCCCCGCGGACGACGACGATGCCGAGCGCGACGCCGAGCTCGACGTCTTGCTCTTTGACGACGACGCGGAGAAGTGAGTGCCGCGTCTCCCGCGTCCCTCTATGCTTTTGTTGATCTGATGCGTTGTTGAGGGACGCAAAGCTGCCTCCGCTGGACCCCGGCGCCCTGCCCGCGCCGTACATCTCGTGGGACAGGAAGACCGGGCTGACCATCCGCAACCTCGACGCCGAGCTGCTCATTGGCGCGCCCGTCGCCAGCTCCTCGAAACGGACGCTGGACGACGACAGCGAGCCGGCGCCGCCAGCGTTGCAAATTGCTGCGCCTGCGCCGCCGGAGCCCGCGTTCGAGCTGGACGCCAAAGGCCGGCGCGTGACGAAGAAGGAGAAGAAGGAGGTGCGCTGCTTTGTATCCAATCTACTCTGTGCGCTGTGGCTGACGCCAGATTGAACTGCAGCGCAAGACAGCGACGGCCGGCGCGAACTGGTTCGACCTGCCCGCGCCGCCCGCTGCTGAGCTGCCGCGGCTTGCGCGCGAGGTCGAGGCGTTGCGGTTGCGCAACCAGCTCGATCCTAAGCGCTTCTACCGCAAGGACGAGGGCGAGGGCAAGGGCGTCAAGGGCCTGCCCAAATATTTTGCTGTACGTTCCCGTCTGCCTCCCGTTCTCGTCCGTCTGCTTTCCTCCCTCACCCACCTCTACACGCCTCTTCGACAACACCCTCACTACCCGTCACTCATACTCCCCCCCCTGGCATTTCCGCGCCGCACGCTAACGTCGCCCTTTCCCGCGTCCAGATCGGAAAAATCGTCGCAACGCCGACGCCCTTCGGCACGCCCTCAGCCGACAACCTCCCGCGCGCCGCGCGCAAGCGCACCGTCGTCGACGAGCTCGTCGACGACGCCGAGGCGCGGCGTTACGCCAAGCGCAAGTTCGGCGAGTTCAACGCCGGCCGCGAGGCGCGCGGCCGCAAGACGCTGCACGACAAGAAGCTCGCGAGGCAGGGCAAGTGGTAGTACTGAATGTGAATGCCCTGAGGTTGGCCGCAATGCAATGGCGTTTGGTTCGCTCAGGGATAGGATAGGATAGGATCTATAGAAAAGGCGGGGAGGTCACTTACAGCGCTTGCACTAAGTAATGGCAGTAGACGCTTTTTTTCCGGAATGTGTTTTTTTTTCTGCGATCACCGTGGGCCATACGGGGGCAGACTAGTGCCGAGCGACCGGTTCTCCGTCAGCCAGCATGGCGGAGGGCGTCTTCCGAGGAGTCGCGAGGCTGATCGGCACACGCCAGAACACGCTAAGCGACTCCTCGGTGACCCCTTATTGTGCTCTCGGGCAGGCTTAGCAAACCCCTCGCCTGCCCTGTATGATCGCAGAAAAAAAAAATCGATCCGGAAAAAAAACAGCTACTGCCATTACTTAGTGCAAACGCTGTAAGGAACGACCGCTCTGCGTGCGAAAATCAACAATCGCCGCAGACACCGCTGGAACAACTGCGCGGACGTTCATCGGGCTATCTCAAGCTTCTTTTATCTGGTATATTGGTCCCAACTATCTATACTACTAGACTTGGGTCCCAAGTCCCAGATTTCTCTGAGACCCGTTCTCAACTCCAGCACCAAGTCCCAAAGTTGGGACCCATGTCGGAAATTTTCAGATTAGTTTGCAATGATATATTCGCCAGCAACTAATTGTAAGTGCACCGCTACTGATTGCGAGCTCGTTGTGAGCGCCCTCCTTCTCGGTCCATGCGCTAGGTGTGTGGGGTGTACCTCGGCACCTTCGCCCTGCCTCGGACCGTGCTCGACTGGAGGGGTGGTGGGACGTCGGCGTCATGGGGGACGGTGTTGGCTGGGCCCTTAGCTCCGGGATCACCCTGGACCGGATCATCGGCCCTTGGGGATGGGTATATAGGTTGTGGGATGTAGATGCGTGTACCCTAGGTTTGGTCTGGTCAGTTGTACCGCTTGTCCGTTCTTCCTCGTCCCTCTCTCCTCTCTTGGGCGTCGGTCTCGGCGAGTGACGAGCGCTCTGCCGTGACACAAAGCGCATGGACAACCAGATGTCCGGGCATGCTGATATTTTCCTCAAAATTGGGAAATAGCCTAAAATACTCATCTATGGTGTCTTTGAAGCTTACAATTGACTCCCTGAGTGGGCTAGTCAGGACCCCTAGAAAACCGTGCGCAGGGTCCGTGCGCATCCGTGCGCAAGAATATCCGTGCGCAGAACTTCCGTGCGCAGGGTTAGAACTTTCGTGCGCATGAGTTTAACTTTCGTGCGCAGGGTCCAAATGTCCGTGCGCACTTTTCAAAATCCGTGCGCAGGGTCCTGGTCATCCGTGCGCATGAAATGTGCTTTCGTGCGCAATTTTCACAATCCGTGCGCAGGCTCCTGATATCCGTGTGCAGTTTTCACAATCCGTGCGCAAAGTACAAAATCCGTGCGCAGTGTGAAAAACATCAAAAATCTTTTGAAGACGTATATCATAGATGTATTTATGGCACTGTGTGCATTGATAGAGGTGCACATCTCTAGTGTTGACTATTTTAGATAAACTACTGTGCTACATAATTTGTTCGAAATTTCACTTCCACGTTAGTACAGGATCAGAAGTATTCAGCCAGCATGTCGGTTTGTGTTCTAAGCTGATTTCCTGAAGAGGCTCTAAGTAGGTACTCATAACTCAAAAGATGTTACCCTCATGCAGTTATGTTATGTTAGGTTAGATTAAGCTTGCTAAGATTAGAACTTATATTATTTTGGTTCATGAATTCAGGAGTAATATCCTTTGCAGCCTGAGTAACCATGATTCACTCATCTACTAATAGATTCTAAGCCCTGATCCCAGTTTGGTCAAAAAATCTCAAATGAATTGTCTGGGTCAAGGAGAGACGAGACACGTGTTTTGGGCCATGGAGTGGACCTGGAACAAGCCAAAGTTTGCTATGTCTGCTCCACCACCTCTGTACCACAGAGGTGCTCACTCTCCTGCATCACACCACCATCCCGTCCCTTCAGATCTTTTTGTTGATTAGATGGGTTCCAACCTCATCCTCACCATGCCATCTCACAGAGGGACTTGCACGCCCACACCATATTATACTCAAGTTGCCAGGATGTATTTTCTGTAGGTTGGACTAGTGGTTAAAATGTACATGTTCTTAATGGATTCGAAACACCCTCAGTTCAAATCCAGTCATAGACATCCATTTTGTGGCACTCTACCTGTGTTTACTACATTCTGTAGTGTATTAACAAACTGTACTTGAGCAGTCAATTGCAACAAGACTTATGGAAATTGTTGGTGTTTGTTAATGAACTTCAATGAGTTCAATCAAGTCGCCTAAATGTGCCAAAGTGAAAAAAATAATGCAGTTGTGCTTTATACAGAATCCGTGCGCAACACACAAAATCCGTGCGCAGTGTAAGCATGTCCGTGCGCATGTCTACCATGTCCGTGCGCATGTTTCTAACATCCGTGCGCAGGGTCCAAAATGTCGTGCGCACAAAATCACAATCCGTGCGCAGTCCTCCTTCATCCGTGCGCACAGATTTACAATCCGTGCGCATGATTTCAACTTTCGTGCGCAGTGTGAAAAATCCGTGCGCAGTCCGTGCGCATCCGTGCGCAACGTGCGCAACATGCGCGCGGAACTTGAAACCAGTAATTTGACAATATCGTGGCCAGTTTTTAAGGTTTGATAGGTTTGTGCACACAGACATGTGCGGGTAGGTGTAAGCTACTGGAATGACCTTCAACAATCATTCTAGGATGTCTGAACAGTCTTCTAGGGCAGGATTACTGCTGCGCACGGACCTCGCGCACGTGCGCACGGTTTTCTCGTGACCACATATGTAAGCCTCCCTTCCTCTGGTATACTGGTCCCAAGTCCTCCAGTACTGAGAGTTGGGACCCGAATCCCAGCTTTCATTGGGACATAGGTCCCAACTTCTACTAGAGGTCCCAAGTTCCAGAGTCCCAGATTCAGTAGTCCCAACTTTCAGGGGGCTCACATGCGACTTAGGAGTGGATTCATCTCAATGCGCAAGTCAAAATGAATTTTGACCTGCATGAGATTTGAACCCTCAACCAGCCGCCAGTGCCAAACCCATCCATGCTTTAACCACTAGACCAGAGAGGAGATGATGGTGAGCTCCATTGATGGCAATATATGGTAAGACTCAAGCACCTCTGTTCAAAAGAATGCAAATAACATTGAAACTAAGAGGCCAATAATTATAAAGTATATATGGTTATTGTAGCTCTCAATGAGCTCTACGATATTATGTCTTAGTGGAGATAATATATCCAAGCCAGAGAGGAAGAATGGATGTCCAAACATGATTTGGTATGCAACTGTCACAGCAAAGCACTTCACTCGTGCTCAGACAGGTTCAGGAGGACTCTGGAACGAAAATATGAGCAGTACAACTGATTATATCAAATTAAGGTACACTGAACACAATTCCAAGCAGATCCATGTCACCATACATGGCGATCATGCCCATATGCTCCCACTGGATCTATTTTGCCACTGTGAACGCTTCTTCTTGTCATGGCAGAGTGCTTGTCACTCACCAAGACTGACACCCAAGAGAGGAGGTGGATGCACTGTTTCCCCTTGGACTGAGGCTTGGCCAGGGTTGCACGCCTCAGGCTGTTTGTCACAGTGTGCTGCATACAGGACCGACCAGGAGGTATAGTCGACCAGGAAGGGTACTCAGGAGAGGAAGGTCAAACACATAATAAACCAGATCCAACCTAGGGTACATCCGAGGGCAATCGGTGGCACATATAGTCCGATCAGAGGCTGACTGGATCCGAGTCCAGACGACAGAGGAAGCCAACCAACACCAAAGGGAGGTCCAGAAGCAATGGGAAAGACATCGGGGAAGTCACCGAGGGTAATCGGGAGCCAGTGGAAGCAATGGGGGGTAAAGGGAGTCAAGGGGGGGTCAAGAAAGAGTGAAGCGTCGCGCCGAAGGCGCAGAACAACTCCAGACGAAGGGGATAAAAGATGTCCGTGCCTATGGAGGGTATCGGGTGGGTATCCGAGACAGACCGAGGTGTCCTTGCATGTATGCACGCACCAACACCAGGGGAGAAAGGGGGCCAACGCAATGGCGAGCGCAGCAGTGAGCGCAACGCGTCAGCAAGCACGGTACAAGCGCACCACCCAACAATCGAGACTCCCAATGTGTCCAGACGTCCTCCAGACCATGGACAGTGCTGAGCGCGGACCGAGGAGAGTGTGGCGGCCGAGGTCCGAGGTACCAGAGCGGTCGAGCATCCATGGGACAGAGGGTGAAGGATGGACGTCAGCAAGATTGTTGCAGCTTTGCCTGTACTCCCAGTGCGCACTGGCAATGCAGGGCAATGCCCAAGGTGTGATGTGCTGCATATCCGAAGATGTAGGCCATAATGTGACACCAAGGAGATGGACCGACGAGCGGCTACATGCTGGTTGAAAACCAACGCAGCAGTGGTCGACTGTTAAGCGCGTGACCGAACCGACTAGGATGCCTCGGATCGACCGATAGACCGATGTCTAAGACGGGGAGCCAGGCGCGGATGGGGAACCTTGACGGGTGGCCCGACAGATGACCTATGGCCCCCGGAGCCCGTAGTAGGCGAATGGGGACGCTCGAGAGGTAATCGAGGTACTCGAGCGTCGATAGAAGAAAGAGTGAGCCGAAGGTGCCGATAGAAAGCGAGGCGAGCGAGGAGAGCGGCCGGATTGAGTGGTGCGGCTCTAGCGAGGTGGGACAAAGCTAGGCTGTTGCTATTTCGGTTTTCGAACTAGAGTACATCAAAGCGAGGCAAGGATACAAATAGGAAAGCACAGAATCACATGGGAGACACTCGGGTAGCTGCTAGACCGGTCGGATCAACACTAGAAGTACGAAACACAGGAATGCGCAGTGATCGCAGTCAGAGTGATCCGATATTGAGCGGAGTGAGTCAGGATGATGACAGAGTGCTTAGGAAGCAAAAGGGAGTGACTGAAGATGATTAGAAAGATACTAGAATGTGTTAGAAGGTGATCTGGGTCGAGCGGAGCGATCCAAAAGCGAGGCGAGACCGATAGGATCAAAGGGGAGCGGGGCAAAGGGAAATGGAAGGGAATGGAAGCGAAGGGAATCGAGTGAAGAATAGATATACTCGAACCGAAGGAAGGGCGGGGCGAGAGGACCGAAGGGTAGAGAAGGGTCGGACGAGCATGGGTTGTAACATCGACGACAATGGCCATAGTGTGTCGCATCCAAGGACCGAGGTTGACAAGGGTCCAGTGACGCCCAGAGAAGGTATCTGAGGTGCCGCGGCTCAGAGAGGCATGCGGGACGGGTATATCGGTTAGACGGAGCAGGCGAAGCGGCAAAAGAGATCAAACGGAAGCGGTGTATGGGCGTGATCGCCGCGCACCGTAATAGTGTGATCAATTGTACCGCTTGTCTGTTCTTCCTTGTCCCTCTCTCCTCTCTCAGGTATCAGTCTCAGCAAGTGATGAGCACTCTGCCACGACACTATCACCCCTAGTCGGATAGAGGACAGCAAGTAGATCATATTGAAAGCTGACCAGCCCAGGATGCATCCCTGGCACATGGTCTGAGGCAGGGAGATACAGTGGGGAAACTTGAGAATGCTGGTCCATAAATTGCGTATACCACGTAATCTACTGCAGGGAGAACTACGGTGTATATATGGGACTTGTAGCTCTCAAAGAGCTCTATCAGGCGGTATATACGTACTGGCAAAAGGGTGCAATCCGGGGGTGAGAGAGAGGATCCGATGAAGAGGTGGAAAATCACATCACCAGAATCAGGTCCTCCGGATCATTTGAGGTCTCCCTCTCAATCTATACGTAAGTCTGAGGTGAGTTTACTATTTGAGCCAAAGCGGTTGGATGTCCAATTCTGGAGCCAGTGGGCCCACAATTTCTGCTTGCTCAACCTCTCAACGAGGCAATGGCCTACCTAACTGCATACCCCTGGACTGAGACATGGTCTAGAGTACATTATATGTAGTTTTATTCTCTGAGAAGGATTTTCTGACCCTTGGTTGGCCCTCAAGGTCATTCAATTCCTGGAATATAGAAAGCATGGAATCCAGGTTAATTGAGAAATTGCTCCAGAATGGGACATCTAACCACTTTGGCTCGAATAGTAAACTCACCTCAGACTTACGTATAGATTGACCTCAAATGATCCGGAGGACCTGATTCTGATGATGTGATTTTCCACCTCTTCATCGGATCCTCTCTCTCACCCCCCGGATTGCACCCTTTTGCCAGTACGTATATACCGCCTGATAGAGCTCTTTGAGAGCTACAAGTCCCATATATACACCGTAGTTCTCCCTGCAGTAGATTACGTGGTATACACAATTTATGGACCAGCATTCTCAAGTTTCCCCACTGTAGTGACGAGATTCGCTATACCCACCAAAGGTGAAGACCAAGGGGAAAGCCGATGCCCAAGGGCAATAGGACATTGCTGGGGCGCAGAGAATATGAGCCGGCGCACTAAAGGTGTGTAGCAGAGCCTGCAATAACTAGGATGACTACAACAGAGTATTAATTTTTACACTCTCCATCGCATCCTTCCTGTCATCTCGAGCTGCACTTGTGCCTTTAGAAATATATACTACATTATAGAGCATAAAGAGGGCTTCCAGAATTATATATACACCATTATGTAATTCACATTTGGTGATACTTTATTTATAATTTATTCAACCAATCCTCGCTCACTGTAATTCTATGTATTGAACAATAACAGCCTGTTCATCATTGGTATCCTGGCTTAGTGGTTAATGTCCTGGTGGTAGAATAGTGGGTTGAGGGTTCAAGTCCTTGTTTATCCATCAGTATTTCTGTTTTGGTTTCTCGTGTGCCAAACTTGAATATCATATGCTATTGGTACACTAGTAGTAAACTCAGGACCTGCTAACGGACTTGGGACTGACCAGAATCTGGGACCTCTAGCTATGGCACCCTAGCACATGTGTGAATCTTGGGACCCTGGAAACCTGGGACTTGGGGTCCCAGGTTTCCATACTGAGCAACTTGGGACCATTATACCAGATAATGAACACTTAACATAGCCCATGCATAGAGCGATTTCGAGCTCTCCCCATAGCCAGCTGGATTTCCTCTATAAATCCAGCTGGCAGGGAGAGGTCCTGGGCCAGCTGGTAGCGCGCCTGACTGTCGGAGGTGACGGCCGGTGTGTCCGATGCCAGAACATGTGTCAGCCACCGGCGTCATCACCGGCCCCACCGGGCACGCTGTTTGGCACCGCTGTCGTCGCCGTCCTCGCCGTCCTCGACGACGACGACCTCCCAACTTCGCATTTTCACTCCGGAAAAAAATTGTACATAGGAAACTTGATATTCTGAATTCAATGGTGTCTTTTAAAAAATATAAAGGGCTGGCCCTTGCCTCAAGGTTCCTTTACTTGTTGCAGTCATGTTGCAAGGTACAGTGAGCTCTCAAGGAATTTAGTATCTTGCTATTCTCATTTTGCTTTCATTTGCTTACTAGTCACTCAAGACACTTAAGAAACTTAAGAACTGCCAGCTAGTAGGGGCAGGACAAGGTGATGCATTGACTGGGGACAGACGGACAAGTGGGCTGCAAGCACAACAGACATGGCAAGACACATGTAACACGAGGGGGCAGCCTATTGACTAATCCTCATCTCCGGTGCCGTCGTCGTCCGAATCGTCATCGTCGTCGTCGTCGTCGGGGTCGTCCGACGGGGCGTCGTTGTCCTCCGGAGGGGTCTTCTTAGCGTGCTTCTTGCTGACCGGTCCGCTCTTCGCACTCCGTGTTTTGCGTGCTGCCGCAGTCTCGGTTGCAGCAGGCTTGGCGCTGGTGGACGCGGCGTCGGTGTTGGTCGTCTTCTGCTTCTTGTTGCGCGGGCCACGCGGGACGTTGGCGTCGGACCGCTTTTTGCGCTTCTGCGGGCGATGGTCCGCCGGGTTCCACTTGTCGTCCGGGACTAGTTCCCAGTGGCACGCCTGCGTGAAGAGCGCCGTGTAGAGCTCGCGGATCTCCTCAATGCCGGTGATCTTCCCCGGCTGCTCAACGACACCTCCGTTGGCGGTCCAGCCGACGAGCCGGACCCCGTGCTTCTTGACGACGGAGTCCTCGTAAGACTTGTAGTTCATCTTTTCTTGCGGGGGGGCGGCACGATCAGCATAACGACGCTCGAGAATTGAATCTGTGCAACGTGTCAGTACTGTAAGCACACAAACTATTACCGCGTCACGTGTCACGGCGGTGCCGCGGCCCGGTAATCAAGCTGTTTTTTCACGCGTCACAGGCGGGTCCCGGTAATGGGATGTCACACTTTTTTGACCCTCGGGACCTCACATATACCAAAATTTTCGCCGCCGCTCCGCGGCGGCAGTGATGGAAGCGTTTTGTCACAGTCACGGAGCCTCCGCGGTAATGGTTCCGCCATGTCACGGAGCCGCGGGGCCGGTAATAGTTCGTGTGCTTACAGTAAGCTGGTCATCGCATGAAATGGCCACGCACAATATCCTACTTGCACCAGGCGGCGCACATCATTCCTGATGTCGTCCTTTGACCGGCCCGCCATACCAAGAACGGCTGAAGATGAATGAGCCAAAGATGGAAGCTGCGAGGGGAGCGCGCGCGCGCGCGCACGCAGAACATACCTTGTATGCCGCCCAAGGCCCATAACTCGGATTTGCCAATGATCCAATCGAGAGTCTTGCCCACAACAATGGCGAAGAATTGTAAAATATCGGGCGAGCACACGTAGAAGGGGGTGATGAGTTGCGTCTCACCGGAGCACACCGAAAAGAAGACGGACTTCGTGCCCGTGCGGATTGATAGCGCCTCCATCTGCAAGACGTCAGTGTCTGATAGCGAGGGCGGGCAACATGGGCGCATGCACGAACCTCGCGCCCTATCATCCGGTACGTTGTCGACGCGTCCTGTTGCTCGGCCTTCAGGTTGACGCGCTTCTCGATGTTCCGCAAAGCCTTGTACTCGCGGTATGCCTTGACCCAGCCGTCCTGCTCCTCCTTTGAGAAGTCCCGCCAGGTGCGCTCTTCCAGGAGGATTGCGGCGCGGATTTCGGCCAGCTTCAATCGGCGGCCGCGTTTCGCAACTTCCTCGTCTGAAAATAAAGAATAAGTTGCTCATCCCAACACATGGGCTGCGTTACATACCTGCATTGGACTCCTTGGAGCGTACATGGACGTAGGCGTCCCATATTCGCACCGTCGTGGACACGTGCCTTCGGTTGATGAAAGCCTTGGACTTCGAGCCGCCAAAGACCTTGGCTCGAATATAAGACTTTGACCTGCAAGGAGTCAGTGAAGGCAAAATATAATTGGAAAATGTACAAAACAGACCTGCCATACTTTGTCGCGAGCTCGTTGCAGCGGTTGACCAGCATGGTGACCAAGTCCTCGACCTCTTGCTCGAGCTCATGGCCACGACTGGCCTGTGCCCGCTTTTTGTTCGGATCCGTCGGCAGCCGCCTCACGGGCTTGAAGGGCACCTGCCTGACTGAGAACATGGCGGGCGGTGACGGTGTTGAGAAGAAAACGG
The DNA here is from genome assembly GCA_037042915.1 of Auricularia sp. M13. Taxonomy (NCBI): domain Eukaryota; kingdom Fungi; phylum Basidiomycota; class Agaricomycetes; order Auriculariales; family Auriculariaceae; genus Auricularia; species Auricularia sp. M13. The sequence goes on from CM073201.1 coordinate 689,368, forward strand.
TTGGTCGGACTTGGACAAAGTTCCGAACATCCCGCTCAGGACGGGCAATTTACTCAGAATTATTCCTATTTTCAGCTTTTTTCAATACTAAGGATACTGTCTGCAGGATGGAAAGCAATTTATTGGAGGGGGATGATGGGATAGCCCAAGTCACGGTCTTCACAAACGGAGGTCACAACTTCTGCAGCATGCCGAACACAATAACCTGAGTCACACAGGGCTACGTACAGGTCTGTCTCGTCATGGTCGTTAAGAATGTGGACGAGTGCGTGCTCCTCGTTCTCCGCGAGTGCCAGGTGGGCCAGCGTCGAGGGCAGGTTGGGGCCCATATGGATGTCGGGGTGCTGATCCTGGACCGAGGCGCCGATAGCCCTGGCCTCGCTGTAGAGCTCAGCGCGGCGTTCGCTGTACGTCACAGGTGCGCTGATAGCGCGGCACGCGTTGCAGGTTGGAACGGCGGCCGTCTTAGCACGGCGCAGAATGCCACGAGGCGCGCTTGTCGCGACTTCGGTGGTGCTTTTGCCGCGCGAAGACGTAGACGTCGAAGCCGCGCGTGACGGCGGCGTGGTTGCCTCGTGGGTGGCCGCATGTATGCCCGCGTGCTTGTTGCCTTGCGTGCCGCGCGAGGCGTGCGTCGTGCGGCCGGAATTGGACTGTGGAGTGGAGGCGGCTTCGGGCGGCATGGAGGCAGCTTCAGACGTCTCGTCTTGAGAGTCATTCGAGTCGTCGCCGTCGTCCTCGGAGTCTGGGGGTTCGAGAGGCTCCTGCAGGCCGAGCATGTACATGTCGTGCATGTGCACTCTGTGGAAGCGCGTGATATCGTGCTGCGTCATCCACGGCCAGTCCGTAAGAAGACTGCAAAGGAAACATTCTCCGCGTTCCGCCGCGGCCTGGACTTCCTGAACGGATGGCACCTCAAAGCGCACACTGCGCCTGGGACTGGTGCTCGAACGAGCTGCAGTCAGTTCTGTGGCCGAGCGAGCAGCGGTGGAGCCTGTCGCCGCTCTATTGTGCGACGCAGGTGCCGGCGTGCTGCCTGTAGGTGCCCGCAGGTCGTGTGGTACGATTGGCTCCCACTCCTCTGAGGTGGGCGGGGGTAGGGCAGTCAGCGGCCTGGGAGCAGGTCTGACCGCGGTGTTGGCGGGCAGCTCGCCCGCATGAGAACGCGCTGGCCGTTTTTTTTTGGTCTGTATCGCAGCCTGTGAGCCCTATAATATAGTAGATCAAGCTAGACTCACCTTGGAGCCCTCCGTCAAGGCCATGATAAGCCCAGGATGTTCTTAGCACGCTATGAAAGCGTTGAGCACAAGACGCCTATAATCGGGTCAGCGAGGTTGCGCAAGCGTGCGGATGGTACGTACCGGCCCTGTGCTCGCGCAATAAGGTGCCTCTGAGGGGTGGACGCCGCAGCGGCGTACGGATGCGCGGTGAGGAACGAGGTCAACCAGCAGATCGGCTATTTCCGCACCCTCTCGCCGACCAACCACTTGCATTCCAGGTGGTTGAACATACATAGCATTAATCTAACGGTCGGGGCGCAATATATTGTAGTCCGAGAATACGATTTTAAATTCTTATAAAAATCGAAGCACGCATTCACTGGGTGCCACAGCACCAAGTTGCTCATGCTGCCCTGCATTTCACGGCATCGTGCAATGCTATGACTTCAGGATAACACGGATTGAGGATTTTGTATCCCAACAGTCACACTTGAGCTATTAGACTCTCAATTAATTGTCATCACGATTGTGTGAGTGTGCGAGCACTGCAGCTCAACCCGAGTTGAGCCTGCATGTTCAAGCAGTACTCGAGTGCATTTTGACCTCGATATTGCATAGCCCGACCTAACGCAAACACGCAGCAGCATTGACATCAAAAACACGGCCCATTTTCACTCGGAATGCTGGGTGAGTGCTACTCATTCACCCGCTACTCAGTTGCAGTGTGGTCCTTCGCAAGATGCCTCCCTGTCTCCCAGACTTCGGTCAACTAACGCGATGGTCAATGCACACAGGATAGAGCAAAAATAAGCGACTATATTAACTATCTAATCTAACTGCTCGAAGAAGTCCTCGATAGCCTGGTAATCCTGCGCTCTTCGTCCTCGTCGTCGTCCTCGTCCCCATCCTCATCCGCTGTGCCCTCGTCGTTGTTTCCTAGGTCACGCAATGGTTCGTGGGCTGCGCCTGCCTGTCCCGCACGCACAGCAGGCACGAGACAGTCGGTGAATCCTGGGAAGCGTCGTACGAGCTTGCTGAGCCTCTGGCGATGCAAATCGTTGGCCCTCGCACGACGCTGCAGTGCCTCGCGTAACTCGCAGGCGAGCAAAGCGTTGGAGGTTGATGTGCTGTCGATAACGCGCCTGAAATGAGCCTCTTCATCGACCACTGCTGTGACGAGACGTCGCATCTCGACACGGCAGCGAAGAAGTTCCTCGCGCGCGCGCGCGAGCTTGTGGAACTTCATCGCCATAAGGCGATTAGCAGGCTGAGCCCACGCCCGATGTTCAAGCTCGCCGCCGCGTGTATGCTGCAGGAGCTCGAATTCCTGGAGCTGCGTCCACTCCATGAGGGTGGCGAAGTCGACCTGCTGCGCCGGTGGTACCAGGGCAGCAGCAGCAGCGTTGTATTTGGTGACAGCCGTGCGTATGGCCCGTGAACGCGCCTTCAAACCCTTCCCAATCGTTTCCCAAAGCTTGTAGCCTGGCCAAATGTGAGCATACAAGACTTTAGAAAATGGATACCGCACCTGTACCAAAGACGTGTGATTTTGCCAGCTCGAACATCCGTTGAACCATAAGGAACTCCAGGCGATCGAGGGCGCGCCTCCAGTTGCGCTCTACAGTCTTTCGTTGCGCGGCCGCATACATCTCCGAGTCCGGCGCCCATCGTTCTTCGATGCCCAGCGCAGTTTCCAGCGCCACGGCCGAGTCCAGCGCCGCGGTGTATTTCTTGTACGCGTCACGCCTGGACTTGTTGCGCTTGCGAACCTCTGCGCTGGACAGCTTCTCACGTGCGATCTGGCGCGCACTGACAGGTGCTGGTGGGACGCCCTCCCTGAACGCGTCAAGGCAATTGTTCATGGTTGACCTGCAAGCTTAGTTAGCACGAAATGAGCAATAATCGAAGCACCTACTCAAGAATAGCGAGCTCTTCGAGGTGCTCGACGTAATCCATCTCCAGGACGTCCCACTCGGGCTCGGTCTTGAGATTCTCCAAGTATTCGAGCTCTTCTTTCAACCAGCCCTCGACCTGGGCGTCCGTGAAGCCCGTCGTGTCCTGGAACGCCTTCACGGGAACGGCCAATTCGGCGATAATACGATAGGCCTGCACAACGTTATTGTAAATGAACTTGCCTGCAACAGCGTTAGAATGCAATCACAGGGCAAGGAAAAAGCGCGTACTGAGCTCCGAATACTTATCCTCCTCCCATTGCTTGAGGAACAGGTCGAGGAATTGGACGTAGTGGAAGTGCGACGCGTGGCGAACCAGTGGTGATACCGCATTAGACGCCGAGAAGAATCTCTCGCACGTCTCGAGATCTTTGAGGCCGAACCCCTTTCGATACAACGGGTGGTGCTTGAGCTGACAGAGCCGGTTGTGCCCATAGCCATGGAACGAGTTCAAGCCAAATGAGACGTTGGCTGAGTGGGCGCGCGTACCAAGGCTGCTGCGCGACAGAGTGCCCTGGAATGCACATCTGATATCGTAGCCGACATATCGTTCACACAGCCCAACGGAGAGCAATTTAGATACTAAGCCGAGCCCGTACTTTGCGCTATAATGTGATTAGCAACAGACACAAAGATATGAAATAATGGAACGTACAGCTCACCGCTCCGTACCATTTCCGTGTACCAAAGAGCAAATCCGTGCCTGCATACACAGATGAAGATGCCCATCTGCTCGAATAGCCCAGGCGCGGTCTTGAAGTGTTCCGCCTTGGCGTTCTTCCACCGCTGAGAGCACACCGATGGGGAGGGCGCGGCATCGCCCGGTTCGCCAGATTCGTCGACTGAATGCCATAGCTGTTCGTCCGTTTCGCGCGTGGGCTGGTTTATATGAGCAATACAGAAGATCGTGTGTGCATGAGGACATACCTTGCGACCTGGTTGAACACGCCGGCCGACCTCGTTGGCGTACAAATCGATGTGCGCCGAGGGCACCTCATAGGACGAATGAAAAGTCCTCTCGTCTGCGCGGCCAGCAGCGGCGCTGCGCTTTAGTGACTGGCCACCGTCCATGGCAAGCATGCCGCCGATGGTGAGCAGTTCTTCGTCTTTGAGCTGGTAAAAGTGAGTGTTGTATTTGAGCGGGTCGGGTTGCGCACACGCACCTGATACGTACAGCTTGCGCACGTGTTGAGGACCTGCCAGTTTGGGGCATCGCGACCAAGTGCCGTCGCGACGCGCCGGTCAATCTCGCGCCGAACGGCCAAATAAACGTCCAAGGCCTGCGCGAATTGCTCGCGCAGGTGCGGGCGATAGGGACACTGCAAGAATTGATTAAATGAGCAGGTTAAATAGTAGAAGGAAGAACGTACCGTATACTTATCGCAAATGGCGCGCACGAAAGGCTGTATGCCGATTCTGGGTGCGTGACATCGAAGCCTGTGGTAGAACTCGAGGAGGCCGACTGATACCGCGACAGAGGGCTGCTGTGGAGTGCAGGCAATGAGCCCGATGCGCATGAGCGCTAGAACAGGCTGCTCGGCGGGGCGGTAGAAGACGCGAAGGTCGCGAATGAATTCTGGGTGCGTCAGTATCCAACCAAAAATTATAGAAATGCGAACACACCAGTATCATGCACCGCGTGTATCGTGAACCAGCTGTCCGCATCCTGTGCGAAGTCCTGGTCCTGAAGTGCGGGGTCGGGGACTGACGGCGATGCCTGGTGCTTCCATTGCAAGTAGGCGTCCGCCAACGAGGGCGTGATGGCGTCCCACGCCAGCTGCTCGCTATTTATCTGTTCTGCCCGGCTGCGGTTGTCCACTCGGGCCTTGAACGGGACGCTGTGCGAAGTGCTAGTCAGCAGATGTTGCCAACAGTGATAGATGCACGTACCTCGGCGTCAGAAAGCCCGTCAGGCTCGTGGCAGTTGACAGCAAGGCTTCCTGACCCTCTGGGTCTGAGCCAGCACTGGGGTCTGGAAAAAGTGGGTCGAGGTCGAAGCAAAACAGCTCATCTGCATCGACCCAGCCGTCTTCCGGCTCTTCCACAGGCTGACGCACACGGGCAGCATCAAGAGCACTTCGAATGCCTGGGAGTGTTATCAAGGGCTGAGCACGTGCGCAGGGCAACACATGCGCACCTTCGAGCGTCTTCTGACGCTTCCGAATCGCGTGCTCGTTTTCCTTTTCGATGGTGGTAAGGCTCCGAACGTTGCGGCCCTTTCTGTGACGGGGTTCTGCATCTGCCCCAGGAGGGACATCATGTGCTCGTGTTGCGTGCCAGACGTTCTTGCGAGAAAGCACAGACCGCGGCCGGCCTGACATCGTTGTAGGATAGGGCACCTGTACCTTACCTAAATACTCTATAAGTATAGGCAGGATCTGAGTGAGATCCTGCCTATGCATTTAGCATAATATTTTTTAAAAGACACCATTGAATTCAGAATATCAAGTTTCCTATGTACAATTTTTTTCCGGAGTGAAAATGCGAAGTTGGGAGGTCGTCGTCGAGGACGGCGACGACAGCAGTGCCAAACAGCGTGCCCGGTGGGGCCGGTGATGACGCTGGTGGCTGACACATGTTCCGGCATCAGACACACCGGCCGTCACCTCCGACAGTCAGGCGCGCTACCAGCTGGCCCAGGACCTCTCCCTGCCAGCTGGATTTATAGAGGAAATCCAGCTGGCTATGGGGAGAGCTCGAAATCGCTCTATGCATAGGCAGGATCTCACTCAGATCCTGCCTATACTTATAGAGTATTTAGGTAAGGTACAGGTGGTCATAACGCCAATGCGCCTGAGAAGGTGTAATTGCCGCTTTTGAAAGTCTCGACAAATATCTCAGACAGTCTTAAATAACCTAATGTAAATGTGTTTCAGGTGGTGTAGAATGCATGAATACAGAATTCAATTACAGTTATTTGTGGAAGGAGATCGGTGCACACGAGCGGAGTCCAAATCTCCGGATGTATATGGCGATTGGATTACGAGAGCTAAACTTGAACACCCAAACGTCCGGACATGCTATAAATGTCTCAGAAATTGCGCAAGACACTATACTGCTCATATGTGGTGTTTTTGTGGCTTACAATTGGTTCCCTCTGTGGGCTAGTCATAATGCCAATGTTGCGGTGTACAGCTCAGCATACTTTGTGTACAGCTCGGCATATTTTATGCAATTTACGATTTCCGGTGTGTAAGACATGGGCATAGTGTTGCATATAAGGAAGCATAGAAGGCATAGAAGGCATACAGTGAGACAAGGCGAGCGAGCGAGGAATCAGAACTAAGCTCTAGAGGTCAAGGCTGTCGCTGTCGAACTCTTCGAAGTCTAACGACCTCTTCTTCGTTAGGCGTGCGAGTTTTCTCTTTGGGATCTTGACATAGCTGATTTCATCGTTGTCGTCGTTGTCGGACGCATCCCTGCGGTCCTTGCGCTTCCGATCTTTTGAGCTGCTGGCCCTGCTGCTTTTGCCTCGTCCACCACGCTCTTCACGTTTGTGGGACGTTGACGATGATGCATGTTTGACGGGATCGTTCCCGTCAAAAGTCTGCTCGAGATCATCTACGTCGATTTTAGCACCCTTCTCCAAGACGGCAGTGTGCATTGTGGTAAATGTCTGGTGCAACACGCGGCCAAACTTAGCGGCAAGTCTTTCGTCATCAGGTGACTCCACCCAGTCGAGAATGGGCTGGAGACGCCTGAGGATGTTGGGGGGTGCATTCCGAGGAGCAGTAAACGCTTGCTGATCCTCCGAGGCCGTAGTGTGCTTGAGGCCAAGTGCAAGTCGAACCGCCTTGATGGTAAAGTGACCGCCAGCCCAGCGCTCATTATCAGCTAAAAGTATTGGTATCAAATGAGTTTAAGCGTAAGGTAGTATCCCGAAACGCACCAGGCCAATCGAATGGGATGTCGTACGCAAAGTTCGTGAGACTCTGCTTCCAGTCCTTGATTACGTCCAATGCCTTGCGCACATGCAGGTAACGAGCCAAGCGCTGGCTCATAACCTCTGCCTTGGAGCTCATCCAGACAGGTACATCATTGTTGGTGAAGTACGCGGCAAGCACACGATGGAACTCCGGTTTGCCGTCGAGATTCTGCAGATCGGCCACAGCCTTCGCCGCTGCCGCAATGGGCGTAGGAGCAACGTGAGAGGCAGGCTGCGGTGGAACCTGGGTAGTGGGGGGTTTAGCCACGCCTGCCTGGGTAGCTGGGGGCGCTGGAGGTGTGCTGGTGGGATTGGCATGTGTGGGCCCTGACGTGTTCGCAGTGTCACCTCCGGAAGGCTCAAAGCCGGATGAGATATATCAATCACAATATTACAAAACACAGCGACTCACAGCATGGTAAAATAGATTGAGCTCGTAGTTATCGCGCAGCTTCTTGGTCGAAGAGACACAAGAAGCGCTTCTTGTGCCGGCGGAGCGAACAACTCGGAAGCATCGCTTCTCTGTTCCGCTCCGCCAACCCACCCTCTGTATGCAGAGGGCATTCTTTGCGTCTTTGGGTCGTCTTCGCGTTTCTTGCTTTCGGGTTGCGCACAGACGACATCATTTATTCCAGCTTCTTGAGAACGAAGACAGCACGCGCTTCCTGGGCTCGTGACACGCGTTTCGGACTGTCGCCTCCTATCGCGTCCGAGCGGCTCTTCCACGCGTCTGTTCTGCACCGCCGGTCTCGCTATCTACACGTCACCATCTGCCACTCGGGTGCCACGCCATGCCGAAGACACGGAAGTACAAAGCCAAGAAGAAGGACGCGGCACCGCCAGCATCTCCTTCCCCTCCCGCGACACCCCCGCCGCCGCCTACGCTGCCCAAGGGCAAGGCAAAGGCGAAACCTCCTCCAGTACCGACCACGCGCTTGCTACGCTCGAAGAAACAGGCCGATCAGCCAGAGCCCGAGCCCGAGCCGCCCGTCGCGGTTAAGAAGAAGGCGGTCAAGAAGGCTGTCGTCGTCGTCGCGCCGAAGAAGGCAGCGCCCGTCGGCAAGAAACCGGTGGCAAAGCCGAAAGGCAAGGGGAAGGCAAAGGCCCCACTGCCGCCGCAGCAGCAGTCGGAGGGCGAGGATGATGATGACGACGAGGAGGGGGACGAGCTGGACGAGGACGAGGAGCTCGAAGCGCCCGTACAGCTGCCCAAGAAGGCCAAGAAGGCCGCGCCTGCTCCGCTCCGCGACTTGGATACGAACAAGCAGGTCGCAGGCAAGAGCGCAACGCGCGCCCGTCAGCCGACCAAGACCGTTGGCGCGAAAGGCGAGAGCACCGCTACCAACAAGTCGCGCGCTCGTTCCAATCGATTCCCCGCCGGAGACGCCAACGTGGTCGCCGAAGTCGGCGACAACGATGACAACGACGGCGACGACGTCGAGGGCGACGACGAGATGGATGTCGACCCGGACGACCTGGCTGAGGCCGTTGCACGCTCCATGGGTGAGTCGCTGGCCAAGTTGGGTTACCGCTACATGGGATCGTCACACGGTGTCGGTCGCCCGCTGCTGCCTGGCATGCAGCGGGTCGTGCGCCTGGCGCACGAAGGTGCGCACTGCCTGGCAGTTGCACCTTTCTCCCTCCGTGCACGGCGCGGAGGGCTGATGGTGCCTGGCACCTCGGGTCGGTCTGCCTGGCAGGCTGGCAGCTGCGGCGCTGCGTGTTGCGCGTCGGTCTGCACGGCAGACGCGTCTGCTTCTGGGTTGCGCAACACGCACAGAAGGTACGGGTGCCACGCGCGAGCGCTCGAATGCCGCGTGCTTGCGTGCCGGACGCTCTGATGCCGCGCACGCGCGCGCATGTGCACTTGTGACGATCCCGCCAGGCGGGCGATCTGGCGATCCATGCACGGCATGATTGCTGACGTGCACTTTACAGGCAAGCGCGCTCGCTCGCCTGACGGCTCCTACGCGCCTGCTAAGAAGGCGCGCGTGGAAGACGACGACCCACCCGAGATCGACCTGAGCCATCTCGACGAGAACCGCACATTTGACTCGACCAACGAGGTCAAACTGTCGGAGGCGGCGCGTCGCATCATAATGGGTGGCATGCGCGAGTATCTGCCACTGCACCTGCTATCCGATGAGGTGCTCGAGTACGAGCGCAACTCGCGCGTGGTCACGATCCACGGCGCGCCCACGGCCGCTGCTATGACGGTGTCAGTCGGCGAGAGGAACATGACCATGCTCCAGTGGACGCTATGGGGCAAGCGCCTCGTCGCCGCGCTGCGCTACTACCGCTTCCCGAAGTGGGTTCCCGACATGTTCGCGGACCATTTCTCGTACATCAGTCTGGCCGAAGGCGCCGAGCGCAAATGGCACATCTGGCGCGATTACGACTTGACGATGCGCGGCAGATTCAAGGGCAAGAAACCGCCCAACATCAAGCCGCTGGACTCCGAGACGTTCTCGGCGTGCGTCGTACGCGCTCAACTCAAGAACACCGCCGACGACCGCCCGCGCCAGCAGGCCTCGTCCTCGCCCGCGCACACCTCGGGCGGCGGGTTCCACGGCGCGCACAGAGCGCGGCTCCCTGAAGTACGACCGTTGTTTGTTTGCGGGAGCAGCGCTCACACATACGATAAGGCCAAGAAGGAACAAGCGACGTGCAAGCCTGTTTGGGTCGTCTGGAACGCCGACAAAGGCTACTACACCACGAGCTCGTCCGGCAACGCCGTTTGCTTCGCGTGGAACAGCAGCAACAAGTGCAAGCGCTCCTCCTGCAGGTTCGCCGAGCACGGCCACGTCTGTTCTCTCTGCGGATCCGCCGGTCACGGTGCTTGCTATTGCTCTACCGTCGCCCGCTGAAGGGCTCGATGATTCGGTCGCTGCCTCGGCTCGTTGCTCATTGCCGTACGCCAGTCTTGATGGCCCAGATCTTGCTGCTGCTTTCCCGGACTCCCCGCTGCTTCTTCCCGTTACTGCTTCGGTCGATGCTGAGCGCACGCCCTCGCCGCGTGCCGCGTTCCTCCCTCCCCCATTTCCGTTCCGCATCGTCACGCCGCTCAAGGCGGAGGCCTGGCGCCGCGCGCTTGCTGAGGCTGGCATGCTGCCGTCTCATGAATTCATTCCCACTGGCTTGACTGCGGGCTTCGACGTTGGACTCGCTCGCGAAACTGTAGACGCGTTCTTCGCACGCACCATGCTCCCTTATAGACTGTACGATAACCATACTCCGGCGGGTCGATTCCCTGCCGTTATAGAGGCGATGCTCGCTGAAGAACGCGCTGAAGGCCGCGTGTCGGATTTCTTTGAACCTCAGGCGCTGCACGCCCTTGTTGGGTCGTTCCGCAACGCGCCACTCACCATCGCGCCGAAGAATGGAGACTACGCCAAGGGCCGCGTGTGCCAGGACTTCTCCCACCCGCGCGACGACCCGGATGATCCTTCGTTCAACTCGGGCGTGAACATGGATGATTTCTCGTGTGCGTGGGGTACGTTCGCGATGTGCTACTTGATGGCTGCCAGGGCTCCTGAGGGCATGGAGGTCGCTGTCTTTGACGTCAAGGCGGCCCACCGTCGTGTTCCCGTCTTACCCTGGCAACAAGCATATTACGCCATTTATTGGATGGGCAAGGTCGCGCTCGACTACTGCTGCCAGTTCGGAGCTGCCTCATCGAGCGGTCTCTGGGGAAAGCTGGCCGACGCATTCAGGGACATCTTCAAGTTTCGTTTTCCGCGCGACGACTCGTTGTCCTGGGCAGACGACTTCACGTTCTGGCGTTACCTGGATGACTACGGCGGCTTTGACTTGTCTGAGGAGCAGATCTACGCGCTCGCGAACGAGCTAGGTTGGGGGGAGAGAGAGAGAGATATTCTTCATTTTTAGACAGCGTAAGCAGGCTACAAATACAGAGCCAAGACGCTGTGGAGTGCACAGAAGACACATCCAAATGGTGAACAGGGGCGAGCAGGGGGGAGGTCTAAACAGGGTTGAAGAGGGATCAAGTGCACACAGGTGTGAAGTCAGGGGGTCGACAAGAAGGTTCACAGCAAGCATAGGGAGGGGGGGTATAGGGGCATAGAGACCATAAAACAAAACACGCACTCAGGGGGAAAGCAAATCAAGTCACATCCATGGCAGTGGCCACCTGGCCACCACCAGATGTCCTCCTAGTTCTCCTGGGACCACCAGCACGGCGAGTCCAGACGCGGCAAGCTGAGTCGCACATCGCGTGGGACCCAGCACAGTGGGGGCAGCACAAGACAGTGTGTGCACAGTGTGCAAGACCATCATGGACGTTGGCAAAGAAGTCGCACTCACTGCAGCCATGCTCAGAAGTCAAATGACTCTGAGAACACAGACCACAGCGAGGGGCCTGGGTGCAGGCACGAGCAGTGTGCTCCAGACTGCAGCAGTTGGAGCAGGGGCGAGGACGACCAGAGTCGTGGAAGCGGCGAGCACGCATAGCGTGGCCAAAGAGGAAGACACCATGGCGAAGGACGTACTGCAAGTCCTCTTCACGAGTGAAGGAAAGTAGCACAGAGCCAGAGCCCTGCTGGATGATGCGAGTAGGCGGGCCCAACCACATGGGAGGGGCGGCCCAGGCAAACTGATGGGCAGTAAACTCCTCCACCTCAGCCTGCAACTCCTGCGATGTCGGCAGGGGCTGGCCAAGGTCAGGAGGCACAACATCAGAGACAACGGCCTTGAACCAAAGGCTGTCACGAGCAGCACCAGAAAAGGCGGCCTCCTGGGGCAGGAAGGCAGAGGCGATGAGCGCACTGTGGGGCTCCAAGTCAGCAGCAGTGAGACCTGGAAGCGCAAAGACAACAACGTTGCCTGAGCGAGTCAGGCCAACACCACTCACCCCAAGCCTGGGATGAGGTGCAGCAGGAGGGGAGACGCCGGCGAGTGCGGTGTTGATGGCAGAGCGGTGCCGGCGTTCTTGACAGCGAGGCGAACAGCAGCACTGGGCTTGACCATGAGGATCAGGCGACGAGCGTCGTGGCGAGTAAGAGGAGTAGCTGAGGCTGGCACGCGGGGCACAGCTGGTGGTGGTGGAGCTGAATTGGCAGCGCGAGCAGCGTAGGAGTCCTTGGCAGGATGAGCAGGAGCAGCAGCAGCAGGCTGGGCAGCTGGGGCAGACGAGGTTGCAGCAGCAGAAGCACACCCAAGGGTGCCCTGAAGGGAGGCTACCATGGCAGAGAGCTTCTTAAGCTCCTCCTGCTGTGCAAGAAGCAGCTGGGAGGTGGAGGATTGCACCACAGAGCGGCAAAAGTCCTCAACTGTAGCTCCAGCAGCACTAGGAAAGCGGTCCTTGCGATCATAGATCACCTTGACCATGTCCAGGCAGTAGGTCAGGAAGGAAATAATGTCCCTAGCCTTCCTGGAGGTCACAGGCTTGGCATCCAGTTCAGCAGCAAGTGTATCAGGGTCCAGAGCATCAGAGTCATTCTATGGCTCCATATCCTGGTCCTGGTCAGGAGCAACTGGCTGAGAGGGCAGAGCATCCCTAGGGGCACCCACAGCCGAAGTATCAGACAGATTGAAGCTGAAGGTAGCCTGCCAGGCAGCAGGGGCAGGAGGAGAGGGTCCGGAAGTATCCGGAGCGGAGTTTGAAATCGATGAATGCGCGGCCTCCTGAGGCAGCACCTCACCAGGGCTCAACCAGGCACTCTGGGAGCTAGCCCTTTCGGGTGGGAGGTGCTGGGAGGTGGTAGAGGGAATAGGACCGCTTTTCCTGGACTTTTTAGGCCCAGAAATGCGCCCAGGAGGTGGTGCAGACCCAGCAGAACCTGCAAGTTGCTCAGGACTAGCCAGAGCACCTACAGGCCGCTTTAGGGGGGCAAGGGAGGGGGGAGTGGACCTAGAGGGAGGGCCAGGGCCAGAGGTGGGGCCAGGGGCAGTGGTGGGGGCTGGAGTGGCCAAGGCAGGTTGGGCTGGAGCACCCAAGGGCAAGCCCCACTGGGGAGCCATGAGCAGACTGGAGCCACTCTTTGGAGGGCCAGGGGGACCCCCTGGGCCCCTAGGAGGGCCTGTAGGACGAGAGGTAGAGGACAGAGTGTGCCAGAGGTAGACTGACTCTGACCAGGTGGTGGTCAGAGTCCAAGAAGCTACCACGAGCTAGGTTGGCCGTGGAGCGAGAAGAAGACATGCCCGTTTGCGACGAGCTTCACCTACATCGGTTTCCTTTGGGATCTGCACGACAGGACTGTCCAGGTCACGGAGGCCAAGAAGGACAAGTATATTTGCGCTACCGCGGAATGGGTGCGAGGCGCACGATTCACGCGCAAGGACGCCCAGAGCCTACTGGGCAAGCTCGTTCATTGCTCCATGGCGGTACCCGAAGGACGCTCCAGGCTGCCCGCGTTGTCGCGATTTGCAGGCAGCTTTGCGAACGCATTCGCAAAGCACGTACCCAACGCGAGCGTCATAGAGGATGTTGACTGGTGGCGCGACAAACTCGGGGCGCCGTTCTGTGGGACGATCATCAAGGAGGTACCGCTGCCTTCGGGTCACTCGCTCTATGTGGACGCTTCGACCTCCTTCGGCATTGGCGTCGTTCTGGACGGAGTCTGGGACCACTGGCGCCTTCTCGAGGGTTGGCGTGCGCCCTCGCGAGACATAGGATGGGCAGAGATGGTGGCCCTCGAGTTTGGACTGCGTGCGGCGCTGGAGAAAGGCGTGCGTTGCGTGCATCTCGTGGTACGCGGGGATAATCAGGGTGTGGTCGGCGCGTTTGACGCCGGGCGCTCACGCAACCCCGAAGCTAACCGCGTGCTGCAGCGCATCGTATCGGCGATGATGCAGCACAACGTTTGGGTCTGGACGGACTGGGTGGCCAGCGCAGATAACATTGCGGACCCTCCGTCTCGTGGTATGCCTGCCATTGGACTTGCACGATGCAAGTTTGACTTCGCTATTCCGTTCGCACTGAAAGACTACGTCGGTCGTGTGCCATAGTATTAATAATAATAGATTGCTGGTCCACGTGGGCAGATCTGCTGATCATGGATCGACGTGACTTGACCGCTTCGGGATGCGGTGTAAGATCGACGGGCTGCGGTACGAGCCGCTTCCTCTTTCTCTCTCTCCACACTGCACACCGTACAGATGCTCAGGCAAAGCACATGGCGGCATACGATAGCCGTACACGAGGGACGCGCGACAACTACACGCGCGCGCGCGACAAGTTTCGCGAGTGGGCTGCGGCAGAGCGGGTTGATGCGTCTGCTATGCCCGTGCCCGAACCCGTGCTTTGCGCCTTTGCGGTGTCGTTCGCTGGCTCGTACTCGGGTGGCTCAGCTAGGGCGATGATGTCGGCTCTGCGTTACTGGCACGAGGCGGACGGACACGCTTGGCTTGGCTCGCCGCGTCTGGCGAGGATACTGGACGCTGTTGGACAGCAGGCGCCCGCATCGACTGTCAGGGACGCGCGGCCTCCGGTTACACTCGCCATGGTCGACAAGGCGTTGAAGAAGCTCGACGAGAACCGCGGCTTCGATCAGTGCGTGGCGGTGGCGATGCTAGTGTCTTTCTGGGGCCAACTGCGTTTGGGCGAGGTTCTCTCGGACACGCGGTGCTACGATTTTGCGCGCCTGCCGGCCTACCGTCACGTCAAGTTCAGTGAGGACGCGGGAGGCTCCGTTGGCCAGAAGGTCACCGTTCTTTGGCTGCCGAAGACGAAGTGCGCACGCAGAGGCGAGTGGGCTTACCTCTCGAAACGGCACAACGATCCTTCGTGTGCTCTCAGACACCACGCGCGTGACAATCGACTTGGACCGAATGACGCCCTCTTCTCGTACCGTACCGACGACGACACCTTGCGCGCGCTCACAAAGAAGGCGTTCTTGTCCCGTCTGAACGAGATTTGGTCTGCAGCGGGCATGCAGACCGTGTCGGGTCACTGCTTTCGCATAGGAGGTACTACGGCCCTCTTGCGACTCGGGGTGGACACGGACGTCGTCAAGATGTCGGGACGCTGGAAGTCTGACGCGTTCCTGCGATACTGGCGCTTGGTAGACGACATCGTGGCCGCGCACACGGACTTGTGCGACATATTCTGGACGGGCGAATGATCCCGTTTGTATTGTGATTTGTTCCTTCGCTGAATTACAATTGTTGTTGTTTCTGGTGTGTGGGTTCTCGAGCCGAGTTGGTCTCTTCGGTTGGGTTCCAACTCGGCTTCGCACTGCCTTTCCTTCTGAGAGGCTCGAGATTCAGGGCACTGGGCCACCATCGAGCCACCATCGAGCCACGGATCAGCCAAGGCAGGGCAAATCCCCACACCGCATGACATGAGACATGCGAAGAAAGGGCAACAAGACCGTTCTTTCTGACGAGGTGACACTTCGCAGCCTTGAGATGGGAAAATGAAGTATAATCGCCCTGCAAAAGCTTTGGAACAGAGCCTACGTCACGCATGCGCATTGACTCGTGGTTGCGGACTTGAATGCGGCCGCGAAGTCCTGGGAGCATGAGATTGTAAAATGCACTCAGTGAAGCTGCTCTGTTGCCTGCCAGCGCGCTCATCACTCACCCTTGAGCAGCAAAGCATTGTGGGCTGAGACACCACTGCAAACATCGTCAAGCTGCACAAAGAGCTTCTCCTCCCCATCGGCTGCGGGAGCAGCCTTTCCCTGCGCATTGAGGGGATGGACACCCTCCTGAAGTGGGACAAGCATCTCCTGGACCTTATCCCCACTGAGAATGCCATGGAGGAGAACATTGACTGCGTCAAAATACGCGGGAGGAGCGGGAGGAGGTTGAGTCGGATCTGGAAGGTTAATTAACCAACATTGTCACCATCGCACAGAGCGCAGTGCCGACGTACCCTGAGCAAAGTGCACTTTCTTCGAGCTGGTAACAGCAAGCCCAGGTGGATCACTGGTCATGTTCTGCTTAAGAAGTGCCGCCATAGCACTGTGGCAAAGTGAGTGGTAGTTGAATGATAAGCATTAAGCGCGCACGGAGTAGGATTAGAAGTAGGGATCGGCACGGGTACGGGTAACCCGTGCGGGTATGGTACCCGCACCCGCCTCAGGTAAGAGTACGGGTTGCTCATTGGAGATCTGCAACCCACCGTACCCTCGGGTCTTTAAACCCGTGGGTAATCCTAGGCACGTATGTACAGTTAGACTACCCTGGATCCGGATCACAATGGAACTAAACCCTGTTGCCCTTGACCACTGCTCTTTGTACTCAAAATGTCCACAGGGCAGCGCAGGAAATCAAAAGCCAACACCAGCAATGGACCTAAGCGCAAGCGCCGCCGGTCAGGGTCCCTGCAGCCGACCAACACATCCAAGACTGCCGCTGGCGACAGCTCAACAGATCCACTGAGCACCGAGGTCCACGAGCAGCCACCCCAACCAAGCTCCAGCCGCAGAGCATCTGTCGTTGATGTTGACAAGGAGGATGATTCTGCTAGTTCGAACAGTCAGGAAGAGGCCTCAGAGGCCGAGCTTGGTATGCACGTTGCACGACAAACACTCACAATACCGATTTATTTCCCAGAGCGTCTATCCGCCAAATGGACGGCTCCCATTTATGCCTTCTTCAAGCCAATGGCCCACCATTGGGTACGAAAACAGCTGCCGCTATCACGCATTCCATTGCTTCAAACGTGGATGCCAAAAGTCTATCCGGCGCTACCTTGACGGCAAGGACGCCAGTTCAACATCAAGCCTACGGAAGCACGCTAGATTCTGCTGGGGTGCGGATATCGTCAGTGAAGCCGACAATGCCAAGAATGCGGTGGAAGCGCGCACCAAAGTGACCGAACCAGTCTCTCGGACCGGCTCCATTGACGCCGCGTTTGAAAGAACTGGGAAAGGAAAGATTACTTACTCGCATCGCCAGCACACAAAGGCTGAGACTAGGTGAATAAATAATGTTTAACATTTGCATTCGATACTCACGACGGAATGCAGAGCCGAGATTGTGAAATGGGTTGCGAAGAACCAGCGCCCGTTGTCTATTGTCGAGGACGAAGGCTTTCACATTCTCATGAAGACGGGCCGCCCCGAGTACTGGATCCCGTCAGCAAGTACAGTGGCTCGTGATGTACGAACAGTCTTCAAGAACGCTCGTAAACGCATGTCCAAGATGTTGAAGGCAGGAATAAATGTTCATTGCACGACTCACATGCTGATCTGAATCCAGGAGCACAACGGCGCTCTCCACTTCACGACTGATGCATGGACAGCCCCCAATCACCGCGCATTTATGGCCGTTTGTGTGCACTTCAAAGCAGACGGTGTGCCGATGTCATTCTTGTTGGATGTCGTTGAAATCGCCTGAGTATGTCCAATCGTGAACGTGAGCGCGATAGCTGATAATATTGGTCAAAGTCACATACGGGTTTAACACTGGCGATTGCCTTCGCGGATATCCTCGAGGACTTTGGCATCTCTGAAAAGGTGTGAAAACAATATAAATGGTGTTCATTGCTCTCAAGCACGCACAGATGTTGAGCATCACCTGCGACAACACGTCAAACAACGACGTTATGATCTCTGAATTGGCCACACTGGTTTTGACGTACCCTGGGGAGGCTAATAGGACATGGTGCTTCCTGCACATCGTCAACCTTGTGGCAAAACAGCTCCTGCGGTTGTTCGAACCTCCAGTGAAGAAAGCCAGCGACACGATGTCGGCGGCCGAGAAGGCCCTTATCCAGCTCTCGGATGAGCTCGCACCCAGAATCCACACCAGTTTGCACTAGATCCCTCTACACCACTGTTACGACCCCCCTTGCGTGCCCCATGTTGACCCATTGGAATGTACTTTGTACAGACCACAGCGTCTTGGCTCTGTATTTGTAGCCTGCTTACGCTGTCTAAAATTCAAGAATTTCTCTCTCTCTCTCTCTCTCGGATGAGCTCGAATTTGAGCAGGACATGCAGGAAGGGCATGACCTTGTCGCTGACGGAGAAGAAGCCGAAGATGCGGACGATACGGAGGGGTGGGTAGACGAGCTGGACACGTTGACAGACGAAGAGCGGGAAAACTTCTCGGGCGCAGTCACGCCTATCCGGCTGGCGCTGGTCAAGGTCTGCCGTTTGAACACCGCGTACAGCATCCTTGTGTTGACTCGCTACCCTGCGCAGCTGCGCAAGCTCTCGTTCAAGCTAATCCACTCCTCGACGAAACTCTTGCCGTTATGGAGATCAATCGTCAAGGAGCTGAAGCGCGCAGACCGAATCATGCTGCGCGACATCAAGACGCGCTGGAACTCGACCTACGATATGCTAGCGTTTGCAATCGACTATTGTACGGCCATAGACAAAATTACCAGTGACCGCGAAGCGGACCTTCGTGCACTTGAGCTTTCAAATGCAGAATGGGTCATCGTGACCCAGCTCCGGGATGTTCTCAAGGTGCGTTGCTTGCTTTGCAGCACCACCTCCGTCTGACGCCTCTCGTGGATGCAGATCCTCAAAGACGCAACATTATTCTTCTCTCGTAGCACGCCCAATCTCACTATGGTCATCCCGGCCATGGACCACATTGATAGCGTCTTCTCGAATCAGTCCTTACAGCACAAGTTCAATCCCGCGATTCGTGCCTCACTTGGGCTTGCGAAGAAGACACTCATTCGATATTACAGCGCTACGGACTTCTCAGATGTGTACCGGATTGCCATGGGTGCGTGCCTCGATTTATGAGCAACGAATTCTGAAGACTATGTAGTTCTCCATCCGCAGTTTAAACTCGACTATTTCCGCCATATGAACTGGCCCGAAGAGTGGATAACGACGGCCGTGAACATAGTTCGTGAGGACTACAAACGCTCGTACGAGACACGGCAGGCAAACTCAGGCAATAGCGCCCCATCGGCAGAACAGGATGAACCAAAGGTGAGCAGTCTGGATATATTATATTCCCAAATACGTCGGTACGCACGGGAATGCGACGCGCGCAGCAGCTGGTTACGCCGTCGCGCCGACGCTGGAGCGGGCGGCGGACGCGCGCGGCGGTCGCGTGCGCCGATATCGGCCAACCGCGGCGCAGGGAGCGCTCCAGCTCCCGCGCGCGCGTGCGAATACGATGCGGCCAGCAGCCCGTACGTGTGTACGGGCAGGTTACGCCGTCGCGCTGACGCTGGAGCCCGCGGCGGGCGCGCGCGCCGGTATCGGCCAACCGCAGCGCCCGGAGCACTCCAGCTCGCGCGTGCGCACGCCAATACGACGCGCTTACGGGCTGCATGGGCCTTTGCGCTGGCGCTGCAGCCAGCAGCGGCGCGCGTTGGCCGTTCTTGGCCACCGGTGTCAAACCGCGTTTGGCGTCGATGGTCCGCGTGCTCACGCCGATTCCGACGACCCGCGCTCATCAACCCGTACCTCCACGCTGCCGCTGGGATGGTGGTGGGCGCACGTTGCCCATATCCGCCGACCGCCGCCAGCTCAGCTTCACAGCGCCGATGCGTGCTCGTGCATTTGTTACGCTGGTCTACTGATGTGCTGGGCCTCTGCGCTGGAGCCGGCGGTGATGCGTGCTCGCCGACATTGCCCGACCACAGCGAGCGCAGCCTCTCACTTTGCATTCGCTCTCGATAATCGATGTGTTCTGACCACTTTACAGGCCACTTCTAGTAATATTTTTGACAATCTTTCCTTCAACTCTGCCACGAACACTGCAACATCGGACGAGATCACAGCCTATCTTGCTGCAGCCACAGAGAAGCCGCAAGACGGGGATGTCCTGAAATGGTGGAAGCGAAACTCTTCAACGTACCCGCAGCTTTCACGGATGGCGCTTGATTACTTGTCCATTCCGGGTGCGCTACAGGTTTCGGCATCTGTGCTACATGCTGAAGAATTACAGCAACGTCTGTCGACGTAGAACGGGTGTTCAGCAAGGGCCGTACCCTTCTGTCACATCTCCGCAACCGACTATCGGCGGAGAGCACTCGCGCACTCTTGTGCGTTGTTGGGGCATGGGTTACAGCCGGCTTTATCAAGCTCAGTGACATCCGCGCTGTTACCTCCCAGACGGAAGTCGCAGCTGGAGAGGTTGAGGACCTTGAAGCAGACTGGGCCAAGATACAATAGCTCTATATAGTTTGCTATACTGTATGTTATCTTGTCGACATGTATGCGGGTGCCGGGTAAGGGTATAAGACCCGTAGGGACCGCGGGTTACCCGCACACCCATACAGGAACCCGCGACCAGTGGGGGTAAAGAGAGAGAGAGAGAGAAATTCTTGAATTTTAGACAGCGTAAGCAGGCTACAAATACAGAGCCAAGACGCTGTGGTCTGTACAAAGTACATTCCAATGGGTCAACATGGGGCAGGCAAGGGGGGGTCGTAACAGGGGTGTAGAGGGATCTAGTGCAAACTGGTGTGGATTCTGGGTGTAACAAAGTTGTGAGCGCAGTTCCATAGGGGTATAGGGGCATAGGGGCATAGAATAAATAAAAATATACAAACATGCCATAACTTCATGCGCCTCATCAGCACATGAAGTGACCAGCTCGCTAATAAGCAAGCAGATGTTAGCAAGTAGGCAGCTGCATGTGGCCCTTTAGGGCCACTATGAGTGCATCTCTTGAGACACTCAAGAAGAGTAACTTAGAGACAGATAGAGGGTAGAGGGCAGAGTCTGGATGGGTGGGGCTGTAGCCTACAGAGGTAGAGGGCAGAGTCTGGATGGGTGGGGCTGTAGCCTACAGACAAAGGCGCACCGCAACATGGTCAAAGCCATGTGGAGCCACGGCGCAGCTCATGGTCCTCCCAACCCTAAGGGTCCTGCGGCGGTGGCTCACCAGTTTTGGTGAACGCACCCGACGAGTACTGAGTAGGGCATGCGTCCCAAGCAAGTCAGGCTTGAAGGAGGCAAAGTGGTGATAGTGCTCGTCATGGCGCTTGCAATCTCTAAGGATGTGATCGCGTGTCTGCAAGTGGTGTCCACAAGGGCAAGTCACATCTTCAGTGGGAACATGGCGCTGATAGTACTCGCCCATGAACGCATGTCCAAGGCAGCACTGCATGACCAGTCCATAAAGACGGCGAGGCAGCTCACCAAAGTGAGGTGGAGGGCGCCTCTTGGGTGGCCCATAGGCTGCCCTGGCATACAAACCCCGAGGAGGTGACTCTGCCCACTCCTCTATCCAAGTCTCCATGACACGCTCCTTGGCACGTCGTTTGAGGTGGGACACAGTGGCCCATGAGGGACCTTGCATGCGAGCTGCCTCCTTGGCTAACTCATCTGCACGCTCATTGCCCCTTATGCCAATGTGGCTGGGGACCCAAGAGATGGTCACCTCATGAGAAGCATCAGCAGCAAGGAAGTCACGAGCATGCTCGCAGAAAGAAATGGAAAACTGCTGGGCAGAAGCAGGACGCTCCTTGACAATGGCCTCAACAGCCGAAGAGTTGTCAGCAAAGAAGTGGGGGTGGGAGGCCGAGCCCATGGGCAAGTCCATGTAATGGGCAACATGGTCCATGGCAGCAGAGAGGGCATGCATCTCAGCATCATAGACCTCAGCCTGGGACCCCATAGGGATGCGACCGCAAGACTGCTCCTGACCTTCCAGGTAGGTCACAAAAGCTGCACCAGTCCTGCGACCAGTTGGAGTGTCTAAAAGGGAACCATCAGTGTAAATTAGCAGGTTTGCAGAGCTGAGTTCCAGCATCTGCACAAGTCTGACATGGGACTCTGCAGCATCAGCTTTGCTCACACCCTTTGGCACAGGCCTGAGGTGGATGCGACCTGGAAAAGATGCAAGCAGAGAAAAGGCCCATGGGGCAATGTGGAAGGGCTCAATGCGCTCATTGCCAGGTGAGGTGAGCTTGGCAAGGTAGCGAAGAGAGGAGCGAGTTTGACCACGCTTGTGAACCACTGGTGGCTTCTCCATTGGAGACTGGTGCCAGGCAGGGTGCAGGCGCTGCAAGACAGGACTGCAAGGCCCCAACTTGTGTAGGCGAGCAGCAGCAAGGTCATCCGCCTTGTCTAATACCAAGTGTATAGGAGGAATAGCTGCCTCCAACTCAAGAGCATAAATGGGCGAAGTCTTGAAGACAGCACAGATCATGCGCAGACACAAGTTCTGCACATGCATGAGCTTCTCAGCTTGCCATGCCCTTTGCATCCACCACACTGGTGAAGCATAGAGGAGAATGGGGAGAATGCAGGAGATGTACAGCCTGCGCATGTGTCCCTGGTGGAGACCACGCACAGTGTTGGCCAACATGCGCAATCCCATGGCTGCCTTGCGCGCCTTTGCACAGGCCTTATCCACATGGGCGCGATAGGTCAACTTGGGGTCAAAGAAGATACCCAGCCAGCGTACAACTGGGAGAGGGCGCAGGCGAGCAACCTGGCCCTGAGCATCAGTGTAGGCCATGGCCAAGTCATCATTGGCAGCAATGTCAGCAAAGGAGCCATCCTTGCGACGCCAGGTGTGGTGCATAAGCTCACACTTGTCCAGGTCAGGCTGAAGACCTGCCAGGTTGAACCACTCCCGAATAATGCAGAAGCAGAAGCGCAGCTCAGCAGTGTTCAGCTCCAGGCTGTCAGAGTGCACAGTGCATCTCCCATCATCCACATAGAGGAAGAGGGTGGGTGCCACAAATGTGGGATTGAGCTGGCGCATCTCTGCCTCGCGAGCAGCTCGCCTCTGCTGCATGAACTCAATGAGCCCAGTAGAGTAGAAGGCAGGGAGGATGCCAGAGACTGGAGAGCCCTGAGGCACTCCATTCTCAACTGGCTTACAGCTGCTGACTCTACCATCCAGGCAGATGGATGCCTCTCTGTCCTGCAAGAAGGATGCAACCCACTGCACAATGGGCAGAGGCAAAGCTTCTTGAACTCCGACTTCCACCAAGTCCGAGTCAGTGGAGCAATTCTCGCTTTTCCAGCGCGCCCCTTCAACGATCATGGCATCTTCCTGGACCCACCAGGAGTCTATCGAGCCCGGGCGCGACCCTCCTGGGCTGGTGGATCGCGAGAAATCGCAGGTGCGAGTTCCAGACAAAACTGGGACTCCTAGAGCGCACCACCACTCCCCCTCCGCTTCCCTCGCTTCCATGGAGCTAGATAACGACCCTGCGCACTCCCCCACGACTCTGCAGCGACTTGGCAGCTTTGTGCGGTCGGGTGTACGCCGGTTGACCCCCAGGAGCACCAGGAGCACCAGGAACGAGCTGCAGAGCAGGCAGATCACTAGGAAGCGGTCTGACAGCCCTCCTAGACACTCAGGTGCGCCCCAGCCAGTTTCCAAGCGTTATAGACGCTCCTCCTTTCGTTCTTCGCATCCTGGGGTCGAGACAAACCAGGAGGCTCGCTTTGCAGCCCCTGGGGACGACCCCTTCGTTTCTGGACTCGATTTTCGCGCACACACATCTCCTACATCCCCTCCTGCATTCCACACCATTCCTGGCACCAGAGCGCACTCTGTGCGCGTCCCAGGCTCGTTTTTGCACGAGGGTGACGTGGCCCCATTGGCTCCGGCCGGAGCGGACCGGTACCGCCTCCAGGAAGCGCCGGAACGCGCAGGAGGAGCCCAGCAGTCCCCTCCAGCCACCCCAACTCGAGCTGCACACTCTGGTGTGCAGCAGCTGGCTGCACTGACTCCAAACCGCTCAGAACACGCTCCTACCGCTTCAATGCGGCCCACAGTGTCTGCTCCACGCCCCCTTAGTGCACTGCACACTGGGGACGAGCCTGCTGCACTCACAACATCTGCTGTGCGCTCTGGGGTGTCCAAGGATGCCCTGGGCGCAATTCCGGCTCGTTCAACGGGCATTGGTATCGATGACCGGCTGGGGGCGTCAGGAAAGGTCGATGGGCTCGTCCTCGAGCAGGGCGCCGCATATCGAGCCACTAGCTCACCTGCTGCGCCCAAAACCGTCGAAACGAGTTCAGACTCACCAGAACAGGCTGAGGGAGCATCCAGAATGCAGGGCCTCGTTCCCACCGCTTCTGGACGCGCTCCTCGAGTTGCTGCACATGGCAGCGGCTCAGATCGCGCCCCATCGGTCAGAAATGACTGGGGTGTCGACTCAGCTCCTGAAGAGCCTCAATCGGCGCATAACTGGGGCAGTTCTGCCCCAGGTGAACCACAGGCAACCAAGTTGTCTTCTGCTGCAACAAAGTTGCCCTATGCTCGCCCTAGCACCTCAATCCCCCAAGGGGCGACTATGTCAGTCTGTGGTGACGAGGACATGCAGTCTGTGCACTCAGTTCAGGACTGGAGGGCACGGACCCCTAGAAAACCGTGCGCAGGGTCCGTGCGCATCCGTGCGCAAGAATATCCGTGCGCAGAACTTCCGTGCGCAGGGTTAGAACTTTCGTGTGCATGAGTTTAACTTTCGTGCGCAGGGTCCAAATGTCCGTGCGCACTTTTCAAAATCCGTGCGCAGGGTCCTGGTCATCCGTGCGCATGAAATGTGCTTTCGTGCGCAGTTTTCACAATCCGTGCACAGGCTCCTGATATCCGTGCGCAGCTTTCACAATCCGTGCGCAAAGTACAAAATCCGTGCGCAGTGTGAAAAACATCAAAAATCTTTTGAAGATGTATATCATAGATGTATTTATGGCACTGTGTGCATTAATAGAGGTGCACATCTCTAGTGTCAACTATTTTAGATAAACTACTGTGCTACATAATTTGTTCGAAATTTCACTTCCACGTTAGTACAGGATCAGAAGTATTCAGCCAGCATGTCGGTTTGTGTTCTAAGCTGATTTCCTGAAGAGGCTCTAAGTAGGTACTCATAACTCAAAAGATGTTACCCTCATGCAGTTATGTTATGTTAGGTTAGATTAAGCTTGCTAAGGTCAGAACTTATGTTATTTTGGTTCATGAATTCAGGAGTAATATCCTTTGCAGCCTGAGTAACCATGATTCACTCATCTACTAATAGATTCTAAGCCCTGATCCCAGTTTGGTCAAAAAATCTCAAATGAATTGTCTGGGTCAAGGAGAGACGAGACACGTGTTTTGGGCCGTGGAGTGGACCTGGAACAAGCCAAAGTTTGCTGTGTCTGCTCCACCACCTCTGTACCAACTTTCCTGCATCACACCACCATCCCGTCCCTTCAGATCTTCTTGTTGATTAGATGGGTTCCAACCTCATCCTCACCATGCCATCTCACAGAGGGACTTGCACGCCCACACCATATTATACTCAAGTTGCTAGGATGTATTTTCTGTAGTTTGGATTAGTGGTTAACATGTACATGTTCTTAATGGATTCGAAACACCCTCAGTTCAAATCCAGTCATAGACATCCATTTTGTGGCACTCTACCTGTGTTTACTACATTCTGTAGTGTATTAACAAACTGTACTTGAGCAGTCAATTGCAACAAGACTTATGGAAATTGTTGGTGTTTGTTAATGAACTTCAATGAGTTCAATCAAGTCGCCTAAATGTGCCAAAGTGAAAAAAATAATGCAGTTGTGCTTTATACAGAATCCGTGCGCAACACACAAAATCCGTGCACAGTGTAAGCATGTCCGTGCGCATGTCTACCATGTCCGTGCGCATGATTCTAACATCCGTGCGCAGGGTCCAAAATGTCGTGCGCACAAAATCACAATCCGTGCGCAGTCCTCCTTCATCCGTGCGCACCGATTTACAATCCGTGCGCATGATTTCAACTTTCGTGCGCAGTGTGAAAAATCCGTGCGCAGTCCGTGCGCATCCGTGCGCAACATGCGCAACATGCGCGCGGAACTTGAAACCAGTAATTTGACAATATCTTGGCCAGTTTTTAAGGTTTGATAGGTTTGTGCACACAGACATGTGCGGGTAGGTGTAAGCTACTGGAATGACCTTCAACAATCATTCTAGGATGTCTGAACAGTCTTCTAGGGCAGGATTACTGCTGCGCACGGACCTCGCGCACGTGCGCACGATTTTCTCGTGACCCGGAGGGCACAGAATGTGCCAGCCAACTTGGGCTGTCTGCCAGACGGCACACCACTTGAGGAGGCAGTCAATGACATCAGGTCTGACCTGCAGCACCTCATTGCACGTGCCACTGCAGTCAATGCGGCTGTCTGGAACCAGGAAGACCAGTACTGGCGCTGGGCAGACCTGTGGACAGCAGAGCGTGTCACTGAGCTTGCCAGAGTCATGTGCTCTTCGGCAGCTGCAGGAGAAGCAGAGCAACACTTTGGGTACTTGTCCTGCCCACAGCCCACACTCCTTGACACCCTTGTCTCGGATATGGCCGAGGTCAAGCGCAACATTGCCTTCCTCACTGCCCAGCAAGCCTCTGCGCCTTCAAGTGCCCAACAGCAGCAGCCTGCAGCAGCAGCTGCTCCCACAGCTGCTCCTGCAAAGGCAACTGCGCCTGGCCGCTCGTATGCGTCACGTGCTGCTCAGCCAGCTGCCAAAGGCACTGTGGTGCCTGCCCGACCCAGTGCGGTGCCAAAGCCACCTCCTACCAATGGTCGTGCGCGCCACCACCCAGGTCGTCTCATCCTGAGCGTCCGTGCCACCCCTGAGCTCACTGCTCATGTGCGCAACAATGCGAGCCGCTTGCGCGCCGCAGTGAACACTGCGCTTGCTCCTCACAAGAGCAAGTCGCCTGCCAAGCTCCCACTTCGTGTCACAAGTGTGGACACCACCGCCTCTGGCAACATTGTGGTGGTTGCGGCAGATGGGCTGACCTCAGCAGATCTGGTTGAACATGGAGATGCAATTGCGTCTGCCATCGTGCCAGACTCTGGCTCATTCATCAAGGCGTCTCGCGACGAACCTTGGCACCAAGTGCTAGTCAATGGTGTCTCGACTCAAGTTCATGACATTGACGGACTGCCCACTGGGCAAGACCTCCTCTCAGACATTGTCGAGTTCAACACTCACAAGTTTGACTGGGCCACCATGCCACGCTGGCTGGGAAGTGCAGCAGACCTTGCTGGCAAGAGCTCAGGCTCTGTCATTTTGGCATTCCTGAGTGAGGCAGATGCTCGCTATGCAGTTGAGCATGCAGTCAGTGTCTTTGGACGCCTCTGCTCAGTTCGCTACTTTGAGGACATGCCTCGTCTGCGCACCTGTGACAGGTGTTGCAGCCTTGACCACACTGCTCGCATTTGCGACAAGCCCATGCGCTGTGGAGTCTGCAGTGCCAGCACCCACACCACTGCCAACCACACTTGCGAGCAGATGGAGTGCGAGTTCTACAGCTCTGCACATGCACCTGGAACTCACTGCGAGCACACTCAGCTCAAGTGCCCTCACTGTGGTGGGGCACATGTTGTGCGCGACTCCCAGTGCAAGATTTGGCAGCGGCGTCGCATGGCGCTACGCAAGCCCAGACATGATGCACCCAAGGCTGCAACTGCGCCCAAGCTGCGCCGCACCAAGAGCAGAGTTGCACTTGGTCCCAAGGCCAATGTGTCTGGCAGCAATGCCGTCCCTCTGGGGACTAACTCTCGCTAAGAGGCAGACGCCGCGGCCAAGGCTGCAGCAACTGCAAGCAGCACTCGTGACAAGCCCAACACACCTGCGCCTGACACTGAGTCTGCATGACAGACACCACTCGCCCCATTTGTGTCTCCATGACCAATGTGCGACGTCTCAATGACTCGCAGTCTGCACTCTTCACTCCTGGCTCCCATTATGGGACCCCTCTTGCATCTAATATTTATCTGGTCACTGAACCGTGGTGGCGCGTCGGTGATGATCCAGACGAGCCACACTACTCTGTCAAAGAACCAGCAGGCATGTATCCCATCCTGCCAGTTCAAGTAGTGCCTGCTCTTGAGAGGCCACGTGTCTTTGCCTATGCGTCTGCGACGCGGCGTGACTTTGAAGTATTTAACCGCTATGACCTTGCCCAAGATCTTGACTTTCTCATTCTTGAGATTCGTCAAGGGAGGCGTCCAGCGTTCTTACTTGTCCTCATGTACAATGAGGATGCTCCTGAGGGGGCTGAGCGACTTGGCCGCACTTTTGCGCGCTTCAAGCTCATTGACCTTCCAGACATGCCAATTGCCATTGCCATGGATGCAAATGAACACCACCATGTGTGGGATTTGTTTACAGCCAACCCCTCTCGAGGGGGTGAGCAGATGCTGGAGTGGATGGAGGAGCATGGATTCTCTGTGCTCAACAGTCCTGATGTGGCCACTTGGCGCAAGGACAACCAATCCCAGTCCTCTGTTCTGGACTTGGTGTGACAGAATGATCAAATGGCTGCACTTCGTCTGCTGCAAGACTTTGCGGTGTCAGATGACGTCCATGACTTCTCTGACCATCACACTGTCTCCTGGGTCTTTGACCTGGGTGCTGAGGATGTGGACCTTGGTTCTGGAGCCAGCTACAACTTCAAGCATGCAGATGAGGCCGATTTCAAGGCAGAGTTTCGCTCTCGCCTGGATGGCCATGCAGCAGTGTTTGCAGAGCTGCAAAGTGCTCCCAAGCACACTCGCAACACTGGGCTCCTAGAGCGCACTGCAGCAGCACTCCATGACGCTCTCAATGGTGCCACTCAGGCCAAGGTGCCCAAGAGGAGACCCTCTAAGCACTCTCAGCCCTGGTGGACTCCTGCACTCACCCAGAGCTTGCAGAAGATGCGAGATGCAGAGAGAGCTGCACAGGACTTTGCAAGGCGCATGCGCCGCTCCAATGCAATCCTGACTGCAACTGCAGCCAAGGAGCGCAACTACCATCGTCGCCAGGTAAAGCGCACCAAGCGTGACTACTGGAACAAGGTAGTGGAGGATGCCACTGTGGATGACATCTGGGACATGCGCAAGTGGTCCCAGGGACGTCGGGGGTACCGTTCTCCTGACATTCGTCGCCCAGATGGCACCTTTGCGCGCACTCATGCTGAGAAGTGTGATGCACTGCGCGAGACCTTGTACCAGCGCCCTCCTCACATAGAGGGCCTGGACGAGCCAGACCTGACCACACCACACCCAGAAGACATTCCCTACAGGGAGGTCACTCTGGAGGAGGTGAGAGAAGGCATCTTTGGACCTAATCCCCAGAAAGCACCTGGTGATGAGGGAGTTCCCTACACTGGATTGCGCTGGGCTTGGGATGTGGCACAGGAGGAGATCTATCTTCTCATTGCGCGCTGTGCTCTTTGGGGCTACCACCCTCGCCGCTGGAGACGAGCCATTGCATATGTGCTCAAGAAAGCTGGCAAGACTGATTGGTCTAATCCAAGGTCTTCCAGGCTGATTACCTTGCTTGTCTGCTTGGGAAAAGTCTTGGAGCGCATTCAGGCAAAGCGCTTGACCTACATGGCATCTGCCATGGGTCTTGTGCACCCCAACCAGTTTGGGGCCATGCCTGCGTCCTCCACTGTGGATGCTGCTCTGTGCTACACTCATGATGTGCAGACTGCTCGTGACAAGGGTTTGGTGACTAGTTCACTGACCTTTGACATCAAGGGCTACTTTGACTTTGTCAACCACCAGCGTCCGCTGCTGGTCCTGCGAGAGAAGCGTGTGCCTCTGCCCATTGTGCAGTGGGTTGCATCCTTCTTGCAGGACAGAGAGGCATCCATCTGCATGGATGGTAGAGTCAGCAGCTGTAAGCCAGTTGAGAATGGAGTACCTCAGGGCTCTCCAGTCTCTGGCATTCTCTCTGCCTTCTACTCCACTGGGCTCATTGAGTTCATGCAGAAGAGGCGAGCTGCCCGCGAGGCAGAGATGCGCCAGCTCAATCCCACATTTGTGGCACCCACCCTCTTCCTCTATGTGGATGATGGGAGATGCACTGTGCACTCTGACAGCCTGGAGCTGAACACTGCTGAGCTGCGCTTCTGCTTCTGCATTATTCGGGAGTGGTTCAACCTGGCAGGTCTTCAGCCTGACCTGGACAAGTGTGAGCTTATGCACCACACCTGGCGTCGCAAGGATGGCTCCTTTGCTGACATTGCTGCCAATGATGACTTGGCCATGGCCTACACTGATGCTCAGGGCCAGGTTGCTCGCCTGCGCCCTCTCCCAGTTGTATGCTGGCTGGGTATCTTCTTTGACCCCAAGTTGACCTATCGCGCCCATGTGGACAAGGCCTGTGCCAAGGCGCGCAAGGAAGCCATGGGATTGCGCATGCTGGCCAACACTGTGCGTGGTCTCCACCAGGGACACATGCGCAGGCTGTACATCTCCTGCATTCTCCCCATCCTCCTCTATGCTTCACCAGTGTGGTGGATGCAAAGGGCATGGCAAGCTGAGAAGCTCATGCGTGTGCAGAACTTGTGTCTGCGCATGATCTGTGCTGTCTTCAAGACTTCGCCCATTTATGCTCTGGAGTTGGAGGCAGCCATTCCACCTATTCATTTGGTGCTAGACAAGGCCGATGACCTTGCTGCTGCTCGCCTGCACAAGTTGGGGCCTTACAGTCCTGTCTTGCAGCGCCTGCACCCTGCCTGGCACCAGTCTCCAATGGAGAAGCCACCAGTGGTTCACAAGCGTGGTCAAACTCGCTCCTCTCTTCGCTACCTTGCCAAGCTCACCTCACCTGGCAATGAGCGCATTGAGCCCTTCCACATTGCCCCATGGGCCATTTCTCTGCTTGCAGCTTTTCCAGGTCGCATCCACCTCAGGCCTGTGCCAAAGGGTGTGAGCAAAGCTGATGCTGCAGAGTCCCATGTCAGACTTGTGCAGATGCTGGAACTCAGCTCTGCAAACCTGCTGATCTACACTGATGGTTCCCTTTTAGACACTCCAACTGGTCGCAGGACTGGTGCAGCTTTTGTGACCTACCTGGAGGGTCAGGAGCAGTCTTGCGGTCGCATCCCCATGGGGTCCCAGGCTGAGGTCTATGATGCTGAGATGCATGCCCTCTCTGCTGCCAGGGACCATGTTGCGCATTACATGGACTTGCCCATGGGCTCGGCCTCCCACCTTCACTTCTTTGCTGACAACTCTTCGGCTGTTGAGGCCATTGTCAAGGAGCGTCCTGCTTCTGCCTAGCAGTTTTCTATTTCTTTCTGCGAGCATGCTCGTGACTTCCTTGCTGCTGATGCTTCTCATGAGGTGACCATCTCTTGGGTCCCCAGCCATATTGGCATAAGGGGCAATGAGCGTGCAGATGAGGTAGCCAAGGAGGCAGCTCGCATGCAAGGTCCCTCATGGGCCACTGTGTCCCACCTCAAAAGACGCGCCAAGGAGCGTGTCATGGAGACTTGGATAGAGGAGTGGGCAGAGTCACCTCCTCGGGGTTTGTATGCCAGGGCAGCCTATGGGCCACCCAAGAGGCGCCCTCCACCTCACTTTGGTGAGCTGCCTCGCCGTCTTTATGGACTGGTTATGCAGTGCCGCCTTGGACATGCGTTCATGGGCGAGTACTATCAGCGCCATGTTCCCACTGAAGATGTGACTTGCCCTTGTGGACACCACTTGCAGACACGCGATCACATGCTTAGAGATTGCAAGCGCCATGACAAGCACTATCACCACTTTGCCTCCTTCAAGCCTGACTTGCTTGGGACGCATGCGCTACTCAGTACGCACAAGGGCATCTCTGCCTTGGCCAAATTCATTCACTCGTCAGGTGCGTTCACCAAAGCTGGTGAACCACCGCCGCAGGACCCTTAGGGTTGGGAGGACCATGAGCTGCGCCGTGGCTCCACATGGCTTTGACCATGTTGCGGTGCGCCTTTGTCTGTAGGCTACAGCCCCACCCATCCAGACTCTGCCCTCTACCCTCTATCAGTCTCTAAGATACTTTTCTTGAGTGTCTCAAGAGATACACCCACAGTGGCCCTAAAGGGCCACATGCAGCTGTTTACTTGCTAACATCTGCTTGCTTATTGGCGAGCTGGTCACTTCATGTGCTGATGAGGCGCATGAAGTTATGGTATGTTTGTATATTTTTATTTATTCTATGCCCCTATGCCCCTATACCCCTATGAGACTGCGCTCACAACTTTGTTACACCCAGAATCCACACCAGTTTGCACTAGATCCCTCTACACCCCTGTTACGACCCCCCCTTGCCTGCCCCATGTTGACCCATTGGAATGTACTTTGTACAGACCACAGCGTCTTGGCTCTGTATTTGTAGCCTGCTTACGCTGTCTAAAATTCAAGAATTTCTCTCTCTCTCTCACATATGCAATGGCTCGTCTCCAGCGACGAGGGTGGTAGCCCCAAAGAGCACAGCGCGCAATGAGAAGATAGATCTCCTCCTGTGCCACATCCCAAGCCCAGAGCAACCCAGTGTAGGGAACTCCCTCATCACCAGGCGCTTTCTGGGGGTTAGGTTCAAAGATGCCTTCTCTCACCTCCTCCAGAGTGACCTCCCTGTAGGGAATGTCTTCTGGGTGTGGTGTGGTCAGGTCTGGCTCGTCCAGGCCCTCTATGTGAGGAGGGCGCTGGTACAAGGTCTCACGCAGTGCATCACA
Source organism: Auricularia sp. M13 (assembly GCA_037042915.1). Lineage (NCBI taxonomy): Eukaryota > Fungi > Basidiomycota > Agaricomycetes > Auriculariales > Auriculariaceae > Auricularia > Auricularia sp. M13. The sequence goes on from CM073201.1 coordinate 721,792, forward strand.
CTTCTCAGCATGAGTGCGCGCAAAGGTACCATCTGGGCGACGAATGTCAGGAGAACGGTACCCCCGACGTCCCTGGGACCACTTGCGCATGTCCCAGATGTCATCCACAGTGGCATCCTCCACTACCTTGTTCCAGTAGTCACGCTTGGTGCGCTTTACCTGGCGACGATGGTAGTTGCGCTCCCTGGCTGCAGTTGCAGTCAGGATTGCATTGGAGCGGCGCATGCGCCTTGCAAAGTCCTGTGCAGCTCTCTCTGCATCTCGCATCTTCTGCAAGCTCTGGGTGAGTGCAGGAGTCCACCAGGGCTGAGAGTGCTTAGAGGGTCTCCTCTTGGGCACCTTGGCCTGAGTGGCACCATTGAGAGCGTCATGGAGTGCTGCTGCAGTGCGCTCTAAGAGCTCAGTGTTGCGAGTGTGCTTGGGAGCACTTTGCAGCTCTGCAAACACTGCTGCATGGCCATCCAGGCGAGAGCCAAACTCGGCCTTGAACTCGGCCTCATCTGCATGCTTGAAGTTGTAGCTGGCTCCAGAGCCAAGGTCCACCTCCTCAGCACCCAGGTCAAAGACCCAGGAGACAGTGTGATGGTCAGAGAAGTCATGGACGTCGTCTGACACCGCAAAGTCTTGCAGCAGACGAAGTGCAGCCATTTGGTCATTCTGCCACACCAAGTCCAGAACAGAGGACTGAGAGTAGTTGTCCTTGCGCCAAGTGGCCACATCAGGACTGTTGAGCACAGAGAATCCATGCTCCTCCATCCACTCCAGCATCTGCTCACCCCCTCGAGAGGGGTTGGCTGTAAACAAATCCCACACATGGTGGTGTTCATTTGCATCCATGGCAATGGCAATTGGCATGTCTGGAAGGTCAATGAGCTTGAAGCGCGCAAAAGTGCGGCCAAGTCGCTCAGCCCCCTCAGGAGCGTCCTCATTGTACATGAGGACAAGTAAGAACGCTGGACGCCTCCCTTGACGAATCTCAAGAATGAGAAAGTCAAGATCTTGGGCAAGGTCATAGCGGTTAAATACTTCAAAGTCATGCCGCGTCGCAGACACATAGGCAAAGACACGTGGCCTCTCAAGAGCAGGCACTACTTGAACTGGCAGGATGGGATACATGCCTGCTGGTTCCTTGACAGAGTAGTGTGGCTCGTCTGGTTCATCACCGACGCGCCACCACGGTTCAGTGACCAGATAAATATCAGATGCAAGAGGGCTCCCATAATGGGAGCCAGGAGTGAAGAGTGCAGACTGCGAGTCATTGAGACGTCGCACATTGGTCATGGAGACACGAATGGGGCGAGTGGTGTCTCTCATGCAGACTCAGTGTCAGGCGCAGGTGTGCTGGGCTTGTCACGAGTGCTGCTTGCAGTTGCTGCAGCCTTGGCCGCGGCGTCTGCCTCTGAGCGAGAGTTAGTCCCCAGAGGGACGGCATTGCTGCCAGACACGTTGGCCTTGGGGCCAAGTGCAACTCTGCTCTTGGTGCGGCGCAGCTTGCGCGCAGTTGCAGCCTTGGGTGCATCATGTCTGGGCTTGCGCAGCGCCATGCGACGCCGCTGCCAGATCTTACACTGGGAGTCGCGCACAACATGTGCCCCACCACAGTGAGGGCACTTGAGCTGAGTGTGCTCGCAGTGAGTTCCAGGTGCATGTGCAGAGCTGTAGAACTCGCACTCCATCTGCTCGCAAGTGTAAGCTTCTTGGACTCTTACCACCACCTGGTCAGAGTCAGTCTACCTCTGGCACACTCTGTCCTCTACATCTCGTCCTACTGGCCCTCCTAGGGGCCCAGGGGGTCCCCCTGGCCCTCCAAAGAGTGGCTCCAGCCTGCTCATGGCTCCCCAGTGGGGCTTGCCCTTGGGTGCTCCAGCCCAACCTGCCCTGGCCACTCCAGCCCCCACCACTGCCCCTGGCCCCACCTCTGGCCCTGGCCCTCCCTCTAGGACCACTCCCCCCTCCCTTGCCCCCCTTAAGCGGCTTGTAGGTGCTCTGGCTAGTCCTGGGCAACTTGCAGGTTCTGCTGGCTCTCCACCTCCTGGGCGCATTTCTGGGCCTAAAAAGTCCAGGAAAAGTGGTCCTATTCCCTCCACCACCTCCCAGCACCTCCCACCCGAAAGGGCTAGCTCCCAGGGTACCTGGTTGAGCCCTGGTGAGGTGCTGCCTCAGGAGGCCGCGCATTCATCGATTTCAAACTCCGCTCCGGATACTTCCGGACCCTCTCCTCCTGCCCCTGCTGCCTGGCAGGCTAACTTCAGCTTCAATATGCCTGATACTCCGGCTGTGGGTGCCCCTAGGGATGCTCTGCCCTCTCAGCCAGTTGCTCCTGACCAGGACCAGGATATGGAGCCACAGAATGACTCTGATGCTCTGGACCCTGATACACTTGCTGCTGAACTGGATGCCAAGCCTGTGACCTCCAGGAAGGCTAGGGACATTATTTCCTTCCTGACCTACTGCTTGGACATGGTCAAGGTGATCTATGATCGCAAGGACCGCTTTCCTAGTGCTGCTGGAGCTGCAGTTGAGGACTTTTGCCGCTCTGTGGTGCAATCCTCCACCTCCCAGCTGCTTCTTGCACAGCAGGAGGAGCTTAAGAAGCTCTCTGCCATGGTAGCCTCCCTTCAAGGCACCCTTGGGTGTGTGTGCTTCTGCTGCTGCAACCTCGTCTGCCCCAGCTGCCCAGCCTGCTGCTGCTGCTTCTGCTCGTCCTGCCAAGGACTCCTACGCTGCTCGTGCTGCCAAGTCAGCTCCACCACCACCCGCTGTGCCCCGCGTGCCAGCCTCAGCTACTCCTCTTACTCGCCACGACGCTCGCCGCCTGATCCTCATGGTCAAGCCCAGTGCTGCTGTTCGCCTCGCTGTCAAGAACACCGCTGCCGCCCGCTCTGCCATCAACACTGCCCTTGCTGGTGTCTCCCCTCCTGCTCCACCTCATCCCAGGCTTGTGGTGAGTGGTCTTGGCCTGACTCGGTCAGGCAACGTTGTTGTCTTTGCGCTTCCAGGTCTCACTGCTGCCGACTTGGAGCCCCACAGCGCTCTCATCGCCTCTGCCTTCCTGCCCCAGGAGGCCGCCTTTTCTGGTGCTACTCGTGACAGCTTTTGGTTCAAGGCCGTTGTCTCTGATGTTGTGCCTCCTGACCTTGGCCAGCCCCTGCCGACGTCGCAGGAGTTGCAGGCCGAGGTGGAGGAGTTTACTGCCCACCAGTTTGCCTGGGCTGCCCCTTCCATGTGGTTGGGCCCCCCTACTCACATCATCCAGCAGGGCTCTGGCTTTGTGCTACTTTCCTTCACTCATGAAGATGACCTGCAGTACGTCCTTTGCCATGGTGTCTTCCTTTTTGGCCACGCTATGCGTACTCGTCACTTCCACAGCTCTGGTCATCCTCGCCCCTGCTCCAACTGCTGCAGTCTGGAGCACACTGCTCGTGCCTGCACCCAGGCCCCTCGCTGTGGCCTATGTTCTCAGAGTCACTTGACTTCTGAGCATGGCTGCAGTGAGTGCAACTTCTTTGCCGACGTCCATGATGGTCTTGCACACTGTGCACACACTGTCTTGTGCTGCCCCCACTGTGCTGGGTCCCACGCGATGTGCGACTCAGCTTGCCGCGTCTGGACTCGCCGTGCTGGTGGTCCCAGGAGAACTAGGAGGATCTGGTGGTGGTCAGGCGGCCACTGCCATGGATGTGACTTGATTTGCTTTTCCCCTGAGTGCGTGTTTTGTTTTATGGTCTCTATGCCCCTATACCCCCCCCTCCCCTATGCTTGCTGTGAACCTCCTGTCGACCCCCTGAATTCACACCTGTGTGCACTTGATCCCTCTTCAACCCTGTTTCGACCTCCCCCCCTGCTCGCCCCCTGTTCACCATTTGGATGTGTACTCTGTGCACTCCACAGCGTCTTGGCTCTGTATTTGTAGCCTGCTTACGCTGTCTAAAAATGAAGAATCTCTCTCTCTCTCTCTTCCACATGGCTTTGACCATGTTGCGGTGCGCTTTTTCTGTAGGCTACATCCCCACCCATCTAGACTTTGCCCTCTACCCTCTATCAGTCTCTAAGATACTTTTCTTGAGTGTCTCAAGAGTCACACCCATAGTGGCCCTAAAGGGCCACATGCAGCTGCCTACTTGCTAACATCTGCTTGCTTATTAGCGAGCTGGTCACTTCATGTGCTGATGAGGCGCATGAAGTTATGGTATGTTTGTATATTTTTATTTATTCTATGCCCCTATGCCCCTATACCCCTATGGAACTGCGCTCACAACTTTGTTACACCCAGAATCCACACCAGTTTGCACTAGATCCCTCTACACCCCTGTTACGACCCCCCTTGCCTGCCCCATGTTGACCCATTGGAATGTACTTTGTACAGACCACAGCGTCTTGGCTCTGTATTTGTAGCCTGCTTACGCTGTCTAAAATTCAAGAATTTCTCTCTCTCTCTCTCTCTCTCTCTCTCTGCCTCCTCAAATGGTGTGCCGTCTGGCAGACAGCCCAAGTTGGCTGGCACATTCTGTGCCCTCCAGTCCTGAACTGAGTGCACAGACTGCATGTCCTCGTCACCACAGACTGACATAGTCTCCCCTTGGGGGATTGAGGTGCTAGGGCGAGCATAGGGCAACTTTGTTGCAGCAGAAGACAACTTGGTTGCCTGTGGTTCACCTGGGGCAGAACTGCCCCAGTTATGCGCCGATTGAGGCTCTCCAGGAGCTGAGTCGACACCCCAGTCATTTCTGACCGAGGGGGCGCGATCTGAGCCGCTGCCATGTGCAGCAACTCGAGGAGCGCGTCCAGAAGCGGTGGGAACGAGGCCCTGCAATCTGGATGCTCCCTCAGCCTGTTCTGGCGAGGCCGAACTCGTTTCGACGGTTTTGGGCGCAGCAGGTGAGCTAGTGGCTCGATATGCGGCGCCCTGCTCGAGGACGAGCCCATCCACCTTTCCTGAGGCCCCCAGCCAGTCATTGATACCAATGCCTGTTGAACGAGCCGGAATTGCGCCCAGGGCATCCTTGGACACCCCAGAGCGCACAGCAGATGTTGTGAGTGCAGCAGGTTCGTCCCCAGTGTGCAGTGCACGAAGGGGGCGAGGAGCAGACACTGTGGGCCGCATTGAAGTGGTAGGAGCGTGTTCTGAGCGATTTGGAGTCCAGCCAGCTGCTGCACACCAGAGTGTGCAGCTTGAGTTGGGGAGGCTGGAGGGGACTGCTGGGCTCCTCCTGCGCGTTCCGGCGCTTCCTGGAGGCGGTACCGGTCCGCTCCGGCCGGAGCCGACGGGGCCACGTCACCCTCGCGCAAAAACGAGCCTGGGACGCGCACAGAGTGCGCTCTGGTGCCAGGAATGGTGTGGAATGCAGGAGGGGATGTGGGAGATGTGTGTGCGCGAAAGTCGAGTCCAGAAACGAAGGGGTCGTCCCCAGGAGCTGCAAAGCGAGCTTCCTGGTTCGTCTCGACCCCAGGATGCGAAGAACGAAAGGAGGAGCGTCTATGACGCTTGGGAACTGGCTGGGGCGCGCGCACCTCTGAGTCTAGGAGGGCTGTCAGACCGCAGGCTGAGTGGGACGAAGCTCTTCGCCGCCGCATGATATTCAACATCACTCTTGGTGTGTAAAGTATGCTTTGTATATGCGTGCAAATACTCATTGCATGGAGAACCTTACTCTCCCCCTCCTTTCCAGGTGGAATTCCAGGTGGAGTGACCTCCAAATTAAGAAAATTTGACCTAACCTAAATTAACCTAACCTAACCCCTAACCCATCCCCACACTAACCTAACCTAACCGAACACTGATGCCTGTGTTATAACTCAATCAGTCCGCATTCCACGTGGAATTTGGGAAGAAAACGTTCCCCAACCTAACCTAACTTAACCTAACCTAACCTAACCTAACCTAACACCTAACCTAACCCCTAAACTAACCTAACCTAACCTCGATGTGCATGCCATGGCACTATTTGTGTTTACTCCATGTGGAATAGGTGGAACTAGGTGGAATAAAGTGCCGGAATCTCCACGTGGAATTCCACCTATTCCACCTGAGAAACTTTTCATATTTAGGTGTTACACTTCATTTCTGACAACTTTTATTTTTGAGGTGGAATTACACGTGGAATAGTGGGGGACAGTCACTTACAGATTGCATGCAGCACAACTTACGACGGCACATTACTTGCCTCCATTGCTAAGCAGGAGTTTGCGACTGCGGGCTTTATCGGACACATGAACAACATTCCAGGTGCTGGCCATGTTTGCAACAAGTTCCATCCTGCGACGCAGAAGAACGTCTCGTTCATCACCAACAATGTCCGCGACTTGCTTTGCTCCCTGGGCTTTCACCAAGGGTGTAACCACGTTGATCCACATGACTATATTGCCTTGTGGACGTCGTTCTGCCTGATGTGTCGCATTCCAATTGGTAGTGACCCTGGTGTCTTCTGTTTTTTGGAGATTGGTTCTTACGCTCATTCGACGGAGATAATCAAGCTCCACGACAACGACAAGATGGTCTTTCATATCTGTTTCCTCATGTTCTCTGGACGTAACGTTCACGGCGGTCTCACTGGACAAATGGCTCCACAAAAGATCAAATCACTCTGGATTAATGCGCTGAAGCGATTCTTCGAGGGACCATTCAAAGGCGAACGGTTTGGGCTGGTCTCGTACCCCTTGTTCCCCTCGGTCATGCGCACAGGCACCTACCAGATCTCCCCACCATTGGGCTTTGGCTCGTCAATGGAGCATCCAGCGCGTCGACAAGAACAGCGTGACTTCCTGCAGGAGGGCCTTGCTCATTTTGGCACAAGGGAGAATATGGCTACCTTCCATGCACGTGAGGCTACATTTGCTGCACACAATTCGCATATAATGGCACAGGCAGCAGGCCTCTTTGCAGTGAACAACTACGTGCCGCTGCGTCAGCGAATCGAGCAAACTCGTTGGCTTGACGAGGCTGGCGAGGAACGCAGCTGCTCCTCAGAGGGTATCATCGACCCGGTGCTCGAATGGGAGCAGTATGCACGCTTTATGTGTGCAGCAAGCTGGCTTGAACAGCTCGCTGAGCACTTCTCCCTCCACATCTTGAAGCCACAGGTCAAGGCTTCACGCCGCGCTGCCAATGCACCAACGTCTCTCGCTATCCCGGAGTTCAGTCACGAATCGCTTCGTGCGTGCAATGAACCTGTCTCTCAGGTTGCGGATTCACGTCTTTACGCTGGTGGAGTTCGCAAGTTTGGTTTTTAGCGGTTCGTGGTGCTAATGATCTTATAGATCCATGCCGCATATGCTGTCTGCCTTGCAGCTGAGCCAAAAAAGGTGGTCTGGGTGTCTGATGCCAAATGGTATGTGGCTTGTTGCTACATTGGTCATGTCTCACGCGAGGAATATAGGGAGCAGTCGCAAAACAAGCAGGATGTTCTATGCATTATCATACTTCGGTATGCAAATTATTTGTGCCCAATGATCATACTGTGTAAGCTCTTCCCACTTGAGGGTGGAAATACTCATTTGTTCAAGCACTGCCGTTGTGCCTACAAGAGATGTCGACATGGACGACGTCGGAGCTACGCGCAAGCGAAAGGTAAGCAACAGTCATTGATCACTCGCTTTTTCTCAGTCTCTGTAGACACCTGGTCAGGACGAGCATAGCTATGCGGATACAGCGTCAAAGCGGGCCAAGGTATGTAACAATTTTCTCAATCTCCACTTCTGATAATCTCGCTTAGGGAAAGCCAAAGCCAACCACACGCCCAAAGCCATCTCGCACCAAAAAGAAGCGCTCTCGAGATGCAGACGTGAGTCTTATGCACTACGGATTTACTAAAGTTTAAAATTAGAATTTAAGGCCAACGGAGATGAAGACGCCAACAGCAGCAATACAACTGGCCGCGCGATTATGGTCAGACTCAATTCAGACTATATTGGTCGTGCACTGGAGACAACCGATTTTTCCGCACTGCTACGCTATATCATCTATGGTCGACGATTGTTCACCAAGAATGCAGCTCGTCGTGCCAACATCCAGAGCTTGTCGCGTCTCTCCGCATTCATCGACCAGTACTCAACTGTGTCTCGGCTTCTCGAAGTAGACAGCTTGAACCGTGGTATACTCAGCCTTGAGTTCGCTCTGGAGTGTGCCAAAATCCACCCGATTCTGGATGGTGCAGGGTACGTGGCTCAAATCACGAGCTGGTTCAGTACGCGGGCTCTCTGCGCCATTCTTGTGCATCTGAAATCATGGATACTCGACGATGGTCCAGAGCTGGCAGAGCATCTATTCAAGCCGCTGCGGTATGACTTGAATGCAACTCCATCACCATCAGGACACGAGTGGCTCGATAAGCTTACTACAGACCTGGCCGACTACGCTCATTCCTTTCAGCGTGGAAACCCACAGGCAGTCATGGAGATTTCTGTCCAGGACACCACACCAACTGCCGCTGCTCCGCAGGTCACCTTCCTTGCTGAGGAAGATGATTTGCTCGAACTGCTAGCTGCCGACCTACAGCCTGACCTTGAGATCACAGACATAGAACCTGGTGATGCTCTCTCAGATTCCAGTGATGAGCAGAGCGGCTCAGAATATGGCTCTGACTGTGATAGTGATGATGCGATGCATTCTCAGCTTCGGCGTACCATCATCACCGTCACCCGCGACAGTGGAGAAACTGCCAAGCCTTCTCGCACACTGAAGCGCACTGTTGTTCTCAACGGAACTCCTCGCGGTAAAGCTCAGCTTGTCAATGCTCTTGTCCCACTCCTAGTCAAAACTATTTTCGCCTTCTTCATGGAGCCGACTCTGCGCCGGATGCTCACAGCGGTTGAATCGGCGGATGCCAAGGTCCCCACCATCTGGGCCGGTACTCAGCACAGTGCGGACCAGCTTGCGCAAACACAGGCAACGGGCTCTTTGCGTCGCCGTTCAGGATCGAGCACTGCGCACCTCATGGCGATTGTGGTTGCGCGCGGCATGGTGCTGGATGAACTACAGCAAGCAGCTGGCACGAGCGCAATCTGGTCCTTCGCAAACCTTCAGGCACTTCTTTGGGAGCACCCATACAAGTTGTTCGAGGGATCGGGCTACAATACGTAGGAGAAGGTCGCCTCTCCATTGCGTGCGCGGGGCGGTGTACGATCACATGACACCCGCACCATGCTACACGACTTTCTTCAGGACTGGTTCAGCCGCAGACCAGATATTCTAGCTGTCTTATGGCAGACAGATAGTCATCTGTCTTTTCATTTTGACGAGGCACAGATGCGGCATCTTGCTTCCGCCACAGCTGAGCATTCGGTCCACTTCCAGGTAGCACACAAGCCGAAGCGCTCAGCAGGGTCGGGTTCAAAGCGATTGAAGAGTCTCACTTCACCATTTGACGTGACATACATCCTCCCTCAGGAGGGCACACTGCACATCGAGATTTCTGACACCCTTCTGGCCGTTGCCTTTGAGCGACGCCGCGGCAACGCCTCCAACATCTCTGCTCTCGACCGCTTCTGTCTTGGTCAACATCCTGACCATGCTGGGCACCTGAACAGGTTCTACGCTGACCAAATGAACCCGATCATCTCACACTGGGCTATGTTGGACATGTTCAACACGCACCTACCCACTGAGACCATTACACTGGACCCGGAATAGTGGATTGGTTGACATTCGTAAGAGATTCATAGACTGGTTTTCTGCAAGAATGAACGATATTCGTTTGAGGGTGGTTGTTGACTAATTTCAGGACCACCATTCAAACTATTCACTTGTTCAATGACTATCCTTTGTAATATGTGAGAGAGTGGCACCGAGATTCCTATTGTGCCACATTCAATAGAATCTCTTGTATTCTTGCAGAAAACCATGCTGGTAATCTCTAACAATTTTCGACCACCACACGATCTTGGGCCCAGTGATTGCTACTGGTCCAGGATTTTCCAACTTCCTTGCCGCTACTGGTTCTGGGCAGAGTGAGCCCACCCGCGTTTTCTTCGAGCAGCACTGGATGCGGCCAGGGGAAATGCCTCAGACTGGGGCACAGATGCGTCAAATCTGGCTTAAAGCGGTGCGCCATAATGCCAACATCGAGCAGCAGTTGGCCCTCACAGCAGGTAAGTTTGACGTTCGATCTCTAAATAAATACTTATACATTTACTAGGACGCCTCACCAAGAAATATCCCGCTGCGAACAAGACATACCTCCTGGTCGAGAACATGAGCGTGTGGGGTACGCCGTCGAACTCTATATCCTGGGGCTCAGAGGGTTTGAATATCAATGACTGGTTCAATCCTAGTGTCATGGAGCGCTGGACTTCGTATATTCAAGGCGGGCATTGTGTCACCTGGAAAGGGATGCACGACTTCATTCAATCCCTCGGCGTGGCACCTTTCAAGGGTGATTCGTTTTCCGCATTGCATCTCTGCAATAGGCTTGCAGAGCGAGGCTTCTGTGATCTTCCCTCCACAGACGAGATTGGAGAGTGGATTGCCGAGCACACCAATCGTGGTGCATACCGGGGTTTGCAGCTCCTTGGCTTCAGCAACCTCGACAACAAGGAACATGTCATCGCCGCCTTCAAGATTGTCTTCACCCACTATGACTCTCTGCTTTCTGATGAGCAGAAGCAGGCCATGCTGTTTAGCCCCATTCTTGTGGAGAATCTTCTCTGCAAGGTTTCCCGCGAGCACGCTGCACTCAACAATCTACCATATTCCCTCTCTGCTTGGGGTAATGAATACTGGCGCATTCGGCGAACAGAACTTTTGCTCGGCACTATCAATATTCAGAAAATCGTGCAAGATTTGATTTAGGAGGAGAATAAAAAGACGATGGTGATGTTTTTTTGTAATTCATGTGATGATATGATCTCAATGTAACACACATCAGCTTGACACAATCACAGCTCGATCCATGCTCTCCTCGACCTCGTCCAGCCACTTCTTCTCCAGAGTCAGAGGCGCATTGGGAACCTCAATTAGATGCTGCAATGTCCGAGCGCGACAGTTAATCAACATTTCCTCGATATGAACCTTGGTCAAGAGCGCCTGTGCTTCAGTCTCCGTACAGGGTGAAGAGGGGTGCAGATAGTGAGGCAGGAAGCCCTCAGTCCAGGTAACACACCAATTCCGCTTGCATCGATGATGCGAAGAGCAACCGTCACCTGAGCTTGCATTTGCACCAACAAGAGCTACCTCTACGCGGTGGCGTTTGATGCGAGCTGCAGCACGGGCAAGAAGGCAGAAAAACGGGAGGTCGTCGATGGAAAAGCGATGGAGCCACTGGAGCTGAGTCACCGACAGACAATCGATGCCGATTCGAAGTAGAGCATCAATGGCTGGGCGACGCCACACAGCGATCTCCATCTCGAGAGAGGAGTAGAGCTTGTGAGCAGCATCAAATTCGACATGTCGACTGAGGGCCTCCTCGCAGCGCTCTGCCTCCTTGGTCATGAGGTAGAACTTACAGAGGCGGAGGATGTTGAGGAGTTCGTGAGGTGGACGAAAGTCAATGCGTGCAGCATCATCAACACTAGAAAATATGAGCCAAACTTTGCCTTTAAAGATTTAGCACGTACTCCTGAGGGAAAATGAGTGGCAGAAAGTCCTCATATTCTTCGATAGTCCCGTGCTCGAGTCGGATCGGATTATCGTCACTGGCACCTTCGGGCCCACGCAGAGTCAGTTCTTCTGGCCGACCAACGCTGAGCATGTCGCGAATGATGGAAGAGCGCCGGGCAAACTGCTCCGAAGAGACCCTGATGAGCACATTGCTCTTGACAATCTAAATGATGTTAGACATCTGTGTGCACCTTTTTTAGATGCCGACATACGAGAAAAATGGTTGTGTCATGCGGCATGTAGAATATAGGGTGGCGTGTAGGAACCGGTGGAGGCTGCAGCTGTGGCTGTGGCTGCGGCTGCAAAGACATTTGGCACGTAGGAATTGTGTCACGGCAGAGCGCTCGTCACTCGCCGAGACCGACGCCCAAAAGGAGGAGAGAGGGACGAGGAAGAACGGACAAGCGGTACAATTGACCAGACCAAACCTAGGGTACACGCATCTATACCCCACAACCTATATACCCATCCCCAAGGGCCGCTGATCCGGTCCAGGGTGATCCCGGAGCTAATGGACACGCCTCTCATCACCTCCCAGGGCGCCGACTCCCCGCCAAACCTCCAGCCGAGCACGGTCCGAGGCGGGGCGAAGGTGCCAAGATATACCATACACACGAGGAGGAGGGCGTCACACGGGCGCATAGGGATGGCGTCAAGCGGCAGAGAGCCAAAGCCGAGAGTCCGAGGGTGTAGCCAAGCTTGTACCACGCGAGGGTAACCTCGATCGATACTATCCGTCCGAGATGGAGCGCGCCAGCGGGAAGTCCAATAGAGGAGTTCCCGAGCCCCCGGGTTGCACAGGGTGACCAGCCAACCCCGTCCGAGGTCCGAAGAAGGGCCTAGAGTCTGTCCTGAGCGTCCCAGCGCACGTACCCGACGCATATAGCGAGGTGAGGGCGGCCGAACCATGGTCTGAGGTTAGGAAACCTCCACTGAGCCGAATGGGGATATGCGCTGAGGTCGTCTCACCCCATAGACCGATAGAGAGCAGCACGTAGATCATATCCCGAGTTGTTCAGCCCGGGGTCTACAACCCTGGCCGAGTCTCAGTCCGAGGGTAAACAGTGCGCCGACTGTATGCAGCAGTGACCGAGCGCTCGGCAAAGCGGCGTAAAACCCGCGGACGAACGGACAGAGCTTGCGGAGACCGTGAAGACCGCAACAAATTGGACTTGTAGATTTCGGTGGATTGGGAATGGAATTCAAAGTCCGGTCGACGGCTCCGACCTCTGCTGCTCGCACACAATAGGGCGTTTCACGAACCGTTTTTTGGGCCGTTTTTAGGACATTTTGATGGCATTTTTTGTGTCGTTTTCTTGGTTGTTTTGGAGTCAAAAAAGCCATCAAAAATGAGTTGGTTTGTGAAACCCCCCTCCGGAGAACTATTTTACAGTCATTTTTGATGTCTTTTCCCGCATTGCAGGACTGAGATTTGCCCCCCGGACTACAGCTCCTTGAAGTACACAGGAGCATAGTGCCGCATGCCTGAATGCCTAAACAGACATTAAATGATTATATGAGCTCAACAAGCAGCTTTGAGCAAGAAAAATGTCGGTCTAGTAAGTAAAATATATGTCAAGATACCTCAAAGGTTACTGTCTCCTTTGAACATCATTATGTCTATCATTTGTGACCTGTGAGAATGTCCCTGTACTCGTAGTATGGACGGGTAATGGGTGTTGGTCACCGTAGAGCACAGGAGCTCGGAGCCTTTGCCGCCGGAGCACAAGGATCCGCGGGCGGCCTGAGGGCAAAAAACAAAAACGGTCAAAAAAACGGAGACAGAAACGTGCTCGAGGCCGTTTCTGAAAAGCCGTTTTTTCGGTTGTTTCCGGTCGTTTTTTAGGAGTTCCGGGGTCTCATTTTTTGCAAAAACGGTTTTTCGAAATCCATCAAAACGGCCTAAAAACGGCCCAAAAAACGGTTCGTGAAACGCCCTAATCACCTTTGCTGAAGCATGGATTTTCCCGGCCTGCCTCAAGGCCACATATGGTCGGGAAATGTGCTACTGGCTTACGAACAGCTACTGGACATACACGAGCGCTCAGTTCGACTGCTTGACCTCGACGACGCCGATCCAATTCGGCTTCAACTACAGCTTGTTGCGGTCTTCGTCAGGTCCCTCCTCCCCCGCTGTCTCATTTCGCCGACCCGTGGTCCTTGCACTTCATTTGGGCGCCCCAAACTCCTTTCGCCCGGCCCCACAGCCCCTCCGTCGGCGCGTCCTAGCGGTCCCCCCGCTCGGCGAGCGTTTCGGTCTCTTCCCAGGAGAAGGGTAATACAACGGGATGTTTCTGGTTTGGTTGGGCTCTATTTATCCCGGGTTTCCTGTCTCGCCGAGGACACCCCGGCGGTCTCTCTCGGCTTGATCTGTGGCGCCCGCGTGACACCCGGTCGGTGGCGCAATTGGTCCGCGGGCCCCCTCGGCCTTGCTTCCGGAGTATATATACCTGGGCCGGAGCCCCCTCTTGTACCTTAGGTTTGGTCTGGTCTATCATACCGCTTATCCGCTCCTCCCTCTCCTCACTCATCCCTACCCCTCGGGCGTCGTCTCAGAGAGTGATATAGCAGTCACCGTGACACAGCTAGAAGCCATCCTGGGTCGAGGTCGTCAGATGCTTCTTGACTGTCAAGACATCGGCAGTCTCCGTACATGGGCAAAGGCAGCTGCCCGTGTATTTCAGCAGCAGGTCGAAGCGCTTGACGAAGCTGCGCAGGCTTCGCGTGGCGTGTGCGTTGTACATCAACATTGTGTATTGATGCTCAATGATATTCTGCCATAGTGATAACCTCAATGTCCGCTACATTGCCCCAGTCAAGATCGTACGAAACGGACGGCGTGGACGTCCCAAGAAAATTCTGAACCGTGCTTGGCTCGCAAATGGAGTCTCATCGAAGCGTCGTCTGCGCATCACCACCCTGGCCCGAGTCGCGAAGGTTTCGCGCCGCACGATGCAAAATTATCTCAAATTGTATAAACTCAAGCGTGCATTCTCGCGGCTCGACAACGAGGAGCTCGACACGCTGGTCCGCTATTACAAGCTCTGTCACCCAGCAGGTGGCATACGCTATGTTATGGGTTTCCTCCAGAATCTCGGACTACGTGTTCCTCGGCAACGCATTGAAGACAGTCTATGTCGTGTCGATGGTCTTGGTCGTACCCTGCGCAACAACAACAAAATCAAGTGTCAACAGTACAAAGTGAAACGTCCGCATGCGCTCTGGCACGTCAACGGCCATCACAAGCTCATCCGGTGGGGAATCGTGGTGCATGCTTTTATTGACGGACACACCCGAGTGGTAACTTTCAAACTCTCGTTCAGACGCCCAATACTGATTTGAACTTCTGTAACGTGCAGGTTACAGGCGCACGGGCAAGTAACAACAACCGAGCCAGGACCGTCCTGCGTGTATTCCGCAGGGCAGTCAAGAAGTATGGATGGCCATCCCGAGTGCGGGGCGACCGGGGACGTGAAAACAGTAAAGTGTCGATTGCCATGGTGATGTACCGCGGTCCACGTCGTGCGTCGTTCATTTGGGGCTGGTGTGTGGTCTTCATATACATCAATTATCTCTGACCAGAGCCTAGCTCTCCATGCAACACCCGAATCGAGCGGTGGTGGGTAGAGTTTGGCCCCCGAGTTGGTCATTACTGGCGCGCTTTCTTTACACGCCTCGAGCGCCTGCACCATCTTGACGCGAGTAACGCTACGCATCTATGGCTTCTCCATATACTCTTCCTCGACCTCATTAACGCTGATCTTGAGGACTGTATCAACAAATGGAACTGGCATCCCGTATCTGGTATTGGCCACAACGTGTCGCCGATGGTGAGCTTTGTTCATAGACATATCAATTTCTTACACCATGTTTAGGATGCCCTTTTCCTTGGCCAGACTGAGGAGGGCATGTATGAAGACGAGCTACAGGATGTCAACCCAGAGGTTATTGAGGCGTATTACGGTGCAGAGTATTTGGACGATGAGTTCGACGCCCACGGTGAGTTTCTTCTGGACCGTATCCATTGCCCAGCCTCTGACATGTGGCAAGATGTTGCGGCACGTGTCGAGGCTGCTCAAGCTGGAAACGTCCATGAAGAGCCAGTTCCTGTTCCACAGAACAACTCACCGTTCGCATCCACTGCAGATGAGAACACATTTCTTGCCACAGTTCAGGAGGTTCAGGCAGCAGGAATTGTTCCTGAACTTTTTGCAGCTGCCGTTGCGGATGGCTATGAGGAGGTTGAGCAGATTTCCTACGGTCGTCGTGGTACACGCGAGCTGACGGTCACGCTGCCCCATGATATTTGGTTTGCACGCGCATTACTTTGGGCTCAAGCTATTGATGTACTCTCGCGCATTCAAACCATGCAGACATAACAATTATCCCATATGTTTCTAGCTTTTAATTTTACTAACTCGTAATATGGAATTACAAGCTCCCTTGGAAATTTTAGTACAGTAGTGCTTATGACAAGAATCATGAATGCCGGGAATTATAACGGGAGTCAAGTTATGCCGGGAGTCAAGTTACGGCGGGAGCAAGTTATGACGGGAGTTACGGCGGGAGTCATGTTTTCGGAGGGAAGTTACACCGGGAGTCAGTTTACGGCGGGAGTCAAGTTTACGGCGGGAGCAAGTTACGACGGGAGTTACGCCGGGAGTCAGGTTTACGGCGGGAGTTACGCCGGGAAGTTACAACGGGAGGCACATTTACGGTGGGAGTCACTTTTACAAAAGGCCAAACTTACGTGGAAGGAGTTTGAGATACGTGGAAGGAAATTTTATTACGTGGAAGGAATTTGTTACATGGAGGGGGCACAATTTTACGACGGGATCAGCAGGAGCCCGGCGTATTACCATGGGCGTGAAATAAGCCGACGGGGGGCGCCGGATTCAATGCACAGTTTGGACACCATACCTGTGAATCTGCGATTCTGACTTCCATGGAAACTCAGTTGCTGGGAGTCTGCAACCTGCACTTTCTCAGCATAGGCTGGACCTGTGAAGTGTACACACGGATGCACACCACCGGGATCTTAGTGTTCTAAGCATTGGTCACACCAGCACAGTTGCAAAGCTGCGAATCTGCGATTTTGCGAACCTGCGAATCTGCGAGTTTGCAAACCTGTGAATCTGTGAGTTTGCGAACCTGCACATCTGCGAGAGAGAGAGAGAGAGATATATTCTTCATTTTTAGACAGCGTAAGCAGGCTACAAATACAGAGCCAAGACGCTGTGGAGTGCACAGAAGACACATCCAAATGGTGAACAGGGGGCAAGCAGGGGGGAGGTCTAAACAGGGTTGAAGAGGGATCAAGTGCACACAGGTGTGAATTCAGGGGGTCAACAGGAAGGTTCACAGCGAGCATAGGGAGGGGGTATAGGGGCATAGAGACCATGAAACGAAACACGCACTCAAGGGAAAGGCAAATCAAGTCACATCCATGGCAGTGGCCACCTGGCCACCACCAGATGTCCTCCTAGTTCTCCTGGGACCACCAGAACGGCAAGTCCAGACGCGGCAAGCTGAGTCGCACATCGTGTGGGACCCAGCACAGTGGGGGCAGCACAAGACAGTGTGTGCACAGTGTGCAAGACCATCGTGGACGTCGGCGAAGAAGTCGCACTCACTGCAGCCATGCTCAGAAGTCAAATGACTCTGAGAACACAGACCACAGCGAGGGGCCTGGGTGCAGGCACGAGCAGTGTGCTCCAGACTGCAGCAGTTGGAGCAGGGGCGAGGACGACCAGAGTCATGGAAGTGGCGAGCACGCATAGCGTGGCCAAAGAGGAAGACACCATGGCAAAGGACGTACTGCAGGTCATCTTCACGAGTGAAGGAAAGTAGCACAAAGCCAGAGCCCTGCTGGATGATGCGAGTAGGGGGGCCCAACCACATGGAAGGGGCAGCCCAGGCAAACTGGTGGGCAGTAAACTCCTCCACCTCGGCCTGCAACTCCCGCGACGTCGGCAGGGGCTGGCCAAGGTCAGGAGGCACAACATCAGAGACAACGGCCTTGAACCAAAGGCTGTCACAAGCAGCACCAGAAAAGGCGGCCTCCTGGGGCAGGAAGGCAGAGGCGATGAGCGCACTGTGGGGCTCCAAGTCGGCAGCAGTGAGACCTGGAAGCGCAAAGACAACAACGTTGCCTGAGCCAGTCAGGCCAACACCACTCACCCCAAGCCTGGGATGAGGTGCAGCAGGAGGGGAGACGCTGGCGAGGGCAGTGTTGATGGCAGAGCGGGCGGCAGCAGCATTCTTGACTGCAAGGCAAACAGCGGTACTGGGCTTGACCATGAGGATCAGGCGGCAAGCGTCGTGGCGGGCAAGAGGAGTAGCTGGGGCTGTTACGCGGGGCACAGCAGGTGGTGGTGGAGCTGACATGGCAGCACGAGCAGCGTAGGAGTCCTTGGCAGGACGAGTAGGAGCAGGTGGTGCAGACGAAGAAGCAGCAGCAGGCACACCTCCAGGGGCGCCCTTAAGCGAGGCTACCATAGCAGAGAGCTTCCCAAGCTCCTCCTGCTGAGCAAGAAGCAGCCTGGTGGTGGAGGACAGCACAACAGAGTGGCAGAAGTCCTTGATGATGGAAGCAGCCTGTGGAATACGCTCCCTGCAATCAAGGAGCACCTTGAGCATGCCCAGAAGCTCATTGACCAGTGTGACAGAGTTCCTGGAGTCACGAGGAGTCAGGGGTGCAGAGGCCCAATTAGCAGCAAAGGCAGCAAGGTCAAATCCTTCACAGTCATCCTCAGAGTCTGAGGCCATGTCCTGATCAGAAGCAACTGGCTCAGTGTCCAGTGCACCCCTAGGGGCACCCAGAGCCGAAATATCGACACCAGAGGAGGAGAAATGAGCCTGTGGTGGTGCAGAGGCAGGAGGAGGGGGTGCGGAAGTATCCGGAGCGGAGTTTGAAATCGATGAACGCGCGGCCTCCTGAGGCAGCACCTCACCAGGGCTCAACCAGGCACTCTGGGAGCTAGCTCTTTCGGGTGGGAGGTGCTGGGAGGTGGTAGAGGGAATAGGACCGCTTTTCCTGCACTTTTTAGGCCCAGAAATGCGCCCAGGAGGTGGTGCAGACCCAGCAGAACCTGCAAGTTGCCCAGGACTAGCCAGGGCATCTACAGGCCGCTTAAGGGGGGCAAGGGAGGGAGGAGTGGTCCTTGAGGGAGGGCCAGGGCCAGAGGTGGGGTCAGGGGCAGTGGTGGGGGCTGGAGTGGCCAGGGCAGGTTGGGCTGGAGCACCCAAGGACATGCCCCACTGGGGAGCCATGAGCAGGCTGGAGCCACTCTTTGGAGGGCCAGGGGGACCCCCTGGGCCCCTAGGAGGGCCAGTAGGACGAGATGTAGAGGACAGAGTGTGCCAGAGGTAGACTGACTCTGACCAGGTGGTGGTAAGAGTCCAAGAAGCTTTTTTGCTGGGAGTCTGCAACCTGCACTTTCTCAGCATAGGCTGGACCTGTGAAGTGTACACACTGATGCACACCACCAGGATCTTAGTGTTCTAAGCACTGGTCAACCGGCACAGTTGCGAACCTGCGAATCTGTGAGTTTGCAAACCTGTGAATCTGTGATTCTGACTTCCGTGGAAACTCAGTTGCTGGGAGTCTGCAACCTGCACTTTCTCAGCATAGGCTGGACCTGTGAAGTGTACACACTGATGCACACCACCGGGATCTTAGTGTTCTAAGCATTGGTCACACCGGCACAGTAGCGAACCTGCGAATCTGCGATTCTGACTTCCGCAGAAACTCACTTGCTGGGAGTCTGCAACCTGCACTTTCTCCAGTAGTAAGCTCGGAGGTAAACCGACGCCCAGAACCCGCCGAAGTTCCGATGTCATGCACCAGTTAATCACCGTCATTCATTGACCTGTAACCATATAACTTCTGGTAGAGAGAAAATCTCATTCCCACGCATTAAGGGAGGTTCATCACCCCAGGCAGTCACCACGGAACTTAAAATACATCCGAAGGGGGGTTTCCCAGTATCAGAACAACCCCCCTTAAATTTGTCCGGCGGCCAGGCTGCGTCGGCCGCTGGCGACGTTGGCCGGCGGTGCCGTCGTTTAAGCGGCCACCGCCGCGCGCTCGTCGGCCGCCGCCCTCCGCTCATCGGCCATCACAGCCTGCTCACTGGCGGCCGCCCCCTGCTCGACGGCGGCCACCAGCGCTTCCGGCAACTCCGGAGCTGGCGCTACTGGCCTCGGGACCGGTCGGAAAGATCCGAAAATTGATCGTCGGGCTGTCCAATGCTTCGTCGGCCATCATGACCACCGGCGCTTAATTTATTGTTCGCCGGCCAGCCTGGGAACTGGCGCTTCCTCGGCTTCGCCGGCGGCTGGTCGGAAATGGCCGATACTGGTCGGCGAACATTTTCCTCGTTCGGTGGCGAGCGTGCACACCGGCGCTTAATTTCTGTTCGTCGGCTGGCCTGGGGACCGGCGCTTCCTCGGCTTCGCCGGCGGCTGGTCGGAAATGGCCGATACTGGTCGGCGAACATTTTCCTCGTTCGGTGGCGGCGTGCACACCGGCGCTTAATTTCTGTTCGTCGGCTGGCCTGGGGACTGGCGCTTCCTCGGCTTTGCCGGCGGCTGGTCGGAAATGGCCGATACTGGTCGGCGAACATTCTTCTCCTTCAGTGGCGAGCGTGCACACCGGCGCTTAATTTCTGTTCGTCGGCAGGATGCTCACCGGCACTTAATCAGTTTAGCCAGCAGCTGGTCATCAATGGGCAATGGCCTCAATCCTTCAGCATTAGCTGTGCATATCAGTGTTTAATTTATTTTTGTTGGTGGAATGGTCATTGGCATTTAATTGGCTTTGCCAGCAGCAGCTCAGAAATGGCTGCTGATCTTTTCAAGCCATTGTCAGATGCCATGCAAACTCGCCCTTAACGAATCAATCAATGATGAAGCAGGAAATGGCACTTAAGGCAATACTTGGCCACCAGCAAAGGAATGCTTGGCCGCCGGCGAAAGAGTATTTGGCAGCTACACCACTTTTTCCAGCTGTCCAATGCAACAGACAAGCCCTCAAAGTGTCTATCAGCATAGTTTTCAGTGCCTGGCAAAGGAACGCTCAACTGCTGGCGAAGAAAGGCTTGGCTGCTGACGAACGCACATACCTCTGCCGGCGAACAAATATGTGGCCGCCGGCGAAGTGTTCAGTGGCGGATGATGGCCAGATATCACTGAAATGAATCTCTTTGAAACTTCGACTGTATGAACCCATATATATTCACATTGTCCCAGCGAATTATCAGCCTCCAAGATGGTCCTAATAGAGAGCTATTCATGCATGAAGTGAGGAATCAGAACAGGTCAACCATTGCTCCAATCGTCAAGCTCAAACGGTAAAAGTGTGCTGGTTGACATCTCTGAAGATGGTCCAGGCTGTGAATTGTGAGTACATGCATTGGTCGGTGCTCGGTGCAAATGGCCACTTTTTGCTCAACAATGATCAGTTCGCCCAGAGAGGGTTTGTTAATTATATCCTTAGCAAATCTCGCTGCGGGTTGAAGGACAACATAAAAGATTTTCGAGATATTGTGCAGGTCTGTATATTTTGAAATGATGGTGCAGTGCACATTTTCGCCGGCCGGCCTTCCAAGGCCAATAGACCTCAGACTTTGAGGACAGACATTGCTCCACGCATGTTGATCTATTGGAATGTGTCCATAACATCCAATCCTAGAGTTTAACTGCAGGGGATGCGGAATTGGTGGAGGAATTGCATTCGCAAATCCGATCCTCAGTTTCTGTCCAGAAGTACCTTCACCCAGAGTGCATTTGTTAATTATATTCTTAGCAACTTAGGGTGCATATGCCAGGACATCATACAAGATTTTGGAGATAGTTTTCAGGGCTGTATATTTTGAGGCTATGGTGGGGTGAGCGGTTTATCGCTCCAAGCCTTCCCACCCTCCTAGACCTCAGTACCCGACCTTATAACATGCTCTAAGCCCATGGGACTATTGTATAGTATGCCTACATGAACCTCCTGAAGTTTGAATGCAATTGATTAAGAACTGGTGGAGAAATGACATGCGCATGTGGTGGAACTGAGTTGCAGCCAAGTTCACCATGAATTGCACATGCAACCTACCCCACCTTCCAGGTCAAGTGTCTCAGCGCCCATATAACACGTTATCTCAAGGATGGCATTGGGTACACTAGTTTTATGAGGTCTCAGTCCCTGAGAAGCATCGACTGGAGTGTGGAGTAGGTTCCAACTGCTTATCCTGGTGAACAGACTGCAACTCACACCACACTCCAGTCGATGCTTCTCAGGGACTGAGACCTCATAAAACTAGTGTACCCAATGCCATCCTTGAGATAACGTGTTATATGGGCGCTGAGACACTTGACCTGGAAGGTGGGGTAGGTTGCATGTGCAATTCATGGTGAACTTGGCTGCAACTCAGTTCCACCACATGCGCATGTCATTTCTCCACCAGTTCTTAATCAATTGCATTCAAACTTCAGGAGGTTCATGTAGGCATACTATACAATAGTCCCATGGGCTTAGAGCATGTTATAAGGTCGGGTACTGAGGTCTAGGAGGGTGGGAAGGCTTGGAGCGATAAACCGCTCACCCCACCATAGCCTCAAAATATACAGCCCTGAAAACTATCTCCAAAATCTTGTATGATGTCCTGGCATATGCACCCTAAGTTGCTAAGAATATAATTAACAAATGCACTCTGGGTGAAGGTACTTCTGGACAGAAACTGAGGATCGGATTTGCGAATGCAATTCCTCCACCAATTCCGCATCCCCTGCAGTTAAACTCTAGGATTGGATGTTATGGACACATTCCAATAGATCAACATGCGTGGAGCAATGTCTGTCCTCAAAGTCTGAGGTCTATTGGCCTTGGAAGGCCGGCCGGCGAAAATGTGCACTGCACCATCATTTCAAAATATACAGACCTGCACAATATCTCGAAAATCTTTTATGTTGTCCTTCAACCCGCAGCGAGATTTGCTAAGGATATAATTAACAAACCCTCTCTGGGCGAACTGATCATTGTTGAGCAAAAAGTGGCCATTTGCACCGAGCACCGACCAATGCATGTACTCACAATTCACAGCCTGGACCATCTTCAGAGATGTCAACCAGCACACTTTTACCGTTTGAGCTTGACGATTGGAGCAATGGTTGACCTGTTCTGATTCCTCACTTCATGCATGAATAGCTCTCTATTAGGACCATCTTGGAGGCTGATAATTCGCTGGGACAATGTGAATATATATGGGTTCATACAGTCGAAGTTTCAAAGAGATTCATTTCAGTGATATCTGGCCATCATCCGCCACTGAACACTTCGCCGGCGGCCACATATTTGTTCGCCGGCAGAGGTATGTGCGTTCGTCAGCAGCCAAGCCTTTCTTCGCCAGCAGCTGAGTGTTCCTTTGCCAGGCACTGAAAACTATGCTGATAGACACTTTGAGGGCTTTTCTGTTGCATTGGACAGCTGGAAAAAGTGGTGTAGCTGCCAAATACTCTTTCGCCGGCCTACTTCGCCGGCGGCCAAGCATTCCTTTGCTGGTGGCCAAGTATTGCCTTAAGTGCCATTTCCTGCTTCATCATTGATTGATTCGTTAAGGGCGAGTTTGCATGGCATCTGACAATGGCTTGAAAAGATCAGCAGCCATTTCTGAGCTGCTGCTGGCAAAGCCAATTGAATGCCAATGACCATTCCACCAACAAAAATAAATTAAACACTGATATGCACAGCTAATGCTGAAGGATTGAGGCCATTGCCCATTGATGACCAGCTGCTGGCTAAACTGATTAAGTGCCGGTGAGCATCCTGCCGACGAACAGAAATTAAGCGCCGGTGTGCACGCTCGCCACTGAAGGAGAAGAATGTTCGCCGACCAGTATCGGCCATTTCCGACCAGCTGCCGGCGAAGCCGAGGAAGCGCCGGTCCCCAGGCCAGCCGACGAACAGAAATTAAGCGCCGGTGTGCACGCTCGCCACCGAACGAGGAAAATGTTCGCCGACCAGTATCGGCCATTTCCGACCAGCCGCCGGCGAAGCCGAGGAAGCGCCGGTCCCCAGGCCAGCCGACGAACAGAAATTAAGCGCCGGTGTGCACGCTCGCCACCGAACGAGGAAAATGTTCGCCGACCAGTATCGGCCATTTCCGACCAGCCGCCGGCGAAGCCGAGGAAGCGCCAGTTCCCAGGCTGGCCGGCGAACAATAAATTAAGCGCCGGTGGTCATGATGGCCGACGAAGCATTGGACAGCCCGACGATCAATTTTCGGATCTTTCCGACCGGTCCCGAGGCCAGTAGCGCCAGCTCCGGGAGTTGCCGGAAGCGCTGGTGGCCGCCGTCGAGCAGGGGGCGGCCGCCAGTGAGCAGGCTGTGATGGCCGATGAGCGGAGGGCGGCAGCCGACGAGCGCGCGGCGGTGGCCGCTTAAACGACGGCACCGCCGGCCAACGTCGCCAGCGGCCGACGCAGCCTGGCCGCCGGACAAATTTAAGGGGGGTTGTTCTGATACTGGGAAACCCCCCTTCGGATGTATTTTTAAGTTCCGTGGTGACTGCCTGGGGTGAGGTTTATTCAGTTGGGATCCTGAGTCCTTGCAATGTAGCAAGTCATATTGGTGTGTTTCAACACCAATTGCTTCTTTACAGGACTGCTGGACTATGCCAGTGACTCATTTGGAAGAAGGTGTCGAGATTACACTTTTGAGCCCTGAACAAACCTCTCACAGCAGCCAACGTCTAAACAGGCCACGAGAACGGGATCAATATCTATTCTCTGCGTGAATCCCCATTCCTTGCATCATCCCAAGCGCACCATGTCATCCATCAACATCGAGCCCTGTGACATCCTCAAAAACATGCCAATCGCTGGCCTTATCAAGGTTAAGGACGCTCTTGGTGTTGATTGTCCAGGGCACTCAAAGCGCAAGGCTACGTACACGATTCCACTGGAGGCGCATCTCAGGGAGCAGAAGGACAAGCTGAGCAAGGACCCTCTCTACCAGCATCTCTACGGCAACGGAGTGGTCAAAGCTGCCAAACCCCGCACCATCAGCACTGACAAGGCCGCTCAAGACGCTGAGGCGGCTAAATTGACTTCTAATTAGGGTTCAGCACGGGTAAACCCGCGAGTACTTGCTTCAATACCTGTATTCGTACCTGCAACGGGTAAGACCCGTGCAACCCGTCTACCCCCACTGGTCGCGGGTTCCTGTACGGGTGTGCGGGTAACCCGCGGTCCCTACGGGTCTTATACCCTTACCCGGCACCCGCATACATGTTGACAAGATAACATACGGTATAGCAAACTATATAGAGCTATTGTATCTTGGCCCAGTCTGCTTCAAGGTCCTCAACCTCTCCAGCTGCGACTTCCGTCTGGGAGGTAACAGCGCGGATGTCACTGAGCTTGATAAAGCCGGCTGTAACCCATGCCCCAACGCACAAGAGTGCGCGAGTGCTCTCCGCCGATAGTCGGTTGCGGAGATGTGACAGAAGGGTACGGCCCTTGCTGAACACCCGTTCTACGTCGACAGACGTTGCTGTAATTCTTCAGCATGTAGCACAGATGCCGAAACCTGTAGCGCACCCGGAATGGACAAGTAATCAAGCGCCATCCGTGAAAGCTGCGGGTACGTTGAAGAGTTTCGCTTCCACCATTTCAGGACATCCCCGTCTTGCGGCTTCTCTGTGGCTGCAGCAAGATAGGCTGTGATCTCGTCCGATGTTGCAGTGTTCGTGGCAGAGTTGAAGGAAAGATTGTCAAAAATATTACTAGAAGTGGCCTGTAAAGTGGTCAGAACACATCGATTATCGAGAGCGAATGCAAAGTGAGAGGCTGCGCTCGCTGTGGTCGGGCAATGTCGGCGAGCACGCATCACCGCCGGCTCCAGCGCAGAGGCCCAGCACATCAGTAGACCAGCGTAACAAATGCACGAGCACGCATCAGCGCTGTGAAGCTGAGCTGGCGGCGGTCGGCGGATATGGGCAACGTGCGCCCACCACCATCCCAGCGGCAGCGTGGAGGTACGGGTTGATGAGCGCGGGTCGTCGGAATCGGCGTGAGCACGCGGACCATCGACGCCAAACGCGGTTTGACACCGGTGGCCAAGAACGGCCAACGCGCGCCGCTGCTGGCTGCAGCGCCAGCGCAAAGGCCCATGCAGCCCGTAAGCGCGTCGTATTGGCGTGCGCACGCGCGAGCTGGAGTGCTCCGGGCGCTGCGGTTGGCCGATACCGGCGCGCGCGCCCGCCGCGGGCTCCAGCGTCAGCGCGACGGCGTAACCTGCCCGTACACACGCACGGGCTGCTGGCCGCATCGTTCGCGACGCGCGCGGGAGCTGGAGCGCTCCCTGCGCCGCGGTTGGCCGATATCGGCGCACGCGACCGCCGCGCGCGTCCGCCGCCCGCTCCAGCGTCGGGCGCGACGGCGTAACCAGCTGCTGCGCGCGTCGCATTCCCGTGCGTACCGACGTATTTGGGAATATAATATATCCAGACTGCTCACCTTTGGTTCATCCTGTTCTGCCGATGGGGCGCTATTGCCTGAGTTTGCCTGCCGTGTCTCGTACGAGCGTTTGTAGTCCTCACGAACTATGTTCACGGCCGTCGTTATCCACTCTTCGGGCCAGTTCATATGGCGGAAATAGTCGAGTTTAAACTGCGGATGGAGAACTACATAGTCTTCAGAATTCGTTGCTCATAAATCGAGGCACGCACCCATGGCAATCCGGTACACATCTGAGAAGTCCGTAGCGCTGTAATATCGATTGAGTGTCTTCTTCGCAAGCCCAAGTGAGGCACGAATCGCGGGATTGAACTTGTGCTGTAAGGACTGATTCGAGAAGACGCTATCAATGTGGTCCATGGCCGGGATGACCATAGCGAGATTGGGCGTGCTACGAGAGAAGAATAATGTTGCGTCTTTGAGGATCTGCATCCACGAGAGGCGTCAGACGGAGGTGGTGCTGCAAAGCAAGCAACGCACCTTGAGAACATCCCGGAGCTGGGTCACGATGACCCATTCTGCATTTGAAAGCTCAAGTGCACGAAGGTCCGCTTCGCGGTCACTGGTAATTTTGTCTATGGCCGTACAATAGTCGATTGCAAACGCTAGCATATCGTAGGTCGAGTTCCAGCGCGTCTTGATGTCGCGCAGCATGATTCGGTCTGCGCGCTTCAGCTCCTTGACGATTGATCTCCATAACGGCAAGAGTTTCGTCGAGGAGTGGATTAGCTTGAACGAGAGCTTGCGCAGCTGCGCAGGGTAGCGAGTCAACACAAGGATGCTGTACGCGGTGTTCAAACGGCAGACCTTGACCAGCGCCAGCCGGATAGGCGTGACTGCGCCCGAGAAGTTTTCCCGCTCTTCGTCTGTCAACGTGTCCAGCTCGTCTACCCACCCCTCCGTATCGTCCGCATCTTCGGCTTCTTCTCCGTCAGCGACAAGGTCATGCCCTTCCTGCATGTCCTGCTCAAATTCGAGCTCATCCGAGAGAGAGAGAGAGAGAGAAATTCTTGAATTTTAGACAGCGTAAGCAGGCTACAAATACAGAGCCAAGACGCTGTGGTTGTCACGGTGTGCTGCATACACCACCGACCAGGAGGCATAGCCGACCAGGAAGGGTACTCAGGAGGGGAAGGTCGTACACATAACTGACCAGATCCAACCTAGGGTACACAGCTCGGCGATAGCCGGTAACTATAGCAGGTCCGGAAGCAATGGGAGCGCAGCCACAACACACTACAGAACGGACCGAGGGTCGGAATAGAAGGGGTGAAGATCGGGGCGACGACCGAGGGGAAGGACACAAATAGGAAGGACACCGAGGTGCCGCGGCGGCGCAAAGGGACAGCGACGAAGTGAACGAAAGTGGAAACACAGAAGGGGGTCACAAAAGGAAGGTGAAGGAAACCATACTAAACTAGAGTCCATGCCTATGGGGGTATCGGGCGGATATATGAGAAGGGCTGAGAAGAGGGAGTGCAGCGGCAGCTGCGCGGCAAAGGGCCGAGGCCGAGGAACGCGCGCCGCGGCGCGGCGAGTGGTCGAGATCCACCATGGGAGTACTCCGAGTGAAGGGTCCGATCGCCCGAGAGTGCAATGGGTACTGTGCACAGGACCAAGACCGAGGACGGTGCTAAAGGCCAATAGCGGACATGCACAGCCGACGGCCCAAACAGCGGTGGGAGCACGCCGACGGTGCTGGGATGCATCGGCGCGGCGACGAGAGAGGGGTGACGTCCGGCGAGCGACTCCGAAGGGCATTGCGGGAGTGTATCTGCCGAGGTCAAGGGTCCGAGGTAGTGGAAATGGAGGGCGACGAGCACGGGCTGAGCGTCGATAAAACAACGCGGGAGTGGCGTGGGCGAAGAACATCGCCAGGAACCGCAACATAACCCCCCTTCTAGACGCGAAGTCCGTAGAGTCGGTCCGAAGGGCGTGGATCCGACCATCCACCTCGGGGAGTCGTAAGCATAGAACAAAGGGCGCACCAAAGCCTGGGAAACCTGTGGGATGGAACCGGTCCGACTCCTTGTGTCGGAAATGCCAGCGGTAACGGCGAGCGCGCTCGGGGATGACGGTAGACGGGCCATAAGAGCACGACGAACTAGCCTTCACCGCTCCGAGGAGCAGCGCGGGTGACGAAGACGTTCCGGTGGGCAAGGAAGATGCGACCGAGCCAAACACCCGATAGGAAGGACACCACTCGTGGGTACCCCCACGCAGCATCTCGATATGCAGCGGCCATCGG
This sequence comes from Auricularia sp. M13, assembly GCA_037042915.1. NCBI lineage: Eukaryota > Fungi > Basidiomycota > Agaricomycetes > Auriculariales > Auriculariaceae > Auricularia > Auricularia sp. M13. Next base: position 750,141 of record CM073201.1, read on the forward strand.
AGGTCGCACCGGGGCGGGACGGGCGCAGAGAAGTTCGTAGCAGCCGAACGAAGCGCGGCAGCGGTCAGGTCGTAATGGAAAGCGGGGATGGACGCTGCACGCCCAAAATGACTCCTACATTCTCCGGCTCGGGCACAAGCGGTCACAAGCACCGAGTACGCCGAAGACATCGCCGAGGTGGCGAAAGGGGACCGAAGGTGACGGAGGTGTCGGTGTGCCGGTCAAAGACCGACACAGCTGAGCGGTACACATCCCGGTGGATAGTAGCCTCAACCCCGGCAAAGGGCACGACGACGGTAAAGAAAGGGAAGGCGTGCGGGTCATGTCGGACCGTATCAGACTGCGTGTCTGCGGCGGCCGAGTGGCATGAGGGCAACGGCAATGTCCCCTAAGCAACGGGGTGCACGCTCAGAGAGATTCCACCAGCATGGGTCCAGGGGGTCCGGGGTGGGCAACCGAGTCCGGAAGCGAGTCCGTAACCTCCTCGGGGTGGGTACCAGTGAATGGGCGTCGGTCCGAGTTCCGCGGGGCGTCATGGTTGAACCTGGGGCCGAGACGTGCAAGGAACAACTCCGGTGTACCCTGGTTGCGGCGAGGTCGGGGACGGCAAGCTCGCGCAAGGCATCCCGAGGGACATGCGACGACGCTAAGCCCTTGCCGAAAGTCCATCCGGTGGAATGAGGGATCAGAGCAGGGACGGGAGCCAGAGTCGCCGACCCAGCGGAGAACGGCACCGGTCTTGACAATAGTAACCACGGCCACCTCAGCGTCGGCCGAGGACACAACCCTCCTGCTGGTCCGAATTGGGCGAGAGCTTGTACAAGCGGACGAAGGCGACGGCAGGGAACATCGGCTTGGGCAACGACAGAGTGTTGAGGAGACTGTATCGCCGTGCGATCTCGGTCAAAACCGCTCCGGCCGGCTCGCTGTCAGCGAGGAAAGGATGCGCAGGTCCGATGCGGTTTGAACGAGGGCTGGCGCACGCCGAACGGACAGGTATGGAGCGTGGGGTGGGCTGATTGGCGTCAACATCGGATGGCCCCTGTAAACTCCAACGATCTCTGCGGGGAGGGCAACGACGGACTCGCCGCCGGCAAGGGATTGAAGGAGGACGTCTGTGCGATCCCAACGATGGTCTGCGCGCGCCGAAAGAGCCAGGAACCAAGGTCCTGCGGTCCAAATCCGAAGGGGTCCGAGGTCGGCCACCGATTTCGTCCATAGGATGACAGGGAGCTCGCGATCCGTTCGGCCACAAGCACGCTGTCTGTAGCGCCAAGACACGCGCATCGAACGAGCTCTGTACGACGCCGAACGAGGCGGGGGTCGAAGAGGTATCGCCGAAATGTCGTGGGAGCGGCCGCTAGACGATGTCGGCGTGCGATCTCGTCAGGGACAGGCGACACCGGCTTGCTATCAGTACAATAAATGTGCGCAACGGTGCTGCGCATCCAACGAGGCCCTGCGCATCCAGAACGGACAATCCTCCGTGGTGGAACCGTCCGAGCGATGTTGCACCGAGTCCACGGGGAGATCGCGCGCGATCTCGGCGAAGAATGCGCGGGTGAACACGGTGTAAGCGGGCGAAAGGTGCGCATGAGCCGTGCGGTTCCAAAGAGCCCCTGCGCGCGCCGAGCGGTTACGTTTTCGGCGAGGTGTGGGGGTCCGAAGGCAGGATGACCGTGTTTGGCAGAGATTCGCGTTGCGCTCGATGGGGTGAGCCCCTGTGACTTCGCGGCCAGCAGGTAAAGGGTGCGCGTCGACAAGCCGCATCGAACGCGCCTTGGACCGAGCGGAACGGAGCAGAACTCGTAGAGGTAGGGGTGTGGATTTGTCGGCAATCCTGCAGCAGCAGGGCAGGCTTCGGGTCCAGCCTTGAAGGCATCCTCCGTATGGGCACCTGGAGTTCTTGGGTCCTGCAGAGGGTCCAGCGCGTGGATTCCGGCCAGGAGGATGGACCGAGAGAGCATGCTGGTGGGGGATTGATGGTTGCCGAGGGGGACCGGCCGAGACCGGCAAGTGTCGTGAAGGACGTCAAGGGCGAGAGACATGTCGTTGGGGACTGGGAATAGAGAGAGTGGAATGGTCGGGGTCATGACCTCGGGGTCCGCGCTTGGTTGGGGCTCTACCCACGGAGGGCCGAGGTGCTCGGGTCGGGTTTGAGTCGGCGGACTTGAAAGAGAGCGAGGGTGTCGGCTGCGATATAACGGCCACCAAGCGACCGGTGTGCATGTAGGTGGTCGCCGCAGGCGTGGGTGGAACCTCCGGGCCGCCACCGAGTGGAAGGGGGGTGTGTCCAGACGATATACCGGAGGTGAGGGGCGGAGAAGAGGGAGAGGGGAAGAAGGGAACTGAGTACCCGGAGTGGACGGGGTAGGTTGGATCTTATGTCACGGTGTGCTGCATACACCACCGACCAGGAGGCATAGCCGACCAGGAAGGGTACTCAGGAGGGGAAGGTCGTACACATAACTGACCAGATCCAACCTAGGGTACACAGCTCGGCGATAGCCGGTAACTATAGCAGGTCCGGAAGCAATGGGAGCGCAGCCACAACACACTACAGAACGGACCGAGGGTCGGAATAGAAGGGGTGAAGATCGGGGCGACGACCGAGGGGAAGGACACAAATAGGAAGGACACCGAGGTGCCGCGGCGGCGCAAAGGGACAGCGACGAAGTGAACGAAAGTGGAAACACAGAAGGGGGTCACAAAAGGAAGGTGAAGGAAACCATACTAAACTAGAGTCCATGCCTATGGGGGTATCGGGCGGATATATGAGAAGGGCTGAGAAGAGGGAGTGCAGCGGCAGCTGCGCGGCAAAGGGCCGAGGCCGAGGAACGCGCGCCGCGGCGCGGCGAGTGGTCGAGATCCACCATGGGAGTACTCCGAGTGAAGGGTCCGATCGCCCGAGAGTGCAATGGGTACTGTGCACAGGACCAAGACCGAGGACGGTGCTAAAGGCCAATAGCGGACATGCACAGCCGACGGCCCAAACAGCGGTGGGAGCACGCCGACGGTGCTGGGATGCATCGGCGCGGCGACGAGAGAGGGGTGACGTCCGGCGAGCGACTCCGAAGGGCATTGCGGGAGTGTATCTGCCGAGGTCAAGGGTCCGAGGTAGTGGAAATGGAGGGCGACGAGCATGGGCTGAGCGTCGATAAAACAACGCGGGAGTGGCGTGGGCGAAGAACATCGCCAGGAACCGCAACAGTGGTCTGTACAAAGTACATTCCAATGGGTCAACATGGGGCACGCAAGGGGGGTCGTAACAGTGGTGTAGAGGGATCTAGTGCAAACTGGTGTGGATTCTGGGTGCGAGCTCATCCGAGAGCTGGATAAGGGCCTTCTCGGCCGCCGACATCGTGTCGCTGGCTTTCTTCACTGGAGGTTCGAACAACCGCAGGAGCTGTTTTGCCACAAGGTTGACGATGTGCAGGAAGCACCATGTCCTATTAGCCTCCCCAGGGTACGTCAAAACCAGCGTGGCCAATTCAGAGATCATAACGTCGTTGTTTGACGTGTTGTCGCAGGTGATGCTCAACATCTGTGCGTGCTTGAGAGCAATGAACACCATTTATATTGTTTTCACACCTTTTCAGAGATGCCAAAGTCCTCGAGGATATCCGCGAAGGCAATCGCCAGTGTTAAACCCGTATGTGACTTTGACCAATATTATCAGCTATCGCGCTCACGTTCACGATTGGACATACTCAGGCGATTTCAACGACATCCAACAAGAATGACATCGGCACACCGTCTGCTTTGAAGTGCACACAAACGGCCATAAATGCGCGGTGATTGGGGGCTGTCCATGCATCAGTCGTGAAGTGGAGAGCGCCGTTGTGCTCCTGGATTCAGATCAGCATGTGAGTCGTGCAATGAACATTTATTCCTGCCTTCAACATCTTGGACATGCGTTACGAGCGTTCTTGAAGACTGTTCGTACATCACGAGCCACTGTACTTGCTGACGGGATCCAGTACTCGGGGCGGCCCGTCTTCATGAGAATGTGAAAGCCTTCGTCCTCGACAATAGACAACGGGCGCTGGTTCTTCGCAACCCATTTCACAATCTCGGCTCTGCATTCCGTCGTGAGTATCGAATGCAAATGTTAAACATTATTTATTCACCTAGTCTCAGCCTTTGTGTGCTGGCGATGCGAGTAAGTAATCTTTCCTTTCCCAGTTCTTTCAAACGCGGCGTCAATGGAGCCGGTCCGAGAGACTGGTTCGGTCACTTTGGTGCGCGCTTCCACCGCATTCTTGGCATTGTCGGCTTCACTGACGATATCCGCACCCCAGCAGAATCTAGCGTGCTTCCGTAGGCTTGATGTTGAACTGGCGTCCTTGCCGTCAAGGTAGCGCCGGATAGACTTTTGGCATCCACGTTTGAAGCAATGGAATGCGTGATAGCGGCAGCTGTTTTCGTACCCAATGGTGGGCCATTGGCTTGAAGAAGGCATAAATGGGAGCCGTCCATTTGGCGGATAGACGCTCTGGGAAATAAATCGGTATTGTGAGTGTTTGTCGTGCAACGTGCATACCAAGCTCGGCCTCTGAGGCCTCTTCCTGACTGTTCGAACTAGCAGAATCATCCTCCTTGTCAACATCAACGACAGATGCTCTGCGGCTGGAGCTTGGTTGGGGTGGCTGCTCGTGGACCTCGGTGCTCAGTGGATCTGTTGAGCTGTCGCCAGCGGCAGTCTTGGATGTGTTGGTCGGCTGCAGGGACCCTGACCGGCGGCGCTTGCGCTTAGGTCCATTGCTGGTGTTGGCTTTTGATTTCCTGCGCTGCCCTGTGGACATTTTGAGTACAAAGAGCAGTGGTCAAGGGCAACAGGGTTTAGTTCCATTGTGATCCGGATCCAGGGTAGTCTAACTGTACATACGTGCCTAGGATTACCCACGGGTTTAAAGACCCGAGGGTACGGCGGGTTGCGGATCTCCGATGAGCAACCCGTACTCTTACCTGAGGCGGGTGCGGGTACCATACCCGCACGGGTTACCCGTACCCGTGCCCATCCCTAGACACCATGGCGAAGGACGTACTGCAGGTCATCTTCACGAGTGAAGGAAAGTAGCACAAAGCCAGAGCCCTGCTGGATGATGCGAGTAGGGGGGCCCAACCACATGGAAGGGGCAGCCCAGGCAAACTGGTGGGCAGTAAACTCCTCCACCTCGGCCTGCAACTCCCGCGACGTCGGCAGGGGCTGGCCAAGGTCAGGAGGCACAACATCAGAGACAACGGCCTTGAACCAAAGGCTGTCACAAGCAGCACCAAAAAAGGCGGCCTCCTGGGGCAGGAAGGCAGAGGCGATGAGCGCACTGTGGGGCTCCAAGTCGGCAGCAGTGAGACCTGGAAGCGCAAAGACAACAACGTTGCCTGAGCCAGTCAGGCCAACACCACTCACCCCAAGCCTGGGATGAGGTGCAGCAGGAGGGGAGACGCTGGCGAGGGCAGTCTTGATGGCAGAGCAGGCGGCAGCAGCATTCTTGACTGCAAGGCAAACAGCGGTACTGGGCTTGACCATGAGGATCAGGCGGCAAGCGTCGTGGCGGGCAAGAGGAGTAGCTGGGGCTGTTACGCGGGGCACAGCAGGTGGTGGTGGAGCTGACTTGGCAGTGCGAGCAGCGTAGGAGTCCTTGGCAGGACGAGTAGGAGCAGGTGGTGCAGACGAAGAAGCAGCAGCAGGCACACCTCCAGGGGCGCCCTTAAGCGAGGCTACCATAGCAGAGAGCTTCCCAAGCTCCTCCTGCTGAGCAAGAAGCAGCCTGGTGGTGGAGGACAGCACAACAGAGTGGCAGAAGTCCTTGATGATGGAAGCAGCCTGTGGAATACGCTCCCTGCAATCAAGGAGCACCTTTAGCATGCCCAGAAGCTCATTGACCAGCGTGACAGAGTTCCTGAGGTCACGAGGAGTCAGGGGTGCAGAGGCCCAATTAGCAGCAAAGGCAGCAAGGTCAAATCCTTCATAATCATCCTCAGAGTCTGAGGCCATGTCCTGATCAGAAGCAACTGGCTGAGTGTCCAGGGCACCCCTAGGGGCACCCAGAGCCGAAGTATTGAGGCCAGAGGAGGAGAAATGAGCCTGTGGTGGTGCAGGGGCAGGAGGAGGGGTCCGGAAGTATCCGGAGCGGAGTTTGAAACCGATGAACGCGCGGCCTCCTGAGGCAGCACCTCACCAGGGCTCAACCAGGCACTCTGGGAGCTAGCCCTTTCGGGTGGGAGGTGCTGGGAGGTGGTGGAGGAAGAAGTGTGTCACAAGTTGCAAGCCAGCTCTCCGGCCCAGGAAGAGAATTTCTACAACCGCACTGTGTCGCACAACGTCGTGCAGCCGCGATGCGTCACGATAGCAGAGCCCTTGGTGGCTCCCACGCCTACCAGACCGTCATTATGGACGAACACCACTGCGATGTTCGAAGGTCATGAGCCACGTTGCTCTATTATCGTAAACCGCTTTGTGGCAGAGACCCAAGTGCTGTCGCAGAAGGACCTACTGGCGGGCCTCAGCACCCCATGCCTGCCAGGAGGTCCGCACCTGACAGATGCAGAGGATGCGGAGGCGCACCGCACCATGCGCGCCGAGATTGCGGACGCCGCCTCTCGGCCAGTGATGGTGGACAGAGATTTGTGGCGCGACTCCCCGCCGCATGGCCGCCGCACGGACGCGTCAGGCAACGAGGTGTCCAGGCAGCTAGCCTTGCAACGGGAGGTAGAGTCACCCCGCAAACCGAGGGATAGGCTCGATCGCTCCCTAGCGTTTTTTGATCAAGGTGTGGCCAACTGGGCGCCCCGGATCCGTCCTGGGGGCCTCCACCTGGGGGACCTCCTCCCGAGGGTAACCACCCATGACCGGGACCAGCACCACCCACTGGGGGCCAGTAGTTGCTGCCGTCGTGCGTAGGGATGCCTGAGGCGTGGTTCATTTCTGCGCGATGAGCGCTGGGGTCGATAGCGGGCTCCGTTGGCAGGTCGGGGTCGTGCGCAAGGTCATTTCCCCCAACGGACCACCAGAGGGAGGTGGGCATCCTTCTTGGCCAGGAGGCGGACGCGGTCCAGCTCCCCCTCCAGGTCCTTCTGACGGCGGTGGAGGAGGTGGCAGAGGCGGAGGCCCGCCACAGCCTGCTGCGCCGAACCCCGAGGGCCCGCGCATCGATTCAAAGTTCAGGATTGACGCGCTGCCGTCGTGGGACGGTCACCCAAGCACCACGCTCACCTACTTTGCGGAGTTGCACAAATGGGCTGAGCTGGGGGGCTCAATTCCCGTTCAGCTGGGACCTACGCCCTGCTCCGCTTCAAGCTGGACGCGGCAGATTGGTGGGAGGCGATATCGATTGAGGATTGCCGTGTCTTCCGCCAAGACGTATACTCACTCATAGACGGTATCCGACAAGGGCTGCTCATGGATACCTGGGTGCGCAACCTCATGGAGTACTGCAACACCATGAGTTTCCGTCAACCAGGCTATGGAAAGGAGAGCCCACAGGCGTTCTTGCGGCGCCGTGCTCTCATTGTCAACGTGCTGTATAGCTTCACAGAAGCGCAGCAGGTTACCTACATCCTCAGCAAGGTACCGATTCTGTAGATGGCCACTCTAGGAGATCGACAAATCGTCACAGTCGCCGGGTTACTGCAGAAGGCGGCGGAACAGGAGCTGCAACTCGAACAGTTAGCTATTTCAGACGCGGATCTGGACAAGCGCATTCAGCAACAGTTGGACCGTCGCGTGCAGGCGTCGAACAGGCAGCATGTCCGACGCGTGCCGTCTGTCGACGCCGGGCGAGAAACTCGTCAGTATCACCGTCTGCTGCCAGCTCGCGTTCACTTTGCGAACATGGACAACCAAGAGGTCCGCATCGGCAAAATCCGATACACGAGGCGGGAAGGGGGGTGCCTCCGACGAGGGCTTATTTGGATTTTTTTTGGGCCATGAATTCATGAAATTTCGTCAAAAAAGAACGGAAATTACATCCCAGATTGTGTTCAGCAAGTCATTAGAGGCTAAATTTGCTTATTCGGGTCTTATTCTCCGCTTTCCTGCAACATTTTGCTTGTCGGAGCCTGGTCGGAGCCAAGTGCGGAACAACCGGATCGGTGCCAGATGCTCGGCCGAGGGTTCGGTCCTGTGGTTCCGAGCAAACAACAATCACTGAACATGAACATACAGACTGTAGCAGCTCTCGGAGCCTAAAAAAAAAAACCTGCTTGATAACACGGACCGGAACCTTTTCGGAAGCAAATGGGGGGAGGGGGGTCCCTTTGAGAGCTTATCTGGATTTTTGGCCCTGTGTCAAGAATTTTTTTTCGCGGACCTCTTGCGGACAACGAGCCTTAACTAATCGACTTCGCGGACAGGCCTGAGCACGGGCAGCTTGCGTCGCATGGGGAGGAAGAGGCGGACCGCGCCCGTCAAGACGTTACAGCTGTTCTCATACCGGATGGCGCCGGATGAAAACGACTACTACTCCGCCGGCCGAGACGCGAACCCGGATTTCTCGACAACCGCTGAGGCTATCAACGCGCCTCAATGTGCATATTAATGGCGGGACGCAGGGCTACTGCAGCGTGTGCTCCGTTTCTCGAAATTCGAAGGTCAAAATTTCGGCATTTCTGACGGTCGGGAACGGCAGCAGCGGCGCCAGGGCCCACGCAGGCGCCGCGCCATCTGCCTAGGGAGACATGGGGCCATGTCTTCTCCTGCAAGGTGCCGTGTCTGACTGCTTGGACCGCCTGCAACAGCCGGCAGATGCAAGAACTTCCTCTGGGACATGCTTTCGACCGCGTGCATGCACCCACAGCTCATCGATGCTCGCTATGACCCAGGCCGCGACGCAGGTGCGTTGCGCATACTATATTCTTCTGCAACGAGTAGCTGCGCTAACCGGGCGCGATCTGATAGCTGCTCTGAACGTCGTATGGTCCGTCCGCGGCACGCTCCGCTGAACCGGCTTGCACGGTGCACTCCTTGCCTCAGAATCGAGTGAGTACAGCCGCTATCGATCTGAAAGGCCTGTGGCAACATTCCTGACGCTTTTTCAGCTCGCGCAAGGGCTTGCCGCAGTAGTTGTACATGCGGTGCGTCGCGCGTTTTTTGCAACCTCCGCCCGCGCATTCTAATGCTCTCGCGGTTCTCATAGATGGCGTGCATTAGTCTATACGTGCCAAAATTGATTTCCTGCAGTGTCCAGCGTTTTCAGATGGCTCAGCGATTCTTTGCGATCACAATTGTCCGTGGTACGTTCCGCATCCCCTCCTGCAAAACCGAATCATGCTGAATCGCTTTTCAGGTCGTCTTCTGCACGCGCAGCAACCTGTGATAGCGCTCAATACTTTGCTCGACTGTGAACGCGTTTGCAATGCACCTATGCCGCATTCGCAGGCATAGCGCACTCTGGTGAGATGTGCCGGTCCTGTTCCTGAGGTACATGCATTCTGACGTGTTACACAGCATTTTCCAACCATTCGCGGCTTCAATCGGGTTTCACTACGACTGCCTGCCTATCGTATGAGCTTTATACACGTCCCCGCCCGTCGGCTGAAGATGTTCAACCATATTACGGTCTAATTACATATATTTCCTGTACCATCCTTTGATCTTCTCTGGAGTGGCGACCGCAGCAATTGCCTCGTAGAAGAAGAGGGTGATGAGGGCCTTGTTTTTCGCATGTATGAGGTCGCGCAGCCGTGAGCCGTGCCGCCGAACATATGCCTTGAAAGCCGAGAACATCTCTTCGATCGGATTGAAATCGGGTGAATACGGGGGCAGGTAGATGAGACGCACACCGCTGCGCTCTCCGTCAGTCTTGTTTGGCAGCAGGGATCGTACTCACCGTTTCTCGCACCATTCCCGCACACCGTCGACATGATGGATAGCACAGTTGTCCATGATGAGGACACTGTTTGGGCCAGGATACGGGTTCATGCGCTCAAGAACACGGTCAATGAATTGCAGAAATGTTGTTCCGTTGAACGACCCAAGAGCGACGGAAAGCCAGAGCACGCCGCTGAGACTCAATGCAGGCAGAACGGAGTACCTGTCAGATCTGCGTGAGCATACTGTAAAATGGTGCACATGGAAGTACCTATCCCCGCGCACGAAATATGAGCTTTTGTATGCCCGCTGGCCGTTCGGGGCACATCCGCGTTTACGCTGCGTGGTAAGAACATTGACGGCAGATTCGTCCACAAATACAAGCCGTTCTGCGAGCTCCCCAAAAAGCTCGGTGATATAGTGCGTACGCTTCTCCAAGGAGCATTCTGCCGCCCGCTTGGACAGCTGGACAAATTATCGATATTAGTATTCTTGTAGCAACAACGGCATCCCACACGCACCGATTTGACCGTAATGCCGAGCTCTCGTAGGTTTCTATCCAGTGTTGACAAGGGTATGCCAACCTGGAACCGGTACCAGAGCTCTTTTTTGATCTCGTCGAGATACAAATCTGGTGTATGCTCAAGGATGCGTAGGACATACTGGGCAATGGCATGAGAATTCACAGCAGACTGGTTCAAATACACACCTGTACGTGCTCATCTGACATCAACCGTGGTGGGCCTTCACGTGCCGGCTCACGAATGACCTCCCCCATGAGGCGCCAACGCTCAAGAATGCGCTGAACTGTGCGCAGAGGGAGGTCAAGCAGGATAGATATTGATTTGGTAGGTAGCCGCAGGAACTCGTGCTGAAAGATCACTATCCGTCGAACCTGAATCGGGATGTACTCGTGGAGTGGCCGCTGTGGTATAGAGCGAGCCATGGTAGCGAACCGGGTGCGGGCAAGTTGAAGGACAAACAATGTTTGTTTACGCGTTATTTGATGCATCCTTCCTCTCCGCTCATGACCACAGCGTCAGTACTACCGCTATGCAATACGGAGAACACCCCGCGATATTTGGCATTGCAGTTTCTAGTGCAGGCAGTGCGTTTTACTTGCAACTCCGTCCCGTCAGAAATACAGTACAGCTGAAACCTGGCACAGGCATGCAGGATCGTCAGTCCCTGCTGGTGTAGCAGCAGCATCAGCAAGGTGCACTCAGTGCATGCATTTATCGGCTTGAGGAGTCCAGGGTCAGTCATGGGGACTCTTGGTGTCGATATTGGCTCCAGATACCTCCGACAAGCTCACCAATTGTGTAGGCCGGCACTGGCAATGCCCACCGCAGGCTAGCCGCTTGTGCTAACAGTGGCCCAGCACAACCAGGGGACCTATGTCTCAACCAGCTTGCAGTGCCAGCGCGTGTGCAGCAAACACGACGCAATGTCGGCACTGGCGCTGGAGATGCCCGCCGCGGGTCCACCGCTCGCGCAGACAGCAGCCCGGCGCGTCTGGTGGACGCGCTGGGCTGTCTGAGGCAGCTGGCGTCGCCAATGCGTGCTGCGGTGCCGGGGTTGCGACGCGATTCCGGCGCTGGCGCTGGAGATGCCCGCCGCGGGTCCACCGCTCGCGCAGACAGCACCCCGGCGCGTCTGGTGGACGCGCTGCGCTATGGCAGCAAGTGGTGCCAGTCATGGAAGCGCTGGCAATGCCTGCCGAATATTCCTGGCTGGTTCATACAGTGACCATGCTCCCTCACGATACGAGCGTCCAAGTCATGTTACCATTGAACACGAAAACTGGCAGGTTGTACTCTAATTGTGTAACTATCCCTCTACATTCATCGTTGCTCGCTTCTCTACCTTCACCCGCTTGACAGTGTGTTTGACTGCTGCAACCATGACACCTGCAGATCCGAATGGCATACCCAAATGCTTCATGAAGTCCTCAGCGGTCCACGGCTGAAGATCTCCCACATTTGTCACCTCCTGCTTGCGGAACCCATCCCAGTATGCCAACCAATCGCGAATGCTGAAGTCTGGATCCTTCGCGTTCAACTCCGTGTCCATGTCTCGAAGTGCAATAAGGAAATTCCGGATTGGTGGGAACAGCGCAGCATCCGTAAATGAGAGGTCGTCATTGCGAGCCTGCCGTGGCTCACACTGCTGAAACGAGCGGTCTATGGCATGTGCGATGGCCAGGTCATCAGCGTCACGTCCCTGAGGCTGTTGGCGAGTCTTCTTTGTGCGCCGTTTGGCCATCGTCTGCATTCGGGCGTTGTATTCGTCCTGGGATTCATCGTCCATCTTTTCAGTTGGTCCCCAGTATGCATTGTAGGCCCGAAGCTTCGGAGGGTTGTCGAGTGTTGCACCAGGCACTTTATCTAGCTAAACCTTGTCATTAGCACTGGATCCATACGTAAAAAAGTTGGACCGACAATGTTCTGAGCCCAAGCTGGGATTAGAAGGATTGAGAAGCCGTGCACAAAGGAGCCTCTGACGCAGAAGGCATCTCCGCAAGTTGCACACTTCTTGTACCACCGCAGGTACAGCGCCTCGACAATTTGCTGCTGCTCAGCTGACCCGGAGAGTAGTTCAGCAGGGACAGCCCTTGCCACGCTGCTCTTCGACTTTCTTTTATTCTCCTTTTCACGCTTCTTCAGGTCCTGGATGATTGCTCTGAGACACTGTTACAGAAAAGGAGGAATAGAGGTTTACGCACTTCCGACACTAACCACAGCCGTATAGTCTCAGAAAAGGGAGCTGGCTTTTGCTTCTTCTCTCGATCGGCAATTGCACTGAGAAGCACAGCATAGCTTGATGGCTCAGCAAAGGCTTTGATATGGCCATTGCGGGCGAGCTTGTACGAGATCGAGACCGTGTCGGTTTTCTCGCACTTGCATGCAAGGAGGAATGATTCTCTCATAGCCGCAAAAGTTGGGTTATCCACTTTCTTGATGGTGACGATTGTCGGGTTATCGATGTCACTATTTCCCGACACGTAGGGAGGAAGGACCAATGCGACTGAGCCCGTAACATTAGTATCGTATCTTGGAACAACTGATAAGGCTTACGTTCTGGCAATCCATGACCATCGGGAGCAGAACGGGAACGGGGCCGGGACGGAACTTGAGCGTAGGTGAGCATCTTGTCCTCCTACACGCACAGCAAGCAGTGTGGCATACCAGTGGTCTGCACATCGTCATCCTGCAAGATCTCCTCCTCCTCCTCGTCCACCTCCACCTCCTGCTCCTCTTCCTCATCCATGTCTTCATCTTCCTCTGAGTTGGACTCGCCTGGCCCAGCGCCGCTGTTGCCAGGCGGCAGCAACATGCGGAATGACTCATCTTCCTGATAAGCATCGCTGTCGGAATCTTCATAGCCGTTCTGGACTACTCGTTGCCGTGGGGTGCTGTGCGCAAGAACGTGCGAGAGGTCGAAGTCAACAGGCGTTGCGTTCGTGTCGTCCATCTCCCAGTCTGACAACATGGGCTCTGTATTGCTTTGCTCTGGGGTTGCTGCTCTCTGCGCTTGCGGCGCACCCAAGGATCTCTTTCCCTGCTTTGGATGATCATCGATCAGCGGGTCAGCTGCTCACGGGCACAAATCAAGAGTTGCTACACACATTGGCCCTTTCTTTTCCCGCAATGGACGTTGCTGCAGTACGGGACCCATGTGCACGTGGCCGCTCCTAAATTACAGTCAGTATCTACGACTCCGTCGAGGTTTGTCTGTACTACGACGCACCTGCTCTGCAATCGCAGCAACGGCATGTGATGATCGTACGGCGGCCGCTCGGCGCGGACGCTGTGATGAGCCAGCAGCTGACTTGTCTATATCGTTGATGGTTTTTTTTGCCATATGCTCGAGGCCTGCTCTGTCTTCTGCAGCGCTGGCGCTGCCCATTGCGTGATCATCGTCGGATTGACCAGGCACGACGTCATGAGCAACGGAAGGAAGTCGAAGGATCACGCGTTTGACTTTGTGGGGGCCCATGCTGAGGGGCACATCAGGCTCAAGCTCCTGGTCGATGGTGGCAGGCAGGTCTTCATCATCGGCAGCGAGATTTTTGGCCAGCGAGCCTTGAGATTATGGAATCAGTCACACACAGTGAGACTGAGCACCGATGCCCGACTAACCCTTGTTCCGACGACCACCTCGTCGATGCTCAGAGAGCGTAGCCGTCTGCTTTCTTTTTTGCCTAGTAGACATCGTGGTAGCAAAGAAAGTGGAGTTTCTGTTTGGTAGCTAGCACAGCTCGTGGAGACGGTGACATCGGCTAAAGAGCATTCAGCCTCTTCATACAGTCGTTCACATATTCTCTACGACTTTTTATCTCACTGCTCCTGGATTGAGATAGAGAGTATCTACATTGCACACATGAACTACGAAGTGAGATTGGCAAATAGCACTTGGTTTCCCGGTCAGAGGGCAAGGATTTCTGCAGAATGCGACAAGACCGTCCGCAACTGCCATGACGCCGGCATTGTAGGCAGAGTGACAAACGAGATCTGCAATCGCTCAAGGAATAACCAAAGAGGCGAGTGAGCATGACTCAGTTTCAAGACGGGTGCCGCGCGACGCACCAAGGGCGACCACAGTCTTGAAACCATCGTTAAATAGTCCAGCGGCGAGAGAAAACATCTTAGGCACCCGCATATCTGTATGCGCTGCAGCACAACGCCTGAAAGAGAGTTGAGACGGACTGGCTCAGGTTGCAGAAGCCGCGCGACGCACCGCATACACCACGACTGCAGCAAGCCCTTTTGCGAGCTGAAAACGGGTTAGGAATGTTGCGGTAGACCCTGCACATTGCTAGCGGCCGGACTCACTCAATTCTGAGGCCAGGAGTGCCGCGCGCGAGGCGGTTCATCGGAGCGTGCCGCGGACGGACGATACGACGTCCACAGCAGCTATCAAGTCGCACCCGGTTAGCGCAGATGCTCGTTGCAGAAGGATATGGTATGCGCAACGCACATGCATTGAGGCCTGGGTCATAGCATGCGTCGATAAGCTGCGGGTGCGTGCACGCGGTCAATAAGGGCATCCCAGGAAGGTCTTGCGTCTGCCGGCTGTTGCAGGCGGTCCAAGCAGTCAGACACGGCACCTTGCAGGAGAAGACATGGCCCCGTGTCTCCCTAGGCAGATGGCGCGGCGCCTGCGTGGGCCCTGGCGCCGCTGCTGCCGTTCCCGACCGTCAGAAATGCCGAAATTTTGACCTTCGAATTTCGAGAAACGGAGCACACGCTGCAGTAGCCCTGCGTCCTGCCATTAATATGCACGTTGAGGCACCACAGGCTGCCCCAAAACTGATCTCTTAGATGTAACCCTCCCTATCAGGAGATGGATCTAAAGGATGCTTTTCAACTAGGCATGCCTAGGCATGCCTGAGGTGTTTGGGGATTGCTCAAGAAGCGTGATGAGATACCTCAAACAATGCATCAATCAATGTTAGCTATTCAGGCAGCTCCAAGGCTGCCTAGGCACACAGCCCAGGCAGCCTAAGCGAAGCTACCAAGTATTTGCACTAATTCCTATTGTATGGACATTACACAGGCATCAAGCAGGCATCACACACATAGTTCTTGGGCATCATGTAGGCATCAGGCAGGCAGCTCTCAGGCAGCAGGCAGGCATCACAACTTTATGCAGGCAATGACTCGAGATGCCTAGATCATGCTCAGTTTCTGCAGGCAGACTAGGCATCATAGGCATCACAGCAAGGATAGTAGGCATCACAGACATGCCTAGAAATTTGATAGGCATCACAGGCAAGTCAGCGTAGTTGCCAGGCATCACAGGCAAGTCAGCGTAGTTGCCAGGCATCACAGGCATGCCTGTCTGATTTCTAGGCATCACAGGCATGCCTGTTTGACTTCTAGGCATCAAAGGTACGCCTGTATAACTTTTGGGCATTACAGACTTTCGCTATACTGTAGGCAGAACATGCAGGTGCAATCAAGGAAAATCGTACCAGCACACCGCAACCCAGGACAGAAGTCAGAGGGTGTCAAAGTGGTGCAGGAGATCTGGAGAGGCTTGCGGAATAAGGATATGTGCCAAAACGAGTGGGAAAAGCTGCAAAGAAATCTAACAGGAGTGGCATATGGACGCAATTGACCAAAAACGTAACAGTACGTCCTGCTAGGGATCTGTAGTGGCTTCACAACACCAATTCAAATGTACAATCATGGCCTGTGATAGCTGCCAATTACCTAGGCGCACATCTGACTCTAGACAGCCCATTGGAGGTTCGGTTGAACATTCAAAGGATCCCCACTATAAATCCACCATGGACAATACGTAATAGCTCTGATCGTAGGCTTAACGCAGTGACAGAACTGTGGGTCCCGCTTGGGTAGGCACGGAAGTGTTATTATGATCAGGCGTATTGGCAGTGTGGGATGTTGTTCGTGGAGCGACATCCCTCATGTACCCTACCTTCATCTATGCTTGTATCATTGCACCTTCTGCTGAGCGCCCACAGTGCTTTATGAGACTGTCGATGTGAGTGGAATGGATTGGCTAAGCCACAACAACTCTGTCAGATTCCCACCATGCACCCTCTGCCTGATGTACGCACCTCTCCAACCATGCTAAGCTTGGTTGCTATATGTACCTTGGTTCTCCATCAACATGGGCTATACTCTGGAGACCGTCTGGCATGCAGGAAGTCTCTATGGCCTGGATTACACTGCTTGTCCACCGCTTCATCAACCCTTGTCCCATGTGAGCACTAGCCTTGACGAGTGATATGTGCCCTTCCACATGAACAGCAAGCATGTTGCCTCCAAGATACGCACATGTAGTTAAGAAAACTGTCCTAATAAAAAGCTTTACTGCTGGACAAAACCCACTTCTGGACTAGAAAGCTTCTGGAGAAAAACTTCTGGACACAAACACTTCTGGACACAAATACTTCTGGACACAAATACTTCTGGACACAAATACTTCTGGACATAAATACTTCTGGTCACAAACACTTCTGGACATAGATTGATTGTAGTCCTCACAGATCTAGAGTAATAGGGTGACATATTACTTACTAGCTAATGCAGGGACTAGTAGGGCTTTTGGTTCATTACAGCTCTACATTCTGCACTTCGAAGGCAGGCAGACAGCCTAGAAAGGAGATAGGCAATTGATCTGATGCCTATCCCACACACAGGCAGCCTGATTGCCTGAGATTTATCCCTGCACATGATTCTCACAATTAGGCAGCCTGCAGGCAGGGGAAGGCAGGCGGCTTTTGATGCCTGCAATGGGAGCAGGCAACCAGCTTGATGCCTGATCCTTGGGAAGGGTATGCCTGCAAGTCTTTCAGGTAATCAATCTGACGTACTTGGGATGTTCCCAGAGCAGCTTACTGATGCCTGTGAGGACTAGGCAGGTGCATAGATATGCCTGAGATGACGCCAAGATGCCTGCATTGAAGTTTGGATGCCTGCAGGCAGCAGGCAGGCAGTGCCCAGATGCCTATAAATTGCAGGCAGGAGGCAGTTTGATGCCTTCAAAATTAGGCAGGCATTGGGATGATGGGCTGTGATGTGTGGTAGCTGCCTGTGCTTGCCTGAGCCTGCCTGAGATGTGTTATATTATTAGGTGTGGGGCTGCAGGCATGCCTAGGCTGCCTGTATAAAAAACATCCTTTAGACCCATCAGATAGATGGGGGGAATACATCTAACAGGTACTTATTTGGGACAGCCTGACCTGCGTTGAGGCGCGTTGATAGCCTCAGCGGTTGTCGAGAAATCCGGGTTCGCGTCTCGGCCGGCAGAGTAGTAGTCGTTTTCATCCGGCGCCATCCGGTATGAGAACAGCTGTAAGACGTCGTGGTCCACGCTGCAGAGTACGCTCGTGATTCGGACCGCGCTCTTCAAATTCACGTGTTCCTCGCCTCGCGCAAGAAACAGTCTCCTGCCGGAGGTTACAAGTTCCCGAAGTATGACCATGTGAGCAAGCCGCCGCCGCCGTTCGACTGCCGTTTCTGTGGAGGTCGACACTGGCATCACGAGTGCATCCACAACCAGGACAAGAATGTGAAGAGTTCCGCCATGATAGTTTCACATGACCTGCCCCTGACAAAGACCTCCTGTACGCCGTAGCTGAAGATTCTGCAATGCAGTCCCGTCACACGTATACCTCCTTGCAAGATCTATTGTCTGCACATCCCGACTTGGCCCCTGACGAAGGGTGGACTGCGCCCGGTCCGTTGTCAGCACTGTCCAAGCGCCGTTCAGCAGCTCCAGTGATGGAGGAGGTCCCAGACCGCTGGAGAGTCTGGGAGAAGAAGACTCTGGGGTTGTCGGGAAAGGGTTTGCCGCTGTTGTTGGAGGGCCAACCAAGACGCAGCGTATATCGCGAATCTTTGCCACAGAGTCATTCAGCAGAGCCGTACGAATGAGGGCTGGCATTGTACTTGCCTCCGGCTTCACTGCCAGCACTGCCTTCTATCGAACCGTTGAAGCCGGACAACTTAGAAGGATATCAACCTGCAAGACCGTCGAAGCATCTGCAGCCTCACGTATTTGCGGTGGACCAGCGCCGCGACGTCCTGGTGGTAGATGACGCCTTTGACGACGTGTGGTACAAGTCTACCCCAAAGGCTCAAGTCGAAGTGTTGGAACCAGATGGAGACGGGTTCGTGGAGCCACAGATGGCTCAGCAGGTCACAGTGTTGGCTGCAGCCATGAACACAGAGTTCTTCCCTCCCCCTTTCCGTGAGGTGGAAATCACGCCGAGAAGGCGACCTCCCGACGGCCACTCTTCTGTTGGAATGGGAGTACTTTCTATGCCAGGACGATTGATATCGGCGCGCAAAGACACGGTCACTCTGCGTTTAGATTCGGGAGTGAGTATTTCTTTGGTGTCGGACGAATACCTGCAGCAGCTGAAGGACCTACCTAAGCTACGCTCTGGACTTAAAATCGAGATTGCTCAGCTCACCGATCAGTCCCCTCGCATCAAGGGCTACGTGGTGGTGCCAGTTCGAGTCGACGCCGAGGATGGCACAACCCTCGTGTTCCGAGCCGAGCTATACGTTGTACTGGGGATGATGGTGCCAGGTCTATTGGGGGAAGACTTCCAGTTCAACTACGAGCTGAACGTACTGCGCAATGTCGAGCTAGGCACCAAGGTACAAGTAGGCAAATCAGGGTTCTCGTTTAGAGCATCCTCCACTGCGGATAGTGCAGAGGACTTGGCGAAGGAGGCCTCCAAGCTCGCGAACAGCCACAAGGTCATTCCGACAGGCTTGCCAGCATTTGTGGCCGCCAAACAGCACCGGCGTCACAAGGCGAACCGACAGCGCAGGAAGCGTGCAACTGCAGACAGAGCCTTGCGAGCCTGGGAGGACGTCTTAATACCGCCGGAAACTACCAAGCGTGTCGTGCTTTCGGGCGACTTGCAACAAGACCGCGAGTGGTATGTTGAGCGTTACCTGGTTCCACAATCTGACAACACGTTCCTCACGGTACCAAACACGCTACTGGACCTGCGTACTGTGGATGCGCAGCGAGCTGAACCCGGATCTATCGCCCGATGTAGCCTATTGCCTGTTTTGAACCCCACCAAGGTTCCGAGATTGCTGCGCGCTGGCACCCTGTTGGGTTACGCAAAGAGCCCTCAGCAGTTTCTCGACTCACTGAAGACCGAAGAGGAGCTGTCGGAATTCTGCGCTACTGCTGAAGCGCTGGCGGTTCTGGCACAAGAACTGAACTCCCCAGTATCTGTCACGGTGTGCTGCATACACCACTGACCAGGAGGCATAGCCGACCAGGAAGGGTACTCAGGAGGGGAAGGTCGTACACATACCTGACCAGATCCAACCTAGGGTACACAGCTCGGCGATAGCCGGTAACTATAGCGGGTCCGGAAGCAATGGAAGCGCAGCCACAAAACACTATAAAGCGGACCGAGGTGCGGAATAGAAGGGGTGAAGATCAGGGCAACGACTGAGGGGAAAGACACAAATAGAAAGGACACCGAGGTGCCGCGGCAGTGCAAGGGGACAGCGACGAAGTGAATGAAAGTGCAACCACTGAAGGGGGTGACGAATGGAAGGTGAAGGGAACCATACTAAACTAGAGTCCATGCTGCTGGGGGTATCGGGCGGGTATCTGAGAACGGCCGAGAAGGGGGAGTGCAGCGGCAGCTGCGCGACAAAGGGCTGAGGCCAAGGAACGCACGCCTTGGTGCGGCGAGTGGTCGGGATCCACCATGGGAGTACTCCGAGCGAAGGGTTCGATTGTCCGAGAGTGCAATGGGCATGGTGCCCAGGACCAAGACCAAGAACGGTACCGAAGGCCAATAGCAGGCATGCACAGCCGACAGCCCGAACGGCGGTGGGAGCACGCCGACGTTGCTGGGATACATTGGCGTGGCGACGAGAAAGGGGTGACGTCCGGCAAGCGACTCCGAAGGGCATTGTGGGAGCGTGTCACCCGAGGTCAAGGGTCTGAGCGCGTAGCGGTGGTGGGAGTGGAGGACGACGAGCACGGACTGAGCGTCGATAAAACAACGCAGGAGTGGCGTGGGCGAAGAACATTGCCAGGAACCGCAACAGTATCCTTGCCAGAAGCTCCGAGCGAGACGGGGAACGTGTCGGCCAAAGCAACCCAGGCGGCCGCGCCGGGATTGCAGAAGTCGAGTGTGTTGGAGCAGCGAGCGCACGACAGAGCAAGCGCGCCTTACGCAGACTCACCGAGCAATAGCGAAGGCTTGCGGCACTTGGACCCCGGCACAGTGGAAGAGTTGCAGCCTCCTGCTCTGGCGGAAGCACCGGACCCGGAGGTGTACGCGTCTGTGGATCTGGAGCAACTACTGGACATCTCGCCAGACGTGCCGAGCATCTATCGCAAGCAGGCGCTCGAGCTTTTCCGCAAGCACGTGCTGGCGTTTGGTTTCAACGGACAGCTCAGAAAGCTCGAGGCCAACGCAAAGATATGCACTAAACCCGACACCGAGCCTATTTCACTGCCAATGCATGGAGCATCTCCCGAGAAGCGCAAGGTCATAGAGGACCAGCTGAATAAGTGGTTCTTGCTGGGAGTGATCGAGCTGTCCATCAGCCCATGGGGCGCACTGGTAGTGATCGTCTATAGAAATGGGAAAGCGCGTTTCTGTGTCGACTACCGCAAGCTGAACGCAGCTACAATACGCGACAAATTTCCGATTCCCTGGCAAGCGGACGTTGAACAGCCAGGGAAGACTAAGACAATGAATACAGGAGTAGGGAGGAGCCGCAGATCAAAAGGGTGGGTGGGTGGAGTATACCCAACACACGAGAGAATAGATATAGAGGTGGAATGGGGATATGGTCTCGAGTGTGTATGATCAAAACCCGAGTGAGGATCACGAAGACGAGGTAGAACCCGAATTCGTATCCGGAGAGCTAGAGACTACTCATGTGGAGTCGTCTACGAGAAGAGGGTGCACGGGAGAGGAGGATTGTGAGACGGGAGTGTGTCTCTTCTTCGTTGCTGCACTGGCGAAGTCTATGACTGCGTGCGAACACGACGAACAGAAGTAGCACGGTTCGGATGGAGAAGTCGTGGTAGGAGAAGAGGGAAGATGGTGTGCAATCACGGGGAGTCGCGACTACGCACCGAGGGAGGGGAAAACGGGACTTGAAGCCAACGGAGATGGCAGAGGGTGACTGAGACTTCGATTGCGTACGGACTAGAACGGAGGACGGGTGCGAGTACGAGAACTGAGCGCCGGAGTGCGCGATACTGAACTACTGGTGAGCCGGATGCTCGTGAGCCACTGTGCTAAGGGAAAACTTCCTAACTACCTATCGCGTTTTATACAGGAGAATGCCAAGCCAATCAAGACCATATTCCGAGCTGTACCGATAATGCCCATGCGATAGGAAGAGTTCCCGATTGTCACATGCGGACTGCGCGCGCCTGCGGGTTGCGCAATCCGTTCTCGGGAGCCAATGAGAGGCCGATTCCGTGAGCGTGTGATTCAGAATTTGCTCCGAGGAAAGACTACCGATCGTCCACAAGTGTGCTGCGGCCTGCCCTGCCGTTTGGATGACGCCATAGACCGTGGGAAAGTGCGCTGCGATCACGATGACGGGATTCCCCTAGTATGGGTTTCGTGTTCCGCATTTCCCCGGTTTCTCAGGGTGCACATGCTCAGGGACAGTAGAGAGGAAGGATGCCCTAGACCCTGGTCTGGATATGGTCCGAGGTCGCAGCTGGTGACGTGTTCGCGAATGCGCAGGTGCTGATAACGATTTTGGGTGAATGAGTCAGGATCGTTCTCGGTTGCTGGTGATCCCTTGGAACCAGAGACAGCGGCGTCGAGAATATTCCTTTGCAGCCAGGGCGACTGCGCACCTTCGTGGTCGTGGTGTCTTTGCCGGAGTAGCACGCGGTCGTGTGCTGGGACACTTTCGGGAGGCGAACGCGGAACATGCTCGCCTGCTCTTTGAGACGGATCGTTCGTCCTTCGCGCATACTCTGGGAGTCTCGAAAGGCAAATCCGGGAGTCGTGCTTGAGGTCCAATAGAAGGGATTGTGGTTGCCGAGTCGTTGTCGCCAAGTTGTCCATGCTGGAGAGATGTCGGGTCTTGCCGGTGTGCGTCGCGTGTTCCATTTCGGGATGCTGTTCTTGTTGATTTGCGGTCTTCGTCGTTGTCGGGATGTGTGGTAGTACTGTATTCGAGTTTGTATTGTGTCTTGCTATGTCGCCTATATCTTGAAGGGGACGCGATTTTTCCGGCGTGTCAATTTCTGCCCGATCAACGTGCTGGTGGCCCTATCCGGTTCTCAAGTTCTATCGACCCTGGACGTGCTAGCAGGTTTCAATCAGATGAACATCGCTCCCGAGGACGTCGAAAAGACCGTGTTCCGTATGCACAAGGGTCTCTTCCAGTTTCGACGGTCGTATACTCCAAATCGTACAAAGATCATCTGCAGCACCTGGATCAAGTCCTGGGCGCGATCGTGCACTTGGGCCTCACGTTGGCTCCCACCACCAAGTGCCACTTCCTTTACTCGTCGATTTTGCTTTTGGGTCACAAAGTGTTGAGGTTAGGTCTATCAATGCACCAGGAGAAAGTCAGTGCCATCTTGGAAATCGAGCGGCCAACCAAGATCCAGATGCTGCAGATACTCCCTGCCACAGAAAAAAACCGCCGGTCCGAACCGACCGGTTGCTTCCGACTTCCCATTTCTGCGCAGTCCCCAATAAATTTCTAAAAATCCAACAACTTCTACTGTAAATACTAGAACTTTGTGTCTCCACCATGAGCCAACAAGACAGCCTCAACTCTATCAGGCATCTGGCGAATATGCCGATCGATGTCATCAAGAGTCAGTTTGTCCCAGGTCTCCATCACCACAACCTTCAGCTCCTCCAGCGTTGTGGGCAAACACGGCAAGGCCCTCAATCGACGCTTCAGCGTCTGCCAGACAGGCTCTATAGGTGACAAGTCGGGGGATGAAGCAGGATGGGAGAAAAGCGGGATCTTGTGCTGACTGAGCCAGTACTGAGTGAGCTTGGCACGGTGTGATGCTGCACCGTCCTGCTGAAATAAAATCGTCCGAGTTGAGGCTGCCTTAACCGTTTTGTAAAACGGTAACAGGGCACCCTCGAGAACCTGTGAGATATAGGGAATGCTGTCATCCCCCCTTCTTGCATGATGCATCCCCAGACCATAACGCGGAGTGCCGACTGTTTGAAGGTGGGAACAGGACAGTCTTCATCGTACTTCTTGTCTGGCCTGCGAGTGACGAAGACCGCTGACGAGCCACATTCGTGGCTAGGCGTGCAGATTCTCTAGGAGCTCCGTAGCATGTGCTCTCAATGGTGTATCAGTGCCTTGCCAGCTCATGTGTTCCGAGTATTTAGTCCGCGGTCCTCCGCTGATGTTCAAGAGATTTCCCCTTCTCCCCTTTCTTCTCACACCTCCGTTCGAATAGCAAGAGTACAAGAAGCAGTTCATCCGCTCCTGAGCTGACAGGCGGCCACCGTCGAGCTCTCAGCGCGCCGCGCGCAGGTGCTTCCGTTCGGGGATCAAGCACTTCCTCCATGTGCGCTGGCCGATGACCCTGCCGTCCCAGCTCTTCCCGCGATCCCCTCCGAACCTGCGCGTCACCGCATTTCGGGAGCCATCGAGGTAGACATAGCACTCGTCGGACCAGATGATGTTGTCCCAGTGTCTCTTGTTGCGGTTCTCCTCAGCCCAGGCTAAGCGCTGCTGCTTGTGCTCAGGTGTCATAAAGATGACCTTCTTTGCCACACAGCAACGGTAGCCTTTGAGTTGCAGATAGCTGCGGACAGTGGTTGCGGAGGTGCCGACAATATTTCTGATGTCCCGGAACGGCTGGTGCCGATCTCGCCGTGCCTCTCGAAGCACAAGCCAGGGTTGAGGCTCGGTGGCCTTCCAGAGCCCAGTCTCCAATGCGTGGTGCCGGTTTCGAGATATTTGTACCAGATGTCATGGCTGGAGCATGGGTTGATACCCTTGGCTGCAGCAGCTGCCGCCAAGTTTCGAGCAGGATCGGCCAAAACCCGGCCGATAAATCGCTGCTTTCGGGGACTATTGTAGTGCTTGAAGTGATTTGTAACCACCATCGAAGAAATAAGTGTATAAAGTGTGCTACAGGAGACGGAGTGGCGACAGGAAAAAGAGCGACCACCGGCCGGTGCCAACCGGCGGTTTTTTTCCGTGGCGGGGAGTATTCCTCGGGATGGTGGTCTATTTCCAGGCATTCATCCCATACTACTTGTTCATCATCACTCCTCTTTTCCGACTACTGAAGAAGGGCGTCAAATGGCACTGGGGCGAGGAGCAGGAGCATGCCTTTCGAGAAGTTAAACAGGCTCTCCAGGCCGCCCCAGTTCTGGGCCGCCCGGTAGCTGGCCACCCGTACCGTTTGTACACTGATGCTTCAGACGAAGCTATGGGCGCGTGCCTACAGCAGGTCCAGGAAATTCGGATCGCAGACCTTGCGGGCATCCCGGCATACGACAAACTGCGCACGGCTTACGACACACAAAGCCCTGTACCGATACTATGCACGCGGGTTTCGTCACGTATCAACGACGTACACACCGACCTGTCGTGGGCGTCGAATTTCGAAGACATAGTGGTAGAGACGGAGCGCGTCATATCCTACTGGAGTCGAACGTTCAAGAGTGCAGAAAGGACTTACTCTGCCACGAAGCGGGAAGCGCTAGTGGCAAAGGACGTACTTATCAAGTTTCAACCGTACATTGAGGGCGAACATATCATCCTGATCACGGACCACTTGTCTCTGCAATGGGCGCGCACGTTTGAGAACGCTAACAGGCGGCTAGCGGCCTGGGGACTTGTGTTTAGCGCCTATCCCAATCTCGAGATCGTGCATCATGCCGAACGGCTACATTCCAATGTCGATCCACTGTCCAGACTGCCTCGCGATGCACGCACGCAGCGTGTGCGCGTCACGCCGGCTCATGTTTTGCCTGCCAAGGACACAACGCCTGCTATCCACACCGATTTTGATCTCGCAGAATTGCGTGAGCTTGGGGCTGCAGGGGAGCCAGCTCCTTGCATGGCTTCCGTGGACCTCGCCTTCAGCCTTGATGACCTGGTGGAAGCGGTACAGGAACCGACGGCACCAGCCACTGCATGCGCGGTCACGCGCAGCACAGCGCGTAGTCTACCCGAGGCACCAGACATGTCTGCAAGGGGTACTTTACCAAAAAAGAAAGGGCAGAAGGCGAATCACAAAGCCGAGAAATTGCGGTACGCGGACAAGCTCTATTGGGAAGCAAAGAATCCGCCACCTACGCTCCTCGTATCTATGAGCCCTCAAATGCGGAAGTGTTACATAGACGGATATGCGAAGGACCCAGTTTCAAAGACAAAGGGTTCAATTCGGCTGAGCGCACCTGGTACCCCAGCAATAGGTTATATCGGGACCAGGACGGGCTGCTGTTCTTCCGCGACACCGACTTGATGCCCAGACTATGTGTTCCGAAGTCCGAATGGAACAACTTGATTCAGCACATGTTGCGGTCTTCGTCGGGTCCCTCCTCCCCCGCTGTTTCATTTCGCCGTCCTGTGGTCCTCGCACTTCATTCGGGCACCCCAAACTCCTTGCGCCCGGCCCTGCGGCCCTTCTGTCGGCACGTCCTAGCGGTCTCTCCGCTCGGCGAGCATCTCGGTCTCTTCCCAGGAGAAGGGTAATACAACGGGATGTTTCTGGTTTGGTTGGGCTCTATTTATCCCGGGTTTCCTGTCTCGCCGAGGATACCCCGGCGGTCTCTCTCGGCCTGATCTGTGGCGCCCGCGTGACACCCGGTCAGTGGCGCAATTGGTCCGCGGGCCCCCTCGGCCTTGCTTCCGTAGTATATATACCTGGGCCAGAGCCCCCTCTTGTACCTTAGGTTTGGTCTGGTCTATCATACCGCTTATCCGCGCCTCCCTCTCCCCACTCATCCCTTCCCCTTGAGCGTCGTCTCAGAGAGTGATATAGCAGTCACCATGACAGCACATCCACGAATCACAATGGGAGTCGGCGCACGCAGGGCCTGCGAATACATTGTTAGCCGCTTTGGGGTACCCTCAGAACTCATCGCGGACAGGGACGGACGTTGGCTCTCAAATTTCTTTGAGGCTGTCTGTCGACAGATGGGTGTGCATATGATTTTATTGTCTGCCCATCACCCGCAGCACAATGGACAGACCGAGCGCACGAATTGTACCATGGAAACGATGCTGCGCAGCTACGCTTCCAACAACGCAAATAGCTGGGCGGAATGGCTGCCCGCGCTTGAGTTCGCATACAACTGCAACATCCACGCATCTACCGGGGAGCCTCCATATCAACTGCTCTACGGATTCAAGCCCAACTTGCCTGTGGACCTGTTGCAGCCCAAGACGGCAGATGATTCGGTGGCCCGCCGCATAACTGCTCACGCTGGAGCTGACGTGTTCTTAGAGGCCTTCAAGGCACGCAGGATGGCTGCGCATGATGCAATCGCCTTGGCGCAACACCAGCAAGCTCAGGCGTATGACTCCGGCCGCAGGGAGCTCGCACTGGAACCAGGCGACTTGGTTCTCGTTCGGCCGAAGTCGTTGCAGCTGGTCGAGTCTAAGGGCGAAGGGGCTAAGCTGGTACAGCGAGCATTCGGGCCGTTCGCGATGCAGGAGAGAGTTAACGACTCTACATACCGGCTGGATCTGCCAGCTGAGTTCCCAATGTCCAACATGATCCACTTGAGTCACCTGCGGAAGTATGAGGAGTCACCAGACCAACTCGGCGAACACACCAAATTACCCTACCCACGCTGGGACCAGAGCACCTCTGAAGAGTACCAAGTGGAACACATCATAGGACACCGCAGGAATCGCAAGAAGGGCTTGGTAGAGTATCTAGTACTGTTACGGCTCATTTGCTTTTCGCTCCTATCGCCGTTGGATTTATCGGACCTTACTCGCGCCGACGTCATACGGACCGAGTCATCAGACTGAGACCTGCCGGCGCATGCGTGGCCCCGGCCTGCGGTCAGCAGTCCGGCCGGTTCCGGACCCCCTTTATATACCGTGTGCTGTCCGCTCTTTGTACGCTAGACTCGAGCTGGTTTGCCCACCGCCGATACATCTCGTCCTTCTTCCCCCACCTGCAGAGCGTCCGTTCGGCGAGTATCCTCGGTCACCGTAACATAAGCTCGAATCTACCCCTCCCTTACCGACGCTCTGCGTATCCCCCGTTCCTTCCCCCGCCTTCACCCCACGCCCTCGGTCAAGCTGTCACACACCACCCCCGACGTCCAGGCCGACGGCGAAGAACTCGCCTCCCATCTCCAGCGCCTTTTGCTTTCCCCCAACACCACCGTCAAGATGCCGATGACAACCGAGGAGTTTGCTACCTCCATCGAAACGTTGTTGGTCAACGCCATCAAATCGCTCGGACTCAAACCGGGCAACCCACCCACTAAAAACTACGTCCAGACCCCGGAGGATTACGATGGGACCCGCGCCAACTACGAGACCTTCCGTCGGACCTTGGAGCTCCACGTCAAAGGAATCCCCGGCGACCGCAACAAGATACTCGCCGCCCTCGGCTTCCTGACCAAAGGTGACGCCGACGCCTGGGCACAGAGCTGGGGTCAGCTCCACGACCTGGACTCGCCGGACCTCAAATGGAGCGACTTCCTTGGCGACCTCAACGAGAAGTTCCTCGACCCGCGTATCGCCGAGCACGCCCGCGAAGCGATCTCCAAGCTTACTCAAGGCCAAGGCGATGCCGACACCTTCTTCCTCAAGTTCGACAAGCTCCGTATCAAGGCCGGATTTACCAACCCAGAGTATCACGACATCGTTCTTGTCGACTACCTTAGGCGCAACCTCAAGCCGGCGCTCGTCCTCGCCATGATGCAGTCGCACGAAATCTTCCGGACCACCAGCCTCGCCACGATCGAAGGACTTCGCAAGGCCGAGGTTGCCACCGAGGACAAGCTCGTCAAGATGGAGGCTGACGCCGAGAAACCGCTCGGGTACTTTCAATTCCGCAAGTACGCCCTCGAGCAGGACCCGATCATCTGCCGCCACGGTGACCACGCCCCGGCCACCAACTCTACGCCGCGCCCGGCGGCCAAGCCCTTTGTTCACCACTACACCGAGAGGGTGACTCAACCAGTGGTTGTACCTGCCGCGGCGCCCGCTTCGGCGATCACCGCCCCCGCCACCACCGGTCCCGCGCATGACCTGGACCCCATGGACGTGGACCGTCACCGCACTCGGACCCTAGGACTCTGCTACCGCTGCAAGAAACCCGGCCATCTCGCTAGGGACTGCCAGGAGAGGAACTTCAAGGATGTCATCTGAGGCCTTTCCACCGAGGACCTGGAGGAAATCGCTCGGATGGTCGAAGGGAAATCCACGCTCCTGGAGGAACACGCCGAGGAGACCGAGGACAAGGATTTTTCTGCCCCGCAGTGATTTCCGCGCGATCCCTGTGGGAAGACGACGGTGTGCCCTCCGTACCGAATACAGATGAACGTCTTGTCGATACGCACACTGAGCGTGAACACCTAAGACTCGCCGAGGTCCGACCCTCGGCCCTAAGGCAAATGAACGTGCCCCTCACCCTCACCTCCCTCGACACTGGAGAACGGATCCCGGCCAAGGCTCTTTTGGATAGTGGATGCACGACCTCAAGTGTGGACCAGGCGTTTGTCAAGCACCGGCAGCTTACAACCCAAGCCGCAGCCATCGTTCGGACCGTCTACAATGCCGACGGCTCGGTCAACGGATTTATCAAGGAGTACATCGAACTCCTTGTGGTCGTGCGTGACTCTCGTGGCCGCGAACACCGTGAACGGTGCGACTTTCCAGTTGCCAACCTCGGTGGAAAACACGACCTCTTCCTAGGATACGACTGGTCAGTGGAGCACAACCCGGAAATCGACTGGCCGAGGGGTGCGCTCACGTTCACACGCTGCCCGCCCTGCTGTGGTATGCCGAATCCGTCGCCAAGCTCGGCCCGCTACCTCGCCAAGGACTTCGCCTCACTCGCCGATGCTTTGGAGTTTGCGGCTGACGACGAAGAGGAGTACGTTCGGGCTTTCGAGTCCATCTCAACTCGCATTGAGCAGGCCGCCAAGCCCACCGTCGTTGCCGACATCCCCGAATACTACCGCGAGTACACCGACGTGTTCGAAAAGAAGGAATTCGACAAGCTACCCCCCCCCCCCCCATCGTCGGTGGGACCACGAGATTAACCTCCGACCCGGATGGGAGAACGACCGCAAGCTCCGTGGAAAGGTTTATGCCTTGTCGCCAAAGGAGACACAGGCGATGAACGAGTTCTTGGACGAGAACCTCGCAACGAGCCATATTCGTCCGTCCAACTCGCCCATTGCGTCGCCGCTTTTCTTTGTCGGCAAGAAGGATGGAGGACTCCGACCAACTATGGATTACAGGAGGCTCAACGACCACACCGTGCGGGATTCCTACCCCCTCCCCCTGGTCGCCGACGTTATGACCAAGATCAAGGACGCTCGTTATTTCTCCAAGTTCGACGTCCGATGGGGGTAAAACAACGTCCGAATCCGACCCGGAGACGAATTCAAGGCCGCGTTCATCACGAGCCGAGGCCTGTTTGAACCCACCGTCATGTTCTTCGGCATGACCAACAGCCCGGCCACCTTCCAATGCATGGTGGACGACATATTTGGCGACCTTATTCGGCGGATCGTCCTTATCGTCTACATGGACGACCTCTTAGTTTTCACCCGCACCTTGGAGGACCATCGGACCACGGTTCGGGCCGTACTGGAACTGTGTCAGCAGACGGGCCTATACCTCAAACTGGAGAAATGCGAGTTCGAGCAGGCCCAAGTCAAGTTCCTCGGCCTGGTTATAGGAAACGGGCAGGTATCCATGGACCCCGTCAAGGTGGAGGCCATACGCCGCTGGAACCCCCCGCGCAACCTGCGGGAGGTTTGGTCGTTCATGCAGTTTTGCAACTTCTACCGGAACTTCATCCCCCACTTTGCGCACATCACGAAACCCTTCAACCGTCGAACGGAGAAGGGGGTCGTATTCGAATGGGGCCCGGAGCAGCAACAGGCTTTCGAAGACCTCCGAGACGCCGTGTGCAACGACGTTACACTTCTTCTTCCCCAGGACCAGGCCCCGTTCAGGTTGGAGACCGACGCATCGGACTATGCGGCAGGAGGGGTCCTCCACCAGGTCATCGAAGGGAAGCTACGCCCGCTTGGGTTCTTCAGCAAGAGCTTCAGTCTGGCCGAGCGTAATTACGAGATCTACGACAAGGAGATGCTCGCGATGATGCTTTGCCTCGAACATTGGCGCCACTTCCTCAAAGGCGCCCCGCAGTTCCAGATATGGACCGACCATCAGAACCTGCAGTACTTCCGCGAGCCGCAAAATCTCAACCGTCAGCAAGCCCGCTGGCTCGCCGAGCTCTCCGAGTACGACTTTATGCTGCACCACCGGCCAGGCAAGACGGGTCACGAGAAAACCGTGCGCACGTGCGCGAGGGTTTTCTAGGGGTCCAGGCAAGACGAACGTCATCGCCGACGAGCTGAGCCGGAATATGCCTAATGAGGGGGCAGAAGACAACGCTGACGTTGTCCTCCTGCAACCGGACCGTTTTCGTCAACTCGCCAAGGAGCACAACGGACCGTTGGACGTGATCATTCGGCAACTAGGACTCCGAGACGAGGACCATATCCTGGCCAAGGTTTGCAAGTACGCCAACTAACGCGACGAAGCAGTCAAGAAGGGCCTGCTTGCGTACCCGCAGGACTTCATGGAGACGAACGGCGTCGTCAAGTACAAAGGCCGAGTCTACATCCCGCGTAACCGCCGACTACGGGAACACATTGTCAGCGCATTTCACGACACGCCGATAGCAGGGCACCCGGGCAGGTACAAGACTTTGGAGCTCCTTAACCGGTACTACTGGTTCCCCGGCATGACCGCGTACATTGCGCGTTACGTCCGCGCATGCAACGTCTGCCAACGCTCCAAACCGAGGCATGGACCCCTGGCAGGACCCCTACACCCCAACGAGGCGCCAAGTGCTCCATGGGAGGTCGTTTCAGCTGACCTCATCGGACCGTTGCCCGAGTCGTTCGGCTTCAACGCGGTCTTCGTCGTGACCGACCGCCACAGCAAGATGGTCATCCTCTGCCCGACGCATGTTACGGTGACGTCGGAGGGTATAGCACGCTTGTACCGCGACTTCGTCTTCAAGGGGTTTGGCCTGCTCAAGAAGCTCATCAGCGACCGCGGCCCGCAGTTCGTGTCCGGATTCGCGAACGAGTTCTACAAGCTCCTCAGTATTGAGGCAAACCCGTCCACCGCGTACCACCCGCAGACCAACGGACAGACCAAGCGGGAGAACGCCAAGATCGAGAAGTACCTTCGCGCATGGACCAACGCCAGGCAGGATGACTGGGCCGATTGGCTCGCTATGGCCGAGTTCGCCATCAACAACCGTGCGTCCGAGGCGACGGGGACGTCTCTGTTCTTCCTTAATCACGGTCGCCACCCACGTATGGGCGTGGAACCCCGCCGAGCAGTCACCAACGAGTCAGCCGCCCAGTTTGCCCAGCAGATGGAAAAGACCTGGGAGGAGGCCAAATCCGCACTCACCAAGGCTGCCGCGTCCATGAAGACACAGTACGACCGGCGCCGAGGTGCTTCGCGACAATACAAGGT
Organism: Auricularia sp. M13; assembly: GCA_037042915.1. Taxonomy (NCBI): domain Eukaryota; kingdom Fungi; phylum Basidiomycota; class Agaricomycetes; order Auriculariales; family Auriculariaceae; genus Auricularia; species Auricularia sp. M13. Next base: position 782,154 of record CM073201.1, read on the forward strand.
CGGCGACAAGGTGTGGCTCGAGGCGACCAACCTCAAGCTTGCGGTCTCGTCCAAGAAACTGGCCGAATGGCGCTTCGGTCCTTTCAAGATCCTCGAATGTGTGGGTCATTCCGCCTTCAACCTGGAGCTGCCGGAGGCATGGAAGAATCTACATCCCGTCTTCCACAAGAGCCTCCTCTCGCCGTACGTCGCGCCGTACGCCCCGCACAAACGCCGCCCCGCCCTGCCGGCGCTGACCATCGTGGACGATCACGAGGAGTACGAAGTGGAGGAGATCCTGGATTCCAAGAAGCTCGGACGAGGCGTTGTCTACCTGGTCAAATGGGCCGGCTATGGGCGTGAGCACAACTCCTGGGTCCCCAAGGGAAATCTCGGCAACACGATCGGCGCCGTCGAAGACTTCATCCGCCGTAACCCGGGTAAACCCCAGAACATCCACTCCCTCGTCTTCGACCGTGCCATATTCCCCTCCAACTTCTTCGAACGCCGCCATACCACCGGGATCGACTTCAACATCCCCGACCCGGTCACCGCGGCTCGCCGGGCGCGGGCCCTTGGCACGACGCTCGTTCGGTCCTAGTAGGGGGGTTATGTTACGGCTCATTCGCTTTTTGCTCCTATCGCCATTGGGTTTATCGGACCTTACTCGCGTCATACGGACCGAGTCATCAGACCGAGACCTGCCGGCGCATGCGTGGCCCCGGCCTGCGGTCAGCAGTCCAGCCGGTTCCAGACCCCCTTTATATACCGTGTGCTGTCCGCTCTTTGTACGCTAGATTCGAGCTGGTTTGCCCACCGCCGATACATCTCGTCCTTCTTCCCCCACCCGCAGAGCGTCCGTTTGGCGAGTATCCTCAGTCACCGTAACAAGTACGCTGGGAAGGGTACGGCCCAGCGCACGATGAATGGCTTAAGGCGCGCGAACTTTGCAATGCGCCCACCAGGTTGCTCGATTATTGAAGAGCCCATCATCTATAGTTGCTAGCCTAACTTCTGACTCCTTCCAGTACATCTTTGACCACACTTCCTTCATCCTTTTCCTTTTTCCCTTTGACTTCCTCTTGTTCACTGTATTGAGCTGTTGGCTCACGCATCACTCATTCCTAGCTTATTTCATTCTCCGATTTTTGTCTCTTCCCCAGAACCGACATGCTCAACCCCTTCGAGCCGCTACTTTCCTTCGTCACCATCGCAACTGCGTGCTATGGCCGCCTCTGCGTTATGGAGCTGAACGGCGGGTCCGCCTTGGTGGCGCACGACGTCTTCCCGCCGCTGCAGCCTGAGGACTACCACGAAATCGCTGCGGACGTCGACATGATCGTTACAGACGCGCCCTGGTCAGCTGAATTTGCGCCCTACGAATATCGGCCTTTATACACGGCCATCTGGCGCGAAAGCTACCGCCGCATCTGGGTGGGGCGGAACTGCCATGCTCCCTTCCTGCTTCCTCCTCCGTCAATAGGTGGGCCGGCGGTTTGCGCCTGCCCCGACATCGTCACGGGCGACCGTGATGGCTGCTATGACCATTTGACGGGCAGTTACCTGTTCAAATTTCCCCACTGTACCAGTACTTCAAATGGCTCAACAACTTCTACGGCCAAGTCGCGACGGACTTGTACCTGTTCGACAAACGAGTTCCCCAAACCGTATGAGGATGTGTGACATAGACTGCTGAGACGTTACTTAGAGAGTGGGTGAAGAACTCCAAAGACAAAGAGAAAATCACGTTCTGGTCAGAGAGTGCAAATGAAGATTAGAGGTTTGGAACAAAATATTGAGCCTCAGAGCATGAAAAATGCCTCCTGGCTGGATTGAACAACCGACCTCACCATCGCTGTCGGAGTTTGAAAATCGACTACGAGTGGCGCGCTCTACCACTGAGCTAAGAAGGCCTTGAACTTTGGTTTTTCAATGGCTTATATATATGTTTTACATCTATTTCAAGCTATTCAACGGTTTCTCGTACCGCCACTCACACCGCTCATCTTCCTCTTCAACTGCATTCTGCACGAGAACCGCAAACGGCCCCACCTACAGTAGCAGCACACTTCGCGTTTCTCCTTCCGCTCAGAGTGTCCCGCACTGGGAGCAAGGCTGAGGATCCTTAGAATATCTATTGAGTATCCCGACTTGACATTCAGATGAATGGCACGAGTTTCCCAAGAGTATTATATCCTGAACTACTCTGGAGATACTCTATACACAAGGTAATATAGTGGATGAGTATCCCTTGAGGCACAAATGTTCTCATGAGATACTCATTCAATATTCTACCTTGTGCATAGAGTAACTCCAGAGTATTTCAGGATATGATACTCTTGGGAAACTCGTGTCATTCATCTGAATGTCAAGTCGGGATACTCAACTGATACTCTATGGATACTCTACAGAGCTCCCTGTGCTGGGTGTCGTCTCACTCCGGTGTCTTTAATTGCTGGCCCTCTCACGTTGCCGTCTTATGCGCATCTATCAAGTCGGACACTGTAGCCTACCATCGGATTTAGTCGTGCATAAGGTTCATGTCATTGCGCAGCGTAGGGCGTATTATGTGCGGGCGGGGATGGGATGGATGAAGGGGGTACGGTAAGTAAGCAAGTGTGCAGCGGTGGATGGCGGGATGTGCGTGTGCGAGACGGGGGGGATGGTACGTCCGAATAGTCCACTATCTAACACGAGGGAGGAGGAATGAAAACAGACCAACAGTGCAAAGCGATGGAGGGAGATAAAGACAAACAAAGCGGGTATACCAGTGCACGGGTTATATGTATACCGTCCACAGCGCCACAACAGCCGCGAAGCCAAGTAGCACGCCCGCGCCGCCGCCCGCACGCCGAGCCGCGTTAGTCGGCGTGCCGCGGACCTCTGCGCCCGTGGGGTCGCCGGGGTTGGCGAGCGTGGCGAATCCGACGGACGGCGGGGCGGCGCGGAAGACGGAGTACACGTTCTTGAGGAACGTCGCGCCGACGATCCAGTCCGGCGCGCCGTTCCCGCCCGTGTCGATGTCGAACAGCCCGCCGGCGCACAGCGACGCCGCGCCCTCGTCCGTGACCTGCATGAGCGAAAAGTCGTCGTCGCTCACGCTCCACGTCCGCGAGCCAAAGTTCAGCGTCATGTTCACCTTGGTCGTGCACGGGTACAGGTAGAAGCCCTCCCACGAGCCCGTGCCGGGCTGCGCGCCGTCGATGAGCGAGTAGAAACGCTGCACAAAGTCCGGCGGCGCGCCGATGAGCGTCGTGCCCGTGTCGATGGCGCCCTTGACGGTTGCGCCGTTCGTCGAGGGCGAGATGGTCTGGCCGAGCAAGCCGACGGCTGCAATGGGCAGCGCGTTAGCGAATAATTACGGGAGCGGACGGTCGCCACACAGCAAATAGAGCGTTACTCACAGACGACGGGGATGTTCCAGAAACCTCCCTGGGAGCCGTCAGGCAGGTCGATAAAGTCGACGTCGCCGGTGTATATGGACGTGTTGGTGCCGCCCATGGTGAACAGGCCGCCAAACTCGACGGCTTTGGCGTCGGGCTGGTTGAGCCAGCGCGTCATGTAGAAGCCCATGACCGGCTGGGCCCATACGCCCTCGTTGACGAGCTGCAGCCAGAACGGCGTCGATCTGGCGAGCCGCGTGAGCGATGTGGAGGGTATAGGAGCACGACACACTTTGTGGTCGCGATGGACGGGAAGCCCAGTCCCATGAGGCCCGAGACGTTGTTGACCTTGAGGCCCTCTGTCAGCGAGTGGACGACGGCTGGGCAGGAGTTGTCAGCTGGGCTGGGCGGCAAGGCAAGTGTGGCTTGGCGCGGACGCACCGAAGGTCTGCTGGGCGATGGCAAAGCCGCCCATGGTGACCTTGTCCGCGGCGACGGTGCCCCGCGCCTGGCCGGAGCCGTAGCTGATGCGGACGGGCGAGTCGGAGGTCTCAAACGTCGTCGAGGCGGCGGGCGAGAACGGCGTCATGTCGCAGTTGGCGCAGTCCACGCCCGCCAGCCAGAGGTCCCTTGCAGGCGGTCAGGATGGCTGAGCAAGCGCATACAGGGCGTCGGGGACGCACGAGGAGCCGGTGTCCATGATGACGGAGAACGTCTGGGGCGGGGTGCCGACGGCGACCTGGGCGCTGTAGCTCGAGTCCAGGCTGAGGTCGTCCAGGGCGACGGTGTTGGTGATCCCGTTCTGGCGCTTGCTCGCCGTCGACGGGTGCTTGGCGCCGTACTTGGTGCGCAGGGAGCTGGCCATCGCCTGGAAGCGCTCAGCGCTTGGTGGCCGTCCGGGCGCGCGGCGCTCGAGGGGCACGGTCAGGGCGGCATAGGCGGCGGCGGCGAGGGCTAGCGAGCACGATATCGAGGGCAGCATGGACGGTGCGGGAGGGAACGAGCGTGGGCAGCGCGCAAGGGGCTAGCGGTAAATAAACCCCGGCCAAGTCTCTGACGCAACACTTGGACTCCGCCTTGTCCTCGCCCTTCCTCATCTCCTCGATCTCACCCTCAATACCCTCAGACCATCCGCCGCCGGTCTTCTCTGTGACCCGCAGCTTCGTTCGCGCAGTCATTCTGACCGAGGAGGTCTTGCCTCTGCGCAGTCCGTTGATCGCGCCTCTCCGCTCCGCTGCATGCATGTCATCCATGACAACTTCAGCTCGCGGGTGGCAGTAAACTTTAGCATGACGTTGACAAACACTCAAACGGCATTCAGTCTCAAAAAGTCCCACAACAGCATCCTGACAGCATTCGTGTGCTGGTCAGTTGAGCGTTGAGATCGTCGAGAGCTACCTTCGTCAAACCTTCGTTTCCCCGTTGGAGTCCGAATTGTGCTTTTTACTCTCTTCTCCCGTCCATGCCTGGTCTATGCCGTCCGCCCTGCGCTGTATCTCGTACTCCTCGGGCCCGCTAGAAACAAGACTGGGATCATTCAGTGCTCATTGTAAGACAGCTCGGGGCAACTGGCCGCCGCCGCAGAAGCCTCGTTGAGGATGCTTTCCATGCAGCGATATGTACTCTCGGCGCGAGCGGCTAGCCTTCCTCACCGCACTCTTCCCCAGCTGCAGACGGATATCGTTTCCGCATCTGCAGCTCTGCTCGACGATGCCATCTTAGTCTCTCTTCCGGAAGTGCTTGAGCTCCATATGCTGGATAGTCAGATGTCTGCCACTCTGGCGCCGCGACTCTCGCAAGCATGGCATGGCCAGTGCCCACAACGTCTGTCTGCAACTGCGCCTCTTTCTCGGCTTCACCAAAACGCACACAGTGACACTGGCAGCAGACGACGGATCTAGCCTCTAGGCGCACTGCGCGTTGACTAAACTCGGCCGCTGTAAACACAGGCGACCATCGAGCCAGCTGGAGACGACGGCGCCGTGTCCGATACGGTCAAAGTGCCGCCACGCCCGAGCCCCTCGCCGCCGCGTCATCTCGTCTGCGCAGAAGAAGGGCGGCATGGCCTGCCCAACCGATTCGCGGGTCGTTCGCCTAGGCCTCTCGCGCTGACCAAGCCCGCGTTGCCTTTGCTGGCGTATCGACGTCGGACTCACCGTCCAGAATGCGGCTGAACGCCAACCTCGCGGACCTGTTGGCCACTGTAGCATGCGACAAACTGTTCTCCGGGAAGTACTGGCACATTTCAGGCCGGTCAAGGAAACCTCGCTGAGGGACGATGGTGCACTGGTTCAACGTTGTAATACATATGCTCGTTGAATTAATATACCAAGGAAGTTTCTCAACAGCAGCAGCACTTCACATGAACCGTCGAATCTGCAACAGAACAGGTCTCACTACTGTATCTGCTCATCACAACGGCGTCATAACTACTCATACTCATACGTATCACACAAAAAAGGCAGGTATAGACAAACCGGTATACATCTAAACTCCCCTCCCCCTCCCACACAGCACACAGTCTATAAAAAATACTCGGGCAACTTGCCCGCATTCTGCTGAGCCTGCTGACTGGGCCCATCGCGCTCGTTCTCCGGCGCGGCCTCGAAGACATTGAAGCGGCGGTCGCAGCCGGGGCCGACCTCGAGGATGCTCGCGCTGTTGCCGCAGCGGTAGCAGTAATTCGGCGCGCTCCAGACGGTGGAGAGCTGGTCGTCGAAGAGCACGGAGAAGCCCTCCATGCACAGCTGGTGCGCGCGCAGGATGTGGTTCATCCCGTTCGTGTCGAGGAACTTGCGCACCACGCCCGAGCCGAACGTGTACCCCGCGCCTCTGCACGTCCGGCAGAGTCAGCGCTGGAGGGGGGAGGGGGGGAGGGGGGAGGGGGGAGGGAGTGAGCGTACCGCGGCGAAATCGCAAAATCCTCCTTCTCGGGATCCGGGTCGGACCACACGAGGTCTGCCATGGGGCCCTCGTGCGGGATCTCTGCAACACGGCCTTACGCGTCAGCCAGCCGTCAAGTCAACGCGTACACGCGTACCACGGAACCGGTCGACGACTTTGATCTGGTCTATAGAATGTATCGACGGCGAGAGGCCTGGCAGCCGGTCAGCAAGCCGTGGGGACGCCAGGAAGGAAGGACGCACCGCCGTGCACGCAGATGATGCGGTCGTCTATGACTACGCTCAGGGTGAGGAAGTCGAACATGTCGGTGAAGTAGGACCAGACATGCGGCGCGCCGTATTTCCGCAAGCACTCCGTGTAGAAGCCGTACGTCTACAGACGAGCAAACGCATTAGAACCTCCAGCCCAGCGTGTTGTAGCTACGGAGGCGCGCACCTGCGTGACGGCGCGCGACTCGTGGTTGCCGCGTATGAGCTGGACGCGGTCGGGATAGCGCAGCTTCAGACAAGTCAGCAGCGAGATCGTCTCGACGCTGAACAGCCCGCGGTCGACGTAGTCGCCTGCACACCACACATCAGTCCGAACGCCCGGGCCTACGCGAAAGAATGGACTGACCGAGGAAGAGGTAGTTAGTGTTGGGCGCGTGGCCGCCTATGCGGAATATCTCGATGAGGTCGTAGAACTGCCTGCGCGGCGCGGCCGTTGAGCAGCGCGGCGACGGAAGACGGATGGACGGAAGAAAGGACGGACCCGTGGATGTCGCCGACGACGGTGATGGGCGCGGCGACGTGCACGACGTTCGACTCGCGCATGAGCACCTCCTTCGTCTTCTCGCAGATTTCGCGCAGCAGCGTCTCGTGCAGCAGCTGCTTGCGCATCAGCTGCGCGATGCAGGCGTCCAGGTCGAACGCGGGCATTCTGGATAGATGGTTGGGGTAACACGTTCAAGGCTGACGCTGCGGCCAGCCGCGGACTCAATCTCATCTGCCCTTTTTGAGAGCCCGCCCAGTTTCGCGCTTGGCCCCTATCCTCTGCTCAAACCTGACTTATTAAACTAGGAACCGATGCTAAAGCGCGCATTTCTGACAGAACACATAGGCACACGGAATAAGTGGCATGTTTTGGGGGCGTGGGCGACTTGGACATGGATACATGAGAGCACATTGACGACAGCGACGACATAAGGTAAGCTAAACGAAACCCTGAACCCGAATTAGACGACTGAAAACGCAATGTCAGAGTGCATGAACCGCCAGGCGAAGAGAGGAACGTACGCAGTACGGCATTTATACACCCGTCGTTTTCCTGGAGCAGAGGATTTAGCAGGGCGGCCGACAACTAGAAAGCGGACGCACCGGGTTGTTGGTTATTTGTGCGTACTTGCCAAAGACGACCTTGCCGCCAGCTGTGACCATGCCGAGCTCGGAGACGTTGACCTCGATGACGGTACCCTTGGTCATGACGCCGAGTTGGGTGTACATCGGGCTCTGCGGGTTCTTTTTGACACCCAGAATCTGAAGCTGGAACGTCGCTTTCAGCTCGGCTAGAAAGCAGTATGAGCAGAGCGTATAGACATGAGGATACAGTTGGTACACACGATGGGTAACATTCGCCTTCTTGTAGCGCAGCGCCATAGGGCGAATGAATCGCTCGAGCTTGACAGGTTTGCGCGTGAAGCCCTCGCCGACAAAGGTAGCCTTTGTGACCATGCGTTTCCAGGCCTTGCTCTTGCTCTTGCCGGTCTTGATGACCTTGAACATCTCGTCCTCTGCGATGCCGCGGACCTTGGGCAGCGGGACGGCGAAGCGGGCGGCCTTGTCCTTGCGCTTCTGCTTGAGGGCGGTGCTGAGCGCCTTGGCGTCCGTCTGCTGCTCGCGGTCGAGCAGGTACGCGGGCAGCGCGCCGTCCGCGGGCTTGGAGGCGTCGGTGGCCTTGACGTTGCGCTCGTCGTGCGCGCGCAGCGTCTTGCGCAGCTGCACCTTCTCTGCGTGCCGCCGCGCGTGCAGCAGCTTTGCCTTGTGCCCGAACAGCTTCTGGGCGTGCGCAGAGGCCTTGTGTGCCTCGCGAGCCTCGCGTTTGCGTCTGGCAACAAAATATTAGCAGACATTTCAGTGGGCAGGGCTGTAGGCCGGCAACAGCGCTGTGACCATAGGTAGGCGCAGCAGCGACGTCTATGGCAGCTAGCAGCCCAGCGAATGAACAGACGTACTTGCGCTCATCGTAGTCGAGCCTGCGACCATGCCGCTTAATATGCTCCTCAATGTACTCGTTCTGCGGCTATAAGCGCAGTCAGCACCGTCGCAGCGCCGTGCGGGCGTAGGATACGGACCATGTCGGCGAAACGAGAAAAGTCAAAGCCCAAAGGTGCGCCGGGAACAGCCGCCCACCGCTCTCCACGTCCTCCTCCCATACATTAACATGGCTGCATACGGCGGCTACTACGCGCCCCCGCCGCCCCCGCCCGCGCCCGGCCTGCAATTCTACGGCGAGCAGCCGGGGTTCTACAGCGCGTCGGGCCAGCTGCAGGGCTCGCTCGGCCCCGCGACGAACGCCCCGTACGGCGTCGGCGTCACCGGCTCCATGCAGGGCCAGCCGCCGCAGGGCTGGCTGGCCGCGCTCAGCACTGGCGGCTTCGAGGGCGAGCCGCCGTTACTCGAAGGTGCGAGCGAGTCACACGTTGGCGGTGACGTTGACGCGTTGCAGAGCTGGGCATCAACTTCGCGCACATACGCAGCAAAACGATGACCGTCCTCAACCCGCTCACGACCGTCGACGAGCACATCATGGACGACGCCGACCTCTACGGCCCCATCCTCTTCTACTTCCTGCTCGGCGTCTTCTTGTTCTTTGTCCGTCGCCTGCTTGCCGTCCAACCTACTGCTGACGCGCCCGCAGAGCGGAAAGCCGCAATTCGGGTACATATACGGCCTGGCGCTCATGGGCTCCGCGTCCATCTACGTCCTGCTCAACCTCATGTCCATCAACGGCATCCCCGCCCACACCGTCGCCTCCGTATTAGGCTACTGCCTGCTGCCCATGGTCTGCGTGAGCGCCATAAGCGTCACCTTCTCCCTGGAGTGCGTCCGCCTCCCTCCGCCTTTTCGCCAACTAACGACTTGTGCACTTGTGCCACTCGACAGTCGCGCATGGGGCTACTTCCTCGCCGCGCTCTCCGTCTCGTGGTGCACATACGCCGCGTCCGGCATCTTCGTCTCCGTCCTGCGCGTCGGCGACCAGCGCTTCCTCGTCGCCTACCCCATCTCGCTGCTCTACTCGTGTTTCGCCCTCCTCTCCGTCTTTGGCGCGTCCCCGTCCGCACATTAATATATTCGCTGCAAATTGGAACTCAAATCTCTGCACTGTGTAACTTTCGATGGCTCGGTCGCGACCTGCAACGGCGATCTGTGAGTAGCTGAGTAATAGCGACTAGCCGCCGCGCATTCGGACTCCCCCAAGACTTGTAATTTCAGAAAAAATAAATCTGGACCGACACTAGGAAAACTAGAACACAATTCGCCGGGATAGCCGTCGTTCCGCAATCCGGTAAGGAAGTCCGCATTATCATTGAATACCTTCCAGTTTTCCTCTCCCTCCGTTGAACCACTGAATCTATAGCAATGACAACCTCGCATGCACAATCTACAGCTACACGCTGTCTGACACAGTGACTGATATTTTATAAGGAAACCTCCCGCCGAAGTGAGAAATTAGAAGAAAATTTTATGCCGCACGAACAGCCGTCACGCGCGCGCGTGCCGATGGACCCGTTCACTCTGCTTGCAATTGGGACCAACAGAATGGAGCCCGACGCAGCGCGGGGAATGGCACGCCAGTATCGCGATCATAAATCATGACTCGTGTCCCAAAAATCGCAAATCGGTGATCAGCGATTATGCTCTTATCAGAGCTCTATGTATCGTGATACATGCCTATACGCACCTATGAGATGCCTTAAGCGCCTATAAGATCTGGTAAGTACTGATAACTCGTCAATGTGGAGTGATAAGCGGTGACCAGCGCTGATCAAGGCCTGATCAGAGCTCTGCGGCCTGGGATAGGGCCTCATCAGAGGGGATCAACCCTCACCAGCAACAAGTACCCCCAGCACCTGTTCACTCAAGGCCCAGCTACTGAGAGGTCAGGCCAGTCGTGAGATGGTGCTTGGGGGGCCTCCAGGAGGAAGGGGAGCTGCGGTTCAATGGAGCGGAGGTCCGGTGGAGCGGTGGAGCGGGCATGTATACGTTGCTCCACCATTACAGACAATTGGCGTAATAGCCTAGCTGGTAGCTCGCGCGAGGGCGCGTGTGGCCAGCAGGCAAGCCGTTGGTTCAAATCCAGGCTAAGTTGGAAAAGTGCACAAGTCATGTACAACCTGGAGTAAGTCTAGAAAATGTACCCCAGTTAGTAATACCAGTAAGTAGTAAATGTACAACTGTAAATACAGAAAGTAAGTTCCAGCTGCCGCACAGGAGCGGTAGCTGGGGGAGTTTTCGTAATATCGGGCGGGGCGGCTGATCAGCTCTTATCCGCCTTGTCCGCATTATAAACTTGTATCGGCCTTGTCAGCCCTATAATAGGCCTGTAAGCGAGTATACCCCCTGAAGCTGTTTGATCAGGTAGGGGGTCGGCTGACCCTGTTATCAGGACTCATCACACTTGGTCAATCCTCATAGCCAACTTGCACTTTTTGGGACACGCAAGTTCAAGCAGGACGGCCGTCCTCGTCGCTGCGTCCCCGGCATCCCACATATAGCCCTAGGCCTTGCCGCGAGCTTGCTACAGTACGGTCAGCGCCGCTGCGCCGGGGTGCAACTCAAGAGAGCGCATGGGATACTGCGTCGATGGCCATGGCAGTGCGTTGCCCAGGGCGGGAGGCGTGTGGCATCTGCTACATATGTAGCTGGAGCACCGTGTGGCTGGCAGCTGCTCTGCCCGTTGATCGCATGCGCATAGACGAAGGCAAGAGCACAGACACACACACTCTCCTCCGCGGCGAAATGTGCCGCTTCTTATTCTTGTTTCGGCACCAACAGCAATTTGTAGAGTACCTACATAAGTCTGGCAGGTTTGCAGAGCACTGTAATGTAAAGCAGAAAACAACCCGTCTCAAGCGCAAGTATAGAACTATAGACAACGCTGGGCTGGGCCAGCCAGAGCCACCTCTCATGAAACGGACCTCTGGGACGACTCATGCTGCGCAAGAGCTGGTCTTCCTCGGACCTCCGCGGTAGCCACAGCGAAGCCCTCGAGCACAGTGCGGCGCAGCGCGTCCGTCGCGAATCTGGTCTGGACGAAGATGACGATGGGTGAGACCTGCATGCATTGAGAGAGGGCCGAAGACGACGCTAGGCCTGCGGGAGGATGCCAAGGCCCGACCATGAGCAGGACGCTGACTCGGTGCGCGCGCCGCTCAATATCAATGACAGGCCTCCGGGAGGGTGAGGCATGTCGGACGGAGTCACGGAAGTGGTCCGAAGGAGAGCGTCAGCGCAATTGAAGCAACACATCTTCCAGGAAAAAGCCATTGTTGATTGTTCATTTTAGCAGTTTGAGTACACGACAGCGTAAAAACACTTTGCAAAAACAGAGCCGTACAGCAAGGAAGACAACATAGATCGTTCATCGTCGGGTTCGTTCAATCGGGGGCGCATTCGTGAATGTCATGTCGTACTCGTGATTAAACCCTCAGCGCGTCCTCGGTGGGGAACCACCATTTCCATGGGCCGCAGTCGTCATCCTTGAGCCAGCCAGAGCCACCTCTGATCAAGAGGACCTGGGGGGCGATCCCCCGCAGAACTTGGTATTCCTGTGCGGTGGCCACAGTAAATCCCTCGAGGACAATCCGATGCAGCACGCCCCTCGCGAGTTTCATCTGGATGAAGCCGATGATGGTCGAGATCTGGATGAGATATGGCGGCAGGCGGTCCTCGGCTTTGGGGAGAACGCGGGCTATGCGCAAGATGGCGACCCGGTGCGCCCGTTGCACGGCGACTGGCGCCGGGCGGGGCACGCTGGCGGCCAGCGGCCCGAAATACAACGTCAGCGCCTGCAGAGCGGGCAACGTGTCGACGTCAAACAGAGGAAACAGCTGCTGTGGGACGGCCAGCCAGCGCAGATTACGGAAGAGGCTCTCCAGGGGCAGCGCGGGGAGGATGTGGCCGAGATACGCGAAGGGCATGTCGACGACAACGTCGTGGCCGTCCAGGCGAATGGCAAATACCGTCTCATCGCGGGTCCACATCAGCTCGGGCTTGTCGTCGCTACTCGTTTCTGGGAGAAGCACCTCTCGGTAGCCAATATCAATGGACTGGACGGCGCCCTTCGCCCGGATGGCATCAACGATGTACTGGGGCTCGTCATCATCCTCATCCAATGACGCAGCGAGTTGAGCGCTGTAACAGACGTGCTGCACGTCGGGGAATATGGCCAAGATTTTCCTCGCATCGAAGAAAGGCCACATCTGCAACCGGCGCAGACGCGATCCGCGGAAGAGCTGGGTGATCGTCAGCGCGTCATCGGCGGTAATGGTAAGGTCCTGCAGGTTCCTCCATGAAGCGATACGCCGGAGAGTGCTTTCGTCGCACAAGTGCGCATAGTCGTAGAAAAAAGATGTAATGCCGGCGAAAGCAGGGCCAGGGTTGTCAGGCATGACGGCCCAGTCCAAGAGAACCTCGCGCAGCCTCGGGGCGAAGTTGTTGAAGAGATTGTCGGGCAATGGCTCGTCGTCCTGGGCACCGGAGACTACGAGGCGGAATCGCTCAAGTATCGGCGCTGGCATCTTGAATAGGTGCTCCCAAACGGTGCGCGACCACTCATGGATTTGCAGAGATAACGACTTGATACGGGCCAGATGCGGTATAAGCAAGAGCGGGATTGTGTGTTTGAAAGCGCCGGTTGGATCCTCGAAATAGTCCTCGTCGAGATCCGACTCGTTGAGCTGATCGCACTTGAGAGACAGCTCCACAGTCAGCGGAAGACCCTGGCTGCGCCCGAGCAGCTCTTTGAGCGCTTCGGCAACATACTCCAGGTCCCCCAGAGTGCGCGGGCAGATGGAGATCTTGCACCACAGGAGAGGGGCCTGCAGCAGAGTGATTCTCCAGGAGCGGCTGACCAATGCAGCGACGAAGCGATCATGGTGCGATAAGAACGTTGCTGTGTGCTGCAAGAGCTCGGGCAGCATCCTGCCTGCCAGCACCACATTCTGTGAACCAGGCGCGAAGGCGGAGCTCATCGTGGAATCTTGCGTCGCCAGTGGGCCGCGTAAGTGAGAACGTCTGCCAAGGAACTGTGAGCGTGGAACAGTGTACAGAGATGGACGTACGGTGCGGTTATGGATCAACGAGCGAGGTGGTTGGGTTCGGACCTCGAATTCAGTGATCACATCTGTCAGGGTCAGTAGGCAAACAGACGCCACAAGGCTGCTAGTGTGTGAATATTAGGTGTCTTGGCCCCGCAGAGGCTGGACCGGGACTCGCACCGGAGCCCCGGAACAGTCACCGTCGAGTGAGCACTGAGCTTGATCCCACTCTGAACTACTATAGCAGCTCTTGTGGTCACGATAGGCAGCATCCTAAGAAGCAGCAGCAGCGTCCGCGCGAGCGGGAGCACAGCAGTTGAAAGCGAATAGCAGATGTGTCATTACGGCCTCTCAAACAACGCGGACATGGTGGCACGCCGTCTCTTTATCACGGAATTCAAGGCGGATTGCCAATTCGCACGGGTGGTGGTCGTGGTCATGAGCTGATGCATACCCCGTCCCGTTGTGGAGGCGTCCACAGCGCGTCGGCGCGTCAGCGAGTGTCTCCTGGGAATTTGTCACGCTTGAAGCCTGGCGTGCGAAAAAGGGATACACCAAGACCGAGCCTTGGAGCGGGCGGTAAATTCAATGTAGCAGCATGGGCAGGACAGCGGCAGCAAAGACTCCAGGTAGTCGTCGTCGTTCAGCGTCGTCAGATGCGAGATGGAAGCTGCAATATGTATGTTGAACCTGCCAGACACTAGGCTGGCGTGAAGATCAGATATCGAGGTGATGTCGCCGAAAACACAGTAAAACAGTAGCTAGAGACGCAGCACGCGCAGAGTAGGAGCTGAATTTGGGCTGGACGCGTCATTGAATATGTTCGTGAGGTGTATCGCGTGAATGCGGGCGTAGACAGAAGAGTCTGAGCAGTGCGGAAGCGCATGAACTGCATCTCAAGCTGCTGCCTGAAGTTTTTTAGCGACTGCTATGTGGCGCAGACATTAGAGGTTGGTGGGCAGGCAGGCAGGAGGCAAAGTTCTCGGACGGCAAAGTCCGTTTTCATCTCTGCTCTTGCCTTCGTCCATCGCAGACAAGCTGGATAGTCAACTTCACGGTACTACAGCTCGCACGGCTCGCGCTACTACCTGACTCGCTGTTCTGTCGCCCCTGGAAGGCTTGTGTCGTTCGTGCGGCGCTGCAGTCTTCAGCCGCCCTCGCATGCCCCACGAGAAATCTCGGACTGCACACCGCAGCGGGGACGCTCTCTCTCGGCGGACTGCCACGCCTAGGGGAGTGCGAGCGGCGACAAGAGGATAGCATGAGCTCTCTTGCACATGCAGATGTGTACCTCTTGCACATGCAGATGTGTACGACAAGGGCTATTCATGCGTGGCGAGGCCGCCAGAGGTCGCAAAGGTGCGCAGCGGCGACGACTGGCGCGGCGCAGCTGTTAGTTGTCCGTGAACGGTCTGGCATAATGTTCTTCTGCTTTCGCTTCGGCGGAATTTGCGTCTTGTCCCGGTCTGCTCGATCAGAGTCACAGATTAGATATCTAAATGTACTTACTTCCTCCAGACCACAAGTACAGTACGTATGGTGAGCCGTGAAATACGGTCCAGGAAGACTGAGAATCGCGAGCGGCACATTCTGTTTTATAATTTCGTTCTTGCCTTCGTCCCTCGCGGACGATGAGCAGAGCAGCCGGCCACACGGTGACTGAGCTACCAGACGCCCGATACCTCGCGCCGCCCATCGGGCTCAGGAACGGCGCTGCCCCGATTTTCCCGTAGTAGGCCGTTGAAAATCGTTGGCCACTTCTGCGCGCAAATCTCGTGATATCAAATATCAAATATTTCAGGATAAAGCGATTGTTCATTTCAGCAGTTCAAGTACGCGACAAAGTAACAACACATCGCAAATACACAGTGTGACAACAGCGAGAAGAGCCGCACAGAAAGCAAGACAGCATATGTTGTTAATCGTCGGGGTCGTTCATCTGGGGGCGCGTTTGTGAATGTCATGTCATACTCGTAATTAAACTCTCAGCGCGTCCTCGGTGGGGAACCACCATTTCCACGGGCCGCAGTCATCATCCTCAAGCCAGCCAGAGCCACCTCGGATGAAAGAGACATCGGGGACGACTCCCCGAAGAAGCTGATATTCCTCGGCAGTCGCCAGAGTGAAACCCTCAAGCAAGATGCGACGCAGCGCATCCACAGCAAGTTTCGACTGGATAAAGTTGATGATACCGCGGACCTGGATCGGAGAGGGCGGCAGGTGGTCCTCGGCTTTCGCGAGGACGCGGACCATGTGCAGGATACTGACCCGATGCGCACGCTGCCCCATGACGGGCGCGGGGCGGGGGACGTTGGCCGGCAGCGGCCCAACATAGAGCGTCAGCGCCTCCAGGGCTGGCAGTCTGTCGACATCGAACAAAGGGAATAGCTCCTGAGGGATGGCGAGATAGCGCAGCCTGCGGATGAGGCTGTCGACGAGCAAAATATGGCCCAAATTGGCGAACGGCAGGTCGACGACGACGTCGCGCCCATCCAGGCGTACAGCAAAGAGCATCGCGCCGCCGGACCAAGCTAAGTCGGCTTTGTCGTCCACATTCAAGGCCGGGAAAAGCTGCTCGCGGTACCCGATCTCAACGACCTGGACGTTGCCGTTCCCCTGGCAGGCAGTCAATAAGTGCTGGATATTCGCGGAGTTCACCAGTCTATCCGTTGTGACGAGCCCGGCGCTGAAGCAGACGTGCTGCGCGTCCGGAAAGGCGCGCAAAATGGTGTCTGTGTCGCAGAAGTTCCACAGCTGCAAGCGCCGCAGCCGTGCGCCGCGAAGAACTTCGCCGGGCGGCAAGCCTATAAAATCGTCCGCGCCGATGGTGAGGTCTTGTAGGTTCCTCCAGGACGTGATCTGCCGCAGATTGCTTTCATCGACGCAGTGCGCCTGGTCGTAGAAGAACGACGTAATGCCCGCGAGAGCGGGAGCGGGATTCTCGGGCATGACGACGTAGTCCAACTGGACATTACGTAGCTTCGGCGCGAAGTT
This sequence comes from Auricularia sp. M13, assembly GCA_037042915.1. NCBI lineage: Eukaryota > Fungi > Basidiomycota > Agaricomycetes > Auriculariales > Auriculariaceae > Auricularia > Auricularia sp. M13. Next base: position 798,711 of record CM073201.1, read on the forward strand.
GTTGAAGAGGTTGTCGGGCAATGGCTCGTCGTCTTCGCCACATGTGATCGCGAGGCGGAATCGTTCGAGGACCGGGGCGGGCATCTTGAATAGGTCCTCCCACACCGTGCCCGACCACTCGTGGATTTGCAGAGACAGAGACTTGATGCGCGCCATATGGGGAATGAGCAGAGACGGGATCGCGTGCTTGAATGCGCCGTTTGGATCGTCGAAATACGACACATCGACGACGGAGCCTTTGCTTTGGTCGGCCTTGAGGGAGAGCTCCACCGTCAGCGGAATCCCCTGGCTGCGCCCGAGAAGCTCTTGGAGCACATCGGCGACATGCTCCAAGTTCCCTCGAGTGCGTGGGCAGAGAGAGATATTGGACCACAGCAGTGGAGCCTGCAGTAGAGTGGCTCTCCAGGAGCGGCTGACGTGGGCAGCGACGATGCGATCATGGTGCGATAGGAACGTCGCAATCCGATGAAAGAGCTCGGGCAGCATCCTCTCGGTCAGCACCACGTTCTGTGAACCAGGCGCGAAGGCGGAGCTCATGGTAGAATCTTGTGTCGCCAGTGGGCCGCGTAAGTGAGAACGTCTGCCAAGGAACTGTGAGCGTGGAACAGTGTACAGAGATGGACGTACGGTGCGGTTATGAACCAACGAGCGAGGTGGTTGGGTTCGGACCTCGAATTCAGTGATCACATCTGTCAGGGTGCAGCCTGCAGGCAAACAGGCGCCACAAGGCTGCTAGTGTGTGAATATTAGGTGTCTTGGCCCCGCAGCCCGTCAGGCTGGACCGGGACTCGGAACGGAACCCTGGAGCAGTTACCTTCGCTGGGAACAGCTACCAGTGAGACTGGGAGCTTCATCCCACTCTGAAACCATAGCAGCTCTTGCGTCGAGGTTCACAGTATCCTAAGCAGCAGCATCGTTCACACGAGCGGGTGTAATAGTTGTAAGCGAATAGCTGGTGTGTCATTAGGGCCGCTCAAACAAAGCGGACATGGTGGCACGCCGTCTCGTTATCACGGCCCTATAGCCCAGATAGGATGGGAAACCAAGACGAATTGCCAATTAGCACGATGGCGCAACGTGTGGCGGACGGTCATGAGCTGATGCATACACCTTTCCCGTTGTGGAATGCGTCAACAGCCCGTCAGCCCGTCAGCGAGCGTCTCCTGGAGTGTGTCACATCGAAGCCTAGCGTGCGAAAAGGGACATAGGAAGGCCGAGCATTGAAACGGGCGGTACAGTCAATGTAGCAGCACGGACAGGCCAGCGGTAGCAAGCAAGCTGGCGACTGCAACGTGTACGTCGAACTTGCCAGACAAGTAGACTTTCGTAAGAATCAGACGTCGAGTGATGTCGTCGGAGGGGCAGAGAATAGTGCAAGTCAGTAGACGTCGACGCAGCGCGGACAGTATCCAAGTTGAATTGCGCCGGAGAGTATCATCCAACACGTTCGTAGGGTGGTATGATCCAGGCGGGGTCTGGCGTGTGCGGGGCACAAGAAAGGGCCTGCGCTGCATCGCAAGCTGCTGCATAAAGCCTGCCATTGACTGGTATGTGGCGAAGAAGTCAGGTTCGTTGGTAGGCAGGAGGCAAAGTTCTTGAAAGTCCGCATTCACCTCTGCTCTTTTGTCCATCGCAGAGTGGCAGAGTAGCCAACTTCACGATACCACAATCTGCACGGCTCGCGCTGCCATCTCAATCGCCACTGCGCCGCCCCTGGAAGGCTGCGTGCCCGCATCAATGGTGTCGTTCGTGCGGCGCCGCAGTCTTCAGCCGCCCTTGCACGCCCCACGAGAAATCTCACACTGGGACGCTCTCTCTCGGCGGACTGCCACGCCGAGGGGGGTGCAAGCGGCGGCAACAGGATAGCATGAGCTCTCTTGAACGTGCAGATGTGTACGGCAAGGGCTATTCGTGCATGGCGAGGCCGCAGGAGGTCGCAAAGGCGCGCAGCGGCGACGCCTGGAGCGGCGCGGCCGTCAGTTGTCCCGTGAACGGTGTGGCATAATTTTTCTTATACTTTCGCTTCGGCGGAATTTTGTCACATCCGACCGGTCTGCTCGATTACTAGGTGATTAGATATTTACATGCAGTACATACCTCCTGACATACCGCCTGGCTGTATTGCATTCATCACAAATAGAAATACATATGGTGTCCAGTGAGAAACTGTACGGTCCAGAAACTCTGAAAACCGCGAGCGGCACATTCCGCTTTTCATCTTCGCTCTTGCCTTTGTCCTTTGTGGACGAACAGAGCAGCCGGCCACACAGTGACTCAGCTACCTGACGCCCACGCCTCGCGCCGCCCATTGGGCTCGGGAACGCGCTGCGCTGCCCCGACTGTCGCCAGTAGGGTCAATGGTATCGTTGGTTCTGCGGACAGTTTTTCGTTGACCTTGCACGCCCCACGAGAAATCTCACGCTGGCAGCAACGTGGGACGCTCTCACAGCCTCGATGCGATGCTGTAGGCTCCGTTGAGGCTGGGGGTGCAAGCGTCGACGCGGGATTCCACGCGCTCTCTTGCATATCAGTGCGTTACAACGCGCTGCACACACGTGTTGGACGTGTGTAGCAAGGGCTATGTGTGGGATGCCGGGGCAGCCCCCCGGCGGAGCGCAGCGACGAGGACCCTTCTCTGGATTATCCAGGTCGGGTTTCTGCCTGCGGAGGCGCTGGTGCGGTTGCCCAGACGCGATTTTGGCGTGCATTCCCGCGCGCCAGCCTCGCGCTTTATGTGGGGAACGTCCGCGCCTACTATGACCATCGTGTCTAGTTGGGCTCCGGCGCTCCCAATCGGAAGCCATGGGCTTAATATTCGCGTGGTACCGTGCACATCCTCCGCGGTGCGGTGTGGTGTGTGAAGCGTTTGCAGCTGAGCCGCTTTGTGGTTCTTGCGGCATAATTTTTCACTTTTCTTCGCTTCGGCGAGATGTGGTTTGTTGGAGAATGCGTCAAGTGGAAGTGAGGCTACAGCTTATTACTGGTTGATTGGGTGTCGGTCTTCGGCTTGTCCCAATTCCCCCAATATACCAATTTCTTCTGTAATGAGAACTCACAGGAGCCTGTACTCTTTTAGACGAGAATACAAATTTATAGACATTGAAATGGCGGGATCGTGAAGCTCTCGCGGGATGGCAGGAGGAAGAGTCGGCGACATCCGATCGGAAAGGATGTGATGCACAGACATGCAGGGCAGCGAAAGCACATTGTCTCTGAGGTGAGCCTGCCAGCGCCGGGCACATTATCCTGGTACTCACAGCCTGCTACAGCTGTCGGTGGTCGGCTATGAGCTCCTGGTCTTCTCGTTCCTGCTGTATCCGAACGTGTTCGACCTCGCAATGCGGGCGTTCGCCCAGTACGCAGCGTCGAGGCCAACGCGCCTCGTCCCCGACCGCTCTCTGCGGCTCTGGATGCTCTCCATCGCCGTCTTCCACGCCCACGCGAGCCTCATCCTGCTCTTCCCGGTCTCGACAACCGGCGGCCTCATCCTGGACTTTGTCGGCAGCGGTGCGCGGCCCCCGCGTTCATTGTGCTCGCCCACCCAGCTCATTTCTCTTGCCCAGACCGCGTGCCGTCGCGGCTGCTACTGCTCGGCGTCAACCTGCTCATCCTGGCGCTGCAGCTCGTCCAGATGTGCATCACGCACGAGCTGGGCGCCGCGGCGAATACAGAAAGGGGCATCCTCGACCCCGACCCAGACGCAAACCCTGGTACGCTCACACAACAGCAGCTCTCAGCTCATGCTCATTGCTCATTGTTGCTTGCAGATTTAGTCCTGCATTTGCGCTTCCGCAAGACGCTCGACCGCATCGCGCACCCGCCCGCACCGCCGCCGCCACTCGAGCTGCCGGCCCCGGGCGCGGCGGCGGGCGCGGCCGCCCAGCGTCGTCAGCAGCATCTCGCCAGCGTCTTCCGCTCTGCGCTCGTCCGCCAGCTAGCCCAGCACGCGCGCGGTCCGTGACGCGTCGTCGTCGCCGTCCCGCTTCTCTTCCACCCTTCCGAATCCTAGAGCCCACGCTTTGTCGCCGCTTTGTACGCATGTTGATTCCCGACCCAATTATTACGCACTTCGGCTTTGGCAACTGCCTGTTTGCTGAGCGCTGACCAGTAGTCTCCGTTTTTGCTGACTGCTGAAACGCGTACGCGTTTGAACGGAACTACCGCAGGCTGTAGAGCACCACAACGGGCGCCGAACGCGGACACCGTCGCTTTTTCATGCAGGTACACGTGCAGAGCACGAGCTTGGCTTGTGGTTGGGCAGCCTGACTACTGTAAGGCAGAGTAAGGGACGTCCTTCCTCCGTCCTTTACAGCTCAATGAATCCAGCTCTCCGAGTCCGTCTAGTCCAGCCCGCCCATGTTCACCACATCTCAATCCAGTGCTTCCCTCAGACTGTGTAGTTATCATCAGATCACTTGCTGGGACGAGGCCAGCAGAATTAACCCCATATTCTGAGCAGGATGATTTGGCCGTGCTTGCATCTCTTCCTCCTGCTCCGTAGTCACGGTATCGACGCCTTCGCATATGTCTGCCCGTGAACTGGCTATAACTCACGAAATAACTCTGGTGCTTGACGAGGCTCTTCAGCTCTGGATCTACCTGTCTACCGCCGTCCACACGTAATCCTCTCTTCGTCGACGTGGCACTCTGTGGCTGGTATCTGTAGGCCACACACCGGCGCCCTCTCGCTACCGTACGCAGTCATTTGTCGCGACTCTGGTCTTCATGAATGTCCTACAGGTTGCTGTAAACGTGGCACAAGGCAGTCGCCATCGCGCGGCGAATGACGACTCCCAGAGCGCGTAGCTCGCGACTCTGGCTCACACTACAATGTGCGCTCTTGCATTTGCCACGCACCACCTCTGCACTCCGTTCTTCGAGATGTGGTCGTAAGTGGCTGCCTCTGTTTATCCCTGCTATCGTGGCATTAGGCTATCACGCTGCGACTCGCAACCTGAGGTCGCGACAAAATCCGCAACGAAAGTCGCAACGGGTCGCAACACCTCGTAAAACTCGCTCGCAACGAATCCCACAACGCTCTGGCAGCTCAGCACTTGAAATATTTCACCATTCGCCACATCACCCATCCACAGATCATGCTTCCTTGCACTTTCTCAGTACTTCATAATCACGAATTGTGCAGCATCCGAGTCAAGCTGAGAGGACTGCCATCTCCCTCCTTTCCTTCCACGGCTTGCTGGCAACATGTCGCTGCGAACGTTGTTGCAAGATGCTGCGAGCTCGCCGCGATACATCCCTCACCACATTCATCTCTACATCATGTGCCGACAATTCTCTGTTTTTTTATCAACTGGTCCGCACGATTCATGACCTAGTCCTCGAGTATTTTGAGGACTTCAGATATCCCTGGTCAATGTCTCGCCGGGCTCGGACCGCTCGGTTCTCCATCTTCGCACGCTTGCACGCTATGCATATAGTTGGCTTGGTCTGTAATCTTCAACATCGTATTATATCGGAATGCGGACGCAACGTCGCCGGCCCTGCTTTCCAAGCTCGGTCGCAAGCACTATCCCAAAAGTCTCGCTGGGATAGTGTTTGCGACTACCTGAGCGAGCTTCCGAGCATGTTTGGTTTCACCACGGCTCCCGTTGCTTGGCGCAAAGGCCGGTGAAGACAAAACGAAATGGCCAGCAGAAGAAAAAGCTGCTTATTGTTCCTAAATGGGCAGACTCGGCTTGATCGTTTCTTTTTCTTTCTCTGACAGCGGGAGAACCACGATATCGGAGTGTTGCCGTTTCCGTAACCGATGCATGCATCACCTCGTGTTCACCATCCAAAGCGTACACATGAGCAATCGGTTTTCCGTCCAGCACGTCCCTGGTATCGCGGACAGACCAAAGCCCAAGTCGTACGCGGCACTAGGGCCCCGCGTAGACGACGACCTGCCGCTATGACCGCCTGCTTGACCGACCTACTGGCAGCAACTTCCGCAGAGCTCCGTTTTCAACAATATCGCGTACATGCTCAGCAGGTCGGGCTGCGGAAGCCAAGGCACTGAGTAAGCAGACAATAAAGGTCTGCTGAGGCGGCTGTTTACCTGCAGGTTGGCTGTGACCATGGTCCTAGCAGATCTGATCATCGCATTCGAGGTCCGAACTCAACCACCACGCTTCGCTGGTTCGTATATAACCCGAATGCCGCCCGCGGCCCGTCTCTCCACGCCCCCAGCTCCCAGGCGGACGTTCTCATTCCCATGGCCCCAAAACGTTTTTCAATCAAGAATCCCTTCACGCGCGCACGCCGAGCCCCGGCGCCAGTCGACAGGCTGCCTCCAGAGCTCCTCCAGCGCACGGCAACGTTTTTATCGCACCATGATCGCTTCGTCGCAGCGCTCGTCAGCTCCTCCTGGCGGAGCATCCTGCTGCACCACCCGCTCCTGTGGTGCAAGGTCTCCATCTGCCCTCGGACGCAGGGCGACATGCGCTACGTCGTCGCCGTCCTCAACGAGCTTTTCCGGCGCAGCCAGCAGCTCCCGCTCACCGTAGAGCTCTCCCTCAGGGCAGCCGAAATCGCGCACATTGACGCCGTCAACATCGAGCCCCAGCACGGCGCGTTCAAGCGTGCGATCCCGTTCGCGCTCATCCCGCAGATGCGCCGCATCAAGTCGCTCTCCCTCCAGCTCCACGAGTGGTCGGGCACACGCTGGGAGGATGTCCTAAGGACGCCGGCGCCCATCCTTGAGCAATTTCGGTTCCTGATCACCTGCGGCGACGACGACGTGCCGTTGATGGACAACCTGTTCAACAACGACGCGCCAAGGCTGCGCGAGGTCGTCTTGGACGATGTCGCATTCCCCCTCAACCCCGGCCCTGCCCTCAGAGGAGTTAGGTCCTTTTTCTTCGACTTTGCACACGATTTAGGGGAACCTCAAATCCGGCATATCGCGTCGTGGAGGAACCTCCGCGACCTCACCATTGGCGCATACGATGGGATCGGGGACGCAGACCAGTATCTGCGCAATGCGCCGCTGCGTCGCCTGCAAATGTGGCCGTTCTGCGACGCGCAGACCGTCATCAACACTTTCCACGACGTGCAACACATCTGCCTCAGCGCAAAGGTCTTGAATTCGACGGAAGTGGCGGGCCCGGTGAACCCCCAGCTCCTAGTGACAGTCATTCGCGCGAAGAGCGCCGAGACCCAGTCCGTGGAGATCGGCTACCGCGACCAGCTCTTGCCCGACATAGCGCGCGTCGACAAGGGCGAAGCACCGTGGGAGGAGCTGTTCGCGGTGCGTCTGGACGGGCACGACGCCGTCGTCGACCTGTCGTTCCCCGACCTCGGCCGCGTCCTCCTCACGCTCCCCGTGGCGAGCCTCTTCCGCTCCCTCCGCCGCCTCGCCGTCCCCCAGCCGCTGTTCCCTCTGTTCGACGTTGCCGACCTCCCCCCTCTAGAGGTGCTCACGCTCTATCTCGGACCCCTCGGCCCCAACGTCCCCCGCCCAGCGCCGATCATGGAGCAGCGCGCACATCGGGTCAGCATCCTGCGCGTCGCCCGCGTGCTGCCATTCCCGGAGGACCGCCGGCCGCGCTCGCCCATCCCGGCCCAGCATATTGTCAACTTTGTGCACGCGAAACTCGCCAGGGGCCCAGGAGGGTTGCTCCGCATTGTGCTCGACGGGTTCATCGTGGCGAGCATGCAGGAAGTCCACGCGCTGCAGGCCACGGCCCCGCAGCTTCTCGTCCTGGATTCATGCGGCTCTGGCTGGCTCGAGGATGACGATTGCGGCCCATGGAAATGGTGGTTCCCGACCGAGGACGCGCTGAGGATTTGATCATGACTCGACCAATAACCTGACCCGCGCCCCGGCCGCTCCCCATCGTTGAACGATCTATGCTTTCCTGCTTGTTCTGGCTCTCCTTGCTGCTGTGTTATTGCGATGTGCTATCACGCTTTCACGTTGTTGAACAGCTAAAATGATATGGGAATCTTGATTTTCGATTCTGTGTCCCAAAAAGTGCAAGTTGGCTATGAGGATTGACCAAGTGTGATGAGTCCTGATAACAGGGTCAGCCGACCCCCTACCTGATCAAACAGCTTCAGGGGGTATACTCGCTTACAGGCCTATTATAGGGCTGACAAGGCCGATACAAGTTTATAATGCGGACAAGGCGGATAAGAGCTGATCAGCCGCCCCGCCCGATATTACGAAAACTCCCCCAGCTACCGCTCCTGTGCGGCAGCTGGAACTTACTTTCTGTATTTACAGTTGTACATTTACTACTTACTGGTATTACTAACTGGGGTACATTTTCTAGACTTACTCCAGGTTGTACATGACTTGTGCACTTTTCCAACTTAGCCTGGATTTGAACCAACGGCTTGCCTGCTGGCCACACGCGCCCTCGCGCGAGCTACCAGCTAGGCTATTACGCCAATTGTCTGTAATGGTGGAGCAACGTATACATGCCCGCTCCACCGCTCCACCGGACCTCCGCTCCATTGAACCGCAGCTCCCCTTCCTCCTGGAGGCCCCCCAAGCACCATCTCACGACTGGCCTGACCTCTCAGTAGCTGGGCCTTGAGTGAACAGGTGCTGGGGGTACTTGTTGCTGGTGAGGGTTGATCCCCTCTGATGAGGCCCTATCCCAGGCCGCAGAGCTCTGATCAGGCCTTGATCAGCGCTGGTCACCGCTTATCACTCCACATTGACGAGTTATCAGTACTTACCAGATCTTATAGGCGCTTAAGGCATCTCATAGGTGCGTATAGGCATGTATCACGATACATAGAGCTCTGATAAGAGCATAATCGCTGATCACCGATTTGCGATTTTTGGGACATGCGTGATGAGCGTCCCCAACAGTCTCCCTGAAGCTTAGGCTGATCCGCTGCAAGAGCTTGACACCAAATCTTCTCATTTACCATTGCGTACACATACTGTACAATGGGGAAGGAGTAAGGGATACAACAAATCACTAGTGTGTCGTGTGTCCGTAAGTTCAAGTCGTAACTCGTAAGCATGCGGGCGGCACTGTTCTTCATTCTTTCATTCAGACATAGTAAGACGAACGCTGCAGCGCGGAGTATCAGTATCGTCTCCCGCAGGCTTCAAGCTCAAGGGGGACGCACGTATCCGTTTCGCGTGGACCGCACGTAGAAGCACGCGGCGAGGAGGGTGATCATGCACAGCGCAAACTCAGTCCAGCCGATGGCCTCTATGGCCTCCGCCTCGCGACATCTGCGCGGCAACTCATGAGCGAAGCAATAGGGGGAACTACGAGAGGGGAGCACGAGGAATGAAATACGCACATGGAGACCACGGGCGTGCCGGAGCAGTCCGTGTAGCGGATGAGGTCGTGGAATAGCGCGGCGGCGACGACCCAGAGGATGGCGGTGATGAGGAGCCAGCCGGCCGACCCTGCGATCGACGCGAGGAAGTGTACGACGCCGTTCACAATCCACCAGACGTAGGCGAGCGCGAAGAGGGCCGTCCAGCACGCGGTGACTGATTATGATAAGAGACTCAGCGATATGGCAGCGGAGAGGAGGGTCACAGTGAGGAGATGAGGAGACGTACAAAGGAAGAGGATGATGAGCGAGTGGAACCGGTCGGTCGGCCAGCCCACGTCGTTGAAGTGGTCGACGAACCATGCGGTTAGACCAATCTCAACAATAGCGAGGAGTGCGATGAGGAGGAAGAGGAACGGGTGGTAGCTTGCCATCCTGAGTCGAGCCCAATTGATTTCACGCGACGTGCAAGAAGTGCTGATGCTTCGTAACTTGTGTGAAGGTGGCGTCCGTCTCACGCCGCAGCCCAGGAAAGCACGGCTTTATACCCTGAGGCACGACTATGACGCGCGACCCACATGCGCAGGTGGGGTGGCAGCGCAAACATTCCGCTCATGAACTTTTCCCGCCGCTGGGATTGAACAGTACGTCAGTTTGCACTCTGAGATAATACGAGGATATCCATACCAAGGCACAGCGCGCCACCCGCTCAAGTGGAGTCGTATATTAACTCGGCGGCATGAGTGCCTGGAGGAGTGTGGGCGGTGCCGGTCAATCCGCGGACACGGACCGGAAGCAACTGCTACCGGCCATTTTCGTTCGACGCGTTCAACAACGCGCAGACGGCCATGAACGCCAACCGAATACGCACCCTCGCGTTCTCCACGCTGCGCACAGCGTCAAGGACGGCCGCCGCGCCGCGCCCCGCGTGTCGCGCATTCTCGCTTCTCACCCTGGCACCGCGGCGACCGACGGCTTTGCGCATGCTGGCGCCGCCGACCGCGACCGGCTCGAGTATTTTGGACATGACGCTGCCCGCGATGCAGCAAGTGCGGTGCATGTCGCGCGGCGACGAGTACCAGCCGTCGCAGCGCAAACGCAAGCGCAAGCACGGCTTCCTCGCGCGCATGAAGACCAAAGGCGGCCGCGCCGTCATTGCGCGCAGACGAAAGAAGGGACGCAAGTTCCTGACCCATTGAGTGAGCCTTGCAGCAACGCTCGACCTTTTACACGTGCTCACCCAGTCGTAGTTTTCATCTTGTTGCCTCGAGGGCATAATAATAAAGTTGTCGTCACTCCGGACACCCGTTCAGGATACAGATGAAAAGGTATTGAACATTGAAAACAACTGCAAAACGTACAGAAAGCAGGAAGCAGATCGTGAAAGGGAAAACATGCAGGCCCCAGGCATTGACGTCCATGTACTGTACATGATGATGTGCTTCAGAACACAGAACTACAGCTCCTCCTCATCGTCAAAAACGCGCTATTGCGCGTTCATTGCGCCAAGGACCATCCGCTCGCGCGGAACAGCGCGCACAACCTCGCCCTGCGCATCGAACGCGTGCCCGGTCGCGAACTCCACACCTGCAAGCTCCTCCTCATCGGCGTCCAGCGGACCAAACGAATCAGCGGCAGCCTGCTCCTCGAGCACAATGGGTGCGAGCTTTGCCACGAGCGCCGCAATCTCCAGCGCGTCCGTCTTGATTTCAGGTTCGGCGTCCGCATCCGTCTTCAAGGGGACGTTCTCCTTGTCAATAGTGGACTCGGCGAGCACGAGCGGCGCAATCACCTCATCACGGGTAATAGATTGAACCTCGACATCAACTTCGACAGCGATGCTGAGCGCGGGCTCCTGGTCGAGCGGGCTAGGGGCAGGGCTCGGGCTGCGGCTCGAGGGCAGCGGCACCTCGCGCGGCGGGCACCCGGGGCTGGGCGGGAGGGGCACCTCGACGGGCTTCGCAGGCGCCGCAGCCTTCTTAGGTGCAGCAGCAGCAGGTTTCTTCGCCACCTTGACCTTCGCAGCGGCCGCCCGCTCGCGCGCCTCGCGCAGCTCCTTGGCGCGCGCGAGCGCCGACGCCGTCATCTGCGTCGCGCCGCCGCCGGTCGCGTGGTTCCGCTTCGGCACGAAGCCCGTGCGCTCGGAAGACGTGGAGTTGGAGGAGGCGGAGGACGAGCTTGGGATCGTCCGAAGCAGGGGCATCGTGCAGTTCACCGGCGGCATGGGCTTCGGCGCTTGTGGAATACCAGCAGCAGAGTGCGAGCTGGAAAGAGGAGGCCGACTCGTCGACGCGGACTTCGACAGGGGAGGTCTGCCACTCGTCGACGCCGCGGACTTGGATAGCGGCGGTCTGCTCGGCGCCGCGGCAGGTTTGCTGGTCGGCGCCGCCTTTGTCCGCGAGGCCATGGACGCCGCGCTGCCAGGCCGCGTGGGCGGGTTGCTCCTGGTATTACTATTTGAGCCTGAGCCGGTCCTAGAGTGTGTCGGGCGTTCGCGCTCCTTGTCCTGTCTGCTCGGCGCACGCTCCACCGGGGCAGGCTTCTCGGGCGGTGGCAGTGGCGGTTGTGGAACAAGCACTCTCTGTGCGCGGTGCGTCGTGACGGTCACCGGCGGGCCCATAGTGCTAGCAGAAGAGACAGTTCCCAAAGCAGTAGCAGGCCGCTGCACGCGTGCCGGGCCTGACACAATCCGCGGGTGCGCAGGCCCAGGCACAGAGGGAGCCAATTGCGGTTCGGCGAGGACGCGTTGTGGCCCGCGCCGCGCGCTGTCTACAGCGAGTGCACTCTGCGCCGCCTTGGCAGAAAGCGTTGACTGGGTGCGCTGTCTCTGAGCGGGTGCTGGCGCAGATCGCGTGGGCTGGAAAGAGGGCGCCGCGTACTCCGAAGCTGGTGCCGGTGCTGATGGAGGAGGCATCTCCGCGCGCATGGCGGGCCGCGAGCGTTGTGTGCGAAGCTGGGGCGCCGGTGCAGCAGGAGCAGGTTCGCGTCGGGCATGGAGTGATTCAGACGCTGATGCCGAGCGTGCATGACCGTGCGCGGGAGGGAATTCGGTAGCGCGGCTGGGCGCAGAAGCAGGCGCGAGTTCATGTGGAGGGAGGAATGGCACGGCTTTCGTCGACTTGTTAAGCGCTACTGGACGTGATTTGACATTAAGGTACTTCTTCATGATAGGCGTCAAGGGCGCAGTGAAGCTAGAAAGAAAATAATGAGTATTATTGTCAGGCTGGAGGAATTTGGCACACACCTATCCACGCGGTCGGGAAAAAGAATCTGGTACGCCTCGAATATCTTGCGCGACACCTGGCGCACGCCCGGGTTGGCATCGCGGCCGGTGCTCCGAATGATCTCCTCGATATCGTTCACGCGTGCAGCCAGGTCGCGTGGCGCAAAGGTGTTCATGGCCAACAGGACAGCGTCGCTGGCGACAGTCCGAAGATTCTGGTTCTTGTCCTTGACCGCCTCGCGCAGGTGCGTCAGGATGCCGGGCAGCGTCGTTTCTTCGACCACACGCGATATGGCTGTCTGGACGCGCGCGACGAGGATGCGGCTCGTCTTGAGGCAGAGCTTCAGCAAGGCGTCGAACAGAAGGTTGAGCAGCGGCTCGAATGCGCGGCCGAGCGAGGCGAGCGACGAAACGAGGTCAATAGCCTCGAACGACAGCTTCGACCGGTCGGAGTTCATCTGTGCAGGCAGTATATCAGAGCTGGAGCAGGGCGCGCGGGTTGGGCGTGGTGCGTACGGCGTTGATAATGGGCCGCAAGACCGTCTTGAGCTCGGGCACCACGTCCTGCTCAAACTGCCAGCCGCCACCCTTGTACAGCGCGTGCAGCCGGCATATCGAGCGCCGTATCTTCTCCCAGGACTCCTCGGTCTCCTCCAGCGACAGGATATCCTTGGCTTCTTTCACTTCGCGCGCGAAAACGGCGCCGGACTCGCACTGGCCTCATCGTCAGCAAGTATCCTGGGATTATGAGTGTTACGGGCACGCACGGGTAATGTGTCGGGGACAGCAGCGGGCGCCATGGCAGACAATGTGCGGGCGCGGCGGTGATGATGAGGAGGAAAGGAAGATCTGCTTCCGGTAAATACCGTCCCAACTTCCGGTGCTAGCCGTCATCCCTTCGCGCCGTCACGTGCGTCCACCACGATTCACAGCACTGCCGTGAAAAAGACGAGGAAATGGCTCATTTTTGGAAATAAAAGCAGCCAGCAGTGCTGCGGGAGTGGTGAGCCAAACATTATGACTTGCGACGCGTCTCCCTCGACAAAGTGTACGTTTGAACAGTGGACCGTCCGGTTCATATTGGGGATCGTCACAAAGCGAGTCCAGGTCGTTTCAGGTTTCCAGATCATCTGCAGAACATTACTGTATAATACATGTTCACGGCTCTCTCTGATAGCGCCGCCCTCCAGCGGGGCGCGGTCAATTATCTATTGTGCATGAAGACAACTATCGTAACTGATTATGCGGCCATCCCTCCGTCCCTCCAATCCTCCTGCCGACCTCGTCCTGGTCTTATACCAGCATCTACAGCACCTTCTCAAGATGCATGCGCACACAGCTCATACTCAAACGAGCTCGCGCGCGCGGTCTTTGCCATCGTAGCTGGCGTCGTCATCGCGCGAGGGCGAGCCCTTGCCGTCGACATGCACGACGCTCTGCTGGTGCACGTTAATGCCGCCGCCGTCGATACGCGTGCCGTGGGTGAACGCAAAGCCGCTCTCGAGCGGCATCGAATTGCCCGAGATGGTGTTGGGCGCCCGGCCACCGGATGAACCGTACTGCCCGTTCGCGCGACGCATATTGAGGTTGTACAACACGGCCAGCGTGCACACGCGCCCAATGCAGAACCCGAACGTGAGCGGGTAGTTGCTCGTCGGCTTCGCCAGGTACGTCGACACTGCCAGCCATGAGAAGTGAGCGGGGAGCGGGAGGAGCGTGGGAGAGCCCGAGTCGGCACTTACGCGTGACAATCGCAAACGACGCGGTTACCGCCCCCGTCATGATCGCTGTTCGCATGAGCCGGAAGATCAGGCTGAGGCAAAAAATAGATCCACAATCAGCCCATCGCGGCTGCGCGGGATTGTATGCGCGATGCGCACCTTTTGGTCTTCTTGTAGGTCGTCTTGACACTGGCAAGCTGGTAGATGAGCGAGAGCGCGATCAAGACGTCGGCACCCGCGGCGGACGAGAGCCATATGCTGAGATTGCCGGTTGAGCATACGGCGACGCGCATTGAGGACGAGCTCACATAGCATATGTCCTGAGCTTCTCGCGGTCGGCCAGCGCGGTGAATTGAACGACGGCATAGGTGGCGAGCGAGTCGCCAACGAAGGCCGTGATGGCGAGCGCGGCCAGGACGAAGGAGATGATGTAGTTCTTGCTCAGGCTGACGTAGCGGTAGATGAGGAATGTATGCATGCAGAGTACGGACACCGCGAGAGTAATCTGCGAAGCGAGCTATTAGGCACAAGAGTAGCTGGAAGCACTGAGACAACTCACTGAGTAGACAGGGATGGTGTTGTTCTGCACACCGAGGAACACCGCGTCGCCCCAGTGGGTAATGGTGTACTGAACGAGAACGGTGAGGACATGCGGCGGATGACGGAGGTGGGACTCACGAGGTAAACCATCGCAAAGGTGTTCATCGTCGCGACCATGTCGACCGAGAACATAAACGCGACGAGGCCGCGTATCAAGGGCCGATCCGAGGGGAACGCGACGATGTACGCGTAGAGCTGGGTGAGCTCGAGCATGAACAACATGGCGTTGAGCCAGGAGCCAGCGAGGAGCGTGCCAATGGCGTCGTTGAGCACCGACACCGGCACGGCGGGCACAGCTGGAGCGGACATGGTGCGCTCTTTTTGGGTGAGAAACGGAAAACGAAGGGAACGGTGGGGAAGCGCGGGGGGCGACGCGCTCCTTGGCTCGGGCACAGGCTTGCTTTTAAAACTTTACGAAGCCCATCCGTCGCGGGGATACGTAACGAGAGCGTTGCGATGTTTGGGAAGCGGCCAGGCTTCTTCTATTCAAATATTGAAAACTTTCTGCGCCTACGCGAAGCTTGCCTTGGATTGCGTTGCCGCTGGCGCTGCTCGGAACTTGCGACAGGTGACATCTGCCCTGGGAGGGTGGGAACGCGCTGCTCGTAGGGTTGGGGCCTAGAAGGAAGCCAAGGCCGTATATGCGCAGAAGGTTCGCGGATTCACATGAAACCGCTTGATAGCCGCGGCATTTTTCCAACAGATGGTGATTGACCTTCCCACGCTCCCAGAGCAAATTTCCTCAAGATGCCCCAATTGTATGTCGTCTCATTGGCCCCTTCTGGACTGCATTCCCCATGCCTCTCAACGTCGCAAACCTGTCCAACGAGCAACTCGCGCTTGCCGTTGCTGGAGTCGGCGCCGCCGCGCTTCTGGCGTGGTCGCGGTCCCGTTCTCAGCAACGTTTCCCCCCTGGACCTAAGGGCTACCCGCTTATCGGCAGTCTGCTGTCGTGGCCGTCGCACCAGGAGTGGTTCACGTACACGAAATGGCGCGAGGAGTACGGCGATCTCGTCTACGCCAACGTCGCGGGCACGCATATCATGGTCATCAACTCGCCCGAGCTCGCACGCGACATGCTCGACGGCCGCGGTGCCATCTATTCCGACCGGCCAAGCTCGTACTTTGCGAACGAGATCCTGGGCTGGCGCGACAGCCCCATCATGTGCAACCAGGCTCACCCGTACTTCAAACCCGCCCGCCGCATGATGCTCGCCGCCGTCGGCTCGCGCGCCGCGCTCGAAAGCTATATCCACCTCGAGGAGCACGAGGTGCACCGCTGCCTGCGCCGTATCGCGGACGAGCCCGACCGCGTTGAGAAGTGGCTGCGCAAGCTCGCGGGCACCATTATCCTGCGCGTCATCTACGGCTACGACGTGAAGCCCGGCGACGACGAGTACGTCAAGCTCATCGAGCAGGTCAACAAGGACCTCAACAAGGCTGCCACGCCCGGAAACTTCATGGTCGATTTCATTCCAGCCCGTGCGATACACATTCCCTGTCATTGCTAGCGCCTGCTAATCTGTCGATCCTACAGTTGAATACGTCCCGCGCTGGTTCCCGGGCACGGGCTGGAAGCGCCAGCTCGATCGCATGCGCGCCACCCTGAACGAGGCCTTGACCAAACCGATTAACTTTGTCAAGGAGCAGCTTGTGAGTACTGTAGCGCGCTGTGGCGCGCCATCGCGTGGCTGACGCCTTGTGCTAGGCAGCAGGCACGGCCAATCCATCATTCGTGGCCTCCGAGCTCATGCGCCCGGACTTCAGCGAGAAGGACGAACGCGATCTGCTCGCGTGGACGGCCGAGGCGCTGTACACCGGCGGCGCAGACACCTCGGTGTCAGTTACCTACACCTTCTTCCTCTGCATGACGCTCTTCCCCGACGCGCAGCGCAAGGCGCAGGAGGAAATCGACCGCGTGATCGGGCCCGACGCGCTGCCCAAGTGGGCGGATCGCGAGCGCCTGCCGTACGTCGAAGCGGTCGTCAAGGAGGTCTTGCGCTGGGGTCCTGTCGCGCCCCAGGCGCTCCCGCACTCTTCTAGCACGGAGAGCACGTACAACGGCTACACCATACCGAAGAACACCATCCTCATTCCCAACGTCTGGTCAGCGTCGCATTGCTTTCGGTTCCCCATTTCGAATCTCACGCGAATAAACACAGGGGTTACACGCGCGACTCCAAGGTCTACCCCGACCCGGAGACCTTCAGCCCCGAGCGCTACCTGGGGCCCGACCCACAGACGGACCCGCGCGAGTTCGTCTTCGGCTTTGGTCGCCGTGTGTGCCCCGGCCGCCAGCTCGGCGAGGCCTCTCTCTACCTGCTAATTTCCAACACGCTTGCCACCCTCCAAATCAGCAAGAAGATCGGCAAGGACGGGCAGCCGATTACCCCAAGGTCGAGTATACTGGCGGCGCAGTCGTGTGAGTGCCCATTTCGCTTGTGCACGGCTTGACTTGCCGGTAATGCTCATCTCGGCTACTTTGCTTATCTAGATTCCCGACGGCATTCGAATGCGACATCAAACCGCGCAACGCTCACGCCGACGCGCTCATCCATACGGTCCATGATGCACCTTACGGCGCATAAACCTCTGGCCGAAAGCCCAGTATCCCAATCATACAGTGCCTTAGCTATCCATATGGCCCCTTTTCCGGAGCGCTGCTCCTCCCTCGCTCCCTTTCGCACAATCTGCATATCATCCCAACGCTCATTCCTACATCGTCGCCTAGTAACATACTTTATTGACAATAAAAGGGCTAGACCACATTCATACAGTATTTATGATGCCCTTCTCTTCGAGGGTTGCCTGCTGCCGTTCTTTCTCCGCTCGTGCAGGATCTTCGTGAGGGTCGGCTGCGTCGCTTGCGCTTGTCTCGACTGTGTTAGAGTTGCCAAATGAGCTCCACAATTAGTATTTGATTGTTACTGTGAGTTGAGCGCTGCCGCAAGCGTACTTACTACTTAGGAATCCATCGCTGTGGCTAATATGTCACGCTATCATATCTGAGTTGGGTGTAACACAGCTCTCAGCGGCTGTCGACATACTCGTAGTACAGTACTATGCTAGCCTTGTAACAGCGATTCACGTTGCTGACTGATCCTCTCGACGTTGTGGCTAATAACTCGAAGCGCTTGGTTAAAGTGTGGGGTCGGTTACTATCTGGTTACTATATTCAAGGACCTGGACAGCCTGAGGTAACAATGTATGCTAGAGGATCCTCCGAGTTGACCAAAGCGGTCCGTGGCTCTCCGTCCACATGGTGTCGGTGATTCGAGTCGGGGAACCTTACTACGAGGGCATGGAAGCTTGATCGTAAAGGGAATCTTAGCAGTGATGATATACTACAATACTGTAGGTACGAGGCATGAGTCCCAAGCCCGATGGCAATGGTACTGTTAGTGATACAAGTGGTACGGGTCGACTTCCATTGTAGCCGTAGTTTGATTGCAGCTAGGAACCCTCACATGTCTATGAGCTACAACAGCACCACAGCACAGCGCGCAGCCTCGCAAAAGCCGCACAGAGGTTGACAGCCGTCGGGCGCGCAGTATACACGAAATCAAGCAGCGGGCGCACATGCGCCCCCAGCGCGCCGACATCCGCGAGCCACTCCGGCGCCGGATCCGCATTCAGGCCGTCCTCGACGAAGCCTTCAATATTCTCGCTATGGGCGCCCAGAACAAGACGGCTCCCAGCTTTGGAAACCTTGAATCTTATCTAGTTTTCCTGCTGCTGAGAGTTCTCGTTCGACTCCTCAGGTTCTCCCGCAGCGCGGCGCCTTGCCGCCTCACTAATGAGCGTGTCACCAGCGACAGTCGCAGCTGCAGCCCCGCCGCCGATACCAACCACAGTGCCAGCCGCCATTCCCGCCGCACCGACTGACTGGCAGATCGCGAAGAGCGACCCCGCCGCAACGTTGCCTATCCCCGCTTGAATGCCTGCTGCAATGGAGCCTGCGTTCGCAAACGAGTGTCTTAGCACGGGCAGACCCATCTCGTGACCATATCCCTCATACTCACCTGCCGCCACGCCGCCCGCGGTGAATCCAATAGCGCCCAAAATTCCTCCGACAATAAGGGGAGTTGTGGCTGCGACTCCAACGCCAATGCCCGCGCCTTTGAGCACGCGCGTGGCAATTGGATGATCATGCGTCCATCTGCGTGCGTGGGAGACTGGATTGGAACTTCGTCAGCGAGGTGCTGTGAGATGTGCATCATACGGCTCACGTTGCACGTCAAGTACGGTACCTGCATGTTGGGAATTTCAAGAAAAGGTATGCGGAGGAATGAACAAAAGTCAACTCTGCCAATGCCAGTCTACGGACCATATTCCATGTATCCCAAAGTTCCGTCCTTCAGTTTGGTGATTTGGACATACTCGAGCTCAACAACCTTCAGACGAGGAGGCCCCAATAAACCTGAGTTCTCGTCCTCGTCCTCCGCGTCCGCGGGAGTTGTCTGAGGGTTCACATGCAGCGTGCGGGCGCCGATGACGTAATAAACTCGCCCATACAGCGACAAGCGGGCGTAGATAGATGGCCCAGCATCATGATGCTGCAGGAGAGCATCCCATATAAGCCAGGGGTCCTGGTGTCGGTAAGTTGCCTTGGTATTGTCATCCGAGTCAGGAGTGGTGACGATAGCTGCGTGAATGGGCACGGTGGACGGTGGTGCGAACTCGCGCATCGGATCGTTGGGATCAACGACTGCGCGACTCAGAACATCGCTCGGCACAATCTCTAGAGGTACTGTGAGACGGATGAACATGGCCAGCGATCAGGCACAAGTGCTATTGTCGCCGGGCTGAGTTGGTACTGCAACACTCAGGATCGGGGCTCAGCGCTCCGCGCTGAAGCGCTGATCAGCAGCCGAACCTGGCACCGTACTTAAATGAGCAGCTGGATTCAATGAAATGCACTGTAAAGTAAGATCTAATTAATCCAAAAGATCTGAGTCAACATGCCCGTGTGTCCATTTGCACATCGTTAGTCGAATATGAAGATGAAACTGGGCCGGCAGGCCACTTAATTCTACCACCGTATCCTCCAATTCCATCCCTTTACATAAACTCTCACCCACAGAAAGCATGCGATAGCTCCAACATAACTAAGAGCGGCAAACAGGATGAGTCCCCAATAGCTCTGCCGACTCTGGTCTCGTTCCTTCGTAGCAGTAAGTAAACTGCCAGCGATGGGTATGCCCGTGAGGCAACCAAAACTTGTGATCGTATACGCAGTCGCGTAGTAGCGGCCGTAATCGCGTGTGTCGCACAGCTGACCGACGCAGATCGGTATCAGCGTGATGTTCGCTCCGCTCGCGAGGCCGAAGACGACGACGAATGCGATGATCGTGTCCACGCCTGCCAATGCGTCTGGAAGCCACAATCCAGCAACCGCGATGAGGCAGATGCAATTGCACATGATCATCGTGTTGTACCGCCCGACGTGGTCTGCTATGTAGCCCGTGAGGAAGCGCCCGATACACGAGACAGCGTTCAGGATGGCGAGCAGCTGGTACGCAAATGCGGCTCTGCCCGACGTAACGCTCTCCGAATTGGATAGACCCTGGCGTGCGAGATAGTAACTGGGTACGTATGAGATGGGCACGAAGTAGGCCCACTCAATGAAGAAAACGCCCGCTGTTGAGACTGCCATGGCAGGGTCCAGCATGATGCGCGGAGCGGGAAGCATGTCACGAACTGAGGTTTTGTTCGCCTGGGGCGGCAACCTGCTGCGACACAGTGCTATTCCCGCAATGCAAAGGACGAGCAACACAAAGCCTAGTGTCCGCATGGTCCATGCCCAGCCTGTCGTAGGTAGGAGAGACTGTATCATCAATGGGAAGATGACGCCACCAAGCCCACTGCCGATGAAAGCGAAGCCGCTTGCAGTCCCGCGCCGCCGGTCGAACCAATGAGCAATAGCACCCATGGCGGGTGTAAAGAGTAGAGACGATCCGATGCCGTTAAGAATGGAGAGCGTAAGTATCAAATGCCAGTATTCTGAATAACTTTACATCAGCAGGGTATCATATCCAGAAAGATGATAGCGCACTGGTACAATAGCTGAGGGCAAAGATGCTCGCGACAATGCAAACACTCCCAGCAAACATGAGCTCCCTCGGACCCCGAGCGTCAAAGATGGGGCCGATTTGCAAGCCGCAGAAGTATGAGACGAATACGTAGAGGCCAAAGATCCACCCAATGGCCTCAGCCGAGTAAGACGGCAGCAGCGTTGTCGACACAAACGCCTGTAAGACGCCGATGGAGTTGACAAGCCCAAGACTCGCCATCATGCTGCACCACGAGCCGATGGCTACACTCCAGGCTGATAGGCCCCCCTCTGGATACGTCAGGACAGTGTCCAGTTGCTCGATGCCGCCTCGAGTCACCTGCTCTTTGTCACGGTTTACTATTTCTGAGGCAACATCGGCGGAAGCGTCTGGCGTTCCGTTCTGGGAAGCCATATTCGGGTTGGTACAAGGCAAGGCGGGAGGGCGGAGCGTCCGTTTTTGCAGCCCCAAACGTCTTGAGACTTGTTATGACGACAGCGGAACGTCGCACCTCTCCTCGTCCTATCACAGCAGAACGGACCGCTTCGTAAGACCCTCCGGGGCATGAGAAGTCGTCCGGATCATCGCCAATGAATGCAATTGCGGCATACGCATGTGGCACATGTGGCCGTGGCCGTGGCAAAGCTCGACTCTCCTGCACGTCACATACACGCGTCATCGTGGAGATCAGCCAAATGTCATTTACTGTATACCGCAACATTAGGGGGTATTACAGCGAGCTCGCAAAGAAATGTTGCGACGACAGCGTTGCGAGCAAGTGCTGTGATATCCCTCGCAACATTACTCGCAACACCGTGCACTCCGTCGTTATAAAGTACCGAGAAATATGCAAGACTACATGTTTTGTGGACGGATGATAAAGAGAATGATGGCAATGCCATCCTGTGCCAAGAGGGCGTTGCGAGTCAGTATGTTGCGAGTGGGCGTTGCGAGGTATTGCGAGGTGCTGCGACTTTTGTCGCGGATTTCGTTGCGACCTCGCGTTGCGAGTCGTTGCGAGCACTGTGATACCCCCTATTCCCTTGGTCGTCACACTTCTTTTCTTTCGCGTTTGATTTTTGTTGTTGATATAGATCGGCAGTGAACGAAAGAGTGCATCAACGGGAACTTATTGGCGCAACACAGAGTTTGATTTATGCCAGCACACAGTCCGCGTCTGACACGTAGAGCAATCACGCTTTTATTTTGACGTGAGGAGCCACTGTTACCTGTCGTCAGCAGTTGAGCCGTGAGCGCTGCGGGTATCTCGACTGAGCTATTATATATGAGGCCTCCTGGGCCACTCCAGCGTCCTATGATTACGGGTCCTTAGTCTCACTACACCCATTCCAATCATGCCTATCGATTCCTTGCCTCGCTTCAACGACCTGGTCGCGGACGCCATCTCCGCCAACAGCACAGTCAAACTCGAACAGATCATCATCCTCGACAACTCAGACAAGTATGCCCCAGACGGCATTCAGCTACAGCCAGCCTCAAAAGGGGACGACTCGCTTTCTCAAATCTTCGATACTATGGCGAATATCAACCGCATGGCACTCGAGAGCGGCAGCCTCTGCGCCGGGCGTGACGGGCCTTCTTTCCGCGATGCTCTCCTCGCGTCCACGTATCGAATTGCGCTACTCGCCAACGGCCGGCCCGTGCGCTACGTCGAGCTTGGCCCAGAGCCGTGGAAGTCCCGCGCCATCCTCGCACATCTGCTCATCGCCGGGGTTCAGCTTGCCAGCTATGTCGGCATCGACATCAACCCCTCGTCGGAGGCGACGATGCGCGAAGCCCTCGTCCCTATAGTCGGTGCCGAGCGCTTCGAATACCTCATCGCAGATTTCTACGTGTGCCACTCGGACGATATCCCCAAGCCGGCATCCGCTGCTGCTACAGACGGCTTCGTCACAGTTGTGACCAACCTGGGCTTTCAGGAGGGCAACGATCTACCTGGACGTATCGGGCCAATGCTCAGCCGCATGACGCGCCCAGGAGACCTCGTTCTGTCCGAGATGCAGGTGGTCCGCGCCATCGGCACGGATGCCGACGAGAGCGTCATTGAGGACTTCTACCACCACCCCGAGATGCGCCGTTTCTCGGGCCTGGTGGGTCGCCAGTTCGACCCGGAATGTAGCCTCGAGCACGACAGGAAAGATGAGACGGAATACCTATTCTATCTCGTGCCTGTGCAGACCGACATTGGCGCCGTCAAGGCTGCCACGACGCTCATCTCCGTGCACGTCGGTGGCGCAAAGCGCTATGTTCTCACAAACAGCTGTCTCAAGTACACACCGGGGCAGTTTAACCTGGCGCGTGAGACGACGGGCAGATTCATCGTGAGAGATGTTGTGGAGACAGGAGACAAGTCAGTCGTGTTTCAGATCGCTGAGAGACTTCCGTAGTAATGTAAATAGTATCTTCTTAGTTGAATCCACCACGGCGGCTACAATAAGATACGGTTGACCTGTGCGTATCACGCGCTGGGTCGATAGCGCCAGAATTTCTCGGCCGGCGGAGGTAGAACAACAGAAGTAGTCTTATTCGAGCTCCGAGTCTGCAGACTCACGGAAAATGATTTCGAACGCATTCGAACATAAAGCTCCGTAAGCTTTGACATATCAAGCAAGATTTTATCCAGATATCATCCCTGTTTATACATTTTCACCCAATGACACTGATCCCAGTCATAAATCTCGTTACAGCGTGTACAAGAAGTCCTTACGCCCTTCGATCAGCGGCCCAGTCCCAGACCGCACCTGTCTATTGCGATACGCGAACCACGCCGTCGTGCTCAAGCAGCAGGCCAGCATGAGTCCCTGGCACGCGATGCTCGTTACGAGGCCCGGCGTATATTTTGGTCCGTCCTGAAACGACGAACCGCATGAGCAGCTCGTGGCCAAATCGCACAAGTCAGAAGAGGAGACGCACCTTCTCGCGGAAGGCAACACTGGCGATGATTCCTGGGTTGAGAACACAGATGAGCATCCCGCAGCCAGTCAAACGGGAGGGAAATAGAGATCGTACCTCCGATACCACCTAGCCCGATGACGAGGGCACTGGAGAACGAGCGCTTGGCCTGGCCGGCGATGTTGTTCGCCTGGTACGCGAGCACGGACGGGATGTTCGCCTGGCAGCCAAACAGCCCGAGAAATGTCCCGGCGTAACGGCTGGCATGTGACGTGGTAAATGCCTGCAGAAGAGCCTTGTCATGGATACTAGGGAAAGATATGGTAAGGCTCACGGTGAGACAGAGCCCAATAATTGTGATGGCCGTCTGCGCGAGGATGAAAGGCCCGCGCAAGTTCACCTTATCCGAGATGCGCGAGACGACAAGGCCGAGAAGCACGGCGAAGATGTACGGCGGGGAGGACTAGAAACAGGAGAATGCAAGACTCAGCATAGAGATGCGCGGGAATCTAGAGCAAGTGGGCGTGCCGGCGCACCAGAAGCTGCGCGTCGCGCACGCTGAAGTTCATCCCGCGCAGGATAACAGGCAGGAAGAACGAGAACGCCTGCGTCACTCAGTCAGCGAGGATGCGAACTCGTACTAGCGAGAATCTCACGTATGAGGGCATCGTCGAGCTGCAGTACGAGTCAGTTTGAGATGAGCTCTGCCAGACGCGACTTACCACATGTACATGAGGCCGAACGCCCACAGCTTCAGGTCTAAAGCATACTCGCCCGCCTTGCGCCATGTAAGGGCATCCGGTTCAGAATCCGCGCGGTCATGTTCTACGCGATCTTTGACTAGCTGCTGCTCTTCGGGCTTGAGGAACGTAGCACGATCCGGACTAAAAGAATTAACATTGGCACAAAGGATGATGGTCGGCAACTCACAAGTCAACGATGACTGCAGGAATGCGTCCTATCAACAAGGACAATCCAGTGCGTAATACTATGAGCTTACGAGGGAAGGCAAGAAGTGCAAAGGCGCAGGTGATGATTCCGCAGATGATCTAGGTGCGGAGAGGACGATGGGAGTAAATTTGCCGTTTGCCACAGCCACGCGCGAACGCACAAAGATCCAGCGCCAAGCGAGCAAACCACCCGCCTCGCCAATCGTCGAAACACCATACGCAAATATCGGGAGGAAGCCGCCCACAAGCGTCGAGCTATTCCGCAGGGCGTCCCCTTGTGAGCGTCTCGCGGTCATCACATGGGGGTAGCCGGGGAGCACGCACGTGAGGTAGAAGATGGCCAAGCGCGTCTGCACTTCGCGCCGGATATACCACGTCGAGATGAGGTAGATGCACCTAATTTACCCGACGTGAGACGCCATTAAGCGCGCTGCCGCGTTGAGGGAGGGAGGAGGGAGGGAAGATTCAACGTACCCGGGAAACCAGCCCGCCTCACATGCACCGAGGAGTGCGCGCAAGCCTGCGAGGGCCTTCCAGTCCTTCACGAATCCCATGCTGAGCATCGCTGCTCCCCACAGAAGCGAGATTGTGCCCAGCCATCGTGCAGGGCCGATCCTGTATGTTTTCAATAAGGGAGTACCATTCTGTTCGAGCAGCGTACTTGCGGAGCACTGAGAGGGTGTGAGAAGTGAGTGCTTGAAAAAACATGGAGCTTGGCGTACGAAGATTAGAGGGCAACTCCAGCAGGATGTACGGTGGGAAGTAAATAAGGGCGATGATCGAGTACCGAGGGTCGATATCCAGTCGCAGCTCCTCGCCCGCGCCCACGACGCGTGCAAGACCGATGTTGGACCGGTCTGCGTTCATGATGAGCGTTTCAATTCATTTTCGGCGGGCGGGTGCCGCAGGGAACGAACCAATGAGGTTGAACGCGTACAACGCGCCGAGAATGGGGAGCAGGTGCAGATCGACCTTGCGCCTTGCAGCGCGGAACGATGAGTATGAAGAACAGATGCAAAATGGCAGGGGCTGCTAAAAAAAAGCAGGCTCACATCGTTCTGCGCACCAACGCCGCGTCGTACTCGGCGACCTCCTCGACGCCAGCCGCTGACGGCGATGGCGACGGCGATTGCTCGCGCTTCTCCTTGTCCGTGGAAGACCGCGTCTCGGTCATGGCGCGCGAATGTACGGGAGAAGGGCGGGCAAGTGTGGCCGAGGAACACGCCACTTACTATATACCCTCCAGCACGCTGGGGCAAGCACCGACAAGACGGATCATTCGGCCTCTCAGGGCTGCGAAGTCGAAGCACTGAAGATTTATGTTTGTAAGACAACCCATGCGGGAACGCAGCCCGTAACCGCCGAGGCCCTCGACCTGGCGAAAGCATGTCCCCTTGTGCCACAGTATGTACAATCTCTTTGAAATAGAATACGCCCGCAACACGAGCACAGCTGGGCAAATGCGATCCTGTGAATCAGTGGCGATGTTTGAGCCGCACGTGCCTGGCGATCCGGGATACATAGAGCGATCTGGATGCTCAACTAGATAATAGAGCAGGTATGGTAGTCGTGGTATACAGGTGTGCGGCGGGCGGTTCATATCCAGGATTCCTCAGATACTTTGAGGGGGGCGGGAGGCGCCTTCCACCCCAAGCCATACGTTTTCTGCAACACCGTGCGTACAGCGAGCGCGCGGGTATCGCGGCATGGCGCGCGGTCGCTCCAGAAGTCCCAGCGCCATTCCTTCCTCCAGAATTCGTTCATGCGCGCCTTCTCGTCCTCGCGCGCGAGCCAGAAGAGGTAGTAAAACCTGCAAATCGTTGACACCAAGCAAGGCGGCCTAGGTAGAACTTACCATGGGTCGCCGCAGTACCCAAGCGCGCCTTCGCGCGGGTCTTTGGGAATGCGTGCAGAAGGCGCGTCGAAATCGCGGTTCCACACCGTCGCGAAGCGGTCGGGGTACATGAGCATGAGGACGTTCATAAGCGCCTGGTCGTCGCCAACGAATTTGCCGAGCTTGCGCCAGTGCTCGAAATACGTGTAGTACGTGCGTGCGTACCAGTCCACCGCGCCCAGGCTGCCGCCGAAGAACGAGCCTGGGCCACGCCGCTCATGTCAGCAATGCGCCGGCGCGGTGCATCGGACACGACACAAACCTTCGCTCCACGAGCCATCCGCTGCCACTGGGCCGTCTGCAGCCGTCCAGGCCCGGAGCTGGTCTGGCGGGTCGAGCTCCATGGGGACTAGAATAGCGTCCTCCTGTACTTTCGTCGTCGCGAGTGCCTCGTCGAAGCGATTGGGATCGGGCCAGTGCCGGTATGCGTGTCGCGACGTCTGGAACGTGTCTGTATCCACCCAGAATGCAAGGCGGTATTTGCGACCTCCAGAGCGAGCCGAGTGGGCAGCAGCAGAGAGGAAATACGACTTAGAGGTCAGGAAGGCAGATAGCTCCGGCCCAGGACTATGTTTCGCGCTGTCGAGCGCGACCAGGGCCTCGAACCCCGCCCGTCCGACAGCTGCCAGTGGCGGAACGTCGAATGGGCTGGTAAACGTAGTGTTTACGAACACGTTATAACCATCAGGTCTCAAAGACTCGACGAGCGGGACGAGGTATGCCGGCGCATAGAGGTAGACGTCCGTCGCAATTTGGCCCAGGAACGCAGTCAAAGAACGCTTGTACTCGGCCACCGCGTGCTTGGAATGCGAGTGCGGATAGAATGCAGTGACCAGGAGGACTTCATGCTTCGCAGGCGGCGGTGGCAGGTCGGATTCGGTGTCTAGGCTAGCTGGCTGCGCCTGCGCTGGAGTCTTCACAGTAGACGGCGTCCATGGATTGACGAGCGTTTGACTGTAGATATACAGCGCGATTGCTATAACAAAGGGAAGAAGGAGGTAAGGATTGCGCCGGACATATCGCTGGAAGCTCGGTGGGATGTGGATGCAAGCGAGGAGCATCGGAGCGGAAGCAACCGACCCTGGACTCCCTGCTTTAACAGCTCAGCACGCTCCCAGGCTATGATCGGGCAGTAAATAATGTGCAAATAGCTCCAGCTTCTGTAATTAGACACATCCTCAGTAGGGATTCGATAAAATAGGTGCGTGCCATAGAAATTTTGAAGTTAGCACGGCATCCGTGTTCTGCAGTCTGGAGCCAAATATCTGCACCATAAATCTAATAGTCGCTGATCATGAGGTTTCACCTGAGTTCTGTAGTCCAACTGCGTACTCCGAATGATCCTTATTAGACGCATGACAGTACAGTATAATATTACAGAGCGCAGTGGTGAGTCAAGGAAAATAGGAGAAAGCAATCGCAGAGCGAGGAAACAGCAGATAGCAAAGCAGTCACAAGTGACAACAGCGAGAATTACGATTAGTTAGGGAACTTCTTGAACCCCTTGAATCTTTCGGAGTTGAGCCCGTTCTTGCGGAGATCCTCGAGCATAAGCTGCGCGGCGGAGGGCTGGGCCATGATCGCCTCGACCTGCCTCCGGCGCATGTACTCGTCGTACAGCAGCGGGTTGATGAGCATCGTGCAGCCCGGGATGGGTCTGAGGACGCCCTCGCGGATCATCGCCTCGCGGAACGAGCTCCTGCGCCGCGGTGGCTCCGTCGCGCCCTCGATGTAGGCTGTCCCGTAGATATAGTCGGCCGTGGGGTCTTCGGGGTCGTCGACGTAGTCTATCTCGGCCGAGCACGGCTCGGGGATGACGACTTGGGCGCGCTCGGGCTTCGGGACGCGGCGCTCGGGGCCGTCGCGGACGCGTCGCCTACGGCACTCGCGGACGAGCACCGCACTCTCGTGCTTGGGCATTGCGTCCTGGCGCATGGGCGCCGGGCTCTCGCAGGCGGGCATCGGATTCTTGCGGACAGGCGCTAGGCTCTCGCGGACGGGCACCTGCGTCGCGCGAATGGGCGCTGGGTTCTCGCGGCGACGCTGCGCGGCGGTTCCGGCGCTATAGACGAGATTCGCAAATTCGTCGTCAAGCACATCACCGACGAAGCCGTTGAGGAGTTCGGCATCGAGGTACACGTTTGACATGATGTTCGGTGGGTGATTGAATTGGCTGGTTGCGAATCGGTGGGATTTTTGACCTGTCGACGGCGCGAGTTAGGACGACTGAGGGAGCAGAACGACTTATTAATGAGCGAGTGAGAGTAGAGGTTGTTCACTGCCTTTTATCTGAAGCCATAGAGTAATTGCGATCGAGGCGTGACGGCGGGAAGGTCGGCGGGAAGAGCGCCGGCTAGGATTTGAGTCCAGTCTGTCTCGAAATGTGGAAGACAGTCCGGAAACAGGGGGTGAAAGGCATTGGGTAAACGAGATCATTAGAACATGTCGAGAGATAACCCCAGCATGTTGCGCGGGAACAGCCATGCAAAAGTCTTATCGAGTGCAGGAATCGCCAGTGAAGTTCGACATGTCCATCCAATTGGAATTTATCATGCTGATAAGACGTAGGAATGAATAATTACCGCGGCTTGAATTCAGAGTGCCAAGATGCAACGAGAAAGACCCTGACGTCCTGCAAGGAGGCCCGATGCGACGGGGTTGGTATCAAAGTCGAACGTAACGATGGCAGGTTCATGTTAAGTGAAGTTGAGTTCACTTAGTACAGCCCCCATATGCCAGTTTAGAGAAAATTTTGGGGGGTGAGCGAAGGCATCCAGGATGGCAGCATTGCGAAAGTCTAAGGTCAAGTTCGGCGCTCGCAGAAATCTGGTACTGGACGCAGAATCATGCGCCTCAGTCGGCACCGATATCAGTGACGGCGTCCGTTTTTTTTAAATGCATGTGATGACGCTGTGAGTGTTTAGATGGACAGACGATGGGAGGAAGGAAACAAGCATGGTTGGACATTTGAACTCAGTTGTAATGCTTGCCAACTGCAGCACCGCCGGCCCTTCTTCATATTGCAACCGCGGCTCCCTTCCAAGTCCAAGCTTCCGGGCACAATAAGAGCCATGACGCTACCCTTCCTCCAAGTCGACATGTCAGCGGCAGGTTCCCATTTCCTAGCGCCATAATTGCACAGTACGGCTCCCTTTCGTATAGCCACCCCTCGCAATCGACTATTCGACTTGATCCCCGCGCGATCCCCAATCGCCATATAACGAGGCGATGGCACTATCAGAGCGCGTTGCCACAGTTTTCTGGGTCACGGCAAAGGTTGTCTTCGTTGTGGTTTTCTGGCCAGCCATCCTGCTCTGTGTGGTCTGCGTTGCAGTCTGGTTGCTTATCTATGAATGCCTGGTGCCGCTCCAGGAGCACCTGTCCGAATCGAAGCGACGCTGGACGCAACATACGAACGCGCGCAACCCCGCCACGCATCTTCCGCCAGAGATCCAGCTACGCATCTTTCGCATCCTGGCCGCCCGTGCCCACTTCGGCCGCGACGATCGCGGGCACCGCTGGCTTGGGCCACTCGATCCACCTTCACCGGCCAGCCTCCGAGCCTGTACGCTCGTCTGTCGCGCATGGTACGCGTGCGCAACGGACGTTCTTTACACCGATGTCTCGCTGTGCAATGCGAAAACCTGCATCCTCTTCGCCCGCGCGGTCGCGGGCAGACCCGAGCTCGCGCGAGCTGTGCGGCGGCTGGAGTTGCCGCGTGAGATGCGGTACTTGCCTGACCTGACCTGCGAACATGCGATGCAGCCGGTGTTTTCGTCCAAACGCTTTCAGCTCAGACGACGTCGTGCTGTGTTGTGGAAGGACCTGAAAGCAGCTGTGGACCGTTTGCTTGTGCAATGCGTCAATGTCGACGACCTGGTGCTCCACGTCGCCGGTGACCTGCGTCGCACGACAGGCCTCGTGCAGTGCCTTTCCACGTCGGGCCGCGCATCAATAACTCGCTTAGCGCTTGGTAGCCCGCAGGAGCCAATCCGGCTGAACGCGCCTGATGTACCCTGGACGGTGACAACGCTGGAGTTTCCGCTTCCAGACTACGCCGGTCTTTTCGCGCGCATCGAGTTTCTCTCGCTATACCGACATCAGCTGCATGCACCCGACTCAAACTTCTGGACGTTTCCAGCTCTTCATACGCTCGAGCTCATCTGGTGTGAGCTTGAAGCACCCTATCTACATTCCTTGCTCGCGCACGCGCCCAATCTTCGTGTCTTGCGCTTGCGCGAAATATTCTGGGTTAATTGGCAGCCGTTCCTTCGTCCACTGGAGGAAGTCATCTCTTCGCCAATCCAGGATCGACTGACCGAACTTAGCATCAGACAATGTGGCGGAGTCATGGCAGGCAGCCTTGGCGGGTTCACCGCAGTGACCGTCCTTACCCTCATTTCATGCTTGCTACCCACCCTTACGCACATGCCGCCGCAGCTGCACACGCTCATCGTCATGGGAGTGCTCGGCTGGGATGGGTCGATACATACTCGCGCCTCAACGCGGGTGATTCTGTGGCAGGTCGTCATGCCCATAAAGAACAATATAGACTCCTGGATGGAGCAGGCGCCAGACCTGAAAACCATCCAATTGTGGGACGAGACGGACCGCGGCGGCATTGGCAGTTGGATGGTCATTGCCTTCTTGCTCGACGGTTATCTGGCCTCCCGTGACATATATTCGTATAGTTACCAAAACTTGCCTCAGCTGTCAAAACCGGATGCAATCTCCTTTTAGAGACGGGGAAATCGCATCACGCTCCTCTGGCTTTTATACCTGCAGCTTTGCCCGTGTCATAGCGATGACGCTGAATATGTTCGTATAGTTACCAAAACTTGCCTCAGCTGTCAAAACCGGATGCAATCTCCTTTTAGAGACGGGGAAATCGCATCACGCTCCTCTGGCTTTTATACCTGCAGCTTTGCCCGTGTCATAGCGATGACGCTGAAAAACCCAGGCTTTATGACTTGCTTTTCTGCACGCCCTTTTCCTGCGCAATGACGTATTTCCCCTGACGCGGGAGAGCTCACACAGCCGGTCGGATTTACCGTTATATGACGCTGGAGTTATGCCTCACAGCTCCGCGTCATTACCGTGACATCAATGTCAAGTCCGCGTCATTGCCGCTTTGTCCGCGTCCTCGCTGTTGATTTTGACATCTGAGCAGGAATTTTTACTTGATTGGCCATTTGGGCCGTGCTCTTGCTGTCGGCGCTGCGTAGGACGACGGTCTGTGACGTCATTTTTGTTGAAGGTACTTAAGCCGGAGGTTTCTGCCCTGCTGCCTGCCTTTTGTTACAGGCTGCGTGTTGTGTCTTCGATGGGCCTGGCCATGCCGAATCTTACACGACTGTGGCTGCCGCTGTCTCAAGTTAGTGGGTCTGTGTTAATCGGTTTGCCTCTGCGTCTGGTCATTTCAAGTGCCTGCGCTATTTCTTGGGTTTTGTGCTGGCATTATGCGTCAGTCAATGGGCCTCAGGTGCCGTATCTCGACTCCTTTGGCAACAATCTCAGCAGAGCAGTGCTATACGGCGCCACCAGGACTTAAGGGGCGCTGGCTCCGACATTTCAATCCGTGTGAGCGAAACTTGAGCGCAAGCACCCAGTGTTACGGTTTGCAAGAAGAATGCAGATGCATTGCACCGTTCTGCTTGCGAAATCAGAGGTAGTCGTTCAATGCCGTTGCCGTAGTGTAAAGTGCGACCGTGACACTCGCTGCTCTTTTGAATTTGCGGGGATAGACAGAGCGGTAGAGGAGCCAGGCTCTCTCGCAGCATTAAGTACCTCAGAAGAAGGATTCGTGTTGACCATGCACTGTGGGGAGTAAGAAGATTGGAAAGCAGGAAGATCTTCCTTGCATGCCGTAGCGTTGAGCTAAATGAATCATGAGTTTGCCCGTCAAAAGGGTAAGGAAGGGGTGACTGGGGAGGGAAAATGGGACCGGAGCATCGCGGAGGGATGCCTTGTATCCTTAGACGTGAATCTGACGTGAGTCTTGCCAACCTGTGACCGAACAGGCTGAATAAAATTTCGCCAGGCTCGACAGGGATACTCAGGAACACTACGAAGAGAAATTTATGGACCAGGATAGAGTGCGTCGGTTTTTTTGGAGGGACGTATTGTAGAGTAGTTGTTGCGGATTCCTTATTGCTCATGTATTGTTTAGCTTCTTCGCGTCTGCCATCGAAAGCGGTTTGTAACCCCAATAGTATCAATCCTAGAATTTCTATGTCATACATGGATGGAGAGCGACAATCGTACGAGATCCAGAGCGATCCTGCAGCGCGACTGGCAGCCAGTGGGTAGAAATGACACGCATGGATGTGCCTTCGCTATTCACTCAGCATTCCGTACCGTGTCTGGCCGATGTGTTGCATCAGCCCAGCTCTATCGTCACACTGCGAATTACTCACCGAAATATCGGTGTGCCATAGCTTCCTGCGCCGTCAAACGCTCCGCATGATCATACCTCAGGAGACCGTCGAGGAAGTCAACTACCTCATTGGACACGTAGCGCTGGTTCTCGGACGTGATAAACGAGGTCCACGGCTTCCTTGGATACCTACTTCCATGAGTAAACGAGCGAACAAAACGAAGGGGGATGTGCAAACCGGCCGAGGATGTCGTTGAAGAGCGGGTCGAGCGGGATGTTGTACGCGTCGAGATAGTCGTTGAGGCCGTCTGTCCCGAGAAACTTGGCGATGCGCACCAGCTGGTCGTTGTTGTCCCGTCCGTGGAAGAAGGGCTCTTTACGGAAGATCTGCCGCGCACGAACGCAATGAGTTTTCATTAGCGATAGGGCGGATAATACGCACGATAGAAGCCAGCATACAGCCTAACGACCACAGATCCAGGCTATAGTCGTAGTATTCGTATCCGACGAGGAGTTCTGGTCCTTTGTAGCACCGCGACGCGACGCGGACGTTATACGCCACGCCTGGGTGGTAGAATTCTGCGAGACCCCAGTCGATAAGCCGCAACTGTAGAGAGTGTGAGGAGAATGGGACAGGAAGACCAACAATTCTGCGTACCATACGGCGTGAATCGTCTATCATCACATTATGCGGCTTCACGTCGCGGTGCATTATCCCACGGGCGTGTGCCCAATCGAGCGCCTTAAGCAGTTCGAACATGTAGAAGCACACGTCTTCGGCGGAGAGACGGGGGTAGAGAGTGCGGAAGTCGCAGTTGTCGACGTACTCCGTGATGAGGCTGGGAATTTTGGAGTCTACATCGCGCACAATATCGAGCAGGCGGATGATGTTGACGGGCGAGGTGTTGCTCAGGTTCTGTAGGATCTTGAGCTCGCGCTTGATCTTCTTGCGCTTGACGGGCTTGAGGACTTTGATAACGACCGTTCCAGACGTGGGGAGATGGAGAGCCTCGAATGTCTAATACGAAGATAGTCAGAATTAACGATAGGGAAGACCGGGGCAGACGCACGAACCTCGCTGTACTTGCCACGCCCTATACGCCGCATGATCTCGTAGGGCTCCTGCGGCCCCCACTGAATCTGCAGCTTGTCTGCAAGCTATCAGCGCCGAGCAGCTTGGACAACGACGTGCGTACCATAGTCGTACCACTCAGGGCCCAGCTCGGCACAAGCATCCGCATAAACGCGGGAGACGGAGACGACGAGGTCAGAGGCAGCCATCGCGGGACTCGGCTGGCAACGGCCAACCTCTTATGGACAATGCACAAAAGATATCGGGGGTTGTGTGATGCGCGCGCTAGGCGATGACTGTGAGTGGGGCGTGTGAAGGAACCCAGCCTGGAACGTTGTTTGCGGTGATGAGAACAGGCCTCGTGTCGCCGTCCGCAGCGATAACGGCTCTCGTCGTTACCCTAGACCGGCCTAACGATCAAGCCGGCGGCGAGCTACTGTTGGCCGGCAGGCAGCACGAGGTCAGGGGTCATTGCGTGACGCGTTGACGGCGGTTGCAAATGGGGACAGTCAGCCAGTGCTCGCCGTCCGCAGCAGCAAGGAAGACGCCGTCTCACGCGTTACCACACACAGCGATAAGAGCGCTCATCAGGAAGGGATGCCAATGTTGGCAATGTCTGCTACGACGCCCAAAGCGTTGTCGTCAACAGCAGCATGTAGTGTGGCAACGAAGCGCGCGGAACACTGTCGAGGACATCAGCGTCGATAGCCAAAGCTCTCAGCCTGAGATCAAGGACTGATGTTGCTAGCAAGTACCGAGAGCAATGTTCAGCGACTAATCCCTTCTAAAATACATATAAATATACCGCATAGCGCATCTACAACTAAAAGCACAATCATGTCATGGGCAAGAACGACGAGAACGGCGTAGACGAAGACGTCGACGTGCCGTTCATATACACCGGCGGCGGCGCGGCCACTTCGACTGGCGGAGGCGGGGGTGGCGCCTCGATCTGCAGCGGCACTGCCTCGGGAGGCTGCAGGGCATCGCCGGACTCGAGGGTCAGGGTCGGCAGCTTGAGCACGCCAGCCTGGACGAGGAAATCCCAGATCTTCGTGACCTTGTTCCCGTCGATGCGCACGAGCTCCTTGGCCTCCTTGCGCCGCAGCCGCCCGCCGCGGCGTGCGAACTCGCGCACGAGCGTCTCCTTGATGACAAGGTATGGCCGCGGGAGGATGCGCAGCTGCGCACACAGTGTTTGCTCCGCCGCGTTCAGCAGGTGCAGCGACGGCGCCGTCTGCAGCTGCAATGGCGCGCGCGGCGGGCGGCGCTCTGGCTGCGGCTGAGGCGTTGCGCTCAGGATGTCCTTCTTCGTCGTCGCGTCCAATGGAAAGTACCCGCGCTCGATTGCCTGCCGCTGCGTCCGTTGTGCGCGCTCGCGGTCGTACTTTTCCACCTCCTGCGGCGAGGTCAGACCCAGCCGCCGCCACTCTTGCAGGCTCATGATGCGTTTTCGGAGAAGGAGCTCGTCTAAAGCGTGTCAGAACGAAGTATGAATCGATGCAAGGAACGCACAAATCATGCCATTCAGGAAGCTCTCGTAATCCTCGGCCGTCTGCAAGCGCGCAAACGCCTTGAACTTGGACGAGAATTCCTTGGGCTGCTGCTCCTTCTCTTTCTCCTTCACGCGTTTGATGTCGAGAAGGCCGCGGTCGAGTACGAATGCCTTGGACTCTTTGCGCTTGCGGACACGGTCGCTGTACATGTCGATGAGCGTGAGCTTGAATGCGATGCTCTCTGCGCTTTCCATCGGCGGCGGGTCGACAGCCTCTTCCTCGTCTTCGGCCTTCTTATCGTCAGAAGGCGGCGCGGGCGTCGTGCGTTCGCTCTTGACGCCGTCGCCGTTCACCAGGAGCGACATGCCAGGCAGCGTCTTGCCGTTTACCGGCGCGTGCTGCTGCGCGGCGCGTTCCTCGAGCCATTTTGCGCGCGCCTTGACGTCCACGTCGTTCGGGTCCTCGGGAATCTGGTCCCCGCCGTACGCGTCTACTAGCCCAAATTCAAGGTCCTTGATCAGGTCCTCGGCCTCGTTGTCGATCTCGACTTCAAACTCCAGACGGCCGGGCAGGTAGTGCGCAACCTCGTGCACGCCTGGGAGAGAGACGACCTGTTGTGGTGGCGGGGCGATGGGCTGTTCGTTCATACGTTCGATACGGCGCCGTTTCGCTGCGCGGAAGTCGTCCGCGTCAATATGCGAGAAGTCGTTCGTCATAACCGGTAACGGGTAGAACGGCGAGTCGATGTAGACGTCGTTGTAGTGCTTCTCGACCTCTTCCTTGGTGCGCGTGCCAATATGTTCTGCGACTGCCTGCCAGTTGCCCATGCCCGAGTTTAATAAGCCATCAACGAGGAGGAGCTCTCTGTAAGAATCATAAGAACATTTGGGAGTTATGAGATGAGATGAGAACGTACTCGTCTGCGCCCCAATCTTCGGTGAAAATAGGATACGAGTGCATTTCCTAGATCAAAGTGCCAAGTTAGCCACATATAACTCGGACACACAGAGACTGATCATTGAACGTACGATAACTCTGTACGGGTGGTTGTTCTTGTGCTTGCCGAATTCTGCCCCACGACAAAAACAGGATGGGCATATGTCGACGCCGTCACCGGGCTCGCAGACGGGGTGCGCGCACTTGATCCTGATCGAGTGGGTAAGGTCGAGCATACACGAGTCGCATTCTATCTGCATTCCAGGCTCGGATAGGGCTGCTCGTCGCCGTCAACGGCGTTGATCAAAGGCCGCCACAACGAGCTCACCAAGTATGTCGTCGGCCGGGTTGGGTCGCTTGCGGTTCGTTACAGTCATTGCGTTCCGGCTATCGCTTGCGCTGGGTTCTGGCGTTCGTTGTCGCCGTCGTCGTCGCCGCCGGCGTCGGTGCGGTGCGGGATACGCTTCCGGTCCTTTCCGTTCCGGACTCCCGGACCCTTCCTCGCCGACTCTCATCTGCCACTCGAAAATATTGAAACCCCCTGCACTTTTCTTTCTACCATTATGCCCTCTCCAGGACTCGAACGGAGGCCCTGGAAAATGCTTTTCTCGCGATCTGGGACTCTTTTGACCTCATCCTCCGCAGTCCCGCGCTGCAGCGACGACGTGGACTACAAACTTCATCGCCTTTCTATGCCTTTACATGGATCTCAGACTGCTCTGCCATGCAATGTTGCTCTTTAAACCTTGTACAACTGGCTGCGGAAGGCAATAATTGCCCTAGCACGCGACGTATGCTTCACCGCCTTGACTTGCGCCGCAGATGCTTCCACCCCATGGTCACTAGTCACTGTCGGGCCCGGCCAGCTCGCGTGCTCGCTTCCTGACGATGACCAAGCATCCTCCGTGCTGCTCCAGCCAACCTGCACGACCTTCAGCAACGCGCTGGTACTGACATATCGACTTCCGGCGCCAACGTCAGCACTGCGCACAGTCAGTCCCGTCCATGCCTTCCCGCTGCTGCGGGCAGTGAAGGCCATAGAATTTCACTGCCGGCATCTCTTTCGTTCCTATATGATGCGAGGAGGTTCCTATATAAGTAAGATGATCCCGCGAATGACTTGGTGCTGCAAGATCTGCGTCTACATGCCTCCAACAACATGAGTACCCAGGTGGTCTCTGTCTCGCGTTGCTACGCGGACGCGTGCGCCGTCCTTGGGCCCAACTGGTATGACTACGGTGAGCACAGATAGTGGCCTGCTCGCAGTCCTCGTCATCTGCCTTAGAAAACTTGGAAATACCGTGGGGAGATAGCACGGCGTACGAAGTAGGCCAGCAAGTTGGCCATGGAAGATACAGCGAGGCACGTCCTTGTCGCACTTGCCCACCTTCCTACACTAATCTTGCTGTAGGTATTCGAGGGCAAGCATGTCCCGACAGCCGCGCGCGTCATCATCAAGATCCTCAAGCCGACCAAGCCGCGCAAGGTCCAGAGCGAGCTCAAGATCCTGCAAAACCTGCGCGGGGGGACCAACATTATCCGCGTGCTCGACATCGTGCGCGACCCAGGCGGATCGGACAATCCGGCGCTCGTCTTGGAGCACGTCGACTGCATCACGGGCTTCGGCGCGCTGCAGCCAGACGATGTGCGCTTCTACATGCACGCGCTCCTAAGCGCGCTCGACTGGGCGCACTCGCGCGGGATCATGCACCGCGACGTCAAGCCGGGCAACGTCGTCATTGACCACACGCGGCGCCAAGTGCGTTCTCTGCCGAGTTCCCGGCGTCCTCTGCTCACGCCCGCCTCGCACGGACGCAGCTGCGCCTCATTGACTGGGGCATCGCGGAGTTCTACCACCCGCGGCGCCCGTACAACGTGCGCGTGAGCACGCTGCACTACAAGGCGCCGGAGCTGCTCGCGGGCTACGCATACTACGACTACTCGATCGACCTCTGGTCCTTTGGCTGTATCTTTGCCGCGCTCGTCCGTCCCCGTGTCCTCGTGCCCGCCCACCTGATTGTTTCTCACCGGCTCTTGCTGCAGGTGTTCCGGAAAGACGCGTTCTTCCGCGGGACAGACAAGGCATCGCAGCTGAGACGCATCGCCAAAGTACTCGGCACCGACGATCTGTGGATCTGCCTTGAGAAGTATGACGTCCTGCTCGACGAGGAGCTCACCCTGACCAACCGGTTAGTCATCCTACTTTTCAGTCGGGCCTTTACTCATTTTGTTCCGACCTCCGTAGCTATCCACGGCGACCCTGGTCGCATTTTCTCGAGCCGGAAAACGCCCCGTTCGTGAGCGATGAGGCGTTTGACCTACTTGATGGCCTGTTCAAGTACGACCATGCGGAGCGTTTGACCGCGCGCGAGGCCATGCAGCACAAATACTTTGGTATGTCCTTCTCGCCGGAAGGGTGACCCAATTGCTGATGATTCACGAGAACCGTTACGACTTGCCAATTCATGACTGAAGCGACGGCCAAACGGACATCTGGGCTATAAACGGACCTTTCAGCTTTCTTTTCCATTTCTTTCCATATCGGTCAGCGAGACTGTTCGAGTTGTAGCCTAACCTCTGTAGCGTAATTCGTCGGGACACACATCAATGCTGTACTTTACACTACAATGTACTCTAATATCGTCACTAACAGGAAGCCATACACGTCCTTGAAGTTTGTCCTTCTCTCGAGTGCCATGCATAGTACAGCACAATGAAAGTCCGGTCCCCCCAATCTCAATATCTGAATGCAAACCCGGGATGGGCGGGCAACTGGCGGCCGGTGCGCTTGAACCAGCGCAGCTCGCCGCCGTCCCACGGCGCGAGGCGGATGTGCAGGTCGGGCTCGGGCGAGAGTATCTCCGAGCGGCGCACCTCGATGAGGGTGAGGTCCGGACAGCGCGTGTGCAGCGCGTTGAGCGAGGGCCGGATGAGGTCGTACACGGGGTCCACCGAGATGACGTCGCCCATCGGGCAGCGCAGCGAGACGGACTTGAGCGTGGGCGGGCCCGACGACAGGATCGTCGTGAAGAGCTGAGGGAGCTGCGGCAAGAGCAATGACCATGCGTGAGAAACCATCGATGCGCGTGCAGAATGGATGCTGCAGGCTTACATCGCGTACCGTCAGCTGCGCGGTGAAGAATTGCAGGCTGGGGCAGACGGCAAATATGCGGGCCATCAGCGTGGGCGTCTCCTTCGGGTGAAAGTTGTGCGGCAGCTGGATGCTGAGCAGCTTGTCCGCCTGGAGGAGCCCGACGAGCGACAGGATGCCCTCGTGCGTGATCTTGTCCGCGGAACTGAACAGCGCGAGGTGCGGCAGCAACCGTCCCTTCCCCTGCTTCTCTGCGCTGTACCCCGCAACATCGATGCCCAGCGTCGCCAGCTCCAACTGGGGGAAGTTTTCGGGACTCGTGATCAGTTCCAAGGGCTGCACCTGGTTGGGAAAGATCTCGAGACATCGCACGCTCGGGAAGGCTTGTGCGATGTTGACTTCGAGCGGGTCGCAGAAAAGGAGACGCAGCTCCACGCAGACTGGGAATACGAGCGCCGGCCGCGGGAGGAGGAACTGGGCGAGTCCGTAGCCTGTAAGACGAAGGTCCTCCAGAGTCGGCGCGCAAACCTCGAGCAAGCGCTCCAGATAGTCGTTGTCAAAGTGATTGTGGAGTCTAGAACCGGCGTCAAACGCGAGATATCTGAGAGGAGGCAGCTTCATGAGAAGGGGGGCTAGTTCTGGCTGCCAGGAAATGTCCATGTCGGTGAGGTTTGGCATGTCGGCGATGACATCTATCACGCGCGGCTCGGCGTCAACAATCCGATCGAGATGAGGGAGGCTGAGAGCGCGGAGGTGGGGCATAAGCTCGAGCACGTTGACGACGAGTCCGGTGAGCGCCGCGGCTCGTTGGCTGTAATAGCGGAGGTTGGTACCGAGCTTGAGCACACGCACGTACTTCCCGAGCCGCGGCGCGCCCTCTATGGTCTCGAGGCAGCGGACAGTGGGCTCATTGAGCACGCGTTGGAAGTCGAGGACGCGATAGAGCTCCTGTTCTGCGAGAAACCGCAGGTCACGCGACACCCGGCAGAGCACAACTAACGCGGCATCGGGCGCCAGCCACACTATTCGCTCGAGAATGTCGTACAGCAGCTGGGGCGGCGGCGGCGCTGCCGCGTCCTGCGACATGGACGCGATCGATATCTGTGGCGTGAAGCCAGGCTAGATATAAACACGGACAAATTATCTCTCCTTTCTCATGACGTTGACGCGCTTTACACAGCGAAGTAACCCCCAAAGGTCGGCGGTGGTCTGGGCAGCGCTGAGTGGGGTGGGGAAGGAATGCAGTATCTCCACGCTGCATTGGCGTCATGGCCCGAATATGGGCCGAATATGGCAAAATAAAGCCGCTGCGTCCAGAGCGATGGTCTGCAATGAACAGTCCCCATGGTCCATAGGGCCGGATCGGCCAGTGTAGCGCGACTTTGAGGGAGCACGACAAGCCATCTAGGACAAGAGGGTAAACTAACTTCAGATCCCGACTGCATGTCCTCCTTCTCAGTTATTGAAAGGAGCGTTCCAACATTAGCCCTTCTGAAGGTATGCAGACGACAAAGCGAAAACTCGGCATTATGACGGATTGGCGAGGGGGCGAGAGCGAGGTACCCACGCGCCGAGATGAACGTATCCCATGCAGTAGTGGACAAGGCATGCGTTCGTCCCTCCATCGTGGACGCGACCCAAGGCCAAGGGCAATTCTTCGGCGATATCGCATCCCTGGGACTCAGCGAAAACTCTCCAAGGACAGTTGGTTTGACAGGTTCTGCGCATTGTCGAGAAACGCATAGCTGCATAATATTTTTTTTCGCGGGGCTCGTGACGGCATGCAACAAAGAACATAAGGTCGACAAAAAAGCACCATCGGCATCGGCAGAGCGAGAAATGTCGGCGAGCGCGCGGCGTGGGCGTTTAGCCGCGCTTCTTCGACACACCGACGGTCTTTCCGCGACGACCTGCGGACACGGGGCGTCAGCAACGAGGGATAGCAGAATGGATGGAAGCGCATAGGATTCCCAGAGGACCAGGGAAAGGACGGGCAGGATGGGCAAGGCAAATGGGACGCAGAGAGCACGCAAAACGCACCTGTCGTCTTGGTGTGCTGGCCGCGGACGCGCAGGCCCCAGAAGTGGCGCAGGCCGCGGTGGGCGCGGATCTTCTTGAGGCGCTCGAGGTCGTCGCGCAGCTTCGAGTCGACGGCGTTGGAGACGAGCTGCGAGTTCTTGCCGTCGACGATGTCCTTCTGCCTGTTCAGGAACCACGTCGGGATCTTGAACTGCGTCGGGTTCTGGATGATCGTCACGATGCGCTCCAGCTCGTCCGAGTTCAGGTCGCCCGCGCTGCAGAGCGTAAATAGCGTCAGTTACTGAATAATAAGATGGGAAATAATATGGGAATGCAAGGCGGCAGACGGGCAGGGTTTGTCTAATGTAATGAAAGTGGCAGAAAGTAATGGTAACACCAAAACACGAACGCGCAACCGCAACTCACCGCTTGTTGAGGTCCACATCGGCCTTCTTGCAGACGATGTTGGCGTACCGGCGGCCAACACCCTTGATCTCCGTCAAGGCGTACATGACCTTGCGCTTGCCATCGACGTTCGTGTTGAGCAGACGCAGGATGTGCTAAATCGCGCTCAGTCAGTCAGTCGGTCAATAATGCCAGCGCGCGCACTTGGAACTGGACGTTGGGGTCCGGCGCGACGAGCGACATGCTGGGTCTTGAGGCGGGTTTTGAGGAGGAAGCCGGACGGCGGTTGTTTTGATGATGCCAATAAGGTTCGCGCCGGATGGAAGCGGAGCGTGAAACTGTGCAGCCGCCGTCTTCGCAATCAGCAACTTGGAACAAATGTGCGATGCTCCATTGGCGCAGAGAAAGGTTTCCAGCCGGAATTTACGTTCCCGATAATATTGAGAGACAAAAACGGCGATGTGTAATGGTGCGCTCTGCAGAAAAGTACAGGCCTGCCTGTCTCAAGCAATTCCAGAATCCCTGGATGGCTCCTGAGAGTTTTGCTGTATGAGTGAGATAAATGAGTTTCATGCAAAGGCGGTGTCGGGAGGTAGATGGCGACCGACCATACTCGACAGCTCCCAACAGACGGCGTCCAGTTTCCAAGGAGTTCAAACACCCACCGCCAGCAACCTCGTACCATATTTTCCAACTTCGCTCAATGTATGCCGAATCCGACTTGGCGGTCGCATCCCTATCCAGGGGCAGGCATTAACAGCCCATTCAAGTTGTCTCACCGCATCCCTATCATTCGGCCAATGAACCTCGCCCATTGACTCGTAGAAGTGCTCATCAGCGGAGAGCTGCAACTGAATGAGGTGGGAGCATTGTCGAAGACGCCTTCCTCTGCGTGAGCTCACTCGGGCTGAGTGCCTTCCATCCCCTGCACGGCTGATTGACCGTCGCACGGCTTCTCGTATTGCTAGAGCAACAGCGCTACTGTAGCTAGTGTAACTTATCTCTTAACGCCTCTCTTCTCCCGCTGACTGAGATGCATTTGGCTTGCCTCAGTGCCAGTGGGAGAATGGGATGGCAGGCCGAGGGAGTGCATCCCGTTGAAGGCATGCCAATGTCAACATCGTTTGGCTGTTGAAATTAAAAGCTGTTGAAGCGAAATTCACCCGAAATGAGATGTGTGTGCCACACACCGCGCCTGGTAAAGCGATACATACTCGTCTTCGAGGGGGGATTCCAAATGAAAGCTCCCGATCAGAGCGCCAGAGTTTTGAATCTGATCCCGCGAAGCTCCAGGCCGGGGCGGGCACGACTAGAGCGGTGGAGAAGGGGCGTGGAGCGGGATTGTCAGCAGCAGCGGGCGCGAATGGCGGGAGGGGCGCGTGCGTCGGTGTTTGGCCATGGGGAGCGAGCGATCCCTGGATGGGAGCACTGTCCACTATCCCGCGGCAGGTTGACGTGCAGAGGACGAGCCTGGCCCCGCGGGCGCTGAGGGCGCCCGTTTGGGCGTGCAGGCGTTCGGAGCCTGGTTCGGCGCGCCAGGCCGCGGGAGTGCTCTGAAAGTTGCAGAGAAAAGTGTCTGGGAGGGTGAGATGTGCGTCTGCTAGATGCCTTTGGAATCAGTAGACGGTGTGCTGGACGGGAATGTTGTGTTTTTACAGAGGTAAGTCGGGCAGCGGGTGCCTATGACATACAATGCCGTGCCGGAGGGCGGGTGCCGTGCCGGATCAGAAAATGCTCATAGAGCTGGGTGATCGACCGACCCCGAGCCCGCCCAGCTCTCGCTCTTCTCTACCGTTACGCTCGCCCTGCGCTGCAGCCATGGACCCGCCGCCGCCGCCCATTGGGAACGCGTACGCCGTGCTCGCTGTCGCTGACGACGCCGAGGACTGACGCGTGTGTGCGCACAGGGCGATCCGGTCGCGCGTGACGGTTGTATGCACCGAGGTGCGCGCTCTCCCTGCTGCGCGCCGGCGCTTGCTCACTGCTGTTGCTGACGCCGCGCCCAGTGCAAGCGCCTGAAGCTCAAATGCGACCGCCGCGCGCCGTGCGGGTCGTGCATCAAGCGCGGCACGGCGCTCAAATGCCAGTACTCCGTCGAGGCCAGAGACAAAATGTCCGTGCTCACTGCTCAGCCCGACATGACACCTGGGATACTCACACCGCATACAGCGACGTCCAGACGCTGCACAACCGCATCCTGGTCATCGAGAACACGCTGCAGATGCAGCAGCAGCCGCCCGCGTCGGCAGAGGGGCGCGGCACCGCAGCGCGTCCGACGCTCGCCGCCGGCCAGCTCTTCGTCAGCATCGACGACGCCAGCGCGCTCTGGATCGACCAGCTGCAGCTCGTCCCCGCCGACCTCGCTCCAGCAGACGACGCCGCCGCCGGCCGCGCCGGCCCCGACCTGCCCGACCCCGCGCTCTTCGCGTCCGCCGGCGCCGGCGCCGGCCTGCCCGCCGCGCTGCTCGACGCGCTCCCGCCGCACGACATGCGCCCGCACCTGCTTGACGCGCTCGACGACGTCCTCAGGCTGCATTCCGCGCTGCACGCCGCGCACCTCAAAACCCGCATGCTCGCGCTCTTCGACCCCGCACCGCCGCACCCGCCGTCCTGGAGCTTCGTCGCCCTCGCCTGCGCGGCGTGGGCCATCGGCTCGCAGACATGGCTGGGCAGCCACCACAGCGAGCGGCTGGACTCGCCCTGGGCGTACGACCCTGACCGCCTCATTGACCTTTCAGAGCACGCCCTCATCGTCTACGACCGCACGCGCCGGGACGCCGCATGCGACCCGGACTACGTCCAGGCGCTCCTCCTCCAGATGCTCTTCCGCCTGAACGACGGCGCGCCGAGGGTCCACAGCACCGTCTACCCTGCTCTGCACAAGGCCGTCGCAGCCGCGCGC
Source organism: Auricularia sp. M13 (assembly GCA_037042915.1). Lineage (NCBI taxonomy): Eukaryota > Fungi > Basidiomycota > Agaricomycetes > Auriculariales > Auriculariaceae > Auricularia > Auricularia sp. M13. The sequence goes on from CM073201.1 coordinate 843,611, forward strand.
TCGATCGGACTGGGGGTGGATCCAGGCGACACCCCTGGCCGCTTCAGCTTGTTTGAAGCAGAGACCAGGCGCCGCGTCTGGTGGGACCTGCTGTACTTCGACCTGTACGTCCCAGCGCTGTTAGGCATACACTCACACTTGACTCACGATTGGCAGTTTCGTCTCCGAGGCCCTGGGCCACCCTCACATTATCCCTGATGGCTCGTTCTCCACCACCCTTCCAGCAGAGTGCGACGACTTGCAATTTGACGTACATTCAAACGCCCTGCCGCCACTCAGCAATTCTGAAGCTGGGCGAGACAACTCCTTCATTGTGCTGCGCTGCCGGCAAGTCCGCTTTTTAACGTCAATGTCGCGCTTTTGCTCAACGGTTTCTGCAGTCTTGTCCAGCTTTTCAAAGGGATAAAACATCGCATGAGCGGGGAGCCGAACTCGGAGCTGTCACTGGAGACCGCGCAGTCGTGCCAGGCAGACTTGCAGGAGTGGCTGAGCGATGTCCCACCGCAACTGCGCTTCGAGCCGACGTACAGCGAGTCGCCGTCGCCCGTCTCGCCCGACGAGCACGCGCCGGGACCTGTGACGCTGGCCCAGCGCGCGGCGCTCGTTTTGCTCGTACAGGCGCGCGTGCTGCAGCTCTTCCTCCCGCTGGCAGCCGTGCGCAAGGCGGCGGCGACGCCGGCGCACTTCGCCGTCGTCAGCGCCGCACACGCGGTCGTCGGCGCGGCGCGGCACCTGCTGCCCGGCCGCGTGCCGCACTACGTCTTCGCGCGCGCGGCGTTCGGCGGCGCGGTGGCGTGCGCGGTCGAGCTGCTGCGCGACCCCGCCGCGCTGCTCGCCGTGCCCGCGCGCGAGGCCGTCACCGACGCGCTCGCGCTGTTCTGCGCGGCGGACGGCGCCGCCGCGCGCGTGCTGCGCGCGCTGCTGGCTAAGGGGCGCGGGCTGAGACGCGGGCCTAAGGCGGGCGAGAAGCGTAAACGCGGCGCGGAGGACGGCGCGGTGGACGCGGAGGACGTCGAGGAGATGGCGCCGGGGACGGTGCTGCCGTTCCTCGGCCCCGCGATATGCGTCGCGCGCCCCGCGCCGACGCCCCCGCCGCCGCCTGTCCCGCGCGAGCGGGAGAGGGAGAGGGAGAAGGAGAAGGAGCGCGATCCGAAGCCGCGCCCGCAGCTTGCCATCCGCGTGCGCCCGGACAACGCGGGCAAGGTCAAGACGGAGCCCAGCACGCCCATCGTCGCGCCCGCCCGACGCGAGCCCGTGCCGATCCGCCCGACGCCGCCGTCGCACGCCAAGCCGCCGCAGGCGCAAGCACAACAGCAGCACAGAAAAGCGCCACAACCACAACCTCCGCCGCCGCCGCCGATTCCCCCGCCGTCCGTGGTGTACGGCGCGACGTCCGCCGCGGCGTACGTCGAGGGCGTCCCGCCGCCGCGCCGGTCGTCCGTCGTGCCCATGGACACCGGCCCGCCACCGCCGCCGCTACCGCTGCCGCCGCCCGCGCCGCCGCCGATGGACGCGTATGTCTCGTATGCGGACGCCCCGACGACCGCGCCGACGGCGACAACCGCGGGCCCGGGGATGTACGCGGCGTCGTACGGCCCGCCGCCGTACGCGCCGTACTACTACATGCCGCCGCCGCCCGAGGCGATGATGTACGATGTGCAGATGCGCGGGGGCGGGGGCGAGATGATGGATGTGTCTGGTGGAGGCGGAGGAGGAGGTGGGGAGAGGGCGGGCTCGTCGGCGAGCGAGAGTAGTGGCGCGCCGCCGCCGCGCGTGTGGAATACGACGGACAACACGCGGTTCTCGCGCTGGACTTTTGACGACCAGGGCTGGAGGGAGACTGGCGAGCCTGAGCCGCCGTCGTGAGTCAGTCCTCCCCAGATTTTCGTATTTTCGGTTTCGTTTTCTTTTTTCGTTTTTCGTTTTTCGTTTTTCGTTTTTGTTTTTCGGTGGTATATGTACTGTATACAGGTGACCCGTCTTGTTCGAGTCTTGTTTGCAGTGGAGGGTGGATATGGGATTGTATATCATCACCTCTCTATAGATAGCAAAAGATTTCTGTACCCCACGTCTGTTGTGCTTTCTTTTCTTGACTTCAGAATCAGCGATTGCGCTCATCTGTGCCTGTCCGTGCCCATGCAAGAGCGCTGTCGTAGCGCGCCATTTCGCTGGGTTCAGGGTCCATGTGGATCCGGCGCGTGATGTCATGTAATAGCCCCTGACCGGAGTCTGAAGTCGTGCTTGTATTTCTCTTCCCTGCTTTGCTCGCTCCTGTTTGCTCGAGCTGGCGATCTTAGGGCCGGCAGGGACTATCGTGACTCCAGACGCGCGTCTTTCCGGGGCTACATTGTTGCGTTTACGAGTACTTGATGCTGAACTCCGAGTCTTCGGTCGTCTGGAGGGCCTGCCCACGTGAGCCCGTGCATGGTGTTTCTTGCAGGTGCTCTCAGGCTACGGCTGTGGGTTTCGACGTTGGATGAACGGCTTCGTTCACGTCCTCGGAGATCAAGGATCGCTCGCGCCCACTGCGGAATGGCTGATCCACGGACTACTGCTGCACCCCTTGCCCTGCAAAGCGGTCGACATATCTGCTCTCTGGTTCTTCATGTGGAGTATAGTTCCGCCAGGAAGTGTTATGACTCTGGTGCGCATCCCCTCAGGGCTATAATGTTACGCTCGTGCTCGTTCAAAGTCTCCGACATGTCCATGGAGGGGTCCGTCCCTTTCTTGACACCACGTGAACTCATTCGGACGGTCTCTGCTCGTGTGCTGTAGCTGGCATTCTCTCAACGATGAAGAGCCGCGTTCAGGTCTTCTGACTATGACGGCTGTCTCATACATACCACAGGATGACGCGCGTTTTGCCACACCGCGTCAGCCAGGCATCCCACCTGGCGGCCTCGGTGCGGCAGCACGCTGCGGCCTGATTCGCACGTTGCACCCTTCTTCACAATTCGCATGTGCCATGTCGGTTGACAGGGCGCGACCGTCGGGATCGGGAACCGACTGAATTGCCAGTCGCATCTTGCACGCGAACCGACCTCCGACTCAACTCCCCAATCGTCTCTGAGTATTCAAGCTCCAGGAACAATGCCCATTGTCTGCTTTTTTTTGCCAGTTTTCCGCTGAATTGCTGCCACGGGCAGTTGCCGCTGAGCTCTGTATGAGTCGCGGAATCAAAGCTCGGCAGCAAAAACTTCTTTGCCTCGTGTTCTTTTGGTAGTAGCACCATGCCGCCGCCTCCGCCGCCGCCGCCGATGTGCTTCCCGTTTCTCGGGGGCGGGCGCAGCACGGACCGCTCCGTGCGCTCGTCCTCGACGTCGTACTCGGAGACGGACACGCTCAACTCGTCCCGGTCCGGCGGCTCGCCCCGCGTCCCCGCCGACCGGCTGACGTTCACCTCGTCTGCGCTGCTCTCGCGGCCGTCGCGCCCGGCGACCGTGCAGGTCGAGCGCAAGCCGTCCAAGAGCTCGAAGGAGTCGCCGCCGCTGTCGCGCACGAACAGCGGCCGGCTGTTCAAGAAGCCGTGGGGGCGCGCGCCGCCGCCGGACACCGCGAGCACGCTCGTCAGCCCGAACAGCGACAAGAAATGGTCGATCAAGGAGGAGGGCGACGACGACGACCTGCTCAACAGCGTGCCCGGGCTGCTCAACATCGACTCGCACACCCGGCTCGTGCAGCTCCGGGGCGAGATGGCCAAGCAGAAGATAGACTATTAGTGCGTTGACGCCTGCTGTGCTGGCAGCCGGCCCTGACGCCCTCCCGTCCATCGCTAGCGTCGTGCCGACGACCGACGACCACGGCTCCGAGTACGTTGCGCTGTGCGACCGCCGCCGGCAGTGGATCTCGGGGTAAGCGCGCCCGTGTCCGTCGGCCGCGTGTCGGCTTAGCTCATGCTGCCTGCTCTGCACCCAGATTCACCGGGACCGCCGGCACGGCCGTGGTCTCGCTCACCGAGGCGCACATGTTCGTCGACTCGCGTTACTGGACCCAGGCCGAGCGCGAGTGTAGTCGCGACTGGCTTGTGCACCGCGTCGGCGAGCACGCTGACGTCGTCGACTGGGATAAATGGATACTGGTGCGTATGCCCTCCCCGAACGCTTCGATCCGACCCTGACAGGCTATTAGGAGGTCCCGCGGGGCAGCAAGGTCGGCATGGACTCGCGCATGCTCACGCACGACTACGCCGTCTCGCTCAGCCAGCGCATGAACCAGAAGGGCGTGCTGCTCGCGTTCCCGTACCGCAACCTCGTCGACGTGATATGGAAGGACCGGCCCGTGCGCCCGCGCGACCCCATCTTCGTACTCGACAGCACCTTCACAGGCGAAGAGGCCGCCAACAAGCTCAAGGATTTCCGCGACTGGATGGGCACGCGCGGCGCCGACACCGCGGGCGCGATGGTCGCGTCGCTCAGCTCGATCGCGTGGCTGCTCAACTTGCGCGGCTCGGACGTGCCGTTCAACCCTGTGTTCCTGTCGTATCTTTACGTCTCGAGGAGCACGACAGCCAAACGCTCGGTGCTGTTCACTGGCCTGGCGAAGGTCACGCCAGAAGTGCATGAATACCTCGACCGGCTCGGCATCGATGTCAAAGAGTACAACGACGTGTGGACCTGGCTGCGCCGTCGCGACTGGGGTGACGGCAAGGTGCGCTCCCTCATACTCCCCTCTATCATCGCTGATTTCGTATCCGTTGCAGGTCCTGATCACCTCGCAAACACCCTATGCCATCTCATGCATGCTGACCTCCGTGCGCTACGTCGTCGCGCCGTCATGGATAGACGACTCGAAAGCGATCAAGAACCCGACCGAAATCGCGGGCTTTGAGGCCGCGTACCTGCGCGACGGCGCGGCGTTCGTGCGCTGGCTCGCGTGGATGGACGAGAAGATGCAGGCGGGCTTCGAGATCGACGAGTACGAGGCCGGCCGCCGCCTCACGCTGTTCCGCAAGGAGCTGGAGTACTATATGGGCCTCGCGTACGAGAACATTTCTGCGTCCGGTCCCAACGCGGCCTTGCCGCATTATGTCCCGTCCAAGGTCGCCGCAAGCCCCATCGACCGGCAGACCCCTTATCTTATGTGAGTTTGAATATGTTTGTGTAGAGTGTGATTGAGGTTGACGCTGCTGCAGGGATTCTGGTGGACAGTATCTGGATGGAACGTGTGATACTACACGGACTGGTAAGCCTAATCTTTTAGCACGAAGACCACCGTTCATTTCTGGGCAGTACATTTTGGTTACCCGACTGAGGAACAGCGCGAAGCTTTCACGCGCGTGCTCCAGGGCCACGTACGTCGCAGTCCACTCGAAGCGTGCGTGCACTCATCGCCAAATAGATTGCCATCGACACCGCCGTGTTCCCCGAGGGCACGAGCGGTGCTCAGCTCGACGTTCTCGCGCGGCGCATGCTCTGGCGCGACGGGCTCAACTACCACCACGGCACCGGGCACGGCTTCGGGTCGTTCCTGACGGTGCACGAGGGCCCCCAATCGTTCTCGAGCAGGGAGGTGCTGCGGCCGGGACACGTGCTGACGAACGAGCCGGGGTACTACAAGGAGGGCGAGTTCGGGATCCGGATCGAGAGCGCGCTGGTCATCGAGCGCGTCGCGCCGCCCAAGGCGGCCGAGGGCACGTCGTGGCTCGCGTTCCGCCGGCTGACGTGCGTGCCGATCCAGGTCAAGATGGTCAAGCGCAACATGCTCAGCAAGGACGAGGCCGAGTGGCTGCGGCTGCACAACGCGCTGTGCCTAAAGCGCCTCGCGCCGCTCGTCGCGCACGATAAACGCGCGGCCAAGTGGCTCAAGAAGGAGTGCCAGCGCGAGTTGCCTGCGGACGCGAAGGCGGGCATCAACATTGATTGGCATTAGGAGTCGTGCTTGGGTCTGAGACTCGAGACTGGGACGAGGCTGCGCGATTTTTGTGAGCCCCCACTGCGTATGTTGGCTGCGTCGTGCTTCTTGCTAGGAGAGTGCGCGCGCCGGACTAGTGTTCGTTGTTCGTTAGATAGCTGTTGTTTTGAATGCGTATTGTTGGGCGTAGCCCGGCTTGTACATCAGGTGCTATAGGTAGTTTTTGCTCTCAATACAGTATATGTGTGAACTAGAGCGGATGACGCGGCATGCCTGCATCCCGCCAAAGTCCATGTCACGTGAGTTGTATCAACGCCTGCTTGTCGACTGTCAGAATCAAACTCGTGCATAGTAACTGTCTACTAGTCCGTCTGCCTGAAGAAAATTTAGTTGTTTCACTCCAAAGTAGTACATCAGGCCGCAGTTGTAGCTATTGAATTTGCTCTTCCGACGTCCATCATATGTGGCCACTTTTGCACCGCGCTCCTCCCTCCGAGCCCTAAATGCGCGGGCGCACAACGCTGCTCTCACTGCTGGGGCTCTTCATAAAGTCGACGGGGCGAGCAATACGGCGAAACCCGTGCACACTAGTGCTCATCGCGTTCCTGTCGCCGTGGGCCTTCATATTATACCAGATCAACGCGCACTTCGGCTCGCTCTCTGTCTCGCCGCTGAAAGCGTTCCACGCGTGGTCGCTGCCGTCTGCCGTGCCACCGCCCACCCCTGCGCCTGTGTTGCTCGTTACAGCGTATTACCCGCTCAGCCGGTCAAAGTTCCCCATCCAGCAGGTGCGTATGAGTATTTCCTGCTGAACCTCTGCTGATAGTCACTGGCAGTATAATAAATGGCTTTCGAACCTGCTCAGCCGCGTCACGACGGATATTTACATGTTCGCGCCGCCCGACATGGAGTATACCCTCCGTACTCTGCGCGGCCAGTTGCCCATCCACATTAACACGACCTACGCCTCTATTCACGACCTGCCTGTTGTTAAAGGCTTCCTTAATGAATTCGCGTACCAATACTCCAAAGACAAAGGCGCACAGAAGTACTCGCCCGAGCTGTACATGGTGCGCAGTATTTCGTCCCGCGCCACTCCCTCTCACACTCTGTAGTTGCGCACCGCAAAACCATGGTTCCTGCGAGAGGGCTTGCACAACGTGCAGTATGCCGGGCGCGGCATTTCCGGCCAGGAAGACCCGTACCGCTACGCGTTCTGGGTCGACGCGAGTAACATGCGCGAACGCAACACATACAGCGACTGGCCCAGCTTCGACCGCGTCGACCTTGTCTTTACCGAGGGCGAGGACATCTCCGGCACGGCCATGGACCAGCTCATGTTCGTCCCCATCGACCGCCTGCTACCCGAGCAGTTTGCGAAATGGACGCCCGAGGAAGGGCCCATCCTCAGCAAGACCGAGTTCAGCGAAGGTTAGTCAGTATTGTGCATCTCGAAGCGGTTCGGCGCTTATTCTGCTATCGAAGGCTCGTTTTTCGGAGGCTCGCCACGCGCCGTGGAATGGTGGACAGGGGCGTTCTACGAGGTAATGCGCGAGTTCGTCACGCACGGCCATCCCGTGCGCAACGAGCGCGTCGTCATGAACTCGCTCCTGGTGATGCATCCCACCCGGTTCATCACGGTGTGGAACCGAGACCCCGTCGTGGCCGGCGGCGGCGGCTCCGGAAAAGAAGGCGGTTTGGGAAGTTGCGGGAGCCCATGGTCAGTTACTGCACCCCTGCACTACCGCTTTTGCGCTCGAAATTAAGCATTTTCAGGTTCTATTACGCCTTCTGGCTTGCGAATGAGGGCGAACGCGACGAGATGAACGTGCTGTGGTCCGCCACTGGCTGGAGGTTGGATTTCTGGCGTGAGCGGACGTTCTGCAGCATGACGAGGACATTGGCTATCAAGGACGTGCTTATGCGTACCTTTGGGCCGGGGTGGCGGCCTCCGACTCAGAGGGTCACCCCGTCCTGACCTCGCGAGTTACTGAATCTCTATGGCACGCAGATATCTTATTAGGTCACTACTTAGGAGTTGTATAAGTACGGCGGCTGGGCATGAGTATGCAGTCAGTGTGCAGTTCTCCACAAGCATAAAGCCTTGAACGGAGTTGAAAACCGGAATCCTCCTTGCTTCTTGCCGTCATCGTCTATCCATCAAAGCACGATCCTCGCCGTAAGGACTGAAAGACGGTCACATTAACTAGAGTTAGTACCCGCTAAGTAGGGCGCATGATTCTATATCTGCTATAGCACTAGATTTCCGCGAGCTCCGAGCATGACGACTGACCTTAGGCGGCAGGCCCCACGTCGCTCATCGTCACGAATCTTCTATCTCGCGCCTCTCTGCATCTTCCACTGGTATACATGGGACGAACCAACATGGCCTCCACTTCACTGGACTTGGACCTGCCAGCGTTGCTTTCGAGTTTGGTGCCGACCGTCGGGTCGCGCCTGAGCTGGCACCTCCTCGCGGAATGCCACGGTCCTCTTTGATCTTCGCACTGTTTATCCATTCTTCGATAACCAGTCACCTCCCGTCTTACCAGCACGATGGGAATACCAATTGGGCGGACATGTCGAACTGGCCACTCCTGCGCTCGGAACGTTTCTTGTATGACTGTTCCTGCGCGCCATGCTGAATTGCTCTCTGGGGACTGCTTTGATTATCTCGCTTTCCAATGCCTTTCGAGCCCCTATTTCCTGCCTGTCTCACATTTCGAGACAGACTGGATTCGAATCCTGACTGGCGCTCTTCCCGCTGACTTCCCGCCGTGACGCCTCGATCGCAATCGCTATGTAGCTTCAGATAAAAGCACGGATTCGCCTTCACTCTGACTCTCTACCACATCGTCCTATTCCCTCAGTCATCTCATCTCGCACCGTCAACAGCTCAAAAACCACCAATCCCGAACCAGCCAATTCAGTCACCCACCGAACATCATGTCGAACGTGTACTTCGATGCTGAACTCCTCAACGGCTTCGTCGGCGATGTGCTTGACGACGAGTTTGCGAATCTCGTCTATAGCGCCGGAACCGCCGCACAGCGTCGCCGCGAGAACCCAGCGCCCATTCGCGCGAGCCAGGTGCCCGTCCGCGAGAGCCCAGCGCCTATCCGCAAGGACCCGATGCCCGCCTGCGAGAGCCCGGCGCCCATGCGCCAGGACGCAATGTCCATGCACGAGAGTGCGGTGCTCGTCCGCGAGTGCCGCAGGCGGCGCGTCCGCGACGGCCCCGAGCGCCGCGTCCCGAAGCCCGAGCGCGCCCAAGTCGTCATCCCCGAGCCGTGCTCGGCCGAGATCGACTACGCCGACGACCCCGAAGACCCCACGGCCGACTACATCTACGGGACAACCTACATCGAGGGCGCGACGGAGCCGCCGCGGCGTAGGAGCTCGTTCCGCGAGGCGATGATCCGCGAGGGCGTCCTCAGACCCATCCCGGGCTGCACGATGCTCATCAACCCGCTGCTGTACGACGAGTACATGCGCCGGAGGCAGGTCGAGGCGATCATGGCCCAGCCCTCCGCCGCGCAGCTTATGCTCGAGGATCTCCGCAAGAACGGGCTCAACTCCGAAAGATTCAAGGGGTTCAAGAAGATCCCTAACTAATCGTAATTCTCGCTGTTGTAACTTGTGACTGCTTTGCTATCTGCTGTTTCCTCGCTCTGCCAACGCGTTCCTCTGTTATCTACTTTACGCATAGAATCATATTCATCTCACCTGATAATCATCAGTACTGAACACCAGATTCTGCTTTTAAACTGATGCTTATGATGGGAACGGAACGGTTATGCATCTCATGCAGCAGGAGTCCGGACTGTGAACTGAGGTCAAATAGAACACTTCATGGTTAGCGACTATTAAATACATGATGCAGCAATCAAACAGCTCTAAAGGACAGCAAAAAGGGGAGGGTGAGTCTACGGCTCAGGTCTGATGGGTACCGTCGCATGTGGTTTGGTCCAGTGCGAGCCGAACATGTGTTTGAGGACATCGTCCATGGCGAGCACGCGAGTCCCACGACAGGGTAGACGGGGGCCGTGCCAAAAATCTATGCGCCAGAGCTTGGCCCAGATGGTGTTCATCTCGTCGCGCTCGCTCTCATTCGCCATCCAGAAGAAATAATAGAACCTGTCTTCAATCAGCATGCTTTTGAACGACGCACGGGCTCGACATACCATGGATCACCGCAGTACCCAAGTCCGCCATAGTACGACGTTCCAGGCGACGAGGGCGCACGCGGGTCGCGTTCCCACACGGTGATGAAGCGTTCGGGGAAGAGCACAAAGAGCGCGTTCATCAGGCTCTGGTCCTTGCCGACGAAGAGGCCCTTCTGCGCCCAGTGGCGCAGGTACGCGAAGTAGACGTCCATCCACCATTCCAGCGCCTTCGGGGCGCCGCCGAAGAGCGAGCCCTCGGACGTCTCGACGTTGTGGCCCTCGTCGATCGGCCCGTCCTTCTCCTGGTATCCGGCGAAGTGCGAGGCGATGGGGTGCTCGATGGGGATGAGCAGCAAGTCCTCCTGCGGCGTGCCCGTGAGCGCCGCGCCGTCCGCCCAGATGGCGTCGAGGCGCGCGACGTCCGGCCAGTGGACAAAGGCGTGCTTCTCGCGCATGCTGCCCGCGTCGACCCAGAAGACGTAGCGGTACGTCCCGTCGCCCTCGCCGCCGATGCCGCGCCCGGACGCGCGGACGTTGCGCATCGCCTCGCGCACGAAGTACGGCTTCGCGGCCCACACCATGTACAGCTCTGGGTTGTGCTTGTGCTTCTCGGGGTCGATAGCGTGGTTCGCGACGAACGTGTCGCGCAGGTCTGCGAGAGGCGGCACGTCTGAGGCTAAGGAAAAGGTCGTGTTGAGATGGAAGGGCAGCTGCCCGCGCATCTTGCGCACGGCATCCTCCATATCTGGTGGCACGAACAGGTACAAGTCCGTCGCGACTTGGCCGTAGAAGTTGTTAAGCCATTTGAAGTACTGATATAGCGAGTGTTTGGACTTGTTCAGAGGAAAGTAAGCAGACACTAGCAGCACCGGCGCGGGTCGTCGTCCAACACTGCTGTCAGTCCCCGATGGCACCGTCGCATTAGCAATCACTGGTCGTTCTACAGGCCCCGGAGCAAATTTATTGGCGAATTTAGCTGGCACGAGCGTCATGGCATGGAACGGATTCATAAAAGCCCAGAGAAGGAGCGCGCAGGGGACACAGAGCAGCAGAACGAGCAGCGGGCTGCGGCGAAGATAGCGCCCAGCGACGGCACCATAGCCCACAACGACGGCCAAAACTCTGCTCGCGGTACCCTTGGGCGAGTCCGACGGTGACCGAGGAGGCTTTGCGGCAGGTATGGCCGTCATTGGGTGGGAGGCGCTGAGCAGGACGAGGACCGGCAAACGCCGCGCCACTTTTTTCGTCTTCCCCGCTGCGGCTTGCTCACCGGCCATGTCGTCCACAAAGGGTCTCAAGGCGATAGCGCCCGTTCCGACCGCCAATGACTTCCTCGACATTGTGCTCAGCAAGACCCAGCGCAAGACGCCGACGGTCAGTCCACGCCAACGCCCGCTTTTGTTGCTCATCGCGCTCGTCGCAGGTCATCCACAAAAACTTCAAAATCAGTCGCATTCGGAATTTCTACATGCGCAAGGTCAAGTTCACACAGGATTCGTTCGATGAAAAGCTGGGCGCCATTTTGACAGAATTTCCGATGCTCGATGTGCGCTGTTCAACCCGTTTTATGCGCTTTGAATTTATATTAACTCGGATTCAGGACCTGCACCCATTTATGTCCTCGCTGATGAACGTGCTGTACGACAAGAACCACTACAAACTCGCCCTGGGCCAGCTGCGGACGGCTCGCCATTTAATAGACCAGGTGGCCAAGGACTATGTTCGCTTGCTCAAGTTCGGCGACTCGATGTACCGCTGCAAGCAGCTCAAGCGCGCCGCGCTGGGCCGCATGGCCACGATCATGAAGCGCCAGAAGGACCCGCTGGCATACCTGGAGCAGGTCCGGCAGCATCTCTCGCGTCTGCCCGCCATCGACCCGACGACGCGGACGCTGCTCGTGTGCGGCTACCCGAACGTCGGCAAGTCGAGCTTCGTCAACAAGGTCACGCGCGCCGACGTCGACGTCCAGCCATTCGCCTTCACCACCCGCTCGCTCTTCGTCGGCCACCTCGACTACAAGTACCTGCGCTGGCAGGTCGTCGACACGCCCGGCATCCTCGACCACCCGCTCGAGGAGATGAACACGATCGAGATGCAGTCCATCACCGCCCTCGCCCACCTGCGCGCCGCCGTGCTCTACTTCATGGACCTCTCCACCCAGTGCGGCTACTCCGTCGAGGCCCAGTGCAAGCTCTTCCACTCCATCAAGCCGCTCTTCGCCGGCAAGCCCGTGCTGGTCGTCTGCAACAAGAGCGACATCGTCAAGCCGGACGACCTCAACGAGGAGGACAAGGCGCACCTGCAGAGCGTGCTCGCCGACGGCGCCCAGCTCGTCGTCGCGAGCTGCTACACCGAGGAGGGCGTGATGGACGTCAAGAACAAGGGGTGCGACGCCCTGCTCGCCCACCGCGTCGAGACCAAGCTCAAGGGCTCCAAAATCAACGCGATCGCCAACCGGATACACGTCGCCGTGCCCAAGCCGCGCGACGACGTCGAGCGCACGCCGTTCATCCCGGAAGCCGTCCTCTCGCGCAAGAAATACGACAAGGACGATCCCGAGCGGCCCAAGGTCGAGCGCGACATCCAGGAGGAGAACGGCGGTGCCGGCGTGCACAACATCGACGTCAAAAGTGGGTGGTTTGTCCCTTTGCTTGCGGGAACCTCGCTTATGTTTCGCAGAAAATTACTTCCTCGCGAACGACGAGTGGAAGTACGACATTATGCCGGAGATCATGGACGGCAAGAACGTCGCCGACTTCATCGACCCGGACATCATGGAACGGCTGGAGGCGCTCGAGCGCGAGGAGGAGAAGCTTGAAGCCGAGGGCTTCTACGACTCGGATGAGGAGATCGTACGTCCATTCCATTTTACTTCTGCGCACACCTTCAACCGTCATCAAATCTAACCCGTTGCGACAGGTCGACTCGGAAGACGAGCGGCACGCAGAGGCCGAGTCGTCGCGCAAGCTCGCGCTCGCGAAGAAGCACTCGAAGAACCGCACGGTGCTGCCGCGCACCGCGGGGATGCGCACGATGAGCGAGATGGCGGAGAAGCTGACTGCGGCGGGCATCGACCCGTCGCGGCTGCAGGAGCGCGCCAAGATGCTCGCGAAGGCGCGCGGCGCGCAGGTGCAGGCGCAGGCGGGCTCCAAACGCAAGCGCGGCGAAGACGACGAGGGCATGGAGGTCGACGGCTGGGAGGACGTCGAGGAAGACGGCATGGAGGTCGACGGCGAGGACGACACGCCCCGCAAACGCGTGAAGACCGCCAGCGGCGCCGTCGCTGCGCGCGCGCCAAAGACGAACCGGCAGCGCGCGGGCATGGCGTCGGACGCGCAGGCGTCCAAGGCCGTGCGCCTGCGCAACCTCGGCCAGCGGATGCGCAACATGCACGCCAAGGCGGGCGAGAGCGACCGCGCGATCCGCGTCAAACTGGTGCGTCGCGTCTCGTCCGCGTCTTCGCGCACCGCACTCACTGCTCACGCAGCCGAAACACTTGTTCTCGGGCAAGCGCAAGGGCGGCAAGACCGATCGGCGCTGAGCACCGAGCGCCGGGCCTTCGTCGCATGCTACGCTTATTCTCCCTGCTTTCGTCCTGCTTATACAGTATGTCTCTATGGATATTCGCGACCTCGCAAGCGCGCTGCTGCGTGCGAAATGCATCTGTGTTCCCCCGCAACTCCTCAGACCCCGGTCGCGGTACAGAACCAGCGCGTACTCGCTCGCGGTCCATTTTTTGGCTGAAATCTAACGCGCGCTGCTTGGACTTCTACGCGGTCCTTGCTCTTGCTAACCGGGATGCAGCCCGCTGCCCTGCGCTGTTGTGTGTTTGATATTTGCCACGTTATAGTTGGGCTGCGCGACATCGATTCTGAATCCACGGCACGGCAGGCTCGTTCATCTGGCTTAGCATGATTAGAGCAGCAAGTGGCGGCGTTTATTGCTAGGATAAAGTACAAGGGCAAGGCCGGCATGCCTCGAAAGTTACAGTCGTCCATGATCAGAAATCTTCGGAAGCTTCCATCTCGTACAATGTTTTATCGGCGAGGAGGGTGTAGGCCGACTTGGGCCGCGTCGGACAAGGAGCATGGAGAGGAAAGCCGTACGAAGGTGAGTCGGGATTGTCCGACTGACCTTCAGCTGCTGCTGCACCTCCGTCATTTGCTGCTGCACCGCTCCTTGTCTCCGGGGCCGCCTTGGACGAGCTTTGGTGACGTTTGGCGGATGGATCAGGACTTCGCGTCTCAGATGCGCTGCGCTTTCCGGGGCGAAGACGAGTGTTTTCCGGATAGATTGTGAAATGGTCTGCCTTGATCTTTGCCCTGATTGAATGAAGGACGATATAGAATTCCAGCCAGTCTTCGAACGACTTGAGTTCGTGCGGCTTGTAGCGTTTGAGGGTGGGTTTCTGGACTAATAAGCCCAGGAAGAGGACATAGATAAATCAGAACACTTACGTCGTTTTCCCAACTAGCGCAAAAATATGTAAATTGCGTTTCCTCCACTGCCAGTGCATGGATCTTGCGATGGCCCAGGCCAAGGAATTGTCGATGTCGAAGAGCACCGAGACAATCCATCACGATCCGGTTCAGCAGTGTAGCGGTATCCTTCACCTTGTACTCGAAGATTATGTCCGGAAGGGCGATGTGGAGCTCGACTCCATATTCCATTGGATAAAGGCAAGCTTCCGGTCGAGCAAGAAATTGGGCAAGTAGCGATTGATCTTGATCATTCACAGACGTGATCTTGATCACGACTGCGTGGATCCTGGTCGTAGGATCTGCAGGAAGCTTCACATGCTCACGGATGTATTGCGGTATCTCGGGCAGACTCATGGGCACTTCAGAACTGCATCTTGCATTTAGTCAACAGAGCATATCTCCAAGGATGACCTACCGTGCACGATAACCTGGGAAGGTGAATATTTCATCCAGGAGCTGGTCAACCGGCTTTCGCATATTTGCTTCGTCGATCTGACCGCCTTCGACAAAGTTGCGATATGTTTTGCACAGCGTGGGTGCGGTTGTGGCGAGCTGGAAAGGGTCGACCGTTGGGCGACTGGGGTCGTCCGATATGTTGAACAAAGTGTGGAAAGTGTGAAGATTTTCGTCTTGGTCGTCCTGATTATTCAAGTCTGGGAGTTTAGGAAACTTGATGTTCTGGACGGGACTTAGGGTTCACACACCACGGGGGCAACAACTTACCGTTGCGACGTTTGCCGCATGATGCTGCCGCAGAAACGGGCAGTCTTCATCGTTGGCTATTTTGTAGTTAAGACCGAGGCCGATGTGCCAAGCTCGGAAGAGCTGGGTCTTCGAACAGAACCTGCACGTCATTAGAGAAAGAAAACTTGATGTAGTACAGAAGGATGATACTCCGAAGGGGACACGGTGCCCGTCCCCCTGTGCAACGCGTTACAAGGCTTGTATCATTGCGCACGTTCTGTACTCACGCGCGGAGTTTCCTGGGAATTGTGTTAAACGACAATATTGAGAAGAAAGGCAGAACGCACGTTCCTAGAGCTTCTGGCCCCCTGCGAAGAAGCAAGATCGTGAGCAATCGCAACACCGGGGTGCAGATGGACACACATACGGAGAAGGAGAGTTTGCGCTTGGCATTGCGTTATGATCACAGTCTGAACAAACAGACAAGCTGAACGCACGCAAGGCTAAAATGCGGCAAGGTCATAAGATACCGTAAAGGCGGTGCACGAATGGAGGCTTACGGAGGACTATTGGAGGCTGCCTGGTTCTGTATAGCAGCGCGGCCCAGGCTGCGACAGGTGAAGTTCGTAAGCGCAGTACTATAGGACAGTAAATAACGCACGCCGACGTGCTTCCGTGCCGGGGAGAGCTACGGGGACATAATTGTAAGCAATAGCGATTTTAGGACGGTTACAACGTACGGAGACTGCGTGGCACCGGACATGAGACAAAGAAAGACTCCGGAGTTAGGAAAGGTCCGCTCGGAGGTGAACATCGTCGGGTGCGATCTCTTCCTTCCACTCCACGCGCCGCGAGCCACCATGATTACGCTCGGCCGCGGCTACACGCACTGTCGAGCCCTGCAGCTGTAGTAGTCGGGGCGGAGTGCTGCGCGCCGTGGACGCAATATACGTGCGGCCCGCTTCGACTGCTACCTCAGGCTTTCGACGGGCTTCCCGGTGTCATGCTTACTGTCACAGTACGCCTCTTGCCCTTGCCACTCCCATTCCACGTGAGCCTGATTGGATTGGAACTTGGAAAGTGTAAGGCTGCAAGAGCGAAGAGTCATCGCCGCCGACGACCCGGATCGCCGGATGCGCTTCGCTCCGATAACCTGGGTCAACTCCGCCCTCATCAATGCGTGCGCCGTTGCTCGGCTTGCAAACGGTCACGCCTGCTTATGTGCCGTCTGATTTTTGTGAGTTCCATATAAACTTCCTAATACCCGACTATCCCTCCAGAGCAAGCAAGGGGTCTTCTCATTTTGCTTCCGGGATATCACGTTGGTTAGTTAGTCCAGCCGGTGTGCATCTTACCAAAAAAAAGATTGAGCTAAAAATATGCGGAATTACGGCACTTGGAAGTGCAGGTAGGAGTTCGAGAAACTCCTGTGAGCAGAAACACGCTCAGGGACCCAGCCAATCATCTGAACATCAGAGTTTACTGACCTCAGCCTTGGGATTGAGTCCTTCAGGTCCGGATCTGTCAGGGTATAGATCCGGATATGCCAAATCGGGAACTCCGGAAGCAAATCAGTTAGTTAGTCCTGGCTCAGAGGGTTTACAAGAAAAAACGACGTGATATTCATAATTTTAATTGTGGTGATCCCTTGAGAGCAAGAGATTTAAACAATCCCTAAACCTGCATCCCGCGAGTCTTAGCTGTGATTTGCTTCGCTCAGACGGGAATACGTGCTGGTGCACAGATCACCCGCAAGGCGTCGCACCCTGATAATGGGTGAAAACACATGGAACAATTGATTTTGTGTGAGTTGACTGTGGCGAGAGGCTAAAAAGCTTGCATGTGGGAAGAACAGATCCTAGACTGGTCTTCTTCGGTTCTCTCCGGCCGGTTGTTTCCGCTTCTTTCCCCAGTTGAGCTCCCTTGCAGCACTTGCTCTACAAATGTCGTCGCCCTCTACGCCCCCAGACCCGCTAGACCCTTCGACACCACCCTCTATGCAATCCTCTCCTACTTTCGTTTCAGTGCACTATGACCACGGTTCGTGTGTGTTCCAGATAAAATTTTACGCTGTGGTTAACACATGGTGCAGCCCATCCGCCTGATGGCTGTGTATGCAATCCTTGCCCCTTCCATGTCCCCTACACGAATGGCGAGGTCGATTTGTTGCAGGATACGTTCGTACGACTCGAGGCACTGTTTATCAGTCTCCAGGACAGGATGACTGCCATTGGAGTCCAAGCTTCCACCACTGCCTCTTGGGAGCGTGCGTTGGCCGTGATCCATCTTCTTGCCACCGAAAACGATGTTATGCGCCGTATGCTGTTTGACTACACCAATGACATCTTACGCCGTATGTAGTATGGGCTGTCACTTGCGACTATGATCAAAAACGTTTTGCGTAGTATGTAGTTTGGTTTACTGCTGGTACACACGATTCCAAAATATACGTCAATCCAGGACACTGCCGATGCGAGGCAATCGAGACTCTTGCGGCCAAGCACACTCGAATGAATAAGTACCTGTATTGATTGTGTTGTACATCAAGCATTCAGCTTCCTGGAGATTAAGGGAATGTAGCAGAACGAGCACACATGTATTGCTCATCCAATGATGCCAAAGTCTTCCTCCCCTTCATCATTAGAACCCAAGGACGAATAGATCTTATGCCAACAGTCGTAACATAAAGTTTTCTTTTTTACATCCGGCTGCAGTATTAAGAGTCCACCCTTTAGCTGCATGCACAAATTCATGCAATCATGAGGCTCCATCGTATGACAGACGCTCCAAATGCAGCGGCGATGCATGCAGTCATGCTGCCTGATTGGTCTACAGTTGCTGTGTTGGCAGACGAAAATGATGCGGCGTGTCATGCTGAAGCACATGCTGGAGGACGATATTTGAAAATGGAGATAGAGTTTGACGGGTGTAAGGGTTTGGACTCAGCAGGCAGCAAAACCGCTTATATATGTTGGGCTACAATGAGGTGAGTCATCGGCTGTGAGAACGTCCTAATGGAGGTGCTGGATGCCATATAATATCCCAGATCTTTGGCTGGCCCATCCATTTCTGATGAGTACTGGTACGCTGCACCTGGGGGGCTATGGACTGCCCTTCCCAGTCACTCAGTCATCTGCAGACCCAATCAACAGAGAAAATCGACAACATCTATTCAATAAGACCGGTAAGGGTATTTCGGTGTTGTGTGTTCAGTGGTTCTCACAGTATCATGTCCGACAAGACAGCACCACAGGGGAAAATATGCGCAGCAGGCATGTGAACATAGCACAGTTTCGGATAGTGCCTCCCGAACTGGGTCAGATGCGTCAGGTACCAGTCAGCGTGGCTTGACTGCTGCGCAGCTGCATCAGACTTGACTCAATGGCATGTGAGACATGTGGGGTCATGTGCCACAGGGGCAAAACGTGCGCAGCAGGCACATAGACATAGCACAGTTTCAGATAGTGCCTCCCAAACTGGGCCAGATGCGTCAGGTACCATGGATCAGCATGACTTGACTGCTGCGCAGCTGCATCAGACTGGACTCAATGACTTGTGGGACATGTGGGGTCATGCGCCACAGGGGCAAAACGTGCGCAGCAGGCACATGGACATAGCACAGTTTCAGATAGTGCCTCCCAAACTGGGCCAGATGCGTCAGGTACCATGGATCAGCGTGACTTGACTGCTGCGCAGCTGCATCAGACTTGACTCAATGACGTGTGAGACATGTGGGGTCATGCACCACAGGGGCAAAACGTGCGCAGCAGGCACATAGACATAGCACAGTTTCAGATAGTGCCTCCCAAACTGGGCCAGATGCGTCAGGTACCATGGATCAGCATGACTTGACTGCTGCGCAGCTGCATCAGACTTGACTCAATGACGTGTGAGACATGTGGGGTCATGCACCACAGGGGCAAAAGAAGTGCAGCAGGCACATGGACATAGCACAGTTTCAGATAGTGCCTCCCAAACTGGGCCAGATGCGTCAGGTACCATGGATCAGCATGACTTGACTGCTGCGCAGCTGCATCAGACTTGACTCAAATCTGATGATGTGTGGGGCACGTGGGGTCATTGGGACAAAGGACAGCACGTTACTATAGAGTCATCTAGTGGTTCTTTTTCACCTGTTCTCACCACGGTGTTGGAATCTGTCAGTGCAATCACACGATTTGCCAGTGGGATTGAATCATCAGGATTGACAACCGGCATGCGTTTAATGGCACCGGCATATGATGCGACTGTGCCTAGCATTCAATGACAAATGAGGCTCGTGGCACTTCGTCTAAATTACCTTTCTGGGCAGTGTGGCTCAGTGAAACACATATCTCCGCAGCACCTGCTGACTAGTATGATTTGTTCTCACGTGAGTCATGAATCTCCACAGTTGTGCCTTACAAATGAGTATAAAGAGGAAGGTGTGCTCTTCGAGCCTTTAGTATACACTCCATCACACTCATCTTACAATCGTCCTTGTGCTGTCATCATATACTAGCACTATGTGTTGCTTCGTGTCACTCATGGTTCGATATACGTGCACACACAAATATCCAATCGATACACATCTTGTCTGTATAATTTCTACACTGTATTACAACTGAGAACTAACCGTTTGAACACAGTTTGACTGTGGGGTTCGATTCTGTGTCTTCAGCAAATTCCATCGGGGGTGTGGTCAATGTACGAACAGATGCACCGGTGTTGTAGAATCGAGGGAAATCTCCTACCGCTCTGTTGATAGACTCTGTGGTCTGTGTATTGCTCAGATTGAGGCCTGGGCAGAGCAAAGCATGGACACCGTGTTCAATCCTGTAAATGGTGTGTCACTTAATTAGTAGTTGGCCGACGTCCTAGCCTCACCTTTTCGTTCGCTCGATTTTACTACCTTATTCACATGTCCATGAACTGCAATGCTAATTAACAAACAAGTGTCCCAGCTCTACCGCACGTGGGCGTGATCAAACATAATACCTAAGGTTACAATGTTTCGATTGTGCTATCAAAGTGTTGATGGCAGTCAGAGGTAGACACCAAGTCTACATTGACCGGTCAGGGTGGAAAATGAAACTTCTACTGTACGCATAACAGATGAGTATGGGATAGACAATTGAACGGATGTTTCAACGTATGTCTTTTGAGAGAGCTTAAGCATTACCTGGTCATGTGATGTTGGGTCAAGGTGAGGAATAAAGCATTACTGGCTAGGACAGCTGTGCGATCTACAAATAGATGTACAGCGTAGAACTAGGTCCATGGCATAGCATGTCCAGCCACCGTCTATAATAATCCATCTAGGCACGTCCCACCAACATCTCAGCCTGCATCCATCTTACATGT
Source organism: Auricularia sp. M13 (assembly GCA_037042915.1). Classification (NCBI taxonomy): domain Eukaryota; kingdom Fungi; phylum Basidiomycota; class Agaricomycetes; order Auriculariales; family Auriculariaceae; genus Auricularia; species Auricularia sp. M13. Next base: position 864,135 of record CM073201.1, read on the forward strand.
GGTAGTGCATCAGGTCTACTCACTCGTCGATAATGATCTGATTAGACCTATCACCTCAACCTCTCAGTCTTATCAGTCCCCAATGTACAGGTCATGTGATGAACTGCTTCCACTACAAGTCCCTTCACTTATAGAACGAAATTTCACTCAGTATGGCACTCGGGTGTAAATTACAAATGTCAACATAAACTCGGTTCCATCCATGACTGTCTTCGACGACATGGCCGGTACGATGCGATCGACATTGTCGCATTCTAAAATACCACGGCCTCCGTTATGCATGCCGTCATGAAACCACATTCGGCGGGCTGCATCGATATGACACATGACATAATGAAACCTGCCATGGTAATGTGCACTCTGTAATTGCCACTTGAGGTCCTTAGATTCTATGAAAGGAGGTACCAATACACTGTTGTCGTTTTGATGTACGTAGATGGGGACAACAGCTGGCCCACTCACAATCACAACATCGACAGCAGAGTATGGAACACAACATTTGGAGCGACGCGTTGTACGCAATAGCGTATTGAGAATCTGCTCTGTAAGGTCCTTGGTGTTGGGCAAAAACAAAACACTCAAAGGCACACTGAACGGCGCAGTGCATTTTTGACACACATGGCATTTCATTCGAACAACCCATGGAATCGTGGTCGAGTCCAAAGTGACACGAGCCACATCAGCAAGACTGGTGCCATTTGGTCCATCTGGAAAGTACATGGGCTGCAGAGAGTGCAATACATGTCTGATCATGTCCCGGGCCCCTTCAAGTGTTTGTTCATTGGCAGAAATTTTTACAAATTCTGCAAACAATATTGATGATATGTAATTGGCGCCTTGTAAAAACCGTCCGATCCCTGTGGGATCAAGAAGCCAAGCATGATACAATGAACCGAAAAGGGAATCATATGCACAGCTCCAATTCCGTGAATCCCATTTTAAACCGACTGGACCTGGGCCTTGGTGACGACCAGACAGAGCAGACGCAATACGTTTTGATGGAGGATCTGTCTGTGTATCGTGCAGTGCTCTTTTTCGTTTTTTGCTTGGTGTTATCTCTTCGTTATCTGGAAATTCGAAGTTTCTAAAAAGCATGGAACGAGCATAACGAACGTCCCAGTCTAGGTGCTTTTGCATATTCGGGGGCTTGTAGGAAATACCGCGGCTTTCCATATACTGTGCAATGCGTGTATATCGCAGTGGAGATGTCACACAGTCAGGCAACTGATTGTTAAACTGGAGTCGAGTAATATCATCCAATATTTCAATGTCACGGAATTCTGACAGTAGGTCATTGCTAAGCCCTCCTTGAATATGGGATGCATGGAATCCCTGCAAAATCAGGGTATACTGAGCAAATGCACTACGAGATAGGGCAGTGTAATATGCCTGGTGGCCCCGAAGATTGAACAAATCCACAACATTGTTGACACGTGTTTTCCCCTGACTTCCATAGTCGGTCATTGCAAAGTTCGGAAGTACATGCACTTGCTTTCGCCGTATGGTAAGATAGGTATCATCAGGTAAGATGCAGTTTGTGGTCGCTTCATCTGCGCACAATGGAACAACGTTAGCTGGCAGGCCATCTAACTGAACATTCAAAGTGCCATTGGTGAGCTGCACAAACAAAACATCAAGAGTCCGTTTACCACCTGATGTTCGGCTAGATTGCCAGTCTACAACAATGCCCTCCCCACCATTGGTAACACCACATTCTGTGGCTATATTCTTTTTAATTATCACGGGCATACCTTTGCAGATGCGGAGCACACCAGGTACATTATCGGAATCATAGTGTGGTAATTCCCATAAAACATTCGCAAGCGGTCTGAAATCTCCGCACGCCATTGCTTACGACCCGTTTCCTGGGACCGGTAGCATTATCATCACCTTCACCAATCTTGTCGACTGAATAGAAGTCGTGTAAAGACTCACCCATATCATGCGCAAATTTTTCACATCCTAGCAAGTTGATTGCGTCTCGATGGGCATTGACACCGGTAATCACGGAGACATGCCTGAACCTCTCATCTTCCAGTGGAGATCTGTCTTTTGATGGGTCAACAACCATGGTTTTCAGGAACGCAATGTCAGCCTGGTCACATTTTTTGAATCGCATATTCATGAGCGCTGCACGGAAGCGGATATCGTCGTCGCTCATTTCTCGCTGCCTCATATTTTCCCTCAGGACTACTACGGTAACAACCTGTAGCCACAAGGCTTTACCGATAGCACAGCGCTGGTTATATCCGTCAGACCCGCGATCACCAACCTTTGTATTGTACAGTGTGGCGCCTAATACTGGTGGTAGTTGTGCAAAATCACCAGCAAAGATAACGTTGAACCCACCGTATGCTTCAGTGCGTGCATTGTGTATCATGCTGAGCCGTTCAGATATAATCTTCATGTCTGAGCAGGAGATCATCGAGACTTCATCAATGAATATATACTTCACACGCGAGAGGGCAGCCCGCATGTCAGCTTTCATCGTTCGTTGTCCGGTACTTTTGGTATTTAAACCTAATGCAGAATGGTAAGTATGGCCACCGATATTTGCGGCTGCTGTCCCTGTAGGAGCCAGTAAAAGTAGACAGCTACCGGCGTTCAATCGCTCAAAGAATGAAGACAACGCATGGATAACTCTGGATTTGCCAGTCCCAGCCATACCAGCCAAATACATCCGCAGAGGATCTAGCAAACCGCAAAGATAATGGTGTGCAACAATCAAGAAGGCCCGTTGTTGTTCGGGGTTCAGTTTGAATTCCGTGATCACATGGGCCACAAGCTCGCTTGGGAGCATAGTTCCGGTGTCAATGACACATTTAGTATTCAGAGAATTGAGATAGGCCTGATCGACAATTCTAAATTTATAGGAAACTCGATGATCTGACGACTCCCTGAGTTCTGCAGAATCCTGTTGAAAATATGTGGAGACTATGGATCTTGCAAATTTCGCCATCTGAAGTAGTTTTGTCCAGAATGCCACAGACTGTGATGCTATTCTGAACAATCCAAGATCCATAGTGACGTCACCGTGATCACGTGGCTTCAGCCATCCCCTTGATTTTAGTATCCGGATCATTTCCGCGGCACGGTGCATTGTTTTTGCACGCTTGGGGCCAACGACAAAGTCGTCGTTGTCGTTCTGTGTATCATCTTGCTGACCCTCGATATTTCCAATGTAATTTTCATCCACATCTTCATCATCATCATCAGCAGCAACAGCATTTTTTTTACGTTGACTGTAATCATCCCGTTCATCCAAACATTCATATTTCAAGTTGAAGTTATCCATAATTTGTGCCTGCCGAGGAGAGAATTCGAACGAGTCGAATACACGTTCCCAAGATTCAGTTCGTTTTTTAGGTCCTGTCCCGTCCTCCAAGGCTTGAACAACGTCAACATTGTACAGCAGTAGAAGTCCCGATCTCCAGCATCGCGCCTAGGGATCGGCCCCCCAATGAAATTTGGAACAATGTTTGCACGTTGATTGTCTAGATATACAAAATGAGACTCTTCCTGGGAATGACCTGGCATAAATCTGTAGCTGGTGCAGTCTTCAACACCTTCGCCCATCTCTAGCGTAATGCGGATGGGCCCTGGGTCATTCATGGGTCTATGGTTAGAAAGTCGTTTCGTTTTGGAATACAGTCTGATCCAGTCGTATAGACAATATGCTGCATGCTCCACAGGCCTCAACATGTAATCCTGAACGGGCGAGAGAGCAATCAAGTTGACACTCTCTATGTTCTTTTGATCACGCGCTATCACAATATTATAATCAGCAATAGCGTCCAGTTCGAGGTCATTGTGCTCATCAGGTAGAGTCTCTGAGAATGAGGACAACACCTCAGATACAAAACCACGCCAGTAGATAGCTTTGAACTCATGACTTTTGTAATGATCAGGAAGATCAAGCAAGTATGATGCGGCCATGGGCGCCCCAATTTCAGTTTTGGACGTGAAGCTGTTGATGATTCCAGTGACAAGTTTGCGTTTATTATCACTCGCAATGTTTCCGGATCCTTTCAGTGCGGCATGACGAAGCAGCTGGGATCTGATAAGATAAAACATCCCTGGAGTTTTCAAACCAACTTTCGTGATGTAATCACTTGCATATGCAATGACTGCTTTAATGGCTGTCCCACTGAGCAAGCACGTCACATCGGTATTACAGCGCAGCAGATACGTTAACACCGGATTAATAGTATTCATGCGCTTCTCATCCTGCCTAACGTGGATGTAACCAGTCTCATCTACATGAGTCTCCTTCACCAGTTTGCGGGGGAACCGCCGCTTACACTTGGACTGTAGGTCAAGACAGCGCTTGTCACATCTGTGCATGTTAGTTCTACACAATAAATCATTCACTGTGGCACGGAAGTGTTTTGTCCAGTCTTCCACCGCTGAACTGCATTGCGGTAATACATCCATTGGCAGAATATAATCAGGGTTTTGGGTCTGTGTCCTTTGAGCCAGTATGGCTTCATCTTTGGTGGAGTCGATCAATCGTCCTTGGTGACAGCTGTCTAAGTAAGCCATCATTTGCTTCTGGAATGTGGAATCTGGGTCCAATAAACGTTTTTTAATCTCTTCTGGGAGAGTGCATATTTTAACCACAGTAACAGATGTAGGTGTAATGTCAGGCGTCCCTGTTGCTCGACAGTTCCATAAAAGGCATTAGTTATTCCGAATAAGCCGGGTTCGTCTTTTTCCCAGCGAAGAATTTCCTCCAAAAACAGAGCCACGATAAAATGGAAAAAGCGTGCACTTGCTATGGGATTGTTCGCAATCAAGCGCCATTTGTCATCGTCTGACAGAAGACTTATCTTTTGTTCATCAAATTTTTTGTCAGTGCCTGCAAAATATAGACATAAAGGGTGGTGAATATCGGCAGGCGCAAATGTAATGAACCACGTCGGGGCCCCCATGTAGGATAGCAGTGACCATAGCTCATTGCGCTGATATTTCTTGGCTGTGACTGATCCCGGTACATGCCCGTTGACCATGTCCAGTTCACTGATAATCCTAAAGCACTTCTTTTCAGTCTCAGTAACAGGTTTCCAGCGCGGATCAGCCTTCAATCTATCTGCTAATTCACCAAAAACAGATTCATCTATGCTGCTGACCACTTCGGCCAAGCGTTTAAACTTGCTCTTTGTGCTCAAGAATGCCCCGGCTGCACTACCCTTTACAATCTGCTCCTGATTGAATGCAATGAGCGCAAATTCAGGGTCCATCTGAAAGCGCTTATCGTAGTACATGAGTAGGTGTTTCTTGTGAGCATGTTCGGACATTTCACCCTCAACAAGATCATTACATATCCCACCCAATCCATATGGAAAGAGCCAGGGAAACATCTTTGGAAATAGATCACTATTGTGCCAGAGAGTTTCGGGTTGCGCTCCATGTGGCACAGCGAGAGATTTCCCATTGATCATATGCTTTGCTGCGATTGCGGTGATGGCATGATAGTTGTCTGCAGTGACAGCATCAAATGCTACCCCTGACACAGAAAAGGGACACGAGCCGCTAGACACTCCAACCGGTATCATTGTCATGGACAGCACGTGCTTCGCTGGGGATGTTACTTTCATCGTTTGCATATGAGAAAACCTCGGGGACCACCCCGTCCTCGTAAGACTCCATATTGTGTCGCGAAACTTCAATGTCATGGTAATGGTGGTTGTTCACTTTCAGCCAATTTAAAGCTGCCATGACCCTATTCCGACTGACTACAAAGGGCAGCCGCTTCTTGTCTTCGTCCAACGGCCGTGCTGCTCCTGTGAAAACAATCGACAGCAGTTCATCCAATTCATCCCGATGGGGTGGAAGCACATCGTACAGCTTTGGGTATGGGTTTGGGTAGCAAATCATGTTGGCTATCAATTTATGAAGGCCAGAGACACCAATGCGAACAATGCATTTGTGTCGCCTGCACCGAGCCACTAACAGTTTTTCTGCAAATGTAAGTACCCGCAACACTTTGGGAACCTCGCCAATCCAAATGCCATTCGCCAATGCAAATTTAGGCATATGATTAACTCGCAATGAGACTGCACAAGTACAACATACTCCCCACAGCTCGTCTATCAGAACTGGTGTCACCTGGAACAGTATGTCCCCGAAGACCCCTTTACACGTTCTGTCGCAGTGACCTCAGGGCGACATAACACAGTGTTTATTTCATCTGTCAGCTTATCCTTAGGTATCAAATCTCTGGCTGGTGTTAGGTATCCACATACTGCGCACCCCTCCTCCTCAACCACCTGGGGTGCACACTTCTTGCATACGCTATCGATCAGTTTTGTGATGAAACTGGCATCTGGGGGCTGTGGCGGGAACTCGGCCTTCTCGAGAAATAACGGTTCGCTGCATTGAAGCAATGTAATTAACGAGCTACATTTTGCGTTACACTCGTGCATTTTCAGAGCTTGTACTATATCAGGTGTTGAAGATTCTATAATTCCATGCATAAGGGCAATTTCTCTTTTCTGCCGAGCAAACACATTGTCTGCTAGTACCGTCAGCGGAATCTTGCAGGGAACGAGGTCCTTGGCCACATACCTTGATAAATACTTGGGGTCAAATTCAACGTGATTACAGTACCGGTATTTGGCACTTGGCTTGAGGCTGGTTGAATACTCTGAGAAAGCCAACACGAGTCGGGGGCCACATATGCCGACGTGACAGGTAAATCTTCAGCGGTATTCTTGTCAGTTAACGGAGAAAAAATTGCCCAGATATTTTGACACCTGTCATCGCAGATGTGATCAAATGCCATCTGCACTACGTCTCCCACCGATTTTTGACTATAACCCGTGGTGTCAAACACGTTATGCATTTCGCATGCTTTCCTCAGTGCAGCCCCGCGCAATCTGGTTGCTGCAACATCGAGAGGGACTTGAAGCGCAGTTTCGAACAGATGAATGCTATCAGAGCGCAGGTCTTTGTAACCTGTGAAATACCACCACTCGCTTGCGCATATTACACCCTGTATGAAGTCCGAGGACGCGAACCTAAGCAGCGCTGAGAAATGGAACACTCGCGCGTGCTTGACGGGCTCGGGCTGGCGACCACCGCCAACGCGGGTATACGAAGGAATAAAATCACGTGCAAGCTGAAACGGCTGCTCGAAACAGTCAGCACACTCTGGCAGCAACGATGTCCCTTGAACACCACGATTTTTTTTTGCACGAGCCCTCGCTTGAAGGCACACAACCAGACCCCGTACAAGGTTGGGAACAGTTGGAAGCGATAACAAAACAGGATCCAGTGGAGCCACTGCCGTGCGAATCGACGCCGTCTCAATTTTCGAGGCAGTCGCAGAGCAGCCCAATGGTCAATGACGAAGGACACCCACAGTCGATGAATACCCGACAGCCTAGGCTGTTCGGATCGCGCGTCGGCTTCGGTCTCCTGGAACTGAATCGGCATACCATCTTCTTGAGCTATCTGTTGTTCGCGCAGTCGAGATCCACTCGGGTGAACAGGTTTATATGCGGAACATATGTTGGGGGAGCGTAGCGGACACCATATAACGAACCAAGACAAAAACGCTACACGGCGTGTGTCACAAAGCGTCTCACGACGCAGCTGTGAATCAATGGCATATGGTCGACGGAGCGCCGCCGCCGGGTCATTAGATGACCGCGACAAGCTCAGCAGCATCACAAAGACGAATATGCATAGCTGCCACGAAGTGCGGCAGCGGCAGATGTTTGGGGAGAGCATGGGATAACGCGATCGATCGAGCGTTGGTAGGGCTTTGGGTGCAGTGTGATTGCGAGGCGAACACACGCCGCAGGCAGCGGGAAGTTTATACAAGACGATGACTCAACGTGACTTGGTGCCATCGAGTCATCAAGCGGAACCGTCGAAAGCGCAGCTGAAGCGAGTCAGTACACAAATCGGTCGAGACCATATCCCGATGACTCACAGCGTACCGGGAGTAGCGAACACGACCGTGTAAAATAGGCTGGCGACATCCTCCACGAGACGTAGTGCTTATTTGTGTTGAATAGAGCATGCGAAACGTGCTTTGACGCCAATCGAACCCGAGTGTTGCATCATCTTGACACGATCAAGCCGCTTGCCGCAAGACTGATGTGACGAATGGCACGCATTGCTGTGGGACGTTGAGGCGCGTTAGATATGGAAGGCGCTATCACTTACGACGCACGGGTTGCTGCTACCGTCAGGCTTGGATACCTGGGACGGAGTAATATACGGTGAGGAGCACTAGCAAGTGCAGCCCACGGTACAGTCCGCCAATGCCCTCTTTACGCAGGATAATCCGCATCGCGTCCGGGACACCGTCGTACTGATATCCCAGCGTGTTCAGCCCGCGGACCTGCATCTTGCGTCGCAAGATGTCGAACGGATGCGTCGACGTCTGCGAGATGGAGCCTTGCGGTCGCCTAATGTCAGCAGGTGCGCATATCGCTTGTGGCGGACACAAGGCGCACCCGCTAGCGCGCCACACAGCAACGTCTGGGGACCTGTCGTCTTTCCAGGCGGTGTGATGTATCCACGAATTGCTCTTCCATATTCGTGTGAGCGCTCGGTTCTCTGGTCACAGTCTAAACAGGGACGCACTCGTACACCGCGCAAGTTGATACCGACATAAGGTGTGATGCCAACAGCAGTAGAGAGAACGCCGCTGTACAGCGCGCGCACGCCGCCTTCTTCGCGCATAAGTCGAGGTATCGCAAAGCAACGAACATACCTTTCACCATTATCTCCCACATGCCGGGTATCTTTGTAGGCTGGGGCCGTTGTAGTACGGAGGATGTTGCCGCAGAAGTGGATGCACAGGTATGGTACAGCGCGTTCACCGTGGTAAGGCCGCCCGATGACGACGACGCTGAGGACGTTGTGACTGTTGGCGGGCACAGAAGCTCGTGGGCGTCTTGACGGACATGGCGGCCCACGTAGTGGAGAGCCTGGCGCGAACAAGGTCGAGCGGGCATGTCGTCGCTGCGGGAAAGATGTTGAGATCGTGGCGCGATGCAGATCAAGCGGGCGCCTAATCCAATACTCACCAACGAAGGTTATGCCTGCCAGCGCGCCACTCAACAGCCAGGTGGGCGTGTCGAGCTCGGACGAGCGGTATCGTTGGAAGAAATGCAGATTGCATCTGCGAGCTGTGCGCGGCGGGCAGACACGGGCACGACGAACCAGCTTCAGTTGCTCGTAGCTGGGAGGGACGGTTAGCGCGATCTGATATACCAACTAGCATATGCGTACGTGGTGAGCTGGATGCCGCTGTAGGAAATGATGCGGACGCAGTTGGTGCCCTTGCCGCACATGTCGACCTTGAAGCCCTCCTCGCGCCATATACGGACAAGAGAAGGCCATACACCATTACACTGTCCGTCAGTGTCCGGCGACTGCAATTGTCTGTGACGCGACCAACGGTGAGCATGGCAGCAAGACTGGGCGCCTTAGACTGACTGTATAATTTTAAGCCGCTCGAGCAGCGAGACAACGGCGCGCGCGCGGCACCAGGGAAACCCCCGCGATAACGAGAGCTGCGGGTTCCGCCATGGGATACGCGGGCGGCAGCCGATGTCGACGGTGGCGACGAGGTCAATGCGAGTGTCGCGTCAGACAGTGGTTCATAAGGAAAGGCGAGTGCGGAAATTCATCCCGCGTCAATCCGACCGGCCCTTCAATAATGCTAAGCTCCTATCAACTCTTTGTTCAAGAACTCGTGTCAGTCCTTACGACCACCGGGAACAGGCCCGAGCGCGGTGGTGTCGAACATGCTGGGCATTGCTCGTTCGCTGCTGAGCTTGTCTTTGTGCTGGGTTGCACATGCTAGAGTTGAGCGTCAGTAACAGGTACTGGCAGCGAAGGGGAACGGCGATGGAAGGCGTTCGATGTGGACAACGACAACTACGAGAACCTGGAGTGGCGGGTGCGCGATGGGGACAAAGGAATGGCTGCCTACGTACCGATTGCGAACATGGACCTGTCTCGGGCTGTGCAGATATGCAAAACGCGCTTGCATGCGCTGCGAATGAAGCAATGGTGCAGCTACATGAACCATGAGCGGCCATGTCAAGACAACGGGACACCGGTACACATACGATCTTCGCAGTCTATTCGTTGACGGTGCGTATTCGGCACACCTCTCTGCACGATTGGCAGGTACGAGCACGCAAATGCGGGCAAGCCCGTCCACGGAATGGTGGCTGGATTGAGCCTCGCCCATTCCACGTTCGAGATGTCCGCTGCAGACAAGTTAGACTGTCAGTCGTGTTATGCAATTCCCTTAGAGCGTAACACGGGCGCACCCAGCTGTACAGCGCGCAGCGCGTGCAAGCCTGCCGCGGGCGATCGACTGTGGTATGGGACCTGTGACACGGCAGAGCCGGGTGAACGCGGTTGGGTCGCGACGAATCCAGGGAAGAGATGCGCGTCGGACTTGGTATTCAAACGCGCGCGAACTCAGCATGAGCAATATCGATCGTCAGTCGTCACTGAGCTGCGGCTTGGGGCCTTGAGGCCCGGGAATCACATTGGCTATATATTGCTTCTGAACCCCCCGATTCTGGACACAGTCTCGCGGACTCCCCCCCATTTGAGCTTCAACGCCACAGAGCTGTCAATGCATGGATGACTCGTTTCTGCCATGTTTGATGTGTTCTATAAGCGCCACGCGAGCGCTCTTAATCTCATCGACGTGACAGATAGCGACCCAGTGTCAAGCTCTGAATCGCGAACTGCTGTGCCTATATTCTGCTGCGTCGGACTACGAGACTGGTTACAGTACGAGCAAATTCGAGCGCGCGTTACACGGGAGACCCGGTGCCAACGCCAGTCTGCGAGGCGGCAATGCCGTGAGCCTGCCTGCAGGCGAGAGATCGAAACCAGTGCATCTTCCTCAGGAGCTCAGTCTCGAAGGAGAAACCGCAGCCGCCGTTGCACGCATACAGTCTTGGTTGATCGTGCGACGCATAATGCTCTTCCGCTTTCTGCGCGTCCGTGGACACTTGATGGCAGATCACGCATACAAGCGCAAAGGGCGGGGGCGAGCCCAGCACGCGGCTTCCCATGCCGTTGGTCGCCCATGTTGACGACGGAGGTGCCAGCTCGTGCAGAGGATTTCCCTCGAGGCTGACCACGGCCTGGTTCTGGTCCACGGAGCGAACGACGGCGGCGGAGCGTTCTTTCGTCGGGGCACGTCGGGTACAGCAAAAGACACTTTCCTGTCCCTGCGAGCGCTTCCCTTGACGGGCGGCGGTGGTGTGACTGGCTCGGGCGGCGGTGTGATGGTCTCGATCGGCTGCCGCGCGATTTCCATAGAGTAGACATACGGATGAGACTGGGGCACGGATTCTCCAGTCTGGAGCGGCGCTGGAGAGCTCACCAGCTGGTGGCTGTGGTCGATGTCAGCGCTGGGCAGCCGAGGCACATTTGCTTGTGAAGGACTGTGCCTTTGGGAGGAGGTGATGCCAGTGTCCCACTCAACAGTGCTGAGAGTTGCGAGCGGTTCAGGAGAAAGCAATGTCCGAGCCAGAAGCTGCGGCAGCGAGAACCCGTACGTGAGGAGCGTTGGTGGCAACTGGGGAGTTTCAGGCACCAGGGCCGACGAGTTTGAGAGCGAGGGAATCGACGCGATGTTTCCGATGGGGGACGGGGGCGGCGTTGGCTGCATGGTGACAACTTGTGGGAGGGGGGAAGACGTCGAGAGACGTACTTAAGTGCGGCTAGCCGGAACTGGCCCGTCTATTCAGGCGAGGCTGGAAACGATGGCATTCTCGGGAGCGCGCGTAAGATTTCAATAGTCGGCAGCTGTGCGAATGGGGGAGGGCTGTCGACAGTACCAAAATGACGTGATGCATTTGCGAATAGGGTTTTCACTCACACGTCCATGGCTGTTTTGGCTTGGTCGCTGTCGCTTTGACGGTTCGCTGTGGCCCTCTCGACTCGAAGCAACTTTTTTTGGATTGGATGTCTGTAATTTTTTTCACAACTGACAGCATGAAAGGACGAGCTTCCAAGGGTGAGGTGTGTTGCAATCAGGCGTGAGCTGGATGGTCATGGAAAAAAGATCGTGGAACTCCTCATCGTCTTCAAGGGGAGATGGTCATCAGAAGCACCACTAATGACGATTTTGGGGACGACCGTGCTGGTAGGGCCGATACGAATTGTACAATGGCCTCGTGTTGGCTTCGCGGCCGGTGCTTCTGGTTCGCGAAGATCGGTTGCAACTTGGAAACTACTCTGGCGGATTCGGCTGAGCTGTTCATCTATGGTCGAGAAGCATCCAGTTAATTAAAGCGACGCCACAAGAGATCAGGAACTCACAATGATAGGGCTGTTGATCTGGTCCGAACTGGGCCCATGGGACGGGGATCTGATCCGGATCTTGAGCACTCATGTCACTCTGTAACCTAAGCGGCGTGCATTGTATCGGTGACAAGCTGGAAAGAGGGCGGCGGGGCATGCTTACGTCGTGGGAGAGGTGGGCCCTTCATCACCTGGCTGACAGGGGGCACCGGCCGGGTACACTCCAAGTGCCAAATTTTGGTGTTGTGCGTTGCCAGCACCTGCGATGCCAGCTATAGGCAGGATGTTGTGCCCTCTAGCAGCCAGACGCTGGATGGCTGCAACTCCCACGACGATGGCGATGGCAACGATAGTGGAAACGAGGGCCACAGCGGCTACGGCCTGGGAGTTGTTTGGCGCCATGAAGAGATCATCTGCCCGCGTGTGTTTATAAACGTAGGATTTAGTTTGGACAGCTTGGATACGCTGAGGACGCACAGGTTGTTTTGTGGTTCCCACGTCGGCGCCCCCGCCATCGGCCGTGACGGGGATCAGGGCGTATCGTTCGGATAAGTCGCATCATCGAAATGCGGGGCATTAGACCTGCCAGCCTATAGTAGAGCATGAGACTGGGATGCGGCAAAGCCTTTGACGCCCACACGTTGGCCCAAGCTGTACTGCGCGGAGGGAGCATGAACAGAAAATCATCCACCACATCAGGGTCGGAGTTACTGACTCAATATCCCGGGGTTCCGGTGTCAATAGCCATGGACTTGACTTGCACTTGACACTTGCGGGCGTCACAAACACTACAAGAAATTTCAAACGGAATGCTACAGCAAAATGAATTTTGGTTGACATCAACTACTGCGAATCAGGAACACGTTGCGCGATTACAGTGAATGCGTGCTGAAGTTGAGAGGGCCGACAGCTGGGTGATCGATACGGGGCTGAAGCCGGGCATCATGAGCCGTGGCATCGAATGCGACTCGGGGTGGTGCAGGGTGAACCCGTCCTCAACGTCGCCGCTCGTTCGCCGTAGTGGCCAGTGCGGGTTATGCACGCTTTGTATCGCGGCCCAGAGCGCGACAGAAGCCTGTTGAAACCGCGCGCCGCATCTTGGACGACGGACGACCGGTTATGCGCGCCCATGAGCCTCGACTCGCGCGTCGCTCGTCGTTTCTGTCGTTCGACCTCTTCCCAGCACCTTAGATTCTGTGCGCAGGAGAGGTGTAGTCAGTAAGCCAGGCATAACGCGGACGTGTAGCGAACCTGCCTCCTCGATTCTCTTTGACGCGGCTTCTTCCTCGTCCGAGCCGTCCAATCGTCTCCGAGCGCGCTCGACTTTGTGTTCGCTAATGTCACTGTCCAGATTCACGTCGTTCGCCTTGCCCTTGCCCTTGCAACGCGTCGGACGGAGGAGTTTGGTTGGACTGCAGGCTGGGTCGCCGTCCGGTTTCTTTTGCAGATCGCCGTCCAACGGCAAGTGCTCGTGGGCCGCTTTTAGCGAGGGGATCATGGCACTCATGTCGATGCGAAACGGAAATGCGCGCGCATCCCAGACGAGCGGTGACGTTGCACAACGCATCGCAAAACAAGCCCTTGTGCCAATTTCCACTGATAACGGCAAGTCAATGTTGGGTCGCAGCAGGCTAGGATGAAGACGTTATACCGGGAGACGACGAATGCGAAGTCAGTCTTGCTCGTGTAGGTGATGTAAGTCGCATTATACAGACCGCAAGGCTGCCACTCCGTGATGTTGGCCCACCTAGAAGACCATGTTAATTTCATGTGCATAACAGAAAAGAAGATGACGCTCGTACGTGCACTGAAGTTCAAACACACGATCCCGTTCACGTTGTTCGGGAAGGATGCGAGTTCGATTGTATTCGCAGGGGGACCCACCGGTCTAATGCCCGAATGAGTGGGCAAGCAATGAAAAAGGGGGTGGAAGCCGCTCACCGTGGCGATTGAGCTGACAGGAGCTCCCCACGGGCACAAGCGGCTGGCACGCGTCGCCCTCGTCCGAACAGAGCTGCCCGTCCGTGCAGCGTGGTGGGTACAATCCGGAGACGCAGATACTATTGGGGTTGCAGTACGCCATGTCGACGCAGTCACCCGACCAGCTGGAGCACGCGGAAGAGCGCTCGCGCGGCGACTCATTGCCAGTACTGCACTGGCCAGGGACGAGACGGCCCATGACAGAGCCGACCTTGCCGCTGACCTTGGACGGCACCGTGTGCGAGCGCGTCGTCGTCCGCCGAATTACTGGCCGACCATGAGCGGGACTTCTGCACTGAACCGCTAGGAGCCCGTTAGCAAGGATCAATCAATAGAAAACTTGCAATTTGTACTGACCGGTGGTTGCGGCGGCGAAAGACGACGGGAAGCAGACTTATCACTGCAGGTCGCAACGAGCGGCGGCGGACAGCTCGAGTGGCAGGAGGACAGCACACGCTCGCTGCTGGTACCGGCGACCAGCGGCGCCAAGCTGAGAAGGAGAGCGTAGCGATGAGTGCGGGCGGTGACCATGGACTATCCCAATCGTTGGCGACGTCGAGGAGCGAAGACTTGCGCGGTGATGGACGCTCAACGGAGATGAGCACCGAGTAGAACTGGAGGGCGTGCGTGAAGCATGCGGGCGCCAGGGATACCGGAAATGCTCAAGGTCGCGGACGTCGCTACTGACAGCGGCGAGGTGCACGCAGGAGATGGCACACGGCCATTGATGCTGGCGGCGGCAGCGGTCTGGCGACGAGCGCGAGGTATGCGGTGAGCGCGGCCAGTGTGTGAGACACGGGCTGCAGCCAGCGAGCTGCGGCGGATGCGCTCGATGTCATCATCAGCAGCGCGCACATGGTCTGACACAAGCGGGCGGGTTGCAGAGCGCGAACGTCGGGGACAGACGGGGTGGCGCGGAAGGTTGGCGGCCGAGGATGACGGACAGCTTGGCGAGGATGATGGCGCCACGGATGGCGGTCGGGACTTCCTTTGCGCACTTGACGACCTGACCGACGTGGCTGTCAAAGTCGTCGAAGGCCTTATAGCGCGTGCGCTAGCCGGCGCGCGTCTGCTCCTGGACAGGCTTGATCTTCACGACTTTGTCCTTGAGCCTGGTCAGGAAGAATCCCACGATCTGGTCCTCCTTGACCGGGGGCGAGAGGAAATAAATCTCCTCCATCGACTTGATCTTGCCGCCATTCGCAAGTTGGCCGAGCTTGGACGCGGGTACCCTGGCGCCGGACAGTCTGCTCGTGTGCGGTGCGAAGTGGCACGCTGTATCCTTCGGGCCCACTGATGAGACGCCGGCGACGTAGTACGTGAGCGCGAATGTTGGGCCCGTGCTCCAGCTGTGCGAGTGGCTCGTGTGGGCGGGGTCGTTATGGTAGCCTGTGGTTGTGCGGTAACTTCCAAATGGTATGAGAATAAAGAAGGAAAGTGGGTGTCTGAAGGAATGGGTGCACACCCAAGGGACACGTTGGCTGTGAAGTGAGGAGCGTAGACTGAACGCTGATGTCGCTGTAGAGCATGTATCCCCACTCGCGGCGGAGCAGGTCCAAAGCTCTCTCGTCATTTCCGAGCTCGAAATGCGCTTGCAACTGCAGTGGACGGATCAGTCTCAACAGCTCGTCCACGTGTCAGAGCAAGAAACGGCGCACCTCGAACCCACCGACGAATGGCGACATGCTGTCGGGAAGCTCTGCGCACACAGGCCCAAGATCGATCCAGTTGCGTAGGAGGCCGTCACTGACATGCCGTGCCTGCTCGAGGCTGGTCGTCAGGCTGAACAACACCGCGAAGGAATTGGCGTCCTGCGCGAAGAGCGACGACTCCACGTGTTGCGGTACAGGCCCTGCCCGTCGTCCCACAGCTGTTCGTTGTAGACTTCTTGAGCGCCTCAGCGCTCGAAGTGTACTGCACTGCGAGGTCGCCACGGTCCGCCAGAACCGCGAGGTTGGCCGCATCGGCCAGCACCTACAGCTGTTCCCCTCAGCCGTGCACTGGGGCCCAATTATGAGGATTACTTACCTTGTAAAAAATGGCGTTCATTGCGGCATTGTGCCCGCCGCCGTTGTGCCCCCAGTCAGCCGTTCCAGCTTGATCCAGCAGGCCGCTGTCATCGACCTTGCTCTGCAAGAAGGGTGCAGCGTTCGTGTAGTCGTCCCAGTGAGCGTCGAGCCACTGATTCGTCAGCAACACCGCCTGCGCGGGACAAACACTGTATGCGCACCACTCCTTCTCGTTGTCCTTGCGGCCTCCACGACGGCGACGGCGACGGTCGGGTCCACGACTGCCCCGCCCGCGCTCACCGCGCGCCAACGCCCGAATTCACTGTGTCCGTGTTCCGCCATTTTTCGGAAGTCTCGAGGAAAGGGGCAGCGTATAGGCACACGCAGTGGATAGCACCAATAATGAACGTGCTGCAGCGGTCGGCGTGCGTCGACGCCAGCTGGTCGGTTCTGTCGGACTTCGGACTCATAGGGATGGTTCCGGCAGGAGCCGGAGGCCTTTCTCCTCTTGACCGCCCCGCCTGTAGTTCGGTTGACGGATTGTCGACTTGAGCGCAGACGGCGACGTGCGCCACCAGATCGTGCATGCGGCCCTACGTTCGCTCTGCGGCTCACGTTCCATGGACCGCTGCATCTACACCATCCCTATATCCTTGCTCGTACCCGCACGCCGCCACATCTCTAGCCTCTACGACTGAGCCACGTCCTATTTCGTGCTCCGTCTCCATCTGCCGCCATCGTCCAACAGCTCTCGATCATCGACCGCCAAGGCAGGCCTTGGCGCGCATCCCGACCTCATCACCCGCTACGACTCTTCCAATCCTGTGCGCCAGCGTCTACCGCTCTTGCCCTGCGAGACGTGATGCCGTCTCGCACAGTATGCTACCTAGTCGATTCTAATAAAATTCGTTTTATCACTTGCATTTCTTCCATGCGCACTGGTTTCACGTCATCAACAATTGGATTAATGTATGAAAATATGACTTCTCGAACCCCTGGGCACATAAGACAACGGCGCGCATTACGACTAACATTACCGACTAAATGCAGACTGTTACGGTACCGTCCATCACGTATCTAAAGTCGTCGCCGTCGTGATCCCAGCGACGCAGTCACGAGCGGCGAGAGGTCTAATCTGAATCGTCCCATCGCTCTTCGTCCGGCGTTGCGATCAAGCCGTAGCCGTGGACATTGAACTCGATTGTGCCAGGACCGCCTCTGTCAGAGACGGTGTAGAAGACGACTCCAACGGATCCCGTGGGAACCTCTTCCTCCATGTCGGGCATATTCTTTAAGTTCACGGAATTGAGATCGAAACCCTTCGTCGACATGTCAAATAAGGGTACTATAACAGTTAGCGCACACTCGAGACGCTGGAGACTGACTCACCGTGTTCACCACCCACGAGCTGAACGGAGGTCTTCGTTTTCTGCTGTTTAACCGCGTTGCCAGAACCCAAAAACAAACTGTGGTTCTCTCCCCGTGGTTGCGCTGCAAGGGCTTGAGATGATCTATCTCGCGCGCCATCGTCGAAGGTGACGTACCATTCTCCACGGGTTTGACCCTTGTATGGAAGGTTAGACCGCGGCTGTCTTCGACGGTGGACCAACTCGGGAGCGTGATCTCCCCCACGTTGTAGATGGAGCCAAGGTTACAGACGAGGAGTTCAAACTCCTGTCTGAAGAGGTTGGCTACGATGAGCTTCTTCTCGAGCGTGACGGGCTTGTCCTTGCTTTTCATCGTCGTCACCGATAGCAAGGAAGACGTCTTGTTGACGACGGCGCTGAAGAAGATGACTGGTTCGGTTGTTGTAGTGGCGCTAACATAATTGGATGGGTAAAGAGAACTGCCCGACGCCTCGAGTCGAAGCTTCTTGTGGTTGACCCTGGTGGCGTTGACGTACTTAGAAATCTGAAGGGAGTCCATGACCTTGAACAGGAGACTATCCATCATGAGCACCGAATCATTCTTGCAGTCACACAAGTGCGGACTCACGGAAAGTTTTTGTGCTTGGACCATTTCTTGAAGCACTCAGGGCGCAGAAACCCGCCCTCCTTTGGCACTTTATACCCGACAATTCTATACCAAGAGTTAGTTGTCGAAAACGCCTTCGAAACCTGACGTACCGCGGTGGGGCACGCACCCGACGGTACATCTCGCGCAGGGCCTCGTCCCATAGCTTGTGGTTCATGCAATCCTTGGTACCGTCAAACTTCGCGTCGAGGAGGAAGTCACCCCCCAGCTCTGTCTGCTTTGTGGCAACTGCGTCCACGGGCGCCGCGTCTTTCGTCTTGATGGGTTCCACCGGCTTGTCGAATTTGCCAGTGCTCCGACTACAACGAGAGCGGGTCGCAATCAGCGTGGGTCCAACACACAGATGCAAAACATACGCTTGTTCCATCAACAAGCTCAGTAGATTCGGCGTCTTGGACATGAAATCAACGAGCGCGGAGAGGTCCTGAGCCCTACAACAACTGTGGTCAGCAACGGCGGGCGTAGCTCGATCGACACCCACGTATCCCCGGAGTCGGCAATGACACCATGCCCCTTGAGCGACGCCTCCACACGAGGCGGTTTCTTTGGACTTGCCGGGCTCTCTGGAGCATCTCGCGCGGGGACCAGATGTTCCTGCGTAATCTGCATGGCGTCGGCGTCGCTTTCTGCCTTGGATGAGACAGGCGCGATCTCAGAATCAGCCGCGCGGCGTCGCCCACACTATCAGTTGCGTGCAGGACTTCGGCGATGGGATCGTCCATTGAGACGCCGCTGTCAATATCGACGCTATTGCACACGCGTCAGCGTTCTCAACCAGCGGCAGGCGTCACTCACTCCATATCGGTCAAGTCGGACTCCTCGCTCGCCTCAATCGCTTCGCTAAAGGGATGTCAGCGTCACATCGCGCTGGTGAGCTTGCCTCGGTGACTTACTCGTCTATGAACATCTTCCACGACGCCTTTCGCGCACTTCGATTGCGACTCCTGCAGGCTGTCAGCAGCACAATCGCGGGACAGCGTGCTGGCAAAACATACTTGGTTCGTGTCCCGTTTCGCTCTGATTTCTTGATGGCTTGGACGCGCCGCTTCTTTCTAATGCGAAAATGTCAGAGCGAAGAGCGGAACATCGACAGAACTCTCACCTGGCATTTCTGACTGGCTCCTTGCCGGTCTGGCTGCCGTCCGACAAGCTGAAGTGCACGGCGGGCGCGATCAGCACGAAAGTGGAATGGCTGATGCACTGCAAGCGTACTCGTCCATCTTTCTCGTCGCGGCACCAGATTCCACAGGTGCGCTGGGCCCGTTGAGTTCGCCCGAGGTCTGGAGATCTAAAGACCACGAGTCAGCGTATAGGAACAAGACTGACTTAGCGACGGACCTCTTGCCCAGGCTGACGAGCCAGCATCAACGTCTCGGACGTCGGTGGTGTCATCTCGCCTTCGGCGTCTGCAACTTGCTTCAACTCGACGACGTCGGCGTCGTCTCTGAAGCAAAGTCAGCGTCGCGCACACTGCGCGGGAGCAACTCACATCCCGGGCTCGGGTACCGAACGAGTCTTGGTGACCATCATGCAGAAGCGGGGCGCGCCACCAACCCAACCGACGAAATTCGCCTGTTTTATACCGTGGGTTCGGATACGACGCCTAAGATTAAGACTCATTCGAACCCTGCTGACCACGCAGTCAGGGGGTTGAGGAGAGCGCTCGTACTGCTCTTGTCTCTCGCGTATCCCACGCTCCAACAAGGTGTCCGCAGTCCAACTGCTGCGATTCCTGGTGGTCGCAGATAGCGCATGGTCGAGTCAGACACAGACTGTACGTGACGTATCGTGCAAAAATCGGGATGAACGCCCACATCTACGGATTGGGTCGCGTAAATCGTAGGCACAGGTGAGGCTGTGAGGGATCGACAAACAGTACCTGTAAACGGCTGCCACCCGTGACTCCCACCGCGCCATGAGTCAGGATTGCCACCACCGTCGCAAACACGTGATACGTGCATATCACGTGAAATCCGGATGAACGACAGCATCGACGCATTTGGTCGCAAATCATAGGCACGCCTCTTATCTCGACAAACAGAGATCGACAACCAGAATCTGTACAGTAATCGAATTTCCAACCCGCGTCTTACCCCGCTCCATGAGTCATGATCACCGCCCGATACACCGTTTCCGACGTGAGAGTGGCCCCAAGAACGATTCCCACGAGGCACAATCGCAGAAGAACGCGCTACCGCGTCCGTATATGTGGCGAGTTTCAAATTCCCAAACACACAGATGGAGTACGCGATGTGAATGCACCGCGAGTTCAGGTCGCGCCTCCGTGCAGGTCATCCGGATAAGGCAATGCGGAGCGATTGCGGCGTCGATGACTTGCCGTCCACAGACACATAGAAATACTGGCTGCAGATTCGTCGTGCTGCCAACCCGCCCAGAAACGCGCGTACTCGCAGGATGACATCCCTCAGCTATGATTTCGAAGCTGCAAGTGAGTAACTCGCAACGGTCTCTGCGCGTCGGCTGAGACGACATCGAGCCCAACGCGTCGAAGACTTTTACAAGGCGATGGAGCAGCACGATCCAACGGAAACAATGCTGCCGGCGCAATGGTATCAGGTGTGTGCTAGCCGGCGTCGTCGCGGAGCGTCGTGGGTGATCACTTCGTCGCAGGCTTACCTCAACGGCGACATTAATGCGGCCTGTGTTCCGCATGGCTCCCCGACGACTTACAGGCTCGTCGAGCGCGGACGGCAAGACAAATGGGGAGGACAACGAACTTGTGTTTAGACTCATTGGCATTGTCGAAGACGTTAACCTGCCACCTTTTCACCATCGGTTCACGTGCGTACACCACGGGCATGCCACTCGTCTGCTGACTGGAACGCGACAGTCGCTCTTCCAACATTGTCTACCTTCAGCAAAGAATAAGCATCGCCGCGTCGCAATCGGACTAAATACGTGCAGAACATCCGGGCGGTAGCTGACATCTTGGAACTCGAATCGTCCATGGCCCCTTTTTCTGCCGATACCCACGCCTGCATCAGCAACACTGCACGTCCTATCACCTTCTCCAACCGAATGTTCACGCCGCGCGACCACTCCCAAACGCAAGTTGCAATACCCCTAGCGCACATCATGGATCCGCTCCACGACCTTCGCACCGCGGCAAGAAACAAGGACTTGGTGCACACCGAGGAAAATCTGGTGCAGTACTCACATTATCGGCCCAATCTGGGATGGTGCGTGAGACGTGTTCTATGCGACGCGGGGAGTCTAACCGAGCGCAACAGTCGTCCTACTTCGCCGCGCTCTTTCCATCGAGGCGATATCGTCGAGGTGCATTTCTCCCCCGTGCTATTCCACTCGGAGAAGGATTTCCTCTTCGCGAAACTTGTGCTGCGCTCCATCGTAAGCCTGGATAATGTGTTGTCAAAGGTCCTTGATACGCTGCATATGCTGCACAAACTGACACCGCGCAGGTCTACAGAACACGCGCGATGCCTGAGCCGGCGACGGAGACTGGTCCAGACCAGAAACTGAAACGCAAGAGAATCGCGGAAACCGGGACGATCACCCGCCGCGTGCTCGGTGACCTGACCAACAAACAAGGTACGATTACACAATCTGCAGCATCACGTGTCAGAAGTTCACCGCACGTGACAGGCGCCGTGAATGGCGCTGCGTCGAAATGGCAGAGACGGCTCCTAAGGCGTAGCTCAATATCGACAATCTTAATCTTCTCGAATGACTCGAAATAACTAGTTACGTTTTAATGACTCCTTTCGCGGGTACCCCTGTATTTACCAGTTTTGTCCGCGGCCTGAGAACCCCACAATACATGCATATTCTAGTATCAACCGCCCGCCGAAACACATAAAGCTCAGCGCAACCTCCACGACCATCGTCCAAATCCATCCTCCCTGCCCGCTCCTGCCCCGCGGCGAAGGTCCACGGCGCTAGCTGAACCCAACGCGATCACTGCGCGGTCGGTGTCCACCCCAAACCGTGCGGAACGCAGCTCAGACGCGCTCTCAGGATACCCAAAGCGACTCGCTCCACCGTTGTACGATGGCCCCGCAACGCATTAAACACAAGCACGTTTACGCCACGGCCAAGGACTCGGTCGGTCGTGTACAACAGAAATGAATGGACAACTGCTGACGCATTGCAGCGCTGTCTGGGCAAAGTTCGAGGACGCACGCGACCTGATATGGTTCTACGACTCGCCGTTCTGGAAACCGGTCGACACAGCTGCTGACGGCGCACTGTTCGTGGACCGTCTCTACGGCGCCGCCAAGAACCTCTCAATGCATACACTGGTGACTCAGTTGTGGGTGCGCGAGGCGAGGACGGTCCTGGTCCGTTTCCGTGTTTCGTTACCACGATCCCCTGAAGCTAACAGCTTCATCAGAATATCCTCGAACTCTTCGACGACCCCAAGTTGGACGCTTTGTTTTCACCGCATGTGACAAAGCTGACACACATGCTCGCCACCAAAGGAAAGGACGCTCCGGATATGAAAAGGGCTCTCCTTACGATCTGATAGTCCTCGTCCAAATAATGATTCCCGATCTGTTTGTATGTCCCGTTTTAATGTTACCGGATAATGCAGCTTGTATGTATATAGCATGGTGCTGCGACCTATTCCCACGCTTTAATTTCGCATAGAGAACGGTGCCTAATCAAAGTCGTTCACATGGACAAGACGCCGAGCAGATAGAAGTAACGGCAACACGCTCAGTACAGAGCATGTTGATGCCGCGACGGGTTGTTGCGTGGGATGTTCCCAGACCGGTCAATACCGCCGCGAGCAAGACCAGGACGACCACGGGGAGATAACGCACCCACAGCCTGGCCTATGCCTTGCTGTCACACAGGCAAGACATCCGATACTCGTCCCCGCGCATGCTGCTCGCTGAGCTACTCGCCCGCCGACGGAACGTGACCCGACCAGAACTCCGCGCGGCGCGTTGACGTGCGATAGTCTGACTGTAAGGACTCCGTATCATATTTGGGATTTGCTATAAGCGGACGGCGATTCGCACAGCTCTTATTGGGCTAGGATTATGGTCGTTTTCGGTCCAACTGTCTGGATCCCGTCTCACGGTGACCACCGCATCTCGTTATCATCTTTCGCACAGTGATTATCCGTGCACAGTTATGCCGTGCCTTCCCCACCCGCGTCCAGCGCCAAGATCGCCTTGTTGACCAACCCACGCTCGCTGCGCAAGGCCCACGCGAGTCAGCGGCAACCATACAGTGCCTGCCGCTCGAACCTGTCGTCGCAAACACCTTGCAGCCAGCCCTCTGACACAATGATTCCATTAGGTAGCTGGTGCGTGCCTGTCGCTTCAAATGGTCCGTTTGCGTCGTGCTCGGCTCTGTCCATACACCCCGACTCTCACGAGGCACCACGAACGCTTGACGCGCAGGATACATGGCATATAATTCACCGCATCCTGTTACCCAAGCTGAAGCGTGCTATAGTCTGCCCTTCGCCCTTCTCCATGCAACACAATCAGCAGCAGCTCGTGCGATATACCACGAACAGGTCCTCCGCCGTCTGGCGCTACGTGACGCGACTTACTCCACAGCAATGGCGTTCGGAGCTCCCAGACTCCCTCGACTTCATCGAGAAGGTCGCTGGCTTTCACCTGGTACGTGGAATGCACGAACGACGAGATCGCCGGCCCTCAGTACCACACAGGGATGCCTCCCTGGCATGGTCAGACCTCGCTCCCTCATGGTACGTCTAACCTCGCTCGCCCGCCGCGTTCCTGAGATATTCCGTAGACGTACAAAGACGCTTTGGAACGCTACATTGCGTTCCTGGCCGCCCTCGAATGCGTTCTGCCCTTTGCTCGTGTCAGGTATTGGATGGACAAGATCGGGATCGACATCGAACGGAAGTTCACGGACGAGCTCTATAAGGCCTTCTCAATCTCGTTCACATACGATTTCACTGACATTATCCGGCGCCTGGGTAAGCTATCGCGATCCCTTCGATGGTCGACCGCAGCATCTCATCCCAGATGGCATACAGCTTACAGCTTCTCGGTCATCCAAGAGCACCCAGTCCCCTCGTTCCAGAGCCTGTTCATCGACGATCTCCCGCTTGAGATACTCCTCGAGATAATCTCGTGTGTACCTGACTGCAACATCCGCATGCTTGCCAGCACAAATCGAGGATTTCGCAAGTTATGCTCACGTCGGATTCGGGAGGTGCGTAACCTGCGTCGATACGTCAACTTGGCTGATGCAGATGCAGAATGCCTTCTTTCGCATTGACTACGACATGGAGATCCTCCACCGACCGTCTCCGCCCTCGCGCGACGAGCTCTTCATTGAGATTCTCGAAAGTATGATCCAACACAGACGGATTACGACCAGCATCATGAGCACCTATGCTCGCGACAAGGAAAATTGTCGCTGGGTTCGCTATATCAGCTTTGAGAACCAATGGGAGACCCTCTGGCCGCCGTTTACAGACAGATTCGAACTTCTGCCCAACGCAATCGACATGCGCGTCTTCGAGCCATTTTACAACAGCATCATTTCCATGCTCGCTCACCTCAGCGTCGTCGAACACGTGCGCCTCAGCGGTCTCGCATTCACACAGAGGCTCCTTCTGCATCTTCGGGGGCACCCCTCCATCACTCGTCTCACCGTCGAACGCTATTCGATGTTTCCCGCCTCAGTCATCGCGACGTACAGCTCTCTGCGTCTGGCCAACATCACCTACCTGGCCATCGGGTTCCACGGCGAACACTACACGCATCGTCACCAGTGGTCCATGGTGTCAATGTTCCCGCGCTGCGACAAATTTACGCGTACGGACTCGACATCTACGAGGTGGTGGTCCGGTATCCGGACTTTCTCGCCGACCCGCTAGACCTCCACAACGTCGAGCTTCTGCATATTCAGGGCACGTCAAGGTTCACTGACGCCTTGGTCCGCTGGCTTGAGGGATCTGCCCTCCGAAGCGGGAAGCCTGGCCGTCTCCGCAAACTGAAGCTACACTCTCGCGTGGGAATGTTCCAGGGCGACTTGACCGACCTCGTCAATGTTTTAGCCACCCACTATCCCGAGCTGTCCACACTCGTTCTCGAGGGGTTGGATCGCGTCCATGTCTCATTCCTCGCACTCATTCGCGACAACCTTCCAAGTCTCCGCGGCCTCAGTCTCGTTCGACGCGAAAGCCAGTTCCACAAGGACTACACTTTTTGCGACTGGGACCGCCCGCGTACGACTACGCGCAGGCACTCCAGGGTCATCGATCACTGCGTCACCTTGAAGTGAACGCCGTGCGGGGTCCAGTTAGCCACGGCGCGTCAGGAATCGATATGCTCCTCTCGGCCGCGTACGGACACGTTCCGCGGGAACGGTTTGAGCGTCTTCCACCCCAACGCAGAGCGCGACAGTACCAACGACATCATCGATGGCACACCCATCGCCATCCCATTCGTCTCGCATGTCCCCAGCCTTGGATCGTTCGCGATCAGAGCCGGGTCCTGTGTCTGGAGCACGCGTATCACTCGCCACTCCGATGACAAGTTCTCCTGGGCCGACGAGCGTCATGGTATCCACGACCGCTTCGAGGAATGGAACCCTCGCGATGGATCCACCTGGGAATGAATACACACGTATCCGCTGGCGTCCCAACACTATTACACACGCGTGTCCCCCGTCAGCCTCTAATGTGGCAATGTAAAGTGTTCCGCTCAAGATGTTGATCAAATGCCCTATACTGTACCCATGTAATACCTTCCGCCCGATCCTGTTCGCGTTTCCATCCAGTATTCACCATGCCTTAAAAATATGATTAATGTGTAAAACATGCATGAAGCGAAACACGAGCAATTCGTCTGATAGAGCCACTCCGAATCGGTGAATGTGCAAGAAGGCGGGATCGGCAGATCGACGGTGGCTGTGAGGTCAACCGGCGATCCATGATATGGTAATGTCTGATTTCGTTCATCGTCGGCGCGCAACATCTCTCGAGCGGCGTAGACAACATATATACAAGGTTCGAGGCACTACCACGGCATATACGGCGAAGGTCGAGGACAACATATCCCTATACCGGCGGCCTAGAAGTGACAGGGACGTTGGGAATGGCGGTTTTCGACGGCGAGCCCGTATCGTTTGCGCCGCAGGGGATGCAGTTATACGTGGATTTCTCGTTCACAATGTCCAACTTTTCTATCCTGTCGGGCCTGAAAGATTCATCAGGGCGGAAATCGTAGAGTTGCCCACAGCGATACGAACGAATGCCGACACGAAGACTTGCACAAGTGCTTCCGCGCTCTGGATGAAAAGCGCTGAAAACGCAACGACACTGTTTACAGTCGAGCTACTCCTCGCGTGAGAATTTCACCCAAAGCTCACGGGGGAGAGAGACCATACCTTCTGTCTTATTTTCTGCACGCGATGCCCGCATGCTTGTTCGGTCCAAACAGCGAGATCCCGGCACATGTAAAGCGCGTGTACAGAATTGGAGAGCAATCTCAATCCAGTGCGGATACGTGGATGTGCACTGAGATTTTATATCTCTCCGCATAAGGTTCAGTCCGCTGTGTTCAATGGGCAAAGCGGAGCATGCTAGGGGCTATGAAAGGCGCGCATCGCGATGCACGGCAACTTCTCTTCACATTCCTCGCAAATGAGCCAATCGGACATGGCCATACGTATGGAACAGGGTCAGTCCAACGGCAGCGTCTTCCAGACTGCCACCCCAGTTCACTGAGCGCGACAGGATTGAATTGCAATCTCAATTAAACAGGCTACGGTTCAAAACCTTTGACGCCACCACGGCCCTGTCGCCGGGAGCGCACAAACGAACAAAACATGCACAGGCCATTCCTTATCTCTCCCTCGTTGATGTATCTCGGCGGTAGTTCCTGGGAGAGACAGGAGGCAAAATCAGAGATCGTCGGAAAGCCGATAAAGCGTTCACACACGACGCACCTTCCAGCTGCGCTGTACGGTAGGACCTTCGTACAAGAGACTGGCCCAGCACGTGCTTTTGCCACAATCGTATTTACGAGAATCGCTGTCTTCATAATGCTGAGAGGTCGTGTGTGAATGATCTGCGACGGCGAACACAACCAACTGTACCTGGCAGTCAGCTGAAATCGTCCGATCGCTGAGGAAATGGAGATCAGCGGTTGTGAACTTTGCAGCGGATGAGAGGGACGTCTCACAAGACATTTGAACACATGGCAAGCTGCAGGGATACACCAGCCAACGTGACAGGATCTGATCTGTTGCATTGAATATAAAGCTGCAGGGCCTGAGCCCCGCCAATGAGTGGCCCGATTTCGTGATAGCAGAGATACCGCACGCAATGACAAATGTTTGGGTGCGTCCAATGTGGGATGAAACCAGAGTCCCTGGGGCGCAAACAGCGCGAATCAGTGGTGCCCCATGCGTGTGTGATTAGCACACGTCCTGACCTGAGCAGCACGCCGTCGATCGTCAGGAATGGCAGCATATGGCGTTGGGGAAATTGTTATAACCTGCGCGTGGCGTGAACCGTTCCGATCTTCACGCCGCGCACCTTTCCTCGAACGCCCTCGAACACCACCGCTCACACCGTGTCCCTGCAGTAACAGCCGTTCTACTGACAGCACGCATAGCGCAGTAGGCAATTCATTGATGCGCCGAGAGCTCACGCGAACAACCTCCCTAAGCGATGCAATCCAGATCTGACTGTTGCTCCGTTTCTGATGCGTCCTCGACTATGAACTCTCCGCATATCAATGAATAGCGCCACCTTGCTGCGCCGGCTGGCAGTAAGCGCCTGTGACCACGAGGACGCTAGCTTCAATATGTTTGTGATGTGAGCAGTGTTAGAATGTGCATTCGGCTCGCATGCTGATAGCCCGGGTCCCTGAACTCCAATGACTGCACGCAGGATGCCATAGGTGGTTAGGCAGCGGGGTCTGCATAATGAGAGCTCTAGGAACCTCGACGTGTACAAGCATAGCTCGCTAGCCCAGATTTATAGCGTGGCAACCAAAGGCGGAACAAACGTCGCGAATGATGAAATAACAATGGATCGTATGAGAACGAAGGTGTAATCTCGCCAACCAAAGCGAAGTGTTGCAGCCGATGACACTCCATATATCACAATGCTTCTTCTCGCGCCTGAGTCAAGCCATGATGATTTACCGGACTAGTGACATTTGAAGGATACACCCGCATCAGGTGCCAGCAACAGTGTACGAATTCACATCCACTCGACGCCGGACAGATAGAGCTCCTCGTCGTCCTGTTGGATGTACGGGAAAAAACGACGAATGAACATGACCTGAAGGCGCCGGATTACACGCCGAAAGAACGGAACCGTTGAATCCTCAAGCGCGATTTTTGCAATATTCTAGCGAATGGGGTGTCAGATACGCAACGTGGAGTCATGCCGACCAACTCACCAGGATCGCGAGAACCTCGCACCTCCACGTCGCAACGAACACACGAGTGCCGCATAGAGAGTAGGCGACAGCCAGGCATCGCAGCAACATTGATCCCACGGTCGGGGCGTCGTTGACGGCAGTCCAAACCGGGACATGGTAGAGGTCGCTGGCATACTCCAATGCAGATATGAACTGAATGCTTGCGCGATTCTACCACTCTCATGAGAAAATGCGTGGCAGAACGCGACATGCTCGGAGGCAACCTACCGACAAATCCCCTTCTGCGACCATGAGCTGGCAGCGCCGATGTGGTTCACATCGTCGCCCAATGCCACTGACAAAGTTGCAGACACAATAGTTCGGCGCGAGGCGCATTGCGAAACGCGAGTAGCGAGAGTAAGGAAGAGGGGGAACTGATGGAACTTACCGATCCACCTGCATTATGTACCTTGGCTAGTCTGTAGCCCACCGGAGCTGTAACACCGGACATTGTTTCCAGCGGTGCAGCGAACCGTCCAACACTGCAGCTCGAATGTCGCTAGTATACCCATCATTTTTTTGTTTTTTTGGCGCGACGAGCGCACACGACGGCTGCTGTATAATGCTTGTAAGTGACTGTACAGCACTGCGGGGGACCGCTGGCATGGAGTGGTTCAACAGCGCGATGCATTACAAGTTGCAAAGGCGCGGATTTCACAATGTCAAGCCAGCCACCGGATCCAGAGCCGATGAGCGACGAGGGATGCAATGCTGTCAGCCGCACATGCAACAGACGAGAAAAAGTGAAAACAGGGGATATATGCATGACTGACCACGGGAATACACATAGTCGATACTTTTAAGCATGTTTGACCAAAAACTGCGATATTATGCCGCCGCCCTGCTTGCGACACTCGAATCAAAAATTAGATAAACCTCACGCGTGCCATGCGCGGGTGTCAGGGCCTCCCAAACCTTTTTCGTCTCGCCTACCGCTAAAACTGCGAGATTATCGATGTGTGTCACAAGATGCATCTCAGACAGTTGAAATAGCTGCTGCCGTCGAGCAAGGCGAATCGCAGAGTACGAATGCGGGCGAGACCAGCAGAATCACACCGAATCGGGATAGGGTGCGATGTGCGTCCAAATGCAGAAGTGCCGAAATGCACCTGAGACGCGACGCGCGAAACACTGAGCAGCTCGCAGCTACTGGCTCGATCACGGGACGCGGGAAAAGCTCGAACTCCTATGGAACTTCCAGTGTGCTATCCGGGACTCACGCTCGAAGTTCTTGATTACAATCTACAATACTCGCTCTGACCTCCAGCTACAACTCATCGCGACTAATCACTAATTAAATGATACACCGTATAACAACTGTTCTGTTGGAGCGTTCTACATCCACTAGCATAAACACTCGCTATCATCCGGGATAGCTGTAGCGACAGCGTTAACGTGTCAGCAACACGTCACGTGTGGGAAGGGTAACACATCACGTGATGGAAAGGCGTACCAATGTCCCTGGCCAGAGATGTGGTGGAAGCCTGTTTCCAACAACTTGTTCGTCACGAACGACTCAAAGCGCTGGATACAATGCTCCGTTCATCGGCCACAGGTCAAGGGAAAGCGCGGATTTCACATCCAACGTCGCTTTCCGTCATCTCTCACCCGTTTCGATACCAGTACTTCAAGCCACCACCAGGAGGCCTTGCATGTTCGCAATCCGAATACCATGCTGCTAGCAATGAATTCGCCCGCAACGGCGGGGGGGGGGGGGGGAGCTCGAAGATCGAACAGGCGCGGACTCAAATGGCATTGTACCATTTCAAAGTCTCTCACACCGCGAAATTTCAGATGAAGTGCCTTGACCCAGCATCAGTGAGTCATCCCGACTATGCTCTCATGTCACCGCGGGAGGGCCCACCGAGCGCTGTGTCAGGAACCGACCGCCGGAAAACACAATGCGCGCTATACAATGACGGCTGCACACCATCGCGTGGGACCAGGTCCGCAGGCTCATTCACAGCCTTGTAAGCGACCGTGCAGGCACCGTCGAGATATACCCCGTGTCACGTGAACTGTGTATGAGTCATCGGCGGACACTGTGCAACGTATGACTCGCGGTTCCGTGGGAAAGTGTACATACAGCTGCTTGACACATGCATATCAATTTCCGCGAGTGTATGTGGCGCTGCGGATTCATACCAAATCGGGAAGTGTAGATGGAAGCGTCCAAATACGGCAAGTCGCAAATCGCACATGTTCGCAACCCAGGCATCTTGGCTGCTCACGAAGTCGCCGATACCGCAGCACGAGGTCTGTCAAGCCCAAGGTTGGAATGCGGAAGCTTGCAATCAATTGCGTCCCTCATATTTCTGCCCACAGTCGCGATTAAAATGGTTGATTACAATAGAGCGAGCTTCCCGCGGGGGCACCCCCTGAACTATCGCAACTAATTAAATCTTACAGTGTACATCGGCCGTGGCGCCAGGGAAGACGCTCAAAAATCAAACATTCAGAAGCATGAACTGTTGCTGCCACTCGTCATAGCTGCAGCGACGATATCAGTACCTTAACGATGCGTCGACAGAGGGACTCACTGATTTCCGAAACCCGAAATCTCTAAGAGGTTGAATTCCCCCCACCGGTTCATCGCAAATGTGTGAAACTCGGGGGACGCTGTACTCGGCTCCTCCGCTGCAGATCATTGCCTCAATGGAAATCTTACATCCTTCACTGGTCTCCACAAGCTTCCATCCATTTCGACGCCAGTACTCTAGACCGCCACCAGGTGACATGCGCCAAGGCTGACCGTAGAGCACGGAAGACATCGATACCGTCCGTGGCTCCAGTTTTGCCGGCGGGTCAGGTAGCCTGACGATCCAGCACGTACGGGCCCGAATGGCGGTATTGCGCCGCGTGCCGCGTGCGAGCTGTGGACCTGCGTCGCTCGTGGAGTCACGGATCCACCCATGACCAGGTGCAAACGCGAACGACGCCTGCGACGAATACACCGGAGTGAATCCTCTCTGAACGTACTTGTCGACGCATTTCTTCGTGCGATGTTCATCATCGCTACGCAGAACGAGTGAGAGGCGTTGGATAAACGTTGCGTGCGGGAAAAGCGAGATCGCGCAGTCTGCCGCGATGAAGTTCATAACAGCCGCTATGGGACGTCGTTAGCCACGGGAAGTCGTACAAACAACGCGTGACGCACTTGAATGAAAGTCGAGCACCGACGAGAGGGCGCAGCCACTCGACACGAGGAGATCGACGCGCCGCCTAGGTGGATCGACGCCAACAAGACGAAAGACCAACTGACCGAAGCGCATGTTGTACGCGTGTCGCATGGCCATGTCTCGAAGGCCCGGTGCCGTGAAAGCATTGTCGAGACTGTTTTGCGGCCGCAGATCGAGCAGCTGGTACCCATGATCCATGATCCACTGCAGAGCTCTCACGGCGAAGTACTGCGAAACACAGAGGTCCATGTCAGACCCTGCATACCGAACGCGCGCGAAAAACTGAAGCGCCTGGGATCCGGACACAAGCAACCCCGTGTGCCTCTGCATCTCTCGGAAGCCGCCCACGTCCTCGAAGAAGGGCGAGATTATGGCGGGAACGCTGTAGAGGTGGTGTTCAGTAGCCTTGAAATGCCGATACAGTTCGCGGTGCGTCCTTGCAAACCGCTGGAGGCTCGGCGTCGGGAGATAAGCGAGGAGGAGACATTGAATGTCGTATGGCATGACGGGAGTCCGACGGCGGCGCATCGTGGCAAACGAACAGGCTGAACCCGCGTTGCTCCCCGACGGCTTTTGAACCTGAAGAAATCGCATGCGCAGCGCGGGCACCAGGGCATCACAGGTTCTGGAGCTGTAGCCCTCCCACGGCGCACCGTTGACTCAGGCTGACTCGGCGTTCCGGGCGCGGAGTTGCCCTGATTCTCTGCTACGCAGATTCGCATTGTTATGTTTGCATTGTTACATTTTGGTCGAGTCATACAGTACAGGTGGCTAGCGCAGACTGGCTCTATGCCAAGGCGTTGCAGGTCGCAGGAACGGGAGCGGGGCATACTGGCGTCGGTAATCAAAATATGTTTGAGCGTAAAACTTCCAAACAACAACTCCTAACTCGTCCATGGATTCCAACCTCCATCCACCCTCCGGGACCGAGAGAAACAAATGAGAGCGAGGCCAGACGGACATGAATGCGAACAGAGCCATTAGGCATCCAAACACGTCCTCCTGTGTGCCGTCGCCGGCAAGCGGCGTGGGACCGTCTTCGCACGGTTTCAAGTCACCGCCACCCCAGCAAGCAAGCAGCTGAGATCGGCGTTCCAGAGGCGGGATGGCGTGCAATTCGCGGAGTGATGGATACAGCGCCCTGAGCAGTTCATCCAATGCGAAGAGTTCATTTCTGAACTCGAGTTCAGTCAACTCCCACACGACGTAAGATAGCCACAGATCGCTGAGCCAGGCACCGGCGCTTGGACCGGGAATGAACCGCGGCAATCGCTGCCCGTTGAAATCCAGGTGTTGTCCGGTTCGTAAAATGAATTCCCGGAAAACGGAACACCTGCTATTCCCAGACGGCTGCGCGCCTTCGCGTGAGGTCAGATCCACGGGCTCAACCTGTGCCTTATCGGTTGGATACGCGAACGAGCACGCTTGCTCTGGTACTGTCAGGGTACGTTCCCTATCATGTGAACTGTGAGTTGTCGGCGGACTTAATGCTGCTTATCACTCACGGTTCCCGTGGCCATATCCGACGCGATGGTTGACACCATGCGCCTGCAATAGAGCGAAATTCGAGTGGTCTGAGGAGGTACTCTCCGTGCGTGACATCTTCATGCACGTCGCAGTGACTCCAGACACGAAACATCAAAATCCGAGACTTGTCGTAATCGTACCACACAGCGCAGTCACTGCCAAAGTTCCCATGCGCGAACGGAGCACATTCCTCCATGACTCCCTCGCGGACCTCGCGAAAGTACCGCTGCGGACGGTATGCCAGTCCGCCGGCTCTACAGCAGGACGGCCGGATTCTGAGCGACAGGGCGCTCGCCGTCAACACATGACTCCAGATAATCACATGCAAAACATGCGATCCTGGCTGTCTCAGCATCTGTCGACGGCGCGGGTACCGTCCAAAAACGTCGACGAAAGGATCGCCAGCCTCCAAGGCGGTGCCAACGCAAACTTCATTATCTGGAATGGATTGCTCAGCAGCATCGGGAGGGGATGAAACGGGCGCCTGAGGTTCGGAATTGCTAAGCATTCCGAGATCGCGCAACATGCCCTCAGCGGCCTCGTTTGAGATGCGGCTTTTCAATATGGCTCGCCAGGTGGTGCTGTCAAAGCCACGTGTGCACCAGAGAGACGAGGTAGCCAGTAGCCGAAGATAGTATGGCCGAATGGTAAGCCACACATGAAGGATATACGGCAGATTCGCTGTGTCTGCGTTTGCGAAGAAGCTCGCGATCGGAACCCTATGCGGACGCTTCTGCTGAAGGAGATTGCGAGGAATTGGACAATCCACAGCGTGGAACAAGGCGTCGGCACGTTCATCCGTTACGTCTGGCAAAATTCGACTGCCGTCCTCGTAATCCCAGTGAGCGCGCCGGGGAAACCAAGTGACCGCGGCCAAGACAGGCTTAACAGGCCTGTTGCTGCGATACGCGTGGTTCTTGCCGTATAACCGTGGCCGTTTCCCGGACACAACGCCGTCGGAGTTTAGATTGGCAACGCGCGCTGCGTGCGTTGCATGAGTGATCACGTGACAAACTGACAGCTCTACTTTACCATCCCGTTTGACCGAAGTGCCATGAACTCTTTCGCCTCGCCGGCTGCAGTTATTTCGCCTGTATAACACCTTACATCAACGGTCGAGACTGGACTGAGAACTTGAACGACTTGCCTTCGCCCACCGGCAACGCCGGGTGAGATACAGCCGTCTCATCATCCTCGCCGAACGAGAATTCTGGCGGAGGTAGGATGGAGTTACGGTAACCGTCAGCTTGCGCATCGACCTCCTCCGCGCGTCTGAGATCGGGAGGGATCTCGGCATCATGGTTGCCGACTTCTGAATAGCCACGGCTCCTAACCTCGCGCAAGAGATCTTCTGAGAAAAGACGAATCCACCAGGTCGGGACACCGAAATGACCGTATATTTTGCATGTCTCCGAATCCGCAACAAAGACACCACGGAATGCCGGGTTGACGAAGCCCTGCGCGGCTGGAACTAGGACATGCAGCCAATCGCAGCCCAGTTTTGTTGCGAGCTTCTGTTGACGGCGTTGCGCGGCGTTGTACTCAGACCACCCGCGGAGCTCCAGAATAGATCTTTGCAGCTCAACCAAAGTTCGCACAATCTCAGCCCGAGTCAGGATGTGATTGCACAGGTGTGTCGTCGCATGGTGAACGGACTCTCGGGCCAGGTACGGGGTATCCCATTGCTCGGGGAAGGGTAGCCGAAGTCTCGAAGAGCCCAGACCCGTGCATCGACTATGTTCATGCGCAGTTTGTCGCCAACACGGTACAATTCACGATCGGTTGAAGCCACAGAGACAAAGTGGCGATCGAAATCTGGGTCATACCAAGCAAAGTCAGACTCGAGATCGGAATGCCTCGCGTTCAGCGCAGGGATAAATGCGTGATGCCAGAGACCGGGCTGATGCAGCTGAGGATAGAGCGAATGTTCGAAATAGCCGCGACGCCCATCGAGATAAATGGGAGCTCGAGCCTTTCTGCTCGGCGGAAGCCTGGGCACAAAGGGCGTGTTCGAGATGACGAGAAAACGATCTTCGAAGACACGGAAGAATCGCTGCAGATGACGGGATTCCCGGACAGATTCGAATAATTGCGGCCGCGTCGGATCCTGCCACTCAGCAGCATTGGCGTCGAAATCACTGACATATTTGTCTCGATGAGCCAGGAGCGACTGCCTCCGAGAAAGACGTAACGTCAGAGGGAGATCCACCAGCTTAGAATCAGCAACGGTAATAGATCTCGAGAAATGGACCATTTTCTCCATGTGGAGAAATGCGAGCAATGTGAAATCGTCCTGCTCACTGTCAGTGACAGTGAGACCATCCGCGCGCGTGGAAAGAGGCGACAAGCCAGCCATGAGACGGACGCGGTTGATCTCGACCAGCATGTCGAAGGTGAGAGTGCAGCCCGGCCTCCAGCGATGTGACCCGTAGCCGAATCGAGACATGCTTTCTCGAGCACTACGCAATAAAAATGGATCAGTGCTAAGCGAATGGAAGTGTAATATTCGATTCACTGTTGAATCTCCGCCCTTGTGACAGACACCGATTTTGTGTATGCAACGCGCAGGTTATGCACGTGTCTATCGTCTGGACCACCGTTGGTATGATTCTTCGCCTGACAGCATCAGCGCTCGAGGCTCTCGAGGACGGACGAGTGCGCACCATGTCGGTTACTGGACGCGGTATTCCGAAACCGAATAGACGCTCGAACGCACAGAGCAGTGATCAAGCGGGTCTACAATTCGTAAACTGCTCAAATCGCTGTCTATAACGAAGAGGGTGTCGCGGGTTCTAAAGCAGACGATAAGAGAGGTTGACGCCTGACAGACAAGTAGCGCGTAAAGACAACGAATGGAGCGGACCTTGAAAACCCCTCCGCCGCCGGAACCGAACCGTAAACGGAGACAAAGCCACAAAGGTGCACCTGACCCTCGATTAGAATACCATAAAACCGCGGTTTGAGTACGGTTTATTCATTGGACGTGAGTTGGTACTTGGCAGCGGTCAGACGGCGGAACCGCGGCCTCAATGCGTGGTTTTTCGGAGATAGCACATAACAACCGAATCCTCCCACGACCGCTCGCAGGCGAGTGTGCATATACGCAGAATCGAAAAGTCAACACAGGGGAAGGGCAGCGACCGGCTTGCTACCACAGAGAATGCAGTGACGAACTTCCAAGCCGTGCTTTTTCGTAAGTTCGGCCCACTCCTGCGGTGGTGTCTTATTCATATGGCGTCCGATTTTCTCGCAGTGAGGATGCAACGGCTCGTTTTTGTATTCTGCGTACGCACCCACAGTGAAATCACCTCGCAGATGCCTTATGTGAATTCCTGCTCCCCTTACAGCGACAAACACCGGTTCCGGACATGACTATCCTGTGTTTCACTCCATTCGTCCTCACGTAGCAATGGTGGCGGGTGGATTGTCCGTCCGTTGCGTCGGCAGGTGCGGCAGGCTTTACGATAAACCTTAACGACCCGTTCGATGGTCTGCGAGAGGCTCTGCTCGCATGTGGAGAAGCAACGATGCGCGCTCTGGTCGTGCGTCAGACTCCATGCGCAATTCGAGCGCCCACAGTCCAGCTGCTTTTATTTTCAACGGTCGAACAATCTCCGCTATTGCAACGCACCAACACGTCCTTCCCTGTTCTCCAGCGGAGAAGACAGCCCGCCTTCTCAACATGACGCACACGTTGGCACATCTAAGTGGATAATGCTGAGAACGGTTGTTGCGTTAGCAGAGATGGGGATTTACAACGACCTCAGTCGACAGCCGGTCTTTATGAGGGTTGGGGTGGATTAAACTTTGACTGTGCCGGTGATTGGTTCGCGGGCCATACCCCACTTCGGACAATTCGTTATCCCTTCATTATGGTCATAGCCTAGTGCAAATCAACGCCATTTGGCGCGGGTCCAGAATTGTTTTCTATCCAACTTGAGGCACAGCAACTCGTCGATTACACACATTTCGCCATGCTCGCCAGACGAGAACTCTGGCCGCGTACCCGCACCGACCGTGCACATCGTTTTCCGCAGGCAAGCATCGCGCGAACCCATCGTGAAGCCAACAATACAAGCATCCACAACCTCCGAGATGCCCTAGAAAACCCTGAAGAGTGGACGCGCTCTAGTATAATCCGTCACCGCCTGGGGTGAGAACCACATGCACCACAGAACTCACACGCAAGTGAGGAAAGACCCTGCTGGCTGAGACTCGCCTCCGATGGGGCGATGTGGTCCCAAACGTCGTTCGCAGGGTGTGCGGGTGAGGAAGAAGGACGTGGAAGTGATGTAACCGCGTCCGCACTACTGGATACCGACTGCTGGCTCGGGTGTACAGGATCGGTAGTGCAACTCTGGCCGGGATCACTAATATCCGAGTGCTGCTTAGAAGCCTCATGCGCGCGTATTGCTGCGAGGAGCCCAGCGTCCGTGTAAGCGACAGGGATACCGTCCGGAGACAACTTGAGCAGCGTTGCAATGGGGGCTGGTATAACTTCGAACGGTGCGAGATCGAAGGCAAAGGCCATGCCGGGGAACGTCTGGGATGTCATCGTGAGGAGGAGGATGCACAACACCAAAGTGCAAGTGAGCCTGGCACAGACACGGGTGATAGCCGAAGCTCTCCTGCTTCGCTCACACGGTCCATCCACACTTCCAGCAAGGTCCCCGCGTCTTCCAGCGCCTATCTGCTCATTTATTCATTAACAATGGGTATATCAATGGGCGCCTTACCCAGATTAAGCGAACTATCTGAAACAGTTCTTGTGTGGTGTGCCTATCATGTTGGAAGCAGGGATGTGTTTGCTCCACGCAGTAGAAATGTGTGACATCCGCTCCCATTCGCATGTCGCGCCGTCTACTGCGTTGACCAACGTTCCTGCTTCAAACCTGCTGGACCAGGCAAATTGGTGTTCACGACACCGCTGCTACCTCCCACCCGCGTGGCTCCAGAGTTGCCAATGACAATGCCTCCACCACCGGATTATGTATAGACCCTGACTGGCTGTGAATTCCGCAGCCCAATGTGGGACTATGGATGGCAACGTACGGCTCAATGAGCTTGAGACATCCGAGTCACACCGTCGGAACTTGTCTCCATGGTAAGATCCGCTTTGTTCCCGTGTCACTACAGCTCGATCACCAGTGCGTATAATCCGTCCGCAAATATTTTCATGTCGCTGAAAGTGACCCCCTTGCGATAGTGCGGCTCTGATGCGCCCCAAACATATGCGCAAACAATGTCATTTGCAGTAAGCGCACTGGCAATCTCCCAGATCAGGGATTCGACTACCTTGTTATATGAGCCGGAGTTTCACGATCGCCTCCAAATCCCCTCGTGCACACCGATGTGCAGGTTGCTGCTGTGCGTCTCACGTACCTCAGCGCTCCCTACTTGCTCACCCACCCTAGTTGTTATGTCCGATTCGCGCGCTGCGGTGTATGCTTTAACCTGTTTCAATGAAGCCTCTGCTAATGCCCCGCAGCACTCAGCGCCCTTCTCGTCGTCGCCAACCTGCTACATCAAATGCGTATCAATAATCTGCGGGCAGACACCCACCCTCGCGTGTAGATGCGCATTCTGTTCCCAGGTACGATTTATTGCGTATATTTGGCAGCCGCCACTGACGAACAACGAGATGTCTTCTGGTGCAGCATGGCAAGTGTGGGCTGACTTCCCGGCACGCTGCCCCTCGTGCGTCTTCAGCGCGAGCTTCAACTGGGCTCTTCCCTACTAGAGAGGTGCACAGCGGCACGAATCAGTCTGTCATTTGTAGTTGTTGACATCCTGCACGGTTCCACGTAGAACGGACAATGAGAGGGACGCAGATGAGAACATGAAATATAGCTGACCATCAAACCTTTCCCACGAAAATAAAAAGTGAGAAGTCATAGTAACGCGTGCGAGACCGTGCCTTCCGCATGCAGGGATCAGCGCAGCCGTGGGATTGATCGCTTGCGCAGGATCGTTTGAATCCAGGGTACAGCGGGAGAGTCGCCTCCATACGATCAGCGTCAAATTTCAAAATTCAAAGCGTGAACCAATGCACTCTCACAGCGCCAAACTGCTGTATCGCGTTCTTCGGTAATTGTCCGAACCAATACTTTCGCTCACCTGAATGCCAATCATTGCACACCAATTCATGAGATGATTTAAGCCCTCGCTCGTACGTGCCCGCCCTCGCGCAACCCCAACGTCGCGGTCCGCCTATCAGCCCATGGACGAGGACCCTGTCAGAGCACACTGTAACTTGCTCAGGCTGCAGACGCTTGCACGCCTATCTCGCCGACTTCCTCTTCCTGCCGCCCTCAGATCCCTAGACCTCCACGAGAAACATTGGGAGGACCACACCACTGCCGTGTCGAGTAGTACTGTCTATGCGGACCCCAGGACAGTCCTAGTTCCATCTGCCACGCGCTCAGAAGCTGCGAAGCAAAGAGTGAGCGCTGTAGTGCTTTCATCCTCCTCCTATGATTCTCATCTCCAGAGGTGCCAGGGTCAGAGGACAAACAGCGGCCAGAGGCATCGAACGACGAGGAAAAAATGTTTGGGTGGTTGCGGCAAATCTTACACGCGCAATAGGGCAAGGGAAACACACTGGGACAATCATCCGGAATGCGAACAACGCCATGCCGAGGCTGTCAAAGGCACAGAGCTGGAATCGGAATATGCAGCATGGAAAAAGCGCAAGTTGTCGCGCGAAGAGAAGAAGCGGAATATGATGTAATATATGCATGGTCGGCAGCGTGCGAGATAACAAACCGGCGCCTCTCGCCGTTTCGCTCTCAACACTGCTGTTCGGAAACGCTGTGAGCGAGATGTGTAACTACTTGCTACCTGCTCGATTTCACTCTGATCTTATAAGCTGACGAGTACAGTTGATATGTTGACCAAGAAATGGAACTTCATTGCAGCACAGAATGGTAGCTAATCTCTGCATACATGACCATTGCCGAAAGAGCTACATGATCCCAAGAAAGTCAGGAAACACGAATTTTACTCATCTGGGGTGGGCGAGACGCGCGAACGCTGAGTGCGACGCATAACATCGCCAGAACCAGCGGAAGAAGGACAGAATCTCATCCTGGTTGCGCTCAATCTTGTCGACCTTCTCGTGAAGTCCGCGCAACTCGTCGAGGAGAACATAGGTGTGGACATGGCGCCGAGCAGGACGTCCTGCAACAGGGGGCTCAGCCTGTACGTGACCAGCATTGCCACCCTGCGACTGGCCTGCAGCTGGAGGATGCAGCGTCCCGCGTTGGGTGCGGGCGGTGGTTGTGACATGCCTGCGATGGGGGCGGCAGGCAGCTGTGACGTCCCTGCGTTTAGCCCGGGCGATGGTTGCGACGTCGCTGCGACAGGCGCCGCCGGCCCTCCTTTGACTGCGCACCGGCGCGTGGAACGACGGGGGACATCGCGAGTGACTTTCTTGCGACGAGGCCGAGCGACAGCAGCATTAGCTGCCACCTTCCTACGCTTGGACTGCGGCGGAATTGAGACCTGAGAACATGTCAAATAAAATAATACGATGACCATTGCGAACTCACCTCGTTGTCATCGTTAGCTTCCTCAGATTCCAACTCGTCCTCTTCTTCCTCCTCGCCCCCGCGTTGTCTCCCCCTGCGCGGCCCCCTCATCTCCATTGGTGATCACGAAACACGTCCTTGGCTGCTTGTTCTGGCACCAGCAACCGTGGCAACAGCGCTGGCGTGTGTAGCGGAGGCAAGCTCTTTTCTTCATGCGCGCATTGAAATGGTCCGGATCATACGCACACAAGTCGCAAGCGAAGAGGGAAGGAACGCCTGGCCCTCGCCAAAGGACTTGTAATACGACAGAGAGCCCGAGATATCGTCGAAAATGTCGACCAAAGCGGCAGGTAGGAGACGACGAGCACCGAGAATGCTGACCAGGGCACCGCCGACTGCTAAGGATGCGTTCCACAAGTGCGATTTCTTGTCAATGTGAATACCTGCGAGAAGGGGCTCTAGCATGCTGCTAGTTCGAACGGCCCAGTGATGCTTCGAGTCCCCCTTGACTGCCGCTGACCGACCTGCCACCGCGTCCGAGACAAGTCGATAGACAACATATGCGCGAACGAGAAACCTGAACGCGCGAGCTTCCGCGTCAGGAGCGTCGCCCGCATCGAGGAGATTGGCGTCGAGCGGGGCGTATGCGCCGAGAACGAACGCACATATGACACCGTTAGCATTGGTATCAAGCGTAGGCTAACGATCTTATCAGGAGCGAACAAGCAGTGACAGAAAAGGTGCTTACAAATAGACTTTTGGGATACTTGTTGATATGACAGACATTAGGACGACGCGCGACGCAGCGAAGTGTGTCTCGGTTAGCATCCAGAATATCGTGGACGGCGACGAGATCATGAACACAGCAAACAAAATCATCGGGTACATCCTGCCGAACAAAGTGCGTGATGGCGGGGAACTTGTACTGCGCCGCGGCCTGGGCGGCGGTCTTGGGGATGGGGACTGGCTGGCGACCCATGAACGCAGGGCAAGACTCGACGGTGGGACAATCGAAAGTTACCCGAGCTTTTAAGCAAAGCTTCATGTTCCAAATCGAAGAAACCAACTGAATGCTGTATTTATTATGTGCCGATGTGAAGACAAGTTCAAAGTTTGTTCCACAGAAGAGTTAACTCAAAGCCTCCTACCACGACTCACATACACGCTTCATTTGCGTCCTAAAGATCATGCACGAGAATGTGGCAGGCGCCGTTACATTCGTTTCGCACATGAACTGCCGATCCTGCTCTGGCGACAGTGAAGATAGGCACACAGAAAATCCGGGGAACGGGCGGCAAAGTTTAACTATGTCGCAGATCATGCACGTGTCAGGATCATGTACTGACGCAATGTCAAAGCTAACGGGGACAACCATGGATGGACGCGCACAGCCCTCGAATCATTGCTCTTCTGAAAACTCAGAATGCAATACAACTGCAAAGGGTGACGAGTAGGAGCTTGCCCAACCGTGCTATTCACAACCATTGTCAATGATCAAACTGAGCAACGGGGGCTTAACACGCAAGTGATGTGGGCTTTAAATGTGTGTGTGTGTGTGTGTGTGTGCGGGCGCGCAGACGCGCGCCCGAGTCGCAGCCGACGGGCGCTTAATATGCAAATGACTCGGAATGACTCTGTGTGTGTGTGAATGTGCTGACGGAACGGGCGCCTATATTAAAGCTCCGACTGGGTAAATCCCGAATGGCCAGTCTCCCCCATAATACACGTTCACTAAGCGTGACCGTAACCAGCACGTGGGCGCTGCCGTCACCGCCGCCCGAGTCCTTTTCTCCTCCCAAATGCTCTTGCATCTATTTCATCGTACGCCAGCTTCTTCGTCGCCTAAAGAATAATCTAGCACAATCAAGGAGTCTCTGTAATACCGATCTGGACTTAGATGCGTCAACTGCGTACTGTTGCCCCAGTTGTAGCAGATTTGATCCAAAGAGCTGTAATGAGCACTCTATCCGACCGCACGTAGCTCTCAGCAGGCCGGTACAGCACAAGCAGTGTACTCAGAGAGTCGGCCGTAACGGAGATACCCAGGTTGCTACGGAGTACCTGCGCGGTCGGATAGGAACCCTCGCGGTCCTATAAGAGTATCAAACCTGTTGGCGCCGCGTCTTTGCTTCCCTCCTTGCTCTTTGCTCCCGCGTAGGCTCTCCGGCCATTTCCTCGACGCTGCCACGAAGTCAGGGACTCTGGAAAAAGCCCACTCTACAACTCAATGCTTCGATGTCTTGCAGGTCTCTTACAGGGACGATATCCCATAAGTGTTACAGTTCAACATGACGTCTCGCTGGTCCAGGTTCACACTGCAGTCGCGCATGACACAGCATCCATAGGACCTCGGTGGTGCTGACGAATAGCGGTCGTCCTTGCGGCTGACTGAGTACTTGCAGCTTTCCAGGAGCGGAGGCGGTCGGAAGTCACGGAACCGGATTCACTCACCTCCGCTCATCTTCGACAACCATAGCAATCAGCACAGCCGACGAGCATCACGCATGGTCTGGCCCTGCCCCCAACGCCGAATGCGATGATTATCAGACAGCGAAACCGGGTTGACCGACACTGCGCACCAGAGCAATCGAAGTACCGTTCGACTTACTTGTCGTTGCAGGAATCCACGGACAACTCTTTGCGCTGAAAATGGAGCAGGGTACCGCTCAACATGCATCATCGCAATTCGCTTTTCTTGTGACAGAACGCGCATGGCTTTCTTCGACCTTCCAGTCATGCTATCCAAGACGATCGTTGAACACAGAACTGGAACTTCCGTCATGCCGTACGCATCTTCACAAGTTCTCTTGTTCCTGCACTGCGTAACATCTCGTGGTCGCGATGATCATGGCAGGCTTCTTGCTGGACGGCGCTCTTGGCGATCGCCAAGCCAGTGGGAATGATAACCACCAAAGACGCATCTGTCCTGGGACTCGGAGCCACTTTCGCATTCCCGCCTGCTGTGGTGCTCCAGTATGTAAACTTGTCCTTTCGCCAGGCATTACATCGCGGATACCGATGAGCTGCCGTTCGACTCACGCTTGCATCCCCGCATCTCCTGTGGGGTCAGCTGCTTATCGGGCTAACACAGCATGCTCGAGTTGATCAGCACTGCGGGATCACAAGGTGAATTGTAACCACCGTTGACGATATTGCACGGTGCATGTGCAACCTGTCCTGCTTCTGGACGTGGGCTGCCAGATAAAAGGGTGTCTGCTTTGTCGAGCGTTCCCCAGAAGTCCCTTGCCGTTCTTCTTCTCCCCTTCTCGCAC
This sequence comes from Auricularia sp. M13, assembly GCA_037042915.1. Classification (NCBI taxonomy): domain Eukaryota; kingdom Fungi; phylum Basidiomycota; class Agaricomycetes; order Auriculariales; family Auriculariaceae; genus Auricularia; species Auricularia sp. M13. Next base: position 908,380 of record CM073201.1, read on the forward strand.
GCCGCCGTCTGTCCCCATGGCTCGCTTTGCGTTCGCTGCCCTTCTCGCTTTGGTTTCCTCCGCGACTGCGAGCGCGGTCAAAGGCCGCGTCTGCGGCAGCAACCCTAGCCCGGAGAAGGTCCTGAAGGCTGAGGCTCACTTCAAGAGCATTCTCGCCTCTGGTGGCGCCCAGGCGAAATCTTTTGCCTCGGTTGGAACCTTGGCCACGGCAGTGATCCCGGTGAGTGGTCTCATGGTCCTGTGCATGCGAGGCTCGTATGTTCATGCGTGCGTAGGTTTACTGGCACGTCATCCGCTCGAGCACGTCTCTGTCGGGCGGCAACATCCCCCAGTCCCAAATCGACGCGCAGATCGACGTCCTCAACGCCGACTACGCCAGCACCGGCCTCAGCTTTACGCTCGCCGGCACGGACTTCACGACCAACACGACCTGGTTTGAGCGTGCGGACGACTGCAGCGGCTTCAGCTACCAGACCGCGATGAAGAGCGCGCTCCGCAAGGGCGGCGCGGACGCCCTTAACGTCTATTCGACCGGCTTCACGCGCTCAACAGGCCAGTGCGCGGGCCTCCTCGGCTACGCTCGCTTCCCGAGCGACTACTCTTCTGACCCCACCGACGACGGCGTTGTCATTCTCTACTCGTCCGTGCCGGGCGGTACCGCCGCGCCGTACAACGAGGGCCGCACGCTCACGCACGAGGCGGGCCACTGGGTCGGCCTGTACCACACCTTCCAGGGCGGCTGCTCCGGCGCCGGAGACAGCGTGGCGGACACGCCCGCCGAGGCCTCGCCCGCGTTCGGCTGCCCCGCCGGCCGCGACACCTGCTCGTCCGCCGGTGTTGACCCCATGTACGTCGCCTCGCCTCGCCTCGCTTCCAGTCTAGGTGCTGACCCGCCCGCAGTCACAACTACATGGACTACACTGACGACTCCTGCATGACCGAGTTCTCCGCTGGCCAGACCGAACGTCTCCAGGCGCAGCTGACGGCGTACCGCGGCGTTGTCTTCCAAGCCGAGCCTACCCCCGAGGAGCCGACCACCACCGCTCCTGCTGAGGAGCCGACCTCCACCGCTCCTGCTGAGGAGCCGACCACCACCGCCCCTGCTGAGGAGCCGACCACCACTCCCGCTGAGGAGCCCACTGCACCTCCGGCTGAGCCCACTACCACTCCTTCTGAGTAGACGGCCGTTTTTCTTTTTGAAACCAAATACCACCGTCTTTCACTTTGCCACGAAAATACCTGGTGTGACCGATTGATCAGTCTCCGAGAGAATTCGAGCAGAAATTCTGAGCTTAGCCCTTGAGCTTGAGGTCTGCACTATACACAGGGCTCACGCTGCGCACTCTGCGATGCGATGTCGGTGTCGCATGTATGAAGTTCAGCTGGATACAAAACACCATCAATAGAACAGAGCACATCTGGAGCTCACTACAATACCCCCAAAGGGCCTTTGGGTTGTTATGTATAGCGAGTAAAGGAGAGTAAAGGGCTTAAAGGGAAGCCCGCAGTCAAAGCCCAAGACAGCTGCGTCAGACATATGCGGCTCAGACAAGCACTGCAGGCAGTTCATTTTCTAACCAAGAAAACGCGAAGAAATAGGTTATACCAGGTCGAAGTAAAATGTGTCCGTACATAGTTCATGTACCGTGGCTCCCCGTGTCACAATGCAACTTGACTGCAGACCTTTTCTATCATAATATGATAGGACACTCAGGTGCGCTCAGACTCTCACGAGCAGGCCGTGCTCATCACGCAGAAAACGTCAAGATGCAACGACAGTGGTATAGTTTTCAAGCGAAAACGCGCGATGCACGGGGGTCCGTAGAAAGGGAATACAAGGGGCGGGTGTCGTCCGAAAAGGACGACAAATCAGAAAGAAATGCCGCGGTACGCCGACAGCTGGCTCTTGATGCGCGTAGTCTGGCCGGCGGTGAACTCCGTCATGCACGAGTCGTCGGTGTAGTCCATGAAGTTGTGGCTGCGCCCGAGATTTAGCTTCAGAACTGAAGACGAGGGAAAGAGAAACGCACATGGGGTCGACACCAGCGGACGAGCACGTGTCGAGGCCAGTGGGGCAGCCGAACGCGGGCTCAGCCTCGGCGGGCGTGTCCGCGACGGAGTCGCCAGAGCCGGAGCAGCCGCCCTGGAAGGTGTGGTACAGGCCGACCCAGTGCCCGGCTTCGTGCGTGAGCGTGCGGCCCTCGTTGAACGGCGCGGCGCTGCCACCCGGCACCGTGGAGTAGCGGATGACGACGCCGTCGTCGGTGGGGTTCGACGAGTAGTCGCTCGGGAAGCGCGCGTAGCCGAGCAGGCCGCTGCAGTCGCCCGACGAGCGCGTGAAGCCGGTCGAGTAGACGTTAAGGGCGTTAGCACCGCCCTTGCGAAGTGCCTTCTTCATCGCGGTCTGGTAGGAGAAGCCGCTGCAGTCGTCCGCGCGGTCGAACCAGGTCGAGTTGGTCGTCGTGTCAGTGCCGGCGAGCGTGAACGTGAGGCCGGTGTTGGCGTAGTCCTCGTTGAGCACGGCGATTTGCGCATCGATCTGGGACTGGGGGATGTTGCCGCCCGACAGAGACGTGCTCGAACGGATGATGTGCCAGTAGACCGGGATGGTCGAGGTGGCCAATGCCGCGAAGGAGCTGGGCTTGTCCTTGCCGGCGGCGACGAGGGACTGGTAATGCGCCTCCGCCTTAAGGACCTTCTCCGGGCTGGGGTTGCTGCCGCACACACGGCCCTTGAAGGGCGTGGCCGTCGCAGAAGAAATGAAAGCGAACAGGGCAGCGAACGCAAAGCGGGCCATGGGGACAGACGGCGGCGTGCGAGAAGGGGAGAAGAAGAACGTCAAGGGACTTCTGGGGAACAACGGGAGTGGCACCCCGCCTTCTTATACCGCGCGCGCATCCGCCGATATCTCTGCTGTTGGGATTGTTCAGGTGATCGCGCAGTGGTCCACGCGCCGACGAAATGCGCATGCGGCGTCGCAGTGATGATGGTTTATGTTTAGGCGGTCCGAGCCCATGAGAGCAACGGGCTGAAAAATCAAACTGGCAGGCTGCGAAGCGTGTCATGATGCGTAGGGGGGTCGATATCAAATTCAGACCCCGGGCGCGCTCAGAATAGCCTGGGAGCGAGCTATGATAACGGCATCGAGCTGACCACCTCCGCTGTGCAATGTGCACGGATGACCAAGACCCACACAGCACCGAGCGATAGCAACCACCTGAGCCAGAGCACCACCGAGAGCCTCCCGCCCAGTTACCTCGTAGAATCAGGCTCCTGCGCGTTTGGACAAGCGCTGCAACGTAGTCGCTTCCAGTCAAAGGCAAGACTGAGGCTGGACGGCCGAAACTCGGGCGACCATCACATCTCCGTGGCCAGTCGTGGGACAGCGTCGTGGAGTATCAGTATCAGCAACGCATACAACAGCCATGAGCAATCTAGTAGTAACGAGCATCGCCTCGACCGGCGACTTGGGCGATACGGACAGTGTGCTGATGGTCAGGATGGCTGAGCAGAGCCCGGCGCGAAGGTTTGATCCCGCATTGCCACCGTGACCTTGAGGACGGTGGTCCGAGATGAGTTCTGGAACTACAGACGCGCTCTCAGGCTGGCAGGAGCTGAGAAGAGGGCACAGTATTTGCAAAATGGTCCAGTCGCGTTACTCAAGTGCTCCTGGAGCGAGAGATCCGGAACTCTCAGGCTTCAGCTCTAGCACAGTCGAGCGATACGACGACCATCGCGCGACGCATGGGGCGTGCAGCATGGAAAGCTTCCGAGCGTAACGCAGACAAGGAGATGGGGGGCGGGAAGAGGATGGAGGGTTTAAATTAACAAACGCCGCAGGTCCTTATACGACCGCGCGGGTACCCATCTTGACCATCCGAAGCGGTGAACGCACCATTGGCTGCGCAAGGTTCCGTGCCTAAGTATGGCATTCACATGCATCGCAATCGACCACGTTCTCTGGCGACATACTTATTTTTGTACCTGCTACTATGAAAACACGCCAAAAAAAACTCAGAACAAACTAAGTTTGCGCAGAGATCATGCAGTACTTGTCCTCAAGATGTGACTCTGGACAGTTTACCTCACTAAAATCTGCCTGAGTAGCAGAACGAACCGCAGCGAGGCGTCGCATGCTGGCGAGGCAGGCGCACCGAGACGATCATGATCAGATGCTATAGTCCAGCAAGCTGCTATTTATGCAAGACTCCAGTTTGAAACTCATGGCGACGGCGATAGCGTCGACAGTAGCTGAGGTGGTCCTGGAAATACGCAAGTCGACATTGCAGAGCTAGAAAGTGGTTGCGCGGGCCAGACGCCGCTCGCGACTGCAGCAATGCCTACATACATGTCACTGTGGCGCTGCAGTTAGAGCGACGGCGCCAGTTGGTAAATGTGTTGGCGACGAAGGTCGGTCATACGGATAATAATAAAACAGAATAGCACGCACGGGAACAGAGCAGCTATTAGCATGCCCTTGCAAGCGAAATCAGGACTCGGAGCGCAGATGCCAGACAAGCCAAATTTGAGTGCGAATTATTATTAATGAATCCATTCGTATGAGTATCGTCCAAGCGCTGCATCTCATGCACTTCAACGAGTGCGCAGAACCGTTGGCCACCAGACGCATGACTCAAGAGACAGCCACAACTAGCCAAGATTGTAGGTTCAAGACATGAGCATTGCGATAGAGGGCCCAGAAGACGCGAATGGGTTGACCGCCAGTCCTCTGGTCCAATCCTTCACCTCGAGTATCGGGTTTGGCCCACAGCACGGCAGCTTGCGTCGGCGGAGTTCCCACCCATGGTGTACCAGCGCTTGAGATGGTATGCGGGCAGCACCGCACAGCTGAGAGTCGACAGCCAACGTCGCACGATCTGTGAAGACCGAGTCCGTGCTTTCAATGTCGCGTTGCCAGCACCAGGTTCGAGCACACATCCGAACTGATTGAGCAAACAGGGCGATGAAATCCGATGGTCGCTGAATCTGACGCCGAGTCTTGCAGCTTAATTTCCCAGCGCTGCGGATCCTCGGGCGTGCATCAGACTTGCATGCGCACGCGGATCGCCCTGCGCGTGCAAAACCAGCCGTGGCCAAATCCGGAACGCAGATGCAGATGATCGAAGATAAGTATCGTGCAAGAGCAACCAGCAGACGTCACCCGAACGCATCCCATCCCGTCTCATCGATACCTTGGCGTGGGCGAGTCCAGCTTCGCAGCGCGCAGCGTGTTAATACTGTACAGTGACGCCAGTCCCTGGAGCTGTGCCGACTCGCGAAAACGAAGCTCTGCTCCTGAGAAGATCGTCCCGGGGAATGCAGCCTGGATAGGAAAGGAATTCGAACGTCGAAGGCACACACGTTCGTCGTAGTCTAAAATACAGGAACCGTGAGAATACAGAACGCCGGCCGTTCGCGTTAGAGCTCGTCTTCCTTCTTGACAGCAGAACTGCTGGCGGGACTGGGGCTTGTTTGTGGTGGTGCTGCAGGTGGTGGTGGTTGGGGTGGGAGGTACGGATACGGCATGTGGGGAGGCGGCACGGGCATGCCGGGCGGGCGGGCGACGAGCGAGTTGAGCAGGACGGCGAGACCGGACATCTGCATGGGCTGGAGCAGGCTGAGGTTGATCGTAAGGTCGAGGGCGGTGCCGCCGTTGCTCGAGCCGAGCTGGACGCAGGGCGGCTGCGGCTGGTCGGCGGGCGGGAGGCTGGAGAGCGGGACGGGCACGATGCCCATGTTGGTGAGGACCGGGAGGAGCCGGACTGGCAGCTGGACGGGGATGGGGGTGGTGAATGCCTCCGGCGGAGGCGGCGGGGGCGGCGGGTAGGGGTGGTATGCGTAGCCGGGCGGGAGCGAGGGGTACACAGGCGGCGGGAGCGCGTGCGGGCGCTGCGGGAGACGCTTGTTCTCGGCGGAGAGCAGCGCGGTGAAGGCGCGGTCGGCGTCGACGACGGCCTGCCAGAGCACGGCCTGCTCGCCGCCGGGGTACGGGCGCTGGGCGCTCGCGTCAGGGCGGCGGGATCACCGGGAAGTATCCTGGGATTCTCACCGACGCGTCGCGGGTCCGGATCTCGCGGAAGCGGCTGCAGAGCGCGCGGTACCGGCCGTGGCACGCGATGGCGAACTCGGTCTCTGCGGGCGCGTCGTCAGGGTTGGGAGCGCGCGCGGCGGCGACGCGGGACGCGACCTTCGAGCTCCGCCTGCGCCGGGTCACGTGGTGCGGCGGCGTCGGCGGGGGCGCCGAGGGCGAGGACGCGGTCGAGGTCGGGCTGGGAGTGCTGGAAGACATGGTAGGGCAGCAGACGGTGGACCTTGTCCGTCTCCGAGCGGAACGGCGTCTCCGTGTCCGGGTACAGCGCGAGCGCGTGGTCGGCGGCGACGGCGGCGTGTATGCTGCGCGGACGTCAGCATACAGGCGGCGACGGGCGGCGGGGGGAGGACGTGCCGTGCGGCAGGGCCGGCGGCGGCGGCGTTGGAGGACGACATCGGAGTCGGAGTTTGGAGGAGGGCCGCCTTTGATTTGTCTCCGGCGCTGCACCGCGTGTGGGCTCCCCCGTCGCGACCGCCAGCCAGCCCTGCTCGCCGTCCGCCCCGACGCCGACGCCGCCCGCCATGTACGGCAGCACATTCCAGGCCGGCTCCATGACCGCCGACGCCAACCGCGTGAGTGCCGCGTCGCCCGCCCCGCCCCCGCAGCGCCGCGATGCTGACCGCCGCCGCCAGGAGTCGGCGCTCAACCAGCTCAAGCAGCGCCAGCTCGTGCTCAACACCCTCAACCAGCGCCCGCTCTCCGGCCTCCAGATGCCCCCGCAGCAGTCCAGGGACGGCTCGCAGGCCCCGGCCTACTCGTTCGGCGCGCCCATGCTCAACCCCCAGCCCGTCGACACCTCCAACCTGCTCGGCTCCTCCTCGTCGTCGTCGGCGGTGCCCTCGGACACCTACAAGCCGCACCAGTCCCACTACGGCGCCCAGCTCGGCCTCGGCGGCGGCCTAGGAAACGCGTCCTGGCCCGGCGGCTTCGGCAACGACCTCCTCTCGCAGCCCAGCCTGTCCATGGGCGCAGGCCCCGTGCCGTCGTTTAACCCGCAGCCCGCCCAGCCGGCCCCGCTGTACGTTCCGCCGTCGCCGACAACGTCCCGCAAGCGCCCGGCAGACTCCATGCTCGACACCCAGTCGCTCATGGCCAACAAGCGCCCGCATGTCGACGGCGTCAACATCACCAACTCCATCCTCGGCTACGCCGGCGCCCCGCCGCTCAACTATGCCGCCAACAACACCAACTCCCTCGGAAACCTGAACCCCGCAAACGGTATGAACGGCAACGGCCTCCCCTCCATGAACGGTATGAACGGCAATGGTATGGGCAACGGCTTGGGCAACTTGAACAACTTGAATATGTCGGGCCTCGCGGCGCTGAACGGCGGCATGGGGCTCCAAAACCTCAACAACCCGCTCGTCGGTGGACAAAATAACTTTTTCCAAGACGCCAACCGCGGCATCGGCAATGCCATGAACGGCCTCAACATGCACGGCATGGCCAACATGGGCATGGGCAATGGCGGCTTCAACATGAACGGCCTGAACGGCCACATGAACAACGGCAACCACCTCGGCAACCTCACTCCCCAGCAATTCTACGCCGCCCAGCAGCAGCAGCAGCGCTTCCAGCACTACAACCCGCAGCAGCGCGGCTTCCCGCAGATGCAGCAGCAACAAGTCGTCGACCAGGCGAGGCTCGCACAGCAGCGCATTTTGGCGCAGCAGCGCGAGGCCGCAAAGCAGAAGGCCAAGGCTTCTGCCATCTACGCGAAGCGCACGGAGCTCAAGAAGGCCCGCAGCGGCACGGGCGGTGACGGGAGCGACTATGAGTCGGACTACCATGAGACGAGCCGGCCGAAGCCACGGCCCAAGAAGCGGCGCGTCGTCGACTCGGACGACGACGGCGACGACTTCGGCGACGACCCGAGCCACTTTGCCGCGGACGTGCCGGTGATTGCGCCTGAAGTCCTCGCGGCGAAGGCGTTGCAACTGTTCAACGAGGCCGACGAGACGAGCTTGACGGAGCTGCTCAACTGCACGGCGGAGCAGGCGCGCGCGGTGATCGAGCTGCGGCCGTACGCCAACGCGGACGAGTTCGAGGGCAAGCTGAAGAAGGTGCTGACGAAGGGCCGCGGGCGCGGCGTGAGCGTGCCGACGCGCATGTTCGAGGAGTGCCAGGACCAGCTGCGCGGGTACCACGCCGTGGACTCGCTCGTCGAGTCGTGCGAGCGCACGGGCGCGCAGCTGCGCGCGGTGCTCGACATGTGGTCGCAGCACACCGCGAGCGGCGCGACGCCCGGCAGCGGCACGCGCACGCCGGATAACGAGCGCGACGCCGCGACGCACCTCGTCGCCGTCGCGCCGCCCGCGAACGCCGAGATCGCGCGCCGGTCGGCGATGAAGGACTACATCTCCAAGCAGCCCGCGCTCGTGCGCGAGGAGTACACGCTCAAGGACTACCAGATGCTCGGCCTCAACTGGCTCAACCTGCTCTACTCGCGACGGCTGAGCTGCATCCTCGCAGACGAGATGGGTGAGCCTCGCTGCTTTCTGCCCCCGTTTGGTGCGCCTTTGCTGACGTATTGGGCAGGTCTGGGCAAGACGATCCAGGTGATCTCGTTCCTCGCGCATCTGAAGGCGCACGGCGGGAAGGGCCCGCACTTGGTGATCGTGCCGTCGTCGACGCTGGAGAACTGGGTGCGCGAGTTCGAGCGGTTCGCGCCGAGCATCGGCGTGCAGACGTACTACGGCGGCCAGCGCGACCGCGCGGAGCTGCGCGCGACGCTCGTCGACGCGGCCGACAAGCCCGCCGGGTGGGAGGTGCTCGTCACGACGTACAACCTCGCGCAGAGCTCCGACCTCGACCGCAAGTTTCTGCGGAGGATCGACTGGGAGGTGTGTCCCTCCTTCCGTTTTCGTGCTGATCGGATTGGATTGGAGGCGCGGGAATGCTGATGGATTTTCTTGTTTTGATTGCGTTTTTGCAGACGTGCGTGTTCGATGAAGGCCATGTGCTCAAGAACTGCCATTCGCAGCGGTACAAGAATTTGATGAACATCCATTCCAACTGGCGCCTGCTGCTCACCGGCACACCGCTGCAGAATAACTTGCAGGAGCTTGTGGTATGTCTCTTCGTTTGTATTTGGCTCTGGGTAATTGCTGATGATTGGGCTGCAGTCGTTGATGAGCTTCATCCTGCCTGAGCAGTTTGAGCCCGTCACCAACTCGCTGCGCGCAATCTTCAAGGTCAAAAATGAGGCGACCAACATGCTGTACCGCGAGCGCACGATGCGCGCAAAGCGAATGATGATGCCCTTCGTGCTGCGGCGGCGGAAGGACCAGGTAATTTGCCGAGCGAAAGGCTGTCGAATGTTTGGTTTTGCTTACGCGATGGACAGGTGCTGAAGGACCTGCCAAAGAAGACGGAGCGGATAGAGTGGTGCGAGATGACGGAGACGCAGGGCGAGCATTATCGCGAGGTGCTGCAGCGCTCGCGCAAGATGCTGCTCGAGCAGGCCGCGGCAGCATCGGCTGCCGCGGCGTCGAGCTCGACCGCGCCGTCTGCCACGGCGACGCCGCAGCCTGAGACGCCGCAGCCAGCGACGGGCAGCACGCGCGCCAAGACGCGCAAAAATCGCGAGCTGGCCAGCCTCGAGATGGACGCGCCGCCGACGCCGGAGTCGCGCGCGGCGGCGACGAAGAAGCCCGGTGCGGCGGACTTGAGCACGAACGTGCTCATGGACCTGCGCAAGGCCGCAAGCCACCCGGCGCTGTTCCGCATCGAGTACGACGACGCACTGCTCAAGAAGATGGCGAGAGCTTGCAAGCTCGACGAGCAGTTCAAGGACTCGAACGAGGCGTTTATCGTCGAGGATATGAGCGTCATGACTGACTCGGAGCTGCAGCATTTCTGCCAGACCCATGACGTGCGTCTTGCCCCTGCTCATCTTTTTTAACTGTTTCTCCTGTGTGCTAATGTAGGTCTGGCAGTGTGTGGCCAAATTCGCGCGATCCGAGGACATGTTCTTGAACTCGGGCAAGATAAAAGCGCTCGTCAAGCTCCTTGATACCTACCGCGAGGCCAAGCGCCGCGTGCTTATCTTTTCTCAGGTGCGTTGCTTGCAATATTTCGTCCTTCAGTAGGATACTCATCGTGATGTCCAGTTCACTCAAGTACTGGATATCCTGCGGGCCGTGTTGGACTTCAGGGATGTCAAGTACCTTCTCCTGACTGGCCAGACGGCGGTCGACACGCGTCTCGGTCTGGTCGACGAGTTCAACCAGGACGAGAGCATCGAGGTCTTCCTGCTTTCGACTAAGGCGGGCGGCATGGGCATTAACTTGACCGCCGCGAGCGTTGTTATCCTGTTCGACCAGGACTTCAACCCGCATAACGACAAGCAGGCTGCTGACCGCGCGTACCGCATCGGCCAGAAGAACGATGTGGACGTCATCAAGCTCATTTCAAAGGGCACGATAGAGGTATGCATGTGTCTAGCGGGCATGAGGTATGATTCACTGAGGCGCCGGTTTGTAGGAGGATATAATGCGGCTGGGCGAGACCAAGCTCGCGCTGGACGAGGCTGTTGCCGGCGAGACGCTCGGTGCGAGTGCTGATACGGACGACCCCGAGGCTGCGGGCGTCGAGAGCGTTGCCGAGAAGCAGATCAAGGCATCCCTCGTGGAGGCCATCAAGCGGCAACTCGATGCCCCTCCTCCAGCAGCCACGAAAACGGAGGATGCGCCGCCGCCGCCCTCGTCGTCGTCGCCGTCAGACTCCGTCGTCAAGCCCGAGACGTGACGCGATGCGACGTGTGCCCGCCGCTGTCTCGTTGTGCTTGCTTGCATGTGTTGTATTATTTACACCGGTCCCCCTGGCTCTGGTCTCGTCTCCTGCATTTGTCGTCGTCGTCGTCGCGCTTTGGCTGGTAGAGTATATACGTAGATTCCCGCGGTCACCCCTTCCCCTCCTCTGCCACCTTGATTCTGCTTTCTTGGTTTCCGGCCGCGTGCATGGTTTGCTGCCTCCTGCCCCCCTCATCTCTTTACATTAGCGGACCTGATCATTGTACAATCGATACGACCCCTGTGAACATATCCAAAGCGAATTCTCTTCTCATTGAACGGGAGATGGTCACTGGTTGTGTCCAGCACAGTCACAAGTCACGACCACAAGGACCGTGATGGCGTCGGCTGACCCTCGGACGTCCGAGCGGAGTTACGCCACAAACTCGCGCTTGACCAGAGACTTGCATCTTGGGATGTCGGCGAATAGTGCAAGGTACGTCTATCCCCCGCATGTCGCTTGTACTTATCCAGGCGCCGTTCAGGTCAACGCCTGTCGATTCCAGGGACGGCTCTCCAGAATCGTAAGTGTGCACGCAGTATCTCGCTCCTTAACGCGCGCGCCGATGCACATGCTGGATAGATCGAGAAGCGACAGCCCTGCCGCAAAGCAGTGAGTGCGTTTGAACTCTGGCCTGACCGTCGTGGCAGGCACTCATAATGCTCCTGGTCACGCAGTACTTTCAGATCGCCTTTAAGTGTGTGCAGCCGTTAGGCGTCGAGTCGCTTTTGACCTCGCTGAAGGCTGTGCGAATCGCCGCGTGAATTCGAGTTCTGGTTCGCTTGCTTCAGAGGAAGAGCCATCGACGTCGACCACTCGCATCCGCTCTTCGACGAGGTCTTTGACACGTCCATAGTGGTGTGTCAACGCCGCGTCGTTCCAAGGCCGACCGCCCCTCAACATTGTGCAGAACGGCGATTTTCCCCCGCCGCGAAACCGAAGGCTCGATCCGTTCTATGAGGAGCTCTCAGATATCTTCACCTTCACGACGTCCGGCGACGGATCCGAGAGGCATGACCCCTGGAAAATTTGCCACAACGCCGACATTCTTTGCTCGGAATATCGCGTCTTCAGAAAGCTCGGCGGCTTCAATAAGGCCAGCCTCCGGGGACCGGTGCATACCCTCCTGGAGAGGGCGTTCGTGGTACATGCTGAGATGGAGCTCCTGTAGGCTTTCTTTCTGCGTTTTCTTGCGTTTCTCCGAGTCGCCGAGCTGAGACGACACCTGGCCCGCAGACTGGAGATCCCGGTGTTTTTGCCACAAGTCTACGAGAACGTGCGACAGGCACTCAACCTCGCTCCCAAGAGCACGACGGTAATGGAATCGGTTGTCTACCAGGAGGCCGCCCTCGACATGCACGGCCTGACTGAAGTGGATGCGGATGTGCTGTTCCTGGGGAGCGCGATCCATCTCCTCCACCGCAGGTTTGTTGGTATAACATTGGACCACTTTCCGGTTGTCCAGCTCGTTACCGCGTACGAGATGGAGGAAGGCTCGGCACACCGCAAGGTCCAGATGGATGTGCTCCTCGCCCTCCTCCATCGTCGTTTTCTGGGCTTTTCAGAGCGACCTGTCCATGCCCTCGCTGTCTCGCAGGACAGGGTTCGCTACTATCACGGTGTCTGGGAGGACGACGTGAGTACACTCATCTCTCCATGCATGGTTCACTGGCATTATTTCTGATCAAGCACCGGGAGCGTAGAGACCAACCATCACTCGCTATGTAGGATGTGCGCTCGGTATCGACACGTTGCGAGGCTGGGTCCGACTCTACATCCTCCTCATCCGAATCCGACAAGAAATCGAAAATACCCCTCTTGGTCTCATTCCGGGCCTCGAAGTTCAAGGCAAGAGGGACTGGAGACTTGAGCTCCCCGAGAGCCTGAGAGCGCAGAAAAGGAAGAGGAGCACGAGTCCTGCGGTATCCACCGTGACCGAAAAGAAAACACGGGGTGAGGTGGGCTCTGCCAGTGGCGATTCTCCGCGAGCAATGACACAGGATCCGGAAGCCCAGTCGGAGGAGCGCGATGCAAACAACACTGCGAGTCGGACTCGACTTGAACCCCACGTCGCGGACCGTCTTGTCTTGCATTCGCCCAGCCCGGTACGACCCAAGCCCGACCTTGAGGCCATGCTCGGAGAAGCATTGAGTCCTGGAGATGCGTGACTTCCCGAGTCAGTCCACTTTCCTTGCGACTACTTGTGTATTTTTATCCGTATAAATTCAAAGTTGGAGAAAGTTGTGCGATATTGTGCGTTCACGCGCCTTGAGCTTGACGACGTATGTCCGAGGCACACACGTGAGATCTCGTCTCATCAAAGGGTTTCAGTCTGAAACTAGAAGAATGCTTCATCCATCGTTATATTCATACAATACGCAAAGACATTAATTTCGCGCAAGTTCGTGCTCTGCGAGGAGCTGAGAATTTATCAGATGGAGGCGAAGGGGCATTGAACTGCAGGCTGACCATGTTCGGAATGCCGTTCGAGATAGGATACACGTGCTGGCAATTTGGGCACACCATGCTGCCTTCTTCAATGTGAATCTGGCTGTAGGTTAGGATTGGTGCTATATATGTCGTTTGGATGCTAACTTCAAGCAAGACGCGATGCAACGCTTTCAGCTGGTCCTCCGAAGCCGACGAGGCGTCCAAGGGTTCTTGCGGTAACGAATCATCACCTAGCTGTGGTTTTTTTTATTATAAGGGATTGAAATGGTACAGAATCCTATCACACACCTGCCTCGCAGCTTGCACGAGCGCCGTCCATTCCAAGCGGGGGATAAAGCCGCGCAGAAATTCTTCGCTGAAGTCGGCTTCTCGGAGGGCAACCTGGACATCGCGCAGCTCCAGCGGGAAGTTGTTGCTGTTGCAATTTTTCGCGTGGCAAGCGAGCAGATTGTGCGTGAGCAGGCGCACCATCGCGATTCGCGATTCGCGCGTAAAGCAGAGCAAGAAACGCGGCGGCGCGTTTGCAAGTCCGCCACCGGCGCTCTTGCCTCGACCATGATCTACAGTCTGTACGTGTTCGACCGGCACTGCGCCTGCATCTACTATCAGGACTGGCACCGCGCCAAACGGCCGCGGCCAGCAGCGGAGGGCACCATCCTCGCTGGTGTCTCGCGCGCCGTGTCTGCGCAGAGCGCCGGCGCGGCGGGGACGCAGTCGGCGTTCAGCAGCCCGCGCAACACTCTCGCATCTAACTCAGGCATTGTTCTCGCTGTCGCGAACGACGGCGGGCCGACGCTCGCGCTCTCGCCCACGCGCGAGCAGCCACCATCGCCCCTCGCAACTCAGGCGCCGCCGCCTCCGCCCATGACCGCCTTGCCCTTTGATGAGGAGTCGAAACTAGTCTATGGTGTCTTGCTTTCGCTACGAAATATGATCAAGAAACTGTCTGGCCGGTACGCTTGCTTCATCTCTTCCTCCTCATCCCAATATGAACTCGAATGCAGAGACGAGCAATTTACCGGCTACCGCACCTCCACATACAAATTCCACGTCTTCGAGACTCTAAGCGGCTACAAATTTATTCTGCTCTCCGACCCGACGACGGACTCACTTCGGTTTATGCTGCGGCAACTCTACGCAGGCCCGTTCGTCGAGTACGTCGTGAAGAACCCGCTCGTGCGCATGGACTCCAAAGTCCAGGGAATAGACAACGATAACTTCCGTCTGGCCACGGATCGCCTTGTACGCTCTCATCCTGCTTTCGCAACGTAACTTTAGGACCTTGATGTATTTGTCGCTGCCTGCGATGGGGCTGGAATATGCAGTCGCATGGCCCGGTCCACCTTGTCTCATATTGTAACGGGCTGAGAAGCCAAGGAATTGGTCGATTCCCAAGAGGACGCTCTGAGTCTGCCGTCGGTATCTATGTCACCACGCAGACAGACTTCAGCCTCGGGGCTGATGAGGCCTCGCGCGATGACCTGACCTAGTGCAATTGGACGCGGGGATTCGAGCCCTACCGAATTCCGACTCTAATGACGTGCACAACCTAAATCACCAACCCAGGTGCTGCTATGAAGGTGGTGGGAAGACAACGTGGCCGTCGCAGTGCCTATGACTCGTAGCCCACCCGTCAAGCATCAAGATGCACCTCACCGGTATAGTACTTACAGTCGCATGAGTTGCGGAGACCAGGCGGAGACTCTATACTCTTGGCACGTACCCGAAAAATTCATTACTCATCCTCAGGCTGAGTGACTTCCTGTCGGATCTGGGACCAGTGGCAGCAGACGGCTTGATTACTTGGCGGCTCAAGCGCTCACAGTTAGACGTGGCCATACGCCCATAACACGGTTGTGGGCGGGACAGGATTGACTGGGGAATTGCGCGAGAAAAGTACAGCGGCGTAAGGGATTGCATATAGACCGGCACGAGTTCACATATTGAAGCAGTCCTCATCGGGAAAGAACCATCTCCACGGACCGCAGTCGTCCTCCTCTAGATATCCTGATGACAGCTCGAATGCGACCTGCAAGTTTGGAAATGAAGCACACAACTCCTTCAGGTCGTCCCGCGGCACCCTGAAACCGCCGAGGGCAAGACGCTGCAGTGCGCCAGGAGCAATGGTCCTGCGAATGAAGAGTTGGATGTGCGCGACGGAGACAGGCAACGGAGACGGGATGTCCGGCGTGCATGCAGGATATGTGACATCCTCATTCACTTGAACGAGGCGCAGAAGCGCAATAGCGTGCCGGCGCGGGTGACAAAAGTCGGCCTGTAAGGCGACACAAGTCGCGTCTCAGCCGTATGCACAAATAGCGTATCAGTCTTAATTCACCTGTAAGGCGACACAAGTCGCGTCTACACGAGAAACAATAAGTACAGGTGAAGCAAATGAGAAATAGCCCAAATCCACGTACCTCAGCCGTATGCGCAAATAGCGTATCGGTCTGAGGTACAAACTCCGCTCAGTCAGGGCCAAAAGGGCCGGAGGCTGCGCTTGCATCCGGTGGCTGTGTTGCATTCTGTCAGGTTTTGGGAAACCTGACAGAATGCAACACAGCCACATCCCAATGTTCCCACGCATTCTGACACCCCCACTCAAGCCAGACAGAGGCCCAACGCCTTGACAAAACGCCAGTGCTTGTCACGGGTGAGCGGCTTGGTGAAGATATCTGCCACCATCTCCTCGGTAGGGCAGAACTCCACACGGGCGCGACGGCGTCGAACAATGTCATCGCGGAAGTGGTGGTACTTGCGGCGGATGTGCTTCGTCCTGGCTCGGAACTGCGGTTCCTGGGACAGGGTGATAGTGCCAGCATTGTCGCTTTTGACGACCGTGGGACCGTGCTGCTTCTGGCCAAGCTCAGTGAAGAACCGGCGAAGCCAGATCAGCTCTTGACCAACGTTGCTGAGCGCGATGTACTCGGCTTCGGTGGAAGAGAGGGCAACAAGCTTCTGACGCTTGCTGCTCCAGGTAATAGCACCGTGGTTGCACATGAAGACGTAGCCAGAGGTTGAGCGCGAAGTATCTTCATCGCCAGACCAGTCCGAGTCAGAATAGCACATGAAGCGCATCGGGCCAGTACGCTGCCTGTAGCGCAACTGCATCGTGCGCGTGCACTGGAGGTATTGCAGTGTATGCTTGGCCACCTCCCAGTGACAAGCTTTAGGCGCGGCCGTGAAGCGCCCCAGTATTCCAACGACGTAGGCGATATCAGGCCTGGTCCCCAGCATGGCGTACATCACTGAGCCAACAACCGATGCATACGATACCTCAACACCGTCAATGACAGCGACAGGCATTGTTCCATCATCGGAAGGGTTGTCCTTCGACAGCTTGTAGTTGTGCGCCATCGGGGTGTACGACGGCTTGCAGGTCGACATACCGCAGCGTCTGAGGACAGTGTCGATGTACTGCGTCTGCGAGAGCGAGATGGTGCCCTTTGAGCGGTCGCGAGTGATCTTCAGCCCAAGCATGTAGGAAGCCTCGCCAAGGTCGCGCATCTTGTAGGTGGTAGCCAGCATGCTCTTCACCTTGTTCATGAACGCGCGCGAGGTTGCGGCTAGGAGGAGGTCGTCGACGTAGACAACAAGAAAACAGTACTCACCGTCGTTGTCGCGGAAGACGTAGAGGCAGGTCTCGGCGTCGAGTCTTGTGAAGCCAAGCTTTCCCAGCTCCTTGTCGAACGTCGTGTTCCACGTGCGACCGGCCTGCTTCAGACCGTAAATCGAGTGTTTCAGCCGCCAGCAGCACCCCTCAGGTATTTCGATCCCTTCAGGTGGTAGCATGTAGATCTCCTCCTCGAGGACGCCGTTCAGATAGGCAGTTGACACGTCCATTTGGTCAAGCTCCAAATTGTGCTGGGCGGTGAACCAAGAGGTCCGCATCGGCAAAATCCGATACACAAGGCGGGAGGGGGGGTGCCTCCGACGAGGGCTTATTTGGATTTTTTTTGGGCCATGAAGTCATGAAATTTTGTCAATAAAGATCGGACAGCACATCCCAGATTGTGTTCAGCAAGTCATTAGAGGCTAAATTTGCTTATTCGGGTCTTATTCTCCGCTTTCCTGCAACAGTTGGCTTGTCGGAGCCTGGTCGGAGCCAAGTGCGGAACAACCGGATCGGTGCCAGATGCTCGGCCGAGGGTTCGGTCCTGCGGTTCCGAGCAAACGACAATCACTGAACATGAACATACAGACTGTAGCAGCTCTCGGAGCCTGAAAAAACAACAAAACCAGCTTGATAACACGGAACGGAACCTTTTCGGAAGCAAATGGGGGGGAGGGGGGTCCCTTTGAGAGCTTATCTGGATTTTCGGCCCTGTGTCAAGAATTTTTTTTTCGCGGACCTCTTGCGGTGAACAGCAGGAAAACGATATAGCAGGTTACTGGTGTCGCTGCGTCGATCAGCAGTTGTAGAGAGAGATATAGAAGGCGACTTGGTAGACGTTCCACTTGATGCTTTCTCAGATACGTGTACTCGAACAGTAAAGTCTCACTATCAAATCAACACTCTGTTCTGCCCAACTCTATTAGCTGACAGATTACAGATCTGGATGTTGAAAGACTAGGAAGCACTTGGTATTCAAGCTACTGCTGCAAGAGAGGTTTAGGATTCAAGTTGGGACGTTCCACTGGTTCGTCTCCGTGGTTGTTATTATTCTCAGTCTGGGGCGTCAAGGCGCTTTATATACATGTGGGGAAAGTACAATGAGTCACAAATACAATGACTAGGATGGTTCGCTTTGACTCAAGATGACTCAGCAGCACTGCAGTTGCTGTAGATGATTCAAACAGTTGAGTCATTTCCTTGCGCAAATCCAACCTATGAGTCATTTTCCATTACAATATACAGGAAATCATCAGGCTACACTGCATGAGTCACAAAATCTACAGGCTATGCTTGGCTGTACATGTCATCACTGTGCAATAGGGGTGAACATCGAATCTGTGCGAGTTACGGGCTGCGCGGATTTAAGTGCGGACTTAGGAGCGGAGATTAGGGGGTCAGGACCGAATCACGGAGATCAATGCCGAATATATCCATTTTAAGGCCATGCCTTTCCACAGCACAGGTACGTGTGCACAGGTTGTGCCACACATCACACTGGATACTCAAATTGATTGTCCCCAATCACTGCCTCGACTGGTGAGGTACTATCTGAAAGTTCTCGTCATACTGGAGCAATGAATATAAAAGTGGGGGTCTCAGAGCCAGTCTCAGCATCAACCAACTCATCCTCCAACCACAGCTACATCCTCTAGCATGTCTTCCCTTCCCTCTCAGCGCTTTGTTCGTGTTCGTCCTCCTACACCTCATCCTCGTGCCCACACTCTGTCAACTCTCTCCCCTCTCAATTCCTCTCCTCCTTCCTCTCTTCCATTGCTCTTCTCGGACCCCATGTCCACCTCAACCACCTCACTCCACAATGGCCTCGTCAGCGATGTGCTGAGGGACACCTTGGTTGAGCGAGGTGGTTGAGGTGGACATGGGGTCCGAGAAGAGCAATGGAAGAGAGGAAGGAGGAGAGGAATTGAGAGGGGAGAGAGTTGACAGAGTGTGGGCACGAGGATGAGGTGTAGGAGGACGAACACGAACAAAGCGCTGAGAGGGAAGGGAAGACATGCTAGAGGATGTAGCTGTGGTTGGAGGATGAGTTGGTTGATGCTGAGACTGGCTCTGAGACCCCCACTTTTATATTCATTGCTCCAGTATGACGAGAACTTTCAGATAGTACCTCACCAGTCGAGGCAGTGATTGGGGACAATCAATTTGAGTATCCAGTGTGATGTGTGGCACAACCTGTGCACACGTACCTGTGCTGTGGAAAGGCATGGCCTTAAAATGGATATATTCGGCATTGATCTCCGTGATTCGGTCCTGACCCCCTAATCTCCGCTCCTAAGTCCGCACTTAAATCCGCGCAGCCCGTAACTCGCACAGATTCGATGTTCACCCCTATTGCACAGTGATGACATGTACAGCCAAGCATAGCCTGTAGATTTTGTGACTCATGCAGTGTAGCCTGATGATTTCCTGTATATTGTAATGGAAAATGACTCATAGGTTGGATTTGCGATGGCGTGGTTGATTCATGCTCGAATGTGCAGTCTAGTTTCGACCATACATAAAGAACATGCTTGTGATGATGATATGCCTATGCTGTTTTGGGTCTAGTTTCGCTTTTCCGCTGTCTATATGATGTGCCTTTCACGTTCAAGGATATGATATTCCCGAGCGGACGACAGTGCGCAAGGTCAAGCGATAACGAACACCTAAGACAAACTGGCAACGAACAACAACATACTAGTACTTTGTCTTGACAAAACGGGACGCAATACGTGTCACATATGGCACGAGAAAATAAACAAATGAGAAAGAGCGGCGGGGACTGCTGACGTGTGGGAACTCCAGGTGCTCCAACGCAACGATCTCTGATGGGAGAATCGGATGAACGGTGCCCTGTGCAACGCGTACCGTGGCGTAAATGACTGTTCCTTCATCGGTCCTGAGGATCGGCGCCAGTGTCGTCAGGAGATCTTCCCAGCCTGTCTCCGACCATGACTCCAGATCCAGTGAAAGAGACTTCATGCGGGGCATGTGTTGGATGAGTAACGCAGGGAGTGTCTGGTTCACATCTGTTTGAGGATCGAAGACAGTATCAACACCCTCGACCTGGATAACTTTCGGATCCAGGTCGAGCACACTAGGCAGATCGAGATAGAGTGTAAGCGGAACTGAGCCGCTCCGTTCGAGCAGGAGAGCAAGCAACTCGACGAGATAGGGACGTTTCCTCACGGTCATGGCTAGATAGCTCCACAGGTGTGGCGCGCCCAACAACGACGACCTCCAGGCCCTGCAGACCAGTGCAGCGCGGAAAAGATCTGTGAGGTACAGGTGCGAAAACACCCTGTGGAACAGCTCAGGAGGCATGCTGAGGACGGGAAGGCCGTCATTGGCGTGCACTGGAAACGGAGAGGACGCATGTCCGACGGACTCCAGATCGACGTCCACGGCAAAGACCCAGTATAGATGGCTAGGACACCAGGAATGAGGAGCGATAATGGTCACAGCAATGGAGACTGCAGGCAAGCGTTGAAGCGGGGACTGCGGACATCGAAATAGCGAGGAGCTCAGGCTGGAGATGGTAACCGTCATTAAGATGCTATTGTACGCCTCGGGTGATTAGGCCGGTGCTTTGCTTCATCGACCAGGGTCGAATGCCTGCCCTGGAACCTGTGTCGGACCGGTTGCCCGTGTGCTACCGTGACTGCCGACGGCTACATTTGCCAAATAATCAGTTCCCTCAGCAGCCCAAAATCGCATTTGTGCTGGTGCACCGGTCCAACACCCACTGCAGCATCGATTTCGAAAAATGCAACACGAGCCATGAAGTCCGACCGCCCGAAGAAAAAAGCTGGCCGAGCCGTCGCACAGGCCGAAATGATTAGACTCACAACAATTGGTGAGCTATCCTACAGCCCCCTGGATGCACAAGTCACCCAAGATGCCACTGCGAGCACGGCTTTTCCGCTCCTGGACCTGCCTGAATGCCATAGATGATCATCCCTTGCATGCCCTCTTTGTTCGCCACTAAGCAGGTCGTCACAACCCATGACTGCGCTTTCCGACAGCATATATGCAGTTTCCATCGGCCAAGGACAGATCTCCACTGGTATCATTGGGTCCAGGGTCATAACCGGAGTGCAGAGTCAAATTAAGCAAGAAACGCAGCGATACATAGTTCCGCAAGATGTCAGGAAATCGACTTAGAATTCCAAATGGACCCACAGTCTTGTGAGCTATGATCCGCTCTGTCGACACGAACGCGAACGGCGTCAAGAGCGAGAATTAGTCTTTTCTGAGCAGCAACTCCATTCTGTCAGCACCAGCACCAGCCGAAACGGTCACTGTTGACGACAGTGAGTCTTTACGCCCGAAGGCCGAAAGAGGAGCGCAAGAGCACCAGGTGACAGGAAACCAATCAAGACTTGACACGAAAAGGCGCAGCAATGCGGAGGATGGCTAAAATGAAGCTCCTGGAATAACACATAAACATACGCGAGCGCAAGACAGGACGCGCCGCCACACAGGGAGCGCGAGACGAGCCGCGGTAGTTGTTAGGAGACCATGAACATTGGATGATAGTACAAATAGTCGCGGTGCAGGTCAGAGGAGGTTGGATGTGTCGAAGTTCCGAGCGACTCCGGAATCGCCATCTGACATGATGAGTGGTTAACTTCCGTCGCCGTTTAGAACCGTTCAGAGAGTTCCAAAATTTTCCAAACTAGCCGAGCGATGCACGGATCACTCGCTAGCCACGAGAAACACCTTGTCCTGCGACATTGCGTTGAAAAACCCCTCGAGTCATGCACATGGAATATCCGGAGTGAATTAAATTCTCAATAAATTTGCCAAGGTTGCAAGCGGGTCTCTTCAATGCGACAGGGTCAATGCGCAGGTTGATGCAGGCGGATGCTAATTGTGGGGTCCGGCAATCCGAGCCACCGGAGTTTGCCTCCGAAAGGCCCCGGTTCCGTTATTTCCGCGCGCGTCGTGCCGCGCTGCTTCTCCCTCCACCAAATCGACATCCCTTGCTCCAAAAAATATTTAGCAAGTAGATGTAATGCTATTCTATGTTTCTATAAAGTTTTAGGATACGGTAATAAAAATATCGTTGAATCCAGTTACAAACCAACCAGTGCCATCTCCTCCTCCTCATCTAAGTCATTTCTATCGTAGTCTAAATCGTCCCCAACGTCCCCAGCGTGCTCCAACTCCTTTTTCTCACCCTGGGGCTCGACTGAGACCTGTGGGCAAGCCGCAGGGTGAGCATCCCAATACTCCAGGATGTGGGTCAGCCATCCATATAACGACGCCTTGACGGCACTCAAAACAGCCTTGGCTTCGGCGGGCCAGGCCTCTTTGATGCCCCTGTGCTTGTGCCATGTGAGCTGATCCCGCAGTTGAGCCACAGTGATGGCGCGCGCTGCGGGCAGTGCAGAGACTGATCTAAAAAGGACGGTGTCGTCCAACCTCTTCTCCTGCTCCGTCTTCCGTTTCGCCGTCGCAGCCCTCTTCTGTAGCTTGACCTCGCGCTGCTTTCGCTCGTGCTCAGCGCGGCGCACCTTGTCGTGCTTCTCGAGATGCAGCTTCTCTCGCCGCCGGGATTCCGATTTGACGAGACGCGACGTTGCCCTGCAGAGCTTCTTGAGCTGGTCGTGGCTCCGGTTGTGCCGATACATCGTGACCGCGTTGAAGAACTCGAGCCGCGCGTTGGGAGCACACAGTATGAATGCACCGTGTTCAGCTAGCTTCCCCTCGTTTGAGTCGTTGGTGGCAGGAACAAAGACCGACTTGAGCAGTTCTGGAGCAGCGCTGGCAATCTTCCCACCGGCCCTGTACTCCTCGCAGAAGCGCTCAAGCGTCTCGGCAGCACCAGTGAACACAGCATAGATTATACGGAACATGATGTCCCGCTGGAGACGGCCTGAGCTCAGGAGAAACTGGATGCGGTGAAAGACTCCAGGATTGCGGAAAGGGCGTCCATCGAGAGCAGCCTTTTCGTGCATATCGTCGCAAAATGGAGCCATGATCAGCAGAGGATTGCAGGCAAGCATGCGGCAGAGCTTTTGCGCTTTCGTGTTGAACGGTCCGAGGTCGAGAGCGTTAACGCCGGGGGTGCGGATATGCTCCATGTATGGTAAAGAGATGCATTCTCCGAGATACGCGAGGCCAGCTAGCTCGTGGAACGTTGGATCGTCATGCAGAGCGTTGTAGACGTTAATCTCGACATTGGTGAAGGCAGGACCAGCAGTCTTCGTGTCCCGAACATGATCCATGAAGTCTACAGTGATTTGTTCATGCAGCAGCAAGAATGTCGCAGCACCGGTGTAGCAGCCGAAGCGCGTATTGTTGACATCGGGAAGGGTGAGTTCGACAGCGTGCTCCACAGACGCCCAGACCAGAAAGCGGTTCTGGTAGCCCTTCTTGGGATCCGAGTTCTTGAATAGCATGCCCCAGAGCTGTGCAGCCTTGACACCGCCACGCGTCAGCTTCCCGGCCCGAGACTTCTCGCTGACAGCCCCAGCACCCTGCGCAAGCTTTGCGTCTTTGCTGAGCAGCTCTATCGGAGGTGTAAGCCCATGTGTATCCCAGACAAGCATCATGGCCTTGTTGGCACCGACGACCATGTTGAGTTCCTTGTGCATACCGCAGCAGGTATGCACAAGGAACTCAATGGTAAACTGCTCCGAATCTGTCATGGAATCAAAGCGGGCTTGCCCTAGCTCGTCGTAGATGGCATCATACATAGCAACAAGCAGTCTGCGGTGTTTGGACTCGGGAAGGAGCTGCCAGCCAATAGGACCACCGTGCGCAGCCAGAAGAGCAGAGGATGCCTTGCAAATGACCTCCGCATGTTCCTGAGCCGTCTTCGCACACAGTGTCAGGTTGCCAAGTGCACGAAGCTTCAAGCGCTGGAGCCAGACTTCGAAATCACGGAACAGCGCCTTCTGGTCGTTAGCGTGGTCCGTCATGAGAGCCTTGACCTTGTGAGCAAACTGAAACACCACGAAAGGCTGCAGCAAGCCTTCCTGTGTGCTGTTAAAGAAATCGATGCGCTTGGTAATGACGGAATCTATCCAGTCGTGGAACTGCGTCTTCGTCGAGTGATCCGGTGGCCGGAGCAGACCTGCAAAGAAAGTCTGCCAGGAGCCGTCTGGGCGAGTTACGACGACATGGTGGGACTGGTAGTTAAGACTCTTCCGTGTTGTCCCATCCGAGCTGAGCACAAGAGCTGTCAGAGCATCAATTTCACCAGTTCCGCGGATACGAAGTTGAAAGCACCGCACACTCCGCCGACTGCATCTCAGACACCATGTGAAGCTCAGATATGACCCCTCCTTCCATAACAGCTCGCCGTACAGTCCGATCGCTCGGATTTCCCTTGACGAGAACACCCGCGGCATCACAGACAGTGGTGATTACCGCCGGGATGAGAGCAGCCGTTACTCGGAGCGCATACAAGTCACGGAAAAGTTCTCGAGCCATATCCGTATAGCTGTTGCGCTGCCTGGGGTCCCGAAGGTCAAATGTTGTCGCATCTCGGACAGCACGGCGGACAGCACGGCGGGTGGATGCTTCGGCAGACCGGCGGACAGAACGAAGCTCTGAGACCATAGACTTGAGCCGGGAGCGCAGATGAGCAACTTCTAGACTAGCTGAGGCAAGCTCCCCTCGTAAGGCATCATTCTGGGCAGTGAGGGCAAGCAACTGGGCAGAGGCAGCGGCAGCATCGGAGGTGCGGTTGTCAAGAGCGGAAACACGGTCTCGGTGAATCTGGCGGGTCTTGTTGTCACGTTGGGTCAAAAGAGCGTGCTTGTCTCGCGTCAGAACACGTTTATCAGTGTGCAGGCGGCGGTTCTCGAGCTCCAGCTGGCGGACACGCTTCAGGGCGGCCATATGGACCCGGGAAGAGACACGGCTGGATCTAGACGATTTCGAGCTGCTGGAATGGGTGCTGGCTAGTGAATCACGTGCAGACACGAGATTGGCATGCGCTGCAGCGCGTTTGCGCATCGTGGATCGTTTAACGCGGCCCATGCAGCAGGAGCGGATGGCAAGACGCGTCGACCGGCAAATGCCGAAGCGCGTCGCACCTCGTACCCGCTCTTATCGGTGAAGGCTCGCTTTCAACGGCTCTAAAGCGTCGTGATATAGGATATATATGTGCATAAAGCCTTCTAGTTCAAATTCTCAGTCAAAAATACCACTGTAGGCCATGCAGAGCCGTATGTTGTCTGTTTGCTCATATACAAGCAGGTCTGTACAGTGTATTTAGGTTACCTGCATAACTGCAAACACCAGCTTATACTTAAAAACGATTTATAGTGACTCAAATGTGAGTTCTGGGTGTGTAGTTCCTATGGTATTGCACAAGCAGCCAAACCCACTGTAATAACTTTGTGATAACACTGCACAATAATCCCATGTATTACCATGGGCAATTGCACTATCATTTAGTACTAACTATTGTGACAGATTTGTTTAGCAAGTTTTCCCCGGGTTTCTACCCATCCTCGGGTCTCAGGAACTCAAGAAGAAAATGTATAATGCAGAATTGGTCTCAATAGTTCAAGATATACTTTAGTCCTCGATTACTTTGAGTCCTTACTAGAATTTTTACAGTTGACTCGAGCTGGGTATTGACGGCGGACACGGTCTCCCATACGGAATCAAATCCGGAGGCAAACTCCGGTGGCTCGGATTGCCGGACCCCACTAATTGATAACCGAGCGGACACCAATGTAGAATAGTTTAGATCTAGAACCGTCGTTCTAAAGGCCACGCGAAGTCACCGTACACAGCGCACAAATCTATACATATAAACGCACACTCAGACCGAAGACGATCGTCAAGGTTTTCAGCTTTATCGGGCATTATACACACGCATCCGCCTGCCGTTGAGTGGTCGATGTCCATTGTCAACGGCGACGTCGATATCCATCCCGTCGGACCCCATACGCTGCAGCAGACTCGGCGCGCCGCCCCCGCCGCTGCGTCCGCCTCGTTGGCCAGGGCCGTTTGAGATGCGCGCACTCAGACTCAGGTTTTTGGGAGTTCCGTTGCTGCGCGCGCTAGCGCTCGCACTGGCACCGGCACGCCCTCGTCCGCTCGCACCCGCGTGTACGCCCACGTTGGGCCGCGCACCTGCAATCCCAGCAGCAGGGCTAACGGGTGTGGACGCCAGCATGCGGTTCAACAGCGACGGTGGCGCGCTGCGGCTCCCCGCGCGGTCGCGGTCGATGTCGATGCGCGCCACAAGGGGTGGTGGCGGCGGCGTCTTCTCCCTCACCGAGGGCGACGAGTCCGCGCGCATGCGCTTCGTGAGCGGGTGGTCGGACCCGGGCACGGCGTCCAACATCGCCTGGCGGAACAGGCCGCCCGGCCCGCGGGGCACGGGAGTGGGCTCGGACGCCTTGCGCTTGAGCGAGATGGGTTTTGAACTGGACGCGGACAGCGCGGGGCGGACGGGCACGGGCGGCGGGTCCAGCACGAGCTTGATCTGCCGCAGCGCGTCGCCGGCCGTGTTGCGCGGCTCGCTCTCCGCCTGCTGCTGCAGCATGCGCCAGGCGGGCACCAGCGGCGGCGGGCAGGCTGTCCCACGCTATTTTGCGAAGAGGTTAGGGCGCGCGAGCTGCGTTCGACTTGAGGTTGAAGCGTACCGTGATAAACGCATTTGCCAATTGGTGCACGACCGTCCACATCTCGGGTCCACTAGCGCGCGCAAGCGTCTGGTCGGATTAGAATATGTGGGACAGACAGACAAGAACGCTTTCACCTCAATAATGAAGCCCGAGTTGTCAAGCGCCTCGTCGCGCTCTGTGACTGGGACCCTGGGGTCGGAGAGGGCGGTAAAGTAGAAGGTGAGCACTTTGAACTGCACGTCGGGTGTGAGCCGAGTGAGTGTGTTCTTTGTCAAAAGAAATGTCGCTGAAACAGCATCAACACAAGACCTGAATAGAAGCAGCATGAGTCCCACCGTTAAATCGTATAAATGGAACACCAGGGACGCGGCTTGCAGACTCGAGCAAAGGTAGAGTGGTGGGGAGCGTAAGCGGATTTTTCGCGCGTAGGTCGCTTTTGAGAGCGTTCTTGCAGTGCTCAAGGAGAATATCAAGCAGCTGGGCACGGTAAGGCTGGCCTGGCGCAAATGAATCGAGCGGGAGTAGCAACGTCTCTGCGATTTGTGCAGCCTCTTGTGGTGTCGACTTGGGCAGCACGCGCAGTAGCCCGTCGCGGAAAACGGTCTGAGCCTCGCTCTGGGGGCTGCCACGGACGTGCCCCATGATGGGATCGCGGCCCTGGCGCAGGAAGAAGTCGAGGACGAGCTTGCGGAGGTCGGCAGCGGCGTGGTCGCACATGACCGAGAGAGCAGCGGCGGCGTCAATGTGAATGTGGTCGATGAGGGCGTGGGTGATGACATCGAGCTCGACGGCGTCGTCGCTCTGGAGCAGCTGGAGCAGGACGTCCGTGTTGCGCTTCGTCCACTTGCCGTCCTCGCGGCTGAGCTCGACGATGGCGCGGTAGCCGGCGATGCGCACGCTCTGCTCGCTGTCCTCGCAGATGTCGTAGACGGCGTTGATGACCTCGTCCTCGAGCGACGGAAAGTCCCTGAAGAAATATCGCAGGTTTTCGGCCACCAGGCGCTTCACACTGCCGTACGGCGACTTGCTCAGCGCCGTGAGTCGCTTCAGCGCGTCCTTGCGCAGCGCCCCCTGCGGTTCTCGCGGTCGCGCCGCTGCCGCCTTCGCCAGCAGCACGCGCGTCGACGCCTCGACCTCGGCGGCGCTCTGCGTGAACGACATGTGGCTGCTGTCTGAGCACAAGAGCGATTGGCGGACTTTGGACGCGGCAACGCTTCTTTGTTCCGCAATCCCCGACAAAGCATCCTGGTTATTTTGGTTCAAGCCCTGCCGTTTCTCATTTCTAGGGTTTCAGAATAGTGACACCTCATCGTTTTAAGCTCACTGTCGGATGGCGATTCCGGACTGGCTTCTCGGAACTCCGCGACGCGACCCAAAACCGACTTCACGGCAGCGCAAGTACATGCCCTAGAAAAAAGCGCGCACGTCTCATAGCGCGTGACCTTGAACGTGGTTCGCTTTTCTTGCGCTAGGGCCTACTTACGAGCGGACATTACCAGACAGAGGCAAAGATTTCCAGCCGGCGTTGCTAGCCTCAGCCAGGATGCGAAAGCCTGGCTCTTTATGTGCTCTTCACAGACGCTCGGTCTGTGTGACGTACGCTGGTACTAGAGTGCGCATTTCATGACCGCAGCGTCCTTCTCTTCGCCACCATCCGTCGGCTGGTTGTCGTCCTTGACGCTTTGTAACGCGTTTCGCTCGTCACTGGTGCCTGATCTTGCAGAAATTTGTTTTCTTCTTGCTCTTCACCGCTCATTTTCTGATACCCGAATCGAGGAGCCACTGTTGCCTTTGGGGATTTTTTTTTTTTCGCGGTCCCTGGCGCTTTTCCTCAAAGCTCCACGAGCAGTAACTCAGACTTGCGGCTCGGAGAAGGTGACTGTCTCGCAGCTGCACCGAACTTTCACTGAAAGGTCCGGTCAGTTGCAGCCTCATAATTCTTCATGACACCAGTGGCTACCTGACTTGTCCTTCGGAGAATAGGTGACTGAGAAGAACACGGAAACTCGTGGATCGCCTGCTACCATCTGGTCCTGGCTTGACTGCCCTATTGTTGTCTTCCCCCGAGTATCCTCTGCCGGCTTGCCTTTTGCGCGATTCGAAGGCTGACACTTCTGCTCTGTGCAATCGCAACTCAAAAGGCTTGATGGCTGAGCACTCCGAGTTTTGCTGGGACTACTACATCCACTCCGGCTGCCTCCAGGACGTGGACAGATGCAACCATCTTTCATGATGCAGACTTTCAGCGATCCGGCTTGTGTTCTAATCTTCTAACCGCGCCTTGCATTATGGCGAGGGCGACAGGGGTTCCAGGATTACATATGACCTATATTCAATTATTCGGGGAACCGGTCCATCCATGCGAGAGCACAATAGTGCCAGTTTGACAGTTGCCATCTCTAGCGCCTCGAACTGAGGAGGATGCTGATTTCGATGTCCGCGCTTCGTCGCTTTGCAGCAGGCGTCCATTGCTTTCGTCCCCGCCATCGCCGCTTCTCAGGCAGCCACTCGTCTCGTCTATTGACGCCCGGTAGCGGAGTCTCACCATGGGCATTAATCTGGTGTCCATCGAGCAGTCTCCAGCTCCGATGCCGGCGCAGGTCAACAACGACCTTCCGGTCCTCCGTATGCCTCACGAGCTTTTCCATAGGACCTTCTCGTACTTGTCCCTCCTGGATCTCTTCCGCGCTGCATTGGTGTGCAGAGCCTGGAGGTCGTCGCTGTTGAACGCGCCGCATCTTTGGGGGTATCTATACCTATCAGCAGGACACTGTCCCTATCTCGTACGAACTACTCACGCTTCTGCTCGACCGGGGCGGCTCAGTTCCACTTACACTCTATCTCGACCTCCCGGACGTACTCGAGCATACCCCAAAGGTCATCCGGGTGGACGGCCTTGACACCATTTTCGATCCTCGGATAGACGTCAACAAGACGGTCCCCGCACTGCTTATCAAACACATGCCCCGTATGCAGTCACTCTCACTGGATCTAGAGTCATGGTCGGGGACAGGCTGGAGCGATCTACTTCGGACGCCGGCGCCCATTCTCAGGTGGTTCCGCATCCACATGTACTTCGAGGACCGTGACACTGCGCCACTTCCGGTCAATCTATTCGGCGACGCAGCCCCCCAGCTCCACAATATGGACCTTCTGTGGACGCATATACCACCAATCGCTGGTCAGGTGATGACTGACGTCGCGAGGCTCTACTACCAGTGTGCCGTATCTCTCACGCAGAGTGACGATGGTCTCGTATTACCTGCCACGAATAATCTGCAATATCTGACACTGGTGTCGCCGCCTGATTCACCCAAGCAGTTTGACGCACTGCGGGGCTTACATCTGCGCCGATTGCAGACGTATAGCGACAAGGCTGTCCGTCCTTTCTTGGAGATCTTTTCTCGCATAGACCATATACAGTGACGGAAATAAATATTTGTACACCCCGATTTGAGCGACTTTGTATGCACAGCTTTGCAACTCCATAGTAAGCTATCCTCCCACTAATCATGGATGTCAAGTGCAAGTATCTAAGCTATCATTTGGTTATTGACCCTTGTCAATTGAGTGGCTTGTTCTCGAGCTATAGTTGAAATACTGAGAAACCTATATACATACGAATCAAGCCGCCAATTCCGACCTGAGACAGGGTGCACTAAGAAACTTTTTTCAGTAGCATATGAGAGGGTATAGTAGATGAACATGCTGGTGGAATTGACCTGCGGGCCTGTGCTCTGGCGCTTGGCCCCAATGAACATGACTGTTAGAACACCGAAAAGTTGACCTCCCTGCAGACGACCAGGGAGTGTGTTTCATACCACCTGCCCACCACTGTGGGTAGATATTCTTGAGTCAATTATGATGAACAATTTTGAAAGTTGGGAGGTGAAATGGAGATTTTCAACAGGGTAGTCAAGTTTTGGGTGTTATGAGAATCATGTTCATTGGGGCCAAGCGCCAGAGCACAGGCCCGCAGGTCAATTCCACCAGCATGTTCATCTACTATACCCTCTCATATGCTACTGAAAAAAGTTTCTTAGTGCACCCTGTCTCAGGTCGGAATTGGCGGCTTGATTCGTATGTATATAGGTTTCTCAGTATTTCAACTATAGCTCGAGAACAAGCCACCCAATTGACAAGGGTCAATAACCAAATGATAGCTTAGATACTTGCACTTGACATCCATGATTAGTGGGAGGATAGCTTACTATGGAGTTGCAAAACTGTGCATACAAAGTCGCTCAAATCGGGGTGTTCGAATATTTATTTCCGTCACTGTATGCCTCAGCGCTCTTACTGCGCACTCTTCGTATCAAGCTCAGACAGACATGGACTGGGATTTGGTCTTCCGCACGGTACACTCTCGTGATTATGTTCGGTCCCTTGAGATCGGTTACCGGCGCTGCCTTCTCCCTGATATGGACCATGTGGCAGACATCGAGGACGCTCCCTACTTTGCGGTCAGGTTGGACGGCCAGGATGTTGTCGTCGATCTCATATACGATACCCTGACGTATCTCCTCATCAACCTACCAGTGGCGGATCTCATGCCCCACCTCCGCCGGCTTGCTGTCCTCAGATCCCACTGGCACATGTTCGACACTGACCAGCTGCCCGCCTTGGAGGAGCTGACGCTATTCATCGCCCCTGGCGACGAGGTATGCAATGAGGAGGATTTCCTACCTGTGCCTATTGGCCCTATTCCGCGCGAAGGCCCCAAGGGGTGGTGATCGGCAAAATCCGGTACATTACGTTAGCATGGATGGGTCCTTCGCCCGAGGCTTGCAGAGGTTGCCGACCCCTGACTCCGGCGGAGCCGGAGGCATCTAGGGACCTCCGGCAGTCATATTCTCTGTCAGAGTGTGATCAGAGAGGTAAAAAGGCTTGGCTAGACATTAATTTGGAGCTTTCACAAGGCCGGACAGTTATTCAATACACACTGCATGCAGTGAACACGTGCTCGCTTCCGCGATGATCACGTGATCACAGCTCGCGGACATCAGATCCGGACCAATTCGGAGTCAAATCCGCGGTTTCGGAGGTAAATCCGCGGAAATAGGATGGATGGGTTTCCCTTCGGTGGCTTGCAGCGGTTACCGACCCGGTGCCGTTGGTTTTGCTTCCGGTCACCCCTTGGAAGGCCCGTACCGGCACATTATCACGCAGCTACGCCTCGTACGCGTGAATGATAACATTCAAGGCCTAAACCCTGCACACACGCCGGATATACCATCTCCCCTGCCCGTCTCCACCGCCCACATTCAATTTTTCATCAGCAGGACCATTGCTGCTGGCGCGATGCAGCGCCTTATCCTCGATGGTTTCCGGGCGCCCCCAGACGACCTCAAGGCGCTGTGTGCTGCTATCCCCAATTTGCAGGTCGCATTCGAGGTGTCTGCAGCATATCTTGAGGCGGACGATTGTGGTCCCTGGAAGTCGTTCTTTCCCTGTGAGGATACTTTCGATTTGAACTAGTGACGTCCAAATGAAGCTTTACTTCCTTGAAGCCCATGCTGCTGTGCGGTGACGTGCGTCTCGCCCATGAAGCTGCCCGGCATCGGCGTATTTCGAGGTCCTACTGTCTGACAGTAGGTTCTGGGCGATGTACAGCTCTTCGCAAAGCAGCATTGGCAATAACAAGGTCTATGACCAACTTTCCTTGTGGCTGATGCGACGCGGGTGCAGGCGACGAAGACGCAGGTGTAAACGTAGGAAGAAGCGTTAAAGACTGGCTGGTCCCATAATGAAGACAGATGCATTCATGAACCAATCAATCGGTGTGAACATAGGATCGCAAGCACTCTGGTCCCAGCGGTTATTGCAAAAGGAATACCAGATCCACAGCAACCAGGATTCCTGCAGGCCAGCAGTTGCAAAATTGCAGGGGCCAAGGCAGTGCGCGCGATTTGCAAGCGGTGCTGGCCAGTCCATCCGGAAAACGTGCGCAGTGCGGTCATCAGTCACATTATCAGTCCCAGAGCATTGCATTGCGTCCAGCGCGCACGCAGTTGCGAACTTGAACGAGGTAACCGGGAATGTAGGAGGTCAAGGGCATCATCGGCTATGCGCGGCGGCGCGCCCGAGTTTCATTCTCCCGCCACCGCCTGCTGCCGTCCGATGTACCCATCCAGGCACTGTCCGTGACCACCAATAATCCCCAAAGAATATGGCTGAATATACGATCTCAGCGAGCGCCAGCGCACGCCCTGCATCCGCGTATCAACCCTCACCGGATTTATATGGCCCCCAACAGCGTGCGCCCGGATTATCTGCTTTCGCGTCTCATAGCTTACATTTGTTATCATACTACGGCTCAGCTACACCTAGCCCTGTGGGACACACAATGCCCTATGCAGCCCACATGCAACCGCCGCCTGTGCCACCGCCGCCTCCAAAGCCGCCCTCAGACTCGCAACGTTATTACCAGCAGCCGTCCACATCCTATGCATACTTGCCTTCGCCAAATACACACCTACCTCGCTCATCTAGCCCGCGCCCTGAGCCTCCCCCACGGCCCTCCTCGTCTTACTTTCAAGAGTATCCGTACGCTGTCCAGACACTACAGGCTCCACCGCTACCGCCCAAGGTACCATTGCAACAGGACGACATGCCAGGACCGTCTACTCCACAACCAAGACATCAGCAATTGCCTGCATACTCGTCTGCGGATTACTATGCCGAACCGATACTCTACCCGCCAGATAAACCGTTGCCCGGCGTGTCACCCGATGATGACCCCGAGTCTGAGGAGGCCCAGCTAGCGCGTGCCATAGCCGCATCTACCGCAGAAGCACAGAAGGAAGAGGAGGAGCTTCGCAAGGCTATTGAAGAAAGCCTCGCGATGTCCACGCCCAGCGCTAGCCCCGCGACTGAGGCATGGGAGGAATACAATCCCAGCGCGTTCGATGCGGCTGGAGATATTTCACCCGTTGTTGAGGGCAAATCGAAGGGCAAGCAGAGAGCGGCGCCGGACATCATCCTTATGCGCGCCGACAGTAGCAGCAACGAGTCCGGCTGGGAAGAATACGACCCGCGCGCGTTCGACTTTCCGCGCTCGGTGACCGATGACCTGCGCGAGCGGCTGTCTTCTGTATCATCCATCTCGCTCATCACGACATCTTCCGAGGATTCGCGTGCACGCGCAGACGACGAGCGCCGTATGGCCGAGGAGATGCAGCGCGAGGAGGAGCATTTCTCCCGCGAGCGCGAGGAGCAGATTGCGCGGGATGAGGAACTCAGCCGGCAGCTTCTCGAGGCGGAGGGGCTTGATGGCTCGCAGGCGGCTGGCGAAAGCAAGGAGGAGTGGCTCGATCGCGTCGCCCAGGAGGTCGAGGACGCATTGCGCCGCAAGCTCGCTGCCGCCGGTGAGCTCAAGCCCGATGCGCCGCAGGAGGACGAGATGATGCTGCCGCGATACACGGAGTCGCCACCCACCACCTCTGCGCCGCTGCCAGCGCCGCCGCAGACCAACCCTTTCCTCGCCGCCCAATTTTCGCAGCAACACATCTTCAACGTGCCGCTCACGTCTCCCTCGCCTACGCCGACTGTCACCGAACTGCCGACGACACCAACACCACTCATCCGTCGATTACCAACACCCCAGCCGCATCCGCTCGTCCACCATCATTCCGAGCCCGTACTCCCACACTCCGAGCCCGTACTCCCACACGAACATGAAGTTGACCCGTCTGAACCACGGCCGCATGCACTCGCGCATTCCGCGTCGATGCCCGTCCCGCAAATCCCGCAGTCGTCCAAGATAGAGCGCGAGACGGTGCGGCTGGACGCCTATGCCGAGGAGGCCGTCGTGGCCGGCCAAGACGTTCCGCAAGTGGGGCTCGCGCCCGCCGGTGGTGTCCTCGCAAACATATGTATGCGCCGTACATTCATTTTTCTTTCTCATTGCTCACGCACTCCAAACAGCATACGGCTTCGCGCCGCCGCAGATGACCTACCGTCTGCCGCCTGCGCCGCCCGTACCGGACGTCGTGGCCATTGCGCCCTTTCCGTCGCCGGCGTTCCACATGCAGGCGCAATCGTGGCGTGCGCTTCTACGTGCGCTGGCGCACATGGCCGACACGAAGATCGAGGCGACGCCGCGCGCGCTGGCGAAGCTCGGCGGCGAGCCCGCGAAGCTGCGGGCGGTCGTGCAGTTCGTCAAGGTGCGTCCCGTCTTGGTATGCAGTTGCGCGAAGGCTGACCGCGCAGGTCCCGCTGGCCGAGTCGCCGTGGCGCACGGTGCTGTACCTCTCGCTGGACAACCGCGTGCCGCCCAACACGCAGCAGGCGTGGCGCTTCACGAACAACGACACGACGCGCCTGCCGTACAATTTCCCCACGCCGACGCCGTTTCCCGCGTCGGGCGCCGTCGCGCTGACGAATACGCCTGAGGCGCCGCTGTACGCGTTCCCCGCGCCACACGCGGAGCTGCCGCTCTCCATGCCGAGCGTGGCGCGCTTCCTCACCGAGAAGATGGCCGACGCGCGCGCGGACAAGGCTACGCCATCCGCGCGCCGCCTCGCCAAGATAATCGACGCGTGCTACCCCGAGCCGCGCGAGAAGCGCGAGCCGGGCGACCGACGCGCCGCGCTGCTTGGCCGGCTGTTTGGACGCGGTGGGGCGAGGAAGGGCGGCATGGAGAATGATCAAACATATGACCTTGTCACGCCGTTTAGGATGGATGACTGGGGCTAGCGCTGTATTTAAGGGATGTATGTATTCTTGCCGACAATGGAATAAGTGGATCTGTATGGAATAGGTGTTCAAGTTGTACCAGTAGAAGACATTCCCGGAATTGAGGTCTTAGATCGGAGACTGTCCGAAACTTTAAACGAGTACAGTGGATGGCAGACCTCGAGCAAAATGTTCATTGGCCGGGGCACGTTGATTCTTGGTTCTGGAAATGGGTAGTATACAGGTACATGGTGCAGCAGTCGATAATATATCATACAGACGGAAGACTAAAGCTCTTCCTTCTGAGCCTTGGCGTCCCGCAGAGCATACAACGTTTGCGGGTTGCCCTGCGCATCGCAGCTGGCAAACTTCCACCAGCCCCAATTCCAGCTGCCGAACACGTTGACCATCATCCACCGCACAGGCCCGGGCATTGGCGGCCAGGTGGCCCATGTCCCATCCTCGTAGGTTCGGTCGAGGTTGAGCAGACAGAACGGCACGACGTCGGTCAGACCGGCTTTCGTCAACGTCTTCTTGCCCCAAAGCTTGAATGTTTCGGACGCACGGTCGGCTTCAGAGGCGGGGAGAGGCCTATCTGCAAATGCGGCGATGGTGGCGATTTCAGAGTGGAAGTGGTCGTTGAAGGGCTGCTTGAAGCCGTCCATAATTTTCACCAACTCGCTCCCGTTGAAGGACGCGGGCGAAGGCAGTGAGGTAAGATAAGTGTTGTACGCTGCGAGGCCGTCCAGGAAGGACTCTGGACTGCATGTGAGAACGGGCTTCAGTGACAATACGGCTGAGACGAGCGCACCATGCTCCTTGTGAGTATCATCCCATATTCCCTTGGCACCGAGCACATCCTCAACCTTGGGAAAGAGCTCTGCCTCCTCATCGTCGTGGTGGCTCTTTACGAACCGGAACCACGCGAGCGCGTAGCCGACAAAATCTGCATAATCCGCCGGGCGCACGTGGGGCGCCTGCAGGTAGATGCTGTTGAATCCGCGCAGGATAGCATTGTGCAGCAGCGCCATGTGCGTTGCGCCTTTGGTCCAGAGGTCGTCCTTTTTAGTCGCGTACTGAGGCGTCGCGACCAGCGGAAGCGGACCGTCAGCCCACGGTACAGAGCTTGCAGAGGCCGACATGAGGAGCAGTGCTAGGGTAGCAGCAAGCAGGCGAATGTTGGAGGACAACATCTGCTGTAACCGGGCAAGCAAGGTTGCTATATAGCCGGACGTCGATTGGCTAGACCCTTCAAGTTTGCCATCGTTTTTATTTGCTGACGCACCGTCGAGGCCTGGAACATCCTGTGCCAAACTGTGAGCGATAGCCGGGCGTCGCCTATGCAAGTATCCTCAAGGTGAAAAGTATCCTCGATGAACAACGAAAACGCTATTTGATCCCGTTCCTGCTTCCGCGGGATGCAACGTATTCGCCAAGTTAAACTCCTCTCCCATCCAATTTAGGAGTCATGTTGCTCTCTGCATGCTAAAACCAGCAGGACTGAAAGATGTAGGAAGGCCTGTGGACTCCGCAAGCCTCTCTCAGCGTGACTCAGCGTGTGGAAAAAGTATCCGGATTATTCGAGACAGGGTAGTTGCAGGATAGTCATCTCACCTTTCTCCTCGCACGGCTCGTGACCACCTAATAAAAAACAAAGAAGCTCAGTCAGACTCGCAAGCTGATAATGCAGTACATACATTCATGGTGGCAAACCTACTCAATGTACGATTCAATTCGTAACTCTCAGTGCGAATCGTCCCAGACAGAAGTCATTCCCACCACGAATCTCACTTTGAACTGCAGCGATGCTACCCAAGTGCATCGTGGGAAGGCCGTGCCAGGCCATCATGCATTCTCCGACGGATCGGTCGAGTCAGGAAACTCGTTGAGAACGGCATATTCGGCTTTCGAGTGCACGGGCTTGGGTGCGTGCAAAGTCAGCGATGAACCAGCGGCGAAGCTGTTGGTGGATTCCGGCGCGCCGTGCGACTCGGCAACCTGGACATCGGACGCCGAGCGATGTCCACCTTTCCCGTCCAAATCTGCGTTCGTCTTGCGTTTCTTTGAAGATGGATCGTTATTGCTCGATTTCGATGGCCTTCTCTTCGTGCCGCGTGTCGTGACGGTGCCTGGTGGGCTGGCCCACGGCTCCTTGGGCAGAATATCAGACAGAGCGATGTCAGGGAGCGGGTCGGCCTCGATCTCCTTCCGGATTTTGACCAAGGTGATGTAGAATTTGAGCCATTCATTGAACCTCATGAGCGTGCAGAAATTCGTATATTGAGTGACGTGGAGTTGCTGGGGCGATTTGGTTAACTCCATGCATGCTTCACGATAATGAACAGCGCACATTATCGATGCGACGCCCGTAGTAAAAGTAGCAGCGATCTTCGAAGACAGCAAGGCCGTGGACAGGCCGCTGCGGCAGATTAAGATACGTTCGGTGCAGCAGAGCAGCCGAAATGTCTAAAACGAGTTTGTTCTTCACGATGTCCTCGGCCTCCTTCTCGTACTCGATGACGATTTCGGGAATTGCTATATAGGACTCGCCAGTGCATTTCCTTGGGAGTATGTAAAGCGAATCTTTGAGGCGGAATTTCGATGCTGCGCTTGCTGAGAGGTTGGCCAGGTCCAGAGTGGTCTTTCCGTAAATCGTCGCGCCGACCTCCGTAGAGCCACACACACCCAAGCCCAGTTTCTGCCGCCTATCTTCGCTGAAGCCCGGAAGTGGGATTGAAAGCTCGTTCCTGCAACAAGCGATACATTAGCTGGAGCCTTCAAGTCGAAGATCAAAGGGGATCCCACTGGTGATGCATGGAGCCATCCGTGACGAAAACCATATGCAACAACGAGTCGACGGGAGCCCGCAGAGAGGCCGCATTTATACGGCCGAGCGTGTAATATTCGATGTAGGTCTGGATGATGGTGCGCAAGTTGCGGCAGACGCTGAACTCGTCTTGCGTCGCTCCGCCTGGCTGTTCCACGAACTGAAACGATGCGCGGAACTCGCCCAAGCATTCAGCCACAGTCGGATCATCGATACGAGGCCGCGGGTCTTCCCGTGGTAGGTCGTCTTCGTTCAGCGTGGCATTCTGAAGTTAGGCTGGTCAGACGCAGGCAACCCGTCCCGGTAAATCACCACACCACAAGTTGGATCGGGTATTTAACATGCTCGTGTGGACTCTCCTTGCGCTCTCTCATGAGGGTGATGTCGTACTCCATCAGCCAGGCCGAGAACTCCCTCTGGGACCCGCAGAGTCTGGAGAATGATTTGAGGGCTGGCGGGTTGCCTGGCCGGCACGCACCTCGACGAAGACCATGTAGAGCTCATGTCGTAATTTTTTTGAGCTATCAGGTTGGCCTACAAGGAAATGGGACTGACATCTCGGGCCTTCAGTACAAGGCGAGGGCAGCGTGAGTACGATCCTGCTAATTCATCGCAAGTGACGAAAGCGGACTCTGAGAAAACAGGTGTGTTTGTAGCATCTTTAGGCCTAAGCGCATCGAGAGAATATGAGCCTCTGAATAGACGGTGAAGTTACGGATTTGGACACACCCTGAGCCCGACGCGCCCAAAGCGGGACTGGACACGCTCGAAGGAGCTTCATCGCTTGAGTGGAGACCAATAATCGAGAGTTGATAGCCTGGAAGCCAGCCCGACCCAGCTGTGAATATCGACATGCTGGTTGGTGGCGGAGAAGGCGGAATGTCGGACTTCGGATGCGTGCCGCGGAGTCGGACAACACGGTGATACCGGAGATATCTGCGACAAGACATATCTCCACCTCCCAGTCTCCTTCTGCGGAGTCTCAAGGTAGAAAGACTTGGAAACATATTTCCTCATCGGTGAAACTCGGCTGATAACAGCACGACAAAGGGGGCGCAAGATGTATTGCGCCGTGTTTCTACATAATGTACATGTTTACCGAATGGGCGACAGGTTGGTACGAGGCCAGTTGGTAAAGTTCTATTCTTGATTCGCACTGTCCCAGGCTCGTCCGACAGCACTTCAGAGCAAGTTCTCCCCGCGCTGCATCTTGAATTTCTGGCGCAGCCGCTGCTGCGATCGGCCCACGCGCAGGCGGGCGTCGTGCGGATGCACGGTAACGGGTGTCTGCGCGGCGCCGTGGTGCGCGGCGAGCCAGGCGCGGTATGCGGTCCCGGCGTGCTGTGGCGCGGACGCCATGGTCTTCTCGAAGTGCTCGCGCTTCGCCTCAATCTGCGACGTCGGATTAGCTGCATTTCCGAACCGAGTGGATGAGGCGACGAACGGTTGGCGCGATAGGAGGCTATAGGAGAGGTCAGCATGAGACATGAACTCGCGCGCCGAGTCGGACTCGGAATCGGACAGCAGGCGTACCGCGTCCTTGCTCCTGCTCTGAAGCTCAGAATAGCGATCCAGAGCGACGTGCTGTCCAGGAAGAGAATGGGGAGCGGGAGAGGTCCCTCGAACGCTGTCACGGTCGTGTGTCATGTAGTGGTCGTCCTCCGAATCAACGCGAGGATGGGCGGCCGGGGAAAACATTGTCATCGGCTTGCGCAAACGCTCCCACCAGCCATCCATTTTATCCAGAACGAATAGCGTGGAAAGGGGGGGAAATGCGCGGGCCAGAAGCAGTAATTGAAGGTGGAGTACCCCTATCGACCCCTATAGAAGGAAATCCTCCAGGAACACGAAAGATGAGTCGTGCTGCTGTCATTGAAAATATCGAAGAGGAAGTGGCCAATGCATAAGAAAGAAGCACTCTAATCGTCGTGGCAGGCATTTTTTTGCGTTTGGGAAGAGTACGATGACTGCGATGGTAGCAAGGCGGGCCCGTCTCTGTCAGTGGTGCCGCGCAGACGAGCTAGCGGCATTTATCGCACTATGAGGTCAAGGGCACTTCAAGCAGTCCCTGGGCATACCTGTGGAAATCCTGAGCACCGCGATTACCCCAGATCAGACGGTTGAGAGTAAGAAAATGCACGCCTGAAGGAGGCGTTCCGAATCCGCCTTGCTATCTTCAAGTTTGTCGTCCCGCCTCCGAGTCGTCCCGGCTGAGACTCGCAGCGTAGCAGACACGATACCCGTGTCTGGAGTCGGACAATTGCGAGGCCCCGTTCGCTGCGGGCGCACTGCTTCCAGCATCATCTACCAACGCAGGAGTCGGAAACTTGAAGGTACGAGGCCTCCGAGTCGGATCCTGGAGGTGAGCCGGCACTGGACAGCTCGTCGACGTCCTGGCGCACGTTAACTCAGAATCTAGCAGCACGATTACTTATAATATCAGAAGCGCACCTGCAGCTGAGTCTATCAGTTCGTCTGGATCAGACGATGAACGTGCAAACATGATGAACATGGCGCTGCGAAATTCCCGAGGCGTGCTCCGAGTCGACGCAGTCCATATGGTACAGCGGGACGAATCTACACATGAGCAAGAATATTTATTTATGCTGTCTTTCAAAAATCTCTGCGTCTTGACTGCGCGGTGGTGTGAGCGGTTCTGACGGCGGTCACAGCATCGATTTGGAATGGACGTACAGTAGTTCTGTGTGGAGACGCTCGCGGCCGCAGAATGACAGTACCTGCCTCGCGAGCGCAGTATGCCATGGCGAGGTTTATGTAAAGTGTGGCTGGATGGGTGAGGAAGAAGGAAGAAAGGCCTCAGCGGAGTTTCAAGCGGAACAACACCGCGATAAGTACTGTACGCACAAAAGGTGCCGGTCAACATGCGCAAATACCGTGCTCGCTCTGGTGATGTCTTCGTTGAGGTGTATGCATTGCCCAAGTAGTACCGCGATCAACTACAGTAGTCACGGTAGCTTGTGCCAAGAAAAAGCAACGCGACTTTCACTGAAACAAAATGAAAATTCTTCATACATCCACGCAACATCCACGCGCGTAGAAATCTGATGATTCTGATTCTGAACCCTGCCAGTGCACTCGACTCAGAACGTCCTCAGGCTCCCCCGCGCGACCCTAGATGCCCTTAACCCACTGGCACCAGCGACCGATCTCGTCTTCTCCCAAGTAAGTAACGTGCGGCGAGCCACCCTGAGCATGAGCAATGATGGTGCAGGCCTTCTTCGAACGTCGACGTTCGACTTCGCCGCACGAGCCCCTTTTCGAGGTTTGCACTCTTCGCCACGACCCTGGATACAGAACGAAGAACGTCGGCACGTCGCTCCGGATCCCGCATTCAGGACGCCTGAGACACAATGGCGATGGGCGCTGACAGTGACAGTGGCGGAGCGGACGCGGACTCGGACTCGGAGATGTCAAGGCGCGGGCGTCCAATGGCAGGCGCCGCTGCGATCTGAAGCTTGAAGTCTCAACGGAGCGGGACGGGAGCCCGCCAATGGACGCTGCCGCCGTCATCGCAATCTCTGATGGGCGGGATGCCAAAGTCGTGGCGGCGTGCAGTGCAATGCTAGGTTATACAGTACTAGTATCCCATCGATACGCGGACATGCACTGACATGCGTTCTGATCATCGATCCCGGCTTGGGCGGCTTGCTCGGTTGGAGCTTGAAGTTTGAAGTTTGAAAGTTTGGGAGTTTCCCAGGGCGAGTCATTTTATGCTGGAAGGGTCAGTTCCGAACTGGATAACTAGCATACTGTAGACTCTCGTACATACTGGCTATCGTTGCAAGCAGGCAAGCAGTGGAGCGAGGAAGGCGAAGTGTGGCGGCGGCGGAGCAGGCTGAGGAACCGTCGACGTGCCGGTCAGACGGACACTGCACTGTTCATTGCAGAGACTGAATTGCGCGCTGCCGCTGTGTTTTTTCTGATTAACCTTCACTGTCAGCGGAACACGGGACGGCATTCATCTGTGGCAGCTGTCCGTGCTGCGAGGAGGGGAGGGTGATCCACGCCGGCGCCAGAGCGGGCGTCGGGGAAGAGTAGCAGACCGGATTGGGCGTGGGAGAGAGAGGCAGATAGACTTTTTTTTGTGCAAGCAGTAAGTAAGTGCCTGTGCGGGTGAGGACCGAGCTGAGTGACGGCGGGAGGAGTTCGGGTGGAGGAGGATTGCCGGACCGGAGCGCCGGGAAGAGAGCAGCGGGATAAAAGGCGGGACGGGGACCAATTGGACGGCATGGACGCCTCCCTCGATCAGCTCTTCGCGCACGCGCACCCGGGGCCGCCGCCGCCGCCGCCGCACGCGCAGCCGCACACGCCGTTCGCGCCGTACCCGCTCAGCCTGCGCCACCACGCCCAGTACGCGCTCGACCACCCCGCCGGGCCCGCCGGAGCCCCCGACCCGGACTTCGCCGCCGCCTTCCTCCACCACGTCCCCGGCCACCTCCAGGGCTACCCGGGCCCGTCCGCGCTGGCCTACCCGCCGTCGGGGCCCTCGTCCTACGCGCCCTCGCCCCACGCCTCGCGCCATCCCACGCCCGGCCTCCCGCCCACGCCCGCCCACGCCCACCCGCAGCAGCCCATCGACCGCGCCGCCGAGCAGCCACCATCACGCCCCGAACAGCCCGCCGACGCCGCAGAGCTCGACGACGAGCCGCTGTACGTCAACGCCAAGCAGTACAACCGCATCATCAAGCGCCGTCTCGCGCGCGCCCGGCTCGAGGAGCTGCACCGGCTCTCGCGCCAGCGCAAGCCGTACCTGCACGAGTCCCGCCACAAGCACGCCATGCGCCGCCCGCGCGGCCCCGGCGGCCGCTTCCTCACCGCAGAGGAGCGCGCAGCCCTCGAGCGCTCCCAGCCCGCCACGAGCCCCGACGACGACGACCGCGAGCCCCAGTCCGCCGCCACCGACGCCTCGTTCTCCGTGCCCGACCCCCGGTAGCACCCCTAGAGTTTTTCTCTTTTCTTTTCTTTTCCTCATCCCACTAGACCGCTTTCCCGCTGTGCTCTCTCTCTCTCTCTCTCCCCAGGCTGTACAAATTGCATGCCCCCAACCATGTCATGCCCAGATCTGCCAGATCTGTCACTCTGATCAAAGATCATCATTTTTATCTTATCGGCCGACGGGCAGCGACCTCAGCCCTCCATGCACGAGTGGAGGAGTCTCAGTCTGCAGCACATCGCCCATCGCCGCTCTATTCGAATGACTGAATGGCAGCGCGGCCGAAGAACAACTTGGAGCCGCTCGAACTTCCATGATGGCGTCTATGGGGATTCAGTACCAGTACAGCGTCCCGCAGTGGGACCACTCTGCCCCAGTCGTAATACGGCCAGGGGAGACAGGAGACGGAGAAGCGGTGCGACTCTTCCAGGCTCGAGTTCAGCCTGAGTATTCTGCAACTTGAAGGCCCGGCTGCCGGATGCTGTCGTTGAGGCCACTCATTCGGGAAGCGCAGTCGACAGCCTTGGACGTTCTGCGCAGCTCCCTCCCTGCCTGTCTGGTTCATTGTCATGCGTACGCCCGGGACGACGCTGCCTTTGGTTTGTCTCTACTTTCTTGCATGCGCAGTTGTGAAGGCGAGATGCGGAACCTGTCGCCTGGCTTCGCGGGATCGCAGTTGCCACGAGGCGGCTGCACAAGCGTAAACAAACAACCCAGCCTGAGGGCAGAAGACTATAGCAATAGCTACGCACCCCGAAACTGCCACCGTTGAAATTCAGGCCTCCGAGTCGAGCTTCAGCACGCTGTTCGCGTCCGCGATACAGTTTATCGGGGACCTCCCCAGTTGCATCTTGGTCATCTACATCATCGATCATTCTAAATAGTCAATGTCATGACCTACAGCGGCAGCCTGGATACTTACTTGATAAACTGCATCGGAAGCCTCACTTCAGGCCTCAGGCCCAGAAGGCGGCTGCAGTGCGAAGCGCGAGCAGTCCGACCGAGCGTCCCGGTCGTCCACTGTGGCCATGGTCAAGTCGGCCACAATCTGGGCCACCGATCTCCGCCGGACGACCCCAGATTGCTGCTGTTATTGCGAATCGAGCCCTCGTGCGCTGGCAGTACCTATTAGTACTAGTGGTGCAAACTGAACGCTTTGCACTCGCAACAGAAGTTTCGCGGGGCCTGAGGCCGCCGCAAATTGAATTGAAGCCGCGGCATGAATCTGGTGGACGGTTCAAGTTGTGCTTGTAACGGTACCAGGCCAGCCTGTTCATTTCACCGTTGTCAGATGAAGGTGCAGGTAGAGCGAGAGTCCTATGATTTTGGACAGGGGGAAAGCGCGAAGGGACTGGATTGGGAGAGATGCTGGCAGAGACCGTCACTGGCAGGTGACTAGTATTCAAGTTTACTCATGGCCAGGCCGTCGGACCTCCCTGAACTGGAACTGGAACTGGCCATGGAAGTCGCAGCTGCGCAGAGAGCCATAGCGTCCCGAAATCCTC
The DNA here is from genome assembly GCA_037042915.1 of Auricularia sp. M13. NCBI lineage: Eukaryota > Fungi > Basidiomycota > Agaricomycetes > Auriculariales > Auriculariaceae > Auricularia > Auricularia sp. M13. Next base: position 952,890 of record CM073201.1, read on the forward strand.
CGCGGGGAAAACGCTATGGCCGCAATATCGATTCGCAGCTGTATATAATGAGACCGTGCATTCATTCAATGCAGAGCTCTCGCGGGGCCTATGCGAAGCAGGGCCAGGCACTACTAAGTGTGTGAATCTAAACAACCCCAGTTTGCGAAGAGCTCTCCTGATCAGTGTATAGACCTCCGAGTCGCTGACCGCCAGCGGGCCGCAGACACTGAATGTTCTCTTCAACGAGGATCTACCGCGTCACGCGCCAGATCCCGAAATCCGCCGCGAGACTCGGGAGAACGGTAAGGCTGGTGTGGCCGCGTCTCTCTCTCTCATATTGCTGCTCACTCGAGACCGAATAAGTACTAGTAGGAGAACCTTCGCGGGGTCTGTCCTTGGCAGAGCGTCAACAAACCGCCAGCAGAGCGCGTTTTCCATCGTTCTAATTGAGGAGTCCGGCCTCACGGTTTTCGGACTTCGATGTTGTATTGCTCTACTTTAGAGGACGCAGATGGTTGAAAGTTGAAACGAACGCAAATAGGCACCACTCACCTATCAGCCGTCTTTCATCTTCAATCGAGAACCACTTGCTTTCGAAGGCAGAAGATCATTTAAATAAAGCAAGGAATGTGACAAATGCATAGATAGGGGCAAATTGAAAAAAGACCATTACACTTAAAGCTTCTCGACGACGCCCACCTGCTCGCTGACATACACCTCATAGTCCTTCTCCAACGCGGGGTCCCCAAACGGCTTGAGCGCGCGCAGGAGGAGCCTGTACTGCCCGAAGTCGATGACGGTGCCGTTCGTGTATCGCGTCGGGAAGTTGACCCAGTAGTACGACGCGAGCGCCGGCGGGTGGCGGCTGCCGTGCTCGTACTGCGCGACGCGCTGGATGATCGGCACGGCGTCGAATGTGCCCCCCGACTCGGAGCTCAGGTCGGCCGGGCGCCACCATCCCGACACGGAGCGCTTGGAGTCGGGAGCAGCGCCGGCGGGCTGGATGGGAATCGTCGCGCGCACCTCGGTCGTGGCGTCGATGAGGTCGACCACGATGCGCGCAGAATTCTGCGCCATTCTAAAGAATAGATAGAAAGTAAAGTGCATGAGATACCCCGACCCCATTGAAGGCGAAAAATTGAAGCGAAAACATACAGGAATGCGAGCCCTGGCAGGGAGAAAATGGTGCGGGTATAATTGCGGGGGCCGACTTGCGCCACCTGATGATCGTTCTCGTCCACCTCGGGCAGGATCAGCGCAGGGACGCTGACGTCCGTCTCCAGGCCGGCGTTGTCGGTGCTGATCACCGCGGCATCGCGCAACGATCCCGCGATGCCCATGTACGACACCTGCAGGCGGTCGCCCAGGGATCCCTGCACGCGAATCCAGCCGGAGACAAGTGGGAGCGTCTTCGGGTCCACGTGCGTTGGTGGCGAGATGGCTGCAGTGACTGTAGTCGAGGCTCCCGGTGCGAGAGTCACGCGCGTCTGGCTGAGATGAACGGTCACTGGTGCGTTGATCGAGGGCACGGGATAAGGCGAGATGAAGTTGCGGTTCTATCAGCCTACAAGTCAGCTGCGTTCGTAATGAGAAAGGTATCGCACGAACAGGCATGATGACAGCTGTGCCAGCGGCTTGGTGCGACAAGTTGTAGGTCTGCCGTTGCTTTCCGGTGTTCTTGATAGTAATCTTGTGACTGTAAGCCCATGAGTTGAAACCCCCAGCATGTATGAGATTCACTTACACGCCCTTCCAGTGCGCTGTGTCATTCAAGAGCAGCTCTCCGGGAGAGACTTCCGTCTGTACGTTCAGAGCGTTGAACACGTCAATAAGGCCGGCGCCCTGCTGCGCAAGGGTGTGCAGCTCTGCGTTCGGTTCGCGGGACTCGGGGAGACCGACGGCTGTGGATTCGAAGATTGTGCGAGCGTTCTTCGCGACACCCTTGCCCTTGGTCTGTAGAAGAAGGGCGACGCTACCAGCCATCTAACCGCAGAGGATGAGTGGGACGACATATAACGAGACTCAACGTACGTATGGCGTGGCCATGCTAGTGCCAGAGGCCACCGCCCAACTTCCTTCCTTCGTTAGCCATGTGCTCGAGATATTTCCTGCAACTGGTAAGGCATATCCAATATATCAAATCGGGCTGTTCACCTCCGGGAGCAGCGATGGCGGGCTTGAAGAGCATGTCGTTGGTTGGTCCAAAAGACGAGAAATACGACGTCAGCCCGCCGGTCTCAGAGTTGGGAACATCGACTTCGCTGTTGTGCTTAGAAAATGTGACAGTGATATTGGATCCCTTGCTGATCTCGTTTACCAGCTGCAGAGCGAATGAGGGCCGGATGCATACGAGTTCCAGAGAAAAATGCTTACGAAGATGCCATCCTCGGCGTTGCGCAATTTCGCGGCTTTAAAGCCTGAGGGCGCCTGCACAAAAACCGAAGCACTGTGCGGAACAGATGAGGGACCGCCCGACCGCAATTAGGTGCGAATGACTGACTTGTATGCGATAATGGTGCGACCGTTCTGAGCAGGATTAGACAACAATATGGGGCAGTTTGATTGGAAACTACCTTCTTGGCAAGGTTGTTGAATTGAGTACGCTAGTGAAAGTGAGTAGCTGACTAAGTGGCTGCCGAGACCGACGCACTGCAGTGCATGTCGTTGCGGGGAGGTCGGTTACCCGCAGGACGACCGCATAGCTTGACAGGTCAGGGACGTCGTCTCCAAGTGGTGCACAAGCGGTATCGCTTGCAACTAGTTACAGAGTGTTAGTCTTAGAGCGACCATTCGTATCGGGAACTCACGCGGGTCCGTCGTGAGCGCGTATAGAGGGAAAGGCGTCTCGGGCACATCGAGTGGCATTCCGATTACGTCGGCAAGTGGGTCGTATAACTCATAAGGCTATTTGGCGATGAGATGAGGACCGCCAGCTTACAGAATCGCGCACTTGCCATTGGGTCGTGCTCAACGCTGGTAACGATGGTTTGGTATGTTGTAACTACACTGGAATGATCATTGATGAGAATGAGGCATCCCAGCAGCCCGTCCACTCACTTTTCGACAGAGGCTACGGATATCACGTCCTTCCCGGTGCCTGGTGCATCGGGGAAGAAAGGGCCCAGGTCCCCGCTATTACCTTCAGGAAGTCAGATAAGTGAGAATTACGCCTCTGGCCCTCTGGTAACAGAAAGCCTCGCACCAGCAGCGACCGTCACAACTACTCCCAGATTTGCAATACGGCTCGCAACAAGGGACGTTGGGTCGTCCGACCAGCCAGTGTTGGTGCCTAGGCTCAAGGTGATGATGTCCATACCCTCATCGTACGCGCGGAGCATCGCGTCGATGATCACGTCGTTTCCCGTTGACTCGGAGCATCCGAACACCTTGTACGAGTACAGGCTAGCGTCGTACGCTACGCCAGTGATATTGAACTCGTTTCCGGGGCTTGCGCCAATGATACCGGCGACGTGGGTGCCGTGGCCAACGCAGTCGAGCGGGTCATCGTCCGGCACAGGAGGGTTCGAGGACGAGCCTGGGGAATATTTATCTCCAACAAGGTCGTATCCACCTTTCGTTGCGACATTAAGACTGTGCCCCAGATAACGGCTTTTGCCACTCACCTGCGACTTTGAAGCCAGGACCAAAGCCTCCGCCGAGAGAAGGATGGTTGTAGTCGACGCCGGTGTCGACACTGTAAGTTTCACGTTAATATGAAAATATAAATTTGAGAGTATGCGGGAAGGCTTGCATTCCGATCTTGATGCCCTTTCCTGTTGTGCCTTGCTCGTGGACTTTGTCAACTCCCTAAAACCGGTCAAGCAATGGAATTTCGCCGCATATGTAACTTACAGTCATCACATGCACGCTCTGGCCGAAAGGTAGCACAGCAGGATCTTTAGGCCCGGAAGCCACATGAAAGGAAACCGGTCTTGAACGCGAATGAGCTACATCTCGGGGGGATGCAAAACGCACTTGGGAGCCAAATATTTATAAACAGGGCTGACTGAAACAACGTTGGGTATCGATGCGAGGTCGATGACATCCTGTATGGCGGGATTGTTATTAATTTGTCCCCGGAAGAGAATTCTGCACATGCCTCGGGCGTCTGAAGGGCGGCTAAGGCGGGTGTTCAAAATTATAGCAGTATGCAACATACCTTCAATTGAACCGAAATGCCATTGAATACAGGTGAGACGTATTTCTTCCGGGTTTCGAACTTGCCAGCCACGCGCTGGTCCAGTTGGCTGACAAATTCGTCCAGCACCTACAATCAAAGTGGTAAGCCCTTGCAGTAGCAGGATCGCTATGTAGCGGACAGAGTTGGCTGAACGTTTACTTGATCCCGAAGAGAGCTCGATGATGTAGGCATCGGGGACCACATTGCCTGTCGCCTGCTCCGCTTCGAGCCTACCGTGAACAATCAGTTTGTGAAACACGCCGGAAATTATTGATTGGTGCTTAGTCTGTATCAAATCACACCTGCCCGATTGAGAGCCCCCAATTCGGCTCTGGCCGTGATGCACGTGATCCAAAACGCGTCTGGTCTCGATGGCTGGGACCCAATCTCACCTCTTTTTTGGTGAGACTCAAGTGAGAATTGACCCTCAATGAAATTGGAAGCTCAGTCCGCGGGGTCTAGCTCATGCATCAAGCCATACAAGCCGTCCACCGGGTTAAGCGCCGTCCCCGGATCAAGGATTGCCTCCGAATTGGGGGCTCTCTATCAGAGGGGCGCGTATTGATGCAGACTTTACTTCGAACGATTATCTTCGAACGTCAAAGTCTGCGAAGGAGACTAATTGGTGCTCACTGTTGGCGTTGTTCTGTACTTGATCGCTCAAAAGCGAGCGCCGTGGCAGCGAGCAAGGCAGTGGCAGCGAATGGAGACCTCATCGCACGCCCAGAGAAGAGATGGAAGAGAAGAAAGCGCTCCTGGTGGATGACCTCTGTCCGCGCCTTTCATATGGCAAGGGGCGCGTGGCCATGTTGCCAGCAGGCCGATTGCTGGCGTTCGTGCATGCCGCACACCTTGGACAGACCGTAGTTACGCTCGCCATCAGGAATTGACCGTCACGACTGCCGCGATAATCGTGCTTCTGTGGCTGACTGAAAATCGGAGGAAGGAGGCAGAGCTGTGCGCGTCGATGCCTGCGGCCGTGGAGAGATACAGCTGCAGTCCCCCATACAGACCTACTGATGCGTTGAAGTGCCAGCCGGCGGATAGCGAACCTAATCGGTGGATTTCTTCCAAGTACTAGTATTGATACAGTGCCCGTTGCACAGCGCCGACAGCAAAGACGAACTCGCAAAGATTGCCTCGTGATGATAGCATGGGGAATGCGAAGAAGCGACGGGGACGCGGAAGCGACAGTTAAGAGAGAAACTTGTCGAGCCCAGGAGGCAACTCCCACTTGTTCGCGTCCCGCAGATACTCCGCACGCCGCCGCGCTCGCGGCAATGAGCGGCCGTGCGGTTGGAAAACGGGTCGACGCTCAGGTTCCTCGGGCTGCTCCAAGTCCTTGAGCTTCGGGAAGGAATGCGACGACTTCCGTCTCTCATGTTCTGAGTCCTTCTCCGAGCGCTTAGCCTGCGCTGAAGCGAGCTTGGATGCGACTGTGCCTTTCGTCGAGGACCCAGGCCGTGTCATACCGGTGCGCTCGAAGATGAGCTTAGGCAGGTCCTCAACGCGCGCGTAGCGCGTGTCCCCGAGCCAGAGCCCTCCCATCGCGTCCAACTGGACGTCCAGCCCGTGCTGGCGCGCCTTCGCGGCGATGGCATGCGCTGCCTTGTCGACGGCCGGATCGTGCGCCGCCTCGCGCTGCGTGTCAAACGCCATGGTGTACGGCGGCTTGCACCCGTCGCGAGCCTTCGCAACTTGTGCGGCGTAGGCCTGCCAGGCGTTGTAGAGCGCGTTACGAGCTTTTCGTGAGTGAAAGTTGAGCACGTATTGTGCGGGCGAGATGCGGGTTATGGTCGGGAGCTCAGGCATGTCTTGCGTGAAAGGTCCTTGGGGAAGAGCCAGGAGAAGATCCGTGACATGGCTGGGAAGGCCGAGCTCGTTCAGATCATGTCGAGGGTCCGTATGGTTGTAATCGGGCAGCAAGCAAGTGAGTAATAGACTAGTTCGACCGCGAGCAAAGGAGGGCGCCTTCCGGCCATTTAATCCAACATATGTTCTGTGCGAAAAGGTTAGATAAAACTCTGAGCGGATAACTGCAACGCTTACACGGGCTGCTCATATTCTTCTAGATATTTTGAGGGCGGCTGAGGCGGCTCGCCGTCGAATAGCACATCCAGCCAATGACTTGTCCATTCCTGCAAGCGCGTTGGCGGAAGATTACAGTGCCAGCCGTCCGTTTCCCGAGATTTCTGAGCCTGTGCCAGCTGCAGTTCGCGCTTGTCGCGCACGACCTTGTAATTATCGATCGGCTGAACAGGACTAAGGGTGCCGTGGTCGAGCCCGAGCCCGCTGACACAAGGATGGACTGCCAGTGGGTGCATCTTGAGTGTAAAAGACGGCCGCGGGAATATATAGGTAACGAGGCGCCCCGTTCGCTTGTCTGGCAGCAGGCAGTGGATGTAGTTGCCATAGATCATTGTGCGCGGCGTTGCAGACGACGACTCCCACGGGCTGTTCAGCGCCACCCTGGCCATGCGTTCCGCACGCGAGCTCAGGCTCGACGGCGACGACGACGACGAGGGGTCTGCAGCGCGGTCTTCATGGACAGTTGTTGGTGTTTCAGTCCGCGGCCGGTCGCGTTCGCGCTGGCGGTACAGTGATGCGTTGGCGCTGCAGGAGCGAGAGGACGAGTGAACGAATGCCCTGATAGCTACATGTCCTCCAGATATTCGCAGGGACATGGACGCCCGGTGACGGTGCAGGACTGAACGTAACCAAAGTCCGGCTCGGCCCCAGTCATCGGGGAAATCCGCGGGAGCTGGTACCGGGATGATGCCGGTTGGATCCGCGGCCATGGTTGGCGAACGATGGCCATCGCGCACCAGCGCAGACCATCTCCGCAACATCTTGTACTCTGAGTGCCGTCGCGAACCATTCCGCCACCGGCTGGCAGGGGAATCGACATGTAGTGGTAAGCTCCTGGTCAACTCGTCGCCATGTTGCCTGCTGATGCTCACAAGGTTACAGGTTGGTCGACATCCTTCAACCACCCGGCGGCCCAGTGGTAGGTCAACGGCAAGCGCACGGTCAGCTATCGGGCCCAGCTTGCTCCATATCCCTCGAGCAGCCTGTCTTACAAGATTCAAGTAATGCTCCTTACTGCTACTTGGTATGCTCGTCACTGGTACGTTCAGCTCTAATCCCTCCGTTGCTGGCACAAGCGATTACTTATGTAATCGCAGGACCTACGCGCAGAGAGTGCAGGCCTCCCCAGCGCAGTGCCCGTCTTTAGATATGTCTTTGGGCGCTGCTACGCATGGTCAGCGCGATCTGACGCGCGTTGACGCGTCCGAACGTGTCCGAACGCGCTCTGGCGCGTCGCAGACCGAGGGTTCCACCGTACACGAGGGTCGCCTCCAGATGCGTGCACTCTCGCATCGCGCAGCTCACGCAATCGCATATGGGCCGGGTTTATCGTGCGCTGCCATAATTATGCCGCTGCTGCTCACCGCTCACTCACATTGCCGTCGTTGCCGCAGATTATGTTCAGCACCGCTCGAGCGCCAGTATCCGTGCGCGGCGTCTGTACCCGGTGTCAGTTCGACGCCCGAGTGCTGACGTTGCGCTCGATGCTGGCGTTGGCGTTTCGGATTGCGGCTCTGCGTATGTCGCGCAACGGCGGGCGTCTGCTCGCTCTCACCGCGAGCACGCGCGATCCCCCCACGCGGCGCGTGGTTCTTCTGGACAACCTCTATTCATGCCGTGCTATCATTCCTCTTCCTCGCTCTCCATCTCGCTCTCGTCCTCACTCTCCACCTCGTCCTCGCCGTTCGGGGGTGCCTCGTCTTCCTCATCCTCCTCCACATCCTCCTCCACTTCCGGTCGTTGCGTCCGTGCCAGGAATGCAGCGGGCATATTCTTGACGTGCCCGACGCCCAGCCCGAGATACCGGTACAGCATGTCGCGGTCGACAAAGCTGTGGCATCCGTCAGCGCAGAATGCGATGCTTGCTGCGTACTCACATGTTGACATACAGCTCGGTCCAATCGCCAGCGGGATCGCGCACTACGGAGTGCGCGATATAATCGGTTGTGCGCTCCAGCGCGAAGCGCGGCATAAGATGACAAGCACGAAGGACCTGTGCGGGGTCGACAAAGCCAAAAGCGTCGTCCGTAACGTGCGTGAAGCGCACTCTGGGCAAGCGGGTGATGGTGTACGGGGCCTCCTCGTCCGTGATGCATTCCAGCCGCCGCACCCACAAGAACTCCATCTTCGTGGGCTTCGGGCTGAGTACTGGGTGGCTGACGTTGGCATGGAAGATCCCATGCACACGAGCATATTGGAACGGGTGGACGGACGGATCGTCGGTGTCTGCGAGCAGCATGATGTCCCGCTTCTCCGTGTTGGAGTTGATGATGTCCTGCCCGCGGCGCACATCGTAAGTCGTGTAATTAAACGACGCGCGCGCGTGCTGATAGATGCTGTAGTTTGAGAGCTCAATCCGCCGCAACTCGTCTTCTCGCGCGCCCAGCGCGGCGCCTGTAGGCGCAGTCTTGAGCAGGCGATCATAGAAATGCTCGAGAAGATTGGGAAGAAAATCCTTGAACGGGTGAGGACGTGCAATCGCGATATGCAGCGGAGGGAACGGCGCGCGACACGAACCTCAAAAGCCTGGTCTCCGTCGTGAGACGTTATCCATGGCCCGTAAATGATGCGGTTCGACGTGTCGGGCGCGATGTTGTGATGCACCTTGGGATCTCCAATGGCAGCCGATTCATCGTGCATGCCAGGATCCTCAGCGACGCGCAAGCCGTGCGCAAAGTCCATCCCGCGCAGATTCTCGCGCCGGTTGGAGATCTTGATAAGCTGCGGCTCGAAGTTGTTCTTGTTCGTCCCTGAGAAGTCCGTCTTGCGCTGACGGTGTCCAAGCTCGGTCTGCACAGTGTGAGTCAGAAGCGGCAAACGTGGTATGCAACTCACATGCTGGCTGGTCCATGAATCTGTCGTTCCTACGCGAGGGATCTCGGAAGGATAGTCGCCAAGGGAGTGCCACTTGTACGTCGTAAGATTGAATGCTTTTGCTTTTCGCGTTAGGGATGGAACAGGCTCGCCGTTCTTCGCAGCGCGCGCCGCCGCAGCGCGCTGCCGCTTGGCGAATTCTTCCTTCGTCTCCATCGTCTTGAACTGCGAGCATATACTGGCGGAGAAGCTGCGCATTAGACGTCCGAGTTGGCGGGTGGTGTTATGAAAGATGTGCAGCGACGAATCGGTGTGCATCCGAGACTTTGCCAGACCGTGCCATTTCAGCATCGTGATGAGCACGTCGTGGATGGCTGAATCACATTGTTCGGGGAAGAGCCGTTCAAAGGCTGGGATAGCGCAGAGGAGCATCTCCTCGTAGTCGTGAGCTGTCAGCTTGGAGAGGTCCGAAACATTCGTGGGGAAACGGCGAATCGTGTCGCGCCCGAAGGTAGACATCTCACGGTACCTGAGAATGGTTGTGTATCCGTACAGTTGCATCCTTCAAGCTCACTCACCTCCGATTTAGTTCGATGATGAACTCTTCGCCGAGCGTATGTAGAATTCGAATCAGATGCGCGAAGAGCGCTTTCCACACGCCGAGTTCGAACTCGTGCATGAGGTCGAGCACCAGGAGCTCGAATACATCGATATCAATGTTCTCCAAGTGCTTGGAGAACGCATTCTGAGATTTGAACACGTTGAGACGTTTCCAGAGTATGCCAGCGCACTTACCTCGGTGGGAACCCACGAGCGATCCTTGAGCAACTCCTCGACCTTGTCACTCCCGATCACGTACCCGAGCTCGTAGATAATGTGCCTAGCTTCGTCTACACGGTTCTTACGGTCTTCGTCGTCCTTCCGCTTGTGTTCTGCATCGGCGCGCTGTTTCATATCGGCGGGCTGACCCATACGATGCACGTCCTCCTTCCGAACCAAACAACGCGGGCATGGGCAGTTGCCCATGTCGCGGATTGTGGCAAGAAGCACCCTGGTTGCTGTCAGTAAGTTGAGACAAGATAAAGGGGACATACTTCTCTGGATAGTCGGCCGAGTAGGTGAAAAGCCGTGGGTAGTGGCGACGAGTAATGCCGTCAGGTCCGGTGATCACAATCCCGTGCTCGTATGCATGCCAAAACTCATCGTCGAGGATGAGCTTGAGAATAGCATGATAGAGCTCGCGCTTGCAGTGCGTATGAAGCGAGGTATTCTTGGTCTTGCCGTGCGTCGTCGTATGTGCCCGAATGAAGTCCGCCAATGTTTCTGGGAGCTGGTCTGTGTCAGCCCAACTATTTCTCAGTGCCAATCGAACAACCTACCTTCTGAAAAAACGCAATCGGGTGCAAGGCACCCTTCGAAGGCATGGAGCGTTCGTATTTTGACTGGTTTCCGAACCAGAGGTAGAGCGGCCAAAGTTTTGCATCCCCGAACTGCGTGAGGTGCGTCTCGTCCGATCCGAGCATGATAGCAGCAATTACACGAGGTAGCTTGCACCCAGGCTCTGGTGCAAGAGCCTGGAGAGCGTCGTGTGCGGCCCGGAAAGCAGAGGAGCTATATAGCTCACCAAACACATTCTCCTTCAGCCAGCCCGGCATTGGCGGTGTCCAGGTTTGCTTGAATGGGATATGGTGGAAGAATGCAGCTACTGGGTCGCTGCCAAAGACGGACTTGATGACCGAAACGATAGATCGATGCAGCACGCCGGGGACGTCGAACGGGAGGCCAGCAGCGTCAGGAGGTCTCCCAGCCTGAGCGCGCGGTCTTGCAGCATTGGCACCTGGTTTCTGACCTGTCGGAACCTTGATCTGCACAGTGGAGCGCTTCCAGCCACGACCGAGGTTGTTCCCGAGCTCGCCATCAAGTGCGAGAACGTTGTTGATGCTGTCCCAGGGAACACCGCGCAGATCATCGGCCCGAAACTCAGGAGACAACAAAATCGAGAGAAGCGCCTGAAAGTCTGTCTTTGACTTGTCCCGTGAGAGATTAAACCAGCGTCCAAGCTGCCACGACGACCAGTTGGGATATGGATCATAGGACGGTGCGGCACCTGCGGCGTCAGACGTTTTGGCAGAAATTGGATTCTCGTTGGTATTGGAGGCACTAGCATTGTCCGGCTGCCCGTAATAGAGGCGTGAAAGTCCAAAGACATTGACCTTAGTCCGAAGTGCGTTGAAGCGAAGCCGGACATTGCCTGCGAGGTGCAGGAAAGACCCGATAACACGGGGCAAGAAAGAGACCGGCGCAGGATCGTCTGAGTCGCGTACAGGCTCGCGAGGTTGTGCTGAGGTTTCGTCGGGCTCGGGAAGGTCGTCCTGTATGTATCTGGCAGGCAAACGGCGCTGCCGAGGCGGTAGGATGGGTTCATCGACTATAACGATGTGAGACTTGAGCCTCATTGTTATATCTGAGAAATCTCACCATTTTGCTCCACTGCAGCTTCTGCCTGTGCCTCAATCTGTTGAAAGAGGTCAAAGAGCGGGACATCATCGTCTTGCTGATTCTCCGCCGGAAATGCGTCCGGATTGATGACACAGTCTTTGTAGGCTTCAGGAGCAGAGGACGATGCAGGAGCTGGACGCCTAACAGAGCCCGAAGCTGTAGACCCACGATGGGAAAGTCCTCGGCGCTTGAGAGGGAAATTCTTGTATAAATCATGCATGAGACCATATGTAGACATGTTTTTTTCAACACTACTCACCCCCTGGGCATACACCTTGGGACGCTTGGCTGGATTGAAGGTTGCGGCACTCCCAGGACCAGGAGCACTGCGCTTGTGGCTGCTAGTAGCCACAAGATTATCGATACTTGAGACATCCTCGTGCGCTTGCTTGCACTTGCGCTCGTGTCGCGTAAGGTCGGCGTCGCGTTCAAAGCTTCGGTCACAGCCCTGGCAGCGCAGCTCTTCTGCACTCATGGACTCGTTGCCAAACACCAGATAGGCGTTACACTCGCAGTGCCCGAAATGACAGCGGCGGAGCGAGCGCGAAGCGATGGGAGCAGTTAAGCGTGCTTAGTCAGATCACGCCAACACGGGATTCACCGAAGTAGTATAATCTCAGCTTGAATTCACCTATTCCCACGACTGCACGTGCTGAGACCGCACGGACCACCAACGGGGATCACCGGCCCCACTCTCCTATAAAATCCAGCCGGTTTTGTCTCATTTTGCACTTATCCCCCAACACGATATGAGCTCAATCAGGCGCCGCATTGCTGCACAGCCAAGAACTACACCCGCCGCACGTAAACAAGCGCGGACGACCAACAAGTCCCCGGGTGGGTCGAGTACCGGCCCGTCGGCAACAAGTTCACCGGTCCAGCAACCAAACTCCGCCATCCAAGCTCAACCCCCCGGGCCAACGTCGCCCCCATCGCAGTCTCCCTCTCCGCCTGCCTCCACACCCGATGCCAGCACCACCACGGCAGATGTCGATGCCGTCAACGCCGGTGTGAAGCGGTCCTGTCCTGATGACGAGGACGATAACGAGGAGTAAGACCATTTTTTTACTATCCCGTGCTGAGGTCGGCTCACTCTAATTTCACAGAATGCATCCCATCGTTCGCCTCGGACGGCACTGGGGGCGCACAGGCGATTGCTATGCCAAGATCAAACTGATGCTCAAGCTCGGCTTCGAACGTCGCAAAAAAATCGCCGAGGCGCAGTCTGTCGAAGGCGCTGACATCGAGGATGAGGATGAGGAGGAAGAGTATGGCATAGTGTATGTGTGCGATTTTTTTATTCCTGAGTTGCATCACTAATTTTTTTCAGCGAGTCGAGGCACATTGCTGCCTTCGAGCGTGCAATGGAAATTGAGCCAAACCTCGAGCAGTACATCTCGGAGCTCGGCGCCAAGGCGGTCATTATGATGGTGTGTCTGCGACTCTTTTTTTTTTGTCACTGTTCACCTCACGCACGAAATCCGTAGATGAACACCGCGCGCCGAAACGCTCGCGGCGAAGATGTCAAGAAGATCAAGGACATCATCACGTTCCCTCGCTTCCGCGAGTGGAACCCACCCCTCCCCGAGCCCAAGGACAAGAAGGCCCGTGGGTGGAACCACGCAGAAATGGGCCGTATGTTGTGCCCAGTAGAGTACAATTTTTCGGATTCCGAGTCAGTCGTCTGCCAGCACCCATTTGCATTCTCTAACGTGTTGCAGAGTTCAACACAAGCTCAAGCACCGTGTGCTCCGCCCGAGTCCCACGCTGTATCCGCCATTTCTCTACAAGGACGAGAAGATTCACCAGAACAAGTTCCGCGGTTTTACGAAGAGCAAAGAGCTCGGCAAGGTATGTTGTTGGCACGCGTGCCATTAGTAGACTCTGATGCACTCCTACAGTCAGGCCGCATGCTCTTCACGGGCCCAAACACGATGAACGGCGGCTCGCCGCAGGCATCGTCCGTCGCGAAGCAATACGACATGACGGAGATGAACATGCCCGCCATCGCGTACACCTGCATGATAGTACGTCCCACCCTCCCTGCTGGTCATCCCGATAGCTGACGTGCTCAAATCCCGCAGTATTACTTTGCACTCTCGTCGGACGAGAAGTTCGACCCCGAAGGCAAGACGGGCTTCAAGTATCGGCAGTTTTACAATGGCCTGTTGGATCACCTCGAGGCCCTCAACGCGCGCCAGCGCAGCATCGTCCTGACATGGTGGAACAAGTACGTTCTGTGTGTCTGCTCCACACACTCTGCTGACATCCAGCTCAGGGAGGTCTTCCCTGATGATATCAACCCAACGACTGAGCTTCCTGACGGCGTGCTTCCCTACGCGCAGGAAATGCTCGATGCGGGTGACCAGGATGACGATGACGACGGCGACGGGTGCGGAGCGGGTTTCGACGCGCCGACCGGCGACGAGTCGGATGTTGAGGAGGGCGGCACAGCAAGCCGTGGAGTGGGCGGTGCAGTGGGCGGCGCAGCAGGCGATGCAGCGGGCGGCGAGTAGACCATCGTATTAGTGTTCAGAATATATATACTTAATTGCTTTCATTTGCCGTTCCAACGCCCGAGCCTGTCGAGCACCATGAAGCAGCCAGCAAGTTATTGCAGGGCAACAGCACTACCAGATGGACAACATATGACCAGCAGAGCTCAGGCGGCTGACACATGGCCTATGTATGGCCTTTAGATGACAGACAGCCCGCCATAATGCGGGAGTGTGGCCACGGCCCCGCCACTTGGTATGTAGATGGCGTGGACGGTGAAATTCGTTGGCGCAGCATAATCGGATTGTCAGCGATGGCCATCGCGACACCATCAGGAGTCGATGGGCCCGGTTGCAATCGCTGATCATTCGGTGCCATCTCCGGCGGGTTTCCCCGATGGCCAAGCGCTCGAGAATCTATCGCTGCACCCTGACATTAATATTCTACGGACGCTCTCTCCCGGGAAAATTAATTCATGATATAATATAGACCTCACGATTTTCTCAGCCAGACAATAGTCTCTATTCAAACAGAGTAATCCAGGAAGCCGACGAACCCCAACCCACAATTCGTTCGAACCACTAAGCAAACCGTTTGCGCGCGATAGCAATAGCTTCCTCGAGCCTCCCCACATTAGTACCCACTCCCTGCGCAGCGTCCGGCTTGCCACCGGCCTTTCCGCCTATGACCTCGGAAACCGAGGCAGCCCATACGCGTGCGTCGAATGACGAAGATATCTGCGACGGCGGCACAAACGCGGCGTGCAACACCTTCTCGCCCGTCTCGTCGCGCGTGAAGACGTACACGGGCTTATTCAACGCCTTGCCCTGGTTCATCACGCTTTGCAGTAGCTATCGAAAAGGAATGAGTATGTGCTGATTCGCGAAGGCATTGCGAACCTTGGCATTGCCGCCTTCTACGACGCCGATGAAAGCAGGGGATTCGGGAGAATCCTTAAAGTGCTGCGAGACTGCATCGACGGCCTGAAGATGGGAAGATGGTCAGCCATACAAAGAGCGCTGCACAAGCAACTTACGGTCTTCGTCTGCGCCTTCTCGCGGGCCTTGACCTCATCATCGAACGCCTTGCGGACCTTGAGCAAGCTTTCGCGCAGCTCGGCCTTCCGCAGCACCGAGATATCGGCCTGGTTCAGTTCCTGAGGTAGACGTTAGAGAGATGTTTGGATGAATGAAGGCAGCTATGAACGAACCAGCGTGAGCGCCTTCATCGCAGTATCCTTCTCCTTGCCCTGAAGCGAATCCAACCGCTTGATGGACTTGTCGAGCTCAGCCGCAACGCGTGTGACTTCGGCAGCCTCGTGGCCGGTCACAGCGATAATGCGACGAATGCCCTTCGCGATGCCCGACTCCTCGGTAATGACAAAGTCCTTGATCGTGCCCGTCTCCGCGACGTGTCTGCGAAAGCAGAAGCGTCAGCCATCGACTAGAGCTACAGGCACGGCAGATGTACTCACGTGCCACCGCAGAACTCGATGCTGGTGCTGCGCCACTTGGGGTTCTCGAGGTCCTTGGCAATCTCGTCCACGTCGAACTCGAGCGCGACGACGCGCACGGGGTCGGGGTACGCCTCGCCGAACACGGCGCGCAGCCCGGGGATCTTAAAGCCGTCCTTCAGGCCGACCTCTTTGGAGAACACGCGCACGTTGCGCCGGATCCACTCGCGCGAGCCCTCCTCGATCTTCTGCAGGTCGGGCAGCGCGATCTGCGCCTTGTGGCTGAAGTCAAAGCGCAGCTTGGTGGGCGCGACGAGCGAACCCTTCTGGTCGATATGGTCGCCCAGCGTCTCGCGCAGGCAGAAGTTCAGGATGTGCGTCGCGGTGTGGTTGTTCCGGAGCGGCCAGCGCCGCAGCTCGTCGTACATCGGCAGGACGGTATCGCCGACCTTCAGCGCGCCCTCCTTGAGCGCGCCGACGTGCAGCACGTAGCCGTTGTAAGACTGCACATTCGACACCTCGAACGCCGCCTCGCCGTCAATGACGATGCTGCCCGTGTCGTTCTCCTGCCCGCCTGACTCGGCATAGAAGTTCGTGCGGTCGAGGATGACGCCGAACGACTCGCCGTCTGGGATGTTCGCCGTCGAGGGGACGAAGGTCTTGTTGTGGTAGATGGCCTTCACGACCGCGGTCAGCTCTGCCGCCTTGCCCTGCAGGAACTTGGCCGAATCGTCCGTCTTGGGTACCGTCGCGTCTGCCTCGAGCTTCGCGATGTCGTGCACGTCCAGCTTGACAACGTCCTTGTTGCCCTGCTTGCCGGCGCCTTTGCTTGCCTCCAACTAGAACGGAATGAGCACAATTCAATGACAGCAATCGAATCTCACCGAGTGCTGTCGCGCAGCTTCAAAGTCTGCCTCGTTGATGCCCAAGCCGAGCTCCTCAGCCATCAAGCGCGTGAGGTCGACGGGGAAGCCGTACGTGTCGTACAACCGCCATACGTCCTTTCCGCCGAGCTCCTTGGAGCCCGACTCGCGCGCCTGAGCGACATAGCGCTCGAACAGCTTCTCGCCGCGGTCAAGCGTGCGCGCGAACGAGGCCTCCTCCTCGTCCAGGATCTCCTTGATGTCGTCGTACTTCTTCGTAAGCTCAGGGAAGACGTCGCCGAGCTGCTCAATGAGCGTCGGCGCGAGCGACGAGAAGAACGAGCCGATCTCGACGTTGAACTTCTTCCGGGCAAAGCGCGCGCCGCGGCGCAGGATGCGGCGCAGCACGTAGCCACGCCCGACGTTGTTCGGCACGCCGCCATCAGACAGCGCGAAGGTGAGCGTGCGGACGTGGTCGGCGATCACGCGGTACGCGGTGTCGATGCCGTCGGGGTCGTCCTTCCCGAACCCGCCCTTGTACGGCCGCGCGCCGGTGAGCTCCTGGATGCGCGCGAAGAGCGGCGCGAACAGGTCCGTGTCGTAGTTGGAGTGCACGTCCTGGCACACGGACACCAGGCGCTCAAAACCCATGCCGGTGTCGACGTGCTTGGCGGGCAGCGGCCGCAGCGAGCCGTCGTCCTCGCGGTTGAACTGGATGAAGACGTTGTTCCAGATCTCGAGCACGAGCGGGTCGTCCTGGTTCACGAGATGGGCGGCGTTCCGACCGCCGATGCGGTCGTAGTGAATTTCGCTGCAGGGACCGCACGGGCCCGTCGCTCCCATCTCCCAGAAATTATCTTTGGCCGAGCCTGTGAGCACCCGAGATGGGTCGAGTCCGAGCGACAGCCAGATGTCGCGGGCCTCGTGGTCGGGCTCGAGACCAGCAGCAGGGTTGCCCTCAAAGTAGGTCACATATAACCTGTCTTTGGGCAGCTTGTAAACTTCGGTCAGCAATTGCCAGGACCATGTGATCGCTTCTTTCTGAGGAACTATGAGCCCGATATTGTACCCGAGTGCGAGTCACTCGCCTTGAAGTAATCTCCAAACGACCAGTTGCCCAGCATTTCGAAGAAAGTGTGATGATATGAATCTTTTCCAACATCCTCGAGATCTGAATATAATCAGCTGAACGACCGAGCTCATATGCATGTTGCCAGCACGCACCATTGTGCTTGCCACCCGCGCGAATGCACTTTTGCGAGTTGTACGCCCGCTTGAGCTTTGCAAGATCCGAGTTGGGATCGACGGTGCCCAAGAATATGGACTTGTACTGGTTCATGCCAGCGTTGGCAAAGAGCAGCGTTGGGTCCTCATACGGGATCGTTGACGACGACCGGACGAAGGTGTGCCCGTTCTTTTCGAAGAAATCGAAGAACGCTTGCCGCACGTTCTTCGCGGTCCATTGGCCAGTATAAGTCGACATTTTCCGCGTCGGAAAGGCTCGTACGCGAGCAAGGCGCGGTGGGGGGCGGAAGAAGAGGCGTAGCAGGATGCTGTGACTCGCCCAGCGCGATTTGGACGCGATACCGGAGATTTCCGCTAAAGCATGTTTTGAGGCTAAATCAGGCGCTTGTCAATTCAATCCAGTGATTCAGTCATTTCGCTCATGGAAAGTTGTTGTGTGCCGGTGTCGGGAAGATCTCCACGGATTCTAACGATTTCTATGTTCCCGGCTCAACTTGGGCTCAACATTCGCGAACATTGCCAGTGGATGCACAAAAGTCGGCTGCTTGGTCAACGGTCAATGGCCATCGGTAACAGAGTTCGTATAAGTTGATCAATTGGGTTGCAAGAGTGCTTTAACAAGCCCTGCGTCTATGGGAATACCGGCCTTGTGCAGATAATCGTCATCCCAGAACTGAAGTTCGAATCAACTTCGGAACCCGCTTGAAAGAGAAGTTCGCACCTTGGAAAAATGTCGGGATCCCGAGTCACATCTGTATCGTCCATTAGACATCGGCAAGAGAAGTCTTACTGGTGAGGTAAGACGCACAGTATGGTCACGATAACGCGCTTGCTGCCCGCCCATCCCATCTTCTTCACGAGTTTGCAACAAGTCACCAGGTTCACAGCGCTGCTGGACCCGAGTAGCAGTCCGTCGTGCGATGCCACATGGCGAGCCATGGCTACAGCCTCTGCGTCCGATACCCTGGGGAACGAGAATGAGGATTACGATTATCGATAAAGATACGGACTTACCGGAATGCGTCGTCTATGATGGGGAGACCAAGCTCCACATTCGCCGTAAGACGGTTCAAGCCTCTGCACGAGGTCAGTGCCGAGTCAAAGTATTCCCGAGCCACAGTGGTCGGAAAGTGATTCTCACATGCCCTCCACAACGGTATCTACCTATCGAGACGATGAGCTGCGAAGGTAAGCAATGGAGTGGGAAGGTGCGAACCTGATGTCGTCGACGAGTCCCTTCGCTCTCACGTTCGGAGTACATCACGCCATGCTTAATCTACTGAACGTTCACAGAGAATCGCAGAATTGCGTACGAGCTCGCACACCTTGTTATAGAGGCCGGATCCTTGGCAATCCGCAAGCACGATACGAATATTGGGTAATCTGTCTTTCAGGTACCGCCCGACCCCCGCGATGGTGCCGCCAGTACCTGCAATGCGTGGTTATCCTTCAGTCCATATCGTCTCCGTGGATCAGCGTACCTGCACCGGAGACGAAGGCATCTGCCCGCCCGTCCAGCTGTTTCCATATCTCAGGCCCTGTACCCGTAATGTGTGCATGGAAATTTGCATGATTCTGTCGTCGTGGCACAGGTCAACCGATCGCGTCGAAGGAGGACCTGAGGTACCTCAAACTGGTCGGCAAAGTATCCTAAAGGGCCGTACTCTTGGGCGAGATGTTTTGCGCGATTCTAAAGACCGTTCCTCAGATCATGGACACTGTTGAAGGTACTAATGGACGCACAACGTACTGCAAGAATAATTTATCGGAAATGTCAACAATGCAGAGGGGGACACTCACTTGTCTCCGATCTACAATACTGGCAGGCCGAACGCGTTCGACATGGGCGCCGTAAGCTTCGACCGAGCGCATCTTCTCTACGGCTGTATCGTCGGGCATGACGATTGCTAGAGGACCAGTGACTACCAGAAGCACACCCTGCTCGGATATCGAACATACTAGCATCGTATCCTCTGGCGGCCATCATGCATTTGAGAACAGAACTGCACGTGCGACCGCGCGCAGACGTACTTCGCTTTGGCCACCATCGCAATCGAAATGCCCGTCGACCCGGACGTGCCCTCGAATATACGCGAGCCAGGACGAATATCGCCACGCCTCTCCGCCTCGGTGATGACTATTCCAGTGCGCGGTCAGTCAGTTCACGGACGCGGGAGACTCAGACAGACGGACTTTGCAGCGCGACGCGGTCCTTGACGCTCCCGCCTGGGTTCAAGAACTTTGTGCTATCAATGTGCAGAAATTAATGAGCAATTGAAATCATAGCGTACCTCCGCTTTGCCCTTCCCATCCCGATTTCAGTCCTCCAAGGTCAGAAATTCCGCGTAAAGCATTCCGTACCAGAATTTCGACCCCAAGCGCGTCGCTGAGCGAGTTGACGCGCACAAGCGGCGTGTTTCCTATGTAGAATGAGCATCCAGCAGTATGCACCGACGCGGCGCGAACCTATGAGCGCGAGCACGCCGGGCACGATTTCGCCAGCGCTGGAGCGCGTGCCGAGCGCGATCGTGCCATCCGATGCTTGCTCTGCCCTGCCGTGGGCTTTTCTTCGAGTTGGGAGTGGAAGTAGCAGCGCTGCTACAGCGAGCGTGCTGAAGACTAGGAGCGCGGCATGTGTGGGCGTTATGGTGGTGGTCGCGGAGAGAGCCATGACACACGTCTCGGAGATAAGCGCCCGGTTCACCGAGCTGATCACATCGTCGAGTATTGCGGTACGGTTCTCGTAGAAAGTTCATACAATCGAATTTCATATGAAAATGATACACAGCAGCCACACCTTCCTCTCAGCAGTCGAGGGAGTGCGGACGGATTTCATCAAGTCCTCCAACGCATTCGAGCTCCCACTCCCAGAGCTGCAACTTTGCGGATTTGACCTCACCTATATCTTATTGACTACACCGCGGTATTCTCAGGGAAATGCACCGTTAGCACAATCCGCACGTTTTCAGCGCTCCCCGCGGGCTTGGCGACCGACGTCCCGCCCACAAGATACAGCACAGTGGCATGGTGGCATAAAGTCGAGCTGAAAGAGTGGAAACTGAGCGGTGATGATGCCCACTATGTAGACGCTCCCTCTGATGATGACCTGCTACTGCTGTGAGCCTATTGTCAAATCTTCCTACATGTACTGCATTTTTTATGTATGCAATCTCTGTGCGACTACAGTTTAGTGTAATCTGCCGTCTCTTGGGGCCTGTCTGAAGCTCTCCGTCGTCGTTGCCACAGGGGATTGCTTCACTGTGGATCTTCTCCGAGTTCTCGGGCGTTCTCGAATGCGCCGGCGCTCCGGGTCCGCAGAGTCCGGTGAACGCCGGAGTTCGCGAATGTTCAAGTCGAGCGTCCACCACAACCTACGCTCCTACTTATACCGGGACTAGTTCTGTCTGCGCAGCCCGACCCCGCATCGCCGCCCTCGATGACGAGCACATTCTACTATCAGCCGACAGCGCCGCACGCGTTCGCAGATGCTAGCTACTATCGGGCTGGGCCGACCTCCTTCATGCCCGCTTCATCGTCTATTTCGCGCCCTCTGAAGCGCAAGCATGATTCGCAGTCGTCCTCTGACGACGAGCTCGAGTCAAGCCGGTCGCCTTCGCCGCCCGTGGCGGCCAAGCGCAGACGCTGTGCCACTGTCGAACGCGGCTTCGAGGGCCTCCGCCTCGAGCCGTCCCCGCCTCCCCAGCCTGTCGTCGAGGAGCCCGAGGACTTTCTTCCAATCAATGCACCAAGCGGCCACCCGTACTCGTACTATCCCGAACCCGAGGAAGTCCAAGAGTACACGCCGCCGACGCGCGAAGTGCATATGCACAACAGCAGCTGGTACGAGCCCGAGAAAGACCGTATGTACAAGGCTCCCCGCAACGTCTTCAGAGTCGCTCATGTTTCGCCAGGCATCGTTGTCACCGATCTCGACGCGTCGGACTCGGAGGCTGAAGCAGAGGAAGAGTCGGATGCGGACGGTGGTATCAAGCTGTACAGCGCGCTCTACGATGCCCTCAAACGGTCATCCATCCCCGAACTGTCCCTTCCCCGCGAGGAGGCAAGCTCCGCGCTAGTCCTTTTCCGCCCTTCTCCATGGTCGTCGACGCTCCCTCCACCAACGATCGAAGTCCTCGACGACCCGGAGCCCGAACTCCGCGTCGACGACGGCGAACCCATGGATAGCGGCGAACCCATGGATATTGATCCTATGGATGTCGAATGACTTGGAGTGTGAAGCGTCTACATTGTTTATGAGCTGCGTCGCTTTCTTCTGCTTTGGTGTATTAATGGTATTGCAAGCTTTGTACATGCTGAATCTAGCAAACGTCTGATCTGGAACTGTCGCGGAACGCCCGAGCAAAGATGGACTCAATGCAATGGTGTTTTCCTCTCTTGGACTTTTTCGCGTTGTGCTCCCGTGTGCAGCCGCTCATAGATCGATGCCGGCTAACGCTGTGAGCACTGTCCATTGTGCTGTTCTGCTCCCGACTCGGTTCCCCGTCTCGTGTCGACCCTTTCCATATGCTACATATGTATCAGGTGCTCTTCACTTGCCAACGCAGTCTGCACTGGCACCGGCGTCTTGGCTCCACGCTCGTTATACTCGTACTTCTACTGGCCTGGGCCCTGTATGACCTCGCGCCGGTTGCTGCTTACTGCACTGGAACGATTATCTTCCATCGTAAAGTCTGTAAAGGAGACTATTAGCGCTATATCATGCTCTTCGAACTTCGCATGCAATCTTCATGCAATACATTCTGGTCTGTCACGGCAGAGCACTCGTCACTCGCCGAGACCGACGCCCAAAGGAGGAGAGAGGGACGAGGAAGAACGGACAAGCGGTACAATTGACCAGACCAAACCTAGGGTACACGCATCTACACCCTACAACCTATATATCCCTCCACAAGGTCCACTGATCCGGTCCAGGGTGATCCCGGAGCTGAAGGGTCTATCCACAATCGTCTCCCACGGTGCCAGCACTCTACCACACCTCCAGTCGAACAGGGTCCGAGACAGGGCGAAGGCGCCGAGGTATGCCACACACACACACACCCACCGAGGGCACGGACCGATAAGGAGGGCACCTCCCGAGTACATGGGGAGAGCGCCGAGCTGTTGAGGCCACTGTAGGAGTTACGGGTTAGCGTAGTTACTCCCTTGCGTCCCGGAGTAGATACCAGGCCTGTTTACTAATATTTTGGCAACACACTCTTATCCCGCAACTTTTTCTCGACACGCGCTCGCCGACGCTCGCGCACTGAGAACCGCGGGAACCCTCTCTTATCCCCGAGTCGGGGACAGTATCTCTTGACGTGTGACGCTTGCCAGGGTCTCGACACCTCTGACAGGCGCAACGTCCTTTCCGGCCGTTCGACCTTTGCTAGCCTTTCGGACCCTCATAGTCTGTGACCTATTCGTCTCGAATAGCTCTCACAGAGGTGGACGAATTGGGATCCACCTAGCGAGGTCAACGGCTTCTACAGAATCATATACGCGTTTTCTGGCGTTGTGAATGTGTGCCGCGTCCGGTCCGAAGATTGCAAAACCATCCGACCGCACGGCTTCATCCACAACCGTCATTCCCAGCGCGAGCAATACCGCTTCCTCTGAAGTCGCGACCAGCTCGTCGGGTTCCACGAGCTCCGACGCTTTCGCTACCCCTACCAAGGACTCCTTCGTCCGCGACGAGGCTCCGCATCTCCTCGTCCCGCTCGCTCCTACTCGCCGCGAACCGTACACCTACAAAGGGCAGAAGTCCTTCGTGGCGACCGGGCCTACTCGTGCGCAACCAGCTAAGCCTTCCTTGCCGGCCTCGCCATTGGTCGAACTACAGACCCGCTCTACGCGCAACCGCTCTACTTCGATGGAACGCAGCTCTACGAACGACCCTTCGGGCGCCGGCAACGACAGCACTGAAACGGTGACCCCAGCTAAGCCGAAAGCGACGCAGGCCGGTGACGCGAGCGCTGGTCCTGAGAAGACGCCTGGCTACGTCGTACGCGAGAGCCTCTACAACGACTACATGGAGCGTAACATACCCGTCGATCTGGGTGAAGAAGACGGTGCTGCGGACGGCAAGCCTGCGCAACAGCTGTTCGACACGCCATATGGCATCGTCAACAACGCGCGCCAGCTGCCAGTACTCAAGGAGTACTTCACGCGGTCGGGATCCCGCCACCGCTTTATTATCGGCATAGTCGGTCGCTTCGAAGCGGCGGTGGAGCTCCTGCGTGAGCTCATTGAGCGCGCGCATGTGCACCTCGCGGTTCCGGAAAGCCAGCGTCTGGTTCCCGAAGGATGGCACGAGTCGATGGAGTTCCTCATCAACTCGGATTTCGACCGCTATGGTGAAGCCATACGCGCTTTCCGCTACGTTACGAGCTGGATCGACTTCGCGGCCGTGTACCTTCATTACTTGCTAGGTCGAGCGTCGCGCGCCGACATCCCGCCTAAGCCAGAATCGCCGGAGGAGGAGCTAAAAGGCCACTACAACAGCTTCGCGCAAGCAACCGCGAAGGCTGCTCGCTCTAACTCGCGGGCTCCTCTCCCTTCGAACGCCCCGTCGCCGGTTCCAACGCGCCCAGCATCCCCTGACGCGCCGTGGACTGCGAAGGATTCAGTAGTGGCTACGAAAATCTGGATGACGGAAGAACCGGTCCATTCTTTCTTTGGCGCGCCGTTCAAGAAGGAGTCGAGGCGCCTGACCTACGCGCGTAACCCCAGGGATTTCTCGGACTTTGACGGTCTAGCAGGCGTGGGTTCCCCGCTGTACAGACCCAGAGTTCCGCCGGCCGAGCCGCAGGTGCCGCTGATCGACCAGCTTGCGCAGAAGCGCTCCAAGCCGATCCAGCTGGACCCTCTCCGTATGGCGCATGCTCTCGAACCTGGCGCGTCGACTCGTGTTGCTACCCCCGTCACCGCTGGCAAGAATGTATCGCCGAACCCGTTCTTATCACACAAGCTGCCGCCGTCGCGCGACGAAGTCGACTCGCGCATGATCTCGCGCCGCGGAGGAGGACCCCCCGACGATGACGACGACGACGGCGGCAGCAGTGGGCGAGGTGGAGGTGATGCTCGAGGGCGTAGCCGCTACCCTACGGGAGGCGGCGGCGGCCCTGGAGGACCGGATGACGGCAACGACGGAGGCGGCGACGGAGGAGGTCCCCCGCATAGGACCGGTGGCGCTCAAGGGGATCAGCGTGTTGGCGGGTTCGTCCTCGACACGCGGATTAAAATCTCGGAGCTGCCCACTTGGGACGGGGAAGAAGATGCCGCGCTGGAGTACTTCAGCAAGCTCAACGAATGGGCCAGAGCCGGCATCGACAGCCAACTCTTTCACCAGCTCCCTTCCGCCGCGCCGCTGCGTTTCACGGGCGATCTGGCGAAATGGTGGAGCAACTCCACTCCCGAGTTGCGCGCGCGCGTGCAGCAGAGCTTTCACACCTTTATTCCCGGCTTGCGCGAGTACTACTTGTCGCATCGCTGGGCCGAGGACCGACACTCTGACTTTCTGGCTATGAAGTTCCGCCAGCGAGGCCACGAGCGTGAGTCGCCGTTCGAGTACATCAATAGGCGGATCTTCTTAGCTCGCGTTTTGTTCGACCTGTCGTCTCAGGACCTTGTGAACGAAGTTCTGGCGAACACGCCCCCGCAATGGGCGTACGTGATCGGCGAGCATAACATCAAGAACACGGACGACTTGATGACCCGCATCAAGCAGTTAGGCCCGTCACTCACGTCGGCCTACCTAGCTGGGCGCACCGTCGACGACTCGGACATTCAACACAAGGTCGAGAAGGCGCTCAACTCGTATTTCAGCAAACAGAGCCTGCAACGTCCGGTCGTCAACAACAATCCTTTTCTCCGGCCGCCACCCGCAAAGCCGCACTACGGAACTGCGCACGTCGCGGATGTCCCAGCGGAGTCAGCAAGCGAGAAGGACGGAGTCGCTATCGTCGACAGCTCGCCCGCGTATACGCCGGAGCTCGTTGGCGCCAACGTCGCGCTCGTCAACAGCGTCTACGCGTTCCTGGGGGGCAAGCAGCGTCCGCCTCCCAAGGATGGATACCCGTACACAGAGAGCGACGTGCGTAGCAAGAAGAAACCGCCCTCGCCGTGCAAGGTCTGTGGCAGCCCTTGGCACTGGGATAGAGAGTGCGGTCACTACCTCTCGTACTCGATGCGTAAAGGACAGGGAGTGATGTACGCTTCGGACCGTCCGCCAGAGGAAGAAAAAATGTATGAAGCTGTCTTCCTGGGTTTCGCTAATGAATCTGCGTTTTCCTCGTGCGCGGCTGGCAAGGAGTCTCGGGACTACCTAGCTAAATTCTTTCGGGGAGCGCCTACCGTACTGGAAGTGGAAGACGACGAGGTTTCCGCGCACAACCTTCGACCCAAGCTACACGGGATGGGCATCCTCGAAGACGCCGACAAGGTCGACGACCTCGAGCACGGACCACCATTGCATTCTGCGCCGCCGCGTCCGGTTACAGCTGCAGCTGCGGATGGAATCTCGCCCCAACCGGCAGCAGCGCCAGCCAGGCCAGCTTCGCCAGCTGCTGCGGTCAGAGTACTGGACGACGAGCGCGACGAACTACCCGAGCTGCTGCCCGGGGATGATACGGACGACGAGAGTACGGCGAGCGACGACGACGACGCCTTTCCCGAGGGTGGACCGTCCGTACAAGCTGCCATCTTCGAACAAGCTATGGCCGCTGCAGCTAATATTGCTTCGGAAGCTGGGCCGCCGCCGCATGACGCGCCAGTGCATGTGGCTGACCTACCGGCATCGGAGTGTCTGATTAGGATGCCCAAGAAGCGTTCGGCCCCTGCTGGGTATTCGTCCGCCGGGGTCGCGGTTCTATCGACGAGAGGTCGCGTAGGGGCGACAGACGAGAAGCCCATCGTGCTGCGCCTGGATTCTGGTGCTAGCTTGTCCCTTATCCGCAGCAGTTACCTATCCTCGCTCAAGAACCCGCCGAAGATACGAAAGGGAATGAAGTTGCAAATCGCTCAGCTGACGAGTACCACCCCGCATTTGGAGGGATATGTCACGCTCCCGGTGTACGTGCGCGCGGAGGACGGAGCGACGCTGGTCTTCGAGGCGGAATTATACGTCGTTCCCGATATGACGGTCGAGATCCTCCTCGGTGAAGACTGGCACTTAAACTACGAGCTCAGCGTACTTCGCAACGCGATTCACGGCACGCGCGTAGCGGTGGGATCCACGGGTTACTATTTCAAGGCCGCTTCGCTCGCGAAGGACGAAGCCATGGTGACCGTGCAGACGTTTCCCGCTCGCGCGTTTCAAATTGTCAACAAAAACGCAGCCAGCTTCGTGAAGGCTCAGAGCCACCGTCGCGCTCGCGCCGCCAGGCATCGCCGGAAGCGAGCCTTGGGTAACGGAGAATTGAGAGCGTACAAGGACGTCATCTTGCAACCTCAAAGTACGACGCTCGTGGACATTTCTTGCAACCTGGCACCAGACAAGGAATGGTATGTCGAGCGGAACTTGATAAGTATGGGCCACGACACCTTCTTGTCCGTTCCAAATACGTTTATTTCCTCGAATACCGAAGACGTGCCCGGCGAGGAGGGCGGACCGGCGCTCGCCAGACGATCAGCCTTGCCAGTTACGAATCCTACGACCACGCCGCTGGTCCTGCGCGCCGGTACCGTTCTGGGCTACGCTCTCGACCCAGAAACGGCCCTCTTCTGTCCAAAGGACGATAAGGAGCGTGACGCGCACTTAGCCGCCGCGGAAGGGTTAGCTAGGTTGATTCAATCTCTGGACACGCGTACCCAGGAAGAGGTCGAAGCGCACGCCTTTGCTTGTCGCGCAGGCCCGGACAGCAAGAGCAAGGGAGCTGCGGGCGAACCTAGCTCCCCCCCGGAGGAACGACAAGTACCGCGCGCCGAAGCACCCGCTGAGAGCGAGCAGCATTCCTCCAACCTCCCGGCAAAAGAACAACGAATTCCGTGCGCCGAGTCGTCCGCTGAGCTTGAGCCGCCGTCTCTAGCGGACGCCCCCGACCCGACTACGTACGCGTCAGAGGATTTGGAAAAGATACTGGATCTTTCGCCAGACTTACCGCCGGACGTACGAGCCAAAGCGCTCGAATTGCTGCGAAAACACGTTCTGGCGTTTGGCTTCGACGACCGTTTGGGGCACCTTGAAGTTAACGCCAAAATTCGCACGAAAGACGACGTTGAGCCCATTGCTGTTCCAATGCATGGCGCATCGCCCGAAAAGCGCCAAGTAATTGAAGAGCAGCTGCGGAAATGGTTGGAGCTGGGCGTTATCGAGGACTCCATCAGCCCGTGGGCTGCGCCCGTGGTCATCGTCTATCGAAACGGAAAGCCCAGGTTCTGCGTCGACTATCGAAAGCTTAACAGCGTCACGATAGCAGATGAGTTCCCGATACCAAGGCAGTCCGACATACTATCTGCACTGTCAGGATCGCAGGTGCTATCGTCTTTAGACGCGTTGGCGGGCTTCAACCAGATGGAAATCAATCCGTCCGACGTGGAGAAGACGGCGTTTAGGACGCACCGAGGATTGTTCCAATTCAAGCGAATGCCGTTCGGGTTAAGGAATGGGCCAGCGATCTTCCAGCGCGTAATGCAGGGCATACTGGCCCCATTCCTGTGGTTGTTTACGCTCGTCTACATCGATGACATCGTAGTCTACTCAGCAACATACGGCGAGCATTTCGAACACCTGGACAGAGTACTCACCGCCGTGGAAAAAGCGGGACTCACACTGTCGCCGAAGAAATGTCATTTCTTCTATTCGTCCATACTGCTGCTCGGTCACAAGGTCTCGCGCCTAGGGTTATCCACGCACGATGAAAAGGTTGACGCAGTAGCCGCCCTGGAGCCGCCGTCCAAGTTGTCGACCTTGCAAACGTTCCTCGGCATGGTCGTCTATTTTCAGGCGTTCATTCCCTACTACTCCTTCATCGTAGCGCCTCTGTTCAAGCTGCTACGAAAGGACGTACCTTGGCGCTGGGGAACAGAGGAACAGCACGCGTTCGAAGAAGTCAAGAAAGCGCTTCAAGGCGCTCCGGTGCTGGGGCACCCTATTCGTAACCGCTCCTACCGCCTGTATACGGACGCGTCGGACGAGGCCTTAGGCGCTTGCCTGCAACAGATTCAGCCTATACTCGTGCGCGACCTGGTCGGAACGCCAGTCTACGAGCGTCTGCGGAAAGCGTACTCGGCAGGGGACCCGGTGCCGCAGCTTTGCACGAAGATGTCCTCGAAAGTATCTGATGTTCCAGCTCCTGGAGCTTGGGCAGATACGCTCGACGAGACTACAGTCTACGTGGAGCGCGTCATATGCTACTGGAGTCGCACTTTTAAGGACGCAGAGCGGAATTACTCCGCCACCGAGCGCGAGGGTTTAGCTGCCAAGGAAGCTCTGATTAAATTCCAGCCATTCGTCGAGGGCGAGCACGTTATTCTCATCACCGACCACGCAGCACTTCAATGGGCGAGGACATGGGAGAATACTAACCGGCGCCTGGCCGCTTGGGGGGCGGTATTCTCGGCATTCTCGAAATTAGAAATCGTCCATCGCGCCGGCCGTCTTCATTCGAACGTCGACCCGTTATCCAGATTACCGCGAGTAGGAGAACAAGTGCGAGGGCCGCCCGAATTCATAGCGCCAGCCAAGGATAACTCACCCGCAATTCGAACGGACGTTGAAGCAGCCGCCATTCTCGAACGAGTGGCAGGGAATCAGCCAGCGCCCAAGATGCAGTCTACGCTGGTCGCGTTCTCTCGCGACGAGCTCTTACAGCCGCAAGCCCAAGTCGCCGTCACGAGGCGCCAGAAGAAGCTAGCGGCCGCCAAGGACCAAGCTGAACGCGCGAAGAACGGGAGCCAGGATGCGGCAGTAGAGCAGCCCGCTGACTCGGAAGTGCCTAGAGTTTCTCCGTCGGAGCACCAGCCAGGAGTAAGAGCTGACGCTCGCGCATCCAAGCTCAGATACGAGGACCAACTGGAGTGGAAGGAAGCGAACCCACCGCCAACCCTACTTGTTTCCATGAGCGACGACTTGAAGGCTCGTTATTCGAGAGGTTACGACAAAGACCCGGCCTTCAAAG
Source organism: Auricularia sp. M13 (assembly GCA_037042915.1). Lineage (NCBI taxonomy): Eukaryota > Fungi > Basidiomycota > Agaricomycetes > Auriculariales > Auriculariaceae > Auricularia > Auricularia sp. M13. The sequence continues at coordinate 982,626 of CM073201.1, forward strand.
GGAAAGGGTTTAATTCGGACGAACGGTCGTGGTATTCGGGAAACCGATTCTACAGGGGGAATGATGGGCTACTCTACTTCCGGGACGCCGACTTCATGCCCCGCCTTTGCGTCCCGCGACCTGAGCGGGCCACGTTGCTCCAGCATCTGCACGAGTCAGCGTTCGAAACCGCTCATGCTGGACCGGAAAAGCTCTACAAGAGGATGGCCACTCAGTTCTACTGGCCGCGTATGCGCCACGACGTGCTATTATACTGCTCTACCTGCGACGTATGCCAAAAGAACAAGACCGAAGCGAATACGAAGCACGGGTTGTTGCAGCCGCACAACATCCCAGCCATTCCGTACGAGAGGATTTCCTTGGACCTGATCACCGGGCTACCGTGGTCGGGGTTGTACAACGCGATCCTGGTCGTCGTGGATTTGCTCACCAAGCATGCTCAGTTCATTCCCACTGACACGGGGCTGGATACGGAAGGCTTTGCGCGGCTATTCGTCAAGGAAGTGGTCAGTAGATTCGGTCTATCCAAAGAGCTCATCGCGGATAGAGACGGTCGCTGGCTGTCGAAGTTCTTCGACGCCGTATCAAAGCAGATGGGAGTGCACCTACTTCTCTCGTCCTCGCACCACCCCCAGCATGACGGTCAGACCGAGCGGACAAACAGAACCCTCGAGACGATGCTCCGGCACTATGTAGCTGCTGACCCTGGAAACTGGGACAAGTGGCTGCCCACGATGGAATTCGCTTATAATTCTTTGCCGCACAAATCAACTTCGATCTCCCCGTACTCGGCTCTCTATGGGTACCAACCTAGAAGCCCGATGTCCTTGTTCGCGCCAACCGAAGCTGGCAACATCCCACGGCACTTTACTGCTCATAAAGACGCCGACCAGTTCCTGCTCGCGATCCAGAACCACCGAGTCGCTGCGCGCGACGCCATCGCCGCGGCCCAGCACCAGCAGGCTCAAGCATACAATAGCGGTCGGCACTCTTTCGAATTACAGCCGGGCCAGCTGGTTCTGCTGAAGCCTCATTCTTTGGAGCTCGTGGAGTCCAAAGGGGAAGGCGTCAAACTCGTCCAAAGAGCTTTTGGGCCGTTTACCGTCCAGGAACGAGTTGGGGACGCTACGTATCGCATTAATCTTCCCCAGAGCTTCCCCATGTCCAACGTGATTCACGCGAAGCATCTCAAGAAGTACTTTCCTTCGCCCACCCACTTCGGGAAACGGACTGTGCTTCCAAATCCGCGATGGGAGGACAACCTCGCGGAGTGGTTCGAAGTCGAGAAACTGGTGGCTCACCGAAGGAATCGCTCACGCAAGACGGTAGAATATCTCACGCGCTGGAAGGGCTACGGCCCCGAGCATGACTCCTGGCTCACGGCTACGGATCTTCGCAGCGCCCCGGCTGTCCTCATCGACTACCAACGAGCTCATGGCATCTGACGACCTGCGAGAACGATGGAAGGTACATACGTTCGGCTTTCTTAGTCATTTTACATCACTGCGCGGCTACTTCAAGGCGACGAGCTTCTTTCAAATTCCGACCTCGCCTCTTGACCTAGCCCACTAATGGTCTCCTCCCCGCGTTATCGCTGCATCATGCTTTTCTTCTACCCGCTCCTCTGGGGCCTCTACTTCGCCACCATTACCTACGCCGCAGAGCAGGGTCAGGGCTCTGCCGACCCCGCTCCACCCACGCAGGAAATGCCGGACAATTACGTGTACATCGGCGACGAGGTGGACATCCACGTCTTTCCGCCTGATCACGAGTTGCGCCTCACGGAATCCTGGGAGGTCGACACGCCGCATCCAGTGCCCGAGCTCTTCCCCATCGGTACGCGCTACTTCGTGCGTCGGTGGGCTTCCGATACTGTCTCTTGGGTTTCGCCGAACTCGCCCACCAACTCCATTCCGCGCCCGCCGACTGGGTACGGGCCCCGCGCGTGCGGCTGCCTCAATAACAACCGCGAACCCGAGTGCATCTACGCTGAATGCGAGCACAAGCGTCAATGGCCTTGGCTCGCTGATTGGTTCGACGCCGCGTTTCCCTTCCGTCCATTCTCGCCCAACATTTGGAATGGCATGGGACCCTGCCCGCGCTTGGGATTCTCGTCAGTCTTGCACCGTCTCCCGATGTACGCTATCGACCGCGAGGACGACAACTGGCATCATCTAGTAGCCCAGGCGCGCCGAGACATGCAGGCGCAGGAAGCTCTCGACGACGGAATCATAGCGGCCCTCTTCGCGCCAGCCGCTCGACACGACCTTCCCGTTCTGGATCGCAAGATCTTCCAGGGCGCAGCGGATCTCGCGCTGCTACACAACCGCTGGGCGTCGTGGGTATACTCCCTGCTCGTGCGTCGCGCCCGCGTGATCTATGAAGTCATAGCCAGATTCGCGCACCGCGCGCTCAACCTTCGTTTCCCTGACTTGCTACATCGGTTGCGGATGCGCAATTACTTCGGCTTCTGCCCTATGGGCGCGTGGTTCGACGACCCAATAACGCAGGCGGACGTGATAAGGCAGTATATACTGTGGGGAATCCCAGTATACTACCGATGGGAACAGGACTACGAGTCGCTGCCGTTCCTGGCTGACCTCGTTCCACAACCACCGCCCGGACCGAGCACTGTCGAATTCCGTGCCCCGCCTACGACTCCCCGTCGCGCACGCACCCTCGCGGACGCGGAGGAGGGACCCGCGCGCGCTCGAGCGAATCGTCACTGGGATTCGTACCGCGTCCCTCCCGAATCGGCGGGTCGTGCGTCTCCCGTCTTCGTAGACGACTTCACGATGCATATGTTACGGAACCAAGACCCGAGTCGCGCCCCGCTGCACCCTCCTCCGTCCAGAGAAGGGAGCGTCGGAAGCACTGGACTCACCGAGCCTCGCTCTGGGACCCCGCCAGAATCGATGACCCTGACGTCAGTCGGGACCCTCTCCGACACGCTCAGCAGCGAAAGCGAGCAGCATCAAGCTCAGGCTGCGGCCGCTCCGCCCGTGACGCCTCCCCCGCGCTCCCTCTTCCAGCGCATTCACATGCCGCTGGCCGACCGCATTCGTTCACCGACGCACGTAGATGGCCCGCGCCGGCTCACGCTCGCTGATTTCATGCGACAACCGCCATCGGCTCAGCAGGCGTTCGTCTTACGGGCAGAACCTATCACGGATGATTGGCACTTCACGTCGGAGGAGTTCAACGATGGCGTACTTCAGGAGATGGAGCTTCTTTATCAGCAAGGCGTACTCAACGGCTACCACGACTACGTGCGTTTCTGCGTAGAACATCGCATGGCTTTCGCTACTCTCGCGCCGCGCCGCCATGACTCCCGCATCGAAGCACCGCCGGCAGGTATCGAATCCCTACATCGCGTGCCGCTCCACCTGCGCATCGAGCCAACGACAGTCGCCACCCGCCGTCTGGATATCTGGGCCAGAGGCGTACGCGAAGTGTTGGGTCGTCCGCACGCTCGCGCTGCTATCCTTCAGGGCGGTCTAGTCGCGCGTCTCGCGGCCTGGGTAGGGCTCACAGAAGATCACGCGCTGGCTGGACCTTCGACAGTTACGCGCGTAGTGGGCAGCGCGCGGAGCTACGTCCTACCAGACTCGGGTATCCCTGGCTTGCTAGTCGACGACTACCTCTCAGAGGACGAGGTTGCTACGCTCCATGGTCTTATACTCGATCCAGTCAACCCCGGGAGGGAATCGCTCTGGCCGCTGCCGCCCACTTTCGGAAATAATTGGTGGCAAGGTCGCTGGACCGACGAGCACGAAGCTTGGTTTCAAGAACGACTGGTATTCATATTGGAGCATCAAGACGACCCGTCAATCTTCCTTGCAGGGAACGCCTGGAGGGACCACCTCAGGCAGCGCGACCATCGGGTCAACGGTGGACAACGGCGGAACCGCAACGGGTAGAACGACGCTGGGGGGCTGTGTAGGAGTTACGGGTTAGCGTAGTTACTCCCTTGCGTCCCGGAGTAGATACCAGGCCTGTTTACTAATATTTTGGCAACACACTCTTATCCCGCAACTTTTTCTCGACACGCGCTCGCCGACGCTCGCGCACTGAGAACCGCGGGAACCCTCTCTTATCCCCGAGTCGGGGACAGTATCTCTTGACGTGTGACGCTTGCCAGGGTCTCGACACCTCTGACAGGCGCAACGTCCTTTCCGGCCGTTCGACCTTTGCTAGCCTTTCGGACCCTCATAGTCTGTGACCTATTCGTCTCGAATAGCTCTCACAGCCACGGGCCGAGGGTCCGAGGATGTAGCCGAGCTTGTACCAGGCGATGACAACCGGCCTATTATCCATCCAAGGGGTACCGTACCAACGAGAAGTCCAATAGAGGCGTTCCCGACCCTCCGAGGTTGCTCAAGATGACCCACCGAGTCCGCCCGAGGTCCAAAGGGGGTTCTGGAGCTTGCCCCGAGCACCACAACGCCCATATCCAACGCATACAGCGAGGGGAGAGCTGCCGAACCGAGGTCGTCTCACCCCCCTAGGTAGGTAGAGAGCGGCGTGCAGATCATATCCCGAGTTGAACAGCCCGAGGCGTATAACCCTGGCCGAGTCTCCGTCCGAGGGTAAACAGTGCGCCGACTGTATGCAGCAGCGACCGAACGCTCGGCGAAGCGGCGTAAAACCCGCGGGCAAGAGGACAGAGCTTGCGACGGCCGTGATGACCGCAACATGGTCGCTCCTCACTGGGAGCAAGGCCGAGGATCCTTAGAGTATCTATTGAGTATCCCGACTTGACATTCAGATGAATGGCACAAGTTTCCCAAGAGTATCATATCCTGAACTACTCTGGAGATACTCTATACACAAGGTAATATATTGGATGAGTATCCCTTGAGGCACAAATGTTCTCATGAGATACTCATTCAATATTCTACCTTGTGCATAGAGTATCTCCAGAGTATTTCAGGATATGATACTCTTGGGAAACTCGTTCCATTCATCTGAATGTCAAGCCGGGATACTCAATAGATACTCTATGGATTCTCTACCCTGCTCCCTGTGCCTGAAACGGCTTGCGCTGTCTACGAGCGAGACGATATTTCCGAGTGTTACCTTACAAACCCACCAGTCCCCCGGTGCGACCCTGAGCGCTGAGGCGTTTAAGACGGAATGTTCTTGGGCCTCCACTGTGCTGCGGTCTACGGCACCTTAAAGTTACACAACACCTTCATGATCGCTTGTGCTCTTGCGCAAGCCCAGCGCAAAATTTGCGCCGAATGGATTCTCCGTCCTACAGTCTACTGTACACTCGATGTTATTTTGCAAAGCCTATGAACACACAAATACTTCGTGAAGGTGTATATATTAGGAACGCATATATATTATGTGTGCATTGGGCGAGATGGAAGCGCTTCAAGGACGAGTAAGTCAATCATTGACTGGCTACCGAGAGCGTCACAGCAGCAGAATTCGTCGAGTCGTCAGTAGTTGGCGCAGGCGTCGTTGTATCCGTGCTGTCCGTCGTCACGGTGCTTGTAGCGCTGTCAGTTGTCGAAGCAGACGTCGATAGCGAATCGGTCGCGCTGTCTGTGCCGGTACTCGAGCCAGTATCCACAGTTCCACTGGTCGTGGTCGTCTCCGACGATGTGGAGGACAGAGTGGACGACGCCAGCGACGCGCTGATGCTGGAAGAGATCGCCTGCGCAGCGGGCGAGTACGGCAACGCGGCAGTCTGGTCGAAGAACCACCACCTTTGCGAGGTGTACCCATTACCGAACGCGTCATTCAGCCAGTCCGCATAGGCCCCGTCCGGGTCGCCGTATGCCGCGGCCACAGTCGCCACATGCGGCGCGAGGTCGGACAGCCCAAGGTCGCCGACGTCGCCCGCTATCGGCATCAGGTAGTCCACGGCCGTCTGGATCGTCGCGCCGTACCGCGTCGGCGTCGACCAGAAGTTCAAACCCAGCTGGTCGCCCAGACGCGCGTTAACGATCATGGCCTCGATGTTGAACGCTTGATAATGGTTAGGCTGCGTGCGGATGGATTCCAGCGGCTGCGGAAACTCGTCAATTGCTGCTCCCCTTCCGCCGATATTGTCTCGACGCACCTGTTCACCACTGGCAAGGATCTGGTTGAGGTAAATGCCCTTGAAGTACCCATTGAGCGCGCCAATGGCGCCTTGAATGTCCCCGACCAGGATACGCAGCGCGGCGAGCTGGTTGACGTAGAAGGTGCCATGATTGCTGTACGGCCATTAGCAAAAGACAAGAATCGCAGGGAACGAACGTACTTGGTCGCGCGGTAAGCCTGGATGCCCAACGTATTCGTCGTCAACCAGTTAATATACTGCGTCGCCCACGCATTCATAGCAGCATCGTCCGCAGGCGTCCACTCAGACGCATTGGCCGCGCGCATAATCATAATAGCGTTCGCGACCTTCGTCGTGAACCGGTAGTCCAGAATTCCGGTATACGTGCCGACGTCAGGGCCAGGGCCACGAATGAGCTGGCCATAGTTGAGGTTGGGATTGACACCCGTGGAGTTGTTGGTGAACCAGGCGCGGATGAAACGCGTCGCGTCGGCGAACCCCTGGGGGTAGCGGCCAGATGCGCCGGCGATGGCGGCCAGGTGGACCGCGTCGGTCATGGCGACGACCCAGCCTGTGTCGGGGAGAGTGCGCACGTCAGGGTTGGCGACGCCGTCACGGCGAATATACGGGCACAGTGTCCAAGCTAAGTTTCGCTAGTTAGCAACGTCCTCGCGACAAAGATGACTGGACATACTGGCACTGGCAGGGAGAGGTGACGTGGACGACGTGAGGCACGTGGAGGTTGACGTTGTGGTCGTTGTGGTCGTCCTGGTAGCAGTCACGGTGGACGTAGCTGGGGTAGTGGAAGGTGTAGCAGATCCGCTTGCACTGACAGTGCTGCTCGCGGGCAAAGTTGCGCTGCCGCCCGGGGTCGGCGAAACGCTGCCTAGGCTGGTCGCAGTCGCTGAGCCCGAAGATGTAGTGGCTGAGTTGGCGTTCGTAGTCGTACTGGAAGTTGTCACGCTCATGGAGGAAGATGTTGTGGTCGACGTTGTGGTCGACGTTGTGGTCGAAGTGGACCATGTTGACAGGCTGGTGGACACCGAACGAATAGAGGTAGTTGGACTCGTAGGACTCGACGATGACGAAGAGATGGAAGTCGTTATTGACGCAGGGACCGAGCTACGGGAGGATGTCGTACTCGGGCTAGTGGATCGCGGCGTTGTAGATGTCGTAGTGGTGGTAGAAGTGGATCGGATGGATGGAGAAGAGGAAGCCAAGGAGTTGGATGAGCTGGTCGTGAGCAACGTCGACACTGCACTGCGTGTTGTGGTCGTTGTGCTGCTGGTAGTTTGGGTGCTTGTGGGAGTACTCGAAGGTCTGGTGCTGGTGGTATTGTTCGTGAATCCTGTGCCCGTCGTAGACAGCCGCGTCGTGCTACCCGGCGTCGAACTTGTAGACGTATGTTGACTTGAGGTCAGGGTCGATGACGCGCTTCTGCTAACCGAAGTGGACACTGTGGAACGTGCCGAGGAAGTAGCGCGGGTTGTAGGCTGCGAACTGTTGCTGATTGACTGGGATGTTGCTGTGCTGCTGGAATTCGGCGTGGACGCCGAACGCGTGGAAGAGCTCGCGGTAGGGCGAATGGTTGCGGAGGGCGAAGTTGACCGAGTAGAGGACGAAGTGGAACGGGTCGACGGGGACGTGGATATGCCGGCAGACGTAGTTGGACGAGTGGACGTAGAAACTGAACGAGTGGAAGACGAGGTTGAACGAGCCGGGGACGGGATCGAGCGAGTGGAAGACGAAGTCGAACGAGTGGAGGACGAAGTCGAACGAGTGGAGGACGAAGTCGAACGAGTGGAGGACGAAGTCGAACGAGTGGAGGACGAAGTCGAACGAGTGGAAGCCGAGGTTGCGCGAGTGGAAGACGAGGTCGAGCGTGTGGATAACGTGGATGACGTTGAAGGTCTCGTGGACGCCGTGCTGGTCGACCTGCTGCTGCTGCTCGATGTGGTTGAGAACATGAAAGAATTAGAGTTTAGGGCAGCGAACCTCTTCGATAATGACGACGTAGATGTTCGCTTGCTGACAGTGCCAGACGGGGAGGTTGTGCTTGATTTAGGCAGATTTGAAACGCTAGATGAGCGCGATAATGTTGTGGAGCTAGTTTTCTTCGTGCTGCTGCTCCTGGGCGTAGTGATTGTGTTCAAAGTCTTCGTCTTGGTGGAAGACGTCGGCAATACGGACGGTGTCGTGAAGGAGGATTTGCTTGTTGTCGACCTGCTCGTTCCAGTCTTGGTCGCGATAGAAATCGATGTAACGGCAGATGCAGTCTTAGCCGTCGTCGATTTGCTCGTACCACTTTTAGTGGTAGCAACGGTCGATGCAACCCTCGTGGAGGTCGGCTTCGTCGTTACAGGCCGGCTGGTAGCACTGCTCGTTGTACTGGGCGTGGTCGTGGCCTTACGGGTACTTGACTTCGAGCTTGTCGACGTGGGTCTTCGTGTGGCACTGATGCTTGTGCTTTTCGAATTCGTGCTGGACGATGCCGCTGCGGCCTCACGAAGGCGGTGACGGTGACCACCGTGTCGACTCCAGCGAGCGTTATCCCTATAATCTCCCCGCTTCGCCATCACGGGAGGGGCAGCTGAACTCGATGTGGGAGTAGCAGCGTCAGTAGGTGTATCTGTTGGCAGGTTGCTATCTGCGAGCGTGTATGATGATGTGGGGAATGAAAAATCGCTAGAAGATGTTGCAAGGGTAGAATCCGTGGAATTAGCTGTCAAACTGCTGTCCGTGGGTGTAGATGATGATGTAGAGTTAGATATCGAAGTTGTGGACGCCGGAACAGTGCTCGACGTTGAAGGACACCAGTTACAACTCGGCCACCAACTGTGGGCCCGGTCAAAACGCAAAATTGATGGTTATCACCTGAACGTACTATGGTGCCCAGCTCAAATAATCTCGGGGGTCTCCGCTGGGTGGCAGATACTTTGAATTTGTCACGGCTAAAGAACAGTCAGCTCTTTGCTTTGAACGCGGAGACGGGGACATACACCAGGGACCACTGGATGCTTGCGACTTTGCCTGACGCGAGATTGCGGTTTGCGAACCGGACGCGAGCGATGTGCCGCCATACTGGAGCACATAGTTGGGATTGACCCACATATTCAATTGCGCTATACGTATGTTCAGCTGAGGGCAGGGCGTGTTTTATGTGTACTTACCGAAGCATGACGCGGCGAACAGTATGGTGCCGCCCGAGCGCATAGCGTGCAACATGTGGTCCCAGCTGCTCGGATGTCAGGTAGATGGCGAAATTGACTGGGGCAGGATGGAGATTAAGAGCGATGTCCATTGCACTTGGGACCGACCGGCTCGATCGCGTTCCGCTCGACCATCGAGGTTTGGACTAAGACACATACTGTATGCGCTAGGGGAGCATTCCATCTTGCGATACCTCGAAGGTCTGGCAGGCATCCAAGGTTCTGAAAGCGTGCCAACCGCATCTAGTTGTAAGACCAAGTCTCGGAGACGACGATGCCCATGGTATCCTCAAGGCGGAATGTTGTACGCGCGCCCTAGACGTTCTGTTCGTACGTAAACAAGGCAGAGTATTCCTCGAGCACTTGGGAAGTCCTTGTCGTTTCGGACAGGCAGAGAGCAGCAACGTGATCAAGAACACTACGTTTGACTGCACCAACGCCAGCTCCAAAGCCGCGTACTGGCCATGAATTGAGTGCGGAGGTCACCGTGACTACGGATTGCAAGCAGAATCATCTGCCGGTGAGAATCGAGGCAGGACAACGCGGTGCTTGCGCGTGTTTGCACCAAGTCTTGCCCAACCCTCTTCCGCTCGTGCACTGCCCATTGCCATCTTGCCAACGACGATAGATGCTTTCATCGCGTACCCCTCAAATACAGCTTGAGGAATGGACGCTTTGCGCAAAGGAGACTTTGCGTCTGGCAGGCCATGTGTGAATACTGCACATTCGCACTTGTCTTCAGCATCCATGACCATACTGATACTCGTACAGCCCAGCTGATAGCGCCCAATCCATCTCTAAATTTTCATCGGAAGCACTCCGAACGGCTGTCAGGATGCGCGAGATCAATAGGAACAACGCTTTTGCTATGCTCCCGCCGGTCCTGCTCAAGCGTATTCTGCGAGACTCTCTGGTCCGCGTACACGACGTGCTTGCAGTTTCGCAAACTTGTCACCGTCTCCGCTCTCTGATCCTCGACTCGCCGGAACTCTGGAATAAAATGACAATCCTGTCACCATACGCATACCAGCGCCTCCGCCTTGACCGATGGATGATTGACCGCTCCAAGCCGGGGCCATTGCAGATGGCGCTCTTTGTTGCTAGCTTGCCTGACCCTCCGGGATGGACTGAAGCTTGCTGCCAGATCATGACTGAGAACATGGAGCGACTATCGCGACTGGAGCTTTACACGGAGATTGACGTACCTCCCGGCTTGTTGAGCGAAGACCAAGGTCCAGGTTTCTGGCCACCTCTGATCGCCGGAGAGGAGCACCAGGACACGTTACAAAGGCTTGCTACGTACTACGCCCTGGAACAGCCGGCGCCGCTTCTTCGTGAATTCGTCATGCATCGACAAATCTTCATGCCGCGCCCGCCGCTTATCTTGCCCAGAAATATTTTTCGTGGCGAAGCGCCGCTTCTGCGCTCCTGCATTATGGGCGGCATTGTTCTTTCACCGCATGGATACCGGGCGTTTGCAAATCTGGTCAGCTTGCACTATCACACATGGCCTAACACCCGACCTCTGCTGTTGGACGACATAGGTAGCCTACTCGACAGCCTCCCATCTCTCGAAATGATCTGTTTTGCCTGCCACGGGTTCTCAACGGATAGCAGCTTTCCTACCTTCGAACCCGACAGCCTCGTTGCACGCACAGCCTTGAAAGTTGTTCGGATTCTGCGCGGGTTCGCCGTGGATATGAGCTTTGTAACCGTTCACTCTTTCTTTCGCGCACGGGGCATGCAGCGGTTCGAGATCGATGGCTCAGGCATGCTCTTCGTCCAGACAGGGCATCTCGCTCAGATATACCCACGCATCGACTCTATGACCATCCGTCTTCGCTATATCGAAATCCGTAGCGCTGGGAGCACGGTACACCTCGGGCGGGAGCAATCACTTTTCCTAGGCGTATGGGAAGACCCTCAACTGTACAGGCACCTGGAGGATCTTACGATCGACGAGAACTACTGGCCTCAGGACACAGCGCTTCCGGCTGCGCCGTGCCTGACATCCCTGTGCATTGTGCTTAGCGGATGCGCAGACTACCGCTGGTGCTTGCGCTCGATGGGGACGCCCTGGATCCTGAACACCGCAGTCACAAATTGCTCAGTGTTCCACGCGGACCACCCGTGGGCCTGCCCAGCCTTGCGCTCAGTCCACCTCGCATACTGTCCGCCGAAGAAGGATTGCAATCTCAGGCAGACTGAGGACCTGGACGCACCCGCGGTAACGGCATGTTGCTGTGCCAAGACGCTCACGATTTCGCTGCGCGATGTGCATCGCTTCGTGACGAAATGCCTATGCTTCGAGGGCGACCGCCTCGCGGTCCTCAAACTATCCGGGGTTGAGCCCATCGATCCCGAGGCCCATGGTTTGCTCTCTGGCCTGGCTGAGGACATCCAGATTTCATCCCTGGTAGACTGGGACGTCGTCACGCAGGTAGAAGCCATTCTTAAGTGCAGGGAGTATTATCCCGGGACTCAATAACCTGTGGACTAGCATCTGTGGTACAACACAGACCTTGCATTGTGATGATGCCCGGGTAACGCAAAGAATCCCATAGCTTGAGGTGTACGACGTCGCTCAGGCTCCTGAACGAAGCATTCAAAGGAGGCCGGCCTTGAAGCTTAGTCTCCTTCGCAGTATGTTCGCAAGAATCTTAGGCTCTAGGATTTCCAGTGGGCTTTAGGAGATTACGTCGACTGCCCTGCGTAGGGCGTATGTAGAAAATGACGCAGCGGCTCAGAAGCTTCAAAAAATACACGGTTCCCTCGGGGAGTCAATTATATTCTATCTACGAATCAATCGTCATGTTCAAAGTCGGTACAAGAGTGCCACTCGTCCTGCGCGATGGCCTCGCGGTCCACGCACGGCGATATCTGCACGTCGTCCGCAATATCCGCCAGCAGGTCCTGCGCGTCCCAGTCGATGGGGTCGACGCCGGACAAAACGAGGCGGGCGAGCCGGGGGGCGTCGAAGCGCAGGCACGTCACGACGAAATGGTGCACGTCGCGGAGCGAGATGGCGAGCGCGCCGGCGCAGCAGCAGTTGCGCGGCGCGCAGCGGGCGTCGCGCGGCGGGTCGTACGCGAGCTGGACGGCGCGCAGCGCGGGGCACGCCCACGCGTGCTCGGCGTGCAGCACGGAGCACGTGCCGTCGGTGAAGATGCGCGCGAACATGCGGTAGTCCGCGCACGAGCCCAGCACGACGCACAGCTCCGCCAGCGCGGGCGCGCGCGGCAGCGCCGCGTCCTGCAGCCAGAAGTGCTCGTTGATCGTCAGCCGCGCGAGGTGCGCGAACGCGCGCGGCTCGGCGAGCAGGAAGGCCGCGTCCCAGAACGCGCGCCGGATGTGCAGCGTCGTCGCGTGCCCGTCGCGGTCCGCGCCGCGCAGCTGCACGTACAGCGGCCGCACGGCGAGCGCGCGCGGCCGCGGGTACTCCGTGACGATCGTGTCCGCCGTCGGGAAGTCTGCGAGCATGCCCGAGTGCTGGCACTCGAAGCGCCGCACGCCGCAGCGCACGAAGAACGCGCGCAGCCGCGCGTACGGCAGCGAGCCCGCGCGCACGTCGAAGATGCGCGCCGTCCGCAGCGCGCGCTCCTCGCCGGCGGCGGCTCGGTGTCCGTCGCCTCCGTGTAGTCCGCCAGGAGGTGGTCTTTGAGACACAGCATCCGCAGCGCGGGCAGGCCGTCGAGCATGGCGCTGATGTCCTCCAGGTGCAGTGCGGGCGACGCGTTCCACGCGTGATAATGCAGCGACACGAGGTTCGCAAACGCCGCGCAGGCGCGGGGGAGCGCGACGCCGCTGAGGACGCACGAGCGCAGGCGCGGGGCGACGCCGCGGAAGAGGTCGGGGCGCAGCGCGAGCGGGCGGCTGGGCATGAAGACGGTGCGGTAGATGACGAACTTGCGGAGCATCGGCGCGGGCTGGCCGAGCGCGTGGCAGATGAGCGACCACTGCGACGGGTGCAGGAACGGCGGCAGGCGGACGTGGTGCTCCGCGGCGCCGCCCCACGGGTGCGCCCACTCGTCGTGCTCCCTCAGCGGCGGCAGGCCGTACAGCTCAGTGAGCAGCGTCAGCCGCCCGACGCGGCCCAGGTACTCCGCGAGCAGCGCGCAGCACGTGTTCGTCCATTCCGGCGGCTCCGGGAGACACGCGACGGCGAGCATGAGCTGCAGCGGGACGGGCGCCGCGCGCTGCATGATGAGCTGCTCGAACCTGAACGACGACTTGGGCGACAGAACGCTCATGGTGTTCCAGAACTCGGGCATGGCGAGCGCCATCGCGCGCAGACGGTGGCAGGACTGCGAGACGGCCAGCACATCGTCGAGCGCGAGTTCGCGCAGGATACACCGGACCACAGTCGACGGCAGCGCGCCCAAAGCGTGTTTCTCGTTGATTTCGCGCCGCCTGGCTACAGACCGGAGCGCGTCGGACGCGAAGCTGGCGATGCCGCTGGCCAGAGCCCCTGCCGCCGAGCTTTGTGCGCATCAGCACGGTCATGAAGCTTCAGAGAACGACGCCGCGGGCATTCACACGTCATCTTTCGAGGACAGAGTCTCCCTGGCGCGCTGCGTCCACTGTTCCAGCTGGTCCTGTGTTGTGCATGACGGTGAGCGCATCTGCGCGACGATGACAAACAGAAACAAGCAAAAGACGCCCACAACAACACATTTCAAACTCCTCAAAGTTCGCATTTTCCAGGCAGGTGACCAGGGCACCATGTTGTGCTCACTACATTTCGGAGACCATGGAAGAAAAAATTGCAGAACCAAAATGTAGATGAGCTGGATTACGCCAAGACAGCACTCTTTCGTACACACACACAGCGGACAGAACAGGCGACGGGAACAGAGACAGGCAGAAAGGAGAAAAGGACATAGCTGGTGTTACGTTAGATAAACTACTTTGTGGCGACGGGGATCGCGAAGCGTTCTGCGCGCTTCCGTCTGCGCTCCTCCTCTTCGGGGTCGACGGGCTCGGCGGCGGGACGCTTGTTATGCCCCTTCGCCGTCGGGGTCGACGTTGCCGACGTCACGGGCGTCGACGTTGGCGTTTCTGGTTTCAAGCCGAACCGCGCCGCGCGCGCCTTGAGTTTCTCGGGGTCCTGCTGGGCCTGATTAGTTCCAGCTCCAGTGCGCACAAAAAGGCGGGATGATATAGAAGTAGTGAGAAATAGACGCACGTCTATTGGAGCAGCAGCAGCAGCGGCCTTTGGCGCGGCGGCGGCTGCCTTGGGCGTTTTGGCGTTCTTCGGGTGGTGCGGGTGCTTGGGCACAGCGGGCGTGGGCGTTGCGGAGGGTGTGTAGGTGATGCCAAAGCGTTCGGCGCGCTTCTTGCGCTTCTCCTCCTCCTCATCGAGCTTGTCCGTCGTCGTCGTCGCCGGCACGGGCGGGTTGTTTGCGGGCGTCGCTGCAACCGCGGGCTGTGCGCGACATGCATTAGCATTGCATGGCGCAGGGATAAATAATGGTGCGGGCGTACTGTAGCCTTGACTGTGGAGGGCGCGCTGGTGGTTGTGGAAGCAGTTGCGGGCGTGGCAGCGGGTGCAGGCGCCGCTTTGGACGCGGGTTTCGCGGCGGAAGCGGGTTTGGTAGTAGCAAGTGCAGCCGCCGCCGCATTCGGAGGCTCAGCGGCATCTCCATCCCAGTCAAACTCGGCGGGTGGCGCGAGCTGCAAGACAAGGCCGTCGTGAGCAGGCTGCGGCGCGGATATGAGACACAGACGCACCAAATCGTCGCCAGCTTCAGTTCCAGCCTGGCTGGGCGGCTGCGAGAGGCCCAGCGCAGCAAGCGCCTCTGGGGACCCCAGGACCTTGGCGACGAGGTCGGCCTTGTTGGCCTTGGACCCGAAGGCGACGCCGGCTTTCTTGAGCGCGTTCCGCAGCTCGGGCAGTTTGAGGGCGTTCCTGCTCAAACGCGTCAGCGCTGGCGCCTATCCACTCTGGCGTGGGAAGGAGCGTACACTTTGGCTTCCATGGCGGGCTGGTGCGGGCTGGACGACGGGCAGAGACAGAGGTTATTGTCGGCGGAGTTGGAACGGCCCGGACTTATCGCTGCTCTTGACCACAAAAGATTTCAATTTCGTTCACGGACAATGGGCACGCAGCATTACACTCCTACTTGAGCACCTTCCAGACCTGGAACCGCCTGCGCTCCTGCAGCGTCGCCCCGCCAATGACCCTGTTCCGCCATTCCGTGCTCGTGGCCGCCTTGTGCTCCTCGCTCTCCAGCGCAGCCTCGCTGGTGTACTCGTGCAGCGCCATGAACGCCGGCACCTCCTTCTTGCCGTCGCCCTCGAACAACGGGCCCGTCTGGCCGCCGCCGACGAACTTGAACCGCCGGCTGCGCACCCAGCCCGGCGCAGCCCTCAGCATCTTCAGATGTTCCTCATTGTACCACTTGTCAAGCTCGGCGACATCGGGATGGCTCAGCCCGACGAGCAGCGCAAAGCGCGGCTGCAGCCCGTCTGTCTTGGGCACGCCGGGGTCGGCGTCGCGCAGCGAGTCGTACGTGAGCGCGTACGCGCGCCGGTCGAGGCCCGCGTAGGCGCCCGCGATGCGCGCCTCGCGCTCCGTGCGCGCCGCGGCGAGCGCGGCGACCTGCGGCGAGCTGATCACGCCGAGGTCCGACACGCTGAACACGCCGAGCCACGTCGGCTGCGCGCCGTCCGCCGCCTTGTACCGCACGCCGCCGACGAACTCGGGCAGCGCCATGCGCGGCGGCGCGTGCTCGTTCTCGTACATATCTATCAATCCATCCGTCCCAGATGAGCGAGGATGGGGACTCGGGATCAGCCCAGATCGGCCGGAAGCACGCACCGTGGAACTCCTCCTCGCTCGTCCCGGGGCCCAGCTCGATGAACACGAACAGCGCGCCTGGGGTGCCTGACATGATTATCTCGCGCAGTGCAGGGACGCTGTCAAGCAGCAATAACGGCTCACTCCGTATCTGGTTCTTCTACCGGTCCGACGGGCATCCTGCCGACAAAGCCAAACTCTGTCAGCCCGGTGCGTACTTTGCCCCTTCATTCCCACGTCCCAACCTCCACATATGATGAGAGACTGCCGGGGCCAGACGATGCGCTTGTCTCTGCTCTTCCGGACCAAAGACGAAGCGCGATGACTTGACGTCCGGCTTGCTATAATCTCGCGGAAGCTTGCTTCTGTGCTTTCTCTGACTTCCCATGCCCTCCTCCTTCGTGTGGCTGCATGCAGAATCCTGATACTCTGTAGTTCACCCGTCAACACGACAGCAACCATTGACAGGATGGAATGGATTATGCATGGAGGATACCACTCTCGGTCATCCGGGGCAAGGCAAGTAGTAGGGGTGTGGCTAATTGCAGCTGCGACGATCTGCTCAGCTCACAGCGGCGTTGGTCTTGTGCACGTTGTATATACCGGCATGAGAAATGGCGAAGTCTGAGAAAAGCCCATCTTCCATACATCGTTTCATCAGCAGCAGTTCTTGTTTTTCTTGAGCTTATCACTGGACCTGCGTTCATTGGGTGTTCCGGCCATGATCGCTGGGAGATGCAATTGTTTGCTCAGCTTTGGTGCATCATGGACACATCCACCCTACAAGAACGCCTTCAACAGTGGACCTCTCGCGCGCATGTGTTTGTTCGACGAGGGAACTATATGTGATTCTGTACACAGTTGCGCACACTCTTCACTGGGCTAAACGCACCCACAGGCACGTCGCCGATGCGACGAAAGCCGCTTCATTATTTGCTACGTACGCTCTGCGCAACGCGGCTGTCATTCGCAATGGAACCGGGCGCAGTCCCCTAGAGCTGTTGGGGCCAGCTCTTCTCAGGATCATCTTGCTCAAGCTCTGTGCGACCGATGTCCAAGCAGTCTTCCATTGTTCCCGCCGGCTACGGCATGTGGTCTACGATACACGAGATTTATGGAAGGTAGTAACCTTGAGGGATTCTAGCACGTCTGCGGACTTCGAGCGGCTCTCTATTTCATGTTCGAAGCCAGGACCACTGGAGTTGTTTCTCCTGTGTTCGGCGCCGTTATCGGACACCTTTTTTCAGCTTTTGGCCGATAAGATGGCGCGACTAACGTCGCTCTTCCTGTACACTGTGTCCACCGATTCGCGCCCATTGTCTGGCTCTGGCCTGGTTGAAGGCCTATCCTCGGGCGTCCGCGGTGCGCTGGGCTTTCCAGCGCCCCTTCTCGAGACCTTGACTTTATATCTCGAGAACTGTACCGACCCTACTTCACTCTACATGGACCTGTTCGCTGGTGACGCGCCGCTGTTACGTGGATGCACACTGAGTGGTGTACCCCTTCCGCTTGACGGCTGCCCAGCCTTCGTGAACCTCACAAGGCTGCACTATCACCCACGCGATCTCTCCTTTTCTTTCACGCTCTGGGACATCGATAAATTGCTTGCTGGCCTTCCTCAGCTTAATTTGCTGTGTCTTTGCTGGTGCTCAGTCGCCGGCGTTGACGGCGAAATTTCTCCTCAGCCGCACAGGAGTCTGAAGCGCGTCTGTCTGCACTTCCAGGGGCATTTCCCCGCACCTGGCGTTGGCGTCGTCCAAGATTTCTTCAGAGCGCGCGGCGCGACGCGCTTCGACTACGAGAACGACAATCACCCATACAGCTCCGAGTCCGCGGTCCCCCAGCGCGTGAGGATCGAATCGCTGTCTGCTCGGCTGTGGCACTACCGGCTGACGAACGTGCCCGTGGAAGGCGGGGTCGGCGCGACTCGGATGTCGAACCCGTATACAGTGCGCGTGAACCACATGCACTGGCAGCGGGCCTCCCTCCTCTCGGCCGCGGAGACTTTCTCCCACCTCGTGCACCTGACCATCAGCGAGTTCCTATGGCCGCAAGACGAAGCGATGCACGCCGCGCCGCGCCTGGAGTCGCTCTGTGTCGTTCTTGGCGCCTGCTCCGACTACCGCATGTTCTCAGACACATCCATGCTGCTCGGCCCAGGCAGATACGGATTCGCGATCGCCCAGGCTGCCAGTGAACAGAACCCGATGTGGGCGTGCCCGTCGCTGCGCACTGTGCATCTGGCGTACGATGCTCCCGGCGAACGATCGTGCAGTTCGACACACATCGTAGACAGTTTGCGCGCGGGCAAGCTCGCGTGCTGCTGCCGCGACACCTTGTCGATTTCGCTGCGCGATGTGCACCACTTCGTCGTCGCGTGTCTGGGCTTTGGGGCAGCGCAGCTCCAGCTCCTCAGGATGTCTGGCGTCGAGCCCGTGGACTTCGATGCGATGCACCTGCTTCTGGCTGTGGCTGAGGATGTCCAGATTTCGCCGTTCGTGGACCGCATAGCCGTCCCCGTAGACAAGCTCAGAATGACCGTGTGCACCGATGTCGATCAAGACACTGCTGGGGTCCTGTAATGTGCCCGTGTGCGCAATCAACGGCATTCGAGTCGTGGACATCGCGTCAGGCAGTCACAGTGAATCGGGCGGCAGGAGCTCGTCGTCGTTGTCCATGCGAACGCATGTACGTCGGGCGCTGTTGCAGTCCATCTCGCCTCGGTGAGCGACAATCTCCCCTTCGCTCTACCCCGCCTCATCGAGACCTACGTGCCGAGCTATTCCCGTTCAAACCACACGCCATATGGCCGTCGATGGGCCCGTCTCGTCGCGTGCGTTGCGCGGTATGTGAGATGGTCGTCTGTGCTGTACCCGTCTCGAGACTGCCGTCACATACCGTGATGTCCATCCGACCAATATGACCGTTTCTCTACCTTCTCCTCGCGCCCTCCCCTTTTCTCTCTGCAAGGCGCAATTAATTATACTTGAATATGCATCTCAAATTTAATCAGAATTTTTGGAGGACGGGATGGCTGGCAATGCGGTGGGACGGGAAGAGGTTAAAACCGCCGCCGCGACGACCCGGCATATGTTGGGCTTGCAATTCGCACAGATTCCCCTCTAAATTATTAATGGGGGTATAAGATAGACTCTGGTAAGCTACTCTGTGAGGTTGGAAGGGAGGACCTTTCCCAGGTGGCGAAATATCGAGCTTGCAAACTCGGCCGGATCCATCGGCTTAGATTTTTGAGCTCTTACCTTACAGTCAAAGCTCATTTCCCCTCAATTACACCACAGCTATGCAGATAGTATATCATTATCTTATGCTGTAAAATTTGGAGGGGGGATGTGCTCCTTAGAGAAGGAGACGCGAAAATGTGGAGATTGGTCGCATCTGGGGCCAGCGCCGCATCTGGGGACATCACGGTATCCCGTTCTTCAAGAGTGCGGTCAAAAAACAGTTGACAGAAACGAGTCATTGATCAAGGCCGAAGGCAGCGCGCAAACGTCCGCCCTCACGAGACGAGCTTGCCGACGTTGGATGGCCCGCTTTGACGAGTACGACGAAGGAACGCCGACTCCATGGCACGACTGCGCGTCAGCTCCGCAAGGCGTCCCCGAGCTGCACGATTCGAGACCCAACAGTGACGAGCGGACTGGCTTGCTGCTTGAAACAGCTCACAACTGCAAGGCGGAGCCGTGCTTCATACAGCAGGCAAAGGGCGGGCATCGGAAGAGCAAGCCGGAAAATTTTCTACGGCTTGATGTTGCAGGATTGCAGGACGCGTGGAAAGCGCGAAGTCGTGAAGCATATAAAGCGATGTATAGGGACCGTAGAGAATGCGACAACGGAGGTACAGGAGAGGAAGGGATGTGACAAGTGCTGATTAGTCGCTCGCTCGTGGGGGCGAAAAGAAGGAACGACATGCCCAGCGCCTGCCCCGCATAACGCAGCCGCTCTGCTCGCAGTGGAAAGGTGAACGAAGCGCGCGCAACGTCACTGGCAAAATACCGCGAGGGTAGACTGTAAAGAAAAGAGAGGCACTTCGCGCTCCGCCCTCCTCTTATACTCGTCGTGCGCCGCGTTGCGCCGATTGAAAAATATAGCCTCCGGATTTTTTGGAGGGTTATAAGGGCCGGGCGGGCTGCGAATACGGCTTTCTTTATCGAAAGTTACCACCTCGCGGGCTGATATTTGGGACGCGCGCCCCGCCCTCGTGCAGTACGGCGCCGTCTTGAGCCGCGGTGAGGGAGAGCGAACTTTGTGCTCTTCCTAGATCGTGTTGACGCTTTTTTTCGTCGATGCGGCCCGTAAAGACCATACATTCCTTCCTCTGTCCTTGTACGCCGTTCTTTTGCCTTTGAATATACCGCGGTTTCTCTTCACCTGCCTGCTTCATCCTTGATGTGCAACATTCACTGTGCAAGCGGCGAGCGCGTCTCCAGTGTGCATTAACATCGTGTTCAATGTGCTCCTGATTCATCTGTGCGCTATCCTATTCCGTTTTCCTGTCCTCCACGTCCATGCGCCGCGGCAACATGCTGTTCGTCACCATGCGGTCCACCAGCCTCTGCGGCAAGCAGCAGAGAATGTGGTTAATGCATTCGTGGTGCCAGTGAGGCGTCACGAAGACCCCGCCGCAACCAACAGCGTCGACAATCGCCTTGCCCATGCTGGCCGAAGAAACAACAATAAAGGTGCCATGGACGTCGTGGGCGGTGGTGTTGACCTCGCCGACGTCTAGGTAGAGCACCTCGACGTCGTGGCCGTCCGCGCGCATCTCCATGTCAACGCACTGCGAGAGCGTGAGCAGGAAGCCCTTGGTGGCCGCGTAGACGGAGACGAAGGGCGCGTGGACGAGCTGCGAGGACGAGCCGAGGTTGAGCAGCACGGAGGGCTGGTGCGCGATGAGCCTGGGCAGCAGCGCGCGCGTGAGCTGGGCGACGAAGCGGATGCCGATGTTGGTCGTGTCCTCGACGTCGGCCCACTGCTGCTTGGCGAACGGGATTATGCGGCGCTCTGTCGCCTGCCAGCCGTCAACCGCGATGAGCAGCCCACGATGACAACGTGAGACGCACCCCGAGGTTGTTGACGAGACACGTGACGTGCCGCTCGCCGACCTGGCGCACGACGTCCTCGATCATCCCGTACGACACCTGCGCCGCGTCGCACACGACCAGCGCGATCTCGCGCCCCGGGTGCTTCAGCGCGAGCTCCTGCTTCACGCGCGCCAGCTTTTGCTCGTTGCGGCCGTGGATGAGCACGTTGAACCCGCGGCCCAGCAGCTCGTCGACGATTCTGCGCGTGCCATGGTCAGGGTCAGCGCGTCGTTTGGTGGGGGGTGCGCACGCTTTGCCGATGCCGTCGGACGCGCCCGTCACAAGCGCCCAGGCGTCGTCGTGCACGTAGCGCTCAATGAGCCGCCGGCTGTGGAAGAGGCGCCAGAGCATGTCGAGGTGGTTGGGAGAGGCTGCGCGGCCAACTTTGGGCCGGTCGTACGACTCGGCGTTGGCGGCCACGGCTCGTCCCACAGCTACCGCGAGCTTCGCGCGCGTTCTCCCCTCCCGCCATTGCTGCGGCCTGTGGCCTGCGCATGGCGGCTAGCAGTATCTTCTGCCGAGTCTCAGCGCCTCCCAACTGGCTCGAACTGAGGGAAGCGCGTACTTTGCGGACAGCTTATGCGCGATTCTCCCTGAATCCACATGCCTTCTGCGGAAGGATTCGCAAGACTCAAATACTGCGCAGCCGATCGCAAGCTTTGCTCACATGGTATCCACATGGCTACTGGATGACTTCCCGTCGCGTTTAGGGAGAGTTTCAGCTAGTTAGATATCAGCGAAATCCTGCGAGCCCGCGGTGGATTTGCGCTGCGCACTGATGATCACTCACGGTGATAGCGGCCCTCAAAGACTATGAGAGAGGCGGATTTCGTAGTTTAAGAATACCGCAATGACCGTCCATCACATCAACAGGGTGCAAATCCAACGCGCGCTCGCAGGATTTCGCTGATATCTAACTAGCTTAAACTCTCCCTAAACGCGACGGGAAGTCATCCAGTAGCCATGTGGATACCATGCGAGCAAAGCTTGCGATCGGCTGCGCAGTATTTGAGTCTTGCGAATCCTTCCGCAGAAGGCATGTGGATTCAGGGAGAATCGCGCATAAGTATTAGTAGTAGTACTACGCGTGAGCAACCCCAGTCTGAATGTGCAAAGCAAGAGACTGTATTGGCGAACCTATTAGTAGTAGTACTACGCGTGAGCAACTGGAGAACATGTGAGATACTCGATACATGGGCGGAGAGCGAGCAGATACGTACCCCCAGTCTGAATGTGCAAAGCAAGAGACTGGGGGAACACGGAGACAACGCGAGGATTAATAAGGGAAACGGATAATGCGAGCGTGGCACCGTGGCACTCCGCTTGTATGCTAACACCCCCCCTCAAGCGGAGCGCAGCCCTAGAAGTCGAGAAAAGTACTTGTGCTTCATCGGGGAGAGGGGTTTGGTGAAAACGTCCGCGACCATTTCGTCGGTGGGAGTGTATTGTACCGAGAAGACTTTGTCCGCAACACGTTCGCGTAGCCATAGAGACTGAACGTGCACATGTTTTGTGCGGTCGTGGTGTTTGGTATCGCCTGTGAGAGCAATCGAAGACTGGTTGTCCATATGCAGAGGGAGCGAACCAGTAGCGCCGTCAATCTCGCGCAGCAACTCACGCAGCCAGATAGCTTCCTTGGCACCTTCCTTCGCGGCCTGTATTTCGGCCTCAGTAGATGAAAGAGCGATGGTCTTCTGCTTGCGGGAGCTCCAGGAGATCAGGCAATCGTGCAGCAAGAAAGCGTATCCAGAGGTACTCCGGCGGGTATCAGGGCAATTCGCCCAATCAGCGTCCGTGAAAGCGCATGCGTCGTGACCGTCATGGAACTGGGCAAGCTGTGGAGACACGAAACCAGTAGGGAGCGAGACGCCAATGGCAGCGTGCGGAGCGTAGAGAAGCCCGTGGTCGATCGTGCCTTTGAGATACTGGAGAATGCGCTTTGCAGCGTGCCAGTGGACGGGACGCGGGCAGGCAGAGAACTGGGCAACGTGCTGGAGTGCATACGAGATATCCGGACGAGAAACAATGGCCAGCCAAGTCAGAGAACCCACGAGTTCCTTGAACGGGACGCGGCGCATGTATTCGCGTTCTGCCGGAGTGATCTCTGTGCCGGCAGATAGGTATTGCGCGGGAACGGCAGGCGTAGTCACGGTGTGGCAGTTCTCCATAGCGAAATCCTTCAGAACCCTTTCAGCATACGCGCGCTGAGAGATGTGAAATGTCCGAGCGCCGCGGTCGCGCATAATACGCATGCCCAAAAACCAACGTACCTCGCCGAGGTCCATAATCGTAAACCTGTCCGCCAGCGACTCGACGGCGTTGTCAATTGCGGTCTTATCGCCCACTAGCAGCATGTCATCAACATGTACCGCGATGATACACGTTTGACCGTCCTTTTTCCGCGTAAAAACGCAAGGATCGCTGTCGCAGCATTGGAAACCCATAGACATAAGCTCTTCGCGCAGCTTCAGGTACCAGCATCGGCCGGCCTGCTTGAGACCATAAATGGCTCGTTGCAAGCGCAGGACCTCGTCCGATGAGATTAAACCTGGCGGGAATTGCATATATATCTCCTCCTCGAGTTCGCCGTTGAGGAACGCCGTCTTTACATCGACGTGCCGTGTCTCCCAGCCCCTAAGGGCCGCCAGGGCGAGTAGCGCGCGCACCGACTCAGGGCGACACGTGGGAGCGGCTGTTTCAACGAAGTCCATGCCTGGGCGTTGGGTGTAACCCTTCGCCACGAGACGGGCTTTACAGCGAACGGGATTCCCTTTGTCATCGTGCTTTAGGTCGTATACCCATCTACAGCCGACCACCTGCTTTCCCGCAGGGACCTGACTGAGAGGAACCTTTTCCCACACGTTGTGGTCCTCCATTGACTGGAGTTCCACATCCATCGCTTCGCGCCACTGGCGCGAGAATGGTGACTTGACAGCCTGGTCGTAGGTAAACGGGACCTTGTCAGGGAACTCCCCCATCGCGCTGAGCGCAAATAGAGGGTCTCCAACGGTTTCCGCCACTGCCATGAGGCCGCGAAGGGAACTGCCAGACGATAACGTCTCACCCAGAACCTCTGTGACGAGATTCTCGGCCTTGCGAGCAGAATTCAAGGTATCCGCAAGTGCAAGGGCCTGCTCCGTCGTCATGCGCGCCCCGGAGACGTGTTGTGCACGTCTGGTAGCAGGGTCTGCAGTTTCAGTCACCTTCCGCGTCTGGACACGAGTGCGCTTTGAACGGCGCGGACCCGAGCCTTCAGCATCGGGCGGATGAACGACGAGGGGTGTGGCAGGAGGTGCGCGAGTGCGCGGGGACTGAGAGTCACCCGACGCAGCTGAGACACGCTGGGTAGCCGGTAGCGGCGTGGCGAACGACGTATCGTCGCCCGCGTCAGAACTTGAATCTGATTCAGAGTCCGTGGGCGCGCCGGCGTCATCGTCGGTCGCGTCAAGTGCTGGCGGATCTGGAATAACGAGTTCCGGGTCAGCGGTGTGAACATTGGAAGAGAGACGATGAATATCGTGCGACTCAATGAAGGTGACGTTGCGTGCTTTGACAATAGTGCGCGAAACAGGGTCCCAACAGCGGTAAGCTTTGCTGTTCTCGTAGTAGCCCAGAAAACGACAGCGTAGAGCCTTCTTGTTGAGTTTCGGTTTTCGTTTCTTCTTCGACTTGAGCACGTAGCAAACGCAGCCGAATTCGCGGATCTGAACATAGCGCGGTTTCTTCCCGTGGAACGCCTCGTATGGAGTCTTGCCCTTGAGACGCCGAGATGGTAGTCGATTGGCCAGATACGTCGCAGTACGCCATGCTTCAGCCCAGAATGTCTTTGGCAGACCAGCGGCATCGAGCATCGCGTTCGCCTGACGTGCAATAGTCTGGTGGGCGCGTTCGCTCTTCCCGATCTGCTCAGAAGACTCTGGAGCAGTAGTCTCGTGCACAATGCCGCGTTCACCGAGCATGGTGTGGTACGAGCTCTCAAACTCGCCGCCGCCGTCAGAGCGGACACATCGAATCTTCTTGCCCGCGGCAGCCTCAAGTTCATCGAAACGCACGCGGTGGATGTCCGTGACGTCGTTCTTCAAGCGCAGAAAATCGTAGACCAGATAGCCAGAGTATTCATCAATCGCATTCGCAGCATACACTTTGCGCGAGAGAGACTCCGTATCGACAGGGCCAGTCAGGTCGACAATCAAACGCTCGAGCGGCTCCGTCGCCAGATTCTCCGACTTGTGAGGAAACGGGAGAACTTTGCCTTTGGCTGCGAGGCAATGTTCACAGATCGGCGTTGGAGTAGAGCGAGGAACGTGCAGACCTGGTATGGCGCCAGACTTGGCTAAGCGCATCACAGCATCCATGCCAGGGTGTCCTAGACGGTTATGCCAGGTGAGTAGCTGCGACGTGACGGACTGGCGTGCAGAATAAGCCACCTGGATGGGCGAGTCATAGAGCATGTATAGGCCATCGGGGGAACGTTTGGCGGTCGCGATAACCTTGCGGCTGCCATTCTTACGACGTACAGTGCAGGCATCGGCGTCGAAGAGAACCTCGAGCGAGTCGTCGTCGGCGATGAGCTTCGAGATCGAAATAAGCGAGAGAGAAGTGCCCGGGCAGTGGAGGACGTCCTTGAGCTTGAGAATACGACCCTTGCCGATGCGGTAGTGGACCTCGCCCTTGCCGATGCCGACGGTGTTGCCAGAAAAACCTGCGACAGGGACCGGAGTGATGGGCGTGTACGTGTAGAAGCGCGAGACATCGGATTCGAAATGGCCGTTAGCACCAGAGTCCATCACCCCCCCCTTACCGCTGGCAGCTATGAGAGCAATGCGGGTTGGGATGACGAGGTCGAGGATCGACTTGTCGCGCGGATCGGCGTCGGCGGTGTATGCAGGGACGGGATCGACCAAATCGGGAGACACTTGCACGGGATCGGCGGTGGCGGTGCCCATGACGTGTGCAGCGAGACCAAGAGAAACGCCAGACTCGTAGGACGAGGTCGAGGACGTATCAGAGGTGTCCTCAACGCGAGCAGTCAGCGCCTGAGGCGTAGCAACCGGAGTGGCGGGTTGAGCGGGCGTAGCGGACTGGGATGTCGTGGCAGCGTTGGCTTTGGGCGCACGCGACTTCCAGTTGGCCGGACGTCCGGCGACGTTGCCGCCACCCTCCTCCCAGCAGTGGTCAATGTCGTGGGTGTGCTGACGACACGCCTTAATACAGATGCCATTTGTGCAGCCCGTACCGTTCTTGCCGGGAGCGCGAGACGAGCGTGCGCCGCCATGAGTCGCAACGAGCGCCTGGATGCGCCGTTCGTCAGAAGCGGCTTGGTTGCGACGCGATTCCTCGGAAGACAGGTCAAGCGTAACTTGCTCGTGTTCGCTGAGCGTCCACTTGTGCGCGATGATGTTGATAATCTGCTCCCATTCGCTGGTGGCGGAAACGATCATCGCAACCGTAAGAAACTTGTCTGCAGAAAGTCCGGCGCCCCCAGGGAAGACACGCTTGGTAGTCTCAACGAGATGGTCGTGCCAGTCAGACCACGTCTTGTCGTCCGGTTTCTTGCTCGTCAGCATCGAGCGAAGAAGGAGAATGCGAGTAGACGTAGTGTCGGTACCGTAGCGCCCGCGCAAGTCGTTGAACGTCTCAGCAGGGTTGTCGCGGCTCGAGTCCTTGATCGCAGTGCGGCAGTTCTCGGCGATGGTGGTGCGGATGGCCGCCGATATGATCTGGCAGTTCACGATCCACTCATCGTCGTCAGCAGCTTCCGCGGCAACTTTGGGCATGGGCTGAGGGGTGTATGACTTATTGTTGGCTTTGGCCTCATCAACCTTCTGTTGCTCGCCGAGCTTCCAGACATCGGCGCGGACACTCGGTGCCATGACATTAATGCCGTCGACGTAGTTGAAGAGCAAGCCGTTGGTGGTCAGCCAGTCTCGGACGGAGGACTGCCAGGCGATGAAGTTGTCTTTGCCGCGGAGAACGGCGCCATGGTACTGCGAGAGACGCGAGACGACGGGCATGGTTGTAGAGCGCAAGGACGGTGAGAGTCGAGCACAAAGGAACGCGTCCGGATCGGATTGCCGGGACAAAGGAAAGACAATGTAAGCGGGATTTGCCGGCGTAGTGCCACTCGGTGGGAAGCACCGGCGATAGCGACGTGCACAACGCGTAGAAGCACGGGAAGCGTGTCAAAGGAGTCAAGTAGGAGATCTGGAGTCGACTACACGCGCTGGAACAGCGCAAGGTGGCTCATAACCTATTAGTAGTAGTACTACGCGTGAGCAACCCCAGTCTGAATGTGCAAAGCAAGAGACTGTATTGGCGAACCTATTAGTAGTAGTACTACGCGTGAGCAACTGGAGAACATGTGAGATACTCGATACATGGGCGGAGAGCGAGCAGATACGTACCCCCAGTCTGAATGTGCAAAGCAAGAGACTGGGGGAACGCGGAGACAACGCGAGGATTAATAAGGGAAACGGATAATGCGAGCGTGGCACCGTGGCACTCCGCTTGTATGCTAACAATAAGCTGTCCGCAAAGTACGCGCTTCCCTCAGTTCGAGCCAGTTGGGAGGCGCTGAGACTCAGCAGAAGATGCTGCTAGCCGCCATGCGCAGGCCGCTGCACAGCTGTGTGTGTTCGGGCTCGTGGATTCACGCTCCACCGGCGCTCTCAGTGCCGCCATAGAAATTTGCACGCGGGGCGGACTTGGAGAGCATAGGCCGTATTCGCGGGTGAGATCTGTATGGTGAAGTGGAGCATCTCGTTGGAGTGCGAATCCACGAGCCCGAACACACACACCTGCAGATTTCTCTCAATTTTGCAAACAGCTGGCAACTAGCTGTTAGGACGAGTTTAGGAAACGTGATGGAGAGGATGATGCTCCGCATCACTTACTGGTGGCTTTTCTAAACCTCTATTCCTGCTCATATGGGTTCAAAAGTCCCTGGGGTTATTGACATGGTTCAGGAGCAAATGAAGAGCTCAGTCAGCCTGTAACGGCGTAAGAGATCCTCTTGCAGACAGGATTCAGAGGAGGAATGTGGATTTGATGTAGGCGTCGCAGATTGATAGCCGAGCGAGAGCGATCGACGAGTCCTCTTAAACTCGGAAGTCATCCACTGCGCAAGTCCTGCGCCCGCAACCGAAAAGGGCCACAGATCGGTCATCCTAATTCCAAAATGCCCAGGGTCGATCATCCGGCACAACTTGGAGCTGCGCAGTGCGCTATAAAGGCGCCGTACGCTTTCAAACCATACGCCACCCGACCACTGACTCACACCCATGGGCGTCTTCGGCGAGTTCTTCTTCGTGCCCAAGCCGACGTGGACCGCGGCGGACATGCCGGACCTCAGCGGGCGCGTCTTCGTCGTCACGGGCGGCGCGAGTGGTATCGGGCGCGAGACAGTCAAGGTGCGGCTCCCCCTCTCTCCCGCTTTGCTATTGGCGTTGGTCTTGTTGGGCGTAATGGTATTGTAGGAACTGCTGCGCCACAACGCGCGCGTGTACATCGCAGCGCGCAATCGCCAGCGCGCCGAGGCGTGCGCGGCGGAGCTCGCGAAGGAGGTCGGCAGTGGCAGCGCGCCTGAGGTCCTGGTTGTCGATTTGGCGAGCTTAGCGAGCGTGCGCTCTGCTGCGAGCAAGTTCAATAGGTCAGTTGTCCGCTGTTCAGCTTCAAGCGCTCACTGATTGGTCATGGCGGTTCGTACTTAGCAAGGAGCAGACGCTCGACGCGCTGATCAACTGCGGCGGCGCGGCCGGCGAGAGCAACGAGACGACCGCGGAGGGGTACGACCTGCTCTTCGGGACTGTAAGCACCCTTTCGTGGCTACCGACCCCGACACCATGGCTAACTGGACTTTCATATACTGCAGAACGTCCTGGGCCACTACTACCTCACGCAGCTCCTCCTCCCCGCGCTCAAGCGCCACACCGGGCGCAAAGGGCGCGTGACGACGGTGTCGAGCATCGCGCACACGTCGCACGCGCGCATCGACTGGGACTCGCTCGTCCCCGGCGCCGCGCGCGATAGGAAGAGCGCGCTGGACCGTTACGGTCAGAGTAAATTCGTGCGTCCTTATCTGCCCTCTCCATCTCCATCTCAACCCCTTAACGTTGAGTTGCGTGATGTAGGGTAATGTAGTGTTCGCGTTCGAGCTCGCGCGGCGGGGGAAGACGGCATCGTCAGCAGCGCGCTGAACCCCGGCACGATCCGCACGCCCATGTACGAGGCGAACAAGCCGGGCTTCCTCGCGTCCAAGTTGATGGTGCGTCCCCTCCTCAAACCCGGACCGAGATGGCCTTGCTCAGCGTTTTGATTTCGCGGGGTAGGAAAGCGTGATGTACGAGGTTGACCACGGCGCGATCACGCCGCTGTGGGCGGCTACTGCGCCCGAAGCTGAGGACGTCAACGGGAAGGTTCGAACTTCATCCGCTTACATGATCTCAGTGACTGTAGCTGACTGCGTGTTCAGTATCTCGTACCCTGGGCGCGAGTTGGGCAGGCGGCCAAAGAGGCCGAGGATCCCGAGACTGGGAAGCAGCTGTGGATGTGGCTGGAGGACTGCGTGCGCAAGTTCGAAGCGGCGAATCCGGCGTAGCTACGTGGACTCGGAGCATTCCAGTACTGTTGCTTCCCTTTCCCCACTCGCGCTGATATAGAGGTCCTGCTGAATGCAGTGCGAGTGCGACGCCGACGCTAGAAGCTCAAAGCTCAGTGTGGAGTGCATCTGAGAGCATCCGGACCCGTTCACACCCGCTCCCACCGAATCGCTTCCCAGGCTGCGCGGCCGTCCCCGTTGGATGTAGTAGTTGTGTCTGTCTCCGCGGCGCTGAGGCTCGTGTGGCTGGCTAGGGAACGTCGCAATCGTCCGGCGGCTACGGCCTCGTCAGCATGACGAACCATGCTGATGAAAGCATGAGGTGAGCTTCGCGTTCTTCGCATTGCGCAGCGCTAACTAGAAGCGTCGGGCTGGTTGTAAGGCACAATGCAGCCGTCGCTCGCTCGCAGCAGACTGCGACTGCACCTCCCCCTTTGGACGAAGAAGTCGAACTCCGCGTTGTTTTTGGGTCATCAGACGAACGCTG
Organism: Auricularia sp. M13; assembly: GCA_037042915.1. Lineage (NCBI taxonomy): Eukaryota > Fungi > Basidiomycota > Agaricomycetes > Auriculariales > Auriculariaceae > Auricularia > Auricularia sp. M13. The sequence continues at coordinate 1,012,874 of CM073201.1, forward strand.
CTGATAAATGCTTATCTACGATGAGGTTCGCGTTGTTACTTCCGTCCTGCGCTGACTGCCAGTGCTGCGGGTAGTCAACACCAGAAGCTCAAGTCCACGAGTACGAAGCATCCGTTACTCCCCCTCCGCTAGCTTGCGGCTGCTGCGAGTTCTCCCCATTGGACGACGAAGTTGTGCTCCGCGGCGCTGAGCGCCGTGTGGAGATTGGTTATAGCATAAGCTGCAACCGCCAGCTTTTCAGGTGTCAGGTGTCATCATGACGAGGGGCATACGACGAGTCGGTGCTGGTGTTTCCACTGCGATCGGTTGAATGAGACTGCAGCGTGAGTTCATTACGGAGCATTGCGAGGAGAAGCTGACAGTCAACTTGAAGCGCGCAATGCATCCGTTACTCGCTCCCACCCGGGCCAAAACGCTCTCTCCATTGGACGAAGAAGTCCCTCCTCCGCGGCGCGGAGCGTCATAAGCTTGCAGTAGCTATGGTACAATCCGCAACCGACAGGCCGTGTCATTATGAGCTCAGCGATCCGACTGATCTCCTTCTCTGCGCCACGGTCGGCGCCCCACCTAACCTACCTCAAGCTCAACGTCATGCTCACCTCACACTGCTGCGAGTGCATGGCCGAGGGTGGGACTCACGCGAGAAGTGATGCAACATCTCGTGCGCCGAGCCACCTCCGCAGGCTTCCTTCAAGTTCTATCAGCAGCCAGCTTCTGCACCAACGTCCTGAGAGATAAGTACATCATCGTCGTCGTCACTGTTCCCTTCGTGCTCCTCAGGCTGATATTCTCACCGCCAGGAGAATCGCAACAGGGACCTATCGAACGCTGAGAGCTGTCACGCCGCGGCAGCAATAATTTCCGGCAACTCACGCCTCGAATCTGAGACCTGCGTATGCCAGGCAACATTGCAAGCGCGGCGGTAGTGCGACGACCCTCAACGTCCCACATGTACAAGGACGCAGGCCTCAGAATGCGCATGCGAACCGGTCAACATCCGCTCCACAGGCCGGTGAGCTGCAGGCAAATATAGCCCTATCCCTGGCGCACGCGCGCAGGACGATCCACCCAGTCTGGCACCACTACACAACTACACACACGGCTAACTGCTGCGCCGCGCGAATGCAATCTGGGCGACCCTAGCGAGGGGCGGGTCCACAGTTGGAGAAGTGGAACACCGGGATGCTCGGTCCGTGATCGCGAGGGCGATGTACAGTAGGTACTGTATGGGCGCCGGGAGGAGATGGCTCTGCTGCCGTCTTCAAAAGGGAAGGATGGAGCGTGTCTCGGATGATCGCCTGGACCCGCGACCATCCATCGGCTTCCAGTGCGAGGTTGACAGGAAGGCATCCTCCTTCGTCTCATCCCATCTCACAACCCACGCGAGGTCTTCTGCAAGCCTCACTGTGCTCTCAGTCGCCCCTGCCAACGGTGGAAGCGCCCAGTCCTGTCCACGAGCGCCAGAATACAACGCGCTGCCACATGCCTGCCTCAGAGAACTGCCACGACTTGGAGCACGAAATGCAACTCGACGTCGCCACGCCGCTGCCGTCGCCCGGCGAGGGCACAACCGAAGTAAAAGTGCGTATTCATTTATTGATTCCTGCAACTGTCTCACCTTATTCACCAGCTCGTCGTCGAGACCGAAGAGTCGCGCCGTGAATTCCTGCGCGCGCTGCAGAGCGCGCCGCAGAAAGCTGGGCCGGCATACGGCGCATGGCTCGCGTCGCTGCACACCGCTGCGATCTCAAAGCTGCCCGCACCGCAGCCCCGCCGCATGCCGGCGGGCTCGCGGAGCCTGGGGCCCACGGGCAGGCAGAGGATGCGCACAGTGTTCTCAGCCCAGGGCGGGCCGAGGCCTGTCTAATTCTCGCTGGCAGGCGCTCGTTCGTGTGAAAGTATCTCTTATAACTTCTTCCCTGGGATTCGGGACGCGGTGTAGCGTGGTATTGTAGAATATGGGCTTTTGCGGGTTGTTGGGTTTGCGGTGACAAATGTCAACTGACTTCATCATTCTGAGTGTTGCCGGAAGCAATATTTACAACTTCTGCCTCCTCGCCGCAGGCATCGGATCGACCTGGTTAGACGCTGCTTGACCTCCTGATCATTCTATTTACATGAGATGTGTGCTCGGCGCTCAGATTTCAGAGAAAAGTGGCTGGGACTCGTGATAGCCTGAGCGACTGTGCTCGCCGTCGTGCCACTTGCGGGACGACGATGCGTGTCAAAGAGCTACGTGGACCTAACACTCGGCGCGCTCAAGGTACTTCTACCATACTTTCCTCGACGCCCTGTCACGCAATGCCTCCCTTTCCCTCAAGCCTCTCGCGGGATCGGAGCCTTTTCTGTGAGTTGTACAAGTCACGAAATGCTCTGGTGCTCTTGCGCTCTGCTGCTCCTGAGCATTGCCTGAGCACGGCGAGAGCCGGAGAGCGCCGAAGCGGAGCCGGAGCGCGGATCACATGCTCAGGAGCAAATCACATTTTACAGAAGTTTCGGGACTCGTGATGCGACTGTGCTCGCTGTCGTGCCACTTGCGGGACGACGATGCGCGCCAAAGAGCTACAACGACCCGACACTCGGCGCTCCCAAGGTACTTCTACCATACTTTCCTCGACGCCCTGTCACGCAATGCCTCCCTTTCCCTCCACTCGCGAGATCGGAGCTTTTCTCACCTACAGATCATTGGGTCCATATATCGACTTCTCCGGCACCCTCCGCCTTTCCGGAACATATCTCAGCATATCCTCGCCGTGAGACGTTATAATCTCACCACGCAAGCACTCCCGTCGCCAAACAGTTGGGTCCAGGCCCTCCCAATAGTACGTGAAATCCTCGTCTACGGCGGAAGTCATTGAAATATCTTCAAACAAGCGTCGAACAGGAGGTTCTCGAGATGAATTGGAGACGCCCGCGCTTCTGGTTTTGGGCATTCATGATCAGCCCCATTCAGTGTCACTACAGAGCATCCGACGTCGGATTTACGTGTGAGAGGCACGCATACTGTGCGCACCGACTGCTTCCCCCCTCGTTCCCCGCCCCTGTGGCTACTTCTCTGGGTATACAAGCGACCTCGGGTGCATGGTTCCATCTTCAGTGGTTTCCATCAGACTTGAAGTTTGTCCTCGGTCGATTGCTGCATGAGCACCTCGTCTTCGTCGCCCACGTCCTCCGACGCCTCGTCCGACTCTAAGGTAAGGAAGCCGCAGTTTCTTTCAAAATGCTGAATACGAGATTGACGAGCCGCAGGAGCGTGTAATGAGCACAACGTCCTTTGCCACGGTATTTCAATCCGGAGCAAGCTCAAGCCTCGGACCGTTAATGGTGAAATATTTTTGGTCTATCAACAGGACAACGTTGATACTGAAATTTTTAACGGTAGGACCAGCAAGATGATGATGTTTCTAATTACAAGCGGGCACCCTTTCTCGTCTCGGCGGCGTTCACAGGGGCGGGAGATTGTCGGAGCGCCAGCTCTCGTCAGAGGATGCGCCAGACGTTTTTGACAGCAGGGAGGCTCGAAGCTGGAGTGGTAGTTTGGAGTTGAGAGTCGCAATACAGTGCTGTTTCGTTGTTGTCCGGGCGTTGGCAGATTGTTTCTCCGCCGGAGCGTCGCGTTCGAGGTCTGGCGCGCACCACCATGAGCGCGCAGGCCGTGCCAGTTACGCAGCTCTACAAGCGGCTCGAGGTCGTCGGCAAGGGCGCGTATGGGTCCGTGCACCGCGGCGTGCACATCGCGAGCGGGCAGGTGGTGGCCATTAAGATCATCAACCTGGACACCGCGGACGACGACGTCGAGGACATCCAGCGCGAGGTCGCGCTGCTCTCGCAGCTGCGCGGCGGCGACCAGAACAACATCACGCGCTACTACGGCTGCTGGCTCGACGGCCCGCGCGTCTGGATCGTCATGGACTTTGCCAGCGGCGGCAGCGTCCGCACGCTCATGAAGGCCTGCCCCTCCGGCATCGTCGAGGAGCGCTACGTCGTGCTCATCATGCGCGAGTGCCTCGTCGCCCTCGCCTACCTCCACAAGGCCGCCGTCATCCACAGAGACATCAAGGGTACGCTTGCTGCTCGCTGTCGCCGCCGCTGAGCTCGGCGCTGAGAATTTTGTCTCGCCAGCGGCCAACATCCTCGTCACCTCCTCGGGGCGCGTGCTGCTCTGCGACTTTGGCGTCGCCGCGCTGCTGGCCACCACGCAGTCGAAGCGAACGACCTTCGTCGGCACGCCGTATTGGATGGCGCCGGAGGTCATCACGACCGGCTCGCTCTACGACACAAAGGCCGACATATGGTCTCTCGGCATCACAGTCTACGAAATGGCGATGGGCGCACCGCCGCACGCTGACCAGGTTGGCATGAAGGCCCTGGTCATCATTCCAAAGGCAAAGCCACCGCGCTTGCCGGAAGAACGCGGCTCGAAGGAAATGAGGGAATTTGTCGCAGCCTGCCTCAGGGAGCTTCCCAGCGATGTGCGTTATGGTCTAAGCCTTCATGTAACCCTTACTGACCTTGCGCGCACACAGCGTTTGACCGCAGAAGAGTTGGCAAAGACGAAATGGATTAAGTCGTCGAGCAAGGTGTCCGTGGGTATACTGCGGGACCTGCTCAACCGTTACAAGCGATGGCAGGAAGGTGGCGGTGTCCGCGAGAGTATCGTGGGCGACCTTGAATGGGAAATGGAAGAGGAAGCGTGAGTGCCATGCTTTGCCCTGCTCGCGATCCATAATTAACAATGCCTGAAGTGCTGTAAATCGACAGAGCATGGGCTGGGAGTTCGAAACTGTGCGGGCTAGCAACAACAGCCGCAACAACTCGGATGACAGTGCCACTGCGATGGATATGACTGAGAAGCCCTCCTCGAATGCGCCGACAACGTCGGCACCCCGGTCTTTGCGCATGCTGTTTGAGCAGCAGCAGACATCATCGTCACCCGAGCCGTTCCGCGTACCTCTGCCCCGCAGCCAGTTGACAACGCCAACACCCAGTTTCTACCCCCCTCCGGAAAGACCACGCCGCTCGGCACGCGACAAACAGCAACGACGCGGACCAGTCCGACTCGTATGATTCCAGCGTGGATCGCGACTACGAACTGGCCACGGCGCGGCAACCGCACTTCCCAGCGCGCTCGCTCGCCCCGCGCGACGCGTCGTTCCTGCGCGCGAAAACGCCCAGCCGCGGGCCTGCGGACGAGTCGGCGGACGAGAGTCAGGACGCGAGTACGTCGCGCCCCGCGCCGCGCAGCGTGCGCTCGTACAAGGACATCCGCACGACGCGCGGCCTGACGGACATCGCCATCCCGCCCAAGCCGTCCGCGGCGCTTGCGGCGCCGCGCAGCGGCACGGACGCCGAGTCGAGCAGCCCCGACACGTCGCCGGGCTTCCCGCCACCCGGCCGCACGGCGCCGTCGCCCGTCCCGCCGCTCCAGCCGCGCCGCACTGGTGCGTCGCCGGCCAACTTCCAGTTCCCGCCGCCAAGGTCGACGGCGCCGTCCCCCGTGCCGTCAGACCCCAACTCGTTGTCTGTCTCGACATCCACGTCGCGTGGCGGCCTGACTATAGATTCGCGAAGACCCAGCCCCTCGCGAGGCCAGACGTTGCCTGTGTTGCCCGAGATGTCGCCTGCCGTGGATAAGAAGGGCCAGGACTTCCTGGACGCTGCGGGTGCGCGTCCTTCGGGGTCGGTTACTCCGACGCTGGGTGCTGGTGCTGCCAGTACGCCGCGGCCCACACCTAGTCGGCAGCCATCGACGTCTAACCTGGAGACGGCGCCGCCCATCAAGCCCTTCGCGAGGCAGACGCGCAGTGGTAGCGCGACGAGTCAGAGCTCTTTAGAAACCTCGTTGGGAGGCGGGCTGAGGGCGCCAAGTCGGAATGCGCGTAGCGGGAGCACCAGCACGATGGCGACGAGCGTTGATGCGCCATCTTCGCACAGCGGCGGGGCCGGATCGTCCGTTGGTGTCGGCGGGAATATCGGGCTGGGCATGACGGTCGCTACGCCGCGCGACATGTCAAAGGCGAGTACATTGCTCTTCATCGCACTTGATTTTGACACTGTTTTGTAGTTGTCCCCGACGCCAACGCCGGCGCCAGACCAGACGTTGATGCCGCCTGTCGCCCCTGGGCTCTCGCCTAGCGACCTGCTGCCGCCCTCGCCATCCATCCTCTCGCCGATGGGTCGGTACTTCGGTGGCTCGTCACCGCAGACGGCCAACGCGCCCTCGTCGGCATTCCTCGAGACGCCGCAGGTCGGCGGGCCGCCATCGCCGATGCCCTTGTCCGGCGACGGCACGAAATCCTTCGCAGCGCTGCTGCCCCTGCCCACGCCTGCCTTGCGCCCGCTCGCGCTGGCGCCGCTCCTGCAGAACCCCGAGGAGACGCACGCCGAGCTTGCAAGGACGGTTGCGGAGCTGGGCAAATGGCTCGCGGTGATAGACACGGGCCTGACGGCGCTGCTCGGCAAGGGGAGCATGGACACGGGCATCATCGAGGAGGGGGCGGAGGACTCCGAGGAGACGGCGGTGCTGAACCCCGCGCCCGCGCCCGCGCATGCTGTATGAAACGAGATGATTCCGACTGACTCTGCCTGGCTGTGGATCGTGCGTGCTGGTGTATTCTAATCGAACGCTGATGTGATGTGTATGAACTAGACTGCTTACGGATTTTCTTTATACGGAGTCCGGATGCGTAAACGCTGCTGTTATGGGCGATTTGGAACGCGCGTATGGTACTTTACGCTCTGTAGAGTCGCTAGCTCGACGCGCGTCCGCCGGACCGAAGAGAGATCGCGGGAGCATCAACTCCGAGTGCACTCGGACTCTGTCAGGACGAGTCAGGACCGTATTAATGGCTGACGAAGCTGATCTCTCACTACGGTCAGCGCCGGTCAGCGTTCAGTTGAACGCGTACAGCGGGGGCATCTGCACCTATAAAAGGCCGTCTTTACAGCCAGTTTAACTCCATCCAATCGACAGCAACCCAAGCATGACGACCACTGGAAACCTCAGAATCTTCTATTCCGGCGCCACGGGGTACATTGGCGGTCAGTGTCGGTGGCTACAACTCCTTATTCATGCTGAGATTACTCCTAGGCTCTGTGCTCAAGCGCATCCTCACTGGATATCCCAAGGCTCACGTTACAGCCCTCGTGCGCGCTCAGAAGGACATCGACGTGTTGAAGAGCATCGGGGTTCATGAGGTTATCACTGGTTCTTTGGCGGACTTGGACGTGCGTCCTCTCTCTCACCGTCTCTTTGGTGGCTGCTTCATTATTGATATACTTTGACAGGTCCTCCGCAAGAACGCCAGTCTTGCCGACTTCGTTTTTCAGTGCGCCAACGCGGACGACCCGAATGTCATGAAAGCCATCATAGAGGGGTTGAAGGAAAGGCACCAGGCCACAGGCATTCGTCCTGTTCTCTTTCACACCAGCGGCGCTGGTCTCTTCATGGACCGATCGCCTGGCAGCATAACCGAGGAGGCGAAGGCACACCCTTGGGACGTGAGTTTGCTTGGTTTCGGCAGCAATCTCTTCATTCAATGTTGAACTTACGCTTTTCCTAGGACCTCGACGAGAAAAGGCTTGCCGGTCTCCAAACCGAAGCCGTTCAGCGTGGAACAGACGAAATGTAATGGGCCATAAGCTTGATTGTCGTCTCGCTCACCACATTTGCAGGATCGTCAAGGCGGATTCCGAGGGATATATCGACGGCTATATTATCTGCCCTCCGATCGTATACGGGAAGTCTACTGGCCCCATCCTGCCAGTACGCGAGTCTGTCCATCTCCCCGGTCTCGTCAAGGCTTCCAAGCTCGCGGGCGCGGCCTGGTACGTTGGTGAAGGAACCGCTGCCTGGTCCAACGTACGTCTGGACCACGAACATGTCGGTTTACGGCTGAACATCACGCCGCTCTTCAGGTTCATATCGACGATCTTGTGGACCTTTACGTCGTCGTTATTGGGCACGCTCTCAAACCCGAGACGCGCGCGCAGAAGGCGACTCCGTGGTCCAGGTACTTCTTTGCAGAGAACGGGCAGTGCTCCTGGGCTGAGTTGGCCGGCATCATCGCATCGACCCTTCATTCCATTGGGGCCATCGAGAACACACTCCAATCTCAATCCCCTTTACCAAGGCGCAAGAGATGTTTGGACCGCTCGCCTGGTGCGTTCCTTCATTGATATTTCTGACCAGCTATTGACGCGCCTACCAGGGGAGTCTGCTCGAACTCCATTTCTGTGGCCAACCGAGGCCGTCAACTGGGGTGGTCGCCGAAACACTCCGACTGGAAGCCGGTGGTTCGTAGCGATGTCGAGAGGATCGCGAAGAGTCTTACCAGCGCTGCGTGATCAATGAGCTTTCAAGGAGTCTCCTTCTTGCGATCCTGTAGTTACAACTGCTTGAGGGAATGCGTACAGAAATTTGTGCTTGCATACTTCCGAAGGAAGAAATGATTCCGAGATCAACATGAACAAAGTCTAAATGGCTTCCTCCACAACCACCGACATCGGTGTTGCGCCTTTATCGAAGGTTCAGCAGGACCTCATTGATGGCTCGTTTGCTGCTGGAGCTCTGCGATTTGGTTCGTTTACCTTGAAATCCGGACGGTGCGGCTGCTATGGCTTGCGATGCCAGAGCGTCTAAAGCTCATCGCATGCCATCGCGCAGCGTCTCGCCTTATTTCTTCAACGCCGGAGAGCTTAGCACTGGACCGCTCATTTCAGTTCTGGCTACCGGCTATGCTGCGGAAATTGCGGCTCTAGGCGTGCAGTTTGACGTCCTGTTCGGTCCTGCCTACAAAGGCATCCCACTTGCGGCAGCGACGGCGCTGGCGCTGCATCGCGAGCATGGCATCGATGTCGGCTACGCATTTGACCGCAAAGAAGCCAAGGATCATGGAGAAGGCGGTCGCGTCGTAGGCGCCCCGCTTGCGGGAAAGCGCGTGCTGGTTCTGGACGATGTCATGACTTCCGGCAAGGCGATTCGCATTTCTGTCGACACTATCCGCGCGGCGGGCGGAGAGGTGGTAGGCGCAGTATTGCTGTTGGACCGCGAAGAAGTCGGGCCGGACGGCGTTACCAGCACTGTCGAGGACTTACGAGCGTTCCTGGGCCATGAGGTCGTTTCGCTCCTGAAGATGCGGCATCTTATCACCTGGCTTGAGAAACGTGGCGACACCGGGTCGATTCAGGCTATGAATGCCTACAGACAGACATACGGCATCAAACAAAACTAGAGCTACCGTGTCTCATTCAGAGTTGTATTCTCGTGTTTATCGCCTTAGAAGATATCTACCAGCCCGCGAGCAACGGAAACAGCGCCCACAGGCTTCGACGAAAAGTCGAAGATGTCGCCACCGCGGTATGCGACCATGTCGCTCGCAATGAGAGCATCTTCGAGTCCGAGGAGTGTGGCGACGTTCGACGTAGCGAGCGCAATCACATCCTTCTTCGACAGACTTGCCGACTCGCGCAGAATCTGTGTTCGCCATCAGTGATGCTATATTTTCGAAACTGGAACGTACCCAGCCGAGATCGAAGCGAGCATTGCGCGCCAGGGCTTTGTCGCCCTCACCGACTGCAACAGTCACGTTGTGGGCCAGGAGAATTTCAAGGCCGGACTCTGCTTGCTCAATGGCTGGCCCGGCAAGCCTGGATGGCAAGGTCAGCGTGGGATACCAAGGGGAGTTGAAAATCTCATCTCACAGGCGTCGCTGACTCCACTGGGAAGGGAATGGCCGCAGGCGCGTGATGTAAACACCTACGCCTGCAGATGCTCTGCAACGGAATTTAGCGATTAGCCATTGATCTTCAAAGACGTACTAACATTTCTGAAGCAAGCAGGTGTGCCTCTGTTGCACCAGCGAGGACCAACTTGATCCTTGCTGTTCAACGTTTCCTCGACCTCGGCTTTCAGCTCGAGCAGAGTTGCAATTTCGTCAGCGCCCTCGACATCAACCACAAGCGGTATGTCACCCTGAGCCGATGTGAGCATCGCGAATTGATATGCGGGAACGCAAACGTACGCTTGCTGCCAGTTTGAAGTACTTTCCAGCGTCGCCAGGTCCGTCTCCGAGCAGCAGGCGCCGAAGCAAGGCGACCTGCGTGCTGATGCTCACACCGCCCTTGGAGATCGATGCGTGCAGCGCCACGACGCGCTTCTGAATAGCGCCCTTGGCGAGCTTGTACGGTGCGCCGAGGGAGAACGCCACACTCAAACCGCCAATGACGCCGCCATGCACCGGAGCAGTCACCGCGGTGCTGACTCCGGAGAGATATGCAATCCTGAAAGAAGACTCAGTTCCCGCGGAGTTTCATGAAATAAATGATGACTTACAGCGCATCACGCCCCTCAAACTGCAGACCGTCAACAGCGCGAATGAGAGTGCCGTCCCCGCCCAGAATCTCCGGAATCGACCCGAGCAGGGCGTCCGGCGCAGCGCCATCGCTCGTCGTGGACTCGGCCGGGATTTCCTGGAGACCAACGTTCGAGCCGTAGGTGATGAGGGACGGTGCGAGCGCGCCGCCTTCAAGGTCGACGACCTGCTCGGCCTCCGCGGCGAACTGCGAGCACGCGCCGGCGCATTCGACCTTGCCGGCACGCACAACGACCGTGGACGGCGACTCAAACGAGCGCGCGGAGAATTCTCCGTCGTCCCGACTCCAGAGCGTCGCCACATTGGTGAAGAGGACCGTGCCAGCAACGGACTTCTTCGGCGTGAGCGGTGGGAGACCTTCGTACTCGACTGCCTTCTTCGCCTCCTCGTCGAAGTTCGGGGTCTTCGGCAGTTTCTGTAATTCCGCAGGCTTTGACTCCTTGACGTGTTTCAGCTGCGGGATGCCGTCGATGAAGACCTGCTTTGGGGTAGCAGACAGCGCAAGAGGATGAGAATCCCAAAGCACAATATCTGAAGTCGTTAGTGTTAGACCCAGACGGGTGACAATTCGCGCATACCAGCATCGTGTCCTACGAGGTCGCTTAGCCAATTCGTTCATGTAAAGTAAGGAAGTCAATCTCACCCTTGCGAATGGAGCCAATGCGGTGCGAGAGCCCGAGCAAATCAGCGGGCGTGCTCGTCACAGACGACAGAGCGAGATTCCACGGGAGACCATAGAAATGCGCTTGCTGGGCTTCGTAGAGCAGGAAGCGCGAGTCCAACACCGGGTGGTCACTCTGGGGGTATCATTCAGCGGCATACAAACTGCCAAGCGAAACAGCGTCGGACCTTCATCACGACGCGCAAGCCGTTCTCAGCCAGGATCTTCGGTGCGAATTCCGAGCCACGGTATGCCTCGCGCTTGTACCTTTAGACCAGTTGAGAGTTGCGAATAGAAGAGTCAAAACTGCCACGAACCTGGCATGGGTGGCAAAGAGCGCGGACGCTGGCGGGCCGCCGTACATTTTCTTCAAAAGGTCGGGGACAAGGTACGTCTCGTGGGCGTGATGGAACGCTTCGATGTGGAAGTGGAACTCATTCGCAAGCTGCAGTTCCAAAACATTGAGATCAATAACATTAGCAAGTGACCGGAAGCATTCACCCTGACGATGCCATCCAGGTCGACAGCTGCGTAGCAGTGATTATTAACCTAAATAATATGAGGGTAAAGAGAGGTCAATATGAAGCTGAAAAGCCTCACCTTTACACGCCCGCGCAGGACCTCCACAAGGGCTTCCCATTGCAGACTTTCGGGGAAGTCGCCCAGGTCGTTCCACTGATGGGCCTGTGCCTTCACACAGTAGGCGTCCTGAGCTTCTTTCACCTTCCTAGCCTCGTTATACGCGACACTACGGGTGGTTCAGAAAATCGATAGAGTTGAGCTGTGTGCTTATTACCGCATGGAATAAATGTTGTCCATTCTGGTGTTTCCGTAGACGCGACTTGGGTTCTCACCGCAGGCTTGTCTACGCAAGAGGTCAGTGCGTTGACTTCGACTGTATTGACGACGACAAACTTCAGGTAGCGCCAGCGAGGAGGGTAGACGGGCTCAATTCCAGATCCATTGAATGTGAAGGCGGGCTCGAGAAGCTTGGAGTACGGCGAGCGTTCCTTTGTGGCACGCAGCTTGATCGGGAAGCCCTGACCGCCTGTGGGACGAGTTAAACACGGCGCGTTCTGCATCCACTTGAGAGCTTACCGATCGCGTTGGCGGAGCCGGGCAGAATGAGAGCAGTCGTAACACCTCCACTTATAGACAATTCAAAGGCAGCATCATGCGTGTTCAAACCGTCCAGCGCACGCAGCCTAGTTGATCATGAGACGCATTTTCACGGCGAATGAGTAGCATACCATGGCTGCGTGATGCCATGACGCGAGTTACCGTCCGATGAACCTGGTTGAGGATGAGACACTTCGTAACGATGTACTGAGGGATTTTACGAGCCTCGAAGAGAGGGGTTTGAGTAAACGCCGATGTGAGAATGAAGATCCACAATGCTTTGGCATGTATCAACGACACGAACGAAGGCCATTCCGATGCGAGAGCTCACCCAGGTGTGACCCAGCCGCCTTTCGCGTCGATGGTGTCGAACAGCACGGATTCAGGGAGCAGGGAACGCGAGAATTTGCCCACATGGCGGATGACGCCGCCGTCGAGGAAGATATCGCCGTGAATGATCTCCTGCCGTCGTCGTTGCCAGTCCATATGGTCGCGTTCTACATCCAGATGAGCAATAGCAACGAAAATAACGCGCCGCAGAGCTCGTCACCTTGATAAGTGTGGCCTTGGTGCCATGCTCGAAACGGTCCGAATGGCTGCGGGACGCGAAGTCGCGCGGGGGCTCGACGGGCGCGTGCAGCGCGGCGCAGGTCGCGAGGATGGCCTGGGCGTTGATGGGCACCGTGTGCGCTGTGCCGCTAGCGGTGCCGGCATTGAACAGCATGCTCGATGAGCTCGCGAGCACGATAAGAGCCAGCGCGACGAGCGCGCCGAGACGCGCCATGGGCGTGCGGGGCGCGCGCGCCGCGGCGTAGGCGGGCTGCTTCGCGTCCATCGTCGTACGGTGTCGGGGAGCAAGTCGCGTGCTGTTGCGTGCTTGGTCCTCGTCACGGTCGTCGCGGCACCCGGGCTGCCGGCAAGATGGCCGCTACAGGCACCGCGACAATCCGCGTGGGACAAGTTCTTTGAATCTGATAAGATTCGGCATCTGGATTCTGGACCATTATCATTTCTGGCCACCATCGACGCATTGTCACTTGTGTTCCAAGTCTACCCTAACCTCCACAAATACAATTGAGGATCCAACAACAGCAACGAGAGCACAACATCAATCGCATTCCCAAACCAGTGAGGCTCTAATCGTAGTCCTTTTCATCATTTCCATTTTGCCTCAGCACGTTGTTGGGGAGCCAAGTACTTGCGTAAACGCAACACAGGCTCATGAGACTGAAGATCAAATACGCAAACCATCCGCCGAGGATGTTCCTCTCCACGCTCAGCGCATAGAGCGAGGTGGCAATGGTGGGCCCCACGGCGCGCATGACGCTCGTAGTCGTCTGAACAACGCCATTCGTGGCTCCGAGCGCCGCACGCGATGCCGTGGCGACCATGAAAATGTTGACCGTCGCGTATGCGCTGCTCACGGCCATCCCCAGGAGATACTGCACCGCGATGACCATCCACACCAGCACATTCGCGCTCCCCGTGAGTCGCGCAAAGGTCTGCATGACGGGGAACGTCGTGAATATCAGCGTCAAGGCGATGACGCCCGCCATGAACATGCGTTTTGGCCCCAGGCGGCGAGGGCCGGAGGGAAGGCGCGGGCCTGCATGATACCGTTGGAGATGCCGTAGACAGCAAGTGCGATACCGATGGATTTGGGCGTGAGACCGAGCCCGCCGCTCGCCACCGATGTGGCAAAGACCAGCGGCTGCAGCACGCTGAACGCGATCTCCGTGACTGCAAGCAGGTTGTAGTTGACGATGACCGCGAGCAGCGGCCCTCTGAGGATGCTCCTTAGCGAAGCAGGCTCAGGTTCGGGCTCAGGGATCTCGGGAGTGGAAGGCGTGGAGGGCGTGTCTGGAAGTTCAGAAAGCTGGTGATAGTCCCTTCCGGCTAAATTGCGATGGAGCGGGCGGGTCTGCATTTGGGGAGCGTTGAATGATCGTGGGGCACGCAAAACATCGTTGTGAGAACGCACCTCGCGCAGGAAAAACAAGGCCAGGGTGAAAATCACGATTGAATAGGTTGCCGCGACCAAGCAAGGCAGCAAGTATGGATACTCCTTCCAGAATGGGTGGCCAAACCACCCCGGATAGCGCTCATAAGGGTGTGACAGCGTCCCGCCGAGGAATGGGCTGTGCGGGAATGTTCAACGGCCAGCTGCATCGGGCGCCAGATTTACACACCCAACGGTTGCTCCCAGGCACCATGCCATGGGCATGAGCGCAAAGCCCTGCGCCACGTTCGTCGAGTCTGTGAGCTCGCCCATGACAGTCTTGACCACGCCGATATTGCCGTTCGTAGCGCCGGCGAACGCACGTGACGCGATGACTGCCCAGTAGCTTTTCGACATCCCAAAGCAGATCGCAGAGAGGATCTGGCCCATCGTGCCTATGAGCAGCAGCGGACGTCGCCCTATACGGTCCGAAAGCCGTCCCCATTGGAACACACAGGAAGCCTCGGCGACGAAAAACATGGATTCCTGCGTGGAAAAGTCGTGAGACGGGCCCTGGATGGCGCGAGACGCGCTCACAATGATCCCCGCGTAGTATCCGAGCTTTTTGTCGTCCCCTCCCGTCACGCCCAGCTCCTGCACCAGCTGTGGCAGCGCGATGAGCGCGGATGCACAGGATTGATAACGCAATTCGAGCGCACCTGGTTGATGAACGGCAGGATGAGCGACGAGCTTATGGGCTCTGCGAGCTGTATCCCGAGCAGGATCGCGATCTGCAGCTTGGGCAGCGGCGTCGGCGCTGTCCGCTGCGGCGGGGGCTTCTCTACGAGCGTCTCGACGCTGAGCAGGCTCGCGCGCTCGACGTCTCTCTCATCATCCATTGGCACGGGGAGGGGACGGGGGAGACGGGGGCCACTGCCAGGGGCCAGCTGAGCGAGTACATAAACGATTCGCGTAGGTGGGGCAGCCGCAATTGGCTACGGGGGCGCGGACCGGAAGGGGAAGGTCAACGTAAGAGATCCGTCCACCGTCCCATTCGTCCTATGGCCATTCGCGGTGACCGCCGCTTCTGCTGACTCGTCGCCTGGTCCAGGTTGGCCGGTCCGTTGCGTGGAACGTTCGCCAGCGCGTCTTCCAGGCCACTCCGGGCGCCTGGCGTGCGCTGTCAGCGCAAGAAGTCCAGAAGCTGCTTGTGGCACGCCACCAAGCACCCGCAATGGGGAGAGCTCCCTCGGAACGCCATTCAGCGGCCTAACTTCGCGATCCGCGCACCAGGCTCTACCCCATATTGCTCTCCAGATTGTCACTGTCTGCGTGTATCTGCTCACTGGAGGCTCCAGCGCGCAAAGACGCCGCTCACATCTTTTCTTCTCGGATTCGGATCACCTTCAGCGCGACCCTGCGATTGCGTCTGTCATCTCTGAATCAGTCGAGCCCTGTGTCCTGTTCCGACCACTGTTCCTTACTCACACAGTGACAATGGGCCTCGCTTCGTGGAGCTTGCTGCCACTGGACGCATCGCATCGTATAGTGTACCTTCCAGCGGGAAGGTCATTGAACTATCACCTATCTCGATCGCCCGTCACCGTCTTCAAAAGTGTAGTATTTGCCTTGTCTCTCAACACCGTCCCGTTACACCAACTTCTGGGTGGCCTGGAACATCGACTGTAACCTCCGAGTCGCCGCGGCCAACGTTAAACGTTTTACTCATGACCGCCTGGTGACAAATCCCGGCGCTTTACTTCCTCGCCGTCCAGCTGCTACTATAACCGGAATAGAAGCGGCCACTTTCGTGGTTTGCGTCCTTCCTCACCTCCCCTTCCTCTCGGCTCATCATAGTCTCAAAGTGCATGTATTGAATGGTCGAAAATTACGAGGGCTTAATTTTTGAGGCAGCATCTGTGTCTCTGGGGTCGTGCCGGTGTGATCACAGAAGTGGTTGGAAACCAAGCTTTGCAGTTGCTCATGTTCCACTCACATTCCAGCCTTGAAACTTCCCAGGAATGTTTTAACATGCTATACTAAGGTATATTTCTGTTCCTAGCTTGCTAGCTTGACATTAGGATGCACAATGCTCGAATGATGTCAGCCATTTTGAGATCAAAACTCATGATATGAAGTTCCAACCGCTCATAGACCACAATGCCATTGCTAGTGCATCAGGATGCATGTATCCAAGATGGAACTACCTTGCATGAATTTCTCAAGATTTATGAACAAGCACGGCGGGAGGGAAAGGCGAAAAGTCCGAGTGGCCGCTTCCGTGAGGGGTGGCCGCTTCTATTCCGGTTATAGTATGTAGTCCTCGTGCCCTGCATTTTTGCGTGAGGCTCAAAGCTGGTGAGTCGCAGCTCGGCGCCGACTTCACTGCGCTGCTCTGCCTCCCGGCCAGCCACGGCAACTCCATCCATCTGAGGATCGGCCAGGCACGATCACCCTAGTTTCAGGAGGATTGGAGCAGGCTACGAACTGGAGGTTTCTCGTAATCGGAAAGGTGTGTTCCGTGCTTCATATTGGGCGTAGCTGTTAAAGAGGAATTTGGTGTCTGAGTTTGCCATTGGCTAGTCACAGCGCACCTTTCGTCGGATCGGCGAGATTGTGCACCATGTCCCTCCTTGCATCCCAGCAATCTGAATTCCCTCGCCGATCTTGGCGCAGTAGTGTTAAAATTTGACAGTTTTGGGACCTAAAACTGGCAATTGCAGATTTACAGGATTTCTTTCTCAACGCACCATTCGATGCGCTGGAGCTGGAGATTGTGCAGAAAGTGCATGGGGCGGAAAACTCTGAGCTTCTGCGCTACTCGTAGTTATACTTACTTACAGCTTGAGCAAGATCGCGGGAAAGGTGCGGGTCTGTTCAATGTTGACGCCGAGGAGGCAGTCCAGCTTAAATAGTGGGAGCGACAATGTATTCTTGGCGACGAGAAATATTAGCTCGATGCCCAGTCTCAGAGGAATCTGCCACATGCAAAGCCTATCTGAAGTTCGTAAGTAGAAGGCGTGTCAACCATTAACTGGGGGGAGGACTCGGAGTTTGCCCGAGTGATTGAAGTGTGCGGAACAGTGAGAAGAGCAAGTTTGACGATGGCTCACGCCTGGAGACCCAGATGGTACACTTGTCGATCGATGAACAACGCGTGCCATGGGCTGTCAAACGATTTTCTCTGCCGCAAGGAGGGCATAGAATCGGTCTCTACGGTTGGAAAACCGCTAGCTCATGAGAAAAATTGAGACCGCATGGCGAGGGCATGGTGCGATGATGGGAAGCGCCTTTACACAGCGAGGATGCGTGTGCGGTTGGTCATACGCGGCGGCCGGAATCAAAAATGTCGATTATAGCTCTCGCCGCTCCGCGCCAACTCGTCGTCACTCGTTTCAGACCACCAAGGCGCCGTCGGGGCTTGCTCGCAGGCTGAATACCGTCGAGGGCTGCTGTTCATTCGCGGATAATCCTGATTTAATATAATCGGGGTCGTCAGCCGAAAGAACAACAGGTGCCCAAAGAACAATAGGCAGCGCGCCACACGCGACCATAAAGCACGGCAACAGGGCGGCCCAGCACCCGCACGCCCTTGTAGCCTTAGCTTTTCCACGCCCAGCAGAGCCATGGTGCTCGCTTCCCTCGCCGCCTGGTCGCGCGCGCTCGCCGTTCTTTTCCTCACGCTGCCCCTCGCCCACGTACACGCCCACGAAGACAAGCTATGTGCGTCCTAATATCCAGCTCCAGATTATATCTTGTGCTCACCCAGTCAACTACACAGTCACGTCCTCCGTAACCTACTGCGCCGAGCCCCGCGCCCTGCTCATCCAAGAGTTCAATGTGCAATACATCAGAGCCAATAACTCGATCATTTTCGACATCCAGGCCGCCTCAGTCGAGGATGACCTCAAAGTCATCGGCAACCTCATGCTGACCGTCAGTCTACCACGCTCCCGAGCACGACGGGACTCTGACATGCCCTTGCGCAGGTGTACGGGATGAACTCGCTCAACGTGAGCATCGACTTTTGCTCGATTGCGAACGGCGCCTTGTGTCCTCTGCCGACATACAACTTCAACGGCTCCAGCGTCATCCCGCTCGATTTTACTCGAATCTCTTCGATGTCTCGCAACACGTGCCCACAATAGCTTACGTCGTCCCGGACATCGAGGCCTTTGCACAGCTTACGCTCACACGTGTCGAGGACGGCGAGGTCGTGGCCTGCGTCCAGTCGACGCTGAGCAACGGCTGGTCGCTGCACCAGCCGCCGGCGACGTGGGCCACGATCGTCATCGCCATATTTGCCCTGCTTGCTGCTCTGTTCCAGTCTCGTTACCAAGCATCGCGTCCTGTCACCACTGCATCATCTCCGTCGTACGCGACCACTAGATTCATAGACCTCATGCACTTCTTCCAGCACATATGTATCACTGTGAGTTTCCCGGCTTGCTTGACGCGCGGCTTGAAGACTGACATCTGCGCAGGGTCTTGTTTCCATCAACTATCCTCTTGCATATCGCCAATTCGTCCTCAACTTCGCATGGGCCTTTGGCCTCATCCGCATCAGCTCCATCCAGCGCGCCATCGACAACCTGCGCCATCACACAGGCGGCAAGCTGCCCGACGGCTCCCTCGATGCGGTCGACTACACGAACCGCAAGCTGAGCCCGTACAACATCCCCTCGACCGCAGGCAGCGTCAACCTTGCTGTGCCCGCAGTTGTCACGCAACAGCAGGAGAACGCGCTCCCGCCTGGCATCCCCACCTTCGTCAACTCGCTGCACATCTCGAACCAGAATGCGTTCCTCACGCTCTTCTTCACCCTTCTGCTCTGCATTTGCGCTGCCATTGCCTTCTTCGGCATCATTTACGGCGCCCTCGTTTGACCGAGCGTCTGCGCAAGGAGCGCACGCCCGAGTGGGTTGTGCGCTTCCGGGAAGACTTCGTACAGGTCCTGCAGGCGCACGCTGTGCTTCTGGTATGTAACATCCCTCTTGTTCCCCATCGTGAGGCGTGGTATTGACGGCTATTACAGGCTTTCTTGTGCCTTCTGCCCGTGCTCACGCTGGCCTTCTTCCAGTGGTCGTTCAAGGACAGCTGGTTTGCAGTGCTGCTCTCGGTGATCGTTTTCCTCGTAGTCCTCGGCGGCGCAGTCTGCCCGCTGAGTCGCGCCTTCTGGGCGTCGCGCAGGGTCGGCGCCGATGCGCTGCAGTCGCTCCCGAACTCGCCTACGCCGCCCGCTCTTCGCGCAGTTCCGCGCGGCGCGCTGGAGCTTCATGGACATGACGATCGCGTCGTTCATCCTGAAAGCGCTGGTGCTCGTCGCCGGCCGGCCACACGCGCTGTTCCAGGTCGTCTTCCTGTTGGTGCTCGAGGCGCTCGCGCTGCTCGCGCTCTGCATCGCGCGCCCGCACAAGAGCCGCGGCGGCGACGCGTTCGCGATCTTCCTGGCCGTCGTCCGGCTGCTGACCGTCGCGCTGCTCATCCCGTTCGTGCAGCAGCTGAGCATCAAGCCCATCCCGCGCGCGGCGCTCGGCATGGGCTCCGCCGTCGTCTCCTCCGTCACGGTCGTCGTGCTCTTCTTCAGCATCGTCATCAACGCGCTCTGGGGCCTCTTCCGCGTGCCGAACCCGTGGCGGCTCTGGCGCGAGCGCCGCGCGCGCTCGCCCCGGACGAGCAACTCGTCCGGCAGCGGCACTGCTGCAGACAACGATTACGACTCGTGGGCGCAGGGCAAGCCGTGGACGCCGACGCCCAGCGCCGAAAGCGTACATGTCCGAGTTGCCGCCGCGCCCGGGCCCGCCCGAGCTCGAGTCGCGCTTCGCGACGCCCGCGCGCGACATGGGGCCCGAGCGGGTGCGGAGCACGAGCGGCTTCACCGTCTCGAGCCTGCCGTCGCGGTCCAGCGTGCTCTGGCCGCCGTCGTCGCCCGGGCACCCGCCGCCCTCCTCGCCGTCGTCGTACGGCCGCCCGCTGTCCGGCGGCGCAGGGTACGGCTTTGCGTCCGCGCCGCCCACGCCCAGCGCGTCGTCCTCCGCGTTCCACTCCGCCGCGAGCCACCCGCGATTAGACTCGGTCTCCGAGCGCGACCTGGAGGAGATCCGCGAGCACCGCCGCTCGTCCGACACCTCGATATCCTCGAGAACTGAACGCCAACGAGAGAGATGATGATTTCGTTCGTCTTCCGCATTTCTCTGTCTCTCTCTTGGCTCTTGGGGTTCATCGATGTCTCGTTACGCATGCAACACATAGATTTGTACTTACAATTACACACCTACTCACACATTTCATACCTACCGACCATCATGCACTATCTGCCTCTGTACACCATTACCTACCCACCCGATACCTTCATTTTCATTTATAATATTTGATTACTTACGAGTTGCGAATCAAAAATCTGGAGTGCACTGAGGTTCAAAGTTGCGCCTGTGGCAAAGTTGCGATAACATTCAGCAGTACATGTGATTCTACAATACGATGTCGGAAACAGCCCCGTGTACATCTAAGGAAAGGAATGGCAAGCGCAAAGCCAGGTGGGGGTGATGGTACATGGTCTAATAGGGAGGTGGTGTGTAAGGTAAAGGGAGACATTCTGTCATGAGAGAAACATGTAGATCATGTTGCTCGCGGTGTGCTGAGGAAGTCCACGGTGGGCAACCTCACCTCCTCGCCGTCCATCTTGGTCGCATAGCACGACGTCGGCAGCTGGTCCAGCAGCGTGTCTTCTTCCTCGTCGCTGTACAGCGCGGGGTCGCATGCGGCGTCGTTGGCGTTCGGCACGCGCATGAAGACCGTCGAGCTGGCTGTTGCCCGCGCACGCGCCTTGAGGACTTGCAGGGCGATGCGCCGCGCTTCGCCGCGCAGGAAGGTGTCGTATGCGGTCGCTTGCAACGGCGCCGAGGTCGCGGTCCGCGTCGTTGTGGCGGCGTAGTACATCGCGGCCTTACGCGTCGCCAGAGCTTCCGCGCGGCGATCAGCTCGGCCTGCGCATGCCCCATATTGTGAGTGAGCTTCAGCTCTTCCTCGGATAGAGTGGCGAATCAATCTCACCTGAAGTTGCGCATATTTCAGCGACTGAAGCACAGTTGCACGGTTGACCGGGAGCGGCTGTTCCTGGCGCGACATGGGTGGAGGACGAGGATAGAAAGGATGGCGGGAGGTCGGGGGATGAGAGGGCTGGAGAGAGAGAAACACGCGGAAAGGGGAAGGGGGACCTCAAGGTGGCTGCGGGAGCTATCGAGTCGCGCCAGGGGCCTGATCCCTTTAGTCGATGTGCTAAAATTGATTGTCCCGAACAATTGTTCTTTTCGATCGGTGCGCCAACCTGGCGGCGTCCTGCAGCGACGTTACATCGTGCCAATATTATTTGAGGATAATGGTCGATGATCTTGGAGCGCAGTCTTTCCGGGGAACTTGGGTCCCTGGTCGCTTCATGAAACATCTTTTATGAATGTTGTGTTTTATCATAATCGATGTTTCTTCGCCTATCGACCGTTGTCACGGTCGGCCGAGGCATCGGGAAGAAATTTACACAGCAGGCTGAACCTCAGAACCAGAAGCAGCGGTCGTAATTGCCTTCGTTGTTCGCGCCCCACCAGGTAGGTATGAGGTGGGAGTTCCCGGCAGCGCCTGCATTTAATCAGTCGTAATGTACGGAGGGACAATCCCGTCATACCTTGAACGGCGAAGGATAGGATGAAGACCATGACTTGCGTTCCACCGTCGAGTGCGGCAGCTTAGAGATAGGCGTGAGAAATGACAACAGTGCATATGAGACAGCGCTTGCATGCGCACCGATGATGTAGTTGTATTTAGCGAACCACTTAG
This sequence comes from Auricularia sp. M13, assembly GCA_037042915.1. NCBI lineage: Eukaryota > Fungi > Basidiomycota > Agaricomycetes > Auriculariales > Auriculariaceae > Auricularia > Auricularia sp. M13. The sequence continues at coordinate 1,034,796 of CM073201.1, forward strand.
GGTGTTTCTTACGCAGCCAATACTGGGAGACGTCAAACATCCGCGAACTTTGTGAAACAAATTTTACCTGGGATACGTATGCGACGATGAAGTAGCTCGTGATGGACGAGTTTATGCCAACACAAAGCCATCCTAAACCTTGTCAGGACACCTCACGGAAATGATCACAGCCCGCGTACCAATGTAGTAGCTAGATCAGATATAAGCGGATTTATATTTACACACGCTCGCTTGGAGGAACTCACCAGATAACAGGGGTATAGAGGTAATCTAGATTTCTCGTCAGTGCTTGCCACACAGCGCAGAATCAAAGAAACTCACCCAGTCGGAGCTGAGGCCAGTATCTATGTATGATCCAGAAGGGAACAGGAACCGCGAGACCCACGACGTAGGCCCATGCGACCTGGAGGAGCCGATGAGTTCATTCTTCGTGTATTCGCCTAGGAACTCACCCAGTCGTATCGGGACCCAGTAGCAAACAGCTGCGTTCGTCAGAAGCAGCTAAGGAAGTTATAAATTCAAGAGATACAGACCTCTTTGGACAGCCCTCCCCAAGCGATGGCTTGCGAGTTGTACTGCTGCGGTTGCTGACCCGACCAAATATTTGTTCCTGTTGGCGGGTTCAATGTCAACTGGCAAACTTAAAATAGCATCCGAACCGACCTTCGACAGAAAGGAGGATTTCGCGCTGGTTGTCGATGATGCTGTTCATCATCACGAAGTTGAGCACAGCGCCTAAGAGGGTACCGGAAATCTGAGCGGTGAACGCCGCTCGCGGCGGGAGTTTAACATCTACAAAAGAAATGTCAAACAATGATTGCTTGCTGATGCACTGGGGAGACGCACATTGTGCTATTTTCAGGTCGCTCAGGAGGAGAGACGCTTGGATTACGGAGTTGTAAGAGAAGAGGACGAAGTACCTCGATTACAGACGCCCAAAGTTAGCCTTCCATTTTCCCGGCAGGTGGTGAATGCACTCACATGTTGGCCATTGGTTTGCCAGGATGAATGAATCCTCCGATCATCTGGACGAAGCTGTCGGGAAGCGTCAAAGCGGTCGCCTCGTCCGCAGCGACGGTATATTACGGCTGAATGATAAATGCCAGTCCTGTGATCGCGTACAGCGCTCCGAAAACAGGATGGAGACGACGGCGAGCAGGAGCGAGATAGCGAATCCCCACCACGGTAGCGTCGAGTCGGTCTTGTAGATTGAGGACTAGCGCCATAACGCACGAGATGACGAGGATGGCGTAGTACCAGCTATCAGGGGCGTCAGCATGAAGAGGTGGCATATGCATTGAGATACTCACGAATCCGGTGCATCTTTATACTTGAGCATCTGCCGATAATGCGGGTCAAGATTCTCGTCCTGCTCGGCACACGCAATTTCCTCGCTGCGGTCGCCGCTCGCCTGCCAGAAGCGCCAGTTGAAGCGCGACCAGATGGCCTTAATCCCGGAGGGTGTCGCCCAGGACCACGCAGATCGGAGGTCGTTGTAGTTCCATAGGAGCAAATGCGTGAAAGTTGCGGCCTGCCATGAGCATCAACATGCTGTCAGCGTAGCTAGACATTCTTCACAGTGGAAACATACGAGTGCCAAGTTGCTGGTCAGGAGCTGGACGACCCACGAGCCCGCATAGAAATGGGAGACCCTCCTTCGCGAGCAGGTCTTTATCTACCACAAAGTCGACGAGGATATTCGTTTGGTTGTAAATCGTGCCGTTCTCGTAAAATAGATCCTGCGCGAGCTGGTGGTGGTGGTGGTTATTCCTGAAAGGCCCCTGAAGAAAAAGAAAGACGTACGAAAGGCAGCGTCCGCGCGTTCCAGACGTTTCCATAAAACACGCCGACGAAGACCAGTATGCACAGAATGTATCCAATCTATGCGATATCCGCATCAGCATTCGCGACTCAATCTATACAAAGAAGTGCCCACGAAGTTGCTGAACTGCGCCTTGAGCGGGATGGCCATGGGGTTCGTCCCTCCAGAGATATACTGCCAATCGAAGCAGAGGGAGAGGATGCCCAACCCCTCGTTTCCGTTGCTTCCGCCAAAAATCCTCGTGAAGTTGGCGCTCTTCTGGTTTGCGAGGCAGAAGATGGAGAAGCCCGTTAGCAGCGGAAATAGATACTGCGAAAATGCCGATCAGTCAGGCCGCAGCGTCTGAGGTCGACTAGTAGATACCTCTGGCAGCATCTCCCAAAAGAAGATGCGAAGAAGACGATGTAAAGACTTTGAGCTTTTTGCCGGAGTGGCGACGTCGCGGTAGAAAGCGTCGAACATCGATATCAAGCTGTGAATCGCCGAGTTCAGGATCCCTGAAAGGGAAAAAAGGAACTCGAGACGTACGGGAGAACGCCCGGATAGAGCATCTTCGTTGGGTAAAGCAATATCGCTGCGACCCGAGTCAACCAAGAGAACGCAATGAACATGAATATTCAGATACGCACGTCTCATGATGCCCGCAATGCCATATCCGATCAACTGACTGGAGAACAGCAAGAAGATCGAGGCGGCCGGGTTGGGCGTTATGTTATAGAAGAGCCGCTGGACCGCGAGCGTCTCGGTGCCCAGGGCGGACGTCGCGGCCGCGGAGGACATGATAAGGATGAAGGCGAGCTCTTTCTTGTTGAACGGGCCCTGGCCGAGTTCTCCGGGTGAGTGAAGATCGTCGGTGGGGGTGGGCGGCTTACTGGGTTGAGGTAGTACAGGCTGCAGGAGCCGATGCCTGGGACGTAGAGCCATTGCGGTATCGCATACTCCATAAAGATGCCGAGGACGTAGCCGATGATTGCCTGCCGAGGGAGGAGCACATGCACATGGCGTGTCATTGAGGGTCGCTTGTCGCTTTTCATGCGGGGGCACGTACGAGGAACATCGTCGAGACCAGCACAGTTTGCTAGCGAGACACCGCCGTGCATGAGGGACAGGCCGTGCGGCTCATGTGCATTATCATGGACGTACGGGTTTGAAATAGTATATCTCGGCTGGGATTTGCACGGCATGAGCGGTGGCATGTTACTGGACGGCTGGCGCACCGAGGACGCCACCAAAGGCGCTGAGGCCGACGCCGATAACGAGGGTGCGGAACGTCCATGGATTGAGCGAGGGGTCGTCGTCTAAGGATATGACCTGCGTTACAAGCTGCCGTTCGTCCTCGATGACCTCGCCCTCCGTTGTGGAGTCGGGGTCGAAGACGGATTCGACGTCTGCGGGTTTGTCGAACCCCTTCAAGCCTTTCTCGTCCTCCTCAGAAGGTGTGGAGACCTTCCGGTTACGCAGCTCGTGCTCAGGTTCTGACATCGTGATCAGTCGGAGACGGAGAGGGAGAGAGAGCACAAAGTCAACAGGTCAAGGGCAGTATATAGATGCCTATCTGAGACGCCGAGCTATAGGGACGGGAGCCGGCTATCCGTTGTCATTCTTGGACGGTAGTTGACGTAGAGATGTGCACTCGGGAGCAGAAAGCACCACCAGACAAGCAGGTACCGGCGCCAGGGATGAAGTAGCCGGACAGCAGCAGTCAAGCGCAGCAGCTTGGCGGGGAGACAGAGGCCGTTCAGTAAGAAATCAACTGAGCCCGTAAAAGGCCTCAAGACCAGTATATCTTTCCGTGACATATGGCTTGACGAGTAGCGGCAACCATGTAGGTATGTAAACATTTTCATGGCACCGGCGCAGAGGCAGAGTCAAGTTGCGGCAAAAGCCGGAAGCTTGTCGCTACCGCAAAAGTCTTGCAGCTCGCCGCTCGCCACGATGTCCCGCTTTTTCCGCAGCGCAGGCGATTCCGACTCTGACAGCTCGTCCTCTGAGGAGGAGGAGCTGCTCTCCGACTCCGGCGATGAGGCCGCCCCCAAGCCCAAGGCCGCAAAACCCATGAGCCGCTTCCTGCGCACCGAGGGCGATTCCGACTCTGACGAGTCCGAGTCCGAGGAGGACAGCGACGAAGACGACGACGACGAGGCCGGCGAAGACGGCGAGGCGAAGCCCGCAGCCAAGCGCTCGCGCTTCATGGTCGGCGGCGACGACGACGATGACTCGGACGACGAGGGCCCGCGAATCGTCAAGTCGGCCAAGGACAAGCGGCTGGACGAGATGGAGGCGACGTCCAAGGCAATGGACAATGCGCTCAAAATCAACGACTGGGTCTCCATTTCCAACGGTGCGCTTAGAGACACGCTGCCCGGGCCCGACGCGCGTCTGACTTGCTGCTGTAGAATTTGACAAACTCACTCGTCTTGTCCAACGCGAAACCAATGTCGCAGAACGCGTGCCCAGTCTATTCATCAAGACGATATCCAACCTCGACGCTTCGGTCACGACTGCTCTCCAAAAAGAGAAGGAAGCCAAGAAGAAAATGAACGCCAATAACGCCCGCGCCATGAACCAGATGAAGCAACGCGTAAAAAAGACCATCAAGGAATACGAGGCGGAAGTCAAGAAATTCCAGGAGGTACGAGTTCCCATTTTCTGTTATTACTATCGCAAAGATTTACTGTCTTGCAGGATCCGGAAGGCTTCGAGCGCGAGTATCAAGAGATTGCAGAGCGCGAAGCAGCTGCTGCCAGGCCCAGGCGCGCAGCAAAAGCCGACGATGCCGCGGCGGACGACCAAGTTCAGGCAGATTTCACCACTGTCGCCAAGGGTGGCAAGAGCGTTGTTTACGCCCCGAGACCGTATTCAAGAACCTGCAAATGGTGAACGAGGCTCGAGGCAAGAAGGTCTGTTTCTTCCGCTCAAACACGTATAGTTTTGACATCGTTACAGAACACCGACCGCGCCGAGCAACTCCGTATACTCGAGCAGACACTGGAGGTCGCGAATTCGACATATAAGCGATCCGGGTCCTTCTCTCGCTCATCTCCTCGCGCTTCGATTACAACGTCTCTGCGTCCTCGTATCTTCCGCTTGATCTCTGGACGTCTGCACAGCGTGAAGTCGACCAACTCATCACGCTCCTCTACTCGGACACGAGCTACATCGTCACCGAGGTTGTTGACGAATACGATGAGATGGTCGAGCGCACCCCGGAGACAGAAAACGGCCCTGTCTCCATTCGCGGAAGCGTGATCAGTTACGTCGACCGACTCGACGAAGAGTTCACCAAGAGCCTACAAAATATCGACCCGCACGGCACGGACTACGTCGACCGGCTCAAGGACGAAAAGGGGCTCTACCAGACCATCGCCCTCGCGCAGGCGCTGTTCGAGAAGCTGCAGTGGAAGGACCCGCTCGCGCGCGTCATCATGCGCCGCGTCGAGCACATCTACGCGAAGCCGGACGCCGTGACGCAGGCGCTCGAGCAGGGCATCGCAAGCGCGCCGTTCGTCCCGAGCCTGACGCTCGAGCGCGCGGGCTCGCCGACAGCGCTCGTGCACTCGCTCTGCGTGTTCCTGTACCAGACGGACGACATGCTGCTGCGCACGCGCGCGATGCTGTCGCACATCTACCACTACGCGCTGCAGAACAAGTTCCACACGGCGCGCGACATGCTGTTGATGTCGCACCTGCAGGACTCGATCCACAACGCGGACGTCGGGACGCAGATCCTGTACAACCGCGCGATCGTGCAGCTGGGCCTCGCGGCGTCCCGCAGCGGCATGATTCGCGAGGCGCAGGCGATCCTGCAGGAGATCTTCACGACGCAGCGCGTCAAGGAGCTGCTCGCGCAGGGCGTGCACCAGCAGCGCTACACGACGATGACGCCCGAGCAGGAGAAGGCGGAGAAGCAGCGCCAGCTGCCGTTCCACACGCACATCAACACGGAGCTGCTCGAGGCCGCGTTCCTCGTCAGCTGCATGCTCGTCGAGATCCCGCTGCTCGCCAGCATCGACTCGGACGAGCTCAAGCGCAAGGCCATCTCCAAGCCGTACCGCCGCCTGCTCGACTTTGCCGACCGCCAGATCTTCACCGGCCCGCCCGAGACGACGCGCGACCACATAATGCAGGCCAGCAAGGCGCTGCAGGACGGCGAGTGGGAGAAGTGCCGCAACCTCATCCAGAGCATCAAGATATGGAGCCTGATGCCCCAGGAGAAGGCTGTCAAGGACATGCTCGCCCGGTACGTCGTTTTCTCTCTCCCATTATCTCATCATTTTGTTGCTTATGTCATCACAGCAAGATCCAAGAAGAGGGCCTGCGGACGTACCTCTTCACGTACGCGCCGCATTACACGAGCGTGTCGCTGGATATGCTCGCGCGCACGTTCTCGCTGCCGCCGCGGACGGTGACGTCGATCGTGAGCAAGATGATCTGGAACGAGGAGCTTGCGGCGTCGCTGGAGCAGACGGCGCAGGTCGTCGTCTTCCACCGCGTCGAGCTCTCGCGCGCGCAGCAGCTCGCGCTCACGCTCGCCGACAAGCTCTCCACGCTCGTCGACAACAACGAGAAGTACCTGACCAGAAGCTCGGCGGCGGTGCGACGTGGGGCGACCGCGCCGAGCGCGGCGAGCAGCGCGGCGACCAGGCGCAGGAGCGCAGTCGCCGTGGCGGCGCGACGCGTGGAGCTGGCCGTGGGCGCGGGGGTGGCGCGCGCTTTGTGCAGGGCCCGTTGAGACAAGGGCCTGCGTCGCAGAGAACGCGGGGCGCTTGAATGCTTTGTTCGTAGACGTCTTGCTAACTTCGCGTCAACATGATTTTTTCCTGGTTATCGCAAATTGCAGTTGCTTCGCTCGCGGAGCTCGGCCAGTCCTTCTGTATTGCCAGTTTTGATGACCAGCTCAAACGCAAGTTGGGAGGCGCTCGCTGTGACGAAGCCTCTGCAAACTATACGTTTATGTTGATATAGAGAACAGCTTTGCAGGGTTCAGGCTGCACGCAACGAGACGATACAAGAAATAGAATTTAAGCAAACAACTATATTCCCAAGTAGTACGAAGCATACTGCACAGTACACAGCTATGCGAGGAAACGAGGACAGAATGAAATCAACCTGCCAAAGCAAGCATGGGTCAGAAATCGAGGCAAACTGGAGACAGAGACAAATGAAGAGGGAAGGGATCAGCTGGCTGTTCTTAGATTTGGTAAAGGAGTATCCGCAACGCCCTCGAGGGACTCGGACAGCAGTTGGTAAAATTTTCTCATCCGAAAAAAAGCGGAGAGTCGAGACGCGAGGAACACACCTTACGATATACGATTCTGCGCGGGCTGCTGGTTCAACTTCGAGCGAGGATTCGACTCAGATTATCTGCCACGCATGTTAGCACATGCGCTCGACGAGGCGACGGTGAAGGAGATGGGATGGGTTCAGAGTTGCAATAATGGTTTGGCATTTGCGTGTGCCTATCGTCACAGCCCACTGGCTACGACTGGGGCGGCAAAAGGCTCATCATGGTAGAGGGGTTGGGGAACAGAAGCGACGCTCACCTGGGCGCGAAAGGTCGGGTGTGGACTGGAAGGAGGCAAGCCGCGTTCGTCGGTCCCGGAATGAGCCGGCCAGTTTTTGAGCAGGCTCGCTTGCGGGTAAGCGCCCAATGGAAACTGCGTTCGACGGCCTGTACTGTACATATCGTCGTTCCTTTTCACCTCACTCGCATGGGAGCGGCGGAAGAAACAATGCATGGCTTTCCCAATGTCAAAGGTCGGCGAGAGGTCGATTCATTCATTTATTTCTACAGCGGAAGAGTCTGAGAGTGAGACGGCCAGTCTGGTTCAACCAATCGTGGGCTCAGTAACTCTCAGCCTTCCTACAAGTGCTAATGGGTAAGGGGATGTTATCTGGACCTTTCAGTGTGTTTACCATCCCTTGAGCGTATCCTCCACATCCTGCCTCAACGTCTCCTCCAACGTCGGTGCAATAGGCTTCCACCCAGCATTGAACCCTCTGTCGCTCTTGCTACGCGAGTTGTTCGCTGCATACCTGAATTGAAAACACCATCAGCACCTTAGCCACCGGGACCACGGGCAAGCAAGACGACTGAGATGTTCAATAACGCACTTGAGCAGCGGCGCGTCGCGCGCGACCACGTCGAAGGGCACGCTGACAGCTTCCTTGTTGTCCACAAGGCCTTTTTCATACAGGATGGCGCCAATGGCACGGTCGACGTCGCCCCAGCAGTGCTCGCGCACGCTCGCGAAGTAGAACTTGGCGAACGACGAGGCTTTGGCGTCAGCGCCGCTCAGCGCGCGGCGCAGGACGAGGTCGTACAGCTCGACGAGGTCGGAGATGTGCACCTACAGCAGACATAGCAGAGTTGATGTCAGACTTGGAGCTGGGAGAGCGAGCAGAGGAAACAGGAAGAAGGGGAAAGAATGGAAGGGGGAAAAGGGGAAAAGGAGGACAAGGACGCGCACGTTATTCCAAAGGTTCGTCCCCTTGCCGACGTACAGATTCTTGCGCAGCTGCACGCTCGCGCGCACGACGTTGGGCACCTGCTGCGAGATGCGGTGCACGGGCCCGTCGGACGTGCCGTAGATGCTCGAGGGCGCGATGATGTACGCGTTCACCTTCTTCGCGGTGTCTGCTGCGAATATCCTGCAGCGAGGTGAGACGTGAGTTCCAAATGTCGAAGGGGGTGAGAATAATGAAGGGGTGGACGAGGGGTTGGCGTGTGTGAGGGGATAGCGACGCACGCGAGGTCGACGTTGCGGTGCGGCTGGGCCGGGTCGATGTTGCGGATGTCGTCCTCGCTATTATCCTGCAACCGCAACCGCAATCCTCAGCCTCCCTCCACCATCGCCTGCGACAACAGAACAGCACGACTTACATTCCAAACCTTCTTCGCAAACTCAGTAAACTCGCCCTGCGCCTTGTCCGACACGACGCCTACAAGTTGAAGTTTGCAAACCGCAGCCACACATCAGCCTCTGATGATCTGATCCACTCCCTCTGTCTTTCTGATCTCAGCAACGCACCAGTTCCGCTGGTATGAACCAGTATCTTGTCGCCCTTGCTCTTCGCGAGCCCATCAAGCACGGCGTTCGTGAGGTCCAGGTCGTCCGCGTCGGCCAGGTTGAGCACAACATCGCTCTTGCTCGCCGCGTCCCGGATTTTCTGCACATTTCATTGAATTCACTGGCACTTCAGCACGCAGGGGGCAGGCCCGAAAATGGGACCCTACGTCGAGATCGGAGTGGTTGCCATGAATGATCTCGTCCACGCCGGCAGCAGTTGTGCGCACGGCCTCGAAGTTGGCCTCGCTGCGCACGAGCGCGGTGTAACGCCAAGTGGGGAACGAGCGCCGCGTGCGCAAGAGCACCGCGCCTGTCACGGCGTCAGCGACATGTGCAGCGACACTGAAGGTGTAGCGCACCGCCGATGTACCCTGTCACGCCCAAGATGAACACGTTCTTCGTCATGTTCGCGTCGATGTCGATGAGCAGCGACAAAAGCGCACGAATTGCAATAGGGGCTGGGACCGATGACGCCATCAATGCGCGAGGAATCGACTTCATCCGCGATGCTTCAGGATCTCGATCGAGAAAAAAAGACCAATGATTGTTTTTGCAGAGGAGCATACGATAGGGGAGTATATTACGTTCGACATTTGAGTACACTCAATTGCACACGGGGCGAAACTGTCCATTTTCGTTCGTTCAAAAAAAGGTCATGTCACGTCGTTTACTTGCGGTACTGCTCCGCGACGAATCTGCAAGAAACGAAATGATCAGATGCAGATCTCGAAAAACGAGCGAGGCAACTCACCCTTCGCCAGCGAAGAGCGACAGGAGGCCAACAGTTGCCCAGCTGAGGAAGCGGCGGTCCTGCTGAAGCTCGGGGCGCGTGTAGATGGTGTAGCCAAGGCCACCCAGAATGCCGACATTCACTGGACAGGCATATTTAGCTTATCATCAGGGAGCTGGAGATTAAGGGAACTCACAGGCACCGACGAGACCACCGAGCACGCCCGGGCGAAGGACAACCTCCCTGGTATGTCTCCAGACGAGGGCGCCCTCCTCCTTGGCGCGCTGAGCTTCGCGCTGGCCAGCCTCAGTCTGTGCATACGACTCGGCAAGCCAGCCCTCAGCGCCGAACAGGACGAGCGCGCCAGCAAGCGTGCCGCCGATGACGCGCTTGTCGCTGCGCAGCTCGGGGCGCTGATAGAACTGGTAGCCGGCGGTCGCGATCAGGCCGACGTTCACTGAAAACGGACGTTAGTTCTTGCGCACGTGACAGGGACAGCGAGAAGATTTCGCACCAATGCCGAGAATGCCTCCAGCCACGCCTGGACGCAGGATCTGGGTCTTTGCGTACTCCCACGCGGTCTCTGCCTCATGTTCCGCGCGGTGGAGGTGCTCCTTGGCCTTGTCCCTGCGGTGCTTGTCCTTCTCGGCCTGGTGGTTCTGGGATCTGTGCGAAGAGGAGGGCGCCGTTGAGCCATACTTGCGCTCGAGCTCCTCGTCCGTAGGGGGAATGTATTCTGACGTTACCGTCTGCGGAATGCGGGGTGAGCCTGGCTGCATGTACCGGGGAAATAAAGTTGGGAACGCACGGAAGGATGCTCCTTAAAGCCGGGAGAGGCTATTTGGACCTTCTCGTTATGGGCGTCGACGGGCGCAAGGTTTGGGCTTCTACCTGTGTTGAGCAGCGCGGGGTTGGCGTGGGGCTGCTGCGAGGAAGGGGGCGCGTTCGTGGCGGCGACGGTAGCGTACGACATCGTTCTGGCAAGTCGAAGTTCGGGGGAGAGTTGGGCGTGACAGCGCCGCCCGCCTGGCCATGGCCTTTATACGCGAGACAGAATCGACGTCATCTAGACGCGATGACGTCGCGGACGCTTTTTTTTCTTCCACTCCGACGTTCCATCGCCCATTTTGTTCCGCGTGCGTCCGCGCAAAGGCACGCGAGCATGTTGTCGTTGATCGCGATTCGGGAAATAGAGCCGCTGCTGGCGTCGACGATGACGAGCACGAGCTTGTGGAAGACCCGGAGGCAACCCGGCGGAGTCCGAAACCTTCCGCTTCCGTTCCCCTTGAAAGCACGATGCTCGCTGGCCGTGCAGCACGCCTCCTCGCGCCGACGCACGCCCGTCTGGCGTCGTCCATCGCGCTCAAATACTCCCAGGCCGCCTATGGCGCCGCGCTCGCCAAGTCGCCCGCGACGCTGAACAAGGTCCAGACGGACCTCACCACCGTCTCCTCGACGCTCGCCGCGACGCCCGCGCTCGCCGAGTTCGTCGCCAACCCGACGCTCTCGCAGAACGAGCGCGCCGAGGGCCTCAAGCAGCTCTTTGCCGCGGCCGAGAAGACGGCCAAGCTCGACGATATCACCAAGAATTTGTTCGCCGTCCTCAGCGAGAACGGCCGGTTGAGCGAGACGGCCGGCGTCATTGAAGGCTTCCAGGAGCTCGTTGCTAAGTACAAGGGCGAGCTTGAGGTTGTGGTCACCAGCGCGGAGCCGTTGTCGAAGGACATTCTGGCCAACCTGGAAAAGACGCTGAAGCAGTCCGAGGCTGGCAAGGCCGCAAAGGTCCTGAAGGTCACCAACAAGGTCAGTCTTGTCCAGCGCATTATCCCGTTAATCGAATTGACATATGACCCGTAGGTGAACCCTGCCATACTGGGTGGTATCGTGGTCGACCTGGGCGAGAAGACGATTGACCTCTCCGTCTCGAACCGCGTCAACAAACTCAATGGGCTGCTGCAGGGTAAGTACATCGTACGCTCTTCAGGTCCAAGTGCTTACACTGCCTTTCAGAGAGCGTATAGAAGTGGATTCTATTTTATTTGTGTACCCTTCACTTGCACTAGAACCTTCTTCAAAACAACAACTTTGCATGCTCGAAAATTTTCTCTGCGCCTCGAGGCTTTCTGGGCGTGCCGTACGCACAAATCAGCCACTAGCTCATCTGTTCAGCTGTTGTGAGCTCTGGACGTTCAAGACCGCCGGGTCCCCCTCCCCGATATCCTCATGGTTCACGCTCTTCTTCGTTCGCGACGGCTCAACGCCTAACAGTCGGAAACATCCTACGTCCTTTCAAATTGCAAAACTATGGGTATCCTGGCTCGTTCGAAATGTTTCTTCGTGTTCTCTCTCCGACTCCGGTCAACATCTGTCAGTCCCTTACCCTTCCGCCCGACATCGATTTGCGCACAAGCGACAGCCCAAATTTATCCGGCTGCTCGAATGGCCATGCTCAATACCGCAATGCCACAGTGCGTCATTTGCTCAGCATTACTTACTTTCAGCGTCCCGTGCCGTTTGCATGCTCCATCCCGAATTATGTCAACGATACAGTATTGACGCGTTACTTCAGGGTAAGCTATGCATGTCCTGTGTATTTATTTCTGATATCATAATGCATAGAAATGGATGCCGCTTGAAGTATGGACCCTTCGCATGCACTGGAACTTTCTTAACGACTAACAACCGATTTGCATGACTCAAAAGTTTCCTCCAAACCTTGGCTTACCCCGAACGCTGACACCCTTGCTCGTAATCCGCGCCCAACCTGCCATTCGCTCACCAGTCGGCAGTTGGAAACATGTCGTGTTCTTCCGATTTAGAATGATTGAGGTCTCGCCTCCGCTAACATGGTTCCTGGTTGTGCAACCTTTCTGAGGTTGGTCTTCCTGCCTGGGCGCTCGGGCTTCTTTTTCGGACGGGGATTCCCCAATGGCAGTCTGGGTGGCAGTACCAACTCCACGCCGACGGGCACGCGAGGGGGGGTTTCATGGGCTAACAGGTTGGTCTTCATGACCGCCCACAGCGCTCTGACTGTGCATCATCAGTTTCAGTGCCGCATTCACGTATTACTTAGTGTTTACTAGGGACAGGGCGCCCGTCGAGGCGATGTTCTGTTATATGCCTCAAACCCGCCCATAAATACAGGGGGACTGCGGCACTATGGCCTCAGAGTCAGAGACCATGCAATACCCAGTCCTACTCGCATCTCTCGCTCTCGTGTCGGGGGCCTCGGCCACCGCGGCTGCATACGACTTTGTCGTCGTTGGCGGGGGTACCGCAGGTTCGTCCTCGACTTCTCCGATAGCGTTACAATGGATGGAATGGCACTGACCCCCTTGATTCAGGGTTGACCATCTCCAACCGATTGTCGCAGAGCAATTATATGACGGTCGCTGTGCTCGAGGCGGGTCCCAACGCTGAAGATCTCCCCGAAGTAAGCTCCGCATGTCTTCCTCGCACATTACGCCGGCCTTGACCGGACCATGGGCAGGTCTTCATACCAGGGCTTATAGGCACGGGGCAAAGCATTGGAGGACTGCTGGACTGGCAGTACACTAGTGTGCCGCAGGCTAACCTCGGCGGGCGCCAGATCGTCGTGCACGCCGGGAAGGCGCTGGGCGGAAGCACGGTGCTCAACGGGATGATCTTTGTGCGTCCCTCCCCCTGTCCTCCCTCCTGCGCTTTTCTTCTGACTTGATTTCATGCGTCCAGCCCCGCGCAGAGAAAGAACAATACGACGCCTGGGGCACGCTCAACAACGACACCGCCAACTGGTCCTTCGCCGCGCTCCTCCCCTTCTTCCAGAAGTCCGAAACCGTGACGCCGCCGGACGCCTACCAGTCCGCCAACGGCGCCGTGCTCGACGCGCCGTTCCGCGGGAGGAGCGGGCCCGTCAAGGTCGGCTACCCGAACTACTTCTTCCCGCAGAGTAATCTCTGGCGGGCCGCGGCGAGGAAGTTTGGCATACCCGCGGGGAAGGACCTGACGGATGGGGACGCGCACGCGGTCGTGCTGGCGTCCAACTCGCTCGACGCGCGGAATAACACTCGGTGTGTCGACGGCACGTGTGCCCTGTGGATCCCGGTGTTGTTGGCATGGGCCGGGCTGACGCTGGCTGGCATAGGTGCTCTGCGGCATGCGCTTATTATACCCCGTTCGCCAAGCGCCCGAACTTTACTGTGCTGACCAACGCCACTGTGACGCGCATTCTCTGGTCTGGCACGAAGACTGGGGATGGGGACGCAACGGCCAGCGGAGTAGAGTATGTCGACGCGAACGGGAAGACGCATGTTATTTCCGTGCGGAGAGAGGTCATCGTCTCTGCTGGAACGCTCGGGAGCCCAAAGGTGCTAGAACTGTCGGGCGTCGGGAATAAGACGTGAGTCGAGATCATGCAGACTCTGGATTGACGCACTAACATTGGCGGCTTGTCAGGATCCTTCAAGCTGCGGGGGTAAAACCTGTTGTTGACCTGCCTTCTGTGGGCGAGAACCTGAGCGGCGAGTGAAATTTATTACGTCATTCGGTCACGCTCAGACAGTCTGATACAGATCATGTTCACTCCTGGACGAATGCATTCGCGGTCAACGTGACGTGAGCTGCATTCCTCATCTGAGGTACTTGAATGTGCTTACTGGGAAATGTACCGGTAGGATCACCAAGGACGTTCTTGCGGCGAATCCTGCCTTTGCGGCAGAACAACTAGCTCTTTGGTATAAGAACAGAACCGGTAAAAGCGTCTACCGACTTACTGGCAGTTAGCAGAGACTCATCATGATGCAGGACTCTATGCCGCGGCACCGCGCTCGCTCTCCCTCGCAGCACCATCCGATCTGTTCACCCAGAAGGCGCTCAGCCCATTGCTAGACAGCGCGCACAAGAACCTCAACCTTTACGCCTCGCAATTCTCCAACGGAAACGCAGCGCTGGCGAAGGGGATCGCAGCGCAGCACTCAATCGCCCTGCAACTATATGCGTCAAACAAGCAGCTGCTCATGGAGCTCAACTTTGAGCCGGGCTACTCGGGTCCAACAGCAGCAGGCCAGCGTCCGCCACGGAACTACAGCACGGTCAACGCGGTCTTCTATGCACCCCTCTCGCGGGGCCGCGTGCACATCTCGAGCAGCGACCCGAAAGCGCCGGCGAATGTCGATCCGGCGTACTGGAGCCACCCGCTCGACGTTGCGGCACATGTCGCTGGGCTGCAGGCTGCGCGGAAGATGCTGAATACTGCCCCACTTAACTCCATATATGGCGGGGAGTTCGAACCGGGTAAGGAGAAGTCGAGTGACAAGCAGGTTGAGGAGTGGTTGCGCGGCGTGGCGCAGTCGGATAACCATGAGGTCGGCACCATGGTCATGCTTCCCAAGGAGCTCGGGGGTGTCGTAGACACTAAGCTGAAGGTGTACGGCACGAGCAACGTCCGCGTCGTTGGTACGCAGATTCAGCCCGGCTGCTTCCGCCGACTAACTGCTCATCGCGTCAGACGCAAGCGTGTTCCCACTGCCCATCTCGGCTCATATTGTACGCAGGCTACTCGCGTTCTTTCCTTTCTGAGGGCTAACTTTTCCGTAGTCTTCCACGGTCTACGCCGTCGCGGAGAAGGCTGCGACGATTGTGAAGAAGGAGAATAATCTGTTGACACGAGGCTGACGGCACGTCTTGTTGGGGAATATAGAACAATAGCAATGATTTCAAGGATGCCGATGCTAATAGTGGCAGTACGCTGTCAGCGACATCTGCTGCATGGGTGAGGCTGAGGCTGCAAGGCGGGACCGAGAGCAAATGTCGACCACGCTTCTTGGTAAAGGCCTCTTTTTTTCTACGGTGATACAAGGCATTCGCGAAGACTTGGCGAAAACCTCCAGGAAATTGAAGCCGCGGCGGAATGGACTTTGCTCATGTTTGTACATGTTCGTAAAGCCAATCATACGCGCGTTCGGGTTACTGCAGCTGTGGTCCTATGTAATCTAATGATGCTTGAGAACCTCTGCCTGAAAAATATATCTACTACTTCCACCGTTGACGGTTGACCCATATCGACTTCGGCGACTCAGGCACAGCCAGCTCGGACGGAGCTTCAACCGCGACTTCGCCTCCAGACCCGAATTTCCCCATCCTCGCATGATATACGGTACCTAACAGTCCACGTGAGCTCAACACGCTCCAGCTATGGGTTTCATGATCTGTCGGAAGGACCATAAAGACTACGCGGACGTAGGTGTGGTGAGGCCCGCTGGGGGCGCCTAATATTGGGTACTGGCGTCATGACAAGCGGCAGTGTGGTGACTAGCTAGGGCAGGACCTGAGGCGACCAGGGAGAGGGTGACATCTTCTAGGCGCTTCTCCACCTGTGCAGATCTAGACTCTTTCACGTCGCAGTGCCGAATCCTCTGCACCTCTGCACTCTAGTGAGCTCTGGAGGCAGGTATTGGCTTCCAGCAACTCAGGTAGGTCCCCTTCCAAGGGTCCCCCTTTCAAATGTCAACTCTCTGGCGTTTTGCCCACAAATCCTCCGATCCCTCCAAGGTCGCGAGCGCTCTGTGAAACCTCGTGGTCTGGCGCTCGATCAAGCAGATGTGACTATGTAAGTACCTGCCAGATGCCAGATGGCGCGAGGAACGGAAAGATCCCGTCGCCGTTGAGCCAGGCATCGTTGACCATGTCGATGTATCAGTATCTCGGACATACCCCTGGGCTGCAACGGCCCCACGGGGAAGGGCAATCAGCATGTGACGATCGCATATCATGGTCACCATCAATATCCTGATATAATAAAAACCGCAAAAGCCGTCCATCACATCACCGCAGCCCCACTGTCAGTTCGGGACATTTAAAACATCATCTGCAGCCGCCTCGAGTTATTTGGAGCCTTTTTCTCCTCCTTTCCCCTTCTTGCCCTCCCTCTTTTGCCCCGCGTTTTCCCTTTAGCCATGTCGCTCAACGAGAAGAAGTCGCTCGACAACGAGAAGAACGACAACGAGAAGGCCGCCGTCGACGTCTACGAGCATGTCGCAGACGACGATGCGTCGCTGCTCGCCGCCGCGCGCGCTGGTAACGAGGCCGAGCGTAACCTGCCGCTGATGGAGTCCTTCCGGTACGTGCGCTCCTCGTACGCGTCTGAGCGTTCCTGACGATCTCTACCCCAGGTTGTATCCGAAGGCGATCGCGTTTTCTCTGCTCCTCAGTACCGCCGTTATCATGGAAGGCTTCGGTACGTTTAAGGCCTATCTTCTATGTGTACAGCGAGCTTACCCCGCACTCAGATCTCGTCCTCGTTGGTTCGCTGTTCGGCCAATCCCAATTCGTCGAGAAATACGGCCAGCCGGACGGCAAAGGCGGCTTCAACATCAGCTCTGCATGGCAGTCCGGCCTGAAGAACGGCGTTCAGGTTGGCAGCATCATGGGTCTGTTCCTTGGCGGTCTCTCGTCGGACAGGTTCGGTTACCGCAAGACGATGATGGTCTCGCTCTCCGCGATCACCTGCTTCATTTTCATCTTGTTCTTTGCGCCCACCATCCAAGTCCTCCTCGTCGGCGAGATCCTCTGCGGCCTGCCTTGGGGTGTTTTCCAATCTATTACGACCGCTTATGCCTCTGAGATCGTACCGACTCAGCTCCGTCCGTTCCTCACCACCTATGTCAACCTCTGCTGGGTCTTCGGCCAGCTCATCGCGTCTGGCGTCATGCGTGGCATGCTCAGTGTCAAGGGCCAGTGGGCGTTCCGCATCCCGTTCGCGCTGCAGTGGATCTGGCCACTCCCGATCTGTGCGTAACGTAAATCTTGACTGTACCATCAGTCTCGCTCATTTTCTCGTAGTGGTCGGCGTTGTGTTCTTCCTGCCCGAGTCGCCCTGGTACCTCGTCCGCAAGGGCCGCGACGACGAGGCGCGCGCGGTCCTCCGCCGTCTGACGTCCCCGAAGCACACCAGTTACAACCTCGAGGCCAACCTCGCGCTCATCAAGTACACCAACAAGATGGAGGCCAAGGTCAGCGAGGGCACCAGCTACCTCGACTGCTTCCGCGGTGTCGACCGCCGTCGCACTGAGATCACGATGATCGTCTGGTCGATTCGTGCGTACCGGTGAATGAGGCATTGCGACGCTAGTTACTGATCCTCGTCGCAGAATCGCTCGCTGGGTCCACCCTCATCGGCTACTCGACGTTCTTCCTCGAGCAGGCCGGCATGTCGCAGGCGAACGCGTTCAACATGACCATCGCGCAATGCGCCATCGGCATCTTCGGTGTCCTCAGCGCTTGGTTCCTCATGCCCCGCGTTGGCCGTCGCACGCTCTTCCTGTGCGGTCTCGGCAGCGCCGTCGTCTCGCTCACGATCATCGGCGGCTTCGGCGTCGGCACGAAGAAGAACGATAACCTGAACTGGGGTGTCGGCGCGCTGCTCTGTGAGTGCCTGTCGTCGTGCTGTCCTTCCTTCCCCGATGATTGACACTTCTGACAGTGGTCTACACGTACTTCTTCGACGTCACCGTCGGACCTGTCACCTACTGCCTCGTCTCCGAGCTCTCTTCGACACGCCTGAGGGCGAAGACGGTCGTGCTCGCCCGTAACGCGTACAACACGTGCGAGATCATCCAGAACATCTACATCCCGAAGTTCTTGAACGAGGATGGTCTGAACTGGGGCGCCAAGACGGTACGCACCCTCTCGATCACCTATAATAAATCATGTCAAGCTGATCTTTCCTTGCTTGCGCTTAGGGCTTCTGGCTCGCGGGCTGCGCCGTCGTCGCCTTCGTCTACGCGTACTTCCGCCTGCCCGAGCCCAAGGGCCGCACGTACTCGGAGCTCAACGTGCTCTTCGAGCAGGGCGTCAGCGCGCGCAACTTCGCCAAGACGAAGGTCGAGCTCGAAAAGTCCGCGGACGATGACCTGCTTGCTCCCCGGGGCGGCCACTGAAAACACACCTCTCCCATTGCGTTATATTTATTGTATCGCATCTTGCTCCTCCATCATGCAGCTGTACCACCGTTTTCATCACATGGGTAGTTATTATTAGTAGCTAAGCGCTGTAACTTAATTCACAAAATGCACTGAGTGCTAGGCCATCTGTGGGATCGGGAGGAGAGTGATAGCGCCCAGTGACCGCGGTCATTCATTTGGCATTCCGCTCACAAGTTGCCACTTGACTTCTGCCCATTCGCCGCACCCCCGTGATCATGCAGCACAAGTCGCAATGCATACGGCCACGGCAGCCACGTATAACCTAATCTTGAGGCGCGCTTGAGTCTTTGACCTACGCACGGCTACATCTGTCCGACTCGGGTTCGCCGCAAGTTCGCCGCAGGCCTGCAGCTTGCTGGAGTCATCTGTCCACTTGCACCTGTTAGCTGAGTTCGTACTAGGATTCTATTCACAAGAAAGCTGGGACGATATCTTCTTCGATCTGAAGCGTAAAGACGTGGATGAAGTCCTGGTGCCCTGCTTTGACAGCGGCGCTGTCGCAACGCTAGGGCCGAGCACTGAGCCTTGCGCACGGCGTTCTGGCAGTCATCTAGGCTATTTTTCGACCATATGTCCTTGAGGATTCCTTCCATGACATGGGCCGTCGCGGGCCCGCGGCTGTTTTGACTGGTCAGTGACACTCCCCACCGTTGCACTCGGCTTCGGACGATCCCTGCCAACGGCGCGTGCACACTGGCAGGCCGCTGCTTTGGACCGGTCCTGGACGTTGGATACTATCTGTAGCAACAAAAAGTACAACCCAGACACAATAGACGACCGGCGCTTCACCGGTCCCAGCCGCATCTTCGCCCATTGTTCTTTTGGGCCTTGGCAAGTACAAAAGGACAGGCATCCTTCCGTTCACTGCCCCCTTCCCCCAAAAGTCTGCTTGAACACTCTCGATTCCCGAGCATCGTCGCGTTCCTTTCCCTTTGACGACCTTTACGCCACTGCGTGGTTCCAAGCTTGACGCTTTCCATTAACATCATACACGAATAATCCTATGTGCGTCTCCAACGGCGTGAACGCGTTTGAGATGCTCACGGTCTTGTGTAGTACTTGAGCTAGCCTCGTTTCGAATATTTTGACAACGACAAGCATGATGTTCTCAACGACCAAACTCTTCGTCCTGGCCGCTCTCTTCACCTCCGTCCTGGGCCATGTGGCCGTCGCCACGACCAAGGAGGACGCAGAGAAGATCCAACGCAGCGATGGTACGCCTGCTTCGAATTTCCTTCACACGCCTGGATACTCACCCCGTTGGCAGTTGTCCAAGGCGACCTGGACTCTTGCCCCTCCTACAAAGGGCCGGGCGCCGGCGCTGTCGTCCGCGTCTCGCCGCAGGGCACCGTGACGCTCTTCGCGCACCACTTCGGCGACGGCAAGGACGGTTCGACGTACTTCAACGCGGCCATGTCAAATTCCGCTGGCCAAGCAGGCTCCTTCCAGAACCCGCTCGAGTTCCTGCAGAACGGCGAGCTCACGCCCACGGAAGCCGAGGGCATCACGACGCTCGTCGTGAAGATCCCCGGCGGCATCCCGTGCCGCAATGCGAACTGCATGCTCGCGCTGCGGAGCAATGGCGGGTTTGGGAACTGCGTGCGGCTGGAGAGCGAGTTTGAGACTACCCCCCTCGACTCCGACGACGACTCGGGCGACGCGTCGACCAATGCTGCGCCTAGTTCGACGACCGCGGACCAGCCTAAGCCGACCGCTGACAAGCCCGTTGTCAGCGAGCCCGCGTCTGACGAGCCCGCGACAACGGATGCACCGGTGGAGACGCCTACCGCTGCCCCCGCAAGTAATAGCGCTGCGTCCGCCAGGTGCATGCGCAAGCCCGCCGCAGCGCCGCAGAAGGTGATGCGCTTGCACGTGCGCGACTGGTTGCTCGGCCGTGGGCGCTTTGCGTGAGTGCGACTACCGATGTCATTGTACGGACTTGCACCACGAACTTTTTTGCCACGCCTTGGACCTCCTGCTATATCGCTACTGTAACCGCACTGCTGTATCATAGCATCTCTATATACTATAGAACTACAATACATTCCAACTTACAGCAACCCATCCAGTTTGGACAATCGCAGGCTATATGTACTGCTTTTCCTTGAGATAATCGGTGATGATCTTGACGCTGTCTTCTACACTCGTCTGGTCCGTCCGGATATGGATTTCGGGTGCCTCTGGCGCCTCGTAGGGTGCTGAAATGCCCGTGAACTCTGCAACTACGATGAGTACTGGGGCGTCTCTCTCGATGAGTGACGGTTAACCTTTAATCTCGCCCGCCCGTGCGCGCTTGTACAATCCCTTGGGATCGCGGGCCTCGACGACTTCCAACGGGGCGTCGACAAAGACCTCAACGAACGGATGGTCCCCTGCTTTGTGCAGTTCGCGCGCGAGCTGGCGGTCGGCGCGGTACGGGGAGATGAATGCCGTAATGGCCACAGCAGAGGCGTCTGCGAAAAGCTTTGCCACCTGCGATCGTGCGCTCCAGGTCAGTCCGCAGAAGCAGCGAATGTGGGAGATGACAGCCTACCTCGCCTATGCGCCGAATGTTCTCATTACGCGCGGCCTCTGAGAATCCCAGATCTTTGTTCAGCCCGAAGCGGATGTTGTCGCCGTCCAGTCTGTACGCGAACTTGTGCAGATGGAGGAGATGCTGTTCCAGCGCCGTTGCTATTGTAGACTACCAGATATACGGTAAGAGAGTGAGATTGGGATCTTGCGCAATTGCCTGACCTTGCCACTTGCGCTGAGACCCGTCAGCCACACCGTGAGGCCGCGCTGGCCGAGCAGCTCTGTGCGCTCAGTCTGGCTGACAGCTCCTGCAACAGTATCAGAATAAAGCTGCCTGGGACATCCTCAGCACTCGCCAGGATGGAATACAATGTTCGTAGCCATTTCCGTATAGGTAAGAGACGCAGCGCAAGGTAGTATGAGCTGATTGCGTGCTCATCGCGACCCACGCGGACAAGTCGGT
The DNA here is from genome assembly GCA_037042915.1 of Auricularia sp. M13. Taxonomy (NCBI): domain Eukaryota; kingdom Fungi; phylum Basidiomycota; class Agaricomycetes; order Auriculariales; family Auriculariaceae; genus Auricularia; species Auricularia sp. M13. The sequence goes on from CM073201.1 coordinate 1,056,355, forward strand.
CCGTAGCTTGCACTGGTCGCGTTTGCATCCGGCGCGAGCGCGTTTGACGGCGTTTGAGATGACTCGGCCGCAAATGAGCTTCGCTGGATCCTCCTCGCAGCCAGAATTCCAGGCGGTCATCATCGTCGGCTTCGGCGAGCAGTGTGTACCAGGAAATGTTGCGCATTGCTAGACTAATGCGCCTGGGACAGGCTGAGACCGCTTACTTCCAATAATGGCGACGAGGCGTCGCCCAAGGCGTTGCTGCCCATAGCCAACAAGCCGCTCATATCCTTTCCATTGACTTGGCTCGAAGAGGCGGGCGTGACTGGTACGCCAACTGCAATTATTTTGCTTACAGGTCTGGCTGAAGTTATTACGGTAGACATTCTCGTTCTGTGTCCTGAGTCACACGCCAATGCCATCTCCAATTTCCTAGCAAGCGATGCATCTTCCTCGTCGTTTCCAACGCTCACCATTGCAACCCATACATTCGACGATGCGTACAGAACGGACCCGTCCAAGGGACCGTGCACTGTCCTGAAGCAGTTCGCGCACAAAATAACGGTTCGCTGCCCTCTTCCTCTCAACCGTCTGAATTCATTTGAACTTACATTCTTAAAGAGCGACTTCATAATATTACCTTGCGATTTTGTACCACCATCCTCGCTGCCGCTTTCCGCGTTGCTGGACAAGTTCCGACTGGACACGGACGGTCTCATCCTCGCCTCGCTTTTCTACCAAGTCCCTGCTGCCTCGGAACGCGTAGCAATTGTACCCAACGACCTCGTCGAAGAGCCGCCCGTCGTCATCTACGATGCGTCGTCCAGCACCCTGCTGCAGATCGACGACTCAGACGACGCCGAAGGCGACGTGGATGTGCGCTCCTCGGTACTCTGGCAGCACCCGCACGCGACGCTCGCCGCGGACCTGGTCGACTCGCACGTATACGTGTGCCGGCGCGCGGTGCTCGACACGCTCGCCGCGCACCGCTTCCAGAGCATCCGCGCGGACCTGCTGCCGTGGCTCGTCGAGATCCAGTCGCGCGCGCACCGCCGCCGCCGCTGGGCGGGCGTGCTGGGCAACATTAGCCGCGCCGCGCGCGCGACGCTCGAGCACTCGACGAGCCATCTGCTGCACGCGCGCAACACGGACGTCGCGACGCGCGAGGAGCCCAACAGCCGCGCGGCGAGCCCGCAGGACGGCGGCGCGCGCGAGGGCACCGTCCCCGAGGGCAGCATGCGCTGTGCCGTGCTCGTGCACCCGCTTGCGCGCGGGCCGGCGTTGCGCATCAATAACTTGACGGCGCTGCTCGAGGCGAACCGCGCTGCGCTGCCGCAAACGAGCACGCCGTTCGCTGCTGTGGAGGGACAGGAAGTCGACCCCAAGGCGCAGTTGGCGCCTAACGTCTTGCTCGGCGCGTCGAGCAGAGTTGGGGAGCGGACAACTGTGAAGCAGAGCGTGATCGGCGCGCACTGTATCATTGGCAAGAACGTCAAGATCAGTGGGAGTGTCCTTATGGACCATTGCGTCGTCAAGGATGGGTTCGTTTTTTCTCTGAGACTGCTATACAGCCTCCCTCATACCTCTGCAGTGCGAAGATCGAAAACTGTGTACTCGGAGCGCGAACCAGCGTGGGCGAGAAGGCGCAGCTGGTGCAGTGCTTCACGCAGCCTGGCTACGAAATTGCTGCGAATGGTGCGCCCATTTTGTATCGCGCGATGTCGCTATGCTCACGGACTATGCAGAAACGTTCAAGGCGGAGAAGCTTGACCGGATGGATGAGGCTTGGGATGAGGAGGAGGAGGATGGGGGAGAGGACGACTCGGACGATGCTTCGGATTGATCTTACGCCTATCGTTGGGCTGTCATCTAGATGAGGGATCTATACAGTGGATGACCGAACGTCCGTTGAGAACGACGTGGACGTCAGTCTTGGTCATTGTGTCGAGCCAAGTCCTGGCCATTCTGCGTCCACGTCCAACCCAGTGCCACGCGTGAGTTTCGAGTGAGCTGCGACGTCGCCTCTAACGCAATTATATAACATCTGGAATAATAACTAACGGATAGAAAGATAATGGCTGGGTAGTACAATAGATGTGTAGGATGCTTGGAATTTTAGAGCGTGTGCAGGAAGCCTTTCTGACCTTCGAGGACCCTTCCATCTCCTCTTCTAACTTTCGCATTTAGACGCGAGAAATGGAAGCTCAAGGCGCCGGTAACCAGAATTTGCACGAGCGCGAAGGCGATGCTGGTCCAGAGACCAGGTACGTACTTCGGTGCGTCGTGCTCCCTGAAGGAAATGGACGCGATGATGCCGCCAATGCCGCCGGCGCCGATGACCATCGCGCTGGTGAACGACTTTTTCGCCTGCCCGACGATGTTGTTGCTCTGGAAGGCGAGGATGGCAGGGACGTTGGCGGATATGCCACCGAGCGTGAGGAACGTCCCTGCATAGCGAGATCCGATGCCCTTAGTGAATGCCTGCATACGTTTCAGTAAAGCAGTGTGTGGGATAGGGCTGTCGACTCACAGTCATCGCGAGACCGACGATCATGAGGAGGGATTGGCCAATGATAAAAGGTCCCCGGACCTTCGTGCGGTCTGCACACCATGAAAGAGAAACGCCGATGAAGACCGCAACGACATAAGGAGGAGCGGCGAGCAGCTGAGACTTCTTTACATCGTAGCCCATCCCAGCTAGGATGACTGGCAGGAAGAACGACATGGCGTAGGACGGGATCGTTGTCGCCAGGAAAAGGAAAGCGAACGCCCAAATCTTGTAATCTTTGGCATACGTGAGGCACTTCGCAAATGTCAACTTCTCGGGAGCAGCGTCGCCGCGGTCATATTCGATACGCTCGCGAATCAGCCCAATTTGCTTGTCGTTGAGGAATGTGGCCTTATCGGGGCTACAGGCAATGAGAGACTTGACACATTATGCACGACTCGAAGCACTCACAAGTCAACGATCACTATGGATGAATATCAGGTCAGCCCTCACAAATGGTAGGATTAACCGAAAATGACTTACAGATATAGGAGATCAGTGCGAAGAACACGGTGGCAAGGCCAGAAATGATCTATGTGTGTGCGGTTAAGCGGATGCATATTTACTGCAGAAATGCACATACGAAGATCCAACGCCAAGCATAGAGGCCAGCAGCCTTGCCGATGAGGGAAACACCATAGGCAAAGATGGGAGTAAATCCTCCGACTAGGACCGAACTGGGCCAGGGTCAGTCACGCAATCGTAGCACGCTTTGTCACACTCACAGCAAATAGAAAATGGCCAGGCGTGTTTGAACTTCCTCTCGGATGTACCACGTCGAGATGAGATACTGAGGGGGCGTCATCAATGCCAACCAACGGCAGGCCATATTTGATCCGGATACTCACAACACAACCTGGGAAAAAGCCAGCCTCACAGGCGCCGAGAACAACTCTGCAACCAGCCAGAGCCTTCCAATCCTTGACAAAACCCATTGCAATCATCGTAGAGCCCCATACGAATGCGATCGAGCCGAGCCACCACCTTGGACCGACTCTGCGAAAGGAATGTCAGCTAACGATCTGTGTCTGATGAATGCAGCCCGACTTTCGCATCGCTAAGAACCAGCTTTAGCGAGATGTAACAGTATGAAGAAGACACTGACTCACCCATGTTGGCCGGAATCTCGAGCAGAATGTACTGGTCGGATTCAATGAGCACAACAAGCGGCGGATGCATCACTATGGTGCCTACTGGTACGAAGAAAAGGAGCGTCGAGACAGAATAGCGCTCCCCGACATTCAGCTGAAGCTCGACTTCGGCGCCAACGATGCGTGCGAGACTGAGATTCGAGCGGTCTATCGCGGCGTTAGCGGCTGCCTTTCGAGTATTCCAGCACGAACCGATCAACGAGAAGGCATACAGCGCGCCGAGGATGGGAAGGAGGCGCAGGTCGACTTTGCGACTAAGTCAGATGTTGTGAATAATAATGCTCAGGAAGTAACGAGCAGCAACGCACATTGTTTTGCGGATGTATGCTGCATCGTGCGTCTCCGCGGGGTTGACAGACACGATAACGTCTTCTCCCTTCTCGATGGAGTTTGCCTTCTCGTTGGAGTGGGTGGAGCCCGACGACATGGTGCCAGAGTCGTGCAAGGGAGAGGAAGTGTGGAGAAAGGCTGGCGCAGCCATCGTGCGAAGAATTGCATTATAAAGGGCCTCGCAATTTGGCATCTCCCGACGTGACCTTGATGGACTCTCACTGCGGCCAGAACAGAACGTCAACAACGGGTGATGCATGATGCCGAGGTCCAAGTCTCGAGAAAATAAAACAAACATACATGGAGGGTTACTTACCCCTTGCCAGAAAACCTGCGACCTCAGTCCTGCCTCAAACGTAGTCACACCTCTCGACACGTCTCGACGCGAAAGATTCGCATCCAATTAGGGGTTGATCGTCTTGTCGAGATTGGAGATGCCAAGAAGTAGCGTGGCAGATATCAAATTGGCCAACATTACTCCAATCGAGAGGACTGGATGATAACCGGGAATGGACCGCGATGCCGATGTGATATGGACGGCACGAGCCTGTGTTCATTTGGCGCAGAGCGCTCTGATATGCAGGGCCGCCATCGAATAGTCAAAGCGAGGGGAGTTGCAAGACTGCGCGATGCAGACAAAGGGTACCATGCCAATAAGTTCCATTCCGCATACCAAAGGCCAGTCAATAAAACGAAGAAAGAGAAGGTGAGCACGGCAGATCCACATAATGCGATGGGTTGGCTGACGGGGCACAGTCTGGAAGAAAGGAGGAACGTGCAAGCAGAGAGAATCGGGACGATGTGCGCGACAAGAGACAGGAGACACGGTCAACGGACAACGGACAACGGACAAGTGGGAGCGAGCGTGGGGGTACAAGGCGGGAGATATCGAGATCAAAACACGTCGAGCGAGTGCGGGCAGTCCGCTGCGACATGGCCGTGCGACTCGCAGTCGTCGCACCACAATGCCGACGGGTCGCTGTCGGTGGAATTACGCGCCGAGCTCGGCTGGGAAAGAGACGGACTGGGGTCATCCTTGAGCAGATGGCAGGTGAATATGTCATGACCTGGCTGCTCGCAGATTTCGCAGACGGTCTCGGTAGATGCGCTCGCGGGTGCACTGCTGGCCGACAATGGGGCAGCCTCCGCGGCCACACTTGGCTTAGAAGACGACGATTTGTGGCCACGCTCGAGCTTGGCTTTGAGCCGCTCAATTTCGCGCTCGAGATCGTCTTCTCGGTAGATCTGATACGCTTCAGGCGGCAAATTAGGGCGGGGCATACGGAGCAACGAACCTTGGCTTCAACCAAGCTCTCCAACTCGCTCAATTCTTTGTTGAGCTAAACAGGATATCAGGATTAGGGCAAATCGAGCGACGACGAACGTACGTCATGGATGGTGCGTGCGCTCTTCTGCTCTTGGGCAGCTAATTTCTTCTTCAATGCATCAACTTCAGTCTGAAATGGCTGAGCATTAGCAGCAGCAACGAACGAAAGCCGAGATGAAAACATACATCGAACTTGATGCGCAGGTCCTGCAACGCTCGTTGCAATTCAGCCACATCGGTGGGCAGGTCGGCCGCTGCAGCATTAACCGCATCCAAGGCCTGCAGTTCGCCGTTCAGCTGGCGCTCCTCGCGCAAGATGCTCTCCTCGACGGTCAGCTCGAGCTGCTTGATGGCGTCGCGCAGCTCCTCTGTCTCGGACATCAGCATCTTGTTCTCCTTCTCGAGGAGCCGGTTTTGCGACTGCAGCGAGACCGTCTCTTTCGTCAAGTCCTGCACGATGTGCCTAGGTAGTTTTTCCGCGCGTCAGCCACAGAAGATCGCTAAAACAGCAGAATGAACGAACTTGAGCCCGGCGATTTCCTCGCGGTCGTGCTTGCTCGAGCTGCGCGGCATCAACGCGCCCTCAGGCAACAAGAAGTTGCCGTCGAGCGGGCTCGACGGCGTGAGCGGCCTGTCGCGATTCTGCGTCTTGCGGAGCCGCTCGAGCTCCGCGGCGCGCTCGTCCAAGCTTGCGCGCAGCTCGGCAATAGTGGAGGGGTCGACGTTGACGGACTGCATCGCGCAGCAAGTCAGTGCCCTAGGACCACAACAACCAGGCGAAGAATACAGACCTCAGCGGAGGATTTAAGCGCATCGCGCTGCCGTACAGCTTCGTCCCGTTCGGCCTTGATGGCGTCTGCCTGCGCTTGTAGCTCGCGCTTGCTGGCCTTGGTGGCCTCAAGCGACTCCTTGAGCGTAGCGAGCTCCTCCTGCACGCGTGCGCGCTCGGCTTTCCGCGCCTCGTCCAGACGCGTCGGCAACGTCTCTCCGCCCGCCTGGTTGCTGCTTGCAAGGTTCTGCCCATCATTTGCCGGTTTAGCAAACAAAACAAGTAAAGCAGAAGTAGGAAAATCCTCACCGCAAGTTCCGCCCTGAGCCCTTCAACATCAGCGCGCGCATCCTCCAGCGCGACGCCATTCTCTCTAAGTGCCTCCTCGAGCTCAACAACACGCTGCCTGGCCTGGTCGCCCTCGCGCCGCGCCTGGTCGCGCTCCGCACGCACGGCCTCGCTCTCGCGCTTGAGGCGCTCGTCCGCGTCCTTGTACTTGGCGACGCGCGCGCGCATCGCCGCCTCCTCGCGCTCGAACGCCGCCTGCGCCTCCTCGAGCTGGTCCTCGAGCGCGGCGATCTTCTGCTGCAGGTGCACGGCCTGCTCGCGCAGCGTCTCGTTGTCGATCTCCGCCGCCGTGCTGCGTGTCGTCGGCGACGGCGCGCGCACCGGCTGCGCCGCCTCGGCCTCCTTGAGCTTGACGTTGACCGCCTCGAGCATGTCCTCGAGCTCGTATTTCTGCTGCTCAGACGCCGATAGGCGTTCTTCGTACAGCGCGATCGTTTCCTGTGATGTTGTAATTAGCAACAGACTGCAATGAACAACACGCGCGCGCACCTGACCGGCCAGACGCAGCTCGTCAACCTGTAGATTGAGCTCTTTGCGCTCCTCGTCCCACTCGCGCAGGCTTTTCTCAAGTCGCGCCTCGAGCAGCGTAATTTCAGTCTGCTTAGCTTCTAGGAGCGCGTCGCTCTCGCCCTTACGTCCCTCCGTCGTCTCGAGCGCCGCGCGCAGACTCGTGACGAGCGCCTCCTGGTGCTCCAGCCGGCCCTGGAGGTCGCGCGCCTTCGTCTCGCCCTCCGCGCGCGCCTTGTCGACGTCCGCCTGCGCCGACGCCGCCGCGCGCTCGAGCGCCTCGACCTTGGCCGTGCGCTCGGACAGTGCGCGCTCCGCGGTCTTCAAGGACGACTCGAGCTCCGCGAGGCGCAGCTTCGACGCGTCCGCCACGCCCTTCAGCGCGGTCACCTCGGCGGACAACTTGGCGTTCTCCGCGTCGAGTTTCTCGAGCCGCGGGTCGGGCGCGGGCGTTTGTGCGCGCGCGGGTGTTGGAGCGCGTGGTGTCGGTGCGCGGGCGGACGCCATGCCCGCCGTCAGCGCCGCAATCTTTTCCTGCAGCGCCCTGTTTGCCGCGGCGAGCGCGGCGGTTTCCGGCGCGTCGTCGACGGCCGTTTCGGTGCTCGTCTGGCTGAGCGTGGGCGTGCCCGGCTTCACGTCGGCGTAACGGCCAGACAGCGCGGGCGACGCGGGCGGCGGCATGTCGGTGCGGCGCGTCGCGGGTTTCGGGGTCGTGTTGGTCGTCATGCCGGGCACCTTGATGCCGCCGAAGCTGGGCCGCGAGAGCGCTGGCTTGGGCGTGCCGGTGGGCGACACCGCGCGGTTCTCGTCGCCGCCGCGCAGCTGGCGCGCGGTCATCCCTGCGTACTTGCTCGCGCGGCTGCCGGCGGTGTACTTGTTCGCGTCGGCCGCCTTGGGCGTGACGCCGGCGCGCGACGTGAGGCTCTGGCGCGGCGCTGCCGGCGTGCGGAACTGCGGCGTGCGCGGCGGCACGGGCGACGGCGTGACGCGGCCGGCAGACATGGCGGGCGTGACGCGCCCGCCGCGCGACGACGCGACCGACGACGGCCGGACGGCGCCCGTCGTCGGCATCGATAGCTTGTTGGTCGCGACGAAGACGCCGCATTTGGGCGGGCACGAGAAATACGCGACGCTGGCGGCCGCTCAGAGACAAAGAATGCAGGCGCGCACGAGACAAAGACGCACCCGTTGACCGACCCGTCGTTCTTGCCGCGCCCCGCGAAGCCGCCGGCGAGCTCGACGCCCGCCCAGGCGCCGGGCTTGCCGTCGATCTCGCCCATGTAGCGCAGCGTGCCCTCCATTCCGATGGACTCGATGCGGACGAGGTCGCCGACTTCGAACCCGCGGCCTGCTCTGCTGGGTGCGCGGACGCCGCCGCCGGCCTCGGACAGTCTGCTGGCGGGTCTGCTGGACGCCGTGGACGCGCGGGGCGCGTACGACGACGATGGCGTTCTGTAAGTCGGGGTTGTCGTCGACTGGCGCGGCGCGTAACGGGCGCCGGTGCTGCTGGTCGGCGTCGTGGGCTGCATCATGCGGGTGCCGCCAGCGTCTGAGGTGCGCGGCGAGGTGCTCTTGGCCGACGCTGCAGACGACGCGGCCGAGCCCGGGCGTGCGGAGGAGGCAGGGGTCTGCAGCCAGCCGCCGGCGGACTTGCGCGGCGCATAGGACGAGCTCGTCGTGCTCGTCGGCGAGTCCAGCGCGGCCGTTTTGCTGTTGTGCTGGCGCGGGTCGTTGGCCCTGATGGCGTCGCTGAGCGCGCGGGCCATGTCGCCGTTCGCGCTCGGCGTCGGCAGCGCGGGGGCTGCGCTCGACGACGAGGCCGTCAGCGAGCGCGGGCGTGTCGCGCCCGGCGTCGGTATGCCCGACCTCGCGCCCGGCGCTGGGATGCCCGACTGGCGGGGCTTGGCTGGCGTGTGCTGGCTCTGGTACGCCATCGCGCGCGCCGTCCACAGTCGCGAAGAAACAGTCGGCGCTTTGCCGGCCTGGCTCGTTCCTCCTTCACTCACGCTTCTCCGGCTTGTCATGGTCCAAGTTGGCCTCGTTCCCAACGCGTGTATGCACGGCACAGTGCTTATAACCTGCATCCTGCTGGCCGGCTCCCAGTCATCGCCTGAGACACAGCTGTGACCGCTTTATGCAGTCAGCTCTCGCGTAGTGCCAGCCACTTGATCGCGGTCGCCCCCAGAACCAAGCCATCCCAAGCACTACGCTTATAGCTCTACGACTTTCCCAATTCGTTTCGTTTTGCTCTCTGCTCATCGTATCGCGCAGGAAAGCGCCCGACGTTGACAGGCAACCGTGTTTCTGGATGCGCGCCGCTGATATGGGATAAACCCGGTCTATATCACACTGTAGCGCAAACATGCGAAAAAAGCGACTATAAAATACAGCATGGTCTTCAAAACAGCGTACCAAGACACCTTTGCGCCTTGCACTGGCATTGGCCCTTCAGCCCAACACCGCGCTTTCGGCGCCCTTTCTTGTTCCTTTTTGCCTCCTTAAACTGTAGCCGTATCAGCAAAGGATCGTTCAGAGAACGAAAATGGGTGGCGGGGGCTGGCGCGTACCTCCTCTTCAGTAATGACTCCGCGATACGAGAACGTCAGCTCCTCCCCAGCTTTGACGTCCTTGCTCGTAAACAGGCATAGATACGGCTTATAAAGATGGGGCTCGTTGATGTGCACGCTCACGACGACACAGTTGGGGTCGCAGCAATGGTTCTGCATATCATGTCAGCCTCGACGCGAACACACAAGGGATAGCAGACTGACCAAGAACCGCGTGAACTAAACGCAAGTCAGCACAAGACAGGGTAGTTCTAACTGAATGACGCACGTTGCCCACATGGAACGCATCGACGACGAACACCGAGCTCTGCTTGTCGTCGTCGTCCCGACGTTTCCCATCGTCGCCAGGCGCCAGCGTATGGGGCCGATGCAGTTTGCGGTACTCGCGGCGGAACTCGTTCGTGAGATACCACATGTCCACCGTAAACATGTACGTGCGCCCAAATAGTTCGTATATACTAGTTGCCAAAATCGGGCGCATTAGCGAGTATCACAGCAAGGCGGAAACGACGTACTCTCCACGAGCATGCGACTCCCGATCTGTGATGAGCTCGCCCGAGTAGATCCCAATGAATGAATTCGCTGGGATATCGCTCTTCGCAAAAACACCTGGGCTCATCTAATTAGACGCATGCCGCGCAACAGGTGTTAATGGCGCACCCCAGCCCTTATATCTTGTGTTGGCAATTTCAACAGGGAATTTGCGGCCATTTTGCACAACCTGCGACATTGCAATCAGCCCAATGCATGCCGAGGAAAGAGCAAATAATCCCACCCGGTTCATGCACGTCTCGTCGCACGCACACGCATCGTTGCACTCAAAGATAGGGAACCGCGAGTTGACAACTTGACCATTCTGGTCATAGTTGAAGCCCGGGGGCATAGTCTTATCGCACAACTGGAAGTAGCGATGCTGGCGCCTTATACACGCGCACGTCTTCGAGTCCGGGCGACACCCGCCGACGCAGCTACACCCCTTGAGCTTGCTCGGGTCGCCGCGCGCGACGTTCTGACCGTAGAAGAGCTTGTTGGTGTAGTAAAACTCCCATGGCGGGCACGGATCGTCGTTGATGTTGTTGGCCACCGTGATGGGCGGCGCGTTGGGCTCGTCGTGCATCGTGTTGACGGACATAACGTGCTCGAAGATATGGCGCAACGACGGGTCAAACTGGTTGTGCTCGTGCAGGTTGTTGATGACGTCGTAGAGGAGCGTGTCCACCTCCTCCGCCGGCCATCGTATCTCGCGGGCGGCACGGACAAGCGCGAGCTGCTTGGAACGGGAAGGGCCAGCAGCTGACTCCGAGTCCGAGAGGTCAGACATCGGGCCAAGCTGTTATAGACGAGTCAACGCAGGCTCTCAGCTGTCATGAAAGCGACGGCTTACATCCAACAGAGAGTCCGGAGGTGATACTTGCTGCACACTGCCGGGCGGGACCTGCGGGACATCGTTCCGTCGCGCATGGCGAGCCCGCTTCAGATGGCGCACGAGAGGAACATCGTCATTAGACGCGGTTTCTGCATCAGTAGAAGGCCGCGAGCGGGAACGTGTACGGCGCCGCCAGCTGTCTTCATCTTGGGACGCCTGGCGCTCAGACTCAGCGGCCGATGTGACCGCTTCCAAAGCAGGGGCGAGCACGCCGAGACTGGGCTCGTCTGGTACAGCTAACGCGGCAGACACAGCTGGGTCAACGCCGAGCGCAGGCGGAGAAGAAACCGATGTCGCCACGGCTGGTGGCGCGGGCAGAATGTCCAGAGCTAGCGCTAGAATATTCAGACATCAGTCAGCAGGCGCGCTCACTCGAGGTATATATAACGTACCATTATCATCTGGCATGTCAACATCGTCATCCAACACAATATTGGAATCGCATGCCTCTTCAGCAGAGGGGGCTGGTGACGATGATGCATGAGCACCCCGTGCCCAAAGATCGGCCAAGGCCTCAGAAGCCAATTCGAACCACTCTGCATCGCTCAATGTCGGCTGTTCAGGCTGCGGCGCGGCATTCGTCGGCAAATCGTCCTCGAGCAGTTGCTGCACTTCGGCCGGACTATCTGGCGAGTCATCATGAGAAGAAAACAACGCGCCCATCGCAGTATGTCCCTGAGCGACGCTGTCGATGGTAGTGGGTTGTGATGGGTTACCCAAGCTCGTCAGCGAGGACGGCCGGCGACTGAGGTCCTGAATCGACGGCGACGAGCCGCGTTCGTTCGTCTTCGTGGGGCCAAACACGTCAGACTCCTCGCCGTCGACCGGTGGTTCTGATGCTTTTGCAGCACTCTCCTTGGGAGCCCACGGAAAAGCGCGAATCGCAGGCGACCCCGACGACACGACCGTGGCAGAACTCGGTGGCACTGGCAGGCCGCTAACGATAACCTTCGGCGTGGCAGACGCGGGCAGCGCAGCGGAAACTTCGCGGTCCTCACTAAGCGGTGTTGACGTGACGTCCTTGAGCGGTGTCGGCGTGACGTCCTTCTCGAGCGGCGTCGCCGACGCGACCTTCTTCAGCGGAGACAGATACTGCTCGATCGCGCCGACACGCTTAAAGTTGGCCTTCGCCGTGCTGGCAGATGTCTGCGCCGCAGGGGCAGGGAAGACCGTCGGACTGGCGAAGGGATTAACACGGCGTGTGGACGCAGACGAGCGCAGCTGCGTGCGCAACGGCGTGGCGGCCGCAGGTCCGGGGCGAGCGGGTGTCTCAGCGAGCAAGGGAGTCGAGATGACATCGTCTGCCACCGGGCCCGGGTTCGGCAGCGGCAGCAGAGGAACGGTTGGGGAAGCGGGCGCCTGTGTGCAAGGCAAGAAGATCAGCACAACGATAACAGGCGACGATATGCGGCATCAAGCAACACTTACATCGACATCGCGCGGCAGTTCAGAAGTGCCGCGAGCTGGCACTGGCGAGACGGGTGCATTGACTTCGCTCGGAACGTCCCCAGGATGCGAAGATGTCGATGCAGCCGCAGACGCGGCCTCCTCGTCCAGCTCGGCGAAGGGCGGTGGAGGCGGAGACGGCGGCGGAGGTGTAGGCGACAGCGAACGCATGTCCAACTTGTCGCGCAACCTCTTCGTCTCGACAACGGGCGACTGCATGGCCCAATCGTCGTCTTCCAATTCGTCCAATTCCATGAGCGCAGGATCAAGCGCGTCGAGCTCCATCGCATCGTCCGCGCGGTTCTGACCCCCCGAGCCTCCCGCCAACGTCGTTGAGGCAGGTTGCGCCGCGTTGTTCCACAGTTGCGGGTGTTTCTTCGTAGTGTGGAGTCGAAGCTTACGGAACGCAGCGATGGGATGTTGTTCCTCCACAAGGGTCTGCAGACGCTCATTGCGCGAAACCGAGCGCAGCCTACAAATCAGCGGTTAGAATTCGGATCGAACGGACAGTGCACCAACAATGCACGCACGATGGGCAAGCCGTGCATTGGAACTCCCAGCGAGGTATGCCATTGACCATCACCTTCTGCGGTTCGGACCAGAAGCTGAGCAAGTGCACGATCTGTTCGTCCTGAATCGCAAGCCGCGCAGGAGAACCGGCCGGTGGCTCGACATCATCGACTACGGCCATGCTCTTCCTTGTCGACTTGGCAAACAGCTCCCAGTCGCCTGTCGGATGTGCGTGGAATTTCGGGAGACTATTCCACTCTTCTGCCCGCTGCAATGCTGTCACGTCCCTGAGATGTTCGCAGTCGACCTCTGAATGCTGCTCCCGAACGTGGTTGCATATGCTTCTGGTCATATTGCTGCGCATCGAGCTCAGGTTGAACACGGCCTGGTGCTCCGCGCGTGGAATGGTCCTGAGACTAGAAAACATACTGTATCAGCAAAGGTAATCATATTGACGGGGAAGAAATGTATCCTCACGCGTCGCAGATTTTGCACAGGAATAGCCAACGAAGAGCACCGTCTTTGTCAACGGCTCGCACGGGAGTAGTATAAAACTTGAGGTAGTAAGCTATTGATCTGCCTGGTAATCCTTTGGACGGTGTTGTGAATTGCGCGGACGGGCCAGCAACGTTGCCCGACGGTGGCTGCTTCTCAATACTTGAACCTGATGGCGGCAGACCGGCATTGGAGTCGGACGCGAGGATTGGAGTGGCTGGAGCGGACGATACAGCAACGTTGCCCGTCGGCGGCAGTTGCTCAGCATGAGGACTCGACGGTGGCAGACCTGCATTGTGGGAGGCGGCGAGAATCGGGGTCGCTGGCACGGAAATGATTTGATGGTGATCGTCCATCACGTCCTCGTACAGCGTAGAAATACTGGGCGGCAGCTGCACACTCCGAGCAGGCGAAGGCACCGCGTACGTCGAAGCAGGCGCCTTGTGATCCGCCGCGTTGAAGATTATTTCTGCGCTGGCTGTCAACGTCGCCGCAGGCACGGGCGCAGAAGCCGTTTCTTCAGTCCGTGCTGCGACCTGCACCGCAGGTGAACCCGGCGGTTGGCTAAGACCTCGGGGAGTTGCATCCTGCGGAGGACCAGGCGGGGACGTCGGTGGCGAATGCGAGAAACTCGCAGCAGGTGTCTCAGTCCTACTCGCAGGGGAAAGGGCACGCGGACTTTCTCGTGGCGGTGGACTTTCTCGTGGCGGAGGACTTTCTCGTGGCGGAGGAGAAGGCGGGGGAGGGGGTGCAGGTGGTGAAGGCGAGGGTGCGAACGGCATAGGATCATCTGCCGGCTTGAGCAACAGTGGATCCTCGCCGTCCTTGTCGTTCTCATCGTCGTCGCTGAACGTGAGGTCGATGACGGTGCTGGTATTTGTAGTGGTTGCTGCTGGCGCCTTTGCAGCTGGCGGCTGAGTCTGAGGAGGCAACGGCTCCTCGTCAGAGTCGTCGATGACCAGCGCGTCGCCTTCCATATGGGTGTGAGGCAGCAGTGGTTGCGTAGGCAGGGTGTAGCGCCGATTCTGAGGTGGGCCCTCGCCGTCTGAATCGGAAATGATGATGGCGCCGTTGCTGTCGGTTTTGAGACTCTGGCGACGTTTCTCGTGCACTGTAGACTGCGGTTTAGAAGGCGACGATCAGACGATCTTTCCGGGGCGACTGACCCTTGTCAGCCAGAGGAAATGGACGCACGACTGTAAGCCGTGCGGGTTGAGTGGCCGGCGGCGGTGGCGAAGGTGATGAATCAGGAGTCTCTCTACGACGAGCAGGCTGCGAGGCAGAGGTTCCCGGGCGATTTGAGCTGGCCGGATTGGCCGAGGTAGACGGCCTCGAGGGACCTGCAGGCCTTGAGCCAGATGGAACATTAGGACGGCCATTGTGTGCCACTGCAGAGGAATGAGGACGCGATGGCCCAGCCACCGTCGTCCTTTGACCGCCTGGGGCGGGAGGGCGCATGCCAGATGACGACCCAGCAGATGGTCCAGAACGGTTGAAGCCAGTTGGCGGTCGCGGAGCATTGTTGCCAGTAGGACGATGCGCTGGGCGGTCTCGGTCAGGCTGCGACGGTCGTGGCTGAGAATTAGGGCCTCCATTTGGGCGTGTCTTTTGCACGTATATCGTGCGTACTATCGGCCTCTGTCTGTTGCTACCCGACGGCTCTGGCTGACGCTGAGAACTGCCGCTCGCAGTTGGTCTTGCTGGGCCCGGCCTGGGTGGCAATGGGCGCCCGGGCTCGGACTGTCTGGGACGCTTGGGCGCGCCGTTTCTCGCCTCATGGCCGTCGTCGGCGTTGTTCTTCCTCTTGGCTGGGACGCTGCTGGGCGGCCTGTTTCTGTCCATGGGTGGCCTCGCGGGGCTCCTGTGTGCCGCACGGGAGCCAGTAAAGCTCGAGCCGGCACTAGCTCTCGATCTTAGCTCGTCGACTTCGTCCTCCGACGCTGCACCTTGTGTCGTGGGCGAGCGGGGCTCGGACAGCGTCGCCCACTGCGACATCGGCTCGAATCACGCGGACAAGAGCAAGACCACGCAGATCCGGACACGCGTCAACTCCGCTCAGGCTGCTCGACTTGAGCCCGCATTTTCAGCCAGCCCATGCCTTGTGCAGAATTGCTCTTGAAAAGAGCCAACAGTGCATGAATATTCGGGGTGCAACTACGCGGAGAGCGGGTTCAGAGACGCAAGGGCGGCTGAGCCAGTCTTGTGCCTCAAGTCTTTGCAACGGCCTGCGGATCGTTGGAGGTGACGAGACTGGGATGAGACGCACAACGCTCTCGGGAACGGGCAGGCAACGTCGGCTTACACCCCAGTACCGCGTTTTCCTTGGTTTTCAACTGAAGGCTTGTGCTATTAGGCTTCACAAAACTCCAGCGACCTCATGATTAACGTGGGAAAATTGCATATACACTCACAGGAAATAGATGTAAAGATCATGAAACGAACCATCCTACAGTAAGTGTATAGCATCCCAAAAATCAAGTCCATCATGTACATGGAGACAACGGCACGCACAAATACACATTATATCATACAGAAAATGGTGAGGAAGGCCACATGCATGCTCTGAAGCAGCGCAGATGACATGCGAAAGCGTAAATGGGGTGCACCCAAGTCTAGGCTGAAGCTTGACTGCAAGGCAAATATGCACATGCTGAAGCTCCAGGGTATCAGTTGTCCAGTCGTCGTCTTACGGCGATACGGCCGTACATATCCACAGTAGTCTGTATCGGTGATGCACCGACGGCAAGGTCGACGTCTGTCAGATAGGGCAGCCGTCTCGAGAGCTCGTTCATCGCGCGGTGGAGCGGCATGCCGCCAACGAGGGCAGGGCTTGCCATAGACAGCGAGCGCAGCTTCCTGAAGTCGGAAAGGGCGTCGCGGTATGCCGGCCAGCCCCACTCGCCAGTGAGGATGCCGCGCAACGTGAGCCGTTCAACGTCCGGCGCGGCGGCCGCAAGAGCACGCAGCGCGGCGCCGGTGACGCCGCTTGCGACTTCCATGTGCGCGACGAACTTGATGTCCAGCGCGCGCAGGCCCCGCACCGCGGCTCTTGGCAGCGCTTCCAGCGAGCCCACGATGGAGTCGAGGTCCCAAGTCCACGTGGCCAGTGTCTGCACCGAGCGCGATGGCGAAGACAGAATGCACTGCGCAACCTCCATATCGCCGTCGAACGAGCGCAGGTTGGGCAGCGCGTCTTCGGCCATGCTGGTCATCCGCGGCGGCGTGATGCCGCGTATGGTGAGCGATTCCAGCAGCGGGTGTCGCTCGAGGAATTCGCAGAAGTCGCACATCGTCGATTCATAGTACCCCCAGGAGAGATTGAGCACCCGCAGCTCGGGCCATGTGCGCTGGAACATCGTGTCGATCTGTATTGGGTAAACGAAATCCTTGCGCAGGTCGAGTTCGAGGCGTTCAAGATCAGGTGAAAACCGCTCCAGCGGGTCTAGTAAATCCTCTGCCGGAAAATCGAAGCTGGCACCTAAGCGGACAATTAGCAAGTGTTGTCACCGCAGAGTAGGCAAAACGTGGCCGTACAGTGCATGTTAACGCGGAGGGTCAGCCCGCGCAAATTGCGGATTTGTGCAAGCTAGTGGAGAATATCAGAATGTTATTAAGCTGCTCAAGAAAATTGCTATACCTCGACGGCTGCATTGAAAGCATTATGGTCGATTTCGATCCAACGAAGCGCAGGGCAGTTATCGCGAAGACCAGTCCAAATGGACTCTCCCCACCCAGCTTTCGAGCCCACGGCGGCCTTGGGCAAGAAGACTTCCAGTCTGAACGACTCCAGTGTTGTGCAGGCGGGAGTCCGTATGGCGCGGACTAAGACTTCCTGTAATTGCTCCCACTGAAGCGCGACAGTGGTCTCTGCAGCACCGACGCCGCTAAGATGCATGGACTTCACGTGTATCGCAGCGCCGCGCGACGCGTTGACCTTTTCGTTATTCGCGATCGCCGTGGCAAGAGATCGGGCGCGCAAGAGACCCCTGGCGCGCGGACGCTGGTACAATATCGGCACGGCCAGTGTAGAGAGCCATTTGGATGCGCAGGCGACGTGCGCGACGTCGTTCTGAGGGAGGTATGAAAGAACTTGAAGCAGGACATCGGCATCGAGCGTTGACATGGGGGGTAAAAGACAAGAAAGATGCAGCCACCGGTTCTGAGCCGAGTCCCTTTGACACCACGCGATCGTTGGAAAATCCCGATTGCCGCGCCACCGTCGTGGCCCCGAGTCAAGGACAGATTGAACATCTCCGTTGTATTCCCGTTCGTCTCTTTGTCCGGTTGAACGCCTTGTTCGCAGAGCTTTACTTGCCGACTCAGGATGCGCCGGCTCCGGTTCGTTCGGGGAAGCTCCTAGTAGCACCTTTGCCTGCCACCAGCTTCGAACCCTATAGGTACCGTTCGAAAACACTGAGAGACCTGAGCATAGGTTTTGACAGGAATCCGCACGAACTGGTATGTGCTTCTGAATCGGGATCACACTCACAGACTGCTATCGCAGCTTGCTGCAGGAGAATATCTCTACTACGATTTCCATCTGCGCTTCGTGGCAGAGTGACTGGCGTATGAGTACTATTTGGATCATTTATTCGAACACAACACACACAGTCAAACTGTGTCACTTACTGCAACCCCTGATAAGGTTATTTGGCCAACTCATACAGTCCACTATCAAGGTTTGATGGAAAAAATGGGCGGGAATCGGAAATTTCGTTATTTGCGGTGTGTGTTGTGCTCGGCCGGTCAGTGTTGCGCCGCGAAACGCGGGAGCTCGGCCGCTTCCGAAGCTCCGGATGCGCTTTCCAGCTCCGCTTGCCCTCCGTCTCCTGCTCCGCGCAGTGTACCAGAGCAAGCCAGAGCAACGCAGATGGCTCGTGATTGCGTGCGGCATGGCCTATAAACCTTCTTCTAACTGATTCTGGCTTTCTTGCACGGAAAACCTTTGGCATCTGAGGGCTGGTGTGCTCGCGCATTGTATCCACTTTCTTACTTGGTCGATGGGACGGGCTTGATGGGGACTTCTTTGTCCTCCGTATCCTGCTGCCTACAATGTACCAGGGCAATCCGGAGCGATGGCTCGTGCATGCATGGGACATGGTCAATAAATCTCTTACTGCATTACACACTAGCGCTCTTCCATGCGGAATACCCTGGGATACCCCGCAATCGGTCAGGTTCTGGCGGGCGCTTGACATGGCGACTTCCGATGAACACTGATATCGGCAACAAGATGGTCTACAAGATCGTGAAATAGTTGCGCGCTGCTGGCGTGCCTGCGACAGATTCATGGACGATTAATTCATTGCTGGTAGTTGGGATACATGACGACGCTGGCACGGGCGTCGTTACCATCGAAGGTCTGTGGTCTTTTGGACCGGTCGCAGCGAAACGGGCTTGATTGCGGCTGTCTGTCCTATGGAGCTCTCAGGATGCGGCTCCGCTGGAAATGTGCAGTAGCAGATGTGGGCGCGCGGGCGGAGTGCATATATCTTGCTCCCACCTAGGAACTCGAGCGTTCAACTCGATCTCGGTGGCAAATCTGCCAGCAGCATAACTGCTCGATGTCGCTGTTAGCATACAAGCGGAGTGCCACAGTGCCACGCTCAACGGTATATAATGTTTCGCGTTCCATCTCCGTGCCCCCAGTCTATTTGCCTTGCACTCTACGACTGGGGGTACGTATCTGCATCTCTTCTGACCATGTATCGTTTGTCTCACATGTTTCCATAGTTTGCTCACGCGTGGTCGACATCTAATAGGTTCGCTAATACAGTCTATTTGCCTTGCACTCTACGACTGGGGTTTGCTCACGCGTGGTCGACATCTAATAGTCGCCTCCCTCTTCAATGCGATATATCCGACCCACCGCGCTCACCGTAGGGCGCGTTAGAGAGCCGTTTGCTCCGTCGGCTGCGGTAGCATGTCAATGGGTGGATGGTGCGGCAGATGCATTTGGCCTCGCTCTCGTGTCCGGAGAGCCCTGGAATCGTTGGGGTCGTCAGCGGCAGCGTGGTACTTCATGGCAAGGTAATCTGTGTCATGCTGCGATCTCGACGCGATCGTTGTCGGCGGTCTCATTCTGGCGAGGGAGTGATTGAAAATGGCGCACGAACAAGCGATCGCCGCCTTGCCAACTACTAATACAAACTGTGCAATGAGTACGTCTTCCTCTCCCTGCTTTCGCTTGCTTGCATTCTGGATGGCAATTGCAGATGTCTCAAACTTGACTGGCTTGCATTATCGATGGAGAACTGTACATCGGGTCAGGAATGACGTGAAGACGAGCAGGCAAAGCAAGTTATTGCTTCATGAATGTCATATAAAAGTGAGTATGCGTTGTCTGTCTGAAGACTGAGAGGGCACTGGATGGTATGGGGAGGCACGGCAGTGGGTACACCTTGTCGATCTCTCTGCAAAAGATGCCTTCACATGTTACAACACCGTTGCCGAAGAAGGTCGGGCGTGGATTCAAAAAACGGGAAATGTAGCAACCAGCCGTCAATGTCCCATCCGATTCCAGAGGTCGGGGAAAGCCTCAAACGGGCCAAAGAAGTCCCCATCAAGCCTGTGCCATCGACCAGCGGTGGCAGCCCTCAGATGCCAAAGGTTTTCCGTGCAAGAAAGCCAGAATCAGTTAGAAGAAGGTTTATAGGCCATGCCGCACGCAATCACGAGCCATCTGCGTTGCTCTGGCTTGCTCTGGTACACTGCGCGGAGCAGGAGACGGAGGGCAAGCGGAGCTGGAAAGCGCATCCGGAGCTTCGGAAGCGGCCGAGCTCCCGCGTTTCGCGGCGCAACACTGACCGGCCGAGCACAACACACACCGCAAATAACGAAATTTCCGATTCCCGCCCATTTTTTCCATCAAACCTTGATAGTGGACTGTATGAGTTGGCCAAATAACCTTATCAGGGGTTGCAGTAAGTGACACAGTTTGACTGTGTGTGTTGTGTTCGAATAAATGATCCAAATAGTACTCATACTGGCGCCCAGGCCTAAGCCTTCAACACACATAGCATAACTGGGACTGTACTCCGACTCTGTGCCGGTGCTGAGCACCGCTGCACAATGCAGAGCAAATGCAGAGGAGTCAGACTACAGAATCCGCACAACATTCCGGAAGCCCCATTGAACCCGAGGGCAGGGCTTCGACTGTGTCACATGACCATCCGGGTTGTCTGAACTACAAAGTAGATAACATATTCGTCCGATCCTCCATAATTACAAGTGGTACAATAGTTTCCAGTACATCCATCGCATTATTACCTACATCGGCGTCACCCAGCCGTATGCCTTGGCGCACGCGGAGCCCTTCTAGCCGCGGGGCATGTAGCGCAGCCAGAATCGCACGCGTCTTGTGCACGGAAACAGCGCCGGTGCCTTCGACGATTACCCAAGCTAGTGCGGGCGCGGCCACGACGCGCTCGCCGAGATCCATGTTGTCGTCGTGTTGCGGCCGGCGGGCACGAGAGTCCACGGTGATGTGCAGTGTTTCGAGGGCAGGCGCACGCGTGAATGGCAGGCCGCTCTTGCCGTCTATGAGAAGTTCAGAAATATAGCAGGTCGTGAGGAAGTCGAGGCGTGAATCCAGCAGGGCTGGCACGGACGCGTCCAGTGGAGGCAGTGTGACGGAGCGGACATGGTGTTCGCCTTCGCCGCAGTGTACGGACAATAAGAGCAAGGCCGGAGAGCGGCGTTTGGGTGTGTCCGGGGCTAAGCGAAGCGTGTGCCATGGTGGGAGGTCCTTGGTGAGGGTGTCAATTAGGTCGAAATTATTGCGTCCGTGTATCGAAAAGCGCGGCATGGTGCGGTGGTCCAAGTCATCGAGAAGTTCAGGTGGTATCGTGCGTGAGGGTGCGGGGCGTAGCGACAGGCTGTGTAAACCGTGGTTCTGCTGAAGGGGTGGCAAGACGCAGTCGGCGTCGAGGTCGTTGAGCTCCACGTGCGTGAGAGATGGGAATAGCTCGAACAAGCGCAGCATCTGCGTCTTTACGAGTTGCTGAGAGTGGGAATATCGACTGTAGCCGGCAACGAGCGTGTTAACAGCAGCAAGCGCCGGGCAACTGTCGGGAAGACGCATATCAGCGACTTCGACCACTTTGAGCTTGGGCGCAGAACCCTGAAACAGCTCCTGTGGCAGAACAAAGTGACAGCTAGCATCCGCGTTCTCCCCACGACCACGGCTAAGCAGTCGCAAGCAGGTTAGAAGAGGAGCAGGCTTTCCGAGCATCTTAGTGAGATCGGGAGCGTAAGGAGCGTCTGTGAAGAAATGCAGCTCGAGGTTCCTCATGCGTTTGAGATTCTTGGAGACGCAGGATGAAACTGCGGCTATCTTGTCTGGGAAGATGTGGTCGATTCGCAGACTGAGCGGCGCCTCCTGGCTACGGGCGAGTAGCTTGGAGAGGGAGGAACGAGTGTGGGGTGGCGCATACAGAGTCAAATCGTTCCAGAGCCGAGGTTCCTCGACGATGATATGTCGCCAACGCTGGCAGACGTGAGACGCGGCGATAAGATCCTGGAGCGCAAGGTGGCGGCCAATGGACGTGACAAGCTCAGGAGGGAGGAGCTGGTTGACGGGGCACATCGCATTGAGAGCCACCGCAGTCGCTTTGGCTGACCGAGCAAGCACCTCGTGTACCTCCTGGGGCATCGTGCCGAGGAGCACATACCAGAACTCCTGGTTACTGCGCGCCCAAAAAAGAAATAACATAATTAGATCCCGCGCGTCGACGCTTGCTGCAGTGCGCACCCGAGCATGTGCATGCTTTCTCTAGCCGCGCGTAACGCCGCGTCGAAGCAAGGGCTGATAGACGCCATGTAGGGAGGACATGGCTGCTCCGGGATGTCGACATAAGGGTCGAGGAGGCGATCGATTTCCTTCCGACAGCGCGCTGCGAGGTTGTCTGCGAAGTCGCGCGGCTCGTGTGCCCAGGCGGCCTCGCGGTCGCGTTGCTCCCATTTTTCCGCGAACCACGCGTCAATCTGCGCGCATTGCTCCGCGGTGAGCAGCGCGCGCGCGTCCGGAAGCCTGTGCGACATCCCCGGGCCGCGCGCTGGGGCGCAGGAAATCAACAGGCGTTGCGGGGTTTAACTGGGTCAAGATTTTCACTTCAGACCCGTTGATGTAACTTTCGCCACAAATCAGTATTCATCAACACGTGCTTACAACCGCAAACTCTATCCATGAATCAACCTCTGGATTCATAACTTCCTGTTATGAAGAGTTCCCACTGACAGGAACGCGCCCGGTGAACATTCGTCGCCACTCAAACAGGGTCCTTTCCCGATTAGCGGGATTGCATTCGAATCGGGATTCCTGAAGAATCTCATGGCGATCCGGGATTCCAGGGGCGATCTACTGATAATTCAGATACAGGCCGCCTGAATGAATTATTGTGAAATAGTAGGAACGCACAAGTCCCCAACCGCAAAGGACTCAACAATTTGGTGCAACTTCTCAACCACAAATGAGTCGAAAGTCCGAGGCCCGTGGCTCCTTGCAGATGACTCTCAAACCGGCTGCGATCTCGACACTCTCACCAGGGCTGTGAAGATTGAGTATATTGATGAGGTGGTTGAACAATTGAACATGCTGATATAATCCACGTAGCGTATTTACATTCATTGGACAAGGAATAAAACAGACAACGAATCAATCCTTCTTTTGCCAAATCTCCAGGCACACTGCCAAACTGGCCGGCCATAGAAGATTGCACAAAGGAGGAAAAGAGAGGTGGCCCACCCAGCCAGAAGGCCGGAGTGGGACAGGCAAAGATTGAGACGGTGCCCCCGGCATGACCGAGGACAGCACGAGCGAGCAGCGTTGTGGCTGGGGTTCGTCGCCGTGCTATGCGCGACTCACTCGCACCGTGCGCGCAAGTACGTGAAGGCGCACACGCCATCAAGGTAAGTATGAGTAGCAAGAGTGCACCCGACGAGGTATATGTAGGGCGAGCGCCCGCGCACGGACCTTTGACGCGATCGACGGCTGGCTCCACTCTGGAGGATAAGTAGATACATTGCATACTCCTCGTGCTCGACTTTAAATAGTGGCTCTTTTAGCGACTCTCCGATGCACGGGGACTTTGAAGATTTTGCTGCGCGGTGTTCGCTGGCCAAGGTCACGTGAGGGAGCACGGTCAAAAACGCGTCTCCTCGACAAAGCGTCAGCAGTTTCACAGTTCAGAACTGAACATCAAACAAGGCCGCTATCAGGCTGTACAGCACTACACAAGCTCAGCGCTCATCGGAACAGCGTCTCTCACTTCAAGCAACTACCGGTCAGCAGCGACCATATGGTCATGGCTGTGCTTGTTCTAAACTTGTTTGGCCAACGTGAACAAACGACAAACATATGACACTGTTGCGTGCGCGAGCGAACGCCGACACTGCAGACGATCATTGAGTCACTCACCGGTGCGATCCCTCGGTCACCGGTCACCAGGATGCAGATAGGCGTCCTTTCCCGGGATCAGCGACAAACGCTCTTGCCGCTGGCCAATTCGACGCACTGTGGAAGATTTAGATGCAAGTCCCGCACTCCTTCGCGTGCGCGAATCGGTGCCCGCATCCGGGTGGCGAAGGAGAGGCGCATACGCGGATCTACGTGCGCATGGAGGGCCGTTAAACGGCAGCATGACGTTCTGAGATTGTCCGACTCGGATGCGCGCTGCCGGCCGTAAGTTAAGACGACTCGGAACACCGGACGCGTTAGCCACGGCGCATGTGATGCACGAGTCGCAGTCGCCGCCGACCGTACCGCGGCGACTCGTGAAGGGCTACAAGAATACCAGGCGCCGGCGCCGGCGCTAAACCGAGAGAAATGCAGTGTGGGTCCCGAGCGCAGTTCCGCCGAGATTCGGAGGACGCATTGACAGTGCAGAGTCTGCCTCGAAGCAAGCGTCATGGCGTTCATTGCCAGCAGTCACGGTGCAACACTGGGATGGGAATAGTCAACCAGTACATATGGCTCGGGCGGCGGACGTCTTCTGCATTCATCTCCCCATGTCGGACAAGGCGTTGCGAGCTTCTGCTTCTTAGAGATACACTTCGCAAGCACGGCGAAGCAACCCCGGACGCATGCCGCCATTCAGTCCCATACTCGTACCGCAACAAGCCACGGCAACACGAAGCCTGTTCATGAGGAAGCAGCGCGGGTGACGCGGAGGGCGACGGCGAGGTGACTGCAGAACGAGGGCGGAATTGGGTATGCTGGCGGTGCGGCAATAAGCTCGAGAGCCACGATTTGTACTATAGGGTGAGAGTGCGAAGCAGGCGCATCGTTCTGTGACGACAACGACGGCAGGTCGTTGCGCCGGGAGAGCATAGCAGGTCACGTGAGTTCTGAGTTCGCGAGTGGCACGTGCAAAGACATGTTGATTGCGTGAGTATAAACGTCATGCGAGTGCGTAGGTATCAACGTTGGCGCCCGGCGACAGCACGTGCGAGTGAGTAGTTTTAGTAGTAAGCAATGGTGGCGTGAGCATCAACAGGCTTTGAAATGCAGGTCGTAGTCGTCATTCCGGGCGGCATTGATATTATCAAGCGCCCCGCAATGTTGCATGGGTGAGATTTCCAAGCTGAGTGCAGATCAAGCGTGGGACTCGGAGCGAGCGTCGGAGTCGGAGTCCGCGTGGGACAAACGCCAGACTGTACTTACAGCTCAGAGTGGAGAGCGCGGTGTTAACTGTTATTTTAAGGCTGAGAAGCCTAACGTGCGATCCTCCCAGTCCGCGGAGACCGTATCTCATGCGCCGGAGACGTCATGCGCAGCTCCCGGTGAGCCTCATACGCGATTCGACTCAGACTGGTGCCACTGGGATGTTGTGTTGCCAGGAAGAGATAAAGCAGACCATATGAGTATCAGTTCTGAGCCACTTTCTGCAAGAGGAGAGCTGTCAGTGGGAGCGTCCCACTGTGACTCCGAGGCGGGATTGTTGTCCGTCGCCAATGGCGATATGCCGCGGAACGCGATGACGTCCGGGAGCAGGTGCTCATGGTGTTACACATTCGCGGGAGAGCTGAGGTCATGGCGAGCGAGGCGTGATCAGCCAATGACAAGCCAAACGTCATAGATACAGCTGTTATGCGAGTGCCCATTGCTCGTCTTGCCCGTCCGTCGAACAAAGCCACTCCACCTTCGAGTCGAGGAGCGCGGGCCAGCAAACGTTCCACGCTCACCCTGAGGAGCCGTGTGCCTGGAGCTTTGTGTGGTGGGACAACAAGATAGGAGGTGGCGTCGGACGAAGGCACGGTCGGAAGGACCGATATTAGCGGGCGGGCCTTGGAAACAGGCGGTCGTGGCACGGGCCAGAAAGCTCAGCGAGGCCAATATAGAGGAGATCTGGTGCCTTGTCCTGAGCGGGGCAGCGAGGATGGGGACGTAAAGGGAGCGGGGGTGCGGCTTGTGAAATGCTGAGGTAAAGCGTAAAGTCAAGTGAGTAAGGCATGAGGTGGGCGCGGGGCGCCGTGCAGGAGGTCAGACGACTGAGGGTAACATTCCGAGCGCTCTGTCTCCCCAGTCTGGCCGTGGCCGGGCGTCCACGACCCGATCCAGACTCAGACTGCGAGGCCAGTATCAGTCAGAGATTTTATCATCCTCCGCATCGCATCGCAGCAACCTCGAGGCGGGAACGTGGACCGCTCTGCCACGTCGCAGCACGGAAGCTCGGAGGTTCGGGGGCGCGGAAGCGGCGCCGACGACGGGTGTTCCCGCGTCACCCCACCGCGTCGCCCCACCGCGTCGTGCAAGAAAATGTCCTGAGCAATGGTTATGTATATTTTTGGAGGCGCTGCTGCGAGCGGGAGGCGGCGGGCAACGGGAGCAGAATTGCGTCAGGGATGACGACTCTCCCGATGCCTCCGAGCCGGCGCGGGGGCGGATCGGAGCGCGTCCGAATCGGGCCTGCGCTTCATTGGCGGTGACTGGCACCACAGCGCCCTCGCGCGCGTCGAGCAGGACGGTCAGGAGACCCAGTGAAGCGTAGAGCGCGGGGCAGCGAGGGGAGCAAAGTGGCGGGCAGCGTGGCTGGTGTCATAAGTGTTGCCATGTTTCGGGGGGGGGAATATATAATTGGGGGGCCAGTTTGGGTCCGGGGACGCGCTTTGGCAACACCCCCCGAGCCAGAGCATAAATGCACGCCCCGCTGCCCGCTGCAGCCCTCTTCACCCCGCTGCCCGTGTCCAGAACGGCGTCCCCAGCGCCAGCCCCGCGGAGAACGCCGTCCAAGGTCGAGAGGCGGCTCAGAGACACACTGCGCAGAGACCGCGCAGCCAGCTCGAGTAGGACCGCGACGCCCGTGCCCGTCTACGCCGCCCACGACGTCTTCATCGCCGACTGCTGCGAGCACCACGCCGACGACGACTACGACGACGACGACGACGACATGCCCGACTACAACCCGCGCCGCGCCCCGCCGTCGCCCTCGGCGTCGAGCAGACAGCGCCCGCCGCGAAGCCCGATGAGCGCCCACAGGCCCAGCTTCTCCATGTCGTCGGCCCCGGTGCTCAGACACCCGACGCCGCTGCGCCCCGCCGGCGTCCCCGCGCCGTCGCGCTCGGACCCGTCCTGCGGCCCGGCGTCGCCACCGCTCCTGCCGCACGAGCTAGCCCTGCGCTCCCGCCTGCAGGGCGTGCTCGACGCCCAGCCCAAGCCCCAGTACCCGAGCAGTGCCGCCCGCGCCCTGCGCGCCGTCTCGGGCCCCAACTATGCGCCCAGCGCCCGCCATAGCCACGCCCGCTCGCGCAGCGTCAGCTCCCGCACGGACGGCGACGCGACGTGGTGGGCCGGCCCCTCGCCCGGCTTTGCGACGCAGCCCACGGTACGTCTTGTGCGCTATCCTCGGTCAGCACAATAGGCTCACTCGTCGTTTGTTTGCAGTCTCCTACAACGGAAAGCTCGCACTCGCACAGCTCCCCGTCGCTGGAATCGCTCGGCTTCTTCCCCACGCCGCCGTCGACGCCGCCGTCGCCGTCGCTCGCCCTCGACCAGCCCGCGTCCGCGTCGGACCGGCCGAGCTTCGACGTGCGCACCGCCAGCCAGCTGTGCCGCAATGCGCCGGGCCTGGTCAGCTTCAAGGACGTCGAGGGGCTCGGCGCCCCGCTCGACATGGACGAGCTCGACGCCGCCGAGGAGACGCCGGACAAGGGCGGCCGCTGGTGGGACCTCTACGCGTGGAGTCCGTTCCGCCGCGGCAGCGACGGGAAGCCCGGCGTGAGCTCGTCGGCGTAGGTCCCGCCCGCGGATGCACTGCCTTCTGCATCCTTGCTCGGCGACGCTTCTCCCGCCCTCCCGCGCCGACGACGCTGCACGCGATGACGCTCAGGACTCTCTGCGACGCCATGACCCGCCCACGACGCCCATCGACGACCGACTACCCAGGCGTATCATCAGTAGCTTGCCGCCTGGTCCCGCCCTGGCATCACCCATCCGGAATGCTCCCACATTTCGGTGCCGCCCATCTACTTAGGGCAAAAGCTTTCGCCCTCGTCCCTCAACGGACCCATCACGCTTTCGATCGTCCACTCCCCCTCCCCTCCCCTCTATGCTGCCATTCCTCTCTATCTCTCTACCTTGGGTTTTTTCGCCCGCATCGCCGCTTTCACCTCTACTCAACTCTTGCGCCCCCGCGCAGGGTTTGTACCTATGTATCTTTAGCGCCTTTTCCGTTGGCGGTGCGCTGTGCTGGTATTGTTGTGTTGTTACGAACTTGAACTTGAACTGAACTGAAGCCAATGAATGCAATAGACGAATATGTTTTACTACTTAACAACAATCGCGTGCCTGCTCAGTGCTCGCTGCTATGCTACTGTACCAAGATTTGAGTCTTAGCCTTAGACCTTAGTGCTGGATTTCTTGATACTGATAGTGCAAGGCAAAATGAAACATCTTGCACGCGCGCGGGGTGATCCTCGCGAATCGCGTGCTGATAAGTACTGTAATAGAACTTACTTGGGTTCCCATCATGTCGTCGACGGCCCTGGTGGCCCCTCATGCGACCTGGTCACTCGTGGTAATTTTGTGGAGCGACGTTCCTTGGGTTGCAAATCCTTCTCGAGTTGAGAATTAGGGCTGCTGCGGGCTGTACACTGCGAAGCATTCGTGCCGGGTTCGGGTTCGATCCAAGCAAGGTCTTGGTGTGGGTGCCGCGCGCGCGCATTCAATGCGCTTGCAATTGGACTTGGCCATGGACTCCGAGCGCGCGCGTCCGAACCCTTCTCTAACACCTTCTTGAGTACTGTACTGCGTCCGGACATGCACGCGATTCAATCGGATTGAGATTCTTTCGGGATTCAGTTGCTCGCGCACGGACGGCCCGGGAGGGCACTGCTTCAAGTTCGACTTTGTGCCAGTGGGCGCACTCAGGCTGCGCAATATCGTAGCACTGGAAGCTGGAAGTCTGGGCGGGACAAGAAGGCGCGCTTTGTTCCAACCCCGGTCCCCTGCCACTGCCAATCTGCAAAGGCTACCAAGCCTCATGGCGTCGGAAAGCAGCAAGGCACCCACACTTCCTCCCCCCTTGCCCGCTTCCCCGCTTCCCAGCTTCGCCGAGGCTTTTCCTACTGCTTGCAGCCGCGCGCTCGGCCGACTTCCTGGGTTGCTCAGAGCGCCTGCAGCGCTGGCAACGAGCCTGAGTCCGACGGGCCCGGGTGTAATTGCACGTTGCGCACGTGTCGAGTCGCGACTCGGTTGCCAGTACTACAGTACATGTCGCCCCGACTACGCGCCAATATTACCCTCTTGTTATACTACTGAGCTCCGTTGTCAGCCACCTTACAAACCCATCGATATCGACAAGCTCCGGCCCAGTCCAGAGTCCAGACATTGTGTATCCTGCGCATGCGGTCTGAGTCTCGAGGCTGAACACTTGCTTCGTTGGCTGGATTCATGCGAGGCATATGATACAACAGCGCGCATCGTGATATTGCTCCGACAATTGGCATCGACGCGGTCGGCGAGTTCTTCGATGCGGGCCGGGAGATATCGATACATGATTATCTCAGATTATCTGCTTCTGCTGCGCCTACCACTGCCAGGGATTCTTTGCGAGGATCGATGCGATGCCCGGATGAAGCAAGCAGGCTGCGATTTTGGACGAATCGCGCTGGGGGTGCGCGGATCAACGGTCCTGCGGCCAGTCGTCAATGCTGCGATGTCACGTGTGTACCGTCGTTTACATAGTCGCACGTATCTGTCTATGCAACGACGTTTACTTTGTCTCGAAGAAGCTCTGTGGTCATTCACACCCTGACGCTGGAGGTCGCGGTCTCTCGCTTTGCTCGATGTTCAGGCTCACCTCGCATGTCCTTTGCGCCAATGCACGCTCACTGGCTCGTGGCGCGGAGCGCCGATGCATGACGTTTCAAGCTCAAGAACCCGAAGTACGGAGCTCGTGAGCAGGGTGGCTGGAGTCTGAACGCACTATCGATGACCTCGTGCAGGGCACGTGACCGCGTCTTTTATATTGCTTTGTCCGAGGAACTCCAGCCGACCTGCAGCCTCTCTCTCTCTCCTCCCACTGCGATCAGCGAGTATCATGGGCGACAGAGAAGCGCGCGTCTCGGTGCCCTACGCCTTCAGGTTCAGCGACGCCGTCAACGGCGAGTGGCTGCCTATCAGCGCGGCGCACTTTGATTATTCCAGCATCCGGCGCACCGATCCCCCAGAGGAGCTGCACCTGATTACATGGACCATCGACGACACCATGCCGTTCCACGCGCAGCGCATTGTCGGCGCCATCGAGGCGCTGCGCGATCATCTGGCATCCTGCTGCGAAGAGCTGCCTACGAGCCCGCAAGCGCACCGAGACTCCACTCAGACCGTTCCCCAGATCCGCACGTTTGCGCCGCCCTCGCTGATGCCCACGCCGACTCACCACAAGCGTTCGGAGCTCCCCGCAATCCACGCGCACGACAATCGGTGCCCGGCGACTGTGATCTACCTGCAGGGACTCACGGCGGACCTGCTCCCGATCGTGCTGGCTCATCTCTGGGTATGCCATAACTTCATAGTGTCTGACGTGAGCGGCGAAGGCCTCGGGGAGTGCTTCACGCTCGCGCTGCTCGACCGCCGTCTCGCGCACCATGCTCGCTGCTTCGTCCGCGCCGCCTCGCTGCAGTCTGACCCCGTTCCGGACCTTCTGCTCGTGGAGATAGCGATGCACGGCAAGCAGCGCATGCGTCTCGCCAACACGAGCGGCAAGACCCTCAAACGGCGCGTCCAGATACCAAGCCAGAGCCGCCTCAGCTTCATGCAGCAGCTGGCGTTCGTCCGGAAGCAGCTGGACTTTGCGGACGGCGGCGTGTACGCTGGCACCTTCAGGCTGTTCTCTCAGCCGCTGGCCGCTGCTGCGGTGGTCGCGGAGGTCGGGCTGCACGACCTGTGGGAGCCGGACCGTACTGCGACGTCCACGGGCGACCGCATGCAGCATACGTGGGGCCACTGGCCGCGGGACTGTGGTACCACGGACTTTGCGCCGCAGCGCGCGTCGAAGTTCTGCACGACGGGCGCCGCGCGCATCTCCCGCGGGCGCGTGGCGCGGCTCGCGCTGGACGCGCGGTGTGAGATCCATATCCCCGGAACGTCCAGCTTCGCGCTGAATCTGAGCGAACACTGCGCTATCGAGGTCTACGTCTCGCTCGCGCAGAAGCCGCGGGGAATCCTTAAGGCCGTGAAATTTCTTGATAGGAAGTAGACGAGTCGTGATATGTGATAGCCACCGTGCAGTTCAGTATGTCGCCTCTGAAGAGTTTATCAATAGTACGAATCCGGTGGGAAATCCAGTTTGAGCGCGCGAGTCCATTCCACCGTCACACCCCTCTTGACCAAGGTAGCCAAGACACCCCACCATGCAGAAGTGGCGGAACGACGGTCGAGTTCCTGGTTGAGACGACCATTAGACGGAGAGATTTCTTGCTTAGGTGCTTATTTTCTTGGGTGCCTACGAAGACATTTCATACGTACGCTTGCGTGTGTAAGATCTTTTAGCTATAGACCCACAGTGAGGTCTGGCTAACGACCGGAAATTTCGACGGCGTTTAGTCGAATACAAGAAGTATGCAATAGAATGCGCGATGCTTACAGATTCGTGAGCGTGAAGCTCTTGATTAAGTTGGAGAGAGCTGGGTTTGCAGTGAGAGCGTCGAGTAGCTGATGCACGGCAGATATCTGAACTATGATAACGACGCTGTAAAGCTTGACTGTGGCAATGGAACCCTGGACATGAGCCTTAACAAATGTCGCGTATAGGGCATCACAATACGCACCCAACGACGATTAACAAGTCTGCATGGGACAAGTGGGTGCCGCGGCAATTGGACGGCGTCCTTAGGATGCCATGCAGCCTCGACGGTTGCTTCGCGCGGGACCCATTCGTCGCGGAGTATCCTGTAGAACAATCTCAGCTGGTGCGCGGTTGGAAAATTAGTCCCACATACTCGAATATGATTGAAAGCAGCTCTGCTCTGGTATCAGGACAGGCGACATGGTGATGGAAAAGAAACAATGAGCAACAACGCGATCGCAACATCTGTTCGAGCGCGCGCTCACCAAGTCTGACAGAGTCTGCGACCTTTGCATTCGCCGTACACTTGAGTCCCTGAATCAGAATGTGGGGCCCCTGACCGCAGTGGCTGCGGCTGCCGTACCGTTGAATCCGTCAAGGACGAATCAGCATGTGTCGTATTAATGCAGCGACTCTCGGAGTCAAGTGTTGAGATGCCCCTGGACAGGTCTGGCGACGCCGACGCATGAAGCCGGGGAAATAGACACGGACATGACGTTTTCCCCCCGTCGTCAGTCATTTCGCTGAGCGTACGCGTGTCTGCCGCTGTGCGATTCCCAGCACTCAGCCTCTCCGTGTCCCAAGTTCCTCTGATATCGGTACGTACAACATACTGGCCGATGTGTCGGCCGCCGGCTGACCTCGACAAAACCGGGATTCCCAAGTGCTTCTGACGGCGCAGAGCATCGCCGACGTGAGACTGTGGTATATATGGTGCGGCTGAGCCTTCTCCGCACTGGATTGTGACAGTCTCCAAGGTCAGGAGACTCTTCCTCAGCCCCTTAGGTGTTCACAGGTGAGTATCAACTCCCGCGGTCGCTACTGTAGGTATTCGTCGTGCGTCCATGGATTTGAAGACGAGAACATCCGGCAGATTCGCCGCGAAAGATTCAGCTGCTACGCAATAGAGGCCTAGATGGCTGAGAGATACGCCAAATCGTCGTCGCAGACTATTGAGGCGTAGCACGTTCGTGGGGCGCTACCATCGTACAGCCAGTCGAGGCCTGGCCAGTGCTAAGCTCGCGCCATTCATTCCAGTGTGATTGCGTGTCGCCGCGCTTCGCTGCGGCCATGAGAGCCCACCTGAGCATTCGAAACGGGTGTCGCGGCATCAGATGCGAGCGATAGGCATGAGGGAGTGTGATACGAAGACCAGCAGAAGCAAAAGGATACGAGATTTCGCGGTGAAGACTGAGAACCACAGCCTATCCAGTCCTCGCAACGACCGGGGCAGTCCCCAGGTCTGATCGGGCTGTGTTTGCTGCGTGTTTGCCAAGGCAGCTTGTGTGGTGCAAGAAGCAGGATCAGCTTCAGATGCCGCTCTGCCAGGCACATGCACATGGGGGCGCTGCAAATGCGTTCATCGGACCCCCGCAGTGGCCGCGGAATGCTGACCCCAGATTCATCTCCAGCGTCCCATGCGGCCTGCGCAAGGCAGCAGCTCCCAGAACGGAGGGGATGACGACGAGAACATTAGGAGTGGATCGATGAGCCAGAGAAGGCTAGAGCCGCCTCATGTTGGATGTATGCGCGCCGCCACCCTGTGCCGTTGGTTATAGCGAGGAATAACGTCACCTGGCCCCTGTGGCCCTATATAAACCCCCAGCCTGCGCCGTTGCCTGCTCATCCCCATCCCCATCCATCGATCGCATTAGCAGCAACCACAAGATGACTCGCAACTGGGAGCCCGGCGTGCAGTACAACCTCGGCGACACCGTCGAGTACCACGGCAAGCGCTACAACATCATCCAGCCCCACAGGTCCCAGGGCGACTGGACCCCCGACATGTATGCTGCCTGCTGCTGCTCGCTGCCGTGAGCGCCGAGCTGACTGACTGCTGCTCACAGCACGCCCGCGCTCTGGGGCCTGGTGCCGTTCAACAACTGCGACGACGACTACAAGCAGAAGCACCACGACGCGGCGCACAACCAGCCGCACAAGCCCGCGCACGAGTGGCACCAGCCGCCGCCGCCGCAGGGCCAGCAGCAGCCCGCGCAGCAGCCGATCCAGGCGCCGCACCAGACGGTCGAGATCCACGACGACGAGAAGAGCAAGTCCTGGTTCGACCTCGACGACGAGCGCAAGAAGCAGCTCGAGATCGGCGGCGGCCTCGCTGCGGGCATCGCGCTGCTCGGTGGCGGTTTCGCGGCATACAAGCACCACGAAAAGTCCGAGGAGGAGCAGAAGGCGTTCATCTGGGGCGCCCAGAACTGGCTCACCGACGCCCAGCGCCGTACCCAGGAGTTCCACCAGCGCGGTCCGTCGGGCCCCGTCGCCTGGGTGCTCACCAACGGCAAGCAGATCCCCGAGGGCGCCATCCAGGGCGGCGAGGAGAAGGGCGAGGCGCTGTACATCGGCCGCGCCTACCACGAGGGCGGCATCCAGGTCGGCAAGGCTGGCCGCCACTTCAAGGAGGGCAGGGCCTGCCACATTGGCTTCAAGCGCGACGAGATTGAGGTGCGTGCCAGTGCGTACGACGATAAATTTTGGTCCTCATGCATTGCAGATCGACACATACGAGATCCTGGTCGGCGACTCGCGCGGCGTGAGGTGGGTTGACTTTAGCGGCAAGTTCAACCTCGGCCGTCTGGGCGCCCGGCCCATTGAAGGCGGGCGCGAGGCCGACGGCACGCCGCTCTTCATCATCCAGGCGCAGTACAAGGACGGCACGCACCCCGGCAAGGTCAGCGAGAAGCTTGATAGTAAGTTTATTCCTCGTTTTGACGTCGAACGCAATTGACGATTGAGCGCAGACGGCCTCATCTGCCACAGCGGCAAGGAGCGCGACGTCGAGCACTACAGGGTTCTGTGCTACGCGTGAGCGCGGCGGCCATTGTAAGAACCGAACATTGTATCAATCGAATGTGAAATAAGCACAGAACAAATGAAAGTGTCGTTACAGTAACAAACAGCCGTCGGTCGCGCCAGAGGTCCGTGCGCGGGCGCTCGCACTACATATACCTCGTCGGGTGCATTCCTGTAACTCATACTTACCTTGATGGCGTGTGCGCCTTCACGTACTTGCGCGCACGGTGCGAGTGAGTCGCGCATAGCACGGCGACGAACCCCAGCCACAACGCTGCTCGCTCGTGCTGTCCTCGGTCATGCCGGGGGCACCGTCTCAATCTTTGCCTGTCCCACTCCGGCCTTCTGGCTGGGTGGGCCACCTCTCTCTTCCTTTGTGCGATCTTCTGTGGCCGGCCAGTTTGGCAGTGTGCCTGGAGATAGGGCAAAAGAAGCAATGAGGTTTTCAAGTCACCGTGACCGAGGATACCACAGTATTCGTTGTAAATGACAATTGTTCCCAAATTCTCATGAGTGTCTCCTGGATCAACACACGAAATGGTTCTAGGCCAGATTTGGCCACTACCTGACTCTGTACAGGATCACATAGCGTGAATATAGGTATGTCCACTTCATTGTACTGGCCGTCTTCGAAGGCATAAAAATGCGCCAAGACTGTATCTTCCAGCCTCAGGTAAGTACTGCCCCGACTTGCGACGGTGTGCAAGTTAGCAAGGCGAGTGGCCGCTGGTCAAAATCTTGGAAAACAGCATGCTTTCAGGGCTCATTTCAAGAAAGAAATCTTCAGCATCTGTGAAGATGCTCTATGTCACAAACCGTACGCCCAGTCTAGGTCGAGGCGCCGAGGTTGGAAAGTCTATGCTCTCCACATTACGCCTTACAAATTTCCTTCCTGTCGACGTTTGCTCTCAGGTTGCGTGTGGTTTATAGGGCACATATGTAATCAGGCGAGAATTCATAGGGCAACAGCGCCTGCCTGCATGCCTGCCTGGCCATAGTTACCTGCCTGCCGCCACTGAGCCACTGAGTGGTCAAATCACGTGATCTCAACACGATCGGACTTTACTTCCGGTGTCTTCGGCATGTGCCGACATGAACAATAACGTTGCTGAGCCTGAAAGCGCGAATGAACGCGGCGAAAGCCGCTCACCACGCTCGCAACTCTCA
Organism: Auricularia sp. M13; assembly: GCA_037042915.1. Taxonomy (NCBI): domain Eukaryota; kingdom Fungi; phylum Basidiomycota; class Agaricomycetes; order Auriculariales; family Auriculariaceae; genus Auricularia; species Auricularia sp. M13. Next base: position 1,092,017 of record CM073201.1, read on the forward strand.
TAAAAAGCATCCCTGGTTTCTTCGGAGTTGATAACCTCTCAGTCTCACCCCCTCACACCGTCCCAACGTCCAAAACTACACCCCAGGGCCTCAGCTGCAGCGATGAACGCCAACAATGCTGTGGAAAATGCGGTCTGTTATTTTCCACACGCGACGGATAATGCAACTGATCACATTGAAATCGACTGGCAGGACAATGTAACCGTGCCGGAGCCCGAACCCAACATGCAAAATGACTGGCAGGCCGCTCTTCCCTCCAACTTTCACTTTGACCACCTAGAGCACTCCGACTTGAACGACTTGGAGGCATCCCAAGACACACATTCTGTATTCTGCGGCGCGGGCAGCATTGACAGCGTCGGTGACTCTGTTCGTACTTTCCTTTGAGTAATTCGACTGCATCCTCATCCTTCTTATCTGTTCCCCAGGACTCCCTCGTACCAACATACATTTGTTACGAGTGTTGGTATTGTTTTCACTTCAAATCCCTGCGTGACTTCGTACATCACATGGACGCAGGTCATCACATCGAACAGCCGCTTGTGCTCGATTCGTCTCTCGCGCTTTTGACCCTCGACTACGAATATCTCTTTGAAGATGTTGTCCGGAAAATCTCTCAAGAGGTGGACCAAGGGGCGAGCCTTCAATCCGTTGTCCACACTCATCAAGGAACGTACGACCGGCTCGCGGACGACTACTCCCGTCTCGTCCTGCACGCTATCCTGAGCCGAGGTACTGTGCCTACTGAGGTTCCAGAGTTGCTAACTGTTCTTGACTATGAGCTCGACGTGTTCTATGAGCATCAACTTCATCGCAGCGAGAGGCTTTGTCCCCGCCTCACGGGGCTATGCTTGTGACCATGCGTTGGCCCAGATTCAAGATATATTTATTGCCTGCGAATTGGATCGTCAACACTTCACAAGATCCTCTGCGACGCAGCCGAATCTAACCGCTAGCTGCGACCTCCCATTGTGCGTCAAACCCCTCCCAACCGTGCATGCTTTTATCATATTGACTCCCTCTAGCATGCTCGGCATCGTCTCATCGGTTTCCCCTATGTTCTCGCTCGCGATACCACGATGGCATATCCCTATACAGCCCCGTTCATGTATCCTGTTGATCGTGTCATTCTTCAAAATCTGTACTTCAAATCTCCATTTCATGCATGTGCTCCTTCCTGTCGCGCAATACTATTTTCCTAGTTCAGCAGAAGGTGCGCACAAGGTCTCTGGGCACTACACGCAGAAGGATGGCAAAAGAGAAGCGAGTTTCCTACGTCCCCTAGCCTCGCATTCCCTTCCTCCGGAGGAGCGACCGGGGAGACGCAATTTTGTGGGCAACGTCTAGAAGCAGAATAAAATCAGTGTTGAAGCACGGGGCAGACTCAGATGTAGATATTCTTACCCTTCATCTTCTCAGTCGCTTCACGCACCAGCGGTCCCAGGATGCCGAGGATGCCGCCCTCAGCAGGCACGGAATCGCGCCTGTCGAGTTCGCCATATCGATTCTCAACTAGGACCTCGTTGCTACCCAGCCGCGGGGGCACGGAGTGCTTGCGAAGACCGTCGGCAGCGTGCTCAGGATGGATCATGCTTGCGGTATCTCTGAAGCACGTCAGCAGCCTTGTTGAATGACCGCAGGTCATGCCTCACGTTGTAGTTCGGGGAGCGATTGGACGCTGTTCAATATCAGAGTAACTGAAGGGAGGCGGGGTCCGCGGTGAGGAGGGGGGTTGACGAAGGAAAAGATTAGTACTGAGACTGCCCGCATCTTATGTAGGCACGTAGGAATCACTCGGTCATTCTTTGCGAACTCAGCAGAGTGTGACATCATGTTGTATGCGTTCCAGGCGGTGTAAAGCGCAAATACGACCTTTGGGGTGAGAGAAAGTGCAACAGAGCCCGCGAACGGCCCACCGGTGCAACGGATACCCGGTCCACACAGTTGGGCCGAGCGGTTCCATGAGACATTACCATGCGGTCGGGCCACCTCCCAGAAAGAAAGCGCAGCTTATCAGTGGGCTACGCCTATTGCTAGCTGCAGAAAGTCATAACGATTGCGCGCAAAGAGCCACTTTCCGCAGCGCCAAGCCACTGGGATTCCTGAGGCAAGTGATACGAAGCGCGAAGCTCGGTGCTAGATAGGTTCCCAGCAGATGGTGCCAGGTTCCGCTCCAGCAAAGCACATAGCAAGCCGAACAGGATAGTTCCCCAGTCGTAAAGGAGGTGTCTCATCACATAGAACAGACCCAGGATTCATCTCTGCAGCGTACTTGACGAGCCGTGGAAATTTTCAGGAAGCCAAGTAAATGGTTTTCTAGTCCGCCGGGCGTCGTCCTCAGGATCGGCCTGAGAGAGCAAGGGCACGCCTCGTGTTCCTGATGATTATTCGCAGTATCATGACTCGTGAGTAGTTTTTGCGGTTAAACGACCGGATTGAGAGAGCCCGGTGTACCGTTGATAGGCAGCCGTGCGAAGTCGTCGATGGACCACTGAACAGGCGAGCCAAGGACCGCAGATTCCCCATACAATGTGGAGCACCATCGAAAGAAGCAATGCGCAGAATCCCAGACCGCTGTCATGACCAAGCACGAGTGTCTGGAAGCGACCAAAGACGAAAAAAAAAAAAGTTCGGTGTTTATACTGTATGCCTGACCGCATCGCGGCTAGTAGAACCTGAAGTAGTGTTCATCGTCAGCCAGTGTGCGATTACTGCTTCTGCGAAGCAGAGCGTCGTGCAAACTCGAGTAATGCGCTAATACAATAGTGTTTCAGCCTTCGCGATCAAGACCTCGCGTGAACGTACCGTGTGGGACGCCCAGTCATTCCAACGCGCTGATACGGGAGTGGGGCAGTAGCTTCCATCGACCCCGCCATGTCAATATGGGCCCATCGGATCTTGGGGTCAGTCTCGTCGATGCCGTCGACGAAGGACTACTCCGCAATTCGGCGTCAACTTGGCATCGAGGGATGCAACAAGGCACTACCGACCTTCAGGAACCATGCGGCGGTGCACGGTCCACCGTGCATTCCGCCGACCTGGTTCGCAGTCATTTCAGTCGACGCACGCACGCAAACCCAGGGACTCACATTGCAGAGATCTGCATTGCTGCCAGTAATCTGGGATGCATATACCTCATCCAACGGAAAACGCCAAAACCTGACACGGTCATGAAGCCATTGGCACAACTTCAGCAACACGAACGATGTTACCTGTCAAACTCCGCTTCGCCCGCGGATTGCAACTCGTCCCATAAAGAGTCGGCCGACTGCGATATCTGTGAGAATGCACGCCAGGGCTTTCCGGTACAAACTGACCGAGAACACGCCGGAGTACGCAGTCCCCACGGCGGCCACCATTGCACTAGATATGTATTAGAAACCGTACTGGAGGCTTCAATCTCGTTACCCACCCGGTCAGTGTCGCAACGTCGATTATGGTGTGCGGTTTGAACGTCGAAGACCCGTAATACAGGGCGTCTAGAAGTATCTCAGAGTGACTCAAGCAGAGTGGAGCCACCACGAACCAGCGAGAACCAGCCGTCCCTCTGCATCTGTGTTGTCAACCTCGATGGATTTGCCATTGCTGGCGTAGATGCTGACATTTTGTCAGATATCAACGTGCAGTTAGTACGGTATGACGCACATATCTCCAGGCTTATTAGCGGACGGGCCGGGCAAGTTTTCGCTCAACGGAGTGAGGACGATAAGGTTGACGCTGATTGCCATGAGTAGATCTCCAGTGGCTCCGCATGCCATTCGCACTCACGGGAGCTTCAGCTTTGCCACACCAAGAGCAGCCGAGACGACGCTGGCGGCTCCGCCTGAGGATGTCAGCAAAAAAAAAGACAGTCACAATTCAGACGCACCCATATCTCCGCGCATGAGTTTCATTTTCTAACAAACTTAGTAGGTGAGCCAGTAGTTTGCAGCGGAGTTTACTTACAGCACTGGGCTTGAGCGAGATGCCCCCCGAATCGAACGTGATTCCTTTGCCCACCCAGACCATGGGTCGGGCTGAAGTATCTGCGCCCTTGTAGTGACTGAGAGTCATCAGACACGAACGCACGAACATGAGAGGCGGCATTACATCTCGAGGAAGCGCGGAGGCTCGTTAGTCCCTTTGGCCACCGAGAGGAACGAGTTCTGCGGGATGTGATGATGAGCAGAATTAGAAACGCAGAGAATGTAGTCACCATGTTTTTAGACTGGGCCCATTCTTGAAACGCATAGTTAGGGCTGCCCGTAAGTCTGATACTATTTACTTACCTTTGTCACGCACAAAGATCTCGACATTCGCGACGTCGGCGAACTCTTTCTTAACCCGCTCGCAGAAGATCTGGAAACCCCAACTTTAGCAAGGATCTCTAGCTGAGAAAACAAAGCAGTCCGACCGTAGGAGTGCACAGATTGGCAGGGAGTTCCGCGAGCTATGAATGCCGCGCTGAGCCATGGTCCACGCGGGCTGAGAGCTCGACGCGCCTCGCGAGCAAGATTTTGAACCTGAGCATAAAGAATGCCGGTCTCCCACGACAGCTGACTGTCCGAAGCCTTGTCGACACCGAGAGGCGCAATGGCAGGCGGTTCTTTCTTCGCGTCCGCTGCTGTCTTGAGGGTGAAATGGAACGTGCCCAGGTAGACACCTTGCGCCATTGACGCGAAGTTAGCCTGGCTCGTCTGCATCAAAATTGAAGGCCCACCGGCGGCGTGAGGGCTGCCAGCCACGTCGACGTGCACGACCCTGCCCCCGCTTTCCTGCGCAGCCTTGACACCGGTGGCTGCAGCACGGCGAATGGCCTCGTTGCGGTTGGGTTTCAGGTCCTTGCCGATGGAGACGAGCGTGGCGGACGCGCCCTCGTGGACGTCGAAGAACGTGCGCGTCGTGCCCTGCTTGGTCTCCGCGCGGGCCTTTTCCCAGAGCGCCTTCGTGTCGAACGGCGCGGCGTTGCTCGCTGGCGTGGCCGGGTCGATCGGGATCACGTACGCGTCGGGTTTCACGCTGGCCAAGCTGCTATTATTCCTTCCAGGAACGCGCAACGCTGCCTGGCACCGCCGCCAACTCCGCGCTGATATAGCAGATGCTCGGAGCATTGCGCGTGGCACGGCTGGCGCGAACGAGGCTCAGGATTATGCCAGCAACCGTGACTGCGAAGGTATAACGTGTCCGGGACATCATCGGGGCAAACCCGAACCTCCGGAAACGCGATTGCGTCCGTTCCGTCAGTCACAACCGGATCACCGACCCGCAACTGTCTTGCAATCCGATGACAACCTCGAGCAATTCGGTGGTAGGGTTGCAACTACAATATAGAGTTGTAGAGACTTGTAACCGTCATTTAATATTATCTCAATTTGTAAAGGCGTTGTGCACCGGTTGCATCCGTCGGAGGCAAAGTACAATATTACGCAGCTTCATGCCGGAGGGCCAGCTCGTCAGGAGATTCTCGGTAATGAGAGCAAGCCTTTGGAAGGATTCCATAGTAACCATGCCTGCTCTTAGCCAGGGTGGCCCCGATAAGTACAAAATTAATGACTTTGGCCCCGTGAGTCTCCGGATTTGCCACCGGCCAAGACTGCACCCTCAATGAACGTCAAGAAAAGCGCCAAAGAAAGATATTAATATAGTAGGACATATCTAGACAGTTTCAGTCGTCGCTATCCGAATCTTCAGATAGTAAATCGTCAATGTCAACCTCGGGTTCCGACTCGTCGTCCTCAGAATCATATGCTGCTGCTGCTGCATCGGCGATACCGCCGCCAGCTTGCGCGGCCATATCTTCGCCATCCAGATCTGGGGTGCCTGGGGCTGCAGTGCGCGGCCCCGTTGCTTCTCGTGTAGAGGCTGGCGGTGTCGCAGGTTCAATAGGATCCGGTTCAGGATCAATCTTCGTTGGCGGCGAGCGCAGCGTCAGTAGCTTGGGTACGACGCCGACATGACCGATCCCTAGACCATAAAATCGCATTGCCAGGTCGCGGTCAGCGCATCTGTGAATTATAAGCGAGCCGCAAGACGGCAAAATGTCCAAACGTACTGCATGATATAATGGGCCTTGTAGTCGCCTTCCTTCGGCCTGAACATTGACGGTCCCAGGTACTCGGTCGTAAAGCCATCTTCAAACGACGGGCAAATGTGTACGCCTCGTAGAACTTCGGCGGGGTTGAGAAATCCAAACGCGTCGTCTTCACTGGACGGAACAAAGGCGACCTTCACGAGGCTGTCGCGGTCCCAAGAGTTGTCCCAGGGCGACGTAGCGCGGAACCAGCGCACAAATAGAAAGTCAAGACGTGTCGATTGGGGGGAGAGTGTGCTGTGCGTCACGTTGGCGTGGTAGATGCGCTGAATGCGGGCGTAGCGAAACGGGTGCTCGTCTACCGAATCCTCCGCCGAATCCGAGAGAAGCATGACATCGACCTTGTCTGTATCGATCTCTATGTAGCTCTGGGCACGGCGTACGTCGTAGGTCGTGTAGTTGAAGCGCACTGTCTGGTGCGAATAAATGACGCTCTTCTGGATGCACAATGTTCGCGCGATGTCGGAAACGGACTCCTGGCGCAACGGACCATTATATGCAGCAAGTAGGCGCTCTGCACAGTGATCCAACAGCTTTGGTACAAAGTCCTGACATCATGTGAGTATTCCGGCGGTTACAGAGGTTGGGAAAACGCACCTGAAGCGCCGCATCGCACACATTCTGTGCTTGCAACTGGCCGTAGATGACCTTCGCCGACTGGTCTCTCGCAATGAAATACCGCAGGGATGGGTCGCCAACTAGGTCCGCCTCGTCTAGGAGCTTGCTGGGAACGCTTGCGTCAGCTGCGTTGTGCGCCTGCTTGAGCTCGCGAAGCGACTCCTGCTGGTTGCTGCGCGCGATAATCTGCTTGGTATAATCTTTCTTCGACGTCCGCTCGTAGTGTTGCTTCTGCTTGCGATGTGCGAGCTCGCCCTGTTCATTGTTATCAGAACCTGACTACGAGAGAACGTTGTACGCACTGTTCGCGTCGTGATTCCATCGGTTGTACCGACCTCAGGAATGACGGATGCGTAATCGCCAAGCGAATGGAACTTGAATGTGTCGAGGCTGAAAGTTTTGGGCCGTTGGGTACTGACGTTGGATATACGCGCCTCTACTCCAGCAGCGGCAGCGCGCGAAGCAGCCCTTTGGCGTCTCTGAACTTCGGCGACGGTCTCCACAGTTGAAAACTGTGGGCATATCACGTCACGAAAGTGGCACAGTGCCGTCCCAAGTCGAATGGTGGCGTTGGACAGGAGCAGGACTGAAGAGTCGCTGTGCATGCGCATTGTGGCAAGCGCGTGCCATTCCAAAGCGCGATAGAGCAGCGTCTGAATGTGCCCATCCACCTCACGAGGGAAGAGGCCAGCAAAGCATGGGATTGCGCACTGCAAGAGGTCTTCGAAGTCCCGCGCAGCCATTCGCGACATGTCGGCGACGCTTTCTGGGAACTTGCGGATTGCATCACCGAACGTTGGAACTTCGCGGTATCTGCATTTGAATAAACTCAGGTTGTCAGTCTTAATAGAGTAGTGGAAGCGCACCTTCGATTCAGCTCCACAACGGCTTCGTAGCCTTGGGTGTGCAGGATGCGGATGAGATGCGCGAAGAGGGCCTTCCATACGCCGAGCTCGAATTCGTGCATCAAGTCTACTCGCAGCATCTGGAATATGCTCGGAGCGCCGTAGGCAAGTAGCCAGGAGAATGCATTCTAATGTGCATACTGTCAACAAGGACATTGGGGCCTGGAGTCACCGCGCACACGCACCTGAGTCAAAGTCCAAGAGTCTGGCTTGAGCTCGTTCTCGACGAAGCGACTGGCAACAGCGTAGCCAAGCTTGAAGACAAAGTTGCGGGCGCGTTCGAGCAGGCTGAGTCGTTCCTGGGATTCCTCGCGCAGCGCTGTTGTCCGTGTCGCCATGTCCGAAACGGTACCCATGCGCCAGAGGTCCTTCTTCTTGACAAGGCAGCGCGGGCATGGACAGTCTCCCATGTCCCGAATGGTGGCCAGTAGAGCTCTACGAAGCATCAGCAGCTGGCTCATATCGAGACGAAGTTGAACACACTTTTCTGGGTAATCCGCCGAATAATTTATGAATCGAGGATAATGACGGCGTGTGACACCGTCTGTTCCTTTGATGACCCGACCGTGCTTGTAAGCCTGCATGAGTTCTGCGTCGTTCTCGAGGATGAGCTGAAGGCATGCATGAAATAGCTCTCGGCGAAGATGCGCGAGCAGCGTATTGTTTTTCTTTTTGCCATGCGATTTCCGGTGTTCTTGTAGAAAGACAGCGAGATTTTCCGGCAACTACAGATCCATGAGTCACTGGCTATGCAGAACAATGGAGTGCTCGCCTTTTCTATGTATGCCACTGCATGACAAGCTTCTGCAGTTGGCTTTGCGCGATCGTACTTGCTCTGATTACCGAACCAAGCATACACTGGCCACAGGCTGGAATGTCCGAAGTCGGCCAAAAGCATACTATCAGAGCCAAGCAGAATTGCATCCATCACACGGTCGAACGTGCAGCCAGGCTCGCGCGGTGAATTCTGCAGCTCCTCGTACATCCGGATGAAGAGGTCCGACGAATACAGTTCGCCATGGACATGCTCGCGCGGCCATGCCTGGTTGTGCGGCTGCCAGTACTGGCGATACGGAACGTCCTGGAACGTGCGCGACGCGGTGTCGTGGCCACGAACCTGATCCATAATCGCGGTTATCGAGCGGTGATGAACGCCGGGCACTTCAAAGTCCTTGAACGTGGCTCCGTGTCCCTTCTTGACGCCAGTCGGCACGCGAATCTTGACAGTGGACGCCTGCCAGCCACGGCCGAGACCATCATCGGCGTCCCCACGCTGTGCAAGCTCACGATTGATGCGCTGCCAAGGTGTGCCGCGAATCTCGTCCCGGTTGAAGTCAGGGTCAAGAATGACATCAACTAGAGACTTGAAGTCGGACTCGGACTTCGTAGACGAAGCATGATAGTATGAACCAAGGAGCCAAGAGCTCTTGTTTGGGTAGGGCACATATGACGGCGGAGAAGGTGGTTCTGGTTGTGCAGGGCTCGAAGTCGTGGATTTAGAAGCAACGAGTGGATTGCCGAAGTAGAAGCGTGACAAGCCAAAGACATTTGCCTTGGTACGAAAGGTCTCCGTCAAGTGAAGGCGTACACGTGCTCCTGCAGAATACGACGAGGAAGAGAGCCAGGGGGAGGTTCCACCGGGGCAGGGACAGCAGCGTCAGTCAGCGGACGCTCCTCCTCGAGCGTGAAGTGCTCCTGTGGCATAACGTCGCGGATATAGCGGGCTTTGGCGGGCAGGCGACGCATCCGCTGTGGCCGTCCCAATGCGGAGGAGACTGTTGCCGGACAGCATGAGCTCCGTATCATAGCAGCAGCGTCGGCCGAGGATGCAACATACCTTCTACATCGTGCACGATGTCGTCAAATCCGACATCTTGACCTTGGGTAGCCAGATCTGGTAAGGGTTCAGGACACGGTTCATCTTTTAGACATCAGTTCACCTTCGTTAGGAAAATCCTGGTGAAAGTCGTCGCGCATTTGGACTTCGTGACCGGCAAGGTTCAAGCCAGGCGTCTCCGTACTAGCAGCAGCATTCTTGGGTCCCTAGAAGCGTATCAGTGCGAGGTACACAAGCTAGAGACAATGGAACAGACCTTCTTGTGCCTTGTAGTTCCAATTGGCCGTTTGGCGGGCGCAAAGCGCGCAGACTTTGACTTTGGCGTCGTGCGAGATGGCAACTCTGATGTCGACGTGCCACGTTGCGCATGTTTAGGACGTGGAGGACGGCCTGGGCAGACATTCTCGTGTGCATCGAGGTTGCCTGGGCGCAGAAAGGTGCGTGGGCACCTTGAGCATTTGTAGGCGCCAGACGAAGGTGGAATCGCGTCTGCGAAGACCGATGGCATCTGTTCGGCGCCTGTGACTGAAGCGCGGATTGTTACTGTTAGGCGAGCTGTCGATGCAAGAATCGCGGACGTAAGCGGTGGCGGCAGCGATCTCGACACGTAAAGCGATAGCGAGCGGGACAAGACGCGCTCTCAGCTCAGACTCAGACTCAGCTACACTCATTGTGATCCGTACATGCTCTTGGATGAGCACGGAGCATTCCGAGCTTTGTCCCCAGTTTGTAGCTTGTTGACTGCACGTGCAGAGAGCCAAACTCCAAAACAACGGCTGTCTCCTGCTGAGAGGACGCGTTGTGTGGCAATGTTGTGCTCATGATCATGATCACAAAGGCATAATAACTCCGCTGAGCGGAGTGAGAATTCGCAGGTTAAAATCTCGCAGGTTGAACCGGTACGTCCACCATCCCACGCAACCAAGTGCTCCACTCACTCTCCCACCCCTCCACTCCATGGCCCGTACCGCGAACGCTTCCCAGGCATCGTCCACTGCTTCTCGTCCTGTCGCTGGACGCAGCTCGCGTGCCAGTTCGGCCCAAGCCCCTCCTGCTCGCAAGCGCGCCCGTCAGTCCAATCAGTCCACCGCCGCACCTCCAGCCGGAAACCCAGGAGGAGACGATGACGACGATGATGAGGAGGATGACGACGAGGAAGAGCCGGACGATGGTGCACAGGTTGGCGACAAACGCAAGTCGACCTTCGACGAGGCTCCGTGAGTCCAGTTCATCACTTCTCATTTGACTCTCTCTCACTACTCCATTTAGTAAAAATCACCCCTTGAACAAGCCTGGCCGTCACTTCGGACGCATTGGAGAGGCCTTCGGACGCATCAAGCCCGTCCTCGAGTTTGGACTCCATTATGAAGATATGGAGAATACGGAAACCCCGGTGACTGACATGACCGAGGAGTAAGGTTCATTCTCTTTTTTTGCAACCGTATAACTTATACCTGCAACACAGGGAGGAACAATGGAAAGCTCAGTATGATCTTTTGAAGACGATCCTGCCCGACATTGGCGACTGGATCAAAGAATGCGGTCCGGCGCTTGTAGCTACACAGGCAAGTTCCGCCGAGGCATTGCCTTCCTTTTTCATGTCATCTGCTCACCATTTTTGCAGCTGTCGCTGGCGCGGAAGAACGCGCGCGGTGAGGACGCCAAGAAGGTCAAGGACTTCCTCCACCTCATGCGCGCTTGGACTCCAAGCCTCGTTGGTTTGAACAAGGACCAGCGCGGCATGAACCATCCGCAAATCGCAGACCTCATCGTCCCGCCTCATGACCGGGCTGTTCTCAGCGGCACTGACGTGGCGCAGGCAGACAAGTACGTAGCTTGATCCAACCGGTCAGTTCTTCTGACCTGGCTATTTTTTAGGGTTCGCCAGGAGTACATCCACCGCGTGCGGCTCCTTGACCCCGAGCTCTGGCCCGCCTTCATGTATCGCAACTTCAAAATTTACGACCATAACATCTGGCGTGGCGCATTCAAGAGCCACCTGCTCGTCTTGGTATGCCATTATATCTGACGCGGGTCTTCGTTGATAATTCTTGTTAGATCGCAAAGCTCGTATTTTTCGGCAAACGCTCGCTCACGCCCGGCGCGCCTATCGGCGGCAAGTGCATCGCGACCATCTGGGACATGCACGAGATGACCGTCGGCGCACTTTGCTATGTTATCACGCTGGTGCGTCGTTTGCACTCTTCTTTCGTGCTCGCCGCTGACCGGTTTAACAGGGCTTCTTCGCACTCTCTGCCGATGCGGAATTCCAGCCAGTTCCAGGCGCTGGCGGCTTCGGCTACAAGGCCTTCTACGACGGCCTCAAGGAGAACATCGAGAGCCAGCCGGAGGGTCGTCGCCAGGCGTTGCTCGCATGGTGGAACGAGTACGTCACTCGCCTCGCCGCCTTGCGCAGCCAACTGACACAGCACAGAAACCTGTTCACGCGCACCCACGCGGCCGTCATCCCTCGCCCCGCTGGTGTCAAGACCGCCGCCGAGCTCCTCCTCGAACAGGGCGAACAGGAAGACGATGATCTGGAGTAATAACAGCGCCGTATTGCGCTTCGTGTATCTACAATGAACCGGTTCTGTTCTATATCATGGCATATCCCCAACCCAATCCGGATTGATTTCCCAATGCCCGAGCTTGGAAATGAACGAAGTAGTTGGCTGGACTGGCCATCGGGATGGGCAGTCAACATGGAGTTGCAGCCCCATTACACTTGCCTCATATACTTGCAGCAAGGTTACACTCGGGGACAAGTTTGCAGAAACATGCAATATGGTCACTGGTTGCAACAGGACTCAAGGTTGAAGTGCAGTTGTATTGGCCTACAACCAGAACGTAAGCCCCGAAAACCCGATTGCAACGCGATGGGAGCGGATTGTCATCATCCGGCAATATTCCGGGGATTTCACCGTTTGCAAGCGCTTGCGATCAGTTGGCAACGTTCCGGGATTTGCCCCGATGATCGCTATCAAGCCGTGACACCACGACGGGAGCTCCAAGCAATACGGGAAGCGGCTGTCCGCTATCTACGTCTAGGTATATACTGTACATACATATATTCATGTCTTCTCGATAGCGATATTATAATAATCCTAGGCGTTGTTTCCGCAGAAATGATCAGAAAAGGTCCGCACACCGACAGTCGCAGTCTCCCACTGCGCACACATCGTGTGATTCTACGCCGATGACGCTGCTGTCGTCCATGTCGGACGACCCAAAAAACCATTCAAGAACGTGACGCGCGTGTCCACCGTGTCGACAAGTCTGGCAGAAGATGAAACCGTCGTCGACAGTGTCTGGTGCGCATCAGCAGGGGAAGTCGACAGCACAACGATGAAGGATCAGCTCACCATGAGGCGAAGCATGCCCTCCAAGCCCAGACCCACGGACGTCCTCCGACGGGACATCTAAACCCAACATGCAAATGACGCATCGAGGGAACGGCCGTTTGCAAGTTGGACATTGCATGCCCTGCATGAACTACTTAGCGAGGCCGCGACGAAGCACCGTCAAATGCTAATGCTTACCTTAGACCGCGCCTCGACGCCCGTGTCAAGCAGTTTTTTGCACGTATTACACCGCACACGAAGTTGGCCGGGAACCCATGGATACGGCGCATCAGCAGGTCCTCCCCGAGCAGCAAGCGCGTCGCTGAGCATCTGGCCCCGCATGATATCAAACTTGCATCGGTAGTCGTACAAGCGCCAGGAGTCCAGGAGACCGCGATACGCCTCGGCCCAGCGTTCAGCTCGTTCATACAGCCGCTCCTCGTCGCGCGTCCGATTGCTCGTCTCCACCGAGTCCGAGAAGCTGCCCGTACTACGCCGCCTCAACGGCGGGCAGACGACATACGATGTGAGAAGCGCAACGGTCTGCACGTCGCCCACGATGTCGACGAACGAGTCCAGGATGTCCATTCCCGCGCGTGTCGTCAGCCCGGTGAGGATGAGGCCTTCGACGTCCGTCGTGTGCCGGAAGCCGTCGGCGCGCGCGCGGAGATAGCTCGACAGAGCGCGGTCGTCCAGGAAGCAAAAGGCAATGGCTAAACGCTCCTGCAACGGCAGCGCCTCCTCCCGCACGACCTCGTCCCAGTCACTCAGCGCGGCATAAAGGAGCATGATGCGAAGGTACGGGTCTTCCAGTCGCACAATAACGCGCTCGTAGTGCTCTTTGGCACTTCTGCGCCCGCCATTGGGAGGGACAAGTGCGGCTAGCATTCCAGACATTATGCGATGTCGTTCATCTGCGATACCGCTCAGAAGATATCAATTTGAAAAACGAAGAAAATCGCGTACCCGAGCTGAACATAAGGATCTCAAGCGCCTTCGCATGCTGATTCGAAAACATCGCCCAACAGGCCGCGCGGGTTGGGCAGCCGGCCTTTTCGAACCTGAACTATTGAGCATCCTGGCCGATCCCCATGATTTCACTCGACTCACTCAGATATGCGCTCATTCAGCGCCGCATCGTCCAAGTCCCATCCGCAGATAGCCAGCGCAAGCCGCCTCTGCTCAAGCTTCGCAGTGCTCACCATGACCTTCTCCAGCGCAAACTCTCCTGAACCGCTCAAATCATTGACGCGTGCCACGGCCTCGGCGTAGCCGCCGTCCAGGCTTGCCATCGGGCGCTTTGACAACGAGCGCACGGACGGCGGAGATTCCTGGAGCGCGCCGTCCGTGGAGAGGGCCTCCAGTAAGCTCGACCGCTCCTCTGGCGGGAGAGGAACGTTATAGGGCGCCACGGCCGGCGCGGGTTCGAAGCCTTCCCAGATCGCGAGCAGGCCGCGGAAGGAGAAATCATAGCCGTGGAACGATGACCCACCTGCAGGGAATATATGTCGAGAGTCTAGGGGATCGTTGAGTTTCCAGCGCGATTTGCGCGTGTGGGCACGTACGCTCCATCCACTTCCACAGCGACTGTAGTGTCTCGCCCTGTGTGGGATCATCATGCGCAATGGATGCATTCAGCGCAAACTGTGTGCTCATCATCAACAAGATTGCACGCTGCGGCCATATGAAAAACAGGCGTACACTGTCTAAGCCATAGCCACGCAACACTCTCCTCCGCATGACGACGGAAATATCGTCCCGGACGACCCGCACGCTCGACTTCTGCCCAGCGGGCACGCGCGATTTGCTGGACCCGCGGACGGCCGACGAGGCGCGCGCGGCGGGCGACTTGCTCGCCTTGCGCGGCGCGCGATTCCACGATGGGACGGTCGCGCCGGAAAACCGTGTCGTAGGAGTATCCTCGTTGGGCAGCGCAATCGTGGCCCCTGCGCGCGGCGTCGCATCGCCTGGTCCGCGCTCCAGGGGTATGCGCCCGATGGAGGCGGGGCTGTACACCTGCGCGTGTGGGCGCGGGACGGCTAGACGCGGCGCGGTAGCGAGTGCGGGGAAGCCGTCATCGTCGCCGCGACCGAACGTCGTGGGCGGCTTGACGGACGAGCCATTGAGCTTCAGCGCGGGTTCTGAAGGCGGCGCCGGAGTGTCCCAGGGCCGTTGCTGCTCGTCTAGCACAGGCTGGTACACGCGGAACCGCCGGCCGAGCTCGACGCCGAGCTCGCCGCGTGTGGACCACGCGACGACATGGGCGTCGGCCGTGCTGGTGAATTCGATGTCGCCGTCGCGCGACAGGCCCACGAGCTGCTTGGGATTCGGGCCGCCGGGCACGAACGCAAAGGAGGCGAGCGCGCGCGTGAACCGGCGCGACTTGTGCGTGTCTGCGAGGTGGAAGATCGTGCGCTCTTCGTCCCCTGTGGAGATCTGCAGCGAGTCCTGTTCTCCTGTTGATGACGTCCACCGCCAGCCGGAGCTGCGTTTGGATGATACGGCATCGCTGGTGTTGGGAGAGGCGTTTTGGTCACCATTGACGCTTTCGCCCTGAACGATGTCCCAGAAGCGGACTGTCGACGCGTCCTTCTCCAGGGATGCTAGCAATCCCCGGCGTGTCGGAGAAAACTCGATTGCGGAGACGACCATGCCACCTCGAGCGCGCGCGCCGTCGCTCAGTGCGTCACGCTCAGAGAATGTCAGGACGGGCAACGCGAGGCTGCGATAATCCCAAACGCGAATAACAGCATCATCGCCGAATGAAGCGATGCGGTAGGAGTCCAGGGGATCGACGACAATATCTGAAATGGACTTGCAGGCGCCCTGACGAGGGGGCGTCCCCACGGCTGCACTTGTTTGGGGTATCCGAAGGTCGTAAAGACGTAGCCAACGACTACTAACTGCCGCAGAGAGAAGCCTGCGCGCAAGTGCGAAGCATTAGTGTTGAGACAGGCTAAGTGACGCGAACACCTGGGCTGACCGGGACGAATGTGGCATGAAAGCAACCGAAGTAAAGCCATCTGTTGGCGCATGTGGCTGAACGACGCGGGGGTCACCCGACTTTTGCAACGATGCACGCGGCAGCGGCGTGACGCCCGCCGACGATTGCGTGGGCGGGTCGATGTTGAGCTGAGGAAACGCCGTCTCGATGTCCCAGATGACCAAGCCTGGCGCAGCTTTGCTCTGCTCGCGAATGATGGGTACGTGTCTCCGTGAGCGCCCTGGAGTCCAGCTAGAAGCTATTAGCGCACCTTGTCCATCCCGCATGCCATCAGGCTGGGGTCCACGGTGGAAAACGCGATGGAGTTGCATGCGCGCTGGGCGCCGCGCACGGGGAACGACGCGACCGGGGCGCTGGGGAAAAGCGCATTGCCGGTATTCGCGGCCAGGGGCGCCGTCTGCGAGAGCCGGAGCAGGTCGACGCGTCCGGAGTCGGTGCCCACAGCGATCAGATCGTCACACGACTGCGTTGGCGACCACGCGAAGCACTGAAGACGCCCGTGTTCATAAGCAAAATCCCAGATAATGCTGCTGGGCGCACCTTGAGCCCGGCAATGTCCTGCGTAGAGGCCGCAAGCGATATGTCGGCCGCCCGTTCGTCCCAGGAATACAGCGCAAGCTGGGCGGCGGTGCACGCGATGAACTGATGCTCAGCACGGGGATGCCATGCTATCTTCCTGTCCGGAGACATAAAATACCCTCCACAGCGCTCTTATGAGCGACCAGATTAAATGATTACGGACGCGAAACGCGGAGAGACGAAAGCCGGACAAGGAAACGCGCTGCGGAGGTCCAAATCGCGACTGCTCCTTGCCTCCGTCCACAATGGAGAACCCGCACACCGAACGCCAGGCTGTTCTCCTCGAGCGCGTACTCAAGAACCTGGTAGCAAAAATTCGGCTGGCTTTAGAAATGGCATTGACAAACTGTAGGAAAACTGTCACGAAGCCATTTCAGAACTCAACCGCTGCATCGACGTATGACTAGCTCGTGCTGCACCCCTTGTCATCGAAACGCTAAAACTGCAATAGGACGTATGCTCCGCAAATGCCGAGATCTCTGTGGCTGCAGACCTGGCGCAGCGATACCGCAAGAACGTCGCATACAACCTTGAAGCGACCTCGCTTAAGCCATCACCAGAGATTGAGAAGAGGTAACTACCAAATTGTGCTATTATCCCATATTAATGATATCCAGAACCTCCGGCGACGCGTGATTGCTCTCTCGTTCAGCACCCTGTGCAGAATAGCCCGCCGATTCTCTGTCACTGCCCTGCTCGCTGCCAATTTACCCGCAATACATGATACCTCACAATCAATTCCGTCGCCTGGCCTCGCGCAGAGATCACCATCGCATCCTCCAGAAGTGCCGCCAGCTCCGCCGCGTCCATGAGCACCACCTACAGAGTCATGATAGTAGCGAGTTGAAGAGTAGGGAGACGGGAGACGGTCGTTCCCAGTGTGCGCCTCAATCGTGACTCAGGGATTTATGGTCGGTTGCCCTTTGTTGGCCACCGTGCGGGCGTACAGAATCATTTCTAAGGAAGCTTTGGTGAGTGCTTGCGCAAGGACTCAGTACGCAACTGTTTCGCAGTGGGGCTTCAGAAGCGCGTCAGTTGAGAGTACTGATCTGTTTGGCCTTATTTGGACAAACTTGTCAGTTCGGTTTCCCGCCTCTCGCTCACCTGTCTGACCAACCACATTTTGACGGCGTCATCCCGATGCGCGATTCGGCGGTCATATCTTCTCCGCCATACTCGTGGGAGAAACTCAAAGATGATGAAGATCCAGTCCAGTGGCGCGCGCAGTGGCAGTACTACGAGGCCGAGCTGGCAGCCTGCGGCTATCGCCTTGAATGGCCAGAATTCCAGGACTACGAAGACAGGACTAAGATAAGGACAGATCTTCCCGCCCCCGCCAATCCGTTCACGCCGCAAGCTCACGAGGCATTCGCCATATGCCCCATCAAGGAGTTTGCTGGTGTAACAGTATGCATGAACCACGTACGTGAGTTTTCCATTGTCTCCTATGTGTCTTCCTTTGAACGGATACTCAGCCTCTGGTCCGGACATCGACCGATTCATTAGGTCGTTTCGTCCTCATCAAGGCAGTCCTCAGCTCGAGTGACGAATGCGCGATACTCCGATTTTTACGTGATCATCGCGCCCAACACGCTGATCCAGCCGACCATACCATTCCCATCATCGACATGATTGAAGTCGGCCACGTAACATTTGCCGTCATGGCGCAGTGGGCAGACGCTTTCTATAAATTCTTCACTCTCGGGGAGTTCATCGACTTCATTCAACAATGCCTGGAGGTACGAATGCATTGAATACGTCCAATCCTTAGAAGTTTGACCCGATATTCTTCTAGGGACTCAACTTCATGCACACGCATCTCATTGCACACGGGGTCAGTTCAGGGTTTTGACATCGCCTTCTTTCGCTGATGTCTTACCCAGGACATCCACCCTGAAAACATATTGCTCAATTACTCCGGAGGGGCCCCGTTCCTAGGAGGGCCTGTGCCGTTTCGCTCGCTATTCGACGCACGCTACGCGTATATCGATTTTGAGTTGTCAGTGCAGCTCCCTCCTGGGAGTGACATCTCGCAATGCATGGTTACCTCGGAAATCGCAGGCATTCATACTCCTGAACATTCCTCGAACATCCCGCACAACCCCTTCTACGCAGACGCAAGTCGAAAATCATCTCTTTCTACTGTGCCCTGACGATTTTCAGATCTACCAACTCGGCGCTACTTTCGAAAACCGTCTCAACCGTGACGCAGTAAGTACCACTGCGGGCTGTCCCTGGTCGCACTTAACTCCCTGCGGCAAGAGAACGACCACGCTGGACGAGCTCGTAGATGCTCACGCCCCTGCCATCTACGAGTTAACAGAGGCCATGATGGCTGAAGTGCCAGAGGACCGGGTCAGCGCTGCTGAAGCGCTGCAGTGGATAATCGAGATACGCGATGACATCCCCGTGGATGTACTTAAAATTTCCGTCAAGGCGCTTTCTCCTCCTAATCTTCCCGATGCCGGACGTTCTGCGGCTCTCATATCTTTCAGAACCTCGTCATCTGAAGGAAATTATGTAGGACACGTCGCGGAGCACTGAGGGAGCTGAGATCCCATTAGATCATGCAGATTTACATTAGTCCCTTAATCCGCTCTCCTCGTGGCTCGCTCGTTCGAAAAGCTCAACTGTCTGGAATTCGATCAAGGAGTAGAACATCGAAATACAGAGGGATTCTGTTGATGGTTATAGGAACTCGTGAGTTTCCCTCTCATTTTCACGGGACGAGGCCAACAATGAGATGCTCGTGAAGGGGCCGATGGTTGTGTATAACCTCCAAAGTCGCCGGATCGTACTCGGAGATGCCATATTTGATCATCTTCCTCCCAGACTGCACCATCATCATGTTCAATCGAATATAGCTCGTGAGATGAAAGAACGAACTTACTGCTGCGGAGGTGCGAGTCTCGACGGAGTAGATCTGGCCGTGGCGTACGGGAAGATCCACCTGGGTGCGGAACAGCACTTTGTTGTTCAGCTCGTACCTGGGAACTAAATTCGGGACGCGTAACTGTCCACCACCGCGGCCACGACCGCGCGCACGACCGCGAGGAGCAGCTGCTCTGCCACGCATAGTGAGGATGAGGACGAATGTGATGGAGAGAGGCTCTCAAGGGCGAACTTCAAGTTCCGGCGACTCGAGTGATTTATATCAAATTTCTCCCTAAGTGCATGTTATCAGAGGTGGACGTGGGAGTACAGGAGGTACATGAGGGCATCTTGGCGTCTTTCTGAGGCCCCGTGCTTCACTTGTTTGACATCGGAATCCCGAACCGGGAATCAAACGGCTGTTTGGGCGTTCTTTGGCCAAACTCGAACCTGCTGCAGGTACCGCCTGGCTCGCTAGACGGAATAATGCGCGCACCGACGAACTTGGAACTTCCTCCATATGCATGGGAGGAGCTCAAAGAACGCGAAGATCCTGCCGAATGGCGCGCTCAATGGCGACATTACGAGACGCTGCTCTTGTCTCGCGGTTATCGCTTGCAGTGGCCGGAATCCACGCCCTTGGAGGAACAGACGAAGCCCAGAACCGATCTTCCAGCTCCAAAAGATGCGTACAATCCTCAATCACACGAGAATTTTGTGGCATCGCCTATCGAGGCACTCGCAAAAGTGACGGTAAACTTCAATCATGTCCGTAGCACCCGGAACGTAGGATGGACATACTGAAATTACTTCAAGCCTCTAGTACGGAATGCAGTCGATCGGATGGGTCGCTTTGCTTTGATCAAGGCGGTTCCCACTGACAGCAATGAATGCACGGTCTTGCGCTTTCTTCGCGATCATCGAGCCCAGCATGCTGCTGACCCGTCCAATCACACTATCCCGATATTCGATATGATAGAGATTGGGAATGTGACATTTGCGGTAATGGCACAGTGGTCACCTTCATTCCCGACGTTTTTCACGCTTGGGGAATATATCGACTGCTTTCACCAATGTCTCGAGGTGAGTGTCTGGCCCGCCCCACAGCCGTCATAGCTGATAACGAGATTTAGGGACTTGCCTTCATGCATAGTCACCTCATAGCACACGGCGTTCGTTGCTAAGCGCCTCATTTCCTTGGCCTCGACTACTTACTGGGTCCTCGCATAGGACATCCATGATGGCAACATAATGCTCAACTACGGTGGAGGATATCCAATACTCAATCCCGGGCAACCTTTTCGCTCCCTTTTTCGCCCGTGCTACGCGTACATCGACTTTGGGCAATCGGTCCAGCTTCCTTCGGGGAGTGATATTTCGCAATGTACAGTCACCTCGGATCTAGCAGGCATTCATACGCCAGAACACTCCCCTACAGTGCCGCATAATCCATTCTACGCCGATGCAAGTGTCTCCGGGGAACCTGTTGTTACAAATTTCACTGTGCTGATGCTGTACAGATCTACCAATTCGGCGTCGTATTTTGGGATGTTCTTGACAACAACGCAGTGAGCCCGTAACCTCCTCAACCATGTTACTATACCTTACAGCTCTATAGCGGACTACCACTATTGGTGAACTGGCTGAGGAACACGCACCGGATATTTACGAACTTCTGGATGCCATGATGGTTGAGATTCCTGAGGAGAGGCTTCCTGCGGCCGATGCTTTGCAGTGGATCCTCGAGATACGAGACAAGACTCAGAAGGACGTTCTTGAACGTCCCGTCTCGGCTCTGCCACCTAGACGCCGAGAAAAGGCGGACTTCATCGTTCGTGACTCGGAGGATGACTCGGTGCGTATCATATTTTCCAGCTCTCCGTCTCCAAGTTCATACCTGCTCTTAACTACAATTTTACAGCAAAATTTGGAGCCGGAAATTTTCCATGATGGTATTGCGCAGGGCAACGCAGGCGATCCAGACAACTTCAAGTTGGCTGGTGTACCGAGAAGTACACTGCACAACGAGACGGCAATTTCGTCAGGGCCATGATGGCATAATGGGATATTTATGTGTTTTCTTAGATACTGTATTTCCTTCAGAGTGTGTACTAGTACTAGCCACTGTGAACTTCTGCATTCGAAATTCGAAAGTTCCTGAACATATGCATCCGAGCGGGATCATCTTCACCTTGAACCGGTGCTAAACCGAACGTGGCCTCCTTACGGCCAAGAATGCTGCCCACCGCCACGTCTTCGATGACACAACGGCGGCGTATGCCTTGGGCTTCAGCTGGGACGTCGGCGCCATCCTGGGCTCGCAAACGCCCACGCGTCGTCGTCATCGTGGGCTTGGCGACACTGCTCGTGTTCTACCTGCTGGCATCGCGCGCGCCGTCCGAACGCGCACCCGAGGACTGGGAGCCCGAGCTCGAGGATAGATACAAGCCACCGCCGCCGCCCGTACAGCCCGTGGGCTCGAACAAGCCGCAGCCGAAGCTGAGCTCGTCAGAGCGGGGGCTGTGGCGTGACCGTGCGAAGCGGGTACGGGACGCATTCCTCCATGCGTACCACGGCTACGAGAAATACACTACATGGCCAGACGACGAGCTCAAACCCTTGTCCAATCATGGGGAGCGTAACTTCAACGCGTGGGGTGTTACGGTCGTAGATTCAATATCGACAATGGTCCTTATGGGTGCGCCATATTAGCTGCTGATGGGGTCGTCGCATGAGCGCTGACCCCGATGCGTGCTGCAGACACAAGACCTGAACTGGAGCGCGCAATAGAGAAGGTCGCCAGCCTGGAGTTCAAGCAAATTTCAGTGCGTATTCTCTGCCAGCTTACCCGCACGTGCTTACCCAAATAATCCAAGAACTCTCATGTCCCGTTCTTCGAAACCGTCATTCGCTATCTAGGCGGGCTCCTGTCTGCATACGCGCTGACGAACAACACCGTCTTTCTTGCGAGGGCCGACGACCTTGGCCGGCGACTGCTGCCCGCGTTCAATACCAAGAGCGGCATCCCGGCGTACTCTGTCAACACGGAAAGGTACGGGCGGCAAACAGTTCCAGTGCTTGATGATCGCTGAGCATACGCTCGCAGCGGCCACATACAGGATTCGGGCGGTCGATGGGGCCGCTCCCTCATTGCGGAAATTGGGTCATGCCAACTCGAATATAAATACCTCGCTCACCTTACTGGACGCAAGGAGTATTTCCAGAAGGTGATTTTTCATCGAATTGCGCTTGGGCGAGGCCTGACACCCATATAGGTAGAGCATGTTGTTGATCTCATGGCCAAGGGCCAGCAGCAAAACGGGCTGTGGCACACCGAATGGAGCACAGACGATGGCGTACAGACTAATAGTGAGCTGTCCTCATTTGGGGTGTCTGCGAGCGAATTTCTCATACTGTTCGAGAGATCACTTTTCTGTTGCGGCCGAGGCTGATAGCGCGGTACGTTTGCCACTCATGTGATATGTGGACGTGCTTACATGCGACCCGACAGTATGAGTACTTGCTGAAGCAGTATCTCCTTTCTGGAAAGACTGAAAATAGGTTTCTGGATCTCTGTGCGTGCCAAGCCATAGATCGTGGCGTGCTCAATCAGTTAAATCTTTCTCACCTTCACTCAGACCTGAAATCTGTGGATGGGGTGATTAACAACCTACTCTTCCTCTCTCCGGACCGCAAGATTCTTTACCTATCTGACTTGGAGGCGTCGCGCTTTACGGGAAAGTTCGAGCACTTAGCGTGTTTCTTCCCGGGCCTGCTCGCACTGGGCGTCGAGATGCTTGACGACACCGAGCTACCACCTGAGCAACGGCAGATGCACTTATGGGCCGCAGAGGGGCTCGGGCACAGCTGCTGGCTGATGTACGCGGACCAGGCAAGTGGCCTTGGACCTGAGCTCGCAGGCTTTCGCGCGTGGCCGGAGGACTGGCGGAAAGGCCGCTGGATGCTACACGTTGACGAATGGCGGCGTGTTGGCAGCCCTGGTGGAAAGCCACCTGGAGTTGGCGAGCTTGCGCCTCCCGTCAAGAACGGCGCGTATAAAGATTACGATATCCGCGTCGGCTCGTATCTCTCGCGTCCTGAGGTGCAGTAGCGTGTCTCTCAGTTGACAATCATTGCTAATAACGTCGGGTTCAAGACAATGGAGAGCATGTATGTGCTGTGGCGCGTCACGGGCGACAAAAAATGGCGCGAGCATGGGTGGCAGATGTGGGAGGCCATCGAGGCCAAAACAAAGACAGACTCGGGATTCGCGTCCGTTTGGGGCGTCGAAGCTGCCGACCCGGGAAAGACAGACTCTCAACCCAGGTACCGCTTGTCCACTTTATCCCTTTTTTTCCTGCTGAGTCCGCCTATAATAGCTACTTCCTGGCCGAGACAGTCAAGTATGCGTACTTGCTTGCGCTTGACCCCACCGAGGATCCCTGGCCGAGCTCTCACTGGATATTCAATACTGAGGCGCATCCGCTTCCCGTGTTTCAGTGGAAGGAATGGGAACGTCAATCATTTGGTATCGCCCATTGATACACGCGTGCGTATGTACAGCCAGGATATAGATGAACAAACCACAGTGGACATTTGGCCGGAACTCCACGTTGAAATGAGGCCGACCCGACTTCCTGAATTTGTTCACACGCTTCGTCACAAACGGCTGCATTTGGAGCAAAGTCACATTAATACCGCCGGCAAGATTCGGACATGTTATACAAGGGCCATAGGCGTCGTGCGATCACTGCTGAGAAGCTACATTCTCCCATCACTTCGTGGCCATCTCGTGCTTCAGCTCTTCGCAGCCTACTGTACAGTAAATGTCTGTGACGCGCTGTTGTCAAAGACTTCTCCCCGTCTGGATACACCTTGTTGAAGACCTCCGTATCGGAGATGATCTATCACGATCAACAGTTGAAGGGATGTAGCATTGACAGCCGAACGCACGGCAGCGAGGTCCTCGTAAGAGTTAGCCCAAAACTCGTTCTAGCAGGTACAGTATATTTTAGACACCTTAAAAAGTTGATAGCATGCCAACCGTATGCTTTTTACACGCTCAGAACCGCAACCAACATGTGTAGAAGACCCCGGGCCCAACTGAGTTTTGTCCAGCAATGATGTTTACCTGCGGAGCTCGAAATTCGTGTCATCAGCCAAAATCTGCCCACGTGCCAGTACAAACTTTGCCTCATCTGCGACTCAAGTGCCACTTCAAGAGCACATACACGAGCTGCAGTCAGCTTCCCGTACCGCTCAAGTCTACAAGCGTTCAAGCTGCATTATGCAGCAGTTTGGGAACTAAAGCGGCCTGCGCGTCGCAAATGGTCTGCCGAACTCTGCCATCGCTGGAATCTACGCATCGCTACTTCAGACTCCATCAGATTCGTAGGCGGTGCGCTGCATGACGACTCCCGGCCGGACAGCACTCCCCGAGCTATGTTGGCCGGGGTTTCGGGATCGGATGGCGGATATCCCTGCATGCTGTCGACTTCATCGTCGGGTTCGTGAGCTGGTGCTCATCTCGAATCTGAATCATGCGTTGCATTCGCGACTTCAGACTGTATGCGCTATCAATGAATCACTGTTCAAGCTCTTGGGAAGATGCCACAGATGCCGGAGCAGACCGCCGATGGCACCCTGGGCGTCCCGCAACCCAATGCTATAAAGAGTAGGAATTACTCTTCTTGCGATTGGACCATGGCTCCATCGATTCTCATAACTACGACTACGTTCGGACTGGCGCTGGTCGCACTGTCTGTGGCACTGGTCAAGCGGATTCGCCAGACGAGCCTGCCCTTGCCCCCCGGGCCACCAGAAACGAACTTCATTCTTGGAAATCCGAATGACATCCCGAAACCCCCTGAGGAATGGAAGAAGTACGAGGCTCTGAGCAACACCTACGGTAGGCGCCCACGTTGTGCGCCCTCTTCGGTCGTTGACGACTTGATCTCAGGTCCAGTTCTCCACCTACGAGGCCTCGACAAGCATCTCATAGTGCTTAGCACTATTAAGTCCGCCGTCGACCTCCTTGAGAAACGCGGCGCAATATATTCGGATCGGCCAAGGCTGCCTCTGATTGGCGATTTGTGAGTGCAGTGGGTCGCCATGGCCGGTGTGTCTGCTCGTAGTGACAAAGCATCGGTAAAAAATGTGGTCGCTCTGGAGTGCTCCGGAGTGCTCCAGAGCGATGGGAGCTCAGGAGCAAGGGTCCTGTCTGCGGAGCTTCCAGAGACACCCCCCTTCCTCCGGAGCGCTCCGGAGACAGTCAGGAGCGTAGGGAGACACTGGAGACGCGGGCAAAATGTACACGGGCTGTTGCTTTACTCGTTTTATTTCTTACTCCACCACACGACGTCGACGGTAACAATATGATAGATATGTGAAAATGGCGTTCTATTCAAACAGGGAGCGACGACATAAAATACAGGTACAGCGGCAACGCTGTACGGCATGCCGCCTGGGTGTATGCCTATACTGCGCTCCAGGCCAGCAAGCACGCGATGATACCCGGCGCGTGGTGGGGACGAGTGAGCGCCCATGCGCCTGCGCGAGCGCATGGCGAGCGGCGTGCATTCCGCCTCAACTCCAGCCCCAAACAGCATGCGCGGGCGAGCGGGACGCCGCGCCATCGGAGGCCTATAGCATATGCTGTTTGATGATACATCAGTGAACATGGATGAGTTGGTGCTGTAGGAACGCACCGTACACCAGTGTGGCCAGCCAGATGGATCGAGGGTGTAATCCTGTGCAAGCGTGAGCAGGTGCGGAGCATGGCAAAAGCATACCTGTATTGGCAGCCATGGACGATGCGTGCAACGCGATGCACGAATGTCGAACCTGAAAATAGGGTAAGTTGTGCAGCAAAAAATGGACCGGAGCGAGCGGCAAGTCAGAATGTATGCCCAGACACGCTAGCAGAGAAGGATCCAAGTCCCGGCAACGAGAACGGAGCCCAGCAGCCAGAGCACTAGTTTGAGTCCCAGTCACCAAGCCCAGGCGACCAGATAGTAAACCCGAGCCATACGGACGACCCAGCGGGGCTCAACGATCGCAAGACGCCAGTGCCGCGACGAGAGCACCATGGCGCACGGCCATCGACTTGCGCAACGGGCGTGCGGGGGGAAAATGTTGCGTTGGTTAGAGCTCCGACCCAACCATCCTTTTTTTTTTCGCTAAGTCATCCGTCCAGTGAGCGGTGTTGCCCGTGTTGGGAACGATGGGAGCGACGGGAATGGTGGGAGAACAAGAGATGTTGCTCCCAAGCTGAGTCTCAGTCTCCGATGTCTTCCTCTGGTTCTTACACTCCGGAGCGTCGGGAGCGTCCGGGCACTCCGGAGCTCTCTATGGCAGCTCCGGAGCCAGCAATTTTTACAGATGAACTTGTGCCGCACCCAGAATGGGATTCAATTGGGTCGTGACCGTTCTCCCCTACGGCAATTATTGGCGTCTGCATCGCCGTGCTCTGCACCAACACCTCAATGAGGCAGCCCTGAAGGATGTACGCGGGAAACAAGAGCAGTTAAATGTTCGATTCCTCAATGCGCTCCTCGATACTCCCGAAGATTGGTGGAGTCTTGTGCACTGGCAAGTCTTCGCACGTTTGCTCGTTCCACCCCCGAACTAAGCGGATGCAGGTTGGCTGGAGCGAATATTCTTTCCGTGATCTATGGCATGGAGAATACGCAGTTGAAGAACGATCCCTGGATTGAACTTAGCGAAGAGACTCTTCAAGCTCTCAACAAAGCAACTAACGCGGGTTTCCAGCTAGTCGACGCATTTCCTATTTGTGGGTAGAGTGCCTCTCTCCGGCGCCAATATAGTATTGACCATTATCCCTCAGTGAGATACGTCCCGTCGTGGTTTCCTGGGGCCGGCTTCAAACGCAGGGCAAAAGAGCTATTCAACCTTCAGATCCGCGCCAGGGAGCGGCCCTTTACCTGGGTGAAGGAACAAATTGTTCGTCCAATGTCATCATAACGCCCGAGTCTTTGTTTGATACATCGTCCTAGGCTGCAGGAAGAGCGGTCTCCTCGGTAGCCTCCATACTAATCGATACCCAAGTGGATGGTGCACCTCTTCCCGAAGAAATTGCCAAAAACTGTACGGGGGTTGCCTACATCGGTACGCTGGAATTGGCGACATTCGTTTCTACGATTCACGAACACTATGACTAGCCGGAGCCGATACCGTGCGTCTTCTCAGCGCGGCTCACTCGACGTTGGGTCGTCTGACGCGCCGCAGACTCTGTCGACTATGAAATCCTTCTTGCGCGCCATGGTTCGGAACCCGGAAGTGCAGACGAAAGCCCAGGAGGAACTCGACAACATCATCCCCGCTGAGCGGCTGCCTGTTCTCGCGGACCGCGATAATCGTAATCTCCCGTATCTCGAGGCCGTGCTCCGGGAGGTGTATAGACTCTATCCACCGGTACCAATGGGTATGTTCGCAGATGTACCAACTTGATCTTCCAGCTCCTGAAATTTGACCCAATCTGGATAGGTATCCCACATCAGTCTCTGCAGGAGGACGAATACGAAGGGATGCGGATTCCCAATGGAGGAATCCTCATCGCGAACATCTGGTGCGCCCTTCAGCTTTGACTATGAGACCAACCTTAACGCTGCACTGTGTGGCAGGTCGATCATGCGCGATGAACACATATTCGCTGAACCAACGTCCTTCAGACCGGAGCGCTTCATAAAGGACGGTCAGATCAACAAGGACGTGCTGGACCCTCGACACGCCGTCTTTGGCTTCGGCAGAAGGTATGAGAGCCTAGAACTTCCCTGTAATCGCTGGATCAAAGATATTGTCACAGAATATGCCCTGGCCGATACTTCGCGGACGCCGAAATCTGGCTCATGATGGCCACCACGCTCTACTGCTTCGACATCCTACCCGCACTTGACGAGAACGGGAATGCCGTCTTGCCTGGAGAGGAGATGACCGCTGGAACCGTGGTGTTCGTCCTGTGTTTCAGTCGCTGGGTGCATGTTTGCTGACGGGAATTGCACTGCAGTGCTCCAGTCGAGTTTCAGTGCCGCATCGTTCCGCGGTCTACCTCGAGGCGGTCTCTGATTGTCAGTGCGTACGAGCAATAGTCCTTACATGTACTGCGGACGAGCCTTTCGCCAGCTCCGGCGACGGTGGAGGTGAATGCTGTGAACGCCCGGCCTTCTGCGGAGTCACCGACCGCGTAAGGGCGGCAGCTTATGTAATCTTGAATTTCTCAATATCACCCTCCTCTCAATCTGTTTTTCCACACTGAAGCGTAGCTAAAGCGCAATTGAATCAAATAATGCTCTCTTTATGACCCCCCCTCCCCCCGTGTGCGGGACAGGGCAACGATCGAGCCGCAATCGAAACCCCTGAGCCTAGACAACTGTCTGTCGATGGCAGATTTCCTCCTCAAGGCTTATGCTGTAATCCTCACTACATTTCTATGCTGAATCGCCGGTATGAAGGTGCGTTCTCTCGGAAAACTCGAAGCCACCGCTGGTGAACGGATCGCTTGTCGACGAGTATCGGAAATTGCTCCGTGACGCGAGGAGGACAAAAATCTCCGATTCTCAAAAGCAGCTCGAAACATATACATATTCACCTGCGGAAGTGAGAGTGTACCAAAGTTCTCGTCGTTCTTGGCGACACTGCCGGCGGTAAGAGGTTAACACCGGGGGACAACCGCTCTCCGGACTTGCGGCTTCCACCGATCATCGTCCTCACGTCACTTCCTCTCTCCCTTGCTCAACTATGGCGACGCCGTCGCCGACAGCCTCGCCCAAGGCGGAGGTCAAGCTCCCTCCTCAGTTTAAATTGTACGTGGGCCATTCTGCGCGGTCGCTGCATTGCTGACGGCGTCCTCAGCGTTGGTATAATACTCGCCGTGGTCTCTGGCCTTTTAATCGGCTCTAGGTATGCTCTGCTGCGGGACCGAACGCCTGCGCCTGACGCCCCCACTGCTTTGTATTCAAGAAGAAGGGTCTGCTTAGATCTGGGAACGCTACAGAGGGCGGCGTCGCGTACTTAAAATCGGTGCGTCCAGCCACTTTCCGCCGCTGGTGGCAGCCCGCTCATCCGTGCCGCTGCTATAGCCCTTATGGTGGACGGGTATGTGCACCAGTCATTAGCTCTGCAGATGCCCGGTGCTTACCCTGCCCCTCGTCGAGGCATGATAATGATGATCCTGGGTGCGCATCGCATTACTTGTCCCGAGCTTCCCGTTGCCAGCGCTGAACGAGCCCGTTCCCGCACCCCACAGGCGAGCTCTGTAATTTTGCCGCGTACGCCTTTGTCGAAGCACTCGTCGTCACGCCGCTCGGCGCGCTCTCCGTCGTCATCTGGTCCGTCGCCGTCGCTACCGTTGCATCTGCGCTGACAGGGACCGGCTGCAGCGCCATTCTCTCGTCGATATTCCTCAAGGAGACGCTGACGTTCTTCGGCTGGCTGGGCTGCGCGTTGTGTATATTCGGGAGCACCATCATCGCGCTCAACACGCCACCGGAGGCGACCGTCGGTCAGATTGTCGAGTTCCAGCACCTCTTCCTCGCCCCTGGTTTTCTCGGCTGGACAGGGTTCCTCATCGCCGCTGCGCTGACCATCATGTTCTACTTTGGTCCTCGGTGCGCGAGCAATAAGTGCTTATCACGCGATGGCATGTTGAATTCGTTGGTGGCAGGTACGGCAAGAACAGCATGATGTGGTATATCGCGGTCTGTAGCATGATAGGCGGTCTTAGTGTCAGTGTCACCACTGGCCTCGGCGCGGCCATTGTGACGTCCATCCTGGGCGACAACCAGTTCAAGCACTGGTTCATCTATTTCCTGCTTGGTTTCGTGGCTGTCACCCTCAGTAAGTCGCAAGGTATACTCGCGGGTCTTGTTATGCTGAAGACTGCCTCAGTCACCGAGGTTTACTATTTGAACCTCGCATTGGCACTGTTCAACACTGCGATGGGTGCGTTCAGCCGATTGCACAAGCAAACAGTGGCGCTGACAGGCTGTGTAGTTACCCCGACCTACTATGTCATCTGTAAGTCGCTGTCATACCCGTGTCGTTCAAGCAGCTAAGAGTCGCAAGTCACCTTCTGCACGATGGTGACGACGGTGGTAAGTCGTGGCCGAATAACCGTTCGGAATCACTCTGAGCCAGGTGCAGATTCTCTTTCAAGGACTCAAAGCGAGTGCGCCGCAAATTATCACGCTGGTCATGGGCTTCCTTGTCATTTGTGCGTCTCCCGCTTTGCGCCCATTTCTACATTGCGCTTTGATTCCTCGGCGCTGACAGCGTGATAGGCGTCGGCATCACCGTCCTGCAAATGTCCAAGGTCGACCCTACGCAGCTGAACAAGTTGGACAGACGTTCGACCATTCTGCTGCAGGCCGCGCGCGCAAAAACAGAAACTGCCGAGAAGGATCCTTTTGCAGAGATGGAGGAACCTGGTGTGGACGCATTGCGTGGCGGCTTCGGAACCGTGGGCAGCATTATCCGCGCCCGTACGGCTCGCAGAGCTAGCATGGCCTCGCGGGCTTCGCGGGGTGCAAGCTTCGCCGCGCGACAGGATGCTCTAGGCGGGATGACGCGGCATCAGCTGTACGACCCGCCCGTGGGCGGCCGCGACGCCGATAACATCTCGCTCAAGACCAAGGCATCAACAGTGGCAGGCTCGGCGGTTGGCTCCCCGCGACAACCGACGATCAAATTCCGTGAGGAGGAGGTGCGGCACTTCTACCCAGCGGGCCCCGGGCGCGGCGGTGCTGTGCACTCGCCGGGGGCGCCGCGCGAGACGAACAACGTCACGCCGCCCGCAGCGATGATAAGTGGGCCGAAGCTGCCTATGAGCGGCGCGCCGCCTGCTGGCCAGGGTGGCAGCCGATTCCTTTACGATGATCCGTTCGCGGACAACGACGACGCTGACATAGACGATTCGAACATGATGACGCCCGGGCGGAAAGCGGGCTCGAAGCGGCGGCCGTTCGCGGGGCGGCCGTATCCCGTCAACGAGGACGACAACGAGGAGCGCGTGGGCCTTGTATCCGAGGCGGCCATCGAGGGCGGTGTGCGGCTCGTGCCGTCGCAGCCTCGGGATAATATGATATGAAAGCTGCCCTTGAGTGGCGGGACGATACTTACCTATTTACTAGCCCTGTTTGTTTTCTCTCGTCTTTGTTTTCTACAGTCTCTGGAGGTTGCACGCTGCTATCCTGTATTGTTGTTCTCGATTTACGGACACAGTAGATACCCTCGACAAGCACGGGTTAGAATCTTACCTTTGCGTTGACATAGGCGCGCGGGATCACGTGAAGGCGCGTCGCGGAGTCAGCGGTGACGGCGTTGTGGACGCGTCGGAAGCATCCGGCAGGCGCCTTGTCTCAACCTCCGACTCTCACACCTGCATACCCCCAGCCAGCCCGCGCTCAAGCCCATGCCCAGCACGCTGCATGTGCCCGCCACCGCCGAGCGCGAGCAGCAGCTGCCGCGCCCTATCAAGACGCGCCTGGCCCCGACGCCGGCGCTGTCGAGTCCAGGCCTGTTCTCGTCCCCGACCGAGTCCCACGACGCCTACGACCGCTGTGAGACGCCCGTGTCGCCCACGGAGCTCATAGCGCGCCCCCGCATACACAACGGGTCGTCGAGCCCTGCGCCGTGGGCCGTGGACGCGCTGTTGCGGCGCAAGGGGCTCGCCGATGGTGGCGATACCGACGAGGACGCGACCGACGACGACTTTGCGGACGACGACGACGACGCGCCGATGCTGACGGACGCGGAGACGTCGAGCGAGTGGGCGCTGGAGCCCAGCGTCGAGCCCGAGCCTGAGCAAGTGGCGCTCCACCCGCCGCCCGCCATCGCGGACGACGCTGCAGCGCTCGAGGCCGCCGAGTTGCTGCTGTTCCTCGCCGGCGCCCCAAAGCTGCAGCCCATCGCGTCTACATCGCAGCTCGCTCCCGCGGAGATGGACGTCGACGCAGTGCCCGTGCCGACGTCGAGTTCTCCTGTCGAGCCTGCGCCCGTGCCCAGCACCCCTGCGAAGGTCGTGGTCCAAGCTCTGCCCGATGACGAGATCGCCCCCGGAGAAATGAGCGATTTGACGCCGCTTCGGCCGTCCCCAGCTCCAGCCGTCAGACGGCGTAAGCCCGGTCCTCGCGAACGTGCCCAGCAGAAAAAGGGCACTGCAAAACCTCGCACGGCCGAGGACAACGATGACGACGACGGCGCCGAAAAGTCTTCGCCCGTTGTTAAACGCGTGCTCAAGCGCAAACGCGCTGCCGTCCCCTCGCCACACTCCAGCCCCGCCAAACCGTCTCCGAAGAAACGCGCGCCAGTCGTTATCGACAATGCGGACGCCGCGACCGTATCCGAAATCGAAGGCTTCCTGGTCGAGACGCTTGCGCTCTCGCGCTCGTCGTCCATGCCTGCGACGCAGCTGCTCGCCGCCGTCCTGCAAGAACAGCCACATCTGCGCGCTGCGCGCTCCGAGTCGGACTGGCTCCCCGTGTTCCGCGACATCCTTGCTGCATTCGATGTTTTTGGAAGGGCGCGGCGCTCCGGCAAGGTACGCCGCAAGCATTCTGGCTATCTATCGCGTGCAGAGGACTAACGCCGTCCGTTCTCCTTTAGGCTGCCGACGGGAAGCCGCCCGAGGATCAGTGGTTCTACCAGCCCAAGCGCGACCCGCAGCCCGAACGCGCGCAATTGCTGAGCGAGCTGATGCGTAACAAGCGCACCGCGACGATGAACGGCGACGTCCAGTACTACTACAAACCCATCCCGCGCAAGGTCACTGTGCGCTGGTAAATGTGCCGTGCCCCACCCCAGACCTTTTCGCCACTCCCCCCGAACTTTCCTGTTTGCTTGCTTGCTGTCTTGTTGAGCGCTCAATGCCGCTCTGTGCTCTGCTCCTAATTCCCCGTCAACCTTCAAACTGTCTTTCCTGTGGGGCTTCTGTCTTTATCGCTCGTGCTATTATCTTGTACCGAACAAAAATGCAAACTTATGAGTGATCCTCGATGCTTTTCTCCTGCGAACTGACCGTGTCCGTCGATATGCAGTCTCTGTCACTCTCTGAGACCCACAATAAAGCCGGGCTTTACAGATGTCAATGACATCTCCGACTTGAAGGTGGATTATCAGTTCCCTCCCGCATTTGTATGACATTTGAGGCAATTAACCCCGTTCCCCCTCAGCGCGATGACTCTCGAGTATTACGAGTACTGATTATTACTTGGACTCGAATCAGATTCCGGGCGGCTACTCTTCACGCCTCAAGTCATGATCACTGATACTTGCTAGTACTACACTCTTGCCACGACGGCTGCGTTGCCAACGTCATGGAGGTGCATTTACCAGCCGCCGCCGCCGCCGCAACGCACTCCCACGAATCCGTCTCTTCAGTGCCAGTACAGAGCGCGCCCAAAGTCTTAGCGCGAGTCAAGCAGCGGCTCGCCAACATCTGCGCGGTATACACATGGTGCACCCTGTTCGTATCCCTGGGCGGCTTCATCTTTGGCTACGACACGGGTGCGCCAATGAGCACTATCTGACTACCCGCCGCTGTTGACATCCACGAAGGTTCGGTTGGACCAGTGACCGTCATGCCGCAATTTGAGGACCACTTTGAGCACCTGGAGCCCGCAAAGCATGGACTTATCGTTTCCAGCATTCTCTTGACAGCTTCCGTGTTCTCCTTGATAGCAGGGCCGTTGGCGGACAGGATTTCGCGAACCTACACGCTTGCGCTGAGCGGTGTCGTGGTTGCGGCGGGCGAGTCGATGATCATCGGCGCCCAGCGCGGGCAGCTGAGCGTGTTCATTGCTGGCCGATGCCTGACAGGCGCTGGACTGGGCCTACTTGCGAGCCCCATGACGACCTACACCTGCGAAATCGCGCCGACGCACATCCGTGGGCGCCTTTGTGTAACCCCACAGCTATTCATTACTCTGGGCATCGCCGCGGGCTACTTTACGTGCTACGGGAGCGTGCACCTCTCTGGAAATATGGCCTGGCGCGTCCCCTACATTATCCAGGTTAGCTTGGGCTGCATTCTCGCTGGGGGTTGCATGCTGCTGCCCCATTCGCCGCGCTGGTTGAGGCACGTGGGCCGTGGCAAAGAAGCGGACTTAGCGTGGGCACGCCTCGGGGTGAGTGCTGCAGAGGCGGAGAAGGAGGAAGCTGCGGACGCGCGCGACGAGGAGGAGCAAGCTAGGATCCGCAAGGGCGGCTTCAGGGATACTTGGCGCGCGCTCTGGAGTAAGGAAGTTCGCTCTCGTACCATTCTCGGCGTCTTTCTTCAGGGCATGAACAACGCGTCTGGCGTCGATGGCGTGCTTTACGTACGTTACAAGTGCTCCCGGTTGACTTCAATGCTCACGTTTTCTGCTCTACAGTACGCGCCACTTCTTTTCTCCCAGGCAGGACTATCCACCACGACTGCTGCCTTCCTTGCTAGTGGGGCTACGGGGCTCGTAAATGTAGCTGTGACAATTCCGACACTGATCTACAGCGATACATGTGGGTTGTTTCTTGCGACCCATTACACATCAGAAATACTGACACCCGACAAGGGGGCAGACGGCCGTCCCTCATTTGGGGAGGGCTGGGAATTGCATCATCAATGCTTCTCATCGGCACCTTGTACGCCTCGCGCGCGACAGATGAACAAGCAGGGAGAATCGCCGTAATTGTGATGATCTTCCTCTTCCTCATTTCGTTCGCAATGAGCTGGGCGGTCGTGGTACGCGTCTACTCGTCCGAGATCCAGCCTACGCGCACGCGCGCGGCAGCAACCGCCCTCGGACAGGCTGCCAACTGGGTAAGTGCACGCTCCTTCCGCGCAGTTCTCCTCGGCTGAGGATGTTTGGACGCCCGAAAGATCGTCAACTGGTTGATCGCGTTTTCCACGCCGCTCTTCCTCGCCAAGTCCAGCTCTGGGCCATATTTCCTTTTCGGAGGGTGCAGCATCGTGACGACGGTCGTGTGCTACCTGTTTTCGCCCGAGTCGCGTGGCATCAGCCTCGAGGACCTCGACAAGGCTTTTGAAGGCCGCCCGTGGGAGTTGTCCCTGTCTGCTTTGGTGTCGCGCGTCCGGGGTGGCAGTGATGGGCACAATTCCATCGAGCTTGAGGCGAGGCCCCGATGTCTCAGTCAAGACACGCTGGCGCCACCTGCACCCGCGGATCCGGGTGAACTGGATCCCAAGTAAAAATCATATCCCGCTCTTGATCTGTAAAATTTTATCTTTCGTTTTCAATAAAGACGATATATCACTAACCACGCGTCATCGAGAACTATCGAGTGGGCTTTTGGACACAAAAGCCAGAAGTTGGTCGGAACAGAGTCGGAGCCCGAAAGCCCTTGAACCGCGTCCGACTTCGAAGTTAGCTCACACGCCGCAGACCTGACCGGTGGCCACGTCCTATGCCGAAACCTCGCCAATATACCACATGCTGCGATCTGCTTTAAAGCTTGCAATCTCGATCCCCCCCTTTACGCTCGTCGGGTATTATCATCTACGGTTCTCGCACCGCTACCGCAGTGGCGGTGGAACGTCAGCTGCTTGTCAACCACGTCCGAATGGCATAACATACGGCGACTCTCCATATCGGGACAGCTGTCGGTCCAACGTCAGCTGCAACCCACTGGCATTCCGGCCCTGATCCTGAACTCACCCTGGGCTTCGTGTTCTAGCCTGAGTCATGGGCGGGGTACAAAGGGTGGATCCTCAGCGTGGGATTACTTTGCTTGCACTTTTGCATGGGAAGCATAAGGCTGGGTTGTGATGGCTCTGCTTTGGGACCTCGTCGGTTGCCTGCAATTCTGCACAGCAACAACATCGTTCACGCGCCAGCGGATGGCGTGCCGCCTGCTCACTTTAAGGCACGAGGCAGCAGCCACTGTTGTAATCCGAGCATCGTGCGAGATGAAATCGTAGCTGTCGCGCATTTTCGCGTTTCCAAACGACGAATATGCACTCAATTGCAAGCTTCTGTCAACCCGTTTATCCGCTGCCCTTGCGACATACGGCCATCGCATGCCCATACTGCCGCATGAATGCCTCCAAGCTTGTTCCACGGGGTACTGATGACGCTGCGACACGGGGCCAAAGGCGTTTGAATATAGCACATGCCCACGCTCGGATTCGGCGATGCCTGACCCCGACCCTGACTACAAATGCTCGGACTGCTATATCTGGTACATTTGCCTCGACCTCGGGAATCGGATACCTAGTAAATTTCCAAATCGGAACTGTGGCGACGATTCGCAGCGATCGCCGTTATCTTCTCGAAATTCTTTGATGATCTCGCAGTCCACCAATGGTCTTTCGCATACGGCGTGCCCATGTTATTTCTCGATTTGTCTGCCTGGGTCATATGCTCTTTGATGGTCTCGAAACTGACTAGGCATCGAAGCACCTGCTTGCTGAGTGTGTCTGGACGATTCTGGCTGGCGTGTCCCACACGTAAATATCGGCATGGTGGGCAATGCTGGCTGCAAGCTCTGCGGTTTGAGGGCAACAGATCCAGATCGAGTACGTTCACCGCCGACCTTCCCACCGCTGACCTTGACAGAGACGAACTTCGATTTTGCGCGAGCGGGGTGCCACCACTATGTCATTGCTTCGGGATTTTTGCGCGCAGGAGCATTGTGCCTCACAATGTTAGTACCGCTCTGTGACACTGACAGCTCGCCCTGGGGTCAACAAGCTTGCCCAGTGATCTGGCGACAGAGTCATCTGGTGCCTCCGTGATTCTCGCATGCCGCGTCCAAGAATCACAGACAATTGCCAGAAGTCACCGCGCTGCCGCTCGGGGACGCCCTCGCCGTATCGACTACCTAGCGGAGGATGCAGCTTGTGATCATGGCATGTTGACTGGCATTGAGATCTAGGTACACGCGAATCCTGCCAAATGGCGGTCGAAGCTCCGGTAGGAGTTGGATGTTTAGAAAACTCCCGGGCGCATTAGGTTCTTACCCGACGCCGGCGCGAACAGATTCAGCGGGGTCTGTGCGCAGGAGATCTGAGCTCTGGCACCGGCAAGGTCAGGAGCCAGAAGGGGCGTGGAATTTTACCGATGTGAACTCTCACGCGCAAGTGTCGGTGGCCATCTGCGGGTCCGTTGAGCGGAATGACTCGACGGAAAGGTGAGTGTGTATGAAGCTGTATAATCGAGCTCACGAATTGCGAAGCGCGTCGGAAATAGGATACGGATGTGTCCCGACCTAGGTTGAACCGAGCGATGAACCGTAGGGCGAGAAGCAAGCCTCAGACGAGCTTCATCTCTTCTCTCTTCCTCGCGAAGTCAAAATGGGAGACACAAGCAACCTCTACTTGTTCATCAAGGTCGCTGTCCGCCGTCCGGCGTCAAGACACTACAGGCCACGTGGATTTTGTTTCGCGCCCCCTAGCGCTGTCAACCAGCGACCCAGTATCTTGACTCACAATCATGTCCAGTGACCTCCGACGTGCCCAGACTTCTCCTAATCAGATAGAAGTGGCGACGAACGGTCATTCATCTTGCACCATCGCGGCGGCCGTGCGCCCGCCTTACCACCGATTCCCAAGATTGGGATTTTACGCTCCACTTATGGCGATATCCGGGAACCAGGTGCGCGTAATTCTGCTAGTTGGTGAGACCTACGCGGCATAATCGGCATTACACTGGGCCGGACGTGTAGGTGTGGCGTCGGCCTTCTGTACAGTTCCCGCATGTGGCTGCGCAGGCAGGTCCAGGCGATATTTGTGGCTGCGGGCCACGCGCCGATGGGTAGAGTTGCAGGAGAGGACGATGGCCCTGCGAGCTGTGCTGGATTCTCTCCCGGCGTCGGTGAGTCGTGAGATCATGTCAGATCGTTATCCTCGTTGCGGACACCTGTCCGACGACGTGCGACCCTCGGTGCATCCGCTGTGCCGTATATCATAGGCCCGCCGAGACTATGGCCATCTTGCACACCATCCGCCGTTCTCACATTCTATGACACCGCTGCGCAGGCCCAATAAGGCATTGTGACTACCAGCTTGGGCGACGATCTGCCACGGCTGATCAAGCAGGATCTATCATTGTATCATACTCTATCGCTTGTCGCAAGGTCGATCTCGGAGGCGGGACCGTTGACCCTCGTGGGTTTCACCGAGGATGGGTGCAGTTGGACGGGAGCGGGACTGAGGAACAGAGACTCTGCGTAAAAAACCGCCTTCGGCCTTCCGAACTTCGGAAAAGAATGGAGAAGCCCAATGTGGGGCGCACGGCAGCGGAACACGAAACAGGACTGGCCTTCTCTTGAACGCGTAACAAGATGGATGCCACTTCAGGCCATCTTTCAAAAATGTCACGTTAATCTTGTCATATGCCAAGATCATCCAAAGTGCGCCAAATGAAACGATCCGAATACTCCGTCATAGGACATTGAACGGATCTA
Source organism: Auricularia sp. M13 (assembly GCA_037042915.1). Taxonomy (NCBI): domain Eukaryota; kingdom Fungi; phylum Basidiomycota; class Agaricomycetes; order Auriculariales; family Auriculariaceae; genus Auricularia; species Auricularia sp. M13. The sequence goes on from CM073201.1 coordinate 1,130,658, forward strand.
TAGCAAGAAAAATACTACGACAGCTAGTGCAACAGCACGAAAACAGACTAAAGCGAGCAGACCGCATCTGCTAAACACCATACAGACCCATCGCACGAACAATGAATACTTTTCGGGAAGGGGCGCCAGCGCCATCTCCAGAGGGTCCCTTTGCGGTTCCAGGACATTCACTCGCAACACAGCACGGGTGCTTCTTAGTAATACGATGCAACTTGCGCGAAGTGCAGGGATTGAAGCGGCACGCGTGCCCCATTCAACAGTAACCGTTGCCGGCGGAAGGATATGCCTGGTACTGCCACCCGACGTCAGGTGCCGGCGCCTGGTAGGTTGCCGAAAACCTATGGGCCCTCGCGGGTCAGTGCTGCGTGCTCGGGGACACAGACTCAACCATACCCGGCCTGCTCGTATCCATGCGGCATGGGCTGCTGGGGCATATGCATCGTCTGTGCTTGGACGTGTGCTTGTGCTTGGGCATAGCGAGACCAATCGGGAATCGACGACGCGGGCAGCGGCGCCTGTTGTGCGTACTGCACATGCGCGACCGTGGCGGGGCGTATCTGCCCGCAGGGGAAACATTGCGTCAGCGTGCGAATTCACGGGCATGCCGTTGAATGGGCGTACCGGGACGGGTGCGTGCATTGCGGGGGACGCGCTGCTGGGCGCGGGCTGGTGACGCGTGTGAGCGTTATGTGGAGTCGGCCATGGTTGCGCACGGAACGTACCGCGTATGCCAAATTACGGCTGGCCGCTGCTTGAGTCACTGGGTACCCTCCAGACTGGTCGAGCATGCCGCGCTGTTGATGAGCTTCGAGATACCCCTCAGGCTGCGACGGGTATGCCGAGGGAAACGCGAAGGCGGCATCTGGGGGGACGGGATAGGCCAGCGCGTCTGGCCCTCTTCCTGAGGAGAGACCTCCGACGAAGTCGCTTGTTGAGGTGCGTAATTGGCCTCCGTCGTGATACGCCACGAGAACTGAGCCGGAGGCGGCATGTTGTGAGGGTCTGCAATGAATGCTAGTCAACGAGAAGCTTCTGGACACGCTTGGGATAGACACTCACGATGAGAAGGCGTCATAGATCGTTGCTGGAGATCGTGTTTCTGCTTGTTGCGGTAGTAAGCCGCTGGTGCAGGCGGAGGAGTGGACGGCTTCTGCGAAGAATCGTAGACATGGGGGCGGTAGTACGAGCCGCGACGAGACGAGTTCGCCGGCGTTGCCCACGCGCGGCGTTCCTCGTCGCTCATCGTCAGCCATGCCTCGTTGAGACCACGCTTGTGGTTGAAGCGCTGCCTGAAGGACTGCGCGAAGTTTTGATACGCAGGCGAGCTGGTGTCGGCGAATTGTTTCGGCGTTCGCGCTGGGAGAGAGGCGTTGAAGGAGGTGCGCTCGGGGCTCACGTATGGGTATGCTACGTTGTCCCAAGTGCGGAAGGACGACATCGTAGAGGGCTGAGATGCATGAGAATGGGAGGAGACGAAGGTATTTAAGTTGGCAGATCGGCCTGAGAGGACAGAAGAGCCAAGCAGCGAGATGTGCCGCAGCCACGTTCGGAAGCCGGGTTCGATTTAGCCACAGATTGTTTGGTGTTGCACAAAATGGCTTTCGAGTCGCCGGCACGCGTACGTGACCGCGATGCACCACGATTTTGAATTCCGGACACGTTGCGATATCCTGAAATTTGATAGCGCGGGCGGCGCCACGGCCATGCTGCAGGAGTGAGGCGAGATGGCGACGCCGATGTCCTGCGCTTTGGCCTGGGTTAGTACGGGGTCGTAGCTGTGCAGAATGACAGCTCTGGAGGCCGGGCATGCATGCTGCAGGCGCGGTTTGGGCGTTAAACTGCGCTGCCAGCCGAGAATCTGCCAGGACAATTTAGGCCACGACCTGCTGGTGGTTCTAGGCGTGCGCTGTGGTGCTGCCTGGCATGAAAATGGGTTTTGTGCGTGGGAGCTGGTCACGGGGACATCCGCGGATTTGCTTGATGGTCCTCCGCGGACCCAGCGCGCAAACAGGACCATACAGCACGTCTTGGTCGCGACGACGTGCCCGCCACCGAAACGATGGCGCCCGTGTACGGCTTCAAGAACCAGCCGCTGCGCTCGAATAGGTCTATAACCGAGTTTTTTCCACGCGTGGGCTCAGCAGCGCCGAGCTCGAGCCCAGCACCGTCTGCCGCACCGTCGCCCAGGCCGCCGACCGCGTCCGGCTCACGCGTCGCTGGCTCCCAGGTTGCGCAGGGCTCAAAGGCTGCCACACGCGTTGTCAAGCGGGCACAGGACAACTCGCCCATCCCGCTGACTACGCCGTCCTTTGTTCCACTTAGACTGAAGAAGCGGGCAGACGAGATAATCGAGATTTCGGACAAGTCTCATATTTCTATCTCATCGACCAGCCCGTCGCCCAGGCCAGTCAAGCGCCCGCTGTTTCCCAAGAACGGCGTCGTGCACGACCTGACGACGCCTGAGCCACAGCCGCGCACTTCCAGGTTCACCGGCCCGCCCATTGTCGTTTCTTCGTCGTCCGAGTCGCGCACCACCAATGGCTCGTATAAGCGCAGTCTGCTCAGCGACACCGATACAGAGATCCAGATAATCCCGCCCCCGCTCAAGCGGCAAAGGACAGCGTCCGCGCGGACTCTGGTGCAAAGGGCGCCGGCTCAGCGTCCTCTTCCGCCTGCGCCACCGCCCACTTCGAGCAGCCCACAACAGTACTCGCCTGTGGTCAAGACAAAGCGTCAGCCCAGCCTCGTCCAGCCCTTATCGCCCACCGATAGCGACGAGTCCTCAGTGCCGTATTCGCCTTTTGTGCAGCGGCCACAATCGGCTAAGGCCCGCAACGCCCGCGTCCCATTGTCCTCGAGCAATGTCATTCAGCGTCCTTCGGCATCCCCGAGTAAGCGCCAGACTGCTCGCTCACCTTCTGGCCCTCGTTCGCAAAATGCGTCGCCAGCACAGTTCAAACCACTGCCGACGTCCACGCCATTGCGGAAGCGCCCTTCCAAGCGGCTCGTGGTTGAAAGCGAAGCGTCCGACTTTGCCATGGATTTAGGCCTGACCGTGGACGACTTCGCTCCCATGGACGACTTTGCTCCAATGGATGTTAGGAACGAACAGCCGCAAGCTTCAACGTCAAAAGCTCCGTCACCAATTGCACGCCTTCCATCTGGCACGCCCCGTACTCCTGAGCAGGCACCCCGCGCAAACACACCCAAGAATTCTCTGCCTCGCGTGTCCAGCTTGTCAGCTACTCGCCGTGTAACTCCACCAAAGCGACCCTCGCCTGCCCAACGACCCACCACAGCGGAAGATCTGCTCAAGAGAATGGAAGCCGAGGTCGACTCAGGATCGTCGTCCGAGTCGGAGCTAGATTACGACCAACTCATGGCCGAAACTGCAATCCACGCTTCAGAGAGCGATGAATCACCACGCGCTGCCCGGCGCAGGGTCAACCCGCTTGTCGTTTCCACGGCAAGCGAAGCCGAGTCTACGCGCATGATCGACGACGACAGGGATACCGAGGATGAATCTCCGCGGGCCGCCCGGCGCAGGACGCGTCTTGTTCTTCATTCCGGAGAAAGCGACGGCGCGGAGACCGGGAACGCGTCCACCGAGGTGGTGTCCGACAGCGAGCCGGAGGACTCCATGCCCCGTGTCGCCCAGCGCCCGCTCACGGCTTCGTCTTCGTATCCCGGGATTCCTACTCAGCGCATTCTGCCGCCTTTGAGCGCGTTCAGCAGGTGAGTTGATAGCAATTTCCCATGGATACGTAAGATTCGCGTTTTGACGACCCTGCCCCAGTTTGACCACTCTAGCGTCAACGCCCGCGGGCAGGTGCGCGCGTGTCCTCCTCGTGCACGGGTCTGTTGCTGACGCGCGATTGTACACTAGCCCGCCGCACGTGAACAAGCCTAATTTCCCGTCGAGCGCCTTCGACAGCCCGCTGACGGAGCTAGGGAGCCCTTCGACGCGGACTGCTTCTGCCCGGAGCAACAACACGCAAACTACCCCGGTGGCTGCACGCCTCCGTGCACGGCCCTGCAATGCAAAGTCGCCCACGGGCGGCACCCCGCACAAGGTCATGGAGGTCGTTGTCCCGTCCGTGAAGGATGTGGCGCGTGCAGGTCTAAGGCGCTACAGCACCGCCGACAAGAAGCAGACGACGCTCGACTGCTTCGGCGCTGCTCGTGGCACTCGTGCGAGCGGGGCGAAAAAGAGGGCACTGGTGCCGGAGCGTGTGGACGGCGGCTCGGTAATTGAGCAGCTGCTTAAGGACAAGCGCAGGAAGGATGCGAACGCCGATGTCGAGGCCGCCGCCGCCGCCATCAACGAGCAGCACCGCTTGGAAGCGCAGCGCATCCATGACGCGACGCGTCGCGCGGAGGAGCGTATGGCGAATGGCGAGCCTCCGTCTAGCCCGAAGCCCGTAGAGAGCGACGAGGAGATGCTCGATATGAAGACCATGGAGCAGGATAGCAAGTTGTTGCTTGATTCTGAAGCACAGAAGACGTTTGCTACGCTCGTTGAAGCCGTTGGCGAGGATGAAGGGCGCGGATGGTGTGCCCGCATCGGGTATTCGCCGTTCTGGGAGACTGTCACCACGGCGGAAGATGAGGTAGGTGCTGATTCCTTTGCAGCCAAGTAGACTTATCATTCGTTTCAGGCCGTGGAACCCACTTATCCGAGCTTCACGGATACCGAGGCATGCCCAAATCTTGCTAAAGCCGCGCAAGGTAGGCTTATTCTCTATATATATTCTTAACTCTGACTAATTCTTGGTAGATCCCAGGATGTTAGCTGTTTTCCTCGCAGTGGGAATTCTGCCTGCCAACGAACCCGTTGTATCATGGCTCTTTGAAATCGGTTAGTCACTGCTTCTTGCCCGACAAAACTCGGCTAAGTCTGTTTAGCGATGCTGCCGGACGCAACATTGTCTCTTGCCGCATTCGACCGTCTGCAGAGCCTGCTGCGCAAGAGAGATGGCGAATATCAGCTCTCAACTTCTGTCTTGCTCAAGCCTCTAATTCGCTTCGGTGCCTCTCGCGAAGTTGTGGATGCAATCGACCCGGTTCTTTACGAAAAGTTCGAGGGACCGAGTAACCGCCCTGACGAGAAGCGACGCGATGAAGCTATGCGTTATTGGCTCACTTTGGTCGCCGAGCTGGCCAGGTATGATCTGGCCGTACCATCTCCCGGACCCGAGCTGATTCCCTTTTCTCTTCAGGACTGGACGCTTGCTGCGGGAAGAAACCCCGAAGCTCGCACTGACCATCACACTCCTCGCGCTCGATGCGCACTCATCTCGATCGCTTTTCACTCTGGCGATGACGACGCTGGAGCACGTGTGTGCGCAGGTACTGCGCGGACCGGAGGATGTGCCTCTGGTAAGCTGGCCTATGGAAAGCCTCGGAGTGCAGTCGCCTAATACCATTGCCTAGGAATTGGATATTTGCCGGACCATCTGGCTGTGGGCAGAGGGCGCGGAGTTGCCTGTTAAAGCACGAATCTTGGACATCATTCGCGGCGGCCGCTGCCTGGCGCATCTGGGAAGGTGGATCGCGCATGCTTTCCTTACGGGTCTCGACCTGCGCAACATGGACGCGGTAAGGAGCATCCTGATTGGGGTGCCATCATCCAGCTTACGGTATTTCTTCACATAGGAAACGTTCGCGGGTCTGCCGCCGCTCGACGTGCTGATCCCCCTGCTATCTCAAACACGACCGCCGAGAGACGGCTCTCAAACGCCGGACGTGCCAGCACCCTTCGTCATCAGCTCCGATACGGATTATGTTGCGATGGGCCATTATGCGGACCTTCTGGCACGGACCCTGACGAACATGCGCGACTATTATGCATCTTCCGCGCTGGCCGCCCCTGCAGTCTGCGATCTGCAGCAGATCGAGATTGTCACAACCAGGCTGGCGGGCCAAATCCGTGAGTACTTTCTTTCCATGTGCTCGGCATTCACGATTGCTTACACCGCGCAACAGCCGGCGGCATCAAAGGGAATAGTTTGACCGCCGCATCCGTTCAGCAGAACCTAGAATCTACGCGGCTCAGGCTTGCCGCGGAGCTGCAGGTCTTCAAGCCGCGCCAGCGTAACGTCCTCGAATACCTCTCGTCGCCCAAAAAGGACGGCTCGGACGACGGTTCGGCGTCTGAATAGACATTCAGCGTCCCCTCATGACCTTTCCTCTATTCTATTTCTCGTCCCGCCTCATGCTCATGTGTTTTGTTACCCCTCGCTGACCTACCTATGGTATGGGATGTGTTATTTGTAGATTACGACCCGAGTATGGTACACAGATAGCCCTCTCTATTCGATACACTAGAATGCAATATGCTCTCTTGGAGGACAGTTATTGCAGCGCGTCTGGATCCAGTCGCGGGCGTTTGGGGTCGATACGGTCTAGCTCTGCCAGTTCGTCATCGTTTAAGTCGAGTTCGATATCCCAGACTGGACTTGGCGATCGCGGTGCGCGTTTTCGAGGATTCAAGGGTGCGTCATTCGCTATGGGACGTGCAGGTTCAGGTGCGGGGACGGCAGACGGCGCTGAATGTTTTGCAGGGTTTGAGGATGAGGGCTCTGGCACATCGTCTTCGTTCAAATCAAGCTCGATACTCCAGGCTGGACTTGGTGAGCGTGGCGGACGCGCTGCCGTCTTTTCAGCTTGAGAACTTGTCTGTGGCGCGCGGGCTGGGACACTCGGAGGGCCAATCGCGCCTGGTTGTCTAGCACGGGCAGCGTTCAACGGTCGCATATCCTCAGCGGTCGTCGTCATCGCGCGGTTGTGGAAGGGGTGCTCAAACGCGTCTTTGATCCTGCGCGCCTTGGTCTGGCCGATGCCAGGGCACTTGACGAGTTGTTCGGGCGTGGCCTTCGCTATGCCCGCAAACGACTGCAAAAAGTGCGCTTTGGACTGAGTGCGTTGCAGGGAGCTCTGAATCGAGTGAAAAACTCGCACCCCAAATGTAGTTTTGAGCGTGGTCACGTCAGTTTTGTTGACAGAGCGGATGGTCGTGAGCGCCGCGCGCAGAATAGACATGTGGTCCTTGTCGATGCGCTCGCGGATTGCGTCGGGCGGCTTGTGCTCGTATACTTTGTACGTCGAGAGATACAGTCCGCATTCTTCCGGGGACCAGGCGACGACAATGGTGATGTTGTTTATCAAGCAGACTTTGGTCAGTTCGCGGATGGGATCGTGGTGTTCAGTCTGGCAGGACGCGTGAGGCGGCGCGAGCAACAAGACAGGGACTCTGCGTACAATATCGCAGTGAATGAGAAGAATCCGCAGCGTGTACATATGGGCGAGGCGTTGAATGCGTTGATGGATATATTCAGGGTGGAGACGGTGGTACTTGAGACTGTCCGGTGAGTGAGTGTTGGGCAACACGTCCAGCAGGCACGACGAACCTCAGGAAGAGCACACAGGATGTCCTGCCGACCTGGAAGTCCGGCACAATGTCAGCCCATTCCTTGGCAACGTTGCGAATGTGTTCGAGGACGGGGTTCCCACGCTGTACATCGCTGCGCGTCAAAAGGAGCATCCCGTTATCATTATTTTATTACGTGCTTGGCAAGTATTCACGAGTATGGAGCTGCCTGATCCCGCAGTGCGCACAACGGGAGGTTCAGTTGCGGAAGGCGTCGATGTAGAGGCCATTGCTACTCTGCCTGACCCAATGTGGCGAGAGGGAGACAATGCGACGGCGATTAGCCGAACACCTCTTGCCGTCCGTCGCGACCCGTGTCTACTCGCGCCTCATGCAGTCTTTTGCAGCAGTATTTACGGTGTCCAGGGCTCTTCTTACTCTGGAGGTCATAGCTCTAACACGCTGCTTTCCGCTAGTTTCTTCAAGTTTGCCTAGGACAACGACACCATTTCACTTGGGACGGTGCTGCACCCATATCTTGAATTATCCCGAGTTGCCTCCGTGCTCGGGCTAGTCAATCGACTTGTATGGAGGTCTAGAGACTGGTGGATTGATCAACTTGGCTTCACTCATTCGACTACACGGGATTTCTGGTTCTTGCGCTCGCATGGGCAAACCTGTCCTTCTTGGTCTCGAGGAACCTTGCGCGCAAGGGCATCTGGCGTAATCTCCTTTACAAACTTTAATGGAAGACAGTTGTTCCATTTTAAAGCTGGAATCTGCTTATACGGCGGACACTAATTTCCGAGTCGCCTGTACAATGTGGCTTGTCCCTCCCACTCTACGACGGCAAGCTTTCCTCCCATTGGACTATGTGGCATGGCTCCAGTCCTGAATATCGAATTCCAGCCCGGATATCTTCCAGACGATGCCCGCTTTATGTTTTGTCTGCGTTTGACCCTGGCATCCCACAACTCCGATCGCCCGCATTCTTTTCCTTCAGCACAGCTCGTTTCGAGTTGATGTAGAACTACTGCACATAATCCGGCAGACCACGACATTTGGTTTGGTTCCTCATATCCCAGGAACTCCAACCTGACTGACCTGACTCCAAGCTGCGCCTTCTTGAATAGCTCTCGACGCTCGTGTCCCTGTTTTTTTTGTGGTCACCCTTTCTGTCCCCTTGCCAGATGCTTTCCTTGTCGGCGTCCCTCGAGGTGGTCCAACGACCCGGAAGGCAGTCTGTTCAACACGATCCAGCGACGCATGCGCCTCTGCCAGGGGTTTCTCGAATCTCGGAGTCCCTCGTGCGACATGGCAGGGCGGCGGAGGTACGATTATATGAGAGTCCGAGGCTCAGATCTCATATTTGCTCGAAAGCGCGTTGGAAGCTGGTCGCGTGCAGCGCCGTCCTGTGGTGCACCGTATGTGAGCAACTTGAGAGACTTCGTGCAGACGCGGCCGGGCGAGCCGCAGCCCATCCGAGTCCGCCAGCCCGATTATGAACTTGGTAGTATGGTGGGCCTCCGAAAACCTGTTTCCAAGGTGAAGCGGCGCAGTGTCGAGGAAGCGCGTTTCAGGAGGCTGCAGAGCCGAGCAGCCTCTCCAACGTCGGCGCTGCGACCTTGACCCAGTCAGTGGGTATGCGTTTTGCGGCACAAAGCATCTTTTTGGATGACAAAGCTACTGAACCCCTTGGGGTGTTAATGACGGCCATGAACTTGCGTCCTTCTAGAACCAGGGTTGCAGAGAAAAGGTGCCTCGGCAAGGAAAGAAACGCGGACATACCGGACTTGGCGGCAATCACGCCGCGGAGAACAGCATTCTGTGATAAACCTAAAAAATAGTCTCTGCGTGCTGGCAAATCAGGCTCCAAAAACGGATAGATTATGAGTTGAAGTCATTGAATATGTAGCTGACGTAGAGATGCATACGAAGAGTGAATTCATGAGCCGGATCGAGGCGGGACTCGTTCAGCGGCAGAACAAAATGGACGGGCGACTCGCTCAGCTCACCAAACAGCTCACTCAACTCGCGGAGAAGCAGGATAACACCAACCGAGGGCGGCTCTTCCCCGTACCACCATGTACGGAAGCAAAACCAGCTGAAGAGTATACCAAACGCCGTTTTTTCCTCGACGCCCTAACAGGGCTAGCGAGGAACAGACTGCTATGAGTACCAGGACATAGTGTGTAGAGCCTCGAGCTCAAAATACCGCAATTTCGGCTGCCATAAAAACGCGCGTCGCGCGCGAGCCACGAAAAACTACTGTACACGCGGCACACCACATTTTAGCAATTTCTACGAGAATCTGGAAGTCCTAGGCACTGCGAAAACGTGGAAGCAAGGCCCTGCGTCGTTCTAAGCGTCCCGCGCGGCCAAAATGAAAATTCACGCACAAAACATTTGAATAAAGGCGCCAGTCTGGGAACACGACAGACATCGTCAGGCGTGTAGAATAGCGCAATCAGCGGCAAGAAAACATACCTAAGTACAAGAAAATTGCCAGGAGCGTCGCCGCAGCGGCAGCCGCTGACGCCGCCGTAAAACGTTTAGGACGCTGAGGAGAACCCGTGATTAGGGCAGCGGAAGGCCAAGGTGCAGTAGCACTCGGGAGGCGGACCGCAGGCAAGGCAGACCTCGCGAGACCGGATGGTGCGCGAGTTCGTCGGCGTCTACGAAGGATCAGCGGACCCCACGAACATCCGTGCCACGCACGTCATGGCAGGTGACACAGCTGCAAGTCACGCGCACGGCCCAAGTGGCACCGGCGCACTGCGAGGAGAGGCACCTGAACAGAATCTCAGGCTGGAACCAAGTCCACATCGGGTGCTGGAAAATATGAGAATAAAGAAGATGCAGCGTTGAATCGACTCACGCCGCAAGAACAATCGATAATGATCCTGCGGCCATCAGGAAGTCATAGCGAAGACGGGAAAGAGAAGGACTCACTTATACGGGCGGCACATCGCGAGGTTGATGCGTACGGGGGTAGAGCTCAGCTATGCCCAACCGAGCAGCGAACGCATGGCTTTATAAGTCGGTCCCAAGCAAGTACTGCAGTTTCTCAATAGCCCAATTTTACGTGCCATGGAGCCCAATCAGGGAGACAATGCCTAGCCAGTAGCAAGAAGAGACAGCGCGGAGGGACGATGAAGATCATGCTCTGCACTGTGTAGGCACCACAACGAGTAGAACTCCCTCACACAGCATGGGACCTCGAGGTCTGCTCAAACAAACGATAGATTAGGAAGGACGTCCATGAACAGGCCTTCGAAGCGGAGCGCGCAATAGTCTCCCTGTAAGCCGCGCCATGAGTAGATGTCCTGTCAGCGCAGCGATGGATCTCATTCCTCACCTACGACCGAGCCCCTCAGCACGAGCCAACCGAATCGGCACGTCTCGGAGGAGGTACACTACGCTCCGGCGCAACTCGGGCAGCGACTGAGCGCGACAGCCCCGCCGAATTGCGATATGCTCGCGGGAAAAAACTGAAAATGCATAAGTACAAAAGCACGTTAAAAAGCGATTTGCGCACGAAGTGACAGTACCAGCACCCGCAGCCAGTGCTAATCCCAAGAAGTCGACAGAGCGGAGAGGGGCAATGGATAATGCGATTCCCAGTCCACGTGCGCTGAAATGGAATTAGCGCGCTACCAACGTCGGGATAATCCGAAATATACATACTCCGCACGCGCAGTACGCGGTGACTCTACCAGTCTCTCTCAGCGGGCGCAAGGGGATGGACAGACTTACTCGGCAAGTCGACACATCCCTGAGCGTCGAAAATGGCGAGATGCTGGGGCTGTTTAGATACAGGACAAGGTCCAAGGTCCACGCCCGTTTTTTATAAGAACACCTGCGCCCAGGGCAATGCACAAGCAGATGGCTTTTCGCCAATGATGGAGATGGACGATCAAGTATCGTCACCGACCCCAATGCAATCCAACTCATCCAGAGGCGAAAAACCACCTCCTCAAGCCTCGACCTGGATGACGTGAGACGCTAAGGGGCGAATTGCTCCAGGACATACAATTGCTAACACCTACACCCCTTCCTCATGACGTCCACAAAGATCACCTGTGGAACGATTCCGCCGGCGGTGAGCTCTTAAAGACAGATCAGCAACATAACTTACCTTGCCAGCGTAGCCAACCCCCAGAAACAGCAACGCGATTCAAAACCGATGGAGCAGCACATCGTCGCAACGACTCACGAATCGACGTCCTCTGAGCAAGAGCAGGTGGAGGTCCCAAGCCGCTCGCCCACACCGACGTGGAACGTACTGGCGCCCAGCGCGCGCGAGGGAACAGGGAATCCACGCTGTGAAGGCGAACACCCAGCTGCACCAGCACAGGCGCCCAAGGGGAACGACCAGCGGGAGGAGAAGCAAGCCCCTACTCCATCGCTGATGCCGGGAAGGGTCCCAGCCCGTATCGACGATATTCTACGCGATATCCCCCCACCGCCAGCGCCGTACCAGGCCAAGCGCTCATACGCGTGCCTCGGCGGCTGCGGGGAAAAATGGAGCCAGCGTGATAGGCGGGACATGCACTGGCTACAGCGACCAGCCTGCGAGGAAGCCCATATCGCAGCCATCAAAGGCACGCACCTCGTGATAGACTACAACAAGACGTTGGAGTGGCGGAAAAAGCGTAAAGAGTCACAGAGGAGGAGAACGCTGCTCGCAGAACCCGGGGAATCCAGCCGCAGCATCCCGGAGTGATGGTAATAACCCCGAGTGTATCCGAGTGCAGTGCAGCCCAAATATCAGCCAGCATGTGATTATCGGACCGCTGAAGTCATTCCCCGAGCCCCGAAGCGCCTGAGCCGAAATCGGAGGCGCAAAGAGCGAGTCGTTTGGCCGAAATGAGGGAAGTAACAAGGCACAGCCAGCAGCTCCCAAGTCCAGTGCACCAGACATTGATTTGCTCTACATCATGGATGACCTCACTGCGTGTACGGAGGTCTAGAGCACGATTCGCGATCTTGTCGCGAGTAGAATGTCATAATAGGCGGGCGTACAATGACGCTGACGTGTCCCTTCGCTATTCAAGCTCCGATCCATTCCCTCTGTCTGCCGCCACATCGCACGTCCCAGCGCCACAGGCCCACGCAGGCGCCAGGCGCCCGAGCTGCGGCCCTGGCGCCCAGCCCCTCGCTTCTATGAGCCCAGCGCGATAATACGGGTCTCACCCTGATGACCGCGGCCAACGTACTCGTCCAAGGACGGAGCCCCTACCTGCAGCCCCTCCGCTTTCGCACCCTCGAACAGCCAGGACATCCAGTATTTTCGCCAGCGTTGAGCTGTCCAAAACCGTGCCCCTCTCTTATTCTCCCTCATCTACCTTGCCGCGCCCGCCCACTACCAAAATCACCGCCGGCTGTTGCTCTTGCATTTGGCCCTTGCGCTCCCAGCGATGTCCGAAGGTACGCCGGACACAACAGAACGCAGAGAGCCCATGGCTGACGCCCTCCTATCAGAAGGAGAAATTATCGTCGCCGAGACTGCGCCGCCCACGCAGGCTGCGCCGGCTGAGCCGCTTCCCGAGGGTCTAGAGACGACGACGGCGGCCCCTCTGCTGCCGTCATCCCCGTTCTCAGCCACGGCGGAGCAGACGGGATTCTCCCCTACGCGGCCTGCTACCACAAGGACCGCATCGGAGGCGGCAACACCAGGCGACAAGGCCGCCCAGCACTCGCTCATCAATGAGCGCAGGACACGACGCCGCCGCTCTTTCGACAACGACGACGACACGGAATGGCCGCGCCTCCAACGTCCATTGACGACAGAATCCCATGCACACGCTGGCACCCGGCCAGCTCTGACGGGCCCTGGCAACCGAGTCATCATCCAGCCACGCCGCAAACCTCACGATGCCACGATCCCACTCGCCCCGCCACAGCGCACGACAGTCGCGGATGCACAAGCCAGGACGACAGTCCAAACAGCCCCGGCGCCGCCACCGCCGACTGAACGCCCAGAAGACGCTGAACACCATGAACCAAGGCCGTCACTGGGCGACGAATCCGCAACGGACGCGCGGAACAAGACAGCGAACCGACGACCCTCATCAAGGCCGCTGCCATCCGCCCCGGCACCCACTCTTGCAAGCACGACAGGAGCACTGCCGCTACGAGGCATCTTCTCTGTACGCGCACCGGCCCACACCAGTAACAAAAACGGCGCGGGTGACGACCAAGACGCAGTCTACGAGCTGCCGGACAGGCAAGCATCACCTTCAGAAAGACAAGCAAAACTCGCAGCCGCCCGCAGATCGAGTGCCTCAGCACAGCAGAACCGCGTCGCGCCAAAAGAACAAGCAGCCCCAACGGCGAAGCCCACGTACGACATGGACGTTGACGACCCCATCCAGGACTACAACGAGGACGAAATGGCCTTCATCGCCCAGGGCCAGCGCCCATGCCAAGGGACATCCAACCGCAAGTCGAGCGACGTGCCCGACGATGACGACGACGAGGTCAAGGACATGGACAACGAGGAGGACAACGACGACTTCGACCTCCACTACGCTTGCGCAGAGCGCACGGTGCACGTCGCCTCGAACGGCAACAACAACAGAATCGACGGAATGCTCGCCGGTGCGCACCTGGCAAACCTGTGCCCGATTCAACGCGAGGCCTGGACAGCATACAAGAAAGGCAAGGCGATCTTCATATGCGACAGTATCGGCGGGCAAGACCCGTCATCCATGCACCCGCTCGCCGTTGTCAAGAAACTCGCGAAAGTCTTCAAAAGCGCCTTCCCCTCCAGCAAGCCGCAAATCACTCGCGCGGAATCCGATCCGCAAAGCTCCAAGCCGGTCCGCAGAAACACCTTTCTGCTTACGGGCATCTCGCGCGACCAGGAGGACGCCGTGTGCCATCGCCGCCACTACGTAATCGACAACGCAAGCATCACGACGTTCCGATTCACGCTGCTCGCGTCCCAACACCTGGGGACGGTCACGAACTCTGGCCTCCGCGGCGCACAGATCCGAGACAGCCTGAAGCCATCCTGGGAGGCGAACGACAAGTTCCGCGCGCCGTTTGAGAAGTACACGCACCACGGCCTAAACATAATGAGCAACACTAACGACGACGCAGACACGCGACCCGCCACAAGATTCCGGTACAGCCGCTGATCGATCTCTTCCTCGAGTTGGTGTCGGTACGGGCGCTGACCACGACGGCGAGCACAGAATCGATAAAAGAATACAATGTCTACGCGGACGTCGACCTCCTACCGAACGACCTCATCAAGGAGCTCCGCGAGGCCGTCAGCAACATTCCCATTCGCCACCCGTTCAAAGGCCACGGGAAGATGAGGAAGCCGGCATGGTCATGCTCGATCTGCAGCAGCGCCGGCCATCCCACTGGGAAGTGCCCGACCTCGAAGATCGAGGGCTGGACCAACTCGGCCCCCCCGCTGCAGCTCGCCACGAACGGCCAGCCTTCCCACAACGCAGCGCGCGGCACCGCTGGACGCAGAGGCCGCGGCGGCCCCGGACACAGCGGCAAGCGCGGCAGAGGCATATAACCGCGCGCATGCCAGTGGCACACCCCACGCCCGCCCGACGCCAAGCTCCCGCTTTCCCCCACCCATTCTCCGACCCATTCAAAATTGACCCTAGCCTCTGGCTTTCCCCTGCGACATACAAGTCGTCCCCCTGTCCCCACCCCTAAAATAGCCGTACACACGCACCCACTCCGGCCCTCTTGACATACATACTGCTCCCCTCGCCCATGTCCCAGCTTCTTGCCCGGTCCCATGCACATTCCTCGCGTCCTCACAATGCGTACCCCACCCCGCAGTTTTCTTGAACCACATCGCCCGCCGCAGCTCGTCAACACCTTAGAGATAAGCCCAACGCGAATAGAAAGACTTGCCCGGCCTGCTCATGAACCTAAGCCAACCGCAAGCCGCTGAAGCCGCGGCAGAACGGAGGTGCACAAATACGACAGCTCGTGCCCTGCAATACCAAAACGGCCGTAAGATAGCTCATTTTCAAGATCTCTGTCAGGAAACACACCAGCGCAAACGCATGCTCACACAGATATACGCCGCGCTCGCTCGCGCAGAAGCACCACAATTCCCCGTGCAAATACGCACCTTGCATTCCCACGTAAAGGTATTTCGCACACCTCGCACAATTTCGCGCAGGGGCACCGCGTCTCACGAGTAGACGAACGGTGCATCTCCGTGCAGAAGCGCGCCACGCACTTTCGAGCCAATTTCTCGAAAATGCACACCGTGCATTTCCACGCAAATACATTATACGCATTTTCGCGCAGTAGCACCGCGTCTCTCGAGCAAACGAACGGGGCATTTTCGCGCCGACGCGCGCCGCGCACTTTCGAGTCGATTTCTCGAAAATGCACACCGTGCATTTCCACGCAAATACATTATGCGCATCTTCGCGCAGTAGCACATCTCTCGCGCCCTCGTGCAAACGCCGACACGCACGGCGCACTTTCGAGTCGATTTCTCGGAATGGGTACCGGCAACGGCCTTCAAGTGATCAGCCAGCTTAGTCAGCGAGTTTTCGTCTACCCGGAGTAGTTGCTCTCCTGCAAGCCGTTGTCCGACATAAGGACTATTTAATTATGTGCATAAGGTGTTATAGATACATTCTACAAAGTCTTGGAGCTGCATGATCCGTAATGATGCAGGAAAAATCTTCACAGTCGAAGGATTGGATATTCCATTTGCAATCCAAAGCACCTTTATGCAAGAAATGGCATCTAATTTCCCCCCACTGGTCACATAATGCATTGAGAGGTTAATCTGCCGTAAATGACGACTCCAGAGCCTCGGGAAGCAGTAATGTGGAGAGGAGGAGAGCCTACATGCCCGCTACCTCCTTGGACATCACTGGGATCAGCAGCAGCTCCTCCAGCACTAATACAAGGCAGGTTTTGCAGTTATGGAGCATACCCAGGCCTTTCAGGCTGCGATTGAAGGGATATCAACGTCATTCAGCATTGAACACACCGGGTGGCTAGCAGAGTTGATTACGTAACATATCTATCGGCTTCAAATGGAGGCATTTTTAGGAAAATCCGTGCTCGTGAATGGCTCCAAGAAATTTCTCAAAACTCGAGTTCCAAAGCCAGTGACGTTCCCTCTCAAAGATGTTTAAGGTAGAATGTGAATAACTGCAAGGGTATATATAAATTTGTTGTGTAAGTCACTTGTCCTTTTGAGTAACCAAAATCTGGCTTGAACAAAGTTCTTATATTCAATTCTAATAATTATTTGGATATGAATCAGAAGTTCAGAGAAAGGGAGGCCTGAAAGCACTGTATCGGACAAGGACTCCATACGGAGTTAGCCGCTGATGGGTAACTGCTTGACGGCGTTGCCGGTACCCACTCGGAAATGCACACCGTACATCTCCACGCAAATACATTATTTCGCGCAGCGGCACCGCGTCCCTCAAGCAAACGCACGGCGCATTTTCGCGCCGACACACGCCGCGCACTCTCGAATCAATTTCTCGGAAATGCAGTGCATTTCCACGCAAATATGCTCTGCGCACTTTCGCGCAGAGGCGCCGCGTTTCTCAAAGAAACGCACGGTGCATTCTCACGCCGACGCACACCGCGCACTTTCGAGTCAATCTCCCGAAAATGCACACCGTGCATTTCCACGCCAATATATTCTGCGCACTCTCGCGCAGACGCGCCGCGTTTCTCAAAGAAACGCACGGTGCATTTCACGCCGACGCACACCGCGCACTTTCGAGTCAATCTCCCGAAAACGCACACCGTGCATTTCCACGCAATTTTCTGAGCACTCTCGCGCAGAAGCACGGCGTCTCTCGAGCAAACGCACGATGCATCCTCGCAAGGATGCATTCCGCACACTTTCTCACAGACGCATACCGTGTCTCTCAAGCAAAACGTGAAATTTTCACCGATGCACGCCATGCACCTCTGCGCAGAGACACTCCGCGTTCCTAGGGCAAAATTGATCACCCTCACACTAACACACTCTCCTACCATACATTACGCCCTGCGCAGGTGACATGTGAGCAACACCGCGGATACACCTTGGCAACACCTCAGCCGCGTCTCGGTGACTCCTCGGCCATTCTCCGGCAATACCACGGCCACATCTCGGACAAACTCCGAACAACATCCGCCTCTGCCCTAATTACACAGGGAGGAACACACATAGCATAGCGCACGTCCTTCTGACACCTCCCCCCCACAACATAGAGCTACACAGCGCCCTGAACCGGCAACGGCCCTGGTAGTCTCACACCCTGGCTACGCACAACCCAAGCTAGTGCCCTCCTGCGGCCTAATTTACTGACCTTCGGGGACAGGAAGCAGCGGGAGTGAGCGGAGGTCTATTTAGACCAAGAGCGAGCCGCGCGGAGACGCTGAAGCCTGATGGAAATTGCACAGTCCAGACTGTGTGAGTAGTACTGACTGGCATAGCTCACCGTGCTGGCCGGCATGCCAGCTGTGCGAGATGGGTGCGCTGGCCCCTCTCTGCAAGAATTACAGCGCGAAGCCCAATTATCACCAACAACTCATCTCAGGTGACAATCGATCGGTCTGGTTACACGTTCCAGAGCACCGAACCAGAGGTTTCTGATGCTGCCCTTCCCTCTGTGGATGATGGTGCTCAGGAAGCAGGAGGCAGCGCTTCGGGGGGAGAGTTCGTGATGAACAACATTCTGACGCCAGAAGGCTGGCGTCAGGATTCGCATCAGTCTGGCAAATCCAGTACTAATGCAAGCGACCTCATTATGCCGCGATCAGTGGCAGGGTCGAGCTCAGCATACATACAGACACCATCTGATGCTGGGAATAACTACTCAAACCATGCAGTATTACCAATAATGCAGGACAATCAGATGCGCTCAAAGAAGAGCACCAAGGCCTATATCAAACTGGCCTCTGAGAATATGAAAGGCCGGGGCGCACAGAGGATAGCTGGCAGCATCAAATGGAAAAAGATTGCCGAAGACATTCGCAGTCATAAAATTGGAATCATGGCCATCCAGGAGACTCACCTCGACGCGCAGCACATTGATGAGATTCACCAGTACTACGAGCACCTCCACGTAGAGAATAGTGCGCTGCCAGCAAATCCCACGGGTGCTGGGGGTGTGGCGCTGGTCTTCAACAAACTGCTCACAAACTATCGCACTATTGACACTCATGTCCTAGTTCCAGGAAGGGCGATAGTGTGCAAAATCGAATGGCACAGGGACTCAAGCCTGGCCGTCCTTGCCATATATGCACCCACCACTGCCAAGGCAAATAGAGAATTCTGGGAAGCTCTAAAAAAGACTCTCAAGCGGGCAAAGGGCAAGATCCCTAAGCCAGATGTCATGTTGGGAGATTTCAACCAGGTGGAAGACCCCATCGATCGCTTCCCTGCAAAATTGTCAAAAATAGATGCACCACAGTCCTTTGAAGACCTTAAAAGATATCTAAAAGTCACCGATGGGTGGAGAGACACTTTCCCTGACAGCATCGAATGGACATGGCGAAACATGTCTCTGTCCTCCATGTCTCGCATTGATAGGATCTACCTGACCAACAAAATGCGTGCGGTCAGCAGACAGTGGGAAATTAATGTGTCTGGCATAAATACATATGACCACAGCAGAATCTCTGTGGAACTAGTGTGCAGAGATGCTCCAGACATTGGTCCTGGACGCTGGACCATGTCTGAGAACCTAACAAGGGACAAAGTTTTCATGTCAGAGGTGTACAAACTTGGCAAAAGCGCCCAGTCAGAGATGGACACCATTGCCTTCTTGGGCAGGACAGCATTCAACAACCCCCAGCGCACCTGGGAACGTCTGAAAGAGCAGATAAGAAAGGCAGCCAAGGCCAGGAGCAAAGATCTCAATTGCGCCAGGCGCACAAAATTGACAAAAGCGCAAGAACAGAGAAACTCTGCCAAAACCTGCCTGAGAGCAGCATCCTCGCCTGATGAAATCACAGAGGCAAAAGCGCAGCTCAGAAAAGCTGAAATGGAGATCTACAATCTACAGGATGGCTCGCACACCTCCATATTCCAGAATAGATCAACACGTGTCTGGCTGGAAGCAGAGACCATGTCCAAGTCCTGGTTCAGTTGGGTGAAAAGTAAAAAACCGCGTGATACCATGATGCAACTCAAGCGCCCAGGGTGTGAACCAGCACAGTATGTTCTGGAATCACGCGATATGGCAGATTTGGCTGGAGAATACCACAACTCGATCCAGTCCAAAGATCTGGACGTAGATGAAGCTGCGCGCTCACTGGCCATAGAGCACGCTCTAGATCACCTGGAGCGTCACGCAGATGCAAGTGCGCGTGCCAAACTAGCAGCTGTAATATCAAGAGAGGATGTAACAGAATCTCTGGCGTCCGCGAAAAATGGGAAAGCTGCTGGCTTAGATGGACTCATATACGAACTCTGGAAAGTCATCCACAAGCAATTCTGTAAATCCAGGGGCAAAGAAGATCAAACCTTTGACGTCGTGGGTATGATGACAATGGTCTTTGAAGATATTGAACTCCATGGCTTAGATGCAGACTCCAAATTCGCAGAAGGCTGGCTGTGCCCCCTGTACAAGAAGGGAGATAGAAGTGAGATCGCGAATTATAGGCCGATCACACTCCTCAACACAGACTACAAAATCTACACCAAGGCCTTGGCGCTCAGGCTGGCTAGCATTGCGCCCCAGCTCATTCATGAATCTCAGGCTGGCTTTGTCCAGGGTCGCAGTATCACAGACCATTCCAAAATCACGAGTCTCATCCTTGATTACGCTGAAGCCAAGGAAGAAAATGGCGCCATTGTGGCACTGGACCAGGAAAAAGCTTATGATCGCATAAGACATGACTATCTGCACAAGATCCTCAAAGCCTTTGGCTTCCCAGAGCACTTTGTGAATGCGGTCAAGACGCTGTACGAAAATGCTTTCACTGTGGTCATGATCAATGGCTTCGCAAGCAAAAAGTTTAGAGTTACCAGAGGCGTCAGGCAGGGAGATCCGCTCTCCTGCTTGCTTTTTAACTTGGCAATAGAGCCGCTCTCAGCTATGCTCAGACGCTCTGAGCTGCAAGGCTACAAGATTGATGGCATTGAGGGCAAACTAATCGCCACCTTATATGCAGATGATACAACAGTGTACATGAGTGAGAAGGACTCTTACCAGCGCCTCTTCCAGATCCTGGACCAGTGGTGCCTTGCAGCAGGTGCTCGCTTCAATGTGCAGAAAACTGAAATCGTTCCAATGGGTACAAAAGAGTACAGGACACAAGTCCTGGATTCGAGATGCCTCAAAGATGGGGACCCTGCCATCCCAGACTCAGTGCGCATTGCCAGAGATGGCGAACCCATTCGCATACTTGGTACCTGGCCAGGCAATGGAGTGCAGAATGTGAATGCCTGGTCCTCCATCCAGGACAAAATTGCTGAAACTCTACAAAGATGGGAAAGTAAGCGCCCCTCGCTTAATGGTAGAAGCATTATATCACAGGTTGTAGTAGGCGGATTTACCCAGTACCTCACTGCTGCCCAAGGCATGCCAACCAAGCTGGAAAAACGCCTGGATAAAATGACGCTTGACTTCCTCTGGGCAGGCTCTCGTCGCCACCCAATTAATATGGATACTCTGCGCCTGGGTAGAGACCATGGAGGTCTGGGTCTGTTCCACACTGAGAGCAGAAATGATGCGCAATACCTGAAATGGGTGGGCGCATATATCAAAAATGATGAGACGCGTCCAATGTGGACCTATCTGGCAGACTTCATCTTCAGAATCGCCATCATCAACAAGGACAAGAAATGGGTGCCATCCGACGCACGCATCAACCCCTTCCAACAGGTGTGGCGACCCAACAAGCAGAAACTACCTTTCATCTTGCAGCAAATGGTGAGGGTTGCAGCTAAATATAATGTCGCCCTCGATGCGCCTCAGATCCCAGAGCACATAAGGGAAGATATGCCCATATGGGCACACCCAGCCATGGGACAACCAGATGTTCTGCGAGAATATAGGAGAGAAGTGCGATGCCTAAAGACCTCTCATGCGGTCTGTACGGTTGAAGATCTCGAAGAGATAGCTGAACCTGATGACTTTGACCATGAGGAGTCTAGTACCTGCATATGCGACAATTGCATGACTGATAGAACAGAGGGCTGCAAGAACCCCTTCAAATGCCAGGAGTTTGCTCGTGACATACTGAGCGAGCTTGCGCCCAAGTGGAACACTGCGACCACACAGGCTGAAGTAGACTCCAGCATGTGGGAAACTTTCGTAGAGGGTCGCATGGAGGCAATTCAGACTGGTGAACCAATAATTTTCGACCCAACCCTACACCAAGGTGATGATCTGGCCAGCTACTACAGAGCTTTCGTGGACACAATGGCCCTCAGTGGGAGAGGGGTAACAAATACCATATGTGATGCGGCACCTGTACGACCACATGGAGACAAGGATGCAGAGGCTGTGGAAGTGGTCGTCTGCGGTGCAATCATAAATGGAGATTCAGCAATTGCCAAGGGCGGCTTTGCAGCATATTTTCCAGAACACGATTTCGACGACAAAGTGGGCTTCTGCCCAGGGGATACACACTCCTATGTGCGCAGTGTAGCCACAGCAATAAAAATGGCAGCAACAACGGCACCAAGACATCGCCCTCTGCACATGATCAGCACCAGTGCAGCAGTGGTAAGAATGCTCACCCTTGATTTACCCAAGCATGAGTCCACTGGATGGATGGACTTGCCAAATGAGGCAGACGCCATGCGAGCAGCGGCTGCAGCTCTGCGTGCCAGAGGTGCACCGACATCGTTCACATGCATAGCCAAGAACAGAGTCAAGCACTGGCCACAGGTTGGAGAGGCAAGAAAAATGGCCCTTGTGGCTGCAGAAGTGGGCCCACCTTTCGATTTGGACCTCGAGGAGCTGGTGCCCTTTGATAAGCCTGGGCTTGCAATTGCAAATATCACTCAGAGAGAAGCACATAGAGCCATAAAATGGCTCGCCCAGAAAAAAGTCAAACAGCGAAAAGCGACCTTGGAAAATCTCAAACTAATAAAATGGCGTGTACATCATGCGACAGACTTCATGCCACTGGAATCTCAGTTCTGGCAGAGTCTGCAATCCAAAAACCTTTCGCGCAGTGTGCGCAACTTCCTTTGGAAAATGGCCCATGGTGCACACAAAGTCGGCGATTATTTCAGCAAAATGCCAGAACCATGGGCGTCATATGCCACATGTCCATCATGCCAGGAAACTGAGACCATGGAACACATCCTCCTAAAATGCGAGAGCTCAGGTTTTGAAACAGTATGGGCCTTGGCCCAGGACTTCCTGAAGAGTCGCAAGATCAACATAGACATAGACATCGGGGTTATCATGGGTTGTGCAACCATGCGAATAGGACACATGGGGTCTGCAAGAAATCGTGCGCTGGAGCGCATCTTCTGCATTATTGTGTCAGAATCCGCCTTCCTGATCTGGAAGATAAGGTGTGAAACCCGTATTGAGCACGCTGAGGATCCAGACTGGGTCATGCCTGAAGAGGAAGTGGCCAAAAGATGGAAGAAAATGTGCGAATCACGTCGCGTGCAGGATAAACTTCTCACAAATAAACATCGTTACAAGACAAAGGCGCTGTGCAATGTACTATATGAAGATACTTGGATAGATCGCAGTGCCAACCCTGATTACTGGAAAGCACAATTTTGGAATAAACAGACCGGTTTTTTAGTGGGTACGGGGAATGACGCCAGGAACGGTGTCGGTTGATTCTCAAGCCCCACACTACCCCAACAGGTGTGCTAAAGGCTATTTTTCCGGTCGGTGTCGTCGTTTCATATGGACTGCCTCCCAGTCCTAACTCCAGCAGCCCGCCAAGGCGGGCAAGGATGGGCAAGGGATAACTATGTTATTCTAACCCTGTCTGACGCTCCACAAAAAAAAAAAAAAAAAAAAAAAAAAAAGGATAACACCAACCAGCTGGCTCTGACGACGTGAGTCGGCTTCTGTCCGTGGCTTAGCCGCTCAACAGCTCGTGTTCACGCGTCACAGAGAGCACTTGCGTGTTATGCAGGCTGAGAATGCAGCTATCCTCGGCATGCATCAGCCCAGTGGACTGATAGGTCCCAATGGTACATCCTGAGCCCTTGCATACACATGACAAACTTGGCCAGGCGACTGGTGCGTCTGTTCTGTAACGCCTCTCATTAACTTGACGTGTGCTGATCGCCACACTAATAGTCAAAGAGCTATACTTGGTGTACCTGACTAGCCTACGGAAGGGACCGCCTTAGCGAAGTGCAACTTTATATCTGCATTCCTTGGTGTTATGAGTTTCAGGCCGTTTGCGATTGAATGACGACGGTATCGCCCACCGAATTTTATACACTGCGTGTAAACTCGGCGATTACTGTACATCATAATCGCCTTTTCTGAAGATCCATGGCTGTGAAGGCGGATCCAGGGTAGTAAGACGAATAACTCATCGCAGTACGGGATATCCCTGCCTGACCGTAATAGAATTACAGCTACGGCAAACTACTACAGACACGCGATGTTGCTATTTCAGACGGAAGAGCAAGGTGCCATGCCCGAGCTGGTCGTATCCACCGCTGTTAGGGCCGTAGTCGCCGCCGCCACCTTCAGCACCACCGCCTTGCGACACTACTAGGTCACGGTATTGTCCAGTCCACGACGCGTTCAGCCCTTTCAGCGAGCTGTAGTGCGCAAACAGCAGCTCGCCCATAGGTCGTATGTTGCCGCGACTGTCGCTGCTGATGACAGTCTGCGTAACGTCTGAATTGACGTAGGTTGTGTACGGGACATCGTTGCCGAGATTATACTTGGCCATGTATTCCGACCTATGCACAATCAACATGGGCCAGCGGGCGGCAGCACCACGGCGGGGGACGCACCCAGCAAGGATCTTGTCGTTTTGGTAGGCGAAGAGGTCCTGGCCCTGATTGTACGCCTGCTGCGCGATGACGCCGAGGAGCGCAAAGTCCAGCGTTGCATGGCCCTGGTCGCGCCCCGCCTCCTGCCCCTGCCCGAGCTGCTTGCCGGAGCCGGCCTCGGAGTACAGCTTCCACACCATTTTCTCGATTGCGCCGTTTCCCGCGCCGGTCTTGAAGTAGTCGACGACGTAGTTGAAGGCGGTCGTGTTATCCGTGAGCACGCCGATGGCCATCATGCTCGCCATGTTGCACAGGTCCCAGTTCGCCCAGTAGTGGTCGATCTTGGCGTCGTTGTGCCGCGTGAGGAAGTCGAGGTTCATTGGGAGGAAGACACGCGACATCATGCTGTTGAAGGCCGAGAGGTTCGCCGACGCCCACGGCTGGTAGGTGCGCAGGATTTCTGCTGCGTTGGCCAGCTGGTAGCCGTACAGGCCCGACGCGAGGAACTTGTCGCTGCTCCCGCCGATGCCCGTCAGCGTCGAGCCCCACGCGCTAAGAATGTTGGCCGCCGCGTTTGCGTACTGCGCGTCACCGGAGACCTTCCACCGGATGGCGAGCTGGTATGCGGCGTGCGCGTCGTTGTAGAGCGTGCCGTAGTTCTCGGAGTGCGTCCCGTCCGACCCTCGGTAAACAACTGTCTGCGGTCGTGCTGCATAGGTCTGCGCCGTGGAATCATAGTAACAGTATGCGTTGGAAAGAGTCGTAGCAGACTACTGACCGTTTGGGCGTGCGAATTGGCGATGAGCTTGTTCCAGCCCGTGAGCCAGGGCTGTTCCTTGTTGTCGACATGGCTTTTAATGCGCGTAAAGTCCGCGTTCGTATGAAGCAAGCCGGGATGGACAAAGGCCGCGTCGACGCGCAGGACTGCGAGCGTAGCAGCGATGACAGTAGCACTGACACGCATCTCGAGAAACTGGGGACTGTCACCTATCCTGAAGGTCTTTTGAAGCTCGCCGCCAGGCCTGTCAGCTCCACCCAGCGGCCCGGCCGCCACAGCATGGCCGACGAAGCAAGGTCATCTGGTGTTCGCGAACGCCGGTCGACGCGGCGTCACAACGTTCACGGAGTCAAGAGTGGAAAGCATGCTTGATTTTACAGACGGCCCGGCCATCCTCCAGGCCAAGATAATCATCTGACGTGGCTTCTGAACTCTGGACGGGTCGCGCGCGCTGACCCACAGCACGGCCCACACGACGAAGACCTGAAAGGCGAAAGCTGACCAGGAGGGAAAGCACAGGATCACAAACACAACAGAAGGCTGCATGCGTGTGCCAACGCCAGTTGAACGCTGACGACAGCAGTTAGACATATCACCCTCGAGCTGCCATGCTGAGGAAAGTCGGCCAGACAGAGAATGGACGAGACAAGCCTGCAGGCTCATAGAGGCAGCTGGAGTGGCAGTGGCCAGTGCATGCTGCGAGGACTAGGACGCCGAGATGGCGGACTCGGAAAGACCATGGACGCGGAACCCAGAGGATGGGCGGCGGCTGACGCCGGAATCCCATACTTCTGCCTCCTCAGGTGTTGATTTTCGTCAGCACAGTCCACTGGTCCACCATGCTGTACGTCGGCGACGCTGTCTGCATGCTGCCATCCGCGTTGTGGCCCTCCAGTTATGGCTGCATCCACGTCTATCTGGGCTACCCACGTCTCACGCCTTCGCCGTTGACGGAAAAGCACAATTGCGCACGTTACCCCGTCTCTGGACCCTTTGTAACGTGCATTAGTGGATTACTTCACACGACAAAAATTTCCTTCGGTGCCGTTAAATCCACTATTTCTGCACTCGTCACAGCCGCGCCGTTACCGACGCGTTCACTACTCCATCACTGGATTTCCTAGATCTGTTGCGGGCGTTGACTCGCTCAGGCTGGCTGTCTGGTATGTGTCTACCTCAGGACGCGCTCAGGCAACAATGTCAACATCCGAAATCACCTTGGTCATCCTTCCAGAGCGGCGTGGGGAGCACCAGGATAGAGCGCGTCATGCGGACTCATGCATGAGGTTTCGACGAGAATCTGTCCCATTCAGGCTTGCGAATCTGCACGTGCTGTTCACTGGGCACCGATGCTTCACGTGCCACGTTGTGCCGGCGGCTCCGCAGTTTGTACTTATGGCCCATGGGGGGCAGCAGATCGCCGCGCGGTGTGCAATGCTTCGCTCTGTTCTTGCACTTCTTGTGGTCGCGGCCGTGGGTGGGCCCGGGCTCGTGGCCGCCGATGTCTGCTCTGTTTCGTGCGACAAGCGCGACCCGTCGACGGCGAAGCAGGATACGTTCCCGCTACCAGACAAGATCCAGAATGGGCGGCGCATCTCGCTGCACGTGTCCGAGGCGGACGCGATGGCGTGGGGCAGCATCGACAACGGAACGCTGGGCAACGAGATCTGGCTCGACCGCACCTGGGATGGCGGTTCGACCTGGGAGAGCAAGATCGGCAAGGCGGCCATCCCCTCGACCTGGACCGGCACGCGCACGCTCATGTACAACCTCGTCGACCCGTCTCACCACCGGCGCGGCATGATCCGTGCATGCGGCAATGCGGACGGTATCCAGTGCACGGATTGGTTCCGCAAGGCGGCGTGCGACGCAGTGTGCGATGGAGAGCAGAATAACCAGGGCGACTCCCAGCCCGTCGGCCCGACGACGCTCGCCGGCCGCACCATCGCGCTGCACGTCGACAACCGCGGCATGTTCTGGGGCACCATCTCCGGCGGCGCGGCCGGCGACGAGATCTGGCTCGACCGGTCGTGGAGCGAGGGCAAGGACTGGGACGGCGGCTCCTCGCTCGGCCGCACATCGACGCCGTCCGGCGCAACAGGCACGCGCACTGTGCTCTTTGCCACGCGCGACCCCAAGTCGCTGCTGTACGGCGGCGCCGTTCGCGCGTGCGGCCGCGCGGTAACGGGGAGCAACGGCAGCTGCACCGCGTGGGCGCGGCCCGCGACCGACCGCGTCGCAGCAGCAGCCGACGCGCTCATGTGGGCGTACCAGCCGGACACGGCCTGGTGGCTCTCGAGCTGGTGGAACTCGGCGGTGACCATCACCGTGCTCATGGACTGGATGTATGTCACCGGCCGCCGGGACTACCTCTGGATCGTGGACCGCACGTTTGAGGTCAACAAGGTACCCTTCCCCGCCGGCGTCAAGAGCGGAGACGAGCTCGAGGGCGATTTCATCAGCCGCGCCATCGACGACGCCGCGTGGTGGGGGATGGCCTGGGTCCGCGCATACGATCTGACCGGCAACACCAAGTATCGCGACGAGGCCGTCATCATCGCCAACTACGTGCACGGCTTCTGGGACACGTCGACATGCAATGGCGGCGTATGGTGGGACCGCGAGCGGACGTACAAGAACGCCGTGACCGTCGGGCTGTACATCCGCCTCTCCGCCGTGCTGCACAACCGCATCCCGGGCGACACCACCTGGCGCGACCGCGCCATCACGGCCTGGAACTGGTTCGACAAAAGCGGCATGGTCAACGCCGACGGGCTCGTCAACGACGGACTCACCCAGAGCTGCACGAACAACGGCCAGACCGTGCACTCATACAACCAAGGGCTCGCCATCGGCGGCGCGCTCGAGGTGTACCGTATCACGGGCAACGCGAGCACGCTGGACGCTGCCAAGCGCCTCGCGGACTCAGCAATGAGTTCGACCCTGCTGACAGTCGACGGCGTGCTTACCGAGTCGTGCGACACGCCGGACAAGGTGTGCAACGACAACGGCAAACAGTTCAAGGGCATTTTCATGCGCTACTTCGGCGACCTCGCCAACGCGACCCGCATCGACAAATACACCGCGTACGTGCGCAAGCAGGCCGACACCGTCTGGGCGAAGGACCGCGACAGCCTCAACCGCCTGGGCGAGCGCTGGAATGGCGTCGACAACGCCCAATTCCCGAACGCGCGGGACTGGCGCACCCAGGCGTCTGCCTTGGGCGCGCTGGTTGCCGCCATCGGCCTTTGAGAACAACTTGTGTTTTGTATTCATCATTTTGTGGCCATGTGTAACACCTCAATCATGAATCATCTCACGACATGGCTTGTTCAGTTTGAGTGGACAGCGCACGGAGCAATTTTGCATGATGAAATGGGGCATGAGTCTAACATGTTAGGTCGTAAGGGCTCACGGGTTGTGCATACAAGGGTTTCGAAGCATGTGTTCAGCCTGCAAGCATATGCAACTCCAAGGCGCATGCGAGGACGGAGACGAGGTGGAAGTCCAAAGGTTTAGTCAAGAAGACCCATATCCAAGCGGGAATCTGCACGCCCAAATCTGAGTCGCAGATCGCGCGAAAAGGTCTGGTAGACGCACCGGATAGCGATTCGTTTAGTAGCCAGGCGGCGGGTATGAGTCGCGACGCGCGCGATCTTCGAAAGCGTTCACGTAGGGACCGTACGAGGACCTGACGGGCGGGAAGTCGCCAGCGGGGTCGAGATGCCTGCCGCGCTCGCGCTCGCGCTCGTATCCGTAGTCGCGGTCGTCCCCTCTGAAGCGCTTGTACGGCCGTTCGTCCTCCGCACGCGGCGGGCTCGGACTGCGCGTGCGCCCTGCCCACTGCTGCGGCTCCGGAGGCGGGCGCGTGTTGTAATAATAATCGTGCATCGGCGCAGACGTCGCGGGGCGGGGCGGAGGCGGCATCGACGATGCCGGCGGCGGAGGTGGCGCGCCGTACCCAGCACGCTCGCGGTCGTCCTGGTACCGCCCATACGGCCCGTCCCACTGTCTGTCGTCCCACATGTCTCTACGGTCCACGTCCATCGACGACGGGGGCACCGCAGACGCCGAGCGCGGCGGATAATAGTCGCTTGGTGGTGGGCGCCGGTCGTAGTCGCCTCTGGGCGGCTCGGGCGGATACTCCCCGCGCCGCCAATCGTCGTTGCGCGCCGGCGGCGGTAACGGCTGCGGAGGCGGCGGGAGCGCATGCGAATGAATGTCGTGCAGCACGCTGGACTCGCGCGGGAGCGGCTGCGGCTCGCGCAGCGGCACGTTGTCGCGGATGACGCTCGTCATCGGCGCGGGCTCGCGGAACGTCGCGCGGCTCAGGTTGTCGGTATGCCTCTGGCCGTCGAGCACGTGCGCGGGCGGTGGCGGCGGAGGCTGCGGGATACCATTGGCGGGGCGGCGAGGGTCATAGCCGTCGTCTGTGTCCTGCGGCGGCGGCAGCGGTGGGACGGGCGCAAGTACGGGGACGGAATCATTGTGCGGGTATGTGCCTGCGTGTGCAGGCGGCTGCTGAGCGAGGCCTGGTGGTGGGGGAGGCGGCATGCCGCCGAAAGACGCCCGACTTTCGCTGCGCGGCGGCATGTGGTGCATCGGTTGCTGCGGGGGCGGGTATCTGTGGTGCTCTCCGTAGGGCGCAGACGGCTGCGGCAGGTGCGGAGGACGACGGTCATCAACAGGTATTGCCGAGCGGCGGCCGTCAGCAGGAACATGGACGGTCGAGCGCCGTCCGTCAGCAGAAATCAGCTCACGCTCACGTTCGCGGGGAGGAAGAGGCGTCATATGCCCGCGTTCATGAATCGGAGGCGGGGGCCCTGCGTTGTGGCGATTGTCAGTAATAGCCGGGCGGCGATCAGAGTTGGGATAGTTGGGCTCGCGATGCGCAGGAGGCGCGGGAGGCGGAGGCATCACTTCACGCGGGGGCAGGCCGTACGGTCCGTTAGCAGACATCATAGAAGGCGGCGGCGGCGCGTTCGGGGGCGGGCGCATGTCACGCTCGCGGTCATACATTCCAGGGCCAGGTCCGGGTGCGGGGCGGGGATCAAGCGGGCGCGCAAATTCACGATGAGAAGGAGCGGGCGGCGGCACAGTACGGTCATAGTTGCGCGGCGGCGAGTTACCCGGGCCTCTGCCAGCCGGGTGATTGTGCACGGCATACGGAGCAGGCGGCGGCGGGAGGGCCTCGGGACGCCGGAAAGCGGGAGACTGCGGATCACGCTCACGCTCACGTTCGTAGCGGCCGCGTGCGGGCTCAAACCGGTCACGATCTCCGTCATACGGGCGCGGGGGCAGGTAGCCAGAGTCAAATGACGGCGGAGCACGACGGTCAACACTCGAGCTGCGCCGCGGAGGCGGCGGCGAGCGGTCCCAAGACTGGCGACGCTCGACACTGGCATTGCGCTGACCCTGAATGGGAGGGGGTCTGGTATGATCACCAGTCGTAGGGCCTCGCAGGCGGGGAGAATTGTAGTTCGATGGCGGGCCACTGTCGCGCCTGCTACCATGCGGGCCAGGTCCAGAAGATGGAGGGCCATTCTCACGACGGAAATGGGGATCCTGATTTCCACTGTCTCGACGCGGGGGTGGCCCACTATTCGTTTGCCCAGGTCCCTGAGGACCGTTACCACGCCTTAGTGGAGGCGACTGTTTAGAGGCATCGGGTCCCTGGCGACCGGGAGGATGGGCATGCTGACGCTGAGGAGACGCAGTCGATGTTACGGAAGGAGAACGCTGATGAATGGATGCACGATCAGGGCCATTCGATGCCGTAGCAGAAGCTGCAGCCGAAGTTGAAACCGGAGTTGAAGCGGTGAAGGAAGTAGCTGGAGCGGGAGGCACAGAAGGCGGCTTTCCAGACTCTTGGTTATTTGGGACAGGCGCAGCAAGGGCAGGAGCAGGAGCAGGAGCAGGAGCAGCATGCACCACAGGCCGGGCCAAAGAATCAGCATCGTTACGAACTACCGGGACAACGGGCAAGGCAGCATTCGTTCCTGGCTGAGACGACTGGACGCGAGGAAGCTGCTCACGAGCCAGGGCACCAGCAGGCGGCAATGAGGTGTCTATAACTGGACGAGTCATACTTCCAAGACCGGGAGGGGGCCGCTGAGAGCTGGCACCAACACTGGCAGCAACAGGCGACCGGACTGGCGGAGCAGGCGCAACAGGAGAAGACACGACAGAGGCAGTAGTAGTAGGAACCGATGCAGGCTTGGTATCGACAGCCTTTGGCTTGTTCGTGGCAGCTGCAGCTGCGGCATGCGGACCTAGAAAGACCTCGGCGAGCTGCTCAGGCGAAGGGTTCGGTCTGAAGATAGGATGCTGGCCGCGCAAAATGGTCATTTTAAGCTCGCGCAGCTTTTCCAAGTCGGACGGGGGCCCGCTAGGTGCCATTTTAGTCGGGGAGCCTGGTCCAGAAGTACCCGTAGGTGTGCGCGGTTGCGCGCCTGCAGCACGATGGGCGGTCAGCATGCGAAGTGCCGTCGGCAGCGGACAGCGAAAAAAAGGGACTGTGGCGAACGGTAATACACACCCTTATTGGCTGACATTCGGCTTGGGGTATCGTGCCCTGGATGGCCTGTCTTATAGGCCTGATTTGGGTCGCAGACGATAGTCAGTAGTCAAGAAAGACGGCCGTCAAAGGGAGAGGACGGAATTGCATCCGGGCGGACTTTCGGACATCCGGACTTTGTGCTCCGGCCACTGCAGCTGTCCTCCAGGCACACCGCTTGGGCCGCGCGTTCTGTGGCTTGGCAAATGTCGAGTGAGACTCTCTTGGGAAGTGATGTGCAGGCTGCAGGCTAATATTATGGCTAGTGATATCCGCAGTCGCAGTGCTTAAAGATAGAGGACCAAGAGGGTCCCCGATGAGGGCAAGGCCGGAGTGTGAAATGGGAGCATAGACTGGATCTCGGCCGCATTCGTTCCTTTGCTCCAACCACCAGCCATGAAGTTCAGTGCAACGCTCACAACTGCTCTCTTTGGCTGCGCTGCCCGTGCGTCGCCCCAGCTGTGTATCGGGCCCGTCTGACACCTTATCGTCGCAGTCGTCAGCGCAGCGCCCCTCAGCGTCGTTGTCTACACCAAGACCAACGGCGAGCAGGCCACCCGGCCTGTGTTCCGCGTGGGCCACGCAGGCGCGGCCTCGTTCAAGGGCCAACCGCAGCTCAGAAACGTCCCGGAGGAGGACGCCCGGGAGCCCGTCTTCCACATTATGCCGTTTGTCCCCGAGACCGCAACGACGCCGCCCTGGGCGCCGCAGGCCGTCAACCCGCACGGCAAGAAGCCCTGCCCCGGCCAGTCCCTCAAGCTCTCCAACTGGTTCAGGAAGGTCCTCGGCATGCCCGCCATCGCCCCGGGCCACCCCAAGTTCGGCCACCGCCTGGACGAGGTCAAGGTCGACGGTCACGACCGCCATGCCATTAAATTCCACGCTGTCCCCGTTGCCACCGTCAGCGAGCAACCCGAGCTCGGGGGCATCCTCGCGGCCCGTCCCCACCACTACCACCACCACCGCCCGCACCATGGCATGGGCGCCCATCACCACCACCGCAGGCCGTTCAGCCACCGTCTCCAGATGGCTCTCATGACCCTCGGCCCGTGGGAAGGTCGCCTCGTCGCCTTTGTCCTTGGTGCGTGACTGTGCTAGGCACATGTGCCGTCATCCGCCCCAGCGCTAACGCGATCTGCTCCTTCAAGGCTGTGGAATCGGCGTGCTTCTCCGTCTCGTCTGGGTCCTCGCCGTCATCTCGTACCGCAGCTTCCGCCGCGAGCCCGAGGAGGACGACGTCGACATGGACGAGGAGGAAGAGTACCTCCTCCCGCCCCCGGAGTACACCGAGGAAAAGATCGCGCAACTGCACGCCGTCGCCGAACACCGCCTCTAATATTTCGGAATGGAAATCTTTCAGCCTCTCCCGTCTGTTGTGCTTTCCTATTAGTCGTGTCGAACCTCCTGGACCTGCCTTGCCCAACTCTCCTGCGGACTGCCTAGCTGCAGCCACCCGGATACCACGTTCTTTTCCCATCTTTTCGAGCCGCATGTAAGATTTCTAACTAGACCGGCCGCACGCAAGTTATTTCTTGTGTTGCTGGATGGCTGTCGTCCTGTGCTGCAGATGGGCCGCCCATGAGTGCTCTGAGGAGCTGTAACTGTGGTGGATCTGTCGTTGCTCTCAGCTGCTGTGCCGCATTAGTGACGCGCCACTTCCAACTGGCGAGACGTCTGCTCATCGCAAGGAATGTAAACATGCCGAAGGCTATGGCAGAGCGCTGTGTGCGATCGACGCCGCTCAGATTAGATCGCACCGGTCCAAGAGAATACGCCTCGAGATAATGCTGCAACGAGCTGGCTCCAACGTACCTATCGTTAGTAGGTCTACTGCAGACCTTCATGGTGACTTCAGGACTGGCGTCTTGCTCACAAACTCTGAAGAAGCTGAATGGCAAAACGCTTCACAGTAATACCTGAAATATTGGTGTCAGCTAGTAGGAATCGCTGCGCCTTACCGACTTTGAAGCTTTGCGAAGATGGCAGAGGCCATAAGCCTTGATGAGCGCGTCTGGGCGGCAACTATTGCGAACCTCCGGAAGTGATCGACACGCACTGCGCATAAGTCCGCAGCTTGTTCCCGTTCCTCCATGTCGGCGCGAACATGGGCGGCCGACGCTTTCACACAGATACGACGGCGGACGCCAAAACGATATAGAGGCCTCTTTTTGCTTTTCTTGGTTACCGTCGTCGGCTGGACGCTGTACAGCGAGCAATACGCGCACTACTGGCGCGCGACCTACCGCGCCGGCCACAACCTCATCTTCACGCCCCAACGAAATCTCGAGCGCGAGGCGTACTGGGCGACATACGTCAAAGAGCCCGCGCAGCCAGAACCCAAATGGCACGCGTCGACGCTGTCGACCGAGCTCAACGCGTCGTTCGAGCGGCCGGCAAACCGCTATGCGCGGGCGCTGCTGTCGCGCTCGCTCGTCGGCCTCGCGCCGGGCTTCGTCGAGCGCGAGTTCGAGCGCGACAAGGCCGAGCACGGGTTCGACAACCACGAGAAGCACGCGTCGTCGGGCCTCTCGCCGCACGACGCCTGGAACGACGTCGTCTTCGCGCACCCGGACGCCGAGGCGCTGGCCGTCCACCCAGAGTTTCTCGGCCGCGAGTGCGCGTCGCGGTACCCGCTCAGCGAGTGCCCGTTTCCGTTCCAGTGCCCGCCGCCCGTGCCAGGGAGCCCGGCCGACCAGGAGAAGTCCGAGCTGCCCTGCGCGTGGTATTTCACTGGCGAGCCCAAGCCACTCCGGCGCTGGCTCGACGCGGGCAAGCGCGCGAGCACGATGCGCGACGAACTGCAGGATTGGGATGTCCCGGGCACATGGATTAATGATTTATGGCATCCTTGTGAGTCCCGTTTGCTGCCAACCCCCCCCCCCCAACTGACGCGTCAGCTCTGCAGACGACCCAACGCACGCGCACGAGCCTTATCACTGGTTCACGCCCGAGGAAATATACAGCTGCTTTGTCGGCAAAACGATCCTCGTTCAGGGCGACAGCATGCTGCGCCAGTTCAACGCGCGCCTGATCGCCTACCTGCGCCAAATACCCACATACGTCGACTGGGGCAGCCAGACCTCGACATACCAGATGTACGCCGACGGCACCGACCGCTGGTATGGTTTCTGCCCGCAAGAGCCGTGCGACCCGAAGCCGCGCCCGCACTCCGAGGCGCTGTTCACTCTGATATTCAACTGGCACGAGAAGGACAGCCCGCCGAAGGACATCGCGTTCTACAATTCCCTCGGCGCGGACGTCGTCGTCGAGGGCTGGAACTACTGGATGAACGGCGACTTCAGCTTCCAGCCCGTGCTGGACGAGCTCGACAAGGTCTGGGAGAGCAAGTGGGACGGCGGGCACGGCCGGACCAAGGACTCGCTCAAGTTCTCGTGGTACATGACGCCGCAGCGCACCGAGGGCGCCGAGGGCAGCGAGCCCGCGAAGGAGTTCGTGTGGCGCAACACGGGCATGCGGCGCTGGGTCGACGAGATGCGCAAGAAGGGCTTCACGAACGTGAACGGCCTTCCCATGGACTTCATGACGCGCAGCGACAACGGCAAGCGCATCGTGCGCGACCGCCAGCCGTATTACAACTGGTATGGTGCGTAACTCGTCCTGCCTTGACCGTTACGCCACCCGTGCTCATTTCGTCCACGCGCGCAGGCGACGTGCACTTCATGGCGCACTATCTCGAGATCTCGTTCAACGAGCCGATCAAACCTGGCCTGCAATTCGTCAAGGGACCGCTCGACTGGGACTTCCGGGACATGGTCGACCTCAACTTCGTCATGGTCTGGCTGAATGGACTCTGCCATCCGTCGTCGTAGTGATCTGCAGTCGTGAACAGGAAGGACGGAGGTGTAGAGATATTGCTAGATTGTTTACCACCTAGGATGGACGCACTGCTAATGTATTTCAAGCGCACTTGGCGCTTCGGCCTGGAACGATGGCGATGCATTCGGGCGAATGTGCAGCGTGCTGCTACATATTGGTAAACGTCATGAGAACCAACGGCACGTCGTACTAAGAAACCCTACGAAATAAAAGATGCAAGCCAATGTGGTGGACCGACAGATGCACTGAATGCGAAGTTCGGGTCCCGAGTCCACTGAACTACAGTAAATAGGAAGTGCAGGATCAATCAGCGGGAAGAGTTAAGGGGACAAGGGGACTTGCGAGGCCTCTCGGCGGGAGGCGGGCGGGACCAATACATGCTGCGTGTATCCTACGGTGGGAGCGGCCCGACTACAGCTCCCACAACACGCGAACAAATTGCTCAAGGAGGATGAGGAGGCCGCTGGCGCAGGAGTGCCCGAGGAATCGTTCAATGGAACCAGTAGAACGCTCATGTAGGTACGATGCATTACAGAGCCTTGCATTGCGCAACAGAAGCAGGGACGGGAATGAATATACGGGCAGAAACCTTGTAAGGAATAGATTTGGGGGAGGAGGGAGCTCTGAATCTGGGACGATGCTGTTGAGGAGTACGAGACCTGCTATCTATATGGACGGGATGGATGGGGTGGCGTGGGATGAATGAGAACTATGCATAGAGTGGATGCGTTCGATGGGGTGTGGGTGCAAGCATTGATGGATGGATGGATGGCCGGATCGGTACGGGAACATGGATGTGTGGGAGAACAGCAGCAACGACGACGAGAGGGAGGACACAACAGCAAAGCGACAACAGAGCGATGCGAGATATATGGATGTTATGGAGACGAGCTGAAAACCGGAGCAGGACGTACGCCGGAGGGTCCCAAGAAAACTATGTTCAATACTGTAGGAGGCGATTACTCCAAGGGCATTTGGAGGGGCGGTGGTAGAGCAGCAACTGCAGCGCTTGAAGCCTGCATGTAGCCAGCCTGGGTATCTGCGGCCATAGCAGGTGCAGCTTGCGCTGCTGGGGCACCTGCCATATGACTGTGCTGCATCGGCGCAACTTGTGGAGGTGCCGTCAACATCGGTGCGGCAGCCATATGGTGCGGGTGTTGATGTTGACCGGGGTACATCGTCATGGGCGACATCGGTGACATATGTTGCATCCCCGACGGACCGGCAATAGGGCCAGACGCAGGAACCGCAGCCATCGGATATTGCACTTGCAGCGCGGCCTGCCCATATGGTAGCTGATTCATGGTCGAAATGGGCACTGGATGGCCGTAACCAGAGCTAGGAGCGACCTGCATGAAGTAGCCTGCAGGATAACCGGGCGCGGCAACCATGCGGGAGGGGACACCGACGGAGCGATCGATCGCATTACGAAGAGCAGCCTGGCGCTCGCGTTCTTCGAACGCCTTGACGCGGGCAAGCACCTCGTCTTCGTAATAGAGGTCGCACTCGCCAGCATAGGTCGTTTGGTGGCACTTCGCGACATGCTTCCACCAATAGATCTCTTTGACCTGCGTATCCGTCGGTCAGCCCGAATCTCTAGCGCAGCGGATAACACCATACCTTGATATCGCCAACCTTCACGCCTTCCAAAGGAATAAACCTCAAGCACTGATGGCACTTGCCCTCGAGCACAGCGTCCTTCTCATGGCGGCCGCTCACGGTGCGCTTCGCACTGCGGAACTCGATGGGCGGAGAGAAAGGCAGCTTCAGGCTGGCCGAAACACCTGTGGAAATGTTCTCAGTACTTCAACCCACGACACTGCCGACAGACAGGTAAGAAACATACCATGGGCATTCTGCATATGATAATTGAAGGCGGAGACCTTCATCGCGAACCAGTACTGCTTGCCCTCCCCGCCGCGTTCGGGCGGCTCCGCGCAGATGGGGCACATGCCCTGCTTCTCGCGCCCAGTACCCTTGACATAGCGCGGCGTGTAAAGATCATAGACGGTTGTCGGGTTGTTGAACGTCGCGCCAGCGGGGCCCTTCGGGCGCGCCGTCGTGCCGAGCACGGCGTCGCCCATGGGATCCCACGGTCTGAAGACGCCGACGAGTGGGAAGCGGCGGTACCACAGCGCGAACTCCGGGCGAATCTCCATTTCCGGCGGGAACGACCTGAACTCCGGCGTCATGATGCTCTCGGCCGGATGCAGCATGGGGAAGTGGTCGTCGGGCGCGATGGCAGGCACCGTCCCGTCTAGCGTAGTCGCAGATGATGACGCGACCGGCGAGAGCTGCGGCCCAGTGGGCACAGGGAGCATCGCGGCGCGAGGAGTGCTGTTTGAGAACTGCGGGAGAGCAGGCTGTCGGCGAGGGCCACGCTTGGTCGTGGTCGAAGTCGTCGGCGAAGTTGCCGGATGGTACTGCTCTGACGGATTCGGCGGAGCGTGCTGCATATGAGGGGCAGCAGCTATCGCAGTGGGATGGACAGTCTGGTGCGCCACCGTGGCCGGCGGGGCAGGAGGTGGCGAGCTGGACGGCAGCTCAGACAAAGGCGTCAATGGCGAATTCCAGCTCTTGGGCGAGTCGACCGGTGTCGCAGGCGCGGGAGGATGCGGCGCAAAGCTAGTCCCGATGGGCGGCAGCGCAGGTATATTCCTCGGAGGAACCACAGGAGCAACGGGCAGATTACGACGAGGGCGCTTAGCAGGAGGGAGAGGCGGCGCCCTCGAGGTCGACGGGCCAACGAAGTCGCTATCTTTATCATCCTCGAGTTCGTCCAGAAGCGCGTGGATCTCCTCGTCCGCGTCAGCCTGGACAGCGCGTTTCCTCTTCTTGTCAGTCTTGGGCGCCTTCGCAGCCGGAGCTCGACGAGTAGGAGAGCGCTTCGGTGCTGGGAGAGGCTGAATCTGCACCGGAGGGGCGTGGTATTCCAAGGACGCATGCGTGCGAGCCGGGAATGATTGGACGGAAATTGGCTGTATAGAAAAGGTGGACGTCGACGTCGATGGCTGGGACTGCGTCTGCACCGGCGAAGGCGTCAGAGACGACGACGCTGGAGACACGTTGGTCGCAATAGCCGGTCGCTGCTGCGGAACGTTCGTGAACAGCGGTTTCAGTTCAACTTGAGCAGCACCGCGCTTCGGAAGCTCGCGTTTCTGGCGTTCGACCGGAGGAGGAACGGGAGCGGCAGTAGGAGCAGGTGTAGGATCTGGAGCTGGAGCTGATGCATGTGCCGCGGCCGGGGGAAGAGTAGGAGGAGGAGGCTGCACAACGGTCTTCACATCCATCATACCAGCAGTCCTTGCCTTCTTCGCCCTTGTGTTCGTCCTCGAACCACCAGCCGCACCTATTGCACAATTCAGGTCAGTCACACCAAAGCAGGCAGAAGAGGGCAAGCATACCAGGTGCAGGACTCGAGCCCGTAGCAACGCTCGCGGCGCGCGACGCCGTCGCGCTCCTCAGCCCAGCATTCTCCGAGCCCTTCGCAGCGCGAGTCCTCGTCGCGGCCTGCTTGATGCGCGACCCGTTGGGAATATGGTCGAACACGCCGCCACGGATGATGAAGAGGTCGTGATCCTTCTCCTTCTCGTCCATGTCGACGTCTATGCCGGGCAGCTTGCTGCGCGTGCGATAGCGGTTGCGTGGGTCGGCGTCGTCTGTAGGCCCGACGTGGAACGCGATGGGCGCTGCGGGGAAGCGGCGCCGCGGTGGAACAGGTGTGCCGCGGGCGGACGCGGAGGGCATGGGGGATTGGATGCGGGAGCGCGCGGGCGAGGAGGTCGCGGAACCGCGCTTTCGCTTGCCGCCGCGTCTCGACGCAGCGGCCGCTGCGAGGGGGACAGAAGCAGAGGATGGCGCTGACGGCGGTACCGTGCCTGCAGGTGTAGAAAAGGCAGCTTGGACTCGACCGTGCGTGCGTGGCGTCGACAATGCAGTAAGAGCGAGTAGAGCAACGCTCTCTTCCTCGCTTTTGGCCATGGGCGTGGACTGGACTGGAGAAGAACGGGCTAATTCGGGATCATGAGGTTCCGCTGCAGAGATTTCTTCGGTGGGCTCCGGGGCAGGTTGAGGTGGGCTGCTCGCCAGGATCTCATTGGCGACCTTGAGCATATCTTCCGTGAACTCCATGGGCTCCATCTTTGCCTGAAAATCGGCCTCCATCTGCGCCGCATTACCAAGGAGGTCCCCTTTAGCCTTGGCCTGCTCGTCCTGCCAGAAGAACTGATCCTCGTCCACAAGCGTAGAGCCCGTCAGCATTGTGCTGTTACTATTGTTATTCGGGTTCCCGCTGGTGTCGCCGGGCGAAGCCTTTTCAACGAACATGGGAGTGACGGACGGCTCGGTCTCCCCGTCGGCGTCGTGGTCGATGTCAAAGTCCGCGTCGATGTCGTTGAGAACAACGGGCAAGGCGTCTGCCGTTTCCTTTTCGAGCGAGCGGACATCGAATTCGTCTAGCACGGCGCCTGCGAGCGCTGAAATCGTGGACGTTGGAGCTAGAGAAGGGTCGGACACGCTCGCATCGAGTCCCATCGATGTTATAGCCGTCTCCTGCTGCTGGGTCCACGCGTTATCCAGAAGGGTCACTGATTCCTGAGCGTGGGCATCGAACGCGGTTGCAATGGGAGCAGTTGTGCCGGCGCTATTGAAAAGCGCGTCGTAGAGCGACTCCGAGTTCGGGTTGGACACAACAGGCGCGGGCGGCGGGAGAGCGTCCATTGCTGCTTGAATTTGTGCAGGCTCGCCTGAAGCTAAGACCGGGCCGGGATCAGCCTGAGGTTGCATAGACAAAGCCGGTGGCAAGAATATCCAACCACGTACCCATGGACGAAGAAGCCTGGGGGACCGACATGGCATTTGCGCTGGAGGATGATACGGTCTGATTGAATTTCACGGGCGATGCGAGCGCGAAACCCATGGACTGCGCCTGTTGGTTGACATCCACAAGCGAGACGCTGGACAGGCGCTCGTCGAAGCTGGTGCTTTGGCCGTCGTGGTCCGGCACCTCGGAGGCCTCTGGAACGTCGTCGTCGTAGTTGGAGACCTGTCTAAGGCGCGACGGGCGCAGCGGGTTGGCCGAGTGCGGGTATACCCGGGGACGTGGTGTGCTGAGGATGGGTGGCTGTGGGGACGGCGCTGGCTGTGGCTGGTGCTCGATGGGCGACGACGAGGAGGAGAAGATGGGCATCTGTATGCTCTGCTCCGGCGGAGTCGCGAACTGCGAGAACATGCCGTACGAGTCTGGGTCGAAGCTGGTGGTGGGCGAGGATAACATGTGTTGCTGCTGCTGCTGGGCCTGCTGCTGGCTGTCGTACGAGTACACGGGCTCATGCTGCGGCGTCTGGACGTCGGACGGGTACAGAAAGAAATTGTAGCTGTCCTGGGCGGGGTACGCGACAGCCTGGGCCGGGTCGACGGGCGTG
This sequence comes from Auricularia sp. M13, assembly GCA_037042915.1. Lineage (NCBI taxonomy): Eukaryota > Fungi > Basidiomycota > Agaricomycetes > Auriculariales > Auriculariaceae > Auricularia > Auricularia sp. M13. The sequence goes on from CM073201.1 coordinate 1,171,521, forward strand.
GTGGGCGACGGCAGAGGGTTCCCTTGTTCGTGCGCTTGCGTGTAGTAGGACTGCTGCGGGACGCTATATGCGTCCTGGACAAAGCCCTGCTGGGACTGGGCGGCCTGCACGGGCGCCATGTGGTCCGTGGGCGACGACATGTGGAGCCAGTGGCTGTAGTCGGCCTGGCTGGCGGCGTCGGCGTCGACATGGGACAAAGGCTGGCTGCCGGCGCCTGGCTCGTGCACGGGCGGTGGCTGAAGGCTGTAGTGCAGCATGGCGTGCAATCCAGCTCCAAACGACGCGTGCAACGGCTCACTTGACGGCGCGGTGCACGCTTTCAAGCGGAGGAGAACGGGAACACCGGGCGGACTTTCACTCCCACCTAGGCCTGCTTTTCAACTATAAACTAAGAACCATGCTCTGGTCTCTGCCCGATCCCATGATCCAGACTTTATCAAGAGCATCAGAATATTCCCTTGCCACTTTTTTTGTAGTATTCCGTGCCCGCCACCACATACAGTATGCATGCCACCGGCACGTGGTGGAGACGTGCACTACTCACGCCAGCTCACCCGTCTTCCGAACCCCCAAAGCCAGGCGGCGTGCCCGTACATCCCATAACCATGTTCAGATAGAAGTGAGAGATAAAAGGACAGCCGCGACAATAACACTCTCCAATAATACAAGGGGACACAATGTGCGAGGATGCAGCCGACACAAATACACAGAGACGCGAGAGCACGATACTATGCAAAGGAGAAAAAAAAATAGCCGTCACGACGCAGGCAGAATCAGTCCGAGCGCCTCAGCAATGGCCATCTTGTCGTCGAGGGAGCTCTGCTGGAACAGCGTGAGCAGGTCTTCCAGCGCAGGTTTCGCAGTCTCGCCAATGGCCGGCAAATGGTCGAGCGCCCCGAGCGAGTTCTGAATCCGCACGCTCAAGCTGTCCAGCACGACCATGACGTCCGCATCCGTCGGTGGGTCCTTCATGGGCGGCATGAAGAGCGCAGGATCCGCGTACAATATCCGCTCGTCGTCATCGTTGCCATCCCGCGGCTGTTCCGCCACAGGGCGGAAGACGCGGTTGGACGACAGCGTCTCCAGGCGGACGCAGAGCATCGCGAGCTGCCGCACCTGCGCGACCGAGAACTGCACGCGAGAGCCGCTGCCCGTGCGCGTCTTCGTTGCCTCTTCCGAATCGCTGCGCGTGTGGTACTCGAGTCGCCCTTCAAGCGCCTTGGGATACACCAGCGACAGCACCTCCGGAACTTCCAGGCCCTTGAGCTTCTTCTCGCCGACCTCGAGCATGAAGATGCCGTGTCGTCGGATGCCATCGACGGTGGCGGCCATTTCGGGCTCAATCTCAGCGTTCTCGTCTTGAATTCGGTCCTGGATCTCGCGCGCTACCTCGGCGCTGACGGTGATCTGACCGCCCTTCGCGAAAGCGCTGATGCGTGCTGCGCGGTTCATGACACCACCGAAGTAGTCCATGCGCTTGGTGACGGGGTCGGGCTCGCACACCGGAGCGCCTCGATGAATGCCCATGCGAACAGACAGGCCGCGGACGATGACAGTCCCATTCGCGTCGCGTACCTCCTTGCCGTCTTCCGACTCGAGAATTTCCAACGGCCAGGGCTCCTGCAGCAAGCGCAACTGCACCTCCAGACACCAATGGACCGCGGACAAGACGTTCTGGAACGACACGACAAACGCGTCACCTTCAGTCTTCACCTCGTACCCGCCGCTCGTGCGCAATAGTCGGCGCAGCAAGTTGTTGTGCAGCCGCATCGCGGTCGGCATCCCGGCGTTCTGGTCCCACAACCGCGTCGAATTCTGAATATCCGTGAAGACGAGCGCGATGTTGCCGACGGGGGCTTCGACCTCGGGCACAAGGTTCTTCAGGCCAGCCGTGGGCTTCGGAGCCCGCTTGATGTGGTCTAGGGTCGGCTGGCGCGTGCGCGTGCCCTTGCCAAACAGGTCGCCGACCTTGATGACCATGACCATCGTGCTACCGTCCGCACCGTAACTGATCGCGAAGTCGCGCAGCTTCTGCGATGCGAGCAGTGGGTCGTGCAGTGTCCGAGCGATGTCGACTGCCGTCTGGTACGACATGAACTCCCACAGGCCGCGGTTGCCGATGATCAAGAACTCGTCGAATTCGGACAGATCCCATTGCGCGACAGACGGGCGGGAGTTGACGGCGGGCAGGAGATGGAACAGGCCGAACGAGCGCGACACGTCCGACTCGTCGTTGACCATGCCCTTGGGAGACACCCAAGCCTCGGCAGCTCGTATCCGTGCCGTCTCGTTCCGGTCAAGCGGATCGTGCTTCGTAGACAGCAGCGAGGCAACGCCATTCCGAGAAATTACGGCCAGTGCGTCACCGACGTTGGCGACGAAGATGGTCTTGTCGACCATGTAGACGACGATGGCAGACGCGCCGGTCCTGAACTCACCCGACGTGGACTTTTCGTCTGGCATGTTTCCGCTGACGCGCGAGGACTTGCGGCCCGTGCCCGGCTGCACCTGCGTCACGGTCGACGGTGGCGACAAGAAGTCATGCAGACTCCGGTTGAGTGTCAAGAAAGACCGCCTCAACACATCCCGCGTCTTTTCGTTCTTGTCAGCCCGCAAGTCCTTCAGATGCTGCACGAACGTATTGGCAAAGTTCTCCTGGAGATACTTCGTCAAACGGCTACTCGTGCGAGCACCCCACGCCCGTCCGAACATGCCAAACAGGCACTCGTTGTCGCGCCCGCGGAAGTTGGGCATCACAAGGTCGAACATGCTAACATGCTCGCCCTTGCCCAGCGTGTCCGCAATACCGTATGCCATGCCGTTAATCTCCGAGAACGACGTCCGCACACGGCAGTCCTCGTTCTCGTCTGGCACGGCGGGCATGAACAGCGTGCTGACGTCCATTAGACCGAGGATGCGGAGCTGGCTTAAACCAGAGAACTCGGCGAGGTTCTGCTTGCGCACACCACTCTTCTGAGATTGGTCGGGCTTGATCTCGAGGCGCCTGTTGCCAGACAGGTTGAGGTAACGCAACTGCGGATTGAAGTTCCTGAAACGACGTGAGCTAAAAATCAGTCACTGCGAAAAGCATGAACGCACCAATTCCACTCGAACTCCCAGTTATTGACATTGTACTTGAGCGCATTGCTACCGACGTCGAGGACGGTCAAGTTGGACAGCTTGGTCAACTCGGCAGGCAGACTCTGCAGCTTGTTGCCGTTGAGGAATAACACCGACAGCTTCTTGAGCCTGTGCAAATCGTCAGGAAGGGTCGTGATCTTGTTCCCGCCGAGGTACAGCTCCTCCAATGAGCCAAGACTCTGCGTCCACCCCTGGATGTTCGAGATCTCGTTGAACGAGAGGTTGAGGACGCGCAGCTCCGTGAGGAAGATAAGTGCCAGGTAAACTTCGTCCGTGAAGTGGTTGTCGCCGAGGTACAGATGCTGGAGCGAATGAGCGAGTGGCAGATCGTCGGGCCGCGTTGAGCGTCTGCCCGGTGGCTCGTTCCAGACCTGCAGGATATTGGACGTCGCATTGAGCGTGCGGAGGCTGCCGCATTGCCAGATGGACGCGGGAAGCTCAGACAGGTTGTTGTTCCGCATGTTCAGCGTCTCGAGTTTCTCAAGCTCTCCAATCTGATCCGGAAGCTTGTCGACCTGGTTGTCCGTAAACGAGAGCAAACTGAGCTGTGTCAAGGAACATATAGAGTCGGGGAGGACGCGGAAGGCGTTGTGGTCGAGCTTCAAGTGGGTCAACGAAGTCAACTGGCCAAGGACCATGTCGTCCAACGAGGACAGCTTGGCATTCGACAGGTCGAGCGTCATAAGCGAGTACGCAAAGGCAGCAACTGGTCCGGGCATCAATACAAGTCGCGTAATGTCGTTGTTCGCGACCTCCAACGTGCGCAGGTTGGGACCGAGCGTCAAGTCCAGAGCCGGGACGTTATTCCACTCAGCCTGCAAAACCTCGAGCTGCGGTAACCGGCAAACTGGCGTCAAGTCCGTGAGCATATTCCGTCTGCAATCCAATATCCGCAAGCGCGTCAGATTCGAGCATTCAGCCGGCAGATCGATCATCTGGTTGCCCACGATGACAAGCTTTTCGAGCATGGTCAGCTGCAGAATCGCGGGCGGGAACACGGTGATGGTGTTGAACGAGATGTCAAGGTCGACGAGGTTGGTCATCTCGCCCACGACGTCCGGAAGGCGGTCGAACTTGTTGTTGGATATGTTCAGGTACTTCAGATTCCGCAGCTTGGAGAAGTGGGCCGGAAGCGTCTCGATGCGATTGTTCTGCAGCTTAAGTGTCGCCAGCGACGGCAACATATCCAACGCGGCATCGTCGAGTTTGTGTATGCGGTTGCTCGAGAGATCAAGCCACCGCAGCCCGACGCCGTACCGCACGTTCACGGGTATGCGCTTCAGCGCCGAGCCCGCCAGAATCAGCTCCTTCAGTGTTGTACAAGAGTCGATGAAGTCCTTCGGGATGTCCAGCATCGGGTTACGCGACACGTCAATCCGCACTATTCGTTCTGCGTGTTTGTGCAGAGCGATGGGGATGACCGATATGCCTCTGCCGGAGAGGTCGATATGCTCGTATTGATCGAAGAAGAAATCCTCTTCTTGCTGCAAATTGATCAGTTAATATGCACTAAAAGAAACAATGCCGCGACTACGCACGTCTGTACTGGTCGGCACCGCACTTTTGAACACGAAGCGCAAGACAAAGCTGATTTCCTCCGAGCCTAACCGCTCGACGTTGTCGCCGGGGTCGTAGCCTATTTGTTCTAAGCGGCGCTTGAGAATTGCCGCAGGCCGTTCGGTGGCCGTCAATATGCGCTCTGCAAATCTGTCAATCTCGCAGCAGCGAACAACAACAAAGAGATGCACACCTCTGCCGAGCTCCCTGATGTATAGTCGTGATGTATCGCGTTGGAGGAGTGCTTTGCGAGCTAGCATAGGCTGCAAGTCGGAGACTGTCTGATTGACGTTGACTTCGACGGAGGCGAAGGAGCCGTCGGGTCGATATATTCGTAAGCGGTATTGCGGAGGCTGCGTACCATGAGGAAAAGGATCGGGTATTGAAAGACAATACTTACTAGTGGCGTGGCAGGTAAAGACTTGTTGCTAAACGACACGCGGGCCGAACCCTGGTTGGTGTGAATCATCGGCAGAGAGTCCTTGCGCGAGGATCGCGGCGGTGTTGTTGCGGGCGTAGAGGCAGAGTCGGCTCTGATTTGGCCCAGACTGCCGCGGCCGTTGGAGACGCCAGGACTGTACGGGACGGAAGAGCCGTCCTCTTCGTGTTCACTGGCGGAAGAATCCTCGCCTGCGGGAGCCTCCATCGTGCCGCCGCCCAGGTAGACGCGCCAGGATTCTGGAGGCTGCCATGTCGGACTGGACCCCTCCGTATTGGCATAGCTCGCGTTTTCGGAGGCAGTGGTCGGCGTAACAGTGTTCATGGCGCTGACGACGCTGCCCATGCTGGGCCGAGGCTGGCTCGGGTAAGGCGGGACATGAACGAGAGGACCGATGGCAGGGGAAGCCTTCCTATGTGCCAAGCCACGCCGCTTGGTGGACAGGTGGCTAGTGCTGGCCTCGGCTAATGGGTTGAAGGGATTGGTGAAGTGCGGCAGCTGGCCGGGTCCGGCGACGCCGCCAGCAAAGTGGTGATTGCTGCTGCTAACGCTACTGGACGCATGGTGCCAGGCGTGTGTGTCCCTGCTCATATCAGACATGACGCTGCCGCGGGGGCTGGCGTCCGGAATGGCGGCCGAGGGACGCCGGATGTCCAAGGTGTCGCCGGACGAGTAGCGGCTGCCCGAGAGATTGACGATGCCGTCCATCTCGTCGAGGTTGGTGTCGAGCTTGAACTCGGGCTCCTTTGCAGGGACCGGCGGGGCGTTGGACCGCTTCTGTTTCTTGCGCGTAGGGTACGGCTGGCTGCGCTTGTGGGATAGCGACCGCGCGGGGGACGCTGTCGGCTGGCCATAGGACGACAGCAGGCTGTCTGAGGGCGAGATGAACGAGGCCGCTGGGAGGATGTCAGATAATAAACCGAATGATAATTAAATAGCACGCACAATCGCTCGCCGCTGCGCTGCTCGGGCCCGCTCTGGGCTTCGTGCGGAAAATGCTCATAATGGAGCGGCCTTTGCCAGACTTGGCCGCGCTCTCCGGGCTGCCTGCGAACATGTCGAGGGCGAGGTCGGAGTGGTGGCCCTGGGCGAGGTTGGAGGACGAGCGTTTCTTGGATATGTGGGACTGGATGGAGCCGACGGACGCCTTGGAGAAGCCCATACTCCTTTTTGGCGCGGCATGATTCGTCTGTCGGGCAAGGTTAAGGCATCCCTATGCAGCGGCCCGTCATGCTACGCACGGGGAGAACGGTCTCGGGTGCCAGCCACGGCGCAATGTCCAGATCGGGCTCCTCGTTGGCTCGCTCGAGGTCGGGAAGCCACGAGCGCTCGACCTCCATCGACAGCATGTCTGCAGTGCTCATCGTGTGTACAGCCAAAGCGAGGCGATCGCGCAGCGCCGCACGTCCGTTTGGCTCGAGACCGGAAGGGCGGAAAGGAAGCGAAACGAGGATCTAAATCCCGCCGCCCGACCGCACAATACTGCTTCCGACAATCCCAAGGGCAATAACTCGTTATGCACATGGCCGACGAATCCTTTATAGAATAATTTTAGAGGGCCCACAACGCAGCGAATTTTGTTTTATGAGATTGCTAAGCACCGACGAGTACCCATACAATGCATTCAATTCATAGGTAACCACATCCCCGATCAACTCAGGCCCTCTTGCAGTATCCATCAACACTAAATTTCAGTCGATTACAGACGGGAAACTCTCTAGGTCTCGACATCCAACGCGCAGTCTCACATCACGCATATGAGGCTAGAGACACAATCAACCGTCTCAGAACTAGCAACTGAACGTTTCTTAGTGTACTTAATCATAGGTTTCAGTACTTTCACCCCTTCGCCGACTGCGGCCTGGGTCCCCCAAAGGTCAAAGGATCAACGGCTCGGGTAATTAGTCAAGTCTGCTAGTGACAGCCGAGGAGCTTGTGAGTGACCAAAACAGGCGTCAACGCCGCTGAGGGAGAGACAGGCTCTTGAAGACGGGGATGGTACAAGTACCGGTTGGAGAGACGTGATTCATGCTCATGGGACATGATTAACCAGAGATCGGCGAAGTCCACTGCATGAAGAAGAATTGCGATAGGTTCCGTCTACAACTATTCTACAGTCGTCTACGCAGGGAGCTCATGCTTCACCTCCTCGTACCCTACGAACGCCTGCGACGTCGCCTTGTCGTAGAACTTCTCCTCGTCAGGCACGACAATGTTAAGATAGTCCGGGTCAGAGAAGATCTGCCAGGTGGCCACCGCCTCCGGTCAGAAAGGACTGTAACACGGAGCCATTGAGAGTATCTAAAATCGGGACGTACGGCAGCCAGGTCTTCGAAAGAGTGCACCCAGAACTCGGCGGCACCGTCCCACGGTGCTACATTTGTTACAGCGGACAAAGCGGCCATCTTGTCGGCGTCGGCGTGGTACTTGTCAAGTGTTTAATGCCACTGAGGATGCAGACGGCAGGGCCGTACCTGGACATATTTGATGATTGTCTTCTGCACGGCGGGGATCGACAAGACCGCCTTTGGATGCTCCTCCGACCAACTGTGCGAACGTGAGTTTGTCGGGAACAATTGGCGATCAACGTACTACTTGTGAAATTCCTCGAGACTCAGACCCTCCTTGCGCCTGATAAACACGCTCAACTTGACGAGTCTGGGCATTTCTGTCTGGAGGTTCGCCGGTAGGTTCAACGTTGAGTCTATTCGTACAAACGCCGCAGCTTTATAGTCCTCGGATTGCAGTGGATGTTGAGATTGGTCATCGGTCTGTTTGTGAGCGCTGAGCGCTGAGCGCCCAGGTAGCAGCTCGTGTCATTCCGACTGCAGTTTGAGGGGCAATTCTGCCCGGTTCTATCGGGCAAGCTGAGAGTGTTGTCCTTACCGGCGTACCGCCGACATTCCGCGGAATACGTAAGTAGATTCAGACTCAGAGCAGGCTGTAGCGGAGCTGGGAAAAGCTCTTCTCCCCAAACCCACCGCGTTCAATGGTCACAACTATGCTAGCAACGCGGACAAACGTATTCGCCGCGCCCAGGGGTCCTGCTGCTCTCAGACGCGTTGTGATGGCTGCTCAAGGTAACCCGGCGTCGTAGTAGTAGGCTGGCGGTCACTCGACGTGAGCCTACGGCACGGCGCACTGAACTGGACTATATAAAGCGCGCCAGTCTTGGTCCGCGAAGGCCATCGTGGTTGTCTGCAGCAGCTGGTATGGTATTCTGCAGAAGAAAACTTGCGCGATTACAGACGAGCTGCTTCTCCTGCACTTTCTTCAGGCTCGGTGAAGACGACACCACTTCGCGTGCGCTTTGCCCAGGCCGGGTATCTAGGCCTTCGAAATTCCTCGTGAGCGCGTGCGTCGCAGGCGGCCGCCATCGTCTTCGCTTCGTGGCGCTGGCAGCGGGAAACTACGGCACTCGACCAGTTCCCTGCTCACCGGCATACTTGGTCCAACCTAAGAGCACGACGCGTAACGAGCGGCGCCAGCACGCGATGTCTTACCCTAGATGTCTGTTGGCGAGCCATACTGTGGCAGAAATCAAAGCAGATTTTCCACTTGAAGGCTCTTGAGGTGAGTGGCTTGGAGTGCATCACTGCCGACTAGACAGGCTTGAAGCTGACAGAAGCGTTGAGCAGTGAAGATAGGGAGGATAAATGTCCATGGTAGCCATGTCGCCATCGGGCGTCCTGTTCACTGGAAGGGGCGCTCACTGGCAAGGTTTGACTTGGGGTGGGCGTCGTCGTGCCACTGATCATGAATAAAGTAGACGGGGATCGGAAAGCCTGGTATGTTGGCGCCACTTACTATTAGCCACGACCAGCTTCCGACGTGGAGATCTCCTCCGTCGTGGCTGGCGAAGACCACGAGATCGTGGGGCATGATGCACGCGGGCGATATGTTCATGCTGGAGTGCAGCTCAACGTGTCGTCGCGCCCCATCGACATACATATTACAGTAACGTCTGACCACCGCAGGCCCCATTCCAAGGCTGCATTGCCCGGCAATTGTGGCATGCACATTCTCCGCGGAGAAGTCCTCAATGAACTCAGAGGTCCGCCGATACGCGTAGTCGCCAAGTTCTGGACCTCTACTTATATGAAACGAATTACTTATGCAGCCTCGAGTCGCACAAGCTGATGTGGCATCAAGCCATCTGGTCGGAGGATTAATCGACTAAGTATGTGCCGCCACTCTGCGGACCTGTTTCATGACCACCCCGCCCCTCGCGCATCGCCAGACGCCAATCACCGTCGCGGTGTTCGCAGCATGGAGAGACGCACGCTGACTCCACTGGCACGAGCTGCGTCAGGGTGCCGCTTCGAAGTCGAGCAGATGACGACTCGGCGCCACCACCCAAGTGCGCATGCTTCGCGACCATGACGCGGACGCCGGAGAAGCAGATTGCCTGAGTGAATGGGTGCTGCGTGCTTCGCACGCTCCAAACTTGCCATGGCAAAGGCCAATCCGACGAACAAGCGGTGCAGATTTGGACTCAAATGAATCCTCCTCATGATGATCGTGTGTGCGCGCGCGGGTTCATGCATCACTCTTCGTCCATACTTACCGCCACAGCTTGACCATGCGTAGGGCATAAACTGACAGAGCAGGGAGGATGTATTTACGATTCCCACAAGGGAAGCGGGTAGATACATCACGTCGCGGAACGCAGCGCTAGGAGCATAATTCTACGCATAGGGGGAGAGCATAGCAGGGGGGGGACAAGCAGGGGCTCTGTAGGCAGGAGCAGCGAACGGGGGAGCAGAGCGGGGAGTGACAGCGAAGAAAAACAGAGCAGGTAGGTAAAGCCGCTCTGGCGAGACGTAATCTAAATAAATGAATATGGGGTACTTGAGTAATATGGCACTATATCAAGCCGCAAGACGTGGGCTATCACTGTATCTTTTGGGATACTTTTTGGTTACGGATTCGGAGAGAAGGGAAGGGATCGGAGGGATGTGGGCGCGGGCGCGCGGTGCGACGATCACGAAGAGGGCGCGGGCAGCTTGCCAGCCTCTAACAGGGCAAGACCGGCCTTGCCGTGCTCGTTCGTGTGCTGATAGTGGTAGCCTGCAGAGACCGTCAGTCCAGGCGTTTACGTGATGGTGATCAAAGGGCACGGACGCAGCCCGCTCATGTTCTTGAATCGCTTATTGCACCCGACCTGGCAGATGTACGGCTTGAGGTCGTCCGAGTTGGGGTCGATCGGCGCGAAGTTGCACTGGCCGTGCGTGAGGTGGTACTTGAGCCCGTTGGCCTGCTTGTAGCTCTTGTTGCAGCCCTCCTTCGGACACCCTGGCAAGCGCATCCGGGCGTCAGTCAGTCTATTCTAACTCGGCACCAGTGTGCTGGCATGCGCTGCTCACTGAAGGGCTTCGGGCGGGAGCCCGGGATGGGGGCGTCGGACGAGTGGGCGACAGCTGAAGAATCAGCGGCCGATTTCGGGGCATCAGCCGACGACGACTCGGCGCTGGACGCGCGGCGGCGGTGGGGCTCGGGCGAGCCGTCGCGCGAGGGGGCCGGGGAGGGCGTGGCGCTGGGCGAGAAGAGCAGCTCGGGCGGGACGCACTCCGCGGCGTCCGTCGCGTAGTCGCGCTGGCGGCGGGTCGGGTACGGCGCGTAGGCCGGGGCGGAGAAGCCGGCGCTCCGGCGGACGAGCACGGACGTGGTGTCGAACGCGGACACGCCGAAGGGCACGGCGGACGTCGAGGCGACGGGCTGCTCGTCGAGCTCCATGTCGTCCGCGAGATCAAAGCCGCCGAAAGCGTCCGGGCCGGCGAGGGGGTCGACGACGACGACGTGGGCCTCCTCGAAGTGCTCGACGAGCGCGTGCAGGTCGTTGAGCGTGAGGCCGCAGCAGGTGTAGTTGCGGCACTGGGGCGGTTGAGTTGGGCGCGGGGGGCGGGACGCGCTTATGTAACGCACCATGTCCTCGGAAAGCAGATTCGTGTCCGCGCCGTTGACGGCCCTGATGAGCGCGTCGTGCTCGGTCTCGATCGACGAGCCCAGCGCGGGCTTGAACGACGCCGCGTCCAGGCTGCACACCACGCGTCAGCGCCACTGATGCCGCGCCGCAATCAACTCACCCGAGCACGCCGGGGCTGACGCCGAGCGAGAAGCGCTGCCCGTACGAGCCCTGCAGCAGCGTCCGCGGCGAGCCGTACGACGCGAAGAGCGAGCGCGGCGTCGCGCGCAGCGAGTCTTGGGTCACGCTCGACGACGACGCGATGGGAATGGGCTGGGCGTGGGACATGGCGGCCAAGTCTATACTTCTAGACGAAACGCGAGAACAGAAGAGAACGGATTATAAGAACGGGTCGGGGAGGGGAGGGGAGGAGGGATGGCCAGGAGGAAGCCGGGATCGGTTGCTACTTAGCCGTCTCGCTTCCCAGGGCGGAACACAAGGGGCCCGCACGATTTGGATCCGTGATATCGTCTGGGGGAGGGGGGGTCGTGGGAAATGATCTGGCGTCTACCGGCATCCCGGCAGATGCGATGTCGGTCGATGGCTCGGACTGCCACCGAGCTGCGGTCTTATTGCAGCCGTCTCAAACGCTCAGTGAGCGTTTGAGACGGGTGCAATTGAAAATGCGCGATTTCTCGAACAGTCCGCGCAGGTGAATTCAAGCAAAGTACACAAGTGAATGCTATTACTAGGCTGCAGACTGGGACGCTAGTTTAGTTTTATACTCTTCAATGGCATCCGAGTCAGGCAAGCGAGCAACTTCACGATGTCGTTGCGTCTGCTCCTTCGAAATCCCGAGTCTCAACGACTCTTCCGAGCTAACGTGAGTGTCTACTAGTAAGCGCATGATGTGAGCTGGCTCGTAGTCGGCGTCATCGCTGTGAGCAGCGGCGCAATGGAAGAGTGCATTGTACTTCCAAATTGTACGGAGCTGCCCCGATTTCGATGGCGCGCACAGCGCACAGTGAATTGGAACATTGCTTGATTTGCTTGTATCCGTGGATTCTGCCGCTTTCTTGTAGTTCATGTTCTCGTAGTGATATTCGCAGCTCGATGAGATTTGAAACTGGTTCTTCCGGCGCCTGAGCATTGTAGTGCAAGCACCGAGGCCGCAAAAACCGCATGGATTGGCAGGGACTTGGTCCTGTGGAATGAATTAGTGCAGCAAATATTGATCTGACGTCGATCTTACGCATTGCGGATCAGGGACCTTTCTCAGTGCGCGAAGAAGGTGCTCGCCAACATGATCCCGCATCTTGGATAGCTTGAGATTAGCACGGCAGAGCTTGCATGGCAGTAATTCTTGCGCTTTGTGCTTCTTCTTTGGCTCAAGGTGCGGCGGCAACGACTGCACCTTGAAAATAACTTTGCCTGAACTGCGTGAGGAGAGCACAGCACTGTGAAATTGGGCGCACCATCTGCAGAACGCAAAGGCAGATCCTTCATGTTTTCAACGACGGGGAGGAGGAGAATGTTGGACATGATCCCCTCTGTTTCAGGGTTGAGCGCGTCCCAAGCGTCCTCGCACGTCTGCAACATGTCATCCTGTGAAAAGGACCATGTAGCGGTAGGTCCGACAGCTAAAATATAATCAGAGAATACTACTTCGTTGCTCTAGGACGCACTTTCGGAATTCCGGACTACCTGGCTCAGCACCGGAGCCATGATAGACGTAATCGCGGCAGGTACCTCAAGGACATAGCGCGCGTGCGAGATCTGCGTATCCATTTTGTCATCCAGCTGGAGATACTCTCCGGTCCAAGTCCACGTGTGTGGCTCCGCCTGCTCAAGACGGAGCACTTGCCCGATCACCACCGTCTTGAGGTTCTTCGAGTTCTCCTCAAACTCATCGAGAGTGAGCGAGACACGCGCTTCACCCCATGACATGCGAAATGCTGAAATTTCGAGCAGGACCAGTGCGTAAGCTGTTCCGACGCGCGCAAGAAACGCAACAATGTCGCCAACTTTGACAGTAGACCCGTCGTCCATCTGCGTGCCGCCAAGAGCCACTACTTTTGAGTGGTGGAAATCTTGGAGAGAGCGCCCTGCTGCACGGAGCGGCCGGGTTGTGAGCTTCTTGTTGGACTCATCGGTAGAGAGTGTTGCAACATAGGCAGACTTGTAGAATGTCTTGCCCTCTGCATTCACGAATGTCGGAAAAACTTTCTGGTGAATTGTCTGCGATAGCTCCGGTGATGACTCGTCAACGACTGTGTCGGGAAAGAAGTCGTCGATGTCAAATCCAGGTTCTACCATGGCCGCGTCGAGCTCGTCTGACGGATTGCGTGTATTTTCCGAAGCATCCGTTGCGTCGGCAGCTCTATCTGTGGTCTGATAGTGCGGCTGAACAGCACTGGTCGTGCGGTGACGGGGAGAGGCTCCTGCGCTGCTAGCCTCCGGTGCTGGCTCGGCCATTGGAATATGTAAGGACTCAGCTGGTTCCGCGCGTTCCGAGCGGTTCTCAAGCTGTTCATTATGCAGAGTACGCTCATCGACGCCGACATAGAGCCCAGCAGGACGGAGCACATCGTGATTAGGGCGAGAGAAACAAGCCTCGAAGTCGAAGTCTGGCCGTCCCGGGAAAGCCTTACGAAAGCGGGCAAGGGCTTTTTCGCGGCCAGTCGCCCACGCCCGCGCAAGGTCCACATTTCCGACGCACACATCTCCCTTCCAGGAGCGCGGGTTGAGATGGTCAATCCCGATCGTCTTCGACACATCGAGTCGGCGATGACCACGATCGAGATCAGGCCTCCGCTGAAATATGGCCTGGATGAGACACGCAATGGCAAGCTTGCTCGAGAGCTGAGAAATGTCGAAGTTGCGTGCGTGATCGAGAGTGCGGACCTCTGAGAAAACCTGCTCCAGTCGATCTGTCCCCTCGAGCAGTAGCCAGAAGCAGAGCGTCGGGTCAAGGAGCTGGAGGCGAGCAACAATCGTAAAGATGTTCTTCACAATTGCCTGTGTGTCGTAGTAAAGTGCGCCGGTCATGCAGGTGTTACCGTGCGCATCGTACAAAATGACCGCAGCATGTGCAAATGCCGCCAGTGACTCCAGTTGCTGCTGTAAGTTCATCTCAACGTCGATAAATGGGCAGACGAAGAACCAAAGAATGTCCGAAAAAAACTGGACAGAAGAGCGCCGCTTTGATTCGGCAGGCGAAGAGACTAAGGCGGGGGCGTTGTTCAGCTGCTGGAGCGACTGCATTAGACTAACGGCCTTGGGCACGTTCTGCTTGTCTGCAGGGTCCAGTAAGTTGCGCGCGGTCAGGTACTCCATTGCTGTGAATACCCGGAGAACCATAATGACGTCGTGCGGGCGGATATTCGTACCATAGAGCATGATGCCCTCGGAACTCCGCAGGAGGGTGGCAAAGCGCTTGAACACATGCTTCGGATCGCACGTCGTTGTCATCCCTCCATCCGCGGACATGTAGCGATTGAAGCCACGCAGCGGAGCCAGCTTCTGTCCGAGCGGTGTGAGAGGTGAGATCTCGGCGACAACGCAAAGAGCGTGCTTTGCGCGGCGATACGTTGCATCGCCGTCGCTGCCGAGAGACCAGATGGGGCCGTTCAACATGCGTCCATACTGATGCAGATTCCAGGACTCCACAACAGTCGTAAGCCAAGCCTGAAGCTGCTCGGCCTTCTCCTTTTTATTGGAAGGGGACGAAACGAGCGGGACCGGCGTGTAATGCTCGCGTTGCGAATAGGGCGCAATGGCGACAATAGTGGCCTCAGTGCCGAAGGCAACTGTTTTCGCATGTAAAGCACGTCTAATCGTCTCGATATTCTCAACGGAAGTCGCCCGAGTGTCCAGACTGCCGATAGTCTCGCGAGCCAGGCCAAGAACCTGGTCGCGGTCTTGATCGTAACGTGCGCGTGTCTCAAGCGCCACTCCATCGAACATGAGTATATTTCCAGCGTGAGAGCCGCTGCGGCTGGACGGAACCGGTGGAGGGCGAAATTCTGGGTCAAAAAACGCGGCGATATTGTGCAGAACATCGTCACGAAGAGGTATCGCGACGGAAGCACGCATCCGCGGAATCTTTGCACGACGCTCGAGCGTGCGCTTCGAGAGGAGCCCAAGTCCCTTGCACATTGCAAAGTGCATCCTCTCACCACCAGCGTAGGCCGACAAGAGCGAGATGTCGCGGAACCGTTCATCAGAGACGTGCGGGTGATACTGTCCGTCGGCTGCCAGTTTCAGAACAGAGAGAATTCGAGCCGGGGTTGATTCAGTGCGGAGTGATGCAGCAATGACCCAGCGCACGCGCTGGATATCGTTCTTGGAGAGAAACAACAGAACGCGTTCATGATCCCGCACGCGATTCTGCGCATTGCGGTGACGCCGGCGCAGGGACTGGACCTGCGTAAAACACAAGTGAGTTACAAAGCAAAGGGCATTCACGTGCACTCACCTTGGATCGTAATTTCTTCTTTTCTGCAACGTGATAGTGCGTGACGGCAGCAAGCTGACTGTGTGTAAGCTTGTAATATGGGGTGTTCAGCGGTGCATCTGCACGAGCGCGTTCCAGCATGTGAAGAAAAGCGCCAGAGCCAATGACTTTGAGACACTCCACACAGGCCTCAGTGGCAGTCGTCGTCTGCTGGCGGCACTTCTCTGAGCGGAAGTAGATTCTGTTCAGACGTGTATTATAGCCACACGGCAGCCAGCCCAGGGAATCATCGATGTGCTCCTGGAACGGGTACATGTTCCAGAACGAGCCCCAAGTCCAGACATAGTAAGCACCCGGGCAAGAGTAGTACACCGGACGCCTCGGGGTGGACGGAACCGCGGGGAGACTATGAGAGACTACAGGTGTTGTGAACTATGAGACGGATAATTTAGCCTAAACACCTTCCATTTGAATGTAATTAAATCACCTTTCTCTGCTCAGCTACGCGCTTGTTACAATTTCTAGACTTGCGGTGCGTCAACATATTATCTGCAACCGCCGTCGGGCCCGAGTTGACCTCAAATCCGCAGAGATCACAGACAAAGAAGTGATAGCCAGTATTCTCGTCGTATTTGGACCACAGCTCGAGGTCAGAGGTCACACGGATTGCGCGTGAGCTGGAGCTCCGCGCATGGAAGACACCGCTGGGAGGAGGTACAGCCAAAAGCTGTACGGTATTCGGCAGAGCACTAGACATTGCGCCGGTAGAGCACTCGATGGGACGGTGAGTGTAGCAGTACAAGGAGCGTAGCTTATCGATCCAGCACAATGCGCGTGCGCTCGCATGCGCTGGCAAGCGGGCCGCACCCGCACTCACGTGCAGAAAGCGCAGCTCGGTGGCAGTCCGAGCCATCGACCGACATCGCATCTGCCGGGATGCCGGTAGACGCCAGATCATTTCCCACGACCCCCCCTCCCCCAGACGATATCACGGATCCAAATCGTGCGGGCCCCTTGGGCGAAAGCCGAATTCGGCTTTCGCCACATGGCCGCAATTTCAGCCCCATCATTTCGCCGTCCCCTCGTTCCCACGCTCTCAGCCCGTGTCATGCCAATGTCTCCTCCACCACCGCGTCCTTCGCTGCCCGTCGTCCGCCCCGTGCGCGGTGGTCGCGCAAATGCAAAATGCACGCTGCGCCCTGCGTCGCCCCCAATCGGGAATGGTCCGCCGGCGTTTTGCCTCGCGCGTGTCATCCGGCGCCCTGGCGGCAGATGCTCGTCCTTACTCCTCAGCGGCCGCGCCCAGCATGGGCCCGGTGGACCGCCGCCGCCGCTGCGACCACCATGACTTCACTTCGCGCGGCGAACAGCACCAGGCGCGCGCGCATGTGTCTCCGCGGATCGCTGTCGTGCATCAGAGTTACATTTGACTTACACGCGCCACCGCACCGAACGAGAGACAGCGTTCAGAAACGCTGCCCCCGAACGGGGAATGGAATGGAATGGAATGCACGGCGCACGACCTAGAATGCACGCTGCAAGGCACCCGACTCCCCCAGAGTCAGAGTCAGTCAGCAATTAAGCAGCAGTCCATGGTTTTCGGCACCCCCTGAGCAGGCCCAGTCAGGACGAGAGGCCGGGGAGACGCCAGATAGGGTTCTTCATGCACGCGCGCGCGCATGCGTTGCGTCAGCGCTCGCCGCGAGCAATGTCATCGCTAGCCCAAGACAGTCCCAAGATGGCCGCCCAGCAAGCTTCTGAGCGCCGGGCGGCAGCTCATTTCTCCCCGGTCGCCAGAACCACCAACCACATCCTCCCCGGTCGCCAGGCAATACACAGACTGAGACTGGCCCGCCCCATCCCTGAGCGACGACGCGGTAGAGTACGAAGCCCGCGCTAATTTCCTCGACGGCGACAGGACAGGACAATCAGGGCTGACTGAATACGAGCCATCTGCCAGAAATTAGAAATTGCCGTGCGCCGGCCTCCTTCCCGGACTGGTGATAGTCGCCGTTGGCAGGCCGGAACTGCTGTTTGTGCGCACAAAGCTGGCTTGATGGGTGCGCCGCGCGCGCCTACAGAAGCAAGGGGCTCGCCGAGACGCGCTGCTGCGAGCGAGAGACGCCGCTCCGTCGCGGTGGAAGCTCCCGCGTCCCATGTGCACACGACCCAGAGACACACCAGACATAGACACAACAGACATAGACACACACACGCACACGCCAGACGGACGACGCAGCATCGACAGCGAAGTCACACGCACAAGCAAGCACCGCACGCCCAGGAGCCCAGAAGCCTTGCAAGCCATACGCCGTGCGATTGCACGGGCGGTGCAGTACACCCAATCGGGTACCGTCGCATCCCGCGCGCATCGCATCAGTTCGACAGGGAGAGGATACAGAGGCCGACCCTAGCCCCTGAAACAGCCTAGCAGAGCAGAGAGGAGACGAGACGCGAACGTGGGAGCAGGGAAGAACGGCGGGACGGACGGAAGGCGCGAAGATGTAGTGACCCTGTAGCGCCGCCAAGCTTGCAGCGATCCTGATCAGAACAGACAACCGGCAGCGACCACGCCCGCGGCCAACGAGTCCGTATGCCGAAAGAAACGGGAGGGAAGAGCGGCCACGGGGGCAGAGCGCACCGTCTGGTCTGGTCTGGGAATAGCCATGCATGCACGCGACGGATAGACGGGTGTGGGGAAAAGAACGCGCCGGATGACGGTGACAGCTTGCTTGCTTGTTTGCGTGAGTCTGACCCGCTTCAGTTCAAGGTTTGACTGAAGGCTTTGCACCGGAGCCAATGGACGTCGAAGGAAGCGATGACGAGGACGAACAGGGGTAAAAGAAGTGGATGCTGGTGCACGGCGGCCTCGAGGTTTGGGTGAGGGTGAGGGCGAGGCGGTGAAGCGCGCGAGCAGTCGGACCTATGGCGCCAATGAAAAAAAAATGTCATGAAAAAATCGCGGCAGCCCGAACGACGGTCTGCAAAATGGAGAAAAAACGCGCGCGGGTGAGCAGGCTGCACACCCCTGCAGAGTACCACGACGCACGGAAAGAGGATCTGGTTGCGCGATGTCGGGCGCGGACGCGTTCATTGTGGCGTGCGCCGTCGAAAAAAAGGTTGGACGTCCCGCGCGCCATTCCTGCTCGAAAAATCCAGATCTTCGCGCGAGAGTGGATGTGGGGGTCCCGTGCGCCTGGCCGAAGCAATGGGAGGCGAAGAGAGCTGACGGATGTCGGGGAGAGATTGGTGCAATGTGGAAAGGAGATGAAAATTGTCGTTCGGACTCCGCCGCGGCGCGCGTCAAAGCCATGAGTCGCCGCGCGCTAAATCGGGATTATACCTCCGCAATTCACGTTCGCTTGCATCCCTCCTGGCAGCCTGCACTGACGCCGACAGACAGACGCTGGGATATTAGGGGCGTCTATTAAGTATCTAAACATTCCTCTATGTCTGTGCCTAAAGCCATCGTGAAAAGTTGTGCAAGTAATACAGTTGCGAGAGTCAGGACACGGGATCGCGGGAAGGTCAATGAGCGACGTGGTATGTAGGTCTAATAGTGTGAGTATAAGGGAACCATACGGCGTCTATCCGCGCGGCACGCCCTTGTCGAGCTCGCGAACGATGAGGTCGTTCACGGCGCGCGGGTTGTCGAGGTAGACTGCACACTTGATCAGCTTCTCGCTCTAAGCCACAAGTGTAGGACGCACCGTGGTGTCCCGCGTCTGGGACGATGTACATCTTGGCTTCTCGGTTGCCTGCTGCTTTCAGCGCCTTGACGCTTTCGGTTCCACCAGCGGGGTCCATCCAATCGTGATCGCCGTCTTCGATGCATGAGCCTAAAAACATCAAGCAAAGCAACTCGTGCACTCACAGACGAAGGTAATGGGGATCTTCAGCTTGTCAATGCGGTCGACGAGCGGTCTGCGCGCGTGGGCGCCGGGCGCGAGGATATGCGAGATGCAGTACTCGCTGCTGCCCTTGGCGGCGGTAATGTTGTATATATACTCGTTCATCTCGCGCGTCTCCTCCTCGGTAAGTCCAACAAAACGGCGGCTCGAGTACTTGCCGACGAGCATGGGGCCCCACATGCCGGCAGTGCGGACGACCTGGAACGGCGAGAAGCCCTCCTCCCAAAGGTACAGCCCGACGCGGCGCAGCAGCGGCTGGTTGCGCGCGGCGCGGCGCTGCTCCTTCTCGATCCTCTTCGCCTCGTCCTTGGACGCCGCGTGCGCCGCGCCGTCGCCGTGCGGCGACGGGTCGACCTCGGCGGACGGCAGCGACGCGTCGTCGGGCCCGCGCGGCACGCCCGCGGGCGAGAGCAGGATGATGCGCGCGACGCGGTCCGGGTGGCGCAGGGCGTATGCGACAGAGAGATAGCCGCCGAGCGAGTGGCCGATGAGCGTCATCTGCGGCAGCTGCATTTTCTCTCGCCATTGCTCCTGCGCTGGGCCGTCAGCGGTCAATTACAACTCGATAAATTCTTGGTACTCACGAGGGAATCGATAAAGAAGCTCTCGGCCTCGCGCACGCGGCCGTCGATGTCCGTCTTCTTCGCTTTGACCTCGAATGGCACGCGCGCAGAGCGGCCCATGCCTAACCAGTCGAGCAGGAACACGGGCGCGCCGCGGCGGGCGGCCCATTTGCCAAATGTCTCGAAATTCATGAAATAAAAGCCAGAGCCGGCGCCGTAGCCGTGCAGGACGACCGTGGCGGGCGGGGCACGGTCAGCGGGCGCTGGGTTTGCCGGAGTAAACGATATGGTGTTGATGTACTTCTTCGCGGTGGCATCGAGCGCGACATGCTCGACGGTGGCCGTGACGGGCGGGGCGGGCGTCGGGATGGGCGTGCCTTTGGGGTAGAAGTACGGCAGCCGTCTGAGCAGGCGCTCCTCAGCCAGCGCACTCTCCTTCTCGCCGGCGGCCCACCAGGCCTTGAGGGACGCCTTGAAGCTGTCGGGCACGGGGCGCGCGGGCGCCAGCGGCGAGTCGGCGGCGGCGACGGCCTGGGTGAGGACGGACGCGGCGGCCATGCGGGCTGTTCTGGCGAGACGTAGGGCGGACGTGGTGTCGGTGAATGCGGTATAAGAGCAAGGTGCAATGCTCCCGCCGTCCCGCGCCCGCACATGGGTGGCTGCGCGGCGCACTTGCGCAATGGTTCGGCATGAGGAACGCGTGGCTGTGCTCCAACGATTGCCTCCGCGCGCGCTGTCCTCGGACGGAGCTCGTAGAAATCAAAAGTCTCGCACGACTGACCTTCGGGTTTTTGGATGCCAGGAATTTCTAACTTCCCTGCGTCACAGAGCGCGTCGCCGGTTTCGTTTTCCTGGGAGAGCCACAGATTTGTCAGCACAGTGCAACGCGTGTCGTCAACACGCACACGTCAGCACAGGTCCGATTTCTTTTCGGCGCTTATATAATACGCTGACGTTCCAAATTCGTGCGCAGGCCGCCGCACACTGGTTTTGCGCTGCTCGTTGAAACACAGCCTTTCACGCAGGCAAGAATCACCGACATGCTCGCGGCCAACGCGAATCCAATCCCCGATGCAAGGCTTCTGCGCTTTAAAATATCGATTTTCGGTCACCAACACTTCGACATTGTTTGACACCTCTTCCACGCTCGTGACCTCAAGCAACTCGCCCAACAAGCCGCCCATAATGCCGCTGGGCCAAAATATCCCTGTCCTTCATGCGGACCGCCTCTGGCAACCGTGGTGTGGGCAGTTACAGGCTGGGGAGTTACTATGATGTAAGCTACCCGATGCCAACCGGTATAACTGTACGACTTGTAAGTACAAGTATGTCCGCGGGGAGATTGGCACTGACATTAAGGTAGGAACCCGCATGAAACCCGTAGATGTCGAATGGGTCGATGACCACATCGCTGGCCGACGTTCCAATCGACAATTGGGGTCTTGAGAACCCAGAACATCTCAATGCAGGCAGCGAACGCGTACCCGCGTAAAGCATGGCTTTCATTTTCTCCGAGAAACGGTAAGCTCGAAATCTGCGTGCCGGAGTGGAGGCGAATATAACCAAAACCACAGGCCCTTTGCGACATCTGCAATACTGTACCTTGCTATACTCAGGGCACGAGCCAATGAGACTATGACCGATTCATCACGCCCAGGAGCCAGGCCACTGGTCACAGGAGCTCCGGGATGCGCGTCCCGGTACAAATCAGACGCACACCGGTGCCACTTGGGGAATATATATAACAACCGGCGTCGACCCCACACTTGCTTGTTCCTTGCGACAGAACCAGCACCAGCACAATGCCCGACGGCCAAGAGGCAAACGGCAACGGCCAGATCACCGGCTCGCAGGACGACATCGTCGCGATCTTCGACAAGAAGGCCGGCGGCAAGGCGAATGGCCAGTTCGCGCCGCCCAAGTTCGCGACGAAGCTCGAGGAGCGCGAGTGGATCAAGCACCGGCTCGCGCAGGCGTACAGGATCTTCGGCTTCCTGGGCTACGACGAGGGCGTTGCGGGGCACATCACCATGCGGGTGCGCCATTCCGTGCGAATGCAAGCTGAGGCTGACGCTGTGGCAGGACCCGGTTGACCCAAGCACATTCTGGGTGAATCCGTTCGGGCTGCACTTCGGCTCGATCAAGGCGCAGGACCTGCTGCACGTTGACCACCACGGCAACATCCTCGACGACTCGGGCCCGCGGCGCGTGCTCAACAAGGCCGCGTTCATGATCCACTCGGCCATTCACGCCAAGCGCCCCGACGTCGCCTGCGCCGCACACTCGCACTCCATCTACGGCCGCGCGTTCGCCACGCTCGGCGTCGAACTCGACATGCTCACGCAGGACTCTTGCGCGTTCTACAAGGTGCGGGCGCAGTGTGGCGCGCCGATCGGCAGTGCCGCACTACTCAACATTGCAACTCTTCACTGACTTCTTGCCCTCTTCTTTCTATTTGGGTGGAATAGGACCACGTCGTGTACCACAACTTCCGCGGCGTCGTGCTCGACGAGGAGGAGGGCCTGGCAATCGCGGAGGCGCTCCAGGGCCGCAAGGCCGCGATCCTGCAGAACCACGGGCTGCTCGTCGCAACGGACAGCATCGAGTCGACGGTGCACTTTTACATTGCGCTGGAGAAGTCGTGCCAGGTGCAGCTCATGGCGGACGCCGCCGCGCGCGGGCGCGGCATCGAGGCGCAGAAGATCACCGAGGAGGACGCGGCGAACACCTGGAAGACCGTGGGACCGGTCCGCGGCGGCTACTTCGCCGGCCTTCCGCACTTCCAGGCGCTCGAGAGGCGCGAGGCCCTCCTTCCGCCTGAGCTCAGGTTCGACGCTCCCAAGTATTGGAAGCAGCACGTTTGAGCGGCGGGTGCGCCGACTCGTCTTCCCTAGCACTGGGCCGACTTGAATGCTCGCGTGCTTCCATCCCAATCTATGTGCACCAGGAAACGAATGCTGTATGATGTCAAGTCTATATCCGAAACGACCTGTAAGATTACTCTGGCCCAAATATGCTCCGAGATAACAGATGAGTGGTCCCGTGAGACGGTATGGGGTTCCATCGAAGTCGCTGATCATTCCAATGAGGCCTATGTGAATCTGCGTGCGTTGAACTCCGCGGTCCGTCATGCCGCACCGTTGCGCTGCTTCGACACACAACGAGAACAGACTACATGCGTCCAGCCTGATAGCTGAGGGGTTGTGGCTGACTTGTGCTCGCAGACCGCGCGCTGCGACTACGTGCCCCTCAAAGAACCACGATACTGTATCTCAAGCGTGTAACGTGCCCTTCAGCGCGCGAAGTCCGATCGGTTGAGTTCGTTGTTGTGTTCTCTGTCTAATGCAGATCGCAATACACACTCCTGATCTTCATGTGCTATCCACGTGGGGCGTCGCGAAGCGTTAGGCAAATGAACGATGCACCACAGTCCCAGGCGCAATGTGCAAAGCTGTGAAGTGGCGATGATGCAAATGAATTGAACTTCCAAAAGCGGGCGCACCACGCTTGAGAAACGGCCGTTCATTGGTTGCGATTGTCAGGAAATGAACGTGGTGCAGGCGGTTTAGGTCACGTGATTCGTGATCGCACCACGCCTGGAATTTGCATCGGGCTGATCGGGCTGAGCTTGGAAACGCGCGTCCACTGTCGGGGTTAGCCGACGTAAGCGAGCACCACGTTCACTAACTCGTATAAAAACCGTCGGAGTTGGTTGACCTCTCTTCCTCAGACTCATCTTACTGCATTCCTCATAGTTCCCCGTTGCACTATGGACGCCAGGCTGCCTGCGATCGATCCGTCTGCCAGCGGAAATGACGATCTGTTTGTCTATGGTACGCCGGCAGGCTTGGTTCAGTTGACTGGCTCCGGCATGGACTCCGCAGACAATGTAACCGTCCCGAATGCCGACATGGAGAACTATCGGGGTCGCAACCTTACTACAGGCCCTACCATTGACCCCCGCGGCTTTCAAGATGGCTCTCATGGCGGCATGCCCGCTGCAGAAAGCGAACCCGCACCTACGAGCCTTGCAGAGCTCATCGAAGAGACCGTGAACTCCAGCAGTGGCATCGCCGCACAGCAAGCACAGGTTCGTCGCGTCCTTTAAGGCCCTCCATTGTTACTGAATTCCTATCTCGCCCTCCCTACCGCCAGGATACCTCTTCGACGGTCTTCAAATGCAATACTTGCAAGTTCCAGATGTCCTTTGACACGCATGAAGAACTCGAGTCTCATGTCTGCCATGGCCGTCATTTCGAATATCCGGCACTCGAGCTCGACGAACACATCACGCGCGTTTGCATGGACTTCTCAGAGATCCTTTGGGCCATTCTCCAGCACATCGAAACCTTGCGCGAGCGATTCGAAGACAATCCCTCCGATTGGGTTGAACACGAACTGAATCGCAACAAGGCAAGATACCAAAGGCTCACTGAAGAGTATCTACGCCACATCTTGTACCACCTTCAGAGCCGCGAACGGCCTGCTGTTCCCGCTGATCGTCTGCATGCAGTTTTGTCTACCCTCGACTGCGAACTCGGCGATTGGCAAGAGGCACGGTTCGGGTATCGCAGCAAGTTGCCGTCGCTCGCCTCCCTTTACTACGAGGAGAGAGTTTACGAGCTGGCTCAAGCCGCCGTCGACATCATACTGCATACATTTCTGGCGTGGATCTCGCACAACATTAACCCGCACGCCTAGTCCCATGGATGGCGCGGCTGGACGGTTTCTGCGGTTTTCTCACTTTCCCGTACGCCCTTTGCTCCTGCATCTTCAGTTCATTCCTGACTCAGGTCCTGTTCAGATCCCACATCTTCAACATGATGTCAACTCCCCTCTGTCTCCACGTCTTTGTACGCCTTACTGTAGACATCCTCCGATCCTGCTATAGCATGTCTCCCTGCCAATCGGCGTAGATTTCACCTGAAATGCTGCCACCTCAACACTGGATTCTGAGAGACACGACCATGAGGCTGAGAACTCAGAATATGTTTATTGAGCTGATGAATATGAATGATTCACCGCGGACAGCCGAGTGAAGGACATCGCCTTCGCGCAATTCGAATTTGACGTCAAGGATGCCATGAAAAACCACAGTGAACAGCCGCCTCAATGGCCACCTCGAAGGAGGGGACTGAATCAGGTCGGATGCTAATCCAAAGTATTAACATATCGCTAGAGCGCTCGTCCGCGCAGCCGATGATAACAATCTAGGTGCTGGCCCAATTAATCTGCATTGAGCGTAGAGCGGCGTGTATCTCAGTCGCCGGGCTTGCCTCACAGACGTTCAGGATGTCGTTGTTGCCGATTGCGACGACCTTGAGCTCCTAAGTTCCTCCGATAGTACTCCTGAGTCAGGACCGCGGGGCACTGCCCACAAACTGCGACTGGTACGGCAAATGAGAACTGGGCCTGAGGAAGCAGAACGTAGTCCGGGATAACAGTATTGAACCTCCAACGCGGAGATCGCGGCCAGGGTAGGTTTGAATGACCGCGCCAGGAGCACTCGACATCGTCTCCAGACAGGTAACAAGCACACAATACAGAAAAGAGCATGAAAAGACTGACTAGTAGGAGGCCCCTTAATCTCAGTAGCAACAGCCGAGAGGAAATATGATAGTGTTCGGGGAGAGAGAGAGCGTCGGACCTGAAAACGCGTTCTTGCCCGCAAGTTCGAACGACCGGCGCTGGGCATGGACGAGCTCGAGTACAGCATCGACTCGTGTAGCTCGCACTCTGCGCAGTACGTGCCCGAGCACATCCGGTCGCGCGACACGGCGGTCGCCGCGCGCTGGGTCGCGGCCAAGGCGCTCGAGCCGGGCCCGCAGTGGGTCCTCGTCAAGTGCGCCGCCGCGTTCAACGGGCCGCCGCCAGACTCGTGACACGTGCGCAGGCTAGCGGCCACGAGCGTCGTCAAGAGCGTGCTCTTTGGCAAGGTGCGCCGGGCCTCCTTGCGCCCGCTGCCACCGTGCTCATTTCACGATTCCAGTATCACAAAACGCACCCATGCAACGTCCGCGACTTTGAGGTCTCTATTGGCATGGAACCCGACAAGATGACGCCCGTCCTGCGCGACCGGCTGCAGAATAATAGTGCGGCACGAGAGCTCATGCGCCATTCTACGTCGGATTGACTGGCTCCAGGTATTTGGGAGTCTTTCTATCTACGCTGGAGGGACGACGAGGGCACACCGATACCGACGCGTTACCTCAAGATTATGCCCATTTCGTATGCAACGATCCATTCCCACAGCGGGCGGGCGTTCACCAGCTATCCTCGTGCAGTACACATCATGCCAGCTTTCATCCTTCACTGTGGCACGTCTCGCTCTACGGCGCTGCCGACGAGGTGCTAGTCGGCGCTGCCATTATGCAGCACCGATCGGTGAGTTCCTTCGGGCGTACTTGCTGCAGCTCTGCACGGTCTCACGCGAACGTTCACGCAGAACAAGGAGGCGCGTATGGTCAAGCTCATGGCCAAATATCTGCGGCAGCGCGGCCTCGAGAAACCATATCGCCAACTTCTTGCCGAGCACAACCTCACGCTGGAGCATCCGGCGATATCATCTCTCCGTGAAGCTATCGACCGTGGCGACTGGAGCGCCGCGGAGCTTATCATACCGGAGATTTCGCGACAAGGGCTATTTGACAATCATATCGACGCCCAAACGCCCCATCTTGCCTGGACATGCCTTTCGGGTGCGGGAACGGGCGCGAGTACGTCCCCGCCCTGCGGGCGCATGGACCATCTGCTGTGCATCGACCCGCCGACCCAACGGATCTTCATGCTGGGCGGCTGGAACGGCCAGGAGAACGTCCGCGACTTACATGTCTATTCCATCCTGAACGACAGCTGGGAATTGCTTTCACCCGACATCGAGCGCAACGGCGGGCCCAGCTCGCTGTTCAACAGCCGCATGGTGCTGGACCCGACGGACGGCTGCATCTACCTCATTGTGCCTTTAACTGAAGACGGCACAGCTGTGGGCGAGGAGGAATCTTCGTTTGCGGAGACGCTCCTTCGCAGCACCAGGCGCCGGCAGGGATTCTATGCTTGGTACCGTTATCAGACTCGTCCGGAGGGAGGAGCTCCTGAGGTTTCGGAGCAGTGGCAATTCGTCAGCCCCGATGTTTCTGTGCGTGCTCGTTTGATGATGCACTCACTGTACAGCAGAGCGGACTGACAATCCAACACTGCAGAAGGACAACGGCCCAAAGTATTCACAGGAATACGACGTGACGTTGGACGCGAAGACCAGGACGATATACGTGCGCACCTCGCCGACCGACCTGCGCGACTCTGTCACCGTGCTCCAATCGCAAATGTATGCCTACGACATCGAGCGGGGAACTTGGAGACAGATAACAGTGCCGAAGTATCTGCCTCCCATCCCAGGTACATATTCCTCTGCTTGCTTGCGTAGAGTAGGCGTGTTCACCAGCGTACACGTGCACAGGAAAGATGTGTATGCTTCACGGAGAATACGGCATGCGGCTGTGGATGCTCGGGCACAATGCGCCAGCGTGCGCAATGAGCATCCTGTCCGTCGGCGTGGAGGAAGGCGCGGACATCGAGGCCATGCCGCTATCGTCTGCCTACGGAGTTGATTTCCAGCCGGCGCCCACGATGACCGCAGAACACATCTTCGGCGACGCAGACCTGCAGGAACTCTACATGTATGTGGCGCGTGCAGCGAATATACCCGAACCTTATGCCATCTTGCAGATGTCCGGAAAGCAAAGAGCACACCGCGTCTCCTGATGGAAGCTCCAGTCGATTGTGGATGTTCCAGTGCCGCCGGAGGCGCTGGCAGATTGTGGCTCCTGTGCCAAGGCGCGGCGGCGGCCACGGCAAGCAGCCGCCAGAACGGGTGCTCTTCCAGACGGTGTACGACCCTACGACCTGTTCCTTCTTCCAGTCCGGAGGCCTGCCCGTCCACGCGGAACCTGCGGCGCCATTGGACCAGCTGTGGCAGGCCCGCGTTTGTCGGTAAGCGTCCCCGACCCCGATGCAATCCGGGCAACACTGACTTTGGGGCATCCCCCTTCGTCAGCCCCAGCCGCGATGACGTTGCGCGACGCGCACTCTTCCTCTTGCGCAAGCACCAGTGCGTACTTTTCGATCACGCTGTGCCGTTCGCGCGTTTTCGCTTTCGTGCGCGGACGCGTTGCATTGGCGCATTGCTGACGTGTTGCCGTTGCCGGATCGCAGGTTCCTCGAATTATGCAACAGCGCTGCGGATGACGAAGAGGCGCTTGCGTTTCTGCGCTCTAGCGTCGTCCCGGTGCTGGACGATGCGAAACGCGAGGAGGCGGCGGAGTTCCGCGCAGTCGTCAAGCTGCTCTATGAGCGGCTGAACGTGCCCGTCGCGCTGACATCCAATGACGAAGGCCTTCGGACACTGGGCGCAGGCCGCAGGGAGCTGTTTCAGAGTCTTATGGCCTTCGTGAACGCGGCGGCGCAGGAGCCGGCGAGCGACCTTTTGGACATTGTCGACGCGGTGTTGTAGACTGCTCGGAGATCCCGGTCTGGACTTTTTCTGGATACTCGCACGCAACGAATGGGCTGGACTGCATCCTGTGTATTTCTCTTTCAGTGTTTTAGAGTACTGTATCGCTGTTGGACGTCATTTTCAGGGATTCTCTGCGCCTCGACTTGTATCCGAGTCAGATGTCCTCGTGACTCGAAACACGGTGCGATCGGTGGTACTCATCCTTGGGCTCCATGATCCAATCCCCACGCTCGCGTGCGGACCTGCGCTGCATCGCCATTCCCAGTTGGGAGCGCCTGGCGTCTCGGGGGAACAGCGCCGCGGAGAGATTAACATTCGCATCGGCTTAACAAATCAACAAGTCACGTTTCGCAGGCGGATTTGCCGCCGCCAGTCCAGGTGACCGCAATGTGCATCTCTACCTCAGCTCGAAAGTCGGTTCCGCGCAGCCGTACAGTAATTCCCTGCGGTGGCAAAGGACGACGCGCTCATTAATCGGTCGGCGGACGCGGATATCCCGCTCGGACTTGCCGTCTTGAGAACGGGAATGGTTTATGACTCTGAAGATTCACTCGGTTTAACCCAGGACGGAGCTGTCATGCCGTCATATCATATTAAAGCAGCGGTCGGAGGGGGACATCGGCCGTGTGCACTGGCTTTCCCGCGGGCTGGCGCGTCCCGCACAGTGCTCCGTTTCGCGCATACATGCTCAGTCGATGCGCATTTGGGATCAAATCTGACTCGATATTGCGCTCATTAAGCTAACATCGCGCCTAGCTATGACTTCGCTGCGACTCTGCGAAGGACACGGAACAGCATCAGCACCGCGGCCGCGGACGTATAAAGCCTTCTTCGCTAGTGGAAAATATGCTCTCATCATCCCAGACACAGTTCCCCAGTCCCGCAAAGAGATTCTCTCAGCTCTTACCTCTCGGATAGCCTATACTAGCTATCCTCACTTCTCCACTCAAGCAAAACTCAGAATTTATATCATGTGTGCGCCGCGCCCCAGTTGTTCCAAGCACCCAGACTGATAGTTGTCGTAGCTTCTCGAAGCGCAGACTTCACCGCGCAGCTGCACAATGCGCTCCAGGCGAGGGGGCAATACAACGCGCTGACATGGCGAGAGTACACTGATGGCCCGCGCCACGCTCCTCAGTGGACAGTAATTGCATACAGTACGTGGGACGTCTCTGAAGTTATCGACTAGCACGGACTGATATTGATATCCGCTCCTCCAGTTAACGGCGTAGAATATGGCAGGGGTACTGCGCCTTCCAAGGCAGCCGCGAAGAGCCACGCATCTCGGATAGCCCTGCAGCACCTCGGATATCGCGTCTAGCGGTGCGAGTCTGAGCCGCGGAATCAATGTTCCTCAATAGGAACTAAACTTCATTTTCTTCCCGAGGACTATCATTTATACTTCTTTGTCTGCCTGCAACCCGTTATTCGCCAACTATGTATCAATTTGCCTTTCCCTCATGTATAAACACTGTACTTAGATCATGGACGCTACTAGTACTATGCATCTCCTCTTTGCAAACAATAAACCCGATTTGCTGAATGTGATGAAACTCCGAACGCTCCGGTGCTGAGAAAACTCCAGTTCGAATCGCTTCATAGTCATGGTACACATATAAACACAAGATTGGCCGGGAGGCGTTGATGAAGAGCCGTTCAAGATCTAGTTCGCACCGGCTCCTCCACCACCACAGATCGAGAGTTCCTTCATTTCCTGGAGAACACCCTCAACCTGGAGGCATTTGTAAGAGAGTAGCACCGTGAAAACTCCTAGTTCATACCTGGGCATCGAGCTGGCCGGTCGCATAGTCGTCACGCACTGAGTCCGCAAAGTACCGTTGTACGCCGCCCATCTTCTCGTATCCCTCCTCCGCGAATTTGCATTGCATGCGAATCATGGCCTCGAAGGTCGGGTCAAAGTAAGGGACGCGGAGATCGAGGAGTTGAGGAAGTTCAGTCAGGAGCTGCTCGTTCATGTACTCGAACACCTCTTTGGCATCATCGTGTTCTTGTTGCGCCTGCATTAAACTGATCAGCCATTGTCGGATATGACGCTAACATTCATACCTTGGGAAGTTTCGTAACATCCTCGCTGGGCTTGTCGATGAGTTTCCGCACTTTGCTCCGCGCGGAATCGTAATCCAGAAGCTGATCGCCATACTGAGTAGCATGAACGGCTTGCAGACAGATTGCACACCTTCTTGTTGCGCTTGGAAATCGTATCATTGATGATGGGGAAGTATGCACACATCTTGCCGAGCGGCTCGAGCACACATGTCCGATAGGGCGCGTCCTGTGGCAGAGCGTGATTAGCACGAGTATAACACGCGAGGACTGGAACGCACGAGCTCGCGCCCAATCCCAGCGTCAAGGTCGTCTACAGAGCGCTTGTAGGCGTGGCACGCCATGGCGCCGTCCGACGTGCGGTCGGCTGCACCGTAGAATACGTCGATCGTATCTGCCAGGCGCGTCTGCGCCGCAGTCATGGCTGCAGGGCTTCAGAGGAGAGCCAGGTGCGCATGGAAGCCGTACGTACCGCGCATGGCGTCTAGGTACGCCTTTGCCTCCTTCTGCAAGGCATTGGTCTCCTTCTCGAAGCTGCGGGCTGCGGTGAGCGAATCGCAAGACCAGGGACTGTCGGCTCACATCTTGTACTTGGCCTCTTCGTCTGCAAATTCACGGTCGACAGTGCGCTCTATTTGACCGGTCTTTTGCATCAACTGCAGAGAGCTGACTTCAGCGCCGGCGCCAGCGTCATCGGCATCGGGCGCACCGTGGTCCCCGCGCGGTTGACCGATTTCTTGAATCTGGCGCTCGCATTAGCGCATGTTGAGAGTACAAGCGCAGCGCTGGCCTACCCTGACCAACTCATTGTGTCGCGCGTAAGAGATGGACAGCTGGGAGCAGGTGACGGCGAGGAACGGATGGTACAAACTCCGAAATCGTCGCGTTCCTCTCTTCCACGAGGCCTTTTAGTATTACTGTATCTGGAACCTTGCATAACGGCGCGGATATGGTTGTGCACGATGGCTTTGACTAGTGCAAGTCGTGCCTTGTCTTGCCTACACCGCAGGCCAGCAAGCTCTGCTTTGCACTAAAACGTTTCAATGACATTGTTTGACCTTCATGCATAGGAGATGCAGGGTTGGACATATCCTCCACAACAGGATAAACTCATCACCATGAACCAGAAATCGTTACAGTGCTCAAATCGACTCAAATCAAGGGTTCCTCAGCAGGACGATCCTCGGGCTCGCCTCCGCCATCGGAACTGCTAGGTCCCAACAACGGGCGCGTGTGAAGAACCCACAGCAGCGTCCTACGAGTACGTGTAAGTCATATGAGAGATGACCGCCGGGCTGGATCTCATTTCTCACCCCAGTACCACAGGCTGCAAAAGCCAGAACGGAATCGACACGTAGAACTCGATTGCCTTCGACTGGGTATCGACGTGCAGACCGACAGCCATGGTCGCAATGCATGCCAACATCTGCAAGGCGAGGAGCGGCGAAACAATGCGCACCATGGCGTCGGCAACCTGATCTAGGGATCAGACAATGCAACACTCGCGAATATCACGACCACGCACAGGGCTGCTCGAGCCTGCGCTTTTGGCCCACCTGGACGCAAAGAACGACGATACCAGGATGTTGCCATACTCGAGGAAGACGACGATCGGGAATCCCCATGAGACCTGTCGGTTGACGATGGAGACCATCCTGAGGACAAAGTACGTCAGCTATGTTGGCGACCGGACAGTCGGAATTAGATGGACGTACATGTAGTCGACCGCGTTCGGGCTGCAATGGTAGGAGACGGTTGTCAACTGCCTATCAAGGGGCAACAGATGACGGATACATACGCGCAAGTCCACCAGCCATCCGAGCTGAACATGCCCTCGCAGACGTTGTTCGCGAAGGACGTGGCGAACAGCGAGCCCTGGATCACGAAGAACAAGACGAGGTCGCAAAGGCCTGAGATCCATCTTCCGCGTTCATTGGGGATGAAGAGCTTTCCGGCGGTGACCTCGAAGAAGACGGCCTTGGCAGCAATGAGGGTGAACAGGGTGTAAAGTCCATTGAACAGAGCCGTCAGCGCCTGCAGATAGAAGTGAGCGATTTCCCTGAAGTGCCGTCCGTCTTGGTCTTTGAGCAGAGCCGCGGAAACACCAATGAAGGTGGCGTGCGAGATGGCGAGAGCCAGTGTGGCCGGCCAAAGAAAATGCCAGGCAACCTTGGAGTAACCGTCCTTGGGCTTGCGGTGGGTGAGCTGAACGCCTCCAATGCCTAGGGTGATGGCAAGCAGGACACTCTGGAGGGATCAACTGAGATTCATTCATCGACTACGACTACAATCAATGGACTTACGCTGAAGCAGATGATCTGAACAGCCCCAGCATGGTAGGATGCACGCGCCGAAAGTCCATAGTCGTTCCTCGAGCCGATTGGAAAAGGGTAACTCTGATGAGACATGTCGTGTGAGAGTTGTACACGATGCAAGGACGGATGCCGGCACGCTTTATAGCGCCGAACACCCTCGGTATCAATGGCTGCGCATCGGTGCCGCGGAGATATCGTCGGTCTCTCGCGAGTCCGTGGTTGGGCCTCACGACTGCGCAAACGCATGGAACTTCCTGACTTGCTACTCTAGGACAGTCAAGCTGCGCGTACGCAGTCCAGCGCCTGAGAACTAAGAAGAGTTTTATCTTAAAGGGGCAATAATAGGGACTTAGATTAGCGCGCCTTTCGCAGCAGAGACCCGTAGCATTAGACCGCTGAGATAGACGGGCTTCGCATGTCATTGACAACGCGGCAGTTGAACCTGCAGATTCAAAAACGCGATCGATGTACTAGACACGGTCACGTGAGCTAGAGAAGGCATATGTGCAGTGGTGCTTATATCACAAAGTTAACCGCGAGAACCATTCCCTTCAGTGCTGTCCGTAGGTGCCTGAAGTGTGGGATGATTCCCGTGGTCATCGATGGCCGCCACTGCGCTCCGCAACCTGGCGAAAAACACCCGCGGCTTCGCAGACTGCGAACCGCAGGCGATCTGCTGCAGTTCATTCGGGTATAGATTGGAAAAAAAAAGCCACACAGTCGGGGGTAGATAAGAGAATATTGCTCAGTACAATGCGCTTTCAAGGCCACAATGTCCGCGATCTTTTAGGCGTTCCGGCCCAGAGTCGAGCACGGACAAGTCCAACGGAATGGCAGAGTTATTGAAGTATATGCTGTGAAAATATCAAAGAGAGGACTCAACTTAAAGGCTGGGAACCCGGAGATGTCCCCTCTCAGAGCATTTTGCCTGCGCATTGCGCATTCATTGAAGTATGTTGAAGCCCGTGACGCGTGCTGCTCCGAGCCCAGCCGCAGCCAACAGGTATGGATTTTAAGCATGTTTCGCAAGGACTTGACTACGGGACCCTGTCGCAGCAGACTACTGCAGGGACACGTCCTGAACACGTCTCGGTGCTGTCAATCTGTTCATGTTGCAGTTTGCAGCCGCATATAGTAACAATTCCCCATGATTTTGACATTCTCTTATCACGTGGTCTCCCTGGGAGCGCCTCCCGACAGTGAGGCCTTTGCCCAGAAACCACGACGGGGTTATCCTTCTAGAGCCGTCCTGTCGGACCGATCGGACGCATTACACGTATTCATTCTCCGCATTATCGGCTTGTTTTCTTCCGTCAGGTCACATGTACCATCTACTGAAAGGACTATATACACACCTTACGCGGTAGCGGAGTCTCTCCTCTGGCAGTTTCCATCTTGCTGAGCGAGCGTGAGGTAGCAAGGAGGAGTTTTCCGTTCTGATACTCGGTATGAGCCCCCAAATCGACATTCATCGGGTATACTCAGTTGCCTAGGTCTTGACGGCGCTGGGAAGACGGTAACTCCTTTTATTGGTCCGAGATTCAGTCTTGAACTGCGACCAGACTTTCCTGGAGAAGATCAAGACCCTGTATTCCGATTCTCCTGGGCTGCCACCAGACAAGATTGGTCCGACAGTCGGCCAGAACAGTGCGCACCATCGTCACGGCATCACCATCGTCGCCTGAACATAGTACAGTCGGAAAGATTACTCTTCCGTCCAGCGTTCTGCAATTTTGGGACCTGGGCGGTCAACGGAGTCTCCGCGCTCTCTGGCCGCGCTACTTCGACGAGTGTCACGCCGTCGCATTCGTCTTGGACGCTGCGGATCGCGACAGGCTGCCTGAAGCGTGGGAAGTATTTGGTGCGGTATTCTTGCTTCAGTTGCAATGACTTGGGTGCTGCTCACACCCCTGCAATGAACAGACAGTGTTTTCTCCGCACCGCAAATCCTCGGAGTGCCGCTGCTTCTGTTAGCGAACAAGCAAGATGCACCAGAAGCCATGTCGATCGAAGAGGTACGCGAGAGCTACGATTCGTGGTCGGCACAACATGCGCGGGATCAGGCGCAGCGTGACGACGACGCGCGAGAGGCAGACGAGCGTCCGCTCTCTTCCAACAACGGAGAACGCAGTGCAAGTCTCGATGTCATGGCTATTTCTGCCATTGAAGGGTGGGTCGATATAATACTGTTTCCGTTGGCGCTTATACCAATGTGGTCGCGTCTTCAGAACAGGAGTGCGTGCGGCAGTCGACTGGCTCTTCCTGCGCGTCCAGAATAGTAGAAGAAGGTGCGCGTCACATTTTATAGATGAACCTCCAGAGTATCTGACGCAAGTTATCAAGAGGGGACTCATAAGGGGCAGCTTCATGCCTTGCATATGTCTTCTCTATCGCGCAGCGACTGCACATTTGCACCTGCGCATAACGTGTTCACAAGAGATTGACAAGAAACGTATACATATTCAACAAGCGAGCGTGGGTATGTCGGGCACAGCAGAATACCGCGACGCCTGCGGTTCTCTGCACTTGAGAAGAAATGCTTTCGCCTACGCATTCCAAGTGCCCTTCCAGATAGCCGCGCCGAAGGCAATAGCGACAGCGAACACCAGCATCTTGGTGCCGAAGAGGTCGAAAATGTCGCCCAGCGTGCGCGCTGTCTGACGTAGCGACCCGACAGTGCCAAAAACCTTGGCGCATCGCGAATTCAGGATTTTGTAGGGTCTAGGACAGCGATGAGCCACCAACTAGTGTCACGGCCAAAAAGAAATTCGACAGTTACCCTTCGTCTAGAATGTCGCGGTTGAGTCGGAAAACCTGGGCAACGTCAAATTAAAGCTATTTAGGCGCCAGATGCACAAACCTCGCCGTGGTCTGGTATCGTCCATACACAGGCGTGTGTCGCTGGGTCGGGATGTGTTGCTGCGGCAAAGATTGCACCACTGCAGAAAACAGTTGCTTTCAGTTTATATCTTCACTAAAAGTAGGATATCTTGACCTAACACGGCTCATCCTCGCGAATGGGATTCCAGCCAGAAGGAACCGTACGGCGGGATCGACGATAGCGGTGTCCGTGAACCAGGGCGCGATAACACCAAGGCGGATTTCCTGGACAGTAAATTGGTCGTAGAGAGATCCCATAAGGCCAATAATTGCGTGCTTTGAAGCAGAATATTGATATCCCGAAGGAATGCCCATGATGCCGGCTGCATGATTGGAGGACGACAGCATTAGACAGTCTGTTCCGCCGAGCGGTCCCGCGTACCCATGCTTCCTATGAAAATAATGGCTGGAAAGTGTCAGCAACCGTAGGAGGACTAGAAGATCAACGGTACCTTTGTTCCAGTTCTGCTTGTCGTGGCCGAAGTAGAACAGCGTCAGTTGCATAGCTGTGCATGTGAGGCTCGACGTGTATGCAACGCAGTTTTCAGCAGCGCACTGTAGAACACGGCCGTGAGATTGAT
This sequence comes from Auricularia sp. M13, assembly GCA_037042915.1. Lineage (NCBI taxonomy): Eukaryota > Fungi > Basidiomycota > Agaricomycetes > Auriculariales > Auriculariaceae > Auricularia > Auricularia sp. M13. Next base: position 1,207,845 of record CM073201.1, read on the forward strand.
CTCGAGTGTCTTGAGCACCGGCTTGGTAGGCTCGCTGCCGCGGAGACTGTCGCGGATGCCTGGGTGCTCGTTAATCCCAGCGTTCGGAACGACTAAAGTAATCGTTAGACTGTGAAGCAGAACCGGTGGGACGCTGCAGCGGACCAATATCCACCGAGCCATATGTCTTCAGGGCCAGCTGGAAAAGAGCGTGTTGCTGCTCCCAGTTCGTCACGTCGCAAAGCTGAGAGACGGCCTCGCCGCCATTGCGGACAATTTCTTCAACTACCTTGGCCGCAGCGTCGGTCTGCACGTCGCCAATGACGACTTTGGCCCTGTAAGACAACTTTTAGCTGAGGACAAGGATGCACTTATTGGACATGAGCACGAACCCGTGGCGGGCAAAGTCGAGCGCGGCCTGGCGACCAATGCCATTGCCACCACCTGTTGTTGGTGGGTCCATTTGCTCAACGCAGCAGGACATAAAGGCGCATACCAGTTATGAGCACGACCTTGCCTGCAGCGCGACTTGCGTGGGCGAACAGGTCTGCGTCTGTCACGGTGCTCATCGTGGTCGTGGTGAGAAAGCGTAAGCCTGTACGGAACCGCGCATTGTACCCTGCAGCCAACGATCATCATGTCAGTTGAACTCTCCCGAATCCCGATCAGGGAGCGGCAATATGCATCTGCCTGGTGTACCTCTCAAATGCACACTGTCCTTCCGCATCGGCGATTGCGGAGAGCTGATAAATACTGTAATTGTGGAGACGGATAGATATCATTCTGGTCGTTATACAACTGCGTCAAGATCCTACAGCAACTTCCTCTGCATTGGATATACAAGGACGCGAATACTCTCCATCTATAGTCCGCTCACATGCATGCTACAAATGGCGACGACACTATATGTTACTGGTACGCGAGCAGCACGAAAGCACACAAGAAGTCAAAATCAGCGCCTCCCAATACCACGAAGAGCATGCTGAGTCCGTGAGACGAGATCCTGCCACCCTTGCTGCATCCACAGCCAGCCGTCCTCGAGCGCCCCTGTCAGCGCACCGCTGTCCCAAAGAGACATCTCGCCCTCCAACGTGCTATCGGACACACTTGTCGCGTTGAAGCGCAAGACGTCCTTCACACTGACCAGTCCCACGAGGCTGCCGTGCTGCTCCACGAGGATTACTCGCGGACCCATACACCGGAACAGCTTCTCTACAATATCCAGCGACATTTGAGGCTGGACGGTGATTGGAGTCTGACAAAGGGTTTAGAGCTGCTGCAATAGTGCAAGCTGAACGTACCTGATTCACCCACGGCCACAAGTGGAGAATTTCAGAGTTGCGAGCAGTCGCATTCTCAATCAGCTCCGCAACTTCCCCTTCCTCGATACCCATGGCAGCTCCAGAGGTCAGCGGAACGGACGGTGGGTATCCGTTGACCTGTGAGTTTCGCCTAGTCCGCGTCTCTTCCACGGTGGGCTGCGCGAAAGAGCACTCGGTGTGAGGAAGAAAACCACTGGTTCTCCGAGCGCGTCCTATCCTCAAGTCAGCTCGCAGGACAGAAATACTCCAAGTAGACAACGCACCAAGGACAAAACGCAATTCTTGGCGCTCAATGTATCCGAGCAATGTGCGGCTCGCATCAGTTGATACGATCGGGTATCCTTGCACCGTCGAATTATCCAAGAATTTCTCTGCGTCGCAAGTCGTCAACGCAAACGAAGGCAACGAGCTATTGATACTAACCTAACTCTTCCGCGGTCATGCCGCGGGCAGGCAGGGTGAGTAAGTCTTTACGCATCACCAGCGACACTGCAAAGATACGGGTTGGCAGGGTTTACGGCGGATATGAGGGGGCATACCTGGCACATTTTCGTGTGCCTCGTCCTCGTCCTCCTTATCGTGTAGGTAAGGAAACCCGTTGAAGCGAATCATTTGGTCGGCAATGCCACCCGAACCAAACCAGTCCCCCACTGACTTGGTTACAAGCAATACAATCTATACACGTTTTCAGAGTCAGACCACACAGGCAAGAGTTGCGCACCATGAGTGGAAGAACATAAGTAAGAGCCCCAGTCAACTCGAACATGATCACTACCACACTGACGGTGATGCGCATGACGCCGCTGGTGATCAACAAGCAATTAGCGATAATGTAAAATTAGGCAGCTCAAAGACTAACCCGAGAGCCGCGGCAGCTCCAAGCAAGGCGTAAGTGCCAGGTGTGATGCATGGTATATCTTGTGGGCACTGGCTGAAGTATCCAGCCGTCGGATTGGCCCTGCCCATCCATGTATCAGGACCAAGTAACCCATGAAGCACATAGAGCGCAACACCCACCGATACATCGCCTTGACAATGATACCAATCATGCGTCCAAACGTTGCGCCGACAGCCATGGAAGGGATGAAGATGCCTGCTGGAACGCGGCACCCATAGCTGACAATGACAAAGCCGACTCTGAAGATCGTAGCAAGGAGAAGCAAGTTGACCATGCGCCATTGCGCCCACGTCTGACACAGGTTCTCATAATCGCCGCCGCCGTCGCACTCACGGAACAAGATAGCCAGGCTCTCCGTCATGTCGATTCGGAGGAACATGTTGAAGTACCCGAAGAGCGCGGTGAGCGCCGCGAGCGCGACGACCTCGAACACAGCGTGGTCGGCAAGGTATTTGCGGCGAAATGCCTGCACCTGCAAGTTGAATTTGATGACGAAGGAGCCGTAGAGTCCGCCAAAGACGCCGATGATGACGAAGAAGGGTATCTCGAACCAATACCACGAGCGGTCGTAGGTGACCTGGAACAGGACGAGCTTTCCGGTACGAAACGGGTTCATGGCCTACGAAGATAATGAATAACATGTCGATACAGTCTTGCTTGCACCTGGAAACTCACAGACAGCGCCATCGTCGCGACCAACGCACAAACGAAGCTGCGCCACATCGTCCGAATGGAAAAGTTGGCAGTCATTTCCTGCAGGATGAGTGAGCGAAGTGCTGGCTTGAGACTAGCGATAATATGATACCTCAATCGAGAACAATACTCCACCTATGGGAGCACCGAACGCAACAGCTACACCCGCAGCACTTGCGGCAGTGAGCATTTCGCGCATCTTGCCTGGGAATACGTTAATAGAAAAGTTCTGAACACTTGTGCGGGAAGGGAAGCACCCTGACTACGAGAAACATGGCTGAACATGCGTGCGACCACGTTCCCTATGCAGCAGGCCACATGGACTGAAGGGCCTTCTTTGCCAACAGACAACCCTGACGCGATGGCCAATGGCTATGATAGAGGTGAATCTCGGTGTAAGAGGGTTGCAGAAGGTGCGAACCAGCGTCAAGCTCTTGAGTGCAAGGGTGGTGAATCCAAGATAGCCTTGCATAACGAAACCCGCAATGATGCACTTGATTTCCGAAATGCCTGACCCTGCGGCATACTTCGCAAATGTCTTGACCAGATGCGCGGCGACATAGGCAAACATTATCTATGATGGACCGTAAGCACAAAGAGCGGGCGAGCAGATGGAGCGCACAGAGAATATCACGTAGATAATCCATGAGGCTGCGAAGTACTCGCTCCATGGCCGCCACGCCTGGCATGCCATGTGCTCATCGCTGACTTGTGTGCAGCACGACTCCACGTTGAGCCACCAGCCCTCGCGACAGTAGCCAGTCCTCAAGTCGGCGAGCCATTCAGTGAGAATGGAAATGAGGGCCGCGTTGACGCCAATTAATGCGCCTTGTACATCATGAGTATGGGAGCTCGATAGGGTTGCAAGGTTCGTACCAACAATGACAATAACCAGCCAGCTTTGGCCGGCAATGAGAAACCTCTTTGCGAGTACGGCGATTGAACGTGACGTGAGGCGCCCATTCTGAGCGCGTAGCAATACGTGGTTCGCTCTGGTCTCGCGCGCACGTCGGTTGCGCTCAATGACTGAGTCCTTTATCCAGTCTACGATACGCCGTTAACTTGCGTGGCCGCGAGCTGGTAGTCGGTTGAGCAGACCTATCGTCGAGAAGTCCTCATATTTTCTGGAGCGGGATGAGTACCAGAAATAACAAACTACCAGAGCATATACCTGAGTCTGTCATATTCTTCTTCATCGTCCTCGCTAGACTGCAGCGGCGCAGGCTGCATCGACGGTCAAGAAGAGCGGCAGGTTCGGAGTTTAGCGCCTGCGCGCCTGCATGCCATCGTATCTCCGACTCCTCTGAACGATGCATTTCACGAGGAGAGTCGGCACAAAGATTCTTCAAGTCCACAGATATGTAGTTGTGATTTCCACTTCGCTGCGAAAATTATATCATACGCTTTATTCGGCTAGCAAGACGTCCCCGTATGACATCTAGCCAGAGATAGTAGAAACTCCAGAAAATGCGTCCTCCACGACGGCCGCCCATTGCTTCTTATGCAACGTCCCGGATACCCCAGGAACCGCGTCCTCTTTGCGACCGACATATCTGAGTTTCCCTTCGATTCCGGCCAGAGCGAATACGGAATCTATCCTTTCGCGGACGTGGCTCCACGCTCCTTGGTTGCGAGGCTCCTCCTGTACCCATGTGTAGCGCGTGTTCTCGCCGGTGTGTTTCCTGAGAGTATTCGCCAGCTCCTGGAACGGAAATGGGCTCAGTTGCTCGACCCTGACGAGCGCCACGTCGTTCGACAACCCGCGTGCAGCGCGTTCCTTGTGCATTTCGTAGTACACCTTTCCCGACATAAGGAAGACTTCTTTGACCTGCTGTGCGTCGTGATCGTAGATGACAGGTAAGAATTCACCGCCGAACGAAAAATCAGATAATGAAGACGAAGCTTCCTGCACGACGGTTAGTAACACAATGTCCTGGATAAGACTGCTACTTGCCGGTGCGCGCAAAAGGGCTTTTGGAGAAGCGACTATCAGTGGCTTGCGGTAATTTCTAAGCATCTGGCGGCGGAGCAGGTGGAAATAATTGGCGGGTGTGGTTGGGTTGACGACTTGCATGTTGATGCGCCCTTGATTTTGAGGAGAGTATTCGTACGCGTCGTTTGTCAACTGCGCATGAGAGCCGTCAGACTATGCTAAACCTGCGGGGCTGGCGAACCTGTAGCCAGCGTTCTATACGAGCACTTGAGTGCTCGGGACCGGCGCCGTCGAGACCGTGAGGTAACAAAATGGTGATGCCGCTTTGCTTGAGCCACTTGGCTGTTGAATATTAGGCGGGATTAAGTCTGATGGCACGGCATAGGAAGTGCTTACTCTCGGCCGAAGCAATGAATGTATCGATAATTATCTGCGAGGATAAGACGGAATAAGGGTTCGGGGAATGACAACAGACCTGTGCGCCATTGAAGAAATCGCCGAACTACATCAAGCAGAGCATCAGTCGCAAAGCAGCATCGCAGGATGTTGTCGCGTACCTGGGCTTCCCATACAGGCAGGAGCTTCGGATTGTCCCAGCTCATGCCGTATTCAAACTGGACGGGCGTTAGAATCAGGCCGCATTAGCGACATAACGAGAGTACAGACACCAAGAACAGCGAGTTCACTCAATGAACCTGTAGAAGCAGGCTTAGAACGAAAACCACAGCTATCCGGGACGCACTATTTGCCAGCTCAAGCATGCCATGGCTGGGGTCCTTGTTCGTCTCGTTCAGAGGTACGACGACTTGCTCGGTCTTTTGGTCGACGAACATCGCGTGCCTATCGCAATCCGCGCGTGAGCGCGAGCACGAGTGTCGACGAGAAAACATTCACCGGTGAGAGAATGTGCCCTGAGTCGATTGTCAGCACTCTAGGAAATGGTGAACGACATCAGCGCACTCTTCCAACATCCTGGCCTGATATCCGAACATAGTAACCTTCCCCCATGAGCGTGCCAAACGCCAACGCTTCCGCCGTTGCCCAGTCCACTTTCTCCCCTGATTCAAGGGACGCCAAACGGTTCTTCACATGGCGCTGTAGTCGCGGGTGTAAGTTCTGCGCGCGATAAGTATGATAGCCTTTGAAAGCCGTGGCAAGCCTCACGAAATGCGGAGGAAGTGCGACGCTAGCCTTTCCGACTTCTTCCAATATGCGACGAGAGACAGAGGTCGCGGGATCATGTACAGCCTCTACCGACGCCGGCCACACATACTTCGACCATTTAGACTTGAGCATGTCCGCTTCCGGCTGGAAGGATGGCGTCGCCGAAAGTTCGTCTTCGAGATATTGGCGTAGTTTATGCCTGGGCATTTCAGCCTCCGTTTTGCTGAGCACACCGGCGCTCTTCGGGTATAATGAGTTATGAGTATGACGCCTAGACTATCATCAGATTTACTCACGATGAGTTTGTCCTCATATAACTGCGGCACAGATTTTCTGCTGCGAATTTGGTTGTACATCAAAGGTTGAGTGAATGCCGGCTCGTCTAGTTCGTTATGACCCCTGAGGAAGCTCGTCAAATGCGTTCAGCGCTGCTGCGATAGCACAAACCATCGACGATACGTGATCAGGTCGATGACGATGTCCTGTGAGAACCTCAGAGACCATCACATGCTATGTGAGGCTGCAGACCTTGCGGAAGTGATTCCTGTACATGAACGCAATCTGCATGGCACGAACGACATCTTAGGAATAAACGAGTCAGCATTGCAGCGTTGCAAACCAATGCCATGCTACCTTCACTGGAACCGCATATGAGTGTCAATCCGAGCGTGAAACCCACGAACTCACACATAGTCACCGTTACAGTGCAATACAGGTGCATTGATCATCTTCGCAATATCGGAGCAATACATCGACGAACGACCACTGGTCCCAGGGGTCGTATATCCGATGCTGGATCATTTAGACATGTACCATGGCATGGTACAGTAGCTGCGTACTTGTTGCTGTCTGGCTGTTAGACCCTTGGACAAGTTGTGCGTTTGGACTCACTTGACCACCAAATGCACCGTTCCACCACAGGTGAAGTGCGGAAGATTACCTGAAAATGGTTAAACACAGTTGCCGGCAGTAGAGTGACAACGGACTGAGCCCAAGGCATTCCTGAAGTGATGTCAACACAAGATAGTTGCCTTGATGAGTGAACGAACCATAACAATCCCTTGACCAGTGAAAGCCTACACAGGCGGTCAGGAACGCGAAGATGACCTATCACGAGACGTACCGCGTCCCCGTGTAACTGAACAGACATCACCCTGTCTCCAAGCATACAATCGGGACCAGCGTCATGCAACAGAGAGTACTGCTTAGAGCGCGCCTTTCCGAGGGCAACAGGATTCACGGCCTCTGCATCAATGTGAGTTTACATCGATGCAGCAATGCTATGTAGCCTGTCTACCTAGGTGCGACGGGTTCGGCAGAAGAGAAACCTCAAAAGAGATAAGAGAGAATATTTGCTTGTGGCAAGCGCGCTCACCTTGATAGCTTTGTGATCTGATGTGGCGTCACCGTAGACGAGAGTGGGTGACGCGACTGTATGATCCATATTAATGCAGCGCACGGCAGCGACAACCTGCGCAGGCCGCACCGAGATGGCTGATCACGTCCCCAGTGGCCGCCAACTCTTCGGGCACCTCCAGATTGCCTTTAATCTTGGAGAAGAGTGCTCTTCCTGGGAAGCCAAGGAGATTGACAAGAAGATTTAACCGTCCTCGATGCTGTTTAGTGATCAGGACCGTCCGAGTGGGCCGCCCTGTAGTCCGCATAACGAACCGGCATTCCCATGACCACATGCTCAACTCCCGCAAAGGACGCGATCTCGAATAAAGCGTCGAGGGCAGGAATCATGGATTCAGCGCCTTCGATGGAAGTGAGTATTGCGGGCCAAAGAATGGGATACGGATATCATACCCTCGAGTCCATAGCGCTTGGCTAGACGACATGAGCGTCACACGTTGTATGCGATGGTCCATGTGCTTACTATTCGGGAATTTGAGCTGTAGGAACTGGTCGAGCGTTTCACTGGCAGCCAACAGCTCGTGTATACGCTTCTGCTTCGCGGCCGAAATCGGTGCAAGGGGCGCGTCAGAACTCTCGAGCAAATGGGAAAACCACAAGCGCTCGGTCTTGGACGGTGAATGCATGAACTCATTTGCGATGCGGCCGACATAGGTCTTGCGCAGGTGGTCCTCAATCTGATCCAGAGTCCATTCCTGCGAGCCTGCTTTTTCTGCAGAAAGAGCGTCCTGGCCGCGGTTCCAGATGATGCCGTCGATGCGGTATTTGCGGTCGCGCGAAAGGCCGTATCTAACGGGGTCCAGAGCAGCGACCTCCTCACGCTGAAGGATGTCCAGAGGGTCGATTTTGGCTGCTCGATGCCCGTGCAGCCTTCAAACCACGGTTCACTGAGCTACGCGGCGTCGAAGTCAAGCGAGACGAACCTCATGGAATCCACATAGCGCAACAGAGCCGCATTGGTGGCACGGTTCTCCAGCTGCGTTGGAGTGTCTAGGCTCCGTTACCAAGTGATGCAGGCCAGGCCAGGGATGCGTACAGTCTGGCATGTCGAACGCGTGAGCCTTGCGGAAGCCGAAGGACTGGTCATGATACGCTCGACGAGATGCAAATAGCTGAGCATAGCGCAGCGCGCCGTACGGACGGCGGCCCTGGCGCAGAAACATCGAGCAAACTGGCGGCCGCAGTGAGCAGAGTCTAAGCGCTTGAACGCGCTTGAAGGTCCGTCCGTCTCGCGACAGGTCACGCGCCTACCAAGTTGCCTATTACGACAACGGTGAAACTGGCCGCAGCAGCTGTGTGAACCTGTATTATCCCAAGTGAATGAGTAGGACTATCAGGAATTGCAGATAGAACGCAGAATTCGAATGTCACAAAGCATGCTTCGAATTTGCAGCTCAGAAGCAGTTTGATCGGTGTCTAGCAACTCAAGGGCCAGTTGTATTGCACCTAGGTCACCTCGAGCGGTGAGAACAGTACCATGAACTAAAAGGTGCACTTTGCATGTCGATATATGTAACTTTTGCAAAGCAAGATAGCTCAAGACGTATACGAAAGATCATCTTTGCCATGCCACCACTACAACCTACGCCATCCCATTGCGCCGACGCTGCTCTCGGGGCTCGACCAATGCGTCGAGAGCATGCAGGACCTTGATCCCGTCCTCCCAGCAGTATCCTTTCTGCTCGACAGCGAGTCGGAATCGCTCTCTACGTTCGATGCCCTCACTGTCCTCTTCGGTGTCCCCAGAAGCTTTGAACACGGCCCAAAACTTGCCAACATCCTCGCACGACGCCTTATGGGGCGCCTCAGGCCACTTCCAGTGTTCTTTTTGGCACTCGCGTGAGCAATACAGCATCAGTCCGCAACGCTGGCAGACGCGGAGTGGCGCCCCGACGTCCTCTCCCGGGCGAAAGCAGGAGGGCCCGCAGCACGCGTTCGCGCCCTCGTAGGAGGAAAGCACGGTGAACAGCAGCGTGTGTTTGTCGAACATGGCCAGCACGTTGCTCCTAAACGCCTGGATCATCTGAGCATCCATCGGAGGTCGTGCATGCTCGGGAATGGCGCCGTAAACGGTGTATTCCATTTTCTGTAACACGCTTCTGATTTCTGCCCTTTCCTCGAGAGGAATCCGCTGCACCCTAGGCAGTGCAGAAATTAGTCGCTTAATCGCCTGGAAGAGCGGCCCCGCGACTGGCTGCAAGTATGGCTTCTCGTCGTTGTCGGGTACACAATCCAGGAACGCGTCCCAGAATACGAAAAGATGCTCGAGCCCTTCGTCTGGTTTCGGGAAAACGGGCCCTGGGAGCGGAGTGTTGGCCACCAATGCATCGGAAATGGCGCAGAACCGCTTCGCAAAGAAAGACACGAGCTCGGGCGCCTCGATGACAGCCTTTTCGGCACTCGAGCATAGGCGCAATATGTATGCGATATAGAAGAGCGGATAGGTCTGCCATGGATTTGTGCGCTCTGTATATTTGATCCACTGGATCATAGACGCGACCATACTCCGAGGGCCTGTGGGGAGGAGGTAGGCAGCGGACGGCGGCCATTTGCCATTGGCCGCCTTCTGAGCAAGTTTGTGCGGCGACACTTGGTCCAGGGCAGCGAAAACGAGAGCCACGAGGCTGATTATAACGCGGGACAGATTGCGGTCCTTGGTAAGGTTGCCCGAGGTGGGATGCAACGACTGGCAGAGAGGATGGGACATATCGCAACCGCACACCGACCACGTGCGATCCATTTCAGCAAGCTGCTGGTCAGACAGCGGCGTGTTGAGGAACTTCAGAGCACTATCGAGTAAGGGTGCGTATCGCGAGCGGAGGAGACTTGGGAACGAGTCCCCGCCTTTGAGGATTACCAGCCCGACACACATAGCCGCCACGCAGAACGGCGCCTGGCTTTTGTCTGTCGCGTCGATCGACTGGATCAACGCGGCAGACAATGCCACGTTGGCGCGCTCTTCGCTGGACAAGGGGCTTCTCCGACGCATGCCGGCAGACTCAGAGTCAGAGGTTGAACAGATTTGCAAAGTTTCCGAACGGAACCAAGCTGCATTGAAGTTCGGCGGAGCCGCTACCAAAAGTTTTCTGACACACAGTTCAAATTAGCGTTCATGCTTTCATGGCCTATCACAATATGTACAACACTAAGTATTCTGTCTTCACGGCTTGGCGTCTACAAGGCTCCTTTTTCGAAATGACAGAGCGTGCAAAGCACGGAATGCCTCCCTCTCGCCGTCCTTTGCATAACCAGCTCGTAACACCGCCTGAACGTATGCATCGGCCTTGTCATACCCTTTGATACCCGATTTGACAATTGGTTGCAAGATTGCACCGAACTGACCAACGGCCTTGCATGTCGCTTTATGCGGTGCAGTTTCCCATTTCCAGTGCTCCTTCTGGCACTTGGGAGAGCAATAGCGCAGCACTCTGCAGGCTTGGCATAATTTGAGTGGCTCGGGGACATCTTCGCCTGTAAGTACACACGATGGCCCTGCGCAGGCGTTCGACTGGATCCAGTGATGCAGCAAGGTCAGGAAAGGCGAGTCTAGCCCGCACATAGACCTGGATGCGAGTTCCTTGTCAAACTGCGAGAAATCTCGCTCGGGTCTTTCTGCCTCGGGCATTGCCTTCCAGAAGATGCGGGACATGTGTGCGACCGTGAACTGCATACGTTCCCAGTCGCTGGCGCATTCGATAGGCTTGTGGATGTTCTTCATGACCGCTTGTGCTCGTTCGACGGTGGAAAATAAAGCCTTGGCGTGTTGTTGAAAATGTAGCTCGTGGTTAGCTGTGTGTTCGGCGAGATAGTTGCCTAGCGCAGTGAAGAACATAATCAGATGCTGAAGAGCGATAAGCGGGCTGGGAGACATGTGGGTGGATGGGGCTCCTGCTTCCAATTGAGATACAACGCGTCCAAGTCGCTCGACAAAGAGATCCAGGAGTTCGCCAGAGGATGCCATAGACCTTAGCAGTGAAGGGCAGAACCGGGTCAGTACGGTAAGGTGATCAAGCGGATAGGTCTGGCAAGCGTTATCGCGCCGAGTAAAAAGCAGCCAGCGGACCATCGCCTGTACCTGAGCGTCAGGACCGGTAGGAAGCAGATGAGACGGGGATGGCGGCCATTTGCCGCGCGATGCAGATTTGAGCAGCTTTTCAGGGGTGGCCGGCTCCATAACAGCGGTGACGACTGTGATGAGACTGAGAATGACGTGGGAAAGATTGTTGTATTCGTGGTGGTTAGCGTCCACCTCATCGTGGACCAGGACTCTGACCGCCGGGGTTTTGTCACACCGACACACACTCCAGTGCTGCTCCAGCGCGTTCAGCTGCTCTTCCGACATTGGTGTGCTAATAAAATGGACTGCAGTATTCAGGATAGCAGCAAAATGCGTGCGCGCGTCTCTCTTGAACTCCGCGGACGTCGCGAGCCATTGGAGTCCGTAGGCGACAGCAGGCAGGCATAGCGCGGGCTTCGGTTTCGCTCGATCGCGTATAGCTACGGAGAGGAATTTGGAGAGGAAAATGAAGACAGTCAACGCGTTCTCGTCTTGCTTTGGCTTGGACATGACGGTGGTTGAAGGCAAGTGGTAAAAGTTTCGGGATTCACCGATTATGGTGAGTGAGGTGGCAAATACCCGGCCCGGTCTCCGATCTTTGTCCATCTCCCTGTCGCTTTCGCAGTTGCACGATGCTGGTGCTCGCTGGACCGCGTGTGCTGTCGGAGTCGAAGCTCGCTGTCCTCCTTAAGGACGTCCAAAAGGCTCTCCCGCGCGTCGCGGGCATCCAGGCACAGTATGTGCACGTAGTGCACGCTGCATCGCTAGACGCAGATGCCCTATTGCACAAGGCGGATTCCAGCGAACGCAGGATTCTAGATGCTCTGCTCGCATATGGGGACCGATTTGCGGCGTCTGATCTTGCTGTACACTCAACGATCCACGTATTCCCTCGCCCAGGCTCCATTTCGCCCTGGTCGAGCAAGGCCACCGATATTGCGCGTATATGCAACCTTGGATCAATCGTCTCGCGCCTCGAACGCGGTCTCATCTTCAAAATCACCACTAAAGACGGGTCTGCTGTCACCCAAGACGAGCTCTCTCAAATTTCCCATTCGCTTCACGACCGCATGACACAAGCAATTTATCTGTCTCAGCCAGGCGAGGACACCCATTCGGTGGAGCCACGTCCGTTGCGCACTGTTCAGCTACATGATGCACCCGATGCCCATTCCAAGCTCGTCGAGGCCAATCGCACTCTCGGACTCGCTCTTTCTCCTGACGAGATTGGATACCTTGTGGATGCCTTTGTGTCGGGACCTACGCCTATCGGTCGGGATCCAACGGATGCAGAGCTATTCATGTTCGCACAGGTCAACTCCGAGCACTGTCGTCACAAAATCTTCAACGCAGACTGGACTATCGACGGCGCAAAGCAGCCGTCCTCGCTCTTTGGCATGATCCGCAACACCGAACGCTCCATCCAAAGCGCACACACGATATCCGCTTATTCAGACAATGCTGCTGTGCTGGAAGGCCATGTTGCACCGCGCTTTGGGGCTCAGAGCGACGGCCTTTATTCAGCCACCGAGGAAGATATACCCATTCTCGTTAAGGTCGAGACGCACAACCATCCGACAGCCGTGTCACCCTATCCAGGCGCAGCAACTGGATCTGGAGGCGAAATCCGCGACGAAGGGGCCGTAGGTCGTGGCTCCAAGCCCAAGGCGGGGCTCACCGGTTTCTCCGTGTCCAATCTCCGTATCCCTGGCTTCGAGCAAGACTGGGAGCGCGCCAACGACGTCGGTTATCCTTCCCACATCGCGTCTTCGCTCGACATCATGATAGAGGCGCCCCTCGGCGCGGCCGCCTTCAACAATGAGTTCGGGCGTCCAGCGCTGGCGGGCTATTTCCGTACGTTCACTGAGTCCTCGCCAGACGGCGACGTGTGGGGGTACCATAAGCCTATCATGCTTGCGGGGGGCCTGGGAAACGTGCGCCCTCAATATGCGAAGAAGACGGCCATCTCGCCGGGTGCGAAGCTCGTTGTGCTCGGTGGGCCAGGCCTGCTCATCGGCCTTGGCGGCGGCGCGGCCTCCTCGCAGGCAGCGGGCGCGAGCTCGGCCGAGCTTGACTTCGCGTCCGTTCAGCGTGACAACGCCGAAATGCAACGCCGCTGCCAGCAGGTCATTGATGCGTGCATTAACCGCGCCGAGGGTAATCCCATCGAATCCATCCACGATGTCGGCGCTGGCGGCTTGTCGAATGCGCTCCCGGAACTCGTCCACGACTCCGACCTGGGCGCCCGTATTGAGATACGTGATGTCCTCGTCGACGACCATTCCATGTCGCCAATGGAGATTTGGTGCAACGAGTCGCAGGAACGCTACGTCTTGGCTGTCTCCGCCAGCGCGATCTCTGCCTTCGAAAACATAGCGCAACGCGAGCGTGCCCCGTGCTCAGTCGTTGGCGAGGCAACGGAGGAGAAAATCCTCGTCGTGACGGATCGCTTGCTTGGGCAGAATGTTGTAGACCTCCAGATGTCGACGCTCTTTGGTAAACCGCCCAAGATGTCGCGTACAGACTCTGCGCGACCGATCGAGCGCGTGCCGTTCGACACGAGCCTGTCCCGGTACCTTCCGGCGTCGACGTCGCTGGCCGAACGCGTGACTCTGGCAGCGCGTCGCATACTGCGCCTTCCGTCAGTAGGCTCCAAAAGCTTCCTTATCACCATTGGGGACCGGTCAGTGTGCCGCCGCTGCCTGTGGCACAAGCATGCGGACTGAGCAAGTGCAGGTCCATCTCAGGCTTGGTCACTCGCGACCAGATGGTTGGCCCATGGCAGGTGCCCGTCGCAGATGTCGCCGTTACGCGCGCGTCCTATGGGTTTGGTGTCCTCGTTGGAGAAGCTATGGCGCTCGGCGAGCGTACGCCTGTTGCGCTGCTGGATGCCGCTGCATCGGCCCGTATGGCGGTCGCTGAGGCTCTAACTAACCTCGCTGCTGCGCGCGTCCCGTCGCTCTCCCGCGTCAAGCTCAGCGCGAATTGGATGTGCGCTGCAGGACGCGCAGGTCAAGGCGCAGCGCTGTATGCGGCCGTTCGTGCTGTTGGCGAGGAGCTCTGCCCTGCACTGGGCGTTGGAATTCCTGTTGGCAAAGACTCGATGAGCATGGCAATGCGCTGGACGGACGACGGCAACAAAAAAGAGGTCACTGCCCCGTTGTCACTTATCGTGACCGCGTTCGCGCCGGTGGACGACGTGGGCAAGACATGGACTCCTGTCCTTCGGTCGGATGTCCCTGACACGGTGCTTGTCTTCGTCGATCTTTCCCACGGGCACTCGCGGCTTGGTGGCTCTGCCTTGGCACAGGTATTTAATATGCTCGGAGAGGCTCCTGCAGACGTAGACGACCCGCTTGTCCTCAAGGCGTTCTTCAACGCTTGCCAAGACCTGAAGGAGAAACATCCTGACGTTGTCCTCGCATATCACGATCGCTCCGACGGTGGCATTTTCACAACGCTAGCCGAAATGTGCTTCGCTGGTCGTGTCGGTGTTGAAATATCGCTCGACGCGTTACCGGGCGCCATCAAAGACCCAGTTGCGACGTTGTTCAACGAAGAGCTCGGCGCGGTGTTGCATGTGCGCCGCGACGATCTTACTCACCTTGTCGCAGCCTTTGCCCACCACGGATTCCCCACGAGTTCACTACATACAATCGGGACCCTGACGGCAGACCAGTCCTTCGTCATTAACTGCGCGGCCGAAGTGGTCTACTCCAGCAGCCGCGCCGAGCTGCAGCTCTTCTGGGCCGAGACCTCCTTTCGCATGCAATCCATACGCGACGACCTCGACACGTCTCGCGAGGAATATGCTCTGATCTCAGATCCCACGCACACCGGACTGTCGTACCATTTGACTTACAAGCCCGAGCCCGCCCTTCCCCGCGAGCTTTCCACTGCCCGGCCTCGCGTTGCAATCCTGCGTGAGCAGGGTGTCAACGGGCACGTCGAGATGGCGTGGGCGTTTTCTGCAGCAGGGTTCGACGCCGTGGACGTCCACATGTCGGACATTCTCGCCGGCCGCACTCGGCTTGCCGATTTCCGCGGCCTGGCTGCATGCGGTGGTTTCTCCTACGGCGACGTGCTCGGCGCCGGCGCGGGATGGGCCAAGTCTGTCCTTTTCAATGACCGCGCCCGCGGCGAATTCGAACGGTTCTTCGCACGCAGTGATGCATTTGCACTGGGCGTTTGCAATGGCTGCCAATTCTTCAGTCATCTCCGTGGCCTCATCCCTGGCGCGAAGAACTGGCCTTTGTTCGGCGCGAATCGGAGCGGTCGGTTCGAGGCTCGCGTCTGTACTCTGGCCGTGGACGAAGGACTTGTAACGTCGCAGTCCGTATTCCTGCGTGGCATGGGCGGCTCGCGTATTCCTGTTGCTGTGGCGCATGGTGAAGGGCGTGCGTCCTTCACAGACGATGGCGCGTACGAATCGCTGTTGTCTCTAGGTGGTACTGCGCTCCGCTACATAGACAACCGAGGCCAGCCGACACAAACCTATCCTCTCAACCCCAACGGCAGTGCGGGTGCTATAGCTGGTGTCCAGTCGCCGGACGGTCGCATATTGGCCTTGATGCCACATCCAGAGCGGGTCGTGGCGCTCGAGAGTAACAGCTGGTATCCGCCTGTCGAAGGCAAGGCATGGCAAGGCGTAGGTCCATGGTTCCGGATGTTCCAAAACGCGCGCCAGTGGTGCGAATAATCGATTATTTTCTGTATGTTCCGATATTGTTCTACATAGACTGGTCCCACAGAAGATACGGTGTCTAAACAGCATGAAGAAAATTGTATAGTACACGAGAGCTATGAAGGCACTGGAGATAAAATGGGAGAAGGGATCGGTGTGAGAGCAGCATAGCAATGACTGTGATAAATAATGCCTGTGCGTAAAATGACGAGCTGGTTGTCGCTCGCAGTCTCTGAGTCGTCTGCGTCGTTCGTTGCTGGTTGCTTGCCCTTACCACGCGCGGACGGTGTAGCCGCGGGAGGTAACACGGACGCGGTCGACTGAATAGATTTTCGACAACGACCACATGTGTCAAACTTTGCCGTCCAACCGCGTTGGCGCTGGGCTGTGAGGTCCTCGACCACCTCGAAGATATCGCGCTCGAGCAAGCGATTGGTGATTTCGAGTGAGTCGCCATCAGCTTTGTATGTCTCGAGGGTGGTCGTGAGAATGCGCTTGAACTCCGTGTATACGGTTTTCGAGGCAGAGCGTGCTGCAGACGAGGAATCGACCAGCCGTTTGAATAGGCGCGAGAGCGAGACCTTCGAGCGCGAGTGGGAGAGCAGCTCCGAGAACGTATCCTGCACCAATGTGCGCATGAAAGCAAGCATGGAGTGATCTTGATCACCCATGTCGTCAGTAGGGTCCACATTGAGGGCGAGCGAGCTGGAAACAATTTGGACGGTATCCAGCTGACTGCGCAGTACGTGAAGCCAGACGTCCTCAACTGGAACATCCTGCAGATCTGAATGTCTTCTGCATATCGACACCGCAACACGGGCCACGTTCTGCAGGTTGTCGGTGACGCCTCGGAGGTCGATTTGAGCGGCCTTGGAGCCATCGTCCTGCAGGTCCTCCGCCAGCCGCGTAGCCAGCATTTTCCCAATTTCTTCGATTTTATCCAAAGCGCCATCCACATCACCCTGGCGATCTCGTACCCAGACGACGGCGCCATAAACTTCATGCTCCTCGCAAATCGCCACAACGCGCGCGAGGTCGAACGTGTCGGGCGGCAGGTCCTCCATCGCCTCGATGATGCCCGAGGGGTCGTATGTGCACATAAGGGATAAATAGAGGTGCCGTGATTCGGCGTCGAGCTTTGTCGACGGTGTACCGGCCAACGAGCGCAGCGGCGCGTCGTACGTGTCCTGGTCGGCGAGCCCGGGCTGTAGCAACGAGCGCAGGTACGAAAACTGCCGAGCAGGGTGCTGGATCGTCTCGAGCACGCGCGCATGAAGACGGGGCATGTGCCGGTCGACAAGCGCGGCGGTCTGCACGAGGCCGTACTCGAGGAACTGGTCCAGCGCGTCCATGATGCAGACCACGAGCTCGTCCGGCAGCTGGCCCTTCAATGGCCGCGCGGCCGTCGCGAGCACCTCGTCCACCGCGACGAACATCTCGGGCGCCTCGACGTCCGGATCGCGCAGGTACGTGCTAATAAGGTCTGGCCAGTGGCGGTCACGTCTGTGCCAGCTGCGCAGGATGCGGAAGAAGCCCGCCTGGTCGAACAAGCCCATGATGTGATCGCTGTCGTGCGGCGTGTAGCTCGAGAGGAGGCATTCCGCGGCTAGCTGCCTGTCCTCGCGTGTCGTGGGGTCCGGGTCATTCGCGAGGCCGATGAGCACGCTGTGCAGCGAGCTGGGCGGAAGCTCGATGAACTGCGGGTACTTGGGCACGTTGCGCGCGATGAAGATGTACACGAATGTTTCGTCTGTCGAGCTCAGCGGGGGCACAGTCGGCGAAGTCAGGACCTCAAGCAGGATCTTCAGAATGATGAGCCGCCCGATGCCGCGCGAGTCGTCGTTCAGGTACGAGTCCTCGAACGCGATGTCGAGCGCATGCAGGAATGCTTCTGAGTCAAACCGCAGGAGCAGTCGGAGGTAAGGATACGTTGGCTCGGGGATCGATTCGTCGTCCATGGTCAGGATCAGCCGTCCTCCGTCCCCTGCGGGCCACACACTGGACCGTCCGAAGAACAAGAACGTGTAGATGTCCTTGCGCGCCTGCACTGCTTCCTCTTCGGGGATGGGCTCCTGGCTGGGATAGGTCAGCCCAGAGAGAACATTGGCCAGGTAGGTGAAGATCTTGTAAGCGTTGAGCGTGAGCCGCTCGACGGCATCGTCGTCCAGGTGCGAGAGCGAGCGCTCCTTGCGATACCGCTGCACTTTGCGCACGAGCCCGAGCAGCTCGACGAGCGGCGACATATAATCGCGCAGCGAGCGCGTGTAGACGTATATGAGCGCGTCGTACAGCTGGTGGCGCTCGCAAAGCGTGATGGCCTGGTTGATGTCGAGGCACTGCGGGTCGATGTGCCAGATGACGCGCTCCGCCTTCTCCAAGTCTTCGCGGGCCTCGTGATACGCGATGAGCTGCTGCGTGACCATGGGCGGGACAGCTTTGATGCGACCGTCCAGCACAAATGGCTCGATTTGGACGAGGAAGATGGGCGTGATGAGGTGGTTCTGGTATAGCTCGAACAGGTCCTGGAAGAGAAAGTCGTATTCGTCTAGCGCCATGCACGCCCGTGCACACGTCGCCACAAGATCTTCGAATAGCGACGTACGATCCACCCCACGCCCGTTCGGTGCCATATGCGTACCATCGCGCATGCGGTCCTCGGAGAACGCGTAATGCGCCGAAGCAGTCATGAGCTCGTATAACCGCTTGCCAACGAGCTCTCTCAATGCTGCAGGGTCTTCCGGGAGGCCGAGCTTATTGCCAGTCGCTTCGCCCGTGTAGTAGGCTCTGCAGAGATCCACGGCCGCAAGGAAGTCTCCGTCGCGGACATATGCCAGTATCCGATCCGCCCACGAAAGTAAGGAGCCAACTTGCAGCTCTTTCCGGCCCTACACGATGTAAGCTTCACGAAATGAATAACATAGCCCAAACGACGCACGAGCAGAAAGAGTTTGCCCTTGTAGGACTTGACGCTACGAGCAATATCCAGCGACGCGTCGCTGAAAACATCGTCTTCGGCCTGAGCAAACAAGCCAGCGTCTTGGATCAAAGTCTGTGGGCGGAACGGCGTGCGTTCCACGCGCTGCAGCGTCTTCATGTCGTACACTTCTATGCTGGACGTCGTCACCGCGGCAAGTTGCTAGAAAGAAACACAGTCAGTACCATAGAAAGGAGAACCAGACCGCTGCGCACTTGGACGTTGAGCCACTGCAGTGCAAGAATGTCCGCGTCCGTCCGCCACTTGCCCCCCGACTCGAACACCAGCGTCCCCTGCGGCTCCTTGGTGCCGGGGCGCGGCGGCAACTTCTCCTCGCGCACGCGCACGAGGTGGAACGTGCGGCCCCAGGAGAACACCAGCATCGGCTTCGTCGCGCCCGCAGACGGCGGCGTCTTTCCGTTTGCCTTGCCGTTCCCGTTAGCATTAGGATTCGTGCCGTTGCCGTCGTGCACGTTCGTGCTGGGGAACCACGCCAGACAGCCGCGCATGTTGGGCTCCTCGTCGCGGTGCACGCGGTGCCACGTGCGCGGCTGCGGTTTCAGGCCGACGAGGACGAGCTTCGACGGCGTGAGCAGCGCGATGACCTGGTATGTGTCCACCGGGTGCGGCGCGGGCCCCAGCGGGAGCACCTCCGCCGCGAGGATGCTGCTGGAGCCGTTGCGCCGCGGCTTCTCCTTCGGCGCGGGGTACTTGCCCAGGATGCGCAGTGTGTCGGCCGCCTCGACGAAGAGGACCTGGCCGAGCGAGTGGTAGAATGCCAGCCCCTGGTCGTCGGCGGACATGATGGCGGTGTGGCGCGCGCCGACGAAGCCGAGGGCGATGATGCGCGAGCCGGCTATGTGACCCTCCTTGCGGCCCGTCGAGACGGCCGCGAGCGTCGTCGGGGGCACCGTGCGTGCGGGCGTTTGATGCCGCGCGAGGTCGTAGAGATATATGTGGCCCGTCTCGTGGCCAACCGCCACGAAGGTGTGGTCGTTCGAGAGCGACAGAGCGGTCACCGCGCCGGCGGCTTTAGCTGTCACGTGGGATGTGGGGTGAGCGGCGTGTGAGGGTCGTGCAGGGGCACGCGTAAGACACGCACCGATGGCGTCTGTGCCACAGATGCAGCGCAGCTGCTGCTTGAAGTCGAACACGAACGTCTTGCCGCGGTTCGTGCCGACGCAGACGAGGCCGTTGGCGGCGAGCACGGTCGCGGTGCCGTGCATGCCGAGCAGCTCGGAAGCCTTGTGCGACCTGCTGAGGTAGATGTGGTGCCCGATTTCGCGCAACGGCGTCCAGCGGAACGGGCGGTGCGCGGCGTCGTCGGCGGCCTCGTTGTGCGGCGTCGAGGTGCCCTGCGGCGCGGCCTCGGCCCAGGATGACGTGCGCGAGATGGCGGAGAAGTGCGATGGCTGCGGGCTCATGGTGTCGTGCGCGAACGGCGACGAGAGCGAGTGCACCGTCGAGCCCGAGGGCATGCGGCCGCCGGCGGCGTAGCGCGGCGCGAACGAGCGCAGGCGCGAGATGGTCGGGTGCAGGAACGCCGGCCGGCTGGCGGGCGAGTCGGCGCGCTCGTGGTCGTCGTCCAGGTACGGCCGCGGAGACATGAGCACGCGCGTGGAGAGCGCCGGCTCTGAACCCTGAGCGCGGTTAATGCACGCCACGGTAACGCTGGGCGCGGCAAAGAAGGGCGCACCTGGTTCGATGCCAGCTCGTCGTCGTCGTCGGCCTGCGCGACAATGAGCGGCGGTGGCACGCCATTGCCGTTGGCGTGTCCGACCATCTGCTCGACGCGCAGCTCGTCCTTCTCGTCCTCAACCTCCGCGTCGTCGTCGTCGCCGTCATCGCTGAGAGCGTCTCGCAGCTGCTCCCTGTAGTCTAGTTTCGGTGCGTCAATGCCGTCGTAAATGAAGCCGTCCTCGCTGCCCTCGCTGCCGCTGTCGAGCAGCTCCTCCATGCGCGCAGAGTATTCTTCGTGAGACACAGGCCCGGCGTCCGCTTCCCCATCCTCGTCCGAGCCTGTCTGCGAGAGTGCGTCGTCGTCAATGGCGTCTGGTCTGCTCGGCGACGCGAACGACATTGCGCGGTGCGACGGCGCCAGTTCAAGTTGGAATTGGTTCCGTGCAACGTTTATTCACGAGCATCTAGATAGACACCGTTCCTGGGAATCACTCGCACACTGAAATTTTACATATGCAATGAGAGAAATGAACATTGGAAGTCTCGGACTGTCTACTCGTTAGAGATTTAGCTAAAGGTGGAAATCAAGCTCGATTCACGGCGACGAGCATTTACAGGAGAGCGCGAGTAATTACAGGTCGAGTGTGTCCTGCTGTCGAGTTTCCCAGTATTCTAACTTTTTGGATATTGCCTTGAGCATGGGCTCCCATGGACCAGCGTCATCTACATGGTTTCCAACCCATGTTTCCAAAAACGGTTGCTTCTCCTTCTTGAGCAATGTGCATGCCTAGTGGAAATGCTGTTGCATTGCGGTTGAGCGTCCTGCTGCTTTGCTGATGCACTCAGTAAGTGCAGTACTTACCTTTCTCAGTGCCGTGGCTCAATACACAATCTGGGGTATGCCCTGCTAGGTCGCGTGATGTAGCAATAGGGGAGGATGGCGAGCGGACACTTCAGTTTCTTGACCAAGTTGCTGCTAGCGGTGGCATATCCAGTGTTGAGTAGGCCCCAGACTGAAGCATTGATACGTATCGAGCATTATGTTGCGATCGAGACGTCCGATCGGTCATCACAGTATGTGCCATTTACAGAGTCGAGACCATGCTCCACAGGTCAAGACTGCAGTGCGGGTCCGGTAGGACATCGACGGTGGCCGTGAGCGCTTTGTAGGGCATGCCGGCGGGAGCTGAGAGCGCCGAGTGATGAGACGGACCCCGCAGCTTGCAGGGTCCGATAGCAGCGTGGAGAGTCTTGGGCTAGGTTGTTTCGAGCGTCTTGCCACGTTCCAGCAGAGTCGAGACGGAACGAGGAGAAGAGAAGCCTCTGGGACGGAGCGGTTGCCTATCTCGCTAGCCGTTGTGACTCGATTGTGGCGGGCACGACGAGAGCGAAGAATCCAAGCATTGCAAGCGGCAACAGTGTGGCTACCGCCCTTGGAGGCAGCTGAGGCCAGAGGCCAGGTTGGGCAGACGTAAAGTGCTGACTGTATTGGCCGAGTATAAAGAACCGGCCGATTCAGACTCCCCCAGTCATACTCACTCACCTCGCTCCCGCTGCTGCGCCCGCCTGGCCGTCCCGCGCACGATGGACTACTCGGACGACGACGACTACAACTACGACTCGGACGAGATCATGGACAACACCCAGGACGACGGTGCGTGATCCGTGCTCGCCGCCGCCGCCGCCGCACTTATCGCTCACGCGCCGCCGCCCGCAGCGTCCTCGGTGTCGGAGATGGACGAGGAGGAGGACTTCCAGATCCAGCCGACCAAGGACAAGAAGAAATCCTACGAGATCGATTATGAGTGCCTCGAGCCCGAGGCCATCCAGGCCACCCTGCGCGCCGACGCAGAGCAGATAGTCACCATATTTGGCGTCGACGTGAGTCTGCCGGCTCCAGCGTCCGTCCACCGGCGTTAGCTGACAACATCCGGTCGCAGACGAGCACGGCGTCGTTGCTGCTGCGCCACATGGGCTGGAACAAGGAGCGCCTCATGGAGAAGTACATGGACAACCCGACCGCCATGCTCGAGGCCGCCGGCATCCCGTCCCAGCAGCCGGCAGGGCCCAGTCAGCAGGCGCCCATCCGTACCGCGCCCTCCACGCGTCCGGCGACGTCCACCGTCATCCGCCGCAGCGCCCGCCGCACGCCCGCAGATGCTAAGTTGCCCCCCGTGGGCTGCCTCATCTGCTGCGACGAGAATCCCGCCAGTATGACGTCCCTGTTGTGCAACCACAACTTCTGCTCGGACTGCTGGGCAGAGTATCTCAAGGGCAAGATACGCGATGAGGGCGAGTGCCAGATCAAGTGCATGGCCGAGGACTGCTCCGTGCTCGTGCCCGACTCCTTCATCCAGGAGACCTGCGACAAGGCCGTCTACGCCCGCTTCGAGGAGCTCATCCTGCGGCACTACGTTGCACACACCAAGAACCTCAAGTACTGCCCGTACCCGTCCTGCATCTACACCATCTCCTGCTCCTCCTCCCAGCTCCGCTCGCTCTCGACCGTCGTCCCCACCGTCGTCTGCAAGAAGGGCCACGCCTTTTGCTTCGGCTGCCCGATCGAGGGCGATCACCGCCCGCTCATCTGCGCCGTCTCCAAGCTCTGGCTGCAGAAGTGCCGCGATGACAGCGAGACCGCTAATTGGATCAAGAGCAATACGAAGGAGTGCTCCAAGTGCCAGAGTACCATTGAGAAGAACGGCGGCTGCAAGTCAGTACATTTTTGCCGCCCTGCGCGCCTCGTGTCGAGCTGTCACTGACCGCCTCTTCATCCCAGCCACATGACCTGCCGCAAGTGCAAACACGAGTTCTGCTGGGTGTGCATGGGGCCCTGGAGCGAGCACGGCACGGCGTGGTACAATTGCAATCGGTTCGATGAGAAGGGCTCCGTCGACGCGCGCGACTCGCAGTCCAAGAGCCGCGCGTCGCTCGAGCGCTACCTGCACTACTACAACCGCTGGGCGAACCACGAGCAGTCCGCGAAGCTCTCGGTGGAGCTGTACGCAAAGACGGAGAAGAAGATGGAGGAGATGCAGATCACATCGCCGCTGACCTGGATCGAGGTGCAGTTCGCGCGCAAGGCGGTGGACGAGGTCGAGCGCTGCCGGACGACGCTCAAGTGGACATACGCCATGGCGTACTACCTCGAGAAGAGCAATGCCAAGGAGCTCTTCGAGGACAATCAGCGCGACCTCGAGAAGGCCGTCGAAGACCTCAGCGAGTTGCTCGAGACGCCCATAGACCCCGAGGGCATCGCGCAGCTGCGCCAGCGCATGACGGACAAGACCGTCTACGTCCAGAAGCGCAACGAGATCATGCTCGAGGATACCGCCAAGGGCTACCTCGAGAACCGCTGGACGTGGAACGTCCCCATCGAGGGCCTTGATGCGTGAGCCGGCCTCGTCCTCGTTGACACTCACCCATCATCCATTTGTATATACCACATACTATTTCCCCACTCTTGTCGCTCGCATTGCTGTCTGCCACTTTGTCATAAATAGGAACTCGTCAAGGTCACTGAACAATGGAATGCCATTAATTTGCTACTAGTTTGTTTCTACCTCCTGGCTCAATATCTCGCCCACTTGGTTGCTCTCTAACTTATCTGCCTGCTCTGCTTATACTTGACTGAAGCGACTGGTTGTGGCCTGCGTCACCGTGGAACTCGAGCTAAAGACAGTCTGTTGCTGCGATCATGATATCTCCGATGGTCGTCATCACCGCCTCAGTCCGGTAAAAACGACAGATGCAGGCGCCAGATTCCTGCTCAGCCTGTCTGTCTCTCTGTTTCCCACTTTCCCTTCGCCGACCCCGACCTCAGCACAAGGTCTTCCACTTTTCACTTATTTTTGCCCGCATTTTCTATCTACATAGTACGATTCGATGACGCGCATCAGCGGACTGGCAGCGTTCGCGATCCTCGCGTGTGCGATGGCGCCGGTGGAGGCGTCGAGCCGCATGAAGTTCACGCCCGCGGAGGTCGCGCACAAGGGCGTCGTGCACGCACGCGCGCTCAAGCCCGCGGGCCACGGCGTGCCGCAGGTCGCGCGCGCCGTGTCGCAGGCGCCGGCGACCAAGGTCAAGCGCGCGCGGAAGGGCAAGAAGAGCGGCAGGTGCAAGCCCAAGCCCACCCCGACGCCCGCACCCGAGCCTGTACCCGAGCCTGAGCCGTCCCAGGAGCCCGCCCCTGCCCCCGCCCCCGAGCCGACGCCGACGCCTGAGCCTGTTCCTGCGCCGGAGCCGACGCCTGAGCCTGTTCCTGCGCCGGAGCCGACGCCTGAGCCTGCTCCTGCGCCGGAGCCGACGCCCACACCGGCGCCTGAGCCCGAGCCCGCCCCAGAGCCAGAGCCCGCCCCGGAACCCGAGCCTGAACCAGCCCCGGCCCCGGAACCCGAGCCAGCACCCGAGCCAGAGCCAGCGCCCGCACCCGAGCCCGAGCCCACACCTGAGCCTGAGCCGGCCCCGGAGCCCGCTCCAGAGCCAGAGCCCGCCCCGGAGCCTGCACCAGAGCCCGCACCCGAGCCACCGGCCCCGCAGGTCAAGCGCAAGGTCGGTATCGCCGCGGACTGGAACTCGCCGAAGGACGTCGTGAACCACTTCAAGGGCGACAACATTGTTGGGTGCGCAGCCAGACTGTTTGTGCCGGTCCCGAGCATTTGTTGAACGATCTTCGCACAGCACGTACAACTGGTCGCCGTGGAGGCCTGACTGGTACCCGTCCGACGTCGACTACTGGTGAGGTCGCGGATATTTCCTGCAGGCAGGAAGTTGACGATGTTGCAGGCCCATGTTGTGGGGAGAGCAGAGCATCGCCGACTGGGGTCACGTTACCCAGGGCTATGCGACGACGGCCATGGGCTGCAACGAGTACGTGCGAACGCCGACCTGCGAGAAGCCTCGAATCTCATAGCGCACTGCAGAGTCAACCAGCAAGGACAATCCGTGATGGGTACGGACCGCGGCGTTGAGATCTGGAAGCAGTATCTCCTGCCGCTCAAGGGCCAGGGATACCGCCTCATCTCGCACTCGACGAACCAGGCTCCGGACGGCCTGCAGTGGCAGAAGGAGTGGGCATCCAAGTGCCCCGAGTGCCATGACTCGGTCGATTTCTACAGCGTCCACTGGTACGGCACAGACACTGGCGCTTTCAAGCAGTACATGCAGGAGTTCCACGATGCTGTCGGCAAGCCGCTCATGGTGACCGAGTTCGCTTGCAACGTCCGTGGACCTCGAGAAAGCTATTGTGCTTTGCCACGCGCTGACGTCGGTTACAGGACTTCTCGCAGCAGAAGGTCTGCAGCAACGAGGAGGCCAGGGCTTTCATGGACGACCTCACCGGCTGGATGAACGAGCAGGACTACATTGCTGGATACTTCTGGTTCGGTG
The DNA here is from genome assembly GCA_037042915.1 of Auricularia sp. M13. NCBI lineage: Eukaryota > Fungi > Basidiomycota > Agaricomycetes > Auriculariales > Auriculariaceae > Auricularia > Auricularia sp. M13. The sequence goes on from CM073201.1 coordinate 1,234,033, forward strand.
AGTTCTGGTCCGCGTCATCGCGGATACCCGCGCGCTCACACAACTTCTTTGTGCTCAGGTATGTGGCCTGCCATGCCGGGCGGTGTGTCTGCATCCAACTCGCTCGTCAACGGCGACGGGTCGCCAAACGACCTGGGCAACAACTACAAGAGCAAGTAAGCGCGAGCCTGGACAGCCCTCGCGAGGAGAGCAACGCTCGCTATTTATCTACTTCATTTTGTAATTTATCATACCCCGTCGTTCCCTTGGCCCGTGGCCGCTGTTCTCCTTCCAGATTTTGCACTCAAATGGGGATACCTCGAGGTTCTGAGCATGAGTGAACGGAGGGCTGTCGCGATCGATTCGATCTCCGAGATTAGACTTTTTCAAAAGAAAAAAAAAATCCCCGCAGTGCATGCTGAGTGCACGAGTCATCTGCCACCGACTCGTATTGACTCGCTCTGCTGCTTCTGCGTATATCTTCCAGCGCCCCTCGCTCCCCTGCCTCGCGTATACCGCACGAAAAATGTCTGCTGAAGCTGCTGCCCCTGCGCTGCACAAGGACCCTGTGACGGGCGAGATGATCTCCAAGACGTATGTGCTCTGCCTCCCCCTCGTCCTCGCACTCGCTACAACGCTCGTCTGGTCGCACAGGGAGCTCAAGCGCCGCACCAAGGAGCGCGAGCGCGAGCAGAAGAAGGCCGACGCCGCTGCTGCGAAGCCTGCGCCAGCTGCGGCGCCCAAGAAGGCCGCAGCCGCCGCTGCTACCGAAGACTCTGAGGACAACCTGACGCCCAATGTGCGCGCAGATGTAACGCGATGCTGTCGATCTGTTGCTGACTGTGCGTGCAGCAATACTTCCAGCTGCGTTCGCGCGCGGTCAAGAAGATGCGCGAGACGCGCGACCCCGAGCCGTACCCGCACAAGTTCAACGTGACGATGTCGCTCACGAACTTCATCCGCACGTACGGCGCAGAGGGCGTCATCGCCAACGGCGGCCGGGCAGAGGGCAAGACCGTCGCGCTCGCAGGCCGCATCCACAACATCCGCGTCGCGGGCCCCAAGCTCAGATTTTACGATCTGCACGGCGAGGGCAAAAAGATCCAGATCATGGCCCAGCTGCAGTACGCACGTGACCTGGAGAGACGCGCGCATGCATTGAATAATATGCCAGGGACGCCGAAAACAAGGATGCGGACGCGTTCGTCGCGACGCACTCCGTTTTCCGCCGCGGCGACATCGTAGGTGTCGTCGGCACGCCCTCGCGCACTAAGAAGGGCGAGCTGTCCATCTCGCCGGCTACTATTCAACTTCTTGCGCCCAACCTGCACCAGCTGCCCAGCGCGCACTTCGGCCTCAAGGACCAGGAGACGCGCTACAGGAAGCGCTACCTCGACCTCATCCTTAACGATGAGGCGCGCAGGATCTTCATCACGCGCAGTCAAGTTGTGAACTATATTCGCCGATTCTTAGACAACCTTGGCTTCCTTGAGGTGTGTAAATTCGCCTATCTCCAGAGTAAACATGGCGTTCGAGGGTTGCCATAACTCCGGGTTAATCCCACAAACGCCATAGACATACGTCCGTTGTAACATCGGACACACGTCCATGTAACAATGTGGCTTTTGAGTCTGGGGGGCCACGGCAACTATCGGCTTATATGACAGGGTTCATTCTATTTTCGAGCGCTAAAGCATTGCAGGTCGAGACACCCATAACGAGTATGCTGGCGGGTGGAGCGACGGCCAAGCCGTTCATCACCAGGCACAACGACTTGAACTTGGATCTGTATCTCCGAATCGCGCCCGAGCTTTACCTCAAGCAGCTTGTGGTGGGCGGGTTGGATCGTGTATACGAGATTGGCCGTGTGTTCCGTAACGAGGGCATCGACCTGACGCACAACCCGGAATTCACGATCTGCGAGTTCTATATGGCGTACGCGGACATGTACGACCTGATGGACTTGACGGAGAGCCTGATCGAGGGCATGGTCAAGTTCCTCACGGGCGGGAAGACGACGCTGCAGTTCCACCCGGACGGCAAGGAGCCGCCGCGCGACGAGAAGGGCGAGGTCATCAAGGGCCCCGACGGCAAGCCCGTCGAGCCGCGCGTGCTGACGCTGGAGTTTGCCCGCCCGTGGAAGCGCTACGACATGTTCGAGACGCTCGAGGAGAAGCTCGGCGTCAAGTTCCCGCCCGGCGACCAGCTGCACACGGACGAGTCGAACAAGTTCCTCCGGGAGCTCTGTGAGAAGGTCTGTCGGCCGAGCTTTGCGCGAGATCCAGCCTGAACTCAAGCGCCCCGCTCCGTTTACTCAGCACAACGTCGAATGCAGCGAGCCCCGCACAAACGCGCGCCTGCTGGACAAGGTCTGCTTTAATTTCGCACGGGCCCCGGATGCTTGGCTGATGCGCCGTTCTGTGTGCAGCTTGTCGGAGAGTTCATCGAGCCGCTGTGCATCTCGCCCGCGTTCATCGTGGGCCACCCGCAGGTCATGTCTCCGCTCGCTAAGTGGCACCGCTCGCGGCCCGGTCTGTGCGAACGGTTCGAGGGCTTCCTGTGCGGCAAGGAAATTTGCAATGCCTACACGGAGTTGAACGATCCGTTCGAGCAGCGCGAGCGCTTCGAGGAGCAGGTAAACATTCGCCCATGCTGGCGTCCGCCTGATCACTCACGGATACTTGTTCCTGCACAGCTGCACCAAAAGGAGCAGGGCGATGACGAGGCGCAGGGTATCGACGAGACCTTTGTGAACGCGTGAGTGCCTAAGCGCCGGGGGGTTGGGGGGTTTGTTGACATATCGGGACCACTCGCAGGCTCGAGCACGGTCTCCCGCCGACCGGTGGCTGGGGACTCGGGGTGGACAGGCTCGTTATGTTCTTGACGGATTCGACCAGTGCGTCATTCTTGTGTGATCGCCTTCATTTCGGCGTGCTAACGGTGGCACGCACAGACATCAAGGAGGTTCTGTTGTTCCCCGCGATGAAGCCTCTGCCCACGGGCTCCGAGGCTGCGCCTGGCCCGCAGATCGGGCCCGGTGGACAGATTTGAAACTCGCCGTAGAAGTAGAGAGAATGGTCATGGTGGCGGGGCAGTAGAACATAACATGTATGGAGGAGGCAGCGAGTGCCTGTTGATTAATGGAGGTGGTTGTGGGATCACGCGAGGCACGCCATCTGCGCGCTCGTTTCTGTTGCGAATAGCATGGGCCGGGGGAGGACTGAGCATGCATGGTGGCAAATCCCGGGTGATGCCCTGACGTCTTGCTTCGCCCCTTTTAGTACTGTGCTTTGGGCGGCGGCAGCAAGACGAGACCTTTCGCTCGTCCCTCTGCCCTGCGCATCCCTTTGGTTTTGCTCCTTCCCGCGTCGCGTTGTATGGCATCGTCTGTGTTCTGGACGCTCTTTGGCTGCTGCAGACGGGTGCCGCATGATAATCAGGCAAGCGTGTTGTGCTCGTGGAGGCCGGCTGTGGCGTTGACGGCGCTGGTTGCAGGACGAGCCCGACGAGCGGACGCCGCTGCGGCGTGGCGAGAACGAGCTCAGTTTGCCCGGGTCCGTCGCTGTGACCTGACGCGGCGAGCGCACTGACTCGCGATAAGTGCCCACGACCGGTCGCTCGCAGACAGCGCGCGCCAGGACCGCCTCTTGAGCATTCTGCGCACGGTGGCCGAGTGCGTGCTCTACTCGCAGTGCTGCTCACTGGCTGACCAGGTCCTACGTAGCAACATGGTCGATGTCTCGAGCCCGTCGCCGTTTCGTGCAGAGGCCCGGCTGAGCGTGACGGCCAACTCGTCGCCGCACCGTGGCCGCAGCATCCGCGCGCGCACGCCGTCGCCGCACACGCCTCCGCCCACGGGGCTGCACGGCAGCGCCATCACGCGGGCAGCGACGCCGCCGTCCGTACCGCGCGTGCCCAGAGTGAACCTCCGCCACGTGCGCGGCACACCCGTCGCGCGTGCGGCGCGCGGCGCCCTAGGCACCGGCCGCGGCGGGCCTCTGTCCAAGCGCACGATGCAGATCGCCCCCGACCCGGACGACGACGCCGACGTCGACACGCCGGCGGTGCGCGTCTCTATCTCCGACCACGACCGGCAGCTCTCCGACCCCCAGGTGCGCAACGGCGGCCCTCGTAGCGCGTGCCCGGCTAGGCTGACGCCTTCTCTGTGTCCGGCTCCGATCCAGGACAACGAGGCCGGCGCCGCGGCACGGCCACCCCAAAACGCGGTCGCTTCACTAGCGACGACGTCTCGACGCGTGCTCGAAGTGCGCGCATGGGACGACTGAGTGATCTGTGCCATCACGTCCGGACCATGTTTCTGGCAGCCTGCTTCATGTCTCATGCCCGCTCACAGGGTTTGTCTGCCTCATTTAGCATCACACTCACACTGTCCATATAACCCCTGCAACTCTCTCTCTCTCTGTCTCTGCCCTCGCTCCGTTGGCCTTAGCCCGTCTTTGTGTGTGCGCCCACCCCCACTTATCGTCACGCATCGTGTTCCTCCCTCATCGGTTTGCCACTGCTTTAATGCGCTAGCCCGCCCGGATGCCGACAGCTGTACAGCCCGTGCTCTCAGAGCACTTCGGCGGCTCAAATTCACGTGAAATGACTGGACAATGGTTTTTTGGAAGCTCCGCCGCTGTTCCAGTGCAGTGCAAGCCAGTTTCTTCGAATTCCATGACGTCTGACATGCACTGGACTGTCTGTCTTCGCCAATACAGGAGGTGTAAATCGTCCCGCACCGCCACTTGTTGTTTGTGACGTCCGCGGTGCGCAGCATTGTCCTCATTAGACTGGTCCAGGATCGGTGCTCTGTGCGATTTCGCTGCGGTGGAGCCCGTGGGCATGGCTCTGCCGTGGACAGCGAAGCCCTGGTCAGCTCCCTGTTGGGAAAAGGGAACAGTGAGAGAGTTCGATCGAGCCATGAACGCGTGAGAGCGCAACTCTAAAGTACACGCCCTGCTCTTTCGAACCAGAGGCACTGGACCAGTGCTACCCCGATGCTTCTGCGTGGAAACAGGCCATGTGTGGGGGGACTGGGGAACGGGGTGGGGGGTACGGCCAACGTGTCTCGACGGGGAATTAAAGACTCAAGAAGCACTGAGGCACGAGTGCGCATCGACGAGCTTCTTCCGCAAAGAAACGTTCGGGCGTTCGCCACAGAATGTTAATCCGTCTGCCGGCAGCGGGAGACATGGGGGAAGACGCGAAGACGTCCCGTGCGCTCTGTCCGCCGTCGGTTTCTTGCTGCACTCGAGTGCCGGGTCCGGGTATCCCCCCCCAGAGCGCGTGGACAGGCCATGGCTGCAGAGTCGGTGCGCAGTCCGATAGTAATTTTGTGAGTTGATATCATGCTGCTTTGCATGGAATCCCGGGACCTGACGATGCCGCCGGGTAGCCTGCAAGTTTCCATAAGGGTGCGAGGTCGGCTGCGCGGCGGGAAGAAACGCCCAATGCATACCTCCCGCCGGTGCTTACCGTCGTGACGGGTGCTTGAGGCAATGCCATTACTCGACATTTGATAAAGACTCCGAAAGATCGCATGCATGATTCCAACTTATATTGCACTGGTTTTGAGCTGAACCCTCGGCGTAGAGCGCGACATCGATCGTTGGCGTTAGGATCTACAAGCGAAATACGCTCAGCGCGGCGGTCAACTGCTAGACTGCCATATTGCGGCATTAGAAAAGATACCGCACGACCATGTGCTCATGTGCAGGCCATTAGTACGTACGGTCGGGTCCTCTGCCTTCCTCCCACTTGGTGCAGGAATTTTATAGTATGTATGCCGTCATCGCACTGGTTCCCCTTGATAGACTGCAATACCACGAAGACGAAATTGAACTCGGAAGGCGCAACAATAAGAGCCCCGGATCCAGTAGGCTTTAAGGGTGTCATTAAATCGACAGGGTGCAGAGACCAGTCAGACTGACTCCGCCGCCAGCGCCCTTCTTTAGCGCGCAGAGCAAATCGATGCAGGAGACCTCGGGACCTGACAGTAAGGCGCCCAGATTGTTCCTGTCAATCATGAAAGCGCCGCGTATGTAGATATAGAACTTTGAGAAGGATATACGGGCGCAGAGAACTGGTTTTGTAGAAACCACGACGTGAAACGTCCACGCTGTCTGACACTGGGAGCACCAGGAGGCAATGAATGCATATGCCATGCAAGCGAATGAAATAGGTCGACAACAGAGTCTCGTTCGAGTCCATATCACCAGACGCCGACAGGAGATTGGTGCATATTTCTGCGCGCGTTACGAAGTGGAAGATGTTCGAGGAAGAGATGCGGAGCAAGCCGAGCCTGTCGTGCGCGATGACCACCATGAGCTCTATGCAGCGCCGCGGGCCCGGCGCGTTACCAGCTGCTGCATCAGTGGTATCCAGAGTCATCAGCGTAGAAGATTGGGAGGCCAAGGCACCCCTCGGCCCGCGTCAGACGCGTAGCGTGAATCAGCTCAAGCCGCTGTGCGAGGAGCGTCCGCTGCCGCTCAAGGTGCGCTGTACACTCACGGTTGGCGGCCTTATCTAACATCCAAGCAGTTTGCGCCTGAGCAGAAGTCTTCGCGACCCGGCACGCCGTTGGGCAAGATGGGCCGCGGTGCAGTGCTGCCGGGCTCGCCGTCGACGCGTCCAACGACGCCCGTACCGCAGCCCGCCCACCCGCTGCACCCCAAGTTCCCCATTACCACCCCGCAGCAATTTCACGATTGGTTCGCTGCCGTGGACCGCTCCGTCGCGCACAGCCAGGAAGCGCACTTCCGCGTGCACCTGGCCACCGTCGCGTCGCATCGCGAGAACTGCGACGCGCTGCTGGCTACAGTCGGCGAAGTCGAAACAGACGTCGCAAGTATGCTTGAGGAGTGGAGAAGCGTCGAGCAGGGCGGGCGCAATCTCAAGGACGCGTGTGAGCGCTTACTGGAAGAGCGGGTGCGTCTGTCAAACAATACGAGACGGCACGCATGTCTGAACTGCAACAGGACAGGTATCTGCAGGCTGCGGACGCAATCGGCACTCGGCTCGAGTACTTTGCAGAGCTGGAACAGGCTACGCGCATGTTGAACCACCCTGGCGAATCCCTCGTCCTTCAAACCGACTTTTTGATGATGGTCGAGCGTGTAGACGTGTGTCTAGAATATATGAAGGCTCACGTGCGTAACTTTCATAGGTTTGGAGCTCTCACTCAACCTCTTGCAGCGACATTTCCGAGAGGCAGAAATATATATCCTTCGCTTCCAGCAATGCTTAACACGAGCCATGACTTTGATCAAGATGTATTTTGTGGGCTCCCTTAAAGCCCTGACGGTCGATATCACAAAACGGCTCGGGGATAAGGTACCGACCTTTCTACGACATTGATTGTGGCTAAATCTCCATCAGGATGTCTCGTCGACGTCTGGCGTACATCTTTATTACTCCAAATTCACGTCGGTGTCGAATCAACTAGCGCCCTTACTAGGAGAATTTGAGCGTCGTGCTCACGCACATCCGGATGAGTTGATGAACTTGCTCACTGAATGCCATAATGCGTACTTTTCGGCGCGGCGAGGACTTCTCATTGCAAAAGTATCGGAGGAAGTGAAAGGATTAGATCCCGCAGGGGCCGACCTGGTGGAATTGGTGAGCACGATCACACTGGCCGGACAGCTTGTTGATTCACACTCTTCTAGACACGCTCTGGTTGCGGTTATATTCGCCAGCTGTGCACCGACGAGTACAACCTTTACAAGCAATTTTTTGACTCAGGGGAGGACAAGCTATAGTGAGTGATTTCTCCTGCTCAGGTCGACCATTTACCACCACTTTGCAGCGCTTACCTGGAGAACTTGTGTGATTACCTCTACGATGACTTGCGCCCGCGAATACTGCACGAACCCCGCCTCCATGTACTAGGCGAAGTTTGCACAGTATTGCAGGCGTTGATGGTCCTCGACGTCCAAGATGCGGACGACGAAGAACGGAATGGCCACCATGAACCGGAATCCGCCCTCAGCCCATCTCGGTCGCAGCATGCGCTACAGAGAAAGGGCATCGGTCCTCTGCATATTAGCCATTTCCTGCGCATGATATTACAGGATGCGCAAACGCGCCTTTTCTTCAAGGCGCAGACACTTGTCCAGAGCGAGATTCGGTATTATGTGCCGAAGGGGGACGATTTGGCGTATCCCGACAAACTCACTGGTGTGTTCTCGTATTTTTTGCATGCGCCTGCTAATTACATAAATCTTCAAGGTGCTGTCGTAAGCAAGGTCGATTCGAAAGAGCTGGAAAGCATACGACACCTCTTTCCGTTACCGGCCGTCGAGAAGGCGGACGGGTGGTACCCGACGTTACGAAAGACCTTGTGGGTTCTTGCCCAGTTGCACGACTTTGCAAGTGTATGTACCCAACATGAGCCTGGTTGACCTCATTTCTGATGTCGCGTATGCAGCCCGCCATATTGGAGGACATCGCGCAAGAAGCCGTCACTCTTTGTAGACAATCCCTGGTCACCGCGTCCGACACCCTTGCTGCCAAGGCGTCGCCCCCCGCGGTCATTGATGGCCACCTCTTCCTCATCCGCCACTTGCTGCTTCTCAAAGAGACTGTTGCCACTCTGGACTTTGCGTCACAGGGAACCACAGATCCCGAGCCCCCCTCAACGACGGACACCCTTGGCAATCTCCTCAGGGCGACCTCTTCTCTATTCTCACCCAGCGGGTTGCTCTCAACACTCGTCATGCCACGGACGGTGGAGAGTATAGCTGACGCGAAGGCCGTAAGTCCCTCTGACCGCATTACGCCACAACCCTCCCCCTGACTGGCCACAGGGCGTCGACCACGAGCTTAAACGTGCCTGCGAGGAACTCATCGCATTGAGTGCGAAGAACGCCACTCAGAACTTGCGCACCTTCGTTGAGCGCTGCACTGAGCATCGTGCGTCCGCCGAGAAGGGTGGCGGCGCCCTTGCTTCGCAGGACTTTGCATCCCCCGCACGCATAGAGGAGACGCATGCCGCGTTCCGAGAGACGTGCGCGCGCGAGCTGCAGGCCATATGCAGCAAAATGAGGCTTTACCTTGAAGACGAGAAGGCTGTGGCGGTATTGCTCGCTCCCGTGCAGGCCAAGGTCGTCGAAGACTATTCGGCGTTCCGCGACCTCCTCAGGGTCGAGTACGAACCAGGGCAGATCGCGTTCTCGGAAGGGAACGAGCTGCTTCTGACTGCTGACTTGTGGGCATGGCTGCGCAGATGCTGCGAACTGGACTCATCCAAATAGATGTGCCCACTGGAGCTGTTCACTCGTGGTCCAGAGCTGACCGACATGCTGACCTCCGCCGATCGACCTGGTGTTAGCAGACGATTACCTACGAGCGCTGTTGCTGTACGACTCATCGACTGACAGCGTATGGCACAGAACTCCGCTGGCGCGGCGAGCTCTTCGCAAATCAGCGGGTTATGTTAGTCGCACAAAGTCTCTTGTCGGTGGAGCTTCCTCTGTTTTCTGTTCTCGATCGTCGCACTCGGTTTTCATGGGGGGCAACGTGATTTCCATCTACGTCTCTGGACGCCGAGAGGTGAGACTCTCGTGCTCAATTATCTAAACGAACATGCGCGGGCACAGCAAGGATGGCTATGAAGCATGTAGAATTTGCCCAGATCAGAGTCGGCCGATGAAACAGCGCCCGTCTTGACACTGGCCCGAAATGCTGCGCACGCCGGGTGCAGCCTTGACGTCCACAGCCTGCCATGAATGCTCATCCTCATCCGGCAAGCCGGTGTGGCGGATCCGCGTGACCCCGCGTCTGGGATCGTCGCTTCGCCTTGATCGGCTTCATGTAGGCTTCTTGTCGAGTCTCTTCTTCCGCATGTCCCTGAGCGTCCCCCACATCGCCACGAGACCACTGCGGGGCCATGTCTACTCATTCAACCTCGTCTCCCCTGCTCGCACCCAATCTCCAAGGGTAGCAGATCTTGAATGCGGAGAAGAGCCGCTCCACCAGATTGACTGCGCCCAAATAGCCCTTGCACTTGCACGTTGCTGCATGGGGTGGCTCGATGCATCCGCTGCTTTGGGCATTGGCACCGCCCATGATTCACAGAAGCACGGAGTCGGACCATTCGCATTTCATGGAGATGATGATGGTGGTGGCTTGGAATACAAGGAACAACACAGAAAGTGAATTGCGTTTGAAGAACGCCCGACATGCAGAGAAGTCCAATATATGTAGAGTGTCCGCGACAGTCCGCGTATGCGCACATTTTTGCCGTATCATTGTTCAAGAGTTCACCAATCAAGGCTCTCCTCATCCTTTTTTGTGGTCCAGTCGAACACGCCTCCGCGGCGTATGAAGGCCTTTTCGTCGAAACCAGCGTCCTTCAACGCCTCCAGCACGCCAACATCGAGAATAGAGCGGCCGGGTGTCTTCACACCGCCTTGAGAGTTGAGAAACCTAAGATTCTATGGTGTCAATAAACAATGCCACACGATGATGCCCGCGCCAACCTCATTTTCTCATCCAGCAAGAGGTACGAGTCTCGCATGGTGTCATTGTCCTCGGGCACGAGGCACGGCAGCTCGCGGTGTCGTTCGAGAAACGCAGAGAACTGCTTGGTCGTTACCAAGAGGTCGCGCGCGTCGCGCAAGGCGCCGTTGTCTTGGCCAGTGTTTTCGCCGTCCAATAGCAGCACCTGAAACACCTGACCCGCAACAAACATTATAAGCTCTCACTTCAGCGATCACAACGCCAGATGTTTAATCTGCACCAACTTTCCAGCGGAACGGGGCGAGTTCCTCGATGGCGAGCGTCATGTCCTCTTCCCAGTTGTACCTGCGGCGTGTGCTGAGGTGAGACGGTGCGGGGAGGGGAGGGAACGGCGTACTTGTTGACGACAGTGTTGATCTTGAGGCGGATCCCGCGCTCTCTGCACCACTGGGCGACCCGGAAGACGCGTCCGATGTGCGCCCCGCTGCCGTTCTCGGACCGGCCAATGCGCACGTTGGTCTCGGGCTCGAAGCTGTCGCAGCTGATGGCCATGATGTCGAGGAAGCGGCCGTACTCGTCCAGCCACTTCTCGGTCACCTTACTCGCGTTGTTGACGATGGAGGTCGACTCTAAATGTAATTCCTCCTGCCAAGTCGTCAGAGATGGTCCTGCGCGCCGGTGATGCGATGAGGGCCCACCTTGCAGAAGCGGAAGATCTCGCCGATGAAGGCCGGCTGCAGGAAAGGCTCGCCGCCGCTGATGTTGAGTTTTTGCATTCCTGCGTCGCGCAGCATGCGGAGAGCACGTTTGGCATCGTCGAGAGGGAGGATGTCGACGGATTTTTGAGTGTGAAAGCAAAAGGCACAACTGTGGCGAAGTTGGGGTTAAGTGTGGCAAACATAACAATGAGAGGTACGTGCATACCTGTAGTTGCACTGACGTTCGTTGAGGACGATGGAGTTTGAGAGACACGACATTTTGCAACAGGGAGAACCGTCACCTTTCGATGTGGAAAATAGTTAACAGAGATAGGTTGGAATGTCGCGATGTGCTCGCGGCGAGCAGTAATAGGCAACCAGCGGACCATTTTTGCAGGATAACAGGGAGGGATAATGATGGTTCACACATCTCGCGAGACCTCAAGCGTTTATACTCGTGAGAGCGAAGCGCTGGCAATTGTAAGATCCCCCCTCGCCGTCGCCTCGCGGCACCGAATGGAGACGTCGCGTGGGGTAAGAGAACAGCAAGCGAGATCTTGTTCGCTGAATACTGTTCGGACCGGGCCTTTGACTCTTAGGCGTTGGGACGTTGACAGTAATAAGAATCTTCCGCCACAGGACGAAGGTGATGACGCTTGCACGCCGCTTTACGACACGGCGCAGACCCGCGCTGGCGTCCTGACAGGGACGGGGTATGCACCAGGGTGGTGCTGAGTTACGAAGCGGGCGAGCGAGCAGCGCTGTAGGCCCGGGCTGCCAGTGGCATGTTTAGTTATGCAGGCGGCCAGGGAACACGTTGCAAAGGAACCCGACGCCAACGCGCGAGCGTCGACATCAGCGCGTGAGGGCGGACGCTCCCTCTCGCGCAATACGGCGGATCTCAACAGCGCTAGCGCTTGCTTCCATGTAGACGTCTGAGAACACTAATATCAAGTGACCCGGGAACGTGTTGTCAGACGGCGCAGGCAAGGCACGCCCGGCGAAGTACGCGCAGTGTTAGTGACAGTCGTCCGTCGTTCGTGCACCCCAGAATCCGGCAATTGTCATTGGAACTGAGCGGCACACTGGGCGAGTCTGGCGAGGGCGCAGATCGCCGCGGGCGTGGGCATAAGGTTGGGCCAAGACAGGTCCGTCCGGGCAAGCGGTGGCCGGAGACAGGACGCCTGCAAACAAGGGACGCGCTGTTGGGGACATGACAGTACGAATACATTTTGGAAGCGCTGCAGAGGCCCGGGCGGCAGTGTGGCTGGAGCCAGGCAAGCAAGCAACACGACACATCTACGAGAGCGGCGGCGGAGACACGGTGCGGCGCAGCAGAGCAAATGCAAGAATACAAACCCGCGGCTCTCGTCGCCGCTGAGCCTAACGCCTGATGCCTCTTCCGCCTGGCGCCCCGCGTGCGCGCCGAGCTGTGGGTGGCCAAGAATTAGCATGGGCCCCGCTGTGCTGGCGCCGGGAAACACACCGTTTGCTGCAAACAGAGCCGGGGTCAGCAGACGGCTCTCGCACGCAGTAGTATCTGGCACACACCTCTCATAATGGTGGCACGCCCACGCGCCGTGCCAATGCCCCTGCCGCGCATGGCGTTGGGCCCGACACGCTTAAACCTGGCGCGCGCGGTTAGTTGCTAGCCAGCCAGGCATCGGATGCGGGCGCGCGCTCACATTGGCGCGTTCTGCAGCATGTCGGGTACGATGAAAAACCGCACCATGCTCCCGCGGATGTAGACCTGGTCCAGCTGCGACACGCGCCCGTCGCGGCCAGTGACAGTGATGTCCTTGAGCGAGATGTTGAGCGAGTCCTCGGCTGCACACAGTCAATTCAGCCCGCCCGTGCGTCGCCCGGCCCAACGCACCCTCGAGGAGCTTTCCGCGATAGAGCTGACCAGTCTTGAGCTCTACGGTAATAATGTGGCCCATGGCCTCGTGCAGCAGCTTGACGGGGACTCCGAGCGTGCTCGTCATGGCGGCCGATGGGAACTGAGTCGCGACTGACGCGTTCAAAGTCCGCTTCAACTTCGTTCTTTCATTCAATTTCTGTGAGGAGCTGCTACATGCGACGGGCACTGGTAATACATCGAAAATTGCAACACTAGTTGGCCTTGCGGTTCTGGCGCGCGGGCAGGAACCGCTCCTTGGCTAAGTCCGTCACGCGCTGCACAGGGAACGTGTCCACGACGCTCTTCCTGCTGGTGACCGTGTTCCAGTAGTTGTTGAACTTGGCGTACTTGGGGTCGGTCGTGAGGGTTTTGAGCACCTCCTGGCCTTCCTCCGACGAGAACGCGCCGATGTCGGTCTCAAGGTAGAGCTTCAGGCGCGCGAGGAACGGCGCAACGAGGACTTCCGCGGCGCTGAACTTGTCGCCGAGGAAGAACGGTCCCTGCTCCGGGAGGAGGCTCTGCACAGTCTCGATGCCCTTGAGCAGCTCCTCTTTCGCCTCGCCCTTGTACGCAAACTGGGAGTACTGGAATGATTCGACTCAGGCACCTCTATACACGTTGGATTGATCAAGACTTACAGGGCCGATGAATTTGTTCACAAACGTATCGACAAAGTAGCGGATTTGCGCGCGCTGGACGGGATCGGCAGGCAGGATGGTGTTGGGGAACAAGTCCGCGATGACTGCATACGGACAGGCCGTTCAGCGCTGCCTGCTGCACTTGTCACAAACATCGTGGGACTCACATTCGACGGTGATCGCGCTCTCGGGGATCTTGACGCTCTCGGGCGACGGGTTGGCCGGGTCCACTTTGGGGCCGCCGTAGGCAATAGTCGGGACCTGTACATTGTACAAGCAAGCAGAGGTCAGGTCAGTAACTTAGCACACAAGACGGGGGGCAGTGGCTGACCTTCGAGGCCGGGTTGATCTTAGGTGCGTACCACTCTGCATGCGCACGCGCGGGCCCGAGTCAGCGGCGTGTGGCTGTCAGGGCAGGGGCGGGGGTGGGGGCGCACCAGGCTTGTTCCTCAAGTCGATCTCGTACTCCGTATAGTCCGCGCCGACTTCCTTGAGCGCGATGCGCGTGCGCTGCGCCCACGGGCAGATCTACGTTCCCGGCCGTTCATGAGCCACAGGCTGAAGGAACTTGCGAGTATACGCACGTCGGCGCTGTAGACGGTGATCTGGTCGGGCATGGTGCTTACGGTACGGTACGATGAGATAGGGGGGATGCAGGAGTGTGCTGTAGTGCTTCCGTCAGCCACATAGTGTGCGAGCACGCCGTATATAAGTGCCTCAGAACCGTCTTACTAATACGACTTCGCAGCGAAGCAATCCCCCGCGCCCTGGCTGCACTCGCCATAGTGCCGCGGTATGACGGCACCGTTCGTACGAATGTCGTCGCGATTCTTGCTGCGTTGACCTGTATCGCGAGCTTGACTAGCATTGGCATATATATCGGTTTGGATTACAGCCCTCCTTTCTCACCTGTCGGGGTCGGAGTCCACGTTATATCGGAGTAGCAACGGTAGTTCTCTTTGTCAGTCGATGGCTGACAAAGCTGATTCGATGCGGTTCACTGCGGGGCAGAGATTGACTTTAAGACTAATTCAATCAAGTCAGGATGCTTTGGAAGCAATCTCGAGGAGCCTGGTAGACGCTACCAGAATAGCATTTAGATTCGGAACCAAACCCCTCCGGCCGGCAGCCGGAGGGGTTTGTGCCAAAGTCCGCTATACGGGGGACCCAGGATTATAGAATAGCAGCTGAACGACACATTTTAAAACCTAAGTTGATAAGTGAAGTTGAAAGCCAAGAAGCATATCTACTATTCCAGATACTCAGCATATTTTAATATAGCCATTCCTCTCGTCGTAGGCGGCAAATCAGTCGGGGGTCGCGACAGCCTCAACCCGACAATACACAGCTCCTCGAAGAGCCCGATACACTCAGAAAGACTACCTCACAGATTTGAAAATTCAATTAGGTCTATATCTATGCGATAAATTAATTTTGGCCGATTTGAACGACCTCTGGTCTCGTCGCAGGTAATATACGCTGCATTGTGGCTTGCCGCTCCGAATTCATGACCCATTTATCACATAAAATCGGGAATTGTGCTTCAGAATTTATGTTTTGGGAACTTAATAAGTCATTTTCTTGCATAAGGCGTCGTTTCTTGGCCCCTGAATCTGCGTTTGGCCGCCGACACGAGCGTCGGTCGCGGGTCTGATGGAGCGGATATACTTCCGACATTGCTCCCGGATTTGCCCTCTCCGCCTACGGGAAGTTGCATTCCCATGAAACGGCAGCTCCTAGCGTGCATATCTTTTATGCAAAGCTTCATAGAACTATTTAATATGATTTATGAATAACCTTTGAGGACGACTGAATAATCATGACACAAGATATGCCTAGAGGATGTTGAAAAAATGAAGAGCTCCATTGCCTCCCCACCAGAGCAGTTCGCACATACCCTGCGGCTATTCTGTCTATATATTCAGGTAGAGATGGTCCTTGGCTACAGTTTTGGTGCTTGTAGCGAGTCGCCAGGAGTTGAGGAGGATGCACTATTCTATAATCCTAGGTCCCCGATTTGGCGGACTGAGTCATAAGCCCCTCTGCGAGGGCGCTCGGCTAGCGCCGAGCGGGCTTAGTTGAGTCTAAATAGCATTCGACTGGCAGTTGTACAGCTCGAGAGCGAGACCCGCAGATGAATTGTAAGCCCATGATGCATAATAGTGATAAAACAAACAACTTGCGGACGGCGCCCCTGGGACAATGTTGGTCAGACTTAATTATAACCACCACGAACTATGCAATTAACAGTGAAGCAAGATATACCATACATATTGTCCCGAGATCTGAGCGAGCGGCAGAGCTCGCGAAAAGCGACTGTTGCAGTACTGTCCGATGAGGAGCGACGCGTTCCCGACCCCCAGCTAACTGGATATCGTCGTAAACCTCCTTCACAGGAGCACCGACGCGCCGAGCAGCGCGAGCGCCAAAGCGCCGGCACCGACAGCATACCGCGCGCCCGCAGCGCCGGTGCCGTCACCTCCGCCGTTGCCACCGCCGCTGCTGCTGCCGCTGCCGCCGCTGCCTCCGCTTCCGCTGGGCCCGAAGGTCTCGACGGGGTTGGCCTTCGCGTCGTACAGGTGGTCCTTGCTGAGGAAGACGACAGCAGCGCCTGGTCCGGGGACCTTGACGGCGCACGAGCCGCCCGTGCAGGACACGGTCTCCGTCTTCTGGTCGCCGGTGAGCAGGCCGTCGGTCTCAAAGTAGCCGCCCCACGTCTGTCCAGCGTAGGTGATGCCCTGCTTGGCGATGATGGTCTCCGCGAGGAGGTACCTATGCACCGGAGAAGAGAAACATGAATGAGTTGCGTTCAGGAGCGCTAGGCGACTGCATACCGGACGGACACCTCCGACACGCCGTCGGCAACCTTGACATTCGCTGTATAGTCATGCGCGCCGGTCTTGTCGCTCATGAAGTTGATCAGCACGAGCCGGTCGGGCGTGCCGTCCTCATAGACGACGTAGCCGGGCGTGAAGTCGTTGCCCGCGTTGGCGGCGAGGTCCGCGACGCGCGCCTTGCCGCTCGATCCGAGCGCCTCGTTCACCGCCAGGATCGAGTACATCGTCGGCCCGGCGGTCCACTTGTGCGGCGCACTCGAGTTGTCCGGCGGGAACGTGAACGGCTGCGCAAACACAGCGGCAATGGGACGCTCAGGGGCATGTCACAAACGGAGAGAGGGAAGACGGACGTTGTAGTACGAATGCTGCCCGCCAAAATGAAGCATTGCGCGCGTGAAGCCCGTCGCAGCAAGCTGCGCAGATGTGAGCGTCAACATGCTGGTAGCCACATCAACAGTGCATACGCACCGAGAGGGCCACGTCGAGCGCCCAGAGCGTCGCGATGAACGAGTCGGAGACGCCGAGGAAGCCGTTGCAGGACGCAGTGTTCATCTCGAGCATGACGATGGGGAGGCCGGCAGCCTTTGCGGTTGCTGCGCGGTCCCTGTACGCGCCGGCGAATGATGTGGCAGAGTATCCACCGCTGTGCTGTAGCGGTGTTTTAGCGCAAGAAGGCAGGGTTTGTGAGGAGTGCGCGCACCCGAGCGAGACCGTTAGCAAAGTTCTGTGGCGTCGGGCGGTAGTCCGCAACGGTTGCGCAGTTGTCCGTGGGATAGTGCTCGACGATGAGCGTGTTCAGGTAGTCCTTGACTGCCACCCAGGTTTCCTCAGCGTCTAATCAAAAACAGCGCAAAAACGACGTACACTTTCCGAGATAGTCGAGATCCTTGAGCAGGTCTGGATTCTTCCAGTCGCCGTTGCACTCGCACAAACTCGGGCCGCCGATCTTCTTGAGCGCGTCCTGCTTGATGTTCGGGTTGGCCGCTATGGCGTCGAGGATGGTCTGCACCTCTCCCATGTAGACCTCTGGCGTATACGAGCCGTCGGCCGGTCGGTACTTGGTGAAGTAGAGGTCGGGCTCGTTGCCCAGCTGCATGGAAACGATGTGGTCGTCGAACACGCTCGTTGCGAGCTCCACCCAGTCCAGTCTTGGCGGGTCGGTCTGGTTCATGGTGATGCCGATGTACCAATTAATCCCAACCTTGTCGCTCGCAGCCTTCATGGCGTCGGCGACGCCCTTGGTGTAGACGAGCGTGAGGGTGTTCATGCCGGGGTTCGACACTTGGGCGGTGGCCTTGCCGCCCTCGATCGAGTCGACAAGGTACGCCTTTTCCTGCGAGTTGCCACCCAGACGGAGGTACGGCACACCCCCGCGCGCCTTGAGCGTCGACATGAAGTTGAGGAACTCGGGATGCACGCCGTCTTTGCTCGGGCCTATGACGTCTTCCACATAGACCATCTCAATAGAGACACCCAGGAAGGAACCAAAGATGGGCACGGTGTTGTCGGGAGGCGGGCCGACGCTGGTCACGTCGATGGCAAAGTCGAGCGGGGGTGCTGGGTCGGGCAGCGGGGGCTCTACAATGGGTTGTGTGGGGTCGTAAGCCTGGTAGCCAACATATTGGCCCTGTGCGCCGGCGCCGGCGGCGACGAGTGAAAGAGCGACGAGGGTTGTGGACGGGAACATGAGGAGAAGAGACGCTGCCGATGGCTGTGCTGGATACAGGATGCACGGCTGGAAACTCCGTCCGCTCACGGGCAATTCGCTCTTATGTCCGCAGTGCTGTGCCGGAGAATGGCACCCAATCGGTGAGGCACCTAGGTTCGGACCAAACCGCGCCGGTTCCGGCGCCCTCCTCCGGAGGGGTTTGTGACAAAGTGCTCGAAAACAGGGGGTCTGAATTTGCCACTTTGCTCTCCATCCCCTACATTTCTCCCTTCGCTATACTGGGGAATATTGTTTAGGAGAAGCTTCTCTACCGATCTGTATAATTATTTCACTTGAATATCACAGGTGGGTGGTCCCAGGAAGGCGGCAAGTGGCAGCACCGGAAATTCGTCCTGGCACACAAATAATCCATAGAGCTTTTTCCCCGCTTACATCGACCGAGGTATAACATCTCCAGGCTTATAATGTCTCATAGAAAAGTTGTCTCTTAGCAATCGGGCTTGAGTTGGTTGCCTAGAGGCACATTTGTGCTCGAGGGACACCGTGAGAAACCCAGATCCCGTTCGGTCCTTGCCGATAGCACGCTCGCCGGCCACCGGCGAGCACACAGCGTCTCTGCTGCAGTAACCCTTGTTATATCTAGCCTGATTCACATGATTTATGGGCACCCAGGGTCCCATAATGCAGTATGTTAAGTCATAACGATTTCCTGAGCTCGATAATACCCAAAAGTCGGTGGTTGTCTGCAGTTGATACCCCCGCTTAGCCAGCACAGTTTGCTCGGGAGAGCGGCTATAAAATCGTGCATAAATCATCATAAAATAGTACCTGTTCCTTAATTTCTAGTGATATATATAACATGAGGGGAGAAGGATGAGAATGAGGATGTAGGGCTGAAATTCAGACACCCCCGTTCGGAGCACAAACGCATAAGCCCCTCCGGAGGAGGGCGCCGGGCGGAGCCGGCGGCTTAGTTGAGCCTATGAGGCACCAATCTCGTCAGCAATGGACTTGACCGGCCTGCGAAGAAGCCGACTATACACTACTTCAAAGTTCAAGCTCACCATCGTCTGAGCTGACGACCAAGAAATGTCGGGAATAACACTGAAATCGGCCCTGAGCGTCCTCGTCACGGCCGTCGCGCTCAATTACCTGCAATCCTCGCTGCCGTCCTGGTCGCTGACGACGCCCAAGCCCGCGCAGCCCATAAAGCTTTACGGCCACCCGCAGTCAACCTGCACGCGACGCGTCGCGACCGTCTTCCGCGAGCTCAGCGTGCCCTACACGCTCATCCCGATCGACTTCGCCGCCAAGGAGCACAAGTCGCCTGCGCATCTCGCGCGGCAGCCGTTCGGCCAGGTGCCCGTGATCGACGACGCGGGCTTCGTGCTGTACGAGTCGCGCGCCATCGCGCGCTACCTCGCCGCGGCGTACGGCGGCGCCGCGCGGGGGCTCATCCCGAGTCCGGGCGACACGAAGGCGTGGGCGCGCTTCGAGGAGGCCGCGAGCGTCGAGACGGCCAACTTCGACGCCTTCGCGTCCGGCATTGCGGCCGAGCGCGTGTTCAACCCGGGCAAGGGCATCCCCACCAACGAGGCGCGCGTCAAGTCGCTCACGGAGACGCTGGACGCAAAGCTCGACGGGTACGAGACCATCCTGCGCAACCGGACGTTCCTGGCCGGCGACACGCTCTCGCTCGTCGACCTCTTCCACCTCCCGTACGGCGTGATGGTCACCGACAAGCTGGGCTTCGACGGGCTCACAAACAGCAAGCGGCCAAACGTCGTGCGGTGGTGGAAAGCTGTCACGAGCACGCCGTCGTGGAACGCCGTCAAGGATGGCGCTTGATCTTCGCATAAAGCCTTGCAGTCTGTGAAGAGCTCAAATTCAGCGGGGCAGTGTACTTTAAGGAAGGCCATGTATCTTTAGGGTACCTGAAGCATATATAGCAGAGTACCGCACCCTCAGGAAGTTCAAATTTGGTCCACCAATGTGGTATAGCGAACCGCAATCAATGGTCAGTCAATATGTGTGTAGAAACCAAAGTACGACTGGCCTAATATGCCAGGGAATAATAATCAGCTGCCCAAAGACGTCTACAACAACCAGGGGGCCCGCATGATAAGGATTGTCAATATCGGGTGGGGGTGGGTGGGTCGTGGGAAGATTGATGGCAACTCAATTGAGTTGGGACCCAAACAATGGTCACAAAATGTTCAACGAGTGAGAATCGAGCTTTTTTGACTCATATTTTTTGCCAGAACGTTGCGGTCTGCCTTGCACGGCTCACTGGCAAAAAATCCGGGGTTTTGGGAGAGAACGGAGGCCTCAGTACGCAAAAGACATCCAAAAAAACTGAATGGGTTTGATTAGCGCGCACATCTTCCCACGACCCACCCACCCCCACCCGATATTGACAATCCTTATCATGCGGGCCCCCTGACAACAACAAATCCACAAAACTCGTGTGCTAGATAGTATCACAGGGCGCAAAGCCGGTGATGAATTCGGTGAATTCGACAGACTGACGAGTCACCCGCAGAATGCCGGTTTGTAACAATAGTGCACTAGACTTAGTATTTGTCGCCATGGCAACAACTACAAAATGTACATTTTGCCACAATCGAGACGGCGATTCATCAGTCTGTCGAATTCGCCGGATTCGTCACCCGCTTTGCGCCCGGTGTATATGCATGACACCGTTCCCATGCAATCACCCCTTCTTTAAAGAAACGTCGCGTCTGTCCGTCACGCCTCCGCGGATGCGGCCGGTCTACTCGCCGTTCTTGATCGTCTTCCGGCACAGCCCGCTCCTCTGTCTATTGCCTCGACCCGTTCCTGCCCAGTGCCGCTCTGAAAAACGCGACGTTCCTGCGCTGTGCCGCTCGCTCTGCAGATCCCCGCCTCTTCAACGATCTATACGCGATGCCCTGCGACGTGCCGACCTGCCCGATGCCACTCCCTCACTGCTCTTCACTACCTGACGCGTTCCCGTCATTTTCTGCGCACCGTCCCTACTATTTCGTCTGTCGTCCTTTTTTTTCTGGCCTTTTCCCGTTCTCCTACATGCTTTCAACGCCGTATGAGTCCTGGCCGCCGCGACACCCGTCATCTCGGCCCCGCAATCTGTTCTTCCTCAGTGCACACGGCCGCATTCCTTTCTCGCGCACACGGATCGTCTCCCCGTGGCCCGTTGTGGCTCATCGACCCCAGCTCACGTCCTCCCGTTGCCTGCATGCGCGAGACTTTCCAGTCACTCCCGATGCCTCCCTGTGCTTGCCGAGTTTCCTTTAGACCGCAACCCCCATGTATTACCTCTGCTCACTCACCACTCGCTGTTCGTGCACTGTACTCCACTCGGCTCCATTTTACACTCCCTGGCGGCTTCTCTGCTCTGATTGCTTGCTTTCTCTGTGCGCGCAGATGCCTCTCTTTCTTGCTCAAGGAGATGCTCGCAAGTTCTGAGTTCTACACCGACAGAACAATACTCACAGCCTCTTTGTAGGCGTGTTATCCAGCTTTGTGTTCAATTCTGCTGTCGCATGAAGCCTCGAAGATCGTTAGTTCAGAGTTGAACAAATGGCTATCCACTCAAATGCGGGACGTGCACGCAGGGAAGCATAGTAGATTTAATTGAAATAATCACGAAGCACTAGCAAACCAAGGCGCCGCGGAGCGCGCAGCGCGAAGCGTGTGACTTGTAAACATCAACATCGTCAGCGAGAATCCGTTCAAGCGGACTTCCAAAACGGCTGGGGACGAGCCTCAGGCTAGGCGGGTGTCCACGAACTTAGGCAAACGGCTGTAAGGCCTGCCACGAGCCTTGCTTATCCCCAGATGTTCTAGCTCAAACCCCAGACTTTCCTCCCCAACCGTTACAGCTACGCCGGGCACATTGGGCGTATTCAATCTTCGGTGGGTGTGGGTAGCCTCACCGTCGACGTGAACGCTCATATCCTCGTATTGTGATTAGACAGCTGCACTCGACGGACAACTCAATATGTCAGAGTGAGTTTTCGATATGTGCTGTGGCTACAGCATAGCACTCACGTTATCCGTACGCGGTTCTCTAGTATAGCGTGAGCCGCATGTATATATGCGCATGGCCGATAACTCAACACCTACATGGCATGAAGTCTGACACGACCGCCATCAAGGTGCATTGCGACTAGGCTTGGCCATCGCATTATCCTCATTACTTTTTGCAGACTATGTGCAGACGAGCAGGATTTCTCAACATGGCTTCGGCAAGTCTCAGTCACTGTGGTGAAAGCGCGGTACGGCGCACCATATGACAAGGTTGTCTACCCCATCCAGCTTGGGGTGCGTCGACTATTTTGCCTTGCGTGTTGCGCCTGACTTGCCCAGGCGCCGCTCAAAGAGAACGAGGCACCAGCAGAGCATCCTCAACGTAGGATTTACGATCCAACCGTCGCGGAGTGCCTCGATGTCCTCCGGCCGTTATTTCAGCCCACTGCCCGGCCAGACGGAGCGCAAGACCCGTACAGCGTGAATCGCAACCTGAACTTATTAATCACTACCTTCATTGATTTCTACCGTGCCGTTCCCGGGGCGGCGCTGCGCTTCCCTGTCGACCGCATTCTCAATGCGGTGTTCGAAGCGAGCATGCTCCTGCGGTGAGATTTAGAATTCTTGAGAGGGCAAGGCTAATGTTTTCTTCTTTGCAGACGTGAAGCAGCTGTACCCCTGCCCAACATAGACATGGAGACACGAAATCGTCTACGACTGGCTCCCAACAGCCACGCCAGGATAGACAACGTTATATATAACATTACCCGATTCCAGACGTGCGACCTACCTACAAAGCTCGTCAATGACGCCGCAGACAATCCCTCGCTCGCAATGCTCCCACGGGACTGTGCAACGTTTCCTCAAGTAGCCATTCCCGACTTGATTATCGGGTACAAGAAAGAGAAGGAGGTCGATGTTCTCAACCAGGTCCTTCTGGACATGTCCATTGCGCTGGCATTTCGCAAACATATGAACCTTACATCCCGCCCCGTCCATGGCGTAGCCATTCTGCGCGACCGTTGGTTCTATTTCTATGGAGAATGGAAGGATGGTGTACGCTGTTCATTGACGTACGGTGCTTGACACTAATTCAATCACTCACAGGAAGCTATCATTACGCAATACGCACCCGCCCTGCTCGCAAGGTTTGAGCAGTGGATAACGTTTTACATCTCGATGATCAAGATTCGTGAGAAGATTGACGCCGTTCCGCTCTCTGACATCAAATTGTCGGAAATTCTGACGAACGACCCCCTGTCCCCCGCATCGGTGCCCGCCAGGAAGAGGAGGTCGTCGACGCGTCCCAATTCTCCCAACAAGAAGTCGAAAACGGGCCAAGAGGCAGCGCCCAATCCTCTTGCCGGGGGAGAAGCCGATGAACAAGCCGCAGGAGCGGCCGGCGAGGATGACTTCTCAACGCCTGGAGACACGGACGACGATGAGTCTTCGCACGACTCGCCACTGTCCCACTTCGCGACACCCGGGACTCACAATGGTATCCTGGGCCCTCACGACTCTAGTCCCAGCCCGGCTCTCGTTGCGCCAACGCCTCTCCACCCTAATCGCAAATACGCCTTTCTGGATGGCTAACACGGCACCGCAAAGACTTGCAATCTGCGAAGACAGCTCATTCCATCACATTCGTGCGATGTACTTGAGGAGAGTCGGGTATCTTTAGACTCCTCGATGCATAAATACATCAAGAGTATATGCCACAGGTGCGCAATCTGTCATTCTTTAAATTGCTCCACTTCGCAGTATGGCACAGCGCAACAATGGCAGCTGTTTGCAAAATTGAGCGAAATCCACAGTTGTGTGTGTTCGGGCTCGTGGATTCGCGCTCCACCGGCGCTCTCAGTGCCGCCATAGAAATTTGCACGAGGGGCGGACTTAGAGAGCATAGGCCGTATTCGCGGGTAAAATCTGTATGGTGAAGTGGAGCATCTCGTTGGAGTGCGAATCCACGAGCCCAAACACACACACACCTGCAGATTTCTCTCAATTTTGCAAACAGCTGGGACGATCAATATGTGTGTATTATCCTATGTAGCCTATGCCAGGGTATAAGAACCAGTCGCCCAAGGATGTCGACAACAACAAATCCACAGAACTCGCGCACTAGATCGTACTTATGACACCGCTCATAAACATCGTCAGCTGCCCGTCTTCCCGCTCATCATCCGCTGCGGCTCGCGCGGCCGTATCGAACAACAAATCCACAAAACTCGCGTAATTTGGTCCACCAATGTAGTATAGCGAACCGCAATCAATGGTCAGTCAATATGTGTGTATAAACCAAAGTACGACTGGCCTATGCCAGGGTATAATAATCAGCCGCCCAAAGACGTCTACAACAACAAATCCACAAAACTCGCGTGCTAGATCGTATATGCATGACACCGTTCCCATGCAACATCGTCAGCGAGCCGTCTTCCCGCTCTCCTGCGAGGGCGGGACGGGAGGCCCGCTCATCGTCCGCTGCGGCTCGCGCGGCCGTATCGTCGACGCTGCGGCCAGGCTGGGCGGCGCGTCGCCAGCCGCCGCAGGCGCGGACTGCACGCGCAGGCGTTCGCGCTCGGCGTCGTCCGCGAACTTGATGCTCGTCGCGCGCCCACGCCCACGCATGGGACTGATGGCGCTGGGAGACGTCGTGAACGGGACGGCGAGCTCGTTCCCATGCGCGGACAGCAGGCGCGACATCGTCGGCTCCTCGCCGCCGTCCTCCTCGTCGTCCGCCGGCTCGCGGTCGGGAAGCGACGACGCCGAGTCGACGAACACGCTGCTCGCGCCTCGCACGCCGTTGCCGAGGCCCGCCGGGCGCGGGGTGCCGTTCGTCGTGTCCGTCCCGCGGCGGCGCATCGTGTTGCGCCGCCGCGCGCGGATGAGCGTGCCGACCGCGCCGAAGGTCCCGCGCAGCGCGTCGAGCCCGGGCTCCTCCGTCATCGCCAGCTCGACGCTCGCCTTCTTCTCCTCGTCGACGACGAGCGCGGGCTGGTGCGCGACCTCCTCGTGCGCCGCGCGCAGCAGGATCGACGTCTGCCGGTCGACGCCGCGCAGCCGCCGCGGGTCCACGCGCGACATCTGCAGCACGAAGATGCCCGTGCAGATCACGAAGAACGCCAAAACGATTGTCAGGATCTGCACCACTGTCGCTTTGAGGCCTTGGTAGAGGATCTGTGGTATGACCCTGTCAGTTTGTGAGCGCGATCCATCGCGCAGAGGACGTACGACGGAGGTCACCAACGTGCAGAACGTGACTGTGGTGCGTGTCAGTGCGCGAATGCGAACACCCCAGAGTACTAACAGAGCACGTAATACGTTGGTGTCACTTCGACGACACGGGGTGAGCAAATGAGCAGGTACATGTTGGCAAAGCGCACCCATAGCTACAGCATAATGGTCAATAAGAGGCATAAGCAATGTATAACGACTCGCCCGTATTGAACAAAGCGAGGGCCTTGTTCAAGTAAAAGATTTCTGTCACCAGAGGTCAGCCACTGGAACGCGAAGCAAGGGTTATTCCTCTACCCGTCACTAGCGAATGTGTCAGGAGTCAATTCTCGTCCAGCGAGAGGATTGTACTCACAGAGCGTGCAAGCCACGAACACCAGCAAGAACTACATGATGGTCAACAATGCAGACCTCCAGAAGCTGCTTGTGTACACACGTAGGTGAACCAATTCTTAAACTAGAGCGGCAATTGAGAATTTAGGAGTGGAATAGTGCAAGGCCAATGCTGAGTACGCGCCTGGTTATGTCCTCGTATGCTGGTGACGATGCAGGCGCCGAGTCCTTGCGTGCAGCTGACGCTCAAGCCTCCTATGAGGGAGCACACGAGAATGTACCAGAGCATGTTCTTGGTGCCGTGCTTCGGGGCGACGAAGAACACGATGATGAGCGAGGCGGCGATGACGACCGAGCCGAAGGAGAGGAAGCCCGGCGCGAGGAAGAGTTTCTTGAACTGCAGGATGGTCGTTACTGACTGCTCCTCTGGGCCTGCGGGTGGTGAGAGCTAGTTGGGGAGCTGGGCAAGACGGACAGACCGTTGAGGGCTATGATGATGCTACCCAGGATGCACTGGAAGCAGCCTATCCAGCCGAAGAGCGTGAGCTTCTCCTTGAGGAAGAAGTGGCTGAGGATGGCGCTGATGCACACGCTGAGCGCGCCGAGCGGCGTGACGAGGAGCGCCTCGACGAAGGCGTATGCTGGACCGGGCACAGGCGCGTCAACACGGGCACTGCTCTGAAGTCTAATACTGTAACGCACCCCCAAAGTTGCACAGCTCGCCGAGGATCATCATAATCATGCCCGTCCACCACAGCGGCTGCACAGTGCCCGGCGGAACGGTTAGCCTCGACGCGATTTTGGCTTTGGCTTCCGAGTCGGCGACGCACGGATTTGAGGTAGCCCACGCCCTCGCCCGCGACGTCCTGGCTCGACATGAGTCCTGCGCATGTCGTTTAGCTAACGGTTTGCGAATGGGATGCACGGGCAGACCGCGTTTCTTGAGGACGAACGACGAGCCGATAAGCACGCCAGAGCCAATGGCCAGCACAATGCCGACTCTGCGAGGCGTGTTCAGCGAAGGGATGGGTGAGCCAGTTGAGAGGCCATGCGCACGCGCGGTACTGCTCTGGTTGGCCGATGTCAGCGCTTGCGCTGGTGCTGGCAGTCGGGGTGGCCATCGTTGGGCAAGGAAGCAGGCGCCAAGCGCGGATGTTTTTGGTTCGCACGGTGTTAGCGGCGCAGTTTGACTTCTCCTCGGAGATAACGGTGAAGATGTCCATGCGCACCGGCTTGTCCTTGCCGGATCGCCGCGATGACGCTATGGGCCCTCTTAATCAACCCATGCTATCGCGGCTTTTCCCTCGCGCTCTCCTCCAACGAGCACCCATATCCAGACCGCTCTCGACGAGTTCTTTGCTCAGAATGCCGCGCACTGCAGAGACCGAAAAGTTCGCGTTCCACCATACTATGATCCGCGTCAAGGATCCCAAGAAGTCCATCGAGTGCGCATTGACAACCCGTCAAGTACTGTCAGGGCTCACTGAATGCATGCAGCTTCTATACCAACGTCTTGGGCATGGACCGTGCGTGCCAACAGTCAACGTCGTCCTGCTGCTGACCCGTGTTGACAGTCATCCACGAAGCCCCGAACTCGGACTTCACGCTATACTTCGTGCGCAACCAGCCCGCCCGCCCGCCCGCCCGCCCGCATCTCGTGCTGCTAACAGCTGGAGCAGCTCGGATACGACAAGAGCGACGGAAAGCTCTCCGCCGAGGAGAAGCTGAACGGCCTGTGGATGCGCGACGCCGTGCTCGAGCTCACCTGGAACCACGGCACCGAGTCTGACCCCAACTTCGCGGGCTACGCCAGCGGCAACACCGATCCTGGCCGCGGCTTCGGGCACATCGCCATCACCGTGCCCGACATCGAGGCCGCGTGCGAGCGCTTCGAGAAGCTCGGCGTGCAGTGGAAGAAACGGCTCACGGACGGCAGGATGAAGTCTGTCCACCCTTTCCTTGCGCTGGGGAGGACTGACGTGTTGGTGTTGCAGGAATATCGCCTTTGTGTTGGATCCTGATGGATACTGGGTCGAGATTGTGCCGCAGCGCTTCAAGGTTTAAGTCATGCGCTTTCGATTGGGGAGTTCAAGTCGTCGTTCGCCGAGTGTAGCAAAAGGGGAGAAGAAATCTGTATTGAGTAGGATCGGAAACAGCAGAACACCGTAGCTTTGAAGTTCCTGTAGGACGACCAAGTCAGACTGCCAGGAGAATTTACGAGGGAATTGACTGGAGAAAGATCTCTGTTCGGAGGGAGTGCTTTCAACGCTATTGACGCGGTTAATATCCAGTGCCGCCAAGTACTTGTGCAGACAAGACCCATTAGTCTACGATTTTCGAGCAATGAGATCGCCACTGTCAACGGTCGTTGGAGCACGCGGCCGGAGCCGAGAGGCGCGACTCACAATCAGCTCCCGCCACTTTCTGTCATCTCAGGCTCGATAGACGCATCGCATCACCAACCAAGACACGCATACATTCTCTTCTTGCTCTACACACACCGAACCATGGTACGCGGCGGACGCGGTAACCGCGGGGGGCCAGCGCCTTCGCAGAACTTCAATAACAGCAACACGCGCGGCTTCACGCCCCGCGGCGGACGCGGCGGGCGTGGGCGCGGACGCGGACGCGGAGGAGGAGGAGGTGGTGGTGGGGAGCCAGCGATTGGGCAGCAGCCGAGAAGGCAGGACCTGGTGGACGAGATTATGAGCCAGATGGACGAATGTGAGTGCGCGGCTGCATTGTGGACGTGCCAGTGACGCTAGTACCGTCTGGAGTCGACGACGAGGAGTTCAACTTTGGCATCAGCTTCAAGACCCTCGGCGGTGGCGGCGGTCCGTCGCGCGAGTCGAATTACAACAGCAGAGGCCGCGGCCGGGGGCGCGGTGGACGCGGCGCGGGGAACAGTAATACGGCGCGCGCATATGCGTACCAGGACGACACGCTCCTCGGCGCGGGCAGGGGCGCCACGACGCGCGCCAGGGGCTCCGGGCTCGGCTTCGGCTCGCCCACCGCACCCAGCAAGATCGTCATCTCCGGCGGCGGCGCGAAAGCGACGAAGGACCCGTGGGCGCTGCCCGACTACGGCCGCCCGCTGCTCCGCCCGGTCGTCTTCGTGCGCGCGACGCTGCACCGCACGCTGTTCGAGGAGGTCGACGAGGTCATCCAGGCGCACGACATCGTGCTTGAGGACGGCGCGGATGATGCTGCCGGTGCGTTTTGTGCACTGGCGTCACGTTTGCTGAGCCTGACGCGCATTGGACAGTACAAAATGGCGTACCCGCCCACCACCACCACCACCCGCACGACCCCGCGTTGAGCCATGCACCCACTGCGGACCGTGTGGCTGCTGTCTTCGGTATCCCGGAGAGCGAGCCGGTCACGAGCACGACGGACGACGACGACGGCGAAGCGGACGAATCCAACGTCCCACCGACGCCGAAAGCTGCTCAGGCCATACTCACTCCTGCTGAAGCTGAAAGCGAGGGCACAGAAGTGAATTTTGACGCCGAACTCAAGATTTCTGAGCGAAGCTCGTCGCCTGCAGCGGGTGTTGCGCCGTCGTCGTCTGGTGAAATCGTTCAGGCCATGACGGAAGTCGTTGCGAGACTGGAGATTTCTGAGGATGCAGATATTTCGCCTGCACCGCTGGAAGCTGCTCGAGAATCTGCCATCGATGTTGATTCTACGCCCAGTGCTCCTGCCTCGGAGGTTCCCAGCGCGACTACAACGTCAACTGAGGAGTCCCTCACTTTCGTCGTCGACACCATGCCCTCTATCGTCGCTCAAGAATCTGCTCCCATTTACAACTCTGTGCAGGCTGCACCTCTTGGCCAAGCTGCACCTTCCGCTTCTACGTCCTCTACGACATCAAAACCCTCAGAGCCAGAAGAACTGGCTTTCATCATCGACACGACGCCGTCCGTCATCCCATCGCAAAGCACCATTATCACGCACAATACGTCCCATCTTGCACCTCTCGGCCACCACGTAGCCCAACCCGAGCTCCTCGACGACGACGAGGAGATCATCGTCTACGATCCTCTGCAGCGCTCGAAGCCCGCTACGCCCGCCCCGTCCGCCACTCCCGCCCCCGTCCCGCCTGTCTCGGTGGACGACGTCTCTTTCACGCGTCTGAACGCGCGCGCGTCAGACGCGGAGCGCGACGCGCGTATGGGCCGCGTGGGCCTGGCGAAGCTGCAGCAGCTCAAGGAGCGCGTGACGGGCCGGCGCGCAACGAAGACGACGAAACAGCGGCAGCGCCGGCAGAGCTTCGGCATGCTCGGCGCGCTGCTCGAGGAGACGCGCGTGCAGGCCGAGGCGCGCGAGCGGGCGAGGCATGAGGAGACGTATGGCGCTGGGAAAGGCAAGGGCAAGGGGAGGGCGAGAGATCATCCGGTATATGGCCGCGGGCGCGAGGCCGGCTCGGATTTGGATTGGGGGACGGAGAGTGAGAGTGACGGTGGGCGTGGTGGGGAGGAGGCGGACGTCAGCGCTGCTGTCCAACCGGACGATAGTCTCGCCAGTATGGACGTCGACCCCGAGCTTGTGGACTCCCCAGCCTTTGCGCGCTTTGCGCAGGGCTTGAGGGAGCCGGTGCACCAGACACTGGACGATTTAGACGATGCGGAGCGTTTGAGGCGGGAGGACGAGGATGAGGAGGCGGTGAGCAGCGGTGAGGAGGATGAGGATGAGGCGGCTGAGGAGATGGACGCCACGTTCGAGTTCGAGGTCGCCGGCTCGCCTGCGCTTAGCGGGGAGGAGAGCGACGAGGCAGAGGATTCGGACGAAGATTCGGAAGATTCGGATGAGGAGACGTTCGATGAGAGACTCAAGAAGATTCGCGTGCGGGCGAAGAAGATCGTGGACGCTCCTGATGGGGAGGAGTCCGAGGAGGACAGCGAATCTGATGGGGACGACACCAAGGCCGACGGCGACGAGAGGTACTTCATGAACATTCAGGTCAGTGTTGGTAGTTGGCTTTGTTGGCGAGGTGCTGATGGAGTGCTCCTACTTGTAGCGGCTGTTGGAGGCAGAGTCGAAGCGAAAGGGCAAGGGCAAGAAGGACCCATCCTTCGACGCTGTGCTGAATGGGAGCTTCGACTACGAGGAGGAGGAAAATTATTTCCGTGCGTTCGACGTCTACCTCGAGCTTTGGATCGGTTTACGTTATTTCCAGCTGAGCGCATCAAGCGCAAGAACAAGGGCAAGACGTTCGTGGATCCCGCGCTGGCGCAGCAATGGGAACGTGACCGGCAGAAGAAGGCCGCGCAGAAGCGCGAGCGCGAGGAGCTGCGCGCGCAGGAGACCGCGGCGGCGATGAGCCCGCGGCACGCGAAGCAGCTCGCGAAGCGCTTTACGAAGGACAACCGCAACAAGGGCGTTGCGACTGGCCAGCCCATGTCGCTTGGCGCAGGTGGGGCA
The DNA here is from genome assembly GCA_037042915.1 of Auricularia sp. M13. NCBI lineage: Eukaryota > Fungi > Basidiomycota > Agaricomycetes > Auriculariales > Auriculariaceae > Auricularia > Auricularia sp. M13. Next base: position 1,265,238 of record CM073201.1, read on the forward strand.
GCGGACTTGGTCGTCATCGAGGCCGAGATCCGCGCGTTCGTGCGCGACCTGCGCAGGGAGAGCTTCGCGCTGCCACCGCTAGACAAGCCAGCTCGCGCACGGGTGCATCTGATTGCGCAGAACTTTGGGCTGAAGAGCAAGAGCACGGGGAAGGGCGAGGCGAGGTTCATCACGCTGGCGCGGACGTCAAGGACAAGCGAAATGGCGGTGAATGAGAATAAGGTCAGGCGGCTTGTGCATGGTGCGTTTTGTATTGCCGGTCGAATCGGTATCGCAGACGACTTATGTTCCTTCATCGGTAGGTGGTGCTTTGAAAGGCGGTCGTGGCGCACCGAAGCACAAAGAAGGCGACGAAGTCGGCAAGGCTGCGCCCAAGTTGACCGACACAAACCTGGGGTATCGCCTTCTGCAGCAGATGGGGTGCGTTCCTCGTCATCTTCTTGGCGTTCTATTGATCTCTTGGGGCAGCTGGGCAGAAGGCGATCGTATCGGGTTGTCGACGAGTGGACTCGAGGCACCTATTTCTGCTTTCATAAAGACTTCCAAGCTGGGTCTTGGTGCGACGCGATGAGGATGGAGCTTCGGACGCTGTAATCTGCTTTCATACGACCTGCCGGATGTTTTTCTTTGCACGATAGCATAGAATCATTTGTATAGACTGCCGCCGCCACCGGAGCAGAGCAATCGAGCTTGCGGCGAAATCCGGCTGAGTCCTGACTCTTGACCGCTATCCACGTCCGTCATGGCCACCGTTTCGCCGTTCGCTCGCGTAGGTACTTTCGACGACTCCCGGGTGCTGGGAAGAGAGCAGACTGTGAGCGCGATGTCGATAATACCAGCGGCGAGTCGTTGTGCTCATACTGGGAATAGATAGAAGACATGTACAGCGTCCCTGAGAGCTTCCTGGAGATTGAGGTCCGCAATCCTCAGACACATGGTGCGTACGTCGGGCTGTATTTCTGGCTGACCACTGACGGGCTGGACGCAGGTTTTGGCAGGAAAATGTACACCGACTACGAGATCCTGTGCAAGGTGCGCACGCCGGCAGCCGTATCTGCCAGGAGGCTTATCTGAGAGCGCAGACGAACATCCCGGCGTTCAAGCTGCGGCACTCGCTCGTGCGCCGACGCTACAGCGACTTCGAGGCGTTCCGCGACATCCTGGAGCGCGAGAGCACGCGCGTCAACATCCCGCCGCTGCCGGGCAAGGTCTTCACGAACCGATTCTCGGACGAGGTCATCGAGGCCCGCCGCGAGGGCCTCGAGCGCTTCCTCACCATCGTGGCCGGCCACCCCTTGCTCCAGGTGCGTCTAGCGTCCGCTAGCCTGCCGCGGCAGCATCTTGTGCCGTGTGATTCCGCATCCGTGCTCACTCATGCTCATCGCATTGTGTTTGCAGACGGGCAGCAAGGTCCTGTGCGCGTTCCTCCAGGACCCGGCGTGGGACAAGGCCCAGTGGCTCTAAGCGCATGCGCTGCGCAACACCGGCCGCTGCGGCAGGCATTCCCGCGACGCCGCTCACATTGGCAGTGAACAACGTCATTGCCGATCCTCCCATTCCACCCAGTTCCACTTCGTTGACCTCGATACTCTCTCTCTCAATCCCTCTCCATGTCTCTTGTCGCGCACACTCCGTTCATTGCCTGTTTGGTCGACCTCTGCTCCTGTTGTGTACGATCACTTTCTTGCTTGCTTGCTCAATCAATGACAGTTTCCATCCGCTGGCGGCGCCTGAGTCATGTAGGGCGCTGGGCATGCGCCTAGGACATGGACCCTCTAACAGTGCTCTCCGATTGCGTGCTTGTCCTTCTCAAGTCCAGACGGAGTAAGCTTCAAGCTGTTCATCTCGGCAATGAAGTACCATTGATACATTTGCTCCAATCGTGCAGTTCAAACACTCAGGTTACGATAGACAGTGCCGAAATCGAGGATGGAAAAGACGAAGTCGAGCACGGTGATGCGGTCGAAGCCGTGACCCACGATCCACCTCCAGTCCTGCATGCGTAGAAAAGATTCTGTGGTGCACGCATCATGTGAGCGAGAATCGCTTGGATACAGTGCGAAAATGCTGCTCACGCTGATGCACTGTGAAAGGTTCGCCACGCCGAGGACGCCGAGCGCAAGGAGGTCCAGCTGGCGCTCTGTTTTTGCGTCGTCCTCCGAAAGAACTATGGACGCGAGTTTTTGAGCTATTGCATTCGCATGGCGGGATACCGGCCGTACCTTTGTTCTAAGGCTCCAGAGCCTCGCGAGCCTCAGCGCCGCAATTAAGAGCGTGGAGGTGTTGAATGCGCCTGCCAGTGAGGAAGCAATTGGTGCGCTTTGGGTGCGCTGTTCGTATGAACGTCGCACAAGGTGAGACATACCCAGATACTTGAACACATCTTCTGCGAGAATATTGCGCCCGGGAGACGTGGCGCTGTACGACTTGGACGTCGTGTGGGCGACGGTGCGCTCGGAGAGGAAGACGAAATGCGCGAAGGCCGAGGTGAACCACAGCGCGTTCCCGCCGTAGAGCGCGATCAAGCCTGTGCGGGTAGCCAATTTAAACCCGAGGGAACCTGAGGATACCTGCCAGCCCCGCGCCCACGTAGGCAGCCTTCTGTAATGCAGCCACCGTCGTCCTTGGGAATTGCGATTCTAATAGCCGACAATTACGGAGGCAAACACGTTCCTTGCGCCGCGGAGAGTATGCAATCATCACAGATTAGCATTCAGGAACACGCGATCAAATCTTGGCTGAGTACTGGGGAAAAGACGACGCGGATATTCAGATGACGGGCGACTTCAGGGTGCTGCATTAGGACGGAAGGGTGGTCAAGGCCGGTTTCTACCGAGGCGTTCTCCGTGTTGCGGCCTCTTTCCCTCCTACCATCACCTCTCCGTGCTTTCGAACCCCACCAACGCGCATAAACAATAGGTGCATGTCTTTCATGGCACGTTCTAACGTTTCTTATATCTTTTCCTTCTCTGCCTCGGCCGTAGGCGAAGCATTTTTATTGCTTACTTCTGCCAACGATGCATGGTACTCATTAGCAAACGGTCTACGCGTCATCCTCTTCTCTCTGTCCGCTTCCATGTGACGCCTCCACACCTTGATCGTGCTTGCTGTCCGTATTGCATGACCGTCGCCGCCTACCTCCTCTCTTGCCTTCCACGCTGCATGACTGCGCCGCGTCTACCTCCATGCTCCGTGAATCGTGCGTTCCATATCACGACCTGTCTCACGGTCTCCGTTCATTGATCGGGGTCGCGCTCGTCTACCGCCATCGTCGCTTTCCGGGCCTCTCCTATCCGCCACTATCGCCCTCGCTTCGCGCGACTTCTGCACTCTTCAACGAGACATGTCAAAAGAGTAGATTCCAAGGCGAGAAGCAGGCGAACTGGGAGTTTCCTGGTTGCTAGAAGCCTTTGAGTGTGCGTTCAGATGGCCATACTCCCGACGACGCTTGCGTTATCCAGGTATTTGACGGGTGGTGGTCTGCTTATCTCTGTATCCAGATCCCTGAAAACGAGCACCGAGAAAACGGAATGGCGTTTACTTTCCAGACGAAACTTTACGAAAAGCATGGGAGGGGTCATGGGAAAGGATGCCCTCCAGGTTCTCCACGGTCTTCGGCCGGCTATTGTCGAGGGCGGCGGTGAGAATATCCAGGTCTACGTCCGCATGAAAGTCTTCTGAATAATATGCAGTGCCTGAGATCGACGAGGTCATTCGCAACGCCGAAATCGAGGTTCAACTGAGAACCATCCCGCACACATTTATTTGGCGTGGCACTACGCGAGGGTTGTGAAGTCGTGAGCATGATGTGTGCCATTGACCTTGTATAATATGACCTTTTCTTGCCATACTGCTAGGATAGGTTGTCACCGAATGCTACGAGATTCGTCATTCAAGTCCTGTCTGACCCGGTTGACGGTCTCGGATGCATGCAAATCCCGTTTCAGGATAGTGATCCCGAACAGCGCCCGGTTCATTTGCAAACGATGATGCATGTTTCAATCACGACTACGACCAGTATAAAAGCCACAGTGGCTGGTCCTCTATGGTCACATATCCTACATCCCCACCATGCTCAACACCGTCAGCGTCGCTACCTACACCACTCCTGTCGTCTTCAAAACGCTGTTTGCGCACTACTGGCGCAAGGCGACCAACTTCACCAAGGGCGAGACAACGGGTGCGCAGCTACACAGATCGTTTCATTCTCATTAGGCTTATACACTACCGCAGACACTGCTCATGACGATATCCTATTTGACGAGTGCGCATACTCGTCGTGTGCGCATGGGCTTTGCTCATTTCGCTACGCAGAGCCTTTCATATAGTCAAAGCATTTATCAATTTCGCGTATGTCTTGCTCTACCGCGTCATGCTCATGTTTTTCTGAAGCTCTGCCTGCAGCACACAGAACACGTTGGAAGACCTGCAATCATTGTGCGCCGAATGCGCTTCGTCGCAACAACACGTCCTGACGGCTTTGCAGTACGAACACACATGTCCCGAATCCTTTCGGTTGCGCAGTCTACCCTGTGCTCATACCCATGGAATCCTGCGACCGCGCTGCCAAACTTCTGATCGACCGACTCGGAGACGAGTTGAACGATGTCGCCGGTGGCGGAAAGTGGTGGCAGGTACGCGGTCCCGCTCGTCGCATGCTACGCGTCTAACGACTTGCGTTCGAAGGTTAGGGGACTAGATGGGATTGAAGCCGAGTGGTTGGCGACGAAGCACGATCAACAGTCCCAGTCAAACAAGCGCGGCAAGAAACACAGCGGCGAGCTAAACGAGTATCCCGCCGCATTCGACGATCTTCATCGTGTGATGCTATATATCCACGGAGGTATGACCTTGTTCAGCGAAATTCTACATGGTCTAATTCACTTTTCAGGCGGCTTTTCCTGGGGATCGATGAGTCAGTATTGTTTATCCCCTCGGAAGTCGTCTTCTAAGAAAAATCCACAGATACTCATCGCTATCAGCTGGCACGATATGGTTAGTAGAAATTACTTGAACCTTGTTGGAGTCTCAGCTGACGCTGGGCTCCTACAGCTCGCAAGCATCATGGCCGCGTATTTTCCGTCAGCTATCGCAAGGCACCGGGATACCCATGGCCGTGTCCCCTCCAGGATGCTCTTGCAGCATGTAGGTTTTGTATATTGCCTCATTAATCAGTGCTGACGGAAAATAGATTTCTATCTCACGCATCCGCCCAAGTCGGCTCCTCATCGACCAGTGCCTCCCAGCAAAATCGTATTGGGAGGCGATTCAGCTGGCGCAGGAATATGCGTAGCAATGCTGACAGTTCTGCGCGACATGGGCATGGAATTGCCGCGCGGGGCCGTGCTCATCAGCCCATGGGTCGACCTGACGCATTCCATGCCATCCGTTATGGAGAACACTCCCTCCGTAAGTTTTCCGCAATGCCAGCGTGACGCTGCTTACGAATTGGGCCTGCAGGATATTATCCCTCAGTACGGATTCATCCATAAACCATCGCCGTTGTGGGGCGACGGCCTTCACGAACCGACCCCAGTCGACGAATCCTATTCCGAGTCGTCCGAGCCCGCCACCTGCAACACGCGCAAAGTGCACCTCAAAGATGGACCCGCAATCATCCGCGGTCAGATCCAGCAATATGCTACGAATCGGTACGCTGCGAACGGGACGCTGCCTTCGACCTGAGCATTAAACGTATTTCCAGCCAACTTCTTCACCCGCTGGTTTCACCTCTCCTGAACGGTTCGCTCGGCAATCTCTGCCCTCTTTATATCGTCGCCGGCGACAAGGAAGTGTTGCGCGACGAGGCCACATATTTGGCCCATCGCGCCGCGGACCCCGCTCGGTATCCGCTCCGGGACGAGCTTATGCAATCAGAGCATCAACAAAGACAGGCCCGCGACTTCACAAAGCCGACACAGGTTCACTTACAGATCCTTGACGGTACAGTTCCATTCCCTTGAGCGAAGTCTTCATTGGCTGATATCGTGCACAGATTTCTGTCATGTGCCCACAGTATTTTCCTTCACACCTGCGGTGCGTCCGATCCTCTCGATTATCAACCTCCTTGAAACTAATCCGTCGCAGGCTCGCTATGTGTACCAGACTGCTGGAGAGTTCGTGAAGCACGTCATAGACACTGAACCTGGCTCCAATCCGTTCCCGCCTGCACAATCTGGCGAAGAGCTCAAGGAAGCGCACGAAAAGTCGACCGGTGGCTACTTCGACGGCGATGGCGAGATCAGGGCCGAGGCAGCACATTCACCTCCAGACACTCCCGGCTCTGAAGCTGATCATGGCCACGAAATGCGAGTCAATCCGGATCAGGAGGCTCTCACGTCCCCATCGATGGCAGCAAAGCATCTGACTGTCAAGAATGAACCGCATATGGAGAGGAAAGTGTCCGAGGAGATCAAGGTCAGTATTCGGTGTTCAATTTGGTGACTGTTCATTCACTGACGCGTCTTTTTACTAGCAACGGCCGAACATTGTTCGTGAACGACTGAATTTCTCTGCCCGTGTTCGGTCCATCGAGAACGACTCGGAATTGCCGATGCTGGCTATCCCGCGCGACGAGATCGGGATCATGAAGGCCGGCCCTGTGCAACGCTGGCTTACTGGCCAAGGCATCTGGAAGAAGAAATACCACCACACCTTACACGATGTCAACAAGCGCCGCCGCAAATACGAGCACAAGGCCGCCAAGCTCGTGACCAAGATGCAAAAGCTCAAAGTCTTGGACGACGCAGGGAAGCCCATCCGCTACGGCATTGGCGAACAGCACCGCGTAACGATTTTCAACCTGGATGGCGAATCTCCGCCGCCGACTGCTGTTGCGGCTCGTCGAGACAACGTGAGAACTTTTCGTTGGGTGTATTGTCATCTGACCTTGCTGCAGGCTTTGTCGATTGCTTTGATGAAAGCCGAACTCAGGCGCTGTGTGCTCGAGGCGCCAGAAGACATCCGGTCCAAAGTCTGGGACGTCATGCCAACACGGCGCGTCATCCCAAAGAATTTCCCTCAGCAGCCACCGGCCGAGCAACAGACTTCACCTTCGAAACTTCCCGTCCACGGTCTGTCGATGTGGATGAGCTTAATGACGTGCGTCTCGTCCGCCTGCACGTGCGACTCTTCGTTGACGCGTCCCAGGTACTTCTTATCTATTAATGTCAAGCGGGCTCGGAAGGCGGCAGGCAAGCTGCTGCACGCCACTGGTATGGACACTCTCCGGATCAGCATCGAGAGCAAAGACGACACGCGTGCGGCCGCTGTCACATCGCGAGAGGATGCATGAAGCTGAACGCGCCCAATCGTCTCGGTTGTACAACTTATTTAGATCTCACCGGCTCGGGGATATAATGAATGGCATAATGCGGGAAGGACTATGTATACCAGATTACTGTAGCATCTCACAATTGCATGTCATCGCCGATTGAGAAGTGCGGCTTGGAGATATCTCCTCGGATTACTCTGACCCAAGCTCCTCCCCAGCAGACCCAGCGGTACACGATCGCGTTATTCTCTAGTAATGGACGAAGAGTAGATACGGACGGAATATCAGAAAGTTCCGAATTTTGATCACCGGTGAAAAAGCCGAAACCGAAGCGCGATGTGTACCGCTGGGCCGCTGGCACCACTTGCACTAAGCGCCCAAAAGGCGCTGGGGCGCTACAACCGAAAGCACCGGCCGCTGATTGCAAGTCCATCAGCCGTCGGCGATAATAGCCCGGCAGCGCGCGGCACAACGTTCATAGCAACATCGATGTGCACACACCGGGGCGGAGCCTACCAAGGTTTCAAATGCTCAGGAATCCAATCACACATAGGTTTTATACCTGCATGACCGCTATGAAGAGTCACACTGCTGCCGTTCTGCCTCAATGCCCCTGAGTTGGTGCTCAAGCCGCACCATAACCACGTTGCATAGTTGCTCTCTGTCATCTACCTCTGAAGCTATGGTCATTGGTACTGGACCATTGGATGCCGTTCTAGAGTGCATGGCACTCCATCATATCTCTCTCCATGATCTGCTCTGCGCGACCATGGACAGTCATCAGCTCCATCATCGGGTGCATTTTGACACAGCCTACGCTCAGCGCGATGCAACCGATATTCACGCACTACTGGACCGCCTTCTGGGAGACCCATCGATTGGAAAGTCCGTCTCTCGATGGGCATGTGCGACAGCAAAAGCCAGCCTCTGTCACGAACTTGAGGCAATCACGCAGATTCAGGCTGGGCTTCACTTCAACGCTTCTCATGTTGACATCGCCGCGCTCACCACCTTCTCTCTTGAGAATCTCGCTCGACGATTCCAGGCGGACGCACCGCAGCTGTGGGACATTGTCATCTCGCTACTAGACGCGAACACGACCAGGCGAAAACGTTACGAGCGTGCGCGAAAGGCTGCACCCAACGCTCCCCCAGCGCTATTCCCTGATCTCGAGGCCAGCGCTGATGCTGGTCATGCTGATGACCTGTACTGGGGAGAGCTAGACGAGCTCACAGAGGAGGAACTCGAGTTCCTGGAACGTCTTGACCTCGACGTGGAGGAACAGGCTACCCGCGGACCGCGCCGAAAGCTGTGTGCTATGGACCGCCAGCAGGCCATGCTGCCCATTGTGAGTTTGATCTTACCGATCCTGCATGATTTAGCTGATATATTGCAGCGCGCCGTGGCAGTTATCTGCATTATGATGCAGAGTGCTAATGGTCGATGTAATGGGCTGGCCGCAATTATTGCCTTTTTCATGCAGTCGCGGCATACTCCAGAGCCCGTCGTCGAGATGCTTGCTCATATTGGTCTTTCTGTATCTCCCACAAGCATTAACCGGATGGTCAACTCTCTCACCGCCGATCACCGCGCGCAGCTTAGGCAGCTGGCAACTCAACTGGTTCTCAACATTGGATACGATAACTTGAACCTGGGGTTCAAAACGTCCCAGCCAACTGTTGAGAAACAGAATGCTTGGTACAATGTGACTTCTGGGACGTTTCTCGCTCTGATGCACGCCACTCCACGCGACCTGATGGTTTCCGCTCAGCTCTGGGCAAAGTCATTGCTGAATTACGAGCGCGTGGACAATGTTCCGGTGTTCCGAATGAACTACACAGATGTGGCTAAGCTTATTCCAAAGCCTAACTACATTCCGCCGGTCTTTGCCTACCATGCCCGCCGTATTCTTGTTCGCAGTGTGACCAAATTTGCTCGCTTTGGTTCACAGCTCGGCACCCGCCCCAGCGGGACTGCATCTCAACTTGAGATTCCCGTCGTGCGCACTGTGCAGTATCCAGCGAGGACCATGCAGATCGACGAGTCGACCAACGACGCCCAAGCCGCAATCCTTGCTGATCTACTCGATCAAGCAGGATTTTCCGGGCGACTGCATGAGCTTGAGAAGTATGTCATGCTCGTCCATGGGGATCTCGCCACTCTTGAGAAGATCGACTCGCTGATCAAGAGTCGCCGCATCGAAGACACCGCTGAATCGCGCCTCCAATGGGTAATCGGCATCCCAGGCATGTTTCACATCAAGATGGCTGCAGCAGAGGCGATCTGGCGCATCTATATCGAGCCATTTGTCTCACTCAAGGAGAGCACCTCCGTTTACTACATGGCGTGCAAGCTTCGTCCGAAGGAGACTGTCAAAATTGGCTCCAAGCCGACCTATCGTCAGCTTCACGATGTGATTCAACATGTCACGTCCGCGTCCATCCTTGACTGCTGGGAGATTGTCGCAAAGGAGAAAGGATTCGACAGTCTGGATGCTTTTGCTGCAAGCAACCCGACGTGGGAGCGGATCGTCTCTCTTTCCAAGACTCTTGTGCAGCGTTTTGTCGCAGGCGATGACCTTGATGTGGCAAGATGCTCTCCCGACAGCCTGCGAGATATGGAGCTGGAGAACAGTCAGCTCTGGCACCGTGACGCTTTCCTCTATCTCGAACTCTGTCACGCTTCGGCACATGGGCATATTGGGCGCGTCGAGAAGAGCTTGGCCTTCTGGGTCTTCATCTTTGCGGCGGTTGGAAAGCACAAGTACGCAACATATCTATCTCGCTTTCTCACCAGCCTGGAGCATGTCTATCCCGCTGAGACCGCAAGAGCAATACGAATGAACTGGCTCTGCAATCCTTCCGGCAAGATAGATGGATTCCGCGGAGTGGATTGGTTGCTAGAAATCAATAACATGCTTCAGAAGGTGAGTGGTGCAACGTCTCTGATATACTACCTGTTTCTAATCTTGCCGACGCAGACAATGCACAGCGGACAGAGTTCTAATCGCACTTTGGACCACATTATCAAACACTCGCCGCTGATAGAGCTCTACCGCAACTGTCTGACGATCGTTGAAACAAATTTCCGTCTTACGCATCGGTACATCAAACATCAACCACCAGATATGTCGCGCACCATCCACGCTATTACAGACATCATGGCAAAGAACCGACTTCATCTGCACACTCCAGGAAGGAACACAGTGAGGGCAGTTTCAAACCAGCTTACTGAGGGGATTAAAAAGCTCTCACGCGATAAATCTCTGCTCGTCGTGCTTGATGGGATGTCCGACCCACAAGTGCTTGACACTGACCGCCAGCCGGCAACGGAGGATGAATTTGCGGATTTCCTGACGGACGAGGATTTTATTAGCTTCATAGAGAATATGGATCTGTAGCTATTATGGATAAAACTCTTCTGCGGGAATGGTGCGCAGTGTGCTAGTACTAGCACCGTCCGCATTACGCTCAGCGACAGTGGCTTGCGGGACTTCAGGGCACAATGGAATATTCGATGTAGTAGGATCGGGAGCTGGGCGCGGGGCAAGCGATTTAGGATGCATGGGACAGAGGCGATTGCTGGCTATTGCAGCAGTGAGTTGAGGAGCTGCACTCGGAATGTGATAAAAGTGCGCACCTATGTGGTCAAGTGAGCCGCACTTCCCGCACCTCCGCTTGTCAACCTTTCGCCTCTTATTTGATGATGTAGGAGTGTGGGGCGCATTGACGTCCACCTGTAGTGCATCATCAACTGCAGCGGTGTTGGACAAATCGGCGAGCGCGGGTCGTTTGTTGGTGCTGGGTGCAGTATGGGTGAGTTTGGCTTTCTTGCGCGCAGGAGGACCATCTATGATGGTTGATCAGCCACTGATAACGCAAATGAAGACCTGCGCACCGGTGCGTCCATCGGCTGCACGCTGGCGAGATGTATCCTGCGGGATGTGCTTCTCGACGACGCCAAGAATCCTAGGCCCATATTTGAGCGAGTACACCCAGGATGTGTTGTTGTAGAGGTCTGAGGGGCTGCGCAATGCGCGGTAATGAGCAAGGTCTACGATGAGGTTGAGCAGATCTTCGACGAGAAAGAATTGCTCGGCCATGTAAATGTCGCCGAGCTCTTCCTGCGCCAGAATGTAGCGCAAAGCGCGAAGGCCATTCCAGATCGCTCGCTCCTTTGGCCCTCGCTGATATGCGGGGGTCTTGACTTTGTTTGGCGCTCGGCCACGCTCTGGCCGGTCACGAGCGTCGAGGTCTGCTTCGGTGAACTCATCTGGATCACAGAGATCGCAGCATATGCGCCCCTGCGGGGGTTGGCATCGAGGACAGCAACTCTTTTCCTGCACTAGATAAAGTCAGCACATTGGGAAAGAATCTCAAATCAAAGGCCAGTACGAACTGGCTTTATCATTGCTGTAGTGGACGTCGGCAACTTGCCGTCGACACTTGCGAGGAATGCGGTCCGCGTTCACGAACAAGTCCATATTGCGCTCAATCGGCGCGCTCCTGCCTTTGCGCTTGGCTGGAACGAGCGGCTTTGAGGGAGGAAGAAGTGCGGCGGACGGCCGAGCCGTCTGGTCAGGCCGCTCAGGTTCCGCTGTCCGAGACGCGGCTCCGCGATCGTCCTCGTCATCGTCATCATCAGCATCGTTGTCGTCGTCCTTCCAGAAGCGAGATGGCTCCGCTAGGAGTATAGCGTCTCCTTCCAGAGTCGGGTCACGAACAGCGCGTCCAAACCGCTGCATGAGAGTGTCAAAGGACTCCGGAACCTTCCACTGCACAACAAGTTTGATATCTGGAATGTCCAAACCCTGTAATGAATATTAGAAAAGGAAATGCGAAGCTGAGAAACCCACCATGCCAGCTGCATCAGTGCAGATAAGTCCCCAAAGTTCTCCATCCTTAAACTGCTGCAGTTTCTGTTCTTTGAAAGCGTCACTCATGCCCGAGTGATACCAGACAAATTTCCCTGTTCCCACGCGACGGATCAAGTAGTCCCCAATCTCCTCAGCATCGTCTCGGGAGTTACAAAGACAAGAACCTTGGGTGGTCGCAGAAAGCCTCCGTCCGGAGCGTGTCGAGCAAGGAAAGCGAGATCGGCACAGGTCTTCATGGGGAAACGCATGCGACGGACACTGTATCGGATGTTAGGACGGTCATTACTCCGTCTCACAATACAGGTGTTCTTTGGATCGAGGCGGAGAATGGTGAGGAGGTCTGCAACACCTGCTTCCGATAGCGTAGCAGTGAGGCAGTAAACACGAGTAGTCGGGGGTAGACGCCACAGAATCTGTATCGCAGTGACATAGTCGGGTCGGAAGCTCCGTCCCCACGTCCCAAGACAATGAGCTTCGTCGAGAGCAAGAGCGAGATTCCGGGTGAAGCGCGGCGAGTCCCAGACCTTGGCCAATCGGGGATCCTGGACGAGCTCAGGTGGGATGATTAGAGCGCGAGCTTTGCCGTCAACAACGCTCTTATCTTGTCAGATTAAGAAACAAAGCTTGTGTAGTGGGCGCGCACCTTGATAGCTTCCGCAGAACAAGAACTGCCTGTCAACGCAACGGCCGTGATGCCAGAAGCCGCTGCATGGGCTGTTATCTCGGCGGCTTGTTGAGCGGCAAGGACCAAGAGCGGGGATAACACAAGCAAGGTGCTGGTCTGATCGTGGATGAGAGGCAGCCACATGGTCAATGTCTTGCCGCTGCCTGTCCCCGAGATGAAAATGCAATTCTTGCCCTGCATCTGTTGCATGCTGATGTGAACCTGTGATAGGCATGGTGTCTTGCCAAAGGCCTCGAAAGCGCGCTGACGGTGCTGCTCTGGTGTCGGCAGCTGTTTCGGCGGCATGAACAAAGGCAGCGCACAAAAAACGCGTCGCGCGCTGCCGGGCTATTATCGCCGACGGCTGATGGACTTGCAATCAGCGGCCGGTGCTTTCGGTTGTAGCGCCCCAGCGCCTTTTGGGCGCTTAGTGCAAGTGGTGCCAGCGGCCCAGCGGTACACATCGCGCTTCGGTTTCGGCTTTTTCACCGGTGATCAAAATTCGGAACTTTCTGATATTCCGTCCGTATCTACTCTTCGTCCATTACTAGAGAATAACGCGATCGTGTACCGCTGGGTCTGCTGGGGAGGAGCTTGACTCTGACCCCTCAATCCAAGAGACTGCTCCCAGATTATGTAAAACAGAGATGTTCATTAGAATGCAACGTATACAAGGAACTAATAACGTAGCATTCTTCAAGTTGTATGTTTCCTGCCTCTTCAAGAGGCGGAGTCCTGCTATAGGCATTTCGGGTGCATATTATATCCATCCTAAACCGCGCAAGGCCGCGTACGCTGCTGCCTGTCTCGCAATGGCTTTATTAGCTCCATGGCCCACTCCTCGTTCCACTCCGTGGACTGCGTGCGTCGTCAAAATTTAGGGGAATAAAGCTCGAAGCATGCCATCCAACATACTGTAGACGTGCGAGATCCACTGCGCCGCATTCCTCGGGCCCGTTGTCTGGTCCCACCATGACAGCGCATTGACCTGACCTTGCTGCGTCAAATAGTTGTGCAGCATGTTGGCGTAGTCGATCGAACGTGTGGCTGGAGCGAATGAGGATAAACATCCGGATTTAAGATTCGAACGAGTCTCGACGCACCCATGGTAGATCCTGGAGGGCTTGTATTGAAAACAGGCCAGCAGTGGTCACTGGCATTTATAGCCAGCATTGTCGACTTCGACGCAGTTCCGACTTGCGCCGCGTCTCAATAACGCCCCGCGAATTCCTGCTCATCAGCCGCTGGACGGGCTCCTTTCGCACGGATACGCAAATAAAACTCGGATTCATGAATGGATCCTCCATGGGAGAGTCGTCGGGTAGTCTAAGCACCTGCGCAATGGACGGGAAAGGTTAGCAGACAGAGAAACCGGAGACAAAGGAGACCCTGTCGGTTCGTTATATGAGCGCTAAGTATTTCGAAAGACTGATCCAGGGCTGATATTAATTATACGAGATTTTAGAGCTGAAATTTAGGTCACCTATCGCCCGTTGGGTGACCCGTTGTCGCTTCTCCGCGGCACGGGATTAGCCGGAGTGGCCGAGGAAGCTCGCATGAGGTTGATGTAGCACCATGAAAGCAGTCAGAGGCCAACGCCTTGGAAGAACCCGCATCTCTTTGTTGTGCGCATGCGTTGTGGCTACATCAGTTCTTCGTGACAGCTGCCGGAATACCTCGTTAACGAATCTTGAAGTAGTGTTGTGGACGAAGTCAGGCAGACGTAATTCGATCCGTCGTATAAGAGTTACACCATAATTTAAGCAGATGCATTAAGGGCCAAGGTCTCCAGTACCGTGAGCCTTAAAATGCGTAGTCGTATGTAGAAGCTTTTAGAAAGAGAAACGATTACACATCATAACCGAGGTTTAGAAGGGCCATCCGGGCAGCCTCGCGCTTCGCAGTCGACTTTTTGCGTGAAGTACCCCTTCCATATTCAACGTCGTTGACTGAAAATTGAAAATGAGCTTATCATTCACTGCGAAGTGTGGCAGGAGGTCCGAGGAGCGTGCGGAAAGCGTAGACCGTCCACAAAGGCGAATGCAACGGTCCCGCCGAAGCATGCTTCCAGTATAGAGAGTTTGTCCGGCCGATGCCTTGAAAGACGTTGTTGAGAATGAGCACGTAGTCTGGTGCTGGGGTGACTGCTTGGGCATCAGAGCAAAATCCCGTGTCCCGGTTCAAGCCCACCCATGGTGACAATTAGCGATCGAGCGCGGGGAAATAGAGAACTTCGGGAAAGTTGAGAAGCGGAATTGACAGAAGGCGTATGGGTTCCTGCTGTTACAACTCCTCTTCCGACATTTTATGGGTTTCGAGAGAGTCTTGAATTGCCGCATCGGCGACCTCTAGCGTCAGGGATTCAGTCCGTCTGCGCGTGCAGCTCAACTGGACCCACGGGTCTTCTCCACGGACTTGGTGCATCCCCGAAGCATATCGCACCGTAGTCTGTGCCGCGGAGATACCCTATGCGGTTGTCTGCCGTAGAGTAGAAGGAAGTTCCAAGAACTGGGGGCTTCTTCCGTAACCATAATGGTCGGAATTGATTCTTCACGCTGCAACAGCGAACGCCCCCCCAGCCCCTGCGCGCAGCTGCGCAGGACTGGTCGCGGAGTCACTCAGACCGCGCGAAATAGCAGAAAGCTGCTCCCATTACCCTACCCCTCGCCGCCGCGAAGATGCCGCACCGCCTCTCCTGTTATGTACACAGAGGCCCATCGCGCAGTACGGATCTACAGTAGCTTGCTGGTTGGTACAGGCAAACGCTTTGAGCAGCACGTGGAAAAGAAAATAAGATCGAAGCCCTCGCCGCCGCGCGCTGAGGCTGAGCTGCGTTCCACGTAAGCCTGAAAGACGCCGTCGTCGCCCTCCCCTGCCGTGCGCCAATAAATAGCCGAAGCCACACGGCCGATCTAGACGACGAATAGCACCGCAAGTCGAGCAGGTCGTGGGCAGCACGTCGTGCAGGCGGCCTGCACCCAGAATCAACCGGCCGGCCTTGGACCGGAATTTAGAGTTCCGGATACAGCTGGGAGAATATGCGGAGAACTTGCGCGAGCCTCTGGCTGGCGCAGTAGGAGCAGCGCGCCTTGACGGGCAGCTCCCCGAACACAAGTGCAATATCCGGATAGAACTATTTCCCTCTCAGCTAGATCAGGTCTAAAATGGAATTCACATACCACGGTGCAAAATCGGCACTCGCAAGCAAAGTTGGGACCAGAGGCAAGGCATGTCGGGGAGATGCACGGAACGAACACGGTAGGCTCGATCGGGAACATTACGTAGCACAGGCACATCAAGCGCGTCCGCTGCCTGTAATATCCACCGGTTAATCCCGCTCGTCCCGCTCCTCCCATCAGACCATCAGGAGCCACTCACTTAAGTAGCCGGCACATCGAGGCAAGGCGGGTGAAAGGCGATGACGCCGAGTACGGACTGGAAGACTGAGTCAAAGCAGGAGGTACTGAGGGACGCTACGGGTAGCTTCCTCCCTCCTTTATACCCTGCAGTGAAGCAGCCCCCGTGTCCAGCCAAGGAACCACCTGGCCAGATCGTCGCAAGATCCTCGATGAATACTGCGACGATCCCAGTAATCGAACAGTGGCAAAAATATATTGCACGTCAGCGCCCACGGCGAAATTCCACACGTCAAGTGTAGCGCTCAACACACCTTTCCTCTCAGCCAGCATGCTCGCCGCCGACGACTGCAGTCCCGGAGCCCTACCTGCCACAGCGCCAACGAGGGAGGAAGAGGAGACGCATGAGGTCCCCCAGTGTTGTGTCGCCGAAGCCTGGCTTGTACGGCGAAGCATACGCGCCCGCAAGGCAATGCACACCTCGCGCATTCCGACGCCGCCCGCACTGCGACAGGCGACGAGCGTCACACCGCCCCTCACTGCTATCACGCCCGCGACGGGGAATGAGATTGAGCAGGAGAGCACCACGGATATTCCCGGCATCATTGATGAGGCCCAGGAACCCGCCCAAGATCATCAGCAATACCCCCCCGCGCTGGAGCCACCGAACCAGCCCAAAGCGAGGGTTTACCCGAAGCTGCGCTGCCACGGAGGCTGCGAGAAGGAATTTCGCCACTGGCAATCGCGCTCGCGACACTGGGGAAAGTATCCGGGCTGCGAAAAGCGCCACGCAGTCGCCATCGAAGGCACCAGCGAGGAGAAGAGCTACCGCACGAGATTATCGAGGCGAGAGCGTGCGAGCGCAAGACCTACGGCTCCGTGACCCCCCCGAAGTCCCATGTACGATATCCTATCACGTCGTGCTGCTGATGGAACAGCTGCTCACGGCGCCCGATTGGCCATCTCTTGAGAATCACAAGCCCTCGCCCCCACCCTTTACAAGTAAAAACGGGCAGCGCGATGAATACGTTCGCCTTGTCCATTGTCACGGCCCCTCTATGTGCACAACCCAGAGCGCCTTCGAGCGCCCAGAGAGTCTCCGGGTGCTTTCCACAGCTCCTGGCCTAGAGCCATGACGACACATGCACAGCCTCCGTGGCCGCCAAGCGAGCGCCCGTGCGGCCCCGAAGGGGCGTCTAATTTCCAACCCAGCTAAGTGACTAGTAGTCCTAATCGGCCCGCGCCCTCGAGCGGCCGCCTCTCACCCCGTCGCGGCCGCCACCCTCTCCGCCGCCCAGGCAGAGCCTCCACGCCCATCGCCCCGCAAACCCGCCGGGAAGTGGCAGCCGACGCCAACAGCGCCTCTCCGCCAGGGCAGCATGACTCGCCGGCAACGCGGCCAGACCCGCGAACTCATCTGCGTCGAGCGCGTAATGTGGTACGCCCTGGCACGACACGCATTGAGTTCACTCACCGTGTGGATCAGCGCGACCTTGGCAGATCGCTGCCAGACGCCTGCGAGAGAGTGGCGCTGCCGACAGTCGGTTCGCAGCCCTCGAACTGGCAGGTACGCACGATCGGACAGCCGCCAGCAGGCCACGCCTCACCCTAAATTCGCTCCCATACAGCGCGCGTAGTCAGCGCCGTCGCGGTCACTTATACGAGCTGTTGGCGGCACCGTAACCTCCTCCTTTCCCCCCTGCTTCTCCCGCGTCCCCAGCCTCTACCGCCCTCTACCTCATGCAAAACGACGACCAGGCCGCCGACCACGTGTCGCCTGACCCGCCGACGCTGCACGCCCAAGTGCTGCGAACCGCGGGCTCAGATGGCGAGGCCGACGCCGCCACTCCACCGCTCGCCGCTGACGAGGACATCACGGCCACACCGCTCCCGCTGCCCGAGCAGGATCCCGGCCTGTCGACACGCACGCGGGTGCCGCTCAGTGCCTCGTCCGTCAGCTCGACTGCGGCCCAGCCGAGTCGTACCCCCGCCCGTCCAATGGACAACAAAAAACGCGACCTACCGCCTACTCCAAGCGATGAAGCCGCGCAGCGCACCAGGCAGGCCACCCTCGCCAACCAATGGGTGGAAAAGTCGAAGTCCATCGCCCTCTCTGCGGGCCGCGGCACGATGGACGAGGGCCTCGCGGCCAGAGCCGCGATCGCGGCAGCATCATCGACCGCAGTGCTCCAACACGCGAGCGAAGCCCTCGACGAGAGCATCGAGGATGCCGCCCTGCAGGAAGAATGGCCCATGGTACGCTAGCGTCTCTGCCCCCACGGCCTCCGACTCATATGCGTCCCCAGCCGGGCCATGGCCCCTCCGGACGCGCCGCAGCCCGCGGACAGTCTGCCCCCGCGAGCGGAGGAGCCGCTCCCGCGCCCGGACCGACCTTGGTAGCCCACCAGCCAAGCTGGGCCCACGCGGTGACGCACCCCAAGGTCAACTCGAAGAAAATGCTCACGGCGCTGCCAACAACCAAGTCGCAGGCGGCGCAAGCTATCGCGAATGCCGCGGCAAACGCTGCCCAACCGCAGCACACACTCAGTGTTGGGCTGCCCAAAATCGGCACGTGGGCAATTAAAGTACGCGCCAGCGCCCACTCTCCGAGGACGCGCACTAACCCTACCCAGTCTGGCGGGACAAAAAAGAAGGCCCCCCCTCTGGCAGCGCACGACCACGCGTGGAACCCGGCCCCTCCCCCGCTCCCCGCACGCCTGCAGACCTCCCAGTCCGAGGCACCGTCTATGCCCGCGGACCGCGACGAACGCACGGATGGCGGCGGATCAGCCGACATGGAGATCTCAAGCCGCTCGTCGCGCGCCATCCAGCGCCCCGTTATCGACACCGCCTTCCGACTCGCACTCCCAGGCCCCTCGCCCCCTCACCGACACGCTCAGGTGCGCGCTGCCGACGACGAGAGCGAGGACGAAGGCGGCGGCGGCGAGGAATCGCCCTGCGAAGGGCCAAGTAGACGCGCGATGCAATTTCGCGCTGCATCACGTGGTGCACAGGCCCCCCCGCTCCGCCTGCCGGGCGGGGGCAGCGCCCCGCCCTCGCCTGCCGACCAAGACGAGCCCATGGCGGACGAAGAACCAGCCGGCGACGCCGAGGCTGGCGAGGAGATGGCATCCAAACAGGAGGAAGACTTGTACGTCCCGGCAGCGCAACGTATCCTGCCGCCGTCCCCCTCGCCGTCTCCCCCCCCGCGCGCGCCGCCCCACAACGCAGGCATGGACGGCGAGGCGCCGCAAGCCACGCCAGCCGAGAAGGCAGCAGCGGCAGGAATTTCGCCGCTCATCGCCGACACGACCGTTCGGGCGGTTGCCCTCGGTCACCTCTGCGACATGAACGGCCACACCGACGACGGCCACCTCGCGGGCGTACCAGCCGAACAACGCGCGCACTTCGACATGCTCGCGCAGGACGGCGAGCACATTCTCGTCGCCCGCATCCCGATGCCTGGGCTCCGCCGCCGCCAGAACGACCTCGTGATTCAGCGCGCACAGCGCCGCTTCGAGCATAATTTAGACAGACTCAACATTCGGGGCATACACGCGCCGCTGCAGGTGGTGCTGGCATGCATACCGCCAGAGGACCCCAACCCCGACATCATCGACCTGACCTTCTTCATCCGCGGGGCGACGCTGGAGGTCAAGATGATGTTCATAAACGGCGGCCACTGGCTCATCGGCGCCTCCAAAGTCATGTTCTACCACCACCACGTTGCGCGCTCGGGCTACCTCATTTCGCTCAACGGCCTGAACGTCCCCGCCCAGGCACTTCACGCCTTGCCGGACATCGTCCGCCAGCACTGGGAGAAGGACAAGTACCTCGCCCTCCTGTTCACGTTGCTCTCGCCCGAGGAGGTAGAGGCAAATCGTGCCGCCCAAGAGAGCGACGTCGCCGAAGTCGTCGCCCGCAACGCCCAAGACGACGACACCGAGATCGTCGAATACAACGGCGATGGCCATTCAACCCCGCCACCGGAGCTGGAGGTCAAGCCCATCCTCTCGCCGCGCGACAACTTCTTCCGCTCGATATCGGTGGTGCCGGCGGAGGTGCGCCAGGACGGCGCGCCCATCATCATGCACCACGTTTTCGCCGACACACGCGGGATCACTGACGAAATACATGGCACCATCCGCAAGGCGGTCGAGGGCCTACGCATCGTGCACTCGATCTACCAGTACGGGACCGCGAAGCAATGGAAGTGCCTCTGCTGCCGCTCGCGTACGCACCCCACCCGCGACTGCAAGTTGGCGCTACTTGACGCCATCGTGGCCGCAGTCGCCCCCACCAGCGCCACTGCTATCCCCACCCGCGAAGAATTCGACGCCCAGGAGCTCGCGGCTACTGCCCAGCCCGCGATGCCGCCGGGCATGCGCGGGCGCGCACGTGGCCGCGGCGGCAGGGCCCCCCCTCCGCCTCGCCGCAGATACGAGCATGAACCTCGTGCGCGCGACGGGTGGCGCAATGACGCGGGCTCGGAAGACGAACGACAAGAGGGCCCGAGCACAGGCCGGCGCGGACGCCGACAAGGCCAACAATCGCAGCAACGTCGCGCGCGTGACCAGGACTGGGACGATGAGTACCGCGAGCGCGGCAGAGGGCGCCAGGATCGCGGACGACGCAAGCCGCGCGCGAACGACCGCCGCCCCCAGGACGACCTAGACTACTAGAAGACGAGCGCAGCGCGCGCCTCTTCCCCCCCCCCCTCCCCCATTCGTATCTCCCACGTCGATTTCGTACGCGAAGTGCTCTTCTCTTTCCCCCCGAGCACTCCTCTCTCCCCTTTCCTCGCTACCGCCCCCTCCCCGCCCCCTTCCACAACCAAGCACCTCTCGACGCAGCACGCTTATCACGCGAGCACGCGCCACTTTCTTGTCACCGCACATCTCGCCCCCCATACGCGGCCAACGTCGCTCTTCTTGCCCAATGCTGCTCTTCTTGCCCCCGCCGGCCGAATGGTCTTTAACCCCGATCGCACCGCCGCGCCCATCCTCTTGTTCGCTGGCCATGAAAATACGCCCCATTGTGCGCACTCTGTGTAATTACGCCAATAATAGCGCGGCCCTTGATAGCGAACCATGCCACGTCGAGGAACCGGGTCCTCCGCGGTTGCTCCTCTGAAAAGCAACCACCAGGGCTTAGCATTATCCCAAAGCGATGCCCCGAGTCTCGTGTAATATACTGCCCGAACAGGAAGCGAGACACGGGAGCGGCGGCCTGTTGAGGCCTCGGACGTGCCGCGCGGAGACGCTGAAGTCTCGCAGCACGGCTACGCGACCCCGAGTGCTGTGTAGCCTTGTGCGAGACATTGTCCGGCGTGCTGGCCGCTAGCCAGCTGTGTCTGACTTGGTGCGCTGACCAAGCACAGGCGAGATGAACAGCGCAAAACGACGATATCATTACCTCTCCCCAAACGGAATTCACTAACAGGTCTGGTCCTCCGACTCCTCTGAGCGGAGCCGGCCACGGTACGTCCACGCCGCGTGCCGGCGATGAAGCTCGAGGTTTCACGGACAGTGGACAATACGATGCGGAGAATGGGTCGCTGCGCCGAGGCGCGACGCAACTCCAACCGCTCGCTGTTGCGGTCTTTGTCGGGTCCCTCCTCCCCCGCTGTTTCATTTCGCCGTCCCGTGGCCCTCGCACCTCGTCCGGGCGCCCCAAACTCCTTGCGCCCGGCCCCGCGGCCCTTTCGTCGGCGCGACCAAGCGGTCTCTCCGCTCGGCGAGTATCTCGGTCTCTTCCCAGGAGAAGGGTACTATGACAGGATGTTTCTGGTTTGGTTGGGCTCTATTTATCCCGGGTTTCCTGTCTCGCCGACGACGCCCCGGCGGTCTCTTTCGGCCTGATCTGTGGCGCCCGCGTGACAACCGGTCGGTGGCGCAATTGGTCCGCGAGGCCCCCCGGCCTTGCTTCCGTAGTATATATATCTGGGCCGTCGCCCCTCTTGTACCTTAGGTTTGGTCTGGTCTATCATACCGCTTATCCGCGTCTCCCTCTCCCCACTCATCCCTTCCCCTCGGGCGTCGTCTCGGAGAGTGATATAGCAGTCACCGTGACATAAGACCAAACCTACCCTCCCTCCCGACGCTCGAGATCCCCATACCCCTTACTCACCACCCTTCCAATCCGGGCAAACCGTTCGGTCGGCGTTGCTCGGTCCAGGAAGGAATCCGACCCCTCGGACCGGCTAGGGACCCCTCGCGTCGACGAGGACCCGTCGCGACCGCCGCGCCCACTCATCGGCCCACCAGGACCCTGCAGGACCCACCCTCCGGACGCCGAGCCTTGCCCACTGGCCTTCTGGTCAGGCACTCAGCCAACGAGGACCCCTCCAGACCCATACGGTCGTCAAATCCAAAGCTCATTCCATCACCGGCTCCTGATCTCCCCTCTTCATCAGAGCCAGGTCATCCGCGGCGAGACCACCCCCCACAAGCCCTACTCGCCGAACGCGCGCTGCTGCGTCCCCACCCCTCGGTCAACCTCTAAACCTCCCACGGCCGACCCCTCTCTCCAGAACCTCACCCTCCGCGCATCCCGAGAGCAAGTTCCCCCCCCCGTGGTGCGCGCGGCGCATTCACATCATCTTCCTCGGATCGTGACCCCCATCATCCCCACGCATCAACGCTTACGACACATATACCATATAATCCGGATCGGCCGCCAGACCGACGCCTCTTTCCCCCCTTTTCCCCGACACGCCCCTTTGTTCGGACCGAACGCTCACAAAATGTCCCAGTACGACGAGACCATAGTTAACCCTCAATACATACCGGCGGCAGTCCTGGACCACCGCGTACACCGAGGAGTTCCTCAGTATCTCGTCCAATGGATGGGCTTTCCCCCCGAGGACGCTAGCTGGCAACTGGCCGCCGACCTGGACGGAACCGGACTCGTGGAGGAGTACCACGCCGAACCACCGGAGCCAAATGAGGACCAAGGCGCCGCACAGGACCTGGACCAGGATGCGGACATGGACCTAGGCGAGCACTTTGGCGACGGATCCCAAGAGCTGTTCGGCGAATCACCCATCAGCACCGGCGAGTCACCTCCCGCCGCCGACGAGTCGTCCGAGCTTGAGGACGCGCGCCCGGCCACACCTCCGCTGGGGCTCATCCCCCTTCGCGCTCGTATCCGGTCGCCGGACCCGGACGACACCCGGCTCGACATCGCCATGCTCGTGGCCCCTCCCCAACCGTTCTTCTGGATGCTAGACTGCTTCACTCACTACGGCCGCTTCACTGCCCCGAGACATCTCCCGCTCGATATCTCGCGTTACTGGGTACTCCCGACCGTCGTGCGCAATGACCGAGGCCGACGGGCTCGCACCGAGCTAGTGGTCTTCTCGTTCCCACCCCGCCTCGGCCCTCATCTCATCACGTCGCCTACGACGGAACGAGCCCTCCAGGTCGTTCGGCTTACGGCGTGCCTTGTCTGGGACGTCCGCGAATATCGTGCCACGTACGCCGACGACGCCCTGGTCCTGCGGATCGCGTCCCCCGGCCCGGCCCACCGTCTTTGAACGCTCCGGACGGTCGCCCCTGCCTTGTACAGCAGCACGCTTTGCGAAGCTGAAACCGCCCTTCTTTGTCGATATCTACTGGCGTACAGGTGACGCCACCCGTCGTTCCCTCCCCCTCGGCGACCGTGCCCAGAATCGGACCCTACCTCGGTCGGACGCCGCTTCGGTCGGATGCTCTCCACAGTCACGGTCCCGGTCGTTTCTCATACCCCGTATTTATGCTCGTCTTTCCGCCTCTCTATTTACATATTTTACGAGCCTCCACACCACTACCCAAATCATACCCGGACACGGTCCTACTCCTCCATGGGTTGGCCCGCATCGACCGACTTCTCCCCTATCACGGACGCATCCCGACCCTCGGACCGTTGGACGCGTGGCAGGAATCCGGACCCGGACCCAGACGCCTCCAGCGACGCAAAGCTGGGTATCGGACGCACATCCCCCGGCACTACCACGCCAAGAAGGGCCAGGTCGGCGCCGAAGTCAGCAAGCACGCCGACAGGACCCGCCGGCGCCTCCGCCTCCACGCCCGCGGCCCCAGGGGAAGTCGGCGCGTTGGTGGGCGACCTCCTCACCTCGTCCTCCACCGCTCGGCCGTCATTGGAGTCGGTATCGCGCTCGCTCCCGCCTGGCGACACGAGGCGCACCGTCTTATGGGCACGCCGGTCATCGACGAGCTCTTGCGTCCACTTGCGAAGGTTGCGCCTCAACGCCGAGATGGACAGTTGGAACCCCTGGACGATGCGGTCGCCCAGGACCTCGAGGTCGGCCATGGTGGCTGTCCCCGGCGACCGAAGCCTTCGGCGTGTGCGCGACCGCGCCACGGACGCGCCGACGGTGTCCACCACGTCGTCCTGGTCCGGATCGTCCCCGTCATCGCCGTCCACGTCAGCGTCCTGTCGCGCCCTCTTGCGCGATGTGCCCGACCGGCCGACGCTGTGAGAACACCCCACGCGGGTCCGGTGGCAACGAGCACAGGCAGTCGCCGACCCGGACACTTGTCGAAAACACGGCCGGCCGGAGCGCTCGCACTGCTCACAAGGCTGGACCCGGACGAAGGATGTCAACGCAGGATACACCCCGGAGCAAGAGGACCTTTGACCAAGACGTACCGTGTTAAAAGGAGGCCCGACCGCGTCCTTCTCCTCGTCGCCGGTCCCTCGCGCGCCGACGTCCGAAGGCCGCTTCGGCCCAGACGCGACCGCTCCCGATGAGCCCTTGCCCTTCGTGGTCGAGGAGGTCGTTCCCGTGCGGCGAACCCCTTCCACCTTCGGCACTACGGGGAGCGAGGCTGCTGTCATGCCGAGGAGAGACGCCGCCGTCTCCAGATTGCGGGTCGCGGCGTTGCGTCGGCGCACCTCGGCGTCAATGGCCTCCAACTGCTGGCCCGCAGACGCAAGCACCGTCCGCGCCTTCTCCTCCTTCGCGTCCGCGGCGTAGTGCCCGAAGTCCAGTTGGCGCTGGATGGAGGCATGCAGCGTGAACACCCGCTCCCTGAGGTCCCGAAGTTTGCCGAGAGGCTTCGCAGTCAGTCCGTCGGCGGCGGTGGGCGTCATAGGATATCGGACGGTGACGGGAAGCGGGGAGGCGAAGAGCGAGAAGTACCGCGGTTCGTGTACGGCGGCAGCCGAGCCTTTCGCGGCATCTGACGCTTAGAGTTTGATCCCGCGGCGGATGGAGCTCGGCCTGGCCACGCTATGGTCCGTCTCCCCACGCCCGACCTAACCCGCACCTCTTGGCCATTCCCCCCTCGGCCACTGGACGGCTAGAAGGGGGGTTATGTTGCGGTCTTCGTCGGGTCCCTCCTCCCCCGCTGTTTCATTTCGCCGTCCCGTGGCCCTCGCACCTCGTCCGGGCGCCCCAAACTCCTTGCGCCCGGCCCCGCGGCCCTTTCGTCGGCGCGACCAAGCGGTCTCTCCGCTCGGCGAGTATCTCGGTCTCTTCCCAGGAGAAGGGTACTATGACAGGATGTTTCTGGTTTGGTTGGGCTCTATTTATCCCGGGTTTCCTGTCTCGCCGACGACGCCCCGGCGGTCTCTTTCGGCCTGATCTGTGGCGCCCGCGTGACAACCGGTCGGTGGCGCAATTGGTCCGCGAGGCCCCCCGGCCTTGCTTCCGTAGTATATATATCTGGGCCGTCGCCCCTCTTGTACCTTAGGTTTGGTCTGGTCTATCATACCGCTTATCCGCGTCTCCCTCTCCCCACTCATCCCTTCCCCTCGGGCGTCGTCTCGGAGAGTGATATAGCAGTCACCGTGACACTCGCACACAGCGCGCCGTCGTCTCCGACTGCAGAATCGGACGCGGCTGGCGCGCTAGTCGCGCACACACCGGAGGACGGGGAGGAGCGCGGAGATGCGCCCGAATTTACCCCCTCCCCGACGCCGAGGGTCTCGGCCCAACCAGTGATGCGCCAGTCAGTACGAGGCCCGAGAAGACCCCCCCCGCTGGAGTCGAGCGGAAAAAAGACCAAGGCCTCGCTCAAGCTTGCGTCCGAAAATATAAGAGGACGGGGCGCGTCGAAAATTGCACGAAGCGTCAAGTGGCGCAAAATTGCGGATGACCTGAACAGGCAGAAAATTGGGATTATCGCACTGCAAGAGACGCACCTGGATGAACAAATGGTAGAAGATTTACATCGGATGTATAAGAATCTCACCATCTTCAACACCTCTCTGCCAGACAACCCCACCAGCGCGGGCGGCGTCGCGCTGGTCTTCAACAATCTACTCACTAATGTCGAGAGCATCAAGACGCGAATCTTAGTACAGGGAAGAGCGATTCAGGCCCGTCTTAACTGGCACAACAATGACGAAATTAGTGTTTTGGCAATATACGCTCCCACGGAGCGTGCGGAGAACAGCGCGATGTGGTCGTCCCTTCGTGAAAATATTCAAGCCCAAAGGACCACGTTCCCGAAACCGGATGTGGTCCTAGGAGACTTCAACTTCGTTGAAGACCCAGTGGACCGCTTCCCGACAGGACTGTCAGCGCTGGACATGCCGGATAGTTTTGACAGGCTCAAGTCGTACTTGCGCATCACAGACGGCTGGCGCGACACAAATCCGACCAAAGTAGAATGGTCCTGGAGGAACGCTGCGCGATCGGCAATGTCGAGAATTGATAGAATATATCTCACACACGAGCTGAATCTCGCCAGCCGGGACTGGTCAATCAGCCTCTCCCAGATTAATAAAGACGATCACAGCCGGGTGGAAGTGACCATCATGAACCCTAGAGCGCCAGACATAGGCCCTGGGAGGTGGACGATGCGCGCAGAGCTGTGCAAGAACAAAACCTTTCTGGATGAGGCAGAAAAATTAGGTGCTGAGGCCATCTCGACGCTGAAACTAGTGGAATCCACCGGCAGGGGAGACACTGCGAACGCACAGATTATATGGCAGGACCTCAAGAAAGCCCTGGCTGCTGCGGCTAAACGCAGGCTACGTGAAATGCGCTGCGCCCAATCCTCCGCACTGCAGACGAAGTCTCGGGAGCGCGACGACGCCTCGCGCGAACTACGTTCCGCGTCTTCACAGGAAGAGATAGATAACGCACGAATCAGGCTCAGGAAAGCAGAAGACGCTATCTTCAAGCAGCAAGATAGCATCAGACTCAAGCGTTTCAGCCAGCGGTCAGCGACGGCCTGGGTGGAAGGAGAAACGATGGCGAAATCGTGGTTCAGTTGGGCGCGTGAAAGTAAACCGAGAGACACCATGCTTGCGCTAGAAAGACCAAACCAACCACGGAGAGTCGTCGTGAATACGTCGAAGGCTATGGCGGAGCTGGCAAAAGAATACCACGACGCTGTCCAAAGTATTGACTTGGACGTTGACGAAGAGATGCGCCAAGCAGAGACGAGCCATGTCCTCGGACATATCACAGATAAGTCCGCTCAGGAGCCGCTAGCGCCGCTCATGCAGGCTCTGGGACGTGAAGTCAGCAGAGACGAGGTCCTCGAGGCAGTCAAGCTGTCGCCGAATGGCAAGGCGGCGGGCACAGATGGCCTGATCTACGAGCTCTGGAAGGTCCTGCACCAGAGACACTGTGAATCAGCCCGCTCGAAACAGCCCTTCTTCGACGTACTGCGAATAATGACCGCCGCCTTCCAGGACATCGAGCGGTACGGCCTCACAGAAGGCTCAACCTTCACCGAAGGGTGGCTGTGTCCTCTGTATAAGAAAGGCAACCGTACGAACATTGCAAACTATCGGCCGATCACTCTCCTGAACTCAGACTATAAGATCTTTACAAAAGTGCTTGCTCTGAAGCTAGCCAAGCTGGCTCCGTTGATCATCCACGAGTCTCAGGCGGGATTCGTGAGAGGCCGAAGCATCACGGACCATACTAAAATCTCAGACATGATCATTAACTTTGCCGAAGCTACGGAAGAAAATGGTGCCATAGTCGCACTAGACCAAGAAAAAGCGTACGATAGAATTAGACATGATTATCTCTTTCAGACTCTGCGGAAGTACGGCTTCCCCCCGCTCTTCATTAACACCGTCCAGTCCCTGTACGCTAATGCGAGCACGGGTGTCATGATCAATGGTTTCATGAGCAGTAGATACAGAGTGACGCGCGGTGTCAGACAGGGCGACCCACTATCGTGCTTACTCTTCAACCTGGCGATCGAGCCTCTGTCAGCAATGCTGCGGGCATCAACGTTAAAAGGTTTCGAAATCGACGGTCTGGATCAGAAGCTTATTGCGACCTTATATGCGGACGACACCACGGTGTACCTCTCGGAAGGGGATTCGTACGGCATGCTCATGCGAATTCTGGAACGCTGGTGTATTGCGGCGGGCGCAAAGTTTAATGTCCAAAAAACGGAAATAATACCGATAGGGGACGCCGCCTACAGAGCCAAAGTAGTAGAAGAGCGTCGGCTAAATGAAGATGACGAAGCCATCCCGCTACCGATCCGCATCGCCAAAGACAGGGAACCGACGCGAATCCTGGGTGCATGGCCAGGCAACGGAGTCGTGGGTGCCAACACATGGTCCACGGTGGTCGAAAAAGTCCGTAAAGCCCTGGAACGATGGGCGAGAACTCGCCCATCACTCCGAGGCAGGAGTCTGATAGCACAAGTAGTCATCGGAGGTTTCACTCAGTACCTGACCGCTGCGCAAGGAATGCCAGACACCATTGAACGCAGGCTCGACAAGATCACGCTGGACTTCCTCTGGGAAGGAAAAAAGCGGCACCCTGTCAATGTAGACACCCTGAAGCTAGCTAGAGGCAGTGGGGGCATAAGTTTGCTCAGCACCAAAGAACGAAACGACGCCCAGTACTTGGCATGGCTGGGGGCTTTCCTCCGGGATGGCCAGGACCGCCCAATATGGGCGTACATCGCGGACGGCATTATCAAACTTGCGATTATCAAGAAAGACCAGCCTCGAGTCCCGGAGCACCTCCGCTCGAACCCCTTCATACAAGCATGGAGCCCGAATGCTAGACGTCTGCCGCTGATCCTCCGCAAGATGCTGAGCGTGGCAAAAAAGTACCACCTCTCCCTGGCGCCCGCCCTGGTCCCACAGTCGCTAAGGGAGGAGGCGAACGTATGGGCACACCCAGCCATGGTTATAGGCCCAGGCCTCAAGCTGAATAAGCCCGAATTCCGATGCTTACGATCGCATCACGCCATCGCGACCGTCGAGCATCTGATGGAGATAGCGGAGATCGACGAGCCCGGTCATGAAGATGAATCCACGTGCGACTGCGACAACTGTCTGGACGACCGAGAGCAAGGCTGCCGCAATCCAGCGCGCTGCCAGCGCGCAGCTGACGAAATCCTGTGCGGAATCGCACCGCGCTGGAACCCGTACACGGCGTCGACATATTTCGAAGCCACACTGGCAGAAACCTTTGCCGACCAGCGACGGGAAGCCGTGAGCATTGGCGAGATGGTCGTGTTCGATCCGAACCTGTCTCCGAGTGAGAGGCCAGAGGACCACTACAGGCTCTTTGTCCACGCCTTCGGTATCAACCCAGAAGCCGCGGACACGCTTCGTGAGCGTGACGCAGGTATCCCGGACCAGCGTGTCCCAGAACCGACGACTATTCATGTGATCATAGGCTGTATGGTAGCCCACAACGGCCCCTCTGGGCCTGTGCACGGTATATCAGTCCACTTCCCTGATAAAGAACTACCAGACGTCGCCCGCTCAGTCAGCGGTCAGGCATACAGCGAGGAACATTGCATGGCAAAAGCAATTACGCTGGCGGCGTCCCTGGCGCCCAAGAACCAGATCATGCACGTGACGACAACCTGCCGGCCGATAGTCGAGGCCCTGACCGTTAAATTAGCCACGAACGAGAGCATGGGATGGATCCACCGTCCACTAATTGCAGTAGACATGAGGAAAGCGGTTGCCGCGCTCAGATCAAGAAATGCAGAAACGACCTTCACCTTTGTTTCCAGACCCCGACGGGGCGCATGGCCAGAGCTAGCAACGGCACGTGATCTGGCACGTGCCGCTGCGCAGGACCAAATTATGCCGGCACCGGATCCCCCTGTGGACGACATTTTCGACTCACCAGGGATCGCCCTCTCGGGCATCACTCAGCGCAAGGCACACCGTGCTATCAGGGCCCTGAATAATATTAAGATCGCCCCACGCCGTGCTACCGAAAAGACGATCGCCCAGGTGAAACTGAGCATTAGAAACGAATGCGCGCAGGAGATATCGTCTCAGCAAATCTGGCAGAGCCTCCAAGATCGGGATCTGTCAAGGAACGTCAGGAATTTTCTTTGGAAAGGCATCCACGGGGCTCACAAAGTCGGGGATTATTTCAAACATATGCCTGATCCGTGGAAGCAGCTGGGGACCTGCCCATTGTGCAAGAAAACTGAGTCCATGGAGCACATTTTGTTTGAATGCCCGAGCTCTGGTCAACAGACGATCTGGACTCTGACGAAGAACTTCCTATTGCACAAGGAAGTTAATACAGACATAAATATTGGCCTCATATGGGGATGCATGGCAATTAGCACCCCAGGATCTGCAGAATTGGAAACAAAGGCGGCGGTACGGGCCAAGAGAATCGTGCTATCCGAGTCCGCCTTCCTGGCATGGAAATTCAGGTGCGAAGCCCGCATGGAACACGCCGACGACCCTGAGTGGTTGCCACCACGTGACCGCGTAGCGGAATCATGGCGCGCCATGATGAAAGAGCGCATTAAGCGCGACATCCTGCTCGCGAGTAGAAAGAACAAGCGTGCATCCGCGCGTACGAAGGATTTCGCCAGGGAAACATGGCGCCCGCGAATCCATCCAAATGACGATCCCTCGGAGGAACGTCAAGCTTCACAGAGAGCCGGAGTTTTAGTGGGTATAGAGCTGCCTGGACAAGCTGACGGTGTAGGCTAGATCAGCACTCGAGTCCCACACTACCCATTGGGTGTGCGTAACGCATTTCTCCGGACGGAGAGTTCAGTGCAAAACTGGCGACGCCATGCATCGCCGTATCCCAGCCCTGTAAGGAAGGAGGAAGGTTGAGCCACTATGTGATTGTGACCCCCTCCGAAGCTCCACAAAAAAAAAAAAAAAAAAAAAAAAAAAAAAAAAGTTCCGAGAACTACAAGCGCCAGCCGATTTCCTCCTTGAGCACGACGATTCGCATCTTGCGATGGGGGATCGGTGGACATAGCATCGGACTTTCCATATCAGCACAGACGCACTCTGCGTGCCCATTCCTCCGAGACGTGGGGTACTGAGATACCAGTACAAGCAGATAAACGGGGCGGTCGTGTGTGGCCGCGCGCAGTCCCTGAATTAACAAGGGAAGCGTCAGCTACTGCAACCTGGCCTTTAGTTCATCTCAATAATGAGTAATGAAGCTCCGTGCATGAGATCTTGAGACTGCGAGGCGATTCATCGCAGGATTGGCCAGTGCCCGAGAATCCTGTAATTTCCGAGCCGAGGGTGTTTCTTCGCGATCAGGCTGCTCCAGCCTGAGATCTCCTCACATGCAGCATCTCCTCGCGACACGTTTCCGAGGGGATGGAATCCATCTACATACTTGAGTACACATTCTCACAACCATTGATTTCCGGGGAAACCCGCGAGAGAAGGACCCTCGGGAGTGGCACATGTTACACGATGCATGACAACAGAAACCCGGGTGGACGACGGTAAGAAAAAGTGGGATCAGAGGGAGGGAGTGAGGGAGTGATGGGGATAGCAGGAGATGATGAGAACGAACCCGAAATTGCCGTATGTAAGAGAGAAGTTGGAGGAATAACGATACCGATCCATCCAGATCCAAACCAAACAGAAAGCGCGGGAGAAAGACAAACGGCCGTTGCGCGTAGAACGAGAAGGGGGCTGGCGTGCGCGTAGGTACTGTAAAACCCGGCAATTTCACAGCGGATGCGCGGGCGTTTCTGGTACACCAACCCGACAGCCGCAAGCAAATAAACAGCCGCAGACCAGGGTCCCGGCGATCGTGCGAAGCGTAAACAAAACCAAGACTCACAAGGCCGGGATTCAAGGTTGTTGTTGTTGTCGACGTTCAAAGTCCGGCATGGGCGGCCGCGCAGGCTGCGCGTCGACGCCCAGGATCCTGCGCAGCACGCGCTCCTTGTGGGTGCGCGTGGGCAGCGGCCACGGCGGCGGCGACGGCGAGCGGCGCCCGGGCGACGTGGGCGACGCGGGCAGCACGTGGATGTCCACGGGCGGCGCGCCCGTCGCCACCGACGGGCCCACCATCGAGAACGGGTGCGGGAGCGGCGGCGGCGGCCCGGCGGGCGGCGCGCCCAGCGGCGACGGCTCGCCGCGGATGTCGAGCGACGACGGGACGGGCGAGCCCGGGTGCGCCGACGCCGGCTGCTCGTCGTGCTCGCGCTCGCGCTCGAACTGCTGCTGCTGCGCGCGGTGCGCGGCCTCGCGGTGCGTCTCGGGCGACGACGGCGCGAGCGCGTCCAGCAGCTGGCTCGACTCGCCCGACGGGATCGCGCGCCGGCCGCTGCCCGTGCTCTTCGTCTCCGACGCCGTCTGCTGCTCGAGGAACTGGCTCGACTGGCCCGACGGGATGCCGCGCCGCCCGCTGGACGCGTCCCCGCCGGACGTCGAGGCGGTGTGCATCCCGGACGCCACCGAATAGTACTGCTCGCTGGGCGTCGCGTGCCCCGCGCTGGCCATCGCGCTCGAGCTGGTCGCGGGGTACGGCTGCTCGGCCTCCAGCCGCGCGTTCCGCTCCACGGGCGGGGAGATGGACCGCGGCACCATCTCCGAGGGCGTCTTCAGCGGCTCGCTGTCGACCGTCTGCGAAAAGCTGATGACGCCCATCCGCGAGCGCGGGAACGTCATCTCCATCGGGCGCGACTCGGGCTGCTGCTGCGCACGCGCGAACGAGATGGCCTGCGAGAGCGAGCTCCGGCGGTTCGCGCGCGCGGCGGGCGTGAAGTACGGGATGCTCGCGCTGGCCTCGCGGTCGGTGCCGCCCGTGATCTCCGAGGCGGTCATCGAGCGGATCATCGAGCTCGTCCGCGCCGAGTGCGTCTGTGCGGTACCGTACTCCGAGCTGCTCGTCGTGGTCGTGAACTCCAAGAACGACGCGTCCTGCCGCCGTTTGCGCTTCTGCTGCTGCTGCTGCTGCTGCGGGTGGCCCTCCGGCGGCGCCTTGGAGAGCGCGTTGAAGATGGCATCCGCGTCGATCTCGAAGTCGTCCGCGGGGTCGCGCGAGTGCGTGACCGGCTCGTCGTGCACGCGGAAGCCGTCGTCGGGGTCGCCGGGCGAGTTGAACGCGACGTCGTCCCGGTCGCGCGAGTCGTACGCGTACTGCTGGTGCAGCGAGTTGATCGAGCGGAGGTACGAGCGCCGCACGCTGCGGCCGCTGTGTCCACTGCTCGAGCTGCCGTCGCGTAAATGCGGCATCAGCGAGCGCGCGAGCTTCTGCCGCAACGAGGGCGTGGCCGACGGCGGCAGGTCCGGCGACGCGACGCGCGAATCATAATCGTCCAAGCTCGACGCCGTCCGGGAAGACCTCGAGAACGCGAGCGGCGGGGGCCGCCGGCGCGCGCTGACGAGTGACGGAGGCGGCACGGGCGGCGGGATGTACTCCTCTGAAAAGTCCACAATTTCCTTGATACGTTCTTGTTGCTGTCGTCGTTGCTGGTTGCGTCGATGGTAATGTCGCCAGATGAGGAATATGAATACAAGCAGGCAAATGAACGCGATCACCGCGCCGACGATGAGCGCAATGCCCGTGCCCTGCGGAAGACCCACTATGCTCTTCCCTGTCGGCTGCGGGGCCGTCGAGCTGCAGGACAGAAGGGACAAGCAGTGAGAAAACACGATGCGTGATATGTTTGCGGGGGAATGATATACCCAGGGGGTTGAGAGGGCGCCTGCCCAACAGCGACCGCGCGAAGGGACATCGCCTTGTTGCCCTCGGCATTCGTCACGGTAAGGGTGTGCGTTCTCCTGAAATCCAAGCCGGTTTGGAAGAAGAGCGTGGTGTCGACCGTCCAGGGGGCGCTCGCGTTGAGGACGGTGGTGATGCTGTCCAGCGTGACGTTGTACAGGCCGCCCCTCGGAGAAACGAAGCCTGTCAACTGGACGGCGGCGCCTGCGGTCGATCATTGGGACGGTCAGCACCGACATTATATGATGATGATTGGGGGCTGACCCTCGAACGTCAGCGAGACGGCGTCGCCGAGGGTGGCGGACTCGTTCGCCAGACGCGTGCTGCCGTCTGGGAATAGAGTCTGTGTTGGGTGCCAGCCGTCGCCGTCAAAGGACCAATCCGAGTGATCGAGCGTTCGGAAGCCCGCGTCTGGTCTGTCATTATGTGAAAACAAGGGTGGAATGGCATGGCGGTGTGATGCGGCGGCAAGATTATCGATTAGCAGGGCATCAGGGGGGGAGCAGGAAGCATGGACACGCACGGGGCGGGCGGCGAGTCGACGCCGACGTCGGCGCCGGAGAAGGCGACGGTGGAGTGGGCTGCGAGCTGGATGGTGTGGGGCTCGAAGGGCAGGCCGTTCTGGGCAAAGAGCACGCCGGAGCGGCTGGGCAGGGTCTGGGCGGTCGCGTTGTCGAGGATGACCTCGAACGGGCCGCTTGATGTGCCGTAGAGCGCGACCGAGGTGCCTGCGGGACGTTTAGCTGGGCGGCGCGCGCGCAATAGGCGGGGGTCGCACCCGTCCAGGAGATGGTGAAGCCTGCGCCCTCGAGGGTGGTGCGGTGGGAGGAGTTGGTCGCGGGCGAGCCTGGCGGCGGCTGGGGCTGGGCAGCGGGGAAGACAGCGGACCAGCCGTCGCCGTGGGCCGGGGAGTAGGCGACGAGCGGGCTGAAGTCGTCCAGGTGAACGGAGCTCGCGTGGGCCATCGCATGAGCTGAGCGGCCAGCGCGTCCGAGGGCCCTGCGAGTTGACGAGAGCCAGCAGCAGATCCCGGGCCGGCAACTTCCCGCCCTCAATGTCGGCGTCCGTCCTCCTCGGCGCGCTCCCGCTCAACGAGCAGGCCTGCGCCCTGCACCTGCTGCTCTGCCTCGTCGCTGACCGCAACCTGATCCTCTGCGTCAAGCCAGACGACGTCCAGCCGGCCTCCAAGCTCGCCTCCAACGTCCGTCCCGACGTCCTGCCCAATAATACCAGCTGTATTTAAACTCTGTGCAGCTGCTCGTCGCCACGTTCGGCCTCGCCTGCCAGCGCATCCGCATCCGCTCGACCGTCGCCCAGCGCGACTTTACGCGCGCGCTCTTCCCCGCACCGCCCGTGTCGCGCGTCCGCTCGCGCTCAACGCGCAAGCGCTCGCTGCCCACGACCCGTGCGCCCTTGCCTGCCCGCCCTCTGCAGGCTCCAGGTACTGACACCCTGCACCCATCGCAGCCTCGTCGCCCGAGCACCGCCGCCCGCCAGGCCCCAAGCGCCAGCCGTCCGACGCCGGCTTCCCGTTCACCCAGCACCAGCAGGACGACGACGACGACTCGACGTCGACCGCCCACCCGGGCTCGCCGCGCGCCCACGGCCTGCGCCCCGACTGGGAGCGCGGCCTCTCCACCCACTACGACGGCCCGCCCGCCGCCGCGCCACCGGACCAGTGGGCGCCGCGCCTGCCCAACGCGCTGGTCGTCTCGGGCCTCGAGCACGCCGGCACGGCCGCGCAGCACGCGCTCAGCGAGATCCTGCGCACCCGCACCGTCGTGCTCGAGGACGACGCCGGGAGCCCGACGCGCCCGAGTGCCGCAGGCGGCGGCACGACCTGGGTGCTGCCCGACCCCTTCATCGTCGTCTACGTCTGCGCGGCAGACGCGCGCGAGCGCCCGCCCATCGGGAAAGGCCTTGTGAGTGTCTGGAACA
Organism: Auricularia sp. M13; assembly: GCA_037042915.1. NCBI lineage: Eukaryota > Fungi > Basidiomycota > Agaricomycetes > Auriculariales > Auriculariaceae > Auricularia > Auricularia sp. M13. Next base: position 1,301,256 of record CM073201.1, read on the forward strand.
GCGAAAAATGTATGTATCGCTCTTCTGAGAGCGCGAAGCTCGACAGGTTCGCATTCAGCACCAGCTTCCCGCTCAGCGGGCCCACATCGCCCTACCGCTCGCCCGCGCCGCGCAAAGTGGCCATATCGCGCGAGGTATTTCTCCATTTGTTCTCCAGCCATCTCCTATTTATTCACCTTTCACGACAGGACCTCCAGGAACTCCGCCACCAAGCGGCGAACGTCTTCACGCACCACACGCTCACTCTCCAGATGTCGGCGCTCCTCTCGGCGACGCGGCACCACCCGCGGCTGGACGGCACGCTGCTGACGCTGCAGAGCACGCGCGACTTCGCGGCGCTCGTGCGCGCGTCGCGCGTCGTCATGGGCGGGCCGGCGTTCAGCGCGGAGCCGGACGGGGAGCGCGACGCGTCGGAGAACGACGCGCTGCGCGTGTACCCGCACGTCGTGGCGCACCGCGTGCGCGTGCGCGACGGCCCGCGCGACGAGGTGCTCAGCTCCGCCGTCTTTGGCGCGCTCGCGGGGAGAGGGGACGCCGACGCCGAGCCGTTTCCGGACGACGCTGCCAGTCGGCCGAGCGTGCGCGAGATCATCAAGGAGGTCATCAATGCCGTTTAACGTCTCAATGGCTACCCAGGGGTGGTTTTGCGTCGTCGGCTTCGGCTTCAGGCTGAGGGTGTGTGAGCCGCTCCCGGCCGCGGAAGACGATGTGGTCCGGGCGTTCGTGGAAGGGGACTGCGGCTTGCGGTCAGTTGCTGCAGACGTATGGAGAGGAAGAGGGAAGTCGGGCATACTTTTCCCTCGTGCACCTCGTCGTTTGGGTTGCCTATCCTCGGAGCCGTCCTTCTCATGCAGCGCATCAGCGGTGTTGGTCTCTTTCTCTTCTTCTTCTCCCTCCCGCGGTGGACACGGGATGGCGCGCGTCGCGCCGCAGGCCTTGCACTTTGTGCGCACGATATGGCGGTGCGAGCGGGATGCTGCAGCAGTGGGGGGAGGGGCGATCATTAGCATTTTCGATACTTGTAACGTAGCTTTGTCGCACGCACGTAAGATGCGGACTATACTCGTGCTGCCCGGGACGAGCACCGTGCTGCAGCCCTTGCATATCGCGCGCTTGACCGCCGGGTCGCTGATTCCGGGCGATTTCAGCGCAAGAATCAGAGTGAAGGCGCGAACGGACATGCGGGTGACGGTGCGCGCGCCGACGGCGCGGATGTCGTGCGCGTAGGCGCGCGAGAGGTCGTGCAGGGAGAGCGTGCGCCGGCTGCGGGACGCGTGCCGGTGTTCGGATTGCGCTGGATGTGAAGCGGGCACGGACGCGGACGCGCTGCTGCTGCTGGCGTTGGCGAGGTAGGTGCTCGCTTGCAGCAGGAAGTTGAGGCGCTGGAGCGTGTCGCGGTTCTGCACGACCTGCGCCTGCGCGTCTTCGCCTTGGGCGGGGCGCTGCTTCTTGCCCATACTTTATCGGTTCGAGTCAGACAAGAGCCTCTCAGGACGCCGCATTCAGCCGACTCGCTCTCGCAGTTGTATTATACTTGCTATACTTACGCTCGATGGCGGCAGAGACTCAGGCTCAGAGCCAGACGCTCAAGCACGAGGTCATCTCGACGTTTGAGGACAGGGCGGTCTTTACATGCTCGTCGTGCACGGCGGTGCTGGTGCGGGACTGGCACTGCACATGGAGCGCCACCAGGCTGACTAGGGCTGCGCACCAGGCGCTGCAGGACGAGGTGATCAGCAAGAGCTTCTCGGGGCGCGAGGGCCGCGGCTAGTGCGTGTTATTGCTGGCGCATGTCACGGCCGATTGTCTGACAGTGGCGCAGCCTGCTGCACTCGGCCGTCAATGTGTCCCTGGGCAAGCGCGAGGACCGGCCGCTGCTGTGAGGGGTTTGCGTGTGTGAGGATGCGCCGGGGCTCAACGGGCTGCTGCAGGACGGGCGTGCACACAGTGTGCGATGTGTACTGCAACGGGTGCGAGGAGCGGGTCGGGTGGTATTATGTGCGGGCGAGCGACGAGGGCCAGAAGTACAAAGAGGGTATGGAGATTGCGGGGGGTAAAGACCGTCTGACGGGTTGCAGGCAAGTATCTGCTGGAGAAGGAGCATCTGACGAAGGAGAACGGGTGGTGAGCGGAGGACGGTTGTTTGAGTCCGAGTCCCGGCCAGCGACGAGTGCCCGGTGTCTTTCGTTTTTTGTCCTTGCCCTCGGTACTTGGCTGTCCATTGTCCGTCGCATTAGTCACTGCCGTCCGCCGGCACCGCCAATGCGAGAGCGCAGTCTGCGATGGCCATGTACTACAACCCGCCGCCGAACAACCCGAATCCGCTGCAGCACGAGCCCAATGGCTGGTCGCGCACCCACCAGTCCATGGCCTCCGCCAGCCAGGCCCCCGTCCCGTCCCCGACGCCCGCATACGGCATGTCCTACGCGAACGGCGGCCCGCCCGCCATCCACCATCACCCCCATGGGCCCGTGTCTCAGCACCCGCAGCTCCACCAGCACCAGCACCAGCACCATCCCTCGCTCTCCCACTCGCTGCAGGGCTACCCCTCGCCGCCCGTCCCGCCGCCGGGCATGCGCCCCCAGACTCCCAGCAACGCCGCCGTCATGACCCCGCACTGGCAGAACCAGCTGCTCAAGGCCGAGGTGCGTATCCAACTTCTCTCCCATTTTAGTGCTGAACCCGTGCAGACATGTCGCGCCTCGTCGTCGGCCCACCACCGCGCACGGCAGTCCGCGCTGGCGACCCGGAATTCGACAAAGTCGGCCATCCCCATAACGGACCCGTCCAGGGCGCTCAAGCTGACAGCGCCGCCGGGCCCCGAGAACGGCGCCGCCGCCGCCGCCGTGAACGACGCTGCGTCAGACTCGACCGACGGCGGCGACCCCGCCGTCCAACCCAATTCGACGCCCGGCGCGACGGCCAACGGCCAGCACCCGTCCGCGACCGTCGCGCCCATTGCCGCCCGCCCAAGGCCCACCGCCGTCGTCAAGCAGACCAGCACCTGGACGACGCTCGACCTGGGCGGCATCCGCCTCAAGAACGTCGCGCCCGCGCTCTTCAGCTACACCTTCCTCACCACCCTCTACCTCAACCACAACCAGCTCTCCGCCATCCCGCCCGAGATCTCGCGTCTGCGCGCCCTCACGCTGCTCGACCTCACCGGCAACCAGCTCGTCGCCGTCCCGCCCGAGCTCGGCCTCATCGCCTCGCTCAAGGAGCTCTACCTCTTCGACAACCACATCAGCACGCTCCCGCCCGAGTTTGGCAGCTTGCACCAGCTCGAGATGCTCGGCGTCGAGGGCAACCCGCTCGACCAGACGCTCAAGGCGATCATCCAGAAGGACGGCACGCCCGCGCTCATCGCCTACCTGCGCGACTCGGGCCCGGTGCCCGCGCCGCCGCCCGAGCGCACCTGGCGCTCGCTCGTCTCCGACGCCGAGCGCAAGCTGCAGGAGGCCGACCCCGCGAGCGAGACGTTCAGCGTGCTGTGCTACAACATCCTGTGCCAGTGGTACGCGCCGTCGACCATGTACGGCTACACGCCCACCTGGGCCCTCGCCTGGGACTACCGCAAGGAGCTCATCCTCACCGAGATCATGAACTACGACACCGACTTTTTGTGTCTCCAGGAGGTCGACCAGGCGCAGTACACTAGCTACTTCCTCCACCATCTGCAGGGACAGGACTATGACGGGATCTACTGGCCCAAGTCGCGCGCGCGCTCGGCGAGCGAGGTCGACAAGGGCAAGGTCGACGGCTGTGCGATCTTCTACAAGAAGAACAAGTGCGTTTTTTTTTTCTTCGAGCTGCGCTCATCGGCTGATCACTTCCGCGTGCATAGGTGGCATCTTCTGGACAAGCAGCTGCTCGACTTCCAGTCGATGGCGATGCAGCGCGCGGACTTTGACAAGTCGCAGACGATGTTCACGCGCGTGTTCGCCAAGGACAACATCGCCGTCGTCGGCGCGTTCGAGAACATCGCGACGGGCACGCGGCTCATCGTGTCGAACGTGCACATCCACTGGAACGCCGAGTTCCGCGACGTTAAGCTCGTGCAGGTCGCGCTGCTCATGGACGAGGTGGACAAGATGGCGCAGCGCGTCGCGGCGATGCCGCCGCGGCCCGTCGAGGAGGGCCAGCGCCCGCGGCCGACGTACGCGGACGGCAGCAAGGTGCCCACCATCGTCTCGGGCGACTTCAACTCGGTGCACGACAGCGGCGTGTACGAGTTCCTGATGAACGGCTCCGTGCCGGGCGACCACGAGGACTTCCTCGGCCACAACTACGGCGCGTACACGACCCACGGCCCGCGCCATCCGTTCGGGCTGAAGAACGCGTACGCCGCCGTGCCCGACTTGACCATGACGAACTACACGCCCGGCTTCGTCGGCGTGCTGGACTACATATGGTACTCGGGCCAGACGATCGGCGCCACGTCCGTCCTCGGCGAGGTCGACCCCGCGTACCTCGCCAAGTGTGTCGGCTTCCCGAACGCGCACTTCCCGTCCGAGTGCGTAGCGCCGTCTTGTCTCTGTCCCACCTGACAACTTACTCACGCGTTATGCCTTGATTACAGTCACATTTGCCTCAGCGCCGAGTTCCGCATCAAGCCGCAGAAGGACACGACGCGCAGTGGCTCCAGCGCCCCGCAGACGAACGGCGCGATCGCAAACGGCGTGCAACCTCAAAGAACGCCGTCCTGATCACCACGCCCCGCCGCCCGTCCTCCGCTGTGTCATTCCCGGACCCTTTCAGCCCTTCGCCCATGTTGCCTTACACTGCGGAAACCTCGTCACGGTTCTGATTCGGTATCTTGGCATTATCTTCTGTCCGCTTTCTTGCTTCTGCTTCTTCCGCCCTTTTATATTTGTTTGAATTTTTTTTTTGCCGTTTTGTTGTCGCGCGTCGTTGCTTTCCCCCATCCATCCCCTGTCGTCGATCCATCGATCCATTGTGTAGCATCTGAGTGTAAGGCTTGTACGGCTCCATATTCTGTGCTTCCCGGTTTTTTCTCGTCGCGTCTCGTAATAAAACTCTATTCAATCTCCAAGTCTCCAAAGGCGCCCCGGGTTTTTACAAATTGTAGACAGATACCGATGTGAGTGAGTGAGTGCGAGCGGGCTTTGACGGATACTCTGAGGCGAAAATACATGGGCGGCGCGAGACGACGGTGCTGAGACAGGTTCGGACGCTTCCGCTACCGCGCCTCGAACTGCACCACTGCCCAAGTCGTCAGCAAGTCTTAGAGAATTAGGAAAGCGTGCCAGGCGCACGTACTTCGCTTCGTGCGCTTCTTGTACATGATGCGGTGGCCGCACTCGCGACACCGGATGGGCTCGCGCGGCTTGATCTCGTTTTTCGCGCTGCAGTCTTGACCTTGGTCAGCGGCGAGAGAGGAGGAGGAACCCAGCGCGCGCATGCGCACCGGCACAGAGGTACTCCATCTCGGCGCGCTGGGGAATGTAGCCGCCCGCGCCGCCTTGGTTCTGCCCGCCCTGGTAGCCAGTCTGCTCGCTCATGGTCGTGGTCGTGGTCGTGGTCAGTGGCTGACTCGGAGGGCGGACTCTGAAATCGCGTGCCACTCCCGCTTTAATTTACCGTGACTGTCGTTTTCACTGTCATCTGTGAATGCGGGTACTGCTCATGAGAGCTCTTGCTTGAACTTTGAACACTGATACTCAGGGCCATCGCGCAATTCAGGAATATTGCCTGCCATGCGGAGTTGCGGGCTACCTCGGCGTAATTTCAACACGGTCCCGAAGCACGCGCGTGAGGGCCCTCAACGCGTTAGGCCCTCAACGCGTTCCCGGCGTTCCCGACCGCTGGCATTACTGATTCCCCCAGGCGTGGAAACGGCACTGTGTAGTGACAGATCACTGTAATTGAACTCGTAAGTTCATCGACTATACCTACATACATACCAATCTCGTGACGCACCTGCCTCCCTCCCTTCGAGCGTCAGCTGATCTACCATTGCTATACTCTAGGAACTTACGCGAATGAGCGACACCGAGCGCGAAGGTGGCACCGAATCCGCGGAATTTTCCAGAGCGTACCACACCTCTCATGCGATACTTCTGGAATACCCGGTCCAAACGCTATATAAACCCGCCCTCTTTGCTCTCGTTACCTCAGCAAGAACTCGACAAACGCATTCGCCAAGCGACTCACAACCCTTGAACGACATGTCTCTCTTCTGGACCTCGTTCCCCTTCGACGACGTCGACCGCGTCTTCGACGAGGCCTTCAATGGCTTCCTCCCTACGACTGGTGCTAGCAACCGCCCTCGCATCCAGGGCAGCAGCGATGACCAGTCACAAGTATCTCGTGGCTTCAGGCCAAGGTATGTTTCTCCTCTCGTTAGCTGCGTGAGTGAATAATCATACTAACACTTGCCATAGGATGGACGTGCACGAGAACAAGGAAAACAACCTTGTGACTGCGACATTCGAACTGCCCGGCCTGAAGAAGGACGACATCACCATCGACGTGCACAACGGCCGCCTCACCGTCTCGGGACAAGTCGAGACTTCTTCCGAGGAGAATAAGGACGGCTATGTCGTGCGCGAGCGCCGTTCTGGCAAGTTCTCCCGGGCGGTTCCGCTCCCCACTGGCGTGAAGGCTGAGGACATCTCGGCCTCGCTCAACGAGGGCGTCTTGACCGTCACCTGGCCAAAGACGACAGCTGAACAACAGGCGAAGCGCATCGCCATTAACTAATCTCGCAATTACCTGGTTCCCTTTGTATTATCGGTCTCCTGCTGTGTCCTTCATGTATCCATTAAGATCTTTGGAATGAAACCATGCTTTCGTTGTTAGCCAAAGCAAATGGAACAGAGTCTCATTGTCATTGCCCTTGAGTGAACCACACAGTTGCCTTTCGCCTAACACAGACCCAAGCCGTTCTTATCGTACGTGGCTTTGACTACAGGTTGAAAGAGCCACGGGCGTTTGGTGGCTGCCAGCTCTCGCCCTCGCTGTTGATGCTCGACGACAGTCTGCTCGGCGGCACATTTCTCAGGACAGCAGACGATGATATATTCGTACACTCCGTTTCCTGGACATGCACGACGATCCCTTGGATCCACTAGAGCTCACCGGACCCCGCAAGGATCTCTCCGCCGCCGGTTCACGGCAAGAAATCCACGAGATTGACCGGGAGGAACACCCAGCTCGCATCCCTGATTGTAGCATAAGCCGGCTTTCCTCTGACCTGGGAGCTGGCGGACTTACGCACTGATGGCCAGGCTCAGCTGGGGATTCGCGAAGTTTGGCCCCACAGCGAGTACTTCGAGTTCTCCTGGTGGCGCATTGGGGGACACCAGAAGCGAGCCGACGCCGTCAACGAAGATCCAAGTCCACAGGTCTTGCGAGGCCCCCACTACGACGCTGGAGCCGTTGACGCTGAGCCGGGCAGTCGTGTCGAAGTTACCGATTTCCATCCCAGTGGCGCCCTCGCGATCGACAAACCACTATAAAACGTGTCAATTCGTGTCCATCCAACCTGAGAACGGCATGCGCACAATGTCATGCCTGTCCGTCGCGGGGAATCTATTCTGGACTACCGGACTGATAGGGAAGCCTGCGCCTAGTATGGAATTATGGGCTTCATTGTGGATCATGTAGCCGCCGGTCGCCGGGGGCGGCACTGGAACAGCAGTTAGCTGCTGGGTTGGGTCTACGAAGCTATGGCGTCCGTCATTTCCAACGCAGCTCGAGATGATCTGAGTACTAGCTCACCTTTGCGCCGCCAATAAAAGTGGACCGACAGCAGCCTGAGATATACAGAGGCTGTTAGGGCCCGCCGAGGTGCTGACGCACATGCTGATATCGAAGACGTGTGAGTCACAGTCCACCAGCGAGGCAATGTAATAAAAAGACGCACAGGTTCTGTTGGGAGAGCGTGGCGGCGAGACCCCAGGAAAACGGCTGTGACGAGGCGACAACAGCGCTGCCGGGTTGTATAGCCGCTAAAGACATGAACTCGCGCGTCCCGACATTCTGGACAGTTGCGGTCTGGCTTTGCCTATTCACGACGATTGACCACATTTGATTCGAAGCTGAAGTGTTGATGTCGGCCGTGGTTATGATCGATGAGTTCGCCGATGGCTGGGTGAGAGCCTTGTTGCCGACCGTGAGCATATAGATGCTGCTCACGGTGAGCGTAACCGCGTGCACGTGAAGGATCGCGAAAAGGGAAACTAGAAGGCTCGTGAGGACGTGCATGGTCATCGGCTAGCTCGAAGCAAGTCCACCTGAGGCTTGACCTACCGCTCACTGTCTTATAGGGATTGACGATAGTTTGCGATGCGCCGTGTGCTCCGTAGGCCTCCGTATCACCCGGAGAATCTCGAGACGAGGGATATGCAGTGGCCAAAGAAGAACGCGGGACCAAATGTTTTGCTACGATGATTTCTACCGATGTTGATTGCTCTACTCGCGGTCAGAGAGAGGCACTTACCATGACAATTATAGCTGCATATGCCCAATATTGCATGCCCTCAAGGCAGGCGCTCTAGGGGTGGATGCAAAGGTCACCTGTGGCGCAAGGCGATAGTATCAGGCAATAGAACCCGCTCACTGCAGTAGTATTCAATATCATACGTTAGGAACCTGGCGAAGGTCGTTCCACAGTTAACAGTCCAACCTAGGTGCTTTATACGCTGGGACGTCGCGGTCAACGTTGGTTTATGGAGGCTTTGTTGAATCAGCAGCCAGTGGCACTATTTTGGGTGCCGAGTCAAGAACACCTTCCGCCCAGAATGTCCACCAGTCCCGTGATACGAAGGCAGCAGACCGGGGCGCAACAAAGTCGGCTTGAAGCGTCAATAGGCAAATGTGATACAATGCGAAGAGGAACCCACAGCGGCGCCAGGTTATACAGGCCTGACGCTGGAACAACGATCTGTTCTTTTTAGCGCAGGCCTCTGGAACGCAGAAGTAGTCCAATCGACATAGGGCAAGACCGCGAGAAAATAGGCAACATCCACAGCTGCAAGTCATGCCAAGTCGCACTTCCTGTAACCGAGACTTCAAAAGCTGACGTAGGCCAGAAACAAGGCACGCTGTTGGCCGTCCACACTTCAACAGCCAATAAGACGGCCATGCCTCGGTAGAAGATGCAGATCATTCCGAGAAACTACAGTGCGAAGCTCGATTGCAGAGCGAGGCGGCAGGGACAGCGTGATCCGAGTCAGAGCAGAACGGGTATAAGAGGCAGCGCGGAGCTCGGAAAAAAAAACTGACCTCTTCTCCTTCGTTCGCACTTTTCGTCGTTTCTTCCAAGAACTGGTGAGTTCAGCGCCCCGCCTCGCACCCTACGTCTGTGCTACGATGAGAACCACGGGATTCCGGAAAACATAATGACGACCTCAGATTTTTTACAACAATTGTTCCTACTGAGCACTCGACCACCTTTCGCTCCCCCGTCTGGCGCTATATACCGCTTTGCTGACTTCTTACCAGGACGTTCACTCGTACATCTGTCTACGCTGGTGGCTGCATGTATACTCCATCCCGTCGTAGCATGCCCTTCTCAGCAATACTATCTTCTATACGCAATATTCCTCTCTGTCGTCTACCATGCCAATAACTTGCCGTGTGAGGCCTTTCAGCGACGCGAGAGTAGTTGAGTCGCACAAGATGTCTTCAAGAGCGCCCAAAAATCAAAAACTCCTTCTATATGGTCACCGCAGCTACTTTACAAGGAGGTCAATGAAGGGTCTTAGGTTGCCCCTGCTCGTCGAGGAGGTGGTCGGATGCTTTTGTGTACGTCCTCGGACCGTCGCCCACGCGGGTGTGAATAAGGCCCTTGACGGAGCCCTTCGGGAACGACGCCACGACGCCCTCGTTGAACCCCTGGGGAATGGGCAGCGCGCCGAGCGTCTGGCCGGCAAACACGCCGTACGGGTCCTTGAACGCGTCGCCGAGCGGGAAGAAGCGCGCGACGAGGTTCGCGACCTCCTTGACGTGCTTCTCGAGCACGTAGATGACGCAGTTGGGGCCGGCGTCGAAGGTGTACGCGGCGCGCGTCTCGCCGGCGGCGCGGTTGTACTCGACGACGAGCGCGACGAGCGCGCGCGAGACGTCGTTCATGTAGAAGATCGGCGGGTCGGTGTCGAGGCAGACGGCGTGGAACGAGTTGGAGTCGCGCATCGTGATGCTCGCGAACGCCGCAAAGTCGCGCGCGTGGATCGCGCGCTCGATGTCGGCCATGCGCTGCGGCACGACGTGCGCGATGCGGTGCTGGAGCAGCGTGGACGTCTCGACGGTGCGCTGCATGCCCGAGGTGGAGGAGGTGCCCTTCTTGGCGTCGGACACGACGCAGATGAGCGCGTGCATCTCGGGCCAATGCTCGCGCGGTGCGACCTGCACGGCGAGCGAGTCCGAGCCGTCCGCCTTCTCGCCCATCTGCCAGGCGACGAAGCCGCCCATGAGCGAGCGGCAGGCGGAGCCCGAGCCCTGGCGCGCGATGAGCGAGAGCTGGGACGGGCTGAGCACCTTGTCGAGCGAGTAGAGCTGGGCGATGGACGACACCAGCGCGGCGAAGCCGGCGGCTGAGGACGCGAGCCCGGCTGCTGTAGGGAAGTTGTTGTAGGACGCGATGTGAATCTTGTAGGCCGCGATCTGCGTATTCATGCAACGATGTATCAGTCTCTCAATGCGCTCACTTTGTGGCGATTTACGCGCCTTGGGCTCATTGGGATTCTTGTCCTCGGCAAGCTGGCGGAGCCGCCTGAGCTCCTCGATGCAGACTGCGGTGCGGCCACCGGGCTTGATGGCCTCCTCGGTGCCGTTGAGCCAGAGCGTGTCCTTGGTGAACGACGGGTCGGCGCGGGACGTCGTCGTCGCGCACAGATTGTCCTGGTCGAGCGTCACGGACAGCGACGAGTTTGTGGGCAGGATGAGCGCCGTGTCGCGCTTGCCCCAGTATCTGCCACATCGATGCCCATCTCAGCCGCATGCCTGGTACTGAGTGTGCACGCACTTTATGCAGGCGATGTTGACTGGCGCAGAGGCCGTTGCCTGGTAGACGGACATGGTGGTCAGAGGGCAAGAGCAGTGGGAATTATTCGAGGTCAGGCCATGGCGCCAGGGCGCGTGGGCACACTCGCACCGCAAGCAGCCGGCGAGCGCGCGTCTGCGGTGCACGTTTTGGCTTTAGCACCCGTCCATGGCCGCTGTGCGCTCTCTGGCGCGCGTCGTCTCGCGCGCCCTGCCAGCCCTCGCACGCCCAGCGCGAATACGACCTGCTACCGCGTCTTGCTCGCGGCCATTCTCGGATTCCCGCCGGCGCGACGAGAGCGCCAGCTCTTGGGCTAAAGAATTGGACCTGCTGCCCCAGACCACCCAGGAGCCCCTGCCCCTGCCTGATATGCCTGAAGTGGCACCATACCCAACACCCATCCTGACGCAGGAAGACATCGACACCTACGTCCTGCCGCTGTACGACCACGGCTGGGAGATAGTGAACAAGAACGACCGGCCTGCTCTCTCGCGCGGCATCCGATTCAAGACGTTCACCCATCTCATGGAGTTTGTCAACGAGATCGCGCAGTATGTCAAGGCGGAGAGCGTGAGTCGCGTCTCTCCCCGCGCCGCCGTCGCCGTCCCGTTGACCGCATACACCCCGCTGGCCAGCATCACCCGTGGGTCTCGTTCGGAGACAAGAACCTGACGATCGAGACGACGACCCACACCGCCAAGCACGCCGACGGCCAGCCGACACAGGGCCCGACGCTGCGCGACGTGCGCCTCGCGCTGCTCGTCGAGCACGCCTACGCGCGCTACCGCGCCGCCCAGCGCGTCTTCGGCGAGCCCGACGCCGCCAAGTTCCGCTGGAAGCAGCCGCGCCTGCTCGCCAGCCTCCTCGCCATGAAGCCCGACCCGCCGCCGCCCAAGGCCACCGTGCCCCAGCGGTTCAAGCAGCGCTGCCCCGTCTGCCACAGCTACCGGCACCTCGGACGCGACTGCCCCGACCGCTACACCGCCCGCGCACTGCGCCCCTGCGCCCACTGCGGCGGGAAGCATTTCAGCATCAACTGCACCAAGAAGGGCGACCCCAACGTGAAGCCGTCGACGCCGTGCAAGACTTGCGGCGAATGGCACTGGGCCTCGCTTTGCCCCCACAAACATGTGAGTTCCGCTCTAACGGGACCTTCAAGTTGAGGTCGAGGACGCGGCCACATTGCGATAATGTAGGACAACAAGGCTATCTTTTGTCCATATCTTTCTAGTAGTATAGAAGCTACACCACGCAGAGACAAGTAAAACCAAAAACCTCGGTAATTAGTACCTGGAAAGCGGCACATTTTTTTTTCGGGTGATCGTGAGAAGAAAGCAAATACGACAGCAAGAGCGAGCGGCGGCGGGAAGGGTTGGTCATGCCCTGAGAATGAGGGGTCAGCCTATTGGCAAGAGACGGACGGGACGCACATTTTATAATTGACGGTGGCGCTTTGCTCGGGCGTCGTGCCCGCGGGCGGTACGCTGTACGATATCGAGATGTCGAGGTCGCGGTTGTTGCGCGCGTTCGGCGCGCACGTCAGCCGGCCCGAGATCTCCTGCCCCTCCGACACCGTCAGCGTTTCGGGCGTGTAGAAGACCGTTTGCCTGCGACGTGAGGTTATGTGAGTTCAACGCGCGCGCGGCGACGGTGAATCATGACGACGGACTTCCAATGCGTGTACGCGGCGTGCGGGCCGGTGCTGAACCGCACGGGCTTGTGCGTGCAGCCGAACGAGATGTCGAACCAGGCGAGGAAGGCGTGGACGACTGCGTATGTGTGTGTTCTCTGAGTCAGCTGTGGATCCCCCGCTGGCCATCGGGAGGGTGCGCACAGTCGTTTCGGGTGACCTTCAGCTTGAAGGGCACGTCGAACGTCAAGTCCTCTTTTTTCGCTGTCCGCAGATCTATGTGCTATGGGTGCGAGGCGGTGAGCCCGGAAGAAGCGCGCGCGGCCAGAGCGAGAAAACTGCGGCACAAGCGCACCTTGATTTGGCACGGGTCCGAGACGACAGCCTTCATCTCGACGGTGTCCACGAGCGGCTCGCGCAGAGCGATGTCCTTGATACAAGAATAATCGAAGCCGTATACGTTGTCCCAGACTGCACGGGGATGAATGAGCGAGGGCCGCAACAACGACAGGCACGAGCACGCACAGTTGATCTTCTCCTCCTTGTACTCCTGGTCCTCGATGGCCGCGAGGTAGATGGTCGCGGTGTCCGGGAAGAGCATGCCGCCCGGCGCGAGGTACTTGTCGCGCGCGAGGAGGACGGTGTCGAGCATGGACTCGTACAGCAGGAAGTAGCCCATCCACTCGCTCACGATGATGTCGAACTGCTGCAGCGGCAGCTCGACCTCCTCCAGCTTGCCCTTGACGAGCGTGATCGCTGCGCACGGCCGCCCAGCTCAGCATTCCCGCACACTGTTGGACAAGCGCAGGACGCACTGTCTTTGAACCCGTTGGCCTCGATGATCTTTTCCGCCTGGTCGATGATATTCGACATGTCAATCTGGGCGCATCGCGTCCCGCCAGTCAGCCGTCGAGCATGGGGTCAAGGGAGGCGCAAATCGAACGCACGCCGACGACTTTGGCGGCGCCCGCCTTGGCCGCGAACATGGAGAGGATGCCGGTGCCGCAGCCGACGTCGAGCACGGTCTTGCCCTTGAACAAATGCTTGTTGTTGTACATCGCATTGCGGTACGAGCCCGTGCGGACCGAGTCCTTCAGCATCTCCTCGTGGATGCCTGCATCGCGCGTCAAGACTTTGGGCGAGACTCCATCGCCCCGCGCGTGGCGCACCGAAATGGGCATACGAGTCCGCATAGCTGCAGCAACCGGCGGGTCAGCTGGCGGGATGAGACGATGGCGATATCATGAGGGGCCGTACTAGTCTTTGGAGGTGAGGTCGTTGAACGACGAGCCGATCGCCTGCTGAGAGTGGTTGCCCGTGCCAGCCATCGCGTCCGAAACAAGCAGAGGAATGAAAAATGCACTTCCGCCCGATCGAAAGTCCGCGTGCAGCCTCCGAGCGTCCGTCCGTCCGACTGTTCAAAGAAAAAAGGTTGTTCTGCTCCCTCAGGCCTGATGGCTTATATAGTCCCCGGGGACAGAAACACGCAAGCAGCTTTTTCAGGGAATGAATGGATTCCGTGAGAAATCACAAGTCAGCGGGACTCCCTGGGCCTGTCAATGTTCCCTGTGGCAAACATGCCTAGCGACCACAGGGTACGACCCTACCCTCCTCGTGCAACGGTATACTATATACACGGAGGCGGAGAAAGCTTGAGACGTGAAATCGCCCAGTGAGGGTGACTATGCCCTTCAACGATCGGAAAGTCGTGTCAAATCCGTGTCGCTTGAGGCTGAAGACGGCTAACTGAGAGTAAAAGTACTCCGCATCCTTCAGGTGGAACTGCGCTATGGACAACGGTGAGTTAGCGGCGGAAGGAGTGGGGTATGCTGGGCCAGGATTCCCGGTGTGCGCAATGAGCTGGACCGCATGTCTTCGAAGCTAAGCTGGATTAAGTTCTGTGAGATGGTGTGCTGGTCAATGCGCGAGAGTTCGATGCTCGAGCACGACAAGAGGACAAGGAAGAGCCTCGGAGATTAAGTCATCTCTTCTCCGCCACCTCTCCTCGGCGAGTCACTCGCGGACTGCACGTGACCGAGCATGCTCGGACGACGCGCCATAACACGGATTACGCTGGCTAGGCGGTCGTTGTCGACGTCTTCTGCGGCCCCAGTCGAGCTTTCGTACGATGTAGTCGCGGAGGAAGCGACGAACCCGCCGCTGGTCCTCATCCACGGCCTCTAGCGCGTTCTAAGCCCCCTTCCCCGGCCCCGGCACCGCGGCTTACCCTGCGCATATAGCGGCTCCAAAGCCAACTGGCGCTCGCTGTCCAAGGCGCTCGCACGCACTCTGGAAGCGCCAGTCTACGCTCTCGTGCGTTTTCCCGCCTACAGACGCGCTGCCAGTGTGATGAACACTCTGCCAGGACATGCGGAAC
This sequence comes from Auricularia sp. M13, assembly GCA_037042915.1. Classification (NCBI taxonomy): domain Eukaryota; kingdom Fungi; phylum Basidiomycota; class Agaricomycetes; order Auriculariales; family Auriculariaceae; genus Auricularia; species Auricularia sp. M13. Next base: position 1,316,271 of record CM073201.1, read on the forward strand.
CACGGCGCGTCGCCGCACGCGCTCCCGGCAGACTACGCGACGATGGCGACCGACGTGCTGCATTTCTTCGAGCGCCATAACCTGCGCAACGTCTCGCTCCTCGGGCACTCCATGTGCGCGCGTCCTCCCCGCTCCCCGGCTGGCTGTTCTCACACCGCAGCGCAGGGGCGGCAAGACGGCCATGGCGCTGGCGCTGCGCCCGGACCTGCCAAGCGGCCTGCTGGGCCGGCTGATCGTCGAGGACGTCGCGCCGCAAATATCCGCGTCCGTCTCGCGCGAGTTCGTCGCGTACGCCGCGGGGATGCGCGCGCTGGCCGACGCGCGGCCCACCACGCGCAAGGCCGCCGACGCGCTCCTCCAGTCCGCCGCGCCGGTGCGTCCGTGGACACAATCTCAGTCCTCTCGGTCTGAGGTGAGGGACTGCGACTCTGACCACCCGCGCAGGACCCGACCATCCGCGCGTTCCTGCTGACGAACCTGGTGTCCGGCGCGCCGGGCGAGCCGCTGCGGTGGCGCGTGCCGCATTTCATGCTCGAGGAGGCGACGCTGCACGAGATCGGGCAGTTCCCGTACGACGAGGCGTCCGGCGCGTCCTACGCGGACGACGTGCTCTTCATCAAGGGCGCGCGCAGCCGGTGCGGTGTACATGTCGCGCCCGACGTGACGCCGGCTCTGACGCTGGTGCTCGACAGCTACATCACGGACGAGCGCGCGCGGCTCATACGCCACTTCTTCCCGCGCGCGCGCATCGAGACGCTCGATACCGGGCACTGGGGTGCGCAGTCGTCTTTCCATTACCTGCTTCGACTGACGAACGCCTCTCACCGACAGTCCACGCAGAAAAGTGCGTTCCTGCCGTCTCTCGCGTGCAGAAATCGTCGGGTGCGCTGACAGACTATCGCTCTTATCCTGCCAGGCCGGCCGAGTTCGTCGACCTGGTGTCCAAGTTCATCCAGGAGCGGCGATAGCTACATGTAGAGGTACCGTATTAGCCATGGGGATACCATACCGTAACACCAAAACCGCCGACGCGGCCCTGCAGCGAGGCGCTGCTCGGTGCTATAGACTCTCCTCCATGGGAACTGCCAGTGCGATTCGAGCGGGTCCGTCCAGCGTGCATCTATCTATCCACAGAACGTACACGTCTGCCAGTGCCGCGCCAGGGAAGGATGCATACCATGACCGCTGCACGCAAATGATTCAGATGGCATGGCCGACCTTGCGTCCTGTGGCGGAGCCTTACCTTCGTGAGCGACGGACAACGTTCGACATTCGACGTTCAGCGCGGAGCTTTGAGCTTCGACGTCGTGAGGCTGATGCGGGACCGCCATGGCCAACGGCTGGCTGAGCTCCAGACTTGGATCTTGAGAGCTGCCGCAGATCTTCGGGCCCTCACTGGCAAAGCTGTCTCAGTGTCTGTATCTTCACTGGCAGGATGAGGTGCTCATGAGTCGTCTTACTGCTGCAAGTTCAAATCTGTACGTATATATTTGTCTGCCTATCGGCTCCGAATCACAGCAGGGGCGCGAGTTTCACGGACGTAAGCTGCCTCAGCAGCATGTGCTCGCGTTCAGGAGCTGCCTATCAGCGCTTGGTTTCGTTAACGTGTTTGTTTGAGGCTGCCAGCACGTGTGGGCAAGCTGTTTGGGCTTTGAGGAATGTATACGATCGTGCAATGGCTGGCACTGTGAGGACCGAATTCTCCGCTGAGTGTGATCTGCGAGAGAGACGGACACGGACTCGGCGATCGCGGATGGTGGGTCGGTTGCGAGCTTCGACATGCTCGGTACGTGCATGACTGGCGTGGGTCCGCGAGAGTCGATTGCGTTTCATATTATATTCAATTGCTTGCTACAGGAAGAATAGTCAGCGGAGCCGTGCGCAAGCGGGCTAAGCTAACGTTTGCAATTCTCTGAATCTTCGCCGCTGCTCCATGGCCGCTGCGGGAATCGCGATCGCTGTTAACATCGACGGTCCATGGCCAGACACTGGGATCCGTGCACGGTGTCCTCGCCGTGGAGCATAGGATGCTGTCAAGGCCACGTTGGCTGGCGGTGCGTGTTTAAGGCTCAAAGTTACCATGTCAGCGTGTGTTGAGTTACGCGCGCGATGTATGCGGGGCAGCCGCCCGCCGTCGCAGGATTGAAACCTTCCCTCGGCTGGAACGCATGACCGGCGAGGGACAGCAGCCGGGTTTCCATGGGGGTGAGCACACCGGCGGGCGCTTGGAGATCTGGATCTGGGCCCGCGCGTTCGCGTGTTCGCTGGCGCCTGTGACGGAATAGAGTATTGAGCGCGCTAGCAGGCACTATGAGCCGAGACGCGCCCGAGAAGCTTGCGCGCCCCAGGGTCGGCCGCGGGGGCTCGGGGGCACCGAGGCGCGAAGGAAGGGGAATGAAAGCGAGCGTGTTGGGGACCAGTGTACATACGGACAGATCGTACATGTACAATGTACACTCTCAGGGCTACAACGGCTCGAGGGCGAGATTTTGACAAGATTCTGGGTGCGTCGAACAAGATTGGCCCTAGTCCTCCTTGGAGGTGTTGGCGGCGACAAAGTCGTCCTCGTCCTCGTCGTCGTCGTCCTTGATCTCGGCCTTCTTCTTGGCCTCCTCGGACGTATAGTCGACGCGCGCACGCGAGCGCCGGGCGCCGGGCGGGAGGATGACGCTCGGGTCCAGCCCTTCTGCCTGCGGGACGGGTTTAGAGTTGGGCAGAACAGGGACGCGTGGCACGGACCTCCTTCTCCTCCTCTTCTTCCTCGTCGTCGTCCTCGTCCATCTCCTCGTCTTCGTCGTCGTCGTCGTCTTCATCGTCGTCCTCCTCCTCGTCCATGACGACGTCCTCGGGGACTTCTTTGGCCTTGCCCTTGCCTTTGTCGGCGGCCACGGGCGGCTCGGGAGCAGCGGGGCTAGACGCGCGCGGGCGCGTGAGTGACGCGTGGGCAGGGAATGGGGGCCACGTACTTGGAAGCTTCGGTGGACATTGGGCGTTTGCGGGTGCGGGGCAGGAAGAGTGGGGGTGTCGCGATTTGGGAGTCCGCCCGCTTCGAGCCGGGCGCCGACGCGGAGGTTCCGGCGGAGTCGGAGTCGGGGCAGAAAGCCGTGTGGGTCGGGAGCGACGCGTCTCTTTGCGAGTCACACACACGGCGCTTGCAATTGCCACTTGTCGCCGCGGCTGTCCCGATGCGGCGGCATACAAAGACACGCTGCGGCTGTATATAAGCCCCTGCTTGCCCGCCCACAACCCCTCCTACGCCCCCACGCATCCCCGCCCGCGATGGCCAAGCCGATGATGACGCCGCTGTCGACGACGCTCACCCACGCCCGCCATGAGCTGCCGTCGCCCACCCACGTCCTGCGTCTCTCCTCGGCGTCCTTCCTCGACGGCGTCATCACCCTCGACGGCGCCCCCGCCTATGCCGTCGACACCGCCGCCACCGTCACGACGCTCGCGCGCTGCTCCGGCACCGGCCTCGAGCGCGTCGGCGCTGTTGAATGGCCGCGCCACCCGGCGTCCTCGGACTCGAAGGGCAAGCGCGCCGCGCACCACGACGCCGTCGTCCAGCTCGCCGGGTGCCGCCAGCCCGAGCACGTCTTCCTCCGCCGCTCGGCATTCTCCTCGTGCGTGCCGCTGCCGTTCCCGCTGCCGCACGCCCGCTGACACATGCGCACACCCGCAGCTCGCGCAAATTCCGCGTCGCACAGGGAGTGTTCAAATGGCGGCACGTGCACGCCCGCGGCACCTTCGAGTGCATGTCCGCGGACGGCGCCCCCGTCGCTGTCTACGAGCCCGGCGTGCTCACGTCCTGCGCCAGAATCAAGCTCTATGCGCCCTTTGCCACAGACGCCCCGCTTGTCGACGCGATCGTGCTCTCGGCGCTGCTCGTCACGTCTCAGCCGGACGAATGGCGCGCAGTGTGCTCGCCTTTCCACCACCGTAGCCCGCACCCTTCACGCTCGCAGCCCCAAACTCCCGGCGCGCTTCCGCCGTACCAGCTAGACCTTCTCGCCGGAGACGATTCTGTGCTTCCTAGCCGCCGTGAAAGCAAGCTGCAGCGCGAGCAGGCCCACGCAGTCCGCAGGGTGCGCTCATTTGCGCCGCACTCGTCGTCCTCGTCGTCCTCGTCTGCCTCATCGCTGTTCTCCATGGTGGCCTCCTCGTCCTCATCGTCAACGCCATCCTCGCCAGCCTCGAGCCGCCGCCCACTGCCGAGCCTGCTCTCCGTCGACACATCCGTGCTCTCCATCTCTGCAACGCCGTCGCCAGTGTCCAGCTTCGGCGAGCCCGCGGAAGAATGGATAACGCCGCCGCGCCACACGGAGTCGCCCAAATCCCTACATCCGCCCCCATTCGGCGACGAGCCCCTTGACGCAGTCTCGGCCGAATTCGGCGCGCCGCCGCCGTACGAGCACCACCAATGGACCGTGCGCGTCCCCGTGCGCGCCTACGCCGCCAAACACTGAATCGAAATCCCGACCTCACGACGCGACACGACAACCAATCGCTAACCTGCCCGCCCCGGCCCTGTTCTAATTTCCCGCATTAACCCTGCATTTCCGTCGACGCACGCGCGCGCGCACGTCTTTGCTTTCCTGCTTTCCCGCCCTCCTCATCCACCGCCAGGGCCCATATATTTTTTTGCACTTCCGCCCTGGCCGCGCCCCCACGCGCGCGCGCGATCTACAGTATACCAGCAACTTTCCTCGCTCAATCTCAACCTCAATCTCGCTATCGATCTAGTCTACCCTTGACGACTTTACTGTATGAACGTCAACCCCTGCCAGGCACCCCAACTGCATTGCGCGCGCCCTTTCGCCGCAGCCTTTGTGTATACAAGCGATACAGACCACCTAGTTTACCATAGAAATCAATCGAAATAGTCGCCACCCCTTCATTTGTCTTTGTCGCTAGCTCAGTGTTCGTAAGAGTGAGATCGACCGCCGCAAATTGCAGGTTGCCCGTCGCCCGTCGCCGCCCGCCGCCCGCCACACGGTGACAATGACATTCAATAATCAATTTCGACCCGGGGCGCGCGGCCCGGAGACCGCGCGCGACGTATTCGCCGACCGCTGCCGTGTTTCAGCGATGCGGCAGCGTAGGTACGTGTGTCAGTATGCACACCGGGAGACCCGCGCTGACGAAACACGCAGCCGCTGAGCCCGCCGAGGAGGACCCGCACGGCTTGCTGACCGAGTCACCCCCGTGCCACTGACTCAGTCCGAGTCAAGTGCTGTCTCCGTCATGCCTGGGGACGACCCTGGCCATGTCCGTGCATCCTCATGGGGAACGGCACCGGACTGACTGACACTGACAGATGAAACGTGCTGTCGCCGCGCCACCGCCGATCCGGCCAAGTCGGGCGCGTATCGCCGCTCCTGCTGATCCAGCTCGTCCTCCTTTTACGGCGCGATTGCCATGTGGCGGCAGAGGGACCGGACACTTTATGTGCTGTGGTCTGTAACAATATTACTATTGTCAAAAGGTGCTTGGCTTACATCAGGGCAGACTCCTAGAATTCTAAGAGTGAAAGCATAGCCTGCCAGTAATAGTGCGCTCTCAGCCTGAGCGCTGAGCGTCAACGGAGCGCGAGCATTAACGCGCCCTCCGTGCTCAGGATATCTCCTCGCCGGTGATCGTACTTAAGTAGAATCGTATGACATGTGAGGATAGGCAGGCTGCCCTGTCCGGCGTAACCATGTTACCATCGGCGTGTGCGCTGAAACGTGCTGCAGGTGGAGACCTGCGGCTCCGGTAAGCAACTACTTACAGCAGCACAGGACTCCGAGATGAGCCCGCCGGCGGCCTGTAATACCTAGCCAAGTCGCAGCCAAGCTCCAAGCTCCAAGACTCCAAGACTCCGAGACGCCGACCGGGCCAAGATGGTACCGTATAAACCCCCAGCGCGAGGCCTGAGGAAGAGCTCGAGGAGAAGAACGGACGGAGCGCTGATTGTCAGTTCAGAGCGCTCAGCGCCACTGCCCTGACAGTGGAGTGAGCACGGGATACAGCCCAACGCGCTTCTACTCTAATCTGTGGATCCCTGCGCGCCTGCGCGACGAAGTTCCAGGATCGGTAGGCGCTGGGTCACGGTCGGATGTCGAGATCTCCAAAGTATCGGCAGCACACGAGGTACAGTATTGGCTATTGGTACGATATAAAGCATAGAAATGGACAATATGCCGTATCTTCCGCAGACGATGCAGTGAGAGCTTTAGACTGCTGTCACCAAGAGAACCTCGAACAATGTCAGGTGTGGGCAGGATAGTGTGCGGAGTTTGAAGCGTGATGATCTCCGAGTCCTGCTAACTCGAGTTCATGATTGCGAAATTACTTTCGCCCTAAACTTTGCCTAGCCTTGCCAAAGCGGAAAGAGCTCGGTTCGCATGCGACGTTGAAGGACCATCGGATCCTCTGTGGCCAGTCGGTACTCGACCGGTGCCTATGGCGGAGGAGAGATAGATAGCAGATAGTGTAGCAAATTCGAGAGCGAGTGAGACAACAGTATACACAGGACCAACAGAATAGACAGATGGCGAGCAAAGACCGAAAGAGAAGAGCGCAAACGACAACGCCAGCATACCGAGCACATCACCACCCGCGCTTCTTCCTCTTCTTCCCAGTTCTGCGCGCTGACGCTGTCGACTCTCTGCTGGGCTTCCCCGAGCCAGAGCGAGAGCCAGATCCAGAGCCGGGTGGCGGTTCGTCGTCCCCGTCGGTGTCGCCGTCGAAGCTCCAGTTCGACTGCCACCCGTCGCCGTCAAAGTCGTCCGCGTCGCCCTCGCCGTCCTCCGTGTACTCGGCCGCGCGCGGGTGCCGGCGCATGAAGTCGGCGCGGAACGCCTGGTAGATCGAGCGCGTGGGCGCGCGCGGCGGCGCCGGCGGGCGGAACGTGTTCGACGGCGGCGCGCTAAGCTGCAGCCCGTCGGGCTCCGCGACGGGGCGCACGTCCCAGAACTGCGCGATGGCGCGGCCCTTGCCCTTGCCGTTGAGCAGGAAGTCCGCCGGCGGCTCGTCGGCGTCGAAGCCCACGCCAACGCACGGCTCGCGCCACGAGCCGTCGTCAGGCAGGTCGAGCTTGTCGTACACCAGATGCTCGTACGAGTGCGGGAAATCGCTGCCATGCTTCGGCGACTCCGATGATGTGGACTGCGTTGAAGGTTCTGGTGTGAGCGGCTCCCGCGACGTCGACGCGGCGGGTTGAGGCAGGTCTTTGTGGTACTGCAGGACCTTTGGCGTCGTCAGCGTCCAGGTTGGTAGTACCAGGCCTTCAGGCAGTTCGGGTGGCTCGGAACTCGATGCAGTGGGTACATGGAGCTTTGCTGTAGGCAGTTTGTCCGACGCTGTTTTGTGGACAGTACGCAGATGCTGCAGGACGGTGTCGAGTGCGGGAGCCGTTGCGCCACAGCCTGCACGCACAACGGTTAGCATCTACATATCCGCGCGTCTGAAGCTGGAGGAGCTTGCCATTGATTGGGCAGGTGTAACAGAGAGGGTGAACATGCGATGCTTCGAGATGTTTGCTGAGCTGTAAGACATCCGGGTAGACCTGGTTGGAGCAGGGTCTCAACTTGCACTCGTAGCCGCCGAACGCTGCACGCAGCGACTACAGCCCCATGCGTGCCACTGTCAGCTATGGCAAAGTGCAGTGCAGCAGCACACTGACAGTGTGTAGGGACGGCGCTACCGGTTTGCAAGACAAGGCGTGACAGCTTGTCAGGTGCTACGTATACGCCAATGAGCACGAGAGTTTAGCCCCGGCCAGCGCACGCACGTTAGCGTAGATGGTCAGGGATGCGAGGACGGCGGGACAGCCTGGCCACTGGCAGCGTATCGAGCGGCGGGCGTTGAGGAGGCGCTGCCTGGTGGACGGGTCCTCCGGGGCTGCCGTGACTGGCGGCGCTGGCTGCTGCTGCACGGCTGCGGCAGCCTTGAAGGTGATGTGGAGGCGGCCGACGCGCGTCTCGAGGCCGTCAGTGCTGGAGCGGATGTTCTGCTCCCTGCTTGCGAGCGGCGGGCGCGCGGGGAAGGCCGAGGTCATGGGCGTGTGGCGAGCGAGCCGCGGAGTGCTGCCAGTCGCCGGGAATGAATCGCGCGCCAACTCCGCCCCGCTCTCTCCCCAATGGACCACTCGCACCACCACCACCACCAGGCGGCCGAAGGCGCCGATGTGCTCGCCGGCGGCCGATGCTCGATGAACATGCTCTGGAACACGCAGGTCATCGACACCTGCATCGTCTTCCGCGAGTGGCACATCCGCTCCCAGGCCGGCTTCCTCTACGCCCTCGTCATCATCACAGGTTATACACTCACCGGCTCTCCCACCATACAAGCCTGGCTGATACGGCCCACTCGCAGCGCTCGGCGTGCTCTACGAATATCTGCGCATGGTGCAGGCCAGCTACGACCGCAAAGTCGCCGCCAGGCTGGCCATCGCGAAAGGCAAGACTGCCGCTCCCCCTGGTACAGACTCTCCTTCTGAGGAGGACCCATTACTAGGCCCCGCCGCGTCCCTCCAGCCCCGCGTCCTGTACGCCCCGTTGCTGCTGCTCCTCCGCGTCCAGACCGCGCCGCTAACGCCTCGCGGTCTCGCCACGTGCACAGGTCCAAGGTGCCGCCAGCCCAGCGCGCCACGCGTGCCGCCCTCTACGGCTCGTCCGTCTTCCTCTCTTTCTTCCTCATGCTGGTCTTCATGACCTACAACGTAAGCAGTCCCAGCCCATATGTTATCAGATCCCGCGTCGCTGACGCCCAGGCACCGCTAGGCATATCTCATTGGCGCCGTCGTCGTCGGCGCTGCACTGGGCCACTATATTTTTGGTGCTGAAATGGATACCGACGCCGTGCTCGCCGGTGGCTCTTCTCCCAAAGGCGCCTCTTGCCACTAGAAGCAGAGTGGCTCGCTATCTTGTAACCGCCTATGCGGCATCTGTACGGGAAACATCCATCGCTCTCAACTCTTGTTTATTCTATGCGGGCAATCTACAATCTCGCAGTGTCAGGCTCTACGGCGGCGAAGTGCACCCAATGGCCTCTCTGATAGCGTCAAGCTTGCCGTTGGATGCTGGATCCCTCTCTGGATAGTAGCCACGAAAGTATCTATCCATTTCCTCGTCCGTCAGGTCGATGATATTCTCTATGGTCTTGAGCGGCGGAAGCTTGTGCTTTCGCGCAATATCAGCTATCCGTTCGCCAAGTGTGAATGCAACGAGTGGACTCACGGGGAACTGCGTGGGCCACGTCCCGTCGGGAAAGAGGACCTCGCGGAATTGCGTGTGCGGGATGTGTCCGTCGTCCTGCTCCTTATTGTATTGCTGCAATGCAGTGGCATTAGGAAGGCAAGCCGGAGGTGGAGGAGGAGAACGCACGATAATTTGCCACGCTTGCACTTTGGCCCACTTCTTCGTCATATCGACCAGCTGTGCCTCGAGCATCTCCACGCGGCGCCCGAGAGGGGCCACGGAGTTGGCAAGCGCAGCTTCGAACCACGGCGGCGCGACGCCTGCGAAGGGGGGGAAATCATTCCTTCAGCCCACGCGGGACGAGTCCGAAGCAAACTAGCTGACTGACCGCTGTCCTCATACTGCTGCACTATATTGAACTGGTACCGGTACGCCTCGGCCAGCTCGACCTCGCTGACGTTGGCGCCGCGCATCTTCGCGACTGTCACATGCATTGAGCTTTGGTGGGCCGCCGCGCAGAGAGGCAGGACGCACTGTACGCTTTCTCGACGGCGTGGGCGTAGGTCGCGGCGCGGACGACGTCGCGCGCCGTGGGCGGTTGCTGCGGCGCGGGCGGGAGTTGCACGACGCCGCTTGCGAGCGCCGGCGGCAGAGGCACGGGCTCGGGCAGGCTCGACACGCTCGCGGCGCTTCCTCCAAACGGGAACGACATCCTGATCTTCTGGGCGTGAGGCGGGTGTTCACTCGCTGAAGGGAGAAAAAAGGGGGGGAGGAGACACAAGTGGGATTGCGGATGGCGGGTTGCCGGAATGAACTCTGTTCGACAAGTGTAGGATAGGATAGGATAGGATGGAGTTGCCACAGCTGTGAACACTTCCGCGGTGGCGCGATCGGATATTAGATAGTCGGCGCCGTTGTTACTGTCAGAATGAAACGACCTTGGGCTTCGGTTTGTGGTTTTGAGTCGCGGAGGGATGAGCGGCGGCGGCGGCGGCGCGTTTGGCGTGCTTTTCCTCGGCCTTGATGGCCTTCTCGACGCGCATATGCTTGCGCTTGAACGCGTGGAAGTCGTCCTCGTCGGGATTGAGCTCGACCTTGGGCGCCGCGTCCATAATCGCGTGGTCGACAACAGCTGCAGGACGCGAGTTTCAGTCAGCTAGCTGCCCAACAGCCACAGCGACCCAACGCACTCTGCTTGCGCAGATCGCAGTCGCGCGCGAGATGCGTCGTCTTGCCGCACAACACGCAGCTGCCGCCGTTCGGATACACGCCGCGCGCGTTCTTCTTGCAGCCGCCCGCGAGATGGCCCTTCGCCTTGCACACAAAGCAAGTGGCATACGGCAGCGGGTCGTCTGGGTTCTCCGGCCGCCTGCACCGTTTCAGGCTGTGGTTCGTTGCGCCGCACCTGAAGACGCGATGAGCACTCGTCTGGCCACGATGGTCGACCGTGAAGTCCCTTGCCTGTAGCATATGCCCATCTCTGGCTTCGCAGCAGCAGCAGCAGCATCCGTCTTGTCGTCGTCGAGCGCGAGGTTCGAGTCGGGGCAGTCTTTCGCGGCGTGGCCCTTACCGCGGCACGCAAAGCAGATGGTGTTGCTCTGCCGCTCCTGCGCCCGTTTCTGCCGCCGCTGCTCAGACTTTGCGCTTTGAGCTATGATATTTGGGTCTGCGTCGTTTAATGAGCAACAGAACCTCAGTATGGAGAATTATTGCGCACCTCTGCCCCAGCCCTTTTTCTGAGAGCCTACGCCTGTTGTGGATTCGACTTTTTGCTTCTTCTTTGCAGGAGCAGCGGCCTCTGCTATAGGCTCATTGGGCGTATCATTGTCGAATCCAGCTTCGTGGTGCGTGCGTTTATACGCGAGACTGGTATATCGGGTCATGGTGCAAAGCAGACGAGAAGCAAGCGCCGATGGAACATTGACAACTCGGACACCTCCTCCAACATAACTTCCAGGAATACAGTGTGCAATTGGAAGCCAACAAAATATGTAAAAATGACAGCGAATAATAATATGTTGCTCGACGAGTATACTGTAGTAAGTGTATGTGCCGTGCCGGATCCGACTCATGAACCCGACTGCCCCTCCTTCTCCCTCCGCATCGCAAACGTCACGAACCGGCGTAGGTCAGAAAACACCTCGCGTTTCTGCCCCGGCTCGTGCTTGTCCGACTCGGCCTCGAGCGCGCGCGCGGCCAGCGCGGGGAGGTTGACGCCGCTCGCGCTGGGGCTGATCGTCTTGATGGGCGAGAACACGTTCGGGTCCATGTCGAGCGAAGAGAGGAAAGACGTCGCTTGCAAGTCGTCGCGCGTGCTCGTTGTCGTGATAAAACGGTCCACGAGTGCGTTCGCCTCGTTGCGCGGGGTGCCTTTGAGGTCGAGCACCTTTTGGAAGTTAGCGAAGGAGGAGTCGCCCACGATGATGAGGTAGTTCTGGATGAATGCCTCAGGCGGATCCTACACTCTCACATCAGAGACCAACGTCCCAAAAGAACATTATAAATTACTTACCGCAGGAGCCATCACAACCTTTAACAAGCTTTCTAACGGGGACGTGCTCTTCGTTATCATGCGTCCAAAACTGCCGGGCGTAAGTAGACATTCATCGATACCATGCCACATACGATGTTATTGAGGCTTCCTGCTGCTGTGTACCAGGCAACTTGAGCAAACACGCCTTCAGAGCTTGTAAATCTATCAATATCTGGGTCCCTGTGTTAGACCTGTATGCGTGAACACGAACAGAACAAACCTGCTCAGCACCAACTTCCCGCAATGGTCGACTTTTGACGAGGCAGCCGGTGAACCGAGTGATAATCAGGCTATGAATAGGGTACCAGCGTAAGTGTAGTTGTCTTGAGGAAAGGATCGTACGCACTTTGCCGCCTTGTCCAAGAAATTGCGCAGGTACTTCTTTTGTTCGATCCCGTTGCGCGCCGTCTCGACCACGCTTTCCACTGAGCTGACGATCCCAGGCATGTACGATGACTGCCCAAGCACGGTTTCCTGGGTGGTCCACGACGTCTGTGCCATTGCCTTGAACGAGGGTTCGGACGCGCTATCAAGCTCGCGCAAAAGTGCAACAATGGCGGAGGAAATGACGCTGCGTGCGAAGATATCAGATCAGTGCGCCGCCACCGGTTGGACACAATACCTCATGAAGAGGTCCCGTTCGGCCTGAAGAGTGACCTTCTCCTTATATTCGTCGCTTATCTTCTCCTTGATCTTGTCTTCAAGCTGCGCAGGAGAGTAATGAATATAGAACAGAGTGCGGATGGCAAGGCCACACCTCTGTCGCCGTGTTGTAGCAATAGTCCGCGGTGTTGATGAGCGTGCAAGCGCTCGTCACCTCCTGCGAATTTATCCGACTATCGGTAGATTTTCGTGCCTTGTCCTTTGACGAGTCTGCCGCCCTGAGCGCAATTTTAGAATAATGTCGCAGCCCGGCAATCAGATTGTGCGCACGGTTTCAAGCTCGCAAGCAGGACGTCCTCTGCACCACATCTTAAGTACACACATTCGCAGAAGGGCAGAGGCTTACCAGCATATATCCGCAGCCATTTCCGATGCAACGTGCACAAATCGAACAACGGGGCCTTTGTTGAAAGCTTGGCGCATTGTTCGAGGTTCTGGCCGTAGAAATAGAACAGCTCCGTCGACGACGGCAGCACGCTTGCACCTTCCGTCGACGTGCCGTCGATCGAGGTCCGTACTTTCAACCCGCGGTAAGGTGCGAGCATGTCGGACAGCGCCTTGTCCTGCGCGTCCACAAAGACGCCCATGTGCGCCTCGAATGCCGAGGAAATTGTTTTGGTCGGATGCACCGGATACGAAATGACCTTGAGGATGTCCATCACAGGGAGCTTGTACTTTTTGCTCATGAACGACTCGAAGTCGAGGACGTGTTGTAGCGAGTCGAGTAGCAAGCTGACTGTCAGCGTCGGCGAAGCTTTCTGCAGCACGCCGACGAGGTCGTCTCTATTGGATGTCCTGTCAGCGATAGTGATGAGCGATTGTGAATCAGCTTACCGCGTCAACTCGGAAAACTTGGCGCAGAGGTGCTGGCCAACTTTCCATGCCTCCGGATAAACGGAGGCGTGCTCCTCCTCGTACGTGTTCAGCACGCGCCGGAACCACGCGAATCGTCGAGAGACGTTGTCTAATTGGCCGGCCTGCAGATGCAGGGCGTCATTAAAAGATTGACGGAGGCAAGGGTAAGCCATACCTCGTCGGTGGATTTGAATATTCGGCGGTACTCCTTGAGCTCAAGCGAGCAGTATTTCTCTATGAAGTGATTTCTGCTCTAGTCAGTCAGTGATAATAGGCTATCTGGCGCAGAAGAAACGTACCGCACATCCTCGCCCATGACATCAACGACAGCGCACGCGTCGCTGATAACTGAATGCTTAATCGGCCTCGCTGGATCTTGCAGCATACTTCACACAAATCATTAATAATTTTGTGGCTCGCATGTGAAATGGGGAGGAAACGTACAACAAGTCGAAGTCCTCTTCTAGCATGTTTCTCAATCTGCCGTGGACCTCTTGAATGCGGCGCGTTACAGCGGCAATGCGGTCAACAGCGTTGTAAGTCTTGAAGTGCGTGCCTATTTGTTTCACGACCTGCAGCGTGGATCAATACACGCGGCGTGCAAAGAACGTTCGTGGTACTTGCGTCTAGAGTCTGTGCGATGTCTGCGTACTTTCTTGCGGCGACGAATTCATCCAGTTGTCCCAGCGCATTGACTATGCAGGTCAATTTACAATGCGCACTACTGTAAAGCATGGAGACGCACCGAGCATCTGGAATCGCTTAAGGGTGGTCATACTGGTGATAAGATTCTTCTTGGCGAGGTCGAGGACTTGAATGTCCTTCGTTATATCGCGTACGATGGCCTCGCTCTCTGTTGCCTTCTCTCTGATCCTGTTCATTTGACCAAATAATTCCTAAGGCGCGTATGAACACTGTGTCCCAAGATCCCGAATATTGCAACGCGCCCACGCACCCCGATCATCTCCTGGATGAGCTGCATCTTGTCCTGGTCTTGGTCACGTCGAAGTTCCTCCTGCAGCTCGTTTATTTGCTCCTGCAGCAAGCGCTGGTCCTCGCGCAGCCTGCCCTGCACGGCCTCTATTTGCGCGAGCGATGCCTGGTCCGGGAAGAGGGCATTGAGCGAGCCCAGCGGGTTGAAGTCGGACAAACGCTCGAGGTCGTCTTCATGCTGGACGTCCAGTACGCGCAGGATATCCTGAGCCAGTTCACGCGGAATGTCGTTGCTCGTATGAAGTGTGGTCATTGTGAATATTGACGTGGTCGTCGCGGAGCGGGAGAGACACGCGGAGTTGCCGGTGTCCAGCGCTTATTCTCTTCTCTGTCTCCTTCTCCAGCGCGTTCCGGTCAGCAGGTTCCAGGATGCTAGCGTTATTTCACGCTTCCTGTGTTTCTGTGTGCTCGGCCCTGCGCGCTTATAACAAGTCTCTGCCCCCACAATGGTAGCACTAGCTTGGTCAACTCGTTGGCATTGCTGACTTGCTATTGCCACTGCCTTTCTGACCCCGTCGCGCACCTTTGCTACAACTACTTGCGTCTCCCGTCTCAGGCGACATATTGCTGGCTACCCACGCTACTGAGTGGTAGATTGGCTGCTTCTACTCGAAACTGATACTCGTCTGGCTGCACACATATGGCATGCGACAGGATGGCAGGGACTCGGCCGGCAATGCTGTGATGTTACCACACCCACTGACGTGGGCTCTTTAGAAAGTGCCGTTACTAGTCGCACGCCGCCAAGCACGTTCGTATCCGCTGGGTTACTCAATAATCCTTGTGGCGCGTGTGTGTGGCGCCGATTGTCTACTCCGTCAATCATTGACTATTCCCAGGTATTCTCATCGTCTCTAAACATGTCCGCGCGTTCTGATGTACTTGTGTACCTAGCAGTGCCCGTGTTCGCTCATTGTCAAATTGACCTGTTGCTGCTCAGTGCCCTCAGTACTATTTCACTTCGGTTGCGTTCGGGGCATATTCAACGGCACGTGTCGAGATTGCTGGACAAATTACGAACTAGTACTAATACATTCCGCGAAAGATCTCTTTCAATAAGCCATAGAAGTGCGACATACATTTCGATCGCTCACGGTGCGCAGTGAGGGCGACTGCGGTTTGGGCTGGCTAACACAACGATAGTACTCGCGGCGGGTGCGGCACGTGAGCGATTAGTCCCTCCCACGACGCAACGTCCCGCTCCCACGCAAAAGATTAAGACGCGACCCAGCGTGCGGCTGCTCCCTGTGCTTTGACGTGGGAGCTCCCTTGGGGGACACCACCGCGGGCCGTGGGATGGATCCATCATTCGGGCAATTTAAACCTTCGTATCATGACTCATGTGCCTGAGAATAGTATCTCAAACCGGTGTTTTGTCATACCAAGAGGCCTTCTGAGGTCTATCGGCGCGGAATCAGATACATCGGCTGCAGTAGCTGTTACATAAAAGCTGGGAAGCCAACCCCGGTGCGTCTGCCGCTCTTTCGCCTCTGCCTCCAGCTCCTCAGAGTCCTCACGGTTTCGCTCGTCTCGAAATGGCCCAGGTAGGCCTCTCACCCATCCCTGAGCCCTGTGACACGCGCGTTGCTGATCTATGCTCGTCGCTCGTCGCAGGCTCTCCCCTCAACCACCGCGTCGCCTCTGCCGCCGGACACGTCGAACATCGACCCACACGCCCTACGCGAGCTACATGGCCGAAAATTCAACGTGTTCAACAACGTTAGTCTCATTCACCTGAAATAAATTTCTACGGTTGCTCATTCCGCCCTGGAGCAGATGTATACCCTGCCAGCGGTGCGTGCCCGCGGACGTCGATACGGCGAATGGGACTTGAAGGTCTGATGAACTCGGCCGTGGTGCACCACAGGATGCGCCGGAGCACGCACGGCTGGGGCTGCAGCACGAGGCGCTGTACTTAGCCCTGGGGGAGTCGCTCTACAAGGCACCCGAACGCGTCCGTGAGGCCTTGTCCAAGCACACCCCAGAGAGGCCCAGGCCCGCGATCCTTGACATTGGGACAGGGAGTGGTATCTGGTGGGCGATTTTTTTGCTTCGGGGATCTGCACAACGAGTGGACTTCCGACTCACACTCCGACCAGGGCAATCGAAATGGCCAAGGAGTTCCCTGAATGCGATGTGTTAGGTGACGCCGCGCGTTGTTTGAGGTGTCGCGATGGCGATGAAGTGACTCACGGACGTGCTAGGCGTCGACCTCGCACCTGTGGGTGTGACCAATACGCTGTGTGGACATTGTTACTTTGCCCGGAAACCTTCTCATATTTGCATGGCAGGGACGTTCCCAGCAACTGCAGGTTCGTCCGACCATCGACACGGCAGTGACAGCTACACGGAGCTTATTTATCTAGGTTCGAGGTTCGCGATGTCAGTGTCCATCCTCCGACCGCCCCAGCCCGCTCAACGACTGATACGCGTATAGGCCAATGCAGGCTTCGCGGACTATCATAACGGGTGAGTAACCACACAGGTGCTGCCGAAGTGTCTGCTGAATCCCACCAGATTTGAGGTGGTTCACGCTCGCTGCACCGGCTCGGGGGTACGGAATCACAGCTCTCATACACGATCAATTGCCAACGATTGTGCCCCGCAGATCAAGGACCGCGAGAGTTTCTTTCGCGATGTCAGGGCGTTACTCCGTCCAGGCGGCGTCTTCCTCTTCGTAGATGGCGATCTTCGTCTCTACTCTGAGGAACATGAACAACTCCCGTGGCGCGAAGCAGGCGAACAGGGATTTTCCTGGTTGCTCAAGGCCTTTGAGTGTGCGTTCAAAGCGTTTACAGCGAGAGGGCTGCCAATTAGCCGGACTCCCGACGACGCGTGCGTTAGCCATTTGCTGTTTGAGATCCACTGATTTCCGTATCCAGCTCCCTGCACCTGAGGAAAGTTGGTGGATTCGAAGAAATCGAGGCAAAATCCGTGTATGTGCCGATTGGATCTTGGTTGGCAACAGGTCAAGGTAGCCTTTCCCCAGTTTCTTGCGAGTCCATTATTAAAATAGAATCACGTTTATCTTCCAGATGAAGCTCGTACGAAAAGAATGGGAGAGGTCATGGGAAAGGATGCCCTCCAAGTCCTCCACGGTCTTCGGCCGGCTATTGTCGAGGGCGGCGGTGAGATATCCAGGTCTACGTCCGCATGAAAGCCTTCTGAATAATATGCAGTGCCTGAGATTGACGAGGTCATTCGCAACGCCGAAATTGAGGTTGAGAACCATCCCGCACACATTTATTCGGCTTGGCACTACACGTGGGCTGTGAAATCGCGAGCATGATGTGTGCCATAGATCTTGTATAATGTGGCATTCTCTTGCCATACTGCTAGGATAGGTCATCAGCGAACGCTAAGAGATTCGTCATTCAAGTCCTGACCCGACTGACGGTCTCGGATGCATGCAAATGGCCCGTTTCAGGATAGTGATCCCGAAGAGCGCCCGGTTCATTTGCAAACGATGATGCATGCTTCAATCACGACTACGACCAGTATAAAAGCCACAGTGGCTGGTCCTCTATGGTCACATATCCTACATCCCCACCATGCTCAACACCGTCAGCGTCGCTACCTACACCACTCCTGTCGTCTTCAAAACGCTGTTTGCGCACTACTGGCGCAAGGCGACCAAGTTCACCAAGGGCGAGACAACGGGTCCGCAGCTACATCTATGTTTCATTCTCATTAGGCTTATACACTACCGCAGACACTGCTCATGACGATATCCTATTTGACGAGTGCGCATACTCGTCGTGTGCGCATGGGCTTTGCTCATTTCGCTACGCAGAGCCTTTCACATAGTCAAAGCATTTATCAATTTCGCGTATGTCTTGCTCTACGCGCGTCATGTTAATGTTTTTCTGAAGCTCTGCCTGCAGCACACAGAACACGTTGGAAGACCTGCAATCGTTGTGCGCCGAATGCGCTTCGTCGCAACAACACGTCCTGACGACTTTGCAGTACGAACACACATGTCCCGAATCCTTTCGGTTGCGCAGTCTACCCTGTGCTCATACCCATGGAATCCTGCGACCGCGCTGCCAAACTTCTGATCGAGCGACTCGGAGACGAGTTGAACGATGTCGCCGGTGGCGGAAAGTGGTGGCAGGTACGCGCTCCCGCTCGTCGCATGCTACGCGTCTAACGGCTTGCGTTGGAAGGTTCGGGGATTAGATGGGATTGAAGCTGAGTGGTTGGCGACGAAGCACGATCAACAGTCCCAGTCAAAGAAGCGCGGCAAGAAACACAGCGGCGAGCTTAACGAGTATCCCACCGCATTCGACGATCTTCATCGCGTGATGCTATATATCCACGGAGGTATGGCCTTGTTCAGCGACATCCTACATGTTCTCATTCACTTTTTCAGGCGGGTTTTCCTGGGGATCGATGAGTGAGTATTGTTTATCCCCTCGGAAGTCGTCTTCTAATACAAATCCATAGATACTCATCGCTATCAACTGGCACGATATGGTTAGAGGAAACCACTTGAACCTCGATGGAGTCTCAGCTGACGCTGGCTCCTACAGCTCGCAAGCATCATGGCCGCGTATTTTCCGTCAGCTATCGCAAGGCACCGGGATATCCATGGCCGTGTCCTCTCCAGGATGCTCTTGCAGCATGTAGGTTTCGTATACTGCCTCATGAGTCAGTGCTGACGGAAAATAGATTTCTATCTCACGCAGCCGCCAAAGTCGGCTCCTCATCGCCCAGTGCCTCCCAGCAAAATCGTATTGGGAGGCGATTCAGCTGGCGCAGGAATATGCGTAGCAATGCTGACAGTTCTGCGCGACATGGGCATGGAATTGCCGCGCGGGGCCGTGCTCATCAGCCCATGGGTCGACCTGACGCATTCCATGCCATCCGTCATGGAGAACACTCCCTCCGTAAGTGTTTTCCGCGACGCCAGCGTGACGCTACTTACCAGTTGGGCCTGCAGGATATTATCCCTCAGTACGGATTCATCCATAAACCATCGCCGTTGTGGGGCGACGGCCTTCACGAACCGACCCCAGTCGACGAATCCTATTCCGAGTCGTCCGTGCCCGCCACCAGCAACACGCGCAAAGTTCACCTCAAAGATGGACCCGCAATCATCCGCGGTCAGATCCAGCAATATGCTACGAATCGGTACGCTGCGAACGTGACGCTGCCTTCGACCTGAGCATTAAACGTATTTCCAGCCAACTTCTTCATCCGCTGGTTTCACCTCTCCTGAACGGTTCGCTCGGCAATCTCTGCCCTCTTTATATCGTCGCCGGCGACAAGGAAGTGTTGCGCGACGAGGCCACATATTTGGCCCACCGCGCTGCGGACCCTGCTCGGTATCCGCTCCGCGACGAGCTTATGCGATCAGAGCATCAACAAAGACAGGCCCGTGACTTTACAAAGCCGACACAGGTTCACTTACAGATCCTTGACGGTACAGTTCCATTCCCTTGAGCGAAGTCTTCATTGGCTGATATCGTGCACAGATTTCTGCCATGTGCCCACAGTATTTTCCTTCACACCTGCAGTGCGTCCGATCCTCTCGATTATCAACCTCCTTGAAACTAATCCGTCTCAGGCTCGCTATGTGTACCAAACTGCTGGAGAGTTCGTGAAGCACGTCATAGACGCTGAACCTGGCTCCAATCCGTTCCCGCCTGCACAATCTGGCGAAGAGCTCAAGGAAGCGCACGAAAAGTCGACCGGTGGCTACTTCGACGGCGACGGCGAGATCAGGGCCGAGGCAGCACACTCACCTCCAGACACTCCCGGCTCTGAAGCCGGTTGTTCACATCATGGCCACGAAATGCGAGTCAACCCGGACCAGGAGGCTCTCACGTCCCCATCAATGGCAGCAAAACATCTGACTGTCAAGGATGAACCGCACATGGAGAGGAAAGTGTCCGAGGAGATCAAGGTCAGTATTCGGTGTTCAATTTGGTGACTGTTCATTCTCTGACGCGTCTTTTGACTAGCAACGGCCGAACATTGTTCGTGAACGACTGAATTTCTCCGCCCGTGTTCGGTCCATCGAGAACGACTCGGAATTGCCGATGCTGGCTATCCCGCGCGACGAGATCGGGATCATGAAGGCCGGCCCTGTGCAACGCTGGCTTACTGGCCAAGGCATCTGGAAGAAGAAATATCAACACACCTTACACGACGTCAACAAGCGCCGCCGCAAATACGAGCACAAGGCCGCCAAGCTCGTGACCAAGATGCAAAAGCTCAAAGTCTTGGACGACGCAGGGAAGCCCATCCGCTACGGCATTGGCGAACAGCATCGCGTAACGATTTTCGACCTGGATGGCGAATCTCCGCCGCCAACCGCCGTTGCGGCTCGTCGAGACAACGTGAGAACTTTTTGTTGGGTGTATTTTCATCTGACCTTGCTGCAGGCTTTGTCGATGGCTTTGATGAAAGCCGAACTCAGGCGCTGTGTGCTCGAGGCGCCAGAAGACATCCGCTCCAAAGTCTGGGACGTCATGCCAACACGGCGCGTCATCCCAAAGAATTTCCCTCAGCAGCCACCGGCCGAGCAACAGACTTCACCTTCGAAACTTCCCGTCCATGGTCTTTCGATGTGGATGAGCTTGATGACGTGTGTATAGTCTGCCTGCGACTGCAACATCACGTTGACACCTCTCAGGTACTTCTTATCCATTAATGTCAAGCGGGCTCGGAAGGCGGCGGGCAAGCTGTTGCAAGCCACCGGTATGGATACTCTCCGGATCAGCATCGAGAGCAAAGACGACACGCGTGCGGCCGCTGTCACATCGCGAGAGGATGCCTGAAGCTGAACGCGCCAAATCGCATGGGTTGTACGAGTCATGGAGATTTCATCGGGATATAAACGACGGAATGGCATAATACGGGATGGAGCATGTATACTAGATTGTTGTATAATGGTATCTCACAATCATATGGCATTGTCGATTGAAAACTGCCGCGTATCAATATTCCCTCGGCGGAAACTTACGCCTGATTCGATCAATTGTGCTCTCACTTCTTGTAAAGCAAGACTGTTCAATTACAAAGGTTGAGAGTGAAGTATTCTTGTATGTTTCCTGTTAGTGCATCTTCACATGATGCCTGCCGTAGCCATTAAGGAGCCCGCATTATATGCATCCAAGGCCACGTAAGGCCGCGTACGCTGCTGCCTGCCTCGCAATGGCTTTATTAGCCCCATGACCTACACCTCGCTCCTCTTCGTTGACTGCATGCGTCGTCAGCGTTAGGTAAATAAACCTCGGTGGATGCCACCCAACGCACTGTATACGTGCGAGATCCACTGCGCCGCATTTCGCGGACCCGTTGTCTGGTCCCACCAGGACAGCGCGTTGCCCTGACCTCTCTGCGTTAAGTAGTTGTGCAGCATATTGGCGTAGTCCATTGAACGTGTGGCTAGAGTGAATGAATGTAAATATCCAGACTCAAGAATCGAACGAGTATCGACACACCCATGGTAGAACTTGAGGTTTGCAATTCATGCAGTGGGCGCTGGCATTTATAGCCATTGATGTCACTTTCACGCAGTTCCGACCTGCGCCGCGTCTCAATAACGCGAATTCCTGCTCATCAGACGCTGGACGGGCTCCTTTCGCACGGATACGCAGATAAAACCCGGATTTATGAATGGATCCTCTCTGTGAGAGTCATTGGGTAGTCTAAGCACTTGATTCATGAACGGGAAAGGCTAGCAAGCGGAACGGAGGCAACGGAGAGCTTCTCCTTTCGTCATATGAGCGCCAAGTGTTTCAACAGACTATTCAAGGGTAGATACAAAATATAAGAGAGATAAGACCTTAGATCTCTGCCACCTATCTCCCATTGGTTGGCCTGCCCCATCCCTTTGTCGCTTCTCCGCGGCACGGGTTTAGCCGCAGTGACGGCAAAGGCTCCAATGAGGTTAATCTAGCGCCGTGACAGCAGTGAGCGCTCAGCGCCTGGAAATAGGGACTCGTATCCATTAGTTGTGCGCATACGTTGTGGCTGAATCAGCGCATGACGACACCCCTTCCATATTTGACGTCGTTGACTGAAAAGTAGAGATGAGCTGATCGTTCAAGTTGACGGGAGATGAAGCCGGAGTAGCGTACGGAAAGCGTAGACTCCATTTTATGGCCTTGGAGAGTCTTTAATCGCCGGACGGCGACCCCAAGCGTCAGGGATTCAGTCCGTCTGCGTGGATGGCTTGACTGGACAGGGCTTCTGCACGGACTGTGTACATCCCCGAAGCATATCGCATTGTATTAATCATAGTCTGTGCCGCGGAGATCTCATGCGCTCAGTATCTATCCGCAAAAGGAACTTCCGAGGATAACGAGCACCGGCTGATTCCTTCTTGAGCACGACGTTTCGCCTCTTGCGATGCGGGGAAATGCCCGGCATACAGTAGACATAGCATCGGATTTGCCATATAAACACAGAAGTCGTTCCGTACCATTTCACCGAGGAAAAGACCTGTGGGCCAACAGGCGAGTCCCGGGGGTAACGAGATACCAGTACAATTGGTTTCCATCGGTGTGCGGCCGAGCGCAGTCTCGTGAATAACAAGGTGGGTACCACTGGAACTCGGCCTACATCTCAGTAATGAAACTCCGTGCATGAGATTGCCACGCGATTTTGCCAACGAATGGCCAATCCAAACCCCTCGCTACCGTGCCCGATAATCCTAAATCTTCCGAACCGGGGGTGTCCTTCGAGATTTGCTGCAAAGCTCTTTTCACGCGGCGCGTCCGCTGGTGGCACATTCACGAGACGTGACAAAGTGCTACATGATATGACATAACCCAGTTCCCGACGAATGGTTTCAACAAACGAGCAAATGCATCGGGAAACGACGCGTATGAAGACGATGTGACCCGGGGTGCCGGGGCGCACCGAGTTTCAGCACTTGTCCGTGGGATTGTTCGCCCGTTCGTCCCATCAGTTGAGCTACAGTATAACTTATTGGAGCCAGGCGTGCCCTTGAGGAGCCAGTTAGTGGCGCTCTCAGTAGCCAGCCAGGACGACATGTCCTCCGGGCGCTGTGGACTCAGCTCAGGCGCGATGGCGTAGGAGACGAGCGGCGCGGCCATGGACGTCCTGGAGTACGTCGTGTCGCTTGAGGACGAGCACAGCGCGACCGAGTGAATGCTCTCGCACGGTACATAGAGGTCGACGTACATATTTGAGAACGACGAGCGACGTTCGAGCCGACAGGGGTGGCCTGCTCGCAGTGGGCGGGCGAGACGCTGCGCACGTCCGTCGCGCCGTTCCCGCCGGCAGCTACGGCATGGACGCCGAGCTGGACAGCCCGCGTCACAGGCTAGGTCGACCGCTTTGTTACCCCGCAGCGTGAGCGACATGTTGATGATGTGCGAACCGCTATGAGATGAGCTCATTCTGGATCTTGGCCTGGTCTTCTACGCTCAGTCAACGCACGCACTCACCCTCATACAACTTACAAGCCACAAGCAGAGAAGAACTTTCACTCAGACTATGCTCTGAATTCACACTGTGCAAATTGATTGATCAACCATGGTCTCTGTTTTCCTATCCTGCGACTGCACAAATCGTACAATGAACTCGAAGTACCCACGACCCAAAACCATGCGCGCGACGCGCCAAGCTAAGCGGACCCGACGCGCCTCCACCCGCGCGCAGCCAGCCCCACTACGACTCGCAATATGCGAGGAGCGGGGCCGCGCTGCGCCGGGGAGAACAAGCCATCGAGCCCGCCGTTGCCAGACGGCGACACGAACAGGCAATACTGCGGGATGACGAGCCAGGTATACGGACAAACATATCTGAGACGGTGAGTGGGAGATCATGGGGGCATATAAGACATGAAATCAAAAGGAAACGGAAATCAAGGACCGGGATTCGATTAGACGGTGGTGACCATGGAGGCTTCTGAGCCTGTCCAGGCCCATGCGTCTGTCGCGGATGTGGTGCCGAGGTCGAGACCCAGGCCGGCCAGCTCGTCGCGCGCCACGTCGGGTGGCGGCAGGAGCGAGAGGAGCTGCTGCATGTCTGCGTCGGATGCACCGCATTCCCAGTCGAATGAGGTCAGAGACTGCGCCGCTGTCGCAGCGCTAGCCGCAACCGAATCTTGTGCAGCGCTAGGGAGATGTTTACCGGCGGTTGCGGAGCCCGCGGGGAAGGTCGTCTCCGCGGGCGAGGACGAGATGAGGTCCATGAACCAGTCTTCGACATTGATGTCGGCCGACTCAATCTTGATGGCGGCCGGGATGTTGGTCGGGATGATGGGCGAGGGGATGGCGAGATTATTGGCGCTCGTCGCGCGAGACGGAGAATCGGAGCCACCCGCTGCAGGGCCGCTGTCGACACCGGTGAAGGAGTGCCAGCGGTCGCCACCCGTGCGGAGTGGCGAGTGAGCTCGTCTTGCGTCGCGTCTGCGGAGAGCAGGGATAGCGTCGGGGACGCGTGGGGGAAGAGGGGCGAGGCGTCGGAGTCAGAGGAATGCGAGACGGGCGGAGACGGCAGTTGGGCCGGCGTCGACTTGCCCTGAGCGGCAAGCATGCGGACGACGGTCTCCCACGACTTCTCGAGCGAGCGCACGCGCTCTCGCAATTCCTCGTTCTCGCGCTCGCGGGTTGTGTCCGTAAACTGCGGGATCAAATCATGATGAGACAGCGCCCAGCAACTGTACAGTTGCGCCAACTCACAGTGGGAACGATCTGTGGTACTGGCTGCTGCTGTGAGCGATACTTGCTGAGTTCATCCTTGAGCTGCTTGTTCTCCTCTTCCAGCTCTGCGACCCTGTTCGACAGGGTGGCGAACTGGATCTTGCGCCGGTCGCGCGAGTTCTGGGCCGCGATGCGGTTGCGGTGGGCGCGGGCCTCGCGACGCTCCTCAGCCGAGATGTCCGAGCGCGGCCGCTTGCGCGACGGCGCCGGGGCGGGGGGCGGGGAGCCCGAAGACGAGGACGACGGCGACGGCGAGCCGGCGAGGTGGGCGGGGTCAACATAGGCAGAGGGCATGGTGGGCACAAGTTGGGAAGGGCTCGGGGGTGGGGCTAAGCAGCGGTATTTCAACGGTAGCAGGAGGCACAGTCGCCACGAACGGACACGTATGAGGGTACGTGGAGGGGGGAAAGTCGAGCTCAAAGTTGGAGGCCCGATCGCGCTAATATACCCCCAGGCACCGGCCAGCACAGCGTTAGCCGGAGCGCCCGCAGGTGCCCGCCGCGGAGGTATTTCGCTCTCTTGGGCCTTCGCCGACCTTCCAACGCTCCTTCCCCGCTTAAAACTCGACGGGCTCAGGGTAAATCTCGTTTCTCACCCCTCCTGCAGGGCCGTGGTACTCCCGTTGCGCAGTTTCATTTCTTTTTGCGGCGCCGTCCGTCATTCCTATACGTGGAACTGTTACGCCACACCGGCGGATGCGCAGGTCTCCTGAAAGATGACATCTGTTGGCATGGCGGGCCCGCACGCAGTGTCATAGAACTCGAAAACGCCAGAGTGCATGCTACGCACAGGTCTTCATAGACATTAGTACCTGGAATGCATCCAGTGTACATATATATGCACGGCCAAGAATGCTCAGCTTCGTCAAGGCGCCTGCGTCAACCGGAGCGGCGCTACGGTAATTGATTGCGACCAGAGCGCGCAGGGCGCGCGTCTCCAGTGGCCAGGTAAGACCATATACCGAGACTGGTGGCACGTTGAAGATCCCACGCAACGCGCCAGTGGCTGGCCGCTGGTCACATCTTATTGGAGCGATCATGGCCGCATTGTATGTACCCGCATGGACGTTTGGGACGATTGGCGACAGCAATTGCTACCCACAGATTGAAGCAGGTGTTCCAGCCTCGATCGAAGTACAGTCTTGAGGAAAAGGTTGCCAGCTCGATGAACCGCTGGTGGGGCTCGCCAGTTTCAAGTACCTCGCAGTGCCTCGTACAGATCGCACGGCGCGAGGAGCTACACTCGCGTCTGGGAGCAAAGGCGGAGGGCAGCCAGCCGTGAACGCGTGAACGGGGCCAATCCAAAACCCTTTGAGGGAGCAGAAGAGATAACAGCTATGGCACGACCGCACCAGGATCCTGGATCATGGACAGAAAGCGACATGCATGTGCGCAATTTTAGTGTAATCGAACGAGTCCCCTGCTGGACGGGCGGGTACGGCGGAGAAAAAAAATCCATACGGGCGGCTTAAATTTCTGTTGAATTTCCACACATATACAGTTCTCTGGATATACCTGGTAGAAAAAAACAAGATGTCAGCGTACTGGAGTGGGTACGAGAGAGGATTGCAAGGGCGCTCAGTAGGAACAATTGTAAAATAATGAAAGTAGGGTCGTCAGCGGCGTTTCCGGAATCCCAAATGTCTCATCGTCGCGAACAAGTGTGAAAGGGAGATAAACATACCCAGTGATCCCTGTGAAGTCACCGTATGGATGCGGGAGGACAGCAGTTACTGTAAGGTTATTGTAGCTAGAAATGAAAAGTCCATGCATGAAGTCGTCGACCGAACGCGTGTCTACAGGTGGAGTACGCGTGCCCATAGAGTAGAGCACGCATTCGAGGCGTGGGTGATTAGCCAGCCTGTCAAGGGGCCGAGGAAGGAAGAGAAACGCGCGTCGGACTTTGACGGTGGACGCGTCAACCCGTTACTCGTACTACGAACTACAATGGTGAGCCTGTGCAGCAGCAAGCTGGGTACGCTGGCTAATGCGGTCTACAGGCGCGCCGTTACGATAGTACGTGCTCTGTGCTGCTCGGTGCTGGGTCGTGACCTTTGGATTGTGCAGGCCGTACAACCATCTTCTCGCCCGAAGGTGCGTTGCAGCCACAAACCCTTGCCGACGAGACTGACGCCGCGCACCAGGGCGTCTCTACCAGAGTGCGTCGGAACGGGCCCTCTGAGCTCGTCCTCGCTTACGGGAATTGTGTCTAGTCGAGTATGCCATGGAGGCCATCTCGCACGCGGGCACGGTGCTCGCGGTGCTCGCCAAGGACGGCGTCGTGGTCGCGGCGGAGAAGAAGGTGACGGGCAAGCTCCTGGACCTGAGCAGCGTCAAGGAGGGCGGCTACGGCGGCAGCGGCGAGAAGATATTCCTGCTCAACCGGTGCGCCGACGCGCGTCCTCCGCGCACACGCGCGTCTCGCTCATTCCGCGCGCAGAAACGTCATTGCGGGCGTGGCGGGCTATTCCGCGGACGCCAACTCACTCGTCAACTACTCGCGGCAGGCTGCCCAGCGCCACTTGTTCAGCTACAACGAGGATATTCCCGTTGAGCAGCTTGTCCAGCGACTGTGCGACCTCAAGCAGGGTTACACGCAATTCGGCGGTCAGGCGGACTGGGCTTATGGTATCTCAGCGCGTTCACTGACAAGGATGCAGGTCTGCGGCCGTTCGGCGTGTCTCTGCTGTACGCTGGCTACGACCCGCACTACAAATTTCAGCTCTACCATTCCGACCCTTCGGGCAACTACTCTGGGTGGAAGGCAACGTGCATAGGCGCCAACAACGGCACAGCGCAGAGCCTGCTGAAGCAGGAGTACAAGGACGACATTACGGTGGAGGACGCGGTCGAGCTCGTCATCCGCGTGATGAGCAAGACGATGGACTCGACGACGCTCAGCAGCGAGAAGCGTGCGTGCCGTGCATTCTGCTCACACTCGTCGTGCAGGAGCTGATGTAAGCAGTGGAATTTGCGACACTGACGTTGGACGCGGAGACAAAACAGCCGGTGGCCAAGATCTTCCGCCCGGCGGACGTCGACGCGCTCCTGGCCAAGCAGGGGATTGGGAAGAAGGACGGGGACGTTGAGATGAAGTAGTTGTCATAGCTAGCTTTCCATTCTTATGTTGTCTGTCTGCAGAGGTCGCTTGGCCATGCGGGCGGGGCGCGGGCCTGAAGCAAAAGCTGAAGCTGAATCAAACTTTCAAAGCACGAGCGCGAGACCGAGCCCAAGTCCGAACCTTCCGCGCCCCCTTTCCGAGCCCGCACCCACACCCCACGCACGCGCAGCTCCTGACGCGCACGCTCCTCGCAGCAGTAGAGCCCTGCCCGGAGACTGCATCCCGCCCGCCGCCGCCAGCTATAAGGAGGACACCCAACCGGCCACCACCACCAGCCCTAGCCGCCCTCACGACCACCAAGCCCAGGACCAGGATACCACACCATTCGCTGACACTAGCCTGTCCTCTTCGTTTGCGCCTTACATCTTACAGACGCCGCCTCTTCTTCCCCAAGCCCCAGAGCAAATGGCTGCCACGCTCAATGGCATCAGCAATGCGAGCACAGAACGCATTCAAATTATAGACGACGAAAAGAACTTTACGTGCGTGTACAACGGCTCTGGCTCTTTGGCTCCCATTGCTGACCGCGTTGCGCAGGAAAGAGCTCAACACTCAAATCGAGCGCTGGGGCCTGCGCGATGCCGGCTTTGGCTATGATGTCGTGGCCGTCTTCGGCTCGCAGTCCACGGGAAAGAGTGCGCACTGCTCGCTCTTACTGGCGTCCCAGGGTTGCTCACCGTCGCGCAGGCACACTGCTCAACAGACTATTCGGGACCACGTTCGACGTCATGGACGAGACCCGCCGCCAACAGACCACGAAAGGTGCGCAGATTCGGCCAGGGCTGCGCCCGTGCAGCAGCACTCACGCCCGCCACGCGTGCCCCGGCAGGCATATGGATGTGCCGCGCAAAGGGACTCAACCTCATGGTCATGGACGTCGAAGGCACGGACGGCCGCGAGCGCGGTGAGGACCAGGTGCGTGGCGTCGCCTCTGCTCCCGCCGGACACGCGTTGACTTCTGCGGATCCTTCTCAGGACTTCGAGCGCAAATCCGCCCTGTTCTCGTTGGCGAGCAGCGAGGTGCTCCTCGTCAACATGTGGGAGCACCAGGTCGGCCTGTACCAGGGCGCCAACATGAGCCTGCTCAAGACCGTCTTCGAAGTCAATCTCAGCATCTTTGGCAAGAAATCCGCAGACAGGTATGCCTCTCCATCGCATTGCGCGCGGCCCTGCGTCTGAAGTCTGACACATGCGCAGCGCCTCGCAACGCACGCTCCTACTCTTCGTCATCCGCGACCACGTCGGTCAGACGCCGCTGGCGAACCTCGAGGCGACGCTCACGGCCGACATTACGAGGATATGGGAGTCTATCTCCAAGCCTGCCGACCTCGAGCATGCCAAGCTGTCTGACTACTTTGACCTTGCCTTCACCGCGCTGCCACACAAGGTCCTCGTCCCCGAGAAGTTCGAGCAGGAAGTCGCCGAGCTGCGTAAGCGGTTCTCTGACCGTGACCGCGCGGACTATGTCTTCAAGCCCGCGTACCACAAGCGCATACCTGCAGACGGTGTTGCGCACTACATGGAAACCATTTGGGTGCGCGGATACATTTATAATCTGCTGTTGTGGAATATTCACACGATGTTCTTCAGGAACAAGTACAAAGCAACAAAGATTTGGACCTGCCCACACAGCAAGAACTCCTTGCGCAGTTCCGTTGCGATGAAATCGCCGCCGGGGCGCTGGAGGAATTCAATATTCAGGCCAAACCGCAGCGCAAGCCCATAGAGGCTGGGAAGGTTGTGGACAACCTGGGCGCTATGATGTCCGAGTGGAAGACGCGCGCGCTTGGTCAGATTTCGTTTATATTATTATTATTATTTCATGAGTTTGGGAGCTGACGTCCTGTCGCAGCACGGTTTGACAAGGATGGGTCGCGCTACCACCAGGGCGTCTACTCGCGCAAACGCGCGGACTTGCTCGCCCAGATCGACGCCACGCTCCTTGCGCTTTTCCTTGGCCAATTGAAAAACATGCACAAGGCCGCGCTCGCAGCGTTCAAGCGCGACCTTGCCGACGGGCTCAAGGGCGAGTCGTACAGCTTTGCGGACGTCGTGGCTTCCGCGCGGGCGCGGTGCGAGAAGCGTTTCGTGGAAGGCGCCGAGGAGGCGAGGCTAAAGGACACCGATTGGACGTTTGAAGATGAATTGGAACTGCTCAGGGAGGAAATGGACGCGGTCGCCGTGCAGTGCCGATCGGACGAGACGAAGAAGATGGTTAACTTGATCGAGGCACGCTTCCCCTTCCCACGTTGCAGATCGCTGTCCATGCTGATGCCCTTTCAACCACGTGCAGCGCAATTTCCGCAAGCAGATTGCTGAGCCTGTGGAACTCGGCCTTGCCAAGGGCTCCAAGGATATGTGGGACCAGGTGCTCCGGGCCTTCAAGGATATCCTGGCCAAGGCAGAGCAATCGTACCTCACCAAGGCGACTAGTGCGTGCAGTGTTTTGTGTCTCTCGTTTGGGAGTCGTAGACCGAGTTGATTCCTAGGCTTCAACTGCACCGAGGAGGAGAACGCTGCGTCCCTGGCAACCGTCCGGAAGCGGGCGTGGCAGGCCCTCAGGGCCAAGGTGGACGAGCAGACTGCTGATCCGGCAATATTGAGCAAGCTCCGGTCCCACTTTGAGGAACGTTTCCGATACGACGAGAACGGCGTGCCGCGGGTGTGGAAGCCTGAGGACGACATTGACGGCGCATTCCAGAAAGCGAGGGACGAGGTGCGTCGCCCGATGGGCTGTGCCCGCTGTTTGAAATCCTGCGCGCATGTTGCTAACACCCTGGTCTGGATAGACCATCAAACTCATACCCCTGTACGCTCGCATCGAGCCTTCAGACCCGGCGCTGGCGTTCTCCCTGCCAAACGAGACCGACCTGACAGCCCCAGACGGCGAATTCGACTTTGAGGAGTCGCTTGTTGTCTTCTCCGAGACTAAACAGCTCGACCTGACAACACGTTTCCGCAAGGAGGCCGACGCTTACTATGTCGAAGCGAAACGCAGCACGGTGAGCAGTGTTGCGCAGATTCCAATGTGGATGTACGGCGTGCTTGTCGTGCTGGGATGGAACGAAGCCAAGATGGTGCTTTTCAACCCCATGCTATTCATGCTGCTACTCCTTTCACTGGCAACCGCGTGCGTATTCTTTGTTTGCTTTTGTCTCCCCTTTCCCAGAGCCCATTGTTCTTTCCGTTCTTCTCTTCGTGCCCGATTTGGGATTTGTTGTCCTGTCGGCCAGGCTGACCTCCGTTCGGCAGGTGGGTCATCATCCAATTGAATCTTCTCGGGCCGCTTCTTCACGTTACCCGAGCTGTTGGAAACGAGGTGCGTAAGCGTATGTCTCTGGGTATGTGGCAGACTTGGGCGCGCGCTTACCACGCGCCACTTTCGGGCACGGGCCATGCTTAGGTCCAAAACCAGGCAACAAGACGCCTGCGCGAGCATTTCGCAGAGCCTGCAGCGCCTGTGAGGCAGAGGCTGAATGCGACGGCCGCTCGGATCGAGGGGGAGGATGTAGACTAAGCGTAGTGTCTGGTATGGACGAGCTTGCGCTATTTCCTTATTATTCTTCGGATGAAACACAGTCGTTTTATTATCTCGAAATGGGGTGGTTTGTTCTCTCGGCCAGATCTGAGATCTGAGATTCGGGATCTGTTCGTTTTGCCGTGGCGGGAAATAGCGAGCCACGTGGTGTTGACACAGGTGGCAGTCGAGCTCCGCTTGTCTGTCCTCGAAGGTTACAAGACAGACCGGAGCCTGCTGGGTTATGAACGACGACCCTCCGTTCTCGTTCTCCTCTGTTTCTGCTGCCTCCTCGAGCTGGTCGCTATCGAACGCCAGTGCCCGCCAGAGCCTCAGCCCGAGCCCAACCCCCATGCCCCCGACGACCACGACCACGACGACGCTCATCACAGCCAAGCGCCGGCAGTCGCGCACCCCCAACGGCTCCGAGCGCAAGTTCTCTACGCCCGACGCAGCCAGCCTGCAGCACCGCCGCGGGTCGTCTGGCAGCCTGTTTTTGCCGGGCAAGCGGCCAGGCCATCAGGACGAGAACTCGCCTGAATCAACGATGATGGACCTCGACGGCGACTACAGACCCCGCTCCGGGAAACGCACCCCATTCAGCCCTCACGCCAACACCAGCCAGGACTCGCTTAACTCGTCCCAGTGAGCAGCCCGGGCCCGCCGGCGCTCTGAGACCTGCTAATTTTTCCCGGCGCCCATGCAGATCCATCGTCTCCATAAAGCTGCGTGGCGCCGACCAGCGCTCGTCCAGGGCGTCCCTGTACGACTACAACCAGACGCGGCGCACCAGCCTGCCTGCGCTGCACCTGCAGCTGCCCGTCGGGGCCGACTTCGGACAACCTGGCCCGTCTTCCCCGCCGCATCCGCCACTCCCGCCGGAGGCTGTAGAAGACATCTACGGCAACCTCAAGTCGTTCAAGTTTGGCAACGCCAGCCCCATCAACGACTCGCCGTCGGACGGCGATCACTCGGAGGACCAGGATATGATGTCTCCCCTGCCGCGCAGATATTCGCGAAAAATGAGTCGCATCCCGGTCATGGACGACCATCCGCTGCACATCTCCAGCGCAGACGAAGCTAACTCGGACTCGGACGAGGAGGAGAAACGCAGACAAGAACGCTCCAAGATGCGTGCTATCGACGACGGTGGCCGCCGTCCCTCGCTCCCCATCAACAACGCCGGTCTGAGCACATCCGCCATGGTTAGCCGTGCAACTTTGGACTCTATGACGGAGCAGCTCGATAGGCAACTGGAGCGGCGGCGTCCCAGTCAGCCGATCGCTATCCCGCGCCGTGCCAGCCGCGTCTCGCAAGACGAAGCCTATCTCGAGATGCAGCTAGCTCGGAGGAGCGCCGATCCCCAATCTGAGCCGGGTTCCCGTGCGCCGTGGGCCGTCATAACTAATTCCAACGCTGCTGCCGAGTTCGACATGAACTTCATCCTTAATGGTTCCATGGGTTCTCTCTCGTGTCCTCCTTCTCCGACCTCCATGGACGTGGCTGGCGACACCTTTCTTAACCACATTACGCGCTTCGATACGGAGTACGGGAAACGGAGGACGGAATGGATGCTGTCTCGTCAGTATCAAGTTTTAGACAGCTCTGGACGCCCAGATCCCCGCGAGGTCTGGTCCTGCGACTTCGTGGGCAAGTACAGTATCATACGTGGCATCGCTGAGACGCCAGGTTAGTGCCGTCTCTACTTGCTTGCCCTTTAACTATTTGTTCTGACGCGTTCGATTGCCAGGAGAAGAAGCGAAACCGGGACGACTGCGCGCAAACCAAATACTTATCCGCCACTTCGCCGACACTGTCCGCGACCACGGCCGTCCACATCGGCCTGCTGGACCGTCAATGTGGATACACAAGCATGCGCGCAAGAAGGTCATCTCCGTGTTTCGCGAGTACAATCCGTTCAAGAAGGACGAGGTCATGACTCCTGCTGTGTCGATCTTGTTTACTCCTCGAGATTTGCGCTCCTTCCACACTCGGAGCCGGCCGCGCATTCAGTATCACGACGACGCTACCCGGTCGCGCAGCACACGTTCTGCCCACGCTGGTAATGACGATACGCCGCCTCTGCCTGGCTCGCCTTCGCAGGTACCTCCACTCTCGCCGACTTCGAGGCAAGAGCATGTGTATCCACCGTCGTATCGGAATGCGGCGTCGCCCTTGACGTCGCCTCGCATGCGTCCTGTTGCTCCTCCTAGCATTGTGGGCTCGGTAGACGATGATGAGCAGCACCACCGACGCGGTCATGCAGAAGCTTTCGGCGCGATAGATCACACTCGCCTGCAGGCCACTACCTCAAACATCGGCAGTGTTACGGACGCAGCATCCACGACAGGATCGACCGTCACGCGTACGGACCGTGGAACGTCTATCACGGAGCGTTTGTTCAAGCGCAAGAAGCCCACGACGGAGAAAGTTGCGACTTTCCACCCTCCGTGGCTGACGCTGCCTCAGCCTCCACGCCCTCAGACAGAGGAAGAGATGGAACGCATGCTGTTTGGGCAGTGGGACTTCCCGCGGCCTTCGGATGTCAGTGGGCCGCCGCTGATGAGTTCGCGGCCATCCGAGTCCAGTGTTTCACCGCTGGTGAAGCCCGAGGCGTCTTCATCGAAAACGGCCAACACTCCGCCAGCGGTTTATGACGAGACGGAGGAGGAGAAACAACGGCGGCGCGTACGGAATTTGAGTCAGTCGTTCGAGTCTGTCGGCTTGATTGCCTCGCGGCGGCCAAAGTCAACCTCCACATCTTCTCAGCGTCCGCCTCAGAAGCAAACAACTCCCACTTTCCTCGACTCGTTACCGCCCGACTCGGTCTGCTTCCTTCTTCCGCTCTGGCCTTCAGAATCTGCCACTCGCAAACACGAGCGGCCTCGTCCAGCATACCGCGTACCGCTCTCTGAGCGACGTTATCTCGTCGTCTACTTCGTCCAGCAGACACAGCTTGGTAACACGCCGCCAGTCAACAAAAAGCGCCCTCGGCAACCAGCTGAACAGCCAGCTGCGAGCAGCAGCAGGACGGGCTTCACGCCGTTCCACGTCGTCGCGCGACTGATCACCAGCGACGACCTGTTGCACGCGGGTATGCGTTCGCTTGACAAGGGCCTCTTCGTCTCGGGCACCATCTCGGACAGCCTCATCGCCGTGCCGGACCCGTCGTCTGCGGACGCGCTCAGCCCCATTATTATTGCGCTGTGCAACGAAAAGCAGGCGGTAGAGCTCGTGCCGGAAGGCCTAGACAAGCTCGGGCTGCGTGTCGACCCCGACGATGGCATGTCCGTTGTCGGTGAGAACGGCGGGAAAGAGCGCGCGCTGACGCCGATCGGGCGCGCCGTCGTCGAGATCATCTGGGCGTCATGCATCGCCGTGTCCTCCGGCACCGCGACACCTGCCCCGGGCGCGAATTAATGTTAATTTCTATTCACGCGTTTTATTCCCCGTCATGTCTTTGTCCGTCGCCTCAACGCTGTCTTCTCTTTTCTGTCCTATGCATGTGTCACTGGTCTTTGTTCTTCAGGCTCGCTTTCTCTCCAATCCTCGTGCTCTGTGTCTAGAATGTATTTTACCTCGGCCTTTGCATTGCGTTCTACAGCTGTATCTTTGCATACCCTCAGAAAAGTCGTTTCGGGGAATGGGGAAGTTGAACGAATCTGCTTGAGTGCCGGAAGCAAAAAGTTGCTTTCACTCAGCAATCCTTCACGCACTCGCGCTTTCGGTAGTCATGGTGTCCTTCAAGTGAGTACCCTCGTTGTGAGTAGAAACAAACTGGTCTCATGCTTTGGTAGCTGCGATGGTACGGTCCCTCCTGAGGTTTGACGCAGACGAGTGCTGAGACGTCGTTCGCAGCCTGCAACGACACTGTGAAAAAGCCCAAGCTGGACCAGCACGCACAGCGCTGCAAGGCATCGTTCACGTGTCTCGATTGCAGCACAACATTCCACACCGCGGCAGAGTGCGTGTGTGCTGTATTGGTCCGGTGTGCGAGCTCATATTCACCTTCGCGTGCAGCTGGCGGCCGCACACGACATGCATTTCCGAGGCGCAGAAGTATGAAAAAAGCGTGTACAAGGGCCCAAAGGTGCGCTATCCTCCGGCCCGTGCATCTTGGGTCTGCATTGCTGAGGGTGACGCAGGGCGGCCGCGGCGGCGCGCCACAGAACGGGCGCGGCGGTGGTAAGTATGGCGGCCGCGCCGCGCGCCCGCTGGGAACTGGCGCTAACGACACCCCCCTCGGCACCCCGCGCATGTCCCCTTCGTCTGTCGCGCCCGACACGACTCCAGGCGCGAAAACGGCCGCGAAGGACAAGGAGGCCGCACCTACACCGGCCGTAACGACGAACGGTGCGAGCGCAGCTGCTACGCCTGCTTCTGAAGAGAAGAAGAGCAAGAAGCGTAAGGCGGATGCGTTGGAGGACACGGCCGCCCCAGCATCAGATGAGGTATAATTGCTGCTTGCCTCTGGCTGGGCAATACTTCACTGACGCGAGTTCAGAAGGAGAAGAAGAAAAAGAAAAAGAAGGACGCTACTGAGCAGAAGGTGTGCATCTGGTCGCGTATGCTTTCTTGTGTAGGCCTAATCTACTTTTGTAGGAGGAGGCTCCCGCAGCAAGCACTGCGACCAAGACAGAGGAAGAGGGCAAGAAGGAGAAAAAGTCGAAGAAATCCAGGAGCGAGGATGCTATGGACGTCGACGTGGCTGAGCCGGTTCGTGCAGCCATGTATGAAGTTTCGCGTGGACTGACAGCATCTCTACAGGCCGAGGACGGGAAGAAAAAGAAAAAGGACAAGAAGTCCAAAAAGGACGCAGTTGAAGATGCGCCCGTCAACGGCGCGAGTGAACCTGTTCGTGGGCTTGTTACTTCTGCATTTGTGTTCGTTGATTCTTTGCTCGTCTGCAGGCAGCAAACGCTGCAACAAACGGCGCAGATGAATCCACAAAGGAGAAGAAGGAAAAGAAGCATAAGAAGTTCAAGTCGACCTCTGACGATGCCGACGCGACTGTGCAGCCTGCAACGACCAATGGCACGGTAAATGCGTCTAGTGGCAGGTCTGGAATAATATACTCAACCATATGCAGCTCGACGGGAAAGCCGAGAAGAAGAAGAAGCGGAAATCCCTGGCGCAGGACGAGGAGAACGCGCCTGCAGAGGTGTGCCCATTATTTCTCCATCTCGTCGCTTATCCTGAGCCAAACCAAGTCAGCACGTGGTTCGGACGAGACTCCCGCCAAGACAAAGAAACCGAAAAAGGTGAAGTCCGACGCGGTGGAGGAGGTGGTTGAGTCGTCGCCCAAGAAGGAGAAGAAAGAGAAGAAGGATAAATCGAAAAAGGACAAGACAAATACGGAGTCGAAGCGAGAGAAGGGGGCGGTTGAGGCTTAGTCTCGCTCTTTGGTTATCAAGATCTATATGGGACATGTTTCTGCTACTTATATGCTTGGAATCCATCGGTGGTTGATTGGAAGTTTTTGCACGCGTGATCGTCATGGAAGGCGACGCGTTTTGGACTCCGACTCAACCACTCACGCGACACCCGCTCACTGTTAGAATGGCGCAGGAAGAAGCGCGTCGCCGGTCGATGATGCCAGGACGCTCACAGCTGCCAGTGCCCAGCTCTGCGTTCAAGAAGCCTCAGCAACCGCTGCCTCAGCCGCCGATCCGCGGGATGCGGCAGTCGCTGGCTGGTCCGCCAACACGCGGGCCGCTGCTCGCGACGTCGATAAACGTGCCGTTGGCGCCGCCCACGACGAACCCGCGCCACTCCATCTACCGCTCTGGACCGGGCGCGATGCCCGCCAGCACGAGCAAGCGGGGCGGCATCCCCGGCAAGGACCCGCGCGACACGCGGAGCGCGCAGTTCAAGACGTCCACACTGCACATGCTCATCGAGTTCCTCAAGGCGCACGACTACCAGAACGACCTCAGCATCAAGACACTCGCGTCGCCACCTGCGCGCGAGGTGCAGTCCATCATCAAGCATCTCGTCTTCTTCCTCGATCCCAACTACGTCTGGGGCCGCGGTGGCGTCAAGTTCGAGGACGAGCTCATCCCGCTGCTCAAAGGCATGAAGTACCCGTACACCGACGGTCTCACTAAAGCCACGCTACAAACGCCCGGTAGCATGCCCAACATGCCGCATACACTCGGCCTGCTGCACTGGCTCGTCTCTGTCGCCAAAGTACGTCAGGTGCCGCTGAAAGCGTTCGCGACCTCACTGCCTTTCAGTTACGAGACGCGTATTTAACAAGTCAGGACAATACGCTGCTGGAAGTTGAAGATATCCCTGAGAACTTTTCCGACGACCTCCACTGTCGCGTCATCGAATTCGACTATACGGGAAGAGCATATGTTGCGTTCTTGAATGGAAGTGACTCTTTCGACGAGGAAGACAGAGAACTAGAGGCACGCTTTGGTGAGCGACAACATTCACGGCCGCTTCCTTTGTCCTAAGAATCTTGTAGCGGCGCGCAATAGGTCGGTCCTGGAGCGAAATCATGCCATGCGAGACGAGCTGGACAGACTCGAGGCAGAGTACAAGCAACTCATATCCGTCGAGGTTTGTCTTAACCTCTGCACATCTAGTCTGCGTGCTTACATTATGCACAGTCACCCGTACTCGCTCTCTCGAAACTGAAAGACGAGCGTGAACGAGATCTACACAAGATGAACGCCATGATCAAGAAGGATCAGATTAAAGTCGAACGGTATGAAAGGGCAATCGAGGAAATTAACGCGCGCATATCGCAAGAACGTATGTATTGTGTTTGCTCCAGTCGAGAAGCACAGATGTAACATACGTCACAGTCGCCGACATCGACGCTCTGCGCGACGAGCGCGCCGAGCTCGAGCGCAAAGTCGCCGAGCAAAACATCAGCCCGGAAGAAGCGCGGCAAATGACGCAGGACCGTGACTCGCTGTCGAAGAGTGTCGAAGATTTCAAAGCGAAGGTGGAGGCGACGAAACGGCTGTACGAGATGCTCGAGGTGACGTGGATGAACCGCGGCGACTCGCTGGAACATGCCGTCGAGGAGTACAGCTCGCTCGCGCTAAAGCTCGACCTCGACGATCCACCGCCGCCGTACGAGGGCATGGACTTCACCATCACGGTCGACCTCGCCAAAGAGTCCATGATTCGGTGTGAGGACCTCCGCACGCGCATCAAGCCCGCGCTGCTCGCCGTCGCGGAGAAGGCGCGACAGCAGCGCAGCCAGTGTTCAGACGAGCAGATCCGGCTGGAGCATGAGCTCGCCACGCTCCTCGCCACCTGCGAGCAGCTCGAGGATGACCTCGTCCGACTGGACGCCCGCGTTGCCAGCGTTTTGGAAGAAGCGGATAATATACGCGAGGTGAGTCTTGCACTGTTCCCTCTCGGAATCATAATTTCACGGCTAACGCAACGCTAGACTGCACAAGCTGAAATAGCAGCCAGCGATGCCGAGGCTGCCAAACTTGACAAGGAGATCGGGGCAGCCCGTGCTGCGGCCAAAAACTATGGCATCGGCGTCAAGTCGCGTTTGCAAACGCTGCTCATACAGTGCGTGCCCCGCAAATTCAACCTAACTAGCGACTGACGACATTTGCAGGCAGCAGGAGCAGATAGAGCAGACAGAACGGCTGCGAGAGGAGACTTTGAAGGCGATTTCTAAAAACACGGCCGAGATCGCGACCTTCAAGACGACGGTGTCCGAAGTATTGGATGACTTGTATCTTTGCGCCGAGGCGAACTAGGCGCCTGTAGTTCTCGATCTTCTCGATGTATGGGGTGCTTGCTGTATGTAAGATGGACCGCAGTGTTGCACGATTACTTTATTTTGGTTGCATTGCTTTCTTGTTGCTCGCTACGTTGTGACATTCATCGATTCCACCAGTGACATAAAAGCGCGAGACGACTTGTCTACATGACGGGGCGAAAGGCAGAAAAAACGGTCGAGAGTAAGCAGTGGCCATCACTGCGTGCTAAGTATGGAGTACATGCGGCTCAGAACGCCGTGGTGGAATCGACCTCTATCGTCGGGACGATACTCGCGATGAACTTGAGGAAGACGACAAGGTAGAAGTCGACGCGCATGCCCTCGACGTCGTCACCCTCCTCGGCCGGCGGCGCGGGCGAGCTCTTGCCGCTGTCGCCCGTCACCTTGCGCAGTAGCCACTTGCGCTTGCCGCCGCCCTCTTTGGCGCCGGCGACTTTGCCCCCGCCGGGCGATCCAGCGAGCTTGCGCTGCTCCTCGACCACGTGCGCGTTCATGCGCTCGATAACCTTCTTCATCACGCTCGCGTGCTTGCACGGATGTACGGACGCGCATGAGAGCGTCGCGGAGTGCGGGAACGCCTCGATGGTCACCGTCTTCTGCGCGTGCTCCGCGGATATGTCCTGGAAGACTTGCTTGTGTGTCAACGGCGTTCCTTTCTGTGCAAAGCCGGTAAGATATCCTTGTCAATCAGGATCAGCTATGCGATGCAGCACCTCGTCATAGCCGAGCAGCCAGACGCGGGGGTTTGGTAGTATTTGTCGTAAGTGATCATAACGTCGTAGGTTCGAACTTGCAGCAGGTTACCCTTAGAGTCCGAGCTACGAGGCAGGTTCAAAACGCAGGTATGCGCAAGGGAAGGAGCTTGGACGCACGCAGGTGCGGCTGTCGATGACGCTGCAGGAGCGGCGGCGGTCGCCTCGTCCTCTGCGGCTTCCAAATCAGCCTCTTCCATGTCGGGAATATCATCCATGTCGGGGATGTCGCCCACGGTCGGGTTCCCGGCGATGTTATCTACGTTCAGCGATGCCTTGGAGACGGCAGCGGCAAGGTCGTCGTCCGCTGTAGGGCCATCGAGGTCGGGGATGTCGTCGATTGTTTGCGGATTGACCTTGGAGTCATTCGCGGCTGCAACGGGAAGCGTGAGCTGCCTTGCTTAGCTCGCTGACCGATGTGGCGTACGGCGACCAGCGTGCGTCTCCACCCAGTCGTCATCCTTCTGGCCGTCCCCGCCAGACATGGAGATGAGTCGTTCAGCGTCTTCCTGGGCGTCGGTGTATGCGAGCGAGGACGCCCGTCGCAGACATGGAACTGGGCGGGCGTTATGGGGCTGGAGATTGCGCGCGGCAGTCACACGAACACACCTCCCCGGTGGACCAGGTACTGTTTATCGGGCGGCAGGAAGTCCTTGGCCTTACTTGCCTCGCCCTTCTCCCTGCGCAGGCGCGTGAGCAGCGGGCAGCGGGCACGCATATTTCGCACCATGACCAGACTGGGAACTTGTATGCCAGGAAGTCGCCCGCGGCAACGAACTCCTCTAATCCATCGCACTCAGCGACGGCCACGACAGCATGCAGCGAGCCACGGACCTGGAGTGATACAACCGCTCTCCTTGAACTTGCTCTCGCGCAGGACCTGCGCGCGATCGCCGTCAGCGATCCCAGTGTGGCCGGCGCATCTCTGGCAACAGGACGTACGGGACTCAGGTAATCGCGTACAGCCCAGAATTGAGACTATCGGCACCCGTGAGCATGATACCCAGGCGCAGGGCAAGGTGGCTTGCCTGGATGGCGTGCATGTCGACAACCGCGGTTGTGTTCGGGGTCAAGTCCAAGAATGGCAGAGTTCAGCCGCTCTGCCAATTGTGTGCGTTCTTGAAACTCAATTGATCAGAAACGTCAAAACAAAATAAGAGTCATCAATTTCTGGCGCAGATCCCAAAAACGAATAATACAGCAGGTTGACCAGTATAGTATACAATCTTTCGCATGGGGGAAGACTACAGCGAGCCTCATAAATTATGGGCAATTTCGTCGTGTCCGTTGAAGTGCCTGGGATCTCCCATGGCTTCCTCCGTTGTAAGCGTTGCAGCAGTCAGTGTGGATTATGCCTGATTGTTCTCAAAGCTGACAATCCAGACCTCGCCGTCGTAATCGTCCGTCGCCAGCCATCTTCGTTCGGTGCTCGTGCATCTACGCATTGAGGAAAAGAGCGTCCGTTTGCCCAGCCAGTCCACGCGACGCACATCCTGCACGATGGCTGCGCGCGTGCGCTTCAGATTGGCCTTGATGATGGCTCTTCTTCGCGTGTCGTCTGCAAGCGACCATTCGGTGTTGCTCATCGGCTGTGCAAGCCTGCCACCCCACACGCCACACGGAATTCAGAGAGCCAATTGGAACGCGGCTCGATCAGCTGCCCTGCGAACGCAAGACGAAGTAGGAAAGCCGCACCCGAGATAGAGGTGGCGAAATACGTCCGCGGGTGTCACAGGCGCACCCGCGACGCCGCGCACATCGATGGTCCAGGGACAGTCGTCGAACACGATGCGGAGGTACGTCGCGCGCGAGTGCGTGGCTGCGTCGAGGCCGTGCGTCGCGTGCGCCCACTGGCGCGAGACCTGCAGCCGCGTGTCCTGTTGCCATAGCTCAGTGCTTCTCGCTCAGGGGGAGGGTGCAGAGACGCGATAGAGTACGCCGGACACGTACCGGGAATCGCACGTCGAACAGCAGCGGGGGCGGTTTCATGCCGAGCAGCGGGTGCAGCGACCCTGCGTCTGGCTTCTTCTTTCCCCGTCGCACTGCGTGGTCGAGGCGGGCTCTCAGCACGATGCAGCGAGATCAACAAGGGAGCGTAGACGGACGGAAACCGGAAATGGCTTGGTGTGCGCTCAGCCGGCTGCCAGGCCCGGGCGGCGGAGACGGCGTTTGGACGGGGCGCAGCGTGCTCGGAACGGCGCTGCTGGGACGTGAGGGCAATGAGGGAACGGCAGTAGCGGAACTGCTGCAGGAGGATCGTAAGTGTCGTGAAGCATTGTCGTAAATGTCGTAAGGGGGGAGATGGTAGTAGGGCGGGGGTGAGTGGTAGGCGCGGTAGGGCGACGGCCCCGGGACGGGCGTCGATAGATATGTCGTTGCAGTCATCATGGGGAGAATGAGGAGAGCCCAGCCCAAGGGAGAAGAAGCTCAACGTTGGCGTAAAGAGGCGGCTCTTATACAGCCACGCGCGAGCTGTGTTTGAATGCAAGGACACAGACAAGCCTGGAGTCTATTGTAATGACGCGCACGGGCCGCAGAGGACGACAAGAGCACCGTGGGTGGGCAGAGGAACGACGAGGCCATACCTATTCTGCATTGCAAGGACCAGGGTAGAGCCAGGGGAACGCAGGAGGCAGAGAGCAGTGGACCGGGCCCTCGTCAGCAGAAATTCAGCAGCAGCAGACGCGCAGGCATTGAGACCGAGCAGTACGGGCCGTAGCGTCGGTGAAGACAAGAGCGGTTGCGGCAGGTTCGGCACAGCGACCGGAGGACATCAGCGCAGAGAGGAGAAACAGACGTGCAAGGATGGGCACAAGACCTGTCCGGACTGCATTGGGCGAAGCAGAGACTCGGACTGTCATCTGTCTGTCTCCGAATGGAAGATGGCGCGCAGTGCTCCCGTCTCTTGTTCGCCTGCCTCACCTAGCGAGCGACCGGCCTGGCGTATGGAGGGTGACTGGATTCCGGGCGGGCGGCAAAAACGTTCTGTTGATATGGAGGCATTTTACTGCGCGACTTTGGGGGCACTGTGTCACGGGCGGTCTGAGGGCTGGCCTTGTAGCTGTCTTCCGGGGGCTGGCGCTGGGGGATCGACCGTTGAACGTTGAACGTTGACGGCCTTCACTGGCTGGACAGTCAGCGGAACGGGATGGAAGGTTGCAGCGGAGCCAATCAGCGCCTCTGGAAAAGTTCAAAGCGCCCACTTATCGTGTCTTGGATTTCTCACCTGAACCACGAGCATGGCCTCCGTTCTCCTCGGTGCCCTGCGCGCACCAGCCCGCCGCACAGGCGCATTCGCCTTCACGGCTCTCGCCCCGTCGTCGCGCCCGGCCACGCGCTCGTTCGCGACGACCCGTCTGCTCAAGAATGCCGCCCAGCCGTCGAGCTCGGCCCCCAAGTCGTCCTCTAACACGCCGCTCTTCATCGGTATCGCTGCCCTTGTCGCCGGCGGTGTCGGTTACTGGGTGGCGACGTCCGACTCGGACGCCGCGAAGGGCGCGGCCACTGCTGGCAAGTCTGCGGTGCAGACTGTCAAGGCCAAGACCAACTTCACGCCGACCAAGGAGGACTACCAGAAGGTCAGTCACTTTGACGCATACCTGGGCCTCGCCGTCTGACACCGTGCCTTGCCAGGTCTACAACAAGATTGCGGAGTCTCTGGACGCTGAGGACTACGACGGTACGCTCAAGCTCGGCCGACAGCAGCTAATGTCTTTCTTACTAACAAGCGCCTGGCTCGTTGGATAGATGGTTCCTATGGCCCCGTCTTCGTCCGTCTGGCCTGGCATTCGAGCGGTACTTACGACAAGGAGACAAACACCGGTGGCAGGTGCGTTGCGGCCTCGGATTGGCAGCCACCGCTTATGCTATCTACACAATAGCAACTACGCGACCATGAGGTTCGAACCTGAATCGCTTCACGGTGCAAATGCTGGCCTCGAGATCGCGCGCGCTAAGATGGAGGAAATTAAGAAGGAATTCCCTTGGATCTCATACGGCGACCTTTGGACACTCGGCGGTGTTGCGGCTATTCAGGTCGGTGGCCAATATGCTCCGCTCGGTATCGGCGTTGACTCTTGGTTTAGGAGGCTTCCGGTCCC
Source organism: Auricularia sp. M13 (assembly GCA_037042915.1). Lineage (NCBI taxonomy): Eukaryota > Fungi > Basidiomycota > Agaricomycetes > Auriculariales > Auriculariaceae > Auricularia > Auricularia sp. M13. The sequence goes on from CM073201.1 coordinate 1,360,433, forward strand.
AAGATCCCGTGGCGCCCAGGACGCATTGACGGCTTTGCAAAGGACGCTACTCCCGACGGCCGTCTCCCGGATGCCACGCAGGGCGCTGACCACCTCCGCCATGTACGCTGGCTCGACTTTCTGCCCATCATTCAGGCGCTGATACGTTAATGTTGCAGATCTTCTATCGCATGGGGTTCGTGTTGCATCGGGTCGCTTTGCGAAATACATTGGACCTGACAGTATCTTTTTCTAGCTTCAATGACCAGGAAATAGTTGCTCTTGCCGGCGCCCACGCCCTTGGACGCTGCCACCCGGACCGCTCTGGCTTCGACGGCCCCTGGACCTTCTCCCCGACGACCTTTTCCAACGCCTTCTTCGAGCTCCTCTTCTCCGAGAAGTGGGTATGGCGCAAGTGGAATGGCCCGAAGCAGCTCCAGGACAAGAAGACCGGCACGCTCATGATGCTCCCGTGCGTCATCTGCTATGTGTACCCATTTATTCGAGGCACGCTGATACTCGACCCACAGGACTGACTACGTGCTCATCACCGACAAGTCGTTCAAGCAGTACGCTAAGAAGTACGCCCAGGACGAACAGGCCTTCTTCAAGGAGTATGTTCCTCACCTTTTTTCACCTTCCCACCCATGCTCACCGCATTCAAGCTTCTCCGCGGCCTTCGCCAAGCTCTTGGAGCTCGGCGTTCCCTCACAGCAGTGGGCGACCCCCGAGCCGTGGGAAATGAAGACGCTTGACGAGCAGAAGGCTTAACTGCTCTGCTATAATTTCCTCTTAATCCTGGGCACTCTCATTACTTGACAAGTTGAAAACGTTTCATCCTCCGTTGTTTTTATTCCTTACCTTACTCCTGTCCTGCTCGTATTGGCTGGCTGCAGTGCCAGTTAGAGGCTAGGTAGACATCTAGAAGCGTTCAATAGATGCCTGGGAGAATTCACGTCCGTTGTCGGTGATATGAGACACCCTCCCTACCTTTGGAAAACGTATCTTAAAGTATTTTCTGCCGCCGCGTCGCATAGTGACGTCTTGCAGCTTCTCATCGCACAGGCCGAGTATCCTGACATTATGTAATATATTTTTTGCGTTGGGGTCTGAATGATTCACTGGATGTCTTGTTGCTGGAGCCCGGATAATTCGGGGACCATGCGCCAGCACCATTTCTGTGTCTGCACAACGGACGGTGCGGCGGGCGCCGGGCGGAGCTACAACTCGCGTTTTTCTTCCGCTCCTCAGAGCTCCTCAGGCCTCAGGCTGCATACCAACCTTTGCGCGATACCAAACGCTACTCAAGGCTGCGCGATGCGCCCGGTGCGATGACGAATTAGCGGACGTGACGACAGTTTGGCTCAGGGTTGCCTCGGGTCACTGGCTGAGCGACTGGAGATGCGACTATTGTCAATGCGTACGAATGGCTCTTGCTCCGGCATCTGGCTCAACGTTCAGGCTGTCTCAGGCCAAGGCGGTCTTGGAATTGCAGGATCTTTTGACTGTACTCAGGCGGCCAGGAATTGACCGCAGCCCATGCGCACCCATGCGGCGTCATTTCCTCCTCGATGGCGATCGCGTTGCGCGGCATCCCGGCGGCACTGCTGATGCTAGCTCTCCTCTGAACCAGCGCGCTCTTTAGACTGGCTATGATGCTACTGTGCCTGCTGTATGCTGCTCGTGTCTGCGAAGCTAGACTACGACTGTTCTGAGCGCCGACGCTAGAGGTTCCAGCACAACTTCAGCCATACTTCAGCTATCCGATCACCCTTACTCAGTCGGGGATTGCAGATCGCGACCTTATCAGCGCTTGACAAAGGTGGCAAACTTGGATGGAATCACCGATGTTTGGCCCTGTCTGTTGAACTTGATTCCTCAGACCTGCGCATCTTCGTCGGCGGACTTGGCCTCGCGTGTACAAGGATATATATATGCCGTATGTGCGGGAGGATGATTCCTCACCCCCAACATGCGCTCGTCGACTCTGCTCGCTGCGGCCCTCGTTGGTGCGGCCTCCGCGCACGCGTTTACTGTCAAAGAGCTCCGCGAGTACGTCCACGAGCTATATCCGCGGCCCTTTTCTCACATTTTGTCAGGCTGGCGCGTGACGGAAAGACGGTTCCGGGCGGCTACATCGTCGAACTCTCGACCTCCTCTGGCGGAAAACGGGCTGCAGATGTCAGCGGGCCCGCATCCATATACTAAACTGCTCGTGCTAACGCTGTGCTGCGCAGGCTCATGCGGACTTCCTCGACGAGCTCGACAAGCGTGCTGCTGGCAAGTTCACGACGCGTAAGAAGTTCGATTCGCCGCTGTTCAACGGCCTGGCGGTGCAGCTTCGTGTGCGTGCTCTTGCGGATGATCGTAACTATCAGATAGCTCACGCGCACGTGCGGGCGATAGACGCCAGAGGTTTGTTACTCTTGATGAAGCTGGGGATTTGCGCGTTGACAGGCGTGTGCGTTTGCGCAGGACTTGGTCAGTTTGGCGACGATTCCCAATGTCGTCGCGGTGCGGCCCATCATGACGCTTCCCATGCCCGAGTACGCCAAGCCTCTGAGCGGCGGCAAGTGCAGCTGAATATCTGCAGGACGCTCGGCTTCCATATCGCGTCTGGGCCAAACGATGGCAAAGTATTTCCCAACGGCCAGAGCACGCATTATATGACTGTGTGTCATATTGCATATCTGGAACATACACATCCTGACCGTGATTTTCTATCCAGGGTGTGGACAAAGTCCATGCGCAGGGCTTCAAAGGCAAGGGTATCAAGATCGGCATGTGTGTAACCTTCCCGCTATCCTGCAGCAAATCGTATCTCATCCGTATCTATAGTATCGACACTGGAATCGACTACACGCATCCTGCACTGGGTGGCAAGTTCGGTCCTGGCAACAAGGTCATTGGTATGGATAACTCTTTCGCTCACGGTGTCGCTGTTCAATTCATATTCCCGTAGGCGGTTACGACCTGGTTGGAGACAATTATTGGAACGACCTATACCTGGAACCCGATGACGATCCGCTGGATACGTGCCAAGGCCACGGCACTCATGTCGCAGGCATTATTGCGTCGGATCCGCACAACGAGTTCAACGTCTCTGGAGTCGCATACGAGGCTTCACTCCTCGCTTATCGCGTCTTCAGCTGCTCCAGCGGTTCAACGACGGACGAGATCATCGTCGATGCCATGATTCGCGCTTATAACGACGGCGCAGACATCATCACATTGAGTCTCGGAAGTGCAGACGGCTGGTCAAGTTCGACTGGCTCAGTCGTGGCGACCCGCCTTTCAGACCGCGGCCGGGTCTTTACCATTGCCGCTGGTACGATGCATTTTTTAGTATTCATGGCTATTCGCTTTTGGCTCACCGGTCTCATAGGAAACGACGGTCAGCAAGGTGTGTTCTACCCGTCCGAACCGGGAACTAGCACGGGCGCGATTGCGGTCGCTTCTGTTCAGAAGTATGTTCGCCTTGCTATGCAGACTGTGATTTACTGATTCCATGGCCAGCATTGTGACGAGCCGCCTCACCATGATCTCGAGCGTCGAGCATGCGCCAATTGTGAGCATTCATCTCCCGGGTGCCACTCATTCTGATCTCTATCAGCCCTACGAAATCGCAAATTACGGCCAGAAGATAGGACAACGGCCAGAGATCGATGGACCGGTGCCCGTTTTTGTGCTCGACGAGGATCCTTGTGCGCCTTCAGGTCATTGTTTGCTCCCACATCTGAACCACCGCAGACGCAACTGATACCGCTTGCGACTGGCTTCCGGAAAGTATCAAGGATCTCTCGAATGTCGCAGTGGTTGTCCGCGCAGCTACCGCTTGCTCGGTGGTATGTTGGAATAATCATGCCAGGACCTGAGCTCACGCGATGCAGGCCTCGCAACTGACGATTCTCTTCGAGCGGGTGAGATATGCATAGGGTCATTGGCACATCATTGACACACTCCAGGGAGCGACACTGGCTATTTTCTATGGGTGAGTCAAACGCCGCTTCCCACGCGCAGTGCTTAATGATGTCTTGGTAGCACTCCTCTCTTCGAGGCTTGGGGCTATTGGAACACAGTTACTCTAACAAACGAGGAAGATGGCATTTTTGTGCGTAGTCTATACACTCCAGCTTGTGATGCTAATATCTTCGTGGGGTGCTTAGCTCGTGAACGAGGCTGCAAAGGGTAACCCCATTACCATCACGCTCCCTAAGAACGGAGGAGCGGTCGACGTACCAAACAACGACGACGGTGGACTCACTTCTTGGTTCTCATCGTTTGGCCCGACGAACGAGCTTCTTTTCAAGCCGTCGATCGGCGCTCCCGGAGGTGAGTGGAGTCTCATTGTTCGACCTATCTCATTGCATATAGGTAATATCACCAGCACATGGTTGACCAGCCGCGGCGGCTGGGCAGTAGACTCCGGTACAGTCGCATCCCATTCCTTATTCGCTCTCTCTCAGACATGTCCCCTTAGGAACGTCGATGGCTACGCCCTACCTCGCCGGATGCGCCGCTCTGTTTTTGCAAGCCAAGGGCAAAGCCGCCGCGAAGAACGTTCGCTCTGTCTTGCAGGCTACATCTATAGGGCTGCCTTCCTCATATGAAAAGAATGCACTTCCGCACACGCTGGCGCAACAGGGCGCAGGCTTGGTAAACATGCATAACGCTCTCAACACGAAGACCGAGGTTTCTCCGGCGGAGCTGCTCTTGAACGACACCGCAAACTGGAAGGGCCTGTTGGTGGTTGCGAATATATTCCTTCCTTGATACTGATGAGTTCTATCTAGGCATTCGTTCACAATCAAGAACACGGGAACGAAGATCCAGACTTACAAGATTTCGCACAAGCCCGCCGGAACTACGGTCTCCATCCCCGCTGTGAGTTCCTCCTCCCCGAGCTCGGCGCGCATTCCAATTCATACTGGTCACAGGGGTCCGTCAACCTCGCCGTAGGCACGATTCCCTTGATCGACGCGCCGGCAGGCGTGGGCCTCGGTCTGACGCGGGTGACCATTCTTCCCGGGTTCTCCTTGACGGTGCTCGTATCTTTCACTCCGCCCAAGAAGGTCGACCCCAAGACGCTGCCGGTTGTTTCTGGGTGGATCAATATCGAGGGCTCGCTCGGAGATAACGTTAAGGTGTCGTATCTTGGCGTGGCCGGGTCGCTGCGCGACGCGCAGGCGATTAGCACGGGGAACGATATCCTTGTCGAGGCGGACGGCGGCCTTCCCGCGCTCCTCCCTCTGGACACCTGGGAGATCTATGCCCAGCGAGGCCCGAGGAACTACACACGCGACCTCGTCCCAGTATTCGTGTTCCTGTGAGTCCGGTCCACGTTCCCGCGCCGGTGCCATGTCTGATCAGTGCAAAGGCTCGCGCAAGGCTCGCGTCGCGTTGTCATCGACCTCATTGATGCCAAATCGACGATCAAGTCGACAATCCCCGATCCTCTGGATAACAAGACCTCGAAGCGTGACTTCTGGTCGTGGTGGTGGCCAGGTATCTTCCAGCCCTCGCCCGGCGGATCGTTCGCCAAAGTCAAGACCGTTGGGCTGATCGGGGAGTATACCGACGTGACGCGTGGAGGAACGGTAACGGCGTCTGTGAGTTTCTATCAACCCTTTGCGCCGTGGGAGATATTCATTGCATGCAGACGCCTTTCGAGGTCATGAACTTCCCCACGACCTTCGCAAACGGAACAGACGTTCCCAACGGGCAGTACAAGCTCCTGCTTCGTGTGTTGAGGATTGGCGGCAATCCGAATGACGAAAAAGACTACGATGTCTATGTTAGTCAACAAGTGGGGTTAATTGACGGTTGAAGCGAATGCGCTGGCAGCTAGGGTGCTACATACAGTCGTTATTAATACTCTCGTCAATAAATATGTCGTTTATGCGAGCCTGCTGCCCAGACCGGAAGGTACGGAACGTGAACTTTCGCTGGAAGCTGTGAAACCGAGGCGCACGAACAATAAGGTGAATTGCAACGCCTGAGGCGGGGATGGACACACACAGTCTTGAATACTTTCGCACCGCCCGTTACGCTCGAATCGAGGTCAGATGGGTACCTAACGCGACTTCGCAGTGCCTGTCGTAAGAGCAGCCTGATCAAATACTCATACCATATGGTGAACCAAAGGAGCATCAGTTGACGCTATTCATCAGTCCGCCGACAAGTGGCCAGAAATCACGGCGAGGAAAGTACTCAGTCCAGATTGATTTGCTTTCCAAATTTTGCATACAGCGCGACTTTGAGGTCCTTCATCTCCTGCTCGAATGCCTCTGTGCGTTCTACGAGAGCGGCAATCTCTGCGTCTAGGCGTTGTTGGTCTTTCTCGATGCGCTCCTGAGCCTGTGTGACAACGAGATGCACGAAGGTCTCGCCGATTTTGAACCTGCATAGCGATGAATATCCCGATACCAAATGACCAGGAAAATCGTTGACTCACATTACGGTATCGTCTTCGTCCGCAAGCTCGAGTTCAGTGCTCAAGTCATCCAGTGCTTCTTTGTCGTTCTGAGCTGCGGTTGAGAAAAGAGCACGCGCGTGGATCACAGTATGACGCGCCTTGAGTTGTTCCAACGTGGCTTCCAGATCACGCGCTTTGCTGTTGAGGGTGGAAAAGCGATTGATGCGCTGCTGGTCCTCTGCCCAACGACGTTCAGAGTGTCGAAGGAACATCCACATCGGACATACCCCACGTGACCTCAGTGGTGTCCTCGCTCTCCTCTTCCTTGCTTAGCTGTATGCGGCACGCGTGAGGACTTGGCGCATGGTGGACTGAATGCTAAAGCGCGTACCATGCGCATGGTGGACAGGTCAGGAACGGCGATGTCCGGCGCGCACGATCCGTGCCCGTGTTTCCACCGTTCTTAGCGCGCAAACCGGCCTCGAGTCGGTACCTGCTCAGCACCACCTCTCGTTTACATTCCAGGATGCCTGTGCAAGACACGGTCGCGACGATACGGGCCCACCTTCCGCCGTTGCGCGCCCTGTTCACGGTGGACGGCGCAAAGAATGCATTCATTGCCTATTTCGTTATTCAGCAAATCGTCCGCACCACCGTCTTCGTTTCTTCCTACGGCATCTTGGGCACCGCCCGCGCCGTATATGGCGGCATCGTAGACGTATGCACGCTGCAGTATCTATCCAGAGCCAGACGATCTCACACGGTCTCTTGCTTCAGCGCGCAGTCCAACTGGTTATGCGGCTCCCTGCCAGTCGCAAGAAAGTCGCAGAGGGCATGTCGCAGGCGCGCATCGACATCGAGCGCAGACTCGTCCCCTCCGGCCCCGGTGTGACGCGCCATCTTAAGCTTCCAGCACAGGGACAGAGCACCGAATGGATTCTAGCAGAGATGGATCGCATGGACTCCCTGGACAAGACCGAGTGGAAGGATGGCAAAGTATCGGGCGCTGTATACCGTGCGTCTGCGATTTCTCCGGCTTGCCCATTCCAGTGTCCTAAACTCTGCGGCGAATTGCAGATGGCGGAGCCGACATGGAGGCTGTCATTGTTGCAGCATTCCAGAAGTTCGTCGTCTCCAACCCGCTGCATCCGGACGTGTTCCCAGGTGCGCCAACCCTAGTTCCCACCGCCATTGTGCTTGACAGCTCATATCCTATGTTCCAGCCGTGCGCAAGATGGAGGCAGAGGTCGTCGCAATGGTTCTGAACATGTCAGATCGTCCGTCTTCGTGTCATTAACCTGGGCTCACCATTCTGCAGGTACAATCATCCGAACGGCGCCGGTACCATGACATCTGGTGGGACGGAGTCCATCCTCATGGCAGTCAAGGCCTACCGTGACTGGGCCTATGATGTGAAGGGCATTACTGAACCCGAAATGTTCGTCAAGTTGACTGTGTCAATGGTGGTGCTAATTTGAGAGTAGGGTTCTGCCTGCGTCGGCCCATGCGGCGTTTGACAAGGCTGCAGCATACTTCAAGATCAAGGTGCACCACTTACCGGTGGACCCTAAGACTCGACAGGTCCCAATCAAGGCAGTCAAACGCGCAGTGTTAGTTTTTCCCATATTCGCTGGACTTGCGAATTGTCCCGAGGCTGAAATGAAAGCGCAGGAACTGGAACACCATCATGGTTCGTACCCTGAATTCCATTGTTCTGTGCATCCGCCAATGTTGGAATGGCGTTTAGGTTGTGGGAAGCGCGATCAATTTCCCAGACGGTTGCATGGACGACATCGTCGAATTGGGGAAACTCGCAAAGAAGCGCAACATTGGCTTGCACGTCGACTGCTGCCTCGGGAGTTTCATCGTTCCCTTCCTCGAGCGCGCGGGCTTTGAGGTCCCATTGTTCGACTTCCGCGTCGAAGGCGTGACCAGCATTTCTTGTGACACGCACAAGGTGCGCGCTCAGGATGAGCTCATTGGTGGACTCATGTACTGACGTCGCTCTCTGTGCACAAAGTATGGCTTTGCACCAAAGGTAGCGTCATTCTGCGTCACACGATGATCCATTGCACACCTACAATGCGCGTTGTAGGGCTCCTCGGTCGTCATGTACAGAAGCGCCGACCTCCGCAAGTACCAGTACTACGTCAACCCCACATGGCCCGGTAGGATCTTCCTCTCAATTCAGCTGTATGCCCCCCTAATATCTCTTTTCGCAGGTGGAGTATACGCCAGCCCTTCAATTTCAGGATCCAGGTACGTGTGCTGCACCGCTGCACCGCCGGGATCTGCTATGGACGATCCAAGTTCCTGCGTGGTTTCCCCGAGGCGGAACAGGAGAGGCAACGGAACAGAGCTAACGCGCTTCTTTGTGTTGCAGACCTGGCTCGCTCATCGCGGGCACGTGGGCCGCGATGCAATTTATGGGCGAGGAGTGCGTCTGTTGCTCTCGCTCCGAATCGGATGCTGACGGCGTGTTGTGCGCTGATTGCGAACGCAGAGGCTATCTCAAATCGTGCCGCGAGATCGTGTCGTGCGCGCGGAAGATTGAGCGGGCGGTGCGCGAGCAGATACCAGAGCTATACGTATTGGGCAAGCCGGTCGCTTCGGTCGTTGCGTTCGGCTCCGTCGACGAGACGAAGCTCAGCGTGATGGAGGTCGGCGACCTCATGCACGCTAAAGGATGGCACCTTAACGCACTCATGAATCCGCCTGCGGTGCATATCGCGTGCACGGTACGCACGCAAATCTGCATATGGATCTGGCGCTGAAGATAAGATGTGGCGGTGCTGATTAACAGCGATTGACGGTCGGGCATGCCGAACGATTCATCGAAGACCTCAAGGATTCGGTCCGCCAGGCGAGGGAGCGCGCACCCGGCGCGGTCGGGAGTGGGAACATGGTCACGTTGTACGGTGAGTATTTTCCGTGCTGTTTGATCTGCGATGAAATCTCAACCAACCACCTCGGCTGGATAAAGGATTGGGCCACTCGACCGCGGTCGGGCCACGGCTGGTCCAGCAGCTCGCGACCGTGTTTCTGGACACGTTGTACAAGGCCTGATGAACCTTGCCGAAGGACTCAATGGAGTTTCCATGCTGTTTATCTGCTCAGCGATATATTTTTATTTCCTCTCGTCAGAATGGAGAGCGCTTACGAATTTTCGGAGAGGTTCGGGATGATTCGTGTGATTTAGGCGCAAGGAGATTGTCTCATCTTTCGGGGTGCACGCTGTTGCACGTGCAATCCGCCCGACCTCCACCGGGCCACGAGCAGACGCCGGACGACAGGAGGCGCGATTCGCACCTATGATCGCGGTAAATGAGGACGACTCAAGGACCGAGCTGCGCACATCTCTTCGCCCCTCGACCGGTAGGCTTATTCGACCCTTCCGTCACCTTCCACTGCTTCTGCTTCGTTCCGTTTTTGTGCAGCCAAACAGTCGCACAGTGAGACGTCGAGCCGTGGTACATAAAGGAACGTTGCGGTGCCACTGCAGAATCTTACCCCCTTGGTTAAACTATGACTGGGTTCTCGCATTTCTTTCGCACGGGTGCACGGAGCGGCGCCGGATTCGGACCGTGCAGCGCACAGCTGCATGTGGCTCCAGGCGCGCCAGCCAGTGACGGGAACGGATCACACTTCGACTCTCACCAACACCCCTACCTCTCTCCATCTTCAGCAGCTGCAAGCCGCGCGTCGTCGAGCCCGGACATGCAACCGCTGGCGTTGCCGCCGGACGCGCAGAGCAGCCCAGTCGAGGACAAGTCCTTTGTCGAGATTGTATGCCCGCGCACGGTCGTCTTTCGCGGCATCGGCCAGGACGTCGAGCCCGTGCGTCTCTCGGGTATCGTCGTCCTGCACCTGGCCGAGCCCGCCGCGCTCAGGGATATCACGCTCGAGTTCTCCGGTGAGTGCTGGCCCGGTCGGCCCCTGCATAGCAACACTGTGGCTGACTGGATTCGCGACCGCTCAGGAAAGGCAAAACTCCCTGCGCCGCCCTCTCCGTGCGTGCAGAGCCTTTCTGTGCCCAAATGACGCGTGTAACACGCGCCGGTTGCAGGCACATCAAATCCCAGCATGGGTATACGGTTCACTCGTATGAGCAGAGCTTCATGCCAATGGCCGATAAGAAACAGAGTCACACGTTCAAGGCCGGGCGACACACGTTCCCATTCGAGGTCGATCTAGAGCCCTACCTGCCCTCATCTCTCTGCGTATCTCGCGCCAATATCACCTACAGACTGCGCGCCACCGCCATCCGTCCGCCGTTATTACCCAACTTTACTTGCACCGTGCCTATCGACATTGTGCGCTCTTTTGGCCCCAATTCGTTGGAGTATCAGCAAACCCTCGAGGGTACGTCCCGCACAATGAAAGTTGTCTTCTGGCCTCATTAAAATATCGTCAGTCGAAAACACATGGCCTGGAAAACTCATGTATTCACTGACCCTGCCGCACAAGGCTTGGGCAGCAGGCGACACGGTCATGGCTCTTGTTAAATTTCAACCCGTGGTCAAGGGCGTCTCCGTCAGCGTAGTGTGCGTGTCTGACCCTGCATTCGTCATTTTGTCTCATTTCTTGTGCAGCTGCTCGATGATCACAGAGACCGTCAAGTACGCAGGACTGCCCACCATTGAGATGAAGAAGGACGTTTGCTCTGCGCGGCACATGTTCCTTCCTTCATCAAACTCCCGCCGAACCAGCATGTCGGGGAGCCAGAACTCGTCGCATCCAAACTCCTCCCGCGCAGTGCCAGATGGCAGCTCGTCGGGCGAACAGTCTGTGTCCCATCATGAAAGTGAAACAACCGCCAACGGGGCCAGCGTGGATCTTTCGGGCTTTGTAGACCGAGAAGGAGATGAGGAGATTGTGGGCAAGGTGGAACTGAAGATCCCGCGTTGGGTCTGCCCGTCGCACTCTGTCCCCCCGATCAGCGTAGTTCACCGGATACGGTGGGTCATCGTCATCCGCAACCCGGACGGCCACTTTTCAGAGCTTCGGTGCTCCCTGCCCATTCACATTCTGAGTCACCACGTCCTGGAGGAGGCCGTCCAGGCCTCTGCCCCAACGCGCAGACTTCTGTTCGGTATAGACGACCTAGTGCTCCCGGATTCTGAACAGGTTGAACTCCCCACTTACGACGCCCACGTTATGGACCCCGTCCCGAACGCGACGGACGGGTGGCCAATCGATGTTGGGCCGTTCACGACGGGGACGGCGGTTCCTGCTCCGACATCTCCAGATGGGTACTTTGCAATCGCACCAGCTGCACGGAGCGCTTCGAATCCTTCTACTCCTGGACATCACGGGCGGGCCCTGCCTGAGGACAACGAGTTTCTTCCTCCATCCCAGGCCACCATTGGTGCTTTAGCAGCTGCCGCGCTTAACTCGACACCGATCTCGATGCCGCCCACGCAGTCCAGCAGCGCCAGCAACAGCCGACCGTCAAGTCGACCCGGCACACGACCTTCGACACCCGAGCCCGGGTCCTCTGCGCCTTCGTCCAGTTCGCAAACACTCGACCACCCTCAATCGCTGCCAGCACCCGTACCATCGCGCAAACCGCTCTTCTCGCTCGGAGGGATGAAGCCGCTAACAGCATTGTCGTCACGCGCGCCCTCCGGTTCACGCGCCTCGAGCAGGCCGACGACGCCACCGCACCATACAGCAGCCTCGTTCGACCGTGCGCTGCAGGCGGCGCTGTCGGCGGTGCCCGACTACGACACGGCGTCGCGCGGGTTCGCGCTCGGCGGCGTCCCGCCGCTGTCGAGCACCGCTGGGCTGCCAAGCTACGACGAAGCGGCCCGGTCCCTCAGCGATGGCGACCTCGCATCCCGCGCCCGGCAGGTTGCGCGCCACGTCTCTTTCGCAGACCCTAACGGTCCCGCACACGCGCAGCCGGGTGTTCATTCGCGCGGGTCTGCGCCCGCGTCTTCGCAGTCTTCGTCTGACTCTGAACGTTAATTGTCTCTCATCATGCATCCTTTCGCACCCGTTCCCGGTTTGCAACCGATTGCGCAGCTCATTCAGATCATTATTGCGTCGCAGTGACGAGGAGTTGATGCTTCATTCATATTTTGCTTTGCTTTCCTTGGACACGGACACTTTACGATACATCACGACCATAGAATTTGATCCCCCTCTCCAGCGCTGTTGTATAATACCTACTACCCACTACAGTCCGAGCACGCCAATAGAGTGTATAGTTGCTCAGCGAAACTAGCTGCCAGTGGTACCTGTTCTTTCAATCAAGCCGCAGCATTTCAAGAGTTGAACCAGGCACTGAGCGTCCTCATATTAATTATTCGTACCATAACATCATGCTTACTATCCGATTATAGGAGCACCAGACGTCTCGAGATACCTTTTCAGATCATAGAACAGCTCGACCTGCTCCTCCTGCGACAACCCTGACACGACCATCTGCAAGACTGCGCCGACGGTGATGTGCATCTGCCGTACGAGACTGCTGTACCACACGTAACTAAACATGCCCATGAGGAACCTATACTAACTGTAAGCATTCTGTACAACTTGATACCGAGTGAAGCATTGAACGTACTGGCAGTCCATACGATCGGTCATGCCGCCGTGGCCCGGAATGGAGTGGCCAAAGTCTTTGATGTCGAATGCGCGCTTGAAGCCGCTAGCGAAGAAGCCGCCGAAAGGTGCGACGAGCGAGGCGAAGCATGCCAACGCCAGGCAGTGGAACTGGTAAGGCGCGTAGGGTATGTGTGATACGGGGCGGCCAAGCTAGGAAAGCTTCAGGTGCGCGTCCCAATATCCGTCTTGGAAGCAAAACTCACCAGGGACGAAGCAAGGATGCGCAGCGGAGGCCACATCTCCCACTCGCGCCAGACAAAGACAGGGTTCGGATCGCACTTGACCGACGACCACGCAGAGACTCCAAGATCGTGGGCAGGACAAATCATGTAGTCAAAGCGCATGAAGAAAGTTCCATACTGTGTGTTCAGTTAGTGCTCTATACCATATGGGTCTGTGCAAGAACTTACGATGACGCCAAGAATGATTGTGCTGAAGAGGGCGCCGACGAAACCTTCCACGGTCTTCTTCGGCGACAGCTTGAATAGCGGCGTCCTGCCCAAGGTCACGCCTAGTAGATGGGAATGAGCGTCGTGGATATGTGTAATTGCCAGACTCACCCCAGACATAGGCAAAAATGTCGTTGCAAATAACTAAGGATGCTGGAACCCAGAACCAGATCATTCCCTCCAGGATATTGTTGACGATGAAATGGCTGGAGACGACCACTACTAGAAGGGTCATATGCACCCAACAGAACAGCCCGAATTGTTGTTTCAAGTACTGCTTCTTGAGCGATGCGACAAAGCCGACGAAGCCTGTCACACGTCAGCCTTGCGGCGAAACTAGTAGAGATGATGCTCACCCATGGTCCAGAGCATGAAGCTCACCAACCTGTGGTTCAGAGCAAACGGCAGGAAGTTTGCATCCGAGAAGACGACATGCTACAGGTAACGCTGCTTAGCTCAAGGCGACACTCGACACAAGAGTGACACCAACCTTGAAGTAATAGATGATCGTCTCGCCGTAAAGGAAATAGTTGGTGACAGCAAAGAAGTACCAGTTGAAGGTCTTGCTCCAGGCTGTCTCTCGTCGGTCGGAGGCGAGTTCTGGGTCAGATACCTTGTCCTTGGCACCGAGTGTGAAAAGCGCCGTGACCTCGCGATACACGAGCGACTGGCAGACCATGACGAGTAGGATCATATAAACATGGCCCATGAGCAGCAGCACTAGGGAGAGAAAAAAACGCGTGTAGTCAGCCCCTGTCTTATAGCGTCCGATCGTGTGTGGCTGCACGCACAGATGAAGCCGCCAATCATGATGAACGTCCAGAGCGTTCGTATGCCTGCATTGCGCAGCTTCTTTGCGCGCTCTTCCGGCGTCGGCTGCGACACGGTGACGGGGAGCTTGCGCTCGCCGATGACGTCTCCGTTGCTCTTGCGAATCTCGAGCTCAATCTTGGGCTCCTTGGGCAAAGGCGGCTTGCCGGGGTGGTCCTGTGACGCCCTACGCTTGCGCGGAGACACTGGCGGCACAGGGACATCTGCGGAGGGTGCGAGCAGCGGCGCTGGGACCGCCGCTGCGGCCGGGCCGTTCGCCAGTGCCGGCGGCTCAGCGGCCGCGTCAGGCTCGCTAGGCACCTCGACCGGATTTTCCAGCGTCCCCGGCGGCGGCGACGCGGGCACAGACGCCGCAGTCTGCTGCTCCTGCTGCTGCTGCTGCTGCAGGCGTTTGGCGCGTTTCTGCGCGCTTTTGGACAGTTTGGGCGCCTCCGAACTGGCATCGGGCGCTGCACTACCCGACGAGGTCAGCACCAAAGCACACGGCTACTAGTGCCCGGCGAGGACATACCTAGCTGCAGGCGCTGATTCGGACGCGGGCGCTGGAACACGCGTCTCTGCCGGCGCGGACGAGGTCGCAGCAGGTTCGGGCAGCCGTTCGTCGATCGCGACAACCTCCTCTTCCTCCTCCTCGCCGCTGTCCACCTCCAACGCGTGGAACGCCGACCGCGACGCGAACGAGATAGGCTGGCCTCTCCCGCGGCTCATGTTGGGTTCTGAAGGGCAGGGTGCGTGGACAAGTTAGGTATGACACGCATAGCTCCCGCGCGCCGCGCATGTGTTTTTGCCCCCATCCTCCGCGGCATCGTTGCCCCAAGAACAATGATAATCTCCCCAACCATGAACATAACATACAATCTTTCTTCTTCTATTGATCGGACTAGTAACCTCACCGTCCAAAGTGAGGAAAAACCAAGATAATATATTTACAAGAGGATGCACGGCGTTTCCTCAGTCAATGCGTATCGCGCTGTACAGCCGCCGTACAGCCCAGTACGACGCTAGGAACCCAACTGTGCCGCAAATCAAGAAGTTGAATGTGGCGAGGATGACAAGATAGCCGAAGTAAAGCAGTACGCTCGACACTGAGTCGAGGGATAACCGCACACCCCAGTAGTACAGGCCGTATACCAACATCCACAGCGCGCTGCCTCCTCCCGCAAAAAATGCGCGCCAGTGCCATCTGTCAGAGCTATGAGCACGGTACCGACTCAAGAGTGGGTTAATAGCGTTCACCTGTACTCCTCCGCGCACAGCAAGAAGTAGATGAGCAAGATTGTGGCAGTTGCGGTCGTCAGGACTACAACGCCGGCAGTCGCGGCCACGAAGCCCCAAGCATAGTACGCTCGCGAAGCAAACAGGCTGGACAGTATAAAATACAGCTCAAGGAACGCCGCAACTTGAACACAACTCGTATCAGCCTAGGAACACATACCATCCACGCAGAGGGCGTACCAAATGGCAGTGCTCCGCATAGAACGACGGAGGCCCATGGACGCAGATACTTTGGCGCAGGTGGAATTTGTCGTGGGATTTGATTCACACGGACTGGATGAGAGATGCCCTAAAGGTCTGTCAGCACACCACTATATCTTACGAGGCACTGGCGGGCGTACACCGTGCTTGCGACCGAAGTAACCTCCAACCGATGTGAGCGGGATGGAAATACCGAACCACATAAGGACGATGACCAGCATAGTGCCTGTGCCCTCCAAGTCAGCTGGGCATCCGCCGCGTCACGGGTAATGGCTGCGCACCGAATGGCACTGCTCCGGACGACTCGGCGGAGATGAGCAGGAGGTTGAGCAGGAACATGATGACGAAGACAAATGTGGGCAGTAATGTTGCTGTGAGGAAGATGTTGCGCCTGTGGTTGAGACCATCAAGCGCCGTATACACTCGGGCTGATACGTAGCCACCAATGCTGCAACATGATGTCAGCACAGACAGTAAACTTGGAATGACAACAATGCTCACGCAGCAAAGAAGGTCCAGCAGACCAACATCACCGAGCCAAGGGAGCCGCGGTTCGAGGGCGACAAGAAACCAAGCAAAGAAAATACTGCAACAGATGAGTCCCAGAATAACGGTCATTTCGACGTCCAAGCTCACCAAGCGTGACACCAACCATGGCAATGAGTTGCGCGCCATTTCCAACAAAGACGGACAGAATCATAGGATTCTGTGGCGGGCGGAAAACCTCGCCGTGGACGAGCTTCCAGCCGTAATCTTCCTGGACATCTTCCTGCAGGGGGGAGTTAGGTGCTGTCAACACAAGTAGGCTGGCCGGCTTACGCTGAGGTCGATCGCGTTGTAACGGGATACATCGCGGTTGACAGTCCGTAGCAGAACCATCGAGACCATGACGCAGAGGAACACGACAATGATGATAGAGTTGAACAGGCTGAACCTGGAATATCGTGATATCAGCGGTGGACAAAGCAGTTGAGCTATGCGTGCATACCAATGAATACGAGGTTCGGCAATACGCAAGTAATTGTCCCAGCGCGTTGCCCATCGCGTATCCGATTGCTGAACATTCCATTGAGCTTCGGAACGAGTGATCCAATCTGCCACGCACATTCCACTGCACCCTGTAGGTGAAGTACACTGTGTTGTCCCGATCCTCGCGCAGGATCAGCGGGCTTAGTTGGCTGTCACAATCAGGCTTGTCGGCGCTCTGCGTCTTGGAGATGCTGCAAGTGTGAAACGCGGAAGGTTATTTTGGGAGTGATTGACTGCCGCTGAGGGGACGCGCACCTCATCGGCCAGACGAGCACGCCGACGACGCGATACTTCTTCGAGTCGCTGACATGATATTGTAGCATGATTTCGTAGTGGTTGTTGAACGCCGGCTCCTTCTCGAAGGAACCCTCGTCGTTCCCCAGGTTGAATCCTATGTCGTAGAATGTTTCACCTGTCCGGTTGTCCTGCTTAAGCTCGGCAGCTGGCAGGCCGTCGACCAGCCAGTTTATAGCATAGTCCTCCCGAATGCGCTCGTTTATGAAACGTGCATCGTCGCCTGGTATGACAGCCTTGCAGAGAGTCTGGCACCCGGTGTCCTTCATCATCTCAATATTATCGAACGGCGAGTTGAAGATGCGGTCGCCGAAGAGAATGGATCCAAGGGATTCTGGCTGTCGCTGTATTTTCTCGGGTCTGCAGAAGTGGAACTTGTCCAAGTAGTAGTCGTCTGTGCGCAAGCATAAGTTAAGCTAGTGAGGTCGACGGGAGCGCTGTGCACGGTACAATTTATGAGCGAGCTCTGTGAAACGCGAAGTCAACTAAGTGCGCAATAAACGTAGTGCAGGTCTCTGGACATACAAGCTTTGTGTGCCCCGGGCCCACAATTGGTGTCAGAGCGTTCACGTCGAGTCTAACCTAGCCATCGGTGAGCAGACGCGCCGCAAGTGAAGAGCAGACGCGACCTTGTCATAGAGCTCGAAATCATGAGGGGCTGCACCGGGCAAGTAGAAGGCGCATGCAACATGGGCAGCGAGCGCAAGGGTTAAGGCGCGTAGTCCTGTCCGCGAGTGCGGCATGGCGGGGGTGCGCAGGCGGTCGACGTCCGGTGCGGCGGTAAACGTGTCCTGCGCCCCTGCAAACTCCGATGGTTTGTCTTTCTCCAGCGCTTCCCAGGCCCTTGCCGTATGTGCCGCATCGTAGGCGGCGATTCACGGCACTCTGCACTACAGCGACGCTCGAGCGAGGATCGGTCTCACTGCTCAGCGGCTTTGCAAATGCTGCACCAGAACGGCCGGCGCCTGCCCATAGGCCGCAGCTGGATTGAGCGCCCAGGCATGGGCGTCAATGCAATTGAACCTGTAGGTGTATCTTCCAAACTCCCCTGGACTGCATGCTGATGCTCAGCAAGCTTGTGACATTTTTCTGGGCGTCTCCTCGCGCTGTCACTAACGCCGTAAACTGTTAATGATCGCCCCCAAACCGGCGCCTACTCTGGGCGCCAAACCACGCGTTAATGGGCGCCAAAAGACTCCCGCACGCGTTTAAAAGGCTGGGGGACTCAGGTCTCATGCCTCTCGTACCTGGTCATGGACCGTCTACCTTCAGAAGTCCTGCACTCGATCTGTGCGCTGCTGCTCCTCCGGGATCTCCTCGCTCTCGTCTCTGTCAATCGCGTCATGCACGCGCATTGCATCGAGCTCATCTACGCCTCAATACAGCACATCCATCTATTCTCATGTGGAAAGGACGCGGATATGCCATCCCAACGCTGCCTCAGCACGCTGGCAACGTCCACCGTTGCGTCCTCTGCGGTCCGCCACATGGCCATTCGCGGCGTGCCGTGGCAGGATGCGTCAACGATGCTGAACCTCGAAGCAGCATTGCGTGGCATGCACCGGTTAGTGTCGCTCGACACGTCTGCCGCGCCAGGCCTCGAATCACTGTTGCTTTTGGCACGCACTTGCGCTGATCCAGACTTCCTACCCGGTCTTGAAGCCATTAACGTCGCGTCCGCCGACACTGCGCTGTATCTCTGCGCCGGTCGTCGGATCTCATCCATCCGGGTCGCGTCGGAGATGCCCTCGCGCGAGCTTCTCCAATTGCTCGCCGTCGCCGGCGCCAGCGCCAATGTTCGCCAACTTCAAGCGGTTCTATCGGACGTGTCCACACCGCGATCCGCAGGCAAAACGCTTCGACGAATAATGGCTTCTTCGCCGGGTTTGGCTGTCCTTGGTTTGGAATTTAAAGTATCAAGGACGTCAGAGTCAGACATGCAAGTGCGTAGCAAAGCGTGCTTGTCACGAGTGCCCAATCATTAACATTCCCCCACCAGGCATTCTCTGTCGATCTGTTGGAAATGATGCATGCGGTCGGCCCTCTGAGGCGCCTCTCGCTTGTCATAACTCCTCTGGGGTCCCCCGCGCCGTCACTGGCATGCCCCTTAGCCACAGCGCTCATGGACACATGCTCGACCCTTACCCACCTCGAACTGCAATGGAAGGTCTGGGTCAGCGACGGAAACAATGTCTCGTGCCCGGAACTGCCTTGGAGCGCGTTCATGCGGACCTCGTGGGCGTACACTACCGCGGAGCCACCAGTCGCCGCCGAGATCGCCAGCGTGATCGCCTGCCAACGGTACAGTTAGTGCCTCTGACATCTGCCATGGCTTTCTTCAGCTGACCAGTGCCCCAACAGAGGCTCTTGGGCTGAGCAATATCAACTTCTCTCCGATTCCCGACACGTTTAACCTGGACAGCGCGCCCACCGGGACTCCATCGGCCAAGAGTAATCTGGCTCGGACTGGATCATGCAATGGGGCCATTGGCTCTGACTTTGGGTTTCACTAGCCTATCCCGACATTCTGACAGACCGCATCGCTCACGACATCACGACCCTGTACCATATTTGTATACAAATTTTCTTTTTGGGTATTGCGACGCTCGTTCTCGAATCGAAAAGTCATTGCCAATCGGTCTAGCTGTCCATGAACCTACACAACAAACAGCGCAGACTGCCACAACAACGCAGGTTTGCTGAAGCCACAACATGTCGACGAGGGAGACTGTGCGACGAATGCGTACTGTCCACCTTTCTCTGCCCATTGGATGCTTTGCCATGAAACTAAAGACCACCGGCATACTCAGCTCACGAGAGCAAGCGTGGTATGTTTGGCGCCTGTCTGTCAGAGCACCACATACGTAAGTCCAAGTGAGAAAACTGACACCGTGCTACCCGGCTTGGTTTTCAGCATCGTGATAAGTACATGTCCTGTCGATACGGACCACAGCGATGAACCCAGCTAGTGATGGAGAGTGGATAGTTCAGGGTGGGATGCGGAGACGCAGTGGCATCTTCGGCGGAGGGGAACGTACAAGTCGTCAGACACATGCTAAATACACAGCGAGACGCTCAGTGGTCCGTTCCATGATGTGAACGCGCTCAGTAAGCCTGACTTTGGAGACCGCTGATACGTAGCACTCCCGCCTGGGCCTCCGCCGTGCGGGGCGCACAGGAGAATGGCATGAATGCTCAGCGCTGAACCGCGCCACTCGGGCCCCTGCCGTTGAGTCCCGGGGAAGCGTACGCCACATGCAAATCAAACCGACCAGATATTGCTACTGTAATCCAAGAGCTAACTGCAAGCTCATGTCGAGATCAGAACGGTGCTCTCTGATCTAGAAGATTCGCAGTAGTACTTACCGCCGTAATGCGTCCGCAGAACCTGGGCTGAGAATCCCGATGGCGCCTGGCGCGTGCATGCTCGATTTGGACTCTACTGCTGGAAGGTTTTCTTGTACCGAGCTGCCAAGCCTGCAGGGCAAGTGGCAAGCCTGTCATCGAACTTGTGGCAAGCCGTTGTCCCCGGGGCACTGGCAGCTGATGTGTCGCGCAAGGATTAACAAATGCCGGTACAGACACCACGAATCGCCGGGTCCTTGTGGGGAAAACAGGACACCGGATAGGTGCTTGGTTATTATGCCAGTCGATTGACATAATTGCGAATGCCACGGTGCCGCATATCTGAGGGGCATAGACGCGAACTTTGGAAAGTTCAGTAAGCACGAAGCAGTCGGGCGGCCGAAGAACTGAGCTTCTCCGCTTCTCCTCCTTGCTGGGCATAAGACAGGCAGGGGATGCATGACTGAGAAACGCACGGCGGAAAGGCTAGGAAACGATTCACATTGGCGAGGCCAATGCTGTGACGGTGCGCTGTCTAGTTCGGCCATCGCGAGCGCCCGTCATGGCCCAACGGGCGCTCGCGGTTTCCAGTGGCTGAAATTGGAACTGGGCCAGGCTGAAAAGTCACAACGCGGGTTTGACAGCATCGTTGGAGAGCGCCCCGCAAGGTACGATACAGGAACGCTAAAGCGGATTTCCCTCAGCGGACCCGCAGTCTGCCACCTCTGTGGAACACTTAGAGGGGAAGACATACTGTATGGCAAAATCGACAGTGATGATAGTACCCCGCGCACAGGTACATAGAGCGCTGGATGGAATTGTTCCTAAACCTGATCTTGCCAGAGTGCGCGGGCCTCCACATCGCCAGGAGACCACATGCACAGTAGTCCATGTTCAGGGAAGTAGCCGCACAGACCCTAAGTTCTCTGCGCTGGGGTGTACTCAGCCGCGGCTAGCAAGTGTGGTTTGAAGCGCGCTGCGCCCGGCGCTCGTTGTTCGCGCCTGCCGCCCACGAACTATGGCTCAGGAGCCGGTGGCAGCGCAATCGAGAGCGAGAGTATGATATCAGAATAAACAAGAAAAAGCGAGTCCGCATCAAGTCCCAACGTAATTATCGCCGGACCTCGGACCTCCAAAATCCGCAAATCCAAGGATAGAGAACCAGCAGATGCAGATCACACGAGACGCTATCTCTGAATGGTGGGCAATAACAGGCACAGAAGACAGTGCGTGAGGTAGATAGCCCTTCGAACTGCGGCGCGCAATCACCAACCGAAACCGGTCAGGGACCTCGGGCAAAAATCGCGAGAAACCCAAGATGGACTGAGCACCCTGCGCTCAGTGTGCGACCCAAAGCTAACAATGACGTCTAGATAGCAAAAGCGTTCAGTTCGCAAGTTATGACATGCACTCATAGGTGAGGATAGAGCGCGAGAGTACGGAAGAAGCGCCGACCGATCTGCCTCAGGAACTGACCAACAGGCGCTCACTGGAAAGCTCCTGGGTTTGTAAACCATATGTGACGTAGCGCGTCGATAGCAGTAGCAAGCAAGCCAGCATCTCGATACGGGCAGAGGTTGCTGGTTCTCGAGTACGAGAACGTGCACGTTGTCGCAGGCGCTGGACTAGAGTCCCCTAATCGAGTCAGAGCGTCACACATGTGTAACTTGCGGCAAACGTCTGGAAGGAACTGTGATGCAGATAGCAGATGTACTGGATTGACGGGAATAATGCTCACAATAGAAGGAAAGTCCAGCACGAACGGCGGCAGGACGGCGCCAGTCGGTACGCGCTTTTCGTCGCGGATCGAAAGAACAGGCATCATAACTGCCTTCGTCCTCGGGTAGCAGTGCTCGCCGCTCCCTTTCTCTTGCGAAACATGCTCGGGGCCGGTGCAGACGCTGCAGGGGAGGCGTCTTCCTCCTGCTTGGGAATCTTTAATTGATCCACAGTTTGCGAATCGTTGGGCGCGGAGCTGCCAGCTTCTTCTGTTGAGGTTTCTGGTGCAACTGCAAGAACGGCAGGCTCTCTACCATTCCCCTTCTCTCCGGGTGGTGCATCCGGCGTGTCGCCGCGGTCGCCAAGATGGTCGTCGCCAGCTTTGGACGCGGCTTTGTTCCACGACACGGGCGCCCATCTCGGTGCATCGGCGACCGACGCGGTCGCTGTAATGGCGCTCGCGCCCACGCCCGCAATATCAGGCTTCTTCTCGTCGGACAGGGCAGGATCCGAGGGTTCGTCTTTGCGTTTGACTTTGACGATGATAGGGTCGTACAGGTCGCCGAGCAGGCCTGGAGCGATCTTGCGTTTCTTGACCTCGAAGGTCCGCGTGTCCTCTTCGTCGACTGGAGCAGGGCGTTTGAGGTCAAGCTCCGCATGGGACGGCATGGCCACGGGTTGTGCAGGCGCAGAAGTCGACGCAACGACCTCCCAGTCGCCGATGCGGCCTTCGTTCTGGCGCACTGCGGCGACTGCGGCAGCCTTGACCGCCTCCTCGTCGACGATGCCCAGGTCCGCGGCTGTCGTGTAATTGGATATCGAGAAGCCCATCTTGGCAGGCTTTGGTCGCGCCTGGGGCGGCGGAGCAGGTGGTGCAGACGAGGAGGACGGCCCTCCACGACCTGCACCGACATCGACAGAGTAAGCGGCCTGTGCTGCCTGTTGAGAGCGTCAGCATGGTGCAGATAATACCATAGAAAAGGTGCATACCGCGTCTATGCGCTTCATTTCGCGCTTTTCCTCCTCGTCGTCCCGCTTCTTGCGCTCTGCCGTCTTGTAGAGATTGCGCACATAGCGCTCCTTGTTGCCCTGGTGCCTCAAGCCGTTCTCGTGCTGGTTGCGGGAGGGCGCATCGTCTGCGATGTATATTTCGCAGTATTTGCAAAAGTATTTCTTCTTGGACACCCAGTATTCGCTCATCGTGTCGGTCGAGGGCAAGCAGTGGCGCGGACCCGCCGCATTTCGCCGATGCCAGTCGTTTGTCTCCGGTTCCCGTGACTTCCACGGTGCCTCTCTCAGGCACCTCAGTGCGCTCCCAGACTCAGTCTCATGCAAGGGAATTTAGACATTGCAAAGGCGTGTAGCCGTGTGTCGGTGATTTAATGGCAATGGAAGCACGTGGGAGGGACGGATTGACTGCTTCGCGCTTTCATCTTCCGTGCTTTTGAGCGGCCGGTATCCGGCTTGGTTCACGTTCTCCCAGGAGCATTATATGCCAGGCGCCTGAGCCTGCGTCCGTCTCATCCGTCCCTCTGTCCATATCCCCTCCCCAGCCAGCACGATGAGCATGGACCCTGCCACCGACGACGACTTCAGCGACAAGAAGGGCTCGTCGGACATGCAGGTCGAGCAGGCCATCGAGCCCGCGTCGCCGACTGCAGACCGGGGCTCGCCGCAGCAATACAGGCTGTATAGGCGCCGATGGGCTGGTCTCGTCGCTCTCGTGCGTGCCGTTGTTTCGCTCGCCGGCAGTCGAGATCCTGACGCGCCTCGCGCAGTTCTTCCTCAACATCATCGCTGGCGCCAGCTGGCCATGGTTTGGGCCGATATCTATTCCCAGTACGCCGTCTGCCCCTCGCATACTACTCACGGGGCTGAGAATACGGCCGCATACAGTGTCCCAGCGATTCGGTTTCACGCTGACCCAGGTCAATTGGCTGGGCAACGTCGTGTCGCTGTTTTTCCTCCCCGTTTCCGTCTGTGCGTAACGATATACCATGGCGACGACAGCCACTGAACTTGCTTTGTAGGCTTGCCCTTCCTACTCGGCCGCTTCGGTATCCGCAACATTGTGCGTATAGCACCACAGCCTAGAATTCGCGCTCACATGGGCATACCACGCAGTGTCTCGCAGGGGGGCTTTGCTTGCTCCTTTCTGCATGGCTCCGCTATGCCGGCACCGCAAGCTCGTTGAGCCCGGGTGGCAGATATGCCCTCATGCTCATAGCGCAGGTGCGCATCTGCAGATCCGCATTTCCGTAGCTGACCACACGGACCGCAGATACTTGTAGGCATTCCACAGGCAATATACCAGGTCATTGGCCCGAAATACTCGGAAACCTGGTTCGACCTGAGGTTCCGCACGACTGCGACCATGATCATCGCCATCTGTGAGCGATTATACCTGATCGCTTGTTGGACGTCTCTGCTCATTTAGGGTGTTACAAAGCGAATCCGCTTGGGAGTGCCCTGGGCCAGCTGCTTTCGCCAATACTGGAAGATCCCAAGGATTCTGTACGTCCACCAACCTTAAACCAGGAACCACAACTAACATATGACGCTCCCGTAGATACTCATGCTTGGGATCATCGGCACCGTCATTGCGCCGTTGGTATTGCTCATCGGTGACAAGCCTCCAGTACCTCCCAGTGCGTTGCATGCTCTAACATCCGACTGTTCCACATGCGGAGCTAACTTCTTCGGGACTATTGCAGCACACGCTGCCTCAACTCCGTCACCGCCAATGCTGGCTACGCTGCGGGCCATGGTTGGCAAGCAACGAGCTGACGAGCCTAGTATGGACCTGCGCGAGCGCATCGACTTCGCGCTGCTCATCGTTATCTTCGGCTTCTGTGTCGAGAAGTGCGCTCCCGTTCGTCGCCTTTTCCTACCGGGCTGGCTAACCGCCGTCCTATCCAGCGTATCATCGTTTTCCCTGCTCAGCAACGAAATTCTCGTGCGTTTCACCTCTTCCGTTTATCCGCCGCGGTGCCTGGTTGGCTAGTACTTCTTCGTTGACACGCCTTTTTCTATAGGAACCGTATGGATATTCGTCTGATCAGGCTGGCTTCGTGGTATGCCCTATGGTAGCTACGCAGCATCCTGTACCTGTGATTTACGCGTGGCATTTCAGGGCGCGGCGCTGCTATTCTCCGGTATCGTCGCAGCCGTCGTATCCGCGCCGATCCTCGACCGTGTCCTGACGAACCACCTCGGTAAGTGAATTCCTAGAGCCCCCGCGCCGAGAAAGCATTGCTGAAGCTTGATTTGTGTATGCAGGCATTGCGGTCCGCGTGCTTATGCCTGCCCTTGCTGCCGGATGGGTCGGCTTCATATTCGCGGTCAAGCGCGACGGCATAGGCGGCTTGTTCGCCGATGTCATCATAGTCGGTATCACGTCCCTGATTCTGCTGCCCGTCGGGCTCGAGATTGGGTGCGAGGTCACGCGCAATCCGGAGACGTCCTCCGCGATTCTGTGGTGCGTTGCGAATGCACTGAACCTCATCTTCGTCCCGAGTGAGTGCTGTCCTTTTCGCGATTCTGCTCCATTAAACACAGCACGTGCATGTAGTCCTGCACGCAATGCGCGCCTCGGACAACGCCAACCCGCCACGCAATTTCCGCTCGGGGCTCATCTTGAACGCGTGCCTGATGGTATTCTCCGCGCTGCTCGTCTTTGGCATCCGCGGGCGGCAAAAACGACGCGAGACCGACCAGCAGATGGCGCACGAGATGAAGCAGCGAGGGCAGCGAGCGACAGTGTGAACCGTTGACGAAAGTACCTATACTGACCCGCAGTCTGCTGAAACAGCGGAAGCGCATCCACACACGCGCTCACGCGCACACTTTGTCGGACGGGCGGATTTCTCAGCCGTTGCATGCTGGCTGGACGGTATTGTATGCTTATGTAACCTACCATCTGAGAGTGGTATTAGTATCCTTTGCACGAGCGTTGTATGAGAAGCGAGAACATGTGTAACAGTGTAATGAGCGGCCGCGGAGTTGAAACCGCGTCAGAAAACGTCTGGCGCACACCGTGACGGCCATGTCTAGCACGAGCGTCGTGCAGGCCACACCGGTTCGCGCTGGCCAAAAGCGCAAGAGGGCTGATACGCTCATTATCTACGGCTCCACGGACGAGGCTGGGACTGCGGCGGAAGAGACTGACGCAGACGTGCCCGAGAGCCCAGTCGCCGGACCCTCCACGCTCAAGCCAAGGCGGTACAAATGCACGTACAGCGGGTGCTCCAAAGCGTATACAAAGCCCTCGCGCCTGGACGAGCACTTGCGCTCGCACACAGGCGAGGTGCGCTGCTGTCCTGCTTTGCGGGAATTTTTTGCTGACATTTGACCAGCGCCCGTTCAAGTGCGCACAATGTTCCAAAGCCTATCTGCGCGAAAGCCATCTACACGCGCATCTCCGAACGCACATGGACGCGTCCGAGAAGAGATATATGTGCGATGTGGAAGCGTGCGGCAAGGCGTTTTGGACGGCGCAACAGTTGAAGGTGCACGCGCAAGTCCACCAAGGCGTGAAGCCTTTCATCGTGCGTATTCATTCCGTGGCTCCTATATATTCTAATAGTCTCTCCAGTGCACCGTCGCAGACTGCGATGCGAAGTTCGCGAAGCACCACCAGCTGCGCGCGCATGTGGCTGAGGCACATTGCCCGCCCGGGACAAAACCATTCCGCTGCGAACACGACGCATGCGACAAGTCCTTCAGCACAAACCAGAAACTCACCGCGCACGCCAAGACGCATGAAGGTTCGCTCTCATCTATCATTTCCTGCGTCCCCAGCCTGACGACCGTGACCCAGCGAAACGGTATGTCTGCCTACAGCCGAGCTGTACGGCGAACGGCGCCGCGCCGCCGGTTTTCGCGAAGTGGACGGCGCTCCAGCAGCACATGCGCGCCATTCACCCGCCCACGTGCCCGCATGCGGCGTGCGGCGGTCGCATATTCGCGTCGCAGGCCAACCTGCGCGCTCACCTGGCGCTGCATAACGCGCGCAAGCTCGAAGACGCGCTGCAACGCGAAGTCGACGATGCAGCCGCCGACTCGGACGACGGCGAACCCCCGCGAAAGCGGCGTCGCTGCGAGGACGTCGTCGGCCGCCACTGGGAATGCAATGCCGAAGGCTGCGACAAGGCGTTCAAGTCGGTACGTCCAGACGAACTCTCCCGTCATTGCGCCTGACATCCCATAGAAAAAGGCACTCGACACGCACGTGAAGGTCAATCATCTGAACCGCCGCGACTTTGTCTGCACCGTAGCGGCGTGCGGCCGCGCATTCGGGTACAAACACCTGCTGCAGCGACACATGCTCAAAGTACACACAGCGGACGCCCGCTCGTCCAGCTCGGACACCGACGTGGGCACCGAAGCAGAGGCTGAGGCAGACCCGATCTCCGCCATCGACTTCATCACGGGGAAACACTATCTGCAGCGGAACGAGCAGAAGCGGCAGCAGGGCCAGACACTCGTGGCGTGTCCCTATCCTGCGCATTTCCGCCGCCACCAGCCCCAGCCGGAGCACCAGGAGCACACGGCCGCCTGCCGGTTTGTGTTCAGTCGCGCGTACGACTTGCGGCGCCACCTCAAGGCGGCACATGGCGAGGAGTGGGAGAAGGACGAGGTCGATGCGTGGGTACGCAGGCGCAAGAAGGAACTCGGCGCCGCGGCCAGCGACGCAACCGAAGCGACCCCTTCAAATGATGCGGCACACTAACCATCCAAACATCTACATATACATATCCGTGCATGCTATTCGAGACATACGCACCTGCCTGCGCCCTCCGCCGTTTTGAAATGTGTTCGGGTGCCATGCCTACCACGTTGCGTCCAGCCGTCTAGGTAGTGCAAAAAAGTTGCAAGTGTATTCTGACAAGGCACAGGGGGGACCGACATGACGCGTTCGTAACAGATAGAGGGGCATGACTGTTGTGTAGGGGCTTTGGGCTTGGGGTGGTGAACGAGTCCAGAGTGCAGGTCCCGCAATTGAGTACTTGAGTACTTGGGGGCGATTTGTGTGTGTTGTCAGAATTTGGGGGAGCGAGATAGCGAGTGTGGGTTTTGAAGGATATGGAAAAGGCGGGGAGCAAGGGGGTTGGGGAAGGAGAAGAGAAAAAAAAAGAAGAGGGGCGGGAGGGTGTACATATTATACTCCTGTTTCCGAAATTGAGTTAGATTCCAACGTTCCTTCGACATGGAACGCCCGCCGCGATATGGCGATGAGACCGATTGATGATGATGACCGATATGGCACAGGACGCGCAGGGGTTGCGCCTGGGGTGCAGAGGTGCGGCGCGGGGCTGCCTGCGCTGGCAGAGGCAGATATTGACAGTGGGATACTACGTTGCGCGGGGGCCCTGCCCGCGCGACCGAGATGCCGGATTGATTTCCAAGAGAGCAAGCTGAGAGGAGAGGGGACGCGAACGAGCTGATTGCGCGAGTTCGGCGGGCCAGGACGTGTGTTCCATGTGCGACGTCCTTACAGTAAGAATTTCGCCCGCCGAATCGTTGCGGCGCCCTTTCCATCTCAGGCGACGCGGCGGCCTTGCCTGTCGCAAGACCGCGGTGTTGGTTGTTGTGTCGTTCGCGTAAGGGTCATGTCGAGTCTAATAACCATATGGTCGGGTGGGAACACCGTAGGATCCCACGCGATGGGGGGTATTCCATGTTGTTGACGAAAAAGGCGGGCACGATGCGGGCCCGCTGGTGGTCAGGTATGCAATTGTATTATTTCGCCGTCTCCGTCCGCGCAGCGTACGAGCTAGCCGCGGAACGGGTCTTCAGACGGATCCACTGACCGGGCGGTCAGTCTCCAGCTAGTTGGCATTTGGTGAGTAGCCCAGACGCACCATCAAAGAGGCCGCTCACAGCGCTGTCCGCCCGCGGGGGGAAGGCATCCTCTGGCCTGCGGACGACATGTGCGCCCTTGAAGTGCTGCGCTGCAGCCACCTCCGACTTGCCCTTCTTCGGGGAGCGAGAGGAGAGCTTTGTTGGAGGTATGGTCCGCAGTGGCCGCTTGAGCTTCTTCTGCTGTTGTTGCTGCTGCTCCGCGGCAACAGCGGGATGATGCGACTCGCGATCGCGCGGCGGGAGTCCAAAGAAGGAGCGCCAGAACGCTGCGATGAGACCCTGGCGGCGGAAAGTTGCCATCAGTAATTGCGGGGAAAAAAGGGAAGCGCATGGCAGCAGGGAGGGCGGGTAGAAATAGGACTGACGGGAGGAGCCTCCTTGCCAGACGCATCCTCGTCTGCGTTCGAGTCCATCTCAAACACGCTGACTTCCGGCACCTCATGGTGCTGCGTGCCCATCGCGAGCGGAGGCGCAGGGGTCGACCCTTTGACAGCACTCGAGAAGTGCACGGTGGGAGCCGTCCGCGATGTCCGGCGGGGGCCTTGGCTGGCAAAGAAGGGCGAACCGCGATGGGATGCATTGGCGAGTTTCGTGCGCAACGACGACCTGGGCTGCCAAACGTTCGAGGGTCGTAAGTGCGGTGCGCGGGCAGGCAGAGGGGCGGGCGCCACGTGGCGCAGACAGACCTTGCGGATGAGGGGCGTGTGTTCGGAGTCGGTGCTCGGACGGCCGATGTCCTCGTTGGCGGCGTCTGGGTTGTGATCCTCCGAGACGGCGCGCCTGAGCGGCGTGTCCTCGTCGTGTTCGAAGCGGTGCGCGTGCTGTTCGGCATTTGACCTTCCGAAAGCGAACAGGTCGAGCAGACGCCAGGACCGAGTCTAAAGGCGAATTTTGCAATGCCAAAAAAACAAAGCAAAGGGAGGGGAAAAAAAGAATACATGTGTTCAAAACGACTGCGGGCTGTCTGTGCGGACTGGGTGTACCTTGTTGGGGAGCGGGGGCCCGGTGTGGTCGTGCAGGGCCGAGCGGCTGCGGGAGAACCAGTCGAGCGAGATGGCCGAGCGCTTCTTGCCCTTGTTAGCCATGCGCGTGAAGAGGGCGGAGTGGGCCTCGGAGGTGCCTGCGACGGAGTCGTCTGCGAGGTCGGGCCAGACGTCGGACTTGCGCTCGCGGCCGTCGCGGATTTCGAAGCGCATGAGCTGGCCTTCGCGCATGCGGTCCTCGAAGAACTGCTTGACGAGGACGGACTGGAGACTGCCGTCGTCCTTCCAGAAGCGCACTTTGGAGAATGTGCCGCTGTCGGCCGGGTTCTCTACGTAGATGCGCAGGTTGACGGAGCGCAGCTTGAGCGTTGCGAGCTCGAGGATGCGGGCGAGCGAGGCGTAGTCGAGCGACTCGACCTCTGCGGGCGAGATGGAGAAAGCGCGCGTCCAGCCATGACGTCTGGTTGCGGCGGGGTCAGCGCCAGGATACAAAGGGGGGGGTCTTTCTCTTACATCGCGGTGCAGTTGAGATAGCCGTCGAGATGGCCGTCGTGCCTGTGGACGAGGCTGGTGGCAGAGAGAGAGGACATTGGACCTAACAAAGGAACGAAAGAAACGGAAACATGGAGGGGATAACGAGGAAACGATGCTGCCGCGCCCTTTTCCAGCCCCGCTCCCTCTAATGTCCGTCTTCGTCCGTCCGCCGGCCGCGACCAGCCTGAGCCTGTCCTCGCTGGCCGCGCTCAGGCTGCTGCTCGCGCTCGCGCCGCCGCCAGATCTGTCGCAGTTCGTGCACCAGCTCGCGACGCCGCTCACCGCCTTCCCGCGCCGTGCGTGCCACGCGCCACTCGCGCCATGCCAGACTCACGTTGGCCCAGTCCAGGAGGGCGTCTTTCTCTTCCGCAACGCCATCCATCCCTACGCCGGCGGCCCCTTCAGACACGCGAGTCGCTCACGGCTCTCACACCCAGCCTCTGACGCGCGCCGCAGTCGCCCATAACGCTCCTGCTCTTCTCCACCGTCCTCCCAGCCACTTTTCCGCTGCTATGGGCCGCTGCAGACGTCCTGGGCGCATGGGCATTCGTGCAGATATTCCGCCTGCGCAGCGGCACCATCGACGCGTCGCGCGAGCGCATCATCGCTGCATGGTACGTGTCCGACGCGTTCCGATTGCTCAGCACGCCAACACGCCCAGCTATCTCTTCAACCCATATACGCTCCTGTGCACATTAGCACAGTCGACCTCGACCTTCGATAACGCGCTTTACGCGCTTGCGCTGCTGTTTGCGTGCTCTAGTGCGCATATCCGCCGTTCCCTCTACGCAGCACCTCATTTGCACTAAGAACGACCGTCCAAGGCCATGTTCTGCCTCGCACTACTCACCACATCGTCCCTACAATCTATACTCTTCCTCCCGCCGCTCACTATGCTCCTGCTGTCTTCGCCGCGATCGGGGCTCGCATACCCACAGCCCTTCAGCGCCTCCAAGGCAGGCGCCATCCCCATCGTGCTCAGATACGCGCTGTATCTTGCAGCACTTGCCTGTATATCGACCGTCGTGGTGGGCGATTGGTCATGGGTCGGGAGGACATGGGGCGCGACGTAGGCTACCGTCTTTCCCCGTTCATACCATCCCCTTCTGAAGTGCGGCTTTCTGTCAGGTTGACGCTTCCAGACGTGACACCCAATCCCGGATTGTGGTGGTACTTCTTTACTGAAATGTTCGACCACTTCCGCCCATTCTTCCTCATGGTCTTCTCCGTGCGTCCCCCTTCCGCTGTCGCCTTCTCACTCACAAGCGCGTATGCAGGTGCATCTCGTCATCTACGTGGCGCCGATATGCCTAAAGTTCCAGTACGTCTCAGACAACTTGCTTATTTCCTCGGAGATTCACACCAGCGTCCCCCCACAACAGACACGATCCCCTATTCGCCACCTTCCTCCTGCAAGGAATCATCGCGACCTTCAAAAGCTACCCTTCGCTCGCCGACCCAGGGCTCTTCATCAACAGCATCGCGCTCTTCCCCGAAATATTCCCCTGTGCGCACATACCCTCCCCCCTCCGCCGCCCAGACTGACAATCACGCGTTTCGCAGACCTGCGACATCCGCTCGTAACGGTCATGCTGCACCTCTACTCCGCGTCGCTGCTCGTGCTCTTCCACAACCTCTGGCTCGTCCAGGGCACCGGCAACGCCAACTTCTACTACGCCTCGACCATGGTCTTCGGCCTCGCGAACGGCTTCGCGCTGACGGATTGCATGTGGGCCGGCCTGCGGACAGCGTTTGGGAAGGTGCCCGATGGATGGGAGGTCACTCAGACTTAGGTCTTACTGTATGTAGAGTTGTACTACATTGATTTGCAACCAGCAAAAGACTGCGACTCAGTTGCCCAAACACAAGACATGGAGATCAAAACCGTCGGCATGCTGTGAACTTTATAATCAAGAATGGACTCCGAAACGCTCAAGCGTCGAATGCAAAGCAAAGCTAGAAAGCGAGTATTTTACGTCCAACTCCTAGCCCTGGGCTTGTCAATTGCTGCATAAGTTCAATGCAAGTCTTTTGGGAGGCTACATAGGGTGCGGCACATGGAGGACGGGCAGGCATGGAGTGTCATGGGAGCTGCAGCACGGCGCGTAAGACTATTCTTTACGAACGCGGCTTCTCCTGTAGCGCACATATTAGCAACGACAGATACGCCAGGAATGGTAGCTGATCTTGCCTTCTTCTCCTTCCACAATGCGAGCAGGCCGACGCCGGATACCTTGACGACCTTGAAGCGCACACCGGGAATATCACCCTTGGCCTTGCCGCGGCGACCGAAACCGGAGATGAGCACCTCGTCGTTCTCGTCGACGAAGTTCAAGCAGCCGTCATTCTGGACCAACGCTCAGTTGCAGTTATGATTATCCAGGATGGACAGCAGGACGCACGGGGACGAAGGCCGTGACCTTCTTGCCGTTCTTGATGAGCTGCACGCGCACGCACTTCCGGATGGCCGAGTTGGGCTGCTTCGCCTCGACGCCGACCTTCTCGAGGACGATGCCCTTGGCGTGCGACGACCCACCGGTGGGCGACGTCTTGTACACGTTGCCGAGCGCGCGCTTCTTGTACGCCTTGTCGGCCTGCAATACGAGTCAGCCACCTCCTCCCTCACAACAAAACCGTAACGCACCCAGCGGTTCTCGCGCCGCGTCGTCCGCAATTTTCTGGCGGCCTGCAGACCGCGGGGCTTGTTTGCTGCGCGCGAGTCAGTCACCGAGCAGCAATTGTGTGTGCCGCGCGCGCAGACGTACAACCCATGATGTGGCGAGGGTGGAGAGAAGGGAGACGAGAGGAAGAGAGACGGGTTGTACCGGCGTATTTGCCTCCGGTTGGATCAAGGCGAACTGTACAGCCGATTAGACTTTGCGCCCATTGTGAGATCGACTTTCCAACGTGACTCGTGCACCTGGCTCACTCACTCGTATTCTTGTTCGAAAGAACAACTTACATGGCTTCCGTAGATTGCGTGGCTCGAAATCATGCACGAGCGACCATCCTTGAGTCAGATCGTTTCTTTCCGTCAGGACAGACTCGACAGACCTCCCCAGCACCCCGAGGCCTTGGTCGTCGGTATTCTTAGCCCACGACGCAGCAAGCCTTAGATTTACCTGCCCTTCAGATACCCAGAGAAAGAAGACAAGGGTATGACATGAATGTGTATGTAGATCAATCTAGATATGCGACGCGAGCAACAGCATGACAGCAGAGCAATATGATACAAGTATTAACACCAAGAAATGCCCAGTGCAAAGATAGATTCCGCAAAGGCTTACTCCATCTCCAGAACCTCCCTCGCCTTTGCCCACTCGGCTTCCCACCCGCGCAAGAATTCCGGCTTCTCTCTGAAAACCTCGAGACATTCGGGACACTCGATGAAGAAAGCGTTTGCACGCTCAGGGTACCCAAGCATTTCGCTGCAATGCATGATCAATCCTGAAAACTGCGATCTGAAAACGATACGCACAATTCTGGAATGCTGTCGCCCACGGGCTCCCACGTGGTACGAGGAGGTAAGCAGGTTTCGCAGAAGGCGACCGGGCACGTGCGGCACCTTAGCATGTCAGCACAGGCGTAGTTGAACGAGGACGCAAGGATGTACCGGAACAACATCCCTCCTGCCTCCGCAGTGTCCTTGCCGCACTCTCTACATCTATGTTGAGGGCAGGACATAGGCTTACTCCACTTCAGAGCCGACTTAGGGGCGCCCGCGCACGTCGGATGGAAGACTGAACAGCGGGTCAGCCTATATCATCGGGGCGTATTCGACATACCTCTCGGGCACACATTGCAGATGATGGCCGGGCCATCGTAGTAGCCACGGCATACGATGCAATAGTCCTCGCTGCCAAACTTGGGGCCCTTGGGTCCCTTCTTCCCGACGGGCGCAGCCGGTGCCTTCACTTCGCGTTCCATGACCTCAGCAAGCTCTTCCAGAGACGAGGGTTCCGCGTCGGAGCGCTTGTGAACTTTGCCCTCGAACAGCCGCGACTGGACTTGCGTGACACCCTGCAGCAGCCGACGCTCCTCTTCCTTGACCCGGTCCTCGAGACTGGCGTCCATCTGCTCTCCAACCTCGCGCTTCAGCAGGTCCCGCCGCATCTTGGCCGTTTCCTCGCTCTTCGCGAGAATCTCCGCGAGAGTCGAGTTGACAAATGCCTTGTACTCCTGCTGGGGCGCACGGTCCCCAGGAGAATGACGAACAGCGCCGAGACCGAAGAAAAGGATTGAGAGGAGGTCCTTCTCCTCGGGCTTCTTGTACTCCTTCGTCGCGGACATGCCGCTGTTCAGCTTGTATGATAGATAGAGCTTCTTCTGCAAACGTTCAAGCATCTGGTCTTCGACGCTTTCCTCGCAAATCAAACGGTAGACCTAGTGGAAACTCTGAGTTGGTAGCCTGTTGTCCGAGAGACGTATCTACCTGAACTGTCTTGGTTTGGCCAATACGGTGCGCGCGAGCGATCGCTTGAAGGTCGTCTTGAGGGTTCCAGGAACTATCAAGTAAAACAACTGCGCAACATTGAGTACGCATGTAGTATGTCGGTGACTCCTATACATACCATGTGTGGCTTTCGTCAGGGTGATACCTTGCCCGCCGGTCTTGGTCGATATGATGTAAACTTCGTAGAAAGTTTCGTCCTCTTGAAATAAGCGGATGTCCAGCGCACGCCGCACACGGTTGGTTTGTCCGTGCAGAGTCGCATACTTGACCTTCTTCATCTGGCAAAGATCTTCGAGCAGATGCACGGCGTCCGTAAATTGCTGCATCAAGGCGTATGAGTGCCACGACGGACCAGGATGCTCTCGCACATACACTAAAGATGAGTACGCGTTCGCCCTTGGGGAGCGCGTCATCGAGAAGCTTCTCCAAGAACACGAACTTTGAGGACGCCCGGATGACGGTGGACGAAATATCGTCTGGCTCAATTTCTGGCATCATGTAAGGGCTGCAGATGACCATGAGTTTTTTATTAGTTTCATTCAAGGACAAGTTGACGAGGTCGACGAACTGGTCGCAAACTTTTCGAAGCTGCATCAGCAGGTTTTGCTAGATGCTACGTCAATCGACGCATGTAGAATGTGGCAACGGTGCTCACCAGTTTCTTCCATTGCCAGGGGATGTTCTTGAATTTCTTGCTCACAGCAGCGTGAACGGCATCGCGGACAGCAGACCTGTCCATGTCGCCTTCCAGGTCAACTTCCACGTCCATCCCCTTGAGGAGAACGTAGTAGCATCGTCGTTGCAAATCGCTGAGGGGCAAGAACACGGTGCGCTCCTCTTTCGGCGGCACGGTGAGTTCGACATCGGCCTTTGTCCTCCGCAACATGATAAGCTTCAGAAATTTCTGCGACGCTTCGATCATGCCCAAGTCGTATTGCCCCTTGTTGAGCATGAATGCCTGTTCAAATCTCGCGGCCGTCGCGTCGGTGAAGATGAGGGGGTGGAGCCAATGAAGCAGACTCCATAGTTCCTGCCGACGACATAAGCTCTTCTAATTCACGACTCGAGCGTATGCGCACCAGGAGCTTATTTTGGACAGCGGTTCCACTCAAAACTGGCAATGTATGAGCCAGGTTATATAAGAGATAGAATGCCCATACGCAGGCGACGCTGCGAGGACCAATTCTGCAGCTTATGCGAAACATTGGCTTCACTGTTCTTGATGCGATGCCTATAACTTCATCAGCAGCAAAGACTTGGACTTTCATGTGGTCCAAATTCACCCTTCGTCAAGAACAAGGTAACTAAAGCGGTCATGTGAGTAGACGGTCTACACGGGTGGGCTCATGCTTGTCGACTTACTTCCATCGACGTTTCGTTAGCCACCCATGTTCGGCCTTCATGCCTAGAGCGCCGATTGAGACTGAGGCAGACACCCAGGAGATGCCTCACATTCATAATTGGTAACGAGAATGTGGCAAGATTGCCAGTTGAAGTTCATTTTAATTTCCTCTCGCTCCTTCGCGACGCCATTAAACTGGACAATCTGGTGTACTGCGTTGGCGGGGCATCGCATGTGCTGAAGTGAACATCTACCTTGAATGATGGTAGCCAGCGCTTGGTTTCCTATGGTAGGAGAGCGCTCAGTCCGCAGGTTGCGCATAAATGCCCAGACCGAAAGCTCACATCCATCCAATTAGGCAATACGGAGAGTGGGCACACGATTAGGTGAGGAAGATTGTTCTCTGTCACGAAGTAAATGGCAAGAAAACACGTGAAATGTGAATTAATGCTCACCGGGCTCATGTTCGCGGATGTACGCGAAGAGCGCCAGTGTCTGGTGCGGTGTCAGTATGCATTCTAGAAGGCCATGTCGAAGTAAGAGGCACCTGCAACGTCTTGCCGAGACCCATCCTGAAGAGACAGGTGAGCTCACGCTTAGGCTATGCGCGGTACGCACTCGTCGCCGAGAATGCCATTGATGTTATTACGGTGCCAGTACACGAGGTGCGAGAGACCTTCCAACTGAGAAATTCAGTCAGCACAATGTGTTGTTTCCGACAGAGATTTTCACTTGATAGTCTTTCATTTTCCCATTCTTGATGAGCTCGGGCTGCTGAGTGATGTGCTCGAATGGCACGGTCGTCGCGGGCCCGGTGCCGCTCATCTTGGCCTCGAGACTAGCAAAGAAGTGCGAATTGGCTGGGAGGAGCGCCTGAATCTCTGCCTTGTGCTCAAGATAGAACCTATTGCGAGCAATTTCAGCGCTCGACATTGACTTGGGCTTGGGCGGCGCCGTTTTCTGCCACAGTGGTCGTCAGCAGTGTCGTATCAGAGGCACTCACACGCCGTACCGCAGTGATGGGCACGTTCTCATCTTGGAACGCGTTGTGATAGAGGTCTACGGCGCGTCGCTTCGCCTTCGTGTCCTCGAACTCGTCCTCGTCGATGTTCGAGGCCTTGCGCTTGAGCGCCAGCCGCCCCGAGTCGTCGTCAGATTCCACTACGGCCTCTTTCACGCGTAAGAGTTGCGCGGCGTTGCCTTGAAATGTGCTCATGGGTGCGAGGGCCAAGGGTTGGTGATAGCAAGAGAGCTGAAGAGGAAGACTCGGTCCGGCGCGTCTGTCAACTCCGACAGTCGGCGCGACACACCGCGACATGGCATCGAAGCTAGAAATTCCTTCTACAAACGCTCCGAACAGAATATGAGATTGACTTTTCTAGGTGGCACACGCGGTTGAGAGTCATGAAGTGATATATTAGCATAGTCTTGGGCTGCTCAGAGCGCGTCCGCCAGCCTGTCCACTGGTACCAATCGCGACAGACTGTAACGGGCGCGACATTGACTCGACTTCCACAAATGCTCCGTGCTGTGTAAATGGTTAGGCTTTCACGTCGCATACGCCGTCGAAAGTTAAGAGGCATGACGTGAAGCCGCTCCATGCGCGACAGCCTGTCTATCGCGACGGACTGCGACTGGGCGCGCGTGGCGACATTGCGTCGAAACAAGAGCTTTCTTCGGAAGGGGGCCATGGTGAATTCGTGGCACACGCCGTCGAGAGTCGTAAAGGGATATATTAATGTAGCAAGAGTAACAGCGCTCGCGGAGGGCAACGTCCAGCCTGCAACAGTCAAGCGAGCCGAGTCTTTACGCTTTGAAGTCCTGGGCTCTGCCTGTCTGTGAATCGGGTCAGTGACAGGGCCGCGCGACCAGATGATGTTCCACACCATCAGCAAGCCAACTGTGAACAGTGTCAGTCACAGAACTCAGACAGATGACAAGAAGAAACTAACCGATGAGACCGAAAAGGCCCATGATTGAGCCGAACACCTCTACTATGAGGATCTTGACGAATAGTTGAGGGTCTGCGGCATCCGCTAATGCGGCGTTGGAGCCGGTAATTCCAACAGCTACGCCGCACAGCAGGTTACACAAGCCGACAGTTATGCCTCCCCAGAAGATGGAGAATCCTATATAAGTGCTCAACATGGGAGTCGTCCAAATGTCGGGGGCAAGAACGGTACCTGTGTAGTAGTTGCTGGGTGTGTAGAGGTCGGCAGCAGGAATATATTGAATCTTGTTCGAGAAGACGATGGCCATAATGACGCCGTAAATGGCGACGACCTCGCAGAAGATGATACTGATGAGGTTCTTTGTGCGTATACGGGGCGCTTTTACACCACCACCCAGGATGGATGCGCCGGTCACGAATATTCCCCTAAGCACGCAACGGTATGAGCATCTAGAAGGCAGCGCCAAGAGACAGCGCACCAAGCAGCACCAAGAGTGCTCAATCCAATGCACAGGCCAACGCCTGTCATCGCCCAAGCATACGGGCTCGACTCTTCCAAGAAACGACCGACATTGAATGCCTCGCCCGAGCCTACCGACAGCTTGTAAGCTAAAGCACAACTTCAAAGACGAGCCGTACCGGTGAGGAGCAGATAAAGGCCGACAACGCCGGCGAGCGAAGTAGTGCCTGCGAGGCCGTAAGTGGTGTATCCCATCGAAGCGCGGCTTGCGGAGAACGGAAACTGCCGCCACCAACTTGGCCTTGCTCGTCACGGTCGCGGCGTACGGGGTCTTATATGCTGAAAGGAATCGCTTTATGTAGGCGAAGAGTTTTCCAGCATGCTGGTGGCAGCAACCTTTTGCGCGAACAACCTTGGACTACGACCTTCATCGCGCGCGCACGCGCTCCGAGTCTTGCGTTTCTAGATTGGCCCTAGGCCCGTAGCTTGCGCAGTCTGACTATCTGGTTTCTCGAACTCTGCGTACCGAGCGGCTAGCACCTCTATTGCCCACAGTCAAATTTCGAAGCCCTCACCCATTTTTCACTGCGGCTTGTGGTTGCTCTGTTCGACGATGCACTGCAGGTATATTCGGCTCGAATGAGCTTGGACAGCCTGAAAAGCTCCTTCGCGTTGGATCTACCCATCTGGCGTGCTTAATGTGTTTCGTTGTAGGCCATAGACTCTCTCAACAATTTGCCCATTTGCTCTGTTCTGTGCCCAGAAGTCGGCATGTCTTGCCTCGAAGAGATTCCATGCAGAAATATCTCGCCTAGAGTGAGGTTACCCGCAATACCTCTGCCGCAAGACGCACGCGCTTTGCAAGAAATCTGTTCGTGTCATTGTAGCTCTCACCGCATAGATAGTATACATGATCACCGACCCAGCGAATAGCACATACTGTAATAGTACACAACCAAAAATTTGATTCAGCGGTGCTTGTCGTCAAAGGGGTTCTCGACATATTCAACTGCACAACGATATGTCAACCCTCAAAAAGCAGCGGCAAGTACGAGGGCAGTTACGCACGATCGTCGTCGTCTTCGTCAGTGACAGTGGCCTTCTTCGAGCCGCTGCCAGTCGAAGTGTCGATCAGAGACACGGGACGCTTGGGGAGAAGCCCCAGGCGAGCTGTGGAAAGTGGAGGTCAGGCCATGAAAAAAGAGAGATTGAGGAACGTGCGGCGTACCGGTATCGATATTCGCAGGCGGAGCGGGCGAACTGGACAAGCCTCCTGTGTTCGGCGAAGTCGAGACGCTGCCGGGACCGGAGCGCTGCGCAGCAGAAGGCGCCGTCGACGAGGGTATCGAGATGGACTGAGTCTGATTGACTGGCGGGCTGTGGGATGGCGCGATATTGTAACCGTGCACGGATGGCGGGGGTTGGAACTGCTGCTGCTGAGTGACTGGCTGCGGGGGCCGATAATACGAGGAGGTCTGCGGGCCTGGCTCGTGCGTGGGATAGGTTGGGTCCTCACTTTTGTATGATGAGCATCGACGCAAGAAATGGAATAGAAATGTGTTCTCACGCTGGGCCATTGTCGAATTCTTGGATTTTCTTCTTGACCGTGGCCGCGAATGAGAGGAAAGCTTTCTTGCCCGTCTCCGCAAACTTCATGGCCTGCTCTTGCACCTGGGCGAACGTGTCCGCCTCGGGCAGACGATTGCTGCGGCGACTGCTGTCAGAGCCCGATCGCGAGCCGCTATCGGGGCGGCGGGCGCGTTGCTGCTCGCGCTCGTTGGGCTGCCAGGCCGCAGCAGCATTATACTCTTCCTCCGCAGCGAGCCTGCGCGCGAGCTCCTCGTCGAG
The DNA here is from genome assembly GCA_037042915.1 of Auricularia sp. M13. Lineage (NCBI taxonomy): Eukaryota > Fungi > Basidiomycota > Agaricomycetes > Auriculariales > Auriculariaceae > Auricularia > Auricularia sp. M13. The sequence continues at coordinate 1,401,014 of CM073201.1, forward strand.
GTCGCTCTGAGACTAAGCGATAGCGTGCGTCAATGACTTCATTCCGCAGGTCCCTGTGATGCAGGGTGACGGTGAGTGCATACCTTGCGCCCGCCCTGGTTGGTGGACTTGTAGTCCGGGTTGGCCATCTCGAGCAGCGTGTCGACGGCGAGATCGTGGTCGCCGCCGCACGAGTCCAGCACAGACAGCAGCAACTGCGATCCTCGTCGGTTGAGTCGGTGACGACATGCGTATTGCCATGCGCACCTGTTGGTCGAAGTCGGGGAACATCGCAACGAGCGGCGCGAGCCTCGGGTCCTCTGGCGGGGCCGTTTCTGGCTGCGCCGGGGCCGCGGCGGGCGGCGTGGCAACTGGCGCCGGTGCAGCCGCGGGAGCTGGCTCGCCGGATACGGCGGGCGGGGTTGTTGCAGTAACCATGGTCGATTCGGAAGGAGGAGAGCGAGGAGGGTCTGTCATGGCACCGAGTGGCTGAACCTTGGTAATGTAGGAAGACGGAGTGTATGCACAGCTGCGGTAGTACAGCACCGCGCAGCCCGGCCATGTCCGCGAAAGCTGCCGCGAGACCCTCATATTACCCCAAACGCGCAAGGTACACGGGTACAGACAAACGCGAATAATCACAGGCACCACCGAGGTGCTCTCATTTTCTCTGTCGCTTCGCAGCGCCTCCCCGGCTTTTGGGACTCGTCTCCGCACCGTGACTAGCCCTGCGCTTTTGCTGCTTCCCGGAAGGCGCGCCTGTCGAACTTTGGCTGGCAAGTGCGCGTTCTAGCTCCTCGCACTTGTGCAATGTGCCCGTCAATATCCGCTTTTCGCCCATACGCACGGCTACGGCATTTCGCTTCTTCCAGTGTGTGGCCGGGTTCAATGTGGGAAACAACGCTTCATCCTCCTGCAACGGCACATCAATTCACTCTTCAACGCTGGCCGGGAGGAGACGGTCCAGACCTCTAGCGTCGTCGGGTACTCAGCCAGGCGAGCGCGGAGCACCTTGGTGGAAAGGGAGAGCGTAGCCGCGTCCGGCTTGCCCTTTGGCGGCTTGCCCTTGCGCTGCGTCTTTTCCCATTCGTCGCTCGACATTAGCAGCAGACGCTCAAACCAGGTCACCACGTCTGGCAGGACGCAGTTTCTCTCCAGGTCGAACACACTATTGAAATAAGCCTAGGAACCCCAACGGAGAGCGCACTGAGGTGGGAAAGGACGCACTCATCTCCACCATTATCCAGCCACCAGTCTATCCGCTCCCGCACAACTTCCTCGGATGCGCCGAAGTCTGCGATGGCCAATTTGACGATTAGGTCCGCCTTGAGTTCAGCGATGTCCGCGGGGTTGCCCAGCGTGCCATCCTCGAGCGGGACGAGATCGACAAAGCCATACCGCCTTAAAAGGTCCTCATTCGGACAGTCGCCATATGTGTTCCATATCTGCGACCCGGCCGGTATGGCCTCGATCGCGCACATGCGAAGACAGTCTTTTTCGTGGTACAGCCGAGCCTGCATTTTCGTTACGAATGAGCAATTCGACGTGCCATATGATGGACTAGACGAACGTTATTGCAGCCCGTGCGTGCATTGAGCATGTCGGCCAGAGGCACGAGCGTCGTCGCGAACTCGTCCTCTTCGTCGTCGCTGCTGTTGCTGTCCTCTTCTTCCTCGTCGTGGTCGTTTGTAGCCTCGTCCATCTGGACGTCTTCGCCGCCAGGCTGGGCGGCCGGCACTTCCTCGCGGACCGTATCGTTTTCCCCGACCGTATCGTTTCCCCCCTCATCGCCTACTTCGTCTTCTTCGTCGCTGGCCAAGTCGTGTACGGTGAAACTACGCGACAATATGCGGCTTCCGGCGATGTGGAAGCGCTCCAGAGTATAATATTCGGCGTGTGAAGGCGGAAAGAGATCTGGTCGAGCCTTGCGCGTATAGCGTCAGCCAGAGAGAGACACAGTACTGGGAAAGTGGGCTACCTTTACCGCGGGAAGAACCCTTTCGTGGTATTCGCGCTCAACGTCTTCCTTGCCGATCTTCTCTGCGTGATTGAGCATTCAGGCTGCATGTATGCTTGTTAACTTACCCGTAATCAGGCTTCCCTTCAAGTCTTCGAGCTCTTCAGGCGTCCAGAACATGAGAGTAGAGACTTCTGCACGCGTCAGAGGAATAGAGAGCAGCGTAACGCGAACGAACATTGTGTGGGCATTGCGGCTGTAAAGCTGTCCATGAGCAGATGCAGCGCGTCAACGCGTGGGTTCAGGCATACCAAAGTACCCGGCCCATTTACTCGCAGGCCCTTTTGTCTCCTCCCACAGCATGCAGAGTATGAGGCCCGACCAGCCCTTGTGCAAGTTCAACCGCTTCCAGTCCTCCGCGCCAATAAGCTGCGGAAGCTGGCATGTACGCGGGGACAGCAAAAGCGTCCTGGGTACAGAGAACAGCGTTTCCCCGACCTGAACGAGCAGATAATGAGCGGGCGTCGTGAGCGCGTCGAGGTACGCACCTGAATTTCTTTCAGCGCAGCAAGCCCACGGCCGCCCTCTTCGTCCGGAAAGACGTGCAGGCCCACGTCTGGAGAGATCTCTCCGCCCTGAGCTTTGAACCACGCGATGAAGTCGTCCATGGCGCGTGCTGGTGAGCGTGTAAGCTAAAGCAGACCGGCGAGTTGACACTCCGCGCGCCATTCCGTCTCTTTCCTCCATGAACGCGTTACTCCGCGCGTCCAGCTCGCTGCAGGGTAGCCGCGCTCACTCCTAGCCACGGCATTATTGATTTCTGATTTTCATTGACAGGCACCCTGCGCGTTGCCGCCGCGCCGCGGCCATGCAGCGTCGCTGGCCGGCGGGCGTACAAAATTGCACCGCAGGCCAAATTCACGTCGGAAGAGCAGGCGCAGATGGCGCAGCTGTCGCGGACGGAGACGCGCGAGATTAAGCGGTCGAAAGTGAGGGCGCAGATGACCTACTTCGTGCTCGGCCACGCGGCGGACAACGCGAAGCTGTGGGACAACTGCCTGCTCGCGAAAATCATGGTGACGCCCGAGAAGCTGCGCGCCGCCGCCGGCGCGCCGCCCGTCTCGTCGCCCAACAGCATCGCGCCGCTCCCACCGGAACTCGGCTACGGCGTCGCCGACGAGGAGCAGCGGCTGCTGTTCCACTACCTGCCCAATATCTCGCTGCAGCAGTCGCATGTCACACGCACTGGCGGCAAGAAGATTGCAGAAGAAGAGGGCGCTGCGCTTGAGGACGCCGAGATGAGCAAGGTCGAGCAGCTTGCTAAAATTATCGACCTGCGCAATGCGAGCGCGAGAGAAATCCGGGCTGAGAACACACGACGATGTGTGCGTGCATTCTCCGCGCCAGGGCAGCCCAGCGACACGGGTCGGTCTGAAGTTCAAGGTGCGCCAGAATGCCTCCTGTACGCTTTCTTCAGGTCTTGATGTGTCCCACTTGTTCAGCTGCTATTCTGACAATTCGCATTCGGGCGCTGTGGCAGCTGATGCAGGAGCGTGGATTCACAGGAGAGACGCGGCGTGCATTACGCCAACTGTGCTACCAGCGCAAACGGATATTGAAGTATCTGAAAGGACTAGATCGTGACCGGTACGATATCCTTCTTGACCAGCTAGGGGTCGAGGAAAGGGCTGTCACCGGGGAGCTCATGGTATAGCATATACACACATATATATCAGTCTATTGCGCAACTACTCTTGGTCTGCATATGTGAAAGTCTTCAATTGGCTGCACAGAGATAATGGGTGCAATCGGTTCGTTCCGCGACACGCTCAACCTCTTCCCGCCATGCCCGCCAACCAATCGGTCTCCACACTTGAGTTCAACTCGTTCAGCAGCCAGCAGAACCTACTCGACGAACAATTATCGGGCCCTACAGGCCATGGCGGGGCAGATCTGTCGTTCTCAGAGCTCGAGATAGGACGTGCCGGAGAGCCCAACACGCCCGCTGCGCCGCGCACACGCGAGGAGAAGCTGCAGAGCGACCTATTCAAGCTCAGAAAGCTGAACGACGCGCTATCCTCATACAATGACGCGCTTGCCGGCGCGCAAACCAGCACGCAGGTCAGCCCCATCGCCGCCGAACCAAGCCAGGCTATCGCTGACTCGATGTGTCGTCAGGTGGTCTCGAGACGCGTCGAGCAGACGGACCGGCTGCTCAACAACTACATCGACATACTCTGGCAGACGGAGCAGACGGCGCGGCTGATATTCGATCCCGCGTGGCGCGGCGGCGAGGACGTGCGTTGCACCCCCCATTTCCCAATTGCCCGTTAACATTGCGCTCATTGGGTTCGCAGGACGAGCTGTATCTGGAGAGCGAACGGCTTGCGCAGGAAGCACGCGAGCGCAAAGAGCGCGAAGAGCGGGAGCGTGCGGCGCGCGAGGAGGCCGAGCGCCTGGAACGCGAGCGGATAGAGCAGGAGCGCCTCCAGGCCGAGAGGGAGAAACAGGCCAAGCGCGGCGCGCCCCCCGTTCGTGGCGTGCGCGGCATTCGCGCTCGCGGTGCGCCGCCTGTTGCAACGCGCGGAGGTGAGCTATGATTCTTTCGACCATCGTCGCAACCATGCCAACTTTCCGCAGCTTCGACTGCGACTGCACGCGGAAGGTTGGCTCCTCGAGGAACCTACTCGCTTCGCGGTGGTCGTGGCTCGTGATGTGTCGTGTTCTTCGCGACATTCCAGCCTCTAATCCCGCCTGGCTTCACATAGCTCGCAACGACAATACCCGCTCCCGGGCAGCCTGCCTCTGCCAGTGTCCCCGGCTGCGCCACTTGTCCACTATGTTCTCCGATCTACGGACTGTATACTATGAGATTGTCTCGATAGCGTGCCAGCCTCGCCTTGTCCGCGTCGGACAGTCTTGCGACCAACTGACAGAGGAATGTAGTGCCATGGAAGACGAGATGTTGCAATCCAAGTCAATAAACTTCACATCGCTACGACTAAATCAACGACAATACGACGAATGAGCAAGCATCGTGCACCACCATTAGGTACAGTACAGTATACAAGAAAGATCAGCGATATGCTCAAGACGTCTCAGGTGGAGGAGTGTCGCGAGAAGCAAGTCCAAAATCTTCATCGCCACAATAATGCCTTTCGACACCATGCCTGCGAGGAAATCAGATACTAAAAACATTGGCGATAACGTACTCACTTGGCTTGTATGTGTGTCCTCACCGACTCGGGGGTGCCTATCATCGTGCGGCAGTGCCTGCACGTTACGGTCTTGCCGACAAGTTCTTTGCCCTCCTTGTTGAACAAGGAGTTATAAAATGCGATCGCACCACCAGGCCCAGCGTCGTCGACAACGTCGACATCCATGGGCTTGACATGACGCAGGGCGTGCGAAGCCTGTGAGATGGTCAGTGAGGAACAAATTTCCTGCTGATCAGGAACGTACGACTCGGAACCAGGGCATGGTCAGCTTGCAGCCGTCGGTCGAGCAGCGGAACATTGCATCAAGGGTATCGAGATCGTCTTGCGTCACAACGCTCACATCTGCCCCGACTGCACGCAACGCGCTGGCAGCAGCGCGCGACGCGCGCTCGTCCCACGCGAACTGGCCGGTGGCGAGCACCGACAATGCTTTCGACTTGGTGGTGGAAGGAGAAGCAGAGCACGCATGCAAGCATGCCTGGGAGCAGGTCATCGCGCGCCATGTTGGACGCGACTTCTTCGCCTTGGTAGCCTCGGCAGCCTCGCACCGTGTGCACATGAAGAAGGTGTCCAGGCGCTCAGCCGGGTGCACCCAGTATGCGGCCGCCGCAATTGTCGCAGGTATGGCTTCGGGTTCGTCCGCCGTGGGCAAGAGTCGCCCGAACACGTGCCTCGCGCGCTCGGCCCAATGCTGCAGCTCGCTCTCCACATTGGCAATGACCGTGTTCTTGTCGAGTGCAGCTTTCGGGCTACCCGTGTTAACAACGGTTTGGATCGCAGGCAAGAGCTTGAATTCCTGGAGCGGCGGGAGGGGGTGGCGGCGCGAAGTGACGAGAAACGCGTGAAGCGCATTCATCTCGGCGAGGGCGCGGTTCTGCGCGGCAACATTGGCTCTGTGTGCGCGTGCGTCTCGAAGACGTTCGACTTCCGCCTTGATCTTAGGCAGCGATGGTTCAACTATCCGGTGGTATGAGTTTTACGATGTCACGGGAAGAATGAAGAGTTTAGAAACTTGCCTTCCTGCCTGGTGAGGATATGCCCGTCTAGACGGGCTGCACGGACGAGGCCCATCATAGTCTGCGAGTTGTAGACGTCTCGTTTGTCCCACGACATCGCTTTAGCTCGCTCTCGAACGCTAGACGCAACACAGGTAAGCAGGAACAAACTTGACACCGTCGCGCATAGTATGGCACATACAGTTGATCATTAGACTTGACGACGGAACGCTCATGTTCTTCGAACATAGCTGCCCAGCTAATGAGATTGTCCCAGGACTGCGCTTGGATCAGCACGAGTTGCTCGCAGGCATTTCATGACTTACATGTTGAAGACGCCTCAGCGGCTCCAGGCGCGTTAACCATTGCTGCAAGCACTCAGTATCTATGAAATTATATGAAGCTCTTGACCCAAACCCACCACCTTAGCAGCCTCTTCAGAAGATTCCGCACTGTCCTGCATATACTCGGCAAGGACAGGTTCGAATGCACCTCTTCGTATAAACGCTGGCTGGGCGCTTGACTGCAGCTTTCTCAAGGCTATTAGCGTCGTCAGTGTCTAGTCAGCTCGCTCAAGATACAGAGCTGCAGATACATACCGTCATCGCGCACTCGGCTCGTAGGATGTTGGATTTGCTTCTCAAGAAAGCCCACGGCGGGCGCCATCCACAATACGGGTTTATCTTTCGGCGGGAAAGGCTGTAGCTTTGCACTGAACATGTGAATTAGTGTGCCCTGCGTTTCATATCGACAGGTGTAAGCCCGTGCACATACGCGAATGTTTTGCCACAAGCCGGCTTTAGAAGATAAAGCAATCAGCGTAGGAGACTCGCAGAGCAAACGCAACGCACAGATTTGCACAGTTTAGCGCGAAGCGCAAACGAAATCGGAATGCGATTTGTCAACATTGCACAGATCTCGCACGGGCCCCAGCCAAAGAGTATGCGGCAATGCTCGTGCTCTGACATGCCCTCTAGAGGCTTTGGCGTAGCCGGGACAGTGTTGTCGCGCGCGCGGCGCCAAATCACCCGCGCCTCGTCGTTCATCAGGAAACGCCGAAAATACGAGCACGTCAGGGCGATGGCCGTCAGGTCCGTCGGCCTGACAAAGGCGAAGACTTCGGTTAGCAGCTCGACTGGCAGGTTGCCGAGGGGAGAGGCGAGCACTGGTCGGCTTGTTGCAGTGGTGGCAGGCATATGTGGATGCAGGTGCCGCTGTATCTGACTGCGCGGCCCCTTGCGACGCTTCGACGGAGGTGGACCAGTGCGGGCCTGTATGAATGCATTGTAGCCAGCTCGCAGCTGGGCAGCTGTTTGATGATTGGGCGGCAGCTGCGTGAGGTCGATAAACTTCGGTTTTGGCAGGAAGACAGGCGCAACGGGCAGCATAGAGTCAACTTCAGCGTCCTCGCCGTCGGAGGAGCCAGAATCATATTCTCGTGCCGTCACCGCAGCGGCTAAGTCGGCTACCGAGGGCCCAGCACCAGTCGAGACGGAGCCCGCACTTGTAGATACTTCAGCCATTGAAATTGCGATGTGTTCGGCTGAAGATGTTCTGAGGGGATCGTCGTAGCCAGAGACAAGAGACAGGACAAAGAAACTTTCGGCACAACCCGGTGGCGCTAGGCTTCCTGGACCAATCTGCTCGGGTCGAGAGTACAATCAGCATGTACAGTGTATGGATTACGATTTTTTTTGTAAACTAATCCATGAGTCGGTTCTCATCTGTGCGCCTTCATCTTAGCGCGACGACCATATGTTTGTCCTTCCCAGCCCTGAGAACAAGCAGCCGCCCGTCAATGAAATCCTCCTGCGTGACCCGCTGCTGCACATTCTGAACCTTCTGTCCATTTAGATACAGCCCACCAAGCCCAACAAGCTGTTTCGCAGCATCTACACAAAAGTCAGCGCTTTAGCATGCAGACATGGGGTAAAGCGCACTCTTGGACGAAACGAGCTGTGTGTTTGCTGCCAACGACGCGACAGTGGCACTAGTCGCGTCCTGGGCATCGATCATGCACAGGTGTGGGTTGCCGGTGAGGACGCGGAGTACAGCTTCCGCATCCAGCTCGGCGATGCTGTTCTCAAAGAGCAGCTTGGTGGCCATCTTGGCCCCCGCCAGCGCTTCGGTGCCATGGATAAGCTCCGTCATCTCGTCTGCAAGTACACGCTGCGCTGCTCGACTCGATTCTCGTGACTAATGCGTGCTCACTGAGCTGAGCGAAGGATGGAGGTGACACAAAGGCGTACGCGGTGCTGGCTCATGATGTCCGCAATACGCTCGACGTCAAGAAATGTGAACAATTTGAGGTACCTCTCAACATCCTCATCAGTCGTCCGCAACCAGAACTGTGAATTGTTCAGTCGCTTCCTTCCTCTTCTCGTCATACCCGCACCTGATAGAAATCAAACACGCTTGTCATGCTCTCGTCTAGCCAAACGGCGTTGCCCGCGCTCTTTCCGAACTTCTCACCCGAGGAGGTCGTGAGGAGCACGGTTGTCAGCCCGAATACATCGGATATGTTGGTTGCATCGTCGTTATTGCGGCGGATGAGGTCCAGCCCAGTAATAATGTTTCCCCACTGATCCGCGCCGCCAATTTGCAGAACGCAGTTGTGGACAGTGTGAAGGTGCTGGAAGTCGTATGCTTGCAGGAGCTGGTACGTGAATTCTCGGTAGTTGAGACCTTCAGCACGTGAACTCATGCTGACAAGATGAATATAAACTTTTTCTCGCAGGAGGAGCAAGAACGACGTACCTATCACGCGATAGCATGGCGCTCACTTTTACGGAGCCAGCACGCGCAAGGAAATCCATGAGCCGCAAGTCGCCGTGCCAGGACGCGTTGTTCAGGACAGTTAGCTGCCCCGAATCTTTGCTGGTAGAACCAAGCTTCGGAGAGGCTCGACGAAAGAAGCTCTGTAATTGATTGTCGAGGGCGGCGATGTTTTCCTGCAGAGTCTGGGACGACATGGCGTCTCGTGCATTCGCGCGGAAGGATGGGTCGCCGACTTGGCCTGTCGCGCCGCCAACCTGAGGAAGGGACACTTGGATACTAGCTGACAAGTTGATCAAGTTGGCGTACCAGAGCGATGCAGTTATGGCCGCGTAGCTGGAAGTGCAGCAAACAGAGAAGCGGAATAAGATGGCCGACATGCAGAGAGCGCGCAGTGGGATCTATGCCCAGGTATAGACCGAGCTTCTCCTGGCCATTTAACTTGGCTGAGAGACTCGCAGCACTGTCAAGAGCGCGTTCAGCCCTGCAGCCAAGCACTTCATAGTTCACGCACTCTGTGCACTGCGCGATTAACCCGCGCTCGTTGAGGATTTCGTATACATTACTGGTTGTGGTCGAGAGGCAGCGTGAGTGGCGGAGAAAAATAGGCAATGGCCGTGTGAGCGGACGGCGCAGAACGGACAGCATGCGAACGCGCTTGCAAAGTCCGACGCTCGTGACTCTCAGCCACATCTGTCTCTGATGCAGTTCGAAGTCCTTGCGCGCTGTCACACGACTCGCGCGCGGGTATCCCGCATGGTCCTAGCGCGTAAATTCTTATTTCTGCTACTGTAAATCGGTCGCACTAACCAGCGCTCGCAGACGGACCCACGATGCTGCCGACTTTCATGCCTGTCGCAACACAGGCTGCTATCAAGGGCCTCACATCTCAGCAGACCGAAGCCTTGGGCGTGTCGCTCATACTCAACAATACGTACCATCTCAACCTGCGGCCTGGGATCAAGATCCTCAACGAAGTCGGCGGCGCGCATGCTTTCCAAGGATGGAACCGTAATCTGCTTACGGTTTGTCGCTGCAAGACATGCCTGAGGTGTATTATTGATGCAAAGAGTCAGGACAGCGGAGGATTCCAGCTCGTATCGCTCAGCCAGTTCACACAGATTACAGAAGAGGGCGCACTGTTCAAGAGCCCGTTCGATGGCCAAATGACCATGCTCACTGTGCGCCTTTCCTACAATCTCACTGTACTCGTCTATTCAGTAATGCCTCCAGCCTGAAGAATCCATCTCAATACAACACGCGATCGGCGCAGACATCATTATGCAGCTTGACGATGTCGGTATGTGGTAGCGTTCAGCATGTCTTGCGCGCGCTAAGCGGTATAGTCTCCAGTCTAACTGTTGGACCCCGAGTCGAAGAGGCCATGTGGCGCTCTGTGCGGTGGCTCGATCGCTGCATCGCCCACCACCAAGCCAGCGGCAAGACAGACACTCAAAACCTCTTCGCCATCGTCCAGGGTGGACTGGATCACAATCTACGCGACAAATGCCTGGATGAAATGATAAAGCGGAAAGATGGCGTGGCAGGATACGCTGTAGGAGGACTGAGTGGCGGAGAAGAGAAAGGTGTGCACTTTCCTTCCTTTCGCAGAAGTTTGCGACTGCTTATAAGCTGCAAAGATATCTTCTGGAGGATGTGAGCCGACCCAGCCTGCTCCCTTCCTCTTCTCAAGTTGCACAGAATATCTCAATGCGCCGCAAAACTGCCAGCAGACCGTGAGTGCAATACCATCGCCCTGCCTGGTCGTGCTGATACGGCTAGAGGGCCCAGATATTCCATGGGCATCGGTTTTGCTGAAGGTCGGTTTCGATTTCGAAGCGTTGCTGTCGGGCTCATGATTGTCTGCCCTTGAAGATCTTCTCGTGTGTGTTGCTCTTGGTATCGACATGGTTTGTTACACGCCGCTTTCCTTCGCTGCAACTGACCATATCATAGGCAGGTGCACATATACGTCCTATCATGGGCCAATGACTGAACTGCACCAGACTGCGTCTTCCCGACGCGCACCGCACGCTTTGGCGTCGCATTGACAATGGGCGGACCCGTCAACCTCCGTACGCACCGTCTTGATCGTCTAAGCAACATAACCCATACTTATGGTGCTCGTAGGGTTGAACAAACACTCGCGAGACTTTGCGCCGATTGAGGAAGACTGCCCGTGTCCAACATGCACCGCAAAGCTTTCGCGCGCGATGCTATATCGACTAATTGCGCAGGAGACGTCCGCGGCGCATGGTCCGTCATTCTGGCCCACAACTACGCATTGTCTTTGACGCTCCCCATGCAGCCGTGTCACAGCATAATATCGCCTTCCAAGCGCGCCTCATGGGCGGAGCGCGAGACGCCATCATGGCCGGGACATTTCCCGACTACCTACGCAAATTCTTCAAAGGGTACTTCGGAAAACAGGGATACCCCAAGTGGTGTGTAGACGCCCTGCAGAGCGTGGGCGTAGACTTGTTGGAGGGAGACGGCGCCCAAATACCCGTTATCGAAGGGGACCATCCCAACTGGGAATATGCATAGCGCAGGTAAAAATCACGGTGTAATGTGGATAGATATCGATACAGGAGATCTAATGACGGCCTCGGCCCCGGCCACCCTTGCCCTTGCCTCTCTTCGGCGCGCGAGCGTTCTTCAGGCGGCGCTGCTCGGCCTGCTGGCGCGCCTTGCGTATCTGCTCGGCCGACTTGAGCTCCTGCTTTGCCTTGCCTGGCGGCTTCCCGCCCTTGAACTTGCTCGCCACCTTCTTCTTCCCGCCCGCCTCGCCCCCGCCCCCGCCCTCATCCGCGTCCCTCTTCGCGAACTTGCGCGACTTGCGCTCATAGTCCTTGGACAACTTGTCGAGCGGCTTGGAGGGCATGATCTTGGTGTGCTTGAAGCGCTTTCCGAATCCCCGGGAGGCCCCCGAGCCGGAGTCTTTGTTCTCCAGCTCGCCGACGCGCGGGAGCGACGTTCGGTGCTGTTTCTTCCACTCCTCGAACCGGCCTGTGCGATACGTCGCGGGCAGACGCGTGCCGCTCTCCGTCTTGATGATCTTGACGTTGTCCGCGCCCTCGCCCGTACCCTGGACGAACTTTTTCTTCTTCCGGTCCCATTTGAGCTGCGAGCGTAGCCGCTTCTGCTCCTTGCCGCCCTCGTCCGTCATGAGGTCAAATGTGGCGTTCTGGGCTTGCTCCGTGAAGGATGCACCATCCCGTAGCGAATAGCTGTGTTGGACCCGTGAGCATAGCGCAGATTGGTGCAGCGCGAAGAGACGCACCCTTTTTCTGTTGCAGAGTCTTTCTGAGCATAAGACATATAGAACTCGGAATCCTTGAAATCGTCTTTCTTTGTGAGTCGAGGCTTCTTTTGCGAACCAAAGACAGCCTTCGAGCGCACATGTTAGAGAATCCACAATGAACACCCGAAAGCGCAGCTACTAACCTGAATGTCTTCCTCATCAGCAGCATCCTGTGTGACAGCAGATGTTGACGGGGCCGAGCTAGTAGACGCGACAACCGGCGCAGCCGTAGCAGGAGCACGACGCGCCGCCTTGGCCAGCGCCTTCCTGCGATCCTTCATCAACGCACTCGCGCCGGTTTTGCCTCTCGTGCCGAGCTCGAACACCGTCTCTGCCGGCCGGAACGAGCTCACGGCGTTGAGCAGCGCCGCCTTCTTGGCGTCCTGGTCACCCTTGCTGACCGCCAATATCGGATGCGCGCGCGACTGCTCGGCGGTGGACCCGGCGAGCGGCCAGGACGGGTCCTTTGTCATCTCCTTGGCGCGCTTGTAGCTCGCCTGGCTCGCTTTTCCCTGACTGCGCTCGTACATCCGCTGGCCCTTCGTCATGACGTCGCGCAGCGTCGGCAGCGCCGTGTTCGCCTCGTCCAGCGTGCTGACGAACTCCACCTCCTGATCGAGCGCGTCCCGGGCAAATGTCCCCAGCACGAGAGTCTCGACATACGACTGCTCTCCGGGCCCGGCGACGGATACCAGAGGCCGAGCGAGGAATAATTGCAGGTCGAGCAGGAATGGCAGTTCGGGATTCGTCACGAAGCTCCAGGCCCAGCCTTTCCGGCCGGCACGCGCTGTACGGCCGACGCGGTGGACGAAGACGCGGGAGCCGGACGGAAAATCGTAGTTGACGACGTTCTCCAGGACGGGAATGTCGATACCACGCGCGGCGACATCTGTGACGACGAGGACGCTGGTGATGCCCTTGCGGAAGCGGTCCATTTGCTGGCCACGCGCAGCTTGATCCAGAGCGCCGTAGATGTGCGAGACAGCATACCCGGCCGTAGTGAGGAGGTTTGAAATGTACTCGACGTGGTGCTTCGTCGCGACGAAAACGATTGTCTGGTGAGGGGCCATCTGGAATGCCTGGTTCTTTCCGCGGGCTTCAGACGCGCCGAGGGGAACCTGAATGACATCACGCAGGAGAACAAGCAGCGCAGCATCCTTTTCTGCTTGCTTGACGGAGAAGAAGGCCATGCGCAAGTCTGAGCTGATCTTACTCTCAGCGTCGAGACGTACGAGTTTCGGGTTCTGCAGGCCCGCCTTGGCAAACTCGACGAGAGACTTGGGCAAGGTGGCCGAAAAGAGCAGCGTCTGCCGGCTGGTGGGCAGCCGACCAAGGATTTCGGACATGGCGACGGAGAAGCCCATCTCGAAAAGACGATCCGCCTCGTCAAAGACAACATACTGCACTGAGCGCAGGTCAAGGTTCATCTCGACAGCAACATGCAAAAGACGTCCGGGAGTTGCAATGACCCTAAGTGTGGAATGTCAGCTTCTAGTCGCATAGCTGAATTGCAGATGCATACACATCCGGGTTGCTGGTCAGCATTTCGAACTGGTCGTCCATGCCTTCACCACCAACAACAAGGCCCCAGCGAAGGGCAGTGCCTTTTCCGTTGTCTGCGGTTGAAGATTCCGCATCGCCTGCATGGTCACCACTACCTGCCGCGGCAGCGTTGAAACCGCGGGCAAGTTCCTTGCCGACTTTGAGGACCTGAAGCGCCAGCTCGCGAGTTGGGATCAGGATCAAGGCTCGTGCACCGAACGTAGTCGAGTGCAGGCCGCCGAGCCGCTGTACCAAAGGAATCATGTAGGCGAGCGTTTTGCCAGACCCAGTGCGTGCCATGCCGACGAGATCTCGGGGCGGCGTCGCGAGGAGAGCGGGGATGGTGAGACGCTGAATGGGCGTTGGAGTACGGTATCCTCGCAAAGTGAGAGCACGCAGCAGGGAGGGGTGAATGCCTGGGACCGTTCAGTGGCTGCTGCAAGCTTGAACAGCGCAACGGACTCACCCATGCTCTGGAAGCTGCCTCCGCCGAGCTCGCCTTTCTTCTGGTGGGACTTGCCCTTGCCCTTTGCCTGCTTCATGATCTCTGCGCCGTCTTTTACGTGCTTTTTGCGGAGCGTGTCGCGGATAAAGTCCTCGTCGCCGCTCGCGTCGTCGTCCTCGCTGCCAGCGCCAGCGAGCGCAGCGGCAATGTCGACATCGCTGTCTTGGGCGACAATATCGTAGTCGCTCCCGTCGTCCGAGCTGTCGTCATGGCTGGGCTTCGAGGGCGTGTCTGGCTGCTTTCGCTTCACGCCCATTTTTGTGCAGCAACTGGGACAAGCGCGCGTCGGATTCAAAGGCCGCGCGTCGTGCTTCGCTCTCTCTCGCCCACCATGTCCGAAGACCTCGTGCTGCCCATCCCCAATCTCAAGCTCGCCCAGCACCACTTCACGCTTGCGACTCCCGAGCTGTCGCATTTGCACGATGACGCTCGCAAGGCGCTGCTCGAGGGCATCCAGGCCGACCGTGCGTCCGCACAACGCGTCAATGCGCGCGCATACTCACGCGGTGACATCAGAAATGGCACCCTGGTACCGCCAGATAACGTCTTCCACGCCGTCCATCAAGCTGGACCAGGCATTGCTGGACAAAATGGAGGCGGAGAACAAGTCCGAGCTCGACGCGCTGGACGCGCGTCTGGAAGAGGCTGAGAAGACCGAGGGCGAGACGGAAATATCGGACGCGCTGCGCGCGCGGGCGACGTATCTGACGCGAATAGGCGACAAGGCGCGTGCGAATTGCCGTTGAAATGCGAATTTCGAGCTCTTACGCCACTGCAGGAGAACGCCGTGAAGGCGCAGGAACTTGCGCTTTCGAAAACTCCGGGACTGGGCTCGCGCATAGACATCGTTCTCACTTTGATTCGCATCGGCTTCTTCTTTGGTGACCATGCTCTCATAACTGAGAACTTGACAAAGGCGGACGAGTGAGCGTGCACGCTTGTCGCTCTCTATCTTCCTAACACCCCTTTGCAAAGGCTCATCGAGAAGGGTGGTGACTGGGATCGCAGGAACAGACTCAAGGTCTACCAGGGCCTGCATCTATTGTCCATCCGCTCCTTCAAGCGCGGTGCCGAGCTCTTCCTCGACGCGCTGTCGACCTTCACCGCCAACGAGCTCATCGAATACAACGACTTCGTGACGCTCACCGTCATCGTCAACACATTAACCCTGAAGCGCGTCGACCTGAAGAAAAAGGTGCGCAGCGCGATGCTGAGGTTCGCCGTCCGCATTCTCAGACCCAAATTGCAGATCCTCGCCGCGCCCGAAGTAACACAAACGCTGCTCGAGGTGACGGACCTGGCAGACTACACCAAGTCGCTCTACGAATGCCACTACGACAAATTCTTTGTCGCCCTCGCCACGCTCGAGCAGAAGTTCCTCCTGCCCTCGCGCCTGCTCCGCGCGCACGCGCGGTTCTACGTCCGCGAGATGCGAATTCTGGCCTACTCGCAGTTACTCGAGTCGTACCGCAGCCTCACGCTAGACAGTATGGCGCGTGCCTTTGGCGTCTCAGTCGACTTCATTGACAAGTCAGTATTTTGCCATCACACGCAGTCGATTGCTGACGATTCCATAGCGAGCTGGCACGGTTCATCTCGACTGGACGTCTGAATTGCGTAATCGACAAGGTCAACGGCATCGTCGAGACCAACCGGCCATCGACGAAGAATGCGAGATACGAGACGGTAGTGAAGCAAGGCGATATCCTCTTGAACTCGATCCAGCGTTTGAGCAAGGTGTTGTATTAGAGCTACGTCTGCCCGTACTTCTCTTCCGTAATGGACTCGTTTTGAAATGAAACGGCAAAACCGGGGAAGTCAAGAACAATCATTCGTGCATTCGCATTGGTTACTTGGTAGAAGTACAGGATGTCTTGGTACAGGAGGACGATGTTATTTTGAAATCAGGCCGCACCGGGGCGATTGTGGTTGAGACCCTCGACGAGCTGGAGCTCCTGCGAGGTGATGATCCTCAGCTCGCCCGGGGGCTCGCCGCTGCCCGTCAGCGCGCTCTTCGCGGTCTGGGCGGCCTGGACGAGCTTGTTGGACGTGGCAACCCAGTAGCGAATCTACGCCAGAGGGTCAGCTCTGAACTCGAAGCGTAAGGGTGCACTGACGTTGTCGGGGATGACCTCGATGAGCGACACACGTGGGTCGGTCTCGTTACCCGGGTGCTGGTTGTCAATCTTGCCGAAGTAGCCCTTCATGAACGCGCTCCAGTTCTCCTTGATCTTCTCCGGGTCGTTCACGATGACGGCCTTGCCGGACACGCTCGCCCAGTTGGTCGACGACGGGTCGTAGAAGCTCAGATTCACGTTCGAGTCGGACACGATTTCCTCCTGCGCGTACATCCGTGTGAGCATACGGGTAACTTGAGGATATGGATGGCCGGACGTACCCCTTTGTGCGAGGCGTTGTTGAAGACAAACCAGAAGCGCAGAGACTCCCATTCCGTGGGCGTCATGGCGCGCGAATGCAGCGCGCCCTCCTTGGACCGCGTCGTGAGCATCGCTGTTCGCACTTTCTTGACGATCTCCTTGAAGCCTGAAAACAAAATTGCTAAATATTAATCGTACGCTATAGTTATGAGACTCACCATCGATCTTCTCCTGGGGTGTGTGCTTGTTTTCCTCCGCCTTCGCGGTGTACTGTAGACCACCATCAATCAGTTCCCGCGGAGAACGCGCATACAAGCTGTCCCACGCACGGGGTCGAGCTTGGCGTCAGCAGTGGTAGTAGAGGACATGTTGGGGTTCAAGTATGAAGAAAGCAGGGGTTAGAGCGAGGTAGCCAAAGGGTCTATTTTCTGGTATAACCCCCACACACTTTGGGTACTACCTAGTATCTGGGGGCGTACCACCTAGTACCTGGGGCCCCACATACTGGGGGTACCACATAGTAGGGGCCCCACATACTGGGGGTACCACATAGTAGGGGCCCCGCATACTAGGGGTACCACATAGTAGGGGCCCCAGATTTGTGTACCCAACCGTCATGGGGCCCCATATTTAGTATGCCAAAGACACTACGGGGCCCTTGTACATACTGGTCGCTGAGTCGCGCACGGACACTCCCTCGCAAAGTCTACTCAAAAAAAAAAAAAACTACACTAAGTACAAAATGCGCAATTGACAATTACATCCAGCGTCATGGTGCAGAACACGTCCTATGTGCACGGAGCGGCCCGATTTGTCTTGCGCGCAATGTGCAGGCGGCGCTCACGGTTCCAAGTCGCCAAGTATGTGTGCACGTATACGATTGCCCGCCGCTGAGTCATATAACTGAGCGACCGCCGAATTTTGAGGAGTCCGCGATTGCCGCATTCCGCCGCACTTGAATTGACGGCAGCAAGGTCAGGGTCGTTCTTGTAGCTGCTGATCATGCAGCATTTTGAGCAGCGCGTGTGCCCCTTGGCGTGAAAACCGTCGATCACAAAGCGCGTGTTCTTGAAGAACAACGGCTCACGCAGCATGCAATAATGTGCGCGCGCACGCGACGAAGTCGTACACGACCGTCTCTGGAGGAATCTCCCAACGAGTGAACAGTGCGGAGAACACATCGTTGCGACCCTCGCCCTTGGGAATGCAATGAAAGCCGAGGCAGACGAGGTGCGGGCACCAGGCGGCCATGAGTCCTCCCGTCTGGCCGCTGATACCATAGGCCTCGAAATATTTTGAGCAACCAATGCCGCCTGCGCCACCATCTGTGATGACAGAGCGGTCGACCTTGGTGTCTCCCGGAAGATGTGGATAGGCGGGTCGCAGACGAACCCTCGGACGGCCGTAGAACGTTCCTGTCTAGACGATATCAGCACCTTCACATCGTTCAATCGGCCGCAGGCGTACCTCCTCCCAATTGTCGCAGTCGTTGACAGGCACAGCAGGCTCAAAGGTGTGCTCACTGAGGCTGCACATAACCCGGATGGCCCGACGCCGCACGAAGTTCACAACGTCACGCAGCATTGTTGAGTAGGACTGACTCTGCTTCCACTCGTCAGACGCAACGGCCCCGATAGCAGGCACACAGCGCTTCAACACCGGCGCTGCGTTCTCCTCATTGTTCTCCAGACAAGCCAAAGCCACCCAGGTCGTTGCCGGCGTAAACAGAAGGACCGACTCATACGCTAATACCTGCACCATGTCAGTCGCTGCGAACTTCTGTCACAGGAATACGCACCTGGTTGAGCAACTCCAAATACAACCTTCGCCGCTCCTCCTCACTCCCATAGTTCGGGGTAACCACAACACGAAACATGTCACCCAATGCCTTATCAACAAAGCCAAGCTCATCGGCAATGTCAGGCAAGCTGTCCCGCATGGCTCGGTCGGCAATATCGCGCTTTGAGAGTCGCGATGCAGTCGCTCGCACAGCTTGCTTTGTATCGACATCGGCGTCAGGCACAGCACGCGCAGAGGTCTCGTCGCAGTCTTGACTAATACCGCCGGCCTGACTCTTGTTCGCCCTCGTCAAACTCAGGCGCCAACGAACAGCAGCCTGCGCGCGCTGCCGAATGTGACCCCACACAACCGATGTTGCCTCGATGGGCGGTCTCACGGTCGAACGAATTGGGGCGCCGGGTAGAATCGTAGTCGGCGGCGTTAACGACGACGTGAGGTACTTTGAGTTGAACCCCGCCGTGACACCATCAAAGATGACGCATTTGGGGTTCGGTCCGCACTGCTCGCACTGGAAGCTGTCGCCGAGATTCTGCAGTCTGCGAAACGAAAACCATACGCGCCGGAAGGTCTCGTCTGCAACGAACTCGATGCTGCTGTCGTGCTCAATATAAGCACGTGATACCACTGTGGCATAGGCGTGAAAGGGAAGTTCGTGCGCGGTGATCGAGCTCGTGAAATTGTTGAGTAATTCGTGTGTATAGATGCTGCAGTTGTTGAAATTGAAGAGACCGAGTTCCCGAAGATCCGGACCAACAAAGACCTGAGATATCGTGCATGATGCGCAAGCCTGAACTTCGATGGCGACAGAGACCGCCCGCTTGGACCCGTAGACAGTGCAGCTCATCGTGCGTTTCGCTGCATCCGGCGCAGCCGAACCTCCACAGCGACAGCGGCCATTCACACCCAGCGGCAGGATTGCAGGTACCGGATCCACTGACGCGAACCAAGGAACGAGATCGCCAGGCAGACGACACCATCGCGGTGGTCCCACAGGCTCATGCGACACACTGCGCTCCTTATCCTTATCCCGATTACTGAGATCTTCAGCTAGGACCGTCGTCAGCTGCGTAATATTGGAAGTCAAGCAACGCACCTCTGTGTTGCTGGGCCTCCCGAGCTTCACGCGCGTCGGCCTCTTCGTCGATGATGACTTCAGGATTACCAAGTTCGCGATTCATACGGCCCACGGACTCGCGAAGAGAGCGACGTAGTCTTCCTACGTGATGACAGTTTGCGACTCGATCCTTGCTGCATGCCCATGTTCCGGACGTGAACTCGGTCCCTGCGTGGCTGACCAACACTGGCGGAGCATCAGCCGTCAGGACTGCAAATGTCCACTGAGGCACGCCGGTCTCGGCTTCTCCGCAACCCTCGAGAGGCACGAATTCTTCGCCATCTGCACCACCAGTTAGACATGACCCGCTATTCATGACTATTGAGACACACGTTCGTCTGATAATATAATCCAAGATGGTCCATTAGGATCCGTCACCATGCGCACGTGAACACAATCCTTGTGTTTTTTATAATCTGGACAGGGAGCACAGGAATACGTGGCTTTGCCGTCGAGCTCAACGGCAGCAGTGATGACGGTCCATCCCGTTACTCCAGGTAGACGACGGCACTCCTCGAAATCGTACATCTGCGCGACCCATGTCCTTGAATCGAGCTGACAGAAAATGACCGTAGCCTCCTGGACAAGAGCACGATACATCGGCAACAACTGATCGACGGAAAATTTCGACGGCCCAGGCAGCGCTCTCCGCAAGATATTACGCGGCGGCGAGGACAGGAAGCCCTACCGTCGGCTTGCTTCACCCGCTTGCTCGTCGGTGTTCGTGGCACACTGGCCGCAGGTGCCGGCGCCGTCGACGATGCGGTCCGCGACGAGCCTGCCCCCGCCGTCAGCGTGGGCAATTCCAGCTCGCCGCTTCGCCTCTCGAAGCATTCACTCAGTCTATCTACGGCGGGCAGTTCATCTTCGTCGATAAGTTTGCGCTTCTTTCCACGACCGCGAGTCGGGGGCGCTTGTAGGTAAGCCATCTCCGTGCTGCCTCGCCCACCTGCGACTCTCCACCGCCCGTTGACACGACTGTCATACGAGCGGCGATGAGAGGCAGCCCCACGCCGTTCACACGAACGTGATACGACGGGCGATGTGGACGGGGCAGCGCGGAGGTGCGGGAAGGTGGGAAAGGGGGCGGCGGGGAGTGTGGCGAGGGGAGAAGGGCGGGCGGGGGGGGAGAAGGCGCGGTGAGCAGGCGTCGCGCATCGCGCAACTGGCTGACTCACCGGTGACGGCGCCGGAACGCGCGAATCTGCTGCAGGTCAGCAATACGCAGAGACAAAGTAAAAAATCGGGCGCACCTTAGGGTGCGCGCTGCGCGACGTGGAGCCTGCGCTGTCCGCGGCGCCCGGGTTCGAGCGCACGGGAGTCCGGACGGCGCAGTGCGCCGTGGTGGTGCACCTGGCTGTCGACGGCAGGGGCGGGCGGCAGCAACGACGCCGCCGCAGTCGGCGGTGGCGCGCTGTCAAAGACGAGAAGGAAGAAAGATTGCGGGCCGAGCCGCGCGATTTGAAGTCCAGTTCGGACTCCGCAACGGCCGACTCCGACTTGAGGGCGCGCGGGGTTTCAAATGCCCCCCGCTCTCTTTCGCTCTGCCCGCCGTCGTCACAGACGAATGTGAACGGCGGGCAGCGCGTGTCGAACTGCGGATTAGCACGTACTGTGCATTCGTGGTGGGCGCGCGTGAGCGGGCGGGCCAATGATATTGTATTGTATCCTGTAGTGCTGGTGACTCTCTTGGCTGACCGTCGTGAATATCTTGCTCGGGCACGCTGTCCATTCCATCCCATCCAATCCCTTCCAATCCTCGTGCTCTCTCCTCTGTGTCGCCCCGTCGTGCTCTGTGACTGCTCTGCTGTCTGCTGCCTTCCCACCTCCACTCAATCAGTGCCTTTCTTGCTCTCGTGCTCGCTGTCTTATCGCGCATTCCTAGTTGCTGTGTATCTCTCGATTACGAACATTGGTTTTTCTCGCGTCTTATGCTGGTGTGAACAAATAAAAAACAAAAGTAAGGTTTGAAATAAGATTTACCTCCGCGGCAGAAAGCTGAAACTGTACAGGGGCTGCCCTGCGTGGGCCGGCGTCTAATACGGGCGGACTATCGTAGGTGAAGGTGTGTGACTGAGATTTCAATTCACGTCGATGACATGCTGAAGACAGAAACAGTTTCAATGAGTCATCATGCCGTAGGTTCGTTCTCCTTGTCCTCCCTGTTCTCCAGTTGTTTGCGCAGGGTCTCGATCTCACGGTCCTTCGCTTCAGTGCGCGCCTTCCAATACTGTACCTGGTCCTCCATGGCCTTGTTCTGTTTCTCGAGCTCTTTTGCATACTGTAAGCGGAAGGGCTGGAACGTCTCATAAATGGAGTCCCTCATGTTGTCGAGTAGGCCCGGGGCTTCCTTCGTAATCGTCGCCGACTGCCAAGTCCTCATGATGCCAGCTCCACCGCGCGGCAGGAAGACACAAAACGCCCAGCCATTAGTGCGGCTGGCCAGCGTATCACCCTGGTCACGTCCGTGAGGAGCACGGAGTCTAACAAATGAGAAACATACTTTCTGCGCCATCGCCTGAAACATACGAGGTATGCGTTTTGCCTTCTCTGCCTGCGTTGGATACTCAGTCTTGCGAAGGCCGTTCCGTTCCAAGTCTGCAGGGTATCAGCTGTGACCACAGGGAGTCCGGCGACGTCTCACCCATGGGTAGGACACCGCCCGACGTCGCTGTGAAGCCGCCCTTCAGCAGATACGTCGGCTTCTTGACGTTCTTCTTCTTCTTTGCGGGGTCAGCCTGACCAAGCGGCACATTGGTGATGGTGCCCAGCGGCTGCGGTGCCACGGCATCTGCACTCGGGGCTGGGGTGACAGAGCCGCCGGCTTCACTGCTCGGCAGCGGCTGCTCCACGTCCATAGCGTCGCCGTTGCTGCTGCCACCGATAACCTCGCCAGAGTCGTCGTCGTTTCCACCGCCGTTGCCGCCGTCGTCGTCGTCATCATCCTCCTCGTCATCCGTGTCTACATACGGCTCGGCGGGGACAAAGTTGGCCAAGGTCTTGCCGTCCGGCATCTTGAGGCCGGCGTTCGTCAACGCCTGAGAGATTTGCGCCTCGTCCGCCACACCGTCGTTGAGTTCAAGCACTTCCGCTATGACGGCGTCGATGCGGCGAGACTGCAAGTCGGTATGCGCGGCGATGACGACTTCCTCGGCCCGCGCTGCTTTGGCGGTCAACGCGTCCGTACCTGACTTCTTGCCCTGCTCGGCATAAGTAATCATAACAGAAAGAGTGATACTGCCACGCACCCCGCATTCCGTCGCAGCATGACCCTTCATGGGCGCGTGACACGTCCGACACATCCTGGGCTTGCGCGCCGGCTTGTCCTTGGGCGGCGATGCCATCGTCGATGTCGATGCACGGGTCTGAGCGCGAGTGCCGTGTGCCTTATGCGAGGGAGTTTTCGGCGGCGCAGCTAGCGCCGCCTGCGCCAGTTTTGCCTTTTCTGCGACAACGTGAGTGAGACGACGAGAAAAACGGTGCTGGCGGTGTGCTGACTAGTTTTCTTAGCCGCCATGCTGGCAACTCGTTCGAGGGAGGAGAAAACACAAGGCAGACAAGCTCGTGGGGCGTCCTTAAAGAGAGAATACGGAGCTCCGTCTTTCCGGTGTGGGCTTATATCTCACTCGCATACGGATAGCGTCTTTCACACGCCGGCCGGCCAGAAGCAAGTCGAGATGTGACCGTTGTGATATGCTCAGACACATCACGGCGCATTGAACCGCTGAGACTTCCTCTTTCCCAAATCTCAGGATATGTCCTCGCGGCATGGGTGCCTCATCTGCAGGTTGGAACCTGCACGACCACATTTCGCACTCTGGTGTTCGACCAAACCCAACGACCATATTCACTGGAATATTTGGCTACCTGCGCAGTCATGACATTACATACACGTTTCATCTTGTCGCTTGCTGCGAAGCGTTTCAAGGATGAATTCCCGCGGCTTCTCGTACAGCCCGACAGCCCTGAGTTCCCACGCCCAAGCAGTTGCGCGCCACGACCGTCAACCAAATTTCAGGCATAGCCCACGAGCATCTCTCTCGGCTTTGTCTGTTCCCCACCGTCTGCATCGCGCTTTCAGTAAACTCTCCATGTTCACCAATCGTCGCATCACCTCGCCGCCGATGGCAAGGATCGCAGCAGCTGCAGGCCGCCAATCGCGGTCCACGCCTATCTCTCGTCGTACTCGGTCTGCCCGCGCCGGGGCTTCACACCTAAGCCCATCCGAACAGCTCGATCTCGCTGAGCTGGCCAACGTCGTCTCATGCAAGGTCGCATACATTCATTATCGTCGCACCCAGCACCCCAACAACTTTTCTCCTGACGTCGAGTTTATCTGCGGCCCGCACGACCCGAGCTTGAAACTTCGAGGTGTCGAGCCACCACTCTGGTGCGAAATCATGTGCTCCCGGTGCGGGGCTACTGAACGCGATCTCGACTCCTTCGTCGGGCGCGAAGATGCAGAGCTCACTTTCATCAAAGTGCGTCGTTATTTTGCACTTCCTAGGCTGGACTCTCACTTCGTTATAGTGTCTCAACTGCAACGCATCAAAAGACACCTGTACCCAGGACGTCGCGCTCGCGAGGTCTCCTCTTCGTTCTGATCCCTATGGCCCGTTCGCAGTGTATGACAGCGAGAAGAAGGAGTTCCGAACATGGCTTGCCCGGCGTGCTTCAGAGCGTCAGGCCGAGATAGGTGAATTTGTTTCATCACTGACTGTATGCATGTTCTCACTGTCAGCAGATCTAGTCCAGGCACAATCGCGTTCTCCGTCCGGCTCGCGCACCGCATCCGACGTACCGCACTTCTTCGGAACCGACGAGGAGTCCAGTGATACTGAATCGAACGCTTGGCGCCGCCTCCTCCATCGCTCTCGAGGGCCACTTGCAGAACCTGTGAAGAACTCGAAGCCGCGCCCTGTGAAGGCCACTGGCGCCGCGAAATCGTCTATCAGCACCGTCAAAAAACCTCGCATCACGGCTCGTCGCCCGACTCGGTCGGCTCAGACGAAGACAACCAGCGCCAAAGCCGCGGGCAAGCAGCGCGCTGCCGCATTGACCAGGACTCCGAGCCCTCCGCCCGATTCGTCGTCCCTGGGCGGCGACACCATGCCAGCCCATCCCTGCACGCAGCTAATCGCGCCGTCGCCCACATCCCCCTCACGCGGACCTTCGCCTTCAAAACCCGGGAGGTCAAGTTGAATCTTGAGTTGATGGTGAGCATTGGCGCAATTCATTTTGTACCTTCGACTAACAAATGTAGAATCGTTCCTACCATGAGCTGACTGTCGCAATCACGGACAACCGCTTGACTTGGAACTGCATGAAGTCCGGTCTCGCGAAGTTCTTCGTTGACGATACGCACGGATTGGAGGTCTTCGACGCAGTTGGGCAACAGTGGCGCCGTTTTGGCTTAGGTACCTGCATCGGCATTCACGTTTCGCAGCAAACTGTGGTTGCCCGCGTTGTCCACAGTCGCGCCCTGTCGCTCGAGGTCATCGAAATCCCAACCACGACGGACGACGATACTTCGGCCAAGGCGAGTGTCGGCCAGAAGCGTTTCGCAGTCGCCCCGCTGAAGATGGAAACACGGCCCGCTAAACGTCCCAAAACTGCTTAGATATTTCACTAGACTATGCTCCCCCTCATCATGCTGCTTGAATTTTAATCTCCATCTGTGTTCCATATCTCAAATGCTCGTCATCCTGATTTGGTCTTTCGCATTATCCCGGATCGACAAATGATAATCTGTGCCTGCCGATCATGTATCCCGGTGGCTGTGCACATGTTTACTGAGATGTTCATCGTCGTCTCGCACGTCCGAAACCCATGAAATGTACGTGCTTTGGGTGTTCACCGCATCGCGTTGCGGTGAACTACTTAGCATTGTCGAATGGCTGATGCTTGTTTGCAGATCGCCGTACTGAGGCTAAGGTTCCCAAGCATCGGAAAGCCGAGGCCGCGCATGCCAGTCCAGAGGCAGGTAAGCTCTCGACCGTCAGCATTCGGCATTGAAGTGAGATTAGCTCGCGGTGTAAATGCAGCAGCGTTTGCACTGCGTGCTAATTTCACTTCTGTCGCTGAATGGACTGTTTAGTAATTACTGCTCAGCAAAGGTTCAGTGCTAACATACGTCGTGCAGCACGTCTTGCATTTGCACGATGGCCGCATGCTCATATACGAACCAAACATACAAAGGTAAGTTCGACTGCTGCAACGCATTCGCCGAGTACGTGTCTCAGCCGCACGACGTAATATCTGCATGTTTGCATCGTGCGGTTTGGACACCTATTCGATTTTGAATGCGTCGTTTCATGCGGGTTTGCTCAGCCAATGCACGGGCTGACGTGATTTCTGCAGCGGAGATCGTCCTGTCGGGCACTGTTCCGTCATCGGTGAGCGCTTACCAGCTTTGCGTGCCTGTAACTGATCCGTCCCAAAGGTCCGCCATCTACCCCGGATTCACGAATAGCTGCTCTCGCTTACCGCGCACGAACATAACCCGGCAGCAAACTGCGCGCATCGGGCGCATATCGCTGGCTTGCATTGCGCCCGGGCGCCCAGCTGCTGGTACTGTAACGTTGGCGGAGTTACGTTTCGGGACTGTTCCCGGTCATCCGAATCAACCGGCAACTTCCGCATCTCTTTCCGCACCGTCGTCCAGCGCGTAGACATCGCGCCGCCGCGCCTCTCGTTCCATCTCCACCCCCCCTCCCAACGGCACTGTGCGGAGGGAAATTGCAGTCGTGCAATTCCCTCTGGACTTTGCCTGTTGCTTGTGACTACGTGAACTGTACAGTCGTGTACTTCGCGAAGGACTCGCAACTTCGTCCCCATCCACGCTGCGCACGTCGCCGCTTGACCCATCACGATGCTCGAGGAGAACAGTCGTTACCGCCAGATGCAGGGGCCAGGTACGTCCGTTTGATCCTCTAGATAGTGCATGATCTGACGATGATCTTGCACTATCTAGCACGGATCGGGCGTCATCGCCAACGGCGGGTGCGACGCAGAGGCGCGGGTCGCAACGCGACCCACGCCTGAGGATGTGAGTTCTGTTCACTTTTGGTGAAGTGATTAGGTGCTCACTACAGGCAGTTCCATCCCTGAGCGGCGCGTCACACCAGGGACGCCGTGGACGTTGACGATTCCCAATGGCTTGACGCCGTAAGTTCTTTCTCCTGCGGTCGCGCGATACGCTTCTGATCAGGCACATCAGTGAAGAGTACTGGCTCAATTCCCCCCCGCCTTCGCCCCAGGCCGACTGGGAACCGTGCGTACCTCGGACCACCATGATGTCTCGAGTCTGATATTCATCTAGATTCTTCAACTACAACGACACCCGGGACAAGTTGCTTTCGTCGTCAGGCCCCGTTATGTTGGAACCAGCACCACTCTACGAAGACAAATACAGGTGGTATCTGATGATGAAGCACGCCCTGCGCATCGACGAGGATATGAAGAAGATTCGTCGCGAGTTGCGCAGGCCCTCCGTAGTGCGGGCGCGACATGCCTTACGCTTGGAGCTCGCACCCAGGCGTCCGAAGATCTATGTCGTGCCTGGTTTTAAGGAGTACGCGGCTGCATGGTCCGAGCAGTCCTCCATGCCCGGCCAGCCTGGCACCATTCCTCACGACGCCAGTAAGACCACAGAAAAGGCGTTCTTCTCCAAGCTGGGAGAATGGTACCTTGCAGCCCAGATATGGTGCAACTGGCGCAACCACGAGAACGTCCTAGTCCGGCTCATGCTTGGCGCAGAGGAGGCACGCGAACGCAGCCAGCTCCCGCCGTCCACAACAAACGCCGACGTTCTGCGCACCTTCATCCCGTTTCATATCGATGAGAAGATGTACGCTGCAGATCCGACCGCACCCCCGATTGGTCGTCATCATCGTTGGTGGACCTATACGCATTTGCCGGCGCCGCCGGGATATAATCCGCGTCACCGCATCCTCATTCTCAGCAACGTCGACTACATCCCACCGTTGCCGCCCCGCACTCGACCGAGAATGCGCATCGATGGCCGGTACGGTCCTCACGAGGAGACCCGATATCCCATGTTCCATGAGCCCACCAGGTGGCACATGGCATTCATCCCGACCGAGAAGGATGGCCGCGTCGAACGGCGCGTGCACTCAACGCTTACCCCCCGGGACATGGAGTTCTACGAAGTCGACTTCGACAACCACTTCATGACGTTCGACTTCGGCAGGACCTACCGCCCGACAAGGGCGCTGCAGAACGCCATGCGCAAGTCCTGGGAGAGATTCGGCGACGTCGAGGAGGATCCCGAGCTGCAGTTGCCGGCGAAGTTCGTCGCGCAGCGCCCCTTCAAAGCGGTGTTAACTGGCCGCCAGGCCATGCAGTTTCTCTTCGACCATAACCTGACGCAGCGCGACGTCAAGGAGACTTTGGCGGCTTGGCAGCGAGCACTCGCGGAACTGCGCGGCTGGCATTCGTACGCGTCGAGTCGCGCTTGGCTCGCGCGGTTTCTGGCGATCAACAAGCGCATGGTCCCGCTCGCTGCCGACCTTCGCATCAGCAACTACCGCAAATACGCGCGCGGAGTCTTTACCGACAACGAAACGGTCGCGCGCCAATATGCGCAACTCTGTG
Organism: Auricularia sp. M13; assembly: GCA_037042915.1. Taxonomy (NCBI): domain Eukaryota; kingdom Fungi; phylum Basidiomycota; class Agaricomycetes; order Auriculariales; family Auriculariaceae; genus Auricularia; species Auricularia sp. M13. The sequence continues at coordinate 1,429,197 of CM073201.1, forward strand.
TTCCGGTCTTCTTTGTGACCACACCGCTCACCCAGTACTGGACAGCAGACCCCCAGCACGACCAAATTGAGGTGTCTCCGCCGTTCCCCTGCGAGACCCGAGCCTACGATGAAGGTCAATACGGATACCAGCCCGCGCACCTTGTGGCCAGTCAGGACTACTACGGTGGAGGAAACACGTATTCCGGGCGGCGTACGGGGATGATGCCATGATCGAGCAGAATGACATAGACTCTGGTGGATACCAGCGTGAGTGCACATCGTGCGTTTCCCCATTGAGCATGCAGCTGATTATCCACAGCGGCTGTTGAGCAGGCAGGCGCGTCTTCGTCAGCAGTAGCCGGCCAAAAACGCAAAGGTACATTCAGTCATGAGATGCGTGCGACACCGACTAATGACTTGCGTATGCAGCCAGTGCGATCGAGAACGCCGAGACTCAGTCGACGAAGAGCAGCAAGAAAAACAAGAACAAAAAGCATCCACAGGCGATAGGACTGCCGAAGCGTCCTCGATCCACGAAGCCCGAGAGCTACCCATCTTGGTGGCCCGCTGAATGGCCTGTCGCGCTTGATGCATCGCAAGCCAACTTGGAGCTCGACCGCATGCGCGCTCGCACACTCAAGAAGGCCCAGGATTATCCCGTCCCTGACTCGAGATATGCGGCGGCGGTGTTTGCCTCTCCTGTACTTGAGCACTTCGGAGCCAGCGCTAACGAGATGAACCGCTCGCGGCTCTTCGCCTCGTATGTCCTCCTGCGGCCGCACCTACTCTACTCCTTGGCAACGACACCAGTTCGTGAGCTTGTGGTATTCAAGGCCTGGGAGTGGAAACAAATCTTGAACGGCCACCTTGCGTATGCTCAGCAAGCAGCGTATATGAAACGCCTCGGCTTCCGCGACACGCCCGAGCCCGCAATTGTTGAAGTCGACGATGCTGCTATCGATCACGCATTCCCGTCTGTCATCGACAATGTGCTGCAGGCGGCTGCCGCTACATCGACCGCCACTTCGCAGACAACTACACCGTCATCGGCTGCGTCGCAGCTCCCGACGTCGACTTCCGCATCCTCGCGCGCATCCACTCCCGGTGCTAGTGATGACGACGACAGCGATATCGACATGGAACCCGTGCACGCGGCCGATCCACCTCCGGCAAGATACTTCGAGCCGTACGAAGCGGTGCTCGAGCGGAGCCTTGCCAGGGAGGACGAGCGATATCTCTACGAGCCTTCTGCGTGGCGGCACGTCAAAAAACGCCAGAGCCGCGCCATGAAGACTTTGACTTGGTGGCAGGAAATGGACTCGAACCTTACCGAAGACGACGTCCTGGAGTTTGCTGCAGTCGGCGAGACGAGGCGAACAAGGATGCTGGACGAGATGGAAGATTGCGATATCTGGTGGGATTATGAGCACGGTTGGGTCTTCGTCTTTGAGAACGCTCCGATGGCGCACGAGGGTCCTTTCATTGGAGAGCGACTGACGAAGCCTGTGCGACTGTGGGACGGCAACCGGACTAACCCCAAGTACATTCGCGGTACATCCGCGACGCAGACAGTGCAGTTGCGCTTGTGGCACTCGCAGAACTGGAGCACAAGGTCAGTTTCTTTCTACTCATGCCCATGAAGCTAGCTCACTCTGTGCAGCGTTCTAGTGCCAATGATGCCGCTAGGTGCAGTTGGATGTCGCTCGAAGTTGGGGTGGGACCTCAACGACGACGACTACTACTTCTACTTCCCGTCGGTGCCGCGCCGCGCATATCAGCAACCGGACGAGAACACTTCGTCTGCCACTGCTGCTGCTGCGCCGCCACAGCCTGCTGTCGCACTTCCTCCGCCGCCGCCTGTCGTCGCCGCTGCCTCGCAGCCCGCACCGCCCGCTGCTCCTACTCCAGTCGCACTGCCTCCGCCGCCGCCTGTCGTCGCCGCTGCCTCGCAGCCCGCACCGCCCGCTGCTCCTCTCCTGCCGCCGCCGCCTGCTAGCAATGTTGCGCCGCCACCGTCTGCTAATCCGGTCGCGCCGCAGGGCATTTCGAAGCCGCTGAACGACCTGTTGTCGCCGCAGCGCATCATGCGGTTCAACGACATCGAGCTGACAGAGTGGAACCCTTCGGACGGGGATAAAGAGTACTCTTGGCCCAGTGACCAGGAGCGTCGTCTCATCGTCTGGGACATTGCTGAGCTCTCGTTCCGGCTGAGGCTCTTCCAGTTTGACGATAAATTGCGGACCATGTACCCGTCCGATCCGAAGCTGACTGCTCAGTCCAACCTGGAGCGGTCTCAGATGATTTGCGCAATCTGGGACTCAGACTCATTTGTGCCCAAGTCGGCAAGCCCGCTGACATCGCCTGAATGGACACAGCGGATCGAGCCCGTGTTGGCATTCCATACCATTGTCTCCAGCTGGCCGCGCGTCGAGCTCCCTTCGAGGCAGCAGGTATTCGACACAGAAGACAAGTTTGTTGAGTTCGAGAAGGCGGTTTGGAATGCGTACGCGCACATACTCGGACTATTGCTTCTGCGAGGCTCCTGTTCCGCTGCAGTACCCTGATGATGTTCTTTGATAGATAGGACTGCCTGTACTTCGGTTTGCATGTCTCGGTGTCACTCAATGAAATGTTTGCCTGCTTACAGTGCTTGTTCACGACTTGGACTTAGTGCAGTTCAAACACTTGGAAGTCTTGGCACCGGCATGCCATCGCCGGCATACCCCAGTCACCGGCATGCATCGCATTGGCATGCCACCCTTACCGGCATGCCGCACCGGCATTCTTACCCCACTGGCATGCCGGCATGCCGGAGCAATCATTAAGTTGCCCGTCTGAGACTCAGCGCAGTATTGTACAAGGGCCTGAGGTAGAGTCTGGGGCCCCCTAAGGTAGGGGCCCCTAAGCTATAGGGGTACCCCATATGTGGGGGGGTTATACCAGAAACGCGACCCTATGGTTATCCGGTTAGAGCCGCGAAGCTTTTATGGGGTTGACGATCGTAATGACGTCGGTGGCATGGGAGCACTCCTCCCAGTGCCTCCAGGCGGCTCCTCATGAGATCACCACCCAGGCCTAGAGCTTAGCAATACTGGCACTTGACAGGGGATCAGCCAGGCTGGCCATGTGTAGGGTTTCGTGGTACATACATTGATAAACTGTTCGTTACAGATATCGATACAGTCAAAGCAGTTGCAGAACGTTTCGAGTTTGAGAAACAACAAGCCGCCGTGTCACGACTGCGCGACGATGGGCTGCAGGAGCATGACATCGTCGTTCGAGTTGACGAGCAGCGGATCCTCCACAACGGTGTCGCCGGCAGCCTGGCTGTACGGCGGCGGCGCGGCGTCCCCGATCGACGCCGTGCCGCGCAGCTCGCTTGGGAGCGTCAGACACTTCATATGCGCGCCGTGGATTGTCTGCACAAGCTCGCCCGTCGTGACATGCCGGATTTCGACGAAGGTCGCGCTGAACGCGAAAATGTACGGCGCACGCAATGCTGCATACATTCCGAGCCTCAGTAGATGGTCGACTTCAGACCACACGAATAAGGACTGACCAAACGAAGTCGGCTCCCCTTCCCAGTAGATCACCACCTGCCCTTTGTCCGCTGGGCCGCCCGCCGTGTTGATATAAAACGCGAGCGCTGTAGCAGGCTGTCAATTACCAGAGACGCGGATCCGGTTGCCCGCACACGCACTCTCGTAACAAAGTAGGAACTCATCGTCAATGCGGAACATGGCCAGCGACTTGCCAGCGTGTGCCAGAGGCGTCGCAGGGGCGTACATCGGGTCGATGACATCCTGCGTGACGAGCGTCTCGATATCGACGACCGAGATACCCTTCGCGCAGCTGATGCATAGCTTCGACTGGCCCAGTCGTATCCACGTTATCTCGAGCGGGTGCTCTATGCGCTGCAGCACACCCCGTGTCAATGTTTGCCGCGTGCAGACTGAGAAGAGCAATAAGGCCGACCTTGAACGGACGAAGCACCATGTCCGCGGACTCGACAAGCAGATCCTCCGCGCCGACGGAGACGGATATCTTGCGGTTGTGCATGCGCGCGGCCTGCGCGGGGTCGATGATGTCGAATAGCTTGACGTGGCTGTTGAGCTGCCGGCTGCGCACGACGGCGAGCACGACGCGTCCCATCACGTGGCCGAGCTGGAAGAAACTCGCCATGTTGGACACGATCTGCGCGCGTTTGTGCGGCGCAATGGGCTCGGCGGCGGAGAGCGCGTCGAGCGGGAAGGCAGAGACGCAGTGGTCTGTCGGTGGGTCAGCGGCCGCAGAGTATACTGTCTGTGCTCGAAGTGCGCACTGGAAAGCGTGAACAGGAGCTGCCGCTCCTCCGTCACATCGATGGAGGTGACGCCCTCAATGGCAAGCACCTTGGCCGGCCGCGTCCTCGAGGGCGAAGCGTCCGCGGGCACAACGTCGCCGCCATGCGCGTAGATGCCGTCGGCGGTGGCGAGCAGGACCTTCGTCCCGCCCTCGATCGGCGCGACACACCGCGCGCTCTGGCCGCTCGCACGGCTGAAGAAGCCGTCTGCGAAGCGTACGAGGCGGAACGTCGCACGCTGGTTCCAGACGTGCGCCTGCTGCGTCGTGATGCGGTTCAGCAGCGCGCTGCGCTCCGCGGCCGAGCGTGCGTAGAGCGTGAACGACGAGCCTTTCTGGCCGCGATGGATGAACGTGATCGGCGTGCCCTGCCGGTGGTTGTGGTCGTGCTCCGTCTCGGGCGGGATCAGCAGTAGGTCGAGGGGGATGGGCTGCCACAGCGTCAGCTACTATGGGCATCTGCGCTCGCACGCGAGTAGGTGCGCACCGGCTTGTACAGCTCAAAGACGCCGTCGCGCACGTTCTCCTTGGCAAAGAGCAGCACGCTGTCGAGCAGAAACAGGTCGATGGTGGGCCCGCCGTTGCCGTCGTCGGGCGGTCGCGGCCAGCGCCGCTGCTCGCGCAACACGGAGTGGTCCACCATGACGCGCCCAGGCGCCGTCAGCCGCAGATTGTGCTGGTCCTGTGAGCACGGGCACTGGCGTCAATGCTGGGGTTGGCGGAGAACGACGGTGGCACATACCCGCCATCGACGCGAGACGAGCCGTTTCGCCAGATCCTCGAGCGTGATCTCGCGCGGGACATCCCTCCACGACACTGGCGCGGGAGAACACGAATTGGAGCGGGAGACGCCTTCGCGCCGGCTCATATGGTGTCAAAAGAGGAAGTAGTAGTACGTGGTAAGCAGCGGGCCTGCACCAAGCCAAACAGTGCTCTCATCCCTGTCTATCGATGCGAAATTCAATCCCCCGTCCTCTACGTACACCAAGATGCAGAAAACGAGACTAGACAGCGACATACCCGCCCCGACTGCGGGGTTGGAAGGCAGAGCATAAATGGGATGCTAGATCACGAAGCAGATACGGGAGTTCTCGCCAAAAGTCCTTGTGCCTGCGAGCATGATTAGTATTAAGCATACAGATCAATACGAGCAGGAGGACGCACGGTATGACGTCCCATCCCGAGGCGCCGTATGTGTTGTAGTTGTAATATGAGCCGATGGCAAAGTATGCGACGAAGGCAAGGACGAATCTGTTCCCGCAGATCTTATCAGATGATCAATTACTCCCGACAGCTCTCGAGTGCTCACAGAAGGAAGAACATCCGCAGGCTTCCGCCGCTGGACCCTGTGGGTGGCTTGGGGGTGTCCTTGTCGCCGCCAGTATCACCGTCGGAGCGTTTCTCGCAGCCGGCAGGCGTCTTCCATTCGACCGTCGCAACGTTATGGGTGTAGTCACCGAATTGAGGGTCCGAGGCCTCTTTGGAGCAGAGCAAAGTGATTTTGAACGACTGTGTGTTCTTGACGTATGCGCCACCGGGCATCGTTACTTCCAGCCCTTTCGAGTCTGGCGGACTGCACCGTCAGATGCGTCGTGTCTCGTACCGCGCGGAAAACGGGCAACGTACTCTGTAAAGGCGCATACTCGATCTTGTTCTTGTCGTCCGGTAGGCCGACGGGGATAACGGCGCTGATGAACGTCACGTCGTCCTTGACGTACGACTCGACGAGACACGCCCGCGTGCCCTCGGGACACTGCGCACGGCGCTCAGAACCAGCGCAAGCAATGAAGCGAGGCTCGCCCGTACCTGGTCTTTGTCGGCCAGTTTTTCGTCCTTGGGCAGCGGTGCGCACAGGTCAAACGAGATGGTCTCGTGCTTGGTCGACGGCGGGTTCTCGCTCTTGCGCGTCACCGTGCGCACACCCGCAGGAAACTCGAACTGCGCCTTGCCCGAGGACACAACGCAGGTGTCGGCGCCGTGCGCGACGGCGCAGCCGAGGGTCAGCAAAACGAGCGGCAGCGGCAGGCCGCGCATTAGTGGCAGGTGCAGGAAAAAGCAAGCGCAAGTGGCTGAGCCGGGTCGGAGTGACGCGTTGTCTTTTCCCGCCACACTCACCGCGTTCTGCACCATGGCTGGCCTCGAACTGCTCGTCCCATATATCTACCATGAGTACGCTGCCGCAGATACTGGCCTCCCGCCGTCGCTCGCTCACGCGCAGTGGCCTTGTGCAGGCGCCAGCAGCCAGGCTCCATGCTCTGCGCCCAGCACGCGCTCAACAGCCTTCTGCGTGCGTTCGCATCTTACCATCGCGTTGTCCGCGCCACGCCCCTTGCTGACTGGCCCCTGCAGAGGGAAACTACGTCCGTGGCGCGAGCGCAACGAGCTGGACGGCGCGCCGCTGACACGAGCCGCAGTTCACAGCACCCGATCTGGCTGAGATCGCCCGCAACATGGACGCGTTGGAGCAGTCTGTCGACGAAGGCCGCGCCGACAGACAATCGACCAACATGGACGACACCGGTGCGCCGCGCGTCCAGCTATCTCCTCCCGCTTCACGCGCTCACGCTACGATCAGGCTTCTTTTCCGTCCAGGTCCTCGAGGAAGCCCTCAAGGTCTGGGGACTGCGTCTCGTACGCTGGCGCAGCGAGGAGATGCTCGCATTTCAGGATAGACCTACGTGCGTTATCGTTCACACTAGCCACAACGCACGTGCGCTGACACGATGCAGCACGCAGCTTGCGTTTATTCTGAACCTCGAGCTTCATTGGTTCACCATCCGTCGGTTTGGACCTGCAAAACCAAATCCGTATGAGGATCCCGGCGAAGGGCACTGGTGTGTCGAGCCATTCCGCGGAAGTCTCTACTGCAGGTGCTTATAAGGCAAATATTTCGCAGGTTCAACCTCAACTCGTTCCTCGAGTCACCGGAGTGGATCTCACATACTTACCTGGGCATGGTGCTCCAGCAGGCGGAACAAGAGGGTCAGCGCTTACCGCATACAACCCTGATTATCATCTTCCCTGAACCCTGGCTTCTCCACAGGATACTCGGTCTTTGCAGTCTGCCAAATCGACCCTGACGGAGAACTCGCCCTCGCACGGACGGAGGCGGACACATTGGCGGGCACACTCCCGCAGCCCACGTCCTCCGGCAGGTCGCGTCTCAACACGGCTCGCACGCGCCAGGCCAGCGCGTCCGGCTCTTCCGCGTCTGCGCACAACCCCGTGGCCGGGGCCGAGGATGAGGACATCATGCTTCAGGCGGCGCTGCAGGCGTCGCTCATGGGCGATGCGGCGTTTGGTGAGGGCGGCGAGCTGCCCGCGTGGCTGCGCGACCAGGACTTCTCCGCCTTCGGGCACGGGCCCGCGCTCCCTCACGCGCCTCCCGCCGCACCGCTGGACATGGAGGGCCTCGTCGGGCCGAGCGCAATGGACGTCGACGAGGACGACGCGGGCGCGGACCCCGTCGCGGCCAGCATCGCGCGCAACCGCGCGCTCATGGACCGCATGCGCCGCGAGCAGGAGTTTGCGATGCGCGGCGCGATCGACGACGACATCCGGCAGCACATCCAGCGCGCGCGCCAGCTGCACGCCAACCTAGACCCGAACCCCCCGGCCGCGGCCGCGCAGACGGGCGACGAGGACGAGGACGCGCAGCTACAAGCGACGCTCGCCGCTAGTCGGCACCACATCGTCTTCGACACGCCGCCGCGGCAGAACCGGTTCACCGAGCTTGCCGCGGGAGACGAGGACGACGATGCAGCTGGGTCTGAGGCTGAGCCGTCTGTACCCCCGCCGCCTGTGCCACGACCGGTTGCGGACCAGCACGTCGTGTATGACGATGACGACGCCGCTCTGCAGGCCGCATTACGCGCCAGCTTAGAAGGCTTACCAGAAGGGTTCATGATGCCGCCTTCTCCCAAGCCTGCGCCTGCACCAAGTGGCTCACGTCTGGACCCACCCACGCCAGTATCACCACAAGCTGTCCAACACTCGCAAGCAGGCAAACGCAAGGCAAACGACGAGCTTGACGAGGAGGAATTGCCTGCGCCCGAGGAAGTCAGCGCAGAAGAGATGCGCAGACGACGGTTGGCGCGGTTCGGGTAAAGGACAAGGCTCGCGCTCCCTTGAATGATAGATTGGCGGTGAATTTTTATCAAGCATTATTCTCGAGCAGCGAGAGTATAACGAAGCAGCAAAGCGTGTAAGAAAGCAAAGGAACACTACAACAGGACGCAACGGGAACGTAATGGTACAAGACGGCAGCAAGAAACTCCAGCGTTCATACGCTTTCTTGCCTATTCGGGGACATGCTCGTCGGGCACGATGGAGAGCGGCAGACCCGTAGCCGGGTCGGTGGGCGGGACGAGATGCTGGAGCGCAGAGCGGACTCGGAAGAGGATGATGCGGTACCAGTCCTGGTCGACGCCGTGCTTCTCCTGCTCGGCGGTCCAGATGCGCAGGCGGATGAGCTCGTTGAACCAGATGTTGCGCCAGATGTATTCGCCGTTCTCGTCCATCTCGGCGACCATGCCGTCAGACGGACCCTGGACCTGCTTGCTGGTGGAGCCCTCGGACGAGCCGTCGTTGTCGAACGGGTCGGTGTCCCTGACGCCGACCTGGTGGCCGCCGCTCTTGCCCGCCTTATGGCGCTTGCGGATGCGATGCACGCCCGTGCGCGGGTCCACGTTGTCGTCGACGGTCCAATACGAGCCTTTGCCGCGGTCGGTGAGGGGGCGCGGCACCTTGATGAAGCAGGGGTTCAGGGAGAGATTGTGCCTGACCGAGTTCTGCAGCCGGCATGTCAGACGTCTCGAGTGGCGAAGGCAAACGCGGCCGCGGGTGGAATGGCGCAGCATTGTGGCAAGACATCCATCGGCTTCGAGCGGACGCTTACCTTCCAGCCTGCAGGCGCCGTCCTGAAATACGGAAACTACAGCCGCATCAGGGGGCTGCCTCGCTCCTAATGACTGTCCAGAACTTACTCGGGACTCGATAGCGTAGTAAATATCCTCGAGCAGCAGCTTATTGTTGGGCGAGCCTTTAATTGCGTAGCGGATGAGGGTCGAGTACGGGTAGAACCTGGATAACAGATGAGCCAAAATGGCCAGCGTAACCCGTGTGCAGGCTACGTACGGCTTGCTGCCTGGGGGCCCGTCGCGCAGCGAGTCTAGGTTGATGGGCTGCCCCGCAAGCTCGGGGTCGGCCTCATGGTAGTAGGCGCCGGCGTTCATGTCGTTGGGGTCCATGACCTCTAGAGGCAATTCGGTGGGCGGAAGGGCCATGGCGGTCGCTGCGCTGGTGTAGGGGGTGTCGCGGGCGGTCGGTTGGGGGGAGCACAAGAAAAGGGCCGCTATTGAATCTCCGCGCTGCCAATTCGCCTCAGATCTGGCTGGCGGCACAGCGCTCTCTGGGCGCGGGCGGGCATGGCGATGGCGAGCATGCTACGACGGGCCGTGCGCAGGGCGGGAAGACAAGAAGAGTGTAAACTGCATAAAACAAACGGTGTTGCGCACAATTTTTGTTTGTTGTCGACAACACGAGAAAACATCGCATAAAATACACCCACCAAATTTATGGCTGGCCAGCTCAGTGCTCTCCACGGCGTGCGGGGGCCTGCCCTTCAGTTCTCTGCGAAAGACATGCTTGCGCGCTGAGCGTGGCCGCTTTCCACAGCGAGGCGGCGTCGGCCGGCTCAGGGATTGTCGCTGCTTCCCATGGCGCTCGTCACCGTCTCCGGCTTCCCCTGCTCTGGAAAATCGACGAGGGTCCGCGAACTGCGGTCCCACCTCGATTCTGTGCTGTCGCACCCGGACTACGCGGGTCCCAAGTACAAGATCGAGGTTATCTCGGACCAATCGCTCAATCTCGCACGGACTGTCTACAATGGTGCGCACCAGAACCTATATCCATCCTCAATAATCGACTAACGGCACGTTCCTACCTTGTCATTTATTTAGACAGTCGAGCCGAGAAGCCAGCACGAGGAGCGATATTCGCCGCCGTCCAGCGCCAGCTGAGCAAGAACACCATCCTCATTGTCGACTCTTTGAACTACATCAAAGGGTTCCGATACCAAATGTTCTGCGCTGCAAAAGAGGCTGGCGTTCGCGTCTGCACAGTAAGCTCGAAGGTCACATTCGCCTATCTCCATGCCTGAAACTTCAAGTGCTAGATCTTCGTGGTCGCGCCACCCGACAAGTGTAAAGAATGGCATTTGGCACGGCCAGAAGGCGACCAGTACGACGCTGCAACGTAGGTCACGCTCAGCGCTGTCTACGCTATCTCACAAGTCTGACTCGCGTGACGAAGGTTCGACAATCTATTGATGCGTTACGAAGAGCCCTCGTCCATGGTGCGCTGGGACTCGCCGCTGTTTACGATTCCCTGGGACGACGAACGCGCGCCATGGGACGACGTTTGGAAGGCGATTTCCATCGGCCAAGTGCAGGTTGCCAACTCAGGAACAGCGGTCGTGCGTCGCGCGCGGATGGGGCTGCGATGCATTTATGCTCACGGTCCTACAGGCACCCAAAGCCCCGACAGACGCCCTTCAGACATTGGAGACGACGGCAACATCGCTCGTCTCGTCTATCATGGCAGAACAGGCCAACGCAGGCGGGCTCAGCGGCACAATATCCCTGGCTCTACCATCAGGTGGTGGCCGCGTCTCCCTCATCCTCCCACCGCGTAATGTCACGCTATCCGAGCTTCAGCGGCACAAGCGGCAATTTGTCACTGCCCATCGCAAGGCTATCACGCAGGGTGCAATAGAAAAGAGCAATGTGGATTGGACAGAACAGAGCATCGCGGAGAAATTTGTAGCCCATTTGCAGCAAAATCTACAGGCGTAGTGTCCGTTCTTATTGTCGTGCGTCTATAAAACCCGTCTGAGATGACAAAATTTACTCAAGAGCTCGAGGCCTTGTTTCAGTTTGGTTTTGTGATGCGGCCTCCGCCACGATCGTGACAGGTTCCAGCCTGGCCCTACGAGCCTACATTTCTATCGTCGCAATAGGTTGGTTCATAGCCATGGCTGCTGGCTTTTCGTGTCTTTTACGCCTGATCTGCACCATCTCCATGTAGTCGGCCGCGTACATCGTGCCTTGAATTGCCCGGACATGAGCGCGCTCGCAGTCCGGTTTCTGCGCCCAGTGACCTTCTCGCGCGTCCCTCTTCTTGTACGACTTCTGGCACGGGCCAAAGCACTGGCTTCTCTCCCTTCGGCCACCATTGTGCAGCCAGATGAGTCCCTGCCTCATCAGCTCTGGAGGCGCGGATGCCACGAGTGACGTTGTCTCTGCCCTGGCCCGTACTCTGGGTCCAACGCGCGGCCGTCTTGGCTGAGGGATGTGCACTGCTTTGAATAGGACAGGTGCAGGCTCGGTCGACGTTGGTACTGCAGAAATGGTTAGGTCGCCAGCGCGGTGGTGCGACGATGCCGTCGGATGGGTGCCCGATGTATTGGCTGCGCGCGACTTGGCACTGTGCTTCAGACTTAGGAGGCCCATAATTGCGTCCTGCTCGTCTATCTCCTGCGTCAGACTTGGCGCACCGTTCATTTGCTGTGGGTGTGCACGCCAGGCGGACGTTGGCCGCGCGGTACCCTCTCCGGGTTGCTCGGCGCGGCGTAGAGGGCCCTGGACGTCTTCGGGGAACTTCATCGTCGACTCTCGGTGGTGGTGGTGGCTGCCATATTCACACTCCGTTCATAGCTTGCGTCCTCGACGACGATCACTAGGCGCCTCAGGCAATGACGGAGCAACTGTGTTTTGCTCAAGTTCACCCTCTGATTATGCACCAATTGAGTGGAATATGCACCAGGCTCTTCTCCTCCTGCCATGTCTGACAGCTACTACATGTGCACCGTGGCCACTTGACCAGCTCATCTCCACGACACCGGGTGTCGCAATTCTTGATCCAGCATATCACCATGTCGACTGCGGGCTACCTCCATGCCTCTATCCGATACTCCCGACTGCGAATTTATTGGGCACCTCCTCCCCGTCGATGCTTGTATTGATCCTCTAGCTTGCGCGGCTGGGTCTTCATCTGGACATCTAGTCACAGCAGGCGAACAGGCACCTTTTACAGGGAAGTTCGATCTTTCGCTTCCTTCCCATCGTTGGCACGATTTGAGCCTTTACCGGGAGAAAATGCTTGTCCCTTGCTGCGTGAGGGATGCGAGAGTCTTGAAGTGCTCTGGCGCCTTGCTGATCGCGCGCCCCGTCGCTCCTACTTTTCCCTTCACAATCAACGGAGATATGTCGGTGCTAGTTTTCGAGGACCACGGTCAACTCGTATACAACTTGAATTCCGTGGTCATGTTATTGATACCAGGATAGGATAGGTGATAGATCATTATTCTCTTGATGCCAGCTTCGAACGCGCAACAGAAATTTCGGCCCCCACGAGGCAAGTTCATGACCCAAAACCCTGTGGATTTTCTCCCAGGTACTACGTAGTTGTGCATTCTGTCTATAGAGACACCCGATAGATAAGCTAGATGTGGAAGGTCTGTGTGGCAGTAAATGACTGAATTGCCAGTGTACACGGGCAGAAGCCAAGTGAACAGAAAAAACGGAGCTTCGGCGGCCAGGAGGGCTTGCGGCTCTCCTCATGCGACCAAAGGCTTTACCGCGCTCCAAAATGATGCATACCTGTTGCACATCAGTTCCTCGCATCTCTTTCGAGGTCCAGAGGACTTACATGTTGACGCGATCAATAGCAGTATGTGCGTCGCGCACGGAGATGCGCTCGACTGTGAAACCATGCTCCTGAAACCTGCAGGAAGCTTCAATATTCCGACTCAGTGCTACAACCGAAAGCGCAAAGCCGGACCTTTGTGCATACCACGGCATCTTGGCCGCAGAGCGCCACAGCACCTTTCCGCCAGGCGCCAGCGCACGATACAGCTGCTTCAGTTCCTCGTCGACCTCCGCTGACCCCGGCGCGAACCAGTCGAGGTGGTCCATAAGTACCGCGCGTGTCAACTCGCCGCGACGCAAGCCGGACAGGACGCTGTGTGCCGTTGTCAGTGCGCGGAAACAAAGCATAAGATGCATACTTTACGATCGAGTCGGTGTGCAACCTAAATGCGTCCAGCACCCTGCCATCGTCCGCCCTCAAGGTGTCATACCCGTGCTGCGTCAAGTAAGCGGGGCATGACTCCGGCAGATAATGCCCAAGCAATGTCTACGACGGCATTCAGCATTCCAATGAGCGTAAAGTCTCAGGCGCGTAGAACATACGAGGAGGTAATGGTACGCCCCCCGCTTTAAGAGCGCATAACCAGGCACCGGGTCAAGGGTATCGCGCACAAACTCATAGGCGCTGCCCTCGGCCAAGAACATCGCACGCTGTGCTCGTGGCACACCCAGCGCGTTCCAGCAGAACACGGGGTTCTGCAGGAAAGCGACGACGACGGGGTTGAGAAGAATGGGCCGAATACGAGTCTGCCAGATGGTCTGCTGCACCTCCACGGTGTCGGAGTCGCAGAGGGCGCGCACGGCGCCGCGCGTACCCGTGAGAGCGAAGATCCAGCGTGCGAGACGTAGCGCCCAGCCGGCGTACCCGCACAGGTAGAAGGAGCGTGCGAAGGCGTTGGAGTTGATGCGCCAGAACTGGTAGGCCGTGGACGACAGAAAGGGCGAGATCTTCTCGTCGAGTAGACGACGGAAGGTGGAGTGCTTGCCGTATCCGAAGAGAGCGAAGAAATTTTCGAAGGAGAGCGCTTGGACTGCACCCAGCTTGAGTTCGAGAAGATGTGCTTGGCTGAAAGTTGCTGTCAGCAGTGGGGATGGGCAACTGATGTGTAGTGGACGTACCAGGGATTCATGTCGACGCAGTGAACTCGCTTTGGCTGGGCGGCAATGGCATAGTGAAGCGCATTATCTCCAGCTGAAGTAATGACCAGCATCGAGTCGTCAGAACTCAGGTCGAGGTGCTTCATATCTTCCTCTGGATCCTCCTGTAGCAACTGTTCAACAAATCTCTGGCGTCTGCATGATGCGGGACATACCCAAGTGAAGGAATAGATGAAGGTTCTGAATTCCTTGTGCACGGGCGACTGGTAATACGGAAGCCTGTACGGATGTTTGATCTGATAATGGAATGAACTGAGCGGTGACGTTATGTCGACAATAGTGCTGGACATCTTTCTGCAAGGTGCAATGTTTTGCATAGGTTGGCCGATATCGAGCGGGGGTACGGCTCCCGAATGGTCCACGATTGCAAAGCCGCGAGGCGTGTTAGCCGGAGAGCCATTGCCCACGTAGTTGCCTCCTTCGACCTCGAACGCATGGCAGAATCGCGACACGTCGCACGACCGCGCACGACCAAGCCAGATATAGTACGGACTAATCTGGGGAATGAGTACTCCATGCGGGACGCTAATAGAGCATAGACGCGACAAACATTCTGACAATGAACGGGAGCACAAACTTGTTGCGACCGTTGTAGCTTTTGATCTGCAATCTGGGCGTGAGACAGATGCCTGAAAGCATAGCACTGCGCAAAGCGGGGAAGGACTGACAGTGCCAAACTTGTGCTCGAGATACTCGCGCCGCTGCGAGAGGTAGACCTTGTCGAACTCGAACCAGATCTGCCAAAACCAGCGGCTGAGCCAGCCGCACTCCTTGCGCTCGCCCCCGATGGCACGTTCGTGCAGCGAACCCGTCTTCCCGGAGGTGTAGAAGTCCACGACGCCAATGAGGCCATCCTGCGGATCCAGCACGTGGTCAATCCTATCGAGAAGCGTGAAGAAGCTAGGGATCATCGACAGGGCATAGGACATGGTCACAAAGCCGACGGAGCCACGGCGGAGCACGCCGTCCTGCCATTCGGGCAAGGTGAACGTGCTTGCATCCTGGCAGAGGACAGTGACATTCTTGAACCCGAGTTTGGCGAAGCGCTGGCGTGCTACCTGAAGCAGCGGTTCACATAGGTCGATCAGATAGACCTGACAGCGTCGGCGTCAGTGGACGGTTTCAGAAGGGGGAAATAGGGCGCCTGCCGCGCACGTGGTCAAACTCGGAGACCGGGCAGTAGTTGCGGTGCATGAGTTCGATGTTGTAGCCTGGTCGTCAGTGAGGGGGCTCTCGAGGGAATGGAATGCGCAATTACCTGTACCTCCGCCGATGTCTACCCATACCAGCTTCTTTCGGGGGTTGGCGGCGCGCAGAACGCGCAGATGCGCGGCACAGAGGCTTAGCATAGTGCTCCTGCCACGAAGAAGCCCGCTGCGGGTCTGGTCGTACACGTCGGCCTGGCCTGCATAGAACTGTGTGCACTCTTAGTTGCGGGCAGAAGGGTTTCTCATGCGTTCTCACCTGCTCAAGATGTGACTTTTGGTCTGTGGCACCGCCGATGGGACGGAGAAAGCAATGCCATGCAAATCGGAGCACTGCATTCAGCTGCGGCCAGAATACGCGAGCGAGAGCGAGCACTGAGAGTGCGGGGAGGACAGTCCAGAGGTAGGGGGAAGCATTGTTGCTGTTGCCAACGGAGAGCCAGATGAGAAGGGCCATGTTGGACGCTGTCGATTCGCACCAGAGACATGGCCGAATAAAAGGGCAGGGTGCCAGGACGCACGTGCAGGGCGAGAGACGTTGGCGGGCATTCCGTCGCACGTTGTTGGCCTGCGAATATTACTGTATGGCTGGCGTGAGTCGGAGTCGGCCGCGGGAGTCGAAGGGCGGACGCGGAAGCAGAAAGAGACGCCCGCCTCTTTGTTCCCGCCACGACCCACTGGCACCCGCGCGCGCGTAGCTGGGCTGCTGATAGCCGACCATCGCTAGCCCCGACCTGAACAGAGGATTATAACCGCCAGCCGCCATGCCGCTGCAACTCGACGGCCAGCTGCCGCTGACCCCGATGCCCGCCGTGGGCTCGTCCGGCATGAAGCGGGCGATGATGGTGCGCCTGACCGAGGACTCGCTCGACGCGCTCTCCGCCGGCCTGGGCTCGGGCAAGTACCCCCAGGTCCTGTTCCAGTTCGACGGCACGCCCGTACGTCCGCTCTGGCCTTGCTGTCTTAGCGCGTTCTGACCCTATCCCTATTGTGCACCACAATAGGCCATCACCATCGGAGAACATGTCTTCCCACTCACCCCCCAGCGCGAAACCAGCGCGCACGAGCTCTACCGACGAGCCATCAACACCCGCGGGCCCTCGGGCCTGCGCATGTTCGGCAATGTCACGGGTAGCTTCCGCGTCCAGCAACAGGACGTGAGCACACGCGCACAAGAGAAGCTGCGCAACAGCACTATAGCCGCGGAGCAGAAGAAATCCGAGCGGCACACGCTGTTCATCGACGCCGATCTGGACCCCAAGACTGCCGTCAATGGCAAGAAGGGCAAGATGTCCCTGGGCGACAACGCCGTGAACCGACTGGCTGCGACCAAAGACGCTCGCGCCCAGCAGCAACGCTCCTCCATGTCAACCCCGGTCCCCTCTTCTAATGGCCCCTCGTCGTCCTCTGTCCTTGCCACAACACGGATCCCTCCTAGCCGCGCCGCTGCAGCGGAGCAAACACGTCCTAGCTTGCCCTTGCCGCGGCCAAAGCTTGCAAAGAACGCTGGAGCTCCTCCGCTGCGTAGCCACGATGGCGAGACACTTACGTCGACCTTCCGTGGCGGCATGCTCACGAAGGAGACGAAGAAGCCCGTGGCGAAGGCTATCAAGGACAGGCCTGCTACCGCAGATGCCGCAGCGCCCAAGACGTCCTCATCCAAGGCGAAGATGGCTGCGAGGGACTGGGATGGCGAACCCGACGATTTACCACTCGCCATCACGACACGCACCGCCGGTGTGGCTAAGACCGCCAACGGCAATGCTCGTTCGAGCCTTACAGGCACTTCAGCAGTTGCGAAGTCGCGAGAGTCTACCAACGGAACACCTCTCGCCAAGGCTCGCGACTCTGCCTCAGGCGCTCCCACTAGGAAGGCGGCGAATGGCCACAGCACCTCATCATCCGGACCTAGTGCCGCCGTTGCGCTGGCGAATGCCATCGCTGCCGCTTCATCTGCGTCCACAGCGTCCGCACCAGCAGCGAAGAAACTGGCGCAGCAAGACTCTGCTAAACGGAAACGCGCGATAGACGACGAGGATTACCCCGCCCCCGGCTCGAAGAAGAGCGCTCAGAAGAGCGCCCAGAAGACCGCGGACTCCCCTGCTGCCAAGCGCAAGCGCCCTGTTGACGATGAGGAATTCACCGTCAGCACTAGCAAGAAGCCGCTGGCCTCAGAAGCTGGAACTATCAAGCGCAAACGTGCGCTTGCGAACGACGACGATGAATACGATGGCCCGGGAGTAGCCAAGAAGCGCAAGAGCGCAGCTGCATCGGCTACTCCGCTCGCCTCAGAGCGGCCTCCGGTGCCAAAGGCGTTGAACGGAATTCTGAGGAAGCCTGCAGCGACGGCCCCGAAGAAAGAGCCCTCTCGTTCACCCAATCCGCCCCCAGCCGCTCCCGTCGCACCCGTAGTCACCAAGCTTCCTCGAGCCAACGACGAGCCGACGCTCTCCAAGAGCCTGCGCTTCAAGAAGGAGGAGCGCAAAGTCGAAATTCCCACACCGAACACATCTGCGTCCTCGATCTCAGTCAAGGGCGGGCCTATCAATGGAGCATCGCGCCGACGCAGTACGCCCACCTTCACGTCGTCCGAGGATGAAGACGAGGAGGCCGAAGAGGGCGAGCTGCGCCCTGCGAAGAAGCCAAAGCTTGGCCATTCGACCAAGCCGGCACCGCCCAAGAAACCGGTCAGGACGTGGTCTCCCAAGCCTCTGCCAACCGACCACACGAAGCTCCGCGCGCGGTATCACACGACATATGTCGAGTACACGTACTGCCAGCATGTTTTCGCGACGCAGCGAGACCTCGTCCAGCGCAGGCTCGAGCGGTCCGATGGCGCGCAAACTGATTCTTCGGACTCGGAAATCATCGGCGAGGACGAGCTCCAGAAGATGAAGCTCAGGTACTCCCAGGTCACCGACGAGCTCACGCAGATCCGCAAGATCCTGTACCCTGAGGTGAAGAAGGAGTAGAGGCCCTGCGCTAGTATGTAGTTTTCTTTTGGACTGTCGGGTCAGTTTGCCTGTGAAAAATGGTTCGTGTTCTCTGTGGTTACAGTTTGTTTTATTTGGTCCTGTTGCTCGCTTACGATTGTATTTTCGCACTTGCTCAGTTGCTGTGGTCTTGCTCTGTACTTGCTCTGATGTATTTCCGGGAGTAACACGCCTGCTGTGGTTTTCGAGCTGGAGCGGACAGGCCCGGACATGTGCTGCTCCAAGGGCTTCCAATTCCTTCGGAACATCTTGTCGTTCTCCTATCTGCCTTCCTGTCAGCCGTTGTGCCCTTAATGCTTGAATCCTCGCCTCACGCTCTTCAAACAAACTACGATCCGGGGATCGCTAGGGTTCAGTCAACGACAGCATTTTGTTGGAGAATGCCCTGCTCGGTGCCGGCATCAACTTGAAGCTTGTGGACGACTTGAATCACTTTCCCGTAGCTGTCTGGCAGGCCTCTACCCGCTCTGCTCTCATTCAGCCTGGCGCGCGCGTATCGGATGGGACTCGGATGTGATACGAGCGTCGCATGGGGCAACAGCGTCTAAACGACACGTCCTAGAGTACCTGACAAGGTCACTTTACCTCCAGGACCAGCTCATAAAGGCGGGTTGAGCGCCGCTGAATGGCGTCTCCCAGCTTTTTCAGCCAAGCACGTCATGGGCGTCGTCCTCGAGTACAAAGCTCTCCCGCAGGAGATGCCTCTCCCATGCAACACGCCGCGCGTATCGACAGACCGTGGCAATCGCTCGCCGCGCTCGGCCCTTGCCACAACACGAAACGCTCTCCTGGTGGTTCTCATCGTCTTGCTGTTCTCCTGGCTCCTGGTGTCAATGTTCTCCAAGGACGGCCGCCTCTTCGAGTTGGTGCGTTCGTAGCTCGAGTGCCGAGTCCTTACCCTCATCGCTGTATCACTGGCTGCAGCACTTCTCTGTCACTGTGGCTGGTCGACGCGGAATGAACTTCGACATGGACGTGCACAACAAGGGCGGGGGTGCCGGGCGCTCGATCAGCGATGCTCCGCGAGCGGCGTGGGACGCGGCGCGGTCGTATTGGAGTAGTGTGAATCATGGTGTCCACTCTGCATAACCCTGTCTTGCGCATTTCGTGAAACTTTTCCTGTAACAGTACTGTGTTGAGTGTATCGATTACCTGACGGCGCACTTGCATGATGCAATGAATCTTGGTTCTCGCTCAGCAGACATACATTAGAACGACTGAACCGGTGATGAAAGGGCTCGACGTCGAGGCCCGCGCCTAGCGAGTGCACCAACAGGCGGAATGATCGTCTTGAAGTGACGCCGCAGGAGTCACAGAGAGCAAAATTTACAGTATATGAGGTCTATGATGCGTGAAGTTCAGTATACAAGAATCAAAAGCAAGGTCGACAGCAAGACGAGTGGCGGACGGAGAACAGCGGCGCGAGGGCTCTATTTGCCGCCCTTGACGTCCTGGGCGTCGGCGCCTTTGCACGCGACGATCTTGACGCGGGGCGCGGTGACGACATCGTTGCCCTCCATTTTGAAGCTAGCGTCGGTGACAACAAAGGTCCACACGTCGTCGAGATGGCGATATGTGTGCAGGTGGCCCTTGAGCGTCGTCTTGCTCTTGACCGTCTTGTTCAATGCGTCGGCAAGGCTTCTGTCGTATTGCTGCAAGACCTTCATCGCAAGCTGCGGCGAGATCTTGCCAGCAGTGATGAGCTCGTCCAGCGCGTCAGTGAGCGCGACGCCGAGCCTAAGCTGACTCAGTGCGCGCACGGCGCAACCCAAATGTGATGCCTACGACGAGCCGCGATAAAATTCGTAGTACGTTGGCGTCGACATCTTCGCAGCGTGCGGACCAGACGGCGCAGGCTCGTGGTCGGTGGCAAGTTGCGGGGTTTCCCTGAATCCCTCGGAGCTCTTGAAACTCGAGCTCAGATATTTATTTTTGGATTCTTCCTACTTTTCTCCACGCCCCTCGTATAGAGGCAATGATTTTTGCTCGTCCGCTTCAGGATAGCCGACGAAACCGTGGCTGCTTCAGTCATCAGCTTGGCTATTGAGTCGCTGAGGATACGTCCCGTGGCAAGTCAGCGAGTCTCTGCCTGCATTCGCTGCGCCACGCACAGTGATGAGCTGCAGGGGAGCAGGCCCGCGGCGACGCGACACCACCCGAGAACGGCTGAAACAAGCGTGAAGTGGATGCCTTGCTTGGAATAGTTGCGTTTGCCGTTGGCGCATGCTCTGCAATGCAGCCGGATAGTGTACGAGGAGGATAAGATACAAGCCAGTAAGAGGAATGATGAGCGAAAGCGCGACGAACTGTTCTACAGTATTTACAAAGACCCAACCGAGACCAGAGCATCTATACCTTTCTCTTCTTCGACGAGGATCCTCCAGCGGCGGCCGCTTTCTTGGCACCGCCCTTCGGCGTTGACGCACGCGAGCCGTCGTCGAGCTGCGCCTCGTCAAACGTCCGTTTCTGAAAATATGTGAGCAAAAGGCTGGCATTAAATGTGGCAATCTTACCGGCTTGCGACCTGGCTTGGTGGGGGCTTTCTCCTCCACATCCTTCTCCTTGCTCTTGCCTTTGCTACCCTTCTCCTCATCCTGTTCCTTCGCTATCATGCCCAGTAGTGTGGTGCATCTCCGTTGCAGCTCGATAGAGGTGCGGCTCTTGAAGAACCAATCGAAGCGGAAGACCGGGAACTCGCTAATGTCCTTCTTGATACGGTCGTAGACATCTTCCCTGTTGAGACCGTAATAGTGGAGGCGACAAAGAAGGTAACGGTCCTCTTCTTCGCTGTAGATCTTGCCCTTGGTCGTGGGGTAGTTGAGGTGGAGCTCCTGCATAGGATACCGAACAGATTCAATCTTCCGCTTCAGCATATTGGCCATGGAGGCGTCCTTGTCACGCTTGGCCTGCCCCTCTTCGATACGTTGTTTGAGCTTGTCGTAATCTGCAGGACATAAGCTTCAACTATACATGCGTGAATCGCAACTCACCACTCAAGGTATGCCACCGCTGCCAGAAGACTTTCGCGTACTGCTGCACGTCGGAGGCAACCTTGCCATCGATTTCTTGCGCGATGAGTTCGGGCACAGCATCGCTAGAGCAGAATTAGAGACCAGAACTGTGTATCGAGACCAACATACCGCCCGTGCTTCTCTAGTCCTTTGATGAATTGCTGGAAATCTCGACGATTCCAGTGTAGGAACGAATCTTGCTCGAGGCGCGCCATTTCCTCCGCATCTTCCTCTGTGAAAGGTTCGGCTGGGACTTAAAGTAAGCCTCCGGTATCCAACACTTTAGCGCGAACCTTACCGTTGTCGATCTGCTCTTGTTCCGCTTGCTGCTCGGCCTCCAATTTTTCGGGCGTGTCGCCATCACCTTGAGGCTCCCGCAAGGGGACTTTGAACTCGCCCTGCTTCTTTGCCCAAAGCAATTCCTTCGTCTGGAGTTCCACGAACTTGGGCGAACAGAACTGGAAATCCGCACTGAGGTTGTATCAGACATCGTCCAGCCGGCGACACGAATAAACTGACACTGGGACCTGTTTCGGTAGCCGCATAGCTTTCGGGGCCTTCTCGACCTTCGTCGAGCTTCCGCGCATGGCTTCTTGATAGTATTTGTCGATGGAGTAGTTGCTCTTGCGCTCGCGCTTTGTTGGCTCGATCCATAGTCCTTTCAGCTTGTTTTTCTGGATGGCATGCATGAGAAGCGATAGGACGGATCGACAAGAACACGCACACCACTGCGGAAATCCTCGCCTTCCCATTGCTGAACGCCCATCGAGTCCGACTTGAAATTACTCAGGTCCTCGAAGTTGAGACCTTCGTATTTGCTATTGAGCTCCTGGGTCCGTTCCTCGCCACGCTGGATGATGGCGTCGATGTCGTCGTCGATCATGAGGTTCTCAGTTGAATTAACAATCTTCTCTGCACCATGGTGAATCATGTCGAGAAGGTCGTCCTTGTTGGCAGCTGGAGGACTCTGTCAAACGCAAGGCAAAAACCGGAATCACAAAATGCGTACCCTTGGTCATCTGCGTGCGACCTTGCTGGATGACGAGCTGATCCAGCCGCAACTTCTGGGCGGCGCGCTCGAGCATGCGTTCCTCGACGCTGCCTTCAGTGATAAATCGGAATACGTAAACCTGCTTTGTCTGCCCAATGCGATGAGCGCGGTCCATGGCCTGTAGATCAGCCTGAGGATTCCTGGGAAAAGTGTGAGCGCTTCATTGTAATTATTCCAATTAACATACCAATCGCTGTCATACAAGACCACAATATCAGCGGTCGTGAGGTTGATGCCCAATCCACCAGCACGAGTTGTCAATAGGAAGATGAACTTCTCGCTGCCGGGTTTGTTGTATTCGTCGATGGAGACGATACGGTCTTCGTGAGCAGTCCCACCGTCGATACGGCAATACTCTGCAAAACCATTGAGAACGCGATATATGATACTTGACGTCTGACTCACGGTACTGTCTATATAGACAATAATCCTCAAGAATGTCTAGGACGCGGCTCATCTGGCTGAAAATGAGGACGCGGGAACCCTTGGCCTTCATGGTCTTGAGCAACTTGTCCAAGATGACCATCTTGCCGGAGTTCTCAATGAGGTGTTCGCCGGTCGTGTACGGAGGACCGGGCTCAGCGCCATCGAAAAGGTATGGGTGGCAGGTAACTTTGCGCAACTGCAATAATTAAGAGCAAGTCGCAGCACGTATTGCAGCGGTTCGCACCTGCATGACGATATTCATGAGGCGCGTCTTGCCTTCCTTCTTGCCAGTGAGGCCGTTCACCGCATCGATATCCTTCTCCAGTACAGAGCGATACCATTTCTTCTGCATGTCAGACAAGCCGACATAGATATTGATCTCCTTCTCTGCGAGACCGTCAGTCACGGCGGCATGCTAGACGGATAGACATACTTGGCAAGAGCGATTTCTCCACATCAGCCTTCACGCGACGCAGCAGGAACGGCCGGAGGATCTTGTGCAGCGCATCAACAACAGCCTTGCTAGCATCCTCTTCCGACATCTCCTCCTTGTCACCTTTGTGCAGAAAGCTCTCGAGATCCTTGTAGTCAGAGAAAATCTCGGGGCAGATGAAGTTCAGCAAGGCGAATAGCTCCTGCAAGTTGTTTTGAAGAGGCGTGCCCGTGATGAGCAGGCGCCCACGAGACAGAAACATGCGAACGATCTGTGAGAGAATCGAATCCATGTTTTTGATGCGGTGAGCCTCGTCGATCACGATGTACTCAAACGAGAACTTCTTCAAAGCACCCTTTTCACGCATGCAGATTTCGTAAGAGGTGATGAGGATATCGAAGTCTTGCGGCAGTAAGCGCTTGGCTACGATTTCGGCCTGCAGACTGCATCAGTCAAAGCGGACATTCATCGGTCGTCAATATCTTACGCGTTCTTCGCGCGTGCCTTGCAACACGACGACGCTGGCGTCGGGTGTCCAGCGTTCGAACTCGCGAGCCCAATTTTGCAATGTGCTCTTCGGGACAACGACGAGGTGAGGGCCAGTAATGCCACGGATGTGTCGCAGGTAACCGAGAAAGGACACTGTTTGCAGCGTCTTGCCCAGACCCTAACTCACATGAGTAATACTTTCTCGTGCATCTAGCTGACAGCGTACCATTTCATCTGCTAGTATTCCGTTCATGCCGTTGTGGTGCAACGATATCATCCAGTTCAGGCCTTGAATTTGGTAGTCACGCATTGTGCCCCCCTTGATGTCTGCAGACTGCTCAGCGATATCCGCGTCTTCGGCGACTCGTGTACGAACAGGTGGGCGACTCCTCGAATACGAATGGCTGATCGTCATCTTCATCTTCTTTATTCGTGTCTCGAAGAAGTTCATCGTCTTCTTCTTTTTCGCTCTTGCGGTGGCGCGCAGTTTTATCCCTAATCTCAAAAGTCAGTGCATAGTCCGATATTCAGTATTTCAACCACATACATAGCCTTCTTACGACCCTTGCCCTTGGGCTGTACGGCCTGCGACTCGATGATGCTCGCATATTGAGGATCACGTTCTTTCTGCGGTGAACATGAGTAAACGCGCCAGCTTAAGATCTATTTCACGCACCTTTAGGTCTATGAAATGCTGGAAAAGATCTGTCTGGCCTAACAAGTGGGAGTATCGTTTGACGGAGTCGGCAAGCTGCGTTCATATTAAGCTTAAGCTACGGCAGGGCAAGGCGCGTCGCACCTTTGCTTGGTCCATCTCTGCGCGCTTAGCCTGGAGTTCAGCGTCCTGGTCTTTCCGCTTGCGCCGCTTCTGTTGCTTGTCAGAGGTCGTTTGCATCTTCTTCAGCTTCGCGGCGGGAACAGCTGGCGCGTCGTCCTAAGCGCGTCATACGCGATAATTCAGAGAGAGAACACGTGTCAGCTCTCATACGGACATGGAACGCGTATGAAACGCGTCAAACGCATCGAATTGCCGTACCTCATCCTCAGACGCGAGTTCATCGACCTCCGGTTCGGACAGCTCGGACTCGGACTGTGCGCTGGAAGCACCAAAGTCGCTGACCTACAATATATCCTAGTTATGGGCTGGCACCTATATGGGGAATGGTTGGCATACCTGGCGGGAGATGTCGTTGCTAATTGGCACGACGTCGCTGAGCTTGTCCTCGTCCATGGGGTCCGGCACGGCCAAGTTCTAGAAAACAGATATTAGGACCTGGTACGTAGCGGTCCATTTGGCACCAAGCAGTTGAAGGCACGTACTGCCATCGGTGCCGATATGGGATACAGGTGCTGGTGGTGTGGAAGAGAGCGAGTTCCGGCAAGACCCGCACGAATGCAGACCAATCTTTCAGCTCCGCGCCACAACATTGCACCAATCCGCAAACACTGAGCGAAACTGAGACTGGTTGTACCGAACTACGATGTAATGCCCGGCGTTGATCTCAACCTGTCGAGCGCGTACAGGCACTGGAGTTTTCGCGTGGTCTGTAGCAGGGCCTCATCTTTCCATGAGTCGGCAGGGCGTGGTTCCCGTTAGAATAGGTGAGAAAGACACGCCGCACCCTTCGAGTTTGTGACTCTTTGAATTGTCAGCAACATCGCCATTGTACATCGAGATCATCAAGTTTGTAACACCCTATAAAGCTCATTGCATCTCCAGACCAATGGATGCGTCAAATTCGTCCTGAGAATTGTCGGCCAGGGGGAACGGCGCGTTGAAAGGCGTGTAGACGCGGAGGGAGTTGATTTCCCAATACGCCTCAGTAAAAGCGTTTGGGTTGTTGTTTACGTCTGTGCCATTACCTTATACGTTAGCTGGCCGTTGAACACTTGCTGAGAAGTCTCGACTCACAGTCTTCACACTTCCCGGGACATCCCATGGCACCTATTCCGGTCAGTAGGTCGGCAGCCAAACCGAACAGACGCACTGTAGACTGCCCCAGCATAGTCCCCACAGAACGTGAGGTCGAAGACAATACGATGAGGATCGAAGTGTGCCGCAAGGTTGCATTGGTCAGGCAGAAAGATAGCGTCAGGAGTGCCCCATCTGGCGTCCGGTCGAACAGCAGGAGACGCGTACTGCACATCGAGAGGCACATCTGGGTCGTCACTACTGATCTCAGTCTCATGGTGGTAACGGGAGATCGAATCGCGCACCGGCCCCAGAACCATATTTTGATAGCGCAACGCGCGTTGCGTTCCATGGCGTACCAGCCGCCGCCAGCGATGTTGAAGGGCTGACCATACGAGGCAGGTGTGGTGAATGACACGCCGCATCCCTGGTTGTAATTAACGCGGGTGTCGCAATTGGTTGATGTCGTAGACCTTCGTATTGACAAGGAAGTTTGTCATTGCCAGGGCGAGAGCTACAGTAGTTCGAGGCTAGCGCACCCAGTCATGGGACGAGTTGTATTCATCGTGCATCCAGGCGATGTGTGCAGTGAAGCCAGATTGGCTGCTGCGTTGTTGACACCTGAAGAATTTAGCATAATAATTATTGCGTTGGCCGGATACATCGCCGACCTTCAATGATGTCGATTTCGCCACCTTTGGCTGTCCAAGACGGGCAGTTAGTGCACTGGCCGAGCGATAAATATTTGAAGAGCTCTAAACAAACGTACGCCACGGCCCTTTCTTGCTCAACGTCCAATACGCCGGCCACGTCCTGCCACCAAGAAAGGATGAGACTCTGGATCTCAACGAGCCTCTAGGCCAGACGTACGCGCATCCTGTCACTGGGGGTCAAGTTCAGCCTTGGCACCGTTGGAATCGCACCTTCTGGCATATGAGCAATGTCGAGAATCAGAACTGACTACGAACACATTGTTACTTGCATGGTTAAAGGTAATAAGGCCAACTCACGTCACGATATGCCTGACGGGAGGTGATACGGACGCTGTCCCTCCCCCGCGCCTCAGGAGGGACAATATTTGTCGAATCAGCGCGCATGAAGAATTTTCGCCGCGTGACTGCAGAGATGGGTTACAACGAACGCAAGCTGTTCATGTGCATGCAACGTACAGTATGTCAGGTTCCTTGCGAATGCAGTATCCATATCCACATACTACAGCGGTTGAGTTCCCTTACCCCGTATAGATTTGTTGACAGCACTTGCATTCACCCTTCCGTGCGTCGGGTCATCCTGGTCTTCGAACTTGAAACCCTGGACGAAGCCCGGTCCACGATACTGGTCCTTCAGGATATAAATATGGCCGAAGTCACAGGAAGCGTTTGAGCCTGCGGAAATGGGCAACACGTGCAGGAGGGTAGTAGCCGTCAGGATGGCGGCACGACCTGAGTAGACCGCATGGCAAATCTTCGTGAAGAGCATCGGCGAACGTGAACTCGAGGGGGTCGCGAGTAAAGGGGCGCAACTCAGGAGATCAAATGGCGCTCCGAACCAGAGGAGACGCTCTGCGAGGGTGCAATGGTTAGCCATTCTATGGCAGTCTTCAGGCGCGCATTGGAACTGTCACAGTTGGAAGCTCTAAGCATCCAACGACCCAAGATCTGTTCTGGTTCAGTGAGCGTGCAGCATCTCCGTTGGTCAAATCTTCTATTAGCCGATCTATGCTTTTACAGTATTGCCCATTAGAACAAAAACACCTTCAAATGAACTCAGTGGGAATGCGATGATAGCATAGTAATTGGCGAACCTGATCGTCGAGCTTGCTGACAGTACGCGGAGCAGGGTAGCCGAGAGCATCGAGGTGCTGCCTGGCGGATGTCAGCATTTGAATTCATCGCGGACAGTAAGGCCCGCTCACTTCATAGCGGTCATCATTGGCGGCGGACCTATGAAACCACTTGAGCGCAAACAAAATGAGAAGAGAGAATATAAGCGTACCGCACAGGAGTATCTTGATGTCGTGGCTGCTTGGCGGCATCTTGTCTTTGATATGGTCCTTCGTTACGAAACCGACGCCGCCATCCCATCCCGCAGGCGGGTTATTGAGGACGTAGTAGACGTAGAAGCGCGTGGGATACGTCTGAGCGAGGTCGTCGAGCTCCTTTTTCAAGAGAATATCCTCCTCGTTGACATTCGCGTAGATAAGGTTGATTTTCGTGAAGTCGCTGGTGTTCTTCAGGACAGCACGAATAATCTGCAGCATGGGCGTGATGCCTGTGCCGCCCGCAATCATGCCGAACTCGCGAGAAAGACCAGGGCGATAGTTGAACTGCGACGACTTCGTTTAGCAGACCTTCCGCAGTGCGCACAACGACGCCTACCTGCCCCTTAGGCCCCTTGACGCGTATTTTGTCCCCAATCTTCAACAGGGAAAGAAAACGCGAGATGTTGCCCTTCTCGTAAGACTTGACGAGTAAGTCGAAGTAACCCCGGTCATCGTCGCTACTGGTCGGCGTGTAGCTCCGCTGGATGATCTTGCCCTCGATTTCTGCCTGAATGGAGATGTGCTGGCCGATGGGCAGGCCCAAGATATCGTCAGGGTGAGGCAGACCAAACCGATAACTGCGGAAAGCGCGTCGGGTGAGTTTGTTGATTCAGTGCGCACAGACGGTGGCACGTACATCGCCGTGTTCGGCGACACAGGTGTCTTTTGGATGAGAGGGAATTCCTTCCATACGGCGGGGTCGAGGACGGGCTTCCGCGCTGCAGACCGCGACTTGAGTTGAGCCAAGGTTAGAGCTCGCATAGAGGTGACGCACTCGGCTTGGGCTTCAGCAAAAGAAATGCGACCACGGTCCCAGTTACGAGGAACACCGCAAGCAAAACCTGTGTCTGGGTAGAATCCGCCAGTGCCATGCTTGCACACCTGGTAGGAAGAGGGCAACCCGGGTTGTCGCTTACTGAAAATTAACCGAGTCTGGCCACTCGGCAGGAGGAGCGCGTAAATAGCGCCCGATATTATTAAGAACAGTAAATTAGAAAAAAAGTGTTTACATATGTTCAGTTGGCAATATTCTGTCATGGAAGAATTAAACGGTAACGCGCGCTCTAGTCTCACGCGATGCGGTGAACGCGTATGGCCTGATGTTGCAGAGCGGGATGAACGCAAGCTGTCATACCGGTTGCATACCACGCAGTTCACTCATGTCAAGGCACCTCTTCTTCAAAGGGAACCGCGTTTATGTCGCGCGTGCCTCAGTCTGGGCGTATATCGTCGCTCGAGAGGTTCCATTTCAGACCTCAAAGCTTTGGTTCAGGACGGTCCCTTACTCGTGGTCCCGAAGGCGGGCGGCCTCCGAAACGACTTCAGCATTGACGGTTCGTGCATGACGAGCGAAACGCGTGTCACAGCGCTTGGAGCATTGAACCACAGGATTCAAGGGGGGGGGGGTAGATGATGACAGACCTCCGGCGAGTGCATGCGGAATAATCCGGTCCCCTCTCAGTCTCTTCTCCTCGAGCTGCTTTTGGCTAGTTATTCAGAACGATATAAGACTGAATAGAGTGCTCATCTCCTCGTTCACTATCGTCTACAGGCCAATCGGATGTGTCAATTTATCGCTTCTGAAGGCATCTTCGGACTACACCGATAGAGCTTGCGGTCGTTCTTCCTGCTTTGTGCCGGGCATCCAGTGCTTGTAAGCCATGGATCCATTCGAAGTGCGAATGCAGTTCCTTTCCTTGCTGCGAAAACTAGACGCGTGAGTCATGCTATGTGTTTCTGATTTCTCACTGAACGTCTTCATAGGAAGCAGCAGACGATCCAGAAAGTCGTGGCTTTTGCCCTAAAGCACTTTGCACGATGCGGCGAGGACCTCTGGGATTGCATAATCGAGGAATGCACGCGAGGCTCGATCCACATGCGCATCAACATACTCTACATGCTCGACTCCCTGTGCGAGACGAGCTTGTTAAACAGGCACCTCGCGCCTGCTAGTCCATCTCGAACTTCTCCGGCGAGCAAGACTACATCTACAGACACCCAGCCTGCATATGTAAAGTATGTTGCTCGGGATGTCGATATGATTGTGGACTTGGTTGTGCCCGACGAGCAAGACGGTCTACTGAATCTGATGAGCACGCGTCAGGTGAAGCGCACATTCTACCTTGCAGAACCCGAGGCTAATGATAAGCTTCAACTTCAGATTCTAGAGACTTGGCGCAATAAACGCATCATTGACCCTCAGATTGTGGATAAAGTGCTGTCCAGTCTAGACGAACGCAAAAATCGGTACTTCAAGCTTCACATCTCTTTGCCAAATGTTGTCGAATCTAACACGGGGCATAGATTATACGAGTTTGCATCTGCATCGTCCAAGACGTTTCATCGAGCCGATATCCTCTCGCGGATTGAAGAGGACCGCGAACGAGTACGTGCTGAACTGCGGCTGTTATTCCCGTATTGCTGACGCCAGCTCACGCAGCACAAACGCCTACGCGAACGTCGCTGGGTTCAACCAATTGACCAAAACCACGCGCCTACGCTCGCCGCCTTCTCGCGCAGCGAGCATGACCCACTAGACATCGAGTTCTCTAATGAGTGGGAAACGACGAGCGATTGGAATGAGGACGACGACGAGGCCGCTGTGGAAGAGAACGCGCTCTGTTTTCCGGAAGATGTTAAGCCATCGAACGGTCAACGCGGGCGTGACGATAGGATGCAAGTCGATTCCTAGCTTTTCGCCATCTCCTACTGCACGCGAGTCCGGTGCGAACATAGCGGGACCTAACCTTCAGTGCATGGGTTCAGAACAGTCCACAAGACAGTACTCGGCGCGCAATGTTTTCGTAACTGAATGATACTGATGTACAGAATTATATTAATACATGGACAGGCAAGGTCACTACTATGGCTGCTCGTCCCCTGCTTCAACCTCGTACGCGCAGCAGAAAACATCCTTGTCAAGGGCAATAATTCCTTTGCCGTCCGATGCCCAGCGGACCTCGCGGGCAAGGAATTTTTCTGACATCAAGTGCTAATTAGTTTCTTCTGCGCTGTCCACCCACAAGGAACACGCACTTGCAGGGATCGCAATGCATTCCGCAATCTCGTTGACGTCGTCGTCGCCAACCCAGTCATCATTCCATGTGTACAGCGCCCCATTGTCACACGATATGCACAGGTGCCCCGCCTTGACGGGATTCCATCTAGCATACGAGACTGGTCTTGTTTGCAACAACACCGTCCGAAGAGTGACAGTGAACGGCTCGCCCGGTGCCGGAAACGAATAGATGAACACAACCGTCGGCGCTTGCTCTATGGCGCTGTCAGCGACAGCATCCTGCTTGATGATACCACACGTACCGAATCGCACGAGCAGCAACGTGCCATCGACGTTCCATGTCAACTGAACCACTCCTATGCGTGGGTGCGGCTTCGACGGATCAGGTCGCTCGACGGGGAGCGCGACCGGAAGAGACGCTCGGTCGTCTACATACGTTGCTGTGAGATGGAAAGCTAGCGTACTACATATGACTGACAGGCAAGAAAGCCGCGGCCATTTGTGGACTGTAACCAATTGGGTGGCTCTCGCCAGACATGCTGAGCAGTAGATTAGCTTGTCCGGCATTGCAGAGGGTCCATCTTACCGCGGCCGACGTAGCAGGTATTCGATGGCTAAACTCGACGACAGCGACGGGTTTCCATGTCAGATTATTCAGAATGTATATCTATTGGTTCATTAACACTGATATCGAGGTTCAGCTGGTAGGACAATACCTTGTCGTCCCAGCCGCCAACACCGAGGAAAAGTCCGCTTCGATGCCATGTTACGCAGCGAATGCCGAGGCCGGGGTCGATATCTGGTGTAAATGTTGCAATATGGTCCCCCGCGAGTGAAACTATGCATAGCTTGTACTGCAATGGCTCTTAGTCGCATTTCACTGCAGCTGAGTAGCTAACGACGACCTCGATGGGACCCTCCCACATGGCAAGCTCTGTGCCCTTTGGTGACATAGCGAACGACGCCATAGACGTCGTAGGCGCGGAATAATGCTGCATAGCCTTCAGCAAAGGTGAGCAGACCAAGAGATTCAGGACGCACGCGAACAAGCTTGTAGCCATCCCCAGCATCGTACACGCCCACCGTGTCTTTCGACTTGTGGCGCTCGGCCAGGATGAAGTACCGGCCATCCGCTCTGAACGTCCAGCCCTTGTCGGGATACTTGGGAAACTGGATATACGTCGCCGTCCCTGTGACGAGCGACCAGATCGTCACGCGCAGCTATGGGACTTTGAGCCGGTTGGACGAGCCTAGATGCGCGCAACAAAGACGACGACGTACGCCCCATTCCGAGAAGCAGAGTATATGACGGCCGTCGGGGGCCCATTCGGCCTTCACCAGGCCTTCCACGCCAGCCTCGATGCGGGCCGACCAATCTTCGTCGCGCAGCTTGTAGACGTTGACGACAGAGCGCTTCGCACACGCAGCAAGGATGTACTCCGAGTCGCTCGACCAGCCAATATGCGTTATCCATCCATGGCTCGGTGCATCAGACGCGCGCGAGCCCGGCGCCTGCTGCGACGACGGGCCAGACTGAGACAAGACGAGCGCGGACGGCGAATGGGAATTGTCCACGAGCCAGGTGCGCGCAATCTGGAAGGACTCCGTGCGGCGGACGATCAGCCTGTCCTCGACTGCGGTCAGCACGAATTGCGTGCCCGGGCTGATTTGGACCAGTCCCAACGTGTGGCGGTAGAGCTCTGTGAAGTCCATCGTCGTGATCGCCGAGGGGCACGGACGCGGTTGAAAGCGTGTCACTCCGCTCGGAGGTAACCGGATGCTTACCAGATGCTGACACATGCCCGGTCATCCGCGGATTCCGAAGTCACCGGTCGAGCATCATCATGCACTGTCATCCTCACGCATTTCCAGTCACGAGAGTCCAGTTAATCCATCTCAATTTCGGGGTTTCGAATTCGCGTTGGCTCGTGGCAAAGCAGCAATAGCATCGTGTAAAACGCAAGCGGCAGACATCTCCAGAGGCAGATCCAGAAGCAAAGAATCTAAACTACTATACAACATCCAACGCCAGTTCACTCTCACAGCCCCAGGGCCAGAGTTTTCCGCTTCGGCGGCTCGTTCTTCAGCGAGCAATACAGGAAGTGTCTCCGTGGACCAGACGCGGCGCCGGGCACGCGAGGTCCCAGGGGGGCCGTCGTATCCAGAGAAAACATGCGATCGAACACTTCGCACGTCAGGACGACAGTTAGAAACTATGCGAGACGACTTACGCGTCGCGACCCAGCTCTTTGCGTGATTCTGGCACGCAAGATGCGTGAGAGCCAGCGGCGGGCTCACGCCCTCCAGTAGGCGCAAATACCGGTACACCATGGAGGGCTGAGCGGGTCCTGTCCGTGAATAAGCTCTCAGTAACGGCCCGAGGAGAGATCAACCTACCGAATCGGAAGGAGGCTTGATAGCCGGCCCTCCACTTCTCCTCAACTGCGCGTGCACACTGCGTAGGATCAGGACATGTCGTGCACTGCCGCAGTCAGTTGTATATTGTATCTCATGCTGAGTGGATGTTGAACATACACATGTGTACTGTCCGGGCGTGAGATTGGGTCGTAGCTTCGCTTACAGACCGGCAGAACGCACCTGAGCCGCGATGCTGGATAACCCCAGCTTGAGGAGACGTTCGAGGAACCAGTTCCTCCTGCGATGAAGTCAATTCCTTTCTGCCGTCGCGTCGAGCGTGCTAAACCGACCGTTTCTCAAGCTTTAAGAGCGTATCGGCAGACAGGGTCTTGAGCTCATCATCGCTCCTAAAAATGCCATATCAGTTCAACTGTCCCGCCCTCAAGCGATTACTCTTACCATCCACCTTTGAGATCAGTCAGCAGATTTCTAAAAAGCTGGGCATCCCTTGTTTTATGGACTCACCAGGATTATCGAGCACGAAGCGGCTTGCTTCGCGATACAGCTCTTCCTCCTCGAATAACTCCGCAATACGCATAGCTTTGATCGGTTTACCAGCAGCATGTGTCAGCAGGAAATTGAGACAGGCGGACTGCAAGGAGGGCACAAGCAGCTTTTTGGAGATGTTCATCCTGCCCGGGTGTAAGCCGCGAAAGTCAGAACGATATCTCCTGTGTGCACTCACAATCCCTCTACGTTGTTCCACGCAATGGTGCAATCAAGACTGTTTCCCAAGGTGAGAACGACGTCAGTCGTCCAGGCAAAAACGGGGTAACTCACTGAGGATAGATGAACTTCAAGAAATCATGGAACGTGCTGGCCTTCTCCTCCCTGAGCACAACGACGGCCTCGGCGGGCTTACTTTTCATGCGCGACGCGGCGCCGCCGAGGCCCAGGCCGGCGGTGCGCAAGGGGTGCGGGACGCGCCTGTCCTTACCCTTGAGGCTGCTCCCGCTACCAGCGCTCCCGCCGCCGAGGCGCTTAAGGCTCTTGAAGCGCTGCTCCTCGCGCTTGCGGCGCTTCCGGCCCTCGTCGCTGCTGTCGCGTGTGGCGTCGGCATCGCTCACGCTGAACAGGTCGAGGTCGGTGTCCGTGTCGGGCGACGAGTCGTCGCTCGTCAGCTGCAGCCGCGTCGGAGGCTGCGCCGGCACCGGCGCTGGCGCTGGCGCTGCAGCATCCTCGTGCTGCTCGTGCGAGTTGGGCAGGCTCGAGACGGAGGCGTTCGAGCCCTCAGAGCCGGGCGCCGCGGGCGCGGTAACGGTGCGCCGGACGGACGCGGAGAATGTTGAGCTGCGCGGCGTGCCCGATGCGCCGCCCGGGCCCTGGTCGCCTGGCACGGAGGGCGGCTGGGAGATGGTGATGACGCTCGAGATAGACGTCCGGTTGCCCGCGCCCGTTTCGGACCAGCTGCATGCGTGTGAGCGTGAGCGAGGCAGGGCGGATACGCGGCCGCACGTACTGCCCGCTGAGCGCTGCCTCAAAGAACGGCGAGGCAAAGTGCAGCACCTCCTTATGCGCCCTAGACAAAATCGCGAATAATGAGCCACAAGAGCGCAGAACGCGGACAGCGCGCGCCGCGCACCAGAACGTGGTCGCCTCGACAATGATCTTGACCGTGCCCGGGAAGGCGGCGTTTGGGCTGAAGGTGGGATGGATCTCGATGGGCGAGGCGCACTCTGAGTTGGCGTCCTCGCTGTTACTCGTCTGGCTCGTGCGCCCTGTTGTCGGCGGGCCAGAGTGCCCTGACACGACGCGCGACTGCCCGTTGTCGTCCACGTCGGCGTCGGCGTCGTTTTCGTGCAGAGGCTGCTGTTGCGCAAAGTTCGCAGTCCACGACGCAGATGGCGGAGAAGTGGAAGGCGGGACGTGGCTTGTGCTCGGCCCTGCGCTCGTGTTGCGCGACAGCACCCGGGGCAGAGTCGCCGACGCCGTGTTGGGCGGTGTGTCGATGGTCGGCGGCGACGCCGCACGCGGAGACATCATCGTAGACGTAGAGCGCTGCCCAGAGCGGGAGCCGTGGCCTGCAGACATAGATAATAGCTGCACTGACGTCCGAGGGGAAGCCAACCTCGGGTGGTTACTGCTTGCGGATCCGGAAATCTCAGATTGCCGATTACACTGAGGTATCTGAGCCCGGCAGCGAATAATTTGAATTGTGGGCAGAAATACAAGTATTGTATATGAGATATGCAGAAGTGCGCGACAACAGACAAGCCAACGAGACGACAAGGGATATACACGGAAAGCGGACCCACACAGCGACAACCGAGCGGAAGGAACACATTTTTTTTTTTTCTTTGGGTTTTATGAGGCGTCGTCCTTGGCCGAGAGGGCAGAATTGCCGGACAGCTGGTCGTGCTTTCGCTTCGAAGCGGAGTCGAGGCCCGGGATGTTGCTGGGCAGCGGGGGGAGCGGCGCGAGGCCGTTGTTGATGGAGGCCGAGGACGGCTGGGCGTATTCTGCGGCTTGGGCCTTGAGAGCGGCAACCTGTGCCTGGAGATCGGCTAGCGGACGAGAGGCGTCGCGATTTAGATGGGGAACGGCTGCCTGGGCTGCGGAGACTGCACCGAGTGCTGCACGCAGCGCCGCGTTTTCGGCGCGAAGCTGGTCGACGAGGTTGCGGCATTCCTCCCAGCGGCGGTTGGCCTCTTCGGCGCTGGCGAGCGCGGCGTCGACGAGCTGGGCGCGGCTCTCGAGCGACTTGACGTGTCTGCGGCGGGCACGCACGGGCTGCCGTCAGCGCGAGCACTGTATCAGCCGACCGAATACACGCACTGATCGCGGCGCTCGCGGAATGCGCGCTGGGCCTTGCGGTTCTGCTCTGCGCGCTTGCTGGTGCTGAGCTGGCGGCCCTGGGCGCCGGAGCTGCCCTGGCCGTCGGGCGCGGGCGACGGGCTCGCCATCGACGCCGGCTGCGGCTGGGGGGGCGGCGGCGGCGGCGGATGGTCTGCGAGCGGGGGCGTCTTGCGCTTGCGGGAGCCTGCGGAGCCGGTGGGGGCGCCGGCGCTGGGCACGGGACTCGGGGCGGGCAGATGCTGGAAACCCTGAGGCGTCGGGGCTGCAGACGGGCACGGTCAGCGGGCCGCGGAGGCAAATTGTGGGGACGGACAGCGTGAGACGGCCCTGCGCGGCGGCGCGGGCGGGCCTGGCGGGGGCGCTGGGGGATGGGACGGCGGCGGATAGTGCGACATGGCAGGGCGACGGAGGACCGTGGGCGGCAGGGAGTGCTTGGGTTCTTATAACAGCCCCCGGCTTAGTCAATTGTCTCCGCGGCGGTAAGAGACTGCTTGCGCATCATGACAAATCCCCGCCCTCCGGTAAGTCATCCGCCACAGTCACAGTCACTCCGCGGCCCACGACGACGCCGGACGGTCAGAGAACAGTAGCCAGAGAACGAGAGCCGCATAATCCGGGCATAATCCCGAGCGATCCCCGTCGCGGCCGCGCTGCGCTGGGACGCCCGGCGGCTGAGGACCCAATCCCCGCCCGGGACCGGACGCAGTGTGCCGTGTCTGCTCACCGCGCCCCCATATTTTATTTACTGCTATGCCGCCGTCCGACGCGCCCCTGCCGGCGTCGCCGCCCCCGCCCGCGGAGAATGCCCCGTCGCCGCCGCCAGCCGCCGCCCCGCCGCTGCCGCCAGCCTCGGGCGTCGGGTCCAGCCGGCCGCCGTCGCGCACATCGTCGAAGCGCAAGCAGAAGCAGGCCGCTGCCAGCTCCGGCCAGTCCAGCGACGCGCGCGATCCCGGGCAGGGCGCGGAGGGCGCACGCGGCAGGCAACGCGGCAGCCAGACGGTACAGCATGCCACGCCGCAGCCGCGAGCCCAGGTGCGCGTCTGTGCGGGACGCGCCAATCACAGGGCTGCCCGCTTTGTCTCTGCCCCCCACTGTGAATCGTCACTGACCAATGTCCTCCTCGACGCTGCAGGACGCGAAGCCCAACGCCCGCCGCCCCAAGAAGGGCTTCCTCGCCGCGCTGCTCGCCGCGCTCGGCGCCTGCGTCCACCCCCAGGACGCCCACGACACGACGCCCGACCCGAAGCAGGCGCTCCCGCCGCGCCCGGACGACCGCTCGGACGTGTCTGATGCCGCGGCCCCCGCCAAGGAAAAGCAGCCCCCTGTGCCGCCGCGCGCCGAGTCCGCCGCCGCCGCCCGCCACGCCCCAGAGCTCTCGTCGTCGAGCACAGTAGCCGAGCCGCACCGCGCCAGCAAGGAGCCCTCCGATGCCACCGTCACGCCCGCCCACCGTGACCCAGCGCCCGCGGCCCCCGCAGCACTGGCGCCGCCCGTCCTGGCCCCACTCTCCACGGCGCCGCTGCCGCCTACGCCAATAGAGCCCGATATCATCAGACCGCCGTCGCCCAAGCCGTCCCTGCTTCCCGACGACGAGACAGGCGGTCTCACGTCCGGCGCCGTCGTCCCGCCCGGCGCGACCGCCTCCTCCAGCAGCACGACCAACGACGACGAGTCCAGCGATGCCACCGGCTTCACAGACGATGACGGCGAACAGCACGCCGACGACGCTGACGACGAGGAGGACCGCATCATCATGAACGGCGGCCTCGGCATTCCCATCGGCCCCGTGCGTCAACCTTCCTTCCTTCCTTCCTCGCCTTCCCATCGTGCTAACGCGCCAGCCTGCCATAGGACGGCCAGCCGCGGCCTCTGCTCCCGCCCGTACTGCCCGCCCATCAGGGTCGCAAGTGTCTCGTGCTGGATTTAGACGAGACCCTGCTGCATTCGTCCTTCAAGGCGAGTCCGGACTCACATCCGACCCTCCGCTCTGCTGACAAATTCTGACCCATCCAGCTGATCCCACAAGGTGCGTTGCAGCACACTCGCCCAGTGTAAGACGCGCCCTGACATAAGCATTATTCCAGCCGACTATGTCATCCCGGTTGAGATCGGTGCGTCTGCTTAGACTCTGAGAGTTTGGTGGTCTGATGCTTATCGAAATCGCCCGTGAATAGAGTTTTCATGGCACTCGGTATATGTGATCAAGCGACCGGGAGTCGATGCCTTCCTCAAGCGTATGGGCGAGCTCTACGAGATCGTCATCTTCACGGCAAGCTTGAGCAAGGTCCCGTTCATCCTTTTCATGTTGTAATTTGTGCCTAATAATCTGAATCTTTGCAGTACGCCGACCCCGTGCTGGACAAGCTGGACATCCACAAGGTCGTCACTCACCGGCTATTCCGCGAAAGTTGTCATAACCACCGCGGGGTGTATGTCAAGGTCGGTACCACTCTTACACTCGTGCTGGGCTCGCTAAACCGCGTCAATGTCCATTAGGACCTGTCACAACTGGGCCGGCCCATCGAAGACACGATCATCCTGGACAACTCGCCCGCGTCGTACATCTTCCACCCGAACAACGCCGTACCGGTATCGAGCTGGTTTAACGACCCGCACGACACGGAGCTGACCGACTTGTGTCCATTCCTGGACGATCTGCGCATGGTGGACGATGTCCGCGGCGTCTTGGACGGCGGCCGATGATGACGTGCTCGTTAATGTGTGGGCACCGACGCCCGGCCCCGCGCAGGCGCTACGTCCACGTACGAGCGCAATACATTTACCCTGTTACGGTATATATATCCCTCTCGCAACATGCTGCACTGCTTATACCCATCTCAGTCAATCCCCCGCCACCGCACTCCTTGAAATCCCCTTGTTCCCTTTTCTTTCTCGTTTCGTTTCGTCCGGCTCTCTGCTGTGTGCATCTTGCCCGTGTCTCCTCTTGTCCAGTGTCTGTCTGTCTGTATGTGTCTATCCACGCAATAGCCCACCTTCTCGCTGCATGTTTTGTCTCCTCCCCATCCCCATCCCGTTTCCCGCCCTTCCATGCATCTAGTTAGTCCAGCTCCGTCGGTGTCCCACTTGTTCTCAACCCTCCCACTCCTACTTCCCGGCTCCCGACCGTACCTCACGCAAAAGTAAGCCTCCCACCCTTACTTCGTCCTACCCCCCCTTAGGTTCCGTTTTCCCTGCAGCAGCACGCGTATTCCCTTGTCGGCTCAGTTATTCCCCTCACGAACTCGTTATGACCGCACGCACGCCGCCCACGAACGCTCCCGGACCATCCTACCCTGCTCCTATGTATTTAGGCCCGTCTTGTGTACATAGCAGCTCTGGGCAACTGGGCGCTTCTCTCAGACTCCTGCTCCCATATGGTGCTTGTGCATCGCTATTCCCTTCGCCCCCTTCGCCGCACTGCGGTCCGCGAAGGTCGAGCCGACGGGATTCTCATATGCACTCTCCTGCCACTGATCATAGCACACTGGAGCCGACGGCATATTGAACTCTATGCGTGAGCCAGTGAGCGACCAAGAATACCTTCGGCGGCCGGCTGAGGCGTCCTGCCAGGGCTTCATTCACGTCAGGCCTGCGATAGCAAGCAGTTGCCCGCAATCCCGAGTGCAGAGCCACATTCTGCCCCCACATGCTCTGCGCCGTCAAGCGGTCGCGGGTCCAGTACCTCATCTACTCTTAGCCATTGACCACGATGATCTTACCCGCCGCTCCCGCACCGCGCCTTGTCTCCTTGTCTTCATACTTGTGCATCGCGGAGAAGAAAAAGGTCGTTTCATTTATGTTCCAATACTTTGGTTTCGTAGACTGCACAAGCACAACCCTGCGCCCACCATGCACCCCACACAACCGTCCCCCCCCACCTCCTGCCTTCTACTCCTGCTACTGCCACTACCGCCGTCCAAAACAAAACAATGCAGGCACGCACAGCTCGCTGCATCTCTAGATTACGCACGGCCCCCGCTGCTGCCGCTGCCCTCGGACGGCGCACGTCGCGAGGGCTCAGCGGAGAGCCTGACCCGGCTCGTCTGCGGCGGCGCCCAGTGCGACGGCGCGGCATAGAACACAGGCGGCGCGGACACCGGCACGCTGCTCTCGAGAAGCTCAGCCGTGACGGTGTACGTTGGCGGCGCGGTGGGCGCGCCGACGAGGCCCAGCGGCCCGAGCACGCGCGAGAGCGCCTCACGCTCCGCGGGCGACGGCGCAAAGGCGCGCAGCGACGAGAAGAACGTCCCGCTGCCCGCCTCGTCCGCGCCCGCGCCCGCGCCCACTGCAGGAGCGCTGTACGGGACGTTCGGCGAGGGCATGCGCGACGAGACGTTGGAGGACGAGGTGCCAATGCCAGTGCCGGTGCCGGAGGAGGCGAACATCGAGCTGGGCCGGCCGCCGCTCACGCGCGACGGCGGGTTGAACACCTTGGCGTCGGGATTCAGACCGGTCCGGGAGCTGCGCGACGTCGTCGAGCCGTCCTGTGCGGCAGGCGCGGTAGTTCTCGGCAACGGGCCAAAGGGTGCGAAGTCCGCTGCGTCTGGGTTTGCGCCTACGGGTGGGAACGTGCGGCTCCTGAGAGTTGCAGTGCCACCGAGTGCGGATTGCCATGCATCGTTCTTGGCCAAGATAGAAGCGCCTTGCTTGGGCTCGTGCGAATCGGCCACGGGAGAATCCAGCGGATTGAACAGCGACGACGGCAGGTATGTACTGGGCGTGCGCGGCTGCACGGCGAAGTCATTGCTGCCGGCGTTGTCGAAAGGCGAGAACGACGAGCTGGTGCTATTCGTGTTGACTCCAAGCGAGGCGAGTTCCTGGTTGAATATCGAGTAACCTTTACTGACAGAGATTTTGTTGTCGTGCAGGGGCAGCAGGCTAGCGCTGGCAGTAGCAGCTTGCGCAGCAGCAAACGCCGTCTTGTTAAGGCTATTGGCTCGGGACATCTGACCTGGTGCGCGACTTCTGTCTGCAGTTCTGCTGGCGGGCGCGACGATGGGATCGGTGGAAGACGCAACGGGCGGTCGTCGCAAGATTGTCCGTACAGAGGGGTCAACCGAACCAGTTGGTGTGTGCGTGGCAGTCTGATGTCCAGAGGAGAGGGCAGGAGGCCATGACGCAGTCTCGCGCAACCCTTTGGGCGAATCGTGCAGAAGGGAGTCGCCGTCGTCCAAGAACGGCAACCGCTCCCTCTGACGCTTGGCCTCCACGTCTGCAGAGAGTCTGTCCAGCTTCTCGACTTCTGGCGCAATGCTGTCTTCGAGCTCCCGAGTGCGTACGTTCAGCGAGGCAATGAGGTCTTCTGCGACGCTTATCTCCCGCTGATAGCGTTGCTGTTGTTGCGTTATCTCCTCGAGCGCTAAAGTGGTGTCGGTCGCGCTGCGCTCCTTCCGTTGCCGATCCTGATCCATGCCAGCGCGCAAAGCATCGAGTTCGCGCTGCAAGCGGGCGATGCGTGCAGAAGAGCCGTCTCGCGCAGCACAGGCGGCCTTGAGCCGCTTCTCAGCCTCGCGTTTGGTGCTGTCCGTATGCCGTTTCGAGTCTTCCAGGGCCTTGGTGCGCGTCTTGAGTTCAGCCCGAGTCGCGTCCTCGCGTCGCTTCTGCTCGCGTTGCGCGTCCAGCTCACGCTGCAACGCGGCCTTACTGGCGGCACCGGAGCTTTCGAGGTTGGCGAGTTTGATGCGCGAGTCGGATACCTGTGCTTGCGATGCGCTGAGCTCCTGTGCGAGTTCCTTCAGGACGAACGCGTTCTCCGGCGTGGGCGGTGCGGATGCCGCTGCGGACGGCTTCTCCGGGACGGACGCCGCAGACTCCACAGCGGGCAATTTCGGGCGAAGATCCGTTGGGAAGCGCTTCGCGCTCACGTTACCGCGTTTCGTGTCATGCAGCGGGAGCGAGGCTGATTTGGGGAGGGGCGGCGGTGTCGACGGGCGCGGCGGGTGTTTGGGTGCGGTCGACCGATCGCGCAGCGACGATGGCACAGCACGCGCGGAAGCCTTGACCGGTAATCCTGTTAGATGATAACGTCGTCAGCGGATGTCAAACGGCAGATCGATGATGATGAGACGAGGGCATCGCCAGGGTGTGACAAAATAAGGTGCGGTGCATTGTGGGCGTACTGACCGTCGAGCTGGGCGGGCTGCTTGACGGCGCCCATGGCAAGCACGCCGGAGCGGGGGTCGTCGTCGTCGCGCGCGAACAGCAGGCTGTCGAAGGGGAACGTGCCGCCTGGCCACCACCTGCCGAAGATACCCACGAACCAGGACGCGCGGACGAGCGACTGGATCGCCGCGGAGCCGGGACGCGGGCGCGTCTTGCACACTGGCGCGGCCAGCCACGGGTGGGCGTCCGCGGGCGTGACGGCGGCGATGGTCAGGACGGCGAACGAGCGTATGAAATGGGGTGGCGTCCGGAGCGAGATGGAGGCGTGGCCGTGAAAATGCAGGCGGTTCGGCGCGGTGTTGGCCTCTGGCGGGGCCGCCGCGGGCGATGCTGACGAAGGCTTGCCGGCGACGGCGCTAGAGGCGTTGGCCGCGCGCGTGGCCGGAGCCGGGAGCCGGTCGAGCGTGCCCTTTGGCGGTGTGCTGAGTGTTCCGACGGCAGCAACGGCGGGGCCGTCGTCGTCGTCGGTGAGGTCGTCGTCGATGCGGCTGAGATGGCGGCGGAAGGACTGTTCTGTGAGATACTGTCTGAAGGAGGCCTCGCTAGGGTTGGTGCGATAGGCTGGGCGGGTGGCACGCAGACGGATTAGCGGGATCTCGGGCAGCCGCAATACACAGCTCGTGCTCACCGATGGCCAGAACGGCGACAAGGACGAGGGCGACGAGGAGCGCGGTCTGGACGCCACGGGCGACGTCGTGCCAGGACCTGTTCGCGAGGATAGAGTGCGGGATGGAGAGAAGGCCCAGTCCGCCAATGGCGGCGGCCATGAGCACCACGTTGCGAATCGCGTCGGTTGCAGGCAGGGCCGCTGGGTGCGCCGCGGGCGGGCAAAGAGCGAGGGCGGAGGAAAGAACGGTCAAAGAGCGTGCCAGCCAGATTTTCACCCTTTGACTCCGATCCGAATCCGAACGAGCGACTGACTGCAGTGACTCTGGGATTCTCTTCTTCTATCGATACATGCGGCGTCCGCTCCAGAAGAAAAAGGAAAAAAAAATATAACTAGTTATAAAATCGATTAAAATGCCCTATGACGAGGAGCCCGGCGGCGACGGCGCAGTCTCCTCTGGCGGCGGCGCGGACTCGATCTCGCTCGCCAGCTTCGCCTCGGCCTCTATCCGTTCTCGCGCCCGCACAATCTTGGACTGGATGTACGCAGAGCTGTAGCGCTGGCCCGCGCCGCGTCCCGTGAAGAATTTGGCGTTCTGCGGCGCGGCGCCCTCTGCGGGCTTTGCGCTCTCGGCCACGGGCGGAGCATTGGCGCGGAATAGGTGCTCGTAATGCTGTCCAGCGAGTCAGCCGCGGGTCGCCCAGCTGCAGGCTTGGTACGGACCTGTAT
Organism: Auricularia sp. M13; assembly: GCA_037042915.1. Lineage (NCBI taxonomy): Eukaryota > Fungi > Basidiomycota > Agaricomycetes > Auriculariales > Auriculariaceae > Auricularia > Auricularia sp. M13. Next base: position 1,472,677 of record CM073201.1, read on the forward strand.
CACCTTCTCCGCAGGCTCGCCGCCTTTTAGGTTCAGAATCAGGCGCGCCTCGTCCAGCGTCATGAGGTGCTCGCGCGTTAGCCGGTCCGTCACAGAGCCCGACCGCGCAGTCGTCACGCCCGCAGCGTCGCCCACCGCACCCTGTGGCCGGTGTTTTGCATCTGCGCGCGTAGCTGTCAGCCTTGCCAGACTCTAGAGCCATACGGCGACGCGCACTTTTCACGGCTTGCCGGCCGGCCTCGAGGAATGCCTTGCCCAATATTCGCGTGCTCGTGACAATAAGTTGGATGAGGGCCTTTGGCGACGACTGCCAGAACCTTCCGTTAGACCCAAGAAGCACTACACGCGGCGCTGGTGCTGCTGACCATTGTGAAATGCTGAACGCGCAAGAGCCGAGAATTTGTTAGTCCCTAGCGGATTTCAGGCTCCGGTCGCTGTAAGTACCACCCATGTCCGAGAACAACAACTACAACCAGGGCCCGTACGGCGGGTACGGTCAGCATCAGTACGGTGGTCCGTCATTCCAAGGCGGGTACGGCCATCCTCATTACGGTGGCCCGCCGCTCCAGAGCGGGTACGCTCAGCAATACAACGCCCCGCCACCCCAGAGCGGGTACGGTCAACAGTACAATGCCCCGCCGCCTCAGAGCAGGTACGCTCAGCAGAACAATGCCCCGCCCAGAGTACGGCCAACTTCAGTACGGTGCTCCGCCGCCCCAGAGCGGGTACGGCCAGTACGGTGGCATGCCATTACAGGGCGGGTACGGTCCACCTCAATACGGGTACATTCCTGCTCCGTGCGATGGCTCGCCCTGGAACGGCGGGTACGACCCGGCCGTGCAGCAACGTCTCCACCAGTTCTACCTTCAATCTTGGGGCGAAAAATGGCGGACGAGCCTTGTTACAGTCAAACGGAGAGAACTGGGTCACTACAGCGATGGTTGGCACGCTAGGCCGAGTACCAACGAGGATGACGAGGATGACGAGGAGCAGATCGGCACGAACATGTCCAGCGTACGCAACTTCGAGTGTCTCGAAGGGATCCACTCGATCGAAGCAGCCATCGGCATCCTACGCGAACGATGTTCAGGTCATCCTCGACGACTTCCCTCTGCTCCTTGAGGCAATTGCATCCACCTTTGCAAGTGCGCGCGCTGTCTTAGTGACGGGCCACCCGGGTATTGGTGTGTCCGCCCTTTTTTTTTGGTTTATGCAGGATCTTGGCCCATGTTCCCCCGCCATCCCGGCAGGCAAGACCACCTTTCTTTACTATGTTCTAATATATCGCCTGCAGCGTAAGCTGCCGACGGCGATACAATTTGATCCATATTCCTATACCCTGTTTACAGCGGACGGCGTCGAGAGAAGGAGTGCTATAAGTCTCGCTGTTCTGCCGGATGCTTGCTGGGCTCTTATCGACAGAATACTTCTCCATCCCGTCCATAGCATTCGCTGCGCCCACAGTGCGAAGCATCCTCGCATCGTCTCCCCGGCCCGACCGGTGGAAGGAGTGGGACAAGCAGTCCAACGCTGCCATTCTTGTGATGGAGCTACCGAGCACTTACGAGATAGCGGCAGTCGCGTGAGTTTACCGTTACTACCATACTCCCAGGCCTATATTGACAATATTCTCCTGCAGTCGTGCAAACAAGATGAATGCTACTGACGCGGCCGAGCTTGTTCATCGTTGGGGCCCTTGCATCCGCACTGTCCTGGCGATTCTCTCGCGTCCGGATATGGCCAAAAAGACCGAGCTGGCTGCAAACGAAGCCGCCAAACTGATTTGCAAGCAGCCCGATTCTCGGACAACACTGCGCTTTCCCAACAGCGAAGGATCTACGGTCCTAATATTTATTCGCCCGTGTCGCACATTCGATCAGCGTGGCCGTATCCTCGATTCCATGATATGCTCAGGCGTCATTCCGACTGATTTTCTCGGCGACGTTCTTGACGGCTACGTCCGGCAGCACTCTGATGTCCAGGTCTTGGACCTTTTTCAGGTCCTCAGCACCCATTCCCTCACGAGGCAAGCTGCTGGGTGGGCTTTCGAGAAGCTGATGTACTCTCGTTTTGTCGGCAAGCGAGACCGAGCACTGAGCATCTCGAATCTGGACAACCTGGAATCCCGCAATCTCCCGCCGGCGGGCAAACTGCTCCACGGAACTCTAGATGCCCTCAAGCACGTTACGATGTTGGAGACCGTCTACTGGATGCCGTCTGTTGTCAATTTCCCGGGCATCGACAGCGTCTTCATAGACAACGACAACATCTACGCCCTCCAAGCCACAACCGCTGAGGAACACGTAGAACCCTCGAGTGGTCTGCGACTGCTCTGGAAGACCTTGAAAAAACCAATGAAGACGACGCGAGCCTGGCATTATGTTGTTGTCGCCAGTGACCGCGCGCTGGCCGATCGGCTTGCCAACGAATTCGCGATGGCACTTGCAACGTTCACTCTTGGCATATCTCGCATAAAGGTACAGATTTGGTCGTGTGCTCTGACGGGTTGAGCTGCACTGTGACCCTGTCAATATCATGGTTTTGGCCGCGTCTTTGAGGGTCGACCTGCATGAACGACAGTTTATAACATGCAAGCGCCTCCTGATATTATTTACAAGCATTATCGCTTTGCGCAGCGCTCCGCGACACAGAACCCGAGTCGTAGAGGCCAAGAACGTGGTGCGAAGAGGAAATTCGCGTTCTTATGGTGACAACGCAAAACCGACTCGACGTCGATTGCGACGGTGAGTCAAGCTCCTACCCAGCGTTTGGGTCCTCGACTCTACTAGGTATGAGGAGTCGGAGGCGGCGTCAAATCCGCGGGCCGAAGATCCGAAAGTGGGCGAGTCGAGGACCCGAAACGCTGGCAAAGATTGTTGTCACGTCACGCTGGCTCTGCAGCCATGACCTCTCCTCCCCTTCATTCCCACTGGCATATAGGCACTCTTAAGCCCTTTTCTTGTTGATTGGCACCATCTTTTGGCTCAAACGGCCGCGGGACGGTGCTAAACGAGCAAAAAGCACGGAACCGGACCGTTCGGATGTATATCCGGACGGCCAGAACATCGCACCTAGGGGCAAGCAACTTCAGACAAGCACTCAGCACGCATATTGGAGCTCATTTGAGTTGATTTGAGCGCTAAAACAGGCCTTTGAAAGGGAAAAGTTGTTTCAGCTGAAGAGGCGAGCGTGACGTGACATCAATCTTTGCCAGCTGTTCGTGTGCTCACTCACCCGCTCTTTCGGATAAATCTCGGAACACGCATTTGCCTCCGACTTTTGAAGGGCGAGCGTGAGCACACAACCGCTGGGTAGGAGCTTGACGGTGAGTGCGGTGACGTACAGATAGGCGATTGTTTGAAATTGGGGTTAGTCTTGCTTTCTCTGGGCAGGGCGGCTGTGCCTTATTCTGTCGGGCTACAGTATTTGTGCACGCAATCGTAGCGCCGCTGGATTCGCGGCAGTCACCGACTCCTTGGTCGGTAATCTTAGTCCTTTTCCCGGGCTCAGCGTACAATGTGGAGCATAGGATTAAGGCCTGTATATTTAAGCTATGTGTTAAATAATTCAGCTTCATCTGCAACAGTCTCGCTATGAATGAAATCCGTTTTGACGAACTTCAGGCGATTATCTACCAGGCTACCAATCCTATGAAACTTCCAGAATTCGCCGTACATGGAAGCACGATGCGTGATGTATCTAAGTATCCGGCGGTAGAACAAATCAGCTTCGGCGTAGCTGAAAGCTAACGAGTCGTGCAAAACTAAGTCGCAGTCCATACTCGGCACCCATATACTTTGCATACTGCTGCTGGTCAACGGTCCTTGAGCGCGAAGGACACGGAATAGAAATCCGTTCATCTCGTAGTTATATCCCGATGGCACCACCATTGAAGCGTCGCAACCCAGTAGCGGGTCGTAGTCATATAGAACGCCGGTGGTACTGAGATCGATGGACAAGCACCGCTCGTCGCCCACCCAGCGATAGCGCCGGCGGAGAGAGTCCTCGATGAGCAGAGTGGACGACTCACGGCAATCCATCAAGTCGAAGCCGCGATCCTCGTACTTTTTGATGGCGATGCGGGTGCGATCGTTGTTGATACGCATGACCACACCGCGGCTGCGGATAAGGGTGTCGAAAGGGAACATGCAGTACGCCTTGTTCCAGGTAATGAAGTTCATGACTACCGCTGGTAAAAGTCAGACAGCGCGAATGACGAACTGTGCACGATGGACGCACTGGAGTGGAAGCTGAAGACGCAGTACACGGGGGTGGCGGTGGTGCAGACAACGTCGATGTGGCGATTACCGCGTTCAAAGCGCATGACGCGCTCAAACGAGTCGTCGGGGATAGAGGCGCCCAGCGGAGCCCTCAGGCTGTCGGAAGGCGGGTTTTCAAACTTGCAGATGAGCTCGTAGCCTTCGATCTCGAGGTGATTGCTGAGTTCCGCAGCGAACGGCCATTCGAGGAACAGGTCGAGGTCGGACTCGGGTGCCACGATCGGCTTGTCGTTCGAATCGAGATCACCGAAGAAGGCTAGGGCGAACGAACCGGAGATAAGGATGTTGAGCTCGGCTTGAAGACGACGGAATGCAAGGACGTTGTCGGCACGGCGCGAGGGCGCGATCGATGTTGTAGAACGCTCGGAGACAGCGAGTGCAAGGGCCGTACCATGCACGACATACAGCCCTAGAACTACGGTGCGTTAGTACGCCAGCAGTGTGCATAATCGTGAGTCGCACCTTTGCAGCTGACCAGCGTTCGGAAGGCACTGGACAACGTATAAGACGATATCGGCGAGGTTCATCGCCCTGGCCGCCGCGGAAGGCGCATCAAGCGTCGTGGAGACTTGAGCGGGGGGCATTGTGGGTCCGAGGTGCAATCGTTTCCGTGTGGATAGATATACAACGTCCGGGCGTTACATCCGTCACACACACGACCTCACGTTAAAATCGCATCCCGCGAGTTTCCCTACCTGCGATTTGCATTGCATAAGTTCGTGATGTCGGGCCATGATGGCATCTATTTTGTCCGTATGTCAACAGTATCTCGGCGTGCCGTCGAGGGACAGAAAGACCTCGTGCAGGGGGGTCAGATCCTACAACCATGCATGAATCTCCCCGTCAACGCGTCTTTGCGACGCCCGAGCTGCGCGACATGGTGTTCAAGGCCATTAGATGCCCGCGGACATACTTCAGGCGCATACTCCATCGTATTCTCAGCACTCTCAACTCATCGTATTGCAGAATGCGTGCCGTCTCGCACGAGTTCGACAATTTCTACGCGAAAGCCGTCAACAGCGTGTACAAGCCCGTGCTTTTCGCGCGCACCTACTTCGACGATCCGGCGGGTGCCATCGACTTTGTAACATCAACATCCTCGATTATGACCGGTTCAGGAGTGCGCCAGTTTATGTACGATTTTGCGGTCGACGATGGGTGGCTAGTCATCATTGTCAACGACGCTGATGTCGATACCATACTGACAATTCTGCGCAACAACGGCTACGTCGGCTACGACGTCTTCATACCGACGGACTTGAAGCGTCTTTGCCGTCTACCAACTGCAAGTCACCGCTTTCTGCGCATCGTCAATGGTCGGGAGCGATTGGTTTCTGTACAGGTTGCAGTGCACGATCCCATGCGAGTTTTGCTCAGCAACACAGAACGTAAGTTACAACTCATGTACCCGCACATAAACTGACTTTCATGCCCAGCGTACGCAATGCAAGCATGCGACGGCCAGCGCTTCTTCGACCTGTATCCTCGGCTGGGACCGGACGGCCCGCGCGCCGTGACAGCAGATGGCAAGCATCCCCATCTTCTTACGCCGGACGAATGCAGGCGCTACTTGCCTATCGGCACCTTCTCTCTGGAGCGCAACGCCCTTCGAGTTCCTATTTCGTCGTTCATCGAGCGGTGGATTGGCGACACCAGCTCGTGGGTGGTACCTGCTGCATCGCCCGGCACCTGGCTCGATTGTCAGGGTTGGACTGTGCGTCTTAATGTGCGGCGGTTGAACAACACCCCCTACCTCCAATTCTGGACCGACACGGCTTGCCGCTGTCTTCATCATTCCCTGCTGTTGGACAGTTACGTTGCACCGTCGCCCGCTGTTGCATATGCCACACGAGTTTTTGACCGAATGTTCAACTGTCTCGCCGCTGGAGTAGGCGCTGCGGTTTTGACCGGAGAAGGTCGAAGCATAACCCAGTAAGCAGGGACATGCACTCGAAGTAACGTTGGACTCATAGTAAATGCATAGATTCGACTGCGAGGTTGGCGCAGTGTTTGCATCGTATCGTGCCGGCCGCCCATACAGTTTTGTTGTGAGCGGAACGGAATACATTGTCGAGCTCACGGGATGTAACTACAACGAATGGGGCGCGTCGTAATTCTTCCAATACAGCTTCTTGTGATTATCAGAAATCCTCGTCGAGCTCAATGTTGGCGGCGAATTGTTGCGAAAAGCGTGGTGGCACAGGGGCCACCACGTATCGCGTCATTGAGGCTACACGCAGCATTTAGACAGAGTAGCGTGAGTGGGAAGCTGAAACATCGCACTTTGTATTGTCTCACGAATGTTCGTCAGCGAGGGAGGTACGGTCAGCAATGGAGACTGCCGAGATGGATGAGTGTCGCCGAGTCGCACATGAAACAATTGGCTTTACCTGCATAATTGTGTAGCAATCATGGTGAATCGGCTCGACCAGTTCAGCAAGGTCCTCGGCAGAGATCATGCGGTACGTGGCTACGAGGAAGAAAGTAAAGCTGGCAAAGATAGATGCATCACGCTCGATCCTGAGCGCCATCTCCTTGAACGCGATGGAGTGAGGGAAACGGCCAATTGCAGCGGTCCAGATCTTGGCATAGCAGTGTAGAAAGACGACAATGCGCAGGTCGCGGACGCCACGATTCTCATCTGACTTGAGCCAGTCAGCAAGAGATGCGAGATATCCCGGAGCGACCGGAGGATCACACGCGGTATCGTCCAGCTGGCCATCGTATCCCAATATGGATGCGATAGTTTCCATATGGACGTACTCCCTGCGTCGGAATTCAGCAGGAACAATTGATTAATGGCATGGACGTACTTCGCAACCTGCATACCTGCGAAACAGCCGATCTCGCCCTCTGAATGCGCACTCGAGATCCACTCAGCACTGCGAGAGTCACGCAACACACTGGCGAGACTGAACAAGTGGACCGTATGTGCACGAACGTCGTCCGGCAATCTCGCCGCAGTGAGAGCAGGATCGAGAAAGATAGTTGCGGTCGACCATACGTCTGACTGCAAGTCCTTGTAGTATTTCCAGTACTGAGACTCGATGGTTAACGTTCAGCATTAGCACACCGTGCAACTGGTTCTTACAATGGGGTGTTCGATAGGAAACAGCACGTATCGTTTAGCGTTCGGCCCCACTGTTGTCGATGACATGGGGAATAGTGCACGACGACGGATAGGATGATAGGGCAGTACGACTTTTAATATGATTTCTGTGGCATAAAGCTATATACGGTATTATCAAACTCTCATTCATTTCCAACCATGGAAACGTCCTCGAGGCTCATTGATGCAGGTTTAAGCATCTTGCAGGGACCCCCCGCGGGACCGTCATCGTCCACGGCATCGAACGTTCGCTTTTTTGATCGTCGAGTCGGAGTGGTGGTACGGGGGGCCTCTACAACACGACCCGGACAGAGATATTGGGCAGCGTCGAAGTAGATCTGGAAGGAGCGCACAGGAGGTCGTCGTTCACCCTTCCTTTTACGGATAGGCACCTCGGAAGTGTCCCACCTGGACTGGATCGTTAGCGCACTCAATAAACATGAACATCAAGCTCACATTTTCAGGGTACAGAAGAGCTCAACCCATGACCCAGGACGGAACAGCGTAGGGGCGTCCTCCATGGAGACTGAGCGGCCGTCAGCGCCATGTAAGTCCAACGGCCGAACGACGACGCGGTCCTTTCGTTCGTCGATGGCGTCGCGAAAGTAGTGGTGAGGGTCGGGCCAGTCGCTGCCACTCGTTTCATCGTTAGCAGGCACAAGACTCTCACGGTAGATGCTCTCGGAGTAGGCGGTAATGCGTATGTCGCGCGGTCCGCGATGTACGAACGAGGAAGCTCGAATGGTCCCTGCTATGACGCTGTGAGGAATGGATCACATGACGATGAAGAGCATGCGTACCTTTCACGGGAGACAACGTGCAGCTTTTGTCTTCTATCTGACGCAGAAGTTCGGCCTGTCGATAGAGAGCGCCGCTCGCAGGTGTGTCACCAGCGTCGACCGGGAGGACCAGGGCGATCTTCCATTTTGCACGCATGAGAGCACTGAAGGAGATGGGCTGCGACGGGTCGTGAAAGGCCAGCTAGTGTATAGTGAGCACATGCATAGAGCTCAAGAGAGCGCATACCAAGTCGCCATAGTCGCCGAGGAAGGTATGATGGGCAGAAACCTGGCCCAGCAGACTGAAAGTGAATTCAGCCTCGTCCAATGCCCACATTCCAGTCATAGGCTCGTGAACGGCGTGGTAGGGCTCGTGATAAGAGAGGTCGTCCGTGGCGAAGTTGGGGGCTTGAAGGGCTTCAACATCGAGAGCAAGCTTGTCGAGTCGCGCTGCGACGATCGCAGGTACAACGACCATGGGTTGGAAAGTCTCGAAGGTCGTGGCCAGAGGGAAAAAGTAAAGTACGGTCAGATTACCATTTTCCTTGTGACCAAACCGCATGACTCACTAGCAATATCAATTTGAGGTTCCTTGTGCTGATTCAGAACCGGAAGCCGTATATTGGATCACGGGCCATGGACTTCCACGGAAATATACGGCACTCGGCCATTAGCGCATAACTGAGTCACGATGGCAACCGCAGCTGCTTTATCGCCGGAGCAGCAACACCCAGCGAGGCACGCTCACTGTACGAAGTGCTAATGTGACAATTGCACGAAAAAGTCAGCATTCCACATTGGCGCTGAGAAAAATAAAGGCTTTACCCGGATCTCATTACAGACCACCGGTAGCGCGCAACTGAGGCACAAAAACGGAATAAATATTGTACGGTATTGACGCGTTCGTGCGAATTGACGCGCTGCGGGGCTGCGTTCTCTGTGGCTCAAGGCACACACCGGGATAATCCGAGGGAGGATTATTGGTCAGATACCCAGGCTATTCAAGACACAAGACAGAATCAGTTGCTTCGGATTATCAAGTCGTGTCGATGGCCCTGCTCAAGAAGTCTGGGCCCATAGCAAATGAGTAACCGGGCTTCCACGTTGTGTGTTTGGTGGCATGTGCGAACGCAACACAGGGGCGCAGCAAATGGCAAAGGACCCGCACATGATCCAAGCAGCCTGCATATAATCGTGCTGTGGTGAGATGAACGGAGGACGATATGTCTTCCACTCCTACCGCCGTTCCGCAGGCCGTGCGCGACGCCTACAACGCCGTGCGCGACCATCCGAACAGCCTGCTCGGTTGCAAGTCGTCCGACCTCGATCGCTTTCGCTTTGTCTGTCCGGAGCTCGTCGACCCCGTTACGTCCGAGGTCAAGTCGAACCCGAAGGGCACTGCGCGAGGTGTCTGGCGCGACTCCGAGGGACGCAAAGTCATCTTCCCCCTCATCGGTGTGGTGGACGTTGCAAACTCCAAGATCGGGCCGTACGGTAACCTGGACAAGAATAACGAGGTTGGTAGTGCTCAACTATTTGCTATTTACCACTGCTCACCGTGTTTCACAGCCCACTCTGAAGAAACTCAAACAGTGTAAGTTCATAGTTGCTCTGAAGTTCCCCGATTTTAAGGAAGGCCACCCGGATGTCGACATTGCCGAGGGTATTATCAACCAAATGGTTCGCCTCTCCGACCTCCAAAAGAAGGTCAACTCCTGCACTCCGGAAGGTGAGCAGTGCATCTTGTCGTGAGCGGTCACTTACTCGGATTTCCGCAGTTGTGCGTTACAACAACGCTGTGCGGTTCGCGGAGAAGAACGGCGAAATGACGGGCTGCATCGTCACTACGCTGGGTGTCGTGTACATCCCGCTCGCAAAGGAGGCCAGTGCTGAGGATTTTCTTAGTAAGTTCGCAGTCGTTTAGGTGCACTATCACTGACACAGTCAAATAAAGAGCGCAGCCCAACCAAGAGGCAGGCAGCTGTTGGTGCTGCACCGGCTAGCATTGTATGCGACCCTAAGTACCATACACATACCGTAGAGGGCGCCAACGCCTTGAAGCACAACGATCAGCTCCCCATCCGACACGCTGATGGCACGTTTGTTGGCAGAACCGGAGATGATCTCACTCGCGAACTCACCGAGGGGCGCTGGGTTCGCGTGGACTGCGAGATGATTGTGTACGTCCTGCCTTGCTCTCGGTGAGATATTGTCCTTATACCATTTAGCTGGAACATCACGGACGACGCCGGCGCTGTACGCACGTTCCAGTTGATGGTGGACAATATGGTCGTGTTCCCCAGACTGCCGCCACCAGCTGGGCAGGCCATCGGTGGGCCTGGCATGGCATACGCTCCGATGTCGGCCAGTGCATACAAGACCATACCGCCGGTGGACGATGGTGCGAAGGATGCGAGCCATGCAGACGTCCTCGAGGATTCCGATGCAACGAGCTCCACGTTGTCATCTGGCAAACCCGACAGCTTGAAGCGCCGCCTCTCCGCATCGAAAGAGGAGGACGGTGCCAAGAAGTCCAAGATCTCGAAGTAGTAGGCACATTGTGCGTTTTCCCATATGTTTAATATGTGTGTTCGCCGTGGTAGAAAATGCAGTCGCGATGTTGCTTCTGTTTGAGGAGCATCGTGGTCTTCAGCAACCTGTGCGATATGTGAGCCCGGAGATGTGAATGACGAGAAAGCAGCGGTGACACCACGTGACTCGTACTTCCGATTGGATGTTCGGATCCTTCCGGTGGAGTAGCGCGTCTACTTCCGCTCAAATTTCTTTCTCCTTCACCACGCTGAACGTGGAACCGGGCGGCGGGTTCAGTGTGTTCGACGTACGGATGTGCGCGAGTGCGGAAACCGTCTGCAACGACCACGAGGATTCCATAATATCCACATGCGACTCATTCGACCGTGACACTGTCGACGCGGACGACGCCGAAATTGCGGCAGCTCGATCCTCGGCCAACGCGCTGGCCGACTTGTGCGTACAGCTCCGTGCTCATGCAGATGAAACACTGACATGTGGATAGGTTTCCACTGTCTGGGCCCTGTGCCACCGATGAGAGCGTTCGAGTGGGAAACGTCAGCATACTCGACGTCATTGTGGCACGAGCGTTGAGCGCATTTGACGACAATCTGAATCCGGACCCCTTGCTGGTCGTGCCGGATCGTGTTGCACGCCGCGTGGTTCAACGTTCGCTGGCTGCTGGCTTCCCGACCTCGCGGGGCCGCAAGCGACGGTCCGACATCGACAACGATCAAGACCGTGATGTTATACTGCGTCGCAGCCGCCGCATCGCGGGTCAGGCGGCGCCTCTGGTTATCGACGCGCCTACACGCGCTCCAACTTCGAACAAGCGCCATAAGGTCGAACGGTCAGCACCTGCGGCGACGCTCCGGCCACCGCAGCTGCAATACCAGCCTACCGTCTTGGCGATCGACGCAGCGCATGTCGAGCAGGAGCCGCCATCACAGGGCGCGGTCCAAGAGCATAAAATTGCTCCTAAGGTTCGTCGCACGGTTCGGATTGATTAGAGCGCATACTGATCATCGTGTAGCGGCCAAGTCGACGCACGCTGCGCAACGCAGCGGCGAAGAGGAAGCGGGATGCTGCAGCGCGTGCGGCGGATTCTGTGCCGTCTGATGGTATGCCCTTGCCTGAGGTGTCGGGCACGCCGCCCTTGCCTGTGTCCGACTTCTCGTTCTCGTTTCGCCCGGTGGATTTTACACGCGCTGGCTTGAAATATGAACGACCAGCCCAGCCGGTCAATCCGACCTTATCCGCCTCGCTGGAATGGACCTCGCCACCGTCGAAAGACCCTGCTTTGCCCGTTGAAGTCATTGGCCAAAGCATGCCCAAGCAGGCGCGACGCCACCACAGCGCCCACTTCTACCAGAAGCGCAGTCGGGTTTATTATGCAACTCTGAGCACTGAGGCTTACCACCCGGTTGGAGCTGTTGAAGGCAAGATCGCCGTCGAGCAAGTGAACAGGAGCGCTCCGGGCTGGCAAGGTGCTATTAAACGCAAGCAAATTCGCGACGTTCTATGTCTCTGGGGTACACCGCGGCTCACTGCTCTTCTGGAAGGCATGTTTCTAATTCCATATCGCGAGCGCAACACCGTGATCTGTGACATGAACGGCCGATGCATCGTATTCCGCTCGACAGTTGTGCCGCCTCGAGATGGCGTTGACCAAGTGGATCTCTTTGCGCGTGAGGCCTTCCAGCTTTCGCAAGATTGTCCCGTCAAAGCGGGAGACCGATTGGCCAACCCACGCGGCGACCATTGGTATGGCATCGCAGGAACGCATCGTCAGTATACGAAGGTAATGCATTAATCAAATTTCGGAGCACAGCTGACAGGCCCATAGACTGCACATCAGACGAGCTTTCAGAAGCTATACGACCAGGAGATCTCGCGTTTTTTCCGCCCGAAGGGTCCCGCGGCTCTATTAACGTGCGTGCATACAGCATATCTCGATTACTTAGTTAACGAAGGAGCGTATAATCCCACAGAGAATATTTGACCGTGATCATGCGCGCCAGGTTTCCTGCCATCGTCGCCCGTATGGAGCGTAATCACAAGTGGCACTTCGATAACACGAAGCATTTGGCCGAGCCCACAGTCCCCAAGTTCGGACTGTTTTGGAACTTTTGCCTCAACGTCCCGTCTCCCAACTCGGGAGTCGAACGCGTGTTCTGTCGACCACATGCCGATCAGAAGAATTGTGCAGTGCTGGTATGCGCCGTCTTGCCGTTTTGGCCGAAAGGTGAGTTCCGGCTGCATGCTGCCATCGAGACTGACAACATAAAAGGTCTCGTAACAGAAGAGGAATGGTCATGGCTCGTGATTTGGGAGCTGGGAATTATCATGCAGTGTCCCCGCGGGTCCTTCATCATATACCCTTCGGCCTTGCTCTTCCATTTCAACGTGCGCATCGTCAAATGCAAGAAAGGCGAGACTCCCACCCCGGAAAACTCGGAGGAAATCAAGCTAGACGGCATTGGTCGCGGCAGCGCAGTATGGTACTCGCAAGCGTCCATGTTTTCCGTGACCGACGAGCGGGATCGCAAGACGGGGCGGCTCCCGGACTACGAAGAGCTTGCGCGCCGCTGCTTTCCTCAAGTTGTCACACCCGGTATGTTGTCTATTATGGCCCATGCCCGGGCTAATGATCCTTGTTTAAGAGGACTTGCCGAACGTCGATATATAGCTGGATCTTCAAGCTCAAAAGAAACGTGCTCGCAATATTGTACATAATTATTGGGCATCGCATCTAGCGAAGTTTCATTTAATCCATGCAGTTGGCAGAAGTGATGCAATTAGCATTTGAATGTGCAAGGTCCAGAACGAGATAACGAAAAAAAATATGCAGCAAATGAAAGCTGGAGATAAACTAAAGCTTATGGAATACTTTTCTGGAGGACCTGCTTTGCCTACCGGACGAGAGCAGAGCTGCTCTGAGGTTGTTCCTCTCCACAGTCAAATGATTGACCTCCCGTTTCAGCGAACGATTGTTGGCCTGCAATGCACGATTCAAGGCTTGCAACTCTGCAAGTTGATGCTGCAAGTCGCCTGCTCCAGCAGCATGGCAAGGGCGATCACGGACGGGCACAGGCTGTGAATAAATTCAGCACTTGCATATCGATGATGACAGGTAAGATACCTTTACGTCGCGCGATTGTGGTGCGGTATGCGTCACAACAGCATCCACGGACTGGACTGTCATCGTATGATGAGCACAAGCCATCTCGATTTAAGCCATACACACCTTTTGATCGCGTAGAAACCTGCGAGGCCTTGCGGTGCGAGCGAATTGCCTGGTCAGCAGGCGCCGCCTGGGGCAGAATGGTTGCGTCGTCGTCACCACGACGAAGATCACGAGCTCGCGACACCCGAGCCATGGTTGCCGGATGAGCGTTGTCATCGGTCGCACAAAGAGGCACAATGTCCTCGTCAGAGCCGTCGTCGGCAGCTGCGCCCGCGCCGGTCGTGGTATGCGGTAATACATGATCATCCGTCATGTGTACGTCGAGAGTGTGGCCTTGCAACGTCAAAATAAAAACCACATTAAGGATCTTCGTGAATCACAAGGCGTATTACATACCGTCAAGCTCCATTCTGTCGGTCTTCAAGCGACCTTGATGCGATGCCTTGCCATCCCTGCTGTCTGCAGCATGGAATGCAGGGCATAAATCCGTCAAATTAGAACGGGAGCCAGAGACTGGCCGAACGCACCCTTGGATGAAAAAGCAGGCATGGCATTGGTCGTGGAGCGATCGAAAGACCCGGCGTTGAGGGAAGGTCTAGCGTCGTCGTTGCATATGTCGGTGTCGTCGCCTGACTCGACGTCCAGCTCGATCTTGACGCCTCCCGCTGGCATCACATGCAGTTCGTTCTTGACGCCGACCGCAGGCTTGACGTCCGGCTCGTTCTTGACCCTGACCGCAGGTTTGACGTCCTGCTCGAGCTTGACGTCTACTGCTGGCTTCGCGTCCTGCTCGAGCTCGACGCCGAGCGCTGGCTTCACGTCCTGCTCGAGCTTGACGCCGAGCGCTGGCTTCGCGTCCTGCTCGAGCTTGACGCCGAGCGCTGGGCCGAGCGCTGGCTTCGCGTCCTGCTCGAGCTTGACGTCTACTGCTGGCTTCGCGTCCTGCTCGAGCTCGACGCCGAGCGCTGGCTTCACGTCCTGCTCGAGCTTGACGCCGAGCGCTGGCTTCGCGTCCTGCTCGAGCTTGACGTCTACTGCTGGCTTCGCGTCCTCCTCGAGCTTGACGTCGAGTGCTGGCTTCGCGTCCTGCTCGAGCTTGACGCCGAGCGCTGGCTTCGCGTCCTGCTCGTTCTCGACGCCGACGGCGGGCTTGACGTCCAGCTCGACCTTGATGCCGACCGCGGGCTTGAGATCCTGCTCGCCCTTGATGCTGACATCGGACTTGGAGACCTGCTCGTCTTTAACAGCGACGGCAGGCTTAGCTAATAAAGATGAGCACGCGGCATAACGAATCGGCGGCGTAGCGGCTTACCGTCTAGGTCTTCAGCGCGGCATCGCGCATTTTCCACCCCGGCCTTCTCGCGGGACGAAGCAGCATGCTCAAAACTATAACCAGGCACGCGTTCAGCAAAGTCACAATACAATCCGTTCACTTACCTCGATTGGTGGTCAAACTTGACATAGCGTGGCCGCGCGCAATCTTCCTCGCGCGCGAACGCGACACCAGCTCGCGCAGGTAAGGCTGCGTTTGGAAATTAGTACGCGAATGAGTATACATAAACTATAAAAGGCTCACGATCCGCATTATGATGCTTGCGATGACCTCCGTGGTCGAGTCGCGGGTTGACGACAGAAGCGTCCCGCCCGGCCGACGGAGCAAAATTGGAGCAGCGCGATAGGGAATAAGCACGAGCGTTTGTCGAGGTCGAACGGTGGTATGGCTTGGGGCGCGCGCTATGCTGCGGCTCAGCGCGCATAGGGGATGTGTCGTGCCAGACGACGCGGAGGACAAGAGAAAGCGCGGCACCGGTTAATCCCGCACAAGCGTGCTGCAGTACGCAGTCTTCTTACATTAATTTATAATCCAGCTCGCCTACTAAGGGATTAAGTATCCGTGAACCGGAGGTAGATGTGCTTTTAAAACTACAATACTTATGCTAAATAAATAATGCATACGACCAGAACCTGATCGGCGACTGGTTCACCGCTTATCAGTCCGAGCGCACCCGCGCACAGCCCTCCGAGCGGCAAAGGATACCAATTCTGCAATATTCAGGTGACAACTATAAAGGTAGATGCACTAGATTTGTGCTTAGGACTGCAACGCGTATATAAATGCGGACGCGGTCGTGTGCTCGCAAACGCTCAGATCCACATTCGCGGTGTATTTGAGCTCGTACTGCGGGATCCCTTCATGCAATTGACCATCGTAAAGCCAAACATCATCTTTCTTGAGTATTCTGCAGGAGAAGTGCCTGGCATTTACATCGCTCGTGCTGTAGATGACACACGTTAATTGGTAAATAGCACCTGCTAATACAATCTTCAGTTCGGGACGAATACGAAAAGGGGGTAACGAATAAAACACCAGGATGGGCTGAAGTTTATCAGCTTCTGGATTGAGGTTTGTTTGAGCACAGCATGCGGAGAGCAAGGACAAGTCTCTGCTAATCTCTGTGTCGACGCGCGTGCCCGAACCCAGTCGGTCAACAAGAAAGTTGTACTTCCCTGCAAAGAGTCTATATAGGCCGGAAAGTAAATCTCACAATCCAAGCGGATCGAATGGCAATGGGTGCAGTTGATTTCGACGTCGATCACGTGATCACGTAGCGTAACGTCACGTGAAGATCGACTGCATAACTGCAGACCGGCGATCAAATCAGCCTGATGCTGTGGCTGCAAAGGAAACGATACTGGATCTGCTTGTGTCATCATGGACCGAATGTGATCTCGCAGAACGCACACGGAGGTGGAAGTAGGCTCTTGTGCTGAAGTCAAGAGTTCATAGGCCTCGTTCAGATAGGCTGAGTACGGCGAATGGGACGCCCATGCGCCACGTAATGCGGCGCTAAGCTGGCACCAAGCCGATAAAAGGCCCATAAAAATGGAGTCGTATGCACAGGACCAATGTACTGAATCCCATTTGGGTCCAGGATAAAAGCGCGGTAACTGAGCCGCTGCACGCAGACGCAGCGCCTCGCGATTAAGAGCTAAAACAGTGTTACGCTGATTGGTGCGAACTAGAGATTCACGTGTTTGCTTACGTTGATTTGATCGCTGCCGTTTGTTTGGAATATCTGTTATATGTTCGTCATCGCGTGTTTTCCGTTTTAAGTTGCTTGAATTTGTGTTGATCACTCGCACGCGACTGCCACGTGCTTTCTCCATCTCATGAACAGGGACGTCCATCAAGGGTCCCGCAATGTCCTCACAGTTCACAGCGGTGTTGTGAGCAAGAATTCGCAACCTCATCAACTCGAAACGCAGAGCCTGAGGAAGAGGTTCGTTGAGGTCGGACAGAGCGAGATCTCTCACGAATGCAATGTCGTTTAAGCTCCGTGCTCGAGAAATGCTGACATATGAATAAAAACCGGATCTACGCGCCGCGGGATCTGACACAACCTTCGGTAGTGTTCTTCCTTGCGCGATATGACCTGTGACACAGAAAGCCGGCTCCAAAGCCAGTTGGAGCCGAGAAACCGAGAGCTTCTTGTCATCAGATGTACTGTCATCTTTGACTATAACGCCGAAGCAACATGTCTGAGGCGCTATTGGGAAGATTCCTGCTGGTAACCGCGGCAAATTCACAGAACTGTCTCTCAGTTCCACAAGCGCCAAGCGAGGCACCTTGTAACCGAATTGATCGGTGGAATGAACCAACTGTCGAAGAATCCCTTGCGCACCGTTCGTCGCCTTTAACCCGACAGAAAGGTTACGGCGGCGGAGTATAACAGGCATTCCAACGTAGTAGTTTAAACGACCAGGAAGGAACTCCGGCCGAAGGGGAACATCCAGAAGCTTGTGCCTAAGACTTGGAGTCATTTTGCCGGAGAGATTCGCTGATTTTATTGTGTCATGAGCGGAAATCTCAACATAAGAAGATAAGCTACCACCAAGAGACTTCGTTTTGGCAGCATTTATCTGAGTTCGCGTGCGATTAGTGGCGCTAATTACGCACGCATCAAGCATCTCTGGCGTGCTCATATCAACTCCGTCCGGACGAGATGGACTTTTCATAACCCTGGTGTTGAATAGGTCAACATCATCTTGTATGCATTCGCGCACGCGAAGCCGATTCACAGCCGCTGCGAAGCGAGCATCTCCGCTCATCCGCTGTTGCTCCGTAAACTCGATAACAGTGTCAAAACTCTTATATGCCAGACGGCCCATTCGGTTTAAACCACTTTTAGAAGCGTTTCGTTCGGATACATTCGATACAGGCGAGTACACGGCCTTCTCAGAAACAGGGGCGTACTGGCACAGATCTCCGCTCAGAACAACGGAGATGCCTCCAAAGAAATCGTCGAAATTCTGTTTCGCCATACGGGTACCGGCATCAAGTTGAGCTAAGAGCTTCAGAGATGCCATAGAAAATTCGTCAAGGATGATTAAATGAGCTGGACCAAAAATCTCCATTATGTGTTTACGATCGGCAGCGTTCCAATCAACCTCCACAATCTCGGTATCTCCGGAGTCCCGCTTGCGATGAATCTTCAGTTTTAAAGCACTGTGCAAAGTTCGGCCATCGATTAACGAGGCAGCCGTACCCGTCGGAGCCACTCGGACTATGGCACTGTGCATGGAAACAGAATCCAAAAGATCTTGAAGAGGCTTCAGGCAATGAGTTTTACCTGTTCCGCCGGGACCGTGTAAGATCATACGCAATATACCTTTCGAAACCTGATCAGGCGGCGATGCCATGTCTCCGGCCAGTCGATCAATCACTGCCTGTACAATCAGCTTATACGCGCGTCGCTGCTCACGATTGAGCGTATACTTGAGGGCAAAGGATTCTGCCAGTTCCATGGTCAGCTTCGGAACGACTCGCTCATTGGAAACAGTAGAAGGCCCGGTTTCATGGAGCTCATAGGTAGGAGGTTGAAGTTCTGTTCGTGCATCCGACGAATGTGGTACTGCCGCTGTGGATGCTGTTGAACTACCCATTTCCATGACCGCGTGCTCCTGCGCTTTCAGCTCTTGCCTCCACGTCTTCCAATTCTGCTTCAAGACGTCATCGCTTATATCAGGAACTAGCAGAGGCGTCATCGACGGTTCACCAATATCACGCGGAACAGAAGTGAACCAACCAGCATAGTGAAGCGACGACCAAAAGTCGAAGGACTCGGGATGATAACCCTTTTCAGGTATTTGAGACGGATCTATGACATAGGAGTCGTCGTGTCCAACCTGATTCTCGAAGGCAGGAACAGCTGCATGCCGTGCACCCTTAGAGGCTTGCCGGCGAAGACGGTCAGCATCTCGTTCATCCTCGCACTCATATATGGCCTCCCAATTGCCCATGCGTCTTAAAGCACTGGATCCAAACGTGTATGTATCGAATTCACGATGAATGTCACCACCTGGTGGAATAAGAGGGGTGCGAAAGCCGAAGGGCTTGAAGTGTGCGAGGCAGAAGAGCTTATAGTAAGTTGTTTCGCTTTTTACGAGGCACCGTGCATCCTACAAAAGAAGGAACATACTCTTTTGCATTGCGACTGTGGCCGTCGCCATGTCGGTAACGGATGCAATGTGTAGCTGAGCGCGAATGACCGGGCTGCAGCGGAAAGCGCCGAGCAGGTGCATCACGTGATCTGACCAACATGAAAATACGTACAAAGTCATAAAAATTATACGAGCTCAACGACGCATCTCGATATACATAATCTTCGACTTGATTACTATAACGGATGTGGCCGTCGCCATCGGAATAGACCTGTACGAAGGGATCAATCTCATCGCCTTCGTCGACGTCGTCGTGTTCTGCCGGAGCGCATTCATCGCCTGCAGCTTCATTTGATTCCTCGTAATTCTGATACGGATCCTGTCCAGAGTCATCAAAGTTGTCACAGTTAGGCAGCGCATGAGCAGTCTTGACGTACTGCATGAGCATTCCCGACATTATGGACACCATCTCGTGAGAAAGAAAGAAATCGTCATGACCGCGAACATAACGAATTGCTCTTTGCGCATGTAGCTGCTGGTTGCGAGTTAGCTGTGCCAGGCATTTGTGAACTAGCGTGCGAACAGGTACAGTTTGCCCTTCGGCGGGAGGGCGCTGCTCCAGATTCATGACTGCATCAGACATGATGTTCAACATTTGAGATGTGTTAATATCTTGCTTCGTGATGTAACCAGCGATATAACATACGGCTGCCTGTGCAGATTTCCCAGATAGAATATTTTTGATATCATGGTTAAATCGGCAAGAGACCAGAATCTCGGGGTTGAAATAATTAACATCAGGCTCGAGGCATTGCATGATAACTGACTTGGTTTTTGGATCGTAAGAAGAGCGAGGCACAACCTCATGCGGAAACAAGAAACGGCATTCGCCCTGGTAACCGTAAGCTTTGCATACAGCTTTGTGAGAGTGACGCTGAGTGGTCTCACCCATAATCTTGACCTCGCTCTCGAACTCTTTGTACCAATCTGAAATTGAAGTTCATTGCTCAGCATTTAGATCGGGAGATGGACGTCCAGGAACGATGCTCGGTATGAACGTCTCAGCGAAATGCGGTGGCTGCGGCGGACGCTGCTGCTTCGGATTGACGTCGGGGTCAGGCTGGTACGATAAGTCAGGCAGATGATGCCGAATCATACCTTCGAACAACTCGAAAAACTGCGCTTGAAAGTCAGGATCTCGCTCCATGCGAAGATGGAACTCAGCAGGATTCAACCCTCCACGAAGACGTATAACGAAATGAGCGTGGGGTATGTGGCGATTGGTCATTTCAACAGAACCGGCAAAGCATTCTATGTGACCAAGAACCCCACCTCTCTCTGTGCTGCGGCTATGTGCAAAGTCCCATCCAAGGAGGTGCTCGAAGATCAAGCGTATGCTCAAATCGAAAAAGTCAGCAGCTGCTGCAGGGTCCTTAGCGACACGCAGCGATCTGGTGATGGAGTCAACCACCTTCGGATATCTCGCCGCTAGGTCGATGGTTTCATCGCCAAACATAACTTGAAACAGCGGACTGTGCACGGGACTCGGATTTAAGGTGAGAAACACGTGAGGAATTCCAAAATGACGCATGAAGGAGTATATGTTACGTCGCAGCGCGATTTTTGTAGCGTGAGCCCCTGGGACCTTTGCGGCCACGGCCTCTACGAGATTTAAGAGTGCGAGCACATTGCGATCTCCATCGGACACACCGTCATAGGATCCTCTGGTACTGAGGTGCAAGCCAACTTGCCGTATCTGATCGGACGTGACTGATTGAATCTGTTCAGCAAGTTCAGCCACGCGTGAAGTTTTAACGCGAAAGCGAGTCTCTAAGTGAACCTTTCGTCGCTGCAAAATATTGACTACCATGAAGACGAAAGAGCGATGATAAGAGAAACAGCGATCTTGGAGGTCGAGTAAATAGCTCGCATGCGCGCGAAATCCGACGCGATGGACCTGCGACAGGTGATCTTCCAATCCACCAATACCCAGCGGAAAGAGAGATGGAAACAGCCCAGGGAAATAGTCATGGTTGTTATACTCACCAATTGGCTTGCTTCCACGATGTAGCGTCAGGTCAGGAGGACGCATCGAGGTCGGGAGCAAGTTGATCAAAGCCGCTCCTTCGAAGGTATGCGCACCGATCTGATCAGACGCAGCGTCAGTCAGCCCAAGCGCCTCCAGAAACACAAACTCATCATTATCACCAAGTTGACGGGCAGCAAAAGCCGGATGATCCTCAAACGCAGCAGTCTCCTCCTCGACGCGGCTCTCAGGATCGGGCGCGTCGTCTTGAATGACGCGGTGCTCTATGCCCGGAAGTGCACCGTCCTCCGGATATGCAGCAAGGCGACTCTCATCAATAGTAACGTTCTGGTATAGTTTGTTGTTAGCTTTAAGCCATCGCAAAAACATCATTATCTTAAAGCGCCTGACTCGGAATGTTTTTTGAAAGACTTGAGGCCTATAGGTACCCGGTCCAACGAAAATAACAGCAATGTTGTCAGCTACGTCGCCCACGGTTCGAGGAAGTACGTTCATAGTCTGCACCACATTCTGCGGGTGAGTGCACGTATTACCGTAGAACACGAACGGATTTTTCGGATCGCTACTGTTGAACAGTCGCGCAACGTTAGTACTGCCGACATAGCGGGCACACACCTGCTCCTCAACCCAGGTGAGATCCTGGAGATCGATGGGCAATTCGCCACGATATAGGCCGTTAGCAAGGGCGTACTTGGGGACGGATCCACACCGAAGGGAGCTGACGCAGTCGCCACAGAAGTGCATGTCGGTGCCAGTTTCTGCTGAGAATTTGAGGCCAGCGCGCGCAAGAATAAGCCCATCGAGAGAAGGGTCCTCGGAGTACCGGAATAGATCATGCGAGCGCGCAGCAAGCCACGGGTCCCTGCCCGTGCATTTGAGGCCGTCGAGGTTCAGTGGTAGATCCTGGAGCAAATTGTACGTATAAGTAGGGTGATTTATCCGCCGTCGACCGCACGAGCAACACGTGCGGGGAAAATTAAATGACGACGCGGTATGATAATCCGACATGCAGGCTATACGCACCATGTCATCGACCTTGCGGGGCCATCTTGCGTGCATACGTCGCTCGAGCATGACATCGCGCAATCGAGTGAGGCGCGCGCGTGCTATATTTTGAGTTTCGAGACGGAACCGGGAATCCATGCGTACATCGTGATCATTATCTGCAACCATGAGAGCCACGAGCAGGTCTTCAGGCAGTTCTGTGTCCAGGACGCAGAGCAGAGTGTCGTCATAAGCCATATCTTGGGGCGGTTCACACTCGTAGGTATCAATGAGACAATCCCTTAACTGCAAATGATTCAGGTGACTGAACTTACCGAGAACAAGTTCAAAACACGAGACCAGGTGAGTCATAAGTTGGTCTTTTCTGTACCGGCTAATGCTCTCTTCAGTGCGAAAAGAATTAGACAGTGCAAGCAGCGACGGAACAGTAAAATGGTCGAGTACCGATTTCAACACCGTAATACGTATAGGGACCAAAGACCAGGGTACCTTAAGGCGAAGATTTTCCTCAGAGGCCGATCGAAGTACATACTTTGTGAGCTTCCCCAGAGCGTTTGCGAGGGTGCGCTGTGCATCATCGCATTCCAACTCGTCTATATTATCGACGAGCTCACGAGCTCTCGCAAGTACACGACCTGCAATAGCAGCTTTTGTTTTTCCAGAAGGGCAGGCTATGCCAGCTTGAAGGCACATGGTCTGCAAAACCTTCATTCGGATAGAATCAAATTCTGAGGCGATTACGGACGCCGTTTCCAGCTGTAGGCAGCAAACCTGACGCTATGCAGTAGGAAAAAGTGGAAGCAGACATGGCAGACAGCAGACAGGTGTGTGCAAGCACAAGCAGACAATGCGGCAGGCAAAAGCAATTGACGCGTCAAAAGCACATGCGTTATAGGGTAACAGAGGAAATAAGGAGTAATGATCAGCGAAAAATATACGGATTTGTATGCAGCACTTACTGTGCAAGTGTCCTTGTGCAACGTCAGCGACATGGCGTTAAGTAGAACGAGAGATATGCGAAACGACTTGAGTCGGAGCCAGAAAGCGGGTTGCACCGACGAGCAGCAACGTCCATTCACCGACGACACGAGCGGTGAGTCTACAGACCGCACCGCCCGATGTATATAGGCTAGGGAGGGGGGTATATGGACATTTCTCAGCCTATACATTCGCCAGTGTACAAATCCGGTCAGACTACTGTGCTCATTCAACGATGTAGAGACGTGCCTTATCAGGGACTGTTTGAGCGATAGGTTATATCGTCCGCGGGGCTGGCGCGCATGCCGCAGCAATGCGAAGGCACGCACGGTGTTCAGCTCCAGTCCGACAAAGCGTCAAATGTTGTTGCTAACTCAGCGTGATAGCTCACGCGCGCGGTGGATAGACAGTCGCAGGCGAAGTATGTTACCCTCAGCCTCGAGGACACCGTAAAATGGCCGCCGCTGGACCCGCGTCAGAAAGTCACGCGTGCGAGTTGTGGATCGAGTAGAGTCGCAAGGGCTGCGACGATCATGCATCTGATCAGTGAACTAAGGACGAGTGAACACACAAACCACGAGAAGGGTCCTGAGGACACCATGAATGCCATTGGGGTAGGTGCTGGTGATGTACTGTAGCACGATGGGCACAGAAACCGAAATCTCAAACACAACGCACTTGTACGCTGTATGCTTACGGGAAAGAGGTCAGACTGCATTGAGACGATGCGAGAGCTGGATCCATGCGTGACTGAAAGTTCGAAATACAATGAGAGCAAAAAAAGCGAACTAGAGGGTCGAGTTAAAGAACATTTCCGGAAAAGGAAAGTCGGATACACACTCCGATTGGCTCGGCGAAACGGAACGGATGTTTCAGCGTTTCAACGACCCCCCCCCCAAGGAAGAACCGACAATTACCTTATCAGGTAAGACTCCGTCTTTCCAAATAAGGAGTCGGTGAACGGCCAACTTTTGCTGTTTCATTAATATTCTCTCTTCCCAATGAACCCCTCAGATAAAAATTGTATAGGACACTGGCCATGCGTCTTGGGAGATAGAAAAATAGTTTCCTGTAATTTTTATATGTGTCGTCGTTGAATGCCAGAGGTGCGAGTGGGATGGATGCAAATCGGCTCTCACCGAGGCAAACGGCCAACTTGTCCGGACAACTCAATCCACCGATTCTGGTACAACAACAGTGGCAAGACTCTGGCCAAGCTATTTAGCTATCCTCAGAGTCATATAATATGCTTCTTGTTCCGGAGATTTCGTCAGAATCATGCTCAGAACCCTCAGAATCCCCTTCAGAAGTGTTGAACAGTATGCTCAACCACCAGAGCATCTATCTCATCCAGGAAGATATAAACTGCCTTGATCATGCTATAGTACCGGACTTATGTGTTTTACTGGTTGCATGACCTGTTTCACTTCCCAGGAGTTGCTCACACGTACTGTAAGGGGCCAAGAATCCGGGGCTAACAAAGCAGTGCATGATTGGCCAGTCATTTTTGTCATTAGATAGATGCATTAGCTATTCAATATTATGTCTGCAAAATTATGAAGGCAGAGATTGCGACGGTTGGCCCGAAAGCTCTCTTTCGGAAAGTTGAATCGCCAGATTTGGCCACCGTCGGACGATCCCGAACACCGATCTCAGCTATCAGTACTATCCCTCACTTAGAAACGTAAATATAGGGTGCCCAAGATGTATGGCATGCTACAAAAAAATTGCGAAGCTCAGAGGGCGAGAATTGCGCCGGCGGCAGGCGTTTGGCCGGTTGCGCTATCGTGGCCGTTTGCGTGCACAAATACTGTACTTAAATTCCAGCTCAACGCGGCAACGCTCATCGGAATTTGGCACAGACGAGAAGGACCCAAAGGCGTGCGTTACCAACGCAGTCATCTCTGTCGCAGTTGCTCCCATCTGCTGTCGAGTGCTACGAAGAGAAGAATAATTGCGGATCTCGGCGTCATAGTTCATTACAACATCCCTGGCCATCGCTGCATTGCTTGTTATTCCACCAAGACTTGATATCATCCCCGAGGACGTCTTACTATTATTATCGAAACGAGATGGCTCGTTTTGACCACCCTTCGATAGGAGGCGGCGGTAGGCTGAGAAAACATGAGATGATCGTACAGGCGCTAGATTCCCATGGTCAACCACGCTGATGTCGGAAAATGTGCATTCAGTATACCTAGCTGGGCCATGTAGAACCTAGCTAGTTCTAACCATCTGGCCCCTCATATACTAGATCTGGGTAACGACTTGCAGGCCCAGCGTCTCTGGCATGGTCTGCCAGATCCGCTAGACGATGCTAGGCCCGCCGGTTATATGAAGAACGAGCTCGGTCTATCAGGTAGGTGAAAATATGTATAATAGCTTGTACACATCGCCCACACGGGCGTGTGTACTTCATTTGTCACTTCTTACAATCTTACTGCCTGGTAAGTACTCGGTAACATTACAACCTAACAGAGCTTACGCTTTTACAACAATATGTACAATGAGTTACTAGATACACAATTGTGGAGCGGTGGAGCAAGTGCCGCTGAGTGGAGCACAACGCGCGCGCTTGATGTCCCATGTACCCCCACCGGGGGCCACTCGATTGACAATGTTTTAATCGCGTTCGACGGCTGATACGTCCCTGGTCCGTGCGCAAGATTTTTTAAATTATTCCCTCATATGTTCTGGCCGGTGTCACGGTGTGCTGCATACACCACCGACCTGGAGGCGTAGCCGACCAGGAAGGGTACTCAGGAGGGGAAGGTCGAACACATAATAGACCAGATCCAACCTAGGGTACATCCGAGGGCAATCGCCGGTACATATAGTCCGATCGGAGGCAAACCGGATCCGAACGCTCCGGACAACAAAGGAAGCCAACCAACACCAAAGAGAGGTCCGGAAGCGATGGGAAAGGCGTCGGGGAAGTCACCGAGGGTAATCTGGAGTCAGTGGAAGCAATGGGGGGTAAAGGGAGTCAAGGGAGGGTCAAGAAAGAGTGAAGCGTCGCGCCGAAGGCGCAGAACGACTCCGGACGAAGGGGATAAAGGATGTCCGTGCCTATGGAGGGTATTGGGCGGGTATCCGAGACAGACCGAGGTGTCCTTGCATGTATGCACGCACTGACACCGGGGGCGAAAGGCGCCGACGCAATGGCGAGCGTAGCGGCGAGCGCAACGCGTCGGCGAGCGAGGTACGAGCGTACCACCCAACAATCAACACTCCCACTCCATCCGGACAGCCTCCGGACCATGGACCATGCCGCGCGCGGACCGAGGAGAGTGTGGCGGCCGAGGTCCGAGGTGCCGGAGCAGTCGAGCATCCAGGGGACAGAGGGTGAAGGATGTACGTCGGCACGATAGTTGCAGCTTCACCTGTACTCCCAGCGCACACCGGCCATGCAGGGCAATACCCGAGGTGTGGTGTGCGGCATCTCCGAAGGTGTAGGCCGTAATGTGACACCGAGAAGACGGACCGACGAACAGATACACGCCGGGTGGAAACCAGCGCAGCGGTGATCGACAACAATGGCAATAGCGCGTCGCATCCAAGGACCGAGGTTGACAGGGGTCCGGTGACGCCGAGAGAAGGTAGCCGAGGTGCCAGCGGTCCGGAGAGGCATGCGGAACGGGTATATCGGTCCGTACGGAGCGGGTGAAGCGGCGAAAGAGATCCAACGGAAGCGGCGTATGGGCAAGATTGCCGCGCACCGTAACATAACCCCCCTTCCAGCCGCGAGCCCGCAAAAAGCGACCGAGCATGGTGGAGGCCATTGGGGGTGGCCGAAGTCGTTAAATTCATGACGAATCGAAATAGAAGTGTACCCTCGCATCGGGCGAGACCCAAAGCACGGAGGTCGTCTCCCCCGCTCGGACCGAAGTGGTCCACGGCGAAAGCGAGGCCCATTGAGGGTGAGGACTGACGGGCTATTACGGCACGGCGATCAATCCTCACCGATCCAAGGTGCAACACCAGCGTCGGAAACATTGCAGGTCCAAGGGAAAGAGTCGGTCCGAGCTCCAAGCGAGAAGGACACCTACTCGGGATGTCCCCACACCACATCTCAATATGCGGCGGCCACTGGGAGTCCTACCGTCCGGGAGGGAACACGGGAAAGGTCGTTACTGCCGAGCGAAACGCGGGAGCGGTCGAGGTCGTAATGGAAAAGAGAGCGGGACGTGCTGCGCCCATGAACGGACTCCTACCATCTCCGGCTGGGGTACAAGGGTGGGGGAAGGCCAGAGTACACCGAGATAGCGCCCAAGGCACAGGACCGAAGGTATAGGAGGTGTCGGAGTGCTGGTCCGCGACCAACAACGCTGAGCACTGCGCATCCCGGTGGATCGCAACCTCAACCCCGGTGAAGGGCACGACGAGAGTTTGAAGCGAAGTCATGACGGTCGTAAGCATAAGCCAGTGCGGTCGGCATCGGGGTGGCAGCCCGGGAGGAGGGGTGGAGTGTAGGGGAGGATGTCCGATGCGACGGCGAGTCCGAGGGCAAACAGCGGCTATCCCGAATTGAGCTCATGCAGTGCGCAAGCAGAGCCGGACTTCATCGGTGACATCGCCGGTGGGTCCTAAACGCGGGTCCGTCCCGGGAGGGGGTTCCAGATGCGCCAGAGAGGTCCACAGGTCCAACAGGATGCGATGTCAGGGCGGCCGACGTACGCGACCGGTGCACTGAACATCGGATGCACATATCTTGCCGAGGACCTCTTCGTTTGGCAAGGTCCAACCGCGGATAGAAGGCCAGGAGTTGGGAGAGGACACGGGCACCTCGCGCGGGATTCGGAAAGACGCCCGACGGCGAAATAAACGGCGGAGCGGACAGGGGGTTGACAGTCGGCAGCATCGCCGGGGGCGCGTTGTAGCGAACGGGCGGCGGGTCATGCGGCTGCGGAGACCTTGCCAAAACACCTGGGCGATGGACGGAAAGCCTGTGAGACCATTGGGTCCGTGTCCGGTTCGTGTACTCCATCCTGTAACGCCGAAGAGGGGGTGCGCGCGTGAACACCGATATTCCGAGCAAACCAATGCGATCCAGCGAGGCTCCGGCCTCGGTCCATGTCAGGGAGCACCTCCAAGGTCCAGCGGCGAGGTAGGTCAGCGTTGGCTCACGCGTCCGACACCGGAAGATCCAGGTCGGCGGAGGGTGCGAAACACCAGATGTCCAGCAGCTCGGCCGAGCGCACGGCGACCTGTACTGTTGCCAGCGTTGCATAACTGACAGCGGCCGACATCGGTAGGTGTGGAATGGTCCGAGGTGAACTTGGAGCACAAGGACCGAGGGTAGATGGGTGCCGAGGGTCGCGCTGCGAAGGACCGAGGTGTGCAAGTGTGTGGGACGCTCAAACGCTCGATTGGCAGCCAGGACAGCGTGCGCGGGGTATCGGTCAAGCACGCATGGGTGGGGGACGTTGATACGCGTTGACCAAGCCTTGGGGCAGGCGGAACGCAGCAGGGGCCGGCGAGGGGGAGCGGAAATGGTCCGGCCGAGGCAGTGCATGGCAACGGCGGCATCGGCGAGCGTAGCGCCTCGTAACTTCGCATGGGACTCCGGAGGGGTGGTGCAAGGGTGTCGGCAAAGTTTGAAAGCCATCGGCCTATAGGGTGTTCGTCGGCGAAGCGATTCGTGCGGACTGCGAGCGGGATTTGCCGGACGTCGTTGCGAGGGGCGACCAAAGGGAAAACTACAACTCCAGAAGGGTCCGGAACTTGAGGGTAAGGTTTGGGAAGCGTGCCTAAGGGCGGTATGGGGTTAAAGGAAGGCCGAGAGGCGGCCAGGGGGTCCGGGAGGGTTCGGGTCCAAGGGGGCGGCCACCAGAAGCTTGAGACCGAGGCCAGGGGATTCCGTGGGCAAGATCGGTCCTATATCCAAGGTCCAGGTGGTATAAGCGAAGGGGATATCGTGGAGACCGCCGGGGCGGGCACTCGCAGCTCCGCTGGGGGTAGGAGGAAGTAGAGAGCGGATAGAAGAGGATAGAGGGGGGGAGGAACTGAGTACCCGGAGTGGACGGGGTAGGTTGGATCTTATGTCACGGTGTGCTGCATACACCACCGACCTGGAGGCGTAGCCGACCAGGAAGGGTACTCAGGAGGGGAAGGTCGAACACATAATAGACCAGATCCAACCTAGGGTACATCCGAGGGCAATCGCCGGTACATATAGTCCGATCGGAGGCAAACCGGATCCGAACGCTCCGGACAACAAAGGAAGCCAACCAACACCAAAGAGAGGTCCGGAAGCGATGGGAAAGGCGTCGGGGAAGTCACCGAGGGTAATCTGGAGTCAGTGGAAGCAATGGGGGGTAAAGGGAGTCAAGGGAGGGTCAAGAAAGAGTGAAGCGTCGCGCCGAAGGCGCAGAACGACTCCGGACGAAGGGGATAAAGGATGTCCGTGCCTATGGAGGGTATTGGGCGGGTATCCGAGACAGACCGAGGTGTCCTTGCATGTATGCACGCACTGACACCGGGGGCGAAAGGCGCCGACGCAATGGCGAGCGTAGCGGCGAGCGCAACGCGTCGGCGAGCGAGGTACGAGCGTACCACCCAACAATCAACACTCCCACTCCATCCGGACAGCCTCCGGACCATGGACCATGCCGCGCGCGGACCGAGGAGAGTGTGGCGGCCGAGGTCCGAGGTGCCGGAGCAGTCGAGCATCCAGGGGACAGAGGGTGAAGGATGTACGTCGGCACGATAGTTGCAGCTTCACCTGTACTCCCAGCGCACACCGGCCATGCAGGGCAATACCCGAGGTGTGGTGTGCGGCATCTCCGAAGGTGTAGGCCGTAATGTGACACCGAGAAGACGGACCGACGAACAGATACACGCCGGGTGGAAACCAGCGCAGCGGTGATCGACAACAATGGCAATAGCGCGTCGCATCCAAGGACCGAGGTTGACAGGGGTCCGGTGACGCCGAGAGAAGGTAGCCGAGGTGCCAGCGGTCCGGAGAGGCATGCGGAACGGGTATATCGGTCCGTACGGAGCGGGTGAAGCGGCGAAAGAGATCCAACGGAAGCGGCGTATGGGCAAGATCGCCGCGCACCGTAACAGCCGGCATTGACGGCCGGAATAAGGTGCTGCAGCACCCATCTGCCGTTTCAAGACCTCTTTCACAATGTGGACATGCTCTCAGACATGAGATAAGCTCTATCTAGATCCTGCTAGGTCTGGCTATATATACGGTACATAGGAGCTAGGTCCTGGTAGATCTTTGCCTCTAGCATCATCTTCCTAGACCGAGCTCCTGCACTTTTTCCGACAGAACTTCGTACTAACGGTATCTCAACAGAGTTTCCATTGTCAACGCGCGCTTCTGATATCCAAATCATCATATCGACCTTTCATTAGAGAGGAGTGGTATCCGAATCGGCAACTTCAAGCGGAGTTCAGATCTGCGGCAGATCACGTTGTCGGCACGTGACTGTAGTTGCAGTACCTCACTACGGCCTGCTAACTAACAAACGGCGTGTAATAAGATACTTTGGGTGCTGGGCTCTCTGAACTACGAAATGGGTGTGTCTACAGTAAGCCTTGGGGCACGCGCGCATCGGCAGCTCCCGATAGAAATTTTCCGCACCGCGACCGTGACCTCCGCCGCAATGGCCGCCGACGACGTTAAGCACAAAAAGCGCAAGCATGAGGCGGGCGACGGCACCAACGAGCGCCTTCCGAAGAAACCGAAGAAAGACAAGGAGCACAAGAAAGACAAGGGCAAGGGCAAACGCTCTGCACCGGCGCCCAGCGAATTCCGCACCGTCGAAGGCAGCACCGTCATCTCCATCCCGCCGGCTTGGGCGGCGAACCCGGAGGGCTGCGCCAAGGAGATGCTGGACTCCATGCTCATGCGGTGCGTTGCTCATGTCGCTTTGGGCGTTTGAAATGGCTGGACATTCGTCCCTGTGGCAGGTACATTCCCGCGCTGCAAGGCGTGCTGCTCTCGCATTCGAATCTACGCTTTCTCCAGGACAAGGCCGCCATTATTGGCGTATGTCCATTTGCAGTGTGCACAATCGCTTTCCGCGCGCTGGTTTGGGGCCCCACGATTGGCATGCGACTCAGTGCGTCCTCCGTTTGCTATTTCCTGCGATGCGATACTCACATCGTAAGTATGTAGAAGGCAAAGTCAACCTCTGTTCCCCCGACCACATCTCGCTGCTCGTCCACCGCACATTTAACGTCTCCATCCCGCGCCATCACATCCCGGTGGACGAGTACACCTACGAGTGGGGCGCTGCCGAGAACGACCCCGAACGCGCGGGAAGTCCAGAGGACGAAATCGCAGAGGCTGCAGCAGCAGAAGCTGCGGCTGAATCAGGCGAACCCAGGAAGCTGGGCACGAAGGATCCCAGATGGCTGCACACGCAGTCTCGCGCTGTTGTTGGCGACGACGACGGCTACGTGGAATTTACTGTAGTCGGGTGCGACCGATGTCACTTCAACTGGCCAAACATCTGACACTCATGTGTGCAGGCTGAAGCTCGTGAATCAAATGCTCTCGCTCGTTGGGTCCATCCAGCCCGACCCTTTCTCACCCGCCCATCTGCCAGCGGCGGCCGCTGAGGCGCAGGCGCAGATAATGGATGTCGATCCGCCTGCCCCAGAGTCGGCGGAGAAATCACACAAAAAGGACAAGAAGAAGAAAGCTCGAGATGCGGACGACACAGAACAACCCAAGAAGAAGCGGAAAAAGAAGGACAAGGAGGCGGACTGAACGGGGCATCACCCTCGCATATCACTATTACGACTGCTTTGCATGCTTTGCGTATTCTGTGTCGCTCTGGAGGGTACATTTCGAGGTGTCATTATATATCACATTGACTGCTTGGCTAGCAGGAAATATTCTCAACCCAGTCGCTTCCCGTACCGCTGTCGGCTCGCCCACGTTCGCCATCTTTGGATGTCTTCTCTCTCAAGAAGCAGGTCTACCGTGTAGAAATTGCGCGCAAGGTCTTCGTTGCTCGTCACTCGATGCACCGTAGAGTGACAACTCCTACAATCCGTTTCTGTCAATTACTACACGCACGCAAACTGCGTGTAGACGCACCGACAAAGCCACGCAACAGCATTCAACCTCTCCGCAGGGTGCCATCCCCTCTTCAACACCTTGGTATGCACGCTCCGCGGGATGAGGTGGTGGTATGTGAGCGGTATGTCGCGCGTGCAGATCTCGCATCCCTCCACGGCGTTACGCGTCTGCTTGCCCACCGCGGGCGGCCTGCTCGACTCGTCGACAAACGCGTCGACTGCGGCGCTAAGTAGCCGCAGCGCGTCCTCTGCGTCGGCCACGACTCCATATGCAACCAACGTCTCGCTGAACGCAAGCGGCGCGTCGTTCAACTCGTATGGTGGTGCGGGCGACTCGTATGAAGCTTCACGAACGGGTGCAGGCAGCACGCTCCACGCCTCGGTCGCGAGATACGAAGTGAAGTCGTCCAGCTCGTTGTCTGCAGATTGCGAGCCAGTAGTTCCGGTTTTGGCAAGTATGTGCGCGGCAAGAGTCTCTTTGAATAGCTCGAATGCTTCGGTTTCTTCGCGCATGTGGGAGTTTCAGTCTGCCTGATCTGTTGCTACGAGTACCCCGGATTATCCGCTTTTATAACTATGGCGTCGCGGGAGTGAAGTCAGATGCGTCACTCCGGTGGCCGACACACGATCGGTGCCGATCCTTCAACGCAACCACAGCCACAGTTTGCCACCCAGCATGCAAGTTAGTCTCCCCATCCGGGTGACCGACTGACTCACCGACTACTGTACTTATGCGTTGCGCTCATGATACACGCGGGGTTCGTACCTCAAGAGGTCAACCCGGCCATTCAGTGAGGATTTTGAATCTATAAGGCGTGCAACATAAGACTATCGCAATGTAGAGATAGGACACAATGGATGGGGGGTATGCACAACAACGATGCCGTAGAATCAAACACGAGGTGGGCTGGGATGAAACGGAATGGCGAGGTAAGGATATGAGAATACAGTGCGCTATTGGCGATATAAATCATCACGATCAAGACCAAAACGAAACATCCAGGAATGCGACAGGTACCATACCGAGAGAAATAGAAAATACGTGAGGGGGCTGAGTGCAGCAGGGCACCCGACATGATACCTAACTTCATTGCTCCGCTTCCGCGAAGACGATATTAGCATTCTCGATGAGCCACTCGATGGTCATTGCCTTGCCGGCCATATCGGCAAACTCGCGCCCGCTGTCGCTAGAGCGCATCAAGGTGGCTTCACGCACGAGTCAGTATTATTTCAGATGTTGTCGGCGTACTTACGTCCAAACACGACGCCGAGGTTACGAGCAGACATGAGGTTCTCCTCTTGGCCGGCTTGTACACGATGCAAGTGAAGCATGAGGAACTTGAGCGTATAATAATGCTCGCGAGGCAATTGCTGAACCAGTGCTGTGAACGCGGTCGTCTTGGTTTGAGCATCCTTGAGGGAGGCAGCCCCGATAAATTGCTCGTGTAGCGTGAATGTGAGCAACGGGTTGGGAAGCGCGCGGAAGTAGGACTTGAGAACGGAGGTAATGCTCGAGATGTCGTTGAACACCTCGTTGTCTTCCAGGTCGAACGAGTCGTAGTTGCCGCGCTCGAACAGTTGCGTAATTGACTTGGACAGTGAGCTGCCGCCGGACTTGCGATATATACCCTCGTAATCCATGCCTAACAATAGGTCAACTCCCGTGCGGAGCAAGGAAGTTGTAAACATACCAGACTTTTCAACCGCGTTGATGCACTTCTCGACGATGACAGGAACAAACCGCTCTTGTTCAACACCATCCGCCTTGACCTGCTCAACTAGATCACGACCAAAGAGCGACGGTGCTGCGATACAGACAGTAAGTTGAAACACTCCGACGGCTCGGCAGTTGATGCACTACGCACGTAAGGGGCCAAGGTCTTCTGTGGACTGGTCTGGGGGCTGATACGCAGGTGGCTTGCAAGACGTCTGCACCGAGTGGGCACAGCGAATGTGCACCGCCGTCGAACAATCTGATAGTGGCTGCAGTGAGCTACCATTCTTGCTATCGAACGCTGAGGCACGCACGGGAGCACCGAAGCTGCGAGCCCCACATCTTGTCGCCGCAATGGTCGCATCGTGCAACGCGAAGGACGCTGATTTGCTGGAACGTGTGTTCGAACGCGTTGCGCGGGCCGGGCTTGCTATCCTTTTCCGGCACGGAAGGTAGCTCTCCTTGCCGCGACGAGGAAAGCTCCTTGCCTTGAGCCTTTGCCCATGGAGCGCGGAACTTCACTCGTGCGACAGGCACGGTCTCCACGAGGTTCGCTTTGCTGACCTTGATGAACTCGTCGCGCGAATCGTCCATGCCGGTACTAGATGTGAACGACGTCGCGGACGATGACTGGCTCGGAGAGTTGATAGGAAGAGTCTTGCCAGGCAGTTTAGGCGGTGGACGCGGCGTCTGATCGAGCTGGCGTTCTGAACGCGCATTGAGCTCTGCGAGTTCTTCATTACGCTGGTTGAGCACGGTCACTTCCTCCAAGAACATATCACGGCACTGCTTCAGCTCTGCGACTTCGCGCTGAAGAGCCTCCCTCTCGCGCGTCAGTGGTTCCAGATCGCGACGGTACTGATTCTTGAGGTTATCCAGGCGCGTAGTTAAGGACCTGCTCAGCGTGCCATCCACAGCCTCAGGATTGGACCTAAACGCATGGTGTTCAACAGGGCGACAACACAGGAGCTACGAAGGCTTACTTCTTGCTGGCCGCGAGCTCTTCCACCTCGGCCAGCGTCAGATCGCGCTCCACCTTGAGCTTAGAGACGTCCCGTTCAAGGCCATTGAGGTTCTCGTTCAGGTCTTTGGACAACGTCTCCATCATCTCGCGGCGCTTGTCGTCGGCATAGTAGTGGGTCAAGCGGGCTGTTTGTCCTGTCAACTGCACTCGCAGACGTTTGACCTCCGCTTGGGCGTCACGGCGGGCGGCAAGCTCGCGGTCATACTCCGACTGCGCGACAGACAGACCATCGATAACCTGCTGGCTGGCTCTCTATACAGTATTTGAGATGCGAGCAGAGAGCATTTGCATGTGGACTCACCCGCATGCCGTCAAGCTTGGCCTTCATGCTCGTTACACTCTCCTTCTGCTCTTGTAAGGCGTGCAGGATGACCTCGACAAATTGCGTATCCAAATGCACGTGCGGTACGTTGCGCTCGTTGGCACTGGCCAATGCTTCCCGCAGGCGGCGGGAGACTATGTCAGCCTGGGCCAGCGCTCCCAAACCAGGACGGTGGCCTTCAGGACCAAGGAAGCCGGTCTTCTCGACGGGGCGTCCGCGGCTCTCGCCCGTCTCCATGGATGTGCGTGATGAGCGCACATCCTCGAAGCTCGTCTTCGGCGACTCGTCCAAACTGGACCGATCATGGCTCTCATGCGTTGACGCGTCCATGCTCGATCTGGAATCGTGAACGCTTCTGCCGTCCATGGAAGAATCTGCGCGAGGGTGTTCTTCGTCTACGTCCGGGGCATCGTAATCATCGAGAATGATGGCAGAAGGGACGATCATATGCGCAGAGCTGGGTGTAGCTGTGTCCGACCCAAAGGTGCTTTGCGGAGCAGGAGAGTTCATTGGCGATGGTGAACGAAGATCGTCGCCGTTAATAGCCACTTTTGCAACAGACTGATTCTCTGCGGCCTGGTCGCCTTGGATGAGCAGCTCCAAGAAATGGGCCTCGTTGATAGAGAACCGCAATTGGGGGAGAGCAGGAGCAACAACAGTAACGTCTTGGCCAGATGCGGACACAGGGTCGTCAACAGTGGCAGGCGAGTGACCTTCGGATTCACTGGAAGTACCATTTTCCTTGGGAGGCAGTGCAGGAGGGGGTCGACCAGAGTCAAGAGCACTGGCTGGGGACTCCTCAGGAATGGTATATCCATTCCTCTCGGTCACTATGGGATGGACGGGCACGTGATGCGGAGGGGCCTTCGAAGGGTCAGGCAGGCTCTGTGAACGCTGGGGGAAGTTGTGGTGAGGTGGCGACTGTAATGTTGGCGCCTTGTCAGCAGAAACCTGGCGACTGGGCGGCCCAGGGCGGACTGGCGATGGCTCCTCCCGAACCCAAGGTAGGGAAGAAGTTGAAAAAGCCTGTTGACTAGCAGAACTATGTGGAGACGAAGTCCGCATTGAATCCTGAGAGAACCCCAATACAGGGGCTCCTGCCAACATGGAGCGCCGTCGGTCTTGCCGTGAGGTCGGGACAGATAGGCTAGATGACTGAGCAATAGGAGGTTGGCGAAGCCCATCGTCAATTGAGTTACGCCTGGGTCCATCGTTGGTTGGCGGTTCCGTCGGGGACTGTACTGGCAACGAGTCCACACGTGTCCGCGGGGCAACGGCAGCGGCGGCAGCACTCCGTGAGCTTGCCTGCAGGTCCTTCTGCGGTGTAGGAGGCGGGGCTTCGCGGAAAACGTTGGATGGTGGCCCAGTTGCGCTCCTGTGAGGTGACGGGGAGGGGTGACGAGGAGTCGGAGATGTTGCAGATTGCGAGGCTGAGGTTGTAGGTGTGCCGAGTGGAGATTCGACCGGAGTTGAAGAGGCATAGGCATCGATGCCCGGTGGCTGCAACAAGTGTCAGTCACGGATGCACATGGCGCCATGGCTGCATGCACGCACTGCGTTGTCGCGAAGCTTGTCCTTGGGTGACTTCGGATCCTTCCGGGCAGACGCGCTCTTGGCCCTTTTCTTCTTCTCTTCTTGGTGTCGACGACTGCGTGCTACGCGCTCATTGTGACACGCCATGCAATATATCCCTTGCGACGTCTTGGCGAAAACAAGCTCGTCGATGCGGCGCGAGCACGTCCGACAGGTGAAGCAGGCGGCATGATACGACTCCTCGCCAGTCATAATGGCCTCGTCGAGAATGGGCTTCTTGCAGACATTGCAATTGTACGAGCACGAGGTGCACACAGGGCTGCCGTCCGAGAGCAGCAGCAAGTTGGTGTCGGCCTGGACACACAGACCATCAGCGAAATGCTGGACAATAAGCTCAAAGTATGAGGCAGCGCACCGTGACCCTGTTGCCGCATTTCGCGCATTTGAAACTGTACAACGGGGATGGGCTCGTCAGCGTTACAGCTTCGCGGCGGCAGTGAAGGTCGAGAATACGCGCCATGCCACATGCCAAAGGGACGTGCTGGCAACCGAATGTGAGCTCGTTGTTCGCTGCGAGCGGCTGCGCCAACCACGCACCCGAATGCTACAACGACGCCGCCGGTCTCGGACTCGACGGTGCGCTTGCAGCCGCCGCAGAGCCTGTCCTGGCCGCCGTTCACGTTGGGCACGGCGCTCGCGGAGGTGGATGGTAACGGTTGCTGCGCAGACTCCAGCATCTGGCCCTGGCTCTCGAGCAGCGCGCACGGAACGGGGTATGCAGGCAGGGGAAATGAGCGGCGTGTGCGGGAGCGGGCGTGGGCGGTCTCGAAATAGGAGAGGTGGGGGAAACGGGCGCGGAGTTGAACCTCAACCTCATCAAGCACCCGCCGAGCAACCGTGATAATCCCCGACTGCTCCCGCTGCCAGAGGGCTCAAGGCACAGCTGCAATCTAATAGATTCGTAGTTCCCACAAACACAAGATGTGTGTATTCCCAACCCTAAGGGAATAGTCTCCCTCCCAAAGCTGCCAGACGGCCGTTGCCTTCTCGGACCCTTGAGAAGAACTTGACCCTTCCGCAATTGATGAGCACGGCATCACAGCCACCCCCTGCCGCTCACTCGGAGTACTCCAGACAACACCGACGTACCGTGTACGTATTGCATCGACATGCGACGTAACATTCAAGAGCATGCAAAGCAAGACAGCAATCGCAAGGCACACACAACAATAACGAATACATAGAAAAACTCACATCAACTCGTCGAGGGTCATATCTGCGTCTCTGGTCGCGCCGACCGTCGTATCAGCCGGGTTCCCCGCAAAGGCCGCGCCGTCTTCGCCATCCTCTTCCTCGCAGTCTTCCATGTCACTCGTGAGAGTCGCACTGGAAGCTATACTCGAACTGCGCGCAGCAACCGGGGGTCTTGAGATGCGTGTCATAGTCGTCCGCATCTTGACATCCGCAGGCACAGATTTATATAGCTCCAACTCGTGCCGTAGCGCGTCGTTTTCCTCTTCTAGTTCGTCGCGGTCACGCGTTGACAGAATGAGCTTCTGCAGTGCAAAAGGGTCAGGCTGAACTAGCTGTCTTCGGCGCACGTGGCCGG
This sequence comes from Auricularia sp. M13, assembly GCA_037042915.1. NCBI lineage: Eukaryota > Fungi > Basidiomycota > Agaricomycetes > Auriculariales > Auriculariaceae > Auricularia > Auricularia sp. M13. The sequence continues at coordinate 1,511,280 of CM073201.1, forward strand.
GATCCTCACTAACCTGCTGAGCCTCTGCAAGCTGCCTACGAACGCGCTCCAGGTAATGAATCCGGTTCTGCGGATTGGCCTGGGATATGATTTCCGCGTTGAATCTGCTCAGCCGGTCGGTCTCTGCCTCTGCCAGCGCATTGCGAGCCGCTGCCTCCTTGAGCATATGCACCGCGTCCATGAACAGCTGCTCGTACGGCGCAAGTGCCTGCAGTGCGCCCTGTAACCTGGGAAATCGCAGATTGAGCATCTCCCATAACAGGTACGTCCTGAACGTACCCTTCCACATCTGCCTGCAGAGCCTCCTCGCGCATCTTGGCTTGCTGGACTGCACTGGCAAGTTTCCTTGCTGCCATCTTTTCAGCCTTGACAGCACCCGCCCAGCGCGCCTCCTCCTCAACTGCACGAGCTTCGACCTCCTGCATCTTCTTCTTCCAGTGCGCCTCCTCGACCTCAGCGTGCCGTGCGCGGCGATCGAGCTCCGCGACCTTGCTGACCAGGCGTTCGCGTTCCGTCAGTGCTGCGGCGTGTTGGTCCTTGAGCGCCGTCAACTCGGTTTGCAGCGTGTCGCGGGAGACTTCGAGCTCGAGCAACTGATCCGCTAGCTCGGTGCACAGCGCGTGTGCCCGCGCGAGCCGTTCCTCGCCCAGCTTGACGTAGATTCGCGCCCCGCGCAAATCAACGCGAAGCAGACGCGTCTTCTCCCGCTCCTCCGCGAGCTCCCACGAGTTGTCCCGCACAGCAGGCTCCTGGTCGCGCTCCTCGACGGACAGGCTCTCCTTGAGTCGTTCGTTGCTCTGATCGGTGACGCGCTTCAGTGAAGTCTCCGCACATTCCAAACATGCGAGTAATTGGTGTTGGTGGCTTTCCATGGCGCGGACTAGATACGCAATCTCGTGCATCTGCGCATCGCGGTCGGCGAACTTGCGCTCGAGCCTGACGATGCGCAGGCGAAGTGCGGCACAGGTCATGGACGCGGATTCGTAGGCTTCCTTCGGTACAGAGGCCTGTACAAGCCGGCCGAACTGCTGTGCCGAGATCTGGAGGAGCCCGCGAAGGTGCTTAATGAGACTCGACTGCTCAGCAGAGACGGCATTGGCACGCCGCGCCTCCTGACGCGCAGCCTCGACCTCCTCCTGTAGTTGGGCGGTGTGCTTACGCGCCTCGGCCAGCGCAGCCTCAGACGCAGCATGAGCTTGCTTCAGCTTGGCTTCCTGTTCATCGCGCTTTTGACGTTCTTTCGAAGCCATCGCGTTGGCGCGGTCTACATCCGCGAGTTTGCTGCGAGCTGTGCGTAACTCAGCCTGCTGAGACGCGCAGAGCTTCTTGCCCTCTTGCAGCTGCGATTCAAGTTGTTTCTTGACTTTCGCATGGGCTTCGATTTGGTCGGCCAGCTTTCGTTCGTGCTAGGCGCCGGTGAACGTCAGAAGGAGTTGGGTCACGTGAGTCACGGGATCACTGCTTACAGCTTTTTTACCCTCTTCGTGTACGCGTTGAAGAGCTTCAAGCTTCTTTTCCAGCTGGGCGATACGTTTGACGCGTTCGTCAACGTGTTTATCTCGTGAATCCGCCTTGCCGGTCTAAAATGAATTAGTACCCCAAAAAATACAAGAAATGTGTTGGCGAACCATAGCTCGTGGTAAGGCATCTCGTTGAGCTGCAGCTTTTGGATAGTCACTACGTGCAACTTGTGAAGAAAGGCGGGAGGCAAGGAGCGTACGTTGTTCCCGTGGTGCACTGGCGACCTGCGCCTTCCGTGCCTCCTGCAGTGCCGCTTCGGATTGTGCTAGCTTATCGTGTAGTTGGTCGCGTTCTTGTTGGAATTCATTCGTGAGCTTCACATTCTGTGCCTTGAGTTGCTCGACCTGTCGCCGGTAAGTACTACGGTCCCGGTTGAGCGGCCAAATGAGACCCGCCTGTTGTCGTAACTGCGCCATTTGCCCACATGATAGAGTCGAGGCTCTGCTCCTGGTCAAGGAAGGCGAAAGGTTCGGGTTTATGTTCTCGGTGTCGTCTGGGTGATACGCTGCACGGCTAATGAACAACACGGTTGCATGCAGGCGGGAAGCACCAACCAGGGTCATTGGCCAATTTCTGACGCGAGAACCGGGGAGAGTTCTCCAAGAATGCGCCCCGTTTGTAGGCCTCTGCAGAGGCAAACTCTGTGGAACGCGTTAGCAACGGCCGGTGACGTTGAAGCAACCGTGGTCCTCACTGTCGGACGGACTGTACGCGCCGGGCCCGGGCGTATCGCTTGCTGGGGGAGAGTCAGCGGAGCCCGCAATGGGGACACTGTGGACGCGCCTTTGTCGGTGGCAAAGCGGGGTCCTTTGGCGAACATGGCGGTGGCTGGGGAATGGACCGGCGCGTTGTTTGGCGGAGCTTGGCCACGGTCTCACTTCACGCGATTAGAATCCATTCTCAGCCGTTATCTCTTGACCCACAACCGCCACCATCCCCCATGTCCTTCGCCCCCATCCCGACTGCAGCAGAGGCGGCCAAGATTGGTGCCGAGATTGTGGTCGACGAGGCCCGCGTCGTTGCGCTCGAAGCCGAGCTCGCTGCGCTCAAGATCTCGATCGCGCAGAAGAAATTCCAGGTCGCGCCCATTCGCCGTCTGCCCTGGGAGATGCTGGCCGCGCTGTTTGCGGCCTCCGTCGAGCACGATCCGTTCTTCATTCTGACGCTGTCCCAAGTCTGCCGCGCATTCCGTCGCGCAGCGCTGATCAGTCCTAGCCTCTGGGCAGTCCTGACAATCAACGTCGCCAATTGCCACCACGAACCATTCACCAACTTGTTCTTGGACCGCTCAGGCTCCGTCCCGCTCACAGTGTCGATCCCTCGTCCTGCCAAAGCCTCGCAGACTCACTGTCATCGACACGCAGAGGAACAATACGCGGGCGCCGTAGGCGGTGTCATGCTCCTTCTTCACAAGCACCAGAATCGTCTACGCTCTCTAGACTTCAATGTTGCAAGTTTAGACACTGCTGAGGTCACACTGGCCGTCTGCACCGGGCCTGCGCCAAAACTCCAGCGTCTACACATAACCCTCGATTGCGACCAGGAGCGCCACAAGGAGGAACTATCTGTTCTTAAGACTGCCTTCCAACCTTGTCCAGCCCTTCGCGACCTCAAGTTGCAGCACTGCACCCTGCCCGTTCGCCACATGTCTACCGAGCAGGGTCGCTTTGCCAACGTGCTTTCGTTGTCTCTCAATCACCTCCACTCGCCAATTCTTCACCTTAAACGCGTACTATCGCACATGCCTAATCTCAGAGCTCTCACGTGTCTACACTGGCGACTTCCGCATGACGAACTGGATACTCTCAACATCGTCGTTCCCTCGTTGCGCCAACTCAGCATCGTCGACGAGACCCACGGGCTTTCAGGGACGAGGCTTCTACGCTGTCTTACCGCCCCCAACTTACAGAAGCTGTTGCTGAAGAACCTATTTGACTTCGATGCGTTGAGCGACGACGATGACGAGTTGGCGACATCCGAAGCTACGGAGATCGTAGGAGAGGCGGTCAGAGACTTCTTGCAACGCTCAGGGTACCAGCGCCTCATCTGCCTCGAACTTATCCACTCGGAGATGCCTGCCGAGGACCTGGTCTACCTGCTGCGCCGCGCAGAGTTCGTCGAGGAGCTTACGCTGTCGGGCACGAGGCTGGCCGCGACCGTCTGGAAGAACCTCGCGGCGCGGCCGAAGCGCAAGGCGTGCGTCCCGCGTATGCACACGCTCGTCCTGGGCGACACGTACATCAAGCCGAAGCAGATCGCCAAAATCCTCGACGCGCGCAACCTCGCTCCCGATTCGGTCTTCCGCCCGCTCAAGCTGCTGAAATTCACGAACTGCACCGGGGTGGGGGAGAGCGAGCGGATGACGTGGGCCGCGCTCGACCCTACGCGTCTGACCGTGGAATGCACGAACTCGCCCCTCTCGGACGTGAAGCAGGTCGACATCATGGCGGGCCTCGTTGACGCGATGATGTATGGCCTTCCTGGGTTTCCTCTCTACTTTTAGTCGTGTCGATCTGGCATTCCTGGACTTTTGCATAGCTCCATTCATCCATCCACTCATCCACCGATGCTGCATAGCTCTCGCATTCATGTCTCGCTTCACTGCACTTCACTTATGTATCTTCCTTTATCACTTTGACTCCTCGTGTACGAACAGTCGCCATAGGCCGACGATATCATTGAACCCTCGAATAGTCTTGCCCTTATGTCTTTCTTCGTGCACGTAGCAATTGCACGCTAACTCTCGCTTCTGGCTCCTCCTGATAATATTTGGACGACAACGCGCCCGGTATGTGTATTACGAACGCCCTGCCCGCTCACCAGGGACAGAATCAAGCAGCGAACTCGGTTTTGGCCCTCTCGCGCGCTTCACAGGTTCCTTGCCCTTCGTGTCGATGAAAGTCTGTAGCAAGGGCGAGACCTCGTATCCGTGCTCCTTCATCTCCTGCAGGGCGAGCACGTGCCGAGTATCATGGTGCACCACGCACTTGCGCACGATGGCCTCGTACACCTCCTGCGAAGGTACCATCTTCGCCTTCTCCATCTCCGAGAGGTAGAAGAACGCGTCCTCGTACTGGTCCGGAAGGAGCGAAATCCGGATGAGCGTCTCGAACGTCTGGCTGTCGGGCTTGACACCGAGCTCCTGCATCTCTGTCAGGATGCGCTCGGGCAGGTCGAAGCGCTTCTGCGTTCGGCAGCCCTCGAGGAGGATGTTGAACGTGCTTGTGTCGGGTTGGAGATTCCAGTCCCCGGCTGACTTGTAGATACCGACGGCGCGGCCGAGGTCGCCTTGGCGCACCGCTGCGGCGACGACGACATTCATCGCGACGATGTCAACGACGCGGCCATCGGCATGCAGATCGTAGAGCAGGTTGAAGGCGTCGTCCGTCTTCTCGATGCTGGTGCTGATTCGCTCGAGGATGGGTGCAGCTGTACGCGCTGTCGGCGGGACCTTGTGCGAGCGCATCCAGGACAGCGCGGCGAGAGCTTCGAGGATGGTGCCCGACGTCGCGAAGGCCTCGACGAGGGCAGCAAAATGGTGTTCCTCCGGCTTTACGCCGACAGAGAATAACTGTGCGATGACATCGCCTGCGAGTTGTGGGAGCCCATTGCGCGCGGCGCAGTTCAGGACGGCAATGCATGCGCCTTCGTCAGGAGTGATTTGGTGTTCCTTCACTACCCTCTCCCACGCTGCCTCCGTTCCTTCTTTCTGACCTTTAGGTTAGTACTGGGAACATGCGCACGAATAATGCAGGAAACTCACGAACAGACTCTGAGCAGAAGAAATAAGGACGTTGACCCACGTTTTACCACCCAGTCGTCGCGTAGAATTTGCCTCGAAGGAATTTGCGATCTCGAACGCAAGGCGAGCATTGCCTTTCTCCGACGCGAGGACCACGACCGCCTCCACCGTTTCCAGCTGGACTGGGATTTCCAACGTGAACGCGTCGTCCAAGCGTTGTATACACATCTCCACCTCCTCGCGCTTGGCGTGTCGGTAGACGAGCTCGTTGAGAATAGCAGAGTCCATCGGCACTCCCTCTTGCCGCATCAAGTCGAGAATGTAGTCTACGCAGCGGTCCTCCGAATTTTGTGCGGCCTGCCCAGTCACATCAATCCCAAGGGCAGCAATCAAAATTTGGTGTGCATACTCGGAGCAGGTGTGTGAACGTCTCTGTGTTAGGCCAGACACCGGTTGCAACCATTTCCTCGTAGAACGCCATGGCCTCGTCGTAATACGAGTGACGAGACAGCGCCCTGAGGAGGGCGTTGTATGTCGCCGTGTTTGGAGCGATACCTTCGTCTTGTATCTGTCTGCACACTTTCAGGCAAGCAGCAACATTGCCGTCGTCCGCATGGCCGTCCAGCCTGCTGTTGTAGCGGGACAGCTGGTAAGACTTGGCGAGAACAAGCGGCTCCGTGCTGCGAATGTGCCCAGTCTGTGGACGAAAGAGCGATGGTCCGGCTTCCGTGAGCTGAGAGGCGGCCAACGGCGGCGCAGCCTGAGTCGTCTGGTGTCGGGCAGACCGTGAAGCAGCTGCACAGACATAAGCGACGCGATGTACCGGTCACAATTTTGCACACCCTGAGCTACGCGCGCACTTGCGACGCGTCGTTTCACAGACTGCTTCACGAGCCCTTGTGCCACGGAAAGCATGGCCGCTTTTGGAAAATAGAACGAACAAGCTCGACTTGAAACTCCGCAGTGTTGGCTCTCCTCCCGCCCTTCTTGGATACACCCACACCATGGTGCGCGCTGCCGCTGAACCCGTGCTGGGACGTGCTCAACGTGTCGTTGCAGTTTTATTCGGAGGCTATCCTCTCGCGACGCGGGCCGCTTGCCAAAGTGTGGCTGGCCGCCCACATGGAGCGGAAGCTCTCCAAGACACAGACGCTCCAGACAGACATTCAGGACTCTGTCGGTGCGTAGGAGACTTCCAACATCCTCATATCCCCCTCACATACCTGCTGCAGGCGCTATCATGGACCAGGAGGTCGAGTTGATGGCGCTGCGACTCAGCGGCCAGCTGTTGTTGGGCGTGGTGCGCATCTACAGCCGCAAGGCGAAATATCTCCTCGACGATTGCAACGAGGCTCTGGTCAAAATCAAGCTTGTGCGCCCGCCTCTCTTCAGCTGCATTGTGGCACGACGACTAAACTACCTTAGGCTTTCCGTCCGGGCATGGTCGACATGACGGAGGACCAGCTAGCGGCCCCGAAGGGCGCGATCACCCTTCAGGACGGCGGCATTGATCTCGACCTTCTCCTGCCTGATGCGACCTGGGACCTCGACTTCGAGGACCGCCCGCATGCGCAAGGCCAGCATGTTGCTCGTGCCGCAGATATCACGCTTCAGACAGGAAACGACCTTGACTTTGACCTTGACGAGCCCATGCGTGGTTTCGACCTGGGGCCTTCGGACGGCATTGAATCGCAAGAGTTCGAGAACCTTGGCTTGACGTTCGGCGACGACCATGCCGCGAATGAAGAAGACCTCAGTATTGAAGTCGGTCGTGACGCGCCCGACAGGTCGCGCCTCTCCGTCGATTCGCGGCTTCTCGGAGACGGCGGTCCCATGGATCTCGATGTTCTGTCGCGTATGAGCAGAGAGCCCAGCGAACATGGTCTCGACATGAACATGGACCTCGGCTTCGGCGACATGGATGTCGACCTGGATCTGGGTTTGAGCTTTGGTCCTGACGGCGGGGTTAGCGAAGGCGACAAGACGCCTGGAGAGGCACGCACGCCCTCCCGAGCCTGTTCGTCTCTAGATTCATTATTCTTCCGTGCGTGCTGCTGACAACAATGCAGCATCTCCTTTGACGCCCCCGCCCCAAACGCCACCTGCTGGCGAACAGACTCCTCGTCCCAGCCCGACCAAGCGTGCATCTGCTAAGAAGAAGCAAGTCGTCGAGAAGAAGCAGATCATCGACTCGGTAACCGAAATGGAGGGTGGACCCGGTCCCAAGGTTCGTGGGCGAGGTGCGAATGGCGATTTGGGTCCTCCGGTCGACAAGGATGTCAGTGCTATACTGGTGGAGGTACGCATATCGTGGTCATGGTTGCCGCGTAGATGACTTACCCCTCCCCCGCAGCCACAATTCCTTCCAAGCTCTCGTACCGTAATGCGCTTGCTGGAGATTCGCGCCGACCCCTTAGCACACTTCTGCCCAACCAAGGTCACACCTGAAGGCACTTTCTACTACGCCGGACCTCCTGGACTGGCACCCGAGCTTGCTGAACTATTCATGTTCCCTGCCAAGGGTGCAAGTGCTAAGCGTCGCGGTGCGTCTCCCGGTGCCGAAGGTCGCGCCACCAAGAAGCCGCGCCTCGCCGATGAGGACGAGATTGAACAGGCTCGTCGGGCCGGCAGTCAGGCGCCAAGCATTGGGCTCGGCAGCGAAATCCTTGGGGGTGTCGCCAATGACGATGGCCTTGGCCTTGGCGGGGACTCGGGCGTGTTCGAGGATTTCCAGCTTGACATGGGCGGCGGCGACTTTGATGCAGACCTCGGCTTGCGGCCCGAAGCTGAGACCCGGCTTTCAACTCCTGCTGCGGACATTCCCGATGTGGAAGACGGCCAAGCTTACGCTGACCTCTCTTGCCCGATCGCGTTGTTTGATACCAAGCAGTCGACGCAGGAAGAACGCCAAGCAGAGGAGGAAGGCGATAATGCCAAAGGCTATAGCAAGAACACGACACGTGCACTTGCCCTTATACGCCGCGAGCTACAGCCTGTCAATGGTCAACCACCCGCCGAGCCGATGAGCTTCGCGAAAATGTCTGAAAAGGTGTGCATTCCGGGTTCATTACACGTCTTAGCGAACCTTGGCTCATGTTCTTCGTGCTCGCTAATCCAAGGCGACTCGGCGCGCTGCCGCTAATTTCTTCTTTGAGCTGCTCGTCCTGGGCACGCGTGACTGCGTAAAGCTCAGCCAAGCGGGACCATTCGAGAATATCGAGGTGCGGGCAAAGGACAAACTTTGGGAGCGCCTGCCTCGCGGAGCGCCCGGGGTGCAGCGCGACGCGTCGGTCGCCCCCTCGATCGCGACCTCCCTTGGCCTTTGAAGGACAGTTTCTTCTTGAATCACGACCGCGTCATGAACAGAAGACATTGCACATTTCACACCGGGTCTTCGTCTCTTTTTTGTTGTATTGACTGCGCTGTGTATGTAGGGTTACGTACGTGTCGAATGTATTAGCACGACGATGTGTGCGCTGTTTACCGATGCAATCGTCGCATTTGCCGAGCGCGCCGAGAGCGAGCCCGAGTGCCAAGGAATGCGGCAGTCAAGACAAATATCGCCCTTGCTCGAGTCCACGGCGCAAAGGGCGCCATCCCATCGTCCCACCGCGCAGGGCGAACGATGCCCAACAGCCAGCTCAGCGCTGTTCTCGCTGCGGCACTAGCCTTGGCGGCCGCTTCGCATGCAGCCCCTGCGGCGTCCGACGACGGAGGAGATGTCTGGCACCTGCCAATCGTCCTCACAGAACACCATGCGGGCCGGGCAGTAGGCAGAAGAGCTGCACACTCTGCCATTGGCCTCGGCGACTACTTCGACGTGTGCGTCTATCGTCGCCCGCTGACCGCTGCCGAGCGAGAGCCTAATCACGTTCCCCCGCAGAACGTACAGCGTTATGGTGCAGGTCGGTCCCGTGCTCACGCCGCTGGTGCTCGACACCGGGTCGAGCGACCTGTGGGCCATCTCGGATGCATGCACCAACTGCACGGACGGCTCGATTCCCCTATTCCCCGCGGCGAGCTTGCAGTCCGCGGGCATCGACGTCTCGCTCAAGTACGGCGACTCGACGACGAGGACGCATGCTGTCAGTGGCTGGGCGTCGTAGGCTCGAGACACTGACGCTTATATGCGCGCTAGATTGGGCCCATTGGCATGTCGTCCATGGGAGTTGCGAAGCTCAAGATGGACGGCCAGTACTTCGCCGCCATAGACGACACCAACACCACCATCGCTGCCACGGGCTCTGCGGGCATCTTTGGGCTTGGTTTCCCTATCGCCAGCGTCGTCTTTGCCGACATATTCAAGCAACGCTTTGTCACCTGCTCCGACTGCTCGGCTTCCACCAAGCGCGATCAGCAAGCCTCCGCCTCTGCTTCTGGGCGGCGACCGTTTCCGCAGCTGGCATCAGTAATGCGCGCGGCGCGCTCTTCGCTGTCCGCGCGCGCTCCTGGCGAGCCGAGTGTGGGAGACTTGCTATCGCTCGTGCCCGTTGCCTCCCCTCTGATCCCGCGCGCTGTGAATCAAGGTCTCCTGCCGGAGCCCATGGTTTCTATAACGCTCCAGCGCGAGACCATCGACCCTGGTGGGAACCTTGGCATGCTCACTCTCGGCGGTCTTCCCTCTTCCGTCGACCGAGACCAGATCACCTGGGCTGACGTTCGGCGCTACAATGCTACAGAGGTGGGCCTGCCGGCGTCCATCTCTGAGGCAAATTCCTATCCTCTGTGCGCACCATTGCCTCTGCAATTCTTGCACCGTGACTGATGCAGTCCACAGGGCCTGGGAGATCCCACTGGATGATGTATATCTGGATGGGCAACGATTGCCACGGACAGTGCTCACAAATCCCACCATCTCAATATCTGCATTGATTGATACGGTAGCCTCTTCAGTGCAATCTGAGGAAGATTACTTACCACTTCTGTAGGGAAACTCTCTTATACGCGGTCCTGCAGACGTTGTCGAGCTCATCACGCGACGCATCACATCTCCGGATGCACCATCGGACACAGCACCGTCGGAGGTCTACGATTGCACACCGCACACCTTGGCATTCGGCATTGGCGGCAAGATCTTCCCTGTCGACCCAAGAGACCTGGTTTCACAAGCGAACGCGGATGTCGTTGGCGTGGCAGATGATACATCTGCTGCCACAGCATGCACCCTCAATCTTGCAGTCACTGACCCACCAGTGGTTGGAGACGGTTTCTTGTATACGTGGAGTCTTGGGGCGCCTTTCCTGAAGAGGTACGCTCATCGTTTCTCGACCTTTCCGGCGTTCATAGTTTCTTGCAGTGTCCTGGCGGCCTTCTACTATGGCAATATCACTCACCCCAACATCGATAGGCCGCGAATAGGACTACTATCTACCGTACCGCAAAATGCAAGTGCCTTGCTTGCGTCGGCAGTCACGAAGGCAGGATCCACCGATGGCAACTTCCCAGGTTAGACCTATTGCATCCCTTTGTGTTTTGCTTTGCTCTCCGTAGCTGACATGCGCATCCCTCCCCGTTCCCATGCAGCCCTTTCGCAGTCGGCGCCTACGGGCACCTACCTACCGATTGGGACAGGAGTGGCGGGCGTGCCTCTTGCGTCTACGAGCATAGGCAACTCCTTCAACCACCCGACACCGCGAACAGGAAAGGCTGCTCTGCGACGAGCCCCATCAACGGCACTTCAAATAGCACTCTGCTGTCTTTCTGCCATGCTATTGCTCTGAACGCATTCGGGTCTCAAGAAACACGCTATCATGAATTTCCGCATCTCAATTGCAACAATAGGTAGAGGTAGGGTTTAGCTAATCGCGCATCCATATAACGTTATACTGCATTGCTTCGGTTTGTTCATCCCACAAGTTCAGGTTCGTTCTGTACATGTAGATTCGCATTGTACGCAGGGTCCAATGGAAGTACCAAACATGACGATAATAAAAATGCCACAACACGGTTCTTCAGAACGAGCGCAGGGATATTTGTGGCTTCGCGCTCTGCGCGGACTGGCCCGCATTCGCGCCTCCGATAGCCTGCCGCACGGAAGTCTCAAGCTTCTCGCGGACGGGCGCATCCAACTTCGCAGTAGCCTCCTTGAACGCGACTGGCGTAGACGTAGCAAAGGAGAGCAGCTGTGCGACAGCGTTCACGTGCAACTGAGTGGGCGGAGACCTTGCTGGATCAAGTAGCATGACCTGCACAGGAAGCAGAATGGCGAGTGCGAGCGTTCCTAAATGACCATGTCAGAGATCGTCCTAGAATCAGGTGAGGGCGCACGCTTCGACTCGGGCACCGAATTATAAAAGGCCGTAAACGCCTTCAAAGTTTCTTCAGCCGCCTTGATATAGATTTCTGGCGGCGGCGAAGCCGGATCGCCTGCGAGAGAGGCGACGCGAGCGACATAGGTGATCATGCCAGGCACCAAGAACTTGACGCAATGCTGCAACGCGGGGTTCCCAGCTGTTGCGGCATTGATCAAGGTCTTTGCACAATGCGCTGCCGTAAGGGAAATCTGTAAAGGAAAGATGAGTGCATGAGCAAAAAAACTGCTGCCTCCTACATGCCTCAGATACTTCGATGAGCCGCTGGGAGATCAAGAAACAACACTGCTCGAGGACTGCACTGCTGATTTTGACGCCTATTGGCACGGTCGTGAGTATCAGCACCGCAGCGAGCATATTGTTTTTCGTCTTGAGTTGCGGAATCGGCCCTTCACGGCCACGCATCTCTTCCATGTTCAACAAACAGGCGGAAAGAAGTCCATGGATGACGCGGGCGTAGGGTGCGTTGTCCGCTGTTACAGCAGGTCCAGGAGTGACGTCCAAGAGGGCCTTTAAAGCAGGCAAAGTTGGCCCAACCAAGTCTAATTCGGAGAGCTCATCCTTGAGGAAAGCTACGGTTCAATGAGCAGGTGTCACTCTGTGCACATTTGCAGCGCACCACTGTACAGCGTGACGCCAACTGCGCGGAGGTTCTCTTTGTGAACAGGTCCATAGAGCGCAGATATTGCTGCAAAAGCAGTGAACGCAGTCTTCAGCATTGCGACTCTTTCTGCGGCAGAGTTTCCCGATTTCGCTGTCATAACTCAGCGTGGGTATGCTCTCAAGGACGCTGGAACTTACACTGAACGCTCCGAGATGCTGGGACAGCATGCCGCAGGACGAATGAACAGATTCGCAGACAATCACTCAGTGCCACATCGCGGGGGAATGCGTCGCCAATCGAATTGCCGTTGCTCCTATAGGAGGCATGAGGTCAAGCCCAGCGTGGGCTAGCAATAAAGGTCATAGAAGTGACTTACGCTTTGGGACGCAGTAGCCGCTCGCCCTGGCTGACCGCGAGAGAGGATATAGCCTCGACTAGATGTTGCTGGACCAACGCCGGCTCCGTCAAAGCAAGGCGATAGCTCAGCCCGATGAGCTCGTCAAATATAGCCGGTTCGAGCACCGCAAGACCACAATATTCAGGCCGCACTAAGCTTTTGAGCGCATCGAGCGATGTGATTGTCATTTCCATGCTATCCGCCGTCGACGACGCCTCAGAGGACTGCGATGACAACGCCTCGAAAACCAGACCGAATACAGGGAAGAAGAACGCCGTCGGCTCCTCTTTGGACGTCGAAACTGCGGTTTTAGCTGATGCGTCAGTTGGCGGCGCATCCAAGCCATCCATGGCGGCAAGGATAGTTGGATCTTGACTTTTCATGGATATTGACACAGCTTTCAATATTCGTGGCCATGATTTCGTGTAGTACTACACCGCCGTCAGCATGTTCGGCCTTCAGAAAGAGGTTTCGTACCGGTAAGAGTACTTCGCGACCAAGACCGAAGTAGGACGAGTCCACTGCAGCCGACGCTTGGTCCTGAAGAACCTCCGAATCCACGCGGATACTAGCATAATCGCGCAACGATGCAATCCAAAGCGTTGATAGCGTAGCTCGATGGGGCTTCAGCACATCCTCCAAGTACGACTGCAAGGGACTAGATATTTGCAACTCTGCCCAGGCGGTGAGAGTTGAGATACGCAGCATCACAGATGCGTTTGGGCTGAGTTGGCCCATGTCGCCGATAGAAAGCGTTCCGAATCCTGGATGGACGTGAGTGCCTGTGTCAGATAGTACTTCAAGGCAGTAGCTTGCCTTTAGATTGCTCCAAGGCAGATGTTAACAGCTTCAGGATACGACCCATGCGCGATATATCCTTGACGACACCACTACCAACGAAGACAGCGCACACTTGCACGGCAGATGCCAGAACCTCTGGGGTAGAATCTTGCCCGAAGGCGGGGGTCAACGCTGCAGTAATCGGTGCTTGATGTTGTTCCAGGAACAACGCATCCTCGTAGTCGGGATCTGGCGATTTGGCAAATTTCTACGAAGCATCAGGGATCCGAAAGGTGGAATGTGAGAACCTGCATAACAAACCTCGATAACATCGCGCAACACAACCAGGCCTTCGAGCCTGATCTCCGGGACATGAGCTGCCGACGCGGTGAATGCCATTTTGATGAGGTCTGGGACACGCGAAACCAGCAGCCGGGAGGTCTGCAGACCGCGACGTTTCGCGAATGGTATGTCGAAATGTTCCCGGATCCCTGAAGCAACCGTGATTCTGCAAATTTCATGAAGGCATTGCAGCGCAAATAACTGGGTCCTCCAGCGAGAAGTTTGGCGCTCGCCAGCGCCGCCAGCAGCGACGCCGAGAGACTCCACTTCGTCGTCCTGCAAGACGGTAGTCTTGGCAGCCGCGTCGACTGCCTGCTGCGACGCTGTCGTCCGCGACATGATCCTTTGGCAAAGGTCGATCCAGGCAGACGGGTTTTGAGCAGCAGTCTGAGTCAACCAGCTGGTGATGACGTTCCGTACGCCCTCTATGGTCGAATCGTCATCGAGCATGCCGAATAGATCCTCGACCAGCTTGTCGCCACCGACTTTTGACATCAGAAGCGCATCTCGCTGAACCAGTCGATAAAGTGCGTTGATGGACGCAACCTTCAGCGGTCGCCTGGTAGAGCTGAGGTTCGAGCGCAATCGCTGAATCAAATCAGGCACATCGACATGCTCAGGCGCAAAGATCAGGAAATGCTCGATGCACCTAATCGCTTCCACACCGATGCCGGCGTCGTCTTCGTGCAGGAACTCGGTGACGAGATCGAGAATGAGGTTCCGCTTGTGGGATGACTCGAGGAGCTCTGGGCCCGTCACGCCTATGACGGCGTCGATGATACGACAGATAACCTGGTAGGTCGGGAGGTCGCCAGCGATGTTGGCGTTGTTGGCAGAGCCACCCTCAGGCTCATGGGATTCCAGTGAATATAACTTCACTAGCATGCCAATCGTGCTGTTGATGAAGGGCGCGTAGGAGAGACTGGCGGCATTGGTGACCTGACTCAAGGCACTCAGAGCCCAGAAATGTACGAGCGGGTGTGGGTCATTGCCGAGCGACATGAGGACATTGACCGTTGTCTTCAGTAAAGGGCCAGCAGCCAACACTCCCACATGGCTGTAGATAGCCCCAAAAGTGAGAGCACATCCCGCCCGTCCGTGCGGGTCACGGTTGTTGACCACTTGATCGACCAAAGAGGTAATCTGGCTACTGAGATAAGCAGTACCAGCCAGACCGGCCAGACGACCCAGTGCTTCACTTCCGGCGTTCCGTAGAACAGGATCACCATCGATGATTGCAGCCTGAGAAGGGACTGAGCTTTAGTCCAGAAAGACGAGAAATCTCGGACCTTGAGCAGATCTGTCAGAGTAGCCGCAATGTGTGGGCTTCCAAACGTCTCGCGGGCCTGCCTCTGGCTACCTGCTCCAGCAACGCGTAAAGCTAGCATCAGAGCCACTGTCGCGTTAACGAAGACAGCAGTCTTCCGACCAACATTGCGCTCCAGCTTTGGCGACCGACACCCATCTACCAGCTGTGCGATAGTCTTCGAGCAGAGCCCTGGATCTTGAAGGGGCAGCAATTGTGCAAAAAGCTCTATTGCCCCGTCGATAACTGCAGTCGCCGGAGGGGCAGGATCGGGCCAGCTAGTGCCGAGCTTGAACGACCTCCAAAGCACGGAAGTATCGTGCTCGAAAGAGCCGAGTACGGGTGTGGTAATCTGCGGATATATTAATAATAGGATGGTCGAAGGTGCTTATCCAGCGTACCATGCTATCGATTCCAGCTTCGATAACATCGCGGTTGAGCCTATCGCCCGAGTCCTGACCTGAGGTATCAGCCGTCACCGCGGCCTCAGATGCACTGGCGAGCTTCGTGACTCCAAAGCCGTAACCGTCGGCAGACAACCATACGGAGGAAAATGTCCCAGACGACGTTGCAATGGCAGCTTGCATAGCCGAGCCATGATAGCTGTCGGCACTGGCGAAGAGAGTCACAGCAGATTGCAAAAGGGTCTCGGTCGTGGATAATGTCAGGCTCGAGAACCCAAGCGCAGAGTAGCATTGGTAGATGCGTCCACGCAACATCGCCTCGCGTACGTTCAGAGGCACCTCCATCTGAGCTGCGGAAATGGTCGGAGCAGGCATTTCCTCTGGGGATTGTGCTATCCATGCATTGGCAAAGAGGAGGGCGTGGTTGAGCAAGGAAGACACGCGGCGAGCTACATCCAGCGTGATGAGGGCAGAGTTGTTCTGCAGGAAGCAGAAAATGGCGCCAAGAGCGCACTCGCGGACGTGCAGTAGGAAGCCCCATTCGGCATCGCTGCGCCCAGTATTGGGCGCAGTGTCCTTGCTGGTTGGCTTGGGCAACGCGTTTCTCCAGAGGACCATAAGTTGCGGCAAGTGGGCTCGTACAAAGTTCGGCCCAAGGCACATCAGCGAGGAAATACAGGTCCAAGCCACCTCCACTTCAATGCCAGCAATCTTGATGTCGTGTTCACCAGATCGCTTGAGCAGCTGGATAGCGACGTCAAGAACCTTGGCGCTCAAGTCGTAGGAGACGTAGAGCGGCTTCTCGGGGATGACAGAAAAGAGTGCAGCAAGACCATAGGCATGTCCGAGAGTGCGCTTGTCGATGTCCGAAGGCGCAGCGTTCGACGTCAACGCAGCGATGTTATTCTGCAGCGCCTCCAAGGTCGTGAGTATCGATCTAGCCAGTCTGCGAGGGGCAGCATGACAAAATGAGCGCAATGCCCAGGCAGCAGCTACCCGAGTTGAGTGGCTTGGATGTGACAGGATCTCCAATAACGGGTCTGCGAGAGCGTCCTGCACCGGTGGAGGTGCGCTTCCGAGCTGCTGAAGGAGCCCAGCGATCTCTCGGAGAGCGATGACGAGAATCAGCGGGCTGGGGGCTACTTGGCCCGGCATGATTGCAGGCCACTTCTTGACATACGACAGTGAAAGCTCGCGAACTGCACCGATCTGACCCTGCTCGCTGAGCATGCGAATGCCTATAAGATCCCGCAGGAGCAGGCCAACGAGCTTCCGAATTGTGAGTATTTCGTGTCTGCTCGAGGTACTCCGTGGTGTAGACACGATCTCGGTGAAGAAATGCCGTACTACGATGGCGTAGTTGGCCTCTACCCAGCTGGATCCCAGGGTCAACAGCAGCGTGGCATAGAAGTCAAATATTCCAATCCTAGCCTTGCGCGTGGTGGCTGCTTTGTTGAACTGCGCTGACAAGATGAGGAGCATTTCCTGCGGCGTCAGAATCAGCTTGGGGCCTTCTGTCGGGATTCCCATGGTGGCCGGAGCGGCGCTGTCATCGTCCTGTTCCTTTTTGCCTTTCTTCTGGGGCTCTGGGGGAGCAGCACGTTCGAACTGCGTGGAGGCGAGCATATGTCCGGCAAGACGGGCAAGAGCACGGCGCGTCTGCTGATCTGCGGTATCGAGGCTCTTCACACAGAGCAGTACGATGGCTTCAACATCGGAGGCCATTCTCGTTCCATCTCCCGAAGGATAAAGTGCGATTAGAACCTAGATAGATTAAAATTTAAGTATATCAGTGGACCAGTGTACACACCTCAGCGGCCGCACGTTGGATAGGGAAGGCTTTGTCGGACAGATAGCCGCGCGATTGTTTAAGAACGTCTTTCATCGTCGAGTCCGTAAGAGCGCGTGAAGCCGTTCCAAGGACTTTGCGTAGACAAACGAGCGCATTGTAACGCAGGAGGACGGTCTGTCATCGCAGAAGTTAACTCAAATGCATTCAGGAGGCTGCATAGAACACACATTTACGGACGCCTTTGCTATACGGAGACAGACCAAAGCTATGTCCGTAGCAAGCGACATGATCTTATAAATGGCGTCAATTTACATACTGGGTCCTGCGAAGTGAGACGCACCTGGGCACCGTGTACACGCATGACCTCTCCCATGCAGTACAGCGCGGTCCTACAGTCATCAAGGTTCAGCAAGAGTCGAAATGCATGGGTATAACACGTACACTCGCGCGTCTTTATTCTCTGCGGGTTTGAGCTCGCTAGCGGCCTTGAAGAATGTCTGCATCGTGTCGAACATGGTACGCGTTTCGGCCTTCGAGTATAGGGCGACAAGACATCTCCCAGCCAAATTGCGCACTGAGCGCCCTGGTAAGGAGTACGGCTCTGCCGCGGTCACAATCTTGATCAGAGTCGTCTCGAGCGACGCCTGCGCCGGCTTGAGCACATCCTAGCAACTCGTGAATACAGAGGCCCGGGAATGAGCATGGGGACTAGGTTGCATACAACTCCTAATTCATTTATGGCTTTGTCTGCGCGAGATAGCCAGTGCAAAACGTATATTTCGCCATTCTCGCCCGTTACTTTGGACTGCACACCGATTAGTCGCCTAACGGGAACTCTGTTGCGCGAGAACGAACTTCATCGATGCGTAGGTCTTCCGGTGAAGCCATGGCCTTGGGCCGTATGGAGCGTTCGTGAGGGCGCGCGTCGCGAACGCGATCGTAAAGAGCAGTCGCAACTCTGAACCCGCGCCGCGCCACACAGGTCAATAGGTTGCGCAAACAACTCCAATCAAATGGCAGCTCTTCCTCGCACTCCAACTTCAACTAATCCATTATGGCAAGCACATCCAGATTACGATATGAGTGAGGTACTTTTATAGGCATTATCAACATGATGATTCGTCACGGGTCGTTCCTTGACTCGTCAGGCCAAGTCTACCAAAGTTCCAAAAATCTCAGGCAACGTCGTAAAGGCCTCCTGAGAGATACACATCGCGCAGATGCACCGAGACAGGGTCAACGATGTTGCGTAGTGCAGCGACAACCGCCTGGGCAGTCACCTGTAAGCCCCAGAGGCTGACAGTCTTGACGCGCCGGTTGAGGTTGTGTGTAACGTGATACGCAATGGCCTCATACGTCTGAGGAGTAATGAGCGACGTTGCGGCAGTCAAATAAGGACGCGGACCTTCAGCGCTATGGCGTCGATAAGACCAGCCTCCCACATTGTCCAAGAACCGTCGAACTCGCTGAGGTCCTTCACGACCGTGCAGTGAATAGGGATGAGCGTCTTGTTAGCACTGGTATAGCGAGGGCATTAGCCATAAAAGACAACGACCAAGCGGGCACACACTTGACGAATGCCGCCATGGGCCTGATGAGCGCATAGTTAACGTATGACAAGTCCCGCGTGAAGATGGGCACGGTCGCCTTCAAATCTCTGAATCGAATATCGATGTCGATGACGACGACTTGTCTATCCTTCTGCTCCTCGGCCTCAAGCTGGTCCTCCGCATCCTCCGGGGCACGGAGCGGCGGTTTGGCAAGCACACGTTGGCCAGGAATGCGGTCGTCCAGGCCACTGTTTATGTTGGCCGCAATCTCGGAGATGATGTTCTTAAAATCGATATCCTCGGACGGGCTGCGCGGGAAGGTGATGTCCAACACGGCGTCGAACTTGCCCGCCGTGATCCAGGAGATGGGCCCGTCGGTACCAGACATATACTGGAGGTGGTCAACGCTGACACCATCGATCCGGAAGCGTGACTGCGACTTCAACTTTCAGTTCCAAATGGCGATTATTACGCAGCTGTCGCACCATTCGGACGCCGTGGCTCTCCTTGGTGTCTTCATCCGTTGTGCGGCCGATACTCTGCGGCCGGTGCACACTGAACAGACAGTTGTCAAACTGGCCTACAACGCTCTCGGCAGAGAGGAAGTCGTAGAAGAGCCACTGTTTCCGCAGTCGATGCAGATCGGCGCGGAATATAGATGCTGTATATGGACGGAAATGACCAGGCTGGTAGACAGTGATGAGCACATCTTCTAGCTGCAGAGATTCCAATTCGAAATCGCCTGGCTGCGCTGGATGACGAAAAGCTGCCGGGTCTAGAGGATGGTCGGGGTCGTATTGTATGCCTGTACGGTCTACAAAAGGTCATCAGCGCAACACATTGTGAAACGGTGCATGCAGACAGACCGAGGACTCCTCGCACGCCCTTGATGACACAGTCAGTTACAATCCCCTTCCCATCCAGCCAACGCCATAAAGACAGTGTCACATCGATCGAAGCGATGTCGAGATCGTACATGCTCATGTTGAGGTCCTGCGAGCCGGTCGCGTCCTTGGCTGGGCGGCGGGAGATGTACACGTTCTTGAACGATATACGAGAGTCTTTCCATTTCGGTACAACAGCTGACTCGAAGACCACAGTGACGCCGGTCTCTTTGGTTAGATAATTGCTTATTGCCCGCGCAACGTTCGCTGCGGCACACGGGTCAGATGAAGACTGTGGATAAGCAAGACGCATACATTGCAATGATAAGCTATTTATCGTCGTAATGACGACCATGAAGAAGGTCGTTCTGCAACATGTTATTTCAGGAAGAGTTGGGCGAGAAAGGAACGCAAACGTACGTGCCGACGAGGATCCACACCGTCTGACCAACAAGAAACCAGCTGAAGAAGGCCGACCAGTCGTCGACATTGAAAGGCCGGAAGGACCTGACGGCAAACCACTTGAAGCGTATTCGCATGCGCTGCCATACGTTCGTCGCCACCGATAGAAGTTCGTCGCGCGACGGTCGGTGCGCATACGGAAATGACTTTGCTAATCGCTGGTAGAGACGGGAAAACTGCTCCGAGTTTGCAACGTGCGGCTGGTTCGGCTGCTCGTGCTGTTGTTGTGCCTCCTGCGGCGTTTCGCTTTCCGGGCCATGTTTTTGCTGTTGGAGTCGAAACACCGATGCATGAAACGAACGGAATTCCGGCGCTAGCAAACGCGAGCGAGACGACGGATGTGTGCGACATGCAGTCGATGCCGACGCAAGCGGCTGCGAGTGCTGACCCGGCTGTGAACCTGGTATGCGTCTGGTCGTGTGCAGCAGTCGTCCGCTATGGCAAGTTGGCGCTGGAAGAGACTTTGCTTGGTCCAGAAAGAACGCCCTGAGAGCGACGAACGTCTGTGAGCGTTGCGCAGGCGTGCGCGATATTGAGCGAGTCGATGTTGCGTGCATGCCGCGGCACGCGGCGAGCATGACGCGTGTGAGTTCAAGAGGAGCAACTAATCGAGTCACGGAACTTTTCGCGATTGGATTCACGCTCTGATAGTCCATCATGCGATCCCACTATTTTCAAGTCACGCCAATACAATCAGATACATGGCAGCCGTCATCTCAGTCATGCCTCACGCGGCGCAGAAACATAGAAAGTGAAGCAGTTCTGCATGGAGAAAGCCGGTGTGACCCTACAGCACTCGAACGGGGCACACAGAGCGAGCTGGAATAACAAGTGAGAGGCTCTCTCTCTAGCTATCCCATGGATACAGAGCCCGTGATTCTGAACAGCGAATGGGACACGCAATTTACCATATCTATCCGACGAGCGCGATCCTCAGGGGCTCCTGAGGCAGGGGGGAAGAGTATAAATTCGGACGCGTTGCCTCCCGAAAGGTTTTCCCATCTCTCCCTCACCCTCTCACTGCCGCATATCCCCCAGCTCCTCAGCCCGCCCCCGCCACTCTTTACTCTCACAATGCGCACTGCTACTCTCCTCCCTCTCCTCGCGGCCGTCCTCGCTGCAGTGGTGTGTCGCGTTGAGTGTCGTTGGGTCCTTTATCGTGGCTGACACTAGTCTCAGGCGCTTCCCATTGCCCCGAACTCCGAGGACACCGCGTCCGCGTCGTACAATGTCGAGAATCTGGCCGCACCCGTCGCGGAGAAGCGCATCTACACCGCCGCAGTCGAAGAGCAAACGACCTCGACGTCCGCCACCTCTGTCGCAACTGCCACTGCGCATCCCTCCAAAGAGGCGCTAGCGCATGTCGACTACGCGAAGAACAAGTATGTCGGTCGCGCGCTCCTCGCCGCCGTCGAGTCCAGTGCCTCCGCGATCGAGACGACCACTTCCGCCACGGCCGTGACTACCACCACGGCGAGCGCGAGCGCGACCGTCTCTCCGGCGGTCAAACAGGTCAACGCATCCAAGGTAACGTTCCCCTTTACCCTTTCCATTCAGCTCTTTTCTGAGAAGCGTCGTGTAGTCCAAGACCGTGCACATCGAGCGCGACGATCTCCCTATCGTTGACGACGTCACTATGGACGGCGACATCAATGAGGTTGAAGCCCGCGACTCCGAAGACATGGTCGGAACGATGCTGGCTAAGCTCAAGGAGTTGAAGGCCATTGACTCTCAGGCTGATCGCACTGCGGACGACCAAGCTTCCTACTAGTGGTTCCTCACTGTACCTCACTCATCCAATCCCTTGTGCAAATTGATGATACTTTGACTCTGCGCGGTTCGATGCGATAATGCGTGAGTTGATAGATTACAAGGCCTAAGAGTAAGAAAATAAGTGCCACAGGGAACAGCAGGTCTTGCCTGGCGATATACAGGCAACGCGATGAGGTATTCCTCATTCTGCTTCGGCAGTCCGGAAGCGCACCCTCACTTCGTGCACCTCCTTTTTGCGTTCGACGAGGCGATCGCGAATGAGCTCCTCTAATTCGGTTAACTCGGCGACAGAGGCGTCGCTCCGAACGCGTGCGGTCACGTCGACAAACATTAGGGAGCCGGAGCGTACTGCGCGGAGGCCTTCGAGACCGACCAGCTTCGTGCTGTCGGAAGAGGAGGCAGCATCGGCCAATATGTGGTCCAAAACTCGTTCGAGCTTGCGACGCGTAGTTGGGGAAACTCCAGCATCTGTCAGCTCCTTCAGTGCGCCGAATAATATTCTGGTGCTCTGAAGCATGATGACGACTGATACCAGCACACCTGATGGAGGGAGTGAGCACCAGTATGTCACGGGAGGATAATGGTGAACGAACCACCGAGGGGATCAAGTGGTAAACCCGGGAGAAACCAGGTACCTATAATGGCGACGAGCGCGACAGAGCTGGTGTACGCGTCGCTACGATGATGGAGTGCGTTGGCGTGCAATACGGGACTGTGTTCTTCGATCGCGACGCGCTTGGTGACGCGGTAGAGATACTCTTTACACAGCACAGAGGCGAGCGCAAACCAGGCAGCATTCGGGTCTAATGCGAGACTGTGCGAGTGCGAGTGGCCATGGGAATGGGCAGCATGCAACGTCTCGTGGGACGGTACCAGCGCCTGGAGGATATCGTGTGCGGCCCCGGCGGGCATAGCGGCGATTGTCGGCGCCAGGGTGTCCATGAGGAGGTTGAACGAGTGATAGCCTATGCCCAGTGCCCCACCTGTGCGGCTGTGAGTTCCTCTGGCTAGGCAGCGGCACGCGAGGTCGCTGCGCACCGATCAAGAGGAGACTGATCGCTGCTGTCCCCATCGTCTCGAATTTAGCGTAACCTGGCGAACAGTTAACTCTCCGAGTTGTGCTATAGGCATGCGCAGCGGACCATAAGGATACGTTTCCGACGGTGGTCGTCGAGAGAGCCTCCAGCAAAATAAAGTCACGAAGTCGCCCAACAAGTCTGGACGACGTTAGCGCGCGTAGCCGCTTAGTGAGCAAGGCCAGCCAGCTCACCAGAAAGACTGTGGCCTGCGTCCGCAAGGAGAGACGCAGAATTCAGGGACCTGCGCGGTACTCTGTCAGGAATGACAGTCAATGGAGGGAGTGCGGAAAAGGACGCACCAGCCTGCAACACCCTTGCCCACTGTCAATGCGACGTTCGAGGCCAGACCAATAAGCGTTATACGTCCGCCACGGTCACCTAGACTCATGCGCGAGCGTGAGCGTAGCCAATGAGACGCTGTGCATTGCAGCAGACCTTTGCCCGCGAGCGTGTCGATGATCATCTTGTTGCCGGCAGAGTGGTCGTGCTCCTCGTGTGAATGCGAGTGGAAAAGGCCGTGCGAGTGGCCATGGTCGTGGTCATGGTGATGGTGGTGCTGGTCCGAGTCAGACTCGTCGGATGAGAGCGTATACGACGTGTTGCTCTTCTTGGCCGTCGAGTTATGTCTGCGCGCGCGCAGGGCCATGGCGAACGAAGCGGAACGCGACGCGGGGAGTGGCTGGGAGCAGGGCAGCGCAGGCAGGGTCCGCGTCAAGAGCCTAAGTGCGAGCGACCTTGACGGTGGCCGGTTAAGAAGTATCATCGACAACTCAAACCGACACGTCGATCGTTCTTGCTCGACTGCGGTGCAAAAACCCGCGCAGATCTTCCGAACACCCCGGAACGGCCCTTGGAGAGCAAGATTATACCAGCATGCACATTCAGAGCAACGGTACTACATAGGACTGGCTGTACAGCGGAGGCGGCGAAGTAGAAGTAATTGTCCCACAGATCCAGGCATGCAGCGGTCGTAAAAAGTCCATCTTATACCAAGAAACAGCTTCTTTACTCGAAGGGATTCGTGGCGCCGCCCTGGGGCGCAGTCAGTCCAACGAAGGTTCAAGATAGAGTCGCGGTGCTGGAACGTACCTGAGTCTCCCTCTTGTCCTCTCTGCAACCACATAACCATTCTGTCCACCAGCTGGTAGGCGGCTCTTCGGGCGAGTGATGCTCCAGCTGCTGGCTGCGACTACTCGAAGCCACAGGTTCTTCCCCGGGTATCACTATTCGCGGCGGGGGTGTTCTGCCCATGGGGGCACTCCGGGAAGACGAAGGCACGTTTAGGTGCGACTGCTGGACGGATAATACGGGTCGCGAGGAATGATGGGAAGATTCGCCTGGCGTGGGCGGGACAGATGCAGGGTTCGACACCGGCTCCATGAGCGGGCCGGAGGGGTCTGCTGAAGCTGCATGCGCATCGGAAAATGGGCTGGCAGTCGCAGCCAGAGGTTGGCTTGGAGGCGACGGCTGGGTGGTCGACGCAGGGCTGAAGCCGGGCGTCATAGGCCGTGGCGTCGAGGGCGACTCCGGGCGGTGCAGGGCAAACCCGTCCTCGGCGTCGCCGCTCGTCGGCCGCAGCGGCCGGTGCGGGTTATGCACGCTTTCGCGCCGTGGCCCAGAGCGCGACAGGAGCCTGGTGAGACCGCGCGCGGCATCCTCGACGACGGACGACCGGTTCTGGGCAGCTATGAGCCTTGACTCCCGCGCTGCCCGTCGTTTCTGTCGCTCGGCCTCTTCCCAGCGCCGTAGATTCTGTAGAGAGACTCAGTATGCCAGGCATAACGCGGACGCGCAGCCAACTTGCCTCCTCTATTCTCTTGGACTCGGCTTCATCCTCGTTCGTCGGCGGGTAGGAAGTAGAGGCCCCCGCGTCAGAGCCATCAAGTCGCTCACTACTGTCGGCCTGGGCGTGCTCGAGTTCGTGTTCGCCGATGTCGCTGCCCGGGTTCAGGTCCTGCTCGGTCGCCTTGCCCTTGCCCTTCCAACGCGTCGGGCTAAGGAGTTCGGTTGAGCTGCGCGCTGGGTCGCCGTCCTGTTTCTTTTGCAGATCGTCGTCCGACGGTAGGCGCTGGTGGGCCGCTTTTCGCGAGGGGATTATGGGGCTCATGTTGTTGCGAAACAGAAATGCGTGCGCATCCCAGACCAGCGGTGACGCAAATAGCGATTTACAAATACGAAAAGCTCCCGGCGCCTGTTCACGTTGAGAGCCCGAGTCCTCGTCAGGTAACAGTCAAAATACAGTGAATTATGGTGCCAGTCTGCACTTTACGAAGGGGGGTGCGCTACAAATCTATCATGAATACATTTTCGACCGGTACCAGAGTGATTCAAATGAACGAATACAGGATATACACTCGAACTCGGATGCGTCCACACCGAAGCTTCTGTCACTTCGAAAAACGCTTGAGGAAGGTCGCAATGTGGCCACTCGTCCCTGCGGTAGTTCCGTGCTTCAGCTTGCTCTGACCTGCGGACGGCAGCATCGGCATTTGAGATTCGCCAGAGCCCATGGACATACTCTCCTTGAACACCGAATTCGGTGAGTCAAGGTATGGCAGCTCGATTGACGACGCATATCCATCCTTGACTTGCATAATCTCATTTCGGAGGAGCGACTGCAGACGAAAGCATGAGCGATGATCGCCGAAGGCGACGACACGAGGCTTACCTGTTGTCGCCAGTACATGATCCGCTTCTCGTCCTCTTCATCCCTTGTATGGTTATGAACAGCGAACAGCGTAACACAGAGCAGCAACAAGGCTAAGAATCAAATCAGTGAAAGGCCAATAGTGCTCGCCGTCCCACGTACTCCCGATAATACCTCCTCCGATGGAGGCATAAATCCACTTCGGGTACGCGTCAGGCGCGTCGGGGGCACGTATGCATAGGCTGTCCGGCGAGCAGTTGCCCGACCCGCACCTGAGACGGATATTTATCAGAAGGGCCAAGGCTACTGAAAGCCAAGAGACGAGGCGCACTCCTTGTCCGCCGTGCAGGCCGCGCCTAGCAATTTGTGCTTCACGCACGACTTGCTGGGCGCGTCGCAAAACAGGCCCTTGTGACAATTCCCACTAATAACGACAGGTCAGTGTTGATCCATGGCAAGTAAGGATGCAGACGTTACCGGGAGACAACGAATGCGAATTCGGCCTCGCTCGTGTAGGCGATGTAGGGCGTATTTTCCAGAACGCAAGGCTGGCCCTCCGTGACGTTGGCCCACCTAAAATCACGCGTTACTTCCATGCGTACAAGAGAAGGCAAGCGCGCGCTCGTACATGCATTGAAAGTTCAAGCACACGCTCCCGTTGACGTTATTGGGGAAGGACGCGAGTTCGCCTGCATTCGGAGGGGGAGCACACTGGTCTAGGCGCGAATGAGCGGGCGAATGTAAGAAAGGGGGAAAGCCGCTCACCGTCGCGGTTGAGCTGACAGGGGCTCCCCACGGGCAGGAGCGGCTGGCACGCGTCGCCCTCGTCCGAGCAGAACTGCCCGTCCGGGCAGCGCGGCGGGTACGGTCCGCCCTGCGGGTATCCGAAAGGGTACTCGTCCTTGCGACACGCCTTAGGGACGCAGGTACTGTTGGCGTCGCAGTACGCCGTGTTGACACAGTCGCCCGAGAGCTCGTACGTCCCGACCTGTTATCCCCAAGATCTCGTCAACTGAACGCCCTGCCAGTAATGGCGACGCACCTGTAACTTCGTGCGCAGCTGCGAACAGTTAGCTCCTATGGGCACCTTGGGCATCGGCGGCTTTGGCTGGCCATAAAACTGTTGTGCGTGAGTCTGTGTGAGCGCAAGGGCGAAGACAGCGACGGAGAATGTGACGACGAGCATATCGTTCGTGTTCTAATGTTGGTGGAGATGAGAGAATAGGGAAGGGAGACAAGGCTTGAAGGTCCGAATCAGGGGTTGCAGCTTCATTGTCGATCATACGCGGCGGGGAGTATTCAGCTACGCTGCTTGATCAGAAGAACATGTTTTCGCGTGACAATTTCTGAAAGGATGTGGATTGAGGTTTGGATTACTGACGGAGAGCAATTTGACTCGATGAATGAGCAAGCGAATTTACAGATCGCAGTACACGAAAGCAGTAGATGCAACGCCTACAGGTAATCAGCTATGTTCAATATTGATACCAGAATAACGCACCGTGCATAAAAAGCCTATTATGTTCCTTGTCGTATACGGCCGTTGTGATTCCAGACGCAAGCGTCCCATCATCCTCAAAGATCTGACCCCAGGATGAGTTTTTCCTTGGAACGAACATAGTAGCGGTAAGACTTGCCGATTCTACCTTGTACTTCTGGCCGAAGTACGAGCTCTCATCGTCGTTGAGCGAGATCTTCAGAACCGAAGACGGCGCGGTCTTATGGATAGGATCGGTTAGATATTGCAAGTTGGTGCTGAAGATCTTTGGATACTCTGCAGATGCGTGAACACGGCTTGGGGAGCGAACGAGGCGATCTATGAAGCTCACCTGCAGCGTAGACTGCCCCGTCCTTGTCCACTGATAAATTATCCAGGCCACCACCGCCTACGCAAAGATTAGAACCGGCCGTTTTGAAGCGGATGCCAACGCACCAATGGGTATCATATCACTCAGGATAAGTGTGTCGTCTGCCTGAGCTTCGAACACGTAAATTTGGCTTGCGTATGTGCTGGACACATATATCTCCCCTTGAGTACCGCGAGCAATGCCATTGCTAAAGACGATGTTGCGTGCAGCCGTCTTGCAGCCTTCGTCGACGCGACAGTGCGTGACGGTTGTCCGCGGAAGACCGAAGATAATGTGCCAAGCGCGTTTCTAACGGAAAGAATGAGCATAAGGAGTACAGACGCGTGCGCGACGCACAAAGCTGCCCAGAGTCCTCGGCTGGTTCGTGATATAGAAGCTCTTGCCGTCGGGAGAGCCCAGAACGTCGTTAGCCATGCCGATCAGCGGGTCGCGCACGGTGGCGACATGCTCGAGCTTTTTGCCGCCCGCCTCGCCTTTGAAGATCTCGATGGCCGTGTCGGGTCCCCACACCCAAGCGTCGCCGAGCGGCGGGCGATGGTTGACCACGTATACAAAGATTTCATGCTCATTTGCGGCAGACGTGACAACGTCCATGCCAAGGACGCTGAGGCCGGTGCCGTCTTTCAGGTCGTCGGACGGGTTGAAGCGCACGAGTGGCAGACGCGTCGAGGTCGCGGTTGACGGGTTGTAAACAGCGAGATAATCGTGTCGCGCGCCAGTCTTGTTCATGTTGCCGACAGTGGGGAGCCATAGGGTCCTTGCCAGAACGTACGAAGCATTAGCGGGGGTAAGGCGCGTCGCACGTGGAACCGCACCTGCGGTGCGGCGTTGAGCACGCGAGGTATATCAGTCCAGTAGGCTCATGCAGGACGATCTCTGCGCAACCATGAGACCCAGGACGAAAAGGCGCGTAGGGTGCACGCACTTTCGCACGCCTGGAGGGACTTGTCGCGCTTGCATTTCGCATTGCCTACGGCCTTGATTTCGCGCGACCGCCCACCCAACTGAAGCAGTGGCCTGAAGTACAGCTGGAAGAGCCCAGCAACGACGACCGCGAACACTGTCAGTACCGACAATAGTGTCCGACTGCTACACATGCTTGTGGAGGAAGGGAAAGGACGGAAACGCCAAAGACGTCAGACGGCCATCCATTTACGGATGACAGTGACACGGGCGCTCATTCTCCGACTCCCGCTCTATTCACGAGACGGAGCTCGATTTTCGCGGACTCGCGCAGGGTCGCAGACATTCGCCGTGGCAGAAGCATGGAAATTTTCATCCAGCAGAAAACAGAAAGGTGCATTCACGGCCTATCGCTTAGAAAACATGAACACATGGAACGAGCGCCTAGTAAGAGAGCTTGTTCGCCGTGAGCTGCAAGTGCGCAGAGTGCTCCTCGTACGGCGCCTTGGACAACGGGATTTCTCTCCACAGGTCGGGCGTAAGGAACGCGTACGTTTGTGTCAACTGTCCAATAGAATAAGCAATAAATCGCGCATAAATGCAATTTCACGCACGGCAGCAAAGGTCGCCTTCAAGAAGTTGCCCATCGTCGCGGTGCTACCCTTGGACTGTGTGTACACATCCTGGATACCGGCCAGCTGGAGCAGGCGGAGCGACGCGGGCGCGGCGACGATGCCAGTACCGCGCGGGGCAGGGATGAGACGGCACATGACAGAGCCGACCTTGCCGCTGACCTTGGACGGCACCGTGTGCGGCTCACCGAGCGCAACACCCCAGTAGCCGCGGCGGACGGGGATGACGGACAGCTTGGCGAGGATGATGGCGCCGCGGATGGCGGTCGCGACTTCCTTCGCGCACTTGACACCGAGGCCGACGTGGCCGTCGAAGTCGCCGATGGCGACGAAGGCCTTGAAGCGCGTGCGCTGGCCGGCGCGCGTCTGCTTCTGGACGGGCATGATCTTCATGACCTCGTCCTTGAGCTTGGGCAGGAAGAAGTCCACGATCTGGTACTCCTTGACGGGGAGCGAGAAGAGATAAATCTCCTCCATCGACTTGATCTTGCCGTCCTTCACGAGGCGGCCGAGCTTGGTCACGGGCACCCTGCCGACTTGTCAGCCACGCCGCCTGCGCAGGACGGTCACTGTATGCGCACCACTCCTTCTCGTCGTCCTTGCGGCCTCCACGACGAGGACCGCGACGGCCGCGTCCACGGTCGCCCCGTCCACGGTCACCGCCGCGTCCACGCCCAAATCCACCGCGTCCGCGTTCAGCCATGATTTTTCGGAAGTCTTGAGGAAGAAAGAGTTGACGCCTGGGATTTTTTATACGTTAGCAATAACACACTCTACAGCATGCTCCCGGACACTGCTGCAACACGGCGTGTCCGGGACGGCCATTGAGACGGCGGGACGCACCTGGGACGTCGGTTTTTTGGTTTGTTGACGAGGACTGGGCTCGAAGGAGTTTTGAGTTGCGGAGTCTGTTTCGACGGCAAAGACGGAGCTCGGCACCAATTCGGCACTTTGGTCTTGACCAGCACCAGCACACGCACCAGCACACTAACCCGCTCACCCCACCGAATTGGCGTACCATGTCGTTCAATTCCATGTCGAATTTAACCAAACCAATCTCTAGTCTCGGCCCCACGTACGTTATGTCCGCCAGAGACATTCTTGTGCCCGTGGCTAACGGCCTGCCGCTCCAGCAACGGTCCTCGCACCGTTGGGGATGGGGCTTTCTCTCACGACGCGGATCCAAGTGTGCTGGCTGTGTGCCGTGCCCAGGGCTTTGAGAATCTCTACTACTACTCGACCACGTTCTCTGGCGGAGCTCAGGCGCGTACCAGCAGCCCCGCGCCACCCGCTTAGCGATCCTGACACCCAGGATTTTGCAGTGGCATTTTTGACATCCCTAGCCAGAAATGCCCTCCGTTGCCCGGAGGGTCGTCCGACTGTGTGACAGGCAGTCGGGCGCCCCCTGCCCACCTATTTCCCTTTCCCTCCTCCTCGCCGCCCGCCCCCGTATTCGATTCCAATCTCAAGTCCAAGCCGGTCCATTACTCGCTCAGTCCCACACTTCCAATCACCCCAGGCTCGACGCCCAACTCGTCCACAGACTCGCTCCCGCTTTCCAACCAGCTCGCGCCATCCGCGGGCTCCACGAGCGCCTCACGGATCAACTCCGCCGCCTTCAGGCAGCTCGCGCCCCAGTCCATCCCGGCCACCCCGCCGCTCACGCCTGACAATGGCGCAGGCTCGGGCATGGCTGCGATAAGCAAGAAGCACAACCACGAGGCGCTGGATCTCCTGCAGGCCCTTTTCCCGGCCGACGCCTTCAAAGCGCTCCCGTACGCGCGCAGCGTCAAGATCGCAACTCCCGGTCACGGCACTGTCTGGGATGGTGTCATCCTCGATCTTCCTTCCTCTGGCAAGCGCACGGATCGCGGCAAAACGCTCTACGTCGACGGCAAAGGTGCCGAGCATGTTCAGCTTCGGGAAAGGTGCGCACGTTTGCAGTTGGCCCGGAGCTCGGCGCTTATTCCACGCTAGTATTGTCGCTCTCCTTGACCTCGCCGACGAACGTTTTGGATGCACTGCCTTTGTGATCGCGCTCGACC
Source organism: Auricularia sp. M13 (assembly GCA_037042915.1). Taxonomy (NCBI): domain Eukaryota; kingdom Fungi; phylum Basidiomycota; class Agaricomycetes; order Auriculariales; family Auriculariaceae; genus Auricularia; species Auricularia sp. M13. The sequence goes on from CM073201.1 coordinate 1,542,322, forward strand.
GGTCGTCGCCCGCACTTGGTACGGCATCCTCAACTGTTCTCGATTGTTCGTTCGACTGACTGACTGCCCTTGGCGCGTCGTAGGTGATCTGTTGCACTCGCTCATGTACGTTTCCGGCACAATCGTGACCGACCCGCCCTTCCCTGTGGACAAGTCGTTCGTGCTTGTCGGCATTGAAATGTAGATACTGCGTCGTCGAGAAGTTAGGCTATTTTGGTAATCGATCTCTCTATCCCGTTCCACTACCATCAATTGACACCGTGCCTCAAACGCGCTCAACACAAGTCATTCAGCATGCATGTAAGCCCCTTTATGGAAGGTCATAGACTAAATATGGTGAGTCGCATTTACGTATGAATTTGTAGATCCGTGACGCGAATTGCAGTTACCCCTCGCAAGCCACTCTCACTCTCCTTACACCATGCAACAACCTGGCGGCCGCGTCACCGATGACACCGCTGCTGAAAGCACAGACGACAACCCTCCTCTTGAGCGCAAGAAGACGTACCATAATCGGTGCACCGACAAGTATGGCCGGAAGATCTGCATCGAGGACGAAGAAGAGCGAGTTAGGAACAGGCGTAGCATGCGCTCGCGCTTCCCGTTCTTTTCTCGTGAAAAGAAGGCAGACTCGGCCGACACACTCGTCAATGACCAGCAGAAGCGACCTCCTGGACCCAAGAGGACCGATACCGAACTCATGGAGGAGGGCGAAGCCGGGCCGTCGCATGGCCGGCCCAACACCCTCGCCCGCACGACGACTCAGCTTACCCACATCATCGCGTCGCTCGGAAATCGTGCTGCAAACTCGGGCTCTCAGGAAGATCGTGCCGACGCTGGAGCTGATGAACCGCGCGCCAACGTTGGCTTGGGCTTTGGTACGCTGAGGAGGCAGGCGTCGAACTGGATAAGGGCACCGCGCCGTGGTCTGTCAACCGGCCAAATAATCAAGCATAAGGCCTGTACGGGACCCTTCCCCCGCGTCTTCGATTTGCGCGCGAGGTGCTCACTAAACCGGCAGCTTACAAGGCGCGGCAAGGCTTTGTGCTGAAACTGGCCAAGGGCCTGCTGTTCTTCGGTGCCCCTAGTCATCGCATCGAGGCTCAATTGCAAAGTGTTGCGACAGTTCTTGACATCCCGGCGCAGTTTATCTATTGTAAGCTTGATTCGTGCTCTCTTCTGCCTACATGTGTCTGACTATCGTAGTACCGTCGCTCGTTCTCATCTCGTTCAGCGACGAAGAGCATCGCACTTCCGAGGTCCTGGCCGTGCGATCGCCCACAAAGCTCGCCCTCGGGAAGTTGCAGAAACTCCACGACATATACCGCAAGGTCTTGCACGACGAACTGAGTGCGGAAGAAGGTTCGGAGGGCATCATGAAGCTCTTCAAGTCTCCCCCGCAATATACCGCACGATTCCGCCTCGTCCTCGCGTTCGCGTGTTCTGCCATCATCTGCCCGATGTCGTTCGGGGGCTCTTTCCTCGACATGTGGATGAGCGGTCTTGGGGGTGTTTTGCTCTGCTTTTTGCAGCATGTTGTCATCGTCAAGCACCCCATGTACGCGAGCGTATTCGAGTAAGTCCTTTTTCTTCCTGTGTTTTACCGCACTTAATATGTATCGGCTCGAACAGGCTGTCCGTTGCGCTTATCATGTCCTTCTTCGCCCGTGCCCTCTCCGAGACGCCGGGAAAGTACTTCTGCTATTCAGCTATCTCCTCGGGTTCCATCGTGCTCATTCTTCCGGGCTTCATAATCTGTGCGTGGCCCATCTTCTCGCTTTCAGACTCCTGACCCTTTCCCAAGTGTGTAGCGCGCTTGAACTGGGGTCGAAGAACATTGTATGCGGCAGCGTGCGAATGGTTTATGCCATTATGTATGCGTTATTCCTGGTAAGCCGCATGCATCCCAGCTATTGCAATGTGACTTAATCCACTTAGGGCTTTGGGCTTACAATCGGCAGCGACCTCTATTACATCGTAAATCTTCGTGCTCGTGCTGCACAGCGCGATGCCATCGCCGCTCAACAGCCTGTGCACATTAATGGAACATTTAACACGGACTCTGCTACGACGCTGACCTTGGTTGGCTCGTTCAGCTTTTCTCAAAGCTCTGCCAAGGGCGCCGCTCATGGCCATGGGTGTTTGCGCAATCCAGACTGGCCATGGTTCCTTCAGCCGTTCCCTTTTTGGACACTGTTCATTCTCGTACCGAGCTATTGCCTGTTTTCTTCGCTGTGGAAGGGACAGCCGTTCAAAAGCCGGCACCTCCCTGTGATGGTGTTCTTCGCTTGTTGCAGGTTCGTGGACGCTCCCCTTAGAATGCTCCAGTGGCGCTGATCCCAATGTGCAGCTATACGGCCAACCGCGTCGCTAAGCAGTTCATCCAGGACCGGTGAGTTTGGGATCTACAAAAATATTCTTCAAGTTGTTAACTCGTCTTCAGTGGAGATGTAACTAGCGCAGTCGGCGCATTCGTCCTGGGCTTGTTGGGCAACACGTATTCGCGACTCTTCAATGGGACTGCATTCACGGTTATGATCACGGGCGTCACCTTCCTGGTCCCTGTAAGTCTGTCTCCATCTTACCGTACCGTACGACTACTGATTCGCCCCCAGTCCACACTTGGCTACGGAGGCGGACTGTCGTTCTCCGGTGATTTGTACACGCAGGGCATCTTGCTTGGTCTCCGCATGGTCCAAGTTGTACGTCTGGCTCCTATTGCGCTTTACAGTGTCTGAAGGTTGCTAGGCTATCGGCGTCACCGTTGGTTTGTTCACAAGCGCCCTAGTTGTGTACTCGTTTGGGTCTCGCAAGAAAACAGGCATGTTTGGATTTTGAAATAATCCTAATAGCGTCCGCCAGTTTGAGACTGAGCAATACACTCTTTTATGCTCGCTATGTGTTGTGCCACATTCCCGCCTTTTCTTTGCGCGACGCTAGGGTCTTTGACCGCCTCGAAACAAGGACTTCTAGGAATAAAACTATCTATCATGAACTCGGTATATATCGCCTGAGAGCTTCGGGAGGATATCAAACGCGTAAAACCCCTGGAAAATAGTCCGAAATGAAGGTAAATGCCATGGAAATGATGGAAACGCGTTGAGACGCGCATTTGAAAGTCCGCACTGTCATGTGCTCAATAAGAGCTCCGCTACCGCGTTTGCTTCCGGTGTTGTCTCCTCTTTTCTGAGTCTCTCGTCTCCGGTACTTGCTGCAAGGTCGCGGCTGTCAACAGCATCTCGCGACCATGGGCAACACAGCAGACGAAGACGCTTTCATGCGCGAGCTCCTCCAGGACCTGGGCACCCAGCTCTCGGCTGGACTGAACAATCCGTCGCACCAGCCTGAACTCCCTCAGGCGAGACGCAATTTCACGCCGGTCCAACCAGAGCAGACGGCGCCGGTCCAACCAGAGCAGGAGACACCTGTCCGACCAGAGCGTGGCGCGAAGTACCAAAGTCCTCCTGCAGCGGCACCCGATGCTGGTTCTGTGGATGCCCCGGCACCAGATGCTCGTGTCTTCGCGCCCAGCTCTAGTTTCCAGTCCTGTGGAAGCGATCTAGACTGGGAAGAAATGGCCGATTGCTGGGACGCGATGCAGGCGCAAGCTCAGGCAGCGAAGCCTTTGCCAACTCCAGCCCTCAAGAAGGAGGAGTTGACCCGCTGTGTGGTCGACGACGTAACCGAAAGACAATACGACAGAGCGACGGAGAAGGTCTTGCGCGCCACACGCGATGACTCCGACGAACAGCTCGAGATTGTCCTTCGCGACGATTGGGTGTTGACCCGTGCTCAGAAAGGCGACGTCTTGCATATTCTTGGCAGCTTTTCCACGGACACCACGCCTCGCAGCATTATCCTCACTGCCGCCTCCAACTCGTTGGTCCTGCACCCGGACGTACTCCTGACGGCCACTCACGTTTCCACTTCTCATCGATGTGCGCGCAAGCCTGTGCTCGCTCAACTGCTCCCAGGAGCTGGACCAGATTCAGCACCGGCTGTCGCATGGGGCAACATGCTCCATGAAGTTGTCCAGGCTTGCCTGATCGAACGCAACTTTTCGCCAGCTTTCATTGAGGAGCACATCGATGCGGCTATCGATTCATGTCTATCAGACTTGGCGAGGATTGGCGTTAGTGCCGATGCTGCCCGTGACGAAATGCGCAAGCGTTCTTCGGGGCTCGAGGCGTTCAGTCAGCGCTTCGTAGCGGACGCCCCGAAGGATGATGCTGTGCTAACCGACCTCGGTGCACCCAGCAAAGAACGGGCTCTTGTCGCGCTGACGGGTGTCAACGCTATCGAGGAAGATGTCTGGTCGCCCAGGTATGGTCTCAAAGGCAAGGTCGACGCCAGCGTGCAGACGTCTGTCAAGGAAGGCGTAGATGGCGCCGTGACAGAGTGGACGCAGCCTTTCGAGATTAAGACTGGCCGCAGTATCGCAGGCCTCGAGCACCGTGCCCAAACGATGTTATATGCCCTCCTCATGGCCGAGCGTTACGGCGTCGAGGTGCCCAGTGGGCTCCTATATTATACTCGGGACGCAGGACTTATCCGTGTTCCCGCTCGCAGACATGAAATTCGCGCGCTGATGATCTCGCGCAATGAAATGGCTGCATTCATCGCGGGCCGCTGGCGGGACGGTTTCAAGGCATCGGAGGCGAATGACTTCTTGCCACCTCCAATTGACGACGAGCACGTATGCCGCAGCTGCTTTAACGTGGACGCATGCATGCTCTATCGCAAGGTTCGTCAACGTTATGTACGCATCGGTCGACTTGGCTGATATTTTATATAGGCGGTCGAGTGCAAGCCAGTTAGCCCCGATGAGGAGGTTTTCGAAATCTGGCTCGATAAGACGAAGCACCTGACCGCCGCCCACTGCGAGTTTTTCGCTCACTGGGAACGCCTCATTGCGCTCGAAGAGGCCGACATGACGCGCTTTCGGCGTGAACTCTGGACGATGAGCGCGCGTGAACGCGAAGTGCGCGGGAGGGCCTTCGCCGACCTCATTCTTGCGCCCTCTACGACGACGTCTGAGGACAAGCGCCATTTGTATACCTTCAAACGTCGTTCTGGTCCTGGCGTGCTCGTCGATTCGTTGCTCACCGGCCATATTTCTCGGGGCGACGCAGTCACAGTTACCGTCGAGCCGGACCTCATTGCCTTCGCTCGCGGCTTTGTCGTGGAGCTACAGCCGGATAGTGTCACCGTCGGTGTCGACCAGCCTATGCAGCTGGACGGCAGAATTCTAGCGGGCCGCGGTGGGAAAACCAGTGTCGTCTTCCGCATCGATAAAGACGAGCTGGCGGGTGGGATCGCGCGCATACGTGATAACCTCGCAAGGCTTTTTGTCAAGGGCGGCGACGAGCGCCGCAGAAAGCTCGTCGTAGACCTCGAGGCACCACGTTTCACGCAACTGGACGACTCCGCCTTTCGACACTCGAAGTTGAATCCGCATCAACAAGCGGCGGTGCGCAAGGTCATGTCGGCTCAGGATTACGCTCTCGTTCTTGGTATGCCTGGCACAGGCAAAACGACAACTACGGCAGAGATTATCCGCCAGTTCGTCAAAGCAGGCAAATCTGTGCTTTTGACAAGTTACACGCACTCGGCCGTGGATACCATTCTGCGTACGCTTGGCAAGGTTGATTTTGGTATTTTGCGCCTGGGAAAGGTCGATAAGGTATGGTGTGACTTTCCGGGGTTTAAATGCTCACGCGTGACTAGGTCCATCCTGACGTGCACAAGTATACCATCGACGCGAAAGGGCCTGCGCGCACCCTGGAACAGTATGAGCAGCGAATCATGCACCCGCCTGTTGTCGCGACGACCTGTTTATCACTGGACCAGTTGCGTCTTGATGATGAGCCTTCAGCGATAACCATACTTACCCTGCTTTACAGTGCTGTATTTTCTCGTCGCCGATTCGACGTTTGCATTGTCGACGAGGCTTCGCAGATCACGCTACCAACATGCATTGGGCCTTTGCGCCATGCAAATGTCTTCGTGCTCGTCGGCGACCATTATCAACTCGCACCGCTAGTCCGCTCTACACGCGCACGAAAAGATGGCCTCGACATGAGCTTATTCCGCCGACTGTGCGAGGCCCACCCGAATGCTGTCGCCGACCTCGCGCTGCAATATCGCATGAACGAGGATATCATGACGCTCAGTAACGAGCTAGTGTACGAAGGCCGTCTGATGTGCGGTAGCGAAAAGGTCGCACGACGTTCATTGCGCCTGAACTCGCAGGTGAAGTGCAAACCCGACGGATGCTGGATGGAAAGTGTTGTTAGCGAGTAGTGCGTTACCCTTGATTACTCTCACCCATTTGGTTTAGAATTACTCATGATTACTTTGTCGTTTAGCACGAAGGTGCTCTTCGTCGATACAGATAATGTGCCTGCCACGGAGACGCGCGCGGCAGATCTCGTATACAATGATGTTGAAGTGCAACTCATGCGGCAGGTTCGTCAACTCCTGCATCATCGTTTCCAAAGACCTGAATCGTTCTAGATCTGCGATGCGCTCATTGCTCGAGGCGTAGACGAATCAGATATTGGCGTAATCGCGTTATACCGCCAACAACTAAAGGCGTTGCAGCATGCTTTGAAAGCTCGCACGAAGCTCGAAGTTCTCACTGTCGACCGCTCCCAAGGACGCGACAAGGAATGCATACTCGTCTCCATGGTGCGCAGTAACGCAGAGGGCGACACGGGAGAGCTCCTCAAGGATTGGCGGCGCATCAATGTCGCACTCACGCGCGCGAGAAGCAAACTCGTCATCGTGGGCAGTCGCAAAACCCTCGTAAAAGTCGAAGTACTCAAGCGCTTTTTCGAGCTATGCGATCGCCGCGCTTGGACGCTTGCGCTCTCGAAGGATGCACATATAGAGCATGAGCTTCATGCGCATGGCCACCGTGCAACCAAACGTGCGCTTCCTGTGGACATCTCTTCTGGGAAGGAAAATGCTGCGCCCTGCGAAAGGAAGAAGGCGAAGATTGTCACTGCGAGCGGCGAGTCTATCTTGCGCACCCGTCCACTCCTGCGTGATGTCATGAACGGTAGCGTGTAAGGACTGCGTATCTTTCGATGTTTATCTGTAGCCATAGTGTCTTGTAGAGGTCTAAGTACTCAGTGCATGTAACGATATGCGTAACTCCTGCAAAATTGCGTCATGTAGGTATACAGCTTCGCGCGATCTCGCCAGCTCTTTCGCGAATCATCCGAGCACCTGCGTCCGCAGCTCCGACGCAACACAGTCCGGCTCAGACTTGCCTTCTTGCCACAACGATGTCGACGCCGTACACGCAAGCTCCCCCAAGCTATGGCGCTGCAACGCCTCCCAAGCGAGGCCACGAGGTTCAAGAGCCTCTCCTTGGTGGTTCCGCCGCCGGACCAAGCACCGGGAACGCGTATTACGATCACGCCAGTGACTTGCCTGACGATTTCAAGGTATGTGGATACAGTCTTGCGCAGACTTTGGATCGTACTGATAGCTTCCCAGTACGGTGTGACAGTCGCTGAGAGTGCGATCGAGATTCGCCTTGGTATGTTAACGGTGTACATCGCTAGAGATCCTATACTGAAATAAGGCGGTTTAGCCTTTGTGCGCAAGGTCTACAGCATTCTCTGTATGCTTTGATCTCTCTGTCGCCCTCAAGTGCCCTGGTGCTAACGAATGTCCTTTGCTAGTCACGCAGATTGTATGTTAGCCAGCTCATCTCTGTGCACGGTCAACGCTAACCTCTGCAAGCTCGCCACCGTCATCGTTAGTGGAATTCTCTCGCAGAGCAAGGGCACCGTCCAGTGGGTGCAGGAGCAGTAAGTTGGTATCATGTCAATCATGAACACCGCTGACGTCCGAGGGTTCAGCTCCTGGGTTGTCTTCCTCACCCTTATCTTCTCGTTGGTGAACCTGGGTGTACTGTACTGGAAGCGCCACTCGCATCCAACAAACCTATTTCTTCTTGCGAGTTTCACGGCCATCGAAGCATTCACCCTCGGTCTCATAGTGGCCTTCTATGACACCACCATCGTTCTGCAAGCATTGTAAGTACCGTCTAAAAAAGGACGCACAGTCAGACTAACAGTACATCATAGGCTGATCACGCTGGGTGTATTCTTGGGCCTCACTATCTTCACAATGCAGTCCAAGTACGACTTCAGTGGCATGGGTCCATTCTTGTTTGCTGGTCTCTTCGCGCTCCGTAAGTGTGCCCCCCCTCCCGCGGCTTGACATCTAATTCTTTCCAGTGGCGACTGGCCTGGTGGGCGCATTTTTGCCGTTCTCGCAGACATTCGAATTTGTATATGCAATTGGTGGCTGCCTCATTTTCTCTGGCTACATCGTTTACGACACCTACCTTATCACCAACCGCGTTTCACCTGACGAGTATATCTTTGGTGCAATCAGCCTTTACCTCGAGTGAGTTATCCCGAAACCGATAATGAGCAGTTTACTGATTATTCTGCAGCTTCGTCAACCTTTGTGCGTTGTTTATGTCATCCGCGCGGTCCTCACCACTAACTTGCGTCGCAGTCATTAATATCCTGCGTGTTTTGAACAACGTTGAGAACCGTTGAACGAGCTGACAATCCGTCCAAGACATCCCACCGGCGTAATTAGCCTACAATGTTTCCCCAAACGCGATCATGCTGTAGTTTGAATAAATTCACACCTAGTTCTGATACTGCAACAAATTATTCGGAGGACGACAGACATGCCTTCAGTCTCCAAATACGGTTCGTTCTGCATGAACTGCGTAGCCACCGTTAGAGCGTGGTGAGGTACGGTCGGAGACTGAAAGCGCGTTGCGCCTCAACCGCGACTATGAACGACTTCCGCGTATCGTTTCCGTCATCGTCTCAAGACAGCGGCTTGTACCGTCTTTTGGAGGTTCCCGCGGATCTATGCAAGCGTATCGAGGCTGGCGAGTCCCTGCGGTGCGCCACTGGTCACGATCGTTGTCGCCCGCTGAAGACCTCGCTAGGATGACTCTGAAGGGGCGCATTGACGACGACGCGGTCATCTGCACAGAGGACAAGACTTATTCCTTGCGTGAAGTTGTCCTATCGAATACTACTTTGGTCGTCACACCGCTACCTCTAGCGAGCGCGCACCTAGATGTGGACCTGGTCATACGAGATCAGCTTACTCAAATACTAGAGCTCGTACCAATAGTACCAAAAGTCAGTGGGAGGCTTTCCGCTCTTCTGCGCGACGCAGAATACCGCGAAGGCCATGAGGACGACGATTCTGGCGGCAGCGACGATGACACTAGACCGGTGAGTACAAGGATGCAAGCTCCTAGCGGATTTTGACCAAGGCTGCAGAAGAAGCGTCGACGCATCACATATGATGAATTGAAGGAGAATATTCAAGCAAGCGATCGCGAGCTAGCCCAATGTCTAAAGGATGGACGCGTGCTGCAGATTAAGGGTGCGCAGACATCCACGTCCGCTTCAGGCAGGCTAACTATGATCAGGCGAAATGCGTCCCTTGGAGCGCCGCTATCTTGCGCAGATGCTGAAGTTGTTGCTCAACTCCATGGTCGCACACTCCATGTCTTCGGACGCAGCACTCGTGGATGAGCTTGTGTTGAGTCTCGAAGAGCACGATATCCGACGTGATGTCACGTTCCAGATTCTGCCCTGGTTTGGATCAGTCTCTGGAAACCACTGGGCAGCCAATCTGGAGAGCATCGCAAGGGAAATTGGTCTCTCGATACTCCAGAGCTATCATGTGCGTCAGACGTTGCATCGCGACATCGAGCTGATACTTTGTAGGAACATGGAATACTCCTCGATGATTTCTTGCATACATGGGCCGATGCAATGGGCGACTCGTATATGAGCGCTCTAAACTTACGCCTCCTCGAAGTTAGTCTGTGCTGCCTGACTGAATGCGCGTGGAGCTAACATGAGCAGGGTAACTTCGTCCAAAATATGGTATTCGCAAGAGCAGGTGACGAGTCACAAGACGGCGCGGTGCCTGCGATGACCAGGCGAGCCCAATTAGTCTACCTGCCCGCGTCGTCTCTACCTATGGACCCGTCCATGCGCTTTAGCGACCTCTTCGTTGTAAAGCCGCGGTGGAAAGCCGACGAGTTGGCACCTTTTCTGGCCGATATTGCTGTCGATGCTAAAGCCCGCGACAAACTACTCCTCAAGTGGTGCAGAACCGCAACTGATACAGACGGTACTGTATGGTATACACTGCGCGCGAAGCACATATAAAGTGTTAGGCAGTAGCATGTAAATTACACCTCATGTGACTCCGAGGAAAAGAAAGGCAACAAAAGCAGTATCGAAAGCCGGTGGGTTCCCTTCATATTAACCTCGTCGTCTATTGGGTCGATATTCATCGTCTTCTTCGTCGCCCCTCGCTCGCTTGCCGTTTTTTCGCGGCTGCGCACGTGCGGGTAACCGGAGCGCTTCGTCGGTGGGCCATCGCACGACCTTCGTTTCCGCCGGAACGGCGTTCACGAAATTGAAGGCAAATTTGCATACTTGGGTGTTCGCTTTTCAATGAAAGTGAGCTGTGAACTTCAACATAAGAATCCACTGCACCTCGGATCTCTGAAGCTTGAAACTTCTCTCGCAGAGCCTTTCTGAACTTGAGTATTTGCTTCGATTTAGTGTCATAGGAGCAGTCCCGCATTTTGGCAAGAATTACAGCTGAATTGACACGTGTCAGTAAATATGAGTATTTGTGGTGGAAGAGAAGTACGCTGCTCACCCATGAATATCCACTCTACCGGCGCGACACCTGAAAACCAGTAAAATCTCACGCTCCACTGCGGCGTACTGTACACACGAGCACTCACGTTCATGGATCTGTTCGTATGAGATGCTGACTTGTGCTGGAAGATATCGTACGAACCTGGGTAAACGCGGCTTTGTATTGCTTATCGCTGGCGACTCTCAGGTATGTCTCCAGCACCTCAGTCATCGCGGATTTAAATGCTGTCAATACAAAGCAGTTCAGCAAAGAGAGGACAGAGGAGATCATACATATCTGCCACACTCACCTGGCGAAGGATCGGGGGCCGTTTTCAACCATTTGGTCAATGGCTGCAAACCGGGAAAAGCAATGATTGCTGGCATGTGTGCTATTGTGTATATCGAGCGCGCGAGCACTGAAGGGCAGTTAAAAGGCTGTAGCTATAGCACACCAGCACTCACGCTCGAAATCTTTGGCTCGCTCCACGCTCATGGTCATCTGGGAGCTGAATCCGCCGCTTTCGTGGAAGAATTTTGCTTGCAATGAGCTTATCCAATTTGGCAGAGGGCCTGATGGGTAGCGTGAGCCGCCGAAGAACGCGCAGCGATACGGCGCACTCACCATTCAGAGCCTGCATTTTCTCTGATGCTTGCAGAGGCACGCCGTTTTGCACTCTGTTTCAAGCTCAAGCACTATAAGCGCTGGAACAGCACCACACACTTACCGTTCGAAGATTTCTTTTTCCGTGCTTTCATCGATGTTCGAATATTCAACTGCATGTGAGTGAGAGTCAAGTCAAATCTGGGACCTGCTATGCTCACCGCACGCGAGTTTGATCTCATGAAACATCTGCTCGTAGTATTGTGGCACAAGGAGCTTCTTCTTGAGGTTGGCAGGATTGAGGTTGCGACTCATCCAGTACTTGCGCTTCGTGACAGGGTCGATATGCGGAATCTACAACAATGTCATATATACGCGTAACCTGGGCGAGCTCGTCGATACTCACATGTCCATCGATGAATGACTGGATCGACGTGAGGCGTTGCTTGCCGTCCACACAGATGCGAACAGTCCTGCACGCGATTTATTCACGCCACATTTCTCAACGCCTCTGAAACTCACCCCAATTCCGGGTCGTGGCGCACAGCAAACACCACTGGAGGAACATGGAGGCCTTCTAAGTCGCGCGTGCGATCTCTGAGCCCAAGTTCCCTGACAAAGTTACATTCACGCACTGAAGAGAGAGTCGATGAGATTCGACTGCCGTATGGGCTTCCAGACGACATCGCGCTGGTAGACAGGGTTGAGATCGATCTCTCCGTCGTGCATCTGTGTCAGAAATAATGCGTCACGTGAACAGCTGTTTCGCGACGGTTGTGCGAGTGGCGCGCACCATTCCTTGGAGTCAACGCGGCGAGCGTGAGCCTACAAGTCGGCTACGACGCGTGAGCGGGGGCTTACTATGAAGCTCTGCGCACTACAAGGGGGTCAAACAATAGCTCTGAAAAAAAACTGCAGGCAACGTACGGTGCGGATGACGGTTTCGTTCTGCGGGACCTTGTCGCGAATCGCGAACTCGTTGGGCCCACTATCTTGGTCTAGATCGAGTTCATCGTAGTCCTGCTCGTGTTGGTCGTACTCAGACTGCACCTCCTCTTTCGTGCGCGCCATTGTGAGAACCACTACGTGGATGTGGTAGACTCGTCCCAGAGAACGAGCGGAGATGAAAAGGATAAGATACTGATAACTGACAATCCCAGGTTGATCCTGCGACATAATGCATGATGTTCGGAACGACTTCCTCGAAATGGGCACATGCAGCAGCTGAGAAACGAGATGTGCAAAAGTGAGATCCAGCCGATGCTTGTATTAGAGAACCCCGAGTGAAGTATAGAACAATGAATATGCCATCGTGAACGTTTCGTGATGTCGTGGCAAGGGGCCAAGAAACTTTATCATCTTTGCGGCGGCGTAACCTTACCACCGTCCTCCCAATCACCAAACTCATCGTCATCGTCCGCCACTGCCGAGTCTTTGCTCGCGGAAGCAGGCCTGGAAGACCCAGTTCGTGACGGCTCTGGCTCGTCATCCTCGTCGTCATGTGTGGGCCCGCCGATAAACGGCGACCGCACATCGTCAGCTGCTCGGCCAGGCGAACCTAGACCACCAGCAGTCCCGCTTCCGCTAGGCTTGAGATTCGGATGTACAGAGTCGTCGGCATCGTCCTCGTCCGAGTCGTCCTCGCCGACCTCCCACATCGTCTTGGCACCCTCGCCCTCTTCAATTTCGTCCGCCTTCAATGGCTGGTTTTCTTTGCCCTTCCCGCCAGAAGAAGACCTCAATTTGGTCATTTTGAGCGACTTTGAGCTGCTGGAGGCCTTAACCGTAGATGGATCTGGCTTTTCGTTGGTCAAGAGCATCACACCGCCAATGAGGATGAGGATCGAGAGGAAGATGAGCGCCAAAACCCAGGGCTTGTACGCGTCAACCTGTATTTCAGGTCAGCATATACAATTGCCAAGGGGTTGCCGGCTCGCCCACTTCGTCGTTGAATATCAATGAGTTCAAGAAACTAAGAGGGACAGTCAGTCCGCAAACGAGTCGCTGGTGCTGAGCATAGTGAACGCACCCGAAGGCCGTGTATATGCCATAAAACGTGGGAACTACCAGAGTGCTGTCGTATGCACGTAGGCCCTTGTTGAGGGCTATGATCTGCGTGACGGCCGACACAGCCAGTAGGATGAAGGTAATAATCTAAATGATTCGCTGAGCTACAGGCAAGAAGTGTTGTAGAGAATGGAGTATACGCACTGCCGCTGGATGAGCAAACTGATTTCCATCGTTCGCATGGCTGAGTTTGCCGGTTATAAGCTTGACACTATACAGGCAAGGCGGATTCAGCACCACAAAGGACGAAGAGCAGGAAAACAGACGTTGCTTTGGCAAACACAAGACATTCTCCGGCCAAGCCACCTCCGCAACAGGCCCACGTCTGCAAACATCGAGGGTTAATCGGGCTTGGAAATAATTGTGCATGCAGAAATACTTACTATCCCCAAAGTCCATGCAAGATGTCTGTCTGTTTGTGCAGACGTCCAATGTTCAAGAAAAACACGCCACGCAGCTACTGCGCCGCCTACTGTGGCCTTCAGGCGACCGAACCAGCTTGTCGGCGTTGGTCCTTCCCTTCGAGTCTCCGCAGAGAATGGGACAGCGTCAATATCCGCGCGCGATGCGAGGATGGCATCGAGTTGGCTTGCAGAGACGAATAACGCAAGAAGGGCGACCGATGTCAATATGAAGTAGATGAGCCAGCCTGCCCGTGTCCACAGCGTCTCCAAGCGTGCCAGGGACATTGACGTCGTCAATCCAGTGTTAATAGACCCGAAAGCAACAATGCTGTCAATAACAGCAACATGAGTGAAACGTGAGCGCGCGGTGGCATGGTGCGTACCCGATGACGCCGACGACAACGACTAAGCAGTGACCGTCAAAAGTCGTATACAACTGCATGCATATGTGCGCACCGACGGTGCCGTAGATATCGGTACGCGTTATTTGAGTGCCGACGAGAAGATTGGCGAAAAGAAAATTGAACACGAGCGACGACGAGCCGAGTGGCGCAACATATTCTGCGCATCAAGCCTCAGTCGACGGTCTACACGGCTCCAAGGCTCGTACCTGCGCGCATATACTCGAGGGCCAGCGTCGAGCCTATCAGCTGGCTCAGTCTGTAGGATACAGATGATTATTCAGGCAAGCTGTAGCGGTGCGGATGGCAGCGCAGCGCACATGTAGAGAATCATGCCCAAGGAGCCACAGCGGCCGCAGCCAGTCTCGTCGTCGCGCCGACTTTGGTATGGCTGCATTGCGGACATGGTCGAGCTTCGTAAAGTTGAGTCCGACAGCGTTGAGGATGGAGGCGGCCAGTATGATGAGGAGTCCGATGATGAACTGTACGACGGGTTTGAGGCCGCCATGGGACGTCCTGCAAACATAAGACGCGATCCCAGGGCCCGTTGAGAGGCCAGACGCACTGTGCGGGCTCCGGAGCCGCAGTCTGTGACGCGAATGCGGAAGTTGCTGTGAGAGAGCTCATCGGCTAAGACCATGTCGGCCTTGAGCGGAAACGACGCATTGGCGACTCTTGCAGCTGCGCTTCAGCCGCATCCACATCTATCCGACCTCCTCGACCGGCTTTCCCACGCTCTGCATGAAGGCGCCAGCAATGCAGCCTCGCTTTGGGCTCAGCTGAGCGCTGAAATCGACGCCCTGGTCAATTCTGAGCAGTGGCAGCCATCTGCCGACGCCCGCGAGGCCATCCGAACGCTCAATGCCCTGTTCCGTCCCACGCCCGAGATTACCGCTGCTCTCGCCGCGCTCAGAGACTCGGCCAGCGGTGCACAGCTGCCTGCCCCTGTGGTCTTGATCCCAGACCAGGACAGGATCGAAGACATCCAGTTCGCCATCCTATTGCACACGCTCGCCACACGACCTGACCAGGCCCTTCCGCCTGGAAAGTCCATACTGTCTATCCTGGCGCGGTCCAGGGAGCCCGCTGTGCCAGACAATCCGATTGCAGCACGAATCGCAGATATGATGACACGGGCCTTCTTCGACTCGGTGCGTGCGCATTCCTTTTGCTGACTCACCATAGATGTCTGACAGCCTGGCAGGCAGCAGAGGTCATGGCGTCTTCGGACGCTACAGCAGCGAAAGCACGGTTGCAGTCGCTGTACACGGACCTGCATACAGCCTTCACCGACGTACTTCCTCCGCAGCTGCCTCAGATGGAAATGCTCGCCGCGCCTATTCGCGAGGCCAACGACCCGGCAGTCAATCTCCTCGAGATCGCTCGGCACGACTTGCGTTCGCTCTTGGGCGCGATACGCCATCGTTGCTCGCGCGCACGTGACGCCACAGTCGACGCTATTTCGCAAGCGCTCGCCGATGCGCCGTCTGACAATGCAGAGCTTGCGAAAGCCATAAGCAATACAGTGCGCAGCCTGTTGAAGCTGGCAGAAGATATGAAGAACGACATGCTCAGCTTTGCTGCTGGACAATGGCGCGAGGAGGATGCTCGGCTCTGGCTGCGGCAAGAAGCCCTCGTGAATGAACGCAGCGTCATTCTATCCCTGTTCAATGCTGACACTGTCAAACGGCTATGGACACAATGGGTCGGTGATACCGCCGGAGAATCGCAGCTGGACCGCTGGATTGGACGACTCCTGGTCGCTCTGGGTGCAAGCACGGCAGTCACGCCGCCTCCGCTACTCGATGCCGATCAGGCTGACCCTTTGCCAAATGTGCTTCCTCCCCATTTTTTGTTCTGTATCTCCGACCTGGTACGCATACAGAACCTGATTCAGGCGCTCGCTATCACTGCGACTCTTCGCGGGCTCGTAGGCCCTGGGCCCGAGCTCACCGGGCGGATATGGGCTTTGCTTCGCCCAGAGGCAAGCGCCGACCCGACGGCAACGCCACAGACGAATATCAAGGATCTGGCCGCCGAAGTGCGCCATGCGTGGCGAGTCGCCCACCCGGATGCTGCCCCGGACGCAGAGGCAAAGCTCGAGGCCGCCGTCGATCACGTCTTGCGTTACGAGGACCCAGCCTTCTCGCTTCTTCAGAAACGAGTACTCGCCGCGCTTCGGACGAGTATCGTCCCAGCTATCGAACGATATCGAGCGAGAGCTGCCCCTTTGCATTTGCATGCTGGTCGCGGTCAGCGGGGACGGCACCAGTCACGCGGTGGCGCGGCAGTCGGGGATACTATCGACATTGCGCTGCCCGTTGTGAAGGGATTCGAAGACGCGGCTTTGGCTGAAGGTCTCAAGATGTGTGCACAAGAGGTCACCGCCGTTGTCCGTTGGATTGTTGACGTCTGGGGAGACGAGGTGTGAGATTCAGTTGTATGTGGCAATAGTTCAACTTGCGCGATGTAGCTGATAGAACGCATGTACTACATTGCGACAATGTATTTGTGTGTCGACTTACAGCTTCGAGCTTCGAGGTTCAAGCGCTTAAGACTGAACCCGAAAACTTCACTCGGATCCTGATTAACTTCGGTTTCTCGTGACCGTGCCGCATCAGGAATGACAGTCATGCTGTCGCTCCCCCTATCTGTATTATCAAAGCTCCGCTTGCTGCACCTGAACCTCACTCGCAGCAGTCGACATACACGTATTCTGGCCCAATCGATGTCTAACGAACTCACTGGCTCGTATGCATGGACCGACACGCTCAAGGCCGTGTATTACGGCCCGGGGACACTGCAGACCGCGCTGCCGAAGCTGCTGACTACACTCAATGCCAAACGCGCTCTCGTCGTGACTGGCAAGTCCCTGCACCAAAAGGTGGGTTGCCTACATTCGCTTAGACTCTCTGGCCCACTATTCTGCAGACAGACGTCGTGCGCAAGGTCGAGGAGGTGCTCAAGCAGCACAATGCATACAGCGCAACATTCTGGGAAATTGGCGAGCATTCACCCATCGCTGGCATCCGTAAAGGTGAGTGTCTCCATGATACACACATAGAAGAGCAGGCTTACCGAGCGGAACTCAGGCGTCGAAGAGTTCAAGAAGGCAAATGCGGATATTATCGTCGCCGTCGGTGGCGGAAGTCCGGTAGACGCCTCAAAGGCCATCCTCTACTTCCTCCAGAAGGAACGAGGCGGAGAACTGTTGAAACAGATTGCCATCCCGACAACACTCAGTGCTGCGGGTTCGTTGGTTGTCTTACATATGATATATTATCTTACGGTTCCACAGAGTACACGATTGGCGCTGGGTATACGGACGACGAGGGCAATAAGGTTAGCGTGAGCGACCAGGCCCTTGCTCCGGCGGGCGTAATTCTCGATGCAGAGCTCACGCTAGCCACCCCTGAACGTCTCTGGTGGGTGCCATCTCCCGGATTGCATGCATGTTGTACGATTTGAGCTTTGAAAGGTTGTCGACCGGCATGCGCGCGCTCGATCACGCTGTCGAATCCCTCTACCGCCCTTTCGTTCCTCCACCAGTGAAAGCAATGTGCTACGCCGCCATAGAGGACTTGTTCACCTATCTTCCGAAGTCCAAGGCCAACCCGCAGGATATTGCCATTCGCCAGAAGCTGCAAATCGCCAGCTGGATGTCGTTATGGCCGATCAAGTTTGAGAAATATTCGGCTATAGGGCTGTCTCATGCTCTCGGGCACAAGCTAGGTGCCAGATACAGCATAGGCCACGGTATCACTTCTGTGAGAGCCATGTCTCTCCACCGTTTTGAGCAGTGCTCACATTTATTGGGCAGTGTTTAACTTTGGCACCGACTATCCATCTGAAGGCCACTACTGCCACTCAGGAAGAAAAGAAATTGCTCGCGAAGGCTTTAAGGTTCATTAACATCGCAAGCACGGGATCGGTCGAAGGGGATGTGCATGCACTGGCCGATGCCATCGCAAAGTTCGTTCTCAATCCTCCCTCTTGTCATGCACACTCTGACAAAATGGATGCAGGCTGGTCGATGACCTTGGTCTGAAAACTAACCTCACGGAGTGCAAAGTGCCGAGGGAGGATGCCCCACGCATTGCGGAGCTCGCCGTTGGGGGGAAGGATAATTCCCTGTACCCGGACGTGGTCCGTCTTGTCGAAAGCATATACTAGGTTAGAATTACGAAACAAGATTGAATGAATGCACACAAGCAAGCTTCTCTACCCTCGTTGGTATTGGGCAGCGCTGTCAGGACAGCTCCCACATACCTTCGGCGGGGCGCGCAGGCACCAATGACAGGAGATCCTTCCAAAGCCGATGGTCTGACCGCAGTCTCGCAGCATAGGCGCTTGTAGGTCGCACACTGTAGCGTCATTCTGCGGACTGTATGCGTATGGTAGGATGAGATCGGGCTTGTCAGGAACGATCTGGAGGGTGCATTTTTTATTGAGCTGCATTTTTTTTACGCGCTCGGCTGAATGTGAATATTACGGAGTTGAACTAAAGCAGGTTGGACTGGGGTTGGACAGGGACCGGCAGCTCGGGATCATTGCAGTGAGCGTCGGGAGCGATTGTCTGTGCTGCGCCTTCCCCTTTCCGCTTTTATACCTATCGGAGCGTCAGTGGGCGTTTGAGCACACTCTGCGCACAGTGCCTCCTTGCGCCCAGCATGATCGTAAAAGGCGCCCGCAAGTCGTCGTTCAGGACGATGTGGAGGACGTCGACGGTATTCAAGATCCTTGTAGGCTCGCTGCCTTTGACTCTCGCCATTCTCGTCTCGCACGCATTCGCCCCCACTCTCGCTGTCTCGGTCGCCCCCTTCGTTCTCATATGGAAGTCCACGTGCGCGGTGCCCAGACTTCTGGAGGGCGTCGCAGCAGGCTGACCGCCCGCCACAGACTATTATTCGTCTTCGTGCGCCGACGCCGACTTCTGGCGGAGCTCGACCCGCTGAGCGCGCGCGAGCGCAACGACACCAACAAGAAGTTTCACTACCTGCGTACATGGTGGAACTATGTGATCCTCATCATCCTCATGACCGCCTACTGTGGCATGATATCCTACAATGCCGCATCGCAGTGGCTGCACCCCATCGGGCCGATAGTGCAGACCGTGCTGCTGGCTCTGGACACCGTCTGCATCGCAGCGCTCATATTCTCGATAGCAAGACTACACAAACGCGCCCATGAGGAGGCGCGGTTACGGAGCAAGGCCGTAGAGGCCGGCGAGATCGACCCGTGAGTAGCGCTGTGCCTTGCGAGTGCTTGAGCATCGGGCGCTGACACATAGGCGGCGTTATCAGCGGCAGCGATGACGGCGAAGACAGTGTAGACGGCGATGCCAGTGTTGTCTCCGTCGATACTCCTCCACCTGCCTACTCGAACAACGGTCGGGCGCCGCCTCAGGTCGTCTGCATGATGTGTGCCACACAGTATGTCCTACACTTTTCTTTTTCCTTGCAATCTTTTACTCATCCAATGACAGCATACCGCACGGGGAGAAGGTCCTGATACAGCCAAGCTTGCGCTGATAACCCACTCTCTGTTGTATCTGTCTGCTCGTTTGTTCCTGGCCATACGTTGTTTCCAGTACTAAGTCTGTATTCATAAATGTTACTCTGAGCGTTCCGTTTGCATACAGTATCTACTCATAATCTACGAGTATGAGGAGCTGGCAGAACGCGTGCTGCAACTCCGAAAGCCGAGCGCGTCTCGGCTTGTGCGCGAAACACAACCATGGCCATCCAAGGCATTGATGCAGCCTCCGTACACCGCCTAACGTCGGGCCAGGTCGTGACCGATCTCCAAACATGCGTCAAGGAGCTCGTCGAAAATAGTCTCGATGCAGGCGCAACAAGTATCGGTGCGCCACGGTCGCGCTTTGCGTGCCCTTGCCTGACAAGTCGCGTAGACGTGCGCTTCAAGAATCACGGCGTCGCCAGTATCGAGGTCATTGACAATGGTAGTGGGATAGCGCCCTCTGACTATGACTTTATCGCGCTCAAGCACTATACGAGCAAGTTGTCGACCTTCGAGGATATCGCTGCTGTGCGCACGTTCGGGTTCCGCGGGGAGGCTCTTTCATCGCTGTGCGCACTATGCGAGAGCGTGACCGTCACCACCGCAACCCAAAATGAGGCTCCCATGGGGACTGTTCTCGAGTTCGACTCGCGCGGGAGAGTCACGAGTCGCTCGGGCAAAGTTGCGCGACAGGTACCTTGCTTTCTTGCTGTACTGTTGAACTCTACGTTAACCAGTCAAAAACACAGCGCGGCACGACTGTTACGCTCACCAGACTATTCGCTCCGCTGCCTGTGAGGAGGAAGGATCTCGAAAAGAACGCGAAACGCGAGTTTGGAAAAGCGCTCAATCTCCTGCAAGCGTACGCGCTCGTACCCTGTACGATTGAAAACGGTGGTGTACGCTTCACCGTATCCAACCAGCTCGACGGGGGAGGGTGAGCTGGGTGGCTGCTTATCCGTGAACGAGGGCTAATAACTGGCTACAGCCGCAAGACTCAGATTCAGACCAAGGGCACTGGTGTGATTCAGAACGCCGTCACTGCGCTTTGGGGCCCGAAAGCAATGGATAACGTGGTACATTTGGATGTCGAATTCGATGTGGAGGCAGAACGCAGCGCACTCAAGCGAATAGCTCACCTAGCAGCGTGTGTTTCTGTCTGCGGTGTTCATTTTTCTGTTAGTCTGAACTTACTGCAGCATGACGCACGTCAGGCTATCGGGTTTGGTGTCCAAGTTCGCCGTTGGATGTGGGCGACAAGGCTCTGATCGACAATATCTATTCGTCAATGGACGACCTTGTAATCTGCCGAAGGTGGTTATAATCGCATGCCTCGTTATGAATCTGACACACTTTTGCCAGGTTCAACGAGCTATCAATGAGACTTATCGACAATTCAATGCCACCCAAACGCCGTTCGTTGTCATGAACATCATAATACCAACGGGTACGTAGCCCCATTTCTATTGGAATCACACATACTCAGTGCGCAACAGAGACCTGCGACATCAATGTTCGTCAAAATGCTCGATTGCCGTCTGTCTCAACTTACAACAGGTCAGTCCTGACAAGAGGACAATATTTCTGCACAATGAACAGAACTTCATCGCTGCGCTGAAGGTGCGTGTGTTGCCATAACGGCCAACATGAGCATTCCGTTCAACTCGATGAGTTGCGTAGGAAAATCTTGAGCACGCGTTTGCAGAGTCGCGATCGACATTTTCTATTAACACGGCGCTATCGGCATCTCAAGGAGCCAACGCCCGCCAAGATGACAGCGGGGAGGAAGACACAGATGAGGAGGACGATGATCAGGAAGACTTCAATCCTCCACCGACGCAGGCTCAAGTGACTGGCGGTCTTTCCATTGTGCAAAGTCGTCCCTCATCATCAAGCTGCGCGACTGTAGTCCCCTTCCCCAGAAACAATCCGATGCTCACCAGACTCCACACAACCTGGGGCGTACGGCCGGACGTGAAACGCCCCTCTTTCTGCCTCAGGACGATGAGCCTGCCGCGGACAGAAGGCACAGTCCTGCGTTTGTCGACAATGCCGCCTTTCCTGAGGGGCGCGTCTCGGACACTGATATGATAATCGACGACGACGACGTTACCGAGCCAACTTCTGACACTACGCCGCCGCCCAAGAAGACCGTGCAAACGCTGCTGTCTTCGTGGGCTCTACCCAAGCCGACAGGCTCATCCGCTGTACTGTCTGCGAAACGGCCTCGATCCGATGAAATGGAACTCGCTGCCGCTGCGCGCTCGCCGCGGAAACCCCCACCCAGTAAACGCTTCAAAGCGATTTCCCCCGGCGTTGAAGAGACACCCAGCGAGACCAGAACACCCGAAACGATTACCGTTGATATTGAACTAGAGGACCTTATCCGTACTGGCGGAGAGCCTGCTTCGCCCGCACTTTCGAAGGCGATAGAACGAGGCGCCGTTCAGCAACCACAGCGTACCTCAAAAGGGAGCAAAACATCCCCGTTGTCCGTCTCCCGCTCTACATCGCTTGCCAGCGTGTCGACCAATCTTCTTGCTGCCAAGCTCGTTGACCTGACAGACGATAACGATGAGCTCAGTCACCACAGTCGACCCAGTAACGAAGAAGCTATACGATCCTCCTTTGCTCGAGGCGGTTCTGGTACTAGTACTGCCGCGCCAACAGTTCGCCTTGACCTCGACGCGATCTCTGAGTCATTGCAAATTGACTATGGCGCCGATGTCAAATCAACGGAACATGGCCCAGCTCTCTCGCTGGAGGATGCAGGCATCGCTGCTGACGCGCAGGCCGCCGAGGAGAAGCTTTCGCGAATCATCCATAAGGCCGACTTTCCACGCATGGAGATTATCGGCCAGTTCAACTTGGGGTTTATTGTCGCCCGGCTGCGGTCGCCGGAGGACGACCACGACGACGATTTGTTCATCATCGATCAGCATGCCTCGGACGAGAAATATAACTTCGAGATGTTGCAGCAGACGACGAAGATGGAGACTCAGAGACTGTTGAGGTGGGCATTTGGCGTTACTAGTATGGCTGGATCTGATTTCTCGTCAGGCCACGCCCGTTGGAGCTGACTGCGGCCGACGAACTGCTCGCTATTGAGCGGATTGATGTTCTTCGGAAGAATGGCTTTGACCTGGTCGTCGACGAGGACGCGCCGGCTCATCAGAGAGTCAAGCTCACTGCAATTCCTGTAAGCAAGAACACAACATTTGACGTGCAAGGTACGCTATCTTTTCCTGTGTCTTCCTTAGTTTTTTGTCCTCATATGGTCGTAGATCTTGAGGAGCTCATCCATATGCTCCGAGATGCTGCACCAGGCCAGACCGCTCGATGTTCCAAAGTGCGGGCCATGTTCGCCATGAGGGCATGCCGCAAGAGTGTCATGATTGGAGATGCTCTAACTATGCGCCGGATGAAGGAGATCGTTTTGCATATGGGTGCTATGGACCAGCCTTGGAACTGTCCTCACGGGCGGCCGACAATGCGACACTTGACAAGCCTGGACAGATACAGCCAATCAAACACGATGATATCGACTGGGATGCATTCATGGATTGAAAATCCGTAATTCCTGTACAATAGAACTTGGACGAGGATATGTAGCCACCACGCTGGCCTGAATCGGAGATTTCCTGACGCGCCTGACGCGCACTCCTCTCCGCCCATCCACCGACGTTACACGCGTCACAGTCGCGTTTTGGTGTACCATGGCCGCCGTCATCAAGATCAAGCTCAAGACGGCGCGTGATTTGCTTGGGAAGAAGGACTACGCTGGCGCGCGAAACGCCGCGAACGATGTCCTGTCGTTCGAGCCGGATAATTACAACGCGTACGCAGCCAGTATCCCAGCTGTACCGACTCTGATTATACTAGGAACGTGTTTCTTGGGCTAGCAAGCTTGGAGCTTGGGCAACTGAAGGAGAGCGAGGAGGCAAGTCCATTGTGTTTCGATGCTGCGAAAAGGTGCTGAACCTCAGCAGGCGTACCGCCGTGCGACCTCAGCCCATCCGGAGCAGTTGCTTGCCTGGCAGGTCAAACAATGTACCTTCTGCTGAGGACAATGTTCTAAACGCCTTAATATAGGGTCTGACCAAGTTTTACGAGCGTGCAGAGCGCTGGGACGAATGCCTGGAATGCCTATATACACAATTGCAGTTGCTCGCTAAGGCGTATGTGGGGCACCCGTATCCATAGTACACTGGCTGACCAAATATGTCTATTCAGCGAAGACAGTAAAAAATGCGCAGAACTTGTTCAGCGCATTATTGACATTCGTCGTGCGCACGGCTCGTCACAGCAGGTTTGCCGACGCCGTCTAGCACCAAACTCGGTATTGACGATCCAGAAAGATAGTAGAAGCTCTTCAACTCCTACTGCCAACGTCGACTTACTACCCAGTTCTGTCTGCCTTGCCCGACGCCGACCCTTCTGCACCTACGGCTACTACGACCTACGCGATTCAGCGCGCCATCCACCATTCGCTACCTATACTGCAAGAGATCATCGCTATACTCGAAAAGGAGGAGGAGAGCTTCATGGCTCGCGAGTTCAACAAGCGCAGAACACGCTTGAATGCCGGTACGCCAGAGCAAATTAAGCGACAAGTTGGCCTCGAAGTGTGGGAGACATCGCAGGTGCCTACTTTGTTTTGTTACGTTCCAACTTCAATGCTCATATTGTTCCAGCTCCCTCGATTCTACAACGAGGTGCTCAGCCATCCCGACGCTAGTGACGACCTGCGTCGGTCAACTGAGTCCACACTACTCCGCTATCGTCTCCAACATTTGCAGGCTCTGGGAGCCACTCCTTCGGCGTCGCAGAAGCGCAGCACCTTGAGCGCGGAGGTGATAGAGACTATCAACGGCATGGTTCTTCTCAATATTCCGGACGAGACGGCCTGGCGAATACATCTCGATCTACGCGACGTTCTTCATCTCGATGATGAGGGGATCAGCACATTGCGACGTTTCTGCGAACTTATCCCCGATTCTCCTCTGTCTCGGCTTGCCCGGGCGTACTTCCAATATCGCAAGATTGGCGTAGACGATGATGACGAGGAGACCAGTCTCTCCGCTGCGGAAGATGAAGTAGACATGGACGCGTTACTCACTACTATCATTGTACGTGCGGTACGCGCATCTCTTCTACCACCATTACTTACTCGTAGGCCAGGACGCATTTGAGGAAGGACCGCCATCGGTCACCGCGAGCCGCATGCTCGCAGACATTTACTACGACGACCGAGATTTTCAGAGTTCCATCAAGGTTGCTCAGGGTGGGCTCGAATGTCTCTCAAGATTGGAATCAGACCTCGCCGTTTCGTTACCTCAGTATGCATGCAAACATAACTCCATGGTTGACCACTCACTCTCGCGTTGGAACAGAACGCGGCGATTCTTCAGTACCGTTCTGGCTACAGGCTTGACGCATCACTATCCTCCGAAACACCACAATCGAGCCGTTCCGATTCTTGATCGTGTCCTGGCAGATTATCCGGACGACATACCGTGTCTCCTCGCGCGTGCATACATTCATCAGCACGCCAAACGCTGGAAGGAGGCTTTGGTCATATTCAATCGCGTGCGCATCCTTGCCGGCAACGACGACGACGTCCTCATGGAAGCGTCAGAAGAGGCGGCATGGTGTATGGCACAATCTGACGATCTGGATTCTGCGGCCCGGCAATTGAAGGAGGTGATCGCTCTTCTTGACGATTGGGATGGCCATGAAGAACAGAAAGCTAGGGCATCGTGGCGTTTGGGGCGCTGCATGTGGGAATTAGGCGGTGCGTGAACGAATCTGAGGCCGATTGCCGCCAACTAAGAAATATGCAGCCCGACAGGAAGCCTATGCATTGTTTGTTTCTGCCCTCAAGCACAGCAATACCTTTGCACCGGCCTTCACATCACTGGGCATATATTATCTTGAAGTTTCGGTTCCTCCGGATACAGCTCGGGCGTCAAAGTGCTTCCAGAAAGCCTTCGAGCTAGATGCCCGTGAAGCAGATGCGGCGCGGCGCCTCGCTGAAGGGTTTGCCAACGAGCAGGAATGGGATCTCGTGGATATTGTTGCGCGTAGGACCATCGAAGGCGAAGGAGGGCCTCTGGGTGCCGATGCGATCGCCCTGCAAGCGCAGAGATATCTTCCCGTCAATGCATGGGCCTGGAAGGCTGCTGGTGTCGTCGAGATGGTTCGTCTTGTGCGCCCTCACTGCGACACAAAGAATGCTTACCCGCCTGTAGCATCGCCGCAACTATCCTGCGGCGATCCAGTCATTGCAGATTGCGTTGCGCGCAGACGAACATGATGCTTCGTCGTGGACGCGCCTCGGAGAGGCCTACCTTTTATCCGGCCGACACACTGCTGCGTTGAAAACATTCATGCACGCCAAGGAGCTCGACGACGCCGACTGGACCATCGATTATTTCATTGCTAAAGTGCAACAAGAGCTGACCGAATTCGATGAATCCATCGCGGTATTCAGTTCGATACTCAAATCCCACCCAGAGCAATTAGGCGTGTCGTTCACACTCGCCCAGACATACTTGTATTCGGCAAGGAAGGACAGGGATACCGGCTTTATCGCGCGGTCGATTGACTCCATTGCGTCGGCCATCACACATTCGTTGGCCTTGCTTAATTCTGCCGCTACCTTCAAACGCTCTATCTGGAAGCTCTTGATGGACTCTCTACTGGATATTCCGTTAGGAAGTAGGTGGTATGAATCGAGTGCCTTACGAGCAGCACTGGCCGCTGTGCTAGGTTTCTTCCCGCATGACCTTGGCGAATTCGCACTGTTCCTCACGTATCCCGTGAATCCCCATGCCGACAACTCGAACGGTGTTCCGCTTCCGGTACTTTTAGCAGTGCTCGCGGGTCAAGAAAGAGCAGCCCTGGTACCCACAGACGACGCTGCAGGATCTGCAACTGCCGCATATGACTTAGCAGTTGCTCTGCGGCTTGCTCTGCGGTACCTGCACAACGATACTTCAAGAGAAGACTGCTCCTCTCATGTGCTCTTACGCTTGAAGCGCGCCGTCCGCCTGCAACCTCACTGCGATATCTACTGGGCTGCCCTTGGCCACATGTATCTTCAGGACAACGCTGAGATGGCTCAGCATGCATTGATCAAGGCCATTGAATGCGACAATACAGTAAGTTCTGCTGATAGCGATGATGCGAGGCTTAAGGCGATGTTCAGAATGCTGCACACTGGGCCAGTCTGGGAATATTATATCTCCACCACGGCGATTTGGAACTCGCAAATCAAGCCTTTCTTAGAGCTCAAATCATTGACCCCGATTTTACTCTCGCCTGGGGTGGTCAAGCACTGGTCGCAACAGCAAATCATCATCCCCAAGACGCGCGGGCGCTCCTCGAGCACGCAGTGCGGTTACCGCGTGTTGTGGTGCGTTGCAAATTTTGCCCACTGAATCATTCTCATCAGGCACATCCAGCCTGAGTTGGATTTGGAATTTGCCCATCGCGAATTCCGAAACCTTACAGCTTTACATGATCAGACGGCGTCAACTGACCGTTTGCTGAATATCTTCGCCCTCCTCGATCGATACTGCAAACTGCATGTCTCGGACTCCTACGGTCTCCATCTCTTCGGTCTCGTATGCGAGCGTCTTGCTCTGTACGACAAGGCTGCTTCGGTGCTGGCAGACTGTCTGGCAACTTTGGAATCGCTGTACGAGCATTCAGAAAACCCTCAGGTCGAGCGTCAGTACGTCATTGCAAACGTATCGCTCGGAAGAATACGCCTCGCATCCAGAGACTACATTGCTGCCATTGAAGCGTTTAGCACTGCGGGTTCTCTCGTCACATCCATTTCGGATGGGGATTCACCTGCTCTGCAAGCCCAGATTGCATTCGGAACCGGCACCGCGCGTTTCAGGCTGGAGGACTACGAAGCAGCTCTTGGTCAACTTGAATCTGCCATGCACGATGTACCGATGGACGCGCAAGATCTCCGTGGTCACTGTTCCCTCGTTCTGTCACGAGTGCTATGGAACATGGACAGCGAAGAATCGCGAGGCGCTGCGCGCGATCAACTGCTAGAATGGTATGTCCACTGTCGTTTTAAATCTTGTCACTCATGTACTTTCCCAGTATTGCTGCTAATCCGGAGGACCTGTCGGCGATTGTTGGCCTGGCGTGCATGGGCATGATCTTGTCAGACGACGACCTTGTTGACGCCACGCTGAGTGAAATTCTGGCCTTGCCTTCACACCGGCGATTGACTCTGGATCCATCTCGGGATGTCCCTCACATTCGCGTAATGCAATTCTTACTCCAGGCAAGCTTCTATGGCATGTTGTTCTCGTCAAATTCTCATTCATACCCAGGGCGAGCATATTCAAGCACTCTCCGAAGCTCAGCGGGCTCTCCATGTTGAACCCCGCTCTTCTCACGCGATGATCGAATTGGGGCGCCTCCTACTACAGTTGCACTCGTCGCCCGCAGCGACTGGGGTACTATCGGCGAACGTAGCTGTGTCCCCCGCTGACCATGTTAGTTTACGTTTTGCTGCCATCGCGAAGGCACAAGCGCAAGTTGAAGGCCAGAGTGTCGATGCAAGGAAATTGGCACAGCGCGCAGTGATTCGCGCACCGTGGGCTCGCGAGAATTGGTGCGCGATGGCGATGGCAACTAAACCTCAATGAAACATTCGGAATGCTGTGCTGCTCTATTATACAGTATGTAAACTAGATAGTTTCCTGACCGAAGAGCTCCCTGCCCATGGAACCAAGACTTCATGATGCTGTTGCCCTCAGAATTTTTCATCTCCTCGGCGTGCCATGCCTGTTTCCGCTCGCCCGGATTTGAACCATCCTGCGGCTTTAACTGACCAAGCGCGGCTGTGGTCGAACGTAGCGTGTCTAGGAGGTGTACGAGCTCGCGGGGCTGACCGGTCTCGTAGGCTTTGCTGAGGAGTTCCACACTCTTGGCTCGGTTGGGCGAATCCACCTTCCCATCTGATGACGGCGGAATATCCTCACTCTTGTCTTTGCCGGCGAAAAAGGCTACGAAAGCTTCAACTTGATCCGCTAATTTCTGATCGGCGCCAGGCCACATCTCGTCGCGCGATAACTTGGAAATGACCGTACGCATGAGCTGAAAGTCGGCGTCGGTCGGGACGAATGGAGGCGGATCGAGACTCGGTCGAGTATTCGAAGAGAGTTCTGTGACGACGCCACTCTTCTTCATAAGTAATTTGCGGTCACGAAGATCTTCCTTCCACGCAATATCCATGGGAGTATCGCCAATGCTGTATTGGGAGCATTAGTTGAAGTCGAAAATCTGCGGTCCTGACACGGACCCGTTTTCTTTATCTAGCCGCACGTGGTACGCTAGCAGAATGGCCAGCACCTGACTATATCCACGTCGCACTGCTGCATGTACGGGCAGGTCTCCGTCCACGTCCGAGATATCCAAAATTGGGTGTCCTCCCATAGCGTCAAGCAATGCTGCGACAAATGATGTCTGCCCACGCTTGACAGCGAGCATCAAAGGCTGAACATAGCGTCAGACTGCGTTCCCTGCAGAACAGTGTGTCGTACTGTATTGCGACGGTGGAACGACACTCTTGATGCGAGGGTTTGAAGCGTAGAGACCGGCAGCTGGTCCACTATGGCTCTGAATAGCTTTTCGTGGCCGTTATCGCAGACAAGATGCAGGATGTTATAGCTAAAGGACTTGATTAGCATTCATGTTTACATGAGAAGAGTTCAGATTACCCTCGATGGTCAGTGGCTAAGACATCCACCCCCTGCTTGATGAGGAATTCTAACGTATCCGCTGGGCCACCAAGGGCGCAAAGGAGGAGCAAAGGCGTAAGGCGGGTCTGCTTCGCCGCCAAATGCAGATGCGCTCCATATTCAGGAGATACCTGAAGTAGCCGTTTGACGAGGCCAGTCAATTTCTCGGAAGCGGACGTCTGCTGGCAGCCAAGGATGGCAGCGAAGATGGGAGTCTCGTTGAGAGCAGATTTAGCAAACCCGAGCAACTCTGGCATTTTGCTGTCAAGGTCAATGCGACGAAGAGTCAGGGCCCTGTCGGTCGTCTTAGCGAGAGAGTAGAATCGATAAGCGGCGGCGGGGGCTGAGGACTGTAGCCACGCGATGGTACCAATGGCCCCATATCTGGCCGCCTGCCACAGCAGTGGTATATTGTCGGATGATTCGTAGCCAGGCGCGTCGGGGTCGCTTCGGCGAGCCAGGTCTTTGCGTTTCTTGCCGTGGACATTGAGGCCAAGGTACATCTTGCTCGTTTTCGGCGCGCCGGTATCGGATTCAACACCGTCCGTATCGATTTCGAAAGCGTCAAGGTCAACTCCGCGACCTGTCCTGCGGATATATTCGTCCAGGAGATGGACAGCATCAGCGTCGAGAAATTTCGACAGGTGAACGGCCTCAGAGACGTCTCGACCGTACTCTTCGAGGGCGTTAAGAATCGTGACGAATGCCTCCAGGTCACGTTCTTCAATCGCCTTCCGCAAAACATCAGTCGAATTGGTTGATTCCTGTTTCGTGTCGCTACACCAGTCGAAGGTAGCTTCGATAAGTGTGACGGGGTCCGTGGAAGAGCGAACTTGCGACACGCGCGAAGCAATATCTTCCAGATTGATGGAACCCCGATCGACCTGGCACGACTCGTCAGAGTCAGAGTCAGAGTCGGTCCCGTCGTCATCTGAATCTACTGGAAGGTAAGGATGCATGCGTACGATCGATGACATACGTACCGTGATTCTCAGCTTTTCGACTGGTGTCATCAGGCTTGTCCCACTGTGCGGCCGCAATGGTCAACACAAGCCGGGCTGTCTGCCAGCGTCTGGAAAGGCATGCGATGGTGAAGGGATTAATGCCCCGCTCCCAGGTATTGAGTGGGTTTACGATATAGACGCCGATTTCGAGGGGGCGTTGGCCTGAGCGCTTGTGGCTGGGCAAGCACAGTTCGACAATGCGCGCATCGTCACCCTTCCAGCAAGCCTCGAACAGGTCGTTATATGCCTTGACCATGTAATCGCCGATATTCTGCCGGGAGAACGTGCTGTACGCCGCGGCCTTGCTGGACTCCTCGTCCTTGGGTTCTTCACGCTTCTGCTCCTGGTCGGGATTGGTATCTTCCCAGGTTTTAGCGCCGCTATCCGCCAGAAAACGCTCGGCATGCTTCAGAAAGGCGAGCACTTGCGACTCTTTCCGCAGACGAGTTTCATCCTTGGCAGCATCGCTATCACGAGAGCTTCTCGAGCGGACAATGCGCAGACGGCCCTGTAGACGCTCGTACTCGTCCTTCCAAGACCCCGAACCGAGCCAGGCGACGGCATCTTCAGGCGGGAGACTAGGAGATGCAACAACCTTTGAGAGTTCGCGTACGCCATCGCGCACAGCGTCAAGGAACGTCCCCCGGCACCTCGAGTTCCACCGACCGCTGTTATACGACTGGCGAGTACCGGCTGAAATGTCGGCTCCCAGGGCGGTGAGCAGCCTGTAGAAATCGTTGCGGGAACCGAGCGATGCCTCAATGGGAAGTGTGACCACAGAGCGCCATTGCTCGCTGGAGGTATACCAGCCACGACTTCCACTGCCTTTTCTGAAGTGTACGGTTGGAGATGTTACTACGACGAGTGACAAGACAGACTCACTGCGCGGCAAGAGCCTGGTCGTAATCTTCCTGGGTGATGGCGGTCTTTGCACCGTGGGCAAGCAGCAGTACTGTCATCGCCAAATTGTTGGCAGCGACTGCAGATACGAGAGGATGATATCCGATTGGAAGATTCATCATGAGACGGGCGGCCTTTGAGTCGAAGCGCAGGAAAGTGTAAACGAGTTCGACGTTCCCACTGGCCACAGCACGGTGGAAGATGGGTACGTATTCATTATCACCTGCGGACACAGACGCGCCGGCCTCGATGAGCCTGCGAGCAATCTCGCAAGCGACCGTCGCGTCTCTCGTCGTAAGAGTAGCAGCAAGCGGGTATAATGCCTCCCTCGTGGACTCGATTTTAACCGCGGATTTGGGGTCGGCCCCCGCTTTGAGAAGCACATCTAAGACGGGCACAGAGCCGGCGGCGATGCTATGAAGCAGAGCATTGAAGCCAGTGTCCCAGTCGCATGCAGCCAGGTCGATGATATCAGGAAGTTCTTCCTCCTTCTCGAGCAACTCTTCGGGCGAGGCGGCATCGGCTTGCTTCTTGTCGTCCTTCTTTAAGTCGGAATCTGACCCGCCGACCGACGACCAAGAATCCTCGCTCAGTTCTTCGCCGTCACTCGCGGCTTCCTCCTCGGATTCGACCTTCATCTTCGCCGCTTCCGCAGCCTTCTTAGCTTCCTCCGCGGCTTTCTGCTTCGCTTCTTCTGCGGCCTTGTTCTCTGCGCTGCGTTCCAAGAGAAGCTTCACGATATCGGCATTGCCCTGCTGAGCGGCCAGCATGAGCGGCGTCCTGCCGTCTGCGAGTCTGCTCGTAATCCTAGCGCCGGCCGCTATGAGAGCATGGCAGATAGTGATCGGTGCCTTGGCAAGGATTGCAACATGCAGGGCCGTTCGTCCAACGTGGTCCCGAGCGATCAAGTCCGGTTTCTCCTCAAGTGACTTCTCGACAGCGATTAGGTCATGACGAGACACAGCGCCAAAGAGCTTCTCGAGAGGGCGAATATATGCTTGTTCTGCCCAGTCGCCTTCGTCGATAGGCTTGAAGCTGCCGACGCTCTGGCGGCCAGGATCATCTTGAATGAATCTGGGAGTAATTAAACCTACAGTCCTTCATTGAACAGTTGCGGCTCACTTCACGCGCCCACGAATATAAATGTCGTCTTCCGTCTTCTGAAGGGCCTTGGCCTCGTTGTCCTGCGGCTCGGGGCAGAACTCGCAGCAATCTTCCAAACACTCGGCCATGGTGCCTTTGCCCCGTCAGCTTCTACCACCGCATCAAGAGAGGGACGCCCACCGAAGAAGGCGGGGTGTCGATGCAGGTTCGGTCTCTTCTTGTTCTTGGGGTTAAATGTGGAGTTGAGCCCAAGATCGTTCTGGTAAATAATCTTCTCGACGCGCGCGGCGTCGTACTTCGGTCCATACGGAACATGGAACATAGCGCTCTCGTAGGAGGAGATCTCTAGTCCGGTGACATCCGCCTTGAGGTCTCCCTTGAACTTGCGCGTGCGGCGAACGTATACGGCTGATTTGGCAGGAATGCCGCGCAGACTGCGGCGAGCAGCCAGGTAGGACATGCGCTCGTTGCTGCTGGTGATTTTCTCGAGAACAAGCAGTCGCGCGAGTCCGGAAATGCGAGCAAGCGATCGCTCGTAAATCTGGAGTAGAGTTATGTTACCCTGCATAGGTATGCGCGACCGGCGACCGTGGGACTCACGGTAGGATCGATATCATCGCGTCTGAGGTCGGGGACGGCAATTTCGAAACCGCGCGAATGATATTTGGCTAGGCGGACTTCGTAGCTATGCGTAAATGAGTTTCGAGGACAGAGCACGAGGTGGAGCGTACTTACGATGGCGAACGGCGGGTGATATCGATGCTGTTGCACTGGCTCATCAATGCGGTGACTGCACGAGGAGATGCCCACACGCGGGCTCCTGCATGGCCATGAGGGACTGAGTGGTATCCGAAAATCTAGATCGTCCATACCGTCGTATGCAACGCAAGCGCAATCGACGTCGAAGCCAGCGAGGATTTCAGCAGGAGAGGCGTAAAGACGAAGAACGATTTGCACAGAGCGATAGGGGAACTGGCCTGGAACTTCATGAGAATCCCATAACTATGTTACGACGGAAGTACGCACTGTGGATAGTAATCGCATGCTTGGTGCGAACGCAACTGGAAATGGCATGAGCTACGATGAAATTTACCATGTACAACAACTGACGTGACATCCCAGGGAATTGAGTCCCTGCAATGCAGTCAATAAGGCCATGAACACAAACGATGCTGTGCATTGCACACGAACCTGATAGCCTCGTAAATTTGAATACACTTTTTCTCCGCCTGAAATAGTACGTTCAGATTCTGCACGCCTGTACGCACGAAACAGTAATCACCTCTTCGGGACCATTGAGGCCGTATAGGAAGAGGTCTACATCGCTGGTGGCCCAGGTCACTGGTCAATGAAATACAGAATGAGATAACTTCATATCTTATGAAAGAATAAACCTTGCCGTCCTCGTGGAACCACTTGCGCAAAGCGCGCTTGCTCTGCTGATCTCTGACCTTGGCGGGCAATGGGAGCAAGCAGGCAAGTACGCTGCCGCCAGCCACGATCACATTGCTCCACACCCCATTACCCAGCTGCGAGAGAGTTCCCTCTGAGAAGACGCTCCAAACGGCACGAAAATCTTCGAGGGACTGAGCCATAGCGGGCTCGCCAGTCTTGCGGCGGGCCGCGTCAGTGAGGGGCATAACATGACGAGCCTCGCGCTCCTTGTCGTCAGTGAACGTCCTGGCGACGGTACGGCGCAGTGCTTCGGTGTTCTCGGCAAATACGTCGATGAGTCCAGCGTGAGGATGATCTGGGAGGTTGCTGCGAGCGGTGGCGAATCGCTTCCTGAGCTCAGACTCGTGTACGAGCGCTGGCTTGAGAGCGTGTTGGAGAGATACCACGCCGCCACTCTGCGCTGCGGCCACCCGGTCGACAAAAGCTTGAGCCTCTGGAGTTGGCTGCTGCATGCTCATGTTGCCACAAAAATGTGGAAGGAGAGCAAGAAGTTCAAGAGCGCGCTAATGCCGCGGCTTTAAGTCCTGAGCAAGCTGATCGGTTACCATTGGATCCAGGAACGCAGTGCGATCTGAGCGCCGGTTGGACAAGAGCTAGCGTGGAATTGACTTGCTTGCCTTCTGGTAACAAATGAGGAGAACGCGCATAACGCGCATTGAACCACCGCACCGCGCTCCTTGTCTATTCCTCCGAGTCCGCAGGCGCTAATGGGCGGCGAGTGGGCGCCATGGACGACGATATCCAGGACGAGTTCGACGACTTTGAGTTTGACGAGAGCGTGTTCCAGACGCTAGACGAGACCGAGCGCAAGTTCAACGAGTCTGTTGCTGCCAGGAAAGCGGCCAGTCCCCCGTCGCGCCCACTCTCCGACAAACCGCCGCCAGCCAAGCGCCCGCGAATAGACTCGCCCCCGCCAAAGCCGCAGCGGGCATCCAGGGTCCCCTACAAGGCCGACGATGACGACGATACTCCGGTTATCACGCTTGACGCGTCCGGCAAATACGCCTTCGCCTCCAACGACCCGCCACAACCTCCCGCTGTCCACAGACCATCTATCCCTGTACCGTCCACCAGTACGCGCTCAGCGCCGCGACCCAGCGCACCATTCAAGACACCCCAAGTCCCGTCGCGTCCAGCGTTTGCTCCTGCTCAGAACGCTCATGCCGGCCCGCCACATGCGACTGGAACGCGTCAGGCGACTCCCAATTTGCCACAGAGCGTTGTGCAACCTCGTGCTCAAGTCTCTACATTTCACTCCCAGTCTTCCAATGCTGTTGCTGGCACTTCTGCGATCGAGGCTCAGCTCGCACAGATGCAGGCTCAGCTAGCCAAAGTACGTCTTTGCGCATTGCTGTTTCCACGCATAATAACACCATGTGCTCGCAGTTGCAAGAGGCAAATGAAACTCTGTCCACGTCCCTTCGTTCAGCTGAAGATGCGCGTTATATTCGCGAAGGTGAAGTTGCGAACTTGCGTCGCAAGATGGACCAGGTCCGTGTTTTCACGCACCATGTAGTCAGCGTTGGTGCTGACATGAGCGCAGAGCATCGCGCAACACAACGCGGAAATTGCGAGGCTCAAGCAGGAGAAGCTGGAAGCGGAGCAAGCGCGACAAGAGCGCGAAAAGTCGTTAAAGGAGGAGATGGAACGCATGAAAACGCGGTTCATCATCCGTGTACGAATTGTTTTATCTCCATATCGTGGGGTTTCTTACCATTTTCTTTCTCTGCCCCTGCAGCAACAAGAACTCGAGACATCCACGCGGAAACGAACATGGTCGTCGGCGCACAAGAATGTCTCAAGCAGCCAATTCCCAGCGACCCAACAGACTCCCGTGCCGTTTACGCGATCATCCCAAGCTCGACCCCTCGATATGCAGGATACTCCTGCGCCAGCGACGCGTCGAACAGCGGCTGCCGGGAAAGGCGAAAAACGACCTGCGCCGCAGACCTTTGGGGGCTTCGTCAACTCGTTTCAGACGTCTTCGCCCGTCAGGTCACCGTCAAAGACGCGCAAGCCTAAGAAACCCCCGGCACAGGAGGACCGCTCGAGTTCCCCAGGGCCAGCCCCGTCCTTCGCTGGTGCATGGACAAGTACAGCACTACGACCACAAGAGACCCCGCGACGTGCCCAACCTCGAGTCATAGACGAAGGCGAGGGTGGATGGTTCTCCAGTCCAGGGAACACCGGGTCAAACATGGACATCGATCCTGCCCCAGCCCCCGTAGTGGACGACGATGAGGATGATTTCGGTATGGGTCTGAATGCAGCGGACGAGGCTGAAGAGGTCTGCCCCCGCCACTACGTTACTTTGAAAACTATGCTGATCAGTTACGGAACAGGTCCATCAAATCGTCATGTCGCACTGGAACGAACGCGCTTCCATGCTCAGCCTTCAAGTGCTGCTGGCAGCCAACCAATCTCCGGAATACGTACACGCGTGTTCAATGCTTGTGCGCCAGGGCGGCGCCGAACAAGTTGGCAGCGCACTTGTTGAGATGGGTAGCGTCCTCGCCAGCGTTGCGCCACTACCGGCAAGCTTGTCGATCTCCGTGTTCGTGCTCAGTGGCCTGACTTCACTCCCAGAAAGTTCCACTTGAAGCCTTGCTGAATCTTTGCGCATTCCTGGCCTTTTCGATATCTTCTTTCTCGGCTGTATTTTTTGCTGGCGCGCCCCGAGGCGATGAATTGCCGCCTATGCTGCATGTTCTTTTCGCGTTGGTAGAACAGCTTACTTCCGACGTGGTCACGTTTTTGCATGCATTAAGCTGGTCGCTGCGAGAGGAGCATCTGCCGCAGTTTGTGGTCCATAAATACCTGTATACGCACTTGCTAACTGTTACGCAGCATCGAGAACTTATTGCGACAGCCTCGGTTTCTGGCCAGTTTTCTCCAGCACGGAGGAGCAGCAGCTCTTCGCACCATTTCTCTGCTTGCATCCTGTGCGTAGTCTATGATCAACTTGGAGTAGCTTGATGATTCATTCCGCCATTGCAGATCCATCTATGTGGCATTCTCTTCTCTCCTTCCCCCACGGCGAAAATGGTGACATGAAATGTGTCCCTCTGATTGAACGACTGGGCAGAGTGTTCATGGGCGAGTTCGACGGCGAGGTCTGCTATTCATCAGCAGCATTAACATTATAACTCATTCAATGTAGACGCAAGTCGCGGCGTTGACATGCATTGGACAGTTAGCACTTGCCCACGAGGACGCACGAATGCTCCTGCTCGACCAGAACTCCCTTGTTCCGGCGCTCGTGCACCTTGTATGGAACTTAGTGGCTAGATTTTGGGATGGAGATGCATCTTTGCGTCCGCCTATGTGAGTCCAACTCAGTCTCCTTCGCATAGTTTACTCATCGTTTCTGAAGCGCCGTTCGAGTGCTTCAACAGACGGTCCACGTGATGCACCATCTAGCTGTGTCTCGTGAGGGCTCGAATCAGCTGCGAAGCCATCTACAGCCGGCTGCTGGCGAACTGAACTACATGTTCGCCGTCGCTATCGGTCGCTTATCGTACGCGGACCCGCCAGAACGACTTGACGAACAGTTGCGCGCCGAACTACGCAAGCTCACAGAATTCGCGCGCGACCTTCTCGAGATTGTGGTCGATGGGCCAGAAATGGATGAGATCTATAATGCATATCAATGGGACGAGGGAGAGCCAGAATCTGCGGCGCAGACCTCAGCGTCTGTGACGGACGATGAGGATTCTTTCATGGAGGACGATTTCGCTAGTTAGCATGGAACCGAAGGGCACGTAGTTCTGTCGCGATATCACACATAGATTTGAATGTAATACAGCCTGCACTAGCCATCGTACTATGTCGCTGCTGCACTGGAACGCGATGAGACGCGTGCGCCGAGTTTTCGGTTTGATTCCGCATGTTTTGTCTGCACAATGGCCAGGGCGAGACATCGAGTTATTCAAGCTTGCACCCCTCATGCCCTCATCGCTATCAGCACTCGTTCTTCAGGGACTTGCCTTATTGCTGCTCACATGTGTCGCCTACCTAGTTTACTATCTACTCGTCGCGCCACTATCCTCGCCTTTGCGCCATCTACCAGGTCCTAAATCTCGCGGTTTCTTCAGTCCCGCGCACCTGCACATGGTTCTACAGTGTGTGCTGGATCCATATATTTCGAAGGCTAGCTAACGTCATACGCACAGTGGAGAACAGTCTGCTAGAATCAATGAACAATTGGTTGCGACATATGGCAGAAATATAAGAATCAAGGGAATGGGTTGGGTATGTTGCTCGTCCTGCTTGTGGACTCTAAGGCCTGACAGCGCATGTCTAGTGGGAGGACCGTTTTCATCACCTTTGACCCCGTCGCGATCTCGCATGTCATGAACCGCAGCACGGCTTACCAGAAACCATGGCAGTCGCGCCGACTCATAGCAAGCCTCATTGGCTGCGGTCTCCTTGCCGCAGAGGGCCAGCAGCATCGTATTCAGGTCTGTCACATACATTCTGAAATCCTTCCTCCTGACATTCCCAGCGCCGCATTTCCAATCCAACATTCTCACAGCAAAACCTTCGTGCTCTTATTCCTTTGTTCTTTTCGAAGGCGGTTGAAGTCAGTCGATTATCGCAATCCGCGCTTGCACATACATCTGACTCTCTCGCAGTTGCGAGACAAGTGGCTATCCATTCTTGCGTCCGACAACCCGCCCGAGAAGATAGATCCAAACCACTGGTTTGGAAGGGCTACATTCGACATCATTGGTCTCGCGGGTTTGTATCGTTTTTCTGCACCGAGTATTATTGCTGACTTGCGACAGGATTCAACTACGATTTTGGGGCCATTCAAGACGAAAGTAACGAGGTGTATCGCGCATACAAGGACATGTTTGAAGTAGCCATAAACGGAGGACAGTCCTTCAAGAGCATAGCAGCAATATATTGCCCTCTCATTGACATCGTATTGGTGAGCATCCGTTTGCCCAGTCGTTTCACGTCCTGACTCCGGCTAGCCTGACCGTCGTACTCGTGTGGTAAATCACAGCCAACGCGTGATTGCTGGACTTGGGCGGCGTATGATTGAGGAAAAGAAATCGCAACTATCAGAAGGCGGCCTTGCCGTGGGGAAGGACCTCCTCACGCTCCTTCGTTAGTAGCCACCCACAGCATGATACACATCTTTGCTCATACATCCGCAGTTAAATCCAACATGTCAACGGATATCCCGCCCGACCAGCGCATTTCCGAGGAGGATATGCTCAATCAAATCAACACATTCTTATTTGCAGGTTCAGACACGACTGCACTCGCGATGACGTGGATCCTATACCACCTGGCATTAAACCCAGAAATACAAACGCGTCTACGGGAAGAACTCAGCACTGTATCTTCGGAGTTGCAGCCGCAGGAGCATCTCGTCGCCCTTGAAGAGCTTCATCTACTTGATAACGTCGTGCGGGAGGGACTACGGCTGGTTTCACCAGTGCATAGTTCCTTGCGCGTTGCTATGCAAGACGACGAGATACCGGTCAGCGAAGCCATAACGATGAAGGATGGGTCCACCCGTTGGAGCGTGAAGATTCGAAGAGGGCAGTTCGTTCATATCGCCATGGAAGGATTCAACCTGGATCGAACAGCATGGGGACAGGATGCCTGGGATTTCAAGTGCGCCTTCCAGCATAATCCATCGAATTGCTCACGATTCTCTAGGCCTGAAAGGTGGGACAACTTGCCAGAGACGGCGTTGAATCAACCTGGTGTATATTCGAACATGATGACCTTCTCCATGGGCCCACGGGTGAGTGCAGTTCTCTGTTCAGCGCATGCCACCAACATTGTTCTCCTAGGCTTGCATTGGATACAGGTTCTCTATCATGGAGTACGAGTGCGGAAGTCCTCTGCCATACCAAATCGCTGACAGTTCTCCGCGCAGGATAAAGATATTCCTGTCAACGCTTTTAGCACGCTTTGAATTTACAGATCCTGACCCGATATTCAAGTCTAATGTGTAAGTCGATACCTCCGCCTCTCTGCAATGCTAAAAATCCGTGCAGTGTCCTTACGCGTCCCTACGTAAAGGGAAAAGGCAAAGCTGGAAGCCAGCTACCCATACGAGTTACACCCTTACCAGCTTCATAAGATCCATTTCGGCCAATATCTGTACTGTATCCATAGTATTTTATTTTCAATCTGTCGCAAAGCTCGATTCGCGGGTGTGAAGCTACTGCTGGCATCCTGTGCGGTAGCGTCCGACTGAGTTGTCGGTTCCTGTTGCGGCTCACCTTCCTTCCGTCATGGCGGCAGTGGCAGCGAAACCATTTCGTCTTGCACTGATTCAACTCGGGAATGTCACTGACAACAAGCAGGCAAATCTTGCCCATGCCCGGGATATGATTCTTTGTGCGGCGCGCGACGCGCGGAAACCCGACCTTGTTGTGCTTCCAGTGAGCCTGTCTGCGCCGATGAGAAGCACCAACGGCGAACATGGGACTATAGGAATGCTTCAATTCACCTTACGGACATGCCCACTTTCCCCAATACGCAGAAAACATTGCTTTCACACCTGGGAAGCCGTATGATGTTGCTGCCACTGACGCCGAGAGCATTAAGATGCTATCTGCGGTTGCTAAAGAGGCAGGCATATGGCTTATCGGCGGTATGTTCACGGCTCAACCTATGCAACGTGTTTTATGCGTTTGCTCGTCTAGGATCG
Organism: Auricularia sp. M13; assembly: GCA_037042915.1. NCBI lineage: Eukaryota > Fungi > Basidiomycota > Agaricomycetes > Auriculariales > Auriculariaceae > Auricularia > Auricularia sp. M13. The sequence goes on from CM073201.1 coordinate 1,582,954, forward strand.
ATACCTGAACGCGACGCCGCAACCGACAAGTTGTACAATACAGCGACAGTCTATGATCCTCAGGGAACGTTGGTCGCCCAGCACCGGAAGGTCCATCTGTTCGACATCGACATCCCTGGCAAGATAACGTTCCAGGTATCGCAACTCCTTGGATAGCTGATTCAAACCAATCATGCTCTCCGCAGGAAAGCAAAACACTGAGCGCAGGTTCAAAAGCGACCATGTTTGAAACCCGCAAGTTCAATGCATAAGATTTTCAAGGTTATAATCTTGACCCTGTTGAAGCGTTCGGAAAGATAGGCCTTGCAATCTGTTACGACGTTCGTTTCCCTGAGCTTGCAATGCTCGCTGGTCGGCAAGGTTCGTCTGCCCTCCCGTAACACGAGGTGTGCGAAATACACAACCTCAACGTGGTGCAGGTTGCGTTGCTATGATCTATCCCGGGGCATTCAATCTCACGACAGGGCCCCTTCATTGGGAGCTCCTGGCAAGAGCGCGGTAGACACCAACTGCAGCGTGGTAGATCGATCTGTTGACCTATGATTTTCCCCAGAGCCGTGGACAACCAGATTTTTGTCGCAATGTGTAGCCCGGCTCGTGACTTGACGGCGGGATACCACGCAGTAAGTTCCGTGTATTGACGGTTCTGCTGAGATTGACCTCCTTTCAGTGGGGCCACTCTTCTGTGGTCGATCCTATGTAAGGCGAGAAACGAAAGAAACAATGTTCTGATAATCTGCGGATAGGGGCACAGTCTTTGCAACGACGGAGGAGAAAGAAGACATCGTCTATGCAGACATTGGTCAGTGTGCGACGTCCTCGTCATTCGATGCCTCCCTTACGGTCGTTCCTAGATCCCGAGGTTCTACGACAAGCTCGTACAGGTATACCGGTGACGGTGCATCGCCGTTTTGACGTCTACACCGATGTCAAAGCCCTGTAACCAATACTCGAACATGCAGAAAGATAGGCTCGGGTCTATTCATGAAAGTCTATAGTACCGTGTTTCGGCAAATGCGCCTATGACTTGAAGAACCGCCCAATAGTCATGGATGAAATGCGACGCCCGCGAAGCCCAAGTATGCAATAACAGATTCACAAAATTCCTTGCTTTCGAGTATTTTCATCCGCTAATCGTGAACTTGAAATGGGACGATAGCATTCTGCATATAGCCTTCCCGCCTTCAGGGATGGTGAGAAGGGTCCCGTCCGCGCAAACAAGATGTGCATCGTCGTCTCCTGGTTTCTATTCACAAGGGAAAATATTAGTCGATGAGATAGCAGGTGGAAGAATCAACACGTACCGGCTCCCAGATCCAGCCCCCGCATCTGTAATACTCAACAGCAAATGGACCCTCCCCGTCGGGAGTGGCCACACCAGCAGCGTTGAATTTAAGTTTGAGATGCGCTCCTTCGTCGTACGCGGCCTTCAGCACCGTCGAGCTTGTCAAAGCCGACAGAGACCGCGCGGGACCACCCTCAGCCGTCGTCGCGGGATTGCGCATCGGGCGCATGACGATGAGGTCCATCTCGCCCTGCGCAGGGGGGTGCGACCGGTGCAGCGGCATTATACGGAATTGGGGCTCGAGACGGTCCACATTGAGGGTGCTGACAAAGTAGGTAAACGGTCCGGCGAGCTCCAGCTCCAATGCAGCGCTTTCGGGGGCCGCAAAGGCGTCTGTCGTTGGGTCATACAGCTGAGGTGGCCGCGCGTTCTCGTCGCCGTCGCCGTCGCCGTCCGAGGGACACGGGAGCAGCGTGGCGCGGGCGTGGTACCACTTGGAAATGTTTTCGCGCGCGGCGAGCTGGAACCGGTCGAGCCTGGGCACATCCTTGCGCAGCTGCTCGGCCGAGTCTAGAATGGACGCGTGCAGCGAGGTCGACGTGACGACGCAGGATATGATGCTCTGGTTGAGATGGCCGGTGTGACTGAGGACCTTCGTGCGAGCGAGCGCCAGCGGCTTCCGGTCGCCTGCGATGAACGCGAGCACAGACTGCAGTTTGCGCACGTCCTCTTCTGCGATCCCCTCGTGCGATGGCCGATGCTTGGCGATCCCGCCGGGGAATAGGCTGTAGTAAAGCGCATTTGACGTGCCCAGCGGCAGAAGGACAATGTGGACAGGCGGCGGGTTAATGGCCCCAATCGGCAGGTCCACGACGGGGTGGACGACTGCATTGAGGATCTCATGGATTGTTCCATCGCCGCCGCATGCAACGAGAACGACATCGGCAGGGTTTCGTAGGTTTGTCTCGATGAACTCTCCCGCAAGATCTCCTAGATGCTCTGCAGAATGCGAAGTTTGAACATCGACAGCGTCGCCCAGGTGTTCTGATAGCAAAGCCACGGCAGTGTCAACGAGGCCCTGGCCTGAGCCAGAGCCAGCCATTGGGTTGATTAGCACGCGCACAGGCATCGTCGAGGAAGGTTTCACTGGAGAGGCATTATGCCACGGTGGCGGTAAAGAGCTGAGATGTTATAGGTAGGTACCATGCGCAGCCACCGAGATGAGATTCGGTGGCCTGCCTGCAGATCCCCTTGTCCAGATCGTTCTCGAGCTCACGTGGCAATTGTCAATGTGTCCGGTCAATCAAATGAATTTGCAAGTTCTCTAAGAACGTCGCAGGCGAAATAGGGATACAGAATCAATCGATCGTACAGCTCGCGACCCAATGCTCGAAATCAGAAGCCACCGCGCAGACGCAGAACTGAGATCGAGTCAGACCTAGGAGCCAAAATATTTAGTCAAATGCAAGCTTACCAAGATGCAGCGTGCTCTCCTTCTGGATATTGTAGTCGGAAAGCGTGCGCCCGTCCTCGAGTTGCTTGCCGGCGAAGATAAGACGCTGCTGGTCGGGCGGAATTCCTTCCTTGTCCTGAATTTTCGCCTTGACGTTGTCAATCGTATCGGAGGACTCGACCTCGAGCGTGATTGTCTTGCCAGTAAGCGTCTTGACGAAAATTTGCATGCCACCACGCAGGCGCAGAACAAGGTGCAGCGTGGACTCCTTCTGGATATTGTAATCGGACAGCGTCCGACCGTCCTCGAGTTGCTTGCCGGCGAAAATCAAACGCTGCTGGTCGGGCGGGATCCCCTCCTTATCCTGGATTTTCGCCTTGACGTTGTCAATCGTGTCCGAGGACTCGACTTCCAGGGTGATGGTCTTCCCGGTCAACGTCTTGACGAAGATCTGCATGCCGCCGCGGAGGCGCAGGACTGCGTGTCTCGTTAGTACAGTTCACATTGCTACAGGTCCGCCCAACGTACCGAGGTGGAGCGTGCTCTCCTTCTGAATGTTGTAGTCGGAGAGCGTGCGACCATCCTCGAGCTGCTTGCCAGCGAAGATCAGACGCTGCTGGTCGGGCGGGATGCCCTCCTTGTCCTGGATCTTGGCCTTGACATTATCGATAGTGTCACTGCTCTCGACCTCCAGGGTGATCGTCTTGCCCGTCAGCGTCTTCACGAAGATCTGCATGCCGCCGCGAAGACGGAGGACTGGCGATGTGGATTCAGTCTTACGAGATAAGCTCCGAGATGGCGAGTTGGGACTCACCGAGATGGAGCGTGCTCTCCTTCTGGATGTTGTAATCAGAGAGCGTGCGGCCATCCTCGAGCTGCTTGCCAGCAAAGATCAGGACGCTGCTGGTCGGGCGGGATGCCCTCCTTGTCCTGGATCTTGGCCTTGACATTATCGATGGTGTCGCTGGACTCGACCTCAAGCGTGATGGTCTTGCCGGTGAGGGTCTTGACAAAGATCTGCATTGCGACTGCGGGCAGATACGACGGTTAGCACAGAGAGACCTTGATGTGGCAACGGACGCACTGTGTGTGGGTGGTAACTGAGTAAGAGTGGGTGGAGTTTGTCTCTGTTTATCGGCCCTCTTATGCGTCCGAGCTGGTTCCGAAGTCCGAGGCTGTCCTCAACTCGCGTAACGGCCGCGTCGCGTGCAATGCAGTCCCAAGTGCCACAGCACAGGCTGAGGAGGCCGGAGATCTGATTCCCTGTCTTCCAACACGTGCGAAAAGCCAGGCAACCGCGTTCCTCTCGGAAATCCGTCACGGCAACTTTTCTACGTACGCGTATGACCCACGCAAGCTCGCCTTTGCTCCTCCCTCCACCCTCGTCCATTCGCCATGTCGGACGCCAGCGTGCACGAGCCTCTGCGCCCGTTGAGCTTCAATATCGACCCTCAGTTCGCCGAGCTGAGGGCGTCGTTGGAGAGCGAGCTTCATCGCGTCCACATGCGTCTCAGCGAGCTCCGTTTACCCCCTGCGAAAAGAACTCTTGGCCAACGCCTACAGCTTATGTACACCTCAATGCGCGTGCTCTTCCTCAAGGGGTCTCTCTCCGCTGAAGCACTCGAGCCTCTGAGCCAGTGAGCAGCCATGCTCGCCACAATCCATACATCGTGACGACATCCGTAGCCTTCTCAACGAATTCCATGCACTCTTGAATAATCGCGATAGCTTCTTTGGCGACGTCTCCAGTATCAACTCGCGACTCGATAATATTTCAACCCAGATCGAGATTGGCCTCTGCACAGTGCGGCGAGACCTTTGCCACTACTCTCGTCTTAAATGCCTCACACATTCAATGTCAGCTTTCACCGCGCTCACTGGGATCGCAGTGGCCTGAACTTCGAGACAATTCCCGCATTACCCTAAAAGAACCTCTCGTCTTGCCACGTACGCAAATTGCGCCTTTCAATACTTTTCAAGGCCTGCAGGACATATTCCCCGTCATCGTCACCGCATATCCTCGCGAATTTCGAGAAGTATGCCTCGTGATTATTTCCTTCTCATAGCTGACCCTATCTAGACGACCTATCATGCTATTCAAGTCTGGAGCAAACTCCAGCACCCAAACATAATGCGTAAGGCTTTATCGTACAGCAACCTTTCCACAATCTTCTGACAAGTCAATTCGCCGCAGCCTTTGTCGGTGTATCTGCCGATCGTCAAGAACTATGCATCGCGACGCCGCTCGCATATAAACGCACTCTCCGTGAACACGTCGCCATCGACTCGACCGTCGACCGCCTCAATATAGTCGGTTCGCTGTCTCCCCTTTAACTTGTACTGATGAGCCTGGTCCAGCTTTATGACCTTGCACGAGCTTTAACATATCTACATACAGAGGGCATCGTCTACGGCGACTTGCATGCTGTACGTCGCATTTACAAATCATATCCTGCTACTTATTGACATGCTGCTCGTGGTGACGGCAGATGAATATTCTCATGGGCGATGACGCCACACCCATCCTCAACTTCACGCTCGCCATACACGAATCTTCCGAACTCACGTCCGACTTTCGAGCATGGCGCCAACGAACGACCGTTCCATGCGCCCGGTATCTCGCGCCCGAGCTCGTGAACAACGACTCGATGATTCCGACAACGCAGTCGGACATCTACGCCCTGGCATGCGTTGCGTATGAGGTGCTGTGAAGCTTGACAGTCCTATGCAACTGTTGCTAAGATGCGCCGTGACTTCAGCTCTTCTCGGGCCGCCAGCCATTTGAAGAGGTGCCCTCGGACACGATCGCCGAGGCGCGCGTCCTACGCGGTCAACGTCCCACGCCAGAACGGAAGCTGCGCTCATGCGGCGAGGGCTCGCGTCTCGTTCGCAAGTTGATTATGCAGGCCTGGTCCCACGATCCGGCGGAACGACCCACGGCGGTTGTCTTTACTGAGAAGGTCAAGGAGGCGCTCGATACAAGAGGACAGCGCGATGGGGCGGAGAGCAAGAGCTTGCCGCCCATTCCGCAGGATGACACCAGGTCAAATGCTTCGAGTACCTACGAGGATGTCGAGGCGCGCGAACACGAGGAGAGAGACGAGGCTAAGGCAGGTTTCTTCGCGCTGTCCCATAGCAACGATTCTCATGCCTCGTGCAGAAGGATCTTGCTCTCGAACTCGCCCCGCAAGGCGACGATGGCAGCCCTACATTTCAGACGTTCAGTCGTGGTGCTGTAGCGGATGTGGTCCACCACCTGCTCCATGCGTCGTTCGGTGAGCGCAGCTCGGCATATCTGTCGACTCGCTCATCCCCGTGAATAGCAGCATTAGCAGGCCCGATAGACGGCGACAGCGAACGCCGTTTCCTTGGGGCCTTCACCACAAAAGGTGCATTCCCCCCTCCCGCACGCACAGAAATGCCAATGCTCACGCGCAGCCTGACCAGCGACATGGACCGTCTCCGGCTGCCCATCTTTCGCGCGCATCCTGCACGCGTACGGGGGCCGCACCCGGCGAACGTCACACCGCGAGCGCTCCTGCGCCATGCGCGGCTCCCGAGCGTGCTCTTCGAGTTCCACCTCGTCAGCAGCCTGCTGCCGTTCGCCGAGGCCGCCGAGGGCCACGAGTTCACCGCGATCGTGAAGTGGACGGCCTGGCGGCTCGTCGAGCCCGGGCACATCAAAGGGCGCAGCAGGATGGTGTGGATGGACAGTGCGAATGCACCGGATTGTTCAACGCGTATGTGCTTGAGAGGTTCGAGCTGTGTGTGTGTTATTGGCTGATGGGAACTGGCGCAGGTTCGAAGGTCGCAGAGGGACTTGCGTTTGACATTGTCGTCTTTCGCGAGCGCGAGGGCGGCTTTTGCATTGATCATAGGACGTTCGCCATTCAGACTGTTCAGCAGCCCGCCTTCTTTGTCCCAACGTCCATCGCGCCGCATAAAACAAAACTGTGCGTCGGTCTCCTTGCGCGCAACGTGACTGTGTGCGCACTGAAACTGACAAGTGCAATTCATAGGCGGCTCACAACTTTCGAACGTTGTGTTGCCTTTGTATCCTGGCTGTTATGGCCACTGCAGAGAGTATGCGAGCATGTGCGACAATCACAGACGACAGTTCTCGCTCTCGGAGTGCTGCTTGCCAGCATCTCCGGGTCGTTGGCACCGGCGAACCAGGAGCGCTGGGCGTCGTCCTGGCATCTGTATTCCTTTTCATTCAGGGAATAGGGCATTTACTCGCCTGCGGCGATGCCATTCGCGCGCGGGGAGCCGCGATGAGGTTGTACGACGACGAGATTCGGGGCGCTGGGGAAAGCGCGAGTCAATGATGTATTGTACACCAGTCCTTGTCCGGAGCGCGCGAAAGAGATACATGGGTGCGGAGGGGGTGCTATCTTCTCTTGGACGGTTTCTTGTTGGACGACATCCGCCCTGCGGCGGCCTTGTATGCTTGTCGCGCTTTCTGCTTGTCCTTCGCGGCTTTGCGCGCAGCCTTGCCCTCGTAGCGGAACTTGTCCACTTTTGGTTTCGCTTTGGGTTGCCGTTGCCGTTGCGAAACGTCCTTTTCGACGGGCGCGGGCGAGGCGGAATTGCGCGGAGCTTTGGGTTGTAGGCGCTGGGATTCGGGACCCAGGATGAGGTCGTCGGTGGTGAAATCCTCGACGACGGTGACGGTTGCGAGTTGTTCTTCGTCTTCGAACTCCATCGCATCGTCGCGGGCGCGGCCGTCGTCGCTCTGGTCTTCATCGTCGTCGGAAGCTTGGATATTGTATAAGCTCATGTTGGATGGACCATTGGACGTTGAATCTACGCACCCATTACGGCGCCCAGAGCCTTCTCTACCGCTGCCGCATTCTTCTTTGCCTGTTCTGCGAGGGCTTTGCGGCCCTGAAGTAGAGTCCGTATGAGTAGAGCAGGTCAGAGGCACGAGTTGTGCGTACCTCTCTGCGAGCCTCTAGCCGCTGCTGCTTATCTCTCTCTTGGGCCTTCTTGCGCTTCTCCTCGGTGCGCTGAAGCTTGCGTTTATGAAAGCCGGTTATGAATTCCCTGTAGGCAGATAGGCACGAGCGGGCAGGAGCTGCGGGGATTCAGCTGACCTGCGGGCGTCGTCGTCAAACACGATTTCCTTTAACTGTTCCTGTCGGGCGCGCTTCTTTGCGCGGATGACGGTGTGCGAGTGCGAGAGGACGGACGCGTTGGATGCTGCTGCCATGAGGTGCAGAGCGTGAAAATCAGGCTCGTTTTCAACTTCCGCGACGGCGATCTTTGCCTCGTCGGGCTCCGAGTCAGGCTCGCGCACAATCTGACCGTGGCTTTCATTCGCGTCCTGCGTCTTGCCTGCTGGCACTGTGATTGTGCGCCGTCATGCCATTGCCCATGAGAAAATCCTCGAGGAAATGGCCTTGCGTGCATGCATTTTTGCCCTTTTCGCGCCTCCCCGTCCGTCGTTGAGTTGGCATGCAGTGAGCATCTTGCGCCGAAGGGCTGCATTCGTCCGATATCGATCCTCGTACTGCGCGTGCGGCGGATGCATATGCGGATAGGCAGTGCGTAATTCGTCCGCCGAGCAGACCTGCGCTGCTCGCGTGCTGTACCGTGCGGCAGCGCGTGCCGGTCGGTAGGAAAGCAAAGCAAGCGAGGCCCGCAGCGACCCTGACAGTGCCCAACTTGCAGTGAAAGCAGAGATAAATACGGCCAAGTAACCGCGGCCAGCACTCCGTTCTGAATCTTCTCTTCTTCCTTCTTACCATGTCCATGACCTCGCGTTCCGGAACGCCCATGGGCAGCTTCGTGCCCAGCATAGGCAGCTACGAGTATGCGCCCACTCCACGCTTCCCGTATCTCGCTGATATGCCCCGCAGCGCATCGCTCATCCACCATTACCGCCGCCAGACCCCCAGCCCAGAGACGACGATGGAGGCTGGCCCGTCGTCACTCCCTCCGACTCCGCCGCCGCGGGATCAAACGCCGCCGGGACGAGCATACACGCCCACGGCCGCCTCGTCCGCCTCGCCGTTCAACTCGCCGCGCCCCAAGTATGCGCGCAGCGCCTCGACGTCTCGTTCCAGGGCCCGCTCGCAGCGTGCAGAGATTCTCAGCCTGATCATGCAAGAGGAAGATCGCCAGTTATCCCGTCTTCACGAGGCCAACGACGCCCTGGCTGACCGGCTCGAGCACGAAATCCAGTGCGTGCTGGCGATTCGCAGCCTCAACCTAATTCCTGACGGACTCGCGCCACTGAATAGCCGCGCCGACTTGGCGGAATTGCGCGCCGAGCAGGCCGAGCAGCGGGCGCGCGACGCCTACACCAAGTCGCAGACATACGCCGTCGCAAAGCAGCAGGCCGACATCGAGATCACGCGATTGCACGAGGAGGTGCGCATCCTCCCCGTCCGTGGCTATCCGCCGCTTATCGTGATGGGTGACGCACACAGAACAAGCGCTATCGGATGCAGCTCGAGAGCGCGACGCGCGAGCTGAAGCGCGCGCAAGCTGAGCTCGCCGCGATCGACCAGCAGCGCGTCGAAGCTGAGCAGGCGGCCGCCGACGCGCGCGAGACGGCGCGGCAGTACCGCGCGGCGCTCGAGGCACAGCAGGCGCGCGAGGCCGGCCTGCTCGAGGGCCGGCGGCTCGGGCTCGAGGAGAGCATGCGGGCCTACCTGCTCGAGCGCCCCGCGGCCGCCCCCGCGTCGCCCCGCAGCAGCAGCTCAGAAAGCGCGCGCGCGGCGTACCAGAGGGGCCGCGCGCGTGGTTACGAGGAAGGGCGTGCGGACGGCGCTGCGGCTGGTGCGTGGTTCCCGCGTGTCGATCGGCAGGAATGCACTCGAGCTGATCTCCATTGTTTGGTGCAGCACGCGAACGCGCCATGAAAGCGTTCGACCGCTTCATATCGAACCACGAGGCAGACATGCCCGAACTTTTCGAGACCAGCCCGAGAAATCGCTCGTAAGGTGCCCGCCCATCCTCGCAACCTCCTGGTCAGAGCAGCATTTCTCACATGTGCTCGTCCCAGTTCCAGATCCGGAACTCCTGGAACTCCTCGACGACGATGAGGGGCAGGGGCCTGAAGATTTATACGGGCACTGGACTGCTTATTCAGGCACGTGGACGCTGCATTTGACTCGCCCTTGCTGCCATCGCTTTCGTACGTCGCTGTGCTGGTATCTACGATTATTACGTGCAATGCATCTGAGGACGTTGGACTGCGCTATGCTGTTCACACAGCTTACTCGACAATGAGTGGGCTATGTGGGCGTGACTATCTGAGGTCTACCTAAACTGCCAGTCAAGAGTTCGGGTTGCAATTGCGTATCAGCAATTGCGACAGCTTGGCAATCCGTGTATGTACAGCTGCTGCCTATCGAGGGTAAAGCACCCGCACAGGCACTTCATCACGAAGCGAAGGACCACTGCCACCTCTCTGCTGTACCCTGAGCGTCCATGCCAACACCGGAGATTGCGTTGTTGGTGGTGTACGTGCCAGAGTAGCTACGGAATGCAAAGATGGGTCCCGCGATTCTCTGCCCGCGGTGCAGGTTGCCAGCGACGCGGCAAATCGTGTTGTATGCGAGACCCGGCGGCTGTGGGGTTACTGCAGGATACTGATGCATCTTGAAGCGGATAACAGAAACAACACTGGTGCATCGAAGTCGCAGCATGGATATTCAGGGTGCGTCTAAAAGGAGGGACGAGACACGCATGCTGACGAGTCTGATACGCTTTAGCAAGGGTCCATGATCAGACGGGGCCGCGCAGAATGAAAGATGGTCACGATCGATGAACGATGAACTGTCAGTTCATGTTTTTTCGATCCTGCAGCTGGCCACCTTCATCGGGAGATACGGTAGCACGCTCGACCGGAAATAGCTCAGCAGCAAGCGGCGGTGTTAACGCACAGACTTGCCGCTGTACATCGGGGAATTCTGAGGAGTTGAATCTCCTTCAGACGTAGAATGGGAGCGCCGTTTGTGTGCTTTATGCCGTTCAAAGGCACAGTTGAACTGTAAAACTCATGATGTCAAGCTCCAAGTCGTATGCAGATGTCCAGACACTAAGGGTTGTGCGCTCCGCGCGGAGGTAGCAGCGGCTTGGTCGGCGAAGCTGGGAGCGTTCAGGCGACGGTGCAGTGCGGGGTCGTCAGGCATGCCAGGTTGGGAGAGAAGAAGGCCTTTGCACAAGACAGCACAGGTTAGCCGGGAGCAGAGAGTGCAGCAGCGAAAGTCTGAGGAGCAAGTCGTAGAAAATTGGAAAGCAAGACAGGTCACGAGATTTTTACTGCGGGTCATGCGTGGCGGAAGAGGTCGCGACGCTGAGGACCGAGGCTGTAAGGGGTTTCTGGAGGAGGATACAGGGGGGCTCTGAGGGGCTGGTTTTGCGCCCGCTGATGGTGATACTAAGCAGACCATAAAGCGGACGGGGCCGAGGAGCATCTCACAAACTTGAACTCGCCCTCTGCAACTTGACCTAGACTTGGACAATGAGCGTGTCGACGGCCTCTCCACTGTACTCGCCCTCTGTCGGCGCCCGGCGCAAGAACGTCAAGCTGCCCAAGCTGCCGCTCTCCGCGTTCACGCCGCCCAACTCTGGCACCTCCGACCGCTTCCCGCTCCCGCCCAGCCCCAGCGCCGTGCACCCGGCCGCGCTCGTCGACGCCGGCGTCGCTGGCGCCCTCGACGAGTGGAAGACGCAGATGGGCGACGCGCTCGTCGCCAAGAGTAGAGGCGTCGTGCTGGCGCTGCCGTCCGCCGATGACGAGCTGATCAAGGCGTATGTCCAGAGTCGCAGTCGAGACTCGGCCTGGCTGACATTGCCCCGCACAGCGCTGAGCAAGATCCGTCTGTTATCGCCGTCTCCGTGCCGCTCGACCTGTCCGCTGGCGCGCCCGACGCCGCCGCACTCCCGGCCGCCATCGCCTCGCCGCCAGCAAATCTCGCTGTGTCCGTCCGGACAACATTCTCGACTTTCTCGCCGCAGCTTGCAGACGGGCTTCATTGGGCGGTGTCGCGCGGCCTTAACGTCGACCTCGACGTCCAATCCGACCTTACATCCGAGGCCGGATGGGAAGCTCTTAACGAACTGATCAGCAATGCATTGAGCTCCGAGCGCCCGCAAGGAAGCTCATCGAAAAAGGGTGCAATCGTGCTCTGTGCGTCTATCTCGTTCCTTCCGCGATTGTGCTGCTGACGGCAAGGATTCTCTATCAGCAAACGTACTCCCGGCGCCTCTGGACCTCGAGCTCCCGCTCGTCAAGCTGCTCACCCATCCCGTGTACCGCAACTTCCAGAACTACACCTCGACCATCTCGCTCTTCCCGAACGTCTTCCTCAAGTTCGCTCCGCCATCGTGGGGGCAGCCCATACCCTCCAGCAGCGATGCCGAGGGTGGAAAGCACAAGCAGGAATGGAAGCGCCGAATTAAGATGTACTGTATGTGACGTCTCTCTTCTAGCTTCTTCTCTCCCTCGGGCACGTGGGCTGAATGCACGGCACAGTGGGTCAGGGCATCGAGGCGTTTGGGTGGCAGCGCATCGTCTATGCGTCTGCAGCCAAAGATGTTGCAACGGGCGCGGGAGACTGGTATGCGCTTGCACGCGAGAGCCTGGCGGAGCTGGGCGTAGAGCAGGACGCGGTAGACGGCGTGTTTGGTCTGAATGCGCAGGGCGTGTACTCAGTATAGTGTGTGTATGTGTGTATGGGTGTGTTTATTCTGTTCCTGGAATGTAATCGCGTGTAATATCTTTTTCTTTTGTTATGAGATCACGTCGTGTGCCGTGAACATTTTGCCATCACAGACGGGGGTCGTCAGCGCTCAGAGTCACCGGTACAAAGAGCAGAGCGGGTCCTTAAGTTGAATATGTACCACTAGGAATATGAAGGGCGCCAGAGAAGAAGGCGCTCATGGGATTAATACCGCGAAGGGCGGCCGGATTGGACTGGATTGGGAGCGACGTGCGTGCGGGCCACATGGCGTTGCCGGAGTCAACATTCGATCGACGTGTTGGGGAGGGCAGACGTGCGCCGAAGGCCGGAAGCCATTCCGTTCTGATTTGAACCCGCGACGACTCCGACACTCTCCCTCTTGCCCTGATTCCGTCGCCCGCGCCCGCCGCCCGCGCCACCCGAGACGCCCCGAACCCCCTGCGCGCACGCGCCCGGAACGTCCCGCGAGCATGGACGCCGTTCAGGAGATTCTGAAGCGCAACAAAGCGGCCCAGCAGCAGCAGCAGTCGCCGCAGCCCAGCCAGCCCCCGACGTGCGTCCGGCTCGTGCCAATGGCATCCACGCGTCGCTGACCCCGTCCGTGCCCCGTGCGCGCGCGTCGCCCCTGCAGCACGCCGGGCCAGCACTGGGAGGTACGGATCGCATGCATGCACGGGGATATGCCGGGCTTAAACGCGTCTCCTGCAGCACCAGGACCTTTCCCGCCAGCCCGCCCACGCGAAACCATCACAGCCCGCGGCCACTCAGTATGCCGCCCAGCAGCCGCAGCCGGACGACATAAATCCCATCTTTCGTCCGCCAGCAGTCGCCCCGCCCCCGCCAGCCCCGTCCTCGTCCGCCGCATGGGCCGCCCAGCCCCAGCAATCGAATCCCAGACTCGCGCCCAACACGCCCGGGAGTGCTGCACCGCAACCGCAGGCCCACAACGGCCTTCCTGTCCAACAGCACCAACCGCTGCCCGCACAGCCGCCTTCCCCGCCAGAGCTACAAGACCCCTTCATGCGTCAGGGCAATAGCCAGCGGCGATCGTCCAAACCCCTCCAGCGCCAGTCCGTCTCCCACCAGCTCAACCAGCCACAGCCCGCACAGCAGCAGCAGCCTCCCTCCATGTCGCCCGTGGCCAGCACGAGCGGGTACTACCCGCCAAATGAATTGCCACAATACCCCTCCAGCAGAGACAACCCGCCTCCTCAGTCGACTCCTATGGCCCAGCACCACCCGCAGCAGCTTCCACAGCAGCCGCCAACGCAGCAGCACCAGAGCCGTGCGCAATATGAGCGCGCAGACCCTGCCTACACGCAGGGCCGGGGGAGCTCGCCGTCCGTTCCACACTACGCGGCTCAGCAGGCTTCCTACTCCCGCAGGGCTTCATATGGCGGAGTCGCTCCCAACGAACCCGCCCTCCCCATGCAAGTTCCACGCCACCGGAACATTCCGCTCGCCCCGCCGCCCAGCGTGGACCGCGAGTCCGTCACCATCTTCATGGAGGACTTCCGCTCGACCTCGGACGGTGAGCCGGAACACCTCCTGGCCGAGGTCATTATTCCCCTCCGCACCTCCGCCACGCACGACGGGTTTTGGGCCAACGCACAAGAACTCGTCGAGCAGCTGCAGGCAGGCCCCAGCAGAATTGATGGTGCGTGCGCCAGTGCTCACGGTGATGCGGACATGCTTAACAAGCCTCCGTGTTTTGGGGGAGTGTAGGCCCGGCCAAGGTATTCTGCCGTCGTGGCAAATACAAACATTGTTTCATGCGTATGAGCGATGCGAGCGACATCGAATGCCAGCCATCCAGTTTGCAGATCTCCCCCGAATTGAGCATTCAGATCACCATCGAGGCCGTGAGTCCCCCCAGCCACCATCTTCTGGCACACTAATCCTGAGCGCAGAATCGCACTCCCCATGCTTCACAGTATCGAGCAGCGCCGTATCATGTCCCAGCCCGTAGATCCCCGCGCCAGTCTATCCCGAACGAAGGTGCCCCCATTGCCCAGCCGGTGCCGTCGCGGGAGCTGGTACCTATCGACGTTTACCCGCATTCGACTCAGCACCATCACAGCATCGCTGCCTCCAGTATGTCGGGCCCTTCAAAGCACGCCGGCACCCGCGTCATTTCTCCCATAGACACGAGCCACCGTCGAGATTCTGCTCCTATGTCCCCGCCTCATCGCAAACGGTCTGTCACTGACCGCGGTCCTGACTCCCCGACCGGAATGGACATGGACGAGCGCCCCACCAAGCGCCCCTCTGTGACCAGTCTTTCCCAGTCTGCGGGCGGGTATGCCCAGGGCCCACAGCAGCAAGCGGCGCAACACCCGGGTCCGCAACAACCTGTGTCCGCGGGAGGCGCTCAATCCGGGTACTATAGCAGTAAACCGCCTTCGCAGGCCCAATATGGCGGGCCACGTCCGAGCACTTCTGGTGGTATCGGCTCTCAGCAGGCTGCCCCACCTCCGCCGCCGCCGAGTGCTTCCGTACGTCCTCAACACGAAGGGGTCGCATCTCCTCCCGCTGCTAGCTCGGATTCCGGCACGCGGGAAAGAACACCCACACAATCGCTGTCAAACCCCAATTCGCACAGCAACCTTAAAGCAGACGCATCCGGAGCCAAGGAACCCTCCTCGCCCACCGTACGGGGTAGTTTTGACGATGGGCAGTGGCGGGCACCGAGAGCGCAGGTCAACACCGCCATTGCCAATTGGCTGAAACCTCATATCCAACGCGAGGGTGAGCAAGCTACTGTTCACTCTGTTTCACCTTGATGTTTCGCGGTGCTCACCCGATCATGACAGAGGGCTACTCGGAATTCATGCACTCTAAGGGCCATGTGCTGAGCATCCCTCAGCTGTTGCGCGTCTACGGGTTTGCGCAGCGGCAAATCGCCAAGTGGAACAACCAGCGAACACCAGAGAACGCCGAGGGCTGCCCACTCAAGAAGATTGGGAAATCGAACGTCCTGCAGGCGCTCGGGCGGCAGACCTCGTGGGGCTCGGACTGCGAGCAGACGCTCGCGTTCGTGGAGAAATACGGCCCTGGCGGGCCACGCGAGACCGAACGCGTTGTCGCGCTGGTTAACGGCAAGGTCATGCCCGGTGAAAAGGAGGGCTCTGTTTACTTCCTGCAGGTCCTACGCGAGGTGGACAAGGAGTGGCGAGCGAACAACATGCACGCGCACCACACGAACAACGGCGATGCCGGGAATTCCAATGGCACCAACAACGCCACCGGCAACGACAACATGAACGTTGACGATCCGCAGCGAAAGGCCAGCGTAGACTCGGTTTACACGCCCGAACAACCCCCCGCTTGAGTGCGGAATGGACACCTGAGAATTATATGCCTTGGAATATTTACAGATTCGGCTTCCAACTCTAGGTATTTCTACTGCATATATGTACCGCGCGTGCCTTCCTCCTTCGCCTTCTCGTCAGGTTTGTAGCTTTAGGTGTACTTACAGGAGACCTATGAAATGATTCCGCGACGAAACTGTCACTAGACCCTGACGCGGAGAACGCACGCGTGCTTCCTCAAACGATCGTGTGTTTCTTGGCCTGACATCCGAAATTGCAGACGCCCAGGACCAGGTCGGCACGGTTGCACTCTGGGGTATGGCTTCTGCTGACGTACACGGCAACGCGCTTGAAGTCGACTTGCGATCGTTGATACATTCAGCTTACACACGGCTTTGAGGGGGAAAAACGAAACGAATAAAATTAGGCTAAATATGAAAGCGAAACGATAATGTCCGAATGTGAGAAATGGGTCTGTACAGGTTGAATGACGAAGGGTGGCCCCCGGTCTAGACTGTCGTCAACGGTCGCTTGGATACAGCGCGAAGTCGACGGATGTCTGCCAGCTAACTCCAGGGGTATATCTTCACTCCGATCTCTACAATACTGTTACATTACCCGCACAACGGCCCAAGTGAAGATAACGCAAGAGAGATTGAAGATAGATGATGAACGACGCGCGTGGGCGGTTGTGGAGACTAGCTTCATCACAAGCACGCACCAACGCCTCGTCTTCTTCCGTAGTTGCAGCACGAGATCCCAGTATCCTCACACAAGCTCGTCACAGATCGCTCCCATACGAAGCGCTCGTGCGTTCAACGACGTTCGCTACAGGGGAAGTAAGAACAAGGGGGGTCAGCGACCGAGTTGCTATGACAAAACGCGTTGTACTACTCACCTCATGCCGCCGTAACCCATGTCAGCGCCGCTCTGCGCAAGACGACGTTGACGGAACGCCTGATTGATAAATCAGAACATGTGCCGGTAAAGCCGATAACGAAAGGCCACAGACCTTGCGGTACTTCGTGCGCTCATACGTGACAAGACCGACGACGATAAGAGCGATGACCGAGATACCAGCAAAAACACCCAGGCCGATAGGCAATACTTCGAGCTTCTTGCCAGGGATGTTCACACCTGACGACGTAGGTGCGCCATCGTTGGCACGGGTAGCGGACTGGTTCTGCGGCGTGGTGGCCGAAGGGGCTGCTGCGTCGCCAATGGGGATGCTGGTCGAGCCCTACATGTTGTCCTCAGCCACTATCCGCAAACCCGGAATATCATCACGCACGATAACTTCGACGTCGCCTTGACCAGAGCCCTGGCCGTTGTTAGCGCCGGCGCCGCCGGTCTGGGCGGGTGGAAGGGAAGTATCTGTCGAGGCTGTCGAGGCCGTCGAGACACCGGCACCAGCACCGCCGTCTGTCGCAGACGCAGAATCTGATGCCGAAGTCGTGTCAACCGGCGGTTGCGCAGGGGGCGCGGCCGTCTGCGCTGGAGCTGCAGACGTCGTGGACACGGTCGTGGTCGTAGAGTCAGAGCTCGCGGGCGGCGGGGGCGGCGGCGGCGCGCTGGTCTGTGCAGGCGGCTGCGCAGGCGGTTGCGAAGCTGGCGGCGGCTGCTGACCCTCAGGAACGAATGTATCTGTGCAGCGGCGCTCCTCGCGGACGAGGTTCTGGCCGTTGACGACGATGGGCGTTAGTGTTATTGTGCAGTCTTCGACCACGCTTCCGCCAGCACTGCCAAGACACGGGGGTCAGTTGCCGCTACCGCTGGCTGCGCTGCTGATGGGTACGCACACTTGGATGACATTGTGGGTCGTGACTGTCTGAGGGCCGTCGAAAGCAGCGTCGTTCTGGCGCTTGTAGATAGAATACGGGAGGGGTGCGGGTGCTGCTTGCGCGAGTGCTATGAATGTCGCCAGGAGGGAGATCGAGTAAAGATAGTGGTGGAACATCTTAGCTAGCTGGAAGGAGCGGAGGCCAGCTCCTCGTGAGGAGTAAAGAAGAGAGTGAGGAAGAGACAAAAAGGGCTGGACGCCGGCAGTGGTCGAACGAAGAAAAGAAACAGTGGGCAATGGTTTCCCCCGGAGGTCCGACAACAATGGCCGAGACCCGCACAATATGTACACACAGTCCATGACGACCATCACAACGCCTCAACAGCCTTGTACGCTGCCCCGGACTTGATCCTGCTACGTATCCTAGCGCGACGCAGCATTCGCGCAATGCGCAACGATCCCCATCGTTCGAAGCTGACGCAAAGCGCAACATTTACCAGCACCACGCTGAGCAACGTCCACTTCGCCTCCCTTGGTAACGGCATTAATTCGAGCAGTACCACCATTGACTGCGGCGGTGAAAGCAGCAGCAATGTGCTAAATGCGGATAATATCAGGATCGCGAGCATGAGCCAGCCTTGATAGAGGAGTTGGGTCAGAATCAAGATCATTCGGAAAGAAAACGATGCCGACCATTACTCCACATAGGCTTTCGGTACGGAGGTCCAATACTGAAGACTGCGGCGACCAAGATATACTGGAAGCAGGATACGAGGAACAGCACCGAGTTCTCGTAGTTATTCGTCTCGAGCTTGCCATTCACGCCTTCTGTGGGCGGAGGCTCATACCTTCGTCACATCAGCCAAATAACATCTGCCTCGCCACCCCTGGAGAGCACGTACCACTCCTGTTGCCTTGTCCAGAAGAATGCCCAGAATTGAACTGCGCTCGTGATCACGATCTGACCAACAATGCTCACGAGCACTTTGCGGGACACCAAACTCGCCGTCGGTCGTTTGGGATGAATTCGGTCGTACGGCAGTGTTCGCCCCACTGTATAATTTCTCAAATTCCAGATCGCTTTAGCAGTGGACGGCGAGACTTACTGGCGATAGCAATCGGAATGATGATGAACAGGTCGATGTACAGGAACTGCACAGGGGCAATAAGACTTCGCCGTCGCCATCCCATTGATAAGGCACCCACCTGGAAGTCTCCAAGGGAGGACGCGAAAGAGTACAGTAGCGTGATAGTTGTGAACTGTATCAGCGAGTACAATGCCCTAAAAACAGGGTTAGGACTGAGCGCGGCACCAGCGAGAGGGGGCAAACATGTATTTGAAGCAGCTGAAGCTGGTAACAAGGGCGGCGCGACCCTCCTTGATGACCTCAATCATACATCCTATGTCAGGTGTGCGACTGGTAAACGGCGCGGCCACAGAAGCTTCTGCCTCAGACAAAGATAGACCGACGTCGGCAGCTTTCAATGCGCCGCAATCATTGGCACCGTCTCCGCAGAAAGCGACAGTGTAACCGAGGGCCTGTAGGCGCTCGACCAGCTCGTGCTTCTCGTCTGGAGACATCCGTGCGAAAATCTGGGCCTTAACAAGCATCTACAAATATAAACAATGAGCTGACGGTTCACAATATAGAAAATTTGTACCCTTTGCAGTGTCTCCAGAGGCGCGTAGTTGATCATCCATCTGAACACGTCGCCCGTGATAGCGAGCGTATAATCATGGTTCCCAAGTTCTTCTTGTCCATGGTGGGAGGGAGGCGGCAAAGGGCGCAGACTATAATCGTCCAGCGTCAATGCCTCATCGTCTACACTCGTCCATTCGAGCTTCGCTAGGGGCGTGTGTACGTTTCCTGGAAAAGGATCAATAACAACGCCACAGAATGACTGAGTAGGAGTCTAACTGACCTTGTGCAAATGAAGGCACGAAGATGTGGGCGGACTGACTGACCATGCCACATTCGCGTGCAACGCTCACGGCTGTCCGAGGATTGTCGCCGGTACACATACGACATGCTAAATGTGCAGCCCGCAGCGTTTGGATAGCAGGCGGTGTTCCAGACTTAATCTTGTTCTCGAAGATTATGAGCCCTAAGAAGCGCAGACCTGATTCGGCCTGTTCCCTGGAAAAGGCTCAGATGAAGGAATCGGTATTGCAAATGGTTGCTATACCTCTTCAGTTTCTGCGCCTTAAGCCAAGTGAGACCCTCGATACTCTTGCCAGCGATGGCAATAACGCGGTATCCGCGTCTAGTATAGTACGAGAGCAGGTCGTCATAATCGCTCGGGACTGCAAGATAGGTCAGCCTTCAAGCCACCCTGTGCATCACACTCACATGAATCAGCTTCACATATATCTGCCATAACCTCCGGTGCACCCTTGACATAAATTTCCATCGACGAGCTCTTGAGTCGCTTGACAATCACGCTCATTCTGCGCAAAGACGAGACGAAGTCAAACGTGCGGATGACTCCCAACTCGAGGAAGTGTGCATGTCGCCCTGCGCGAAGCGCGTCCTCGAGCCTAAACTGTGAGGCGCCGTCGGGGCGCACAACGATTTGAACGAGCGCCGACGGTCGATCCACGCCAGGCTTTGCGCTCGGTTTCGGTCCCGTAACTGGCCCCTCTTGGATTGTCCAACCTGTGAATCCAAACATCTTCGCGTCCAACGGATCGCCGATCGGCTCGCCATTAACAACCTTGAGGGCATGGCAGGTAGCGATCGCGTACAGGAACGTCGCCTTGCCCGTTCCGAGCGGGAGGTCGTGGACGTCGGTGATTAATTCGCCGAACTGCTCGCTTGAGCGTTCGGGAACGCGTACGCCGAGGATATCGAGCCCGTCCTCGGTTAGCGTACCCGTCTTGTCGAAACAAGCCACGTTCACCTTGCCGCCTACATTGACTCGGTTGGGCGATATACAGAAGATGCCGTTCTTGCGCAGACGCGCAATCGCAAAGCTCGTCCCGATCGACAGCGTAGCAGGTAGCGCGGGCGGTACAACGATCGTGATGAGGTCAAGCGCACGCAGGATAATCGTATGAAATTTAACCTAAGGGGCCAAACATGTTAAGGCTGCTCTACATTCAATATGAACCACGTACCCCAAGCCTAATGAATTGCACCGCAGATGCCATGAATCCAAGACCAGCGATGCCAGCGAGGACGACAATAAACCGCATGGAGTCCCGGTAGAACTTGAACCCCATTGGCTTAGGGAACAACATGGAGCGTACTAAAGCGCCCTTTGTGGTATTGAATCCTGCGAGAAATTAAGAGCTGATGATGAGTGACATCTGGTGCTTACCCGTGCGAACGACCATTACAACAGCAGGACTCGCATCGTCTCCACCTGCCCCGCGAACACGAATAATGCGTGTACCAGCGTACAAAAATCCTTTAGCCATTTCTGCACTGATCTCGCGCCCTTCTCGCCATTCCGCGAGCGTGCTGTCTTTGATGGGCGTCTTGCTGACAGGCACACTTTCGCCCGTCAGCATACTTTCGTTCACTATCGCATCTCCGGATAGCAACAGCATGTCCGCGGGGACGATGGCTAGGTCTGGATGCATAAGATTGACAAGGTCTCCGGGAACCAGGTTCTCAGAGTCGATAGTCTCCCCTGCGCAAGCTTGAGTCACTCTGCTTCCACAAAGAGAATGCTGGAACGACACCCACATTTTCCGTCAATGAATACTCCAACAGGGCACGAAAATCGCGACATTTCTCGCAATCTCTTGATGGTCTAGATGATGGGCATGAGCGACTGGAGTTGCTGGAAATCGACGTACCTGCAGTGTGTCTAATAGTGTGGTGAAGATGCTAAATATCGAGATGAGAGCAATGCAAAAAGCATAATAATAATAGTCGTCGATGGACCAAAGGATGATACTGGCAATCTGGAAGACATAGAATGGATGGATAACCTATCGGGGTGAGCTCTCCCTATGAAGATGGCGGAGCAGTCGGACATACTTCGTCCACCAGCAGCGACCCGACGCTTTTGCCTTTGATGTCTATCACGTTGTTGCCGAAGAGAGTCAGTCTTTGCTGACGAGTCGCTTTCGTCAAGCCAGCATGGAGTGCGGCAACAGTCGTCCAATTTTGGTCTCTCCAGTCCCTGCGCGATAATCAGGATGTAGTATGCGTGGCATCCCACAAAGACGCGCCTTGCGAGACTGTATAGACCTGTGCGTGGATCGAGCACGAAGCGCAGGTAACGGAAGTCGATCAGATTCAACTCGTGGAGAACAAAGTCGTCGTCATGCGCAGACCCTTGGCCGGTACCATTCGAGGCCACGTCTGTCAGCTTCACCGCGGAGGAGCGCGTCGGCGTGAGATGACCCGATGATCGTGACGCGGGCATCGGAAGACTGGGGGTGGACGCCTTCGGAAACACGGTCTTGATGCTATAGCCGTATTGTATACTCTCGATAGGGAATACGAAAATGTCTCGCGAAGCTGTCTGAAGATTATAAGCGTCCGTAGGAGGGTTCTGAGCATTAACTGACCTCCACGACGATGAACCCACGGTCGATTTCCTTGAATGCCTTCTCTCGCGCGACAAAACGCAACCATAGCGTCGGAATCCAGTGTCCTAGTAATGCAAGGGTGCCAAGTGAAGCGACACATCCAGCACGCCAGAGCCATTTCCGCACGCCGTCAGGATAGTACCCAACGAAGCGGATGGTGCTGTCCTCGTCCGCGATATATATCGTTTGACGGCTCGGTGGGCCACTAAATGGTGTCGGGCCATCGGGGAGGAAGCTTGGGTGCTGGTCTTCCTCGATGTCTATGCGCGTGTCGCCGAAGAGTGGGTCGCCTGTCATCATAGGCAGGTCTCCGCCGTCCGACGCGTAGCCAGGGTCGCTGGCGGCGTAGTCGAGGTCGCGCTCGTCTTCCTGACGGTGCTCCTCCATTATGAGCGAGTCGTCCTCCGAGTACTCCTCGGCTGACGAATATCCCCAGCGCTCGTCGCCCGAGTCCTCATCGGCCTCCGATGCCGCGCGCGAGCTGCGCCTCCCACGCGACGACGCCGACGAGCGACGCGATAGAGACGGCGCGCGGCTAGGAGACTCCAATACCATAGACGAGCGCCCGAATAGGTGGGCAATGTTTTCGAAGAACGACCTGGGCTCGAGCTCGACGCTGTCCTCCGTTTCGCCCGTGACGCGTCTGCGCAGGCTCCTACGCGACGAAGAGCGCGTCGGGGAGAGGTCGTCCTCTCCGTCAGACACGGCCAAGTCGTCGTCGTCGCCGCCGATAGAGACGGCCTGGCTGTCAGTGCTTTGCCGCCGTGTCCTGCTCAGGCTCGGCCGCGAGGCCTCGGACACGCCGCTGTGGCGACGTCCGTGGCTGGACCTGCTCATCCTACGCGCCATAGGGCGCTCGTGAATCATGCTCGTCGCGCTGGTCGGCACCGTCACATTGCTGGGCCCACCGAAGATGGCAGTATCCAGTTCGTCACCGTAGGACGTGCCCAACTGCGATTCACGCCGCTTCTTTCGCGCTGCAGACGCTGCATTCTCGATGTCCACGGCCGACGCGCCTTCGGTATAGTCATGCGAAAGCCGCTGGTCAGCCATACCTGTGGTTGACGCTTGGGAGCGACAAATACGGTTCCAAGATATGACGGCACTCCGAGTGGCAGAGCGCGCCTCGGACCGGATTGGATGTACATCTTATCGCCGAGCACTCAAGGCCAACGATGAAATACGGCATAGGTATCCTAAATGTCCAGCGTGCAGGCCTATGTACATCAAATGCAGGGAATAAAAAGAGCATAAAACCGTTCAATCTCTAACCGAACCACTTCCATATGAAGTAGAAGCACACGAACGTGAATATCGCGCCAACAAAGAAGATAATTGTATCCTGCTTGCTGCAAGAGGATGTTAGCACAAGGGACATTACATGCATAGCAAAATTCGAACCTGCGCTTCTCAATCCACCCAATGACATTCCGACTGAGGCCCAGAGTGTTGGCGGCGTCCAACAGCCGCCTATGCGTTCCTTTGAGGACATTGCGCTGGTCGACGAGGTTATCCAGCACTTCGCGGCCCTGCATAATGAACGAGTCGATCTGGCTCTCTGCGTTGCCCAGGAAGGTGTGCTCGCGCAGCGCATGGTCTTCCCGCAGCACAGGGGTCGGTCCGAACGACGGCGTCGGCGTGCGGAACGGCGACTCGGACGCGGTGCCCACTGGAGAAGTCGCGCTCAGTCGTTGTCGCGCGCTGGACCCGGACGGCGCGCCGTTCGGGGCCCCCAACAACGCGCTTCTGTCTTCGGCCGCCCGCTGCAAAGCAGCCAAATCAGCTGGGGCTCAGCAACATGAGAACGACGACGAACCGCACTGGTCGCCTGCAGCTTGTATCTCTCAAACTGGGAGCGCAGCTCCGCATAGTCGCTCCTGAATTTCTGGACGCGCCTAGAGTGTATAGACAGCGTAGTGTGAGAGGCAGGCTGCCAGTTCAACGGGCGCAGACGTACATTTGCGCCTTCTCCTGCTTAGCCTTGATCATCTCCCGCTTGGCCATCGAGTCGTAATCCTCCACAGTCCGGTTCAGCGCAGCCAGCGACGCCGCAATCTGCCCTGCGAATGCGCGCAATGAGCGTGTGATCCTGCGCCGCCAGACATGCCAACACAAACCTTGCAGCGCTGTCGACGAGTCGCCATCGCGCATACGGTCCAGGTCTGCCTGGAGAGATGTCGTCTGCCGCACACCCAGGGAGTATAGCGAATTCATTGGGGAAATGTAATCGTGAGTCGTGAACGAAGAGCGTGAAACTGGGTTCGAGCGGTGTGCGAAACGTGTCACCCGTCAGCGCGTCAGCCGCCAGCACGTCGCGTCTGCACAATAACAGTATTAGGCATGACTTTTCATCTATTACTTATTATGAATATTGTAGTAGCTATGCAAATACTCGGGAAATGGGGAAAGTTGTGATGCTACAAATCCACGCACGAGATGTTGGATACATGCCACTATGGATACAGGAGGAAATGGACGACGCAGAGACTGGGAATGCCTGGAGGGATGCGAAAAGGACTGCGAGGCAATAGGCTCTGATGTAGGTGGTACTTTGTGCGCGAGAAGTTCAAAGTCCAAAATTGTCGACAATAGGCGAAACCTCGCCTCCTGAGCTGAGCTGGTGCCAGAAGATGCCTCCCTCGCGCTGAGCGGGTCGAGGTGACAGTCCCGGCCAAAGAGGAGGACACTTCGGAGCGAGACGTCGCACGGTGGCAACTACGTCTTCGCTGTGGAATACGAATCGATGCCCATTCGCCGTTCCACTCGACGCACCGCTGCACTGGCTGCACTATATGAACTGTCAACAACAATCTGGGAGTCAAAACGGAACCACCTACGGGTGCGACGATGAAGTAGCCCACGCTGTCGTCCACAACCGTGGCAGTGGAGAGTCTGGGTTAGACACGCGCAAGTGCGGAGCGGTGGTCCTGCGAGGTGAGGCTCTTCCGGCGCTACGGCCGTGAGTGGCGAGCAGTTCCGCGGGATCGCATCTGTAGAGTATAGCGCCAGGCCTGGACGCAAGAGCAGCACGGCCTGTGCACGAGAATCAGCGTCAACCCACGCGAGGCTTGCAAGGAATGACTTCGGGCGAACCTTCATACCACGGTTCGAAAACAGCATGTCGCAATGCTTGCAGCGTATGATGAACACCTGCTGCACGACTGGTGTGGATGTGCGCTCGGTGTTGTAGTGCTGGTAATGGCCGTCGAATGGTGTGGCTACCGGCCAGGGGTAGGAGTACGTCGGTGGAGCATCGAGCTCACGAAAGGAGATGGACACGTCCACAGGACTGTACGACACCAGCTGCGGCAGCGGTGGGCTCTGTGGGTCTGGTGCGTGTATGAACGGCATGGTGCCTATGAATGCGTGTGCGGTGTGCGTGCGTGCGCCGGTGGTATGCGACGCGGTAAAGATAGATAGAGTGGAATGGGGATAGGGGCTGCAAGACGAGGCCGTCCGAAGAAGTGGCGTTTAGCCGTTACACCAAACTTGCCAGCTTTCACCCTGGAGCGCCTGAACTGGCCTCCTGACTATCTGGGAGGATCTCGAGCATCCCTGCAAGCAGCTGCGGGCCCAAAGCGAGCTGGAGCACGGATGCCTCCCTATCGCCACCCGTCATCGAGCGCGCGGCAAACACGACCCACCCGCCTGCCCCCACGCTTAAGGCCGGGGCAAACGAGTGGTTCGCCTCACCTTGACGAGCTTCACGCCCACCACCCACTGTACACCATTATCCGCGCAGATTACTCGCGATGGAGCCCATGATGCGCCCGACGGCCGCGCCGAACAACCTGGATCGGTGGCGCGAGGAACAGGATCGACTCGCTGAGCAGCGCGAGATGGAGGAGCTGATGCGCAAGCTGGAGGCCAAGAAGCTTGAGACGCGCAAATGGGTGCTCGATCAGGCGCGATTCGACCATTGCCGCCCCTCGCACGAGCGTCGCGCGACTGCGTTGACCGTGCCACGCAGCATGACGCCGGGGCAGGGCCCCGTGGTGCGGGCGCGGAGCCAGACGCCGACGGGGCGCAGCAGGACGCCTGGCGCGTCCTCGCAGCACGCGACTGCTGGATCGAACGCGACGGGACTGGCAATGCCGCAGCGGCCACCGGCAGCACGTCGAGCCACCGAAATCAGCCCAGCCATCCATGGCGCGCGCACGACGACTCCAACACCCAGCGGGCATGGGCACGCGAGACCGCGCCCGGCCCTGCAGCGCAGCGCGACCGTCAACGTGGGATCTGGCATCCCCATCCCCATCCACGCGGCTGAGCGGTTCTCGCCCGAGATTGAGGAGATGCGCACGGCGGCGGTGAACTGGATGTACGATTGGCGGCAGACGGACGAGGAGCTGCGACGGCGCGCAGAGGCAGAGGAGGCCAAAACACGGGCCTTACAGGACTCTGTGCGGCGCGAGATGAAGCGGATGGAGGCGAAGCTGGGGCCGCCGACGCCGCAGGCGACGGATGACGAGGTTGAGCTGCAGGAGCAGACGCGCCGGAGACTGAGCATGGAGCTGCGCATGTCCCGCGCATTTACGACGTACCAGGACAAGTGGGCCCTGCTCGCCGCGGCCGTGCCAGAGCCGGGCTCGCTCTCGTTCAGGACGATTCCCTGGCCGATGGCCACGCAGCCGGCCAGCGCGGACGACATCACGCTCATGGCCGTGTCGTCCTTCCTGCTGTCGCCGGCGCATTCGCACGGCAAGTCTACGCGGCAGCGGGCGCGCGAGGCCCTGCGCGTCTGGCACCCCGACAAGTGGTTTGCGACCTGGCTGCCGCGCGTGCGGAACGAGGACCAGGCCATGGTCATGGACGGCGTCAACGCCGTCGCCCACCACCTCAACGCCCTGGCGAAGAGCGCATGAGCCGTTCTGGTCGCTTGCTGTGCGCTGTACACATGTAGTTGTAGTTTTAGCGGCCTGGTACTGGCAGTGGCATTCCAGTTGAACACGCGGAGGCAAAATTTCTCAAATTTCTGGCTTACGCAGCTTTCCTTCCCATTCCGTTCCACACATGCATCGTCTCGCTCACCGCGTCCGTCCAGCGCTGCGTACACTACGCGCAGTGCACACAGGCCCGCAGGAGCCGGCAGCGGCTGCCGCGGCCAGCGGGTCCCGGGTCCCGCTATGGGGGTTAGCAGCCGTCTTCGCAGCCGGCGCTGCTGTCGGCTATATGTCCACTGGCGATAAGAGTGTGTCTGGCTTGATGATAGCTCGCCCTCAGCTCACTCGTCTCGCATTAGAATCTTTAAGCATGACCGCCCAAATCACTCGCGAGGTTAAGCCACCTAAGCCACACGCCGAGCCAGCCGCGGCGCAGAACGCGTCCGCCGTGGAGCCCACGTCGCTGGTGGCATCTTCCATAGACGCCCCGTCAGCCGACGCGTCTGTGACGACCGACAACGCCCTTACGGAGTCGCATCCCGACGAAAAACACGCGTCCGTCGAGGTGGAAGGCGGCGACGACGCGGCGCTGGAGGGCGAGGTGCCGAAGGTCGCAGCGCCCTACGACCCAGAAACCGGAGAATTCAACTGGGACTGCCCGTGCCTCGGCGGCCTGCCCAATACCATCTGCGGAGAGCAGTTCAAGGACTCGTTCAGATGTTTCGTCAAGTCCGAGGCGGAACCCAAGGGCATGGACTGCATCGACGCGTTCAACGCCATGCAACAATGTTTCCGCGAGCATCCAGAAGTATATGCTCGAGGTGCGTCAAAAATTCTCGTCTTGGTCGTATTTCTGACTTCACGATATCCAGAAATTGAGATATATGATGAGGTGGACAAGGAAGGCGAGGGCACTGGCGCAGACTCAGAAGCGCAACTGCAGGATTCGGTAACATCGCCCAAGTCTACCGATACGACTTCCTCTCGAGCTGCTGACGATGCAGCTGCACCTGTCGAACGCCCACGAAAATCATCTGAGTCGCCTTCCGACAAGACTACTCCATCAAGCGCACCTCAACATGAGCAGCATTCGACATTATTACACAGCTCGCATTGTATCCTCCGCCACTCACTACCCATATACAGTGAAAAAATTACAGATACAATAACCCAGAATAAACCAGACAAAGGCTACTCCGCGTCCGCGGGCGACGACGATGCCTGCTTCTATGACCACGGCCCAAACAGGATCAAGAGAAAGGTCCAAGCGAATAAGTCTGGGCTGGGTTAGGTGCGACGCGGTGGGCTAGACGATGCCACTGACTGATGAGGGGTAAGCGAAGGGTGAGGTTGCTCTATGGGTGCGAGCGGCGCGCGCGGCGGTATGTATGCCGCGGCTCAGAACGCGCGACTTGCTGCGTCTCGCCGCCCAGGAAGGCGGGCAATGCAGCTGCGGCACCGAGGAGCGTAAGAAGCGTGAACAGGCGCATGACGAGCGACGGGGCTGAGGGCGAGAGGGTAGTGAGAGTTGCAAGGGGATTTTGTGAGCGCTGAAAGTTTGCGTCGGTGACGTGCCTCTTATATGCTGTCCGCCACGAATGGGCCTAGTCTGCAAAGAACAGCACGGGCCCGCCTTCCGAGACTTTAGTCTTCCTGCACTATTCGCATGCGCGCGGGGCCAAAGCGGTATATGCGGTTTGGCGGAGCGATCACGATCGCGTATGCAGGAGGTAGCCCAGATCCATCCGGAAGGGCAGCTTGCAAAACGCCCAGCCCATCGAACAAGACACTTGCTCATCCTCTCTGTAGTTTGTTTACGTTTTGCGGTCGCTTGACGGATATGGCATAAGTGATGTATTTGTACAAACGCAGTACAACAGCGATGAAAGCAGCGGGAGCGTGCAGACGAGCTGAAAATGAGCGTCGTAACGGGTTTAAAGATCGAGTCGGCAAGTGCGCATTGGCGCGCAGCGAAAGCAAGTAAAAAGCGATGGTATCTTAGGCGTGTGTATCCAGTCCAGTCCGGTTGGCGGCTAGGAGGGTGAAAGGTGAGGCGAGAGAGGCGAGAGGCGAGAGGGAGAGGGGAGAGGGAGGCTGTGAGAAGATAGCGAGGTCGTTAGAGAGATAGCTTAGGTGAAGGCGCACGCGTGCAGTACGGGTCCATGAACGGGTTGCAGGGATCCGCAAACGGGTCGTCTTCGCAGAATTTGAGTGGACGCGCAGTGGGCGGCGGGCTGGGCGCGGCGAACTGCACTCCGGTCGAGACTGTGGGCGTGAAGCTACTTGCACTCGCCTCGCTAATGCGGCTGCTTCGGTCGCTGGCGGCATCGCCAATGACAAAGGACCCTTCAGCTATCTCAGCGCTGGAGCGTGGGATATGGAGCGTGCCGTTCGAGTATCCTGACCAACGCGGCGCGCGACTCCTGCGCACTGAAGAGCGCAGTTTGGCGCTCAGACCGCGCTCAGGGAGAGGAGATAACTTCTCTTCGCCTTCATCGAGATCTTGGTAGTGTGATTGGCCAACAAAGACGAATTGCGGCACGGGTTTGCCATGGCGCTTCTGGCGGCGACGTAGGAAGAAGATCATCCCTGCAACAACCAGAACGAGTGCGACGACTAGGACGGCAACACCGGCAGCTGGCAAGCCGTCGTGCTTATGGTCGGTATTGGCGTTGCCAGGAAGGCCTGTCGAAGGATCTGAAGGCGCCCCAGTCGAACCGGACCATGAAGGGTCACCCGTAGAACCAGACGCCGCCGGGTCAGCGTGGTGGTAATCGCCACCCGAACCAGAGCTGTTGCTCTCATTGTCGTCGCCAGAATGTGTATCGTTATTGTCCTTCTCAGCAGTATCTTTGCCCCCGTCGTCATGTTGCTGGGCATACACCGGGTCGGTCTGGGGTTTATCGCTGACATTTGTACTGCCGTGTGACATGTCGCCCTTTCCAGCAGGTTGCAACGAAGAGCTAGCAGGAGGGGGTGGAGATTGATTGGAAGACGGAGGCAGCGACCCTGGGTTTGCTTGGGGTGGGCCACTGCTTCCTCCGCCGCCGGTGTTTGGGGCGTTGGGCGTCGGAGGGGGGAGGGATGTAGTTGGCGTTGTCTTCGTAGGCCGCGTTTGAGTAGAAGTCGGCTTGGAAGTGGAGGACCGCGACGCGGATGTTGATAAAGGCGGAGGGGGCTGAGACGTAGGAGGCGGGGGAGAGCCATCCGTGCTACTACCTACGTCTCCACCGCTGCCGGGGCCGTCGTTGCCAGCTGGCTCACCAGAGTTGCCAGGCGGAGGAGGACCATCGCCAGCCTGTCCGGCGTCTGAGCCGTCGCCAGGTGCGGCAAGGTTGCTTCTGCCGGGCACGCCTTTCGCACCCTTGGAGGGCCCAGTTACGCCCTGCTGGACATTGGGAGTCTGACGCTGAGCAGGACGGGACGTAGACGGCTGTACGTCTAGAATTGACCCAAGTGTGAGCACAACGACCTGAAAAATGGCGTCCCACAGCCCGCACCTGGTCCTGTCTGCGACAAGGGCGCGTCGGAGACGGCGCCTGGCGCATTGGAAGGACCGGGCGACGGCGCTTGGAGGCCGCCGCGCGCGCCGGGTCCACGCTGGACGCCGCCGTCTAGCGGCGCACGGAGACGAAGGGAGGGCACAGGCATCGAGTGCTCATGCGTTCAGGACGAACGCCTGAGGAGTACACGGAAACCTGCGTAAAGAGCGTGAGGCGCGGGGTAGCAACGGCACCGCGTTATAGACGACGAGGGTGGTGAAGGCACGGAGGATAGAGATGCTCCACTCGTACTCCACGCCCGTCCATATGACCATCGTTCAAGAGTCCTCCGCGCTTCTTTGATGGTCGACGCCGGCTTATCCGGTTGCTTTGCGCGCCGAAACAAACCCTTCAGACGCCCTTCTCCTTCGCGCTAGAATTCAGCATTTCTGACAGCTCAGCTAGCCTGCTAATTACAGCTTGAAAAATCGCGACTTACTGTTGTCTAAGGTTTTTCCAACGTTCTGTAGTTGCTAATCCTGGATGATTCTTACGGAGAATCAGTATCAACGATGACGTTGGTGTGCACGATCTTCGAGTCGGACATCCAAACTGACGTGCGATTCGCTTATTGCATCAGTTTCGCGAGTAAGCGCCCGGGACGGAGAGAACAAAACAGTCTGTTGCAATCTGCTGCAATACCTATAGAAGAGCATGCGATTGTGAGCATAGAGTATGGCACAGTAAGATTCGAGAGCTGGAGAAAACATCAATGCAAAGGGGAATATGCGATTGGCGGATGAAGGTGCGAGGACGAGAGGAAACTAGCTTGTATATGACAATTGACCGTGTAGGAAGGCCAAGGGAATCAGATTGCAGGTATGAGGGATGAGATCGTGTGGATGTGCGCGAGATCGGATATGCAAAGCAGGACGAATCAGTCAGACAACAGCGAGGACACGAAGAGGCAAATTAAGGGATAGGGTAAATGCACGGCATGCAAAAATCTAACACAACACCTGAGTCCGTCCTTCGTTCTATGTGCCCTTTAGCATCGAAATTACCCCAGGAATAGTGCTGTTTTGCTGCGCGAGGATGACGAGCTCGTGTCCGGTGTACGAGCTGCCTATGCAGGCACGCAGCGCTTCCATCGCGATGGCCTCGGACGCGCGCAACAGCGGGTCAGCGCCAACGGGTGACCGGTGCTGCTGGGCGTCCGCTGCAGTGGATATGTGGAGCGAAAGCAACGAAGTCCAATCTTGCAAAAGTTGCTGGTCGGCGACGCTAAACATGTATTTGCGCGGACCGCGCGACCCGAGGAAGGCGAGCTGGAAGACAGGGCGCATGTAGGTCCGTTCGACGGTGACGTTGCTGCTCAACGGGAGGCCGCTGTATTCTGGAGCATGGTCGCCACCTCGGAACATGATAATGCTTTTCACGCCGAGCGACGTTCCAGTGACCTTGAATGTGGCCTCCGGCGACTTGTCAAAACGCAGCTCAGGCGGGTCGAACAGCAGGTCTTTGCCCTGGAGCTGGATGTAGAACCATGGGTCTGGGTACGCAATTCTGACATGGACAGGATCCGACGTGACGCGATACGTGAGGCGGCTAGGCAGGCCCTCTGCCTTGACCAACCTGGGCGGGCCAGCGTTCATGCGAAAAGCTTGGTTGTAGGCATTTTGAAGCTGCTGCATGCTGATGGACCGATATATGCCGGCCAGCACGTCGTCGCCGATTTGGCCAGTCGGATCCCAATTCCTACAAGCGTCGATGAAATTCCGAGCGGTTATCGACGGCGAGGGAGGAGCGTATCGCGCGTAATGCCCTAGGGACTGCGGCGGGTGCAAAGCATCATTCAGAGAGATGATTGAACGAACAAGTTGCTGCGTCATCTCTTTGCCGTAGGCAATGGAGCCCGAGTTAACATCGAACCACCGATTGGCAAAGACACCAAGAAGCACTTCAAATGCGCCAGGATCGCCATCGGTGGGCATGGCCAGAGACAGAAGGAACACTCGAAGCGCCGTGTCGATCCGCACGCCAGCAAACCCAAAGCAGTCGATGAAAGCCTTCAGGACGCGTTTACGATCGCGGTGCGACAGGTAGTCAGCGAGCTGACCGCGATCCAGTTCAACGGTCTCGAATAGCAGCTTGCCCAAGGCGACAGGGTCATCGCCTACCCCGGCCTTGGTCTGCAATGTGTCGACGGCGCGAGTCGGATGTATGGCAAAGTCACGAATAAACTGCTGGACGTCAGGTTCGCGCAATACAACGCCCCTGCCCTCGCGCGGGAAGTCGGACCCAGTGTCGTCCCGACCAACGCACAAACGAAGTCGGTGGAGTTCAATGACGTTGCGGATCTCGTAGCGGCGGTCAAGGGCAGTCCTGGGAGCTGTGTCGTCTTCGGGCGCGGGCTGCGCGACGACGAGAATATCGTTGAACAGAAACAGAAATCTGCTCTTGACGCTGCTTGCGCTGACCACCTGCGAAACAGGGCTCATGAACAGCAACTTGCGCAACGTCTGGTCGACTGGCTTGATAGTGCCAGCGGACAACAATGAATCGAAGCGCAGCATGGCGATACTTTGCTTCGGACTGAGGTCAAAGTCGCTCTGGGATGCATCGGAAGGCGGGCTGGCGAACGAGTCAACGGTCGAGTTGGGCGGTGCAGACTCATCCGCAGACGAATCCTAGGATCTGTCAGTCGCAAGACCGCTCAGAAGATACCAACACGCACCAGGATCACATCTGACTGCGAGGTCCTGGGGAGAACGTCGCTGCTCGAAGGGGTCTCGAGGTCCTCGCTCGCAACACGTGTCTGAGCACGACCATTGTGCATGTCCCGGTTAGGAAGTCGGTCGATCGGACCAAAACTCCCCGCTTCTTGAATATAGTGATGGGCGCCTACGGCTCTTGAAGCACCAGCGGCGGTCAGATCCATGACGGGTAGATTATGTTGCGTCGATGGCGCGTTGTGCGCGACCCCGTTCCCATTGCCGTTCACGTGTGTAGTGGAAGTATCCGACTTCTTGCTGAAGTTGAGGATGTCCGCGAGCGAGGGTTTCCGCTGTTTGCCAGGGCGCTGAGGCGGCGGGTCATCTCCTCCGGGCGATGCTGCGCGGCCCTTCATCATCCAGCGGAACTTGCTCGACTTCCCAGTGGATGCGGATTTTGATTGAGGGCTCATCGGACGGTCGACGTCCTCGAGAGACGGCACATTCTTGAGCTGGCGCGGCGCTGGACTGGGAGTCTGATAGAAACGATTGAGCAGCTTGCTGTCGGAGGCTTGATGCAGCAGACTTCGTTCAGGCCGTGGGTCATTGCCAAACTGGCCAGCAAGCGGCGAGATGGGCGTCTGGCGTCCGCTGACTGGGATCGTCACGTCAGGCGTTGAATGGGATACGGAGAGACCGCGTTGACGCGCCATCTCGGCGAGTGCGGGGAACGGTTGCAGCTTGGAGTCGCCACCATACTTCGCGAGGTCGGCGGGCGTGACGGGAGGGATGGGAGATGGACTGCCAAACGGCGTTGGCGACGGAAGGGAAGACAGCATAGACGTGGAGTTAGTGGTGGAGGAGCTCTGCATCGGCGACTGGTAGTGCTGTGGTTGCTGTTGCTGCCATGATCCAGCGTTTGGACCATGATCGAGCGGGCCCATGCGCTCGCTATTCGAGCTCGCCATGCTGTCCGTGCTAGTTTGAGACACATGGCCACTGCGTTGCCCAGCCGTGCGACTCGCAGAGCGCGAATGACCTTGCGGACTCGACGATCCATCGCTGCGACCTATCACCCCTTTGAATTTGTCCCATGTCGAGAGGGGTTGAGACGAGGCCGACGATGGCGCAGCATCGTGCGAGCCCAAGGGACCGCGCACAGTGATGTCGGTGTTGGGGTCGACCTCCTCCCAGTCCGCGCCAAAAGAGTCGGGACGAATTTCAGCTTGAGGCGGCGCCAACATCAACGCGTCCGGCCCAGCGTCTAGCGTCGACGACGTAGAAACCTCACTCGCACGCAGGTCTCTGGAAGCCACCATATCCTCCGTTTCGGCCTCAGTTACCGGGCCGCGATCCTCGTCACGGTACGAGGTAGCGAGCATGATCTGGCCGTAATCCTGCGTAGAGCTCGCAGAAGTAACATGATCAACGGAGAGCTCCGTAGGATCCTGAGTCAAATCTGTTGGCGACGTTACATCTTCGTCCGACTCTCCATCGTCTGAAGTGCGGCGGTATAATTGTTCTAGAAATGCGGGTGTGAGATAGAGGCTGACCAAGCATGAGAAGGCTCCTACCTGGAAAGGTCTGCCAACTGGGAGTATTCTGCCTACTCGAACTGGACCAAGGGACGGCCAGCTCGTTCGTGTAGTCATTGGTCATATCGAGCTCGACGTCGGATGACCTGCGTTCCTTCATCGGTGTTCCAAATGGGCTCTTCGGGAACACATCCTGCTTGTACGGAGACGGTAAACTTGGGTCAGGAAGGTATAAAGGCACGCGATCGGCCATGGAATCAGTTGACGATGTCGCGAAGCTCGGCGCATCCGACGAGTGCGGCACGCGCGAGGCAGACCCAGATGGGGGAAGAGTAATAGATGGTGTTTCTGGGGCACGAGGCGGCCCTCCGTAATTGTGCGCATAGTCTTCGTTGTAGTCGTCCTCGACGACAGGTCCGCGTCGGCGGCGTCCAGCATGCTTATCGAATTCAAAGTGGTCTTCTCCAATAAGACGAGCCAGTGCAGAATCGCGATCGCGCTCGAGCGCCTGAGTGTGACTGAGCGCTGGCGAGGCCCCTCGGTACAGATCAAGGTCTTGTTGAGGTGTGCCCGTCGGAAGCGGCCGCAACATCAGGGCCCCAGAAGGCGTCGTGGGAGCAGGGGTCGCGCTCATTTCTCTATCATCCACGATAGATGGACCTGCACTACGTCTCCGGCCCTGAGAGGACCGTCTTCGCCGTTTCTTGGGAGAAACGGGTACAACGATCTCTTCACCCGACGTTTCACCCTCTGGGATGCCTTTGGCGCGTTCTGTGAGCTTGCGCATCATCAGTCGTCCAACCGCGACACGAGAGCCGTCTAGAACGCGAGCGCCGTCGACCGTGTTACTTCGATTGAGTGCAACCTTGGGCTCTACGACTGGCGGGGACAATGGGGCGTGCTCGACTATTTGGTCAAGTTCGACCTTGCCGCCAGTGAGCTTGTGAAGCGCATGAGATCGAGCCGCTGCGCTGGCTGAGCGTTGCAAGCTGCCAGAAACATAGTGCTTCTGAATGGTTTCGAGCGATGGAAGGGCCGGCGAAGGTAAAGCAGGCGAGGCCACGGGCGACAAAGGGCTCGCGACGCGCGGAGATGTCGCGAACGGTGTTGTAGGCGAAAGAAACGGAAACGGCGAGGCCACTGGCGAGGCCAACATGAGCGGTGGATGGTCAAAGGCAGGCAGGGATGAGGGTTGTTCATCAGGCGAGTCGTGATCCGACGTGAGCAAGGGGGGAGATCTAGGCGGCGAGACTGGGAGCGGCGTCGATACGAGTTGCTGCCTGGAGGCTGGGCGCGAGCTGTCCTTGAGACGTTGCTTTGAGCGAGAACGGGAGCGAGACCGCGCGCGGTGCCTCTTAGCAGGTGCCGCGGCCGGTGCCTGCGCGTCCGACTCTGGCTCTTCCGTAGCAGACAGGACGGCACTCGATTCGGGCTCGTTGTCGTGCAGCGCAACCGTTTCAGCTGGCGGTGTCGGCGTGAGCGCAGTGTGAGCTGGCGCGGCGTCTTCTGGCTCGTGGCTGCGGCCGCGCTCGTTCTCGCTGGCCGCTTCTCCCGCCTGGGCGACAACGGCTGGCCGTCTGCCATCCTTCATCCTTGGCAGCGACGCCGCCCGCTTAAGCTTGGCGATCGCCGTTGCACGCACATTGCCCGCGTCGTCGTCCATGGAAATATTCAATCCCAGTTACAGCTGCTCTGTGCAACGTCGACAGAAAATAATAGATAACCGTGTTAGCGGCATCGCGCAGGACTTTGAAAACGGAATGGAACTTGCAATGAGCTGGCGTCTGGCGGACAGACAGACAGTGACCAGGAACTGACGGACGAACGGAGGAGATGACCTTGGAGGATCGGCTTCGACCGGTCCAATCCTGCCATTTGAGCGGAACGCACTGTGCACGCGTGGTAGACAACAGTCCGCCGTTGTCCTCGCCGTTGTCATGCCCCAACCCTTGATTCAGCCCGTACCGTCCGTCTGAAACAACAATCTGGCTGCTTCCTGATCAGCGTCTGCTCGGTCTGGTACTGCTTCTGGGCTGCTTTGCTTCCAAGCGCTTTGGCCTGTAGGCCAAGCTTGCGCGCTTCTGAACCTGCTGCATTACATCCTCGTCGTCCTCTAGATCTGAGAAATGACAGAATGCCAACATTCTCGATGCAGCTTGACTGCTCTGTGAACGAGCGTTTGCGTATGATTGCTAACTTGCCATACTCTCCTACCCAAGGAGCGGCGTCTACTACTTCAGTTTGTCAGGCTACGCATCAAGCTCTAATAGATGATGTGCTGTGTACAGTGACTGTGATACAGGGTCTTACACGGTCCCAAACATCGAATGGTTAACTCTCTGCATTGCAGCATTCCGACAGATTTCGACCTTTGCACGATATATCAGGCACCTTTTCCTGTCACCCTATACAATTGCTCAACGAATCTCCAATGCCTGCGCCGCACGCCCGGTTTGGACTCTCTGATCACGGACACAAAATGTAAAAATATTATAAATTAGTTGGTTACAAAAGATGATAGTGCTGTATGCGATGCAAATACTCAAATGGCGTCTAAGGTATGCGCAACTCGTTCATCGGCACAAGGAAAGTGGGCCTTTAGGCAGACCGCTTCTTGGCGAGGCAAGTGGGCGGCTTCGGAGCAGGCGTCGGGGTGGGCTCCGGGGCGGGCTCAGGCGTAGGCTCGGGGGCAGGAGCCTCGCCTCCGCCACCGGGGGTCTGCTCGCCAGCACCCGCAGCGCGGACGTTGTCGTAGGCAGACTTGGGGAAGTTAATGTGGTTCGGGGTCTGGTCGAGCTTGCCAAAGAGCTCGGCAGTGATGCCAACGAGCGACTCGGCGCCGGTCTTGTCTGTGCTCAAGTCCCACCACATGGACTGTGTGATGATGGGGTTGAGAGCATTGGGGCGGGGAGGGGAAGAAAGCAAAGCGTCAGGGAAATGCCGACATCGCGGAAGCTGAACGCGGTACTCACGCCGGCGAGACCCTTGTCTTGAATGTACTTGCCCTTGACCTTGGTGATGGCCGGAGTGTCGTACGAGCAAAGCTCCTTGGAGGCTGAGTCGTAGTGGTAGGACGCGCCGATCGTGGTGTCCTCGGTAACGCCGTCACCAGAGGCCGGGAGATCCTTGTACGCGCGGATTCCTTCGGTACCCCCAAGGCCACTGAAGGCCTTGCCCATACCGTCGGTGCCTGCGAAGCAGCGAGCGTACAGGGGCTGGCCAATGATGAGTTTCTCGGCCGGGACGACGTTCAGCCACTGCGCAACGCCGCTATCGATGGACACGCCCCCGTTTGTACCACTAGGGAACAGGTTCGCCTGGTGCTCCACGGTCTGCAACCACCCCCCTGAAAAATCATAATCCATGAGGTTCTGCGCGCCCCTGTATGTGAGTTTCTGCGGCGAGAGTACCGGAAATTGCTCACATAGTAGTCTGATTATCACGGCAACACGTCAGTGCATGTCCCAGCCCCTGGAATAATATACACGTACCCATGTACTGGCCAGCTTGGGCGACATACGAGCCAGGGGAGAAGCCAACGGCGGAGGTGAGAAGGTAAGGGGTCTTGTCACCCTTGTCCGAGGCGTGCTTGTCAAGCGCCTCACGAAGCTCCTTCATGAGAGACACGAAGCCGTCCGTCTGGGCGTCAGTCAAGGCCTCGTAGTCAATGTCGATGCCATCGAGACCGTAGTCCTCGATGAACTTGATAGAGTCGGCGACAAACTTGGCGCGCGAGTCGGCATTGACGACAAAGTCAAAGTGGCCGTCCTGGGAGTACGTCCAGCCACCAACCGACATGAGGACCTTGAGGTTGCGCTGCTTCTGCTTGAGCTCAAAGATCGCGCCGAGCTGACCGCCGAGAGTGCCGCTGTCTGCGCCTCCCGTGTCCGTGGCAGCGTCGGACAACTTCATCGCGCCGGACACCTTGTCGGAGTCGGCGAACGCATACAGAATGTGCGTAAGCGTCTCGATCTTGATGTCGCTCGCCTTGAAGTTCAAGGGCGCGTTCGAAGCCCAGTTGGCCTGAGCGGAAGAGCTTATTAGCATCCGCCGATCCTCGTTGAAACGTGGAAAGTATAGCAAACTCACGAAGTAGCCCATGTTGATGAGACCATCATGGGCACGACGAGTGACAGTCGTCGTGTTGTGCGCCCTGGGTGCGGTGAATTGGCCGGAGTAAGTGCCGGCCTGAACGGCGCCCGCGAGGAGCGCGAAGGAAAGAAGACTCTTGAACGAGGAAGACGCCATTAGAATAAATGAAGAAAAAGTCGCAAAAGCGGGCGAAAAGAAAAAGGTGGCCGCGAAGAAGAAAAAAAAAGTGAGCTGGGGAAAAGCAGAGCACCGCAGGTCGTGCCGTTATATATGGCCGTGCGGCGATTTTCTTCCGGTACCTGCGCAAATTCCGGTGCCAGCGTTCAGCATCATGATCGCAAGTCACTGCATGTCCATACGGCGTTCCACGGTGCCAAGACCAAGTCCGGAGCATGGAACGGGCATCGACACCGAGCTGAGCGCTCCGTACAGCATGGACGGGCGGTGCATCACTACGACCACCAGCGCACGCCTCCGTGGCCGTGGATGGCGATGGACTGCGTCAAACGATTTCGCCGGTGTCGTAACATCATCATTATGCGATTGCGCATCGTTTCACATTAGGACTCAGGAGGGGACTATAGGCTTGACAAGCAGGCAGGGCGACGCGGATAGAGGCAGCGGCAAAGCAGTGAGCCAGCGTTGACGGAGCAAAAGCCGAAGCCTGACCAGAGAACTCAAGACGAGATTTGGAGAACGCGTCCAAGAGATGCTAGCAGCGCATGTTTGACAGAATAACATGAGTTTGCGATGGGAAACCTTGAGAAAAACGACAGACTGCCTAGAATGTGTGGCGACGCGGCGTGTAAGCGAGGCGAAGTGGTATATCTTGAGCGATACAAGTCATCGGATATCGTGGCCTAAACCTCGTTCGGCGTACGAGATGTCTGGAAGAGATAACATCATCTCTCTTCAAGGCCCCGGTTGTGGCACGGCAGTGGTAAGGACGGAAGGAATGTGACAACGCGTCGCGTCACACATCACGCGTCTCGTCCACCAACCATGACCAGCCCGACCAGCCACGAGGAAGAACAGTACCTCGAGCTCATCCGACGCGCTATCGAACAAGGTGCAATTAGGCCGGATCGCACGGGCACGGGCACACTATCGCTATTCGCTCCCAATCCTCTGCGTTTCTCGCTGGCGGACGGCAAGCTGCCGTTGCTCACCACCAAACGCGTCTTTCTCCGCGGCATCATCGCCGAGCTGCTCTGGTTTGTCAAGGGCTCTACAGACAGTACCTTGCTCTCGGCGCAGGGCGTCAAGATCTGGGACGGCAATGGCTCGCGCGCCTTTCTCGACAACCGCGGCCTCAACCATCGTCGAGAAGGCGATCTCGGCCCCGTGTATGGCTTCCAGTGGCGCCATTTTGGCGCTAAATACGTAGACTGCGATACCGACTACACTGGTCAGGGCGTCGACCAGCTGCAGGAGGTCATCCGCAAGATCAAGGAGGATCCAACGGACAGACGTATCATTCTTAGTGCATGGAATCCAGCAGGTAATGGGCCCTGTTGTTCCATATAGCGGCACTAACGCTCAGCTGCCTGCAGATTTGTCGCTCATGGCGCTACCGCCGTGCCACATGTTTTGCCAGTTCTATGTGCATCTACCCGACGATTCACATCCTCGCCCACGCCTTTCGTGTCTCATGTATCAGCGCTCCGCTGACCTGGGACTCGGCATTCCATTCAATATCGCATCCTACGCGCTCCTCACCTGCATGATCGCCCATGTGACCGATACTGAACCGCACGAACTCTCAATTCAGCTGGGAGACGCGCACGTATACCGTGATCACGTCGACGCCTTACAAACACAGCTCCAGCGCACCCCTCGGCCTTTTCCCACTCTACGCATTAACCGTAGCGTGACCAGCATTGACGACTTCAAGGCGGAAGACTTTTGCGTTGAAGGTTACAAGCCGTATCCCACCATCGAGATGAAAATGAGCGTGTAATATTGCGAGCGATGTACATAGGTAGCGCGCGATCTGTAGTAACATCCTGTAGTGATATGTTCCGTCACGGCCTGGCGCAATGCGAACCTGAAGCTCGCGGTCGGCGCGTGCGCAGCTTGGCGGCACCTCTGTGCAGTCGCCAACGGGTACGCTACAGCGAGTCCGGGTCGCAATGGAGGGAATGACGCGCAGGTGACGTTCTAACGCAACGAGGTAGCTCCGTGTCCACCGAGTTCATTAACCTCTGTTAACCTGCTAAACGGATTCGGATTGGCTTGCTGCGAGCCTCGAGCGCTGGGCACAAAGTATGAGCGTATTAACTTCAAGAAGCCATCGGTGCGCACCTCGTAATTCCTCGATTTCCTCTCTATGCT
Organism: Auricularia sp. M13; assembly: GCA_037042915.1. NCBI lineage: Eukaryota > Fungi > Basidiomycota > Agaricomycetes > Auriculariales > Auriculariaceae > Auricularia > Auricularia sp. M13. The sequence continues at coordinate 1,624,067 of CM073201.1, forward strand.
CATAGTCTAGCACGAGTTGCTTAAGGTGCTGCTGTTCCTCCTTGTCCTGCGCCTGGGCCGACTTGACGTGAACGGCTAAGGACGATGTTGCCGGGATGGGCAGTTGCTTGACCTGCTGCTTGTTGCCTTTCCTCGAGAGCAGTGTAAACTTCATGACGTTCTGACCCTCGTCTCCATTGACGTCGTCGCCGTCGTGGTCTCCGGCCTTCTTGCGACGCACGCCGGCAGGAAGAACCGAGGACTCCCATAGTGCCATTGCCGTCTTCTTGTCGACTTTCCTGGACTCCGTCGTGTCTGAGACGAGCTTGGCAAGCTCCTTCGCAAATTCGGCGTCTTCATCCTCCGTGGGACCAACTGCTTCGTGTGCGGGATGCAACTGAACGATCCGCTCATCGGGAGATTCAGGCTCGCTGTCTCTTTGGTCCTCGTCGACGACTTCTTCTTCCTCATCGTCTTCCTCGCCATCGACTGCACTCCCATCGTCACTGCCCGCGTCGTCTCCGCCGTCACTGTCTTCGGCTTCCTCGGCTTGCGCGGTGCTGCCTATTACTGCGCTGAACATTTCGTCCACTGCCACCGCAGCTTCTTCGAGTGACTTAAATAGGACAAGTTTTGGACGAATGGCCTAGCAGCTCGTCAACATCGTCGCTGAATGTAGGAAGAACTGGCGCACCTCGATGGTATCGGTCAACATAAACTCGACGTCCATAGGCAACCGATCCTTGCAGAAAATGTAATACTATGATGTCCTAATCAGCATCCCGCTTTGACGCAGAGACTCTGCGAAGTCGACGCCTACCTGGAAAAAGGTGATGAAATTATCAAGCTTGCGCTTGTGCAATCCGCGGTCAAAGCACATTCCCACAGAATCTAGCAGTGTGCAAATGAGGCGGATCCGGAAAAAGTCGTCGGGCATGTCCAACGGGCACAACTGCCTTTGTATGGGGCGTCCCTCGGCTATACGGTAATTTAATAACCGAAAGCGATCCAAGCAGTTGACTCACGATGCCCAAAAGTGACAAGGGACCAGAGCGTATCGAATACCATCGATGAGGTAACGACCCGATAGATGTAGAGCTCTCCGAAGTACTTAATGGTGGCAACGCGTCGTTGATTCCGCTTGTAGAGGTTCTGCTCCATGCCGAGACGAATGTCCTCAACAACCTGGTCCACGATGTCGACGGTAAAGGAAGGCCGGTACCGCTGCAAGTCGTAGACGAGCATCGCCATAAGACCGATGTTGCCATACTTGATTTTCCACGGCTTCGTAAAGATGGATCGCACGATACGCAATGTCTGCAAACATTTGAGTTCTCTTTAACAGGTGATACAAAATACGTACCTCCTGGTCCTCCCACGGCAAACGGCGCAACAAACGCAGACACTTATCGATCGTCCTTTTAGACAACAGGTCGAACATAACATGTCGCACAAAAATCTCGAGAAGCGAGCGTTCCTTCTCTTGGCGAGGGGCGCGTTCTGGGGGATTGCACTGGAGGACATCAGCCAATATGAATGATGCATATTCCAATGCACGAACCTGGTAGAAGGCGTTCTCGAGCAAAAGCTGATATCGCATATCCAGATGATGCGCGTGTTGCTTTCGCTTCATGGCTTCAAGCTGCAACTAGTCAGTCCATCATTTGCGGACAAGTTGAAGAAACAACCATTGAAGCCATCCTCTCTTTCGTATCATCGGAACGCAGCAAGAACCGCCCGCAACCCTCAAGCAGAAGCGCTATGCATTCGATGTTGGTGCCAGCAAAATCGTCCAAAAACACCTTGAATATGTGCAAGATAACATGCGTGGGCACAATCTTGAACTTTGTAAGCACCGCGAAGTATGTGGTGTTCTGATGGCAGAACCGTCAGCTTTGACACTGAATGCAGGTTCTGAATGCGCACACGGATGCGCGTTTCGTTCAGTTCGGCCACACCCTTCTTTCGCTGAAGATATTTGAACTCTTCTTCAAGCTGATCAATATTGTAGTGAGCAGGCGGTCAGGTGATAGACGATGATACACACATTTGCGACCACCTCTTTGCCAATGTCGGGCATGTATGGATTCAGAGTGGCAATCAAGCGACCATAATGGGGCAACAGGTCGATACGCTGCTTCGGTACCTGAGTAAGAAACTATCCGGCACAGTCAATAATAAGGTCACCCGTCGAAAGCACCGAGCTTACCTTGCTCAACCTCTTGCGGGCAGCTTTGGAGTTGAGCATCGCAAAGTCAATTGCGATCTGATCAATAAGCGTGCGATTGGTAGCGTCCGGCAGGCTGGCGAGCAAGGCTGTCAACATCTGTGAAGGTCCCTGAACGGCTGACAGAATCGGAGAGGTCGGTGGGCTGGGACTACGAGGCGGAGGTGTAGCAGCTCTGCCACTGGAATATAAAGGTTTAATATTGTCGCACTGCCATAAACCCCTTTCGACATACTTTTCAATGGCAGACTCTAACTCCTCCTTGACTTCAGTAGTAGCGATGGGTTCGACAGGATCCCCCTTATCGTCGAGCCCGAGCAAGGACTTGGGAACAAAATCTTTAAATCTTGAATGTCCTCATAAAATCGGCGTTCCTCGTCGTCCTCCCATTTGCTGGTTGCGTACTGGGTAGGATCCTCTTCCGTGACACCAGACACACCAACGTTGGTAGACAAGCCAATGGAATCGTTGCCGCGATGCTCGTCCGTTGGAAGGTTTGGCATAGGAAGATACAATAACTCTGAAAGTCTGCTTTGCATCAGCATTATGCCAACTCCCACTGCTTGTACGACATACGTCTGACACCCAGTCAAGACCTTTTCATAAGCTTGTGTCATCTTCTCGTATGCCTTCTGCCGGTCCTCGAATATCTCGCCAGACCGAATGTATGCTTCATGGTTGCGCCGGTCCTGGTCACGGAGGCGCTGAAAGAGAATATAAAACTGCCATCCACATTCCTGTAGAAACAGACGTACATTATGCTCGATGATCAACTTCTGTCCGACCTTCTCAAAATAGCCTTCGCACATACGGCGGAAGCGGTCCCGAACTTCCTTCTCTACCATCTCCCCACTCTCGTCTGTAATCTGCGCGAGGCGGGTTTCCTGCGCTTCCCGCGAGACAGTATCCGCTAGCGTGCCCGCCTCGGCTGTTGTGCGCTGACCAGACTTGGTGGAAGCGGGAGTGAGGCCGAGGAAAGGACGCCCGTACACCTTGATGAACATGACCAAGATCGGGAGCGATGTCAATTGCGGGTCGTTTGAAAGCTGAAGATGCAGAAATGAGGGCGTTAAGATTGCGCGTAGGTTGCATTTGTTGCGTACCAGCGCTTTGACAGTCTTCATAATCCATTCTGCGCCACTCTTGCCTGGCCCGTCCTGGATGACACGGAGGAGCGCGAGCTCGGAGCACAGGCGCAATGCAGCCTTCTGGCGGACGACACGCTCATTGTCTTCCTTGTCGCGCTGTGGGTTACTCGCGCTGTCCTTGGGTGGGCGCGGCGGTGGCGTGAGCTGTTCTTGGACTGCAGCCACCACGGCATCCGGGAACCGCCTGTGGATAGCGCACAGAATCTATCGGCCATATTGAATAAATATACGGAGAAGATATGCAGCGCCGCGTACCTGGAGCGCACACCATATATCCTTCTCGTTTTTGCATTTCTGCAGGCCCTCGACGAAGCCGTCCGTGAGCTCGGTAATGTACTTCTCGAGCGACAGCGAGTCGATCTCTTTGAGCACAGCGTCCACGTTGTCGGGGCCGAACGTGCGCAGACGTGTCTTGAGGGCGAGGTGACGTTTCATAGACGAGTCGTATCCCTTGGCCGGCGCTGAAGCCACGAACTCAGCACGATAGCCACAGGCAAGACAAGACAAGACACTGCCTACGCACGCTTCGGGGGTGTATCCAGCAGCTTGCGCAGCTCTAGGCGGCGAGCTCGTCGCGCATTCTCCTCCATTTCGTCGTCTTCGGCTTAGACCTGGGAGCTGGCGTTCCGCGGCTCGGTCACGGTGGCAGGTTCGGCGCAGCCTCGTCCTCGGAGCGCGCCGCGCTGTTTGGCGCTACAACAAAGCACAACTGTCAGCGTTAGCGCACACTTCCTCGTATACTTAAAACAGTCAATAATCATCGTTGACTTTGACGATAGTACAGTAAGGCATCGGCATTTCCTTGCATACATCAATCGGGGAAAAGACACAGGGTGCACCCGCAAGCACAAAGTCCAATGAGGCTATTTATTGTACACCGCAAGAATGGCAAACTGAGCCTGCGCTCAGTCGGCAACAGCCTTGCCAGTTCGATTGGGCCGCCCCTTTGGGTTCTGACGAGCGCCGTTGACGGGCGATTTGTGAGACCCACTTCCGGGGGCATTCGACGCACCGCGGCCGCCACTCCTTGCTTGACTCCCTGCGCCGCCCGTGCTCTTCCGGCGCCCAGCGCCATTAGCATGTCCCATCTTGTCGCCGCCGAAAGATGATTCCGTGGTCGAGCGCCGGTGACGGCCTTGCGATGCCGGGGACTTTGGGCTGAGCGGTTCTTCTGCAGGAGACTCCCGTGTGATCTTCAAAGGCGACAATGGTGGCGGCGAAAATGCCTTCATCGACGAGGCAGGTGTGAGAAGAAGGCCCGAAAATGCGGGAACGTCGCCATAGCTGTCTGTCCGCGACGCCGTAGACGCCTTTCGGTTCTTCTTTGCTGGCGTGGTGACCTCCTCCCTGTCTTTCTCGGCTTGACGCTCAGCAAAATACTCTTCTGCATGAGGGCCGGTCCACGTCTGGCCCTGCCGTACGACGGAGCCGGGTAACCATCCGCACTGCGTGGCTTGCTGCTCGAGAGTATATTGCTCGACGAGATTTGGACTTGGGGGTGACGGTGGGAAGTGCTCGACCGTGACGTTTATGGTCGACTTTGTAGCGCCAGGTGGACGTGTAACAACCCATTTGCCTCGACCGTTCCAGCCGTACCAATCTGAAGGACCACGTGTGAGAGTGTAGCGATCCGTTCTTGCTCTATCGCTTACCCAACTCTGTCAACGCCTGGCATCGCCGCACAAACTTCTTCACATCCCGTAGTGGCGGGAGATGCGGGTCTACATCAGTAAGGCCTGTTTTATCGTCGAGCGATGACGCCGAAGGGATGGGCGGGGAATCCGACACACTCCCAGATGGGAGACTAGCGCTGGAAGACACGACCGGGCTCGCAGAGGGAGTCATCGGGTGCATGTAGAGCGGCAACGGCGTAGATGGCACCAGCGGCGCATTCGACCGGGCTATGTAAACGTGCAATTGCCTGAGTCGCGGTGCAGGGGCAAAAATGGAGGTGAGACCAAGGAACTTCGCAAAGGTGTCTTCGAAGGCAATCTTGAGGACCTGAGACGATGTCAGCTTCTCTGCAGCCCGCCAAATCTGAAGTTCTTCAAGTTCTACGCACTTGTAACTTATTACAACTTTCCAAAACAATCCTCAGATCCTCGGATTTCCACGCCCACCAATCGCACTCGAGAATTTCAAGAGCAGTAGACGTTGTGAGATTCCCGGCAAAACCAGAAGGTAACCCGGAGAGCAGTGCGACGTCGTCCAACCGGCTATCGAACGGATGGAAACTCCGGGAAATGGAGAGCCTAGTCAAGGTGGCAAAAGAGACGGACGGCAGAGAGCCCATGTGATCTGCAATCCAAGAATGGTGCTGGCCAGCCTCGAAGACGCGAATCGATAGAGCCGTCAAGATGGGTGGGAGCTCGGCCTTCTCCCACAGTTTCTTGCTTAACCGGCCTTCGCATGGTCACAATGAGGCCTCGCCGAGACGAAAGATTTACTATGCATACCTTCCACTTCCAAAAATTCAAGCTCCTCTAAGCTGTCGACTCCTTCGAGCACTGCTAAGATCCCTCGATCACTGAGCTTCGTACCCTGCGTGCTCAACCGCAAATGTCTGAGCTTCTTGCTCGCCTCGACAAGCTTCTCGCACAGAGAATCATCGAGCCAAAGAAAGTCGAGCGATACGTCTTCAAGGTTGGACAGATCTCCGACTTGGAGAAGAATACTACGAGGGAGCGTGCACCAGCTTGGGATAACCGAGCCAAGTGCAGGTGCGTTATCGGCAGAGTCGCAAGCATGTGCAGAGACGGCGCATCCCAGCGAGGGGGTTCGAAGCGTGCATGGGCTGGGATCTGAGGAGAGAGCGGGACCAGAGATGCTCTGGGGGTAAAGGCGAACGTGGTGAGCTTGGGGTTGTGCGAAGCCAAGGCCTGAGACGGGTGGCATGAGAGAGATGAGAGCAAGAATAACGTCAGAGACTATGTAACAAACCTCACAGATGCCGTCGGGCGGTGGCGTGCTGCTCGACCAGACCAGCTCGCTAAGATTAGGGCAGGCTGCCAGGAGCTCGTACAGCCTACTGCCGTCGAGCGGAGCGATGAGACCCTGCATAACGTCGTCCTCGTCGGCGCCCAGGCCGTCTGAAGCGTCGAACTGCAGTAGTGGAGGGGAGTCCTGTCTGCGCGGCAATTCGAAGTTCTCGAAGCACGACGGGTCTTGGACCCTCAATCGCCGAACCACAGGCCCGTACCGCGCAGAATTGCTGATGATGGCGGCCAGCGGCCCGAGGGTGGACGAGGGGAACGTCGAATATGACCGCATATCATCTTCAATCACAATGTCTTCAAAGAGAACGCGCGCCGCTGACGCGTGCAACCGCGAGCCCAGTTCGGCCAAGAACGACACGCGCAACAAAGGACTAGCCAACAGCGCTCGTTGCACGATGTCTACAGGCGACAAAGCATGGATATAAGCATCGCATACTGTGCTCATGGCGTCCTTACCGTCGAGAATGCGGTCTGGGAAGCCAGCGAGCGTAAGCGCCATATCGCTCACGATGTGGCGCTCGAGCAGATGTGACTTTGGGAGGTGCGACGGCCCGTATGTATGAAACTCAACGTCTTCCCCGAGCTTGGTCAAGTGCCTGCACGGCGCGGTCTACAATGAGGTGTGGTTCGAGTCTGAGACAGCTGAGTGAACCGAGTCCCGCGGACTTAGATATCGCTGTCGTGGGCTAGAAAATCGACACTGTTTCGGTAATCCTGTTACTATTGAGAATTTATTCGCAGCGTTCTACCAAGAACCTCATTTGCTTTTCAACAACCACGGCCAGCCGCCGTCCTCCTAAACCAATCTAATCTGGCCGATGGATCATCCAGCGGAGTTCGGACCGCATACGATGCTGCAGCAACACACGAATCGATAGGATACCAATGCGAGGGAAATAGGAAATAGTTGCGTGGTGTCGAGGGTATGCAAAAATGTAAGACTAAAGGCAGAAATAAGTCCCTACAGCTAAAACCGTCTCCCGACAGGCGAGAACGTATCGTCCCCTGCATCTAGCGGCCCTAATGGCCCATATCCTGCTGGCGCGGTAGACCCGCTCCGCTTCTTCGTGTGCTTGTAGTCGTGACCCACGGACGAGTTGGTCTCGCCCTGACCCGTCGCCGACGTAGGAGAGCGGGGGTCTTGCGAGCCGCCTGTGAAGTCCCGCTGCAGAGGTACATAAGGATCGTACCGCGCAGCGGGAGCCGCGTCCGCCAGCTGATACCGTGGCGCGTTCGACGGCACGGATGGCTGCCGGTAAGGCGACGCCGGCGATAACGGCGACATGTGTCTGCTCTCCGGCATGGATGGCCGGTCGTCGAAGCCAACCTCGAGCATGGCCTCCAGCTCCTCCTTGCCCAACGTCTCCGCGCTGGCCACCTTGTCATGGCCAATCGCAAGCCCAAGAGGCGGAGGCGGATACTGGGGGGCGTTTTCGTTGTATCCGCCGATCTGCACGCCCCACTGGTCCTCGTCCGTAGAAATGATGGAGTACGTGTCCGAGCCGTCGTACATGCTCTCCATCCGCGGTGGCCGCAAGAACGAGTCGCTGTCGTGACCGGGATAGCCACCAGGATATGCGCGCTCGAGTTCCCGGCGGCGCTTCTCCTCGCGACGCAGCTTGCGCAACCGAGAACGTTCCCAATCCTCCCACCGTCGCAGAGGCACCGTCGTGTCTACAACCTCTCCTCCAGCTCCGCCATGGCCTTCATCCTTGCCCTCGCCTGCCACACGTCTGAGCGCAATGTCAGTCAACGTATTCCGCCGTGGCATCTATGCACTAACCTAGTTTCTCCCCATGAAAAGTCATCAAAGTGCCAGAAAGAATACACAGGAAGAACAAAGTTCCAGATGGGAAGAGCAGCGAGATAGATGAACATCCAAAACACGTAGACGATCTTGCGGGTCGTGAGCAGGATTAGCACAGCAGGCAGGCCGATGACAGCGACCAGGAGCATGAGCGGGATGGCCTTCTCGAATGTATCGGGTGGGTCGAGCGCCATGTTGACTACGAGGACATAAGTTAGAGTGATTGCGACGGGAAGTACGGTAGTGCCGAGGAGATCCATGAAGACGACGAATTGCATGCTGAAACAGAAGGTGCCGCACAGGTTGCGAACCCGCACGAGCTCCATCAGGTTATGAACGGTAGAATTAATCCAGCGGCGACGCTGGGAGAGGAGGACCGAAAATGAGTCGGGCGCGACCGTGCGACAGCGCGCCTGCGGGCAGAACATCATCTTTCGGTTGGGGAAGGTACGGAGCAGACAAGTCGTCAGGAAACGATCCTCGCCGAGCAGGAGCAGATTCTTCTGGTGCAGAGTCTGGACGTCGCTCTGACTGTACTCCCGGGTAATTTCGGGCTTGGTCAAGAGTGGTACCCAATCGTCGTCCGAGGCCTTGCGGACTTTAAGCCGGTACATGGAGAAGCAGCCGGGCAAGCAAGTAACACCACCGAAGACGGACTCGAACGCTTTGGCGAGATGATGCGAGATGAAGTACTCGTAAACCTGGATCGCGGTGACCCAGGACTGGCGTTTGTTCATGATGCGCGTCTCGCCGCAGACACCCATGATGAGCTTGTCGTGGTGCAAACAGTTGACAAGGTGGGTAATCGAGTCTTTCATCACACGCGTGTCAGCATCAACCTGTCGCGCGATTTGTCAATATTCAACGCCGACAGAGGAAGTAAGCTAGAAACAGGACGCACCATGAGGCACACCTCGAAGAAATCCGGAGTGACGCCCATGAGTACCTGCATCTTGCGGAACATGTCGAAGTCTAAAGGCGTCATCCGGTCGTTGTACGTGACACGCGAGAAAAAGTTCATGAGGATGAGCTGCGAGTCGCGCTTGCCACGGTTGCCAGGCTTTTTGTCGTGTAGCGCCTCCTTCTCAGTACCGCATTTGACAATGATGAGCATAGGCGTGCGCCGGCCAGCTACGGCTGCAACGGACAAGATGTCAGCAATGGCAATGGCAATGTTTTGTGACGAATTTAGACTGACTGTAATGTCCCGCATAAACCATTGCTCGGTTTTCCGCTTTCGCGCCCAGACCTACAGCGATGTAACCCATGGGAGTAGGGTTACCGAAGCGGGGGTCTGCGTCCAGCAGGCCGACGCAAATGTCGGGCGTGCTACGCTTCTCACCGGCACCAGTGATCATGCCATCCGCGACCACGAACAGTAGCTTGCGCGCGTCGGAGTAGGTAGTCTGGCTGATCGAGTCCAGCGTGCCGCGAATGGACTCTTCACCCTCGGAGTAACACGTAACAAGACATACGCAAAGAGTTCGGCGCCGATCTGCGCCATGGTGATGAGGGAGCTATTGGCCGTGTCGTTGGAGACCATGGACGTTGTGACCGAGCGTGCAGAGCGCGGCGGCGGGGTGATCTTGAGGCGCTTGTTCTTTGCCCAAGGCGCAGTGCCGTTCTTGCTGTCGACAGCCACGTTAGCCCCCTCCGGCATGACGGCGGGGCTGATGACCGTCTTGCTGAGGTTCTTCGGTGTCTGGACGAGGCGATGCGACATGAACCAGCTGAAGACACACGCCATGGCGAAACGCGCCATCACGAGGCCCATGATGACGATGAGACTGGAGTACAGGAACAGCTGCGAGACGAAGCAGCCGGGCGTGACCTTGTCGATGTTGCCCGCGTAAAGCGTTCCCTGAGGCAGGGCATGGCGGCCTTGAGATTGGCGCGGTTGACGAAGAGACGCGTGGCATCTTTGCCGCCGCGTGCGTTCTCGATGGCAAGCAGTCCGCGGATGGCTGTGTCGACGGGATCGTTCTTGAGTTCCTTCTCCTGTGCCTTGAGATACGGGGTGAGATTGAGGACGGCGCCATCGATGACGAGGTAGTTCTTGAGGAGGGCGACTTGGTCCCAGTCGTAGCCGACGGTGAGGCCGGTGGGGATGATGTTGAGCATTGCGAGCGTGTTGTTGTTGAGCGCGGGGAGCACACACTGGGTGCCCGTGCAGGAGGCATCGTTGGGGTCGCAGCAGGCGGCGAAGGTGGCTGCCCTGAAGCTGTGGCCGACGCAGGACGGGTAGTCGACGGCGGCGGAGCGGGCGAAGAGATTGGTGATGTCAAGGCCGGAGACCTTGGCGGCGAGGGCGTAGAAGTCAGCGCCGGGAACGGTCTTGGACTGCGAGATGTTGTACTGCTGGCCGCGGATGCCGAGTGTGCCCGAGGTCGAGTTGAAGTCGATGAACTTGCTCTGCGCCTGCGCGGTGTCGCCCGAGCAAAGCACCCTGTCGAGGCCCATGGTCGCAAAGCCGACGCCGCCTCCGAGCAGCAGCGCAATGAAACACAGCGCGACCTTTTCCCGCCAGGCCTGGCGTGTGGGCTGGTCGCGCATGCCGCACCAGGAGAGCACAAATGCCGGGGCCCAGAAGGTGACAATGTGCGCAAAGATGGACCAGGTGTCCCAGATCGACGACTGGGCCGGCTTGGGCGCTGCGGCCGGCCGCTGGGTCTTGGGCAGGCCCGGTGCTGGCAGGGTCGGCGCGGGCGGGTTGATGAGGGGAGCCTGCGCAACGCCGCGCTCGGGGCGGGTCAGCGTCTTCGCTCTGCGAAGGACGGAGCCATTCTGCGCCCGGCGCGTGGGTGGCGGGCGGGTCGTCGGGATGGGCACGGGCGAGCGGTCGTAAGGAGCGGAAGGTCGGTAGGACATGGTCAAGGACAGTGGAGACGACGCAAGTGGGCCGGCCGGCTGTGTCCGACTGTCTGTTCATTCGAATGTTCTGCATTAGTACATTTACTTATTAGTAGACTATGTACTGTAGTAACTAGTAAGTATTACATCGGAGAATTGTATCCGGAACATCCACCAAGGGCTTAAGCTTTTCTGCTTTAAACGCTGTTTTCCCCGCCCTGGAAACCTCGTTGCGCGCACTTTTAGCCATATCCCGAGCCCTCGAGGGAGCTGAAAGGGCAACGGGTGTATTTTAATCAAAATCAGGTCCCCAATTTCGAGTCGGTAATCTCCGCGGGGCGCCATCCGAGTCGACCTCCGAGAAGCCACTGTCTCCCCTGTCCAGCGCGATGTCTGTAGTGCAGCTGTCGCCGGTCGTCGTCCAGCACCAGCACCAGCATGTCGCGTACACGCCCCAGCAAAAGCTCCAGCTCGAGGCCATGCAGACCGCGCCCTGGCAGGCGGGCTACGTCTCGCAGGAGGACAAGGACAAGGCCGCCGCCGTAAGCAGCCCGCGCCCGCTGCATACATTGCGCCTACGCTGACTGCCGGCCCCAGCTCGCATACCTAGCCAGCCAGCACCACACGAGTGACTACAACCGTCTCAAATTCGGTCCAAAAGGCGAGCGTTAGCCACCCACGCGCGCCGGTCGTCGCTGACAGCATTCACTGCAGGCGCGCCATTCGCGTATATCCCCATATCCATCCAGTTCCCAGCGCACGTCGAGGAACTGCGCGTGCGCCAGGCCCAGAGCGCGCTCCGGAAGGCCTGGTGGCCGTCGGAAAGCCTCCGCATCGAGCAGACGGCCACGGTCCAGCTCGCAAACCCGTCGTTACCGGGCTCGGCCCAGCGCGCCCCTCTGCTACCAGCGCAAAATAGACTCCCGCCCAGCCTGCATCCCCCGGCGTCGGCGACCCTGCAGCACGAGCTCTCGCTGGCCATGTCGTCGCAGCTCCGCTCGCCCCAGCTCACGCCGCACGCCCAGGCACTCCTTCCCAAAACCTCAGAGACGCATCCCATCAAGTAAGCAGACCCTGCGCCCGATGCGCTGTCAGCAGCTAACAGGCGCGAGCAGCATATCGTTGATCGTGCCGTTCGAGTTGCTCCCCATCCTCTCGTGCAAGCTCGAACGCACCGCTGGATCCTGCCCGACCTTGTTCAATGTGCCCCACGCGTTCCGGTTAGATCAACTCACTGGCTGCGCGGCTCCACCTCCCCCGAACCCTGTCAATTTCCCGCCTCCCACGCGAATGCATCTTGCACAGCCCGCCACAGTGGCCGTCACGACGACTGCCCGCTCAGAGGCGTTGCCCGACAACTATCCCCCGTCCCCTACCCGCCGGTCGATGACGTCCCTCAGCCACTCCCTTCTGTCACTGAAACGCTCGAAACATCGGTCCCGGTCGCTATCGTCAAAAGCGATACCCAGCCGCGCCCGACGCTGCTGAAGTTCAACGCTGCAGAGCTTGCAAATGCCATGGACGAGTTCGGCGGTGTATCGACTCCGCCCATCGCGCGCGTGCCCACGCCTCGTGGTCCTGGTTCCGATCCTACGGGCCCTGCACCGTCCCCTGCACCATTCGTGCTGGGCAACCTCCTCCTTTCCTCGTGTCCGGGCAAGAAAGGTGAGCAGCCATTCTTCTCTCGGGACGCCTTGCGGAATCGTGCATCCTGACTATTTGCGGCAGTCCGCTTGACGGGACCGGTCAAGGGCCGGGGCGCCATCTGTCGGGACTTACGCAGCGACCTGAACCGCTATAAGGACCTCGGCGTGGGCTGCATCATCTGGTGCGTACGGGCTCGGGCAGCGAGTCGGACAGCGCATTGATGCCTGCATGTTGCAGCTGTCTCGACGATGACGAGCTCGACTTCCTGGGCGCGTCATGGACCGAATATTCGGCACTCGCCAACTCGATTGGCCTGGACGTGCTTCGGTGCGCTCTCCGCCGGTCATGGGGTTCAGGACCGGGCATTCTGACACTTTCCTGTTTAGGCTGCCAACACCTGAGGGTCTCGCGCCTCTCGTGCCGCGCGTGGTCGACGAACATCTGGGCCGGGCCATCCGCCAATACACGGTCAATGGCGTGCCCATCCTCGTGCACTGTCGTGGCGGTGTGGGCCGGGCAGGACTGATAGCGTGCTGCTGGATGCTGAAGCTCGGGCTGTGTGGATGGGAGCGCGATAGTGTCGCGCTCGTTGAGCGCGTCATTGCTGTGGTGAGGAGGCGACGGAGCATCAAGGCGATAGAAACGTTCGAGCAGGTGCGATTTTTGGTAGATTTTGTAGAATACCTGCGCCAAGGTCAGACGCAGTAGAGTGGGAGGGGTAGTTGGGTGCTTTGTGGCTTTGCGCGCAGGTTATTATTCGCTATGTAGCAGACACGACGATTGTGACGACAATGTGACGGTCGACGACGCGGAGACAAAAGGACATGCATTGTATGCGAGTCACGGCGATTGCGGACCGAGATTTCTGCCCCGACTGACAGGAGCCGGCACGCATGGCACAGCCGGAAAAGAGCGACCCCCCAGCGAGTGTCTGACTGTCGACGCTTTCTTGCTCCGGCGACCAGCTGTCTCGCCCTGCCCTCGCCCTCGTCGCGCGCGCGATACACCGTCTCCCGCCCCGCCGCCGTCGGAGAGCCTGCAGGCTCAGCAAGACATTGTACAGACGATAGCCACAGCACACGCAGCCCGACCACCGTCCCCCATGCAGCTCACCGTCCCACTCGTCAAGCGGCCGGCCAAGCGGGCCAGCGTCCACTCGCAGCAGCGTCTGCTGGCCAAGCTGAAGGCGATGGCGCCGCCCAAGCCTGTGCTCACGCTCGCCCAGCGTCGCAAGCCGTCGCGGACGTACTGCACGCCCGAGGACCCGGCCGGCTTCGTGTCGCCGGCCATGTCGAGCGCCGCCACGCCCTCGCCAGCGTCGAGCTCCGCAGACGCGGCAGAGCACGCCCTGCCGCCCATCCCGCCGCGCAGGCTGATTGCGGTGCCGCGCGCGCCGATGCCGCTCTACTCGCCGTACCCGGCGCCGACGCCCGAGCCAAGTCTGAGGGCTCGTCGACGCCCTCGACCGCGTCGAAGGTCGCGGCTGCGCGCCCCGCGGCCGTCGAGGCCGTTGTGCAGGCCGCGAAGGAGCCTGCGCGCCGGAGCTCGTCGCGCACGACCCGACGCCCCGCGGCCAGCCGGAGGAACACGGGCAGGGGCGCACGGCAGGCGAAGGAGGCCAAGGAGGACGACGGCGACGGCGGGTCCTATGCCGCGGCGGAGGCGGCCAAGGATGCTGCCGAGACGAAGCGCGCCAGCCCGCGCAAGAAGCGCGCGCCAGCCAAGCGCAAGCGCGCTGAGCCCGCCGGTGGCGACGCCGCGTACAACGGCGCCCAGCCCAGCAAGCGCGCCCGCACCTCGCGCGCCCAGGCCGCCGCCGCCCGCGCGGCAGAAGCCGACGCCGCGGCTGGAGCGGAGCACGTCACGCCGCCCGTCAAGAACGCCGGCGCCGAGGATGAGCCGCCAGCGCCCGCCGCGTCGCATGCCTACACCACCCGCGGCACGAGGGCCGCACGCGCCGCCAGGCCCGTCGCTGGTCGCCGGCCGTCCGCGGGCTCGGCATCGCCCGTTGCGCCCGCCAGTGCGCCCGCCAGCGCACCTGCCACCGTCACTGCCGGGTCCCCCGTCAGCCAGGGCTCCGCCAAGGCCGCCAGCCCGCCCCAGACAAGGCATCGCCGCTCGCGGAGCAAGAACGACTCCGAGCCAGAGCAGACCGCAGCGGCCGCCCAGAGCTAGAAGACAAATCGATGCTTTGTGGCTGCTCTCTCCGCTGTCGCGCTCTCGCGCTCTGTCAACGCCTGGCCCGTCCCGTCCCCCAACCATTCACGATGTATACCGCCACTCGCCCTTGTAAATTGTATCCCGCCCAGTCCCCCGCGCCCGATCTGCCCATATCTCGTTTCTCTGGATGTCCTCTGCTTTCTTGGGTATTTTGCTGTTTTCCTCTCCCACACCCCCCATCTCCTCTGCATCGCTAATGCCGTGCCCTGGCTGCACCATTTCCATCTCCTTTGTCTTTATTCCATATACTGTGCTAGTTTGTGTTCGCGCTGACTGCTGTCTGTACCGCTGTTGTAGCGCATGTCTGTGGTGTCTCCTGTCGTATCTCCATCTGGTCTGGTCCAAATTTGTCGCTTGCGAGAGTGTAGGTACCTGCTGTAGAGCCGCCTCGCGTTCAGCGTCTGCTCGGGCCGAATTGCATCTGTCTTTGGTTTTCTCCGTTTAGACAAAATCTGGGACCTGTCACGTGGGTCGAGTCCAGGATTCCGGCGCGACGCGGGTCAGTTCCAATCTCCGCCCCCATTCCGTTCCACGGTTCTGCCATCCGCCACGCTTGTCCTACTTCTTGCACTGCGATGCCTGGCGCGTCAGACGATGGCCCTGTTCTCTTTAGCTCTCAACCACTGCCAGGATGGGAGCCTACCCAGCGACCTACGCGCGCGCAGACTCCGGAGGAGAAGGAGGACGAGGAGTTCATACCCTGGCCGCCGTCGCCAGAGAAGCCGCCCTCTGAACTGGAGAAGAAACGTCGACTGTTGCGCGAAATTGAGGAGGCCATGCGCGAACGCGTCAAGACTAGCACCCAACTGCTCGCGGACCAGTCCTATCTTACACCAGCCCCGCCTCCCGCAGTGGGCCGCAAGCCCGCGCCAAAGCCTGCACCACGGCCCATACCAAAGCCAGCGGTCAAGCCAGCGGTCAAGTCTACGCCAGAGGAGCGTGCCCGGAGACTCAAGCTGATAGAAGAAGCTATGGCGGCCGACGATGCGCCTCCACTTCCAGCTGCACCCCCCAAGCCGCTGTCGAGCTCGCGTGGTACAAAGCGACCATCCGACGCGTCTTTGAAGGACGAAAACGCTCAACCTTCGCGCGCGCCGGAAGAGCCCAAGCCCAAGAAGTCGCGACGCACGAATCCGTTCGCTGAACAGCAGCAAGACGCGCCTGTCGCTGTGCCCCGGGCTACACCCGCGCCGGAATTGCCGTTGACAAAGCCAGACTCCAAGTTGAACATACGACAGAAGGTCGCGCTCAGTGACGAGCAGCAGCACGTGTTGCAGCTGGTTCTCCAGGGCAAAAGTGTTTTCTTCACCGGTTCGGCAGGTGCGCTTTTAGCTCGTCCGTCTACGTCTCCAAAGCTCGCTGAACCACGTGCGTTTAGGAACCGGAAAGTCTGTTCTGTTGCGCGAGATTATACGGTCTCTGAAACTCAAATATAACAAAGCCATTGACGCTGTTGCCGTGACAGCCAGTACTGGCATTGCCGCTTGCAATGTTGGCGGTGTAACGCTGCATTCGTTCGCTGGTTTTGGTCTGGGCACGGGAACCGTCGAGCAGCTCGTCAAGTATGTAAAGCGGAACAAGAAGACCGTGCAGAAGTGGACGCGGACTAAGGTTTTAATCATTGACGAGAGTGAGCGATTTGCTTCCAGTTTTTCCTCCTACTTGACAATCATGTGCAGTATCTATGGTAGACGGAGAGTTATTCGACAAAATCGTTCGTATAGCTCGCATCATGCGCAAGAATCCGAACGGCATGGGCGGGATGCAGGTATTCTCGTCTTTCTTCTTGCTTGGTGCCCACTCACTCACATGCATCTATCTAGCTCGTCGTCACAGGCGACTTCTTCCAGCTTCCGCCTGTTGCCAAGGGCGGGTCCAACATGGTCTTTGCTTTCGACGCGGAAACCTGGAACGAGGTCATTGATCATACATTCAACCTGACCAAAGTGTTCCGACAGAAAGACCAAAGTGCGTGGGCGCATTTTCCAGCTGACATGAAGCATTTCTCTGACCTACCCATAGCGTTCGTTACTATGCTGAATGAGATGCGCTTTGGGACGCTTTCCCCGGACAGCATCAAGCGCTTCCGAGACCTTGCACGCAAGATCGACTGGGGCGACGGCATTGAGCCCACCGAGCTGTGAGCCTGCTGCCAGGAGTTTGGTTCTCCCTTGCTGAATAGGCGCTAGCTTTCCGCTCCGGGCGAATGTTGATAACGCCAACATGCAGCGTTTACAGGCGCTCCCAGGCAACGTCGTCTTGTTTACCGCCATGGATGGCGGCTCGCTCCAAGACGCTACACAGCGCGAGAAGATGCTGGCCAATTTCATGGCGCCGAAGGAGCTCAGTCTGAAGCTCAATTGTCAGGTGCGCTGTACCGCTTGCATTCATACGCCAATGTGCCTCATCGAGTTATAGGTTATGCTCATCAAGAACACGGATGAGACCCTCGTCAATGGGTCAATGGGTAAGGTCATCGCCTTCCGGACGCCGGCTGAGCACCACACCATCGTGACTGGCACACCGATTGAAGAGGGCGGCGATACTGCCAAGAAGAATGTAAACAAGGGAAAGGTCTATCCGCTTGTCCGTTTCAGCGTTTTCGATGCGATGCACAACAAAACGTTGTACCGCGATGTACTCGTCCAACCGGACTCATGGAAGGTCGAAGGCCCGAGCGGCGAGGTGGTTGTCTCACGCACCCAGGTACGCTTCAGTTGCCCTCGCCCCGCTGCGCGCTCATCTGCGCAGATCCCCTTGATTCTCGCGTGGGCCATGTCCATTCACAAATCTCAAGGTCAGACACTGGATCGTGTCCGGGTCGACCTCGGCAAGGTCTTCGAGAAAGGTGCGTGCTGCTGCTGATCCTTTTTTTTTCACGTTTTGATGCTGTTGGCCATCCGCAGGTCAGGCATATGTTGCCCTGTCCCGCGCTACTAGTCTACAAGGACTGCAAGTGCAACACTTTGATCCAGCTCGAGTGGGTGCACTTGACATAGTCGCGACGATGCTTCTGACGTGCTCCTCGCATCAGGTCATGGCTCACCCCCGAGTGATCGAGTGGTCGGCCACTCTGGAGACCATGCCTGAACGAGAATGAGTCTGTCTTGCAAACACCTTTCATCACTCACTGCTTTGACCGCCAGCAATGTATCGTTATTAAGACCTGCACTCGTCACGCTTTCCTTGCTACTTGTTTCTGTGCAAATCTCATCCTTTTTTGGTCGCAGGTTCTAGTTCTACATCATCTCATCCTTAGGCTTTGACTGGGCGATAAACTTGGAACAAGCTGCAAACGACGTCGCGCTGAATCTGTATGTGGAAGGAAGGACATGACAGGGTGCCTATCAGTTGCCAAAAACAGCCCCTAATTTCAACCGCAAGTGCAGCCGCAAAGCGGGTGTCAGGATGTGCGACTGCCCGGCGGCTTCGTCTCTGCGAATCCAGAAGCCATTGGACTTGCGCTCGCCGTGCAACTGGGCGAACCCGCCCTCATTTACGCCACCGTGCTTCCATCGGCATGGCTCCCGTATCGCTCGCACTGGTAGCCCCATGGCGTGGTTGGCCTTTAAAAGCTGTTTTGGCCTAAATCTGGGCACTTTCACCCGCGACTCGGGCTTTCCGCGCAGGCATCCTAGCAGGAGCTGCTCTCGTGCGCTTGCTAAGTTACTTCAGATGACTGCGGCGCGAAGATGGCATCGCGAGGCATCAACAATTATTTTGGTTCGCACAAGCGAAGATATATGGGCAACTACAAGAAGCCGTGGGGCCCTCGCTATGGTCTACTGTGAGTTCACCTGACGTCAGTGACTAGCGCTACGCTCAGCGCGCAGCGCGTGATGTTTTACTGTGACGGATGGGGAGATGGAGAACTAGGCAGACGCCCGGTACTGATTATGCATGGATACTACCCAAGAGGATCGTGCTGAACGCTCAGACCTGCCAGTAAAATATGTCTGCGGTGTTGAGGTTCAGGAACAAGCATCGCCGATCAGCTTCTAATATGAGTACAAATCGAAAAGCTTTCGCTCAAGTTCCTGGTGCGAGCCACGAAAGATCAATGATACGGTACGACTGACGTGCTACTAGTCTGTGGGTCAGATGACCCATTCAAGGCACAGCTCTCTGTGCGTGTATCTGTGCAGTGAGGAGTGCAATACAAGGTCAGAAGCAGAATTGAGCTGAGTCGGGAACGGTTGCAATCGGCGGTTCCTGTAGGAGTACAGCCTGCAAGGGGGCACCGGGATCAAAATCCCGGAACCAAACCTATGTAGGTAGGTCGCAGCCCGGAGGGCTGCGAACGTAACTGGAGTCCCATATACTCGGCTTGCCGAGCCGCTCTGGACGGATTTTTTCATCAAAATGCACCTTTCTGCACTATTTTTCCTGAAAGAGAGCCTCAAAACAGGTCTATACGTCAGTCCCGGCTGTCTGAACCACATCCAGGCCCTTTCCATGAGCTGGAGTGGGTAGAGTACACTGAAAACTAATGAAAGATGTTGTATTGCAACAAAGTATATCTGTTGAGAGTGCCTTTTAAGCTTTTCAACCTGTCTTACATTGATCACAAGGAGTTTCTTTACTGAAGTCGGAACTAGTTTGCTTCCGGCTCCGCGGAAGGCCTTCCCAAAATGGGAATATCTTCCCACGGTAGGTAGGTAGGTCGGCCTCGCCAGCTTCCCAGCGTAAACCGACCCGGTTCCGTCATTTTGCTTCCGGTGCCCCCTTGACAGCCTGAGGAGGCTAACGACTGGTTAACGGTCGAACGACATTCGCAGTCGCCGAATGGATGGATGCTGCTGGTGAAAACGCAGCAGCATGATGGACCACAGCGAGCGAAGCGAAAGCGGGATATAAGCTACCCCAGGATTTTTCTACCCCGCACTCGTGCAAGTTATGCCGGCCTACCCCGCAGCCGGGGAATTTCGGTGGCTGTTGCTCCGATGTGCGAAGTCGTAAATGCGTCACAACGGATTCGCTGACCACATGGCCCATCTCGCGCACGCACAAATACCCCGGCGCGTGATCGCCCTTGCCTTCCTTGCGTCCTTCCCGCCTTGAGCATCAAGCCTGCTCGCTCGCCATGGCGCAGACGGGGGAAGTGTACTACCACGGGCAAGTCTCGCAGACGAGCTTCCACCCTGGGCCTGGGCAATCGACCACCCAGCTGCGATGTGCGTCCCCGCAGCGCGCGTTTTCACGCGTCTAACGCGCTTTCTAGCCGACGCTGCCCCGGTCTCTGGCTTTGCCTCGTCGAGCCCGCCGCCGACAGCCCCTGCGCAGAAGACACCGTTCTACAAGACGCGGAAATTCATCATTTGCCAGATCGTATGCCGCTTGGGCCATCTGCGTCTCAACCGCGGCCTCACGCTGCACCATAGATCACGTTGATTCTGGGCATCGTGCTCATCTTCGTGTTGCTATACCCGGTGAGAACGCGCGTGGTACACCGAGCATGACGCTGAATCCCGTCCCAGGTCGTCAAAGCCATAGCCCAACTGTAGGAACCGTTTCGATGTGAATTTATTCGAAGGCTGAACATCTTACAGCGTCGTGAATCGCTCAGTCCTCAATGTCGATCAAGCGAGAATCATTTCTCCGTCCAACGATTCGTGTGTTTTCCCTTCTGCCAGCTTTCAGGCCGTGTACTGACATCCATTAGATTCATCTTGAACATGACCGGTGTCGTAAGCTTGAAAGCAGAGATCACAGTCTTACTTTAGCTGATACGGTGGTGACAGGTCACACATACTGGCATTTTCTCAGCTACGATCCGCTTTACGCGCCCGATGAATGTTACTTGGATCGACGGACCTCCGGACAGTGGCACGAAACGTCCGTTGGGGTACATGTCTCTGGAACCGTTACATGCAAAGCACAAACGGGCACAGTTGGATCAACAGAGCCAGTTCTTCGTCACCGATCAAGAGGCCTTCGGAGACTTCACAGCCGGTGTGCATGTACAAGAAACGGTTAAACCACATTCTGACGGCCTTGCAGCGATGATTACCCGTCCAAATTTCACTTGGCTTCTCGAGAGTCATAACGTTGCTGTAAGGGCGTTGAAATTCCCAACCTGTGCGTGCATCTGTGAGGGTCTTTCCGTGTCACTTACGCACATTACCAGCTCATGGGATCAAGTTCAGGAAGGTCACGACGCTTCCAGGTGAGTTCCTCGCGTCGTTACCAGATGACTGCTCATGAATGCAGGTATCAATAACTTCAACGGCAACGTGAAGCTCGTCGACTTCCAGGTCTGTTTCTTTTGTAACCGTACTTCAAATCCTGATCCGTCGGTACAGCTCCCTGGTGACGACCCTGCGGGAGGAATCACCTTCTTAGCCACAACAGAGATGAACAATCCCAGTCCCTTCGACGTTGCCCTTGGGACAGCCGTCTTTGACTTATCATACAAAGGCGTGGCTCTCGGAAGAGGCACATCCACGGACACCCAACTGGTGCGTCTCATGTGAGGTGGAAAAGTTAATGATGCGATTCTGGCCTAGGTCCCCGGTCCAAACAATATTACCTTGCACGGACGACTGGTTCCGCACACGGATGAGGCTGAACTGAAGTCGATGGGAGAATTGTTCACAACGTATCTCAACGGCGATGCTGCGCCAGTCATCGCAAAGGGTGTTTCAACCAAGCAGACAGACGGCACAGATATAAGCTGGCTGTCCCAGGGACTGCAGTCGCTCGTTATCGACGTGCCTTTCAAAGCGCCTGAGGCCGTGAACCCGATTCGTTCTATCGACATTGGTTACTTGAACTTGAACTTTACGCCCGAGGTACGCCGTTCTTATTTTCTCGCTAGGTAATTTTTTTACCAGAGAATAGACTGCATGGAGCCCGGCAACTTCTTCGAATGCCGTGAAAGCTCAGATGGGTATGCTCGCGTATTTGTGTCTGATTGTTTATGCATGTCTCAATGAACGTCACAGTCCTGCCGTTCGGCTTTTCGGTCAACATCTCCGAGATTTCGAACCAATTCAGCATTGTGCAGGATGGAAAGGAGGTCGCGTCTTTGAAGACTGTAAGTTAGGTACTCCGACTTCGCTGTCAAGCGTTCACGCCATCTACAGCCGCCCTCGGCGTCGAAATCGAACATCAGAGTTGTCGGCCCTAAGCTGACGGAAGGTAGCATCAATCTTGTTTAATGCGCCCTCTCTGATGTTTCAAAGGCGAAATCGACATCACCCTCGACGATAGCCCACTGCAAGTGCCCCAGAATGGCCATACCACCTTTTCGCGCTTCAGTACGTGTAGACCCTCATTTATAACAATGGCTAATGATCATCCAGACGCAGACTTGACGAGCTCAGAGTCGGTTGGAATATCAGATTAGATATCGAGTGTGACTGACCGTGTAACAGCAAATCCGTATTCCAGCTCGTCGGCAGCGCCCGAGCAGAGGCCGCTCTTCCCATTGGTCGAATCGTTCTCGACCCTATCAAGTTCAACGTTACTTCCAACCTCAACGGCTTACAGGGGCTGAAGGATGACACCATCGTGCAAAGCGTAGATGTTCTGGGTGGAACCAGGGATCATCTGAACCTTGACCTAGATCGTGCGTGCTGTCTTGCTCTGTGTCGCAGGTGCTGATCGAACGCTCTCATAGTGTCTATTTTCAACCCGTCGAATCTGAATTTGAATACCGGCGACCTCACTCTCCAGCTTTTGAAGGTGTGTTAGTACCAGGTCGCTGTTTGCATTCTCGCGTTTACATGAATAAAGGATGGTTCGGTCATTGGGACCACTCTGTTGGCCAACCTCGACCTCAACATGGGAAATAATTCTTTGAAAGGAGCAGGCGCCTTCACGCCAAACGCCAATACTGCCGGAAAGCAAGTATTGAACGACTTCGTGGCCGGCAAGACAACGGAAGTCCAGGTTGCGGGTTACTCCGGCAGTACGGAGGTTGACTCTCTGCTCGAGGCCTTCCAGGGCTTGAAGTTGAGTACAAACCTCCCGGGTCTTGAATCCAACCTTCTCGAGTCGGCCTCCCTCGAAGGTGTGATCCGCGTGCGCCGTGCAAGTCGCTGCTGACAGTGAACTCAGTTCTTCCTACCACCGGGCACGGCAACAATATCGCACATGTGACCGTTGCCCTGAACAATCCGTTTACGGCGGGCCTTCAGATTCAGAGAATTCGCGCGACCGTGAAGTCGCACGGCATCAACTTGGGCACGATTGACTCCGCGGCCGGATTTGCTGCGAAGGGCAAGAGCACGACGACTAGTCCAGCACAGAATCTTGACCTTAACCTCGATCCGGCTGCCATCTTTACTGTCACGAGGGACCTGGCGTTGGATGCTGGCATGAGCACACAGCAGCTCGATGGCATTGTGCAGACGGGCGGTTACCAGTATTTGACGCCCGCCAAGGCATCGCGCGACGTCTACCGCGGGAAGCGCAACATCTACACGTCTGCACCTTCCACTCGATCTCGGCGTCCGCTAATTCTGTTCGTAGCGGGTTCGACCTTCCGTCATTCGTGGATAAAGCCTTCACACAGCTCAAGTCCGATGTGACGCTAAGCACAGATGTGCTCATCGGCGACTACGCTACGACAATCGACTTCACGCAAGAGGGTCTTCCTACCAAGACGGACGAGTCGTTGCATTTGCTTCTCCCAATACTAGCACAGCCTATCGTGCAGAAACTCGTCTCAGGCTCCAATCTGGGGTATGAATATTATACAAGATTTAGGTCGTAATTTGACTTCTTTGACAGCATAAACACGGTCATGATCAAGGACGCCGGGGAGACTTCTTTCAGTAAGCTCATTCGCCATCTCCCCGGTCACATATTAAGAAGCGCGGTCCAGAAACCGATCTCAAAGGGAGCATTACCAACGCGGGACCTTGTGCGTTGCATTTGTATATTCCTTGGACGGTTTCTGTACTGATATAATGCGCTAGTCGATGCCGAGATCGTCTTCGAGCGAGGTCTTACTATTTCGTGGGCAGGCAAGCCTTTGGGTCACATCGCTATGCCTCCTGTGCAGCTGGTCGGCGATGTTGGCGCGACTCTGGACTTGACCGCTACGTTCCAAGTCGCCGATGTTGCGCATCTCACTTCCTTCACCAAAACTCTCCTCACGGAAGAGTCATTTGACTGGGAGATTGCTGGCGAGAACCTTACTGTCAATGCACTCGGCATCGCGTGCGTTCCAAGTATGACAGCTGGAGTGCTCTCTCACCATTCTTCAGAGTGTCAGGTATCAACTTGCCAATGAAGAAGGTATCATTGAAGGTACGCAGCAAACGCACAAGTCACGTATTCGCCTGCTAAATGCATTTCACTCTCAGGGAATGAACGGACTGAAGAACGGCGTGGTCATCAACAGTTTCGACTTGCCTGCCAACGACCCCGCTGGCGGCATCCACTTGACATTAAATACTACTGTGACGAACCCGGCACAGGTCGGCATCTCCCTCAACGGCATCACGTTCCAGAATTTCTACAAGTCGACCCATCTGGGGCCCGCATCCTCCACAGGCGATTTTAACCTCTTACCACAGGCTGCATTCGAACTCGCGCTTGTTGGCCGTCTTATTCCACAGGAGGCGTCATCCGGTCTTGAAGATGTTTCCCAAATCTTCACCGACTTTATCCACGGCAAATCCAGCGATGTTCTTGTTCGTGGAGACAGCGCGCAGCCAGGCGTCTCTTGGCTTAACGAAGGTCTCAAATCGCTCAACATCGCCACCGTCCTGCCTTCCCAGGGCCCGCTTGAAGTTCTAACAAGCATCGACTTGCACGAGTTGACGCTGCGCTTTACCCCCGAGACGGCATTTGCACCGATCTCCAGCAGCAAGTCTACGACGGCCTCGTTTCAACTACCTTTTGCATTCCCCCTCGACATCGTTGCCGTCCAACAGAACATTCACGTCGGCTTTGGTGGCAACAAAGACATGGCCATCCTCCGTATTCCGAAGACAGCCACGAAAACGGACGTCGAAGCTCGCGTCCTGTCTTTGTCGTTCTCCAACGTCGCTTTCTCCGTGAACGGTGGCCAGCAGGCCAATTTCGAGCAGTTCCTCGCTTCGACCACTATGTCCAAAACGCAGACGTTCGGCTTGTCTGGGGAGGTTACCACGACTGACGCATTGACTGGTGTTGGTCTCTTGAGCCTGAAGAATATACCATTTGACGTCACCACATCGTTCGTACACTCACAACCCAGTTTTCTAACTGTTGATTGACATCTTTCTCTTTGCAATTAGGATTGCGGGTCTGCAAGGCCTCAACGCCGAACCTGCAGTTGTTTCTAATCTCGATGTCAACCACGGCTTCCGCGACTACCTACTGATCAAAGAGGACACGGAACTGATCAATCCCAGGTAGGTACATGATTCGTTGAGCTATCATCGTTTCATTGCTTTTGCAGTAACGTGACAATCGCGAGCGGCGATGTATCGTTCGCTCTGCAGTTCAAGTATGCTTTAAATTCGTCTGTCACGAAGTCCCATTCACATTCCTCAGTCAGCACACAATCGGGACAGCCGACATCAGCAACCTCGTCCTCGTTCCTGGTAGTACCAATTACAGCACCGATGTGCACTATTCTCCGCAGGGGGACAACGTTCCATCGGGCCGCTTGCTTCTGGAGAACTTCATTCAGGGCGTAACATCGCTGGCGACCATCCAAGGATCAACAAGCGCTACGAATGTCGAGTCATTGAAGTTGGCATTTTCGAAGATCGTGCTGAAGGCAGAAATTCCAGCACTGCAGCAGAACCTCATACTTCTGCTTCTCTCGTTTTCCCCGAGAACATCGTGGAAACCGCCGTCGCCGAGACCACATTCGACCTAGATAACCCGTTTACAGCTTCTATCAACCTCCTGGTCATCGGGGCCAAGGCAACATACAAGGGCATCTTCCTTGGGGAGATCGAACATGTTGACCGGTATGTCGACGCGAAGACGCTTATTTTATACGCTCATGGATATTCCAGGCATGGAAATCCTGTGACCGCCAAGGGACACACGAAGATTACGTCGCCGACTCTTCCCCTGCACTTCAATCTCGACCCAGTATCCATCATCAAGTTGTTGTCCCTGCGCTCAGCAGAGACTGGCACCAGTTTAGGCCCACTGCCAGCACTGTTCCAGACAGTATTGGACAATCCGCACACGGACCTTCCTGTATGTCTGCCTTTATATTGCGTTAGCCTACCTCACTGTTCATAGATCACATCGTCTGTCGCCGATGGCGCGGCGACATGCAACAGGTATTAACAAAAGTCAGCTGAAAGGGCACAGAGATCTGATCTATTCGCGACAGCGGCCGCCAGTTCGACGTCAACTCGGCGATTCTCACTTCGCTCAAGGGTATGAAGGTTCAGCTTGACGTGGACTCGACTGTGGGGCTGGATGAGTGTGCGTTCGGTTTGGTGACTTGTCCTAGAATCTAATTTCCGCAGATGTGACCGATCTTGCGTTCGTTCAGCACGAAGTTCCGGCTATTGTAAGCTTTACTGCCCTCCTCGAGTTTCGTTTGTTGACGCGTTTAAGACGGATGAAACCGCCTTGCGCCTGATCGGAGCTGTCGCTCCTCCCATCGTGCAGACCCTCGTGGATGGCGCCGAGCTGAAGTTTTCAACGGCAAATATCACGAACATAGCGAATGATGGCTTTGATCTTGGTTTGGTTCGTAGGAAATATTGCCCGCACCATTAAGGCTCATCTCCACCCAGGTCGGGTCGCTGACTGGCACTGGACCTCTTGATGCCCTCATCACCTTTGTCGATCCGGTCGAGTGCGTATCGTTTTTGCAGCAGACCACACCCATTGATCACCGCGTTCAGCGTTACATGGCAAGGGCGCAAGATCGCTACAATCGATCTTCCGCCAGTCTGCGCTGCCGCCGATGTCGGTGTGCCAGACTATCGCACGTAGGTGTCGTCTACTTAGCAGTCGCTTTTGCTGACCTTTTTTTTAGTTCCGGACGCCTCACGATCACGGACCAGGCCGCGTAGGTCCAACTTGTCTTAACGAGAGATGCATGTTCACACGGCGTAGGTTTACGGAGTTTGCGACATTCCTCTTGCACAACGAAGCTTTTACGTGGGATATCTCGACTCCCAAGCTTCGCGTGACCGCGCTTGGCTCGAATTTCGATAATGTCGTGCTAAAGAAAGGTGTCACACTTCGTGCCTTTAACGGTTTGCCTGGTGTCACGATCAGCAACTTCGAGCTCCCTGGCGATG
This sequence comes from Auricularia sp. M13, assembly GCA_037042915.1. NCBI lineage: Eukaryota > Fungi > Basidiomycota > Agaricomycetes > Auriculariales > Auriculariaceae > Auricularia > Auricularia sp. M13. Next base: position 1,651,159 of record CM073201.1, read on the forward strand.
ATCCTGCAGGTGGCATAACGATCTCTACGGACTCTGTAATACCCTCTCCAGCTCAGCTCAGCATCGACCTCGGGACGGTGACCTTCAATTCATTCTTCGAAGGGACGCTTGTCGGACGTGAGCGATATCCTAGACAATTGCGTGCCTGCGTCTCAATGCCCTGTAGCTTTATCCGCGTCGGGTTTGGCCCTCGAGGCCGAGTCGACTGCGACGACGCATCTTGCAGGACGCATCCTGCCACAGAGCGGCGATGATCTTCAGAACATTGGCAAGCTATTCAGCGACTTTTTGGCAGGCAAGAATCAGACCCTCAGCGTCACCGGGGCTTCCGTGGACCCTTGCAATTGCGGAAAAGAAGTGACCTGGCTCAGTACCGCCTTCAAGACATTGACCCTGCAAGTTATTTTACCCGGAGAGATATTCGAAGTGAGTAGTTCACGCACTCGTGGAGGTACTAGTTTTGACTCACGTTTATTGCCTGAATAGATTATCGAGTCAATCGAAATCAACGATCTCGAAATCATCATGACGGAACCAGATCAAGCATTTGCACCATTGTCTAGTTCTCACCAGACGATAGCATCTACTCAAATCCATTTGGCTTCTCCTTACAAGTCATTGAGAGCGCTCAAACGCTCAAAATCTCTGCACACGGTGTCGACGCCGCCCAGGTATTTTCTTGTTATGTTCGAGATGCCTGTGATCTAACTTTTCTTCAGCTTGTCATCCCGATGAGCGCCGTCGAAGCAGGAGTGTCGACTGGCAACTCGGCTCCGCTTGTGATCACTTTCGACAAATTGCCCCTGCGGTCTTTGAACAGTGCCGCGTTCGCTGCATTCTTCGCATTGGTCACCGATACGGCATCCGTGGTAGCGGAGCTTTCTGGGACCGCAAATGTCATCGCCCGTACAGGTACGCGCATTATCCGTCGCACGTTAGGCTCGCTGCTTTATGCTCTACCAGCTATCGGCCAAGTCCCCATATCGGGCATCCCATTCGACGTCGACTCCACGATTAAGGGGATCAACTCCTTCGGTCACACCGTGGGCATATCAAACGTATCTGTTGCTGGCTCGGGCGGAGCAGGAGGCAACCAGTGGATCACTATTCCGTTAACGGTCCGCATGCATATCCTGCCACTCTTCGAATTTCCAGCTAAATGCGAGTTCAGACGGAATTGCAGAACCCGGCGAACATCTCGCTTGACACCAGGGACTTGAATCTTCCGGTCTACTACAAAGATGTCTTCGTGGGTTGCTCTCGCCTTAGCGGATACATCACGCGGAACTGACAACATTACCGAAGGTTGGCAGGACGCTCATCAAGGTCAGTGGAGCTCGTTGAAGATGAATTCATGGCCTGACTTGATCAGGACTTTGACCTTACCCCGGGTTCCAACTCGGTACCGGCAGAATTCCACTACATGCCCGAAGACAAGAACGATACAATTGCACAGTCGTTTCTCACTGCGTATCTTCAAACTGCAGATGATATCCCCATTTCCATCAAGGGTGACTCTGCCAGCACGCCGTTTGCCTCTCTCGGCCCTGCATTATCTGGCGTCACACTGGACGGGTCTGTTAAAGGTCAGCTTGTCTCCGCATCATCCAGCGAATCTGAGGCCGAGGATTTGCAGGCATTCAGGGCATGATCATCAAGCACATTGAGGTCCTTATCAGCCTTGACGAGGTGTTGATCACAAACGAGTATGTGGGCATTGTCTGACTGGAGTTTTCCCATCTGAGAATTACGCAGAGTAACCGTAAATTTTGATGTCGAAAATCCATGTACGTGGCGCTTTTGCTCGATAGTAACTCATGCTCATCCATTCGTTCATTTCAAGTCGATACCGAGCTTCGTATCACCTTCCTCCAAGTCGACTCGAAGGTAGCCGGTACCACCTATGCCCAATTTGACTGGGCCTTCGATTCGTTTGTCATTCCTCCTCATGGCATCGAAAATAGTGGAAACGTCCCCCATGTTGTCTTGCCTCTTGGTAAGTTGAACATAGCTTAGTGAGCGCACTCTCATGCGTCACAAATCAGGCGCTATCGTGACTCTCGGGATCATACCGCTCGGCATGCTGGACATTTCACTCGCTTCGACTACTGTGATTGGACCCAACGGCTACACGGTCCCATGGCTTCAGTTGAGCGAACATGCTGTGTCTGTGCACCACTAACTCCCACATATAGCTATCAACAAGATGGTGTCCCTACTACGTACGTAGTCAAATGCCACCCCTTCCGTACCATCGCTAACGATGTCATATAGGTACAACCTCAATCTCTTCGGTTCACTGTTGAAGACTTCGGATCCCCAGGTGCTGAAGAGCGCCCTTCAGTCTGCCATGCAGCGCAACGCGACGACTGCATCTAGCTCGGAGACCACGACATCGACGGGCACCCTCAGTATCTCATCCTTTGAATCGGCATCGACCACGCCAAAGCCCCAGGATACCGAGTCCACCCAACCTACCGATGAGCTCACTAGCGAAGCTAGCAAGCCAGCTGCAGCGACCGCGCCTGATTTCGATGACCATGCGACCTTTGCGCCTACCAGTGCCATACCCACGACTTCTCGAACCACTACCCAGTAATGACTCCCACTGCGTCGGCAAACGCGACGTATCATATCCTTGAATGCGCACAGCGCAATGCACGAACTTCCTTGTTTTAATGACGAAACCGACGCGAGACTGGTATGACTCTGTCTGGCTTATTCGTAGTTATTTCGTATTTTGACATTCAGTGTATATCTCTTGTCACACCCAGTCTGCATTCACTTTCGTGTAGCAAATCGTCATGCAACATGATGTTGTGGAAGAGTATGATTATGAGTGGAGAGTCTAAGCGCCTATGGAACAGCCGTGCAAGTACTTTAGTCTATCAAACATCTGTTGCCTCCCTTATAGCGACAGACAATGCCGAAGCGTTGGTCGTGCGCGCAACCCATGACTCGAGCTTCATCCGCAATTGGAGCGCGGTCATTCCAGTCGGCACGCTAGATATGTTAGTCGGGTGTTATTCAAGGCAGGGTTCGGACTCACATTCCACGTTCAGATACAGCTTGCCATAGGTGCTCTTCCCCCATATGCGCCAGAGACTGAGATGCGATCATCTCTCTTGCAAGAAGCTTATCGTCCTCTGCAAGGTATTGAAGGTGCGACTGAAGCCGACGACGACGAAGTATATTTGGACCAAAGCGAGACAATGCGAACAAGCTGTAATAGAGGGGATGAGCACAGGTGGGTTCAACAGACAGACGCTACGCACCCGCATAATGTAGACAGGCTCTTGGTGTCTAGCGTCTGTAAGCTCACTGAAGAATCCTGAACCGACAGGCGCAAGCCCTCGCGACCGTTTTCGAGGGCTTCCAGTTGTCGTTGAGCCCGCTTTTTGTCCATGCGGTGCCTCTGCGACGGAAGCACACACGTCGAAGGCAACAGCGATGGGACATATATGACGAGCAGAGGTAAAGCCTCCTCCAGCAAAAGCAGGACGAGTACGAAGGGCACAAGTCGTTTGATATCGTCGACGCTGGTGCGCGTAAGTTGCCATTCCGCACGCGTGAGCGGCGGGCCGCCTTGTCGTACGCGCTTCTTCAATGCGCGGGCGGTGTTGGCGTTCGTGACGATGAGCTTTGCGCCTCGAAAATAGAACTTGACCAGCTCTTTGCCGCGGTGCCAGAACTTTTTGAGGCGTGACGCGTCCTCTGGAGGAGGTGTTATGATTCCCAGCCGCTCTGCAGACGCAAAATCTTCCTGAATGGTCTGTGTAAAGCTTGTGGACGTGATATCCGTCTCGGCTTTCGAGGACGATGCGGGTTTTGCGGTTGAGTTGGGTGGAAGAATCCGCGCGCTGGTGGGGGAGACAGAGGCCTCAGAGCTTATGCTCTGGGTAGGACGCGGCGCTGGACGAAGCTCAACACGCGACTTTCGTGTGGCAGTGGTCGAGGCGACAGTTATTGCGTCCTCTTTTGCGATGACCGTGACGGAGTCGTCTCGAGGTGAGACTGGCGTCGAGTATAGTCGATTCCTGGCCTTTACGATTTGTACGCCGCGGAATACACTCCATGCGGGACCACAGGGTGCCTCTGAGTATCGCGAGACGACGCGGTTTGAGTTCTCCCGGGTCTGGTAGAGCGTAGACCGAGGTGTATAGCGGAGGGATTTCGATCTAAGCGTTGCAGACGTCAATTGTATGAAATATGCCTATACATTCTCAGCACCTCTCTATGGCAGCTCTGCGACTTGCTGACAGCATGTTGCGAACAGAAAGGTCTTTGCGCGAGAGTCGCGCTTGCTATGGGTCGGGTGAAGGTCACGGTTCGATCTCCGTTCGCCAGTACATGATCACTTGCCAGCGCGACGTGTACAACAAAAAATATCGGGTATTCGATTTCATGTCAAGACTACGGACGAGAGGATGAACGCGTGACGGGCGCAAGGACATGGCGTTTATAAGTAGTAGCACAGGTAACAGTCCGAACTCTTCTGTTCCAAGGAGCGCTCTGAGCGCTGAAAGCGCGTTTACTTCGATAGCATCATCTTCATAGGACGTCAGCAAAGCAATTCTTCCTGAATAGATGCTCCCGCCAACCTTGACAAACTCTGCGATGAAGATTGTCAAAAATGCAATCTGCTTTGATTAGAGGATACTCACCTTCGTAGTTGATCTGGCCGTCGCCGTCAACATCAGCTTCACGAATCATCTCGTCCACCTCGGTGTCCGTGAGCTTCTCGCCTGATGATATGCATTAGCAGCTTGAGCTATGTCTCTGAAATTCTAGACGTACCCAGGTTGGTCATGACGTGCCTAAGCTCCGCCGCAGAGATGTAGCCGTTGCCGTCCTTGTCGAAGACCTTGAACGCCTCCTTTATCTCCTCCTCGCTATCCGTGTCCTTCATCTTTCTTGCCATCATGGTGAGGAACTCGGGGAAGTCAATAGTGCCATTGCCATCGGCATCAACCTCGTTGATCTAACGCCGACGTCAGCGAGAGCGATGACGCCCGCTACCTCCGTACCATGTCTTGCAGCTCGGCCTCGGTTGGGTTCTGACCAAGCGAGCGCATAACGGTGCCGAGCTCCTTCGTGGTGATCGTGCCGTCGCCATCTACGTAGGGGTGGTTGAGATGGTATGGCTCAGGATAGACGCATAGTGCCATACCCTTATCGAACAGCGAGAACGCCTCCTTGAACTCTGGGAGCGAAATCGCAGTGTATGAGTGCCCTGCAAAGGAGAACAGGGATGCGGCAACGTACCAGAGATTTGCTCTATGGCCCAAGACGAGAGAGATGAGATGGGTGCGATCACAGGCGATGAGGAGGCTCACCCTCAGACTGTAGGGAGGGTCAGAACTGTGTCAATGCAGTGTATTGTACGGCTCGTACCAGCTGGTCGGCCATAGTGTGCGCGGTGCGTAGATGGAATGAGGAGTTAGTTGGATGGAGAGGAGAGTTGCGGTTCTTAGCGGCGATCGGACTCAAACGGCCCCATCAGCGCCGCACAGCTTCTATGTATGGAGAAAGGACCGAGCATGGATAGCACAATAAAATCCTTGTCCGCAACGTACTGTGTCCAGCGCTGGTATCCTTTGGAAGTGTGATCAAAGGCAATGGATATATATGGTCAATGCGTATACATTTGTTGCTTTCGGGCAAAGCTCTACACAACGATTTAAACAACATCGACGACTGCCATGACTATACGCTCAGTATGTCACCCTGAGCGTTCTCAGTGTGTTGCGCGAACAACCGCTGCGCTTCCAACCTCGAATGGCATAACTCAAGTACCTAAGTCCAAACTGACGAACCTCGAGGTACGCGGGTTTAGGTGAAAGTCAATCTCGATCTATCTGTGGTCGTTTTGATCATGGGCCATTCGCACCTTCCCTCACGTGTAAATGGAATATGGTCGCAAGATCCATAGGCACTAGTCATGAACAATTGCCGCCGCCCGCAGAGGCTCCAAGAGTCGGTGTGGCTTGACCGAGTCGGCATCTGCCTGTTTGTAGCGGGTGCTTTACTCTCATGGCTTTGTCGCCACCCAAGTTATCAGGACCTGCAGGCAGTGATGCCAGCGGCTCCATCCTACACCGCGATGCTTCCAGCGATGCTGCGCTGGCTATACTGCAGAATCAGGCTTTTGTGCTCGAGAATTTGTTGCGGAGCGTGCAAAGACTCAGAGACACCCCTGCTCGCGTTCTTTCCAGCGCAATGTCGCAGCTTAACTCTGCTGGAGCTGGCTCGCTTCCCGCCCTTCCCGTGCAGGCCTTGGGCTCCGATATAAGCATGCACGCCGCCAATGCGTTCGCAAGCTTGCGCTCCGTTGAAAACCAGCTTCGGGACGAGGCAGTACAATCCGCGCTAGCAGCCGCAAAGGGCCACAGCGTCTCTGGCCAAAACTTGCGCTCATTGAAAAGAGGGTGCGTACTCGTGGCGTGTCGCATTCCCATACTGAGCGACGGCCACAGTCGCGACGCCGATGATCAAATGCACACGCCCGTGCGCCCTGCCCCGCCGCGCACACACCTGGAGCCAGCAACTGCTGATATTGGTGGTCCTCCTCCAGAAGATTCTGACCGCATTCGGATTACGCAGGCCACTCTCCCGTCGTTTCTCCGCGAACATAACCACACTCACCCGGACCTCAAACTGCACATATGGTCCGCTGACCGCCGCGAACAAAGGCGAAGGGCAGCTACTACCGTAGTCATCAGAGTGTCCATCCCCGCCGTGCTGGTCGCCTACGTGACTTTTGAAGACGTCGGCACCGAGCTGGTGGCCGAGGCTGTGGCTGTTTTCGGGCCCAAGGAGAAGGTTGGCCCAGTGGGCAATGCCTGAATCGGTGGCTCACCACGTATCTAGAAACCGCTCTATTCTCAAAGCGACTACGCAGTATTTCAAAAGGTGGCGGATGCCTTTTTACCTGTCAACTTGCTCACCACGCATAGATATCCCAACACATTCTCAGCATTGTGAGGAGGGCGGGCGACGTCAGCCTACAGCGGATTATAGTGCGAAATTTATATGATATTCCATCTCCCGCAGTTTCTCATAATCGTGCAGGTCATTTTCCGTGCTTACAGCAAGGTCTTCGAAGCTCATTGTACGCGCTGCACCCGGGTCGTGTCCGAGACGGACCATCTGCCTGCAGTAGAAATTTCATGGCGAGCCGGGAACGAGTTGCGCTTTCACGGCACTTGTTAGTATAATATAATGGTACATTTCCCGTTACAGCGCAATTATCTCAGAGCTCATGACTTAATCACCAACCTAGTTGTTCCAGCGGCGGAGTGGTGCAAGACGGAACCAATTCGCACCGTGACCAGTGACAGGGGAAACCCCGGCGGATCCGCCACGATCGAATAACCTCCCGCTCGGCCATGAGCTTAAATAATAAATACCGCGGTCCTTGTCTAGCTTCCTCCGACGTGCACCCTTTTCGTTTTATCATGTCTTCGACGCCGTCCCAACCTCCCGAGCCTTCACTCATCGTTTCTCGCCCTTTCATAGACAATGGGGACGACAGCCAGCCGCGTACCTTCGAAATGCCCGTCGTCGTTTTCAACCCCCTACGCCGCCAAATCGTCCTCCGCGTTTGCCTTGGTAGCGCGGCTTGGCCGACGACAGTCCGCACTCTACACGACGCGCAAGACATGTCTGGAACACCTACGTTTCTGCTGGGCCTGCAGCTAAACGCATCATATGGCGCGAACCCCAACAACATCGTCCTTCTCGTGCATGCACAGGAGCCCCAGCCATATCCTGCTCCCGTCCCGACCTCAGACAGGAGGCTTCCCATGTTCATCGAGATGTTCGAGAAGCCTGGCGACAACTACATTCGCACAATACCGTTGGGCTTCTCACTCTTCCCCATGACGCGTGCGTAAGGTGTAATGTACTTGTGTCTCACTCAATTCTCCTGCAGGAATTCCGTCGGCACCTTGCTTAGCATCGGCGCCCCCGCATTCACAGACTACGACCGATGCGCTCGAGCTGCCTGTTCCTTCTCCGCCGGAGTTGATGCTGTCGTCGTCGTCGTCGAGCGCGACGAGTTCGGAGTCAGCATCGCCGCCTGATTTCGCGGCACTCGAACCTCCATTCACCCCCGACGTTGTCCCTCGCACCATTACCCCAGGAAATGCCGGCGCCCACAATTTGGAGGAAGACATGTCCTTCATCCGCACGACCCTCGTCCCTACGAAAGCCTACCACCTCCCCGCCGTTCTTCATCTCAAGGGCGAGCTCTTGGACATGACGCGCGGATGGAACGATGAAGAGCTTGCCGCCAGTCGGCGCTTGGTGCGCTTCGATTCTCGCTTACAGGGACCTGAGGTGCATGTAAGCTTCTGGGCGATTTCCCAATCGGACTATGCTGCTGTTCCCAGCATTAAAGGAACAGGAACGACCGTCATCAGCTGCATACACGACGAAGACCGCGACGATTATGTCGTCACCTCCGTGGACATCTTGCACCTCCTGGAAGTCGTGCTCTTCGCCGAGTTCGGGATCGACGAGAGGAACCGCATTCGCCGCAACTTGGAAGGCTTGCGTCCGAAGTCCATCTCCAAGAGTCAGCCAGATACGGAGAGCTTGTTCTCGCTCATCATGGAGTTCCCCTATCCCAAACCGCGCTCTATCGAGAAATCGCTCGTGGGTCCAGGTTGCTTCCTCTGCGCAGTTTGCTCACTCTCGCGCAGAAAGTCTTCCGCTGGTCAACACTGTCTAGTGCACTGAACAAGATCATAGACAAATTCGTGCGGTTTTCGAATTTGATTTCAATCCAGCTCTTACTGACCCTCCCTCGCAGTCCGCGGTTGATCTATCCGGTCCGCGCTCTACGCCAGCTCGGTCCCCCCGTCCCACCCGTGCTGGCGAAGGCGCTGTTGGTCCATATCCTGCCCGCTCATCGAGTAAGCTTCCGACATCGCGCACCTCACGCCGGAACGCGCGGAGCCCGCACTTCGTCCATATCCCCTCGCCTTCCGCGGAGTCGCCTACTCCGCCGAGCGATGAGCACGATCAACAGCGAGCAGGTCCAAGCCTTTTCGGACAACAAGGCTCTATCACAGACGGTGGACAGCCTATTTTTCCTGACCACGTAATGCCGGAAGCTCGTGCTCCAATCCTCGTCCAGTGTTACGACGACGACGACGGCCGGTCTCGTATTCCTTCGGTCAGCCTTCCTTTGCCGCTGCAGGGCTCGCCTCCGTTGCCTCAGCAAGATGACGCTGCTCTTGCGATACCCATGGGCGAGCGACCGCGAAATGCTTCTCTGGACCAGGACATGCTCATGCCACTCCCTGCGTTCGTGCACGACCCGGTGACACAAATGTCATTGACGTATGATCTCGACGAGCACAGCAGCATCATCGAAGCATCCACAACCGCATCCGCGTCTGCTCCGATGGACACTATGGGGCTCAGTCTGCATGCACCGCGTATTACCAGCGATCTGTGGCGGTCTTTGTCTTGGTCCAGCGATGGTAGTCACGACGGTTCGAATAACTCGAACTATGCTTCGAGTACACTCGCGAATGCGTTGAGTGTGACGCCCGCGTGTTAAGCGACCTACTTCCCTCATTCCTTGTCTCCGGGATCGCGGACTGGTGTGTAGCTGCATGTATTTTTACCATAGCGTCTGCTTTCGTTTCATGTGTATTTTTTGCCCTGTGTCCATGACTTGTTTTGCTGCGCCGGCTTGCGCGATGGCTGTATAATAGTGTCCGGGTCCTGATAGACGAGTACCTGATGTGTGACCTGACACGTAACGACAGATACTTACACGGTCGTCGGAATTGGCTGCCCAAGTCCGTTCTTCTTTCGCATGTGGAATGGGTGTCTTCTTGTGGATCAGTGAGGTCCGATGATGCCGTGCGCATTGTGCAAGGCACAGAACACTGTTGCTCGCATGTACCGCGGCGCGTGCTGGATGCAGGTTGTTTCGCTCAATGGGGCAAAATCCTAGCATTCCGCGGCTGGCAGGGCTTCTCCCATTCAGATGTCAAAGACGCCAAACAACGGCTCTTCTTCGTGCGGAATGCAATGCTTGGTGAATCGAGATACTTACGTATCCCGTTGGTGGCGGTGCTGCACACTCGCCGGCGGCCGGCCCACCGGCGTTTGCTTCGGAGATGTCGTGGGATCTGCTGCGAGAAATGGATCACCGCCGGCGTCTGGGTAAGCGCACTCGGCTACGTAGGAGCGCCGGCTGCAACCTGGCGGACGCAGAGCATCAACAATCTCCGCCGTGCTTTGACCCTTGCCCTTACAGACCCCAATTTTTGTGCCCTGCAGCAACTTGTCCTCTCAGTCACAAAAATCAGCTTGCTGATTACAGCCGTGGGTTGCCCTTGCCCTTGCATTTGCAGCGCGTGCAAAGCGGATAGATAGCCTAGAACAATGTCACTTTTATATTGAAAGTACTAACATTGGCATTATACTGAACGAGATTGTTTATCGCCGCCTAGTGATTCGTTACAGGAGAGCCACGGTATAACTGGAGGTCGTAAAATCCGGGGCGCGGAGGCGCAAACGAACAACCCAGAGGGGCGTTGATCACGAACTGTTCTGGCAACGATGACCACCCGTTGCGCCCTCATGGCTTTAAGTATATCAATGCTCTCACGTAAATCTCCTCAAGATGCTCTTCCGAACACTTGCATTGTGCGGTCCAATCGCACAATGGAAGGGTAGAGATCACGCAGAACCGCTCTACGCGACCGAGAGTATCTGTATATGAAGGATTTTCTCCCAGCACATGAATTCTCGACATGGATATGCACGCTGGGGATTGATCGCAGGACATTGCACTGCAGTGAGAGGCATTGGTCCAAGCCTCGGATCACCTGCTCTGCGCGACCAAATCAAGCTCTGAGGGAGCCTTACTGTACTCTCTTTGCGCACACCACGGAGCTTGAGCACCTGACAGAGAGCGAAGCCCCCTAAATGCTAGCGGAATAGTCTAACGGGAACCGGCCTCTTGGACTTGGTGCGTTCCTCGGGGGCTGTGCACTCGGCTGCGCGCCGCGGACTGTATTGTCCTGCTAGGGCGCCTATTAGTGGCTCGACCCTGATAAGCTCCCTCACGCTGTCACGCTTCTTGTTTGCCACCCACTGGGATAGTCAGGCATACCACGCACTAGAAATTCCAGGTCGCCCTCCGGCGAGTCGGCGAATTTCCTAGCGAGAAAACGATCGTCAAATTATGGACACTCAGTTTTGTGCCTCGCCAGTGCTTCAGAGCTTCAGCTGCGGCGAGGATAAATTCCCTTATATTCAGGATCTCCACCGTCGCCCATTACCAACAGGGATCATGAGCGAGTGGAGTTTGGTGTGGAGTTCCGATGCTTCGTCGACTGGAGGCGACCCCTAACGCACCTCACGAGCCAGATTTCCTATGAGTCAACGGCTGCAATCCAAAGTGAAGGCCAGGTCTATCTTTGCGGTCAACGCCATGGGCCATTCGGCTCAGCACAAGCAGACCAGATGAATACTATCTACCCACCCCGGCCCGACGGCTATGGAAGTACTCTCAGTTTTACCCGACAGATCTGGGTTCCCCCATATACGGTAAAGACAGGTCGCTCTTTGAATCCTAGACGGCCAGAATCACTTGCCTATCTGCGCATTGTCCGTTCGAACAACATAATAGCCGCCGTCCGTCTTCAAGTCAGAGGCGGCAAGTACAACGCTCCAGCCGCACATGCGGGTAGACCACGGCCATCGCATACACGGCTAAACTCATTCGCCACGAAACAGACATGTTGTAGATATTGAGTTCGGAAGCCTGGCAGTTCACGGTCCTGTTCGCCAAACATTAATCGTGCCGTCCGCACTTGCAGACACCATTTGGTTGGGATCATTTGGACGCTGCTCCAACCAAGTTACCACCTTGGAGTGTACCTTTGGCGGGGGATCTGGCGCGATTGGCGTTGCCTACTCTGCATATGAGCCGTGGTGGCAAAAGTACCTCCCTCGAACGTACGTCTACAAGGTCCCATGCCCATATTCGTCCGTCCTCATCCCCAGACAATACAGACGCCTCTGCGTGGCCGAAGCATGCTCGTGTGCGGTACGCACCGTTGACGTGGCCGGCAAAGGTGTTCAGCACACGCCCGTCTGCGCGATCGAGCAAACGTATGCGTGCGTCAAGAGTTGAAATAAGAAGAGTTTGACCGTCCATCGTCGGCGTGATGCTGGTCACAGGGTCTGTGGGCCGTGAGATGAAGAATGGGGAACAGCGCGAGTGGCTACTCACGACCAAGGAAGTCGGATCGTAACTCGCCCATCCGAAGATCGTACGTCCGCACGTGTCCATCGACTGAGCCAGATACTATTTCCGTTGGCCCGACGTAAAGACATTGTATGGCGTCTCGAGCCTCCTTAAGTTCTTGGATGGCCTGGCGCGACTGGGATTTCAAGTCCCATATGCGCACTGTCGCATCGAATGAACCTGTCGACACCTCAGCATGTGACCACTGTGAACAAGGTTAAGGAAACTCGCCACTAACAACGACAGACGCGTCCTGGTTGAGCTCAACGGCGTTGATCTTGCCCATGTGGCCGGGAATGCGTCGCGTAGTATTGCCCGTAGTAACATCCCAAATAAAAACGGTACGATCTCCGCCTGAGGAGGCGAAGGAGGCATTATCGTGCGCGATGGACAGAGAGAGCACTTCGTAGCCGTGCGCTTTGAATGTCTTGATCTCCGTGCCAGAGACTGGGTTCCAGAGACGGATGCTGCGGTCTTGGCCGCCGCTCATGACATAGGTGGCCGCCCCTTTACTGTAGCGCGCAACATGAACAGCGCCTGTGTGGCCTGTGAGCGTATTGAGCAGTGTTCGTGGCACTGGGTGGGGACCCTTCGATGCTGAGGCCATGGCTGAGGACAGCGGAGTTCAGACGCGCGTAACCTGCGGCAGTCGTGCTGCCAGTGGTCGCAAGTTCAGAGTTTTCAAGCATTCAGGCTGGGCATGGGTCGCTCAGAGTCCGCGTATATAATACCCTGCCAGTTCACCGGTGTAAGCGTGAATACATTCCGGACCTGCTATCGCGTCTGCTCGATGATTGGTCACTGCGTGGTTATCCGGGAGCGGCAGCGCGTCGCTTATCCTCAGCCTTGACCGCCATGGCCGACGTCGAGAACGTGCCTCTCCTGGAGCCGGGAGAGGGCGTGGACACCACCCACCCAATTCAGCCATTTCCCAAGTCTGCCATGAAGGACCACGCGGTCTGCCTGCCGTTGCATGTGCAAGATGCTTGCGAACACTGCCGACCTCAGCTGCAAACTCGGCGGGCCCGTATCTCGACGGGACTCACAGCACTAGTGTTGGCTATATGCTTCACGCTGTTCCTCTGGCCTTCCTCGTTGCCAGCTGCCCGAGTCATCTGTGCGTAATAACTGGCTATGTCGCGTGGTTGTCCGAGACGCCGACCATCCACAGCCGTTCCCAGTGGAACAAATAACCCAGCATTCCTCGTGAAAGCCCCCAATGGCGCAGTTTCGACAGGTCTGTGAGAGCATATACTACGACTATACATCTGCTGAAACGTCGCAGAGAATCAGAACTGCTCAAGTGCGCTCTGTGCCAGTGGTAATTCCGGTAAATCCTGACGTCAACGCCTGACCCTAGACATCGGCGTCGACGTCCTCAGAGACGGTGGCAACGCGGTCGACGCCGCAGTAGCATCGACATTATGCGTGGGAGTTGCGTCCATGTTCAGTTCTGGCATTGGCGGCGGCGGCTTTCTCACAGTACGCGTGCCCGGTGACGGCGTATACACCATCGACTTCCGCGAAGTGGCGCCGAACAAGGCCAACAAGACCATGTTCGGTGAGCGCTGAACACACTGCAGCTTGCAGCACTAATTCGAAGCACATATACATAGGTAAAGATCCCCTGAGCTCACTTTTCGGAGGCCTTTCCGTTGGCGTTCCCGGGGAATTGCGAGGCCTTCAGGAGATGCATACGCGCTGGGGCAAACTCCCATGGAGTAGGCTTGTCACACCCTCTGCCAAGCTTGCGGAGGGTTGGTACGTCGGACCAGAGCTGGCCCGTCGCCTGAACGTAAGCCCCTCGTCCGTTACAGTGCAGTTTTTGTTCTCATTCCCGCGCAGATGTTCAAAGAGTTTATGGAGAGTGATCCTGACTGGGCATCGACGTTCGCACCTCGTGGACAAATTCTACGCGAAGGCGAATGGATTTCGCGAGCAAATCTATCGCGCACTCTCTATACGATCGCGGAGCAAGGACCCGACGCCTTCTACTCTGTCTGTTTCTTATTTACATCTTCTTCTGCCCCGCATCTCAACGCGCCACGCAGGGGTCCATCGCCGAGTCTCTTGTTAACAAGATCCGCGAGACGGGCGGTATCATGACGCTCGACGATTTTTCCAGTTACAAAGTGCACACGGACAAAGCCTTTGAAGGCTCCTTTCGCGGCCGCAAGATTTTTACGACGCATCCTCCGTCGAGCGGAATTGTTCTTCTCCACGTACTGAATTTGCTGGAGCGATACAACTTTCCTGAAGAGGGATTCACTGGACTAAACTTCCACCGATTTGTCGAGGCGCTGAAATGTAAGCAAGCTCCCCTCCTTTGGTGGCGCGCCATTCACGACAATATCATAGTCGGCTCTGCAGCCAGGTCGGTGCATCTTTTCAGCAAGTCTACCGCATCTTATGGCTTGTAGAACGCGTCTAGGCGACCCAGCATTCATCCAGGACCATAAGCTTATACATGAAATCCCAACGCAGAAATTCGCCGAGGCCGTCGCTGCGAACATTACTGACGTACGTCGCCTCGTACAACAACAATTATAGCTTCCTCAAATCTTTGTTCAGGACACAACACACACATACGAATATTATAATCCTGTGTTCGACGTTCCCGAGGATCACGGCACGGTTAGTCGGAAGGCTTCTGGATGTATGCTGCTGGCATTTATCTGTGTGCTTTCAGATGCATTTGTCTGTCGTCGACAAGAACCATATGGCCGTGGCAGTCACGTCAACCGTGAACCTGGTCTTCGGTTCGCGCGTACTGGACACGAACACGGGCATTATCTTGAATGACGAGCTCGATGACTTCAGCCGACCTGGTCAGTCTTCCCCGAAGTATAACCACCTAGTAATAATGCTTGAATTGCACAGGGATCCCCAAGTATGTGTGCAACATTCGTTCTGCCCCGCACTCGCTGATTTGCATTCAATAGCTACTTCGGGTTGTACCCTAGCCCATGTATGCTTCCAGAGCTTATATTATTTCTGGTTACTGACGGAATACTGTGGTAGATAACTACCCTGAAGCATCCAAACGGCCGCTCTCATCCACATGCCCGACAATAATTGAAAACACGGATGGGACGCTTTACGCCGTGCTCGGCGCGTCAGGTGGTACGTGTTTGCTCCGCATCGCACATGAGCATTCCAACTCACTAGTAATGTAGGCTCACGCATCTACCCTGCCGTTGCACAAGTCATTGCCTACCTGGACATAGGGCGCTCGATTAGCGAAGCTATAGAGGGCCCCCGCGCGCACGACCAGCTTCTTCCACCTCGCGTAGACTTGGACTCGACGTTCTCCGAGGACATGAAACAGGCTCTCGTGGAGAGGCATCACAATGTAACAGGTGTGTGACTAAACCGAGTTGGCATACATATGCTTAACCTGGCCTACAGTAGCCGACGTGAATGGCATCAAGGCAGTGGTGCAAGGTATTGTCGTCCAGGATGGATTCATTTGGGGTGAGTGCCCGTCTTCTTGGGCTGACGTTCACAGTTTGCTAAACATGCGCACACAGCTGCCGCTGACTCGCGCAAGAATGGGATTGCGGCGGGTTATTAGTTTGCGCACATACTGTATCTCTTGAGGCAAACGAATCGATCAGAGGAATAGAAAGCGAACAAAGCAAAGACAGCGTATGTATATGGCACACGTGCGATACTGGTACATTGGAGATCGATAAGCTACACGTCGCAACGTCAAGTGCTAGCAGCCAGTAGAAATGGACGAGAGTAGATGAGTTGAAAGGTCAGTAATCAAGGGAGCAATGAGTGCGAGAGAATGTCGCATTTAGCGACCATGCGCGACCTCCGTGCGCTCATCCTCGTCCTCGTCCAGGATGGTCCCGTCGAGGCTGTCAATCGACGGTCGTGGCGTATGCGACCCTGTTCCTAGAAGACCGAGCCCGTACGGCTGCGGCGGAGCCAATGTGGCTTCAGGGCTCTTGATGCCCTTCAGGAAGCTCAGCCCGCGCTCACTGCGTTCCGAGTGGTGGTGGTGATACGGGAACGCCGGCGCATTGCGCGGTGTCGGTGCACCGTCGTCATAGTCGTCATAATCATCGTCCGAACCGTCGTCGTCCGGGTACGGCCCGCGATCGATGCTCGGACGGCCGCGCCGCTCGCGCACCGCGGTTGCGGATAGGAAAGAAGGATGACGTGCAAGACGTAACGACGATGCGAGATGTGCGGCAGTTGCAGCAGGCGGAGCGAGGGTCGACATGGCCGGAGAATGAGTTGTAGATGTGGATGTTGACGTGTAGCCTGATGGGGACGCGGAGGGCGGCGGAGCGCGGACGAGGCGGAGGAGATGGGAGATGGCAGCTTCGGCTGGTTCAGCGACACCGACGCCTAGGGAATGTTTGGCTGTAGACTGGAGTACCAGCAACCTGTGCGATGTCAGTTATGGATACAAACTGAATAAAGATACGAAACGCACATCTGCTGCAAGCGAGGCCTGTCATAGTCGGGTGGCTCCGCAAAGGGGTCTTTCGCATAGGCGGTAAGACGAGTGGCAAGGCGGGGGTAGATGGGGAAGATGATGGAGTCGCGGAATGCTCGGAGAGTAATCTCGCGGACGTCGATGCGCGCTCCGGGCGCGGGCAGAGTCGATCCAGAGAGGCCCGCCTTGCGTGAAGGCGAGCTGGTCCGCTGTTTGGGCGCTTTCCCAAGAGAGAGAAGGATAGGTTCGGTTTGGAAGGGCATGAAGACCTGTCGAGCAGCAAAAACTTAGCAAAAGCAATAGGTGCCTAATGACTGATGAGGCGTACAGCTTCCAGATAGGTTAGTATTCGCTCCCAGAAAATGCTCCAAAGCGTGATGACACCAGGCAGGATATCGTGATCGTCCAAACCGGCAAGCTTAGAATTCAGTGTTAGCATGCCATTGCCGATGAGATCCTTGAGGTCTGTTCCCAGGGTGGCGATGGCACGCGAGGGTCGTTTCACTACGACGTCGTTAACGTGCAGCTTGACGAGCGCGTTCAGATCTTCACTGCGGAAAAAATATGGCTGAGCCTGCTGAAGCGCAGGATGACGCGCTGGCTTACATCGGTAATCGCAGAGCCTCACGATTGAATAAAGGGAGAACATGCATGTGCAGGGAGCCCCAGGAATCGCGTTCTGAGAGCACAGTGGCCGAGGTGGACTGCGCAGAGGAAGACGCCGGCAGAGAGAGCGCTGAGGCTGATGCTGATACTGCGAGCGTCTGTGGGTTGACGCCGGGCGTGAGATGGGCCATCTGGCCGAGCCTGTGCATTTCGCGCGAGACGAGCTTGGAGTCGTAGGTGCGGACGGAATGGGATGCCTGGGGCACAGGAGTCTTAGCTAAGACTGGGAGCTGCGAGCTGGTCATCAAAAGGAAGGTACCTTGGATGGTGATATCTGTGCGCGTGCGGCGACGGATGCCGGGATGGACAGCACGCTGTGGCTTGCAGATGCCAGCACGTTGTTCGACTCCTGCCGCGTGTGCGCCCTGCTGGGCGGCAGCACGGCGTTGACGGGCGTCGGTCGCTTGTCATGCATGCGCTTTGCGAACGTCGACTGCGGCGACGTCGAGTACGGTTTGGGCGTCGAGTCCGACGACGACCGCTTGCGGTTGGGGTCGTATGGTGCCGGGGACGTCGCTCGCTCGTCTGCGAACTGGGGCGACAGCGCGCGCGTGGTGGCCATGGCTGCCAGTGCGGTCGGCGTCGAACGTTGAAACAAGGCTAAATAGAGCTGCGCCGCTCAGGCAGCCACTCATTGTATGCAGCCATGCTCAGGCGCATTTCGCAGCAACTGCCGCGCACATTCCATCGCTCTCGCCGACTATTCACTGTGCTCGCGTTCGAGAGCTCGGCAGACGACAGCTGCGTCGCCATTGTCAACTCGGACCGAGAAATTCTCGCCAATGTCGTTATTGAACAAGACGGCCTGTATGGTGCCCCCCTTCACCCCATATCGCCCAGTTCTGAGCACCTATGATGTCCACAGGAATGCCAGTTTTGGCGGCATCCAGCCCTTGGTTGCGCGTGCGTCCGTTGGCAGCAGCACACACAAGACCTCGTAGTTGACACCATACCCGCCCAGTCGACGCGCACCAACAGCGTATGGTGCGTCTCTTTGTATGGCCTCGCCTTGAAGTCTTTCTGAACGCGTTACGTGCTAGCCGGTGGCCCTGCAAAGAGCCCTGAACGACGCAAAAATGTCCGTGGAGGACGTCGATGGCATTGCTTTCACGCGGGGTCCAGGTACGCGTTTTCACTCCTACAAGACCCTGTTCCTCAATGCATGGTTCCTCCAGGCATGAGCGGCTGCCTGAGCGTCGGCATGAATGCTGCCAAAATCCTCGCGGCAGCCTACAACAAACCGTTTGTCGGCGTGCACCATATGGTCCGCCGCCTCTTCCTTCTCAACCTCAGATGCTCGTAGCTGACACTACGAATGCAAGGAAGCGCACGCTCTGACCCCACTCCTTACCCAGCCCGCCGACGCCATCCCGAGATTTCCGTTCCTCTCGCTGCTCGCCACTGGTGGACACACCCTGCTTGTACTTGTGCGCTCCCACACCGATTTCAAGACCATAGCGACGACTGGAGACGAGAGCATCGGTAGGGGCCTGGACAAGGTTGCTCGTTCGCTGGGACTACCACCCCGAGGTGCCGCGCTCGAGGCTTTCTGCGCCGAGGCCGACGATCCGAGTGTGAACACGGACGACATCGACATTGGGCGGCCGCTGTCGAATCCCCTGCCGAAGCAACTCGCCTTCTCATTCTCCGGCATCCGCTCGCAGTTCGACCGCAATGTCGAGCTCGTAGAACAGCGTTTTGGTGCGCAAAAGCCAACGTTCAACCCGGTGGTAGGCTTCCCAGGTCCGCATGCCCCCCTGCCGCCACGGCAAGGTGGACCGCTGGAGGACGGATCTTTAACGCCAGA
The DNA here is from genome assembly GCA_037042915.1 of Auricularia sp. M13. Classification (NCBI taxonomy): domain Eukaryota; kingdom Fungi; phylum Basidiomycota; class Agaricomycetes; order Auriculariales; family Auriculariaceae; genus Auricularia; species Auricularia sp. M13. Next base: position 1,670,365 of record CM073201.1, read on the forward strand.
GCATCTCGCCGCCCGCCGCAAACTGGGTCGGGCATACCAAGATGCCGCGTTTGCGCACGTGGCAGACAAAGTTCGGCTCGGGCTCAAGTTGTGTCAGATGAACGGCGAGTTCATACATGCATTGGTTGTGTCGGGTGGTGTTGGTAGCAATATGGCGTTGCGTGAACGGTTTGTTGCCTTGTTGACAGTGCTATCCGCATCCTGACCCTATATTCAGCCTGCGTTCCGCACTGCAGGATTACGGTTCGCCGATTCCACTGCTGTGTCCGCCTCCACGTTTGTGTACGGGTGCGTCATTTGCCTTAGGGAGATGGACATGGTCCTCATGAATTTTCAGACAACGCGGCGATGATTGCGTGGGCATCCATGTATCGCTTCCGCGCAGGCGACCACGACGACTTCAGCATCAGATTAAAACCTCAATGGCCATTCGACGTGCTTACCCCTGGCCAAGTCAGCCAGGCATGGCCAGAATGAACATATATTTCTAGTAATATCAGGATTAAAACATGCGGGAGCCATCATCGACACACTACTCAGCACTTCAATGTACAACGTCCAGACCATAATCGAGTAAGCCATTGTTCCGCATTTGCGAGGCCTCAGGCCCGACGAAGCGTATGACCCGCGACATCTAGTGACTGATTTAAATATGAGACAAAACCGCGAACAACGCCTGTGCACACGTGCAAGTGATGATACGATAGATACATGTAAGGTATGCGTTTTGAGTCGCTCTGTTCTATGCTCTGCCTGGCGGGAGATGTACGCCATGCAGAGAAGTCATGGCAGATTGTGGAAGTAGGACAAAGGAGGTTTTGCAAAGCGGAAATTCTGGGGAATAGAACAGCCTCTGTCCCAGAAGTCCGATGCGCCGTCATTCTGAGTCCTCGAGCACCACCAGCGCATATGCCAATCGCAGGGGATGGTGTCAAAGTCCATCCGCACGCGTGTGTCTGAATCGCAGGCATCTCCCAACGCCTCGGCATAGATGTCGGCATTCGCGAACTGCGGCTCATCACCGTTGTCCATGAGGATGAGCAATAAGCGCTGCAGCAACGGCAGACTGTCCAGAACATCCTCGGTAAGACAGAAGATGAAGTCCGCGGCGTGCTCCGCAAAAAGCGCGTCTTGCTCGTGAAGAACACTGACAGCGACATGCGTCAACGTCTTGCAATCCAACAGCGCGTCGGGCCAGCAGTCCACGGGGAAGTTTCGCACCAGAAGATGCGTGAGGTTTCGATACGGCAGCCGCATATTGATCGTCTGCCCCCGGCAGCTGTGGTCGTAGATGATCATGAGCTCTTCCAGAACATCCCCGTCGTGGATGTCCCCAAAGTTGGCCACAACGCCCGCGTTAAGCGCCAGGACTGAGACCTTGAGCTTGGTGGGGTTATCGCGGAACCATTCAAGACAACGGAACACCTCCAGCAGCTCTCGCACAGATATCTGTCGATGAGACCAGTCCCACCACAGCGCTCTGACGTTGTTCGCGAAAAATTGTCGGCCGTGGCGCGTGATCAGCTCGTCAATGGAATTCCAATGTCGAGGCTCTCGCCAACGCAATACGCGAAACCGTTGCTTATCGACTTCAGCGTAAATTGCACGGCATACAAGCGCAAGGTTCCGCGCGCAGGAGGGGCTGGATTCTACGGCCAAGTGCACAATTCCCAGGACGAGCTCGACGGGGAGTGTAACTTTCGTCGACTGGATCCTCCGCACGCGGAACAGCGGCGCCAGCGCGCCGTCGTGGCTTCCGACGCGCCCCATTTGAAGAGGTTGAGCGCGCAGGTAAAGATGCGGCAGAAACGGCGACAGCGTGAGGATGCGTAGTAGCCACACGCTGCCAGCTTGCGGCGGTTGTTGCCGATGAGCAGCCAAGAAATTGCAGGAGCATAGTCAGTTCGATCCTGCTATGCAGATGGCGCGAGGACCTTGAATACTCCATTACGTCTCACATCCACTGGTGAGGCACTTTCAACTCTGTTCTATTATACAGGCCAGAGGTATAGGTGGCTGAAACGCTCAATGCGAAGGACCGGACAGGCCTGCAGCGATTTGCCTGGCCTTCGCCAGTTCGGTCTCGATGGCCTGAATATCCTTTTCTCGCCTCTCGGCACCTTCTAACATGCGGTCGCACAGGCGCTGAGGCACAACGAAGACGCTCTCGTTCAGACATCGCAAAAAGTCGCGCTGGTGACATCACATGAGCACTCCTCAAGGAGACCAGAACAGGATGCAGATGCCGCACCTGCACGTCGCGCGCAAGACCCTCCCCTACACGTCTCCAATCAGCCCACCACGCTTTCTGCGCCTTCTCCCATCTTCCGATGGCCCAGCGGAGAACGGACACTGCGACAAGCGCCGCGATGCCAACGGCGGTGGCGCCGTCGACGTAATGCGCGGCCCAGGCAACATAAGAGCTTGCTACGCCGCCAGCAGAGAACGCGAGTGCGTTGCGCACGAGCTGCTGTGCGCGACGGTGCAGTACAGCGGTCGGTGCGCCGATAAGTTCGCGCCGCGAGATGATGGGGCCGGTCAGAGTGTCGCGCGTAATCAATGCGGCTGGAAGAGCCTTGAGCTGCTCTAGCTCATTGAGCAGGATTGTCGAGCGGTGTGGGGGCGGAAGTGACGCGAGCAAGGTGTCTGTCCTGTCCTCGAAGCGTGTCTTGGACGCTTGGAGAAGGCCGGCGTGGAATGCCAGCTATATCGTCAAGCGAATCAGCATATACTACACAGGCGGCGTAATGACGCACCCTTTTCTCCAGCTCAGCACACCATGAACCGTCCACTGCGTTCTTGACGATATAACCAAGGTCGTCGACGTTCAGTGGGACCTGCCACCACCGCAGACCGTCCATGACCGCGGCAACACCCTCTTCGGCTTTCTTCACCTGAGTTGCAACAGTGCCGGGTTCATCGCCATCTTTCCCAGCACGCGCTCTACCAAGAGAAACTTCTCCCGGTCGATGGCGAATTGCAGGGCCTCAGCGTCCTTCCGCAGAGCTTCGACCTCCGCCCGTGCGTTCGTTGCGGCTGTGTCACATTCAGCTACAGCTGCCTGCGAGACGAAGATGGCAATGTGGGCCAGGCGATCTCGTGGAGCAACAGACATTTCTGTCTCGATTGCGTCGAGAAGCGGGGAGATGTGGGAGTCCATGTAAAGCTCCTGGAAACTTTGCACGGCGCGCGGATTACGTGTATCGCGTATGACGTCCAGAGCGCGACTTGCACTCTCCGAGTCAACGAGGTGTACTCTGCCGTTGGCGGCGGCGACGTCCAGCCTCAAGTGTTCGCGCAGACCAGCTGTAAGCAAAGCGCGGCCGCGAGCAGATGTGCACATGGGATTGTTGATCACTATGCGCGCCGTTGGATGTAGCCTTAGAGTGTCGAGAAGAGGGAAGGAATGGAGTTGCAGGCCGGAGAGGACGATGAGCGGGATGTCGCTTTGGAGCAAATCGAGCACCGCAGCGTCGTCTTTGCGCGCTATCTCGAGCACCTCGCTGTTCAATCGTCGCAGCCATGAGACATCCAACCTCAGCTCCGATGTGTCCAGTCCGTGCTGCGTGCCATGTCTGTATTCCCAGCGGTCTCAATGACAGATTAAATAGAGAAGGTATGGGCGCACACACCGTATGAACAGGCGGCCGTTGCCAGCCTGCGAGTCCCAGCGCTCCTTCAGGGTTTGTCTTGCTTGCTCGTCGGATGAGAGGGGGTCGTCCAGGAGCGCGGTGACGAGCTCCTTAGCGCGAGCGGCGTCGTCCCACTCGAGCACTGCGACCTTTGAAACTCTATGCCAGCCGGGGAGGCAACGCAAAGCAACGCACCACCAATGCGTGCCGTCTGCCGCTTGGCCCCATGCTCGACTATCGCCAAGGCCTCGTTCGTGCTCCAGCGCGTGAGCGTGTCCCAGCGCTGCGCGAGACTGGAGCCCGGCGGCAGCGTCCGCGAGACTAGGGACTGCACATCGTTCAGCACGGGGATGGCGCGCGCGAGCAGGTCTGCATGGGAGTGTGCGGCGCGTGCGGGCACTAAGGAGCGTGTGTGGGCGCGGCTGACGGCGCGTCTGACGAAGTTCATGCCAGCGCCGGAACTCCGATGGCCGCTCATTCCACCTCGCTTCACTCGCAATGTCGGCACCCGCGCCTCCGCCGGGCCCGGGGTCGGTGAACGGGATGCCGTTCGACGTCGACGACCCGCATATCCATTTCTCGAGAGAGACCGGCCGGTGGGAGTACGAGGACGAGGACGGCAACACGCTCGAATGGGACATGGTCAAGAGCGCCTGGCTGCCCGTCGTACGTACTCAGTTACAGCATTCAATGGCACTGAACACTCGCAGGTCGACGACGAGCTGCTGAAGAAACAGCAGGCCGCATATTCCGTGGCGGGCGTGGACGAAGAGGCACGTCGACCGCTAGCTGCAACTCCCTTATGCTCACCTGCTCGCGACTCACAGGCGCCCGCCCTCGAGCCGCGTGCCAAAAAGCGCAAAAAGGAGGACGACCCGGACGCGCCGGTCAACATCAAGCGCAAGAAGGGCGCCGCGGCAGCGCCCAAGCCACAGGTCTCGAAGAACACGGCGGTCTACGTGACGCGCCTCCCGCCCGACGCGACCAAGGACGAAATTGTCGAGCGCTTCTCCAAGTTCGGCGTCATCATGGAGGACGACCAGGGCGAGCCCAAGGTCAAGATGTATGCGCGCGAGGACGGCACCTTCAACGGCGAGGCGCTCGTCGTATATTTCAAGGAGGAGTCCGTCTCGCTGGCCGTTACTATGCTCGACGACGCCGAGTTGCGGCTCGGCGACGACAAGACGCGTATGGGCGTGCAGAAGGCCGACTTTACGCACAAGCAGCCGCACCAGGCAGAAGTCAAGGACACCGCACCACGCGTCGTGGACAAGAAGAAGGCGACAAAACGGATCGGGAAAATGCAAAGGTACGCCTCAACTTCTCTTGATATCCTAACTTTGACCTCTGAATGTTTCACCTGAGTAGAAAGATAGATGAATGGGGTTCCGACGACGACTTTGGACCGATGAAAGAAGCCCCGAAGAAAGCTGGTCCGGAGAGCACTTCACGCGTAGTTGTGCTCAAACATATGTTCTCTCTTGCCGAGCTGGACGAGGACGCCTCGCTTCTCCTCGACCTCAAGGAGGACGTTCGAGAAGAGTGTTCCAACCTCGGCGATGTCACAAACGTTGTCTTATACGACGTGCGTCTCCACTCTACAAACGGGCGCATTGACTGACTCATTCGACGAGTAGAAAGAGCCCGATGGGATCATGACCGTGAAGTTTCGAGATCCCGTCAGCGCCCAGGCTTGTGTCATAGTCTGTCGTTCTTCTAGCTAGCTTCACGCGCGGAACTAATAAGCAGTTGCAGAAAATGAACGGCCGTTTCTTTGGCGGGCGACGCATCGAAGCATGGGTATATGACGGCAAGCAGCGGTACCGTCGAACAGGAGACCGCAACGCGGAAGACGGAGAAGAGGATGAGAAGGCGCGTCTGGATGCTTTCTCCGAGTGGCTCATGCAGGGCGAGTGATATGCTCTGGGGTATGTTTTGCATAACAATGTACAAGTTGGGTGAACAAGTGAAATATAATCGATCGCAGCAGCTGCACAACTCTGCTATGGATACAATGGACCGCGGGGATATTAACCAACGTAACTCCCCTTTAGTTGATGGAATTCCGCTTGACCTGCTGCTCTGGAGTCGCCTTGGACCAGGTAACAGTCAAGACGACGTCATTGAGTGCAGCAGAAATATGCTCGGCGCTGGCACCTACGGGCAGCTGCAGCGCGCGCGAGAACTTGCCGGAACGCCGCTCGAGCATGACGTAGCCGTCTCTGTCCTCCGTCGCGGTGCTGACATGGCCGGAGACAGTGAGAGTGCCATTAGGTCGGCAAGGGTTCTCAAACTGTCAGGGCACTCACTCTGGAAATCTCCGGAACCTGTCCTCGTCGCACCTCGATGTAGACTCAACTAAGCCCGCTCGGCGCCAGCCGAGCGCCCTCGCAGAGGGGCTTATGACTCAGTCCGCCAAATCGGGGACCTAGGATTATAGAATAGTGCATCCTCCTCAACTCCTGGCGACTCGCTACAAGCACCAAAACTGTAGCCAAGGACCATCTCTACCTGAATATATAGACAGAATAGCCGCAGGGTATGTGCAAACTGCTCTGGTGTGGAGGCAATGGAGCTCTTCATTTTTTCAACATCCTCTAGGCATATCTTGTGTCATGATTATTCAGTCGTCCTCAAAGGTTATTCATAAATCATATTAAATAGTTCTATGAAGCTTTGCATAAAAGATATGCACGCTAGGAGCTGCCGTTTCATGGGAATGCAACTTCCCGTAGGCGGAGAGGGCAAATCCGGGAGCAATGTCGGAAGTATATCCGCTCCATCAGACCCGCGACCGACGCTCGTGTCGGCGGCCAAACGCAGATTCAGGGGCCAAGAAACGACGCCTTATGCAAGAAAATGACTTATTAAGTTCCCAAAACATAAATTCTGAAGCACAATTCCCGATTTTATGTGATAAATGGGTCATGAATTCGGAGCGGCAAGCCACAATGCAGCGTATATTACCTGCGACGAGACCAGAGGTCGTTCAAATCGGCCAAAATTAATTTATCGCATAGATATAGACCTAATTGAATTTTCAAATCTGTGAGGTAGTCTTTCTGAGTGTATCAGGCTCTTCGAGGAGCTGTGTATTGTCGGGTTGAGGCTGTCGCGACCCCCGACTGATTTGCCGCCTACGACGAGAGGAATGGCTATATTAAAATATGCTGAGTATCTGGAATAGTAGATATGCTTCTTGGCTTTCAATTTCACTTATCAACTTAGGTTTTAAAATGTGTCGTTCAGCTGCTATTCTATAATCCTAGGTCCCCCGTATAGCGGACTTTGGCACAAACCCCTCCGGCTGCCGGCCGGAGGGGTTTGGTTCCGAATCTAACCTCGATGTTACTCGAGGATATTCTGTGCGATGTTGTAATTAATGGGGACGTGAAATCCCCGCAATGCCGTTTGCCTCCGGTCGGCTTCCCCCGTATGGATCGACTGTCCAGGGCCTATTTTAAGTCCCACAGGCAATATAAAATTTCAATAATTATGCAAATCTAAGTCAATGAAGGCTATCTTGAGTTCGTGGGTCTCATTTACCCGAAATGTTTGGCGGGAGTATCGATTAGCTGTCATTCTGAATGATTGAGATACGGTATACGCAAATTGAGACCCACGAATTGTAGATAGAGTGCTAAAACAATATTCCCATAAGTATCGAAAGCTGAGATGCTGCGGTTCAGAAGGAATAGGACGTCCGGTTTTGGGCGGTTCGCCATACAAACGACCCGCTTACATAAGCTATCTCGTCCGTCCTGAAGGTGCCGGAACACCTTTTCCATCCTTCGGGGCATCTCCCGCCCATATTTCAGCCTCAAAAGTACTAATATACTTAAGTTACATTGAAATAGGTACAATGTGACATTTATTTCGCAACATGAGTGTGTCAATGAGCTAATTTCAGTGGTGGGCATGGGAAGCCCGAAGAACCCATTGTATCCTCTACCTTGCTTCAAAATATGTCTCATACACGTATAATAGCATATATAGTCATATGATATCCTTTCAGTCTATTTGAGCACTGTATATGGCTGTCTTCAATTTCTTGGAGGCGGAGACCAGTTGTATCTAGCTTATATCTCCGTCATTTGGCGGACTTTCAGCTCAGACCTTAGTATATAGCTAGTATAGACGTATGCTAATAGTGAGGTGCAGATATTTTGCGGGGATTGCTTGTCTTTCTGCTGTTAGAGGCGGATTGAGTCCCAGGGGACTTATCTCGGCTTCAATCGGGAACGGCCGGTTTGGCGGGGATTTCACGTCCCCATAATTAAGTGTTACTGTTGGGCTGACTTTACCTCTCCTCCATACACATGAGACAGCAAGACGGCAACATAATACTGTACGGCATACCAATATGACCATGGGGCTATCAATCTAAAGCTTGGAGTTACTTCGTTCCCAAATTGTACACAGGTTAGCTACCTACGCCGAACATACACACATATTGACAACACCCCGAATAGAATCTCCACGAACCACCCGGCAAGACAGTTTCAAGCTTTCATCGCACTGTCGGACGCATTGCCAAACTGGCTGGTCACGACAGTTCCATGAAGGGTTGAAAAGCGAAGAAGGGGCCCTGACGACACAAGCCGGGAGTGCAGTGGCAAGGTCATCGTGCGAAGCGCCTTGAGCAAGCCCAAGAGCGCAACACGGGCTGTCAAAAATAAGATAACAACGAACAGACCCCATAGGGTCGTTATAGTTGTTAAACTATAAAGAACAGATACTACACTTGATCTAAGCCAAAAGGCCAGAGTGGTAAGGAATCATGGAAGTTGGGCGGCAGGTTTATCTAGGATCCGCTTTCGTGTGCACGGGCCATGCACAAAACCATGATCGACGGTGACCGTTTCTCTCAGGGATGACGTTGGTTCGCGCTCTTGCGGCTATAGATACTCCTGAAACATCGATATCCCTCTGACAGGATGAGCTGGGCTGAATGGGCAGGAGAGGACTAGAAACAGGAGGTTTGCCACGACGCCCCGAATTGCCGGTCCAGGGGCACCTTCTTGGTCTCTGACGGCCAATTTCGAGCTCCAAGTGATCCTCGCAGGCTTTGCGAGCCTTAAAGTGCATCGCTCGCGATGGAGTTCAGGTGTTGCGTCTTGAGCTCATGTTCTTTTCTACCGAGCTGCTGAGCAGACGAGACGGCGGCTTCGGCCTCCTTTGGTGCGTGTTGCGCCGCCGCCGCGTTGCTACGCGCTGAACTCTGCGCGACAGGCTTGCTGCAACTCTCGGTCCTAAGTCCTCGTTTAGTAAACTGCCCAAGCGCTCTGTCCTCAACGCGGATATCGCTCAGTTATGCGAGCTCATCGCGCAGCCACAGGAGCCGCTGTCTCTCAGACTGTCCTCTAATCTCATGGTCGGCGCTGCCAGGTGCGGGTCTTGTTTCCAGATGCAATATTAGTTGATATATGCTACTCCAGAGTTTATCGAGGTTGGGCCGCACTTTGACCTGGGCTGCCGGTGTCGTCGTGCTCACACGCTCTGAGCAGTCAAGCACGATATCTTCTTCGCCGACGTCAACTCGTGCTTCGTCAATCTCAAGAAAGCCGTTCAGGACATACGTGCTGCAGCGTCGACGGCTGCACTCGAGATGAATAACCCAGTGGCGCGGTAAGCCATGCTTCACGCGTCGATGTGCAATTGACCACGGACTGTCAGCCTCGACGCGCTCAACGTTGCACTGGACCCGGGAATGGGACGTGCTGCTCTTGACATTGACTTTCTCGCTCCAGTGAGTGCATATGACCGCACCGTAGTTCCCTGCTCATACCATGGATGTAGTCCTGGGACGAATGGATTGCACGTGCCGTGGAGGATCTCGACCTCGATATAGACGACTCCGAAGACTATGATCCCAGAGCACGCAAATCCAACTCACGGGCAGCCGCATCGAAGCGAACCAAGCAGCAGTCGGTCCCTGCTACTCCCGGCGCGCATACACTCGACGAGCACCATCTCCACCTTCTTCACACCTCGCTCGACGGGAGCTCATCTTCCCAGAACGCTGGCAGCTTTCAACTTCCCGCGGATATGAGCAATGACGATCTGTTGTTCGACGGCGGCGGACTGGGTAACATGGACCTTGACCTTGGCTTGGATCTGGGAGAGGGCTGGGAATTCCCTACGCAAGCCACCATCGCCGAAAATTTTTTCCCTCTAAATGACCATCGACCCCCGTAAGTTGTTGTACTCAATTCATACCGCTGTGCTGATTCATGTCGCTGGTCGCAGGATGGACGAGGATTTCCCGCCCATTGACTTTGGGGCCAGGGAGATGCAGGTTTCATGATGGACGTCGACATGCAGCACCCCGACGAGCAGCCGAATCCAACTGCAAGAGCGGGGGGCATGGTCGCAAAAGGGTGAGGCGTTCATCTACACACTTTCTCCGCGTCTGAAATGCATTCAGACCCGTGCAGAGGCTGCTGAGAAAGGTGCTAGCTCAGTGCTCGGCTTCACCGAGCGACTGATCAGTTACCTCTGCACAGACAACGAAGACCCGGACGCTAATTTTGCGCCGCACCCGCGCTCGATTCTTGTCACTCCATCGCGTACAGAAGAAATCTCGGATAAGGCTTCTCCTCCGCCCGTACAAGCCCGCAAGAAGAAACTCGTTCGCCTGCTGCTTGACGTTCGGACTGAGCTCACAGACGCGGAGATGAAGGTACGTGACTGCTCTGGCTTCTCTCGTCGCTCCTGAATCTGAGAATCGGCTTAGCATGCTAGGGAGAAGTATGTCGAGGAGCAAAACAAGTTGAGGCTCGCGGAAGAGGCCAAAAAGCAGGAGAAGGATATGATGCGCCGGATCGATGAGATGATGTGGCTACCTCCCCCTACCTGTGAGTTTTAAGCATCGTCCGCTACGCAAGGTTTCTCATAACGCCCCAAGTCCGTGCTCCAGAGCTTCTGGAATTCTGGCACAACTCGTTCAAAGTCCAAGTCGAGGCGCGCAGTGGCGTTATTCATGTTGACCGCGGAGGTCAGTCCCATGAGGAATATATGGCTGCTTTCATATAATTGACTGGTATGGATCTACAGGGCACGACCTGGAGCATGGGCACGCCAAGCGCAGACGCGTCAACGGGCAAGGCGCTGCCGGGGACATTGGGCCCAACCCAGACGCGGGTCCGACCATGCTCGACGGGGAAGACTTCATGATGAATGACTTTGGTACTGTTCCCTCCATTCAGACATTTCTGTCTGCTTACTCTAGCGCAGGTGGAATCGACTTCGACACTCAACACCTGGATCGCATCAGGTCTTCAGCTGTGTGTTACGCATTTTGTGTCCTGAGATATGTGGAGTTTACCAACCCGCAGACGCCCGAAATGGCTCGCCGAGGCTCCCGTCCTCCCTCCGTCACTGGGAGCGGGCTCGGAGTGCCAGACCTTCCCGCCGACCTTGATCTTGCTCGTGGACAGCATGCGAACGAGTCGCAGGTGGTATCACTCTTTCCGTGGGACAATGCCGGTTTTGCGAGTTCCTCCGTCGCAGGCGGGGCTGCAAGCGGTCTGAGAACGCCCAGCGTGAAAGAAGGCGACGCCACCCGCCTCAGCCGCTCGCGCTCCGTTCTCTCTGGTAGTCCGGCTTTACGGGCGAGTGTCGGGCAGGGCTCGTTACGCGGCCTCTCCGACGCAGGAGGTCCGGTAGCTCTTGATGAGTTCCAGCTAGACCGTGAGTGTTTACCTTATCTTCATAAATCTCCATTTGACCTAAAAGCTCCCTGCAGTGGATGTTGAGGGAATGGATGATGGCCTGGGCGCATCGCACAATCAAACAGGGCAGTCCCAGTCCCAGTCACAGTCGGCTTCTCAGACGCTGGCCGCACTTGAAAAAAGCTCGTTTAAATTTCTCGAGTGAGTCCAAAGTTACAGCCACGCAATAAGATGGCTGCAAAGCTGACCTCATGCTCGAATAGATATGCGAAAGCAATGCAGCTCAATGTGCGGCGAGACCCTCGTGCTGGCGGGTCTCGCTCGGTCATGTTTGACGATATACTTCCCAAAGAAACAAGCAATAGGGACGTTGCAGCTTCTGGTTTCTATCATTGCCTTTGTGAGCAGTTACCACCTCAGCCGGCACGCTCGCTGACGACTGTGCGTCCAGTGTTAGCGACGAAGGACCTTGTCAGACTGGAGCAGCCTGAGCCTTTCGGACCGATCAAAATTAGTATTCTGTGACCTGCTGCAATCTCTCTTCCAATACGGTCTATATGCTTCGTAGTGTGTGACCGCTATTCTGATGTCCCGTTTCTTGTTCCCGACTTGACGTAATAGATTCAAGCGTGTACTTCAGTAGCCGAGTATGATGAATACTGTTGTGGGCGGGCTGCGAGACGGTGACCAAGCACTGCTTTTGCTCACTCAATCCGAGGCCAAGATTCATGTGGGGGTGCGGATCGACAACGTCAGATTTCATCTGAGGTGTGCCTGACGACGCACTGGCGCTCCAGGAGGATCGCTGGGGCTGTGCTACGGAGATACACCCTGAGTTTGCATGTCGATGCTGCTGCGGTAGCATCTAGCAGCATTGCATACGGCCTCGACACTGTTCGTATGACCGGGCTGAGGGAGAACAAAGGCCAGAGTGTATGCGGGAGGGCTAGGACAAACGACAAAAGATCGGAAAAATGCACTTACACCGTGTGAGAGCAAGCGCCAACCACAAGGACGACTTAAGAGATGGCGTGCCTTATAACAGCAGACTAGACGACGGGGCCTCTCTTCCTGCTCATTCACTGTCTGATGTTATACCGGACGCTGACGACGCACTGGACGCCGACGTCGAGTTCAGGGAGCGACACTGGAAGCAGTCTTGGCTTCACGCCAAAGTTTACAGATGAGCGCCGGGTTTCTTTCCGCGACTTGACCGACTCTCGCCGCGCAGAAATGGCCACAACCAGCGCCCTCAGCTCGACTTTCGGGCGCCCACGGTCTGCCTCGAGCGCGTCCAGGCGGTTTACAGGCAAGTGCAGGCGGCGAGCGTGCGCAGGACGCGATAGCTGACTGACCGGCGCAGACGCGAGCTCTATGGCGCCCTCGGTCGTCAGCCAGGCGTCGACGAGCAAGCGCGCAAGTCTGCTGGCCTCGCTCACGTTCTCGTTCGTGGGCCGCCGGCCGTCGACGGCACGCAGTCACAGAGCGGGCGCGCACGCTGAGCCGGATTTATACGAAGACGTGCTTGAAATTAGTGCCCCGCCCACCGAGGACGAGCTCGAGCGCGAGCGGCTCAGGGCTGCGGCTGCCCAGGCCGTCGGTATTCAGCCCTCGCCGCCCAGCCCGCCGCCCCAGCCACAGCCAGTGCTCCCGCCTATTGCACCACCACCCCAATTCCCATCGAAGAACAAGCAGCTAGCACCGCTCGCCGTTTTGTCTGGCCAGGTGTCCAAGAAAATGCCAGGTTCTGGTTTTCTCGGTCGCACGCACTGGAAGCAGCGCTTCATCATGCTCACGGCTAAAAATGTTCATGCGCTCGTCGGACAAGACGAAGTGGAGCGCCTGCCGCTGTCCTTGGACACCGTGGCATTCGTCGCGGACGACGAGCCTGGCATGGGCGGTCGGCGCAGCGTCATAAAACTTGGGAGCGATCCCGAATGGTGGACAATCCAGATGCGTGACGCCGCGCAAATGCACGCTTGGCTGCAGGCAGTTAAGGCTGCGGTTCTCGCGCTCAGGTGCGTCCAGGGTGCTCACATGCCACCCCCTGCTATATGAGTTGAGCTGACGGTGCCATTTTCCTTCTTGCTCTTTCCATGCCTCCACACTGGTTCCTTACGTGCTACAGGCCCATCTCACCCGTCACCTCGATTACGCAGTTTGAACCGCCCATGCTGCGCGTGGTGTCCACCTCGCCAACCTCACCGACGTTCCCACACAATTCTGGCAGCGCCGCTTCATCCCCTGCATCTTCTACCAGGCTTTCCAGAACACGGAGTGCTGCCCCGGCATCTACAGCGGGCGCGACTCTCAAGTCATTGCTTACAACACGACGACTCTCCATAGGTCGTCAGCGCTCGCCTTCCGATCCAGGCAATGGGCCGCCACCGCCCCAACGACCTCCGGTTAACAATCCATTGTTGAGCCCTACGCTCGCACCTTCTGCCCCGCTCCTCACGCCGGGCCCTGAATCTCTCGGGAGAAGGATCTATGAGTCTCCGCCATCCCCACCTCTCCTCCCACCTCCACGCCCACGCTCGCCAAGGCCAAGTCGCGCTGAGAAACAACCTCAGCATCAACACACGATGAGTCTACCGCCGCCTCCGCGCCCAAAGCGGCAACGACCCGCAACAAGCACTCCATCGTCTCCACCACCTGAGGAACACGCTCCTGAATCTGAGCTTGACCATGTCGATAGCGACCAAGGCATGCTGCCCCTACCCGAGTTTGCCAATACGAAGGTGCCGCCTAGCCCTGAACTCGTTATTCGCGACCTTCCCTCATCTGCCTTTCGACATTCGAGGGTCAGCGTGATATCCTCTGCCAGCGCGAACGAGAGCGACAAGGACGAGCAACAAGATGTTCCGGACGGCCCAACTGTCAAGCACCCATATGGAGCGAACGGGACAAGTAAAAGCAATAAACGTCTGTCAACTAGCAGCGCATTGAGCGCTGGTAGCGCAGCCAGCGGTAGCGGAAGTTCGAGGTTTCTGGTAGGTCAAATACGAGGTGTTTGTCTGCGGAGATCTGATCATTTACATTGCAGAGGGCGAGCTTTGGTTCGAGTGGTGTACCGCCTCAGAGGCCGCCGCCTGTCGGTGCGCTTCCCCCAACGCCATCACCTCCGGCAGCCGGCCTGCCGCCCACTGGACGGCTTCCATCCCCTTCCCACTCACCGCCCTTGAGGCCCAACTCCGGGCCTCCTGGGGCGATTTCTCCCGTACCCACGCCACCCCTTTCGATGTCAAATCGCCGCTCAGTACGGATGTCATTGCCGCTGTTCAACGGTCTCCCTCCCAGTCTCCCTCCCGCTGGTCCATTACCACCAACTCCGACTCATCCTGTCGATCGGTCGAGGGGGCGGAGTAGTGTTGCTTTCGCGTCCGGGACGGATGGATTGAGTCGATCCTCGTCTTTGCGCGAGGGAAACGCTGCTCATTCACGGACAAATTCCTTCGGACACGAGAGCATCGCGGAAGAGGACACGCAGCCTCGTACGAACGGCCATGCGCATAGCGACTCGACGAGTAGCAACGGAAACGGTCGTAAACGCGCGTCGCTACGACTCCGCTTTAGGTCTCCTTCAACTTCGGCGGAACCGCAACCCGAGCAGCATGCCTCCTTCCTCTTGCCTATCACACCGTCGTCTGCAGGTTCTTCGCATACGCAATTCGCCAACGACGCAACGACACCCATGCACGAACACGGCCAATCGTTCCTATCACCGTATACGCCTGCCGATGAGCCGTCCTCGTTCATGTCTGCGTTCGGTAGTCCGCCGCCCATGCCATCTCCCATTCCACATGATCTCTTCACGATTCCGCCCATGGGTCCTGGCCTCTCTCCGCTTTCGCCTTCGCAAATGTTTCCGCCGCCATTGCCAACACCGCCGCCATATCCGGCTATGGAGCAGCAACAGCCGCTGCCAGCGAACGAGTTGTTCAACAGTATAACCGTACCGAACAGCGTTCTTGGTCGTGGGCGGTCCGGGAGCCTCAGCACGCTAGAAATGGAGCCCCCGGAACCCAGGAGCTTGAGTCCCCCGCCACCCCGTCGTGCCAATCGGGCAAGCATAGGCAGTACATCCAGGCGCTCGAGTATCAACGGCGCGGCTGGTCCAAGGAGAAGCGGTGACAGGGAACGCGTCCGGAGCAGCGCAGATAGTGCGCTCTCTGTGCGCGGCGTTGCTCCTAATCGCCCGGGCTTGGACACTCGACCGCATACTGCTGATGGCTCGTCGCCCACAACTGCGAATGGTGACCTTCGGCCCGCAGAAATCTACGAGAAACCGCCGAAACCGCGCATTAGCATGGACGGAGAGTTGCTCGACGATGAAGACGATGAGCAGCATGACGACGACCAACCGGCCTTCAACTCAGCTATCCACCTTCCTTTGCTACCATGATCTTGACCCACCACAAGTGTACGAATTATTTCTCCACAGTAAGTGTGTGGAGTGTACGAGCTGTTATAAGACGGCGACGAGTGGCCATCCCTTATCATACCGCATTACATTCATCGTCTTGTGTATCTTGATCCATCCGTCTCGTTTTCTTGCTATATGCTCTCGCCTTCTCCTTCACCACGTTCGGACGCTCGGCTATCCTGTGTATTATTGCTTGGCAACATCGCTTCACTGTTCAGTATTATCATACATGGCACGACTCAATAAGTTTTGCTTGGACTATATGTCTCGACAGCCCAATACTGACGAACCCCGTGCCTCTTGCCAGCTCACTCCATAGCGGCTCTCCGTCCTCTTGGCCCCATTTAGGCCAGGTGCTTTGTTTGTTTATCTTCTATGAATTGCCCCTTTCTTCATAGGGTAGAATATGCCTACAGTCGCGCGAAGGGGAAAATTCGAAGCCTCCTCGACTCGGCTAGTATTAGTCAGACCCGATCTTCAAACGTGGCTTTGCTCACCAACGTGAGGCGCCAGGGTACTGATACGCGCGCTAGGCACGCAGAGGATTTGCGCGGTGTAGAGCCACTGAAGGCGTGCTCGGACGCGCACATTGCACCATGGCGGGAGTGGCGGAGGGATCATAAGCTCTTGGGTCTTCGTTGTCAATCTCCAGTTGCAAACGAGCGATCTGCACCTGCGATTGCACCCAGAACCAGGTTTGTAAGCTCGGGTATGACCTTCCGGCGCATAACTGGCACATCTCAGCCCTTTGCTGCAGACCA
The DNA here is from genome assembly GCA_037042915.1 of Auricularia sp. M13. Lineage (NCBI taxonomy): Eukaryota > Fungi > Basidiomycota > Agaricomycetes > Auriculariales > Auriculariaceae > Auricularia > Auricularia sp. M13. The sequence goes on from CM073201.1 coordinate 1,686,857, forward strand.
CAATGGGCCTGCTTTCGCTCGGCACTGCGCTGACCTGGGAAGAGGCAAAGCAGTACGCCGACCACGTCCGCGACCATGGCATTACCCAGCTGCTGCATACATGGGATAGACTCAAGGACCGGTCCGGGGACGAACTTCTGTGGGGCGACGAGGTGGGAGCATAGTGTACATTCCTTTGCATTGTGCTGACTTCCGCCGCCAGGTCGAGTACATGGTTGTGGCGCTGGACGCCGAGCACAAGAACGCCGTGCTCTCGCTAAGACAAGGCGAAATTCTTCCCAAGCTCGCGGCAGCGATGCAAGGGCCAACACGGCCTCCGCCACCAATGTATGCCCCGCGACGCGTCGTGGATGCGCATCTAATTGACCCTGCTTCAGTCAAGTGAATCCGATCTTCCATCCCGAGTACGGTCGTTACATGGTCGAAGCCACGCCCGGCGAACCCTACACGGGCGCGCTTCCCGATCTCCTATCCGTTGAACGCAATATGCGTTATAGGTCTGTCCGCTTCGTATGCGCGCGTACGACGCGTCAATCAACGCCCCCAGGCGCTTCATCTTGCGTAAACATCTCAAGGACAACGAGATCCCGATGGCCATTACATCCTTTCCTCGGCTGGGCGTTCCAGGCGTCTTTACAGAGCCATATTACGATCCAGCCGCAGCCATGGCCAGTCATAGCTTGTTCCTTCCGGACGAAATCACCAACGCACATGCACGATTCCCGTGCGTGCTTATCGTCCGGTCCGGCAAACCGGTGGCTGACAGCGCGACAGCACACTCACTGCGAGCATCCGCAAACGTAGAGGATCCAAAGTTGCGATAAACCTCCCTATTTTCGTGGACGAGAAAACCCCCCGTCCTTTCATTGACCCCACAATTCCCTGGAACAGAAATGTTCATCCAGAGGACCATGGTGAGCAACGACGCTTGCTGCAAAACTTCGAGCTCACGGCACACAGAGGCGCGAGACGGCGCTGCCCTGACCGATCATGTGTATATGGATGCAATGGGCTTTGGAATGGGTTGTTGCTGCCTGCAGCTGACCTTCCAGGCGTGCAGTGTCGAAGAGGCCAGGCGTGTCTACGACGCGTTGATTCCAATCAGTCCCATCATGGTACAGTCTTCCTGACAATGGCGCAAGGAATGCTCACAGCTCTTCTTCTGCTCTTTTTCTAGCTCGCCCTTACCGCTGCGAGCCCAGCGTGGCGCGGTTATCTCGCTGACGTGGACTGCCGGTGGAATGTCATTGCGGGAAGTGTCGACGACAGAACTCCCGAAGAACGTGGTCTTCAGGTTCGTGGCATTTTACAGTTTCTTGTGGCTTATATAATATAATATATCTTAGCCCTTGAAGGAGAGCAAATACCGCATTCCCAAGTCGCGATATGACAGCGTCGACACCTACCTTTCGCAAGACTGGATCAATCGTCCGGAGTATTCGGACGTCCCTCTACCGATCAACGAGCCTATTTATGAGAGACTGCTTAAGCACGGTAAGTCCGGGACCTTTATGAGTTGCCTACGCTTGACCGTGTCTCCAGGACTCGATGATCGCCTGGCGAAGCATTTCGCACATCTCTTTATTCGGGACCCCCTTGTAATCTTTTCGGAATCCATCGACTTGGATGACACGCAAAGCACCGATCATTTCGAGGTATGGTTTGGCGTAGTCCAGTTGGCCTATGACTCACATGCTGCAGAATATCCAATCCACAAATTGGCAAACTCTGAGATTCAAGCCCCCGCCTCCGAATTCATCGATCGGATGGCGCGTCGAGTTCCGAAGCATGGAAGTGCAGATTACAGACTTTGAGAACGCTGCTTTCTCCGTGTTCATTGTCTTATTGTCGAGAGCTATCCTGTTCTTCGGTCTGAACTTTTACATTCCGATCTCTAAGGTATGCCAAACGACCAATTTCATGCCCATCTGGAATCTCACTTCCATGCTAAGGTCGATGAGAACATGCGACGTGCCCACGTCCGGGGAGCGTCGACTACGGGCCGCTTCTACTTCCGAAAGCACGTTTTCATGAGAGGAAAGGACCTGCGGTCGTCAACTCCCTCGTCGAACGGTGCTCATAGTAGAGATGGTTCGGATTGCGGTGATTGCGCGCCCTGCCCCGATGCCCTCTCGGCTCGACTCAATGAGAGCGCGCCAACTATCGGTGGCAACGGCAACAAAGCTCACAGCCGCGTGTCTTCTTCTGGGTCTCTCACTTCGCTGGGATCGTCTGCTCCCCTTCCTGGTCCTGGAGCAGCAGCTCTCGAGGAAGCCAAGCTCGGTAGTCGCAAGGAAGCGCGACTCCGCAACTGCTTTCCCGCCGTACCCCCGCCTCCGCAGGCCGAATTGAGCGAGAGAAGACATATTCCCGTCGAGGACGAATACGAGGAGATGAGCATGGAGGAGATCATCTGTGGCAAGGTTCGTTGCTTCTCAGGCATGGGAACATACCTCATGAATACTACAGGGAGAATTCCCCGGGTTACTTGGCCTTGTCACTGCTTACGTTGATTCCCTGGATGTGGACGAGAAGATCAAGAGCAAGCTATCGAAGTACCTTGACCTCATTCGGCGTCGTGCAGATGGTACAGGCACAGCAGATTATCAACAACTCTGAAGGCTGAGCCTGCTGTAGGATCTTTGATCACGACTGCGACTTGGATTCGTAACTTCGTACGGTCCCACCCTGCGTACAAGTTCGATTCCGTGGTTAGCCAGGAGATCAATTACGACCTCATCCGTACTCTCGATGAAATGCACGTATTCATCTATTCAGGAAACCATTCCATTGACAATTTTTCAGCGAGCGAGGGGTTCAGAAGGCGCCGGACCTTTTGCCTGATGATTATACACCAGGAACACAAGACTGGGAGCTGTGAGGGGACTTTACGGGAACTGCGTGAAGCTATCTTGTACCAGTGAACATTAGAACGGTGCATTGTGATAACCACGGTCTGTCGTAGAACCGGAATTTGCTGAAAGGATTCGCTGCAGCATCGGTCTTCTCCATCAACACGTCCTGAGACCTATTCACTCTGTCTCCTGGCCATCCACTGAGTGCGGGGCAATGACAATTATTGCGTTGAAGGATTTCTGAACCCAGGACGAGTTTCGCCGTGTCAAGCGCGCGCCTGCGTCGGGGTTTACCCGTTGAGATGTCGTCCAACCCACGACAGCACCACTCACGAACTTTACGCCATGACTGATACCGCCGCTACAAATGGAGCCCGTTTCGACGGGGACAGGGAGTCGACCGTAGAACTACGCCCGCTGGATACGCTCATGTCTCCTACGTCCTCCGAGCCGACAACAGATCTCGACATTGTAGACGACGCCCGTTTTTCGAACGTGCCTTTGTCAGCAAGCTCTAACGACACGCCCGTCAAGACGACTGCGTCTGAGCCTGAAGACGTAGACATTACGACTGGCCTTGATGTACCGCGGAAGCCTGCGCCGCCAGCGAGTGACAACGGCAACGGCCACACCGATGCCACATCCAGCGACGCAGACGACATAACAACTCCAGCGCGCAACGGCGCACAGTTTCTGTTGGCGCGATTGGAACAGACAAGAGAGCAGAGCGACCAGCCCAATAGAAGCAGCCTCGACGCAGACCGGCAAAAGGAGTTTGCACGAGTGCAGACTCAGGAGCCTGACGCTGAGATAGACTGGGGTACGTTGCTACTTTACACCGCTGGAGCCAAGCTGTAATAGCCATTGCAGAGTTCTGGGGCGATGTGGTGGCAGGTAATGCCCTACGTGAGCGGTGCTCGTTCCCCGTTGACCCGCGCCACAGATTATCAGACGTTCGCCAGCAACCACTCCGAACGACTCGCACGCGCCATTGAAGCTGGCATTCCTCAGCCACTGCGCGGTCTTATATGGCAGCAAATGTGCGTCGTTCTCGAGATATCCGGATTGTGCTCACGAAATTTCCCAGGTGTGCATCGAAAGACCTTGAACTGGAAAAGCTCTACATCAAGTACCTGAAGGAAACGAGCCCTCATGAACGCGCCATCAAACGCGATCTTGGTCGCACGTTTCCTAACCATGAGTTCTTCACGGACGGATCCGGCGTTGGTCAAGGGAATCTATTCAACGTTCTCAAGGCATATTCGTTGCATGATCCAGACGTAGGCTACTGTCAGGTGCGCACTTTGTAGTCCTGTGAACCCAACTCTGACACAACATTAATCTAAGGGCCTGCCGTTCGTCGTGGCAATACTTCTGTTGAACGTTCGTCGGGCGGCTCATATGGACACACGCAGCTGATCACTCGTTCTAGATGCCTGACGAGGAAGCGTTCTGCGTCCTGGTTCGGCTTATGTATTCCTACGATCTACGAGGCCACTTCCTGCCAGAGATGCCATCGTTGCAGTTGCGAATGTTCCAGTTCGACAGATTACTCGAGGAGCTGTTACCCGTCTTGCACATCCATTTTCTGCGGCAGGGCGTCAAATCCAGCATGTTCTGTTCGCAATGGTTCTTAACATTATTCAGCTATAGGTGTGTAGCCATCCTTCGAGTTGGAGTCACAATTTATATTTATATATATATATATTAGATGGCCGCTGCCTATCGTGTATCGAATATGGGACAATTGCCTTGCTAGTGGACTGGAAGGTCAGCCAGTAATTCTGTTTCCCCCATATTGGCAACTAAGACGACATAGCCATGTTTGGTTTCAGCATCGCGCTTCTGCAAAAGAACGAGGAAACACTGCTGAAGCTCAAGTTCGACGAAATATTGAACTTTCTCAAGGCCAGGATCCTGGACTGTTATACTGTGCGCAGGCAGGTACCAATCCTCAAGCTGCGCTGACATTGCTTGTAGGTGCAGCGGGAGCCGACGGAGAACGATCCCAGTACAGAAGGGTACCGTGTGGAAGAATTCGTCCAAGATGCCTTCCGTACTCGGATTACACCGTTTATGCTCGATGCATACGCACGCGAGTATGCCGACTTTTTGGCACAACGCGAAGCCCATGCTATTGAAATGGACAACCTGCGGAACGCGAACAGGACTTTAACAGCGCAAGTGTCAGTTGCGATCATCGTTTGGTCCATCACCGTACTTACATCCAATAGTAAACAACTCGAGGAGAGCCTAGGGCAGCTGAATGCTGAGCACTGTGAGATCGTGGTGAGCCTGAAATATCGGGTCCTTCTCTTTCTACCTCATTGAATATTGTCGTAGAAGGATCTGGTAATGGCGCGTGTAACGAACGAGGAGTTGGAGTCAGAGCTCGTGCGCTACAAGTTGCTGTATGTGCAGTTTCTTGCTTTCTGTAAACGAACGCTCACACAAGTACTCTCCGCCAGATACGCAGAACTGGTGCAGCACTCCGAGAGCGAGTCGCATAGATTATCCGTGCTATCACGTCGGTCGCAGACTGCTTCCTGAGGCTGCTGCATTCGTGTCGCGAACATCTTGTTTCCTGCATTGTGATTTATTACCGCTGCATGTATCACCAGCTATACGCTCTGCTGTCGCTTACTCGCATAACCTTCTATACGAATGGCTCGGATCTTGTGCATGTTTCTGCTACTGGAAGGGCTGGACGCGGAAGTTCGGCTCCTCGCGTGCTTCACCCTTCGGCTCTCATCCCGACAAAGCTACAGCGTCCTACGTGGATGCTCAAGTTCAGACAGGCGTTATTTGGAAGCGCCTCGCGATTGCATACGCGCAGACAACTTTTCCATGCGCAGGTAGCGCCTCAAACGGCTCCCAGCCATAGGAAATGGATACGACGAACTGGCTGCACCGTCGCTCTATGCAGCGTCGGGATTGTCACATATGATTCCATAGAGTCGGTTAGACACGCGTCTATTGCCGCTGAACGGTGTGCACGCATTGGGCGAGCAGTTGTTGCTTGCGTCATAGGTGCGTGCCTCGCCCCGTCGCTCTCCAAGCTGAAATCCTCGATGCACAGACTATAAACTCATGTTCGCGCGGAATTACGCTACACCACTTGAATATGACCAGGCACTCTCTGAATGCCACTCGAGGTCAGCTAATCGGATCCTGCGTGTCCTACTCGCGAACGGAGTGCGTATATGGCACATGCGTTAGGATTTGTGTGGTGCTCAACTATGCCGACCGTAGGGTGTATTCATCAAGCTGGGCCAACACATGAGCTCTATGTATCTGCTACCATGTTGCGTCAACGTTTAAGATCGTACGTGCAGCGCTGACACGGCGCAGTAGAATGGACAAGACCCATGGCGGTTTTGCAAGATAAATGCGAGCCTACGTCGTTTCCCGACATCGAGGGTTCGTAGAAACGGCTGAAAAGATATTCAACGTACTAAGAATTACCAGCTCTTTTTCTGCAGGAGACGGGGCGCTCCCTGGACTCATGGTTTATCGAATTCGAAAAGCAGCCCATTGGCGTCGCCAGTCTCGCGCAGGCACGTTGTTGGCAGTCGCATCTCATTGTTTCTCACGTGCAAGTGCATCAGGTGCATCGTGCAACGCTGCGGGAGAGCGGCGAGCAAGTCGCTGTAAAAATCCAACATCCACGGCTCGGGGAATACGTTGACGTCGATCTGAAGGCAAGCCTTTCCCTCGTACATATGCATATGAACAGCATGCTCATGAAGAATTATTGCAAAGGTCACGTCATTATCTCTTGAATGGGTGAAGCGATTATTTCCGGAATTCGAGCTCGACTGGCTTGGCGAGGAAATGAGAGAGAACCTTCCACTGGAACTGGACTTCGTGCACGAGGCGAGGAACGCCGAACGCGTAATGGAGGACTTCCGTGGCACCACCTTGCCACTCTACGTTCCGCACATCGTCGCTGCAATGCCTCGGGTGTTAATCATGGAGTTTATCGATGGCGCCAGAGTAGACAATTTGGAGTACCTGGCAAGATACAATATCGACAGGAACGAAGTTTCAAAGTCTATTCAAGAGGTGTTTACGCGCATGGTCCACATCAATGGCTTCTTCCACGCAGATCCGCACGCAGGCAACATCCTCATACGACCTGCGAAATACCCAAAGCAACACCAGCATAACTTTGATTTGGTCCTCCTTGATCATGGTATGTGCGACCCGCCAGTTCATTTCTCTGGCTAACTCCATACAGGATTGTATTTCGACATTGATCCCCAACTACGATTAGATTACTCGAAGCTATGGCTGGCTTTAATCAAGCCCGCGACCGCGCGTAATTTGCAAGATCGAAGATACTATGCTGAGCGTATCGGAACTCCTCCTGAGCTTGTACGCAATTTCCTCCCCATGAAGTGCGATGGCTGAAGACCGTTCTTCTCAGTACCCGATTTTCCAGACTGCCATTACTGGACGAGCAGCGTTAGAAGGCGCATGGGGGAGCGACCCCAATGCGCCGAACAAACAAATCGGTCGGGCAGGCAGCTTGATGGAAATCAAGTCCCAATCTCCCGCAGAGCAAGACGCCATCCGCGCCGCTGTTTTAAAGATGGCCTGGTTGTTGGCGTTTTTGCGATGTTGCGCAAGGTCCCGCGGCGGGTCCTGATGATTCTGAAGCTCAACGACCTTGTCCGGCATCTGGACACTGCATTGCAGACGACACATTCTAGTGTGAGATCAATGATGCCTGCGCGTAGCAACTGCAAGCTGAATAATGCTTAGGTTCGCATCTTCACTATTACGGCCCGTAATTGCGCACGAGCCGTATGGGAGGATGATTTCGAACGCATACGAAACACCGTATACGCCGACGGTTGGAGTTTACCCTTATTGCACAGCTTAGTGCGCTCTTGGTGGTGCGTCTTGTAGGACAGTCGAAACCAGCTTTCAACACTCACGAATATACAGGCAGTATCAATACGTTTACAAGAGCTTCAGATTGCTAGAGATTATCCTGGATACCCAGGCTTATCTCGTCAAGCAGCGGCAGTGGTGGCATGGATTGTGGACGCATGGTCTGCGGGGCGCGCGATTAGAGTCTGCAGGGCTGGCGGCGTGAAATGTGCTTCAGACCATTACGCTTTCTCTGCCCATTCAGTTATTTGATCTGCATTTCTCACAAGCTCTTTCCACTGCACGGCGTTAAGAGGCATGCATGAGTGTCGCCGAGGACGCACATCGTCGACGGTGAGCGATATGCCTTTCCGGCCTGGCTTCTGTTCGCCGTTCTCTTCGTAGAACTGGTGGTTATATGAGCATCCGCTCGACAGCCAATACAGACATCTGTGCAGACCTCGCGGATGTCGACGAGCATCTTGCCTGCCCATATATTATCAACATGTGCACTTGAATGTTCGACAGGATGCGCACCTTTGAACTTTCGTACAGTGACGCGTTTCTTCGAGCTTATCGAGAGTGAGGGGTCCTTCAACGATTCGTCCTGTGCATGTTTCAGCGCGCTGATGGTTATTGCAAATGTGGCTTCACATACATCTTCCTGCACTGGCTTCAGAATGCGTCTTGGGGCAATATCATGCAATATATAGACTCACCTCCTTCTTTACCTTTGTTCATCGCCCGTCAGTCGAAGAAAAACGCGTCCTTGGTGAAGCAAACGCGCCTTGCTCTTCTTCGCGGCGGGCTTATCGTTCTTTTCCTTAGCTACTGTAGTGTTCTTGGACTTCTTCTCGACCTCCTCCTCTTCAAATTTCACTTCTGTCGCTTCGTCGTCTGAATTCTTGCGTTTGGCGGCCATGGTTGACGGAACCTTCAGAGGCAAAGACGAGGAAGCAGATGTCAACTCGGGCAACTCCGACGATGGGCATCCCGAAGAGGCAAATTGACATAGATGCTTTGAGCCATTCTCCTCGTGCTCTGACCGTCCCAGATATTATTTTTTCCGTGATCATAACTGGCTGGCCCTGATTTCAACCGTATCTTTTTCATGTCGATTGCTTCCGGTCCCTATTTTTTTGTCTCCGATACGCGTGTTTGGATCTCCGACTAATTACGGCCGACAGGGCCGGGTCTTGCCTTGTTCTTTTTCTTCCGCCACAATCATGCCCCCTCGTCTGACGAGAGCTGCTGCAAAGGCCGCTGCAGTTGTAGATGCGTCTCCGGCGACCACTGTGGACGAGTCCCCGCTATTCAGTCGCAATGCATCATCAACGCCAATGACCAATTATTCGGAAGACCCAACAAGTGTCAAAAACCGAAAACGCGCCCGTCCAGCAGACGACAGTGACATCGAAGGCTCTGTCGCTCGCAAAAGACCCGCTGCTTCAAGAAGGCCGAGCGGCAAGCAGATGGTGGTCGAAGTCCCCAAGCTTGCCAGTATTATGGTGACAACTTCGCGTTTGAGGTGTGAACACATTTGACTCAAGTTTCAGTCCCCTCCAAAGGGCAAGGCAAAGCAAAATTCATCTGGCGAGGACAAGGATGAAGAAGAGACCGTTCAGCCTGAAGCATCAAGTCGCAAGTCTGAGGCTGAAGACGATGACGAGCCCGAGTCCGCTGGTGATGGCTCGGACTCTGAGTTTGAGCTTTCGGATCTCACTGAGGATGAAAACTTCGACGAATATGCTAGTGATGCCCTTGAGCCTGTGGACGAAGACGAGAACTATACTCCTGCGCCGCGTCGGACGCGTAGCTCTCCGAAGAAGGCGCCCAATCGCAGCAAGCTTGCTCTCGAGTACGACGAGGCCTCTGGCGAAGACGATCCTCTGGCTCTCATCGACGACGAACAGATGATGCTAGACAGCGCCATCGAAGCGTCACTGGGGACCGCACGCGACGAGGCAGCTGTGCGTAACGGCCTCTCTAGCACTGGCGCTGGTTCGTCTGCCACTCCCTCGAAGCAACGCCGCTGCCCTGCGTGCAGCTGCAGCGGAAAAACGCGCGCGTCGCGCGTCTCAAGCTTATCGGGACGAGGACGCGCTCGACGATTCCGACGCTGTTTCCGCTGCGTTTACTGAATCCGACGAAGGGGACATCCCCTTAAGCAAGAGCAAGGGGAAAGGCAAGGCCAAGATCAAGGCGACGAAGGTCAATCCCGCGAACAACAGGCAGGTGCATACTCTGGAAACAGTTAAAGTTGACCGCGCCGCCGCTCGTCGTGAGAAGCGCCTGGAGAAACAAGCCCAGCGCGCAGAGGAACGTGCACTCGTCAAGAAACTTGGTCGCAGGCTCACTCCCGTACGTCATGCATCTGACCGTGTCCTCTCTTCTATTAATGATCCCCGCAGGCGGAACGCACGACTCTGAAGCTTCACAAGCACCATCCAGGCGAGTTTTCATCGTATCGTCGTACCCAGAAGTTTATGCTATCCACCAGAGTTAAAAGACGTTTGGGGAGATCTCGAGCAAAAAATCAAGATTAATGTCCCTGAAAGGGGTCAGCAACCGCCTGAGCTCAAGGTCCAGCTCCTGCCCTTCCAGCTTGAGAGTCTTTCGTGGATGCGTAAGCAGGAAGAAAGTGTTTGGGCCGGTGGAATGCTTGCCGTGAGATTGATCCTATATAGTCCGGAAATAATCTCACGGTCATCAGGACGAGATGGGGATGGGTAAAACCATTCAAACGATCGCATTGCTTATACACGATAGACACAAGCCCAACTTGGTGGTGGCGTACGTGTATACTTTCCATCGATTCTCGACAACCAACTCATATTGTCTCAGACCGACTGTCGCCGTTGTGCAGTGGAAAAACGAAATCATGGCCAATACGCACGATTTCAAGGTGTTGCTCTGGCACGGAACAGGTCGCGAGCAGGATGAGAAGGAGTTGAAGAAGTACGACGTCGTCTTAACGACTTATGCCGTCCTGGAGAGCGCCTACCGCAAGGAAGTCCATGGTTTCAAGCGCAAAGGAAACATCCTAAAACAGAAGTCGGCTTTGCACTCATTCGAATGGTCCCGCATCATCCTCGACGAGGCGCACAACATCAAGGAACGTTCGACCAACACTGCGAAAGCTGCTTTCGCGCTGAAGAGCAAATACAAGTGGTGCTTGTCCGGCACACCGCTTCAAAACCGCGTCGGCGAGCTATATAGTCTTGTCAGGTGCGTGAAGTTCTTACGTCTTGCATCGCCTTTCTGACAGCTCTCCAGATTCCTTGGAGGCGATCCGTTTTCGTACTACTTTTGCAAGAGCTGTCCTTGCAAATCATTGCACTGGAAGTTCGTGAATAATAGGGAATGCATCCGTACGTATAGGTGTATAACCAAAAACACCACATTGACTTTGCATCATCTTCAGAGTGTGGGCATACGCCTATGCATGTGCGCTACCGACGACGCCATACATCTAGGGGAGGACTGACTTGTCGAATAGCATACCTGTTTCTGGAACAACGAAATCTTGACCCCCATTCAGAAGGTGTTGTCTGTGGCATCTTTTTGATCAGACGTTAAATAAGTTTCAGAATGGCATGGTCGGCCCCGGCAAGACTGCCTTCAAAAAGCTGAAGATCCTATTGGACAGGATGATGCTTCGTCGCACCAAGGTGCGCGCATGGCCTACTCGTTCATTCTCGCGGCATTAACCATGCCGACAGCTTGAGCGGGCGGATGACCTGGGTCTCCCACCACGAACTGTCATAGTGCGCAGGGACTATTTCAGTGAGGAGGAGAAAGAGCTCTACCTGTCGCTCTTCTCCGATGCGAAGCGCCAGTTCTCAACATATGTTGACTCTGGCACCGTATTGAACAGTGCGTGGCTGAGATCGATCCAACCTGATATTTAATAGAGGCTCTTAGACTATTCAAATATTTTCTCCCTGTGAGAACCGTCTGCGTATCCGTAAGTGGCAATTACTCATCGTTCGCAGTATCACCCGCATGCGACAGATGGCTTGCCATGTACGCGACCGGCATTGTAGTCTTTTCCCAGTCCACTGAATCCACTGCAGCCTGACCTAATTCTCAAGAGCAAGAAGAATAGCATCGTAGAAACCGGCGAGGCCACCGTTTGCCGGCTGTGCAACGACATAGCTGAGGATGCGATCCAGTCGAAGTGCCGGCATATTTTCGTACGCGGCGCAAATCTGCTGTGGACTTCTGCTGACATATCGTAGGATCGCGAGTGCATCAAGCAGTATCTGGAGGCTGACGTCGAAGCCACAGTAGGTCCTCAGTTCAACGACGTACTCGCATGCCTGAGCGTTACCATAGCCAGCTTGCCCAGTTTGCCATCTGCCGCTATCGATTGACCTTGAGGCGCCTGCTTTGGAGATCGACGAAAGCTCCATTAAAGCGCGACAGGGCATTCTCGGCCGTCTCGACGTCGATAATTGGCGCTCGTCGTCCAAGATCGAGGCCGCTTGTTGAGGAGTTGACGAACTTACGCCGACAGGATGCTTCTACAAAGAGCATTGTATTTTCGCAATTCGTTAACTTCCTCGGTGGGTCAAATTGATAGCGCCAGTAGGTCATTGCTCACGTCGTGCGACAGATTTGATTGCATTCCGACTTCAGCGCGCCGGATTCAACGTACGTCGATTCAGCATGGTAGGCCCTTGTTTGAGCTTTGATAACGTTGCGCGCAGATTTGTCGCCTTGAGGGCACTATGTCGCCCATGGCGCGTGATGCTGTAAGCCTCCCCAACATATCGCTGAAGGATATTAATGATAGTCCCCAGACCATCCAACACTTCAGTGCGCAGGAAACTTGGCGTTTCGACATCACGCTGATCCTGTTGTAGTGAACAATGTGGAAGTTACTGTCTTCCTCGTCAGCTTGAAGGCCGGTGGTGTTGCGCTCAACCTTACAGAGGCTTCGCGAGTTTATCTCATGGATAGTTGGTGCGCTGATGCAGCCCGGAGGAACGTTCCATTCAGCTGCTGACCTTCTGACCGTCTTAGGTGGAATCCGGCCGTTGAATATCGTTCGTGCAGTCTGGGCCACAAAGCTGAAGCTTACCATCATCTCAGAGGCGATGGACCGTATACATAGACTCGGCCAACATCGACCAGTGCAGGCTATCAAGCTGGTCATCGAGGACAGCATTGAAAGCCGCATTGTTCAGCTTCAGGAAAAGAAGTCGGCAATGTGAGTCGAGGCCGTCATTTATCTATGGAGCAAAGCTTAATGTCATCGCATAGGATATCTGCTACCGTGCGCATCCGCCCCGATACTCTCACCCTTATGCTCACCCGACTGCAGTTGAACACCGACGACACAGCGATGGGCCGATTGACACCAGAGGTATGTGCACATTGCGGGCGGGTTGACTAGATACTGATGATTGACAAAGGATGTAAGCGTCAGCGGGTTCGACTGCAATCGTTTACTAACCACCACATCCTTAGTTGGGCTTCCTATTCAGGGTGCGCAGGGAGCATTCGGTCCGGCGATGCACACTGATGCCCGCGGCAGCTCTGAACTTGGTATCAAGGTTCCTGAAGGTCACTCGCACCGAGCGCGCGACCTTTTTGCCACGAATCCGGTCTCCTTGTGCTTACCTTACGCTTACGTGTCTTGTACAATTCTAGTTGATTCCGGTGGATCTGAGTATGGCCAAGGAAAGCGGTACATAACACTTCTTGTTGCAAGCGCAAAGCGGAAAACAGCTACGACACGTACAGACACGGTGGTAATGCGACAGGATCGGTGAGGGACGGTGATGTTATGCACGATATCTGCGAAGGAATGGCCTATCTAGCGGAACGCGATTTTGGGATAGCAGGTCCATAGCATGGGGTAATGACGGTGAGTGGTGAGTGGGTCTCGGGAATAATAGTTACTCAAATATAAACGCGGCAGGGGTAAACGAGACAACGCGTCCGTACTTCAGTTCAGGTAGATATGCTTGAGTTTTGCAGCGAGCTGGTCGCTGCGAACGAGGGTAGCAGTGCAGAGATGAGAGCGAGATCGGCAGATGAGAGCGACGACGGTGTTGTTGAAAAGCAGCAGAGATCAGGCGGTTCACGTTTAGCGTCCTTCCGGCAGGCTGTAACAGCAATTTCAGGCGAGGATGATTCTAGGCATGGCCGTAGACCGGGCTGCGTCGCGACGGGGAGAGCTGCGCGCGCTGGTGGCGAGGCTGATGCGCGAAGAGAACGCGCTCGCGGGCACTTGCTTGAGACCGCTCCTTGCGCTTCATGTGCGTCGGCGCAGGGAAGGGCTAGAGATGGAGGTGAGCATTGTTTACGCCGCACGTCGTGGTTGAGACTGACCTCCGGCAGCCCTTGTTTGGGTCCCGAGGAATAGAAGATCTGCGATGACATCGGTAACAAATCCTTATCTAGCCGAGATTGCGATTACCTTCGGCCGCCACGATTCGCGCTCGTCCATGATGCACGAGTTCTTGAACTTCTCTGCAATGCTGGTCAGCGATCCCGCGTCCTTCGCCCAACTTCGAGAAGATACTCGCCAACGAGCGCCTCCTTGCCCCTGAAAAGAACGTGAACCTACGCGAATATGAAGTGGATCGGGAGAACGCACTGGTAGTTGGCGTAGGTCATTGGAGCACTTTCTGGGACGAGCACATGTTCCTGCCAGGTGTCAGCAGTCTTCCATTGGCCCACAAGCAACTAAATTACCATTTGACGCCGAGTTTGGCCCTCGCGAAGGCCAGGAGGTCGTGGACTGACATGAAGTTAACGAACGCTAATGCAAGGGTCAGATCGTCGTCCAACACATTGGGAAAGTGACTCTCACCGTATCCGACGTTGCAGTTGTTCATGAAGTCCATCCTGACGCTCGTAAGCGCATGATCAAATGTTTTGATCCTCGGAGCTTACCTGAGGTAAAGGAAGTCGATGCGGCGGAAACAAACCTCGTTTATGAAGTCGATGAGATTCTTGTCCGTCATCTGGGAGCAGTGAGAAACGCCTCACAGGCCCACAATCGCGCGTGGCAATGCATACCTTGTTCGGGATGTTCTTGATCATGACCGTCGTACGCGTATCTTCGCCGCGCTCGACCTTGCCGATGTCAAGGATGTTGCGCTCGTTGGAAGCGGCGTTGCTCGCGCCGGCGCCGTAGTCGGTGGGAGTAAAGATAGACGGGGTGAGAGGAGGCGTGCCGTCCGTCATGGACGTGATGGGGGTGATGCTCGTCGGCGTGCATGCCGCGGTGCTGCTGGCGCTGTAGAAATTCTCGATGGAGGTATCGATCATGGGGAGTCGGGGCGGGTGGGCGACGTGCGGCGTTATGGTCATCGGCGAAATGACTCCCGCATGAGGCTGCGTAGCGTTCGGGGTCGGGGCGAACATGGCAGCCTGATGACGGAGCATTTGGTCCATCTGCACGGCGTGCGGCGGCATAACGCCGTAGTGCATGGGGGACGGGACCTGGTGCAGGTAGCTCAGCTCCTCGTCCCAGCTCAGCTTGCGGACGGGCACGGCAGGGTCAAATTCGTACTGCGGGATGGACTGAGCGAACGACGACGCCGACTCGGGAGAGATGGGGGACATGGAGGGATATAGCGCAGGCGCATAACTCGCGGCGGGGACGACGAAGGGAGTTTGCGCATCAGAGGCCTCGTAATAGTGGGGCACACGACCTCTCCGGTCGTCGGAAGAGGCAGGAACGGACGGCTTGTAAGCGACGTTGGCGGTCAGGGCATGGTCTGTGCCATCTACTGCGGAAGGGGAGGCCTCCGGTATGCTGAGATCGGGTCTGTCATCGGCCGCTTGTCGTCCAACCCTGCCTGTAACTGCGTCGGTGCGGTACATGTCGAGCATGGAAACCTGGCGCTTCAGCCCCTGAGACACGACGGGAGCTTGCGTGCGGCGAGAACCATTGAGACCATTCTGATACCCGTTGCTGCGAAGACGCGCGTTCAGGTTCTGCTCAGAAGTGGCGTGGTGGAGGCTGTTGCCAGCGTTGGTCCTCGACTGCGAGTGGCGGGCGTGAGGAGAGTTTCCGGACTGAGAACTGCCAGAGCCGCGACGAAGTCCGCTGTCTGCATGCTGACGCGACGGGGAGCTGCCAGGCGCCATGGCTTGAGCACCCGACTGGACCTTGCCCATGGCGATCACGTGAGCCTGATCATCGACGAATGCAACGCGCATGCGGGTATCCAATATGGTACGGTTGTTAAGCTGAGAAAACGCGGTGAATGCGGCACGGCAGTCGAAGTATTCCACAATAAACTCAGAAAGACTCTGGAAATATAATAATAGAGTAAGAATTTACGGTGAGATACATCTTAGACGGCCGAAGAACATGTAAATGCACACCTGTTCGTTCGATTCCATGACTGAGAAGCTCTGCAAGTCTCCGAAAGAGGCTAGCATGTGCTGGAGTGTCATGGGATCCACGTGGCCCTGCGTCGAAATAGACAATTCCGCCTCGCCCTCCGCAATGAATTCTGAGCGGGGGAGAACCTAACGTGTGTAAGATGACGTCTAGAGATTCGGTGCTATCACGCACTCGACGCAGTTCGTTGGCATTGAATGCACGGGCAGAGAGGGTGACGTTGTCGAAGAACTTCTGGTTGGACATGATTCGCAGCGAGTCTAGGCACTGCCTCGTATTGAAGAACGCGAGAATGACCTGCATATGTGATGCGCAGATTCGGATGGCGCGGGCGGTGGCGCGCGGTAAAAACGGGCGGTTTCGATAACATTGCGATTGAAAACCGGAAAGTGCATCGCCAATTGATTAACATTACAGGGAAGAAGTCTCATTAGAGCTACTCGATAAAGCCCAGCAGGCGCGGACGGAAAACTCACAACTCCGTGTTCAGCCTGATAGCGCACAAAAATGCCCCTAATATCTCCGCATGCCTGTCGACGTAACCATGAGGCAGAGCCCGCATGCTCTTGGACAATGACTCACGGAGAAGGCTTGTTTCAGGAGCTGAGAGGGAGCTTTCGGCGGGACTCCGCTGACCTACAAGGGCGAGTTTAGCTGAGCATGATGGAAGGCGTGGGCGTAAGCTTCTAACCAGAAGAAACCTTCCGGACGACGCGGCGTTGGGATCGTTGTCTACAGGGTCGGGGGACGCCAGGAGCAACTGCAGGGACGAGGGATCGGACTCGTGCCTCGACGCGGCCTTTGAGAGGAAGGAGATTGACTGGGAGCGAATGACGGCGGGCCGGTGGGACCACTGGGACTGGAGGGAGGGGAAGTCTGGGGGCAGGCCGTCGGACGCGTGAGAAGGCGACGGCGGGGCGTCTCGCGGGTGCTGGACGTGCTGGGGGAACTTGTAGAGATCGAGGTGGCTTTTGACGCTGCTCGCGTCCGAGGTGGCCGCGGACTCTGGTGTGAGCGGCGGGGTGATGGGAGCGCTGTCGAGGCTCTTCCTGACTGCGCGCGGCATGGCTCTGAGCAGCGGCGAGGCGAGGTCGAGCGGGCCGAGATGCGGACGCTGGGCGGTGAAGGCGATGATGTCCTCGTCCGATTCGAAGAAGCGCGGGGCGTAGCGCATGGGGAAGTAGATGTTGGGCAGGGAGGGGGAGGAGCGCGCGGAGCGGCGGGTGGGCGTGCGCGGGGGCTGCACGGGGGTCAGCGTACGCGCAGGACGGCGGACACGGCGGGAACGGCCACCTGGGGCGCGGCGTCCAGCGGATCGAGGTCAGCCGAGCGCGGGAACTGCATGGGGACGATGGTGATGGTGAGAGGAAGAGAGGCGCGCGGAGGGGCTTGAAATTACGGCCACGCTCAAAAGGAAAGGGAGGGCGCGGATCGCTGATCGCCCCCAGCCGACCGCGCTCGGTGACGTTGTTAATTGCGAGTTTTCCGCCTTCACTACGCTGATTTTTTTTTGCCTTTTTATTACAACTCCGGCGCGGCCGTAACGGACAGTCCGACGCGCGGGGCGTGCATGCACCTCCTCCGGCTCGCTCTCTCCGTCCTCGCCACCGGCTGCACACCTGTCCGTTGCTAGTCCGTGTTAGTCGCCTTTTAAGCCCATCACTCGCCTCCTGCGCCCGTCTCACTGCCTCAAGCGCCTTGTCTGCGCCGCTTCTTGCTGCCCCGCCCCGCCGCAACGCATTCTCACTCTCCAGGCACGCTCGGAAAGTCCCTCGAGATCTTGCCCGATTTGGTGATCGTCGATCTCCCGCATACCGGCGCAGCGCCACATCGGACGCTGAATCCACGTCGCAACATGCGGCGCAATGCATGGCGCCGGCGGGATGTTCGCTCGCGTCAAAACAAAAGCCTGCACGAAGAAGATGACGAACCCGTGTCTTCTTTGCTCCATCTTGAACTCTCCCCTCGAGAATTCCGCATTTATCACTGATCAAACCGCGTCAATCTCGCGTTTTAGACTAGACATCGATCCGACGAGGAGTGTCGCCGCTCCCACGACGTCGTGTCGGCACTCGACGTCACGCCTGCGAATCATATACAGGGACTCGGAAGAGAGCCTTCAACGTCCCGTTACATACAGACATACTGTACAGTTCCGATAGAGACCCTTTTGACCATGCTGCCGACGCAAAAAAACATCATCTTCCGAGTCGGTCTGGAACAGATTCGCATGCCTTCTCGCCTGGCAGCCAATCTGCAGAGGAGCCGGTCCAACGACAGGCATATGGCATACGAGAAATACCAGGGAATTGCCATCCAATGCCATCAGCAGCATGCCGCCGACCACGCTCCAGGAAGGCGGATTGCCGGATTGGCTGCGTGCAAACCGAGAGCGGAAGCCAGGATCCGCGCGCGGGATCAAGTCGTCCGGTCCGGCCGAGCTCGCTGTGCGGGCGACGCAGCACGTTGCACGATGTTGGACCTGCGGCGTCCCCGTGGCCCGGTCTGTTTGCAACACGAGGGCCTGCTCGTGTTGGTATGCGTGGATCACCGCGCCCGGTCCCCCGCTTGGCACGTTCCCGAGCTCCATCTCGCGCGGAAAGCGGTCAATCGTCCCCTCGCCCTGCTGGGCTTCGGACCCTGTGCACGCGCTTGCGTGACAGCATGGGCTCGACGCGTGGGCCTGTGCCCTGCGCATCATTGACAGCCTGCTGCTAATGAGTGACTGAACCCGAGCGGTTCAATGGCAGGATTCTGTCAGGGTCGTTTCTTGATTTGTACTGCGTGTCATGCCATGTCGCACGCAATGCCAGTCAAGACATTCCTTTGTCTCATTCCAGCCAATCTTCATCGCGATCACTTTCGGGATGGCCTATAGCACGCTTCCCTTGGCTGCGAATATTGCCCGGAGACGATTGTCAGCACGATAAGTGCAATATCATCATTTTCTCTGGATCGACGGGACTCAGATGCCGCCAAGGAGATCTGCGCGTTCCGGCTCATCCAGTAGACCCTCGCCACTACCCTTTCTCTGAGAGCGAGGCCGGCGGATGAGACAGCGAGATCCTCAGGCGCACCCAAGTACAATCATCAGAATCTTGTCAAGTTGCTTACACAGAAGTCTCAGGGCCAGGTAACAAAGACAATGCAGTGGCACCCGTGGGAGTCGCACGTAAACGTCCGCAGACGGCGAACGGCCGCGCGCAACTGGCCGGCCTGAAGTTTGCCATTACACACGACGCGGAGCGCACGAGAGCGCTGATGAAGAAATCTGGGGCTCGATATCTGTAGATCGCAGCGGTCCGCTGCGATCTAGTTAGTGGTCAATCGCCGCGCTTGCTGGTTCACGGGCGCAGCCTAGCCCCGCGGCGCGCATCAAACAGCGGCCTCCTCAAGGGCATTATTCGCCGGAAGATAACAGATAAACCAGAGTCCTGAAACGTTGGACCCTCTGAAATTCCTACGCCCTGGATAAATGGTTTGTGCAGGAAATAGCTCACCAGCTTGCCTCACGGTGCATCAATGAATGCGACTGATATTCACGAGAGCACGTGATCTCCGGCAACTACACATACGCTCCATCTATGCAACGTATAACACCAGATACGATAGTCAACGAGCCGCGCCACACGTTATCTGACGGTAACGCAGACCGTGCGGTCCCATAAGTCATCATCTAAGGGATCTAAGAGTTCCACGATCACGTGACCGGAAAGTAACGGGGCGCGATAACAAGTACAATGCCAGCGCCTAATTGTACCACTTGGCCGGCATGCGTGCAACTCTTGGACAGTGAGCAGGAGCAGAACCGCCAACGGTCCCGCGCTCTGTAGCCTGAGGCTGTTAGGTGCGATGCCGGATTCGTCGCACCGCCCCAGCAGCCGTTCCTCCAGTAACAGCGACGACGTGTGACTCTCTAGTGCAGACTTTCGCACCGCGGTGGTCAGGACCAGTGACGGACGGTTGGGCGGGAGCTGAGGGTGGCCAGGCGCTTCACGTCGGCCATCCCCGACTCGCGAACGCCGTTGGGGAGTGCCCGCGCGCCTGGCGGCTGATATAGGCGGCAGTCCCGCCCCGCTGGCGACGGCATGCATATTTCACAACTACTCATCCCTCGTGCAAAACTGTCATAGGCCGCCGGGATAGTCCAGTGTTTACGCGGCGTCGTGGCCCTGGAGGACGCCAGCCGCCAGTGGTGTGCCAGTTGCGGGTGGGAGACTCATTTGAAATGACGTGACGCATGCGCGCAGAATGCGAGAGCGAGCGCGGAGGAGTGAAGGTGCCGGCAGCGGTCTTCTTCTCTATGCAGTGCGTAACGCCTGCAGCTGTCAGTCGTCGACCCCTCGCGCATGTGCGGTCGCGGAGTCCGCCACGCACCGCTTGTGATGCACACGTAATGATGTGTGACTGAAACGTCCTCTTGCACTCCCCGCATTCCACCGCTCGCCGCGCAAGCTGGGAGAATGGGTCGGGCCGCGGTGCGTCGGAGGTAGTGTGAGAGTGAACAACGCGGCGCAGGCGGGCTTCTTCCGCGCTTGTGCTGCAAGGCTATCTCGTCCACGCGAGCAACGGCGTTCCCAGCCACGAACGTCCCTCCCCCGCGAAATCCTCCTTGCGTCGCGAAGCTGCGACGATCGGATGAGGACGTACAGTGTAGGCAGCGACGCCAGTGGCCGCAGATGCAGGCGTAGCGCACTCGTCCGGCAGGCCGACAGAAAGCGCGAGCTCGTCTTAGTGCGGCAGGCGAGGGCTGCTCCAGGCAGCCCATCGGTCGCCTCCCGAGAATGCTACGACGAGACGAGCCTCCTGTACGACCCAAGGACGCGTACGCATCGCGTTATGACGGCGGTGTTCACAGGGGAAAGAGTGTCAATGTGTGTGGATCAATCCTTCGGGACGACTCTTTAAGAATCAAGCTCAGTGGCGATGCCGCCTCCGCCAAACTGGGCTTGCACCGGGAATCGCGAGGCAATCCCTCACATACGCTCATACGCTCATTTTACACGGGCCCGGACGCTTGCATATTGAGTATGAGTCGATGACTTATCCAGACGGGATCGTTGGGATAGCCACAGTGAAAGGATCCCGAGATCTAAGCAGTATTCTCCGTTGGACGCGGCACGGCGAGTGGCGCCTGATCCAGACACGGTGCATGGAAGATGGTCCCTTTGACGGCATAGCGTGCAGTCCCGAAGGCGACGATAACCCACACCGCGAACGTCAGCGCGGCCCACGCGGCGCCGAAGTCGATGAAGAAGCGCACGCCGCCGAGCGCCCTGCCGAGCTGCAGAGTCAGCAGTGTGAACACGCCCTGGGCCACGCGCGTGAGAACTTGAGCGCTCAGCATGCAGACGCAGGAGAGGCAGACGCACGTTGGGGAAGATCAGGCCCCAGAAGGGCAGCGCGAAGCTGAGCCGGTTGCGCGTTGCGACCTCCGCAAAACCCGCGAGCGCAAAGACGAGCCACATGGTGCCCATCGCCCACAGCGCGAACGCGCCGGCGAACAGCAGGACGCGCACCGCGGCTATGCTCGCGGCGTCCGAGAGGAACGGGGACCCCAGCGCGGGGAGCAATTGGGCGAATATGTCGGCGCCGACGAGGAGCGAGTAGCCGCCCTGGCCGCAGGGGCCCAGCGGGAGGAAGACGCTGACGATGAGCCCGCTGGAGGGCAGGCCGTGGATTGTGAGGCGTGGGAGGTAGGTGGTGAGGATCATCAAGGCCAAGCTCAGGCCGACAAGTACCATGAAGAGCGAGATGGTCGAGGTGAGCAGGGCGTGTGAGGTAGAATGGGGAATGAGGATGGACGCGACGAGATGGCCTGTAGTTGATGCGACAATGGGGGCTACGACAGGGAGGAGCCATGCGGCGGTCATGGTCTCCAGCGAATGCTTGTGTCGCGTGATCCTACAGTCCCAAAGTTTAAGTAAATGAGCGTGACGAGTATTAGACAGCATCCCCGACATACATTATGTGCACCATGCCAAAGCAGACGAGCAGCGACATCGCGGAATCAATCCACCATGCCGCCCAAAGCACATAAACGAAGGTCTTTCCGCCCAGGTCGTGGTCGGCGCTCAAGTTGACGCCCGAATTTATGAGCGTGGCAAAGCCCATGGGGATACAACCAAGGTAAAGCGACTGCACGGGGTGAAAGAGCATGAGACGCCAGATGTGTGGGAAGATGGCGTAACGCGCGATGGTCAGCGCTGAGAACGTGACGAAGAGACACAGGTTGAGCAGCGCGAAGACGATTGCAGCATTATCCAATGCGCCGCGAGACCCGTAGGGGAAGTTGTGGAGCAGTGCACTGATTACGCCTGTACTGAGCACGTTCAGCGGGCCAGGATCGTACTCGAGTAGCCAGATAAATCACCCCATTATGACGGCGAACCATGACGGGGGGAATTGCCTGCGAGACGATGAGTACCGCGAAGCTCATGGGCGCGAGTACGCGCACCGTATACGCTCCCGCAGACCAGTTACAGCTGAAGCTTGAATTAGAGCTACGTGAGGACGAATAGCAGGGCTGCGGACCTGGTTTGCCTGGAGGAGTGGAGGCAGGGATGTCGCGAGCAAGGCCATTGAGATTCGACATCGTTGCCAGCTGTGTCCGTTGCTTTTAAGGCCTTTTAAGCGGTCGCAGGGCAAGACTGGCCGTGGCCCGGGGCGTTCCTGGGTGGATGACAAGGAATTCGGAATTGGGCACAGGCAGCATGGTCAAGCGCGCCGGCCGACTCCGCCCGCAACTTGAACTTGGGCACTGGATGTCATGGTCCTGTACCAGCTCATCTGTTTAACGGCCCATTACCGCGAATACGTGTGTCCTTCTGTTTTTACACCGTGCACCCAGGCTTACTGTCGCTGTTTGCAGCAACACATCCGCGAGCTGGTGAAAAGGACGGCGCTGCAGGTGCTCGACAACGGCGGCGTCGTGCGCAACATCCGTTTATAGGCACACGGACCCTGCCCTACAAGCGCATCATCGACGGCCACTCGCATTATGTCGGAGAGTGCGTCGCGTTCCCTGGCTGGCCATTCTCTGCTCAATGCTCATGACCGCGTCTAGCTACTGGCAAATGCATTTTGACGCGTCGCCACGGCTGATGCACACCGTCGACCGGACGCTGGCCAAGGACCCGCGTGTCCTGCGCACGGGCATGATCAAGCTCGGCTCGCGCATCCAGGACGTCGCCAACTACAAGCCGCGGACGATCATCGACGACGTGAGCCTTGGACTGCCAGGCGGCTCACAGGCGGCTGGTGGCTCACGGCAAAGAGGCGCGCCGGGCGTATAAACTATTTTTTGCTGCTATCGCGCTCGTTCCTCTCGTGCACCCAGTCAACGACGGCGCTGAGGCTCTGGATCTCGCCCGCGTCTGCGACTACGGCACTCGCATCTCGTTTGAGCAGCAACGCGTGAAGACCCGCTGCCTTGGCGCCCTCAAAGTCTCTATATTTTTTGTGCGAGTGTTTATGTGGAGCAGACTGTGGCCCGCGCACCTTGTGGGATGGTCACCAACGTGGACGGCGTTTGCGAGCGGGACGCCGGCGCGTTCTACAGCGCGTTTCCATATCTCGCTGTTGGGCTTCTCAACTCCCTCCTCCTGGCTGACCACGACGGGGTCCAGGAAATGCAGGATGCCCAGTTCCTGCAGTGCGTTCCCTAGGAGGATTTATTGAGGCGCATGCAGGATGCGTGGGCGCATGTGCTTACGGATGCGCGAGTCAGTGTTGGTGACCACGCCCGTGCGGATGCCCATGCTCTTCAGCTGCTGCACTGGAAGTACTGTCAAAGAAAATGAGGCTGCCGCTGGAGCTGCAGGCGCACATGTGGGTATCACGTCGTCATAGAGCTTGTATGCCGCCTGGGAGTCTTTGTATGCGGCCATGAGGTCCTTGTGCATCTGGGGGAGCGCGTCGTGCACGCCTTTCATTTGGCAATGAGGACCGTTGCTGAGCGAGAGGCGGCTTACGAGCAGGGTCTGCGCCAGCGTCGACGGCCGTGTCGCGGATGACGAGCCGCCACCACTGGTCCGTGTCCTGGGTGCGCAGAAGAGGCTGCTGCCGCTTGGCGCGGTCGATCGCTGGTCTGCGAGTCAGAGTGTGTGCATGCAAAATAGACGCTCGCACGCGTGACGCACCGTGCTTGAACGCGTCGTCGACGGCCGCAGCGTCGAGTCGGCCGACGTGCGGCGCCATCACGGCCGCGTAGCGCTCGCCGACGGGGACGGCGGTGGCGAGCAGCGTGTGCATCGCGTCGAGGAGCACGAGTCTGATCATGGCTGGGCGGAGTCAATGACGTTTGGCCGCCGTTCCCTTTCTCCTCCTCCCATGTTCAAGTTCTTTTCCTCCAACAACAAGCAGCCCGTCCCCGCTGCTGCTGCTGCTGCTGCCGCCCCGCCGCCGCCTCCAGCAGAGCCGTCTGCTGATTCAGAGCCCGCCGTCGCCGCCGACGCGCTGCCTACTAGTGCGACGGCGCCCGTGCTTGGCGACCTCGATTTGGCGACGCCCGCAAAGCCGACGCTGGCCACGCGCAACAGCGAGAACGAGGTCTACCTGACGCCCATGCACGACTACGCGGAGCCGCCGCTCTCTGCGGCCGTCCTGGCCCAGGACTTGGCCCCTGCACCTATCCCGGACGGGAATGCGCCAGCACCAGCACCAGCGCCAGAGCCAGCACCAGCAGCTGACACCGTGGTTGCTACCATCGCCATTGACGCTCCCGCCCAGACGGCCGAGCCAGAGGACCTCGCGTCGCCCTCCGAGCTCGCCGTTGCCGCCGCCGTCCAGCCCCCTGTCCCGGATACCCGCGCGCGCCGCCGCTCGCTGCCCGGCTTTGGCTTCTGGGGCAACAAGAAGCACGCAGAGTCCGTTGCGCGTGCCGCCATCTCCCCGCCCCCTGCCGTCCAGGAACTCCCGCCCGTGGCTGAGACAACGGACGCCACGCTCGACGAGAAGGCTCCTGTTGTCGCCGCGCCCCCTGTCGCTCCCGCCGAACAGCGGAAACGCAAGAAGTCTATCAAGAAGAAGCCGAGGAAGGACAAGAAAGCAAAGGATGACACAAAGCACACGCCCACTGCGTCCACCGAGACCGACGCGGCCGTCGCGCAGAACGGTTCTGCTCTCGCTGCTTCCGCGTCCGCATCTCCTCTGACTGAGCCCACTCCCCTTCCATCCGGCACCTCCTCTGCTACCGTTGCCCCGCCCCCGGAAGCGACATCGAGCGGGCACAAGGAGCCCAGGAATCCGAAGCATCTCGTCAAGAAATCAGAAAAGAAGGCGGATCAGGCTGCAATTGGCGTGCGCACGCTCATCATCGGGCCCACGGACGACCCCACGTCGCCCAAGAGCAAGCCGCTGACGAAGACGGAGGTCAACAAGCTCAAGGGGTTGCTCCTCGAGCCCAAGTCCGCGACCAAGATCATCGCGCGCTTGCGCAATCTGCCTGTCCCGCCGCCGCCGCGTCCTGTGGTCGCACAGGTCCCCGCGGAGAACTCGCAGTCTCCCGAGGCCGACGTCGCGCGCTCTGCGCTCTCGCACACGCATGCACAGGCGTCGCCGCAGGGCCCTATTCATGCCGTGTGTCTCGACTGCACCGACGCCCAGGCAGATGCCCTCCACTTCTCCCAGCTCTCGCAGACCCAGTTCATTGGCGTGCCGAGTATGGCGCTCGCCGACGCCGCCAGCGCGCTCCCGATTCTGCGCAACATGCGCATCATCTCGCTGCTTGGAGCACCCGATCTTGGCTTGGGACAGCCTGTGGGCGGGCAAGGCATGTTCGCGGGCAGCGTGCCGAGCCCGGCCGTCATTGTGGACGGGCTCATGCAGCTCAGCCAGCAGCTGATCGCGCTTGGCTTTGCGACGAGCACGACCGTGCATCCCAACCATGTTGGCGTGTATCCGCCCACGGATCGCATTTCCGTCCTGACTTATTGGTGGGGACTCGAGGTTCTTCTGCCCCAGCCATCGATGGATTACCTCGCCGTACGTCAAATTATCCTCGTAATTTTGAGCTGCGTTTGTTGATGTGCGCTTCAGAATGTCAAGTCCGTGCAGAACGCGGTGCTCAACGTCTTGACGGCGCTGTCTATGTTCAACAGCGGCGTGCGCGAGGTGCTGCCGTTCATTCGGTACATCTCGCAGTTATCGACTTTGAATGGAACGCGATTCAGTCGCAGAACAAGGGCAACGGCGTCGTCTGCGCCGCGACGTGGGTCATGCCGGCTGCGATGGTGCCGCGCCCGTGGGACTTTGCGGCGCCGCCTGAGGGCGAGCTCCCGGGGACGGAGAAGGGCGCGCGCTTCGAGTTTTTACCGCCCGGTCCCGTCATGCCGACGCTGCCTCTGCCTGGGACTAGCGAACTCGCGCCGGCAGCTGCGGGAGATGCCACGTTGCCCGTGCCAGCTCTGAACGACGCCGGACTTGCCGCCCTTGCGCCTTCGCCTCCTGCCGCCAACACCGACGGGGACGCTCCTCCTGCCGCGCCCGTCGCTGCGTCCCCCGTACCCCCAGGTCTAACAGTTGCGACCGTCACTGTCACTGCATAATTGCAGTACGTCTCTCATCATGATGATTCCCCGACTTTGCTGGCATTGCATCACGACTTTCTTTATGGACCACCCGCAGCCCACTTCGCATTGGACTGCTGCATGAATGAATCCCTCCATCCTCCCCTGCTATCATGAATAATCATCGAGTCTCCTGCCTGTGTAATTTTTCTGTTCCCGGTCCTTCCGTCTGTTGGATTGTGGATGATTGTCGTATTTCCTGTTTGCTGCAATGCGCAATGTGTATGAAATTCGTGTTAACCTGTAGGATTCGACAGCATAAGCCCAGAGGGTCGGGAGCTATTGCGATAAGATCGCCAGCCAGGCGGGCCTGGCGGAGACGATGTCATCCCGGCGCCTTATAACACCACTCCGACTCATACACCGCAGCTTCATACACTCGTCCACTCGTATCCCATCTACTACTACCACTACTAGCAGCACGATGTCGAACTCGTTCATCGTCGTGTTCAAGAAGACCGCTTCGCCAGAGCAGGTTGAGGAATACGTCAGCCAGGTCTCGTCCGGTGGTATGTGGCGCTCCGGGAATCTCGCTGCCCTTTGCTCTTGCTGATGGCCTGGCGCACAGGCGGCGAGGTCACGCACCGCTACGACGCTGTGTTCAAGGGCTTTGCGGCGAAGCTCACGGACCAGCAGCTCCAGGGCTTCCAGGCGAACCTCGCCGCGGGCGATAGCCCGATCGACTACATCGGTGCGTGTATTCGCGCCCTCTGCGATGCGGGATGCTGAATGGATGTGTGCAGAGCCCGATGGTGTCGTTACGACGCAGTGAAGCGACGTCGGATGTCGTTTGTAGAATACTTCAACTTGTAAATGTATGATTATCTTGCTTAGGCGGGACGCCCATGCATACACGATATAGGATCATGAACTGTTACTGTGACTTGTGCTGGTCAACGGTGGTCAATGTACAGTGCTGTCTGGGACCTGTGCACCGAGAGAGGCGCAAGAATGCGGTGGCGCACGGGATAACAGCTTCGTGGTTCCACCGTCAGTCCCAGTACGACGCAGCCCAGCAATGCCCAGAACAAAGAGGTCATATGGTACTGTACTGGCTCAGGTGCCCCTTAGGGCGGAGTAGAGCATTGTCGAGACGCGTGCAATTGTTCGCAAGGTGTCCGTGACAGCGCATGCGCAAGAGCCCAAAGCTGCGGGACGCGTACTATATGCTGGTCTAGGACATATTCCGCGCGTCTGAGGGGCCGTGACACGCAGCAGGGTTCGTAGCTGAGCGCGTTTCCCGGTATGGCCGGATGCAGGCAGGCGACGCCGAGGTGGTGCAATGCGCAATGACGCGTCCGGGGGCTCGCAAATGCAACTGGAGGGAAAAGAGCGGAAGATGGAAGCCGGAATGGAGAGGCCGAAAAGCATCAAGCTCGCTTTCTCGTCCACAAAACCCACCGAACATTCCACATCCCTTTACCTGTCTCACTCAGCTCCATGTCCGTCAACAAGGCCGTGAGTGCTTGGCGTATGAATCCGTTGGAATACCGCTAACGGCCAGCCAGATCGTGAAATGTCCGTCTGGCTGCATGTGCACGTGGTCAACGTGTCCTGACGTTCTGCGCCCCAGCCGTCCTCTCTGGCGACACCCTTGTGCTCCGCGGGCGTCCTGGACCTCAGGGCCAGCTTCCCAAGGAGAGGTCAGTCGCGGTGTTGTGCTGGGAACGCGCCAGGTGCTCACGGCGAAATTTCAGGATACTCCATATTGCTGAAGTTACGGCGCCTCGCATGGGCACCCAGTCTCGCGCCGACGAGGTAAGTGGCAGTTATATTGTGCGCGTACTTTGGTTGACACTTGCCTGTAGCCTTGGGCCTTCGAATGCCGCGAGTACCTGCGCGCACTTGCCGTCGGCAAGGAAATCACTTTCACCACAACCCACTCGCTCCCCAGCCAGGACGGCACACCGCGCGACTTTGGCGTAGCTGAGATAGGCGGCCACGACCTTGCCACAGAGCTCCTCCGCAACGGCTATGCAAAGGCGAAGGAGCTCAAGCGTGACCCGACCGAGGAGGACATCAAGCGTCGTGACCTCGAGAACGAGGCCAAAGTCAACTCTCTCGGAATGTGGAACCCTCAGGGTCCCAAGGTATGTCATGTTGGTTGTACAGTCGCATTCTCCAGGCTGAGACTGTCCGTAGACGTATGACGTCCGCCACTTGATGCCTGCGGATGGCCAGGCCTTCCTCAATGAGTGGAAGGGTCAGCAAATCGACGGTCAGTATTGGGCGCAATCTCAAGAACGAGCTCATGAGTCTGAATATTCTGTAGCCGTCGTTGAGCAGGTTCGCGATGGCACGACGCTCCGCCTGAGGCTTCTGCTGCCGGACAACGTCCACCAAATGGTCAATGTCGGCCTCGCAGGCGTACGCAGCGCCCGTGCGGCTTCCAAGCAAGGTGAAACGGCTGAACAGTGGGGCGAGGAGGTTCGCCGTGTTCCTCCGATCGCCCACGCATACTGTCTGAACATGCGTGGCTACAGGCAAAATTCTTCACCGAATCGCGCATGCTGCAGCGCGCCGTTCGCGTCACGCTGCTGTCGCAAACCGGCCTTGGCGCGACGCCAGTCGGCACAGGCGCGGCTGCAGGGCCGTCCCCGGCTGGCCTCTACATCGGCATCGGTCTGCATAATTTTTGACCTTGCATTACCTAGCTAATTGGTCTTGTAGTCATGCACCCTGCTGGAAATATCGCTGAACATCTCGTTGCCAATGGTCTCGCCCGCGTTGTAGACTGGCACGCGGGCATGTTGGCCAGCCATGGCGGTACTGAGCGGTTGCGCGCTGCTGAGCGGTATGTCATCTGGCACACATTTCGATACACTCTTTCATATATTCCCGCCCATTTAGCTCGGCAAAGGAGAAGCGCCTGTGTCTTTACGCCAACGCGCCTGGGAGCGGGAACGGCGCGTCAGGTAACGGACACGCCTACGCAGACGGTACCCCGAAGAACTTCGAGGCCACCGTCATCCGCATCTGGAGCGCCGACCAGATCTCCGTCGTCAACAAGTCGACGGGCAAGGAGCACCGCCTGCAGCTCGCCTCGACGCGCGGGCCCAAGCCGTCTGACCCGAAGCAGGCATTCTATGCCGCCGAGGCAAAGGAGGTTCGCTTCCTACCTGCTTTGTGTGCGCGATCGCATTGAACGTTGACGGGATATGCAATTCAATAGTTCCTGCGCAAGAAGCTCATCGGCAAGCATGTCCGCGTACACATCGACTATGTCAAGCCCAAGGATGGCGAATACGAAGAGCGCGAATGCGCCACCATTCGCTATGGCGGTCAGAATGCGTCAGTCCTGTATCGGGCTGAAACCCATCATCCTGTGCTGAATGTTCGATTAAAGAAACATTGCGGAACAGCTCATCGAGAAGGGCCTGGCAACTGCGCTCCGTCA
Source organism: Auricularia sp. M13 (assembly GCA_037042915.1). NCBI lineage: Eukaryota > Fungi > Basidiomycota > Agaricomycetes > Auriculariales > Auriculariaceae > Auricularia > Auricularia sp. M13. Next base: position 1,716,926 of record CM073201.1, read on the forward strand.
CAGACGGGACGATGAGGACCGCTCGACGGAGTATGACAAGCTCATGGCCGCAGAGCAAGCGTACGTCGGCTGCCGGCTCAAATGAATTGTTCATGTATTCACGCTACGCCTTGCAGCGCCGTTGCGGACGCGAGAGGCATCCATTCGGGCAAGGAGCAGGTCCTCGCTCGCGTCGGCAATGCATCCGAGGTGCGTTGGTTCAGTTATATCCTGGAATAAGTTGGAATTAGGAATCCATCTTCTAGACCAGCTCCAAGGCAACACAATTCTTGTCCGGCTTCAAGCGACAGGGCCGTGTGCCCGCAGTCGTAGACTTCGTAGCTGCTGGCTCCCGATTCAAGTTTGTTTTTGCATTTCCTCCTGGAGACACGATGATTGAGTATATATCGCAGGCTCCTCATTCCCAAGGAGAACCAGACGCTCACCTTTGTGCTTGCTGGCATCCGTGCGCCCCGCACCGCGCGCAATCCCTCTGAAAAGAGCGAACCATATGGAGCCGAGGCCGCGGAGTTTGCAACGCGTCGGTACCTGCAGCGGGATGTTGAGGTCGAGTTCGAAGCTGTCGACAAGACTGGTGGTGCGTATTCCGGGCGGGCGAATACGATAATTGGTTGCATGGAGCTGATGTGCTGCAGGCTTCATCGGTGCCATGTACCTCAACAAGAACGAGAACGTCGCCCTCACGCTCGTCAAGGAGGGTCTGGCTACTGTACATGCGTATTCCGCCGAAGGACTGTCTTGGTCTAAGCAGCTCTTCGATGCCGAAAACGAAGCCAAGAGGGAACGCAAGAACGTATGTACGATTTTTTTCCAGCACTGGTGCCCGTGTCTAATCATGCCCTATGTGTGCAGCTCTGGAAGGACTACGATGCCGAAGCGGAGGCTGCGCCGCAGGAGGCCGCCGCTGCAGAGACCGGTCCTCTCAAGGACGAATTCTTGGACCTCATTATCACCGATATTCGCCCGACACCGTCTTTCACATTCTCCGTGCAAATCCTGACTTCAGAGGGTATGTTCCAGATTCAAGAATTCATGGCTTTATTAAACCATTGTACCAGGTATTGCAGCGTTGGAGAAGCTCATGCATGACTTCTCGCTCCACCACAAAACCGCCGTGTCACCCGCCGGTTTCGCTCCCCGGAATGGAGAGCTGATATCTGCCAGATTCAGCGACGGCGCCTGGTACCGCGCGAAGGTCAAGCGCTCCTCTCCTATCAAAAAGGAGGCTGAGGTGCAGTTCATCGACTACGGCAACCACGATACTGTTGCATTCAAGGACTGCCGGCCCCTGGATCCCAAGTTCAAGTCGTTACCTGGCCAGGCGGTAGACGCGCGGTTGAGCTTTATTAAACTTGTGGACCCGGAGAGCGAGTACCACCAGGAGTCGGTCGACCGGTTCCGCGCCCTCTGCGAAGGCCGCAAGCTGATTGGTAACATCGACCACAAGGAGGGCTCGCTTCTGCACCTGCGCCTCATCGACCCGTCCGACCCCCTGTCCGCTGAAGACCCGCTTGCCTCGATTAACGCCGATCTCGTCCAGGAAGGCCTGGCGTCCATCGACCGCAAGGGTTGCAGATACCTGAACTCGTACCCTGCTGTGCTCAAGAAGTTGCAGGAAGCGGTAAAGGACGCGAAGCTGCGCAGACAGGGCATGTTCGAGTACGGAGATGTCGAGGACGACGAGTGAAAACCACCTTTCCTTATTTCTGTTGTAATTTTCGTTGTTCGCTTGTCCCAAAATGAGCAGTGCACGCCCCGATCAAGCGCCAGGGGGATCTCCGACATTCGCGTGATTGGCCCAGCCACAAGTCGTATCAGTTTGTTGACGCTAGGCTGCGTCGCGTTGCTTGCTCTCCTCCATGGCCCTTGCATGGCTTCAAGGGCAGAAATTGTTCTGTACTTCACTTTGCAGCTGCTGGGGTTAATTGGCCTGTTATTGTTGGCGTTGACTTTCGTTTTCTCGGTGCGGAGGCATGCCACCATCGTCAATAACGCGTTCTTGTGGTCGTTCAGCTGTGCGGCCCATTGTCTCTTGTGCGTTATGCTCTCACTGTTGGCATGCATATATCTTAGACTTCCTCGTAGATTCTTGACCGGTCACTTGTCGGGAGCTGAGCCTCCGGCTGCACTGTGCCAACTGCAATCCGCGTTCCTGCTGGCCCTCCCTCCGACGTTGGCTTCTGCGGCACTATGCATTGTGTTCAAGGTGCGCCCACAGATCTTGTGTTTATATTATAATGATAGTCTCCAGGTTTGGAGCTTGGCTTGGACGGTCAACCGGGAAAGCTTCAGTTTTCTTCATGAACCTAACTACGTGACGACCATCGTGCGTGGATCCTGAAAACTCGTCCAATCTCAGCTCATCTATGCAGTATGTTATATTTCCATATATCGTGTTTATTGGCTCTACTGCAGCTGCTGTGGCTGTAAGTCGTTGTTGTGCTCTAGCGACTGGCATTCATTCATTCATTCAGGTCGGGAGCCACAGTCCAGTTGTTCGCTTCGATTACTACTGCGTCTCGACCAATCGTACTATGTGAGTAGCACGCCTGACGTCAATCTCAGTCAACATGACCGAATCCCAGTGCCAAATGCTCAGGAGGACTCGCGGCTGCGTTCCTTCTAATCCAATCCATCCTCCTCGGTTCGTGCTTTACAGACTTTGCTTCTCTTGCGTATGCTAAACCGCACTAGTATGGACATTAGTACTCGTGGCTCGTCGCTATCTCACCTCGCGGAGGCTTGGAAGAAATGAACTAGGCGACAACATCCCTCTGCTTGTCAGAATCGCACTTTTTACCGCCTGCACCATGTACGCTGCAGCCATATGCCGTCCTGCCCATTCTCACTGCTATTCCACAGTGTTGGGCTCGTGTATGTTGCTCGTAGGCGGGAAGTGCACATGCTAATGGTTGGCAAAGTCTCAGCCTTTGGGCGACCGGGGAGTTCTCCGACAGCGTGGGAGACATTCTTGTGGCAGGAAGTAAGCCGCTGCTATATGTTAACACGGGAAGCTTACTCGTTGCGTAGTTGCGCCTACGCTGTTCTTCATTTTCAGCTCTCAAAAAGACGTGCTGACGGCGTGGGGTCTCGTTGCGTCGCCGAGGCCGTTGGATCAACTCCCTCGGAGATTATCCCTTGCTGTCGACATTGATCTTCGAAGAGCCTCACTAGTCGTAGAAGGAGCAGTCGTATAATCCATATTTGCATCTTCGACCTTGGGACCTGTATCCCGTCCGGAGTGCCGCATTTGGATGTGTGATAGACGTGTGATTTGGATCCGCCTCCGAGTCAGTTTCTCCCACACGGCCTCATCGCCGAAATGTCAAGTCGTCTACTTCTTTATCCTGACCACCATGTCGTTTGCGACCCTTGTGGATGGCCAGAGCAGCTACATCGTTCCTTCATTCACGCTTGAGTGCGGGCAGACGCTGACAAGCGTGCCTGTGGCCTACAAGACATGGGGCAACCTAAACGAGGCGAAGAATAATGTCATGGTCATCTGCCATGCATTCACGGGAAGCGCTGACGTGGAGGACTGGTATGTATACCAGTACACAGTGGCAGCTGCCTCTCAGATCTTGTAGGTGGGGGCCGCTCATCGGCGTAGGGCGTGCATTCGACCCTCGCCGCTTCTTCATATTCTGCGCCAATGTGCTTGGGTCACCATATGGCACGGCATCCCCGGTCACGGTTAACCCTGCCACCGGGCAGCCATACGGGCCAGACTTCCCGCCGACGACCATTCGAGACGACGTGAGGCGCGCCAAATTTGTCTCATCGCCGGAGCAAGCATGTACTCATGTCCCTCAGGTTGCATAAGCTCGTTCTTGACCACCTTGGCGTGCGGTCTGTTGCTGTCGTCATTGGTGGTTCCATGGGCGGTATGGCTACCCTCGAGTGGCCGTTATGCAGTCCTCCAGGCTACGTTCGTCATATCATACCTCTGGCCACCTCTGCTCGCCATTCGGCATGGTGCATCAGCTGGGGCGAGGCTCAGCGTCAGAGTATCTTCAGCGATCCTGAATATCGTGACGGATGGTACGCGGCGGATGCTCAACCGAGATCTGGTCTTGCTGCTGCTCGTATGGCTGCACTCCTCACCTATCGTTCTCGTGACTCCTTTGAGAGCCGATTCGGTCGAAAGCACCAAAATACGCCATTGCCTACGATAGCCAACAGCGTGCATCGTAATGCCCACCACAACGATGGCCTTCGCTCGCCTTCTGCATCTACCACCGACCTGTCGTCTACGATACCCACGCCAAAGATATTCACGGCGCAAAGCTACCTGCGCTATCAAGGCGAGAAATTCAACTCTCGATTCGACGCCAACTGCTATGTACACATCACGCGCAAACTCGACACGCACGATGTCGCGCGCGGACGAAGCGACGTAGCAGACGAATCGCAGGCGCTGGCAGAGGTTCTAGGGCGCATACCGCCCGGTGCGCTGGTGATCAGCATCCAGACCGACGGGTTGTTCACCCCCTCTGAGCAAAGAGAACTTGCTAGGCACATTCCTGGCGCGGAGCTCATCGTCATCGACTCACCGGACGGGCATGACGGCTTTTTGTTGGAATTCGAACAGATCAATCGACATATTCTCGCGTTCTTGAAACAGAACTTATCTGAGTTCTATGCACATACTGATGTGGAAGAAATCGAACAAAACGGGGCAGACTTTGCTACTGTGAAGACCAGTATGTTTGGAGAGGCAGAGGCGGATGTCACAATGTGGTAGTCTGTGCATACCGACATCTTGGGCTCAAATTTCTCTATTGAATCATTGCGTGCTAGTTGGGCGGAATAAAGTTCTTGGATGGATTCTATGAAGGGGAAGTGATATTTTGGCAAAGAAATTCGTTGAGTACTGGTACCGTGCCGCCATGGGTTTCAGCGGATGCTTGCACAGCCACCTTTCCACGTTCGCGGAGGAGACCACGATGGCTCCGAAGCACGCAGACTACCAGCCTCTAGGCCAAGGCGATGATGAGGGGGACATTGGCGCAGGGCCGTCCACGCTGCAGCCACGACCACGACGGGCGCGTCGGGCCAGCCGTCCAGGCAAAATCGACCTGAGCAAGATCGACGACGCGTTCCAGCGCTGGAAGGAGAGCATTGCGGCCAAGCTCACGCGCAAGAGCTTCAAGAATGACTCTGTCAGGCGCGAGATTGTCCATACCGTCTTCCATCCCACAGTGCATGCCACTGTCGTCGAGAACGCCGAGGTACGTGTACCATGCGACCAGCGCGCCACCGTGTCTGACCGCGTACGCTCAGGTTAAGACACTCGATCACAAGCCGCCTATGACCCATGAAGACTATGCCAGGCATGTATGCTCTGTGTTCGGGCTGCTCGTGCGACTGACATGGGCTCCAGCATGGCTGACGCCGTTCGCACCGCCATTGCCGAGGGTTGCACCCGAAGCTCATAGCAAAGGGCTCCTCGGGTTCTTATTTCGCACGAGCAAAGGTCGACGGGCGCATTCAGACCGTTGGGTACGCCGTCTGCACGTAACGTCCACGGAGCCTTTGCTGAACGCTGCGTATCAGCGTTTTCAAGCCCAAGGACGAGGAGCCGTATGGAAATGCCAATCCCAAGCTGACCAAATGGATCCACCGCCAATTCAAGTGGATCATACCTTTCGGAAGAGCCTGTCTTATACCAAACCTGAGGTAAGAGCGATGCAACACGTAATGGTGCCTGTGGCTCACATGAAACCTACTTTCCAGTTATATCAGCGAGGCTGCCGCGTCCTTGCTGGATGATCGGTCGGTCGTCGATTGCATTGTGCTCGCCAGTCCATCTAATCTAATCTCAGCCTTGGCCTCAATATCGTCCCGCGAACCGAGCTGGTCTCATTCGCCAGTCCTGTGCGAGAACGGTCCCGGAAAGTGCATCTGTTTCGTTGTCGCTAAGACGATTTCAGGCTTTCTATTATCCGTGGTTGATTCGTCGCGCCGCCAAGAAGGGGAAGCCGCTTCCGGAAAAGATCGGGAGTATGCAATGCTTTATGCACGGATTTCAAGGTCAGTCACTCCCTCATATGCGTCAAGTGCTGTTCTCAAGCCGCTTGTATCTAGATGCTTCTGGTTTCTTGAGGGAACATCCGCTGCCTGGAAGATCAATCGCAGATACTTACGATGATTCCGCGCATCGCACTGGTAACAGTACAGCAAAGCGCTTTGGAACGCGCTTAGCGTAGTATGTGGAAAGACTGGCGACGAGGAGTCACTGTACGACGACGAACCGGATAACGAGCTACTTTTCGATTCGTCGGTTGACCATTCCGACCACCCGTTCCATTGGTCTCCTCAATTATTACAAAGCTTTCGCGAGGAGTTGGAAAAGTTCGTTGATCCTTGAGATTTCAGCCTGAAATTGACAGAATACCAGACTTGTAATCCTTGGTCCGCGCTCTGCCATAACATTCTGTGCACCGGCTCATCGCCATTTCAGACTACCTCATGCTCAATACCGACCGCGGCGCGGACAACTACATGCTGAAGGTGAGACTCGTGCTGATCGGTTAATATCATTAACCTTTGAACAATGAAAAGTACTGCGAAGGGAGCACGATAAGGGCCCCGTCAACACCGGGCCTTCGCGCTCAATGATGCCTTTGATGAGCGAACTGAAGGCTGGCAATGGCGACTTCACTCCTCTCACTGGACGAAGCTTTGGATCGCCCTCTGGGTCGCGCACCAATGTTTCGACACCATACAACTCACAGCCGCATATACACCTCGCCGCGATAGATAACTCTCTTTCATTCCCCCATGAGCACCCTAAAGGATGGCGGTCCTTCACCTACGGATGGCTTTACCTACCAGTGAACGTCATCGGCAGGTATGTCGCACGACTACCACTTGGCGAGAGGTGCTGATACGAAATCAGACCATTTAGCGAGAAGACTCGACGGGCGATACTACCACTGCTCACGTCGAAAGAATGGTGGGAGGAGACGACCTTTCAATTACGGAAGATGTTCGCTCTCGATCCTGATTTCCATCCCAGTGAGTCGTATGCTCCGGTCCAGGGAGATCTTCTGAAACATTTTGTAGAGATGTTTGCTGTACGTTGAGGCAGTCATTTACAGCGAACTCGCCTTCTGATGACAACAGCGGCAACTGGCAGTGCTCAAGGGACAAGCATGGAATATCGTACAAAGCCTTAGGCATTCAGTACGTCCCATACGAATAGTGGGCGCGTGAACTGACCGTTCTTCTCTTTTTCCACAGGATGAGGGACCGCTCGAGCTCACTCGCCGACAAAAAGTGCTTATTTGGGACGACGAGGTCGAGCTGCCGGAAGACCTTGATCCAAATACACCTTTGAGCGGTGGACCATCGGGCAACTTGTCGCAGAGTCTTGCGGACCTTCCCCGTTCACCACAGGCACGGGCACCGCACAGGCGTAGTATGAGCACTGGAGGTGGTGACTTCCCACCGCCCATGCGTCGGCGTTCGACGGATACCGGCGTGTCGCGGCCAGTACCGTTCGCTTCCAAGTACCAGCAGATGAACAAGGGGCTAAGTGGCGTGGCCGTTCTTGAGCACATGGAACGCTTGGATAAGGTGGAAGCAGGCCTGAAGCGACTGGGCATGGAAGATAGCCTCGAGGAGCAAGAGGAGCCCGCCACCACGGACATTTCCCCTGTTCCGTCGTCACCGACCCGACCGGCTGTGCAGGAACCAGAGGGTGCTGATATGGGACTCTCGCAGCCGGCCACTGCGGAGGGCTTGTTTGGAGCACCTACGAGCCTTAGCGAGCGTGTAGCTAGCCCTATATCCCCCGGGCCAAGTGGGCACGTTCGTTGGGCGAGTGGACTTGTGAGCGGGCGACCGAGTATGGATGCTTTGTCGGAAGAAGAGGAGGACACGCCGAAGCGCATTGTAATTATGGAGGTGCGTCTCGTTATCATGCCTTCGCTCTCACTTGCGCTGACACTTGTTCGTAGCGATTGGAGACCGTGGATACGAAGGCTACTTTTTCTTGTTGGTAAATGAACCATTCATTTCACTCTGACTGGCTCTGGAGTACACTAGATTAGAAGCTACATCATTTGTATTACTTGAGTTTAGACTTACATTTGAGAGTGACCCGGGAGTGACGCGCTTTTGAACTCCGGTCTTCAACTCTTCCACCCGACCTTCCGTCGCCCATGTCGAAGTATAGCCTCTTGTCAGATCTTCAGCGATTAAAGGGGCTCGGTTGTGACCTGCTCTTAGGGATGCTTGGGACGACGAAGAGCACCAGCGACGGTTGCGGCGACGCGCAGTAAAGAAGGGCTCGAGATTGGAGGGCATGATGCAATCCATGGCGCGCCGAGCTAAGGCGTCCAGGTCGTCTGCTACTGCGTCAGGATCCTCTGGAGCTGCTGTATTGCGCAGCTCTCCAAGCGTTGATTACGATTACAGTATGCTTGGATAACCCTTACTATCTGTGCGCTGACTCGGTCAGCCTCGGATTCTGCCAGTATCGACGAAGGCCGCACGCGTAAGAAGGTAGGCGTAAATGCTCAAACCTCGACCTGTATGCGCTCGACTTCACCGCACTCAGCCTCGACTTTGCCATAGTCCAATGCCGGACTGGCTTGCTGGCGCCCTCGATAAGACGAAGCGAACACGCGCAATCGGCGAACGATCTCGAATGATGCAACAGGACATCGTCCAAGTCTCTCCGCAGCGCTCTGTTTTCAGTAATCTGACTACGCTCGCGAATCCACGGCCGCTATATCCTGAGCAACTTATCCCTGTCGTGTTTCCCGACCACGACAACACTTGGCAACATCAGATGGTCTTCGCTCATCCGGACTCTTCCTTCGCCGTGACAGAGAATGACATCGAGCGCGATGTTGCTCGTGAACTCCGCGCCCAACCTTTCGCTCCTTATACAAGTCCTGGCCCTAGCTTTGCCGATGCGACACTCTTTGCCCCTCCCTCTCTTGCCCACCATACGTTCCCTCGTCAACCTATCACGACCAGCACTTCCACTGGCATGGCAATATCCAGTCCACGACGGCATGCATCGTTTGCACTTCCAGTTGACCCTCGGACAGAATTTGAAGTCGCAACTCCAGAAGATATATCCCCTTATGCAGCTTTGCAGGAACCATTAGAGTTTCGGCCACCTGATGGCGCATTCTTTCCCACGACCCCTTTGCGACCCGTGCCGGGGATTGTGCGTGACTTTTGCCGCTGTTATGGACCTTCGAAGCAGCTTTCACTCTGCTCATCTTATATGCTATCGAATAGTTCCAGTCGACGTTCTGCCCTGAGGATACGGAGAGCCTCGGGTCCGATTCACTCGCTGCGGTGTACCGTCGGCCATTCATCCCATGCCCCTCCCCGGTATATTGCGCATGCCTAACTTGCTCTTGCCTTCAACTCATGCGATCAGATCCAGCAAGTCAATTCACGAGCAAAGGACGTGTATCACGAGCGTCTCTTGGAATTCGCTCAAGAGCAAGCATCGAGTGATGCGCCTGTCCTGGGCGTTTCCTCTGACGGCGGACGACGTTTCGTCGCTTATTCCTCGACCGGTGGATCTCGCCAGAACAGCGCTCAGCATCGCCTTCCAGCTCCAGGCAGCGCTCGGCGGTACTTTTCTACCAGTGGCGTACTGGGTGCTTTCGGTCAGCAGTCATCCGATGACTTCAGCGAGACGTTCGCCTTTGGTCTCTGGAGCGCTCATGAAGAGTCGTCGGACTCAAGGGGAAGACAATAACAGATTCCGTTGTGCTTTGTAGTCTCTAATTCTAATCGTGAAGCAGCAATATATTAAGTACATGCTCGACACCCTTGTCCGACGAGCAGCCCGTATATCCTCAACTCACCAACCGACCTCTCCGCCGTTGTAAGAATCAAGCTCTAAGCTCGTTTGTCCTTTGCGCTTGCGCAGCACATGCCGCTCGAGCGAATAAACTTCATACGATGCAGCTGCCAATTTCATGGCACGAATATGGTGTGGACGAGAATTTGCAGCGATGGCATGCTGGCGCGACTGCCAGATGCAAGTCGCCAGGTTCAGGCCAGTCTCGGGATCCGGCACACCATACCTGGAAATCATCATCAAAAGGACGCGTTTGCGACCAGCAGCATATGACTCGCCAATACAGAAGGAGACCACCGTTTTGCACGGCTTCTTCGTGGGCGAGTCGATCCGCCTCGTAAAGAGGAGAACCGTCACTGCCGTCCTTACGCTTGGACCGGAAGGCAACACAGTACCACTCGCGTTCCTCGTCGACAGCAAGCGAGAGCTGGTCCCAGTTGAACGCGTCCCTGTACGAAGTCGACGCGTATTTCTTCGTCACAGGTCGGAACGCGTGTAAGGCACGATGCAAAGACAACGAAACTGGGTCGATGTTCGGCAGTCGCGTGTCGGTGCGCAGTCCTTGGACGTTCTCAGGATGCTGGGCATTGGCTGGCAACGAGGAGAGCAGAGGAGGGAGATATAGGAGTTCCGAGGACTTGTCGTCGAACTCGGGCAGTCGATGCGGGTCCCGCGATGCCTGCGTCTGCGACGGGTGCGGAGGAGCGGTGAATGTGAGGCCAGGCATGACTATCTGGGGATCTTGCAGTCGTGTACATTCTGAAGTCAGTCCAACGCTCTGTTATAGCAAGGCCAATGCTCGGCTATGTTACGCGACATATTGCGCAATTGCTCATAGGAAGTTGCGAGATCGTGAGCGAGAACAAACGACAGCAAAGTCCGACACTCTGATCCATCTGCCGCCGCGGCCGTCACGCTGTTGGCGAAATGGCCACGAAGAAGGCCGCAGACCATACACTATACCACCTCGCGTGAGTCGGTGGTTTGTGCAGCTGGTAGCAAACGCTGAGCGTCGCCCAGGCCTCGCGGATTCTGGAAGAAATTCCGTACGAACTTGACTCGTCGCGCTCGGGCACGTGAGGTCCTGACTACAGCGACAATAGGGGAAGTTGTTGCTGTGAACCCAGAGATTTCGAGCGGTTTGCCACTGGCAGACCGCAACCGTCGCCCGCCTCCAGCGTCGCGGCCAGAGCGCTATGCAACGCCGGCAACCAAAGGTGTGCCATTCGCTCCACTTCGTAGCGCGCGCTCACATTCAGCGTCCAGCGTCCGACCCCGCGCAGAATCCGTACTGGAAGCGCGACGTGCGCAGGCAGTATCCCCAGCTGTCAGTCATCAGCCAGTCCGGCCTTGCGCAGGTGCTGCTGAACGCCCCTGAGCTCAGAGCGTACGTGCGACCTTCTGTTTATGCCACTGCCTTTGACACGCCACTTCCCAGTGTCGAAGCACCAGCAGAGGGCTCCGAAGCTGCATCTGCGAAGGCGGCGGCGCCAACGGACCCGGCTGTTGCGGTCTCCACGCCCGCCCCCGCTGCGCCAACCCCGCTGGCAGACCTGACGTCTGCGATTCAGGCGCTTTCCGCTGCACGTCAGCCCTTCTCCGATGCTAAGCTGCCACCGACTCCGCCGTCGTCGTTCAGACGTTGGAATGTTGAGCGTGCTCCAGACGCTCCTCATGACTCCAGCGCATACTGGCCCATGGCCCTCTACAAGTAGACAGTGAAGCGGACAATGCGCAATGTGACACTTCTATAACACCAGCTATATCCAGTTGCCTGCAAGTTGCGCGTGTCGTCTCGACGGTTGTGAGCAGGCATCTCAGAGTCAGATTTTCAATGGCGGCTCGTACAACTATAAGTATAATGTGACGCAAAACGATTGGTATGACTTAAAGGTTGAGCTCGTGGCAGACCTACTTTGAATTCACCCGGTCGCGCTGTCCGAACCCATCATATCATCCATATTTACTCCTCATTCGCGCGGCGCGATCGCCGTTTGAACCAGACCATGTCAAACTCCAGTGGCCTTTCCGATACGTCGCAGAACAGCTTTGAGGATGACTGCAAACTCATATTCTCTCCGTTGACGCTGCCATGTGGTCGAATTGTCAAGAATCGATTGGCAAAGGCGCGTTGTTCGCATAGACCAGCTCAGCATCCACCCTGATAGCATGACAGGCAGCCATGTACGAGAGCCTGGCGCATTTTCCTGGAGGCCCGCCGACACCTGAAATTCTGTGTCTGTACGAACTATGGGCACGCGGTGGCTGGGGTATCATTTTGACTGGCAATGTCCACATATCTACTCGGCATCGAGGCCTTGGCAGGGATCTACTCTTGAATGCGCGCGCACCGTCGCAAGAGGAGCGGAAACTGTATACAGAGCTCGCCCGTGCGATGCGCTCGGTAAAGGACGGCGAGGAACAGCCGCTTGCACTTATGCAGTTGAATCATGCTGGTACGTGGACGACCACGCGCGCGTAATTGCTGATCATAGTCCAGGGAGACAGTCTCCGAACTTTCTCGGCGGTCGTTGGCCTTGGGACAGGCCACTTGCTCCGAGCGCCACGAGAGTCGGTTCAGGCTCTCAAGAGGGTCTCATCGCACGTGCAATCTACCGCGTCCTGTTCCAGACGCCGCGCGCCATGGCATTGGAAGATATTGAGGAAGTGAAACAAGAATTTACGCAGGCAGCTGTTTTCGCGCACGAATGTGGCTTCGACGGCGTTCAGGTTCACGCAGCTCATGGATGTGCGTCAGAAGTTATGTCATGCGTTCCAACCGTAGCCTCGAGCTCATCACACGCACACAAGATCTTCTGGCACAATTCTTGTCTCCCCTGACGAACACCCGCACCGACAAATACAAGGATGGCATCTTGCTCGTCAAGGAAATCTGTCAAAGCATACGGGCTACTGTGCCGTCTTCATTCGTCGTCGGGATTAAGCTTAATGCTGCTGACTATACATCTGGTGGTTTGACGGAGACTCAAGCCCTGGAACATGTCAAATTGCTCGCTGCGTGCGATCTCGATTTCATCGAGGTCAGCGGCGGGAGCTACGAGAGCCCAGGTACGAGACCTCAAATACCGGGTTGAGATGACTGATATCGTCGCATATGCAGCGTTTACTGACAAGGCATCGCCGCGACAAGCCTTTTTCGCCAACTTCTCGAAACAGTCACGCGCGGCGCTATCCTGCATGCCAGACTCCAAGCGGCCCCTCGTCATGCTCACGGGCGCACTTCGCACTGCGTCTGATATAGCAAGCTGTCTGCGTGCCCCGCATGCCGACATAGCCGGCCTCGGTCGTCCAGCCGCCGTCGACCCTTGGTTTCCCCGCCATCTCGACAAGCCGCCGCAACCAGCACCAGATTTTTTCTCGCCAGCATGGTATCCGCGACTCTTAAATGCCAGTATGGGCACAGCCTGGCATTGCAGGGCAATGCTTTCTTGCGTTCAAGGAGACCCTGTCGACTATGCAGCAACAGGCCTCGGTGTCACATGCTACATGTTTCTAGGCACTCGTTGGAGATACATTCTGGTGGGATGTGCTTCTGGAATGGTTGCTGCTGTAGGTGTAGTTCTGAAGTTGGCGTCGATGGTCCATGGTCCATGGTAACTCATATTTGGACTGCGTTCGCACTTGCTGTCCCCTGTATTTTATTCGATGCATCATTTGAGGGGGCGAGGAACGAGGAACGGGTCTCCCAATTGCAGAGCTTGTAGAGTATGAGGAATAGAGTAAGGTCGCGTGATCCATCCGACCGTCCATCGCGATTTTGGACATGGTCCGGGCGGCTGCCTATATAAACCTGGCGCCGAACATCCGTGATTCCTTACCACTCTGGCCTTTTGGCTTAGATCAAGTGTAGTATCTGTTCTTTATAGTTTAACAACTATAACGACCCTATGGGGTCTGTTCGTTGTTATCTTATTTTTGACAGCCCGTGTTGCGCTCTTGGGCTTGCTCAAGGCGCTTCACACGATGACCTTGCCACTGCACTCCCGGCTTGTGTCGTCAGGGCCCCTTCTTCGCTTTTCAACCCTTCATGGAACTGTCGCGACCAGCCAGTTTGGCAATGCGTCTGACAGTGCGATGAAAGATTGAAATGGTATTCAATTTTTTTTTCCTTCACCTCGCATCTTTTGAATGTTTCCGGTCAACCGGTCAGTGCGGGGAATTGCGAATATGCGTGCGTACTCAGCGTCATTTGTGCCCTGTCTAGCATTAGTATCAAAGTAGTATCTCATTTACCACGTATCCCTCGTAATGTCTCTGTTCTTGACTTCGTGTCTCTTCGATGACGTCCAATCCAAAATTTGTCCAAAATGGCAGAGCAGACAGCCACGAATTGCAGGTCTGCCACTCCCTGAGGCAGAGGGAAGGATGGATCTCAGCCATTGTTGTGTTCGACGGAAATACCATCCGACACCGGGAAGTGAAACACTTTATGATATCTCGCCACTGAGGCTTTCCCTTCCCTCCGGACCTTTTGCATCGTATTCCCAGGCATAAAATACAGGGGGGTAGACGTTTTTTTGGAGGGGAAATGTGCAAAGGATGACGAGCAATGCAATACACCAGGAAGTGAAATATTTCGGAAGCATCTGATGCATCAGCAATCGCCGCTCCGACCGCTCGGAACTCATTTCGTCCCCACTAGGAGTCTTCAGTAGAACGACGAAGGCGTCAATGTTGTATTCTTAACAGCTACCATGAAATCTCTGAAGTCTTTAATCCACTTCCGGGCGCGAACTTCGAGGCTATGAAAGGTACCGAGCTCTGTTCCGAGCTTCCGAACATCGAGCTGGCTACCCCGTCGAGCACCCAACTGCGTTTGAGCCACATACACGCAAAGGCAGCCTCCTGTGAGCTGTATATACACATTATAAACCATATTGAAGGGGTGGGAGGGGTACAGGGCGTAGGGGGAGGCGTGGGTTGCAAATGGCCGACTGCGTACACCACCATTCACACGACGGCGACGGCTCTGGTCACCGCTGCAAAGACATTTTCCCATCGGACACTTCAATATTGGGTAGCCTGCCCATTTCTGCATGTGTCTATATCAGCTCAAGTGTCCACGATGTGTGAGTAGCGCGCTGAAGACGGAAAAGTGCGGAATATTTCACTTCCCGGGGGGCGTTTCACTTCCCGGTGTCGGATACAGTGCTTTGCATACAGTGCTTTGCATAAGAAAGTGGAATCTCCGAAATTTTTTCGTCGGTCGGGCCCGACCGAAGACTCCGACTTGCTCCGCTCCTCCACTCACTGGAGCCGTCGGCACTCACTCGCAGCCCCTTTCGGAGGGCGCGCTGTGCTCCTTTTGACATATAATAATGCCCAGATTACCACTTGCATGAAGACCGTGCGTTCTAGGCGATAGGTATTCAGTCGCCAGCTGGCGGGGCAGTTCTCCATCGGAAAATACCGACTTCCGAGTCCCGGCCGTTCCGTTTCTGCGTACCATTCTCAACAGACCACCCGCTGGGAACCTCCCAAACACTTTCAATCTTCATATATGTGTGTCTAGGGTATACCAGATGCACCCTGTACTGTTTCCTGCGCGAAATACATATTTTGCAGGCTGTCGCACCCAGCCGAGCGGAGTGTTCGGTCGGGCCCGACCGACGAAAAAATTTCGGAGATTCCACTTTCTTATGCAAAGCACTGTAGTCTAGTCTCACTTGCACCCGGTTTGATGGAGGTCCCGGTTCGCGGAAAGGTCCGGTGAACCTTATATCTCGACCCACTCGAATGTACGCTCCTCCAGACATACCTACTGATTTGTACGTGGGAAATGTCAAGAAAGATTACATGTGCCTCGATATCCTGGAAATTGTGCTGAAATGGCTGTGTCAAGTGTCTCCGGCAAGTCGGCTCATCCGTTAAGTCCGGAGCGGGCCAGCAATCTCTACCCACCTCCAATTGCTCTCGACACTGGACCCAATCAAATTTTTATATAAACTCTGTATAAAGGAATCAAAAAATATTGTCCTATTCAGAATCAGCTGATCCCAGCTCCCAAGGCTGCAAAGCTTTCCGGGTAGAAATAAGGTTCAGCGGTAATGGCCGAACCGGGACCTCCAGTCTGGCGCTCGCAAGTCGGAGCAGACTCTACATCACGGATCGAGTTTCATCCGTCCTAGAGTCTGCAACGGAGACTAGTGTCGGATGGTATCGCAAGTTGAACGACCTCATACGGCTACGTCGTGCGCGAGTGGCGCCAAAGTGGCGGTCTGTGGCGCTCCGGCAAATTCTCGCGCGCGCTGCAGCTACCCGCGGGCGTCGGCGCCGAGCATCCGCTGCGCTCAATTGATTGTGACCTGAGCCAAGGCGACTCCAGAGCAACAGGCGACATGGATCTCCATTGATTTACCATCCAGCCTAATTATTGAGCAATCTATCATGTAGTTCTAACTTACCGCCTGTATTCCGAACATACAAGCGGGGGAAATTTTCTGCATACCAGTATCTATTCAAGAAAGCAATTGACAGATCGGTCCACTGTGCGTAGGCAAAGATAACGGAGTCGGCGGCACAGCGCAGACTGGATGTGTTGACCCCAGCGAGCCTATGAACCCGCCCTGTTCCCATCCTTGCACAATTTCTCGTGCGCGACGATCTACCCAACGATCATTTCCCCAGAAACCCCAGCCAGCCATAAATCTATACCAATCTACAATGGCCAATTCCCACTGTTGGATAAACATCTCATAGGTATATGTGACCACGTCGGTGCGGGAGGCTAGTCCAGCCTGGAGTGCGTCGAAATAGAGGCGCAGTAGTGTGGTTTCTCCGTTCGTGCGCAATAGGCGCTCCTCGATGCTGGTCCCCAGAAAATACACCAAATCGAGTGTGGGAGGTCCTGCACCAACATACTGGAAATCCACGAAAGCACATGTGCCTTGAGGGGAGAACAGGATGTTCTCTCCTTTGGCATCCCCATGGAGCAGTGTCGATCGACCAGCAGCCCTCTCAGCCGCGAGTGCCACGTTGATCTAATGCATGCTGTTCAATGCGGGCGCCGAAAGACGAGTAGTAACTGACCTTCTCAGCCCAGTGTACCACGAACCCGCTGTCACTACCATCTTCAACCTCTGCAAGCTCATCTCGGCGAGTATCGAGATACCAATATGTGCCTTGCTGCCAGACTCCTTGAACGTGTAAATCCGAGTCGCCAGATTGCCCTTCGGCCGGAGGGGGGACAAGACCAACTTCGCCCCAGAAAGTCGAATGAAAGCCAGCAAGCCAGCGCAATACAGCGGACGTGTCATCAATACCAAGGCCGTCATAGGCTGGACGCGGGAACTTTTCAGCAAGATCATCGAGTAGGAGTGTCCCTTGTGAAGTAACTGGATGGCTCGCTGCGACAGCGACGGTAGTTGGCAGACGAGTTGCGAGTTGCTGATAGAAATATCGCTCCACGGCGTAGGAGATGAGTTTCCGCGCATGTGAGAGAGATGTGTGATCAGCATGCGGCGCGTGGATGTGCTTCAGTATAAAGGATTTTTATTCGTCATTGAGACGCGCGGTAAGGCGGTGGATATGCCCGTATGAAGACCAGAGGATAGCAATTCGTGTGCTTGAAAGCAATTCGATTCCGGAGGGCAACAGCGTAGCCAGGGCGGGATCGGCTATTGTGCGCTGTAATCTTCTTCCACCCATGGATATGGTTCTTGACGGTCGACTGCTCAGAGAGCCCGATGTGCTGGCCCGAGGCTGCTGACAAGACGCGTATCCGGCAACTTGCGGACTTCAACCACGAGTTGAACATCGGCTTCATGCATCCATGTCGCAAGCGAGCGAGTCGCTGCTAAAACGACTTGCAGGCCCTTCCGTCACCAAAGCGGGCCTTGCTACAGACCAAAGCGCCATCAACGCGATTATTGCCGAGGTATCCAAAGGCAGCAAGTTCTACGAGGTGCGTCCAGCCACAATCATATACACTAGACTCACAGGCTCTTCCCCAGAACGAGAAACGCAAAGACCAGGCTGTCACAGAGAAGATTGAAAGGATACACAAAGAACGCGATGAACTGTTGAAGTATGCCAACCTTCGTATGTGCCGCCAGAATGCGGGTGTCGGCTTCCAACTCTTCTCCCACAGAGCGAATCGAGCATCAGGTCGATAGTATAGTAAGCGTATGCGCCATATCCCGTGTTCAATATACTAATGTAAGTCGGACAGATCGCAGAGCTCGAAGCCAGCCGCGACCTGTCGCAGTACATCGTACACTTGTTCGTCCATGAACGAATCATCTATCGTATCGTTAAATCCTTCCTTCAGCGACATGGACAGTTTCTTCGCCTCGGTTGAGATTTTGCTCGACCCTTCTCTGAAGGACAAGGCATTCGTCGTCGGTGGAAGTGTCGTCAGTACCGCTTCGTATGCAGCGCGCAAGTTCGGTGTGCGGTCTGGAATGGCCAGTGAGTCTGTCAGCGCAGACTGTGACAAACGACTCACCACCGAGCTCAGCTTTCGTTGCTCAGAAGCTGTGTCCACAGCTCATTTGCATCCACCAAAATCACGACAGATACTCGACCGTCTCTAAGCAAATAATGGGCATAATACGCAATTATGACCCGGAGATGTGCGTGGCTGGCTGTGACGAGGGCTATTTGAACATCACCGCCTTTTGCAACGAGAACAAGTTGGCCCCCGATGACTGTGTGGCGCAAATGCGCCAGGAAGTCTTTGAGGCAACAAAGCTCACTGTGTCTGCGGGCATTGCGCCGAACATGGTGTGTGCCTTTTAAGCCTCAAGTTCGTCTATGCGTACTCACAGCCTGCAGACTCTAGCGAAGGTGCGAACAATACCGCTCCGCAGGCTTAAGTGCTGACAGTCGTAGATATGTTCGGACAAGAATAAGCCGAACGGCCAGTTCCACCTGCCGTTCGAGAGAGAGAAGATCATTGAGTTCATGCATGATCTTCCGATTCGCAAGGTAAATAACTGGTCACCTGCATTGTTCATTTGTGCACCTTTCTCTGTGCAGGTTCCAGGAGTTGGACGGGTTCAAGAACGCATGCTGGATTCCATTGGTATCAGGGTATGTCATTCTTTTGACCGCGGGCCACAAAGCTGAGGCCTTGGCGCAAGACGTGCGGAGATGTGTACACCCATCGCGCCACCATCTATCTTCTCGGAAAACATTTTTCACTGGACTACCTACTACATGCCTACCTTGGGCTTGGGTCCACAACAGTGCAGCCCGGTGTGAGGGAGGAGCGCAAGAGCGTCGGCGTCGAGCGCACTTTTAATCCCATATCGGACCAAGATCAGCTCGTTGCTAAGCTCAAGGACATCGCACGGGCGCTTGAGGAGGATCTCGAATACGGCGGATGGAGCGGCAAGACGGTCACGCTCAAATATAAACTCGATACCTTTCAGAGCTTCACACGGGCCAAGAGTTGTTCGCGTTACATAAATAAGAAGGAAGATCTCTTCGCCGTGCGTTGCAATTCTATGTGCGCCTCCCGGTACTGACAAAATACTGTGCGTAGATTGCCAAGGACCTGTTACTCGCGGAGATGCCGCTATGCATTCGGCTTATTGGCATCCGGGTGACCAACCTCAAGGATTTGAAGATCGCTGAGAATAGCGGTATCAAACGCGTATGTTTGACGTTTATCTTTATTGCATGATTATTCACATACTGGAATGGTTGAACCCATACAGTTCCTGAAACATGCGCCCGATTCACCCAAGAAGAAACGCAAACTATCCCACGAAGAGGACCACGGGATTGCGAACTCGCATATTCGTGATACAAAGGCCGACGAATTATCTCTTGGCTTGTCTTTACATAGGCAGGCGGGAGACGACGCCACTTCTCACGCCGATAAACCTGGTCTTCAACGAGCAGCGAGTCACGAACCGACCGGCTCTCAGCCCGATCCAGCTGTCGGCGCTATCTCCGCAAAACCAGCATCGACCGCGGGCGGACTATCGAGAAACGTTCCGATATTTTCGCCCATTCCGCGGCCCAACGATAAGCCCAAAGCCAGGGTCAAGCTAAAGGAGACACCGGACAAGCATGCGGAGAAGCACGAGTGCCCAGTCTGCGGTTCCGTGCTGGAGACCGACAATGACGGATTGAACGCGCACGTCGACTACTGTCTTTCGCGCGGGGCGATCAAGGAGCTTGCCAATTGCGATGCCAAGGTTTCGCAAGGAAAGGCGACGATCCCGGGAAGCAAGTCTACTGGAGGAGAGAAGATAGTACGTACGTGGGATAGCGTCTTCAAGCCGGTTGCGAGGAAGAAGGCGAGGTGAAGCACCTATCTATTTGCACCGTTTTTATACTTCTGTTGGCCTCGTATTCGGATTTACTGGATGCATTTGCACGCGTGTACCTATAGCATCACTGTAGTATTAGCACAACATTCAGGAGGGTCATTGTGGTCAGTTCGTGTTAGTTCTCGTCGAACCGACCCCTTCGCTTGGCAAGTGCATGCTGGCGTGTGACACCTGGACGTCCGTACAGGTGAAGACGGCCGACATGTCAATGCACTCCGTGGATTCATTTACGAACGCGAGATTGCGATACAAAGGCAGGGCTGAACTTCAATTCGAGATGTCTGTGCAGGGTCTAGCCAATGAAAATCATTATGTAGCTACAACCTGGACTTGACGTCGCGCACATCCCCTTGGCAGTTGATAGAGCAGGCTCAGAAAATGCATGTGTGGCGCCGCGCTCTGGCCGGGGCCCGCCATTCGCGGGCGAAGAAGACCGTCTGGCGCTTTCAATTTCCTACTTGGCGCATAAACGGACCGGTCGTGAGCTCTGCTAAGCTGAAAAACAGCGGAGCGCGAGGGACTCGAATGGGAGCAATCATCCAGTCAGGATCGACGATCGAGATCATGGGCGTGCAAAAACACCGGGCATCAAACCCAAAAGGGAATCGTGAATGTGGCTGTGTAGCGCCCTTTCCGAATTTCAAATCCGAGGTCGCTCGTGTGCGATTCCGGAGAATGCTCATCGTAGGCCCTCCGTTCAGGAGACGCGACAGGTGTCGTGACTTACATGCTAGGATACAGTACTCCCGACAGCGGTGAGAAGTTCAGTGCCATATGGCCAATCGCTTCGTGTCCTTTGCCGCGCGCCTGGCTAGCGGCGAGTAGACCAATTACGCACACGGAGTGTCGTCTATCGCAGCGCGGTGCAAGGGTTCAGCGTGTAATGTTGAAGATTTCTGCGTCATCCACTCCCAGGAGGACATGACGAGGCAACAGTCCCGTAAGGAACAAATTAAGGAAGCACTGGGTGGCTAGCTGTGGCTTGGCCCGCAGCTGAAGAGTACGTTTGCATGCCTTCAATATTTGGCAACGCCGACTGTTTGCTGACTGTAATTGGCTAGCACAATCGCAATTCCATGAAATTGTACACGGTAAATGACGACAGCATAGGGTTGTACAGGGGTCGGGTGTCAACAGGACGGGACGCTGGAGGTAAGGGACCAGTAAAAATTCTACGATGCGACGCAATGCAATACAATGATTGATAAGAGACAGTTGAAAACCGAGCCCGTTGCTTTGCGGATCGCAAAAAGGGCGCGGCCAAGGGTCCACAGGAAAACACAATATGATCGAGAGCCAAAACAGCCCCACCGGGCCACAGGAAGGAAACAAAGATAACGGAAAAGAAACTTGTTTCAACCGTATGGCATTGGGCAAAGAGCGGCGCCGCGCGCGAAGTAGCGCCGTTACAGTCGCCTCTGAGAAAACCCTGGCGTCGCGCTAAATAGCCCTGACGTGTGCTCTATAAATCTCCATCTAGGGGAGGCGGAAGCGGAAGTGCGCGGTAGCGGTTGGCGCCCCAGGCACGACGAGCATGCAGCCCGACGTGTTTTGCTTTGGGACGACGTAGCCAGGTGTCCAGGGCTTGTCGTCATCCGGAGGCGTTACCACGACGCTGGGCACGCGGGAAAGTGGCGGAGCAGGCGCTGCGAACGCGTGGAAGAGCTGTTCCTCGATGCTGTCCGTGCGGGCATGCTGAGGGCGGACGCTCTGAGCGCGCGGCGGTGCGGAGGGCACCGGGCTCTTGATGATTTCGCGCGCTACATAGAGCAGGGAGGGGCTTGCCTGAAAGGACGTGTCAGACAGCACTCAACATAGTCAATGCGAAAGTAGCGTACGCCAGGCGAAGGCTTGGCGCAGGTGGGCAGCACCTCTAGCTCAGTCCAGGACTGAGAGACGAGTCAGTCCCATGGACCAGGTTGAGAACGGGCCTGGCGACGTACAAGTGCCTTTCGCGGACGCAGGATACGACCCACTGCGACGGCGATGACCAGGCATGGCGCTGTGAGGGCAAAGAGAGCCGGAATCGAGAGGAGACCGGCCATTGAAGTTTGCTCCTGGGCAGACAGCGAGGAGATGAAGGTGATTCGGTGGAGGGCTTTATAGCAGCGGCAAAAACGGTTGCTTCTGCGATGTGGAGACTCGGAGACGGAGACAGGATGCGGATCGCCCGCCAGCCGCAAAAGCCGCGACCGAATCGAGACAAGATCGGCAATGGTCGCCCTCGCGCCAGGGTCCCTATCGCGCATGGCGGGCGTCGGCGAGGATTTGCACGGGGCGATAGCAGACTGACGTCGATTGGTTCTACATGCAAACGTACAGGGTTATCCCCTCCATTTCTTGAACGTCGCCTGGACGCCGCGGCCGGCTCTGATGTCGTCCATGCAGCGGGCGTCCACCTCGCGTCCCTTGGCGGCCGTGTGGAGCACCTCCTGGAGCTGCTCGCCAGGCACGACCACCACTCCGTCCCGGTCCGCGACGACGAAATCCGCCCCTGAGCGGACCTCCACGGCCGCAAGCACGCCAGGCTCCGCCAAAGGGGCAATGGACAGCGTGACGGCGAGCTCTGACGGCCGCGTGAACGGCGACTGGCCCAGGGTCGACTGCCCGCGCACAAAGACCGGGAAGCGCGCCTCGATGTGCTCTGCGATGTCGCGGCAGCGCCCAGAGATGACCACGCCGAGCACGCCGCGGGCCTGTGCGCCAGCCGTCATTAGGCCGCCCCACACCGCGTTTTTGGCGTCTGCGGAGTGCAGCTCACGTTATGCCGCAAGCGACAAGGCAGGCATACCTGCGGGAGCCGAAATAACGATGATGCTGCCCTCGGGCGCGGCGTCCACAAAGTGCTGCGCGGGCTTGGGCGCGTCCTTGTCCGTCGTGTAGACCATCCTGACTGTAAACGCGGGCCCGGCAATGCGCACGGTCTTGTCCTCGGGCGAGAGCAGACTGATGTCGGGAATATGGCCCCCGTGTGGGCTGCCCAGCTTGATGAGCGCGTCGCTCAGTTCGCATGTAGAGTAGTCCGCCAGCGACATGGTCATTGCAATTCAAGCCAAGTGGCTCCGGAACGCGTGGAGCCGGTCGCAGTGCCGCCGGGATTGGCCATTGCTGCCTCTCACCATGCCCACCCGACGAGCGCAGAAACAACCAGCCCATGGCGAACGACGCCCACGCCGGCGGTCGTTCTTACGCGCCATTATGCGTTCCACGCGAGTGCGAGTGCCAGGCCTGGCTGCGTACCACGTTCCATTACGCTTACGACTGGTGCGCACCGTTCAACGGCGGCGAACGGCCAACTAAGCCTTGCGCACAGTGGTTTGTGCTATTCACACTAGTCTGGGCGCTGCTGCTGGCCTTGTTGGGCTTCACCAACCTGCACCACGCGATTCCCGTGAACGACAAGATGCTACATTTCGCCGGCTTTGGGTTCATAACAGCATTCTTCTACATGGCGCTCGACATCGAGGAGGACGCCCGACGCGTCTGGTTTGGCGACACGCTCCCTGGCCCTCACCGCCGTCGTGTGCATAATAGGAGGCGGCATCCTCAGCGAATACGTGCAATCCCTATTGCCGTACAAGGAATTCCAGAGAGGAGACATCGTGGCCAATATCCTCGGATCGACGCTGGGCCTGTGTCGTGCGTATCATCGTGCCTGTCCCTCCCCCTTGTGCTATTTCGATTCTCCACCGGCTACGATATTTTTGTCCTAGCGATCTTGCTCACGGCCCCCTCTGCATAGTTGCCTACCACCTCGAGCGTCATCACCGCCGCCGCCGCGAGATCGACAGCCTCTACCAACCGCTCTCCGACGAGGGCATCGAGCTGCCGCCGTCCGACACTGAGGACGACGATCGGCCTGAGCTGCCGCTCTTCCGCCAGCCACACGCAAACACCGCGGGACAACACCCGCGTAGGAAGGGTTCCGTCGATACGATCGACTCGCTGCGCATGGCGAATGTGTGGGACGAACGCGAGGAGCTTTTTGGCATCGGGGATGACGATGATGAGGATCATTGGCAACACACGAGCGGAAGGCGATAGTTGTCAAATGCGTCACACGCACACACACATCTTGTAGAATCAATCCGTCGTGTACTATTTGCCAATCAATGTGGATAATATGACGGGCGCAGCCCCGATGGGTGTATTCAAGTGGATAGAGACATTGGACCATACTGATATAAATGTTAACAGAACATGCGCCAGGTAAGAAAGTCGTAGGTGTCCAATCTAAGGGTATGGCCGTGGGCCGCGCATGCACTGATCTTTACGCCTCTTTGTGTTGCTGTTCGTTTGACCATCGTTAACGGTAACCCGCACCATGCGTGGGGCCCATTTCGATCGTCTCATACCCGCCGCCAGGCGTTGTGACACCCGCGGTCCTGGGCACCTGGCCCTGCGGTGGCTGCTGCGGCAGCGGCGGGTGCCCAGGGCCCACACGGGGACGGGGCATCGTGGGGCGGGGGTTCGTCATGTATAGCTCGTCGCGCTCGTCGTACACGTCGAGAGAGTCGTCCGCGATCACCGCGTTTTTATCCGCCAAGTTGTAATTCCCGCGGGGGATGAGCGGCTCGGCCAAGTGCGACGACTGGGGCGATGCCTCCTTGGGTTCTACGGGCTCGTACGGCACCATCGTGACATGCTGCACGCCCGGCGGCGCGTTGGGGTCGCCGCCGGGTCCGTAGATCTTGCAGTCCGCGAGTGCCTGCTTCAACGCACACATCCACATATTCTTGCGCTTGGCTGAAACGCTGAATGAGAATCGCGCACACCGTAGCCACACCCAAGTTATGCGCACCCTTGAGAGCACCCTGTTGGAAGTTGCTCTTATACTTGATCGACGTGCTAAGGACCATCTTGTTCTGCTCCGGAATGTCTAAGAAAAGAGTCAAACGCTGTAGACTACTTCAAGTGCGTCAGTACTCACCGACGATGGTCACATCGAATTGTCCGAGGAAGTCTCTTCTCTGCTCTTTGCAATAGGCCAGCATCTGGTCGCGGAGCCGTTCGATCTGCTCGAACGTCGTACCATAGGACACATCCAGAGTCACCGGCTCTGACATCTGAGGGCTCCGGCGGATGTTGGCAATATATTTCGTGTTGAGAACGCTGTGCGGCGCTTGGACAACGCAGCCTTTCGTTGTGTGAATGAAAACGGTCGAAAGCAGGCGAATCTCTTTAACAGTGTACGAGTCGGCGCTGCACAAGTCAGTCATATGTAATGGACGCGCGCGAGTCACTTACTCGATGTCGACGCGGTCGCCGACGTCGTACGGATGCTAGCAGAGATCTTTAGCCGCGCTAGACTCCTGCGAGAGCCGACCAGCCCACCTTGACGAAGAGGAAGATGATAGAGGTCAACACCTCCTGCAAGCTTCCACCAATAAGCCAAGACAAACCTAAGTACACGCAATCAACAACACGTCGATACGATATCATATGAAAGGCATACCGAGGATGAGCGTGCCAAAGCCAGTGACGAGGGTGCTAAGCTTCGCCTCGACCGACACCGCGAAAATGATAGCCACAACAAGGTAGTAAAGGGACATCAAGATGTTGTCGAGGCGGCCCACTGCCGAGTCGAGGTCCTTCATTGAGTTGGCAATCGAGAGCTGTTCGCGATGGCACTCCATGCACGCAAGCTCGACCTCTTCGCGGTTCGCGTCGCCGTTCATGTCCTTGTCAAACAAACTGAATGCCGCGTCCGCTGCCTCGCGGTCGGGGAAGAACCGCGCGATATCCTCCTCGTACAGGGTATCATTCTTGGGCTGTCTGAACGAGTAGTATATCCGGCGAGCAAGCTGGCGCGCGCTGTCAAGGCAGGAGCAAGTAAACGAGTCGGCACACACCAGACGCGTTTTGTTGGCGGACGTGAGCGCATTGAGCACGATGGACTCGGGGGCGGTGGGCTGCAGCACGGAGGTGCCGGCGATTTCGGAGGCGACGTTTCCTAACACTGTTGTCGTTGTCTGCGCTGCCTCCCTGACACCACGGATCGCATTCTTCAGGAACTTGCGCCCTGGCGCGTTCGCCGCGGCGGCCTGAGGGTCGCGGAGAGTATCCGAGCGGTCGGGCATTTCGGACGAGTTCCTGTAAAGAGTGACGAGGATGCGAACCGCCTTCTTCTGGTCATCGATGCGCTCTGCGTAGGAACGCTCGTGGAAATCTGAATGTGGGACGCTGTTAGGCTTCGTCCAATGCACGAGTTCTGGTACGAACTTTGCGCGATGACCTGAATAGCGAGTTTTTCGCCTACGAGTATAGCAGCGCATATGACAGCGGCAAAGATCAGATGCTGAATGAGATCAATCGTCGCCTCTGTAGAAACCACCCTTTGTGAGGGACAATTGACATATATAAAGCTTGAAACGTACTGTCCGCTTTGTCCGGCAGGTTGTTGCGAATGAGCGGGAGGAAGGAAACGTTTATAGCAATGGCCCATGCGAGGAATGCAATGTATCTGCGTTGAATTAGCGGGTGTCATTCATGTTGTGCGAGAGATTACTGGCCTGTGCAACGCGCCGAGCCAGTCGATATACTTCCTCAGGCCAATTGCTACGACACCGATAGTGTAGCGGAGGAATACTGGGAGCATGCGTCTGCATGTGACAATCGCGTGTCAGGAGAGATATGCATTGGATCGCTGGCGCCACAAACGTCACGAAAAGTGCGGCCCACCATCCTGTGTGACAACGGTTAGTGCGAAGCTAAATGCTGGTGGTTGGCAGGCTACTCGCCTCCCCACACGACGCTGAGCCAGATGCTCCACCACTGCGGCGGTCAGATGCGTGCCATAGAAACTTAGCGCGACTTGACGTACGATGAGCTTGACTTCGAGAACTCTTGCGTTTGGGTAGGCGGTTATGCCAAGGATGCCCGGGATCCAGATGATGCCTGCGCAGTGAAGCATTCGGTATGCGGGCGGCAGCGAGGGGGGAGGGGTACGGTACCGAGGACGGGCACAATGAAAATAATCCAACTTTTGGAACGATGAGCATCGCAACAGTCCCGAATTGGTGCGACACGCACCGGGTCAGGATAGAGACGTTGATGAGCCACTGGTACAGTCTGACAGTCTGGCGGGAGACGCTGAGTGCACCGACCCTTTGTGCTTTGCGCGGCTGCACACACCTTGCTTCGCTTCACGATATCAGGATCGACGTCAAACGTCTGGGGCTGGCCGCCATAGCGCTGCAGCATGTCGTAGCTGGAGGCGCGCGAGTTGACTGGGCGCGTGGACTGGCCCGAGCTCATTTTGTGCTCGTCAGGCAGGCGGATGTGTCTGCTGGACGGCGGTGCGGAGTATGGGTCGGGCCGGGGCGTGTTGAGCGGCGTATGGGAGCTCGTGGACTGCACGTCGTCCCTGTCATGGAACGGGTTGCCGCCGGGCGTGTGCAGCGGCGCGGGCTCGTACTCCGACCGCGGAGGGTACGACATCGTCCAAAGAGTTCAAGATGCGGCCAGAGCACACCGCCGCGGGGCTTGTTTTTGCATGCCATCATCGCTGCTTAACCTTTCCGGACGGCTGTCTTTTCTTCCCCGGCATGCATGACAGGAATCTGCTTGTGCTTGCATACCATGTATATTTACATAATCCAATATCCCAGATTATCCCGAAGGATTGTTAATACGCGCACCGTAACACATTGCACAAAGTCCACGACAGACACTGAGACAGCATGCTGACTATATACTGTCGATCCTCGCCGACTATAGTTGCAACAAGCCAAGCCCTGCCGCCGGATGCCGATCCTGTCTCTTCTCAGCGGCATAGAGCCCTGCCATGGCTCGCGTCTCGATCCCAACTCTTCGCGTCACAGCTCAAGCCCTGGCAGGACCCCCACCGCCATCGCTGGACGCTGCCATCAGACGCGTCACTGCCTTTCTTGCGCCCGGCAACGTCGCCGTCCTCACCGGCGCCGGCGTCAGCACAGACTCGGGAATCAGGGCATACAGAGGCGAGGAAGGGCGTTATCTGAACCCGAACTTCAAGTAGGCGAGTTCTGGCTGGCGCTTCACACATTACCCGCTCATTCCCTGGCAGACCCATCTTCGTACGTTGCATACGCCGTATGGTGCAGCCCGTACGCAGCTAACCGGCCGCGCAGTACAACGACCTGATAGAGGACAGCCCTCGCGGCCACTCTTTCAGGTGAGTTAGCTCGTCAATTTGCGCGTTCTCGCTGGCTCATCGTTATCAGGCAGCGCTACTGGCGAGTTTTGCTGGCACCGTGCATAATGCATTCGTCTGAACGCTGCAATCAAGGGCACGTTCATTTCTAGGGTACCCGCGCATCCTGGCAACGCGTCCCAACCCGACACATGCCGCACTAGCCACGCTCATCCACACCTCGCACGTTGCGCATCTCATTACTCAGAACGTCGATGGACTACACCTCGATGCACTGCGCGCCCCGCACCTCCATTCGCGTGTCCTGGAATTGCACGGTACTCTGCATGTACGCTCTTCTGCGCAGGATCTCGTCAACTGGTGCTGAAAGTACCCATTAGCGAGTACA
This sequence comes from Auricularia sp. M13, assembly GCA_037042915.1. Classification (NCBI taxonomy): domain Eukaryota; kingdom Fungi; phylum Basidiomycota; class Agaricomycetes; order Auriculariales; family Auriculariaceae; genus Auricularia; species Auricularia sp. M13. The sequence goes on from CM073201.1 coordinate 1,745,590, forward strand.
CTGTAGACTGGATCACAGCATACAGCGAGACGAGTACCAGATGCAGCTCGGGCTGCTGAACCCTGCTTGGGCAGAGCTAGAGGATAGCTTTCGACGGACTGGTAACCAGCCCAGGACGAATCCCGACGGAGATGTGCGTCTTCATATGCACCTGCAGCCATTCTAACGTTCATGTAGGTTGAATTAGAGGGCATATCTTTTGACGACTTTAGCATACCCGTATGTCCGGCTTGCCAACGCATGGGAAGAGTGGAGACCATTGTGCGTGTCGCCTTTACATCGCAGATCCGAACTCATTGGATTCGCAGATAAAACCCAAAGTCGTGTTCTTTGGCGAAACGATTGGAGAAACAGTCAAGGACCTTTCGTGAGTGCACCCTCGTCCCACGCCCATCTTGATGTTAACTGCATGCACAGGTACAAGATCGTAGAACAATGCGACCGTTTACTCGTCGTAGGGACAACTCTTGCTACTTATTCTGCGTATCGGTAAGTTTGCCCTTGCCGTGATATTCGGTCAAATGCTGATTTTGTATTAGATTGATCAAGCATGCGCTTGAGCTTTCCAAACCCATCATGATACTTAATCTGGGCCCAACTCGAGCAGAAGGCTCGCCGCGAATAGAGAAGATTGAGGCGGCGAGCGGTCCTGTGCTACTCGAGGCAGCACGCCAGCTAGCGTAAGTTGACCGTCCGTGCAATGCGTATCGTGCTGACGGCCGTGAGCAGGGCCAATGGATTGTCGCTAGATCCGTCATTGCGCGACATCCTAGAATCTGGAATTATTACCCGTGTCGAAGACATATAAACTTCACAGTAGCGCATGTCTGTGATTGGTACACAACGACACCTGTATGCTGCTTCGCCCTCATGGACTGCAGCCATTGCAGTGAGCGTATGCCGAGTGCACATAAGGATTGTAAGATGGCAAATGCAAAGGAATGCTGCGTGAGTGCTGCGTGATCTGCTGTCTAAATTAGGTGTTTGGATTCGCGACTTCATCACGTCCTGGGCCCTCGGATGGATCGCTGCGCCACAAGATGAAGTTCTGTACGGAGAAATTATTGCGAGACGCAGCACTGCGGCTACTGAGTACTGAGCCGTGGTTGCTGGGCGAGACAGCGTGAGAACGTTGTATCAGGGCGTAGCGGGTCGGGCGAGCCGACATCATCAGATGGTGCTCATACGGTGACCAGATCGAGGCGGGTTTTAATGAATATTCCAATTGCTAGTCTTTTCCCAGTATCGCTCGCCGCGCACATTCACACATGGGGCTCGCGCCCGCGAGCCTTGTCCTTGTCCTCTGCGTCCTTCTAAGTGCCCTGCTTGTTGAGGCGCTTGACGCGAACCAGGTTGGGAATCTAGCAGCTGGAATCGACATCCGGTGCGTGAGCTTTGCACGACGCGTACATCACTTCGCTGACGCTGACAACGTTCAGAATCCCTCTTGACGCGTTCGTGTGCGACCCATGGCTCATCTATTATAAGATATCGCCTACCGGTGCGCTTTTCTTTCTATCGCACTGTCTATCTCATGGCAGCCAAGACTACGGGCGGTCGCTTGGGGTCAATTACACCAACGTGCAGCTGCTAGTACGTGAAGACATCCTGGCGTTCTCTGGATGGATGCTGACAAAAATTCTAGCTTACCACCCCGGACAATGCTCGCACGCCAGTCATCACGTTCAACCTGCCCCAGGGTGAGGGCGTCGTGTCCTGGCGGGTTAATATGAATTGGAATAGTGTCTTCTATGTTGCACCCCATGGCGCTATCGAACAGGGTGATGTTGTCCAGGTGAGGTGCCTGGTGCAGGTAGTTGTCGACTGCTCAATAGTTGCAGGTCAAGAAGGGTGGCGGTGGCGAAGCGTGCTTGAACGGAGCGACGCACACCACCAACTACGAGTTTGCAACATATAATGGGCCGGCGTTCAAGTCGCTGACGGAGCATAACCTATGCCATTACAACACGCTTCCCAAATTCGCGCATGACCTCGCCAGAGGCTGGTCTGCAGACGCTTTTCGTGCCCCAAGGAATACTCGTGTACGTCCTGCCTACCTTTCTCCCGCCGCGAATAACTGTCACTGCCATGGAGGCACCATTGCAAGCCTTCTAATTCCTTCCTACGTATTGCAGCACGCCCACACGCGCAGCGGCTTCCCCGACGTCTAACACCCCGAAGCCATCCAGTACACCATCGCAACCGAGACCCACAAGCAACCCTCCGACAAATACGTCGAAATCACCGGCGACATCATCGCAAACACACGGGACAACCAGCTCACAGTCTGGCAGCACTACTCCAGAAACTATTACGCCTTCCCCCACAGACTCATCCTCACAATCAACTCCCACTCAGGCATCTCAGTCCGGGGCAGACTCTGACGGAGACCCATCTCAATCGTCCGCTGGGAATGCCGGGCAGGCTCCTCATTCCGATTCTCAGGCTCGCGGCTCAGGAAAATCATACACTGCGGCCATCGCTGCGTCGGCGGTCATTGGGACATTGCTCATTATCCTGAGCATTCTTTGCTGCTTCATCATCCGGCGGCGTCGCCAGCGCGAGCGCGGTCAGCGGCTGCTGCAACCGTACACAGACAACAGCTTGATGACCCAAGCGACAATTGGATCGACGGCGCGTGAGTTGCTGATCCCTCGGAGATCCTGACACTTGACACTGACTGCTCCCGGATCCTGTAGCCATAATATTCGAACCGCAGGCACGCTCAGCGAAGGGCCCGCCGACGCGGCGGTATGAATTCCCTGAGGAGTCGCTGCCACCGACGGACACTTCCCCATCGCGCGTCACGTCGCCTGAGATCCCCATGGATCTCGAGCGGGCGCTCGCTGTCGTCGCGGCCCACGTGCGCTCCGCGGAAGCCGTGATGGCGGACCCAAGCGGCTCCCCGCCCGAATACAGCCGCACGGTCGCGTCGACGCCTTTCGCTCGCACGCCAGCGACAAGGGTGCACGGCGTGGGCTCCTCCGGCCTCAAACGAATGCAGGACAGTGTCACCGACACGACGGACAGCTCCGATTGGAGTCGATGAAGCCCATGATCGATTCATGCAGCGGCAGGTCTCCCATTTCTGCTCTTTTACGGTATATTTGGGTAGTGCGAGGACACTACCTTCTTCCTTGAAACTGCTATGCAGTCGGTGCTTGGCTTATTAAGCGGCAAGCGGTGTCCACTCATTTAGTTCCTATATTTTGTTGGTACATAATGAGCCAAATATGTTTCTTCTATATGAAGAAAGTGCAGAATTTCGGTTCAGTACCGTGATGGACCGTTGTCAAGCGCTGGATGCAGAGCTAAATGCGAATCGTGCGCGCGTCAAGACAGGGGATCCGATCGTGACAATTTGAACGTGGGGTGCGCAGGGCATTGTAGGACAGCGGACAGACCGCGGAATAGATAGCCACGAGAACCGCCAAGTTGTACCCGAAGATCTAGAGACTAGATCTCCACGGACAACAAAGGAAGTACAACGTCCTGCGAGGATAGAGCCCGGTTGAACACGCCGATGCAGCATGGCCGCGTAGATTCGCGTAGTGTCTCGGCGCAGCCAGTCTCAATGTAAGCGATTTGAAGTACAGGAGCAAGTGACTCGAGTGGGTTGAATGCAATGCACGGGGCAGAGAATCGAGGGCAACATTTTCGCGACGCGTCATCGGAGCTTAAAGCCTTACCCAAGTCTTTGCTTCAGTCTTGTCTCTCCAGTGTCCGGAGAGCGCGGCTGGATGAAGATACACGTACGGTCCTCCAAGAGGGCCTCACCGCCCGTGCGTATCTGTCCGGACTACTGCCAGAGTTTGCAGCGTGGCTGACGCGTCCGGGCCCTTGCAGCATCCAGAAATTGCAGCGCTCGTGTCGACAATCGCCAACACGCCACAAGATGAACTCGCGGGGTTGCTCGCGTCTTACACGGCCTGGGTCTGGCCACGCTCTGACTTGCATGGCTGGATCAACGTGCTCAACAACTTCGACGGCATATTCGAAAAGATTATCTCTGCCTACGCCGTCGACAAGCTCCAGGTCACGCCCTTCAGCCCGGAGGACAAGCGTCTCCTGCTCGAGATCCTCCGTTTCGAGAGGATGATGTTCGAGAACTCAACCAATAGGAAGCTGTTCAGCTCCTACGACGTGCGCCAGCCTTGTTTGCCTTGTCGCCACCCGCTTGCTTACTGAGCCCCTCTTTACAGCGACTCAACGCGTTGCTCGCCAGCTCCGATCTTGAGGTCGTCGTCTCGGTGCTTCAGCTGCTGCTGCGTCCAGCACAGCAGTACTCTGCGCAACCGGCAGTCGCACATGTCCTGCACATCGCTAGCGGCCGCCTCGAATCTCTCAGCAGGCGCTGGACTGGTCTTCGCGACCATGGCCTGGAGGTGGCTGACCTCGTCAGCCCTAAGAAACGTGATGAAGTCGACCAGCTCCCTTTGAATGCTAGCGACGTCAGGTTCACCTACTATCCTCGTACGGGTGACTCGAAGGAGCCCGACGCGGAACCGGAAGGCAATGCGCCGCCGCAGACCCCAGCCAGGAAATCTACTGGGACGAATGTCTCGTCTGGGCCAAGTGTCGTCCACCTTCAGGCTGTCGCAGCGTCGACCCAGGAGCCCATGGCCATTCTTGCCGAAACCGTCGAGACTCACAATATTCCTGAGTCCGAGCAGTTCGAGCTCATGTGCAAGATTAGGACCGCATGGGCGCTGGGTAAAGGTCGCGAGAAGGAGCGTGAGCAGCTCGTCACCATCCGCATGCTCGCAATCGCTGTCTATGGTCTGTTCGGTTTTGCCTTTCTGCTGGCTGGTACTGCTGCTGACTTCATATTCAGCTCACACCCAGAGCGAGTCGCACGCGCAATCCGCGCTTTTCCTCTACGAACCAGACCTCGTCGCACATCTGGCCGAGATTCTACAGTTGGACCGCGACGCCCCCATTGCTGTGCAATCAGCGGCCATCTCTGCACTCGACGGTCTCGTTCGATACCGCACCAAAATACAGGAAGTGCTCACAGCCCTGAACGTTGGTGTAAACCATGGCGTCCTCATGGCCCTTCTTCGCAAGGTCGTAAACGATGCTGCGAACCCAGAATCGACCATCTCGTCCGCATTCGTCGAGACAGTATTGTCGTTTGTCAGCTACATCGCGTCGCATGCCGCGGGTGGCAACATGATCATTGGGGCGGGCCTTGTGCCCATCCTTATCCAGATCATGGACAACACGTTGCCGTCAAGGTTGTCCATTGTGTCCAAGACGATGTCGCTCCTCGACAGCGTTCTCTACGGCTTCTCAAACGCCTTCTCGATTCTATGCAATGCCCATGGCGTCGAGTCCCTCGTTTCTCGTATTGAGGTATGTTTCGTGTTTACCAAGTGTTGTGGGCAACTCATTCATATCGTCGCCTTACCTCAGCACGAAGTGGAAATTGACCTGGCAGAGCACAGCCAAGACACCGAACCCCGTCTCTCGGTGGCCCGCACGAACGTATTGAAGCATCTGTTGCGCTCCGTTCATCGCATGATGCAGTCACCTGGAACGACCGAAGGCCTGCGTGGTCTAATCGACTCGTCCCTTCCCAAGACTATCAAGAAGATTTTCATCAACAAGGCTCTCTTCGGGCCAGTCGTTCTACCGTTGGGTATGCCGTCGTTTACACTTGAGTACTGTGTCTAATGGCCGATGTAGCAATCAACATCATGTCAACGTTCGTGCACAACGAACCGACGTCCCTTGCAATCATGCAAGAATTGGGCTTACCAGAAGCGTTCTACGACACAATCGAAAGAGGACTGGAACCGTCCATCGAGGTAATGCCGCAACGGACTTCCGTTATACCCAGCTGAAATTTGTTCAGGTCCTTCAAGCGATCCCGAATGCCATCGGCGCGCTCTGCCTCAATCAGGCTGGGCAAGATCAGCTCGCTGCTCGCCAGAACGTCATTCCCACGTTGTTCGGGACCTTCACGTCGGAGAAGCATGTCAAGGTGCTGCACGACAAGGAGAATGCGATGGTCATGGGCAGTGCCATCGACGAGCTCATCCGCCATCACCCGAACTTGAAGACGGCAGTCTTCGATGCGGTCATTGCCACGCTCACTAAGATCGAGGAGATGGGCAATGCCTATGTGGACCCCAAGGGCGGCGAGACGCCATTCAAATTGAAGCTCGTTGCGCGACCGGCTGCAGCGCCAGAGCAGCCTGAGATTACGCAGGAGGAGGCCATGGAACTCGGCCAACCACGTCCACCCACCCCGATTCCTGCGCCTCAGGTCGAGGAAACCTCATCTGTGACGCATGCTGCGCCAGCGGAGCCGGAAAGCGTGGAATACATTGGGAAGCAGGCCGATGACAACATCATCGTGACTTTTGTGGATGTCATTGGTCGGGTTCGTCTTGCAAAAATGATGTTCTACGCGTACCGTGCTAATTGCTTCATAGTTCCTCGAGGGTCTTTTCCAGCATACGCCTCATTGCCGCGAATTCGTGACCAACACGGATGGTCTGGAACGTCTGGGCCGTCTGTTCACGCTGCCTTCAATGCCGTCGGATTTTGCTGGCACAGAGTACTTCCTTCAGGTCATCCGCACCATTGCGGAGGTCGCGCCAGCACAGACTCTCCAGAAACTCGCGCAACACGTCAAGTCGTCTTTGGAGGAGACCAAGGATTTCTGGCAAGATATGGGTTCAACAGCTAAGTTCGCGGATTGGGTTGCTATTTCTTGTGCGTGTAGCATTGTCGATGTTAGACATCAACTGACACCTGCATAGCCGACAGCGCTCTTGCGGAGGCCAACGTCAAGTTCCGCCAGCTTATCACCCTCAACACGAGGATCAGCATGCTTGCCGAAGTCTACTCGGCGACCTCCATTGCGCACGGTCGCTCGGCAGGCTCCTCGTTGCAGAATATCACTGCGACAGAGACTGCTGCACTTCTTCCGGCACTTGGCGATGTGCATCGCGCCTTCATCTGGGAGAATATTCTTTTGAAGTCGGCCGTCCCGCCTACGGAATCGTTGGGTCCTCGCATTCACTCCATGGAATATGGGAGCGTGCCCATCGACTTGCTGCCTGAAGGATTCCCGCAGGCGTCGTTCGGTCAGCAGACGACCGACCCTGCCCAAGAGGAATCTTCCCCGCAAGGTGGGGCGGCTGCCCTGGCCGAAACTGCGCGCAAGCAGAACATCACTGCGTTGAAGCATCTCGCTGGTCAGATCCCCAGTTCAGTCACGTCTTTCTTGCAAGGTCCGCCAACATTGCTATTGCTATTCGTTCTAAACAGGAACTGACTTCGACGGCTAGCTTTGATCAAGATGGTCATTTCTGGGCGCCGCAATGTCGATACATCGCACAAGAAGCATGCAACACAAATGGCTAAGCTCATTTCCGGCATCCTTGTCAAGCACCTCGCGTGGGACGGCACAGGTGTGTTCCGATTTGCGTTTGTCTTACCTTTACTTATATCTGCAGCCGACAGCAGTCCACTGGCAGTCTCTGCCTACCACACCGTCATGATAGGGTTTGCGTCGGTGCTCTTGACCGGCGGTAAGTCTATGTTTGGCTAACTAAACCTTTTATTAATGTCGTTGTCAGATCATCCTGGCCAAGGATCCCTCCAAACTTTGTTGCTTATCACACTTTGGCAGTCCGGTGCCGTGCAGGCCATAGTCGACATAGGACAGCGCTGGGTCGACGCAGCAGATAGTGTGATGCACTTGAAGCATGCCGAACGCACTGACCAACAGAACCAATCTCTGATTCATGCGTTTGGCGGTTTGAAAGTGGCACTGCACCTTTTGCACCAGATGACTTCGTCGAAGGCACTTTTCGAGTCGACGCAGGCCCCTCTGCTCATCACCCGCGAGCTCAAGGACACGGACAAAGACTATTTTGAGCCGCACGATCTCCTCGTCAAGTTGCGCGCGACGGTGCTCCCGCTCATTGCGCGCATGTGGTCAACAGCGTGGATCACCGGTCCGCCGCTTAGTATCACTAAGTCTGTCGTTCAAAGTCTCCTCGAGATTATGAAAGCCGACAAGGAGGACGCAAGCGCCGATGCACCAATAGCGCCGCCCATACCTGCCCCCGGACGTCATGTGTCGGCTCACGTTGGACCCGATGAGAACAGGATTCGGCAGTTGACAGAGATGGGCTTCCCACGTTCGGCAGCCGAGAGAGCACTCATTCGAACAGGCAACAACGTCAGTGCCGCGACGGAATATCTTCTCTCGCACCCACTTCCATTCCCGCCTGACCCAGAGCCGGTGCCTGTCGAGGAGGTAGCTGCCGCAGTCGATGATGCGCTGGAGCAAGAGGCCGGTCCCAGTCAGCACGACAGCGGAGATGTTCCTGCCCCAGCCGCAGTCGACAGGGAAGACGCTTCTGGCGACGATGCCGTGATGGAGGACGCTCCAGCGTCTTCGAGCGTTTCTGACAAGGGCAAAGCGAAGGAAAGCGACGCCGAGGTCGTGCCCGGCAAGACCTCCCTTCAATGGAGAGAAGAACTTCAAGCTATGCGGTCCACATTGCAGGACGGCCTCGCTGCCCACGCATTCAAGCTTGTCGACGAGCACCCCAACCTCATCTTCGACGTCAAGAACGCCTTCTTAGGCACTTCCGGGAGCTCGCCGGCAACTGCGCTGAAGCTTATCCTCGAAGACATCAAGTCCTTCTCGCCATCCGCGTATGATGTGCACGAGCAGCCTCTTGCTGTTCGACTTCGCCTACTTGGCGTCATTCTGACCGATTCGCCATTGACAAACGCGCGTTTGTCCAGTGGCGACTCGCGAGACCTTATGAACGTCCTAGTAGCCCTGGTCTTGTCTCAAGAACCCTCAGGGGATAGTCCCGCGCCTCCGAAATGGGTTGGTGCGCTACTCCTTGTTGCGGAACTATTACTTGCCCTCGCCGAGGAGGCGCCCGCGGTGACTATTCCGGAGAGTGGGCAAGAGATTGAGCGCAGTCCACTCACCGTTGGACCCGACTATGCCGAAGCTCGTACAAAGCTCTTCAATTTCGCGCTCAAACTACTGCAGACTCCTGATCTTGTTCGCGACGATGTGCTCGCAGTGCTTCGTATCCTCGTCTTGCTCACCCGCGACGCTAGCTTTGCGTCAGAGTTTGTACGGCGCGACGGTCTGGCGCACCTCATTCATCACTTCAAAGATGCGCACAAGACTGTGACCGGCCTCGAGGCCTACGTCGCGATCCTTATGCGACATGCGGTCGAGGACAAGGGAATACTTCGCTCGATCATGACGCAGGAGATCAAACGTTTCTTCGGTCAATCACGCGGCCGAGTGGTGGACGTCCCTTCGTTCATGCGCGGTGGCATGAACCTCGTGCTCCGCGATCCCAAAGCTTTCATCGACGCTACTGCAGCGACCTGTGAACTGACAGGAAGCGGCTTCCAACACATCGTCTTGAAGCCTAATCAAGGGAAATCTGCCGCCCAACAAGATGCTACACGCGAGGCTGAGTCCGACATGCAGGTGGATGACTTGCCGACATCTGTTGGATCTCAGACACTTGTGGCTGTAGTCCACTTCCTCACCAGCGAGCTCATGCGCGTCATTCAGTCTGCGCTTGACCACTCTACCGGGGCTAAGCCCGTCACTGCGACTTCAGCAACGTCCGACAACATCACGTCAACTACAACTGCATCGGAGCCGGTTTCTGCTTCAGTTGCCGCCGCCACTGAGCCCGCCGAGCCCCGCACTGATGGCACACAAGACTTTGCCTATGCCTGTTTCCTCATGCAGTGCCTCACCGAACTGCTTTTCTCATACGAGCCTTGCAAAACTGCATTCTTATCGTACTCTCGGAGCAAACCTGGTGCGACGCCAGCAAAGGAGGGCAAATCTCGTCCGACCATACTCCACTTCCTCCTGCACGAGATCATCTCGTATAGTGATTACCATCTCCAGCCAACTACGGATTCTGCGCGACGACGCATGCTCTTGTGCAACTGGGCGTCTTCTGTCGTCGTCGCGCTGTCTGTCGATGTATCGCATACGCACGACTTCAAGGACGTTTCTCCCGACCTCGTCGCGGTCCGCAAGACTGTGGTTGACGCCGTCAACAAATGCATCAAGGAATCATCGTCTACTGAACCCGTTGCTGCACGCTATGGACGACTCTTATCCATGGCTGAGTTGTGTCATCGGTTGCTGTCTGTAAAGGTGCAATCGGCCGGAAAGTCTCACGAGGACGTCGCGATCCACACGGCAAAGATCATGTTGGAGAAAGGCTTTGTTGCGACGCTCACAAATGCGTTGGCGGACGTCGACTTGAACTATCCGCATGTCAAGGCGCTGATCTCTGCAGTCTTGCGGCCATTGGAATATCTGTGCGTACTAGCTCCCATCTTCATTCAGCATGTCCGTAATCTGGTTTCAGGACTCGGATAGCCATCAAGATGGGCCGCACGACAGATCGCTCCAAGTTAGATGACAAGGAAGATGCTATGTCTACCGACTACTCCGAGGAAGAGGACGAGGACGAGGATATGGATCGCGAAGAGACACCCGATCTATACCGGAATTCTGCTCTCGGAATGTGAGTATGATTTCCAGCGCTGGGATGACCTTTAGACTGACAGCATTTGCAGGTATGGAGGTGTACGTTGAATGTTTTACTATACATCGATGCGTAGCTGATATTTCGCATCTTCCAGGAGATGGAGGACGTCAACTACAACGACGAGGACGATGAGATGGATGAGGACGAAGATATGGTCGAGGAAGGAGCCGACTTCGACGATGAAACAGGCAGCGATCATACCTCTGCAACGTCCGACGATGAGGGCGATCCAGATGGCGATGAACTCGACATAGAGGAAGGTGGCTCGGAGAGTGGATGGCATGATGAGGACGAGGACATGGAAGACGAAGAGGACACTGACGGGGAAGGTGGTGAAGCTGATGAGGAGGGCGAAGAAGAGATGGTCTGGGAGGTGAGTCTACCTATTACAAAACTTTCCCAGGCGATACTCAGTTATATCAGGATATTCCTGAGGGTGAAGGCGTCCTTGACGCTGTCGGTGACGATGGCGACGATGAAGATGTCCTTGAACGTGAGTATTCTTCTCGGCTATTTTCTTGGCTGATTTTTGTAGCAAACCCTGTCATGGGAGACGCTCTAGATGAAGACGAAGACATGGGTTCCGAGGCCGACGAGTAAGCTTCCGATTCTCAACGAGCCCTCATTCTAACGTCTCGTTTTAGGCAAGGCGATGACCTGAGTATCCTGGAGCCCTCTGAGCACTACATGCCGCCGCAGGCGATGATCCATTCGCGGCACATTGGTTTGGAGCTCTCGCCGCGGGTGACCCAATTACAGCCGCTCGTCGCGGGCTATTTGCAGCGTCGCTTATGCCATCACGTGGCGCAGGTCAGTCTTTCTTGCTCAATGTAGCATCTGTGGCGTTAATCTGTGTTCCCGTCCCAGGTATCGACGCTGAACTTCAGATGTTCGGACGCCGACACGCCGCGAGCCACGCGCCAGCACCTGACGTTATAACTCACCCGCTCCTGATGGACCCGTCCAATCAAGCGGCTGGAACTCACTCTCATCGCATCAGAGCCAGGCCAGCCCGCGGGGTTGGCACGCATTACAACGACCTCATCGCCGCTGTTGAGGAAGTTGTGGGTGGTGGCGCCTTCCAATTCTTGCAACAGTTCATCCAGCGTACTCGACCAGGGGAGACCTTTCAGCTCGAACTTCCCGCTGGTGCACTGGCTGCTCAACTCGAGCGCCATCCTCACCGACACGCTCGAGTGGTATCCTCTCTTCCTCATCGTGTTCATCGCCAGGAGCATCGCCATGACCACGCCGACTTGCAGCCCCAACCGACATCCACTCGTTGGGCAGAAGAAGCCCAGATATCTCATGGCAAATTCGCTCCAGGGAGGGTAGAAAAGCTTTCCAACCACCTGGTTCTTGCGCTGCTTCCCGCCGCGCGTGAGGCAGCCGCGAAGACCGAGGCGAGGGCTAAGGAGGAGGAGGAGCGACTGAGCCGTGAACGCGAAGAGGCAGCTGCGGCGGCCGCTGCAGCTGACAATCAGACTGCCAACGCCATCGCCGTCCCTTCGTCGCCAGCTCCAGCTCCTGCCGTCGCAGCGTCCACGGAAGAGGAGGCCGACGCCCGTGTAATCGTCGTACCGCCTGCAGACGGCGACGCCGTCATGGAGGAAGCCACGCCTGCCACCGCCCCTTCCCCGCAGCAGCCAGCGGCCGATGCGCAGTTGGTCGACTCTGCAGCAGTCGCGATCGAAAGCATCACTGTCAACGATGATCTCGTCCCGCCAGCTTCGTCCTCTGATGCACCGCCTCCTCAGGATGCGGTAGAGGCCTCTTCAAACTCGCAGGAGGCAGAGCCTACCGCAGAAGCGGGACCGTCGCAGCCAGTCGCGCGTGTCATCGTCAGGGTCAATGGGGCAGACATCGACATCACCGATACGGGCATCGATCCTGAGTTCCTCGAGGCGCTGCCTGATGATATGCGAGAAGAAATCCTCAACCAACATTTCCGCGAGCGCGCCATTGCTCAACAGCAAATTCCCACCGATTCTCACATCAGTGCTGAATTCCTCGAGGCGCTACCACCGGATATACGCGCGGAGCTGCTTCAACAGGAAAGTGCAGAACGCCGCAGACAAGCAGCTGCAGCTCAGGCCGCAACCGTCGCCAACACTGGGCCTTCCGATATCGACCCGGCGAGCTTCTTGGCGTCTTTGGACCCTCATCTGCGGCAAGCCGTTTTGCTCGAGCAGGACGATACTTTCCTGCAAACCCTCCCCTCTGCAATGCTAGCTGAGGCGGGTGGGTGGCGTGCAGCTGCGCATCGACGACTTGCTGGCAACTTGGCATCTACTTTCAATGGGCCGGAAGCAGTACCTGCTGCCAGTTCCTCCCGACGTCCTGCAGCACAGCGAGATGCCATCCAGCTCCTTGATAAGACTGGCATCGCAACGTTAGTGCGGCTGCTTTTCTTCCCTCAAGTGTCCAAGAAGACGTTGCTACACAAGGTCCTCGTCAACCTCTGCGAGAATTCGAAATCTCGTACGGAGCTGCTTAATCTGCTCTTGAGCATTTTGCACGAAGGAACAGGGGATTTGTTGGCCGTCGACAAGAGTTTCTCGCAGCTATCGGTTCGCGCTGGAAAAACGCCATCATTCACGACGCCAAAAGCTGCCACGCCCAAAGCCAAGGCCAGCACGGACATGGCGAGCGCGTTGCAGATCCTATCGCAACTGCCCAGCGAGAGCATACCCAATCTTGTTGCGCAGCGTTCCTTGGAGGCACTCGCTTATATTGTCAGCAACAACGAGCTTGCCTCGATCTTCTTCCTTTCCGAGCAAGAGGTTGCCGCTGGCCTTCGTCGTTCGACGTCGCGCAAGGGCAAGGGCAAGGAGCGGCCAACCCCTGCAGTTCATTACCCTGTTGTCGCCCTCCTCGGTCTGCTTGACCGCCAGCTTGTATTGAAAACTGTGTCCATCATGGATTCCGTCGCGTCTCTCCTTGCCATTGTCACCAAACCGCTCACAACGCTCAAGAAACCCGGCGATACCTCAGTTCCCCAGCCAGATACCTCGGCACCAGCAGACCCGGCGACCTCTCAAGCGACTGCGCCGCCGACTTCGTCATCATCGGCTCCCGATGCGGCTGCGCCCTCTTCATCTGTTCCAGAGCCCTCTGCGGCACCCGCCGCTGCGGCTGTTGAGGCAACGTCTCCCTCGTCTGAAGAGTCGTCTTCGCTGCTTTCGCGCCCTCCTGTCATCCAAGCCAACGCGCTTCGTCTCATCGTGAACATCCTCACGGGCGGCGAATGCTCAAGCCGGACCTTCCAGCACTCGCTCACCTTGATCCAGAACTTAGCCTGTTTACCGGATTCGCGCGATACCATAGCCTCCGAGCTTCGGTCGAGGGCACAAGACCTGGGCTCTAGCATCTACATGGATCTCGATGAGCTGGCCAGGGAGTTGAGCGACGACGCTCTATCTGCGGCCGCAGCTAGCACGATCGCTGTCAAATTCTCCCCTGCCTCGTCCGACCAGGCGAAGCTCCTGCGAGTACTGAAGACGATCGACTACATGTATTCTCCCAAATCGACGCCGGGCTCGGCTGCGGAGGAGAGGAGCCAAGATGACGCCATCAAACTGAACGCTGTCTATGAGACGTTCAAGTTTGCTTCTCTTTGGCGTCGTTTGGGTGATGTCCTCGCGATCGTACAGGAAAAGTCGGACGTCGAGCATACTGCGACAGTTCTTCTCCCCCTCATCGAATCCCTCATGGTGGTGTGCAAGCACGTGGGCACTAAGACTGGCCGCGCAGTACGAGCTACGTCGCCCAGGTCACCCGTGACGCCGCGCGAATCAATGGAGGACCTGTTCGTTGGCTTCACTGATGCGCATAGAAAGGTTCTTAACCTGATGGTGCGCAACAACCCGTCGTTGATGAGCGGCTCGTTTTCGTTACTGGTTCACAATCCACGTGTCCTCGACTTCGACAACAAGCGAAACTACTTCAATCAGCAGCTGCATCGACGGCCGGCGAATCGTGAACACTACGGCACTTTGCAGTTGAACGTTCGCCGTGCGCGGGTGTTCGAGGACAGCTTCCAGTATTTGCAACGTCGTACAGGCGACCAGATCAAGTACGGCAAGCTCAGCGTTCGCTTCTACGACGAGGAGGGTGTCGATGCTGGTGGTGTGACGCGCGAGTGGTTCCAGATCCTGGCCAGACAGATGTTCAACCCGGATTATTGCTTGTTCCAACCTTGTGCCGCCGACAAACTCACCTACCAACCGAATCGCGCATCCGCTGTCAATCCAGAGCATCTGTCGTTCTTCAAGTTTGTGGGCCGCGTCATTGGCAAGGCGATCTACGATGGTCGACTTTTGGACGCGTACTTCGCACGCTCGCTCTATCGTCAGCTCCTCGGCAAACCCGTTGACTATCGGGATGTAGAGTGGGTCGATCCGAGTTACTATAGCAGTCTCTGCTGGTTACTGGAAAATGATCCTGCGCCACTGGACATGACCTTCAGCATCGATACAGATGAGGCGAGCAGTATTTTCAAGTCGCGCTCTGTTTCATATCTAATGATCATTTCAGTTCGGTGTCACGAAAGTCGTCCCTCTCAAGGAAAATGGTGCTAGCATCCCGGTCACAATCGAGAATCGTCGCGAGTTCGTCCAGCTGGCCGCAGAGTACCGTCTCTATTCGTCGATCAAGGACCAGATCGAGTCGCTGCTCAGCGGATTCTACGAGATCATCCCTAAAGATCTCATTTCCATTGTGCGTCCGGTTTCTAGACTGGAGATCCTGACAACTCAGTCAATTGCAGTTCAATGAGCAGGAGGTTGAGTTGCTCATATCCGGCACCCCTGATATCGACGTGGACGAGTGGCGAGCAGCGACAGAGTACAACGGTTATACTGCGTCCGATCCCGTCATCGTCTGGTGGTGGCGCGCTTTGAAGTCGTTCAGCCGTGACGAACGCGCCAAAGTTCTGAGCTTTGCAACCGGTTCGTAAATCATTCTTTAATTGCCTGCGCTAACTTTCATATCAGGCACCTCCAGAGTTCCACTGGGCGGCTTCGTTGAACTGCAAGGCGTGCAAGGCGTACAACGGTTTTCAATCCACAAAGCATACGGAGGCACAGACCGCCTGCCTCAGGCTCATACATGTGGGTAGCTCAAGAATAACGATGTGCGGTAGCTGATTGTGAACGACAGGCTTTAATCAAGTTGACTTGCCGCCTTATTCGTCATACGAAATGCTGCGCACGCAGTTGCTATTGGCCATCAACGAAGGCGGCGAAGGCTTTGGGTTTGCATAGTTTCTGGTTGCTGGGCCGTAGTCGCATGCATCATCTCTCTCGCATCATCATCCCATCGCGCATTAATTCATCCGCATTGTTTCGTATTTCTCTAACTGAATACAAGAACGAAAATCTTGCAATGTTGCCACTCGCCGCGGATTCATTTTTTGCTACGTCTTCGCGCAGAATCGCGACAGCACACAGCCGTTTTGAATAGTACATATCCTGCGATATACCCTGAAATACAAGCTGGACAGCGATAGCAAAGGTCTGAAACGACATTCATCAGATGGAACAGCACGAGGGTTGGGAAGGAGCACAAAAAGGGGCTCAAATCAGGCCTTTAACACCTTCACGGTTCTGCCCATAGCCAGCGCGAGCCACTCGCCAGCCGACACGCCAACACCCGTGCTAATAGGAATGGCAGGGATAGGCGCAGACCAGGCAATATTGTTGATCTCTGCCTGAGCACTGTATGCGAGAATGGGGTCCGTCATGACTCGTCGCTGTTTAGGGTCTGGTCGCGGCGAATTCAGACGAGGATTCGGTGCGGTGATGTTGCGGGCCGTCAGACTTGACGAGGACAAATCCCACATGAGCAGTTGGCAATCGTCACCTGATGAACTTGGCGTTATGGTTACTTCAGAGCGATGGGATAATGGACTTGCCTGCAGTTGCAAGCATGCCTGCTTCGGCAACACTCCACCCAAGCGCGTTGACTTGCGCAGCATGCGCATTGAGCTCCACGACAGGTTGCCCAGGACTACGCATATCCAAAACTTGGACGCTAGACGATTCAACATGGAACGTCGCCATGTAATTCGAGTCGGCGGGATTGAAGGCGATTCGCAACAAGGAGGAAGCCAGCGGACGCGCCGGAGAGCTGGAAGTCGCCGAGGGAGCAGATGGAGGAGGAGCGGGGGGCGGCGTCTCGTACAGGATGGTAGAATGGTCTAGGTTGCGCAGATCGAACGCGCGCAACGATCCATCCGCACCGACAGAAACGAATATGTCGGTCGAGCCTGGCAGCCATGCGACGTCGTAGACTTCACGATCGTGGGCAATGAGCTGGGTGATGGCTTGAGAGGTGTTTATGTCCCATACTGTGCAGGTCGTGTCTATCGAAGCAGTCACAATCATGCTGGGCGCTAACGTGTTCCACGAAAACGAGGTTAGCGGCGCGCCAGCAGTCGGGCTGGATGCTTTTGCCTGCAACACCCTCAGCGATATATCCTTTCACAGGAAAGCTTCATGCGTACGCCAGAGAGGCGATCTTCTGCGCTAGTTTGTGGCCGTTGGTCGTGGGACGGCCACCGACATAATTCTCGGTCTTTATGGCGTTGTCGGTTGTATACTCCCAAACTCGCAGACAATCGCCACTGGTAGCGAGCAGCTCCGAGCCTGGGTGCTTGTTGTTCCAGCTGTAGGCGGCGGCTGAGGCAGGCTGCCACTGGATCTTGGTGGCGGGGTAGCCGTGCATGGTCTGCGCAAGCGGCACGAAGTCATCGCCCGGCTCGCCGTCGACGAGTGACCGCTCGTCTGCGAGGCCAACGATCGAGATGCGATTGCGGTAGTCCTCCGTGAACGACGCGAGTGCAAGGCGGAAGTACGACTTTCCTCGCACAGGTCCTGACCCCGTTGTCCTGCACCAATCCAGTCCATACACGGGCCCTGGTCAGTAGTCAGCACCTGACACGCCTGGTACGCAGAAGAGGGCGGCGCACAGGGTGCGTCGTATTGTAAGGTATGTGCCATATCGACGACCACGGACGGACAAGCAGTAAGAAAGCAAGCAGAATTTCCGAATCGAGCGACTCCGCGTTCCCGCATTTCAGTGTGTGCGAATCTCAATCCAGGCCGGCTCTCGCAGTCTGAATCATAATCCGGCGCACACGTCGACGAGACAATAAAAATATCCTTGCGCGCAATCGAGTCATTCTATAATGTACAAAAACAAAGATTATGCGCCTCCAGCACGTGCACTCTCCAACACCTTCCGTGCAAGATCGATGTACTCCTTCGCACCGTCATTACCCGCCGAATCGTGCAACTTCTCCCAGTGCGACAACCCTCCCTCTACAAGTGTCCATGCTTCTGCTGGTGTGTGCTCCTCTACCCATTTAACGTACTCGGCCTCATGCCATCCGTGTAGAGTATGTGGCAATGGCATTGGCGAGCGCACAAAGATATGATGCAGCACCACAAGGGGCGGAAGGCCCTGAGTCGCCTGCGATGCCAATTGCTCATTATCGAGGAATAGCAAAGGCCTGATTGTGATAAGCACTGGGTAATATGATAAATCGCACAGAAATGCTCACCGCAATGCGCGCAGCATGCGATACTCCTCGCCCACAGCCTCAAATAGTTTCACGGGCTTCTGCGGCGTCTTCTTCGCGGAGCCTGTCGTGGGTTCCTTCATGAACGCGTCGAGCGCGAATTCGAGCTCGGTCATGTCGCTCGTGAGCTGCAGCTTGCCGCTCTCGCCTAGGGGCCGCGCGATGGAGACGTGCAGCACAAACGTGCGAATGACGTGCCGCACGATTGCCGCGACCCATTCATGCATGAGCTCTCCAACAGAGAACCGCGCGAGCGGCTCGCCGCGAATGAACGCTAGCTTGTCGACAAGTTCCTTCATGTACGGGCTCGCGCCGCCGCCCATCGATTGCGCATTATCCAGCCCCTTACCCAGCGCAACTCGGTGAAGGCGCGCGAGGATTGCGCTGACCTCGCGTCGAATGGACTGCAGAAGCGGATCGGTCGCGCGCAAATATGTTGACCGCAGATTCTGTTTAAGACGAGTCAGTTACAGAAACTGGTTGCTATCAAGCGGTTCACCTTGATAGCCGGAGCGAAGATGGCAGCTGTCTGCTCGGGATACTCGCCCTGTAGCGCAGACAACCTGCCCTCACAGTGGAACATGAATGACACAAGCTGCGCATTGAGCACCTGTTGCGGTGTAACATTGGGTCCAAGCAATGTCGTGGCCGAACGATCTTTCTGCACCTTCTCTCGAAGTCAGCAGCTTTGCTCATAAGCACCGGAAGAAAGTATTCACCAATCCCTCGACCCTTGTCGCAAGAGCATCCACAGCGCTGCCGACAACTCGAGCCACAGCCCGAACAAGCAGTGGGTCGAATCGAGCCGCGTCCAACTCGTTTGCATACGCTCGCGCAAGCGCGACGCCGTCTGCTGCGCCTGGAGGGATCCCCTTGAAACATTAGCGAGCGCCGACCCCGCCGCTTCGCTCAGTCGCGCCGACACGCGCGACAAATACAAGCCCTCAAAGTGTGCGACCGAGCGCAGCGTCACTATGGTCTCTGGACTGCATCCATGGTCAGAAACTGTCGCAATAAGAGAAAGTGACGGAACGGGCCTTTGCTGGTGAAGCGCGTAGACGGTATCTGTGTGGACCGCGATTTTCGCGAAGAAATCGTGAAAGAGTCGCAAAAATCGTGGATAACCTGTGCTCAGAGTTTGCTGCATGAACGTTGACCCTATCAGAAAAGGTAAATTTACAGAGTCAGAGTCGATTAAGACGAACGTACCCTTCGCGGCGTCCTTGCAATTTTTCTCTAGACAACGCGATAATGTGCCCCAAAACGTTGAAGTAGGCTTATTATCTAGGGTCTGGAATGTGTCATTCGCCTCGGCATTCCGTTCATGGTGGAAAGACGCGCACTTTCAAGACCTCCTCGAGGAAGCTGACTTGCGTCACAGGATCCTTCTTCAGGCGCAAAACGCGCTCCAGGGTATACACCTTGATACAGCATCCCGCAAGCTCCTCGATAAGCGTTTCAAGGCGTGCCCACAGTGCTGCTGTCCATTGCGGGGCAGTCAGGTTTGTGGGCTCTGTCCGCAACCGCGATTTGTACACCAAGGAGCTACTGGAAGGAGGTTCTTGTGACGCGTCAGTATCCGATGTGGTCAGCGCAACGGGGTTACGCATACCTTTGGCAGAAACATCTTTGGAAAGGCGCGCGAGGTCGAATGCTGCGCGGATCCGAGCGTCGACGGCGTCCGATAAGTCGGAGACGAGGGATTGGACGAGCTGGGGAAGAACGTGCAGGTTGTATGCAGTTTGCAGCGATGACGCGAGCAAAGATTGGTTCTGGAATTCGTGGTTAGCACAACGCCCACTCGGGAACAGGTGGCGTACGAGCGTAGACAGGCCCTGCAAGACCATGCTTTCCATCTCTGAAGAGACGCGGACGCGGGCAGCCTCCACGGCCGGAATATGTCGATTCACGGCGTTGATTGCGCGCAGCGGAATGCGTACGCTCTCGAACGAATACCGCCTGGGGTTGTTAGCGCCCGTCGTTTCGTCCTCGTCCTCGAATTCCGCTGTTTGTGCTGGAAGCTGTTCCAGGCCCTCTGGCTCGTCCAACAGTGCGACTGCATACAATTAGTCCTGACAAATGGCAGAGGACAGACGCGACGGCGCACCGAGTTCGGCCACGCTGAGGGCGGCTTTGGCGATCGAGCGCTCCTTCTCGCCCTCGACTCCAAAATAATTGGTGTCCTCGGCGGTATCCTCGGTCTTGGGGGACAATGCGCCCTGAGCAGCGGCAGTGGATTGCGGTGCCTTGTCAAAGTCTTGCATCTGCGACTGAAGTCTGCGTGCGAGAATGACGAAACGCGCTGTGCGGCGGAGGACGTCGGTCGCCTGCTGCAGCCTGTCGAGCCGGACGACATGGGAGGCGAGATTCTGGTACGGAACGCGAATCTTGAGCCCGAGCCTTGCAGACCGGTGAGCGCACGCACTTTGTACGGCCGACGTCCACGTACTTTTCTAACGAATTGGTGACTTCGTCGAGCCCGGTTTTCACCGAGGATATGGAACCCTCGAGGTCTCCGATGCCCGCGGCCTGGGCGAGCAGGGCATGGTGGTGCTGGCTGACGAGCGCCTTGAGCTGCTGAGCGACGTCGTCTATGCCAAAGTTGAGCTTGGCGAGCGCCGTGCTGACGTCGTCCTTGCCGACGGGCGGGATGAGGCTGTTGGCATACTCGTTGGCGTCGAACGACGGCCCACTGAACGCGCCCAGGTCCATGGCGGCGACTCGAAGCGTGGTCGCGGAAGCAAACGCGCGGAAGTATAAAGGCCACCGCCAGTGTCCGGCGCGCCTCTTCCGTCTCCCCATTACGCAAGAGGAATGGCCTACTACTCGTACTACCAACAGAATCCTGGCTGGGGCTCGCAGCAATACGCTTTCACGGCGCCCCCAGTCCCGACCTACCAGCCCCAGTCCACTTGTGAGCACGTTCGCTGTGAAGGCATAGAGGGCGTTGTTAACACGCGGCTTCCCCAGGGCGCGGGGCGGACTACTACTCGGTCTGTTGTTCTTATATTTCTGTTTCTGCCATCGCTCAATGCGCCCTCGCCGCCGGTCTCAGGCTCACTACGGCCAGCCAGACAAGTGCGTCGCTGAATGCAGCCCGGAGCCAAACGCGAGCACGCACTAACGCGCCGATCGCGTGCAGTTCCCTGTTCGATTACGTCTGGTCCAGAGTCCGCGGGGCGTTCGTCGGCATGGGCGTCGGTCGCGAAGAGGCAAAATACTGGCACAGGCGCGTCTACGGAGGCACGGCCGACATTCCTGGTTTGGAGGTCCGTCCGACCGGCCACTCGCCCTGCGTAATATCCGTCTGACCTTGGCAACGCTCCAGCCAGCCCATGTTGGCGCTGCCGCAGGCTACGAGGCACTGCGCATCTGGCAGTCAGTACATTGTTCCCATCCAGGCGATCACTCACCGGCCAACCTCACAGGTATCACAAGGCAGTCTACCGCCAGCCCCTCAGCGACGACCATGAGCGCGAACGCGAGGCTCTTGCGGGCCTAGCCATTGGCGAAGGTGTGTATGCTCTCGTGCTGCTTGGCCTGCGGGAAAGCATCCGTAGGGGCTTCTGTGACTGAACGCGCACCTCAACAGGATCCAAACTATGGCAGTACACAGGACGTTTTGCGGACAAATACGGCCGGCGCGAATGCTGCGAGGTGGCTGCTGCCACCGCGCAGCGCGTCTTTAACGAGGTACGTGTCGCCTGACCGCTCGTTCCTACATGGGTACAGCGAGCGCTGACAGCTGCCTTTTTCCTCCTCGCCGCAATCCCGGCCGGTTTGCTTCACACCCCTCGCTTCTTTCGCCCTGGATTGCATCTCCAATTCGATTAACACGCCTCGTGCCGGCTCGCAATCGCTTCCGCCTACAGAAATATGACTACGACTCCTACGAAGCTTACGACTCTTACCCACGCTCGCGTCGTAATTCCTATTCGTACTCCCATTCCCGCGCGGTCACCCCCAGCGGATACGACTACGCTGGCTCTAGCTACGGTGACAGTCACAACCGCCGCTTGCATCGTCGCCGCTCATCTTCCTCCGTCTACGACACCTATGCAGGAGCTGACCCTTACGCACGTCCCTCCAGCGCGATAGGCTATGCAGCCGCTACGCCGGGGCTCATGCCCACCACGCCCGGCATGGGAGTCATGGCTACTACGCCATACATGGGTGCCAGCAGCGCGTATGGCGCCCAGGCTATCCAGCCCATCACATACGCAACGACCCAGCCAGGCGTGACCTACGCTGCATCTCCAGGCGCATATCCTACGGCGGGTTACGCTGGGGCCTACCCGACTGCGGGCGCTTATGGTGCTGGCGGGGGAGTCTACGGTGCTGGCGGAAGTGCCTACGGTGCTGGCGGCGCGTACGGTGCTGGAGGTGCGTACGGTGCTGGAGGTGCGTACGCTGCCGCCAGCCCGTATGGTGGCGCGTACGGCGGTGCGGGAGCGTACCCTACGCTCGGCGGCGGCAGCAGTTACGATGCCCCAGGTTATGGCGGAGGATATGGCCGCCCTCGCAGCCGCAGTCACTCGTACTACGGTGGCGGCGGTGGCTACCAGCCAGGTTATTGAAGCGTGTACGCTGACCCACGATGGAGGAAGGACGGATGACGGCTGTTGTACCTGCTCGTTGACGACTAGGATGATTGGTTCTGATATCACAGAGGTCCCCGTTCCTCGCTCAGAGTCATGCCTGTTATAATTTGCTTGTTTGCTTCGCTCTTGACCTGTCTCTGCCATCTGTATAGTTTGATTTTTGCTGTATGGTGATGTAGTGTACAACCGCTGCTGTCGTGCAACTGGGATAAATTTGACGGAAATCTGTGGGAACGGGCGAGCGATTTGCAAGATGATATTGTGAGGTGAACAAATCTACAACATGCGTCCCAATGAAAAAATACAACCAACAATTTTCTTCCTGTCCACCTGTGCTTGTGCG
Organism: Auricularia sp. M13; assembly: GCA_037042915.1. Classification (NCBI taxonomy): domain Eukaryota; kingdom Fungi; phylum Basidiomycota; class Agaricomycetes; order Auriculariales; family Auriculariaceae; genus Auricularia; species Auricularia sp. M13. Next base: position 1,768,696 of record CM073201.1, read on the forward strand.
CGAAGTTCGTGTACCCTCTTAGAGCTTTGATTTGATGGTTCCAAAGTCGTTCTTCGCCCTTGTCGCGCAAGAGCCGCCGCTGAAGCACGCGTCGGTTGACAAATGACAACGAGGACTGCAGGCAAATAAATGAACGAACCAGGATCTTGCCACTGGGGTTCTTGGGGATGGCGTCGATGAATTCAACGGCGTGCAAGTGCTTGTAGTTAATCTTATTGTCTGCGACGAACTGGCACGCGTCGCGATATCAGTGCGATGGAAGAAACACCTTTGCAGGAAAACCTACCTTCTTAATGGAAGCCTTGATGCTTTCTGCGGCACCAGGGTCGCGCGCCACGCGATTCTGCGCGTCCGCGGTGAGCACGACGTATGCAACCGGTACCTGACACAGCCGTCAGCTTCGTGAGTTCGCCGCGGACAGGACGCACTTCGCCGCTGAATTCATCCGCGATACCGACCACGCCGACGTCCACGACGTCCTCGTGACCGAAAATGTGCCCCTCAAGTTCTGCGATTCAAGTCCGATATGTGAACACGAAGTCCAAAAAGCTGAGATCAGAATGGGGCTCCCGACTGACCTGCAGGCGCCACCTGGAATCCCCTGACTTTGAGGAACTCCTGCACGGGGTCAGAAGCGCATCTTCTCGTTATTGAAGCCATACCTTGAGTCTATCCACCACAAAAACGTCACCGTTCTCGTGGATTTGCACGATGTCGCCGGTCTTGACCCTTTCATGGGGAAGTCAGTGTCCAAAAAGCATGCACCGCCCGCTTGTTTCACGAACCATCCATCTTCGAAGCCCTCCTTAGTTCTGACAGCCTTGGAGTGAGCACTAAGAACGATAGGTGAGAAAAATGGCGCACGCTGCCTCGTTATTGTAATAGGCGAGTGCCGTCTGGGGGCCGCGAACCTTTGAAAGTCGAGTCAGCGAACCGAGCAAGGCATCCACAGCCTGCTTCCTACATGCAGCTCTCCCGTTTCGCCGTACCCGCCCAGGGTTCCATCACTCTTGAGTACTCTGGCAATCGTGTTGTTGACCAGATGGCCGGCGCAGCCTTCAACAGCCCTATTACCCCACTTGAGAGGTGCCATAGTGACTACGGTGCATGTCTCGGTCATTCCATAGCCTTGAAAGAGGCCCATGTTGGGGTAGAGTTCTTGACAGCGCCTTTGCAGCTATGGAAAAGGTGAGCTTAAGCGTCGAATAATCGCATGTCCCACATACATCGCCTGTTAGTGGGGCTGCTCCCGCCTAGAACGCCGTGAGAACAGTGTTTCCCAGGGCGTGAAATCTGACCATTGCGAATGTGACATGAGACAGGTCATATTTCTTCGCAGCTGGATGCTTGCAGAGTAGGACAACCTATAGCGCAAGCATCGTCGGTATTTGGAGTATGCCAGGACCAGGAGAATCAATATACATACCTGCGGGGGGACTATCCAAAGATGGTCAATTCTATACTTAACGATGCTTTCCAGCATCTGTGTGAAGTCGAATTTCTCCATAACAACGATCTGGTGTCCGACGAAGAGTGCCATGTGCACTACTACAACACTACCGTCGGGTTTAATGTAGGTGATAGGATCGCAGTAACCAACTTACAGGCAGTAAATGTGGTACATTGGTAGTACTACATAGCTCTGTCATCTTTGTGCACTGGCGGGCTGACGCGAGTGTACAAACGCACCGGCGAGTGTGACCTGGCCGGACTTGAAACGACCGTTCCCGTCTGGGGTCCGATTGAAAGCGGCGGTTTGTACAACGTTACTTATGGGAGCGTAGTGGGGAATGGCGACAGCCTTGAGAGAAGAGTCTATAAGTGAGTAAATTCGGCTGCGACAGAGCACAGGCCGCACTTTTGGCTTCCCAGTTGTGCCTGAACTGAAACTGAGGAATGCAAGCTTCGTTCTCCCTTCACCAGGATTGAGCTTCCGCTCTACGAAATTGGGAGGGTTGTTCAGGCCTTCGACGATCATGTCCTCGACGCTCGGAAAGCCCGCTACCGAACCGCCGAGGACATACACGTCCTTCTGAGTCAGTCCGCATTGCTGCGCAGCGTCCAAGGCAGCTTTGGCGCTTGAAGTATGCGCAATTATGGCTTTGGCCTTGACGAGGTCGACTTGGTATACAAGCTCGGAAATGGTGTAAGAGGGGTTCGCGGGCGAGACGATGGCTCCTGCAGTATCACTGAAGATGGGTATACTTTCACAGCGAGACAAAACCCCTTCTCACCGATTCGATGAACAGCCCAGATAGCAATGGGATAATCAATGCTACGAGTCTATCAGCAAAGGGATGTCAACCGGCGGCACTCATTCAGCGGACCTGTTTGGAGAGTAAATGCAAACTAGACTCGTATTTGGTATCTTTGAGCGCGCGCGTATGTCAGATCTGCGACGCACCGACATCGTTTTCTCCTATAGGGGATTAGAGATAGCCCATATCGGCAATTCCGACGTTTGAAGTACGCACCGATAGCTCGACGGCTCAGCGCATTCGCAAGACCTTGTGTCCGCGTCTTGCAGTCCACGCGGTTATAGGACTTGCCCGTCGTATCCTGAATGAACCTGCCAGCACGTTACAGCATGCAAATGTGTGAGCACTCGGGCGGACCATTTATCATCGACGGGCTTGTTCCGATACGGGTGCTCATGGTCGAGCATGAACTGCGCGACGGTGAGGTCGTCTGGCAGCAGGGATTCTGGCACGGGAGGAGCAAGCGACGTGAACTGCATTCTGGTCGAACTGGTACGGGATGGCACGATAGGTCGGTGGTCAGCCGGGCCCGGGCACCGTCGTTGTCAGCACTTGACCAAATATAAGCTATCCGGGTTCAACATTCAATCCGGGATTCCATCTTGTAGGTAAGCAGGTCGCTGCTCGCTACGACCCCAAGGTGTCAAGGACAGTCTTCTCAGGTACCACATAAATTATCTCCCAATCGCAGGATCACGAAAGGGCGACCGCAGGACAACTCCCGATTGATTGTATCGTGTCGCTGCACCGCGTCGGTGATAGCCACGCCTGGGACGGAGCGAAGCATGTGGACGTGCAAGCCGTCAAGCTCCATGCGGTGCCTGGGCAGCGATACGGATAAGGCGCGCCAGGATATATAACCCCACCTGCTGCTGCCGTGGGCGCTTGCGCTCACACGACCCGTGGACTCGCTTCCCTCCACTCCCGTCGTACTCCGGGCAACAGGCAGGCCATGGCTGACATCGCACACGAGCCCTCCGCGTTCAAGAGCGAGAAGCAGCAGGAGGCCGACATCGAGAAGGCCTCCTCGGGCAGCGACGACGGCCGCAGCAAATCGCAGGTCCAGGAGGTCCTCCCGCAACTGCACCAGGACGACGATGCGGAGCCCAGGGTAACGCCGTCTACGCTCGCTACAGGCCCTTCATCCTCGCCGCGGTTGCGCTCGTCATCCTTGGCTGGTGGATTTCCGCGACCGTGCTCTCGGCGACTCGCCACCGCTGGTCCGCCCATCCGTCGCTCCCGAAACTTGGCAGCCGCGCTCACGCTTTGACAGGATTGTCCAGACCCTGTTCGCTTGGTTTTTCATCCTGTAAGACCCGTTCGTCGCGCCTTGCACGGGCTGTTCTAAGCCCATGCTCCAGGGTCATTGCCTTCCGCTTCATCCCTGCATCGGCCGTCTCTCGACCTATCGGCGCCGTCTGGGGTCCTGTGATCTCCAGGCCCTTCTTCGCGCTCCCCTACTACGTGAGGCTTGCTCTGGGTTGGGGAGCTCTCCTTGCCATTGTCTTTGGCTCTGCTTTTGGATTCCCTCTTGCGAAGGCGCGTCATCGCGGATTTTGTTGTCACTTGGCGCTCAAGGATTGCTTGTAGGGCACATCCTACGGCGATCGTGCTATCTCGGTTCTGGGCCTCTTCGTCTTCCAGTTCTGCTTCTGGCTCACGTCCACCGACCGCAAATCCATTCCGTGGCCGACGGTCATCGTTGGACTGTTCTTCCAACAGGCTGTCGCGCTGTTCGTGCTTAAGAGCACCGCCGGTTATGACATCTTCACATGGATCGCTACGCTCGCGTCCGACTTCCTTTCGTGCGTGTTTAGTCTGGTTTGACATGTCCATGCTCTGTTGACGTTTGTTACAGGCAAGCGTACCCCGCAGCACAATTTTTCTTCGACGCGGAAACAATTGGAAAGCATTGGTTCTTCGTGAACACGCTGGCCTCTATCATCTTCTTCGTTGTACGCCGCTTTTCCTGCACTGTGCAGTGTAGAGGCCTGATTCCTCTCGCCAGGCATTCGTCCAGATGATGTACTACGTGCGTACAGCCTGCCCCGACGCCGCGCATAGTCTGATTAACGGCTACCTCAGATGGGCGTCATGCAATGGATCATTTCCAAGTTGTGAGTACGGGCAACTCAGCGCGTGGATGTCTCTTATACATATGTTCCGTGTGTGCAGCGCATGGTTCTTCTTCAAGACCATGAATGTCTCCGGCGCTGAAGCAGTCGTTGCGGCCTCTTCGCCGTGGATTGGCCAGGGAGAGAGTGCATGCTTGGTTCGCCCCTACGTCGACCTGATGACGGAGAGCGAGATCCACTTGACGATGACATCTGGTGCGTTGCACTTGCACTATCTACGCGCTTGTTATTTCTAACAAACGTCAGGATTCTCAACTATCGCCGGCTCTGTGCTTGGCGCATACATTGGCTTGGGTGTCCCTCCCCAGTGAGCATCCCGCAGCCCCATAGTCTCTCATACTGACTGTGAGCCAAGAAACTTGGTTACTGCGTCGGTCATGAGTATCCCCGCGTCCATTGCTATCAGCAAGCTCCGTGTGCCGGAGACTGAGGAACCCATCACTCGTGGTCATGTCGTCGTCGACCGCGGAAAAGAAGACCGCGAGGGCCGCCCTGCCAACGCCCTACACGCTTTCAGCAACGGTGCTACGTTCGGTCTTATCGTCGCTGGACAGATCCTGTACGTGATGCCAAAGCTGATAGCCACATTTTACCTGATATGTTATCAGCACCAACGTGCTCACTATCCTTGCTCTTGTCTACGTTACCAATGGCCTGCTCACCTGGATCGGCAAAGGCTTTGGAATCCACCAATTGACACTGCAGCTCATCGTCGGCTACGTGCTCTACCCGGTCACGTTCTTCATGGGTGTTCCGCGTCCCGAAATCCTGCACGTTTCCAAGCTTCTTGCAACCAAGCTAATTGCGAATGAATTCGTCGCCTACCTCGGTACGTCCCCTGCCCTACACGTGGCTGCGGATGAATGTCGGCTGACGCTTTGCAAGACCTCAAGCAGCTCATGCTTGACGACCCCTTGAGCGACCGCGCGTACACCATCGCGACGTACGCGCTGTGCGGCTTTGCCAACCTTGGATCCCTCGGTATCCAGATCGGTGTGCTGACTGCGCTCGCCCCGTCCCGCGGCAAGATCATCGCGCGCATTGCCCTGTCGGCCATGATCTGTGGCTTTGTGCGTATTTGCTATCTGTCTTCGATACCGCTAGCTAACCACCCTGGTGCGAGCAGATCTCCACAATGCAGGCCGCTGGCATTGCTGGTACACTTGTGTAACGTACGGGACAGAAGTCCTTTACATGTGCGCGGGAGGACAAAACCTCGCGCGATCTTGAGGTTGTTAATCTAGAGAACATACATGCTGGATTATACGAGGTGGTTTCTTTGTAGGGGCGCTTTCGCTAATTTATCCAGTGTCGAGTCGCTTTACTGTAACGTACGGCCGTATATCCCACACGTTCTATTATACTTGCTGCCTGTCGGCTGAGTACTTCAGTATCAGCGGACAAGCCCCGGTCATGGCTTCATTCCAGGCCGGAACATTCGCGTGGGCGAGAAGCGCCTGGAGCATCGGAAGTGACGTGCGATACACGGTGTGCTTCTGAACTGTCAGATGGCGGGTGGGCAGAGCTGGACGGATGCGGCGGGCATGGGCGCGGCCAGGGATTCCTTCGGGAGCAGTAGAGGCTCTTGACGATCATGCTGCAATTGACGATCGAGAGCTGTGCTAGCGCGTCCACGGTCGCTGCAAGGGGCGCCAGGCGTCTGGACAGGGCGCTGGGAATGAGCACAAGGGTGCTCAGAAGCACGCACATGCAGCGAAGCTGGGGCCGGACGTTTGGCCGTCGGTCGGCAGGTTCGGCTCGAAATGAGTCGAGCTTCTTTTCCGCTCGCATAAAAGAGGGTTCGACTTCCGAACGGTTTGCTTGTCTCCCACCCACTCAACACCCATCGTCCCCACCGTGCGTTGCCCTGCCGTCGTTGCGGCCGTTGCCTTGCTGACCGTGTGCCCTAGTCCGCATACCACTAGCTGTCGCCAGGTGGCTTTGTCCATTTATTCCCGTCTTTTTTCATCTATCTCACCCGTTCTCTTTTCGCCCAGCCATGCCCGCCATCCCGTTCTTCAAGAAAAAGGCCGAGGAGCACGCCGCCGCGCCCGCTGAGGGCGAAGCTGCCGCCGCCGCTCCTGCTCCCGCAGACACAACGGAAGCCCCCGCCGCGGAGACCGCACCCACTACCGCGCCCGAGTCGACTACGGAGCCGGCGTCGTCTGATGCTGCCGCTCCTGAGGCTGCAGCGACGGCAGAGAAGCCCGCTGAGCAGCCCAAGCGTGGGTTCTTCTCGCGCAGGCGGTCTGAGGCGGGCTCCGAGTCCGAGTCCGACGCGCCGAACCACTCTCGCATTCCGTCGTTCTTCAACCGCAAGGCCAAGGCCGCGCCTCCCGAGGCCGTCAAGGAGGAGGAGAAGGAGAACAAGGCACCGGAACCCGTCGCCGAGGCCGAGGCCGCCGCGCCCGCGCCCGCGACCGAGGGCGAGACCGCTCCCGCTGCTGAGGACAAGAAGGCCGAGGACAAGACCTCCGACAAGGTCCGCCGCCGTATCTCCCTCTTCCAGCGCCGCAATCGCCCAGACAACGCGCAAGTCAGCGAGGGCGAGGTCACCGAGGGCGAGACCGCTCCCGCCAAGCCTAAGCGCCAGAGCTTCTTCGCGCGTCCAGCAGCGGAGAAGAAGGAGGAGCCCGTCGAGCCCGTCCCCGAGGATGCGCGTCTTACCGAGGCGAAGGCCAAGCTGACCGAGGTGAGCTTGTTTTATCGCCTATCATCAGCGAAGACTTAATGCTCTCTCAAAAGGCTTCGGAGGCCGAGGCTGCAGCGAAGGCTGCTCTCGAGGCGGCACGCAAGGCCGTCAAGGACGCAAAGGCCCGTGTCAAGACTGTTGAGGCTGAGATCGCCGCGGAGTGAGCTTTGTCCATGCCAGGTCGTCCAGTCAGGCCGCTAACATCATCTGAAGGCTGAAGAAGGCCAAGGCAGCAAAGGCTGAGGCGGCCAAGGCTGAGGAGAAGAAGGAAGAGAAGAAGGAGGAGGAGAAGAAAGAGGAGACTCCCGCCGCGCCCGCCGCTTCGTCGGAAGTCGACCCCGCCATCGCCCACGAGCCGGCGGCCATCGCGTCCACTGGCATCCCCATCGCCGCCGCGGCCTAAGTGCTGCCTGACATTGCCCTCCTGTTCCGTTCCCACTCATGACACGTTCACGTCTTCGCTCGTTCGGTTTTCAGGTCATTTTGCTTGTTCTAGGCTCATCCTTATGTCATTCGCTCCGATCTCTCTATCTTCCCATTATCTGCGCCTATGCTACTAGCTAATGCACATCTTGCGGCCTCCGCGACACGGTCCTCGATTCCAAAAATGACAGGAACTGTTTTATTCATGGCAGCTTGCCGTCAAGTCGATCTTCGATGAGTTTGGCCACAGCTGGGCCGTGGACGGGAATGTGATTTCCTTGGAACCCACCGTCGTCGTTCTTGCCGTCGGGGTAGTCGACACGGGGTTCATTTGGAGCTGCATAATATCTGCGACAATACCGTCAGTCCATGTAAAACCGCAAAGTGAAGCGGTACGTACGTATCGTTCCAAACCGCAAAGTGTTTGTGTCCCAGTGCACGCGCAGTCCATTCGTAGTCGTGAGCAAAGCCACCTGGATAGAATATCTCTATCACGGTTGACACGGGTGTGGGCGCCATGAGTAGCAAGTGCGTGAGGCCGTTCCCGTGCACGCCCAGCATGACCTGCATCAACCGTCAACTTCCACGCACTATGCACGCACTATGAAAACCTAGGACTGCATACCGTTGTTCTTGCAGCCATAGCCAACTGCTCCTCTTGCGAGATTCCACCGGCATTAACTACGTTAAACTCCCATCCGCGGTTGTCGGCCATTTTGCGAACAGCAGCTACGAGGCCCTCATGGTCTGCATCGATGAGCTTCCGCCGGTCCCCGCCTTGTCTGCTAATGTAGTTGATGACCACTGGCGGCTTGGTCTGCAACGAGAGGTCCAACGTTTCTTCTGGTACACCGGCGAAGCGGAGCACAGAGCGCCGCACTTAAGAGGGGTATCAGTCTAGGGTTGCGCAACGCATTAATCTACGCACTGGGTTCCCACCAGTACTTGCTGGCGTGGGGTTTGACGGATTCGTACGCTTCCGCAGCAATGCGCTGCGTCTTCGCGCCGCACCATTCTCCGCGGAATGCTGCACTACGGTCTGCGAGCAGAACACGCTCGAAGACGAACGCGCGCTTTCCGCCGCGCGTCATGAAGATGCGATCCTCCCAGTCTTCTTGGCCCTCGATGGCTGCCATGGACCGTGAGTAAACTTTGGGTTGCAAATATCGCACGAAGACGTACTGATGGAGGGAAATGCGCTGTACATGAAATAGGAATTGAACCTGCTACCATCTCGCCAGCGCTTAGTTTCAGCCTGCCGAAAGTCAGGATACGGAGGCCGATATGAACAAGCTCGGCGTACATGAGTGAAGATAGCGCGGTTGACAGTGGGAACAGTTGTCTCTCCCCTTTCGGAGATGTTGGGGTCGTATGTGCCTGAGTAGAAGCTCCATGTCCCCAGGAGCAATTCAGCACATCCATGGTAATAGTGCGCAATGACTGCCAAAGCTGTCAGTGCACGGTGTCTGCTGTGTGCGGTGTCTGTACTGACATTGCGCAGGTTCGTTGAACAAGAACTGCAGAGACGCGTCAGGAATACGACAAGCGGGACGCGAGGAGCTGATCTGCGCACTGTCGTTCCGTCCACTCCCCAGACGCCGCCGCTCCAGCGCTGGCGCGCTTCGTACGGGCCGACGAAGTCCATGTTGTCCTTGGTGGGCTCGCGCGCCTGGATGTTCTCTGGCGTATTCTCGGCAGGGAGGCCAGTGCTCGTCATGAAGCGGATGTCCGGGAACGAGCTCTTGTCCTCGTCTGTGAGGATGAACAGCGTCCCATTCGACATATAGCTGCGCGGTCCCATAAGCACCCATAATCACCGTTTCGGATCAGCCATACAGGTTTTCAAATATCGTCCAGCCTGGCGCGTGGGCGACCATCCTGGTCACGGGCAGGCTGCGACCCCCGGGTGAGACATTGAAACCAGATGAGCCTTGCGACGGGCGGGTTTGTGTCCCGGGTTTCGAGCCCTGCTTGGGCGGAGGGAAGTCGGGATAGGGATTGGCTTCGTGCTGTGAGCCATCGAACGGTACGTTGTTGCCTGTGCCCGCGCGCCATGCGTCGCCGGGCGTGGGCATTGGGCCAAACATGGAAATAAAAAGTAGCAGCGTGACGGCGCCAGCGATGACCAGCACGACATCGCGGCGGACGGCGATGGCCATCGTGTCTTGACGGGAGACGAGACGAGAACGAGGAAGAGGACTGTGCGGAGACTTGCGCCGGAAACGCCGTCTTGGCGTAGCTCGCTAAATTAGGAAAGCATACAAGGTACTACAGCACGTCAACGAAAGCTCAGTGTGCCTGCATAATGAGGTCCAGATCCCCTGGGCCCTTCACATAACCTCCTACATACTTCTTCAGGATAGGGGTTAACTGTGAATGATGAGCGTCCAACTTCTCTGGGCCAAGTGCAAACTCACGCATTCTGTGCTCAATTGCCTGTGCAGAAGATATTTGAGCAGGACTTTCAGCAGAAAAACTTGACTTACATATGTTCTCCCTCGCACGTGAGGAGCTTCACTCGCCCGCTCTCGTCGAGCTCTCTAAGTCCTGGTAGCGGCGTTAGCTAGCAGGTTTGCGGTTTGCGCGTGCCACGAATACCTATCCAATCTTCGACGTAGAGAGGCTGTAGACGCATGGGTAATACAGTGCGCTCTTCGCCGCTCTCCCTCGGTGCGTAGCTGCCGAACCACGAAGACTCCTAGAGAACACGCTCAAACGAAAAGGAAGCGGGCGGCATGCTGGTCTACAAACCTTGGGCACAACCGTCTGCTCGTGAGAGAACATGATCAAGACGAGGTTGGAGAGTGTAACAAAGTTCTGCCTGTATGTTTTGTTACGCAACTCCGGGATCTCGTTATTGATGCTGGTCAAGAATGTATTCTGCTTCAAGTACGCGTCAAGCCTGAGTTCGTCTCGATAGTATTGCGCCTGCCCCGAATGAGATACGCTGCCTGTGGAGATGGTTGACCTCACACACCTGGATTAAATTGTGTTGTGCCCATGTTGTGTAAATGCCCGCTTTTGCAGCATTTCGTGCCGCAAGGCCTGTGATACTCTCGGTCAGCACGAAGTGTGTGGTAATGGCGGATAGCGCACACAGCAGATCTCGCGGTTTGCAACCCGGTATATCGCTGACGCCAAAGTGCTGGCTCCCGAACGTAATCAAGTCTGCGTGTAAGGATATCAACGGCCGCGTGTGTAAATGAAGGGCGTCTTGCGCTGACTGTGTACTTTCGGCGTATTATACCACTCAACGTATGCCCGTAAGAACTGGCCACCTAGCACGGGTTCTAAAACATTGAACGAGCTTGTAAGAGCATAAGCGGACCTTGCGAGAAGCCGAGTGCGTCGAAGCCGCCTGCAAGCTCCGGAATTGCAGCTATTTGTGCCGCTACTAGAGGCAGCTGGTCGTGCAGATATCCGAACCAGCCGGCCTTCTGGTCTTGGTCGGTATTGGGGTCGATGTAAACGGAGTGTATGAACTGAGTCGCCCGGCATAAGACTCGGACGGAAGGCCACGTGTGAACATACAATGCCATCGTGAACGTCGCGGACCTCGTCCATGAAGCGTTCCATAGCAGGGGAGTTGTACGAGTCTCCGAGACCATGCCAGACTACGAGCGGGCGGCGTGGTGGTAATGTCGGCGAGAATGGCTGCGACGGCAGCGAAAGCACGATTACTGGGAGAATAGCCAGGGCATACAGACGTCGTAAAATCATGGTCGGTTGGAGCGTGCCTGCAAGACGGCGCGGAGGCGAGTAGGTATAGACGCGCGTTGTGGCCAGGAGCAAGCGTCGCCTCCGCGGGAAGCCGAACACGCTTTTGACTTCCGCCAGCAATGAGTGATTCGCCAACGCTGAGCATCACTCTTCTCGGCGCTGGCCAGGAAGTCGGACGCTCGTGCTGCGTGCTCAAGTATCGCGGGCTCACCGTTGTCTGCGATGCAGGCGTCCATCCAGCCTACAGTGGCATGGCATCTCTGCCGTTCGTCGACGAGCTCGACTGGAGCACCGTAGACGCTCTTCTTGTCACACAGCCAGTCAAAATTACCATGTTTCTTTTCTTGTTGCTAACACGAGCCACAGCTTTCACCTGGACCATGCAGCGTCGCTCACGTACATCATGGAAAAGGTCCTGAGCAGACAGACTTTCATGCCGTGACTGCCATCTGACTTCAATCATAGACCAACTTCCGTGACGGCAAAGGGAAAGTATACATGACGCATCCAACTAAGGCCGTGTACAAGTTCATGATGCAGGACTTCGTTCGCATGAGGTGCGCTCTTTTGTACACTTGGACCATACTTTTCTGAATCCGTACGTAGCGCTGCGTCCACCGATGCACTGTTCACACCCTTGGATCTCTCAATGTCCCTGGCTTCAATTATTCCGATATCCGCGCACCAGGTCATCTCGCCTTGCCCAGGGTTAACTTTCACTCCCTACCACGCAGGTCATGTTCTTGGGGCCTGCATGTTCCACATTGATATCGCTGGCGTCAAGGTTCTCTACACTGGCGACTACTCGCGTGAGGAAGATCGACATCTCGTCAAGGCCGAAATCCCGCCAGTTCGACCGGATGTGCTCATTGTTGAGAGCACCTATGGCGTGCAGAGTGTTGGCAATCGCGAAGAAAAGGAAGGCCGTTTTCTGTCTTTGATACATGAAATCATCAAACGCGGCGGCCATGCACTGCTCCCTGTCTTTGCTCTGGGTCGTGCGCAAGAATTGCTTCTGGTTCTGGACGATTACTGGGCCAAGCACCCGGAGCTGCACTCTGTGCCCATCTACTATGCATCTAACCTGGCGCGTAAATGTATGGCGGTCTACCAGACGTACATTCACACCATGAACTCCAACATCCGCCAACGTTTTGCTCGTCGCGACAACCCATTTATCTTCAAGTGAGTCACCCTGCATCGAACGATCCATGCAAACTCAACAACGGCGCCTAGACATATTTCACACCTGCCGCAAACACGCGGTTTGGAACGCAAAATCGCTGACGGTCCTCCATGTGTTGTCTTGGCCAGCCCGGGTATGCTTCAGAGCGGAACCAGCCGCGAGCTGCTGGAACTCTGGGCACCTGACCCTCGCAATGCGTTGGTGGTGACGGGGTACTCCGTGGAAGGAACACTTGCTCGGGTGAGTGCATATCTGCTGTGGACGCCCGTGTCATTGCTCGGTTTTTGTGCACGCCGTCCCCAATGTAACCACATGCTGCGCAATACACTTGTTTTCTACCTGTCCAGTGCGCCTTGTGCAATATGAGCTAATGAACGTCCTCTTAGGACATCCTGAACGACCCCGACGAGATTCAAGGACTGCGAGGGAACACCATCCCGCGCCGATTGTCTGTGCACTACATATCGTTCAGCGCTCACGTCGACTACGCTCAAAACTCGGAATTCATAGAGCTCATCAAAGCTCAGCACGTGGTATGTCCAGTTTACAGACAAGCCATATTCTAGTCTCTCAGGTTGATGCGCACGATAGGTTCTTGTTCATGGCGAACAAAATAATATGGGCCGCCTTCGCGCAGCTTTGCAGTCGCGGTACAAGGACAGAGACGAAGATATCAAGATCCACACTCCTCGAAACCTCGAGACGCTTCGCCTGAACTTTCGGGGGGAGAAAGTGGCAAAAGTATGTACGCGAGCAGTCGGTATGGGTCGTATGTTGAGATATGGGAAATAGGCTATCGGCGGCCTCGCGCTGCAACCGCAAAAGCCTGGCACAGTGCTATCCGGGCTGCTAGTGTCCAAGGATTACTCCTATACGCTTCTTCAACCCCACGATCTGCGCGACTTCGCCGGGCTCTCCACCTCAGCTGTTACGCAACGACAGCGAATAGCCATCGGCTGCGGCTTCGAACTCGTCAAATGGCACCTGCAGGGCATGTTTGGCTCCGTAGACGACGTAGTGGACGAAAGCGGGAATCGCACACTACGGGTACGATGCACAGAAGCGACCCCAGGAACGTGACGCCCAAATCTGACTGCTTCTCCAGATTATGGGCGCGGTCGATGTGAAGCATACGAGGGAGTTCGAAGTCACGCTGGAGTGGGACTCCAGCGCGAGCAACGACATGATCGCGGATTCGACCCTCGCTCTCATCCTCGGCATTGACGCGAGCCCTGCTTCGGTGAAAAGTACGGTTCCTCGTCCTCGGCATGGCGTTCAGACGTTTTTCTCACGGGATTGCATAACACAGTGACAACGCATCCGCACGAGCACACTCATCCGCATGCAGATGCGCCGGAAGACGAATGGGAGCCTCTGCGCGCTCGGCGGATCGCGCATTTCCTGGAAGCCCATTTCGGCGACGTCGAATTGTTTATGCCTGACCCCGAGGACGACGACAAGGCGGCAGCCGCTGGGGACGCGTACCTCATTGTCCGCCTGGACGATGCGGAGGCCCAGATCCATGTCGGCACAATGGTAAGAGATTCGTTCTGCAGTTCCATCCATCCCTGATTTGATATTTGTAAGACTGTAACAAGCGAGAACGAGGCTCTGCAGAAGCGCATCGAGTCCGTGCTGGAGATGGCCCTAACCACCACGACAAGCCTTGCGCACTCCTACACCGCGGGATATATCTCTGAGTATCCTCAGGAGAAACCCGAACAAACAAACGGAGTAAAACAAATCCAAGCAGCGGACGATGCTGACGACGACGACGAAGACGACAAGCCGCTCGAGGTGATAGGTTGAATGTTCCGTACCTTTTGTATGTTGATCGCCTGAAATTGTATTTTGCACGTCTCGTGACCTTGGGACTGAATACACGTTAAACGATGTGAGGAGGTCCGGCAGCACTTCCGAACGTTTGAGTTTACATACAGGGGCGCTTCCTGCTTGCCGCTCAAAAGCGCAAAACATGAGGCTCCCGCACCCCATCCGCCCGAACCACTACTACCCTCCACCCACCCTGTGCTTTCTACCCAGGTCCTTGACCTTAACCCTTTACCATGTTGACGTTCCATGAAATTTCCGCCTACTTTGGCAGCGCCGTCCAAGCTTGTGCGTTGCCTCTGAGGCGCTCTCGAGTCATTGCTCATTTTCCTATGCGCCATTTTTTTTTTCTGGATCTGCAGCCGTAGATGACAAAGGTGCGGGGACCCAGCTCGTCTTTTCTCCCTACTGAAGCCTCCTCAGTCGCTGTATATCTCGCGTCGATGAAAATGGCTCGGGCCGTGCCTCCGGCCATTGTGGCTGACAATGAGGAAGCCTCAATAGCCTGCAATCGGAGCGACTGTATCTGTATGATGAGTCGACCGCGCCCGTGGACGGATTCTACGGACTCTGTTGGCCTGAATCGCACCCTGGAGGAGGGTGACGAGAGTGGTAGCTCCTACGACGACGACGACGAAGGGGACGATGAACATGACTACTCTGCCTCGCTCCGCCCTGTCAACAAGGCTTGGAATCCTAATGGTATGGCTTCCTTCCAATGACTCACCGGAAGCGTGGTAGTGACGATTGCGCAGAGGAGCACTCCATACGTTGTATATCTCGGCCACAGACGTTCCACACCGCTCAGGAGCAGATCCCAGCGTTCTGGATGCAGATACTGCGTGCGTAGACTTTATTGTGTTCAATTGAAGCAAGTCTCACCGAAATCAGCAACCCCTCAGCCAAGCATTCATGAAGAGAGCGTCGAGGGAGAGTGCGATTTCAACGCCCCGACACCCATTGCCATTCCCCTTCGTCCCGCATGTGCAAATCAGAAGCCAAACGATTTGAAAGGTGCAAATGCTGCTCCGGGCTGGGAGGGTCGGGAGTTGACGATTTCCCAGTTCTTAACGACATCGACGATCCTCGAAAAATGCAAATACGCGACCTCGAGCTTGCCAGCGTTACGGTGCCCCTTGAAGACATGACCACGGCCATGTTCACGGCTACGGAAAACCCAACGAGCCCATACACGGAAACCGGAGACCAGTCGCGGCGGTCAAAATCATCACTCTGGAAGCGGCTTCAAACCCAAGTGCGTACGAAGGAGCGCACCTTGGACGCGGCACCGCTGCAGAGCGGCTGGCGCATCAAAATCCGTTTCCTCGCGGGACGACTTCTCCGTCGTGGAGCATGATCCATTTTCACGAATAACGAAAATCCGACGCCAGCGTTTGCAGCCTCAGGAAGGCTGCTCCATTTCTCCAGTGCATCGCGCAGTGCGATTTGAAAGCAGGACTCCTAGAATAAAGTACACGTACAGACTGTAGCAAGCATCTATCTATCTCAGTTCTGAACCATAATATCGTTCCCCAGAGTTGCAGTCGAAGTCATTGGCGATAGCGGCCATTCAATAACCCCCTGCCGGATGTGAGACGCACTCAAGGCTGATCAGAAGGACGCAAACGTACATCTGCATCCTGCGCAGTGTCTTGCTCGTCCACAGGTGCAGCGTCTTGTGTTTCATCTTGCGTTTCCTCTTGTGTCTCCTCTTGTGTCTCCTCGTGTGGATCAAGAGCATCATCAGTGACCATAGCCTCCGATTGTTGGGTCTCGACTGCGGCAGTCTCCTGCGAATCGACGTCCTGCGAGTCGGTGGAGGCCGTCTTTGCTTTCCCCTTGGTCTTGGTTTTCTTCTCCTGCGCGACGGCGGGCAAGCCGAACAGCGTTGTCTGTTTTGTCGACTCTTTTGCCTTGCCCTTGAGTTTGCTGGTAACACCTAGTCACATGGTCAGCCCGAGCGGCGCCTATGTTCCCAGAGAATGCATTACCTGACAACGATGCTGTGGCAGTCTCCACCTTGTTGAAGAAGCTGCCACTCTTCGCAAGAGCTGACGATTTGGGCGCAGCATTCTTCCGCGCGAACGGGTTCGCCGACTTCGACGCAGGCTCGTCAACCGCACGACGCTTTGCCTGGCGTTCTGTGATGTCGGGCGGGGGCATCGACTCCTCTACGCGTTTGCGCTTCTCCAGAGGCGGCGGCGAGTCAAACCGGTCCATATCGAACGATTCGTCGCCGAAGTCGGTACTTTGGCTCGTGTCCTGCGTCGATAATACTGGCTGTGCTCGCCGTGGCACCCCATTAGTGGCAGGCCGCTCCTTGCTGAATGGATTGGCCTGGTTAAGAGGAACAGCGGGAGCAAGTGCCCGCCGCGCAGGTTGACCAACCGCTTGCGAAAAGCTCGTCGACGCTGCAGTGGCGGCGCGCGTATCACCCGATGAGTAGTCCGGCGCGGATGGCGTAGGGATTGGTGCTGCATGTTGGTACCAGTTCCTGCGCTCGGTCCGGTTTTCGCGGTACCGATCGCGTGTGATGCTCTCCTCCTTGAGCGCTGTGAGTCGCTCTTGGAGACCCAGCAATTTATAGAATCCTGCGACTTTAATGGCAGTGTCAAAAGATATGGGGTGATGCAGGAGGGAGGCCAGGTCCAACGCGCGCTGCAGCTTGCTCTGCTTGCAAGCAGACTGGATTAGCTGGATGAGTTCCTTGTCGAGCGCGATCTCGCGTCGAGAGATCTCCTCGGTAACGAGCTCATCGCCCAGTGAGTCTGCGACGATCATAACATGCAGCTGTTCCCTCAGGAATCTGGAGCATGATCAGTGATAAGCGGTGGGAATAGTGGAATTCCGGCGTACTGTTCCTCGAGGATATCGTCCTTGGGATCCGAAGATGCGTTTTCGGGGTCTGCGGTGGGCCACAGCGGAATATGTACGGGCAGTTCCTGCACAAGCGGTCGAGGAAATTCCGGATACTCTTGCATTCCCTATAATATTGCTCCTGTGAGAATGTTGACTCTCGAGCAGCCACGGGAATACTGACCTTGAGGATCAAGCACATGAAGGTGGTGCTCGACAGCCCAACAGGCCAGTAAGATTCGTCCTTCCCTTTGCGTCGCTCCAGCTTCATGGTATCAAGGATTGGTACCCAGCGTCCCTGCGTCGGCCGGCGGAAACGATCCAGGATGGACAAAATTCCATCCGAATCGTACATTGCCGGAGCCTATGGTCAGTCAGCCTTCAGTCTACACAGCATGAGAGATAATGGACTCACGCCTTCATCGGTGATTCCAATCCATTTCAATGTGCGCCGCCGAGGCAAGGGGAGCGGCCCCTGTTTGCACCAGTTCAAACGTCTCCAGTGCCATCAATGAATACCGCAAGTTTTGGCAACCTGTGAACTGTCAACGGCGGCCCAAAAGATCGAGCCAGGAAGACAGACCGTCGAGACTCGTTCCTCCTTCGCGGTGCACGACAAACACCCATTCACTGCCAGCAACCATCGACACGACGGTGCCTCCGATAGCCCACACGTAGCGCTGCAAGCCAGAGCCGCTGAAGAAGCGCACGAAGCCGCTACTAGTAGCGACGATAGCGCATCCATTGCCCTCAGCGTCTGGGTCGGATGCGAAGCGTAACGACTTGCGCGGCGGTACACCGCCGGCCGCTACGGCTACGACCTTCTCGCCCGGGCCAACGTTGATAGACCACTCCATCGCCGACGCCCAGGTTGTGTACGGCTTGTAGGTAATTCTTGGCGGGTTGATGGCATTCGGAAAGGGCACACTCGCAAATACAGCGCCACGTTCGCCTGTGACTAGTTCAGAAAGGCCAGAAGGCCAGTGCACTTCGAATGTCGGCGTACCTAGCGCCGCCAGAGAGTAGCGATCTGTGTCTTGGAAGCTGTACCCTCGTCTTGTGGACTTGTCGTAGAACTCCACGTTCACAATGTTGTGAGTATCGCCTTCAGTGACCTCGATGACACCAATCGTGTTATGTGCTTCATCGATAAATCAGCACGGGGAATTTTCATGTCAAGGGCGAACGTACCAAGGTAGCACTTCTTGTTCGAACTCGGTGTCGCACCAGGCTGGAAAGCAGGCTGCGCCTTTGTGACACTGACTGCAGGAAAAGCAAATATTGAGTCCCACAATCGCATCACACACATGGAAACCATACACACCCATCTCCCGCGCAAAATGCTGGTCACGGTCCTCGTAGTCCACATTCTCCAATGCCGCCTCCAAGTCATCGCCATCGTCGTCCCCGTCCACTGGATCGAACTCCTGAGGCTCGCCAGCATCACTAACGTCGTCCCCGTTCACCGGCAAATCATCGTCGAGCAGCTTTCGTAGGTTGGGATCGTCATTGGCGGCGTGTTTCTTCCGCGAGCCCGCAGGGGCGTCGACGGGGGCAGGGCGTCCCTTTGGTATGGGTTCCGCACACGCGTGATGTGTCCGCCCGAGTCCGCCCATGCTAGTAGGTTCTCTGTGGGCGAGAATGCGATCTGGGTCACTGTGACCCCAGGGGCGAGCATGTACCTGGCCCACGCGCCTGTGAGGAACACACTCGCAGCAGAAATCAAGTTTGCTCACGTGACAACCTCCTTCGAGGTTACCATGCTGTAGACGACGACCCTGTCATTGTACGCGACTGCGATGTAGAACGCGTTGGGACACAGGGCGATTGCAGTGACCACCTGCTGTGTTGTGAGAATTGGGCCTGCATATGAGTGTGCACTTACTCCGAGCGCATCGTCCTTGCGGAACTTGTCCGTGAGCCTCTCCCACGTATCGGTTGAGTAGGTGAGGATCTCTGCGCAGCCAGTCATCGGCACGTCAGCACGCAAATTGCACGATAAATTAGTCAGTCGGACCTCCTGTGCGTGAAACCACCATGAAGGCATGTCCTAATGGGTGCCATACTGCTGTACAGTCGCTCAGGTAGCCCTTCGATCTTCGGAATATGTGAGGAACGTCGTAGAGGTCATTCATGGAGTGCATACTCTGGCCCCGAGACGATAGGGAGGACGTCCAAAGTCTTGATCAGCTGTTCGCCTTCAGGCTTGTCGAGATCCCAGATCATAATTTTGCCGTCGGCGCCACATGAAGCCTGAGGAGTAAGGCATAAGTTGTGCATGGCGGCATAAGGGAAAGTGAAGCCATACGAGGAATGGTTTCTTTTTGCACCAGCTGACACTACGGACGGCTCTGGTGTGGCCTTTGAGGGACTTGACAGAAAGTAAGTTGGCAAGGTCGACAATCTTGACTTCGTTATCTCTACGGCATAGGGTTAAGGCTTCACGTGGGGTGGCAGTAGCGGAGACAGCGCACCCTGCGGCTACAGCTATGCGTTTCCCCTTAGGGTCGACCGCGAGGCCGTTGACTTCGATGCCGCCATTTATCTTGATGATGAACTCGCGCAGGTCGGTATCGCCTTTGTCGTATCGGCGCACAGTGCCGTCGTCGCTGCCGGTGAACCACGATGTGCTCTGGGAAAACACGAGTTGGCGCGAGGGAGCGGTTGGTGGCGAGCGTTACGCACCGAGGCAGCCAGCGCGCTGAGCCTGGCATCACCGTCGAGGTCGGTGACGGGCTCTGGCTCCTGCTCGCCCTTTGTCGTGTCCCAGCAGCGGGCCAAGCCGCCAGCGCCGCCGGTGTAGAGGAAGCTGGGCCCGGGGTCAGCGACGAGCCGCGCGTGGCTGGCTGGAGGGGCTCACCGGCCGTCTGTGGAGAATGCGAGGCACGTGGGGCCCGGCTCGTGGGCTTCGGTGTTGAACATGGGGACGGGCTCGCTGGCTGGGCTTGAAAGCGCGTCGGCTGGAAGGAGCCTGAGCGCGTCGTCGGAGCTGGGCTGGCTGCGAAAACCGCGTGTGTTCGCGTTTTTGGTTCCGTTCCGTCAGCAGTGATTGAACGTGGGACACGAGGCGGCCTTGAGGCTCGGTTGTCTGCATCGTCCTCTGCCCAGCGCCGATTAGACTGTGGCGAGCATCCCGTCCTCCCCTTCGCTGTCCATTTTTTTACTGTCTTTTCCAGTCACGCCATGTCCGCGACCAGCGTGACCGGCCCCGTGCGCAGCTATGTCGTCCGCTCAAAGACGCCCTGTGAGCCCCCGTCGCCGTCGCCGTCGTGCGCCACACAATGCACTGACCATCGCCCCCATCGCAGCCAACAGCGAGAAAGGTGTGCATCACATGACCGGCTGTCCTTTAGGCTCACGCGATCTCGCCGACCCCAGTCTTGCTCTATCTTCGCGGCATGGAGCGCGAAGAGCCCGAGAACCCGCTCCTCGACGACCCCGAGCTCGAGGGCTCGTCCCAGCCTGCAGAGCATTCCGGCACCGGCGACGACCTGCTGTTCAAGCACCCATTGTCGCCGCGCTCGCAGCCCACCGAGCCCGGCCGACGCGCTACGGTCGAGTCCGCCGGGTCGCATATAACCTACACGGACGCCGGCCGGCCACAGCATGACGCCCAGTCGCGTGCTTTCGGAGGCTCTCGCGCGCCCTCGCGCACCGTTCCCATCCAAGTTGTCTCGCCCGTGCGTCTGGTGTTGACCGTTCTTTGTCCCCGTCCCCGTCCTCTGACTGTGCCGCAGGCGCCGCACGTGCCCATGCCCAACCCCAAGCACATCTCAGACCAGTCCTGGGGCAACATGGGCCCCCTCCCCGGCACCGAGCAGGCGCGCGGCACTTTCGGACCTATAGATGTAAGTATGGCCTGGGGAAGCCAACAGCCCATGTTCAACATGCCGCAACCCGCCCAGTATGCCTTTTCTGCTGCGAACTACCCGCTCCCAGCTTCCACTGCGGGATACCCGCCCCAGCCGTCACACGCTGGATTCCCTTCTGCGCACGGCTCGGTAGCCCCGTCGCAGGCGCCGCCTGGAGCGACAATCATTAATCTTACCATCCAAGCCCCAACCGACCCTCACGCCTCCAATTCGGGCTCGAGAGCACCCTCCGCTGCCCCGCAGAGTGTCGTGCAGAGCCCGCAGCCGTCATACTCTCCCGCTCCTGTGAGAACCTAACGTATTGTGTTCATTGATCTCAACACTGATCACGTGTTCTACAGGACCCACCTCGATCTCGTCCAACGACACCGCAGAGGGTGCCGTCGCGTTCGCCTTCGCCGGCCCAAGCGACCCCGAAGGCCGAGCCATTGATATCGTTTGATGAACCTTCCTCTCCGCAGGGTCGCGCACCTTCGGCCCATCCCTCGCAGATGCCGCTGCCCGTATCACCGCGTTCAACGTTCACGAACAACTGGGGTTTGGAAGAGCCTGCGGGACCTCCCGTGCCCAGTAAGGTGTGTCTCTGGTCTTTCTGCTGCATTTGTGCCCTGTCATCGGTCCTTACCGCCTCGCGTTTTTTTCTGCCTAAAGGCCCCGTCTCATGCACCCTCGGCCCGACCTCAGCAGTCTGTTGCCCCTTCACGTGCAGCTCCGTCCATGGCCCCTTCAATGTGGGCTCAGTTGGCGCAAGGAGGTCAACCCGCGCCGTCCGGACGAGGAGGCTCCATTGCACCTAGTCACGGCTGGCAAGCACAGTCTGCAGCGCCAAGCCAACGTCCACAAGGTTCTACGGCACCTAGCCAGCGGGCACCTGCTTCCGCAGCTCCCAGTGCTCGTCCTCCAGCATCTGCGGCACCTAGTCAACGTCCCCCACGCTCTACAGCTCCCAGCCAGCGCCCTACAGGTTCCATCGCCCAAGCCACCACGCTCCCGCTTCGGCAGCGCCCAGCCACCACGCACCTCCCGCATCTGCAGCGCCAAGTGCACGTCCTCCGCCGTCTGCTGCGCCGAGCGCGCGCCCTGGACCGTCGCATGCGCCGTCTCAATACCACCACCAGAAGTCGCCGTCAGGTGGATCGCAATTTGGCGCCGGAAGCCGTGTCACGCAGCTGCATCCGCTCAGCAAATTGCCCACTTCGCCTCAGTCCGCCCACTCGCGCGTTGATTTCGCCCGTTCCACCTGCGCCGCGTAGCTCTGCATACCAGGCCATGTCTGCCCGTGGGTCCCAGATGGATGGAGGTGGTGGTGACGGCTATGAGCACAGTCTCGTTCATCGCGCTCCTTCGCCTGAGCAGGACGAAGATTTTATGGACGAAGCTGAGACGGAGATCGTGCACGAGCTGCTGACCCGCACGCCGCGGACTAGCTACACCGCGACGCCTAGCGTCCTCGCTGCCGAGGTGAATCGCTCGCGGCACCATGACGAGGATCTCTGCGTCCTTCTGCACGCCGCGGACGACCAATACACACACGAGGTTGTTAAACGGGCCGTGCGCAAGGCTATTCGCGCGCGCCTCAAGAAGCTCGGCATGAAGGCGGACAATGACGTGCGTGTACGCACGGTGCGTTCTATTGTCTTATGTTCGCTGACATTTTTGTCCCTGGATAGGCCATCCGTGCATACCGTGAAGTGCACAACTTCGAGTACCATCCGACAGAACCTACCCAGGTCATTGTGCAAGCGCCAGCGCCGCGCGATGATGTGAGTTTTTTTCTTCTTTATCCTTTGAGAAATCGCTTGCTCACGCTCCTGCAGGCTCCTCCGTCTTGGGCTCAGGATCTCCTTGCGACCATGCAGATCACCAAGGCCCGCCTGGATGACTTGGACAAGAAGCTCGCGCAGAAGCGGAGGGATGAGGGGACGGACGACGGCCAATCTGTCGAGACGGCGCGTCCTGACGAAACGGATCGGCGCGCTTCTGTCACAGACGGCACGGAGTCCTACGACGCTGAACACGACCTGCATGGCCAATATGCCGGCGGTCAGTCGCCTCTCATTCCTGGCGAGACTGAGCTCGATGGGACGGAGCGCATGACCTACAATCACCACGTCGGCTCCATTCATCATCATGACGGCTCTCATATGGCACCCGAATCGCGGCGGCCTCGCGACGATGAGCTCGACACGATTGGCGATGCGCTGCGCACGATTGGAGGCCAGACGCCGCCGACACAGGACGGCGAAGGCGGCGCGCGGCATGCGTTGCGCCACTTTATGCAGTCCGACCAGGGTTCGCTCGGCGACCAGGTCTATGAGGAGGAGCTGTACAAGCTGCGTGTCAACCCCCCGCGGACGGATGCGACGCACCAGACCTGGGATCTCACGCACGCCGACCCCGCCGAGGTCATGCCCGAGATTCCAGACTCGGACATGGGTCACGTTCAGGGGCGGGAGATGTACTACAACGATGCGCGCGGCGCCTCGCCCGTGCAACCTTTGCCGCACAAAGATGCGGAACCGCAGCCCGGCGCGCACAACCAGGTGTGGCACCCTCCGTCGCCTGCGCCGTGGCAGAAGATACATCAGCGGCTGCTCGACTGGGCGATGGTTTGGCCCATGAGCGAGTTCGACAAAGCTCTCAACAGCACGACCCGTGGGCACCAGGTTGACGAGATTGCGCTTAGCATCTGGACAACCCAGACCTACAAGCGCTATGTCCGGATGAAGGTCACGGAGAACCCGCCTGGTGTTGTCGATAAGATGTTTGTTCCGCCCATCGTCGCCGATGCCATCAGTAGCGCCGTGTTTAGTGGACGGCATAGCGAAGCGAGTGCCATGCTCCGCGACCTTTGGACACCGTTCGGCTTAGAAGGCACTCCCCGCCTCATCATCGCACTCTCCAAGAATCGACGCAGGGAGAATCATTGGGTAGTGCATCGGTAAGAGCTTCATGCACTCCATACTCGTCGACTAACCATGTATTTGCCAGCTTTGATCTGACGGAGAGCACGCTTAGTACATATGATACGTCCATTGAAAAGGGTGTCCCGGATTCTCGAGTGAGTGCAAGTATCTCATGAAATAATCAATATTGACAATTGCGCCAGCCTCTCGGATGGTGGTTTGCCATTGGTGCAGCTTTCCCTGGCGGACCTGCACCCAAGTCGGGCCATCTCTACCAAAATCACGTTCGCATGCCTCGCCCGCTCCAGTACATCATCGATAACTCTGTCGCGGCCGCTGCTATCTGGCGAAATCTCCTTATGTCTGCTAAGGCGGAGCGCGCTATCGACCTCGAGCGACTCCGCGATCTTGTCAACATGGAAGTTAGAAATTTGAGGCAACGGAAAGAGATGGGCAAACTTACGGCGCACGTTGTTCCACAAACATGGGAACAGCTCACTGGCCCAATTTCTTGACGAAGATTAGAAGGACAGTTTTGTGCTGGGACTCGATTGATTGTCACGATTTCGGTGCACCGTGTGGTTGTCCACGCAATACATATATGGTTCAGATGCCTTTTACGATTCTGCTACGCCTTTTAAATGTTGGTCACGCCCATGTACGCTTGATGTAGTCTTTCGCTAGCCAATATTACAGTTGCCGATTCCCAGAATTCAACGCAATGCTTAAATGCGCATTAATGAAGTGTATCGTGAAGACGCGGACAGTTATTGGCGCATGGCATTGGCAATGAATCGGGCCAGTTTATATGTCATGGACATCCGGTGCAAATGGCCAGGCATTGAATGCCTTCACCACATTTTGCCAGTCCCGCTCTGTCAATTGGACGATGAGCTTGGTCAAATCGACGCGATCTGCTTTCGGTGTCTCCGAGGACGTCAGTGCCTGCACGAGATTTTCTGCACCAGGAGCCAACGAACTGCTTAGTGTGAGTGAGTGAACGACACTGTGATCTCCACACGTACGGCAAGACCTTTCCTAGGCTGTTGGTTTTTCGGACAAAAAGAGCCCTTGTGATGTAGTCCCATTTGTCGATGTCCCCCTTTGCAATGAGCTGGAGAAGGTGTCAAATATCTTCATACACGCCCGCCATCGACTCACTGGCTTTGGGAGAGGCGTATAGGTCGAGGCTACATGGGGAACACCAGTGCGTTTTGCCGTAGTCGCCCTGACTTTTTCGCCGAAAGGCAAAGGGTAGAAGTGCAATGCGTACGGCGTCGTGTCGTCCGGGGAGAGGACCGTTTCCATATCGCAAGTCGCACGGGCGATGACCGAGAGTTTGCAACGAGCTTTCCCCGTATTCGTGGCCATGATACGCTACATGCGCAAAATAAACTTGCAGCCGCGCCGTGAGAGCGTGTAGCGTACCTCGTTCAATGACTCAGAAAGTATGCAGCTCATGGGCACGCGTCCGTACTTGAAAAGCCAGGCGCGCTCCGGGACAGCACGAAATAACTGCGACATGAGTTGTTCACCCTGCACCGAGTGCGGTATATGAGCCACGAAGTGCAAGGTGGCTATAAGACATGTTCAGCACGGCTGACAAGACTTGAGCAATACACACGCACCCTCGTCCTCCCAGGTTGTGGAATCCACGTCCTGCATGAGTCCTTCGGCTTCCAGATAACTGTACGTCGCCCACTGGAAGCCTGAGCGCGGCACAAGTCGCACGCGCTCATCCTGTCGTTCGAGGTCCTGGCCATAGCTGCTGTCAATAGACCGTGGACGTCAAGACTGAGTGCTCACCTGAAGAACGGCGGCACATTTCTCGTGGTCCTCCAAGACAATGATCTTCTTCACAACCTCGGGAGGATATTGCAATAGCTCGCGAGTGAGGATTCCAGCCCCTGAAGACGTTCCAGGTAGGAAAGCGTATGACCTTCACAGGTGGGAGTTCACGTACCAGGGTACGCCTCGATGATCGTCTTCGGCCGCTTTGTGTTGTGCAAAAAGCTCTTTGCAAGCCTCGCCGCCGTTTCAGCATTATGGACAAACGCCCGTTCACGATGGTGACCAAGAAGATTTGGCCATTCCGGCACAGGAGGCAGAGGGGCGAAAGTCGGCGGACGCCAGGTTGAAAAGCACCGGCGCAACATGTAAATTACGAACCGCGACTGGAGCCCGCGGGTGACTACGACATGTACAGGCAAACTCACACTGATCTACAGTACAATCCACATACATGCGAAAGGTAAATGAAATAGAAGGAATGTCAGTCGTCTTCCTCATCGTCTTCAGCCATCTCTCGCCGGTGCCGGTGTTGGCTGACAATAGGCGTCTTGGGGTCGTCCATTGGGTCGTCCTTAGGAGGCTTTTGTGGTACAAGATCTGGGTCAGAAGATGCCGACCCTAGCGCCCTCTCCAATGCCTTTTCTCCGCGCTTCTTGAGACGCATGGCCATGGCGGCCCGAAGAGACTCGACGTAGGTCTGATACTTCACAAGCTCGGTTAACAAGTGCTGCGACTTGCGCTCCCAATTGGCCTGCGCCTTGCTCAAGCTAGAAGAACGCGGTGTATACTGCTCGAACAGTCAGAATGGGCGAACACGAGCAGGAAAAATGACTCACCAATGCGATCATCGCTGCTTGCAAGTTTTTATGCGCGTGTATTTCGGCGGCAACGGTATCTGCCTGCTTTTGCAACGCTTCCAGTTGCGTCTCCTCGTCATGGGAGCTAGGGACCGTGGAAGGTATTGGCGGTTTCCACTCGTTGATAAATATTCTATCCCGAGGGGACTGGGCACGCCGCATGGTCGAAGCCGCGTCGGCGAAGCTTCGCTTGCTCATGCGACTACGGCCGCTGCGAATGCTGAAGGTCTCGGTATGATCTCCAGCATTGGACTCGTGCAGGTCCTCCGTTGATGGCGACGTGCTGAACCGCGCTGCGTCACTGACCCGGTTCCAACCATACTCCATGTTGGACACGCCGCCAGCGAGTGGCTCCTTGCTCTGACGAGCAGCCCAATAGTTGCAGGTGGAGACCCACTCGTTGACGAGATCCTCCGTACCGGCCTGGAAGAAGTAGACAGCTCCGGTGGCCAAGGTCAACACGAAGCAATGTGGTCGTTGTCGGTTGTAGCCTGGTGGTGGAAGAATGTGTGCCAATGAATGAGACAGATTGACGTCCCCAGCAGACTGGGCACTCGTCTACGCGGGTCCATAAGTCAGATAGCTCGGGAAAAGCATGCGCGAATACCATACCAGCCAGTTACCGCCACCGACAACGCCTGCGCCCATTCCTTGGCCTTCACCGAAAGTAAACATTTTGAGCTCGCCTTTCGAGATGACCGCAAAGACGTCGGTCCACGCCTTGTTCTTGGAACGCTTGCCCGTAGCTTCCCAATACTGTTTGCGCGTCAACATGCCCTCCTTAGCCCACGGGGGACCGTGTAGTGCAAGCTCTTCGTCAGTGATGCTGACACTGGACTCGGCTGTCTCGCCGCTAGCAACACTACGGGTATCGTCCTCTTGCGCTTCGCGGATAATTGTACGCGACAGATTGGAGGCAAAACCAAGCGTCGGAGTGAAGTACGAGGAGCTTGAAGTGGAGGCAACCTAGTAGCCAAGTCAGTTACCATAGTGCATCTTGGAGAACACTGACATCCGCCATCGAAGTAGCAAAGCTGGGTGAAGGACTGATACGCCCGTCCAGGCTACTATTGCTACTGTAGGGACTGGGGCCATGAGGTCCCTGCGCTCCCAAGAGCGCATGAATCCCACGGATGCTTCCGCGTTTCAACGTGTTTAGCCTATCTTGCTGTCCTCGCTGGCTGCGGTTACGCAATAGCGTATTGTGTGCTGATCCGGGAGACAGCGAACCCATAGACCCGTTGAGCGTGGGTTGCAAGATTTGCTGGCTCTTGATGGCGTTGTACATTTCCTGCGAGACGGTCAGCCATCGATTACCACTGCCAAATGAGGACGAACCTTCAAGACAGTCTCAACTTCCATCTCCCAGTTGCGACCCGAAAGCGACGACTGGCTTGCAGGAGTCTCCATTGCAGCAATAGGCGTTGATTGTTCCAAGCCTGCAGCGGCTAACGACGAGGAGCTGCCGTTCACGCCGCTCGTCGAGGTCGGTGTGGAGACGACGGGTGCCCCAGGAACCAGAACGTCGCGAGAAATACTCTTCCAGCTCTGCATGCTTCCACTGCGCTTGGAGTGCGGTCGCGGTCCAGTGTGGTCTCCCACATCGCTGCCTGATGCGCGCGAGTCTTCCACAGCCGAGTCGGTCCCGACAGGAGCGGCAGGTGTTGTGTCCGACTCGGCTATGGACTGCTTACGCTGGGGCATCACGACGGACATCGTGTTGCGCACGAATTGAGTGCGCGACATATGCGACGAAAGTTCGGCGACATGGAGATCGGTGTTGAGGAGCAGCAATGAGTAGGAGACAGCATGCACCACGCCTTTGGCGAATTGCTCAGTAACAAATTTTCTCAAGATAGGTTCAAGACTCACTTGCACTTCCGAAGATCGTGTTCGGGTTGCACTCGTAGTAGCGGCGACTGAATTCGTCCAAGATGCGATCGACCTGCTGCGTCTCCGCCTTCAAGTAGAGCTTAGCGCACAGCCGTCTAGAGAAACCGTTATGAGATGGCAACGTATTGATGGCAAGATAATGCATACCTGAATGCATGATCCAATCGCAGCCCCGAAAAGTCGTAGAACTTCATGTAGTTTTGAAGCGCCTTGTGCGACAATGCGCTCCTATGAAAGCATGAGTTACATCCACCGTGTCGCATAGAAGGCATACGCACATTCCTCCCAGAAACTCTGCGATCTTCTCGCGGACCAAGAACGACTCGTCCTCATTCCAACATTTGTTGGCGAGCTCCTTGCCTCTGGCTTCAACATCCTCGTTGTCCGAGCCACGACGCATCATGGCTGCCTGTGCAGACGTGCGCGATACAGTGGGTGGTGTGGAAGGCAGTAGGCGGACGGTTCGCGACCCTTCAGGGAGGCGTCCAGGAGATGTTGGCGGGATGACGTTGGCAGTGAAGACCTTATTTTGCGGGTTGATCAGCGACGGTTCCGACGTAGACGCCACCGACCGGTGCTGCACGCGTAAGCGCATGGACTCTGGCGAGCTGGAGTTGGAGCCGAACACAAGCGACGGGTGCTGTGAAGACGAGTAGTTGGACAGCACAGTAGCCGATGCTGGGCGCGTCGCGCGGCTCACAGCCGGAGGCGGCTGTGATGGCGTCACCTTGACAGACGCGATGGAGCTTCGCTGCGGTGTGGTCGAGCGCGACGAAGGCATGCGCACGTAGGAAGACCTAGGCGAGACCGTGGCGGCGCTCTCAGAGGCAGGGGAGTCTCCCGTACCGGAATGAGCGGCGGAGGTTGAGACAGGGGAATCCGGGAAGGCGTTCTCGTTCTTGCTGCCGTTCAACAGTTCTGAGCCGAGGTCGAGACTGATGGATTCGGTCAGGACGACGGAGGGCAACGATGGCGTCGGCGATGAGTTGAATGATTTGCGGTAGGGCGAAGGAAGGTTCTCGGGCAGGGGCGTGTGCCCGGCTTCGCCGAAAGTTGGAGAGGTAGGGGAGTTGAGACTGGCAACTGTATCGAGTTCTTGTAGCTTGAAGTCGCCCACGAAGGACTTCATAGTATGCTCTCCCAGTCGTTGTGTCCACGACTAGAACCCGTCGTATTGCCTGCAGCTCCGCCAGCGGCCTGGATTTGTTTCCAATCGACGCCTCCTAGACTCCTGCTGCGGCGTCGGCCCTCACGTTCTGAAATGCGTCGAACCACCTCAGGGGGCCGCGTACGAGGCGCAGATTCACTAGGTGAGTCTAGAGCTACGGTGTCTTCGCGCTCGCCATAATCGGTGGAAGAGCTGCTGCGTTTATGGACCGGGGGAAGTGGTTTGCTCATGTGTGCGGGTGAGGAGTTGCCCGCCGAGAAGACATCCTGTGTGCTAGAGGCTGCTGAGTTATTCTTGGAGGAAGAACGGTAGTGACTGGGTATTGGAGGGACGGGAGGTGCATCGCCAGAGCGAGAAGGAGTGGAAAACGAGGTGGGCATAGGAGGTGCGTTGTAAGACGAAGGCGGAGCGGGACTTCCGCCAGATACGGTATTGGAGCGCTGTGGCAGGCGCAAGGCAGTCAGTATGGAGGGAGCAACGCGAAGAAGAAGCAGGCCTACAGGTTTGTCGCGCATACTGCCCTGTCCCCACATCTTGCCCAGGAAGGAGCTCGTTTTGCTCTTGACGGTAGCTCTCATCGACTACAGACATGACGTGTCAGCTCGCAGGGCAGGCTGGTAGCCAGGCTGACAACACGCACCTTGACGCCTTCCTTGCTGAGTGTGCGCTGGCGAGGACTGACGACGTCCCATTCCGGCGTGGTAGGCACTGACCTGTCGCGCATCGTCTTTGGGGTTTCAGGGAACGGACCCTGCGCACTTCGCGCGCCATCCCGGCTCTTTGGAGGCGGAGAAGGCGGCGTCACGAGAGAATAGTTGGACGACACGGACGACGGCGTGCGCTGCCGGCTGGAGGCGTCGTGTGCGGCCAGGAGGCCACCGCTGCCACCCTGGCGGTCGTAGTCCTCGCTGGTCTCGTCCAGAGCGTTTGCCACGATGCCGCCGCGGTCTCTGGCCTTGCGCACGAGCGTTGCGAGATCTGGGCTGCTGGCGGTGCCTGGTGAGCGGAATATGCTTCGCCGCTTGGTCTGGATGTCCGCGTCTTCTGGATCATAGCCTGGCACGGCGTACGAGTCCATCTGATCCTGCTGGTGCTGGTACTGGTACTGGCCGGACTTGTCGTTGGCTCTGGGCGTTGGTGGGACGACGGTGGGTGTTGCCGGAGTGCCTTTGCTACGCGACCCGCGCCGAGGCGGCGAAGTGACGTCCGAAGTCGACGAGCCGAGTGCGGACACGTCCACGCCCTCGTGCAGCAGCACCGTCTCGCCGTTCATCAGCGCGCGCTCGAAGTCGACGTCCGTTCGCGACGTGCGCCGCGTCTGTTTGTCCGGCGTAACGGCTAGCGTCCCGTGCCCATTGCTTGCCGACGCTACTGGCGTGCCACGGTTGTTGTTCGACGGCCGAGAGCGCACAGTCGCGTTTCCACTGCGAAAGAAGGACGCCATTGTCCAAGGCCGAAGCAGAGATGCGCAGAACGCAACACCGAACTGAAGTAATAAAGGCTCTTAGTACAGAGGCCGGTAAAGCACCGTAAACAAGCTCATCACCATCCTGCCAACACGCTCATACTTTGCACAACCCATGATCCTGTGGATTAAATTTTACATCTAGGAGGGAGAACCCACGGCGCAGACACAACACACACAAAGCACGTAGGTAGATGACATGGACAACAGTCTGGGGCTCCCGAGTCTACAAACCTGACAGATAGATAAGGCCTACTAGAACGACACAGCAAAGTCACACTAGACCAGCGACCATTTCGCGTGCATGCTGCGCAGGCGAGGTGGTCGCTATTCATCTTCACAATTGTTCTTCACTTTCACCTCCTCTCCGCTGAGCGCTCGAGCCCGCCAAGACGATGGATGACCTGCGTTGCCGCTTCATGGCCATTCCAGTGCCCACGGCGCTACCGCTGCCACCTGACGTCGACACCGCACTAGGTCGAGGTTTGGATGACGACGACGCTATCTTGGGCAAGGACGACGACCCGCTCTTCCGAGATGTCGTCGCCCCGCCATGCGCACGATTCCTATCGGAAAGAAATGAGCCAAGTGTGTTATGGCAATCGAAAGAGCACATTGCACCCACCTCTTCTTGATCACGTCCGTCTTGAGCGACAGCGGCCGCACGACACCGTGCAGTTTCTAGGCGCGAGCATTAGCACACTGAATAATGCACAGCAAGAAACACGAACGTAAAACAACCCGCAAGCGTTACACAGTGGCTGGCCATCGGGATCCCGCCTCCACAGGGGGGTGTTAGTCGTTTGGCAATTGGTGCAGACAGTGACATCCCCGTCGTCCGCACCCGACCGCCCGCCCTCTGCGTTGCCAATCTTGGTGTCGCCCGCGGAGGATTTTCTACGCGACGTCGTGGGCGATGTAACACCAGAGTCACCCGTGTTTCGCTTCGCTGTGCTCATCCGTCGATTGGCCACAGCAGCACGAGACGTTGACGCGCGCTGCTCGGAGAGAGATTGGGACGAACTCGACGTCGATGGATGCAGGGGTTCCGGGGACGCTGTCGAGCTAGATGTGAATCCAGCCGTGGCCCACTCGTCGCTAGACGGGCTCGGATGCATATTGCGGAGCATCTCGTTGTTTTCCAGACTATTGATGAGCTGAGTCGGGTCAACGTGCGTGTAAGGTGCCTGCATCGACGACGGCTCTCCAGTGATCTGACGGTCGTACGACGGGTACAACATGTCCATGATCGAGTAGTTCAGCGCGTTGTCGTCCATGCCCGAAACATTGTAGTTGCTCTGGCTCATCGAATCGCCGAGCAGACTCGAGTTGCCTCCGCTCATGTCGGAAACAGACATCATGGAACGGCTCGCCGCTGACATTTGCATAGCGTCCGAAAGCCCATTCAGCTCCTTGCCATTGTCCAGTAACCCCGGTATAGGAGGACCATTAGCGACGTCAAACAGCCCGTCCGGATGGAGACCAAAGTGAAAGTTGAAAGCAGAGGACGGGAATGGGCTGCCTTGCGGCGTAGCTTCCGCGGTTCGTTCTGGTCTCCGAGGCGGCGACATCGGTTGCGGGTCGCCGCGAAGCATCGACTCAACATGTGGTGCATCCGCACGTCGCTTGCCCTGCAATTGTGTATCAGTGATTAATATCGAGTTTGTGGGCTGTCCGAACCAAGCTGCTGTCATAGTCAGGCCCGAGCGGCTTGCCATTCACCTGATGTCGCCCGGAGCCGGTAGCCGGTAGTCTACCGTCGCGTACTGTGTGGTCGAAACTAGTTTTCCGAACATGGCGAGGGAATCCTGTCGACTCTATGTGTGCGAATGCGTTATTCCGAGCTGGAAGGCTGTACCCATAGTTGGGAAGCGAGGCCGGGTGCATGCTCGCACCATACGCAGAATACGAGGGAACTGGCGGCATTGCGGCCGCGGAGGAACGATCGTATCCCGAAGCAGAGCCGACCTGCGTACCAGGATCATGGAACGAGGCATGAGGGACAGAACCGTCCTGGTAATAGGCGAGACCAGATCGGGATGCAGATCCAGACCCTGGAATAGGAATCGGAGGAGACGTCGCAAGCTTCGATGAACCCGGTGGTGGTGTGGGGTTCCCAGACATGACGGGAAACGCGACAGACCCTCGAGCCGGCGGACTGGCACCCATCGAAGGAAATGCAAGCTTACTGGCACTCCATGATTCTTGCTGGAGCAGGGAATGGGAATGCGCATCGCTGAAAGGATCCTGAGTCGGCGCACGTGACCGCGAGCGACTAGATGGCTTCCAATCCATCGCAGACACACGGGATCGCGAACGGCTTCGCCAATCCATGAGCATATCCCTGACTTAAGTCAGTATAAGTCCACTTCTTGTAACGCAAGCGCGCACTGGTCGCCTTCATCGTCATCTTGAATCAAGCCGTCGAATCCTTCAACTCGGACTTGGGCCTTGCCCTTCTCCTGGCGACGGCCCCTGGTTTCTGTATCTCCCAGCTGAAAACGATGAGACATTACGTCCGCAACAGTTCGGATGATTTGAAAACGTACCACGCCTGAAGATGGTCCAGCAGGCGCACTTGCACTATGGTGGTCAATGATATTGGTCGAGCCCTGCTCCTGCATCCCCTCCTGCCGCTTCTTCTTCAACGCCATCGCCATCATCCGCCATGTCAGATTCTCCATGCGCTGCGCGTGAGGAAGTGAGGCCTTTGTGCGTGCATACATCCTCCACACCTGTGTCGCTAGCGGGTCCTCCTTGGCCAAACGCTCGGCTTCATCATTTATTGACCCCGTCCCAGAGCCGCTCGGCTGAGGAGAGTGCAGCGAACCAGGCGGGGGTGACTGCATTTGAGGTTTGGAGGCAGCCGCCTTGCTGTGGAGAAAATCCTCCGAAAGAATGTCAGAAAATATCGACGGCGACCTCGTGACGTTGACAGTTGTTGGGACTGTCGAGGCTGTTACGCCTCCGAAGGAATAATTGCTCATGCCGGCTGACGTTGAGTCCGAGCGGGACGATGTACTGGCATGGGCGCCGGCGCCGGACGAGTGAAAGTGCGGATAGGAGGAGTAGGACGACGACGGTTGGACAGACGGAGCGGCGTTCGGCGTGGGAGACATCCACAGAGACGGAGGAACGAAGACACGGCGCTCGGCACCGTAGCCGAGGTTTGTGTGTATGGCAGGATCAAAGTGGGGTCGTGTTGGTGGGGAAACCCGGGGCGCGTCAGCAGCGTAGGCGAGGGACTGCTGCTGGGAGGAATCCTGCAAGGAAGAGTCCTTGACACTCTGGGCGCTCTTAAAGCTGTCTGCGAGTGGGGTTGGCATGGCCGAACCCATGGGATCGACAGCAGCAGCATTTGTTTGAGCGGGTGGCGCCGGGCGAGGAAGGATGGGAGGGTATGTGCTCTGACCAACCCCAGATGGGCCGGCGGTACCCTTCAGACCCGGCCTGACCGTTGCAGTTGATGTAGACGACGAGTCCAACGGACTCATCGCAGACGTCACGGTGTCAATCGCCGGCGGCCACGCATGTGACGGCCGGCGAGAGACGAGACCACTGGAATCGTCCGGGGAGCCGTGTGCAGACGGCTGCTGGCGGGAAGTGAAATACGACGAGGACTGGGAGCGCAAGGAGGTGGCCGGCGAGGCGTCAGCGGACGCATTGAGTTGG
This sequence comes from Auricularia sp. M13, assembly GCA_037042915.1. Lineage (NCBI taxonomy): Eukaryota > Fungi > Basidiomycota > Agaricomycetes > Auriculariales > Auriculariaceae > Auricularia > Auricularia sp. M13. The sequence continues at coordinate 1,803,420 of CM073201.1, forward strand.
TTGTACAGCGGGTTGCTGGACGCAAACGCCGGATTAAAATTGAGCGCGGGCAGGGTGGTCCAGTCGATGGACGCGGATGGTTGGCGCTGCTGCTGCTGCTGGAGTCCCAGTTGCTGGCGGCTCTGTTCGCTGTCCTGGTACGAGAACGGGAGGGAGCCCATCTCGTTCGGCGAGATGGAAGACCAGGACGATGATGGCGGCTGGCTAAGCGAGCTGGACGACGTCGACGGCGGCGGCGAGGTCATGGGCTGTTGCTGCTGCTGGCGGTGGGCTGCCGCAGCGTCGAGGACGGTGTTGATCGAGGGCCGTGAGACGGACTGCCTCCAGGTCTGGCTGCTATTGCGAGCATGCGTCGCGGGTCCTTCGCCGGCGTCCATTTACAGCCGGTGCAGCTGGCGGAAATGAGGGCTTGTATGCTGCCCAGGCCGTACGGGGTGTCGAGCGTGCACTGGCGGTCGCTGTGCCGCTGTGGGATCGGGCGTGCTCTGCTGACAGGAAGAAGCCAAGCGGCAACGATTCACATCGGCACGCTGGCAATACGCAGGCGAACGGACTCTGGCGCACCGTCAGGCAGGGATTTCCGACGGCCAAGGTCCCCGCGGGTCTGTGCGCGGCGCGGCGTCCGGTCGCAGGGAAGGCGAGGTTCAGCGGAGCACAAAGCACGAAAGACCGCCCGGCTGCGAAGGCCCGGAGTCCTGACACTGCGGCTGTTGTTTTTTGCCGTCATGCCCAAACCCCTCCGCTTTCCTCCAACTCGCTTTCTCCGCCCAGCGCTCGTTTCCCAACCCTGGAACCTCGTTTGCATCTCACTTGCCTGCTCCCAGCGCCCGTTCGCCGCTCAAAATCAATATCGATCCGTCCGGCACTGGCCATCGAACTGTTCTCGAGCTGACAATATGTCGGGCATTTTCCATTTCACATGTCGCGCGAACCTAGGGACAATAGCCAGAAATAATCGGCTCACGAACCAGCCACAGCACTCTTCCTCTCCGGCCTTAACAGTAGCGCCTACTGCGGCAGTGGCCCCACCACCAACGCCTTGTCCTTCGACAACTTGGAAATGGATTCGTCCGAGATGCGCAGGTGCGCCTGCGGAATCCCATCAATCCACCGCTGACAGCGGGCGTCTCCGCCCGTCAATCACGGACATACCTTCACTAACGCCGGCGGTGTCAATGCCAGCCACTGCGTCAGACTGCCAAAGAGGTCAGTCATCCCCGGTTGACACCGAATCACAGGACCAGGCGTACCTGACGTCTTCGTACTTGCTCGACTTGAATATCTCCAGGAACCTCAGCGTTGTGTTGCCAACTTTGCCACGGTGAGTCCAGGGTGTGTTGCGCAGCAACAGACACGCACTGTTTTCGACGTAATGCCCGAAGGCCTGCAGGATGGATCAGCTGAGCAAAGGGGTACTGTGCTGACTGCTCACGTGCGGGACAAACTGGTATTGTTGAGTCGTTGTCAGTGCGTCAGGATTGGATTTGGCAATACTATAGACGCACGCCAACATCTCCGGGCTGGCGCTTCTTGTCAGACCGCGCTCCAAAGACGGGGAACGGTGCTACTCGCCTGGTAGTTGAACGTGCGGGCATTCGACTGTGCGCCGAAGAGGGTAATGCGCGCCTGACCCTCAAGGAAGAAGCTCCATTCGTCCTGCGTGGGATGCCACTATATATGACACGCTCTCAATCCCAAGCATTGGAGATCATAGATCATATGACCTACATGAAGTTCCCTGTCAGGCAGCTTTAGTGCACGCTATTCAAAAGCAGCGCTCACAACGCACCGCATGCCGCCCGCTTCAACGGTGACCTCGGCAGCCGAGATGGTTTGCGACACTGGGAAAGTTCTTGTGTCCACCACCTTAATCCGTCAGTTGAATTCGTACATCATGGGGTGCACGAACAGACCTTGACCGTACCGCCGCCAACCTTCGTGGGTGTCACTTTTGAAAACTCGAATCCAAAGGGTTCGGGGACTTCGCCGTTCGGCGACTTTACGGCCTGCTCAGCTGCTGGAGGCGGGACATCGGCAGGGAAGATCCACAGCTGCAAAAAGAAAATCACTTTCAGAATCAACACGCGAGTTATGTGCCTGTCCCGACCTGATCGCCCGGTAGCTCTTTCAGCGCCTCTTGCTCCAGTTGAAGCGACTTTGAAAGGACCTCCAGTGGTACCTGGCAGGAAATTGTTTAATCCTAAATCCCTGCATGCCAAGCAGTTCTGCTTACGTGAGACATCCAATCCGTCACAAGGAACGTCTCGTCTTCCGAAAAGTTCCCGTCGTCAAACACCAGCAGGAACTCGCAGCCCTGGTTGTTTTCTCCAGAGAGGCCCTGGATGGAGTGGGGAATGCCAGCAGGGAAATACTGCCGAGTGTTTAGTCTTCCGTGGTATCCTGCCACATAGAATCGGAGCCGCATCGAATCTATTTACGCACCCAAATGTCTCCGACGTTCTAATGCGGGGATCCGTGAGAAAATCCACTTGTAGATCGTGGGCAAAAACTCACGATGTCAGAAATGTAGTTCCTACCCTGCGAATCGACGGCTGTGATGGTAGCATTTCCCTGGAAGAAGTAGTCAGTGCCGAGATTACCATACCAATGACAGACGAACCGCAAGCATATATCCCCATTCTAGGGCGACGTCAATCTCCTATCACCGTTTTTGAGAGTCCTGATGTACTGACCCGCGGCGCTGTGCCAATGAAGTTCACTGAGTAGTGGTTCAGCTAAAGCCTGTCGTATTTGATGGCTTGACTCACCGAACAGCGCCAGCTTCCAAACGCATGTCGACTCCGGCAATCGAATCGGCAATAGGCATCACAGCAGCTATGTTGTCTTATGAGATGCATAGGAATGGAATGACCTCACCAGTGCGCACCATTTTGCTATCACAAATACACCATTTATACGGACCATCTGATGGAAAGACCGACTTACCTGCCTAGCCCAGCCTCCAAACTGGACGCGGTTGTGGGCTTGGAGGGTATTAGAGTGTAAGCGAAACGGACGGACTTCCAGGAAAGCTCACAAAGGTCCATCGGCCAACGAGCATTTGAGCTGCCAGTACAGAATGTTAAATGAGGGACTGGATGCTCAATGGAAGCGACGAACACGGAGCCATGATCCTAACAAATGGGTAAGAGAGTTGCTGTCTCGGCGTGGACAAATTGCACATACGGTTGTTGGAGGCATGATCATATCAGGGTTCATCCTGCGTTCCACAGGATCAGACGAAGGACAAAATGACAGCCTTTACCCACCTATCAAGGGGCAAGTTATCCGGACCGAGAATGTTTGCTCCAAGATGTCCGCGGATCGGTTCAGGCTGTCCGTTCTGGTAGTCGTCCATGAGGGAATCGTTGGGGTCCTCAGACGCAGGTGCGGGGTATGCGAATGTCGGGGCAACGAAGGCACTGGACGACGTTCCCGCGGGGGCTGCTGCAGCCCTTAAGCCAGCAACGACCAAGGCGAAGCATGTGTACTGGATGTTCAACATGTCTGAGGGCGAGGGACGACGACACAGACGAGCCAACGGCCTGCTTTATATAACTGACGAGCGTGTCCCTAGTCGGCGGAAAAATTGGCCGTTCCGTACGGTGAACCGATGGTGCGACGTGGTAGAAGATCACTCGACCATTGCCTTTGAATGAGGAGCCGTCGATATGATGACCTGACAAACGCAGAAGGCGCAGCGGTGGGAGTGACCGTGACAGCGGCCGAAAGCGTCGTTGACACAATCGCAGAAATGAGCTCGTCAAAGTCAGATATGCGTGTGAATTGCGGTTCAGGACAGCGGCGGAGAAAACACCGTTCATTCGAACAGTCAATGACGGCCAGAATGAGGCTCCAAAAATATACCTGCTGGCATTCTACGAACGCTGATTTGCTGATGCCCATCCTGAACAGGCTAGAGATGCATCGAGCCTCCAGGAATTGTTAGGCGCAGGAGACAGGCTGAGACACCACGCGGCATCGGGAGGAATACTTGTGCTGGATGGTTTCAGTAACCGAAGGACGATCCTGACGTGACGTCGACATATTGCGGATTGCCTCACTGGCGGAGTGCCCCGAGACGACGATGGCATCCAACCAGCGAAGAGACCCACAACGTCGCTACCACGTATGAGCTCGCCCGCGGCGCATCCTGAATGGAGAGACACGGAGATGGACCGCACGTCGAAGCCTGATCAATGGCAGGTGCTGAAGCCGCCGCATTCGCATACAGTCGCAGGGGCGGTAGATTCGCGGCTGTGAACAGGAAAGCCGCTCACCGCGTGAGGTATGCGTCATATTCGGAGCTGCATTTCAGGCTTGCCGGCCGAAAGGACGCGCGGTAGAAAGGCAAATATACCCGTCCCGTCGCTGCTCCTTCTGCGGAGGCACAAAATAAACCGCGAAGGAGACGTTGTGACACAACAATAAGTAGCGTCGGGGGCTACGGGGACTGCTCAGAGCAGCAAGGTCAGACAAACGTGAAGGGAACCTTTGATATATTCACTGTGGCAATTGCCGACACGGAGAATATGCTTGTGTAAAACAGCTTACAGGCTCATCAGTGTGTGCAGCGGCGCGTGCAACCGGGGACGCACATGCTCAATCATTCCGCTCTATTAATTGCCGTCCGATTCTTCAGAGTGCCCGCAGATTCCGATTGAACGGCATTCTGCTTCAGACTGCTGCTGGCATCGAGCGATTTGGAAACCCCAGGTGCCGGCGGGGTCGCGCCGGCATGGTCGCGCTCAACTTTGGTGGCATCCTCGTAAGCTAAGGCCTGAGACAGATCGCCTTTGAGTATAGCGGTTGACAAGAACGATAGGATGCAAGCTGGGCTGCTCACGCGATGAGGATCGCGCATAACCCAAGGACGGCGACGAACCTGAGGTATAGCAACGCCGGTTGTGCAGCCTTGAAGTTATGCATGACGACGATGGTCACGAGGAGACCGACTACATACGCGACAATGGCGCTGTTGAAGTACGGCTTGCTGAAGGGAACTTTGTAGGACCTGGAAGGGGAGCGATGGAGATCGTATCGCAGCGCCAAAGTTATAAATGAACCAGGAATGACAATGTCACCCAATCCAAGCATGGAGAAGCCTGACGCTCCGGAAAACGCGAGGATTTGGGCCAAACAATCTTGATAGGCAGGTCTAGTCCGGTGGCCACCGTTACCATCTAATAGGTGGTACTTATTATGTCACTGCACCCCGCGCAAAGGTCACCACGCACGACTTCCGTCCCGAACTGAGAGAATGTCATCGCGTGAAAACAAATGGCATATGAGCTCATAGACACGCACGACAAAGAAAATGTCATAGAGGAAGAGGCCGGACAACAAAATGCTGCATGTGGCTAGTCAGTGGCAGCAGCGACGTCCGAGACATTCCGCCGTACATCCCGGTTTGAAAACTGTCCAAACGCAGAATTGATAATGCGGTGTGCGAAAACGAAAGAGCTACCGCGCGTCAGTATTGGAATTTTGGAGGTCCTGCTAGTAGTAAAACGTACCAAGGATGTTACTCAATAGGGCCGGCTTCTTGTCGTCTGCCAAGTAGATGTACAAGGCCGAAGGGATAATGCTGGGTAGGAAAAGCAGGAGCGATGGCGTGCGCAATGAAATCTTGAACCACTCTGTTCGCCGCATTATACTGAAGGCCGCTGATTCGTCTACGTGTGACCTCACCTGTAGAGTGCTTTGAAACGACTATACGCCATTTGTGATACGACTTCCATGTCTTCTCAGATGTAAGGGTACGACATATTGACGTCGAGGTCTTGGTGACATAAGCGTAGGGCAGAGCGACGAGCGGCTGCTCCAAATACCTTCCAAACCGCCAACACACCAGTCTGGATCGCGATGAGGATTCTTGTCAAGAAATGCACGGTGTACTCTCGTACCGCGGCAAAATACCAGCCTTGAAGAATGTCAAAGGTAGGAAAAGATACGACCTCGAAAATGGCTGACCGATGATCCAGTTTATCCATTCACGACCAAGGTAGCGCATCGCAAAATAGAATCCCAGCAGAACGCCTCCTCCAATAATGGGGAACATCCAAGCGTCACTGCTGCTGATGCTTTCAGGAATATCTTCGTCGTCCTCATCGTCTTGGCTGCCTTGTTGGCCAGGGGCGCCTTTGTCGCCCTGCCACATTCATTCACTGTGACATCCATGTCCCAGCCATTTGGTCACGTACAGGCAGCGAAGCCCATGCGCCTCCGTAGATTGACGCTATTGCTAAAAACAGCAGGCCTGCGTACGACGATATCTGGTCCCAGAACGCTGGTGAACTTGACATTCTGGCGATAACGCACCCAGATCAGCGGCGTATGACACGATAGGTGACCCTCACGCATACTGGGAACAGTGTTCTGTCTGAGCGTATTCAAAGTTGGCACAGAAGACGGCTATTCAGCGCCGTGACACGTCTCGTCCAGGAGTCTGAGTCGGACGCTGAAATCGCTTTGTTGACGCGTTGCGTTCCGAGGCACTCGCAAGTCGCGCATCAGAAAATCATGGATTTGTCCACAGACTCTCCAATACGCGTTACGCTGCACGAATTCGCTCATCGCTGACGCGCCGAACGAAGTCCGTCATTGACGACCCTCAAGCCCAAACGGCCGTCCTCAGCCCTAAGGACTCGGAGTACTTCAGCATCCTGCAGCGTATCTCGATCGGCGACCCGCATGTGACCTACTATACCATATCTCCAGCTTACAGGAATAGCATAGAGACCAAAAATATCGTGTCTAAGTATACCGCAACTACTGTCCTAAAGCTTCCAGCCGGCCCATCAGACTGTCTATGCGCTGCTCAAGCCCTTTCACATTTCGAGAGGTCATGGTCTCGTTGTCGTTGAAGGTCTTTTCCACGCGGTCCACGGCGGAAGATAGCTCCGTGAGACCCACGCGTACCTTCTTCTGCTCGTCTTCGAGATCCTTTAGCGTTGTTTCGAATGCCGCTGCCGAAATGTGCAGTGCGGAAAGCGTCCGCAGCCGCGTGAGAATGTGCGGCAGGGTAGGCAGGTGTGGCGAGAGACGTGTCAATAGCGGCAGAATATCGGCCTGCAGGTTGGACGTTGGGTTCGGGGCGCTTGGTGCAGTTGCTTGAGATGGTTGGCGACGGGAGCCGGCCGCAGAGCCTGCTGACGCGCCTCCCGTCCTTTCCAGGTCAGCCAACAGAAGCTTCAACCTCCGGGAGATGGAGTCAATATGTCGTGGCTGAGTGAGGAGTGTGAGTTGTGCGCTCAGACGATTCAGAAGAGGCAGGAGCGGTGGCGGCAGTTGCGAATTCTGTAAAGCTCTGATCAGCATGCGACGCCGCAGTTCTTTCGGGGCGCCTACCTCATCCAAGGCAGCGCTGGAAGAGCCAACCAGCTTCTCTAGCTCGCCGACGCGCTTGTCGATTTCGGCCAACAAGGTCATTTCGTCGGAAGAAGGTGCACGTGCATCTGGGGTCGTTGTGCTCGCGCTCCCGCCGAGCGCGAGAGCACCCGTTGCTTGCGCCATTGTGATGAGTTCAATAAGCCGCTCGCGGCCCTCTTTCCGACTGCTGAGCTTTTCTAGGCGACCCTTTACGCCGACAAGGTCGCGAATCATCTCCCCCGCGTCCGTCTCCCCGGAGTTGAGCTGGGGATTCGAAGGGTCTGAGACCTCTGCCTCAAGAGCAGCAAGTTCGGCTCTGAGCATCTGGATTCGTTGCGTGAGAGGAGGCTGGTGCTCCAGCTCTGTCGAAGAAGTTGGCGACGGCGGATACGCGTAAAGTGTCCGCGCGCGTTCTGGCACATTTGCTGTGAATGGAGGACACCGTGCAAGCCAGACGACATACCGCTTTTCTTTTCCGCTTTCCTGAACCGTGCAGCAGCTTCGTTGGGGTTCATGAAGCTGGAGGTATCCATCTCTTCTGAACTGACTTGCGCGACAGTGGGTCCATGCCGTCGTGACCTGGATGGGTGCAAGATATCGTCCTCGCTGGAGTATCCATTCTAATTGTCTCAGCATCAGATACTGAAATCAACGGAGGCGTATCGCGTGCGTACGTCTGCACCACCAGAGGGAGCGACGTCAGGAGTCTCGTATACGTCTTGCGCGGTATCCTGAAAAGCACTCAGTACATTCAGAGCTGGGAAAGCATGTTGCGCGTGCGCGTACGATGTCGGGCAGGTTTGCATATTTGGCTGCGCTCATGGTTGTCTTGCGATGATACTAGAGTGGAAGACTTCGCCGGACGCGACAACGCCGGCGTCAGCCGATCGTGGTTCATTCCTTTGTCAACGCGAGCAGCACCCCCAGATTAAACGAATGATTCGAGTGCTCTATTCTATTCCCAGAAACACACTAAGACTATCTCTAGAGTTAAAGTAAGTCAAATGTTCACTCCCTCCCATGATGCATCACTTGGTCGGGTCCGAAGCGTCCGCCCCGCGAGAACGCCAGATAACTTCCCAATGACCCTCGATAGGACCGTCTGAGCTCTCTATGACGACCGTGTCCTTGTGCTCAGGGCTGGGACGTGTCTCTGCCGCGGCATGGTTCTACGAGCTCTGTCAATTGCAAGTCACCAAAGAATGATAGCCCAGACGCACGAGCCCAAGTGTGACCTTGATCATCGGGGGCGTCTTCTGGTAGAGCTGAAGGCTGTCTTCCGACGCCCCGTTAATGAGGGAGATGATATTTTCGGCGGCGATGGTCCCCATGGCCCACGCGGTATGGCCAGCTTTTATGACGCCGGCCTCAGCGACATCGCCTATGGCGAAAATCTTCGAGGCTGCCCTCATTGTAGGCGATACGCGCACAAAGCCATCTTCTCCGACTACGTCGGGCATGTATTCTTTAAGCAATGTTGAGTTTGGTCGCTGCCCGGTGCACTGAAGCTGCAAGAGGTCAGGCGATCCGGTCCCGGGACGACATTCAGGACTCACAATCAAGTCACACTCGATGATCTTGCCTTTCTTCGTGCGCACGGCGCGCGAGGTGCGGTGGAGCGAGTTATCCTGCATTTTAAGGCGGTCCGCATGGCTTGGGAACTCCACGCGATCGTCCAGAACGACATTGACACCGAGCGCATCCAGCCGCCGCATGATTGCATCGTGCAGGGCGGGTTTGTATATCGGCATGAAACGCGGCCGGGAGTGGACGATGGTAACAGTCTTGGGCGGACCTGGTGGACGATATGCTGCATGTTCCGGGTTGTTGAAGAGATCGGCTATGTCGGTGGCATATTGAAGGCCTTTGCAAGCGCTATGAGCTCTCAGCAATTGCGAAACAGGATCCGCGCACCTAATGCGCCGCCGCCAGCAACCAATATGTTGCGAGCGCGCGCAATGGTTTTTTGTTGCTCCTGCAAGACATGTTGGGGGATTATATACGATCCTGCACGTGCGATCTCACGTTCAAGAAGGCAACGCCATCCGCCTTTGTGCGGGCCTCCATCGCAAGGACTGGCGGCATTTCGCATCCGGTGGCCTGCATAGCATAAATCAGCGTGGCACATTGTCCGAGCCGCGGTGGAGACTCACATAGACGATGTAGTCCCATGACACCCTGCGACGCGCTCGACGATCCTTGGTCTGGCGGTCGCTGAACGCGAGAGAACCCCGCAGCTGGTCTGCGACGCGAGACGCGCTGGCGCTGCCCTCCGACGCAGGGGGGATCAGGATCTGAGACGTCTCGCGATCCGTGACGTCGCGGTCTAGCTCGAGATAGCCATCGTGGATTGAGAGTACGGCCGCGTGGATTACAACGGGTACGTTGCCCGGGAAGGCGTCAGCACAGGGAACGCCGGCGCTCGTATTGGCCCCGAGCTGCTGCTTGGCTGGCTGAGCGCCGTGGCCGTCGACAAAGTCATCGGGGATGAATGCCTGAGATCGCGGCGTGTGAGACGCGGGCAGGACGCTGGCATATGATTCGGACCTTGTGCGCGTGTCCCGGGAGCACGCCGTAGCGCGGGAAGAGGTAGAGGTCTGCCAGACGCGATCAGCCCCGCCGCCAGCACGGTCGCTCTGCGGACTCTGCGTACGGTTGAAGTGACTGCAGGCAGGGTCAGCGCGGGCCGTTAGTCAAGAGATTAAGTTGAATGACCTGTGCTTGTCTATGATGACTACTCGGTGGGACCTGGGCAGCCCATGCGCGAGCAGGCGTGCAGCGCGGCCGCCTGGAGCGCGGCTCGATGAGTCTAGACGTTCGAAGCGGCCGCTGGTTACGTACCGCCATAGGCACTGCCGAGGACAACAACGTTCTTGACCATGGCGCTGGGAGGATGGAAAGGGATTGGAGGAGGAAAAGACGGCCAACAGAGCTTATCAGATGATCTGATAAAATGCCGTCCCACTTTCGTGCTTGGCGGCCCGACGAAACCCGAAAGACCGAGGACTGGGCGGGTTTCTTCACTCCGTTTTGCCGGCACTGCTGTTGCCACGTTAGCGCTCTCAGTTCATTCAGGGTGGGGAAATTTTATGCACCATCGTTGGAACAAGTAATTTCAGCTTTCGAAGCGTGGGACGAGCCCTCCGAAGGAACGGCAAGTGCGGCCGAACGCGGCCGTGCTGTTACTGTACATCATTTGCACTCGGAGTCTCGGCCTGTTCGGTGCATCCTGATAATACGAGTGTGATACCTACACTGTCGGCGGCCAATAGAACGAAATATACGATAACAAGTGCAACAGGTAGGCAAAAGTTGACAGCGCTAGCTGCGTCGCCAACAATTTTTTTTTTCCATTCAGCGCCAATGCCTCTTCCTGTAGGCTCAACAGGCGCATAGCAAAGGAGCGCTACCCAGTCACAGCATTACCTGGCGCTCATGGCAGCAAAAGGTTCCTGGTCCACGAGACAGGTACCAGCACCATATGGCCCATCTCCCTATCAGATCCGACATCTGATAAGATACATAGCTTGACAGTCGCGATGTTAGCCCGTCACCTTTCTTTCCCCCTTCCCTCCATGTCCGAGACCGGTTCGTTCAAGGGAAAAGCGGACGACCACCTCCGCAAGCGCACATCGCACACGGGGACCGGCGACTCGTTCTCCGTGCACGTCGTCGACACCCAACAGGGCGTGCTTAAAGCGGAGGCGACCCGTCGCGTCTGGGGGCCGAGAAGCAAAATCTTCCTTTATCTGGGGTACCGTCCGCGCTCCATGATTGACGACTCTGCTCATCCCGCGCAGCATTGCTCTTGTTGCCTACGTTTATTCTCTCGATGGCACGACGACCTATTTGTATCAGGCGCAGGCAACCTCGGCATTCGATCAGCACTCGACGCTCGCAGCGATTGGAGTCGCAACGGCAATCATTCTGGCTGTGGTCAAGCCCATTGCTGCCAAGCTCAGCGATGTCCTCGGTCGCGCTGAAGCGTATTTCACGGCAGTCGTTTTTTACACCGTCGGCTACATTGGTGCGTGACCTCGCCCCACCTCATGGTCTCTCTCACGCACGGAAACAGTCGTGGCGTCGTGCAAAACCATTAGCACATATGCCGGCGGAAGTGAGTAGTTGGAGACGCTCATTGTGTTCCGACAAGACTAACTCCCCACTAAGTCCTGATTTACACCTGCGGCGGCGCTGCCATCCAGATTTTGCAACAGGTAAGATCTATCACCGACTTGCGACCCATCTCTCAACGCCTCAGATCGTTATCGGAGACATGACAACTCTGCGTTGGCGTGGCCTTGTCTCATCTTCCGTGTCCATACCGTTCTTCATCAACGCGTTTGTTTCCGCGAACATTCAGAACGCGGTACTGGCTGGCCCTGGCTGGAGATGGGGATACGGCATGTGAGTCTTGAGCAATACACATTCCACACAATTCTTACTCGCCCTTCTCTAGGTTCGCAATCATCATTCCGATCTGCACAATCCCAATCATTGCCACTCTCGTATGGGGTCAGCTCCGGGCCAAGAAGTTGGGGGTTCTTGCAACGACGTACCACGGAGAACAGCAGGCCGCCGTCGCTTCAAACCAGACATGGAAGCAAAAAATCGTTGGCGCCGCGATCGACATCGACCTTGTCGGTCTCCTCCTCTTCGCAGCTGGCTGGGCTCTCGTTCTCGTTCCTCTTACCATCGTCAATCGCGGAACCCAGAAATGGAGCAGCGGAGACATCATTGCCATGCTCACCTTGGGTCCCATCGTCCTGGTAATCATTGCCACAGACTGTCGCCCGGCGCATCCAATTGATTACTCGCACAGATTGCCATGGTGGTTTACGAGGCCAAGTGGTCGCCCAAGCCGGTCTTCCCTTTGCGCTTCTTCAAGAATGTGACGGTGCTGGCCTGCGCGCTGATCGGGCTTTTCGATTTTATTTCTTTCTATCTGCAGGTTAGTACTTTGTCCTACAAGTTTCACAGCTTTCTGACTTCAATGCAGTACACCTATCAGGTTGGTTCGATAACACGCGTCGTTAGGCTGAGGTTGACCGTGGCCCGTAGTATTCATTCATCTACATCACGCATTCCGACTGGTCTATTAAGAATCAAGGCTACTTCGGTGCGAGCTGCTGCTGCAAAGTTGTGTACCACGTCTTATGCGTCATCAGCGTACACACAAACCCTTTCACTCACATTCTTTGCGATCCTGGCCGGCGCGATCCAGTTCTCGACACGCCGCCTCCGGTGGCTACTTTTTGCCGGCGTCGTCATTCGTCTCATCGCCGTCGGTGCAATGATCAAGACCAAGGGTGCCCAGTCAGTCGCCCCGCCTGAGTTCTTGTCAACTAGTCTTACCCTCACGTAGTGGCTCGACCTTCGGCCTCGTTTTCACGCAAGTCATGCAAGGCGCCGGAGGCGGTATTGCATCCATTAGCACCCAAGTTGCAGCACAAGGCAGCGTTCCTCATCAAGGTTCTGTCCTGCCAGTATAGTGCGATATCTGCGTTTCATTTCTCTGCAGATATGGCGGCTGTTACCGCCATGATCCTGCTCTTCTCAGAGATCGGAAATGCCATCGGGAATGCGATTGCTGGGTTCGTCGCATTGTTCCAGAGCTAGAGTGAGAGGCTGATGCTTGCTTTGTAGCGCGATATGGAGTGAGTTTGGGTGCAATGGAGATGTATACGCTCACTAAGGCTCCGGTCCGCAGAAAACCTGATGCCCGGTCAGCTCGAGCATCGTCTCAGCGGGCACCTCAACCAGACCGAAATTGAGGGCATCTACGGCTCGATTACTAATGCGTTGACATACGCGGATAGACCTGAAGTCTTCAATGGAGTGGTTCGTGGGACGTCGCCTGAACTGACACTCACTGATAACCTTCAGATCGACTCGTATGACTTCGTTATGACGCGTCTCCTCATCGCCGCTACGGTCGTGGCTGTCGCACCGGTAATTTGTGCGTGGTTTGTCCACGACATTCGTCTTGGCGACAAACAAAACGCTGTGGAGGAACACGTGGACCTCGACTCTCCTGTCACCGAGACCCGCGATGTCAGTGGAATTGTGACGCGCTCCTAGAGGCAGCGACGCTCTTGAAGAGAACCAAACGCTTTCTTGAACTAGGCTTTTTTTCTAGAACATATTAATATATTGACACACCCTCCGATTTGTCTCCTCGCTCTGGCATCATGTCAAATATAATCTTACAACGCCGTGTTGTACGAGAAATAGGACCTCCAAATTTGCCTCACTCTTTCAGGTAGCTGCGCTCCGGATGCTCTCCACCACATGGCGTCAACTCACTCCGGCAGTCAGCGAACATTGACCTCCGTGTGTGAACTCCTTGGAGGCCCTGCAAAGGCCCTAGGCCACAACAAGTCCACATGGCAATAATACATTAACACTTGATATTCAGGCAATGCTCAAGCGGCATCGGTTCATTGTGTATAGCCAGCAAGTTGCACTAGGATGTATCATTCTCGCCATCGACGTCCGAAGCGTAACCGTCTGACTGGGAGCTTGTGGCCTCCGCCCCTTTACCCTTACCTTTGTCGATGCTAGCAGAAACGATGTCGATCGCGCGCTGGATCCTGGCGCGATCCTCGTCCGTTTTCGCGAGTCGGAGGTCGGCGTAGAGGCCGGCGAGGGCACGCTGAGGCGGCAGACGAAGGTCGATGGACGGATGGCTTGACGACTCCTTCTCAACGGTCGCAGGAGGGGTAGGCACGGGCCCCAGAGGAGGATGATCGGGCACGTAGGCAGGGCCAGCCGCCACGAGAGCAGGCGCATCACCAGATCTCCCAGCGGCCTCTTCGGACGCGACAGCAGCAGGCAGAATAGGCTCCGTGGGTGCAGGACCTGGCACTGGTGCCGAACTGGCAAGAGGGCTGGCGGGTTGCGCGGGCCCAGGCGTTGTCGCCTGAGGCATAGCAGCGGGGAGCACGCTCCGCAATCGCAGCAGCTCGTCTGTACAGCGCTGCAGTGTACCCTGCACAGTATCCAGGACCCGCAACCTCTCCTCAATCGCCTCTCGCGTCGTCGCGTCGAGCCTGGCAAGCTGCTCGTTCGACAGCCGAGGCGGCAGGTCGGCCAGACCCATACCGACGCCTCTGAAGGCAGCTGGCGCGTACGCATAGGGCGCCGGCATGGGCATAGGCGCGCGCACATATTGAGCCTGCGGGACACCGTTGTAGCCGGGCGACAGCGCCTGCTGGAAAGACAGAAGCGGGTAGCCCGGGATATGAGCATTTGTCGGATCGTACAGCGGTATGGCCGCCGGGATATTCACGCGAGGCTGGTGTTGGTTGAAGGTAAATGGCGACGAAGGCGCGCCCGCGGCAGGACTGGTTGGAGTCGAGCCATTGATACCCTGAGACTCCGCGAGTTGCTTCAGGCGCTCGCGGAGTCGCTGCTCCGTCGCGGTAATATGTCTACTCCTCGGGTCGGCGGCAGAGAGTGGGCGTCGACTGGGTCCAGACGGTTGAGCTGGAGATGCGCGCGACGGGTTCTGAGGCGTAGACGGAGTTTGTGTCGTTGTCGAGTTCATGCGCCTGAGTGCAGCTTCAAGGGCAGCGTTGCGGACAGCCGGATCAGGAGTGTGTGCAGGGCGCGCAGCCGCAGGGATAGGTGTCGTAGGCGTCGGCGCTTGTGCTGCATCAGGGGCCTCAGGTTGCGCTGAGGAAGGAGCGGCACCAGAAGTTGATGCAGGTCCCTGATTTGGAGGTGCATCCTGGGCCCGCTGAGTTAACGCTGGCGTTTCAGTCGCAGGCGTGGGAGGGGCGGTAGCAACAGGTGTACGCGGGGGCTCCTGACCCGGAGGTTGTGGGACCGCTCCCGGTTGTGGTGGGGCAGGGAAACCGAGGGCGATTGCGTCCGGCATGCCGTTCGCTGCCGCCGCCTGAGGGACGGGAAGCTGCATGCCTGGCCATGGTGGCGGGGCACCATACTGCAATTGGTTGGGCACAAGATTCGCCTGGTGCCGTTGCAGACGTTGGACCATGTTGGCGATATTCTGGTTCAGCTGCTGCAGATGCTGCAGTTGCTGGTTGATATTAGGGATATCGCCGTGTGCCGCCCCTCCTGCTGCTGGAGGGCGCGGAGCCTGACCAGGTTGCGGCGGGGCGGCAGCCGGGGCTGCTGCACGCGCGTTTCCATTTGCGTTCGCTTGCTGTGCGTTGTTTTCCAACACCGTACGACGACTGCAAGCAATGTCAGCATATGCAGCAACCACGGAACGCAAGTACGTACCAAGTCGGGCAGCTTTGTTGACGCTCCAACCAGGAGCGCAAGCAATGGAAATGAAACACATGGCCGCAAGGCAGCTTCTTGGGCGTGTCGTTTGGTCCAACACGCTGAGCCTCTTGAGTAGGCGCTGGCGCAGGTGCTGCAGCCGGAACCGGGGCAGCAGCCTCGTTTGCTGGCGCCTGTCCGTCTGCAGGAGCAGGCGGTGCTGCGGTGCGAACGACCATTTCCTCGCGACAGATGATACATGTTCTGTCGTTCATTGCCTCCATCTCCTCGGTTGTAGCGTTCGGGTAGCGTTGATCCATGTTACGAGTTGCCTCGCGGTAGCGAATAAGATCGCGCAGCCTTGAGAGGAATGACCGAGCGGTGAGGAATACATCCCGCACGATGTTGAGTGGAAGGCCGTAGAATGCAAGCACCAGCACGAAGAAAGTGAGATACGTGATGAGCTTTAAAAAGTCTTTCCAAAGTGCCATGAGTTAACAGAACGCTTTATTTGAGTATGAAGCCCACCTGTGACGAGTTCGACATAGAAGATGAACATGCTCTTGTCTTCCCACGGCGGTGCCGTCTCGCCTCCAAGGCGCGCCGCGCGCCGAATGTCGGTTACGATGATCGAATACTTCATGATACAGTTCAACAGTGTAGCAAGCAGGATTGCGTACTAAGACGGGGAGTCAATGTTGAGCGTTCTATGCTGCGTAGAATAGAAGCAGACGAACCTCGCTTGCGAAGAGCACTATGCCACTCATTCCAGTAGATATGATACTTTCCAGCGCGAAGACAAGCATGAGCATATCGATTCCCCAAAGCACGACGAATAGGGCGTTGGTGCGAATGTGGAAGAGCCAGTTTGGTCCTGGGTGTGGCACCTGGTCCATCTGCGGCGCAAGCGTTGAACAAGTGGCAGAACAGCGTCAGGGTAACGCACCCATTCTATACGGTCTGCAAGGAGCCAGTGGAAACATTTCGCAAAGAGCAGGAAGCCGAACATGATTGCGAAGCCAGTGTCGAGCTCGTCGCGGAATATGGTCCAGGCCAGCAGGGACTCGGTCAGGAAGAACCATACGCGGTCGTACAGACGCTGTCAGACACGGTATGTGAGATTCATTGGGGGTTCAGGGTGACATGTGACATACCTCGAGCTCTGACGCGCGCAACGAGCCAAAGAATAGCTGCTGGAATATGCGACCGACGAACAACGCAACCACGACGCCAAAGTTGGCAAGAATCTGAGACAAACTGGCGTGAGCGATGGTGCCGCGGTGTAAAATGCACGCGGCGCACGAGCACGCTGCGACTGTTGCGCGACAAGTCCACGGCGATCGAGTAGAAATTACTGTGCCGCTCGACGGCGCGTGCGATGACGCCTAGCAGCAGTGCCAGGGACACGACCGCATAGGACGCGACTCGATGCTGAGTGACGACGGCGAGGATGCCCGTCGCCATTGCGGGATGACGAGGGCCGACGTGGAAGTTCGCGACTTGGATTCGGACTCGGAGATGTGACAAAGCCTAGTCTCCGTTGCTCCTTCCACGGCGGATGAAACTCGATCCGGCAAGTGGAGTCTGCTTCAAATCGCGCCCCGCCCACAGGCGTTCGCGGTTCGGCCAGATCCGACAAACCTTATTCGAACACGGGCGCGCTGGGCCGGCCATGAACGTCAATATCTCAATTTCAACTACAAGGAGCAACCTGGGAGATAGACATTAAATCACCATAATTCAAGCAAAAATTGCATGCTGCTTTTTCCCGCTGGAAGAGCGTCATCATTGCCGATAAATGTCCCCAACACCTGCCCGTCTGCACAGTCTTACTCTACGTCCGCGAGAACTCCTCTATCACTCGGTGAACGTCCTTTCACTAGCCAGGAGGAGGAAATTTCAAAGCCCTCGTATATGTTCATGCGTTAGAAGCTGTGCGTATAGAAAGCCCAAGGTCGTCGACCATCCAGGCTCTGGCACGACACCAGTAGATATGCTGGAGGTCTTAATCGTGCCAATACTATCTATGAGATCTTTTGGCCATTTTCTGAGTTGTTGCGCAGACCACAGTAGGGCCAAAAGCCCGCTGGTGGCAGGCCCATGGCCACTTGAAACAGACACCGGTTTTCGCATTTGTTCACAGTCTAATGTCTCTCGAGGGTCCAGTTAACATCAGGGTCCGCCATGTACGCCATAGGCTGACAATGCGAGCTTTTATTCGATGCCTCTGCTCGCCGCGTCGCGTCGCGTTCTTAAGGTTTGCCCCCGAACCGCGAAGGCCTATGGGACCGGCGCGGATTGAACCGGACTAGACAAAGCCCGACCACGGTCCTTGCACCCATATTATCCGACACACTCTTATGGCCATTCGATGCTTCATGCCTGGGGGTCCGCCTTGAATGAGAAATGCATAAATAATCGCGGTATGGCAGACTGAGGACCAAAGGAGCAGCGCTCGTCTTCGCGGTAATGAACATGCTTTGGGCATCTAGCGACTGCACTCTCGGGAGCTTCAGGTTCTGGTTTCTGGAATGTAGGGCACAACTCGCGGCGCTGCAGAGACAGGCCTTCCCTCTGCTTGTTGAACACAGATTCGCTGACCCTGAGGCCTGAGAGTTCCGAGCTCAGAGACTGTCTACCACGTCCCCATCCAACACTTGGTCCTGATTCATGAAGATTCCGTGACATACATTACATATTACTGTGCCTTCAAAAACACCGGTGCGTTGCTGAGCGTCTGCCTACTTTCACTTGGACCGATCACCAAGGCCACAATGCTGTTCGTATCCACGCCTTATTTGGCCATGCGTATCTGCGCGACTGCGATGCAAGCGCTGTTCTTTTTGCATAGCCGTTGAGAGATATTGGCAGTTGCAAGAGACCGTGGCTGGCTTGTACAGGTTCTTGACACTTGGCGCATTGGTGCGTTCAAAGTGCTGTATCAGGAGTCTACAAGGGTTGTAGGGTTTGATGCCTGTATGCATTTTTCGAATAGTAGTAGGAAAGCATGAAAGGGTCATCATCCAGGCCAGATTGGTTTTGCATGCCACCGTGCCTGGACGTTTCAACAATTTCGAAGAAAGCCTGTGCGCGGCAGTAATCCCAGAAACTATAGTGATGGTTACGCTCTGGCAGTTGCGAAGGTTACAGGTTCTCAGTGATCTTCATGCTTGCTTGGGCTTGCAGACGGCGGTTGCGGAGGGCTTATAAGGTCCGCACAGCCGGCAGCCGCAGTGTGTTCCTGCACCGACATTGTCCCACCCATTAGCTGCCGCCATGCCCAATAGCAAGATGCTGCAGCCGATGTCGCCCGTCGACCTCTCCGCGTTCTCCACGCCCCGTCGACGCCGCGCCCGTCCGAGCTCGGCCAGAACGGCTTCGAGTCTCAGCAGCCGCTGCCGCCGGCACTCAAACGACGCAGCTCGGGCATGCGGCCCCAGTCGCTGACCCTCGACAAGGCTGGCGATGACTACCGGCCCGAGGTCGTCGTCGAGCATTCTCCCGACATCATAAAGTCTGCTGGCGACGCGCACTCTGTTGCCCAGCCGTCCATCGCCAGCAAGCTGCTGCACTCGCTCTCGCCCCACATCCGCGCCGGCGGCGCCACACAGCCTGGCGCCGCGCCTGCCCAGGGCTCGGCGACGGCACCCACAGCCGCAGCGCTCAACAGCCCGTGCTTCGTGCACTCGGGACTCGACAAGGCCGCGTCGCTCAGCGAATGGCTGAGATCGTCAAAATACATTACGAGGAGCCCGCATCCGGTCCCGGCTGCACAGCAGGCCTCTGAATCTGATCCAGCACCTGCGCAAACCTCACATAAGCAGATTACCCCCTTGGCCGGAAACGCGTCGTCCTCCAGCTCCGCCACGCCGGCTTCCTCAGCCATGCCAGACTCTACCTATGACTACGACGACGAGGAGGACGACTCCGCCAGCAATCTCACCCGCCAGCTCGCAGAGACCGCCGTCAGCGTGCGAGAGATGAGCAAGCAGCTCGGTGTGTCGCCGTCCCTGCGCACTCCCCGCATGCGCCGTCGCGCTGACGCCGTCCCGCAGGACGCGCTCGCGTTCGCTCCAACATCCAGAACGTGCTCATTATCACAAAGGCCCGCGACAATCGGCTTATCAAGCTTACCCGCGAGCTCGCGCTGTATCTCATGCTCAGGAAACGCGACTCCGGCCGTGGGCTGGTTGTGTGCGTCTCCGGTCTCTTTGCTCCGCACACCCTATTTCGAGGCTGACGTTAGGTCGGCAGCTATGTTGACGCCCAGCTGAGGCACTCAAAGCGCTTCGACGCCGCCGGCATAGAGCGTGATCACCCAGAGCTCTTCCGCCCGTTCCTGCCCAAGCGTCGCACGTCGAGCAATCTTGGCACCGTGCAAAGCTCTGCCTCACTGAGCGGCATGAGCACTAAGTCCGAGAACGGTCGGAACGGACAGTATCCCAGCGACGAGGGCCAATTGCGCTACTGGACGAGCGATATGTGCACGAGCAGTCCACACTTGTTTGATTTCGTGGTCACGGTCTGTTCAATCTGCTGTTGCTGAGTCATCCGACGGCTTTTACTCATCCTTTACGTTCTAGCTCGGGGGTGATGGCACTGTTCTATTCACGTCCTGGCTCTTCCAACGCATCGTGCCGCCGGTGTTGCCTTTCGCGTTGGGCTCGTTGGGCTTCCTCACCAACTTCGATTTCAATGACCACCAAGCTGTCATGGAAAGTGCCATCGAATCGGGCATCCGTGTCAACCTTCGCATGCGCTTTACGTGTACGGTCTACCGCGCCGTCGCGCCTAGTGAGGGCAAGGGCCGTAAAGCGGTCAAGAAGGGAGACACTGGCGAGATCCTGATGAAGAACATTGAGAAGGGCGGCTGGGAGGCTCTCGAAGGCGGCGGATACTCGACTACACACAACACCTGCAAGGACAAGGAGATCATGTGCTATACGACGCGTCCCGTGGAGAGTTTTGAGATCATCAACGACCTCGTCGTGGACCGCGGTCCCAGCCCGTATGTCAGCTTGCTCGAGCTATTTGGTACGTCGAAAATTAGTTTTTTACGCGCGTTTCTGACGACCTGTAGGCGACGAACACCATATGACTACGGTGCAAGCTGACGGGCTCTGCATTGCCACCCCCACAGGATCGACAGCGTATTCGGTAAGTGCTTATTTCTATGCATCGTCGACACCAGTGTTGACCTTCATTAGCTTTCGGCTGGCGGTTCCCTCGTTAATCCAGAGATCCCAGCCATGTTGATTACGCCGTTGTGTCCACACACGCTGTCCTTCCGGCCGATGCTTTTGCCCGACACCATGGAATTGCGGATATGCGTGCCTTATAATTCTAGAAGCACGGCGTGGGCAAGCTTTGACGGACGTGGACGCATCGAACTAAAGCGTATGTATCTCCGAATTATGTTTCCATACCGACAGCTGACATTGGTGTACAGAGGGTGACCATATCAAAGTTACTGCGTCCAAATATCCCTTCCCTACCGTTTGCGCGGACAAACAGTCAACAGACTGGTTCCATTCCATTTCGAGGACGTTGAAGTGGAACGAGCGCGAGCGACAAAAGAGCTTTGTGGTCGTCGAGGAGGGCCCCGCGCAGAGCAGACAGCAATCTTCTGACCAGCCCGAGACTCTTGCGGAAGCGCAAGAAGACGAGGAGGAGGAGGAAAAGTTCGACATTGACGATCTGTCGGGCCAGGACGCCACCTCGTCATCGTCTAGCCCCTCCACGCCGCCGCAAGAACCCAGTCCGAAGACCGCAGCGGAGGCACTGGCGAAGGGCGGCATCGACACGCATGTCTACAGCAAGCTCGGCACGGACTCGCCGGACCGCTTCCACTCCCGCGCGCCTCACCCGCCGCGCCCGAGCCCGCGCCACGCGCGGTTCGCGGACCAGGAGGCCGCGCGCGTCGCCGCGGGGCAGAACGGCGACCGCGACGACATCCACAGCCCGCGCGCGGTGCACCAGGGCGGGCGCTCGCGCATACCGCGCGACCGCGACGTTGACGCGGAGAGCATGCGCACGCCGCGCGCGTTTGATACGAGCCCGGTCCGCACGCGCGAAGCCGCGTCACGGCGCGCGTTCGCCGTATATGGCCACGACGAGAGCGATAGCAATGCCAGCGACAGCGAGTCGAGCTGATCGCCAGGCGGCATCCCGCCTTTTGTACGATTTCTCCCATGCATATCCATTCAGACTCGCACATACCCTAGATTCGGCTTCATAGATGCAAATCATACAAATACTGGCTTGAGAGATAGCAATTCACTTCCGCGGCGTGTGACAGGAATGTTGTTGTGGACGAGATCGGATTTAGTTGCTTGTGTGCTAGTAGAATACATGCGTAGCGTCTAGCTGGACATCGATAAAACGATAGGTGGAAGGTTACAATGAGGTGGTAGTGTGGTCTAAAGTAGCATAGCAAGTTCGTGTCCTGTCTTGAACGACAGGGAGGAGGAGCCTGTGGCGCTTTGCGGCGGCGAGCAGCATATGCAGACTCCAAGGCAGCTTTGGCCTTCTTTGAATGCGCTCGGCGGAGGGATCTTGGGGAGGTCCGTCGTGATGGGCGCTAGCGTCGTGTTTGTTAACGTCGGCGAGGGCAGTTCGTGCGTCGCGGCCAGCGTGAGGGGGAATGTGAGCGGGGCTGGTGGCGAGTGTGGCACCGGCTGGAGGAAGGATGCCGGCGTGCCTGACCGCCGCGGGAAGTCGGTGTAGGGCGAGGTCGAGATGGACGATTCGAACTGGCCGCGGGCGATCGTGATGCGGATGATGCTCAGCGCAGGAACCAGCAGGGTAACATGCACCATCGAGTCGCGCAGGACAACCTTCAGCGTGTTCGTCAGCACGGGGCCGTATGTACTTGAAGTAGCAATGACACTTACGGCGGCGGCGGCGTCACAGACATGGAGGATGAGGAGGACGAGCAGCAGGATGGCGTAGCAGCCGCCGTTAATGGCGAGCAAGACGAATTGTGGGCGCATTTCGTGAGGGCGCATCTCGTTGGGAAGCGCGTCGTGCAGCTTGTAGAGGCGCCAGGCAATCAGGCCGGTGACGGTAGCGTGGGTGACTAGCGCGGCTGCGATGAAGGCTGTCGTCCAGCCGTGCGACGCGGCATTAAACGCAAAGTACGACGCGGTGTAGCCGCAGCCGGTCGCCGCGGCGAGGAAGACGACGGGCACGGCGACGGCGCGTGCATGGCGCTCCCAGACGACCCAGAGGCGCCATATCTGCGATCGCGGATGGGCGTTAAGGGATTGAATGGCAGGGAAGGCGGGGTTCTCAGGCACTTACGAGGCACCCGTCTGCGACGGCGTTCTGTGAGAAGGGAACTGTCAGTCTGGCTGGCCCGCTCGACAGGGCGCGGAGGACGGAGACGTACGGCGGTGGTGTAGAGGGCCAACATGCCGGCACGGTGGTGGGACGTCACTGTCAATGGGGACCGGAAGGCGTGGACGGCGCCGGCGAGGGCGAGGGCGAGGTGGAGGCTGCAGATGAGGAGGATGGCGGCCAGCGACGCCAGCATGGGCCAGAAGGAATCGTTCTTGCCGCGGTGGTGGCGCAGCAGGTACGCGCTCAGCGCAAAGACGACGAGCGCGATGCCTGCTGTCTTGAGAAGCACGCCCGGAGCGGCAATGTGATGGACGCGCACCGTATAGCAGACACTCGACGCATATGCTGGGACGGATGAGCACTGGCTGGCGGTCTCAGCAGGAGCCGCGGACAGTACCTGACAAGGAGCGTTGTGGTCGGGAGCGACATAGATGATGGCAGGGGGCAGGGGTGTTGGCTGGTGACGGTAGACCAGGTATTTGAAGTGGGACCTTAGCGGGACATGGGCAGCGGCATGGGCGTCAGGGCTCGCGGGATAAGGTTAATTTGTGTTGGGTGAATCCAGGACGGCCTTCGGGTGTCATGCCTGTCAGCGGAAAAAACAGAGTTGCTGCCCAGAATCTTCCCAGACTCTGTTGCTCCAGGCCGGGTTATTGCAACGAATTGCGTTCGCGATCGCGCAGGGGGCAGGGCGGGAAAGGGACAAGGGTCTCTGCAACTCCGCAAGTCTGCATACACCCACCATGAGCTCAGCCAAGAGTAGCCCGCTGCCGCTGGAGCACACGCTGCGCGATC
Source organism: Auricularia sp. M13 (assembly GCA_037042915.1). Taxonomy (NCBI): domain Eukaryota; kingdom Fungi; phylum Basidiomycota; class Agaricomycetes; order Auriculariales; family Auriculariaceae; genus Auricularia; species Auricularia sp. M13. Next base: position 1,827,159 of record CM073201.1, read on the forward strand.
TGGCGTTCCTGCGCGCGTCTGATGTGTCGCTAAAGGCCCTTCTGCCGGCACCGCAGCCAGCCAGTAACACGGACGCCGTCGCGGACAGCGTCGCGGAGGCGCTCGCGTTTGTCGCCGCGGCCCGATCGGCGGTGCGGATCGAGGGCGCGGGAGCAGTAGAGAGGGAGGGCGCGCGACTGGAGGGCGTGCGGGCGGCGCTGGACGAGACGGCGCGCGGGCTGGAGGGAGCGGCGTGACGCGATTGGATGCCGCCGTGTAGTATAATCTGATGTTCCGGAAGCTTTTATGAATGCCACACACACGCGAAAAACGCGTGCTCGCTCCTTGTCCTCCTCCGCCCGCCATGGTCCCCGACGAGCTCGCCGTCCTGCACGGCCTGCGCCTCGCCACGGCCGCCCTCCTTGCCGTCACGTGCGCGACCGCGTTTTTCAAGCCCGCCAGCAGCAGCAGCAGCAGCCAGCACGCCAGCGCAGGCCCGATCACCCAGGTCGTCGTCCCCGTCACACGACCGCGCACGGCCGCCATCTCCGCCTTCCTCGCGCTCGCCGCCGCCACCTACTTCCTCGACGGCGCCGTCGTCGTCGTCACCGCCCTGCTCACCCATGTCTGGGAGGGCCGCACCCCGCAATGGCGCGGGATCGAATACGCGGACATCCTCGGCCTCGCCGCCTATGCCGGCCTGCTCGTCGTCGGCGCCTACAAGAGCGCGCTCGGCGTCGACTTCTGGACGCGCCGCACGCTCAAGGCCTTTGTCCTGCTCGCCATCGCGCTCGACATCGCCCAGGTCGTGCTCATCGCGCTCACCGCCTCGTTCCACGACTATCGCAATGGTACGCTTAGCCGATCAGATTCTCAGCCCCTTATCGCGTTTTGATGCCGCTACGCAGACCCGAACGACCCTCCAACGTTTATCTCCAACATTCTCCACCTAGCCACCGTCGCAGCCCGTCTGCTCTTTACTATCCCGCTCTTTGCCGTCCTCGCCAGCCCGCGCATCGAATACGTCTCGACGCGCACCGAGGAGCAGGCCGCCCAGCCGACCCAGTCCTCCTTCCTCCTCCCGCCCTCGCCCTCGCGCTCCGCCCACTATGGCACCTTCCCCCCGTCCACCAACAACTCCCAGCAGCCGTCCGGCACCGTTACTCCTGTGCCCAGCGAGCAGGCCGCAGGCCAGAATGGTGTCCGTCAAGCCCCACTCAAGCCCACGCCGAAGAAGGAGGTCGACCCTGATCCCGTGCGTGCCACTCTTCATCTCGCTTGTGCTGCGCTGACGTGCTGGCCTGCAGTCATGGGCCGAGATCTGGAAGCGTCTGCGTCGCGTCCTGCCGTATCTCTGGCCTTGGCGCAACTACAAGCTCCAGCTCCTGGCTCTCATTTGCACTGTCCTCGTCGCCCTCGGCCGCTTCATCAATGTTGGCATTCCGTTCTCGCTCGGTGCCACCGTAGCACGTCTTGAGACATGGGCCATTCCCGACCCGACGAAGCATCTCTCGCCTTGGTGGCCGCTGCTCATCTATGTCACCTTGCGCTTCTTGTCCAACGCTGTTGGTACACTTGAAGAGGTTCGCGGAACTTATTTTTGTACAAATTGCATAGCAAAGATGATTGACATTATCTGCTTGTGCAGGTTCTTTGGCAGCCGGTGATGCAGTACAGCGATCGCGGTTCGTACTATCAAGTGTGTTCGGTTTGGTTGGAGTGCTTATCGACGTCTAGAGATGGCGCAGCTGTCTTTCAACCACATCCTCAACCTTTCGCTTAGGTTCCACACGCACCGCAAGACCGGCGAAGTTCTGCGGATCCTGGGTATGGATATTTCTTTCGTTATCCAAGTTGCTAATACATTGTAGACCGAGGCTCTGCCATCAACCATGTTTTCGAGCTGTTACTCTTCTTCATTGCACCCACTTTCCTCGATATCACCATCGGTCTTGTCGCGTTCTACCTCAAATTTGAGGCTACGCTTGCTCTCGTCATTGCTGCTGTGTTTGTCGCGTACATCACCGCGAGTATCACCCTCACGGGTGCGCGCACCAAGCTCCGTCGCAGGATGAACGATGCGGACGTTGTGCGTGCATGCGTCGAACATTTGTGCGAGTTTGTACTGACAGTGGAACTTTGTATAGGTGACGCGTGGCATTCACACCGATTGCCTGCTCAACTACGAGACCGTGAAGTACTTTGGAAACGAGGAGCACGAGCAAGAACGCTATCGCGATGCTGTACTCAAGTACCAGAGCTTCGAGTTCAAGGTCATGGGTATGTTCTATTATATTTCGAGTCTGCTCGATGCTAACTATGTTGCTAGCCTACCTGAACTTGCTCAACATCGTGCAGAATAGCATCATCGTGCGTCATGCCACTACAGAATGGCACAAGCAGTTTCCTGATCAGGATGCATAGTCACTCGGTCTGCTCGTCGGCAGCACAATTGTCGCTCTCCGCGTGACACGTGGGGAGGCCAAGTCGAGCGACTTCATTGTCTTCATCACGTATCTCGCTCAGGTACGGCATGCGCTTCTTCCTGCGGAATCGGGGGTCTGACCCAGTTCGCAGCTTTACGGCCCACTGAACCAGCTTGGATACATCTACCGCTCGCTGAACAGCAGCCTCGTCGACACGGAGAAGTTGCTCAAACTCCTGGATGAACCCGTTGATGTGAACGACCGCCCTGGCGCTCCCGACCTGGTTGTCACGAATGGCGAGATCGAATTCGGTCTGTGTGGTTCCCCTGCGCTGGTTGTGGCGCACATTGACTCTACTTCCAGACAACGTCAGTTTCTCCTACGACGGCGTCACTCCCGCGCTGCGCGGTGTTTCATTCAAGATTGCCAAGGGTTCGTCTGTTGCGCTTGTCGGGCAGACTGGAAGTGGCAAGTCGACCGCGCTCCGGCTGCTGTACCGCTTCTACGACCTTGGGCCCAACCAAGGCCGCATTCTCGTCGATGGCCAGGACATCCGCGATGTCACGCAGGTATCACTGCGCAAAGCCATTGGCGTCGTCCCGCAGGACTCCGTGCTCTTCAACTCGACCATCGAGTACAATATCAAGTACGGCAAACTGGACGCTACCTTCGAAGAGGTCGTCGCCGCTGCCAAGGCTGCGCAGATGCACGATCGTATCTTGTCATTCCCCGATGGGTACCAGACGAGTACGTATCTTTTGAATGGCGCCCTTTGAGAACGGTGCTGACCTGTCCTCGCCAGCTGTGGGCGAGAGAGGCGTGCGTCTTTCGGGTGGAGAGAAGCAGCGTGTGGCTATTGCTCGGACCTTACTCAAGAACCCACCGATCTTGCTGCTCGATGAGGCCACCAGCGCCCTGGACACCACGACGGAACGGGACATTCAGAACGCCCTGCAGAACCTTGTCAGTGTGCTATTCTTATGAGTTGCGCGACGTGTCGCTGATTCATGATTAGATGAAAGGTCGTTCCTCGTTATCTATTGCGCATCGTTTGAGCGTGAGTGTAATGCATACATTCCCGTGTCGTGTCCGTTCTAAACTCTTTTCATAGACCATCGCCGCGGCCGATCTGTAAATATCCTGCATCACAGGGTGGTGACGCTCTTTGCTGATTGAGTTCTCAGGATCCTGGTTCTCAAGGACGGGCAAATCATCGAACAGGGCAATATTCGCGAGCTGATTGCTTTGAACGGCGAGTTTGCAGGTGAGCAGTCCGCGCTCTTCGCCCGTGCGTTGTTTGTTGACAGTATGGCGCCGCGACAGCCATGTGGGCGGAGCAAGTCAAGACGGACGAAGATGCGCAACTGCTTGCGAGCGTATCGGGCGATGGCAAGGAAGCCGCACATGCCCTGCTAGCGTCAAGGAGGAGCCGACCTCTGGGTATATTCTCGACGACCCACTCCCAGCTGAGGCGGAAGCTATCGCGCAGGTTCTCCCCAGCGCTGCGATTGAGGCCGAGCAGGAACGCGATGTTGCGGAGCCAGTGCCTGCTCCAGGGTCTCTGGTGCCTGATGGCCCAGTCAGCGAAGAGCCGGTGGCGATAGAAGATGTCAGGGCGTCGGAACAGCCACAGGATGCAGATGCCGCCGAAAGCGCTGCGCCGGCCACCGATGCCGTTGCCGCGCCTGAGCAAACGCCCGCGCTTGCATTCCCCAGCAGCGGCAGCGAGGGCCCGACCCTGGGCGGCGATGTGCCCTTCGCGTCGTCGCCGCCTGAGATCGAGGCCGCCCCGGTGTCGTTCCCAGTTGCAGCTGACGATGCTTCTTCCCGCCGCGAGGGTTCTTTCACTGCAGTGTCTAACAGACCGTCTGCACATGGGGCCGCAATTTCGTTCGGACCGGAAGTCGACAGGCCGCCGTCTCGTGTGGGCACGCCCGATGTGGACGAGAGCCAGCAGAAGCGGAAGCGAACTGCGTCGCAGAACTTGCAGAACCTCAGCAAGTTCGCGAAGCGCATGAGCCTGGGACGCCGGCAGAGCGCGAGCGTCTCGTCTCCAGTGGACGCGGGTGCGACGACGCCGACCAAGACGGCTGCGACGGTCGACACTCCTGCATCGCCCAGCCCGGCGGCGAGCTTCGATGACAGCAGCGCCAGCGGCACCGGCAAGGGCAGCAAGCTGCTTAAAAGGAAAGACACGGCCAAGGACGACAAGCCTCCTGCCAGACGTCGGACCACACTGAGCTTCTCGAGGCCCAAGGCGCCGAAGCCGTCGGCTCCTTCGGACTCGCAGTCGTAATGCGACGAGGGCGCTGCTGCCAGCGCAGCTCCTATTTGACGATCTATGTTAGCCCCCCCCTCACTGCTTTATGCTCTCCCCGTCCCGCAATGCTTTTTCAGTCCCTCGTCCGCTTCGTGTGTCTTGTCTGTCGCCCACGCATTGTTCCATACATCGCATTCACCCCGCACGGCTAGCTCTTTCGCTGTTTTAGTCCCTTACTCTCACGATAGTTACGAAATACACTGGGGCCGCTGTCGTGCGGCCGTTTGGTACATTTCGGGGCCGGACAGTTGCGGAGCGTGAGTCTGCTGTGCTTAGCACCGCATTTTCTTCCGTGCGGGTATATAAGCCAGCGTGGCATCATGACTGAGTTTGAACGGTCCCTGCCCTCTTTTCCGTCCCCAGACTCGCAAGCTTTTTCCCGTCCAAGACTCTATCTGTATCGATAAAGAGTATCGCGATAATGGCTTCCAAGGTCTATGTTGGGTCAGTTGTCCGTTCTGCTGTCCGCTGCTTGTTCCGTGCTCGTAGCCGAGCTTATCCGCCCCCGCATCGCCATTTCCTGTTCTTGCCTCGGCAGCAGTTGTTTACCTTTCCCCACCCTCCTACCCCATCGTCCGTTGCGCCGTGTACTGAGTGTATCGTGCAGCAACTTGAGCTGGAACACTACCGATGAGACCCTGCGCTCAGTTAGTCTCGTCCCTCGGCCGCTCGGGGGCCGCCCTTGTTGACCGTCGCGCTTGTCGTGCATTCTGCTCTCTTCTAGGCGTTCCAGGATTTCGGTCAGATTTTGGATGTGCGCTTTCGTTTTTCTCTCGCTGTGGGCCCGCGCATCCTAATAAACCGTTTTTGCCCCCTCTGCTGCCATGCTGCGTCCGTCCGTGTCCGTTGCCGGTGTTTGCTTGCGCTTCCGAATGCGTGCAATCAGTCGATCGTGATGCGTGACCGCGACACTGGCCGCTCTCGCGGCTTCGGCTTTGTCACCTTTGGCTCGCCCCAGGAGGCCGACTCGGCCATCCAGGCCCTCAACGACCAGGAGCTCGATGGCAGGCGCATCAAGGTTAACCTTGCCAACGCCCGTCCGTCAGGCGGAGGTGGTATGTCACTTTCACACGTCCATGTCTAGGCGCTGACAGGTTGGCGCGCAGGCTTCGGTGGAGGAGGTCAGTTGGGTTGTACTGATGCTGCGTATGTATCTGACACCTCAAGGAGGCTACGGTGGCGGAGGTGGCAGCGGCGGCTACAGCGGCGGAGGTCAGTCCTCATCTTCGCTCAGATTCCACTCTCTAAACGATCAGCTTCAGGCGGCTATGGCGGCGGAGGCTACGGCGGTGGCGGCTATGGCGGAGGCCAGGGCGGCTACGGTGGAGGCCAAGGCGGCTATGGTGGCGGCCAGGGCGGCTACGGTGGCCAGTCTGGCGGCGGCTACGGCGGTCAGTCTGGCGGCGGTTATGGCGGCCAGTCCAGCGGTTACAGCGGGAGCGGCGGCTACGGTGGTCAGTCTGGCTACCAGCAGACTGCTTACGCTGGCTCTGGCGGCTACAGCGGCAGCTCGGGCTACTGAGCGTCGAGTAAGTAGCAGTCTCCTTGGATGTGAATCTTCGTCTGACAAGATATCAGACTAGCTTCATGCGCCCTTTCCTTGTCTATGCCTACCTCTGTTTTCATCTCGTCGTTTCATCTTTGCTCGGAAAAACCGAGCGTATATTAGCTGCTGACTGGTCGTGTTGCTAGCTCATCTTCGTTCCCCGTCCGTGTCGCCTGCCGTCCATCTACGCGTCCCTCGTCTGTCCCGTTATCTAGGTCGATTCCAGAGTCACTCTTCCCGCTGTAGTACTCCGTTCAGTTGCACAGTCGTCCTTGTACTACCAGTCCCGGTTGTCAGCATCTCACCATAGGGTCGCGCAGGTGTATGTACTTGATATCTCGCGTTTTCGGTTGAAAAATCTGTACACGTCTTCTTGCATGATTTAGGTGTGCTCGCAAAGATCTAATAGAGAAGAGATCTCTTTGAGCTCTCATCTAAGAGCCCAAGCTCCCTCAGTCAGTGGATGCATCGGCGCTGAACGCCGTTGAGTGATTATAGCGGATGTGCATCAGGCAGGCCTGCCGCTGCAGCACTCGGCGCCGTTGGACTCTTACCAAGCGGAACCAAAACGTATCGACCTGCATTTACTGACTCGATCCTTGTTCGCTTCAAGATTCCAATTCACAAAGTCGCAATTAGAGACCCTGGCCTAGGATAAATCCGCGCAGTGCCCGGCCTGGCCTCGTACACGTGGGGTGAGGATATCGCGAGAAAATCAGCTTGGGAAAATGGGCAGCACCGTGACCGATGCACAGCCTGATGACATGCGCCACGGGTATCCGGGGGCTAAGCGTGGCTCGCCGGTCGGGGTCCGGGCTGGTTTAGTTGTTGCGGCGGGCCTTGTAAAATACCTCCGCCTCTCTCCCTCCTCCCAGTTCCCCCGCGATCGGACCCCTCTCTCCTCCACGCGCCCCGCCCTCCTCTCTGTCCGCGATGCCCGCCAAAGCCCGACGCTCGCCTTCGAACCCGCCCATCCCGCCGTCGCCGCACGCGTCCACGCCCGCCGACGCCGACGCCCCGCCCCCAGAGCCGATCCCGCGCCCGCCTAACGCCTGGATTCTCTACCGCTCCGACAAGGTCCGCGAGCTCGAGGCGCAGGCCGGTCCCAGCCAGCCCAAGAGGCCGCAGGCGGTCATCTCGAAAGAGATAGCCAAGATGTGGAAGGAGGAGGCGCCCGAGGTCCGCGCCATGTACGAGAAGATGGCCGAGATCAGGAAAGCGGAACACGCGCTGAAGTACCCGAATTACAAGTTCAATCCGCGTAAGAAGGAGGACAAGCTGCGCGACAAGGAGGCCGCCAAGGCGCGCAAGGCCAAGGAGCGAGAAGAGGCCGGTGGTTGCAAGCGCACGAAAGCCCGCCGCGTCACAGCCTCGCCCAAGTCGGAGCCGTCGCCCAAGACGTCCTCGTCCACACCCAGGCTCGACGCGTCGCTGCTCCCCCCGCACTTTACCATGGGTCCGCCCGAGGGCATGTCGCCGAGTGACATCTTCGGTTTCGACACGACCATCCCGCCATCCACCTTTTCACCGTCGTCCGCAGCAGCGCCCGTGCCACAGCTCCAGTCCCCAGCACCGGTTGCCAGCAGTTCCCAAGTGCCCGTATTCGACTTGACGACATCGTGCGACAACCTGGATTGGTCCCATATGCCCCAGGCCTCCTGGCTCGCGCAGGATGGTACGGCGGATGCTTTCTCTGTGGTTAGTTGCTCCTCTCTGCTGCCTTCTAATGCTGATGAACGTCCCCAGCCCATGTTGGACTTCACTTTCCCCAACCCCCCCTTGTCATACGATCCCGGCATGCCGGTTCCTTCAGGCTGGCAACCGGGTGAAGGCTCCCTTAGCAGCGAGGCGCATCCCGCTACGTCGAGCATCATGGCGCAGGCCATCGGCGGCGGACCCGATTTCTTGCTCATATCTGGCCTCAACCAGGCCATTCTCGACGCCAACCCGGGCGCGGAGATCGAACTGACCGCTGGCGACGGCTTTAATGACGGGTACTTCGACGGCTTCGCGGGATTCAACTTCCCGAACGAGTTGTTGAACGCTCTCGACCAAAGTGGTCAGAACCTTGGTTCTGACTCGCCTGTCTCGCAGCCAACCCCTGCACTGTCCCAGCCCACCCCCGCTGCTACCCAGGACTTCCATGCCGCCTGGAATTCCCATGAACATGATGTCTCGAGCACCGGGCCCTTGACGCCACCCGCCTTCCCCACGCCGCATCATACAGACACCTCGACCTACGTACCTCCATCGGGTGCGGCCTACGCCAGGTCGCGTCGTGTCGGTGGTTCCTGGGCACCAGCCATCAACGCCCGTTGATTTCGTCAACGTTGTGGAACGCAAATGCTAGCAGATCTGCCAGGAATATCCAAGGTCGGTTTATAGTCGTCATCGCTGTCTGCTTGGTCTGCATGTCTCGCTTTCTTTCACCGCTCTCATCCAAAACTGCTCTCACCTGTCTAGCACTCATCTCTGTTTTCTTGTCTGGTCTGTAATGGGCTCTCGTCGCACTCCGCTGTCCTCTGTCTCGCTCTGCTCATTCTTCGTTATCCATACCGTTGTTGTTGACCCCTCCCCCACATCCACCCACCCCGCGTTTACGCCTCCCGTCTCTCTTACCCGCGTTTGCGCCAACCCAACCCGGCGTTTGGTTCTTTATACCGTTTTGTCTCGTCTGTCCTCGCTCACGACTTTCTATCTCTCGATGTTATGCTCTGAATGATTGCAAAATCATCACCCTCTCCTCTTTCGCGCTTCGCGTTCGCGCATGTCCTCCCCTCTTCACCGCACCATATGTTGTCGTCGTTCGATCATAGCTTATGCTCTTCGTTGGTAGATACATTTGGTCTGTACTTTTAGTTACATTCTTCACTCATGAATTTGGATCTCGCCTTTCGTTCACCTGCTGGCCGCCTGTTCAAAAGCCGCAAGGATCGCACGCTGGCAGCAAGGTCACCTCACTGGAAGACCATTTCGTTGACTGCTTTCATTCAACACCTTCAAACAAATTGTGCAGAGGGACGGCGCACTAGGCGCATAATACAGTGCTGTATTGCACACAACGGACAAAGAAACATGGGCAAAAAACCAAAAGACGATCCAGTACATACATAGGAACATGTGCCGCATAAACCAACGGGGAAAGTCCCCAACGACGACCAATAACACCCGACGGCCCCCTCTGGTCCCCGGGGGTCGTGGCATAGCATATGGGAATGTTTGTAAACGCGCGGGTGCGCGGACGGATAGCGGGCAGGGAGGACAATAGCGCGGCAGAGTGCGGCGGGCGGCGCCTGACGCGCCTTTGATAGATTCGCGCGGGAGCAATAGCGCACGAAAACCTATTGTTGTGAAAGAGGAAAGCCGCGTGGCTCTGTGCATGCAAGGGTGCGCCTGAGCTGCGCGGGCTAGGTCGGGTTCCACGCCCTTGCCGGGGGCTCTGACCCGAGTAGCCAACGCTCGCAATCCCGCAGGAGGGAGCCGACGTATGTTTCTCGCGGGCCGGACCAACTTGGCACCGCGAACGGCGCCCAAGCTGTTGGCAGCGGCCGCGTGAGCCATTGCACCTGGCCACCGTACTGGTATATCGATGGATGCAGTGGGTCGAAGTAGGAGTGAGAATAGAGGTACAACGCGTGAGAATGTGCAAGCCTGATCCAGAAAAAAAAAATGGATTAGTTCGCTGTATGCAATGGGGCGTGAAAAACGTCAAAGCGTACCGGAACACGGCCCAGAGGAGCAGCGTCAACAGCAACGCCATCCAAATCAAGCTGGACCTGCTGCTCTGCACGGCATATCAGCGCCGCTTCGAACAAAAGAGAAAAAGGTGCGGAACTCACGGGGAGGCCTGGAAGTCTGATCCAGCCGCGCATCGCATCGTACGCGGAGTCAACGCTCGACTTTAACTTGCCCCTCTTCGCGCGGGCTTTGCGCGAGCGTTCCGCCAGGTCAGACAATCGCCCGGGCGTCTCTGTGCTCGAGTCGGACGGCGTTGAGAGCTGCGTGTTGGCGGCGCTCGCGCGCTTGCTCTCGGCGTCGAATTCGGTATGCAGCTCACTGAGCCCTTGCGGATGGCTTCCCAATTGGGCGAATGGGACTTCCGATGAGAGTGAAAGCCCGTCGTTGTCGTCGTCGTCGAGCTTAACGCGGATTTCAAGGGAGGCGCTGAGGTGATGGGTTGCAGCTGCAGCTGCTCCTTGTCGCGTTGCTTCTCCGGCGACACGGATCGTCGCCCGTCCTTCTGTCGCACGGGCGTGCCGCCGGACGGCGGTTTGAGCATGATCTCGCTGCCGTCCTCCGCAAACCGCCTCTCGCGTCCATACTCGTCCATGAACCTAATCCCGCCGGACGGGGTAGCGGTGGGACCCAGCGCAGGCTGTTTGGATGGTGTCCCGATTATCGACTCGTCCCCACTAGTGCCGCCATGGACGCTCGGATGAAAGCGTACCTTCTTTGCCGTTCCACCCTTCTTCGCACTCCCATCTGTAGGGCCAGGCGTGGGCGCATAAGCTCCAGGAGGACGCGGCGTTGTAGGCTCGAGCTTTTGAGGTGTCGTAGGCTCAAGCTTCTGCGGTGTCGTTGTCTCCGGTTTCTTCGATGGGTACTTCCAGCGGCCTAGGTTATTGCTCTTATCCGTAAGCGGAGAGCCACCACTCGGAATATTGAGTGCATCCCATTCAGCAACCGACCCGATGGTGGGCGAGCGGCGGTGACCGCCGCCGCGGCCAGTGGGGCGCGGTGTCATACCCTCTAGATGCCCTGGCACACGGGGTGTCTTAGGTTCTAGGTCGGGCGAATCGAAATTCGGAGGAGACGTTGACGTCTCCGCCTGCTCCTGCATGGGAGTCTGAGGTGGCGATTGCGGTGGGAGCGCGGAAGCCTGCTGCTTCTGTTGTTGGAGCTGCGCTGCCTTCCCGCGAGCGATTTCAGCAGCAAGCGAAGACCGCCTGCCGATCGGCGTCGTCAGCTCGACGGGCAGCAACGGTGCAGGCTCGGGAGTGGACTGCTTTCCCGCCCTTTTACTTATGACCGAGTCGAACATTGATATAGAAAGAGATGTCGATGTCGAGGCTATGGGCGACACAGATCGTTTGGGAGGCTGTGGCCGCGGCGTCTCTAGAGACATGGGGTTCGAGGTCGACGGCGTGTTGGAACCGGAATGCAGCTCCACTGGACTCTGTCGCAATGTCGAAGGCAGCCGTGGTGAGTCAGGCGAGGGCGGAAGCACCAGCGGTGGCGGTTGGGGCGGGGTATCTGTGGTCCGCGACATGGAGTCAGACGACTCCATATCCACGTCAGGCATGTGCATCGAGTCCTTCAGAAGGTCGAACGAGGTCGACTTGGAGAAATGCAACGATACTGCATTCGCATTAGCCACACCAAAAATGCACAACGATAATAAAGGAAATTACGCACAAGACGAGGACTTTTCGCGCTCGTTGTCGTCGTCGCTCAGGCTCCTACCGAGCAGGCCGGGCCTGGGAGAGCCCTCCTCAGCAAAGCTGCCGGTCCGCCGCTTGAGCGGCGAGTCGCCCACCGGGCGGGACGCAGAGTGGAAGAGCTCCTTGATGGTTGCGCGGTGCGAGCTCCCATTCGCGCGCGGCGTCTTGAACGCGCTATGGCCCTCCTCGGAGTCGAGCTCAAAGTCGGACTCGTGCTCGCTGGGCGTGCGCGCGGACGCTGGCTGCTCCGCGGACGGCGAGGGGCCACGGGCGGCTTGCGCATCAGGTTGCGCAGCTTCAGCAGCGTCGCATCGGCCGCGGGCGACGACGCCGGGCCCGGCTTGGGCGTCGTCGTCGACGCTGTGTCCGAGTCGCTGTCCTCGTCCGGCGCGCCGCCCGCGCTCGAGCTGTGCATCAGCATCGATCCTGCCAGTGCGCCCTCGGCCGGCGTGCGCGGCACCCGCAGTCTGGGCGGCACCGTCGCCGTCGTCGTCGTCGAACTCGTAGACCCTGTCGTCGACATCCGGAAGGTCGGCGGACACGCGGGAGAGTTTGTGGTAAAACACCTTTTCAGACTCCGACCCAATTCGTTGTTGACACCGCGTCTCGTGCCCATCTTCCCACGGTGCATGATCGCCTTCCCACCCTTGCACCGTCGTTAGCACTCGCTGGCGAGCTTAGAGTTGTGCTTGAGACCGGTCCGGTCTATACGCGTGAGAAACGCCACAGGAAGGTCTTAACTTGGTCTGAACCCCCGCGTGGGCTCTAGGCCACCACAGCCACGGGTCTCTGCACGGGCCAACGCGATGACCTGACCTACTCCCTCCCTTGCAAGCGTTGTTTCTTACCCTCCCACTCAGCGGAAGCGACGTCCCAAGAAAGCAATCTGTACATTTCGTGTTTACAAACACCGCGGCAACATGCACATACACATGAAGCCTCGGAGACCATCAGGAGGATATGACCAGTCATACTTAAAGAGACAAGTCGGAATCGACAGGAAGCGGGGTCGGGGGCGACGACGGTAAGCAGCAATGTAGACAGTGGGGAGGGGGATGGGGATCTGGGGTAAATAATGAAACAAGTCCAAGTGGTCTTTTGAGGATTTCGAGCTGCAACGTCGGGCGAGGGGGGGATCTTACAGGGAATAAGTACACAAGATAGACACAGAAACTCAAACGCAGAGCCGGAATGCTGCCTGGTGATATGGTGTGCTGCTGAAGTGATACCGGCCAAGAAGCTGAGAGCGATGTCGATGACTGAAGCCGGGTGCCGAGATCGCTGAGGGTGGTGACGTCAAGAGTCCAGGTCGAAGCTGACGTCGAGGTCGGGAGTGCAGAAGTCGGCGGCGATCTAGAGTGATGTTCGCATCGGTGGTCGGAATGTCGGAGCGTCGGAAGGCAGCGGCTGAGGTCGAGTATTTTTGTCGCGCTGGCAATTGGTTGGTCGGCGGCAGAACAGCTGAGTTTGTCGGAGGCAACAAAGAAGAGAGAAGAGGACGAGATCAGAAGTAAAGCAGGACCTGAGACCGAGCAGAGAAAAGCCGAACAGGAAAAGCAGAGCTGGAAAGCAAAAGTAGAAGAGAATTTAGTCGCACACGCAGGACGGTCGTTCATTCGACCATTTCAATGGCTCCGCACTCTTCGCAGTGCGTCCACATCGTGCGACGGCCGTAGAGACCGGCGCTGCACGACATGCGGAGCTTGGGGATCTGGGTGCAGTTCGGCCTGCGGCGAAGATGATGAGCGAAAATGCTTCCGGCACAAAATCCCGGGCGGTGCCCTGAGGAACGGGCAAAGTAACAACACCTACCCGTGACGGGAGCCTCCGACATGGGCGCTGCTCGAGCTGCTGCTCGCGCTATGGGTGGGCTGCATGAGGCCGACCTTGACGTCGTCGACTGGCGTGACAGGCTGGGTGCTGCTGGTCGTGTCACAGTCCATGGCAAAGGACGGCAGGGGGTACAGGTCGAATGTCGGGTACGAGATATTGCCTGAGAGAGTGAGTCGTCAGTCAACCTGCACAGTAGCGCTGGTGAGAGACAGAGTACACGAACCTTGTGCGGCGGGCGGCAGCACAGACATTGGGTGAGCCGGCGACGAGTCGGTCGTCTTGGAGGACTCCGACGTGACGTCCATGTCGACGTCCATAGAGCTAGTATGGACGCTGAGCTCGGCGAAATGGCGCTTGGCCTGAGAGACGGGAGGGAGTGAGATCATGTGACCTGCACAGACGGCGGGAGACGCGTCGGCGCACCTGGTGCTGGAGATGCTGGTCGACGGTGAGGAGCTCGTCGCTGAACTTGCGCTTGACCATTGTGAGGAGAGAGCGAGCTGGCTGGGCGCGGGAGCAGTTGGGGAGGGAGGTGAGAGGTAACGATCAAACGTCGGACTTGGGGGCACGACACGCCAAATTGCGGGCAGCGTCTTATAGCTCGTGGTGGCTGTGCCGAAGGCTCCCGCGGAGCCCTGTTTGTGTGTTTGCATCCGGCAGTCCCGTTTCTCCCGGCCCAGTCACCAGCGGCCACCAGCCACCCCCACTTCGCGCAACAGACTGAGACTCCCGCCGCGATGCCCTTCGGCCTTCCCGACGTCGACGCCGTGCTCGACACCCTCGCGTCGTATCTGCCGCAGCCGGTCGTCAACGTGCTCTGGTTCGTTGTCGACACGCTCTGGTCGCTCGTGCCGGCGTCGACGCAATGGAACACGCAGAACGCGCTGCCGCTGCTCTTCTCGCTCTTCGCCATATACTTTACGCTGGCGTCCATATACCGCACCGCGTCCTTTGCATTCCGCGCCGCGTTCTTCTTTGTCAAGTACGGCGCGCTCATCGGCGCCGCCGCCTTTCTGCTCGCCTGGGTCACCGGCGACGGCGCAGCAGAGGCCAGCCTGTTCGCCGGCAGCGGCACTGGCTCCGGGACACGCCGCACGAGGCGCCCGGGAGCGCTGGGCAAGCGCCCGAAGCCGTGGGACACGTTCGACAAGCACGCCGAATACAACAAGCAGTGGCGCGCCCAGGCACACTACGACGCGCGCGCGCACCAGGCTGAGGCCGAGGAAGGCCGCAGGCTCGTGCAGAACGTCATGGACTACGTCTGGTCCACCACCCAGCGCTTTGTTTTCGAGCGCGCATTCACCGCCGGCAACAAACAGACACAGGCCGACGCGGACGAGCGCACGCGGGCAGGGACCAAGGGAAAGGGGACACGTTCCCGCTAGGCTTTCGTCGATTAGACGTTTTCTTCTTGCTTTCGCGTTTGTAAGGGAATTGTAGAATAAGCCATGTATGTACCTAATAGAGCGTCTACGAACGGGAGATGGAACGACAGTTGCAAACGAGAAATCAGGACGGCTGCGCTGTAGGCGTCTCCTTGGCCGACTTTCGCTTGTAGCTGCGCTCATGGTTAGTGTTAAAACGCAGGATTGCAAGAGACGTTGGACGGACTCCCAGATGCGGTACAACTGGTATATGCCCGTCCCGCCGACGAAAACATTGACCTGAGCCGAGATGGTCAGTGCTAGACGCCTCGTATGATGAGAAAAACGCGTACCGCAGCGAGCGAGTAGTTGACGGGGATGATGACAAACGAGTAGCGTACCCAGATGGCACCTGGGAGTCGGTCGTGTGAGCTGGGGCGTAATGGCAAATTATTCGAGCAACAGACCAGTTGCTGCAAGAGCTGGGAGAACGACATTAGAGCAGGGCATAAAGACTGATACTATCTGCAACGCACCTGCGCTCTGAGTCGCGCTCAGCTTGTCCGCCGGACGGCTCAGGTCCTGCGGGGATGCTTAGAACATGGCCTTGCGAACTGGACGGGGGTTTCGCACCTTGATGCCTGCCGCGACGAGGGCCCACTTCATCATGGGGGCCCAGAAGAACACGGTCTTGGGACCTGCAATGGTCGGCCAGGTTCAGTGCTGTTCGATGCTGGCCACGGCGCACTGACCGGCAGGATGGTTCAGAAAGCTCTGGAAGCGCGACGTGACGGCCGAGGTGCCAGCTCCGGACATTTTGGATGCAATTCGAAGGGGGAGACGGGGAGGACTGGAGAAACGCGGGACGGGCCGGCGCACTCACGCAGATGACGCTGCTGACCCACCGACGCGCCTCCACATCGTCCGTCCCGGAGCGCGCGCTGCCCAGGCCCCAGCCGCTGCTGACACGCGCGTCGCAGCCCGTGTTCGGCCCCGATGACGACGACGCGGAGTTAACGCCCGTGACCCGCGCCGCCTGGCTACGTGACGCGCCGCGCTCGCCGTCGCCGCCGCCCACGAAGACCTACGCGTCTTTGCCTCCGTCCCCTGTCTCTGCCCCAGCGCCGCCGCTCTTCCCGCCACCGCCGCCGCTCCAGGAGCCCAAGCATGGCCCGCCGGAGACGCTCACAGCCCAGCCGTTCTCGCTCTGGGACTACCTCCAGGAGGAACTCCTGGCCACCGACTTTGACTCGCACCAGGAAATGAAATGGGAGCGCGTCTCCAACTTCCTCTCCATCCCCGTCGCAGTCGAAAAAATCATTCTCTTTGGCTGGGTGCTCTGCTTCGACTCCTTCCTCTACACATTCACCATACAACCCATACGCGCCGCCATTGCCACCGGCCGTCTGCTGCTCAACGTCTTCTCACCTACAGCCCCTCCGCTGCCCGCCGCCCAGAAGGCCGACATCCTCCGGGCTCTGCTGCTTATACTGTCTGTGGCCATCCTTGCCCCGCTCACAGACGCCAGCAAGATTTACCACTCAATACGCGGCCAGGACACAATCAAGCTCTATGTCATATTCAATGCGCTCGAGGTCCGTTTCGTCCGTCCTCGCCCCAGCGAGCTCACATGTACCCCAGATTGCAGACAGGCTCTTCGCGTCGTTCGGGCAGGACATCATCGACTGTCTCTTCTCGCGCTCCAATCTCATGCTGCTCTCGCACCATCTGCCGTTCAGCGCCCGCACCCTCAAGCCCATGTTCTTCTTTGTCCTTTCCACGCTCTATACTGGTGAGTCGTTCCGTCAAGCGGCTTTCTTGGGTGGCTAAGCGAAGCAGTGGGGCATGCACTCGTCCTCATCTACCAGCTGACCGCGCTCAACGTCGCTATCAACTCGTACGACCACAGCCTGCTCACGCTCCTCGTCTCCAACCAGTTTGTCGAGATCAAGGGCAGCGTGTTCAAGAAGTTTGAAAAGGACAACCTGTTCCAAATTACTTGCGCCGGTGCGTCGCAAGCCCTCTCACGCCCGCCGCTTATGAAGTGTGTTTTCAGACATTGCTGAGCGATTCCAGCTCGCAATAATGCTGGGCAGCATTGCCTTCCGTAATTTTATCGAAGTGACCGGCAACACATTCGACTTTACCGAGGGTTCAATACTCCCCAAGGCCTTCAACTGGGTGCAAGGGCGGAACATCGTGTGGACGATCTTCTCGGTCAGTACAGCGTGCATCTCTGCTGCTCGTCCGCTAATTTGCACGGCTACAGCCTGTCATGACCGTGCTGGTATCCGAAATCCTCGTGGACTGGCTCAAACACGCATTCATCACGAAGTTCAACCACATCAGGCCGAGCGTATACGAGCGCTACACCGACGTACTCTGCCGCGACCTCGCAAGCGGGAGCGCGCTCTCCCGTCGACGGGCACAGAAAGTGCGTGCCCCGGTCAGCATATCTTCTGATGATTCTCACCGGACTTCTAGCACACCTACGTCGACCAGTCGCCGCTGGTCGCGCGCAGGCTGGGCTTCGCTGCGCTGCCGATGGCCGTGCTCGCGGTGCTGCTCGGCGCGCAGAGCCTGCACCTGCTATTCGTGAGCGTGAGCGGCAGCGCGCAGCGCGACGTCCTGCGCACCGTGCAGTGGGTCGTGCTCGGCCTGCTATTCTGGCTGTGCATGGTGCTCGTCAAGATCCTCCTCGGCCTGCAGCTTGTCGGATATGCGCTCGTGCGCCAGGCCGGCGCCGGTGCGCGCGAGGAGATGGACAAGATTAACGACTTTGGGCGCGATCCTATCGGCGAGGGGCAGGAAGAACGAGTGAGTGGCTCTCCCTCTGTCTCTTTGTTTGTTTTCTTGCCGTGTGCGATGTGGCTGATGTGCGGTTAGCAATACAACAAAGACCTGAAAAAGCTGCTCAACCAGGCGAGGGACGATATGGCACCTACGGCTGAGATTGGTGAGAAGGTTGATGAGAATGGAGGAAGTGGAGCAGGTCATGGCGATGGAGGAGGTGGAGGGGGCAAGCGACGGCTCAAGCTGGAAGAGTTGACGCGATTTACGATGGTCAAGCGAATATGGTGATCGTCACGGTGCATTGCTTCCTATCTTACAGAGACTCCCGCGTTACTTGCTTTCCATTCCCGCTCTCCGCTCTCCATGCATGTAGCGTACCATTACCATCCATACATTGCGCGCTCGCAGTGCGGTGTGATCGCAAGCAGTAATATTAACAGCCTGAGGCCGCCCGGAAATGATTGAAGCCGAAACTCTATACTGATCTTCCGAGCGCAACACGGACAGCAGCCAGCACCGACCCACCCTCAGCAGCCCTCTCGCGACATGCCTTCCTCGGTGACGACAGCAGAAGAGAACAAGCGCATCGTTCCGGGCGCGCCGCCGCCCGCGCCGCTGAGCAAGTCGCAGCAGAAGAAAAAGCGCAAGGCGGGCAAGCCGAAGGAGGACGGGCCCAGCGCGGACGCCATCCTCGACCTGCCCACCGCGCGCTCCGCCGCGCTCATCGACCACGCGCCGAGCGCGTCGGAGGTCGCCAACGGCACCGTCGAGCCCGCGCTCGTCGCGACTGCGCAGGACAAGGAGGAGCTCGCGACGCCGCCCGCCGCGCCGGCCGAGCCCAAGAAGCTTAGTCCCTCCGTCGAGGCCGTCGCCAAGAGGCTGCGCGCGCTCGGGAAGAAAGTCGTGCGTGCCCTGCCTGCGTGCTCCGGGTTGTTGCGCGTGCTGAGAGCGTTTGCAGCAACGGATATCGACTTACGCACACCTCCCGGCTGAACAACTGAACGAGGACCAACGCAGAACGGCTGCTACTCTCCCGGCTTTGGAATTCGCGGTCAAGGAGCTCGAGGAAGTCAAGAAGCACATCGAGGTGCGCCCGACTGCGTGCGTTGCTGGCGGGATTTGCTGACATAGTGCAGTCGATCGAGACGGAGCATGCTAAGGAGCAGGCTCAGGCGCGCATCCAGGAAGAAGAGGTCGTCAAGCAGCGCATTGCGGACGCCGTCGCCGACGCTCAGGCAAGCTGCTGCTTTCGCCCGCCACAACACTGCTCTGACGCTGACATTTTTTTTGGCAGGCTGCCAGCGTCTCGACAGCATCGCGCATCCTTGCATTTATCCGCTTCAGCCATCTCATCTCGTCCGAGCCGAGCATCACGACTGCTGGCTTGACCGATGCTGAGCGCAATGCCGTCTACGTTGCCTCCCAGCTGCTCCTCGGCGAGTCTTCTGAACAAAGAGACGCCGTCGTCTCCGGCTTCTTCAGCGGCACCGGCGACATTGAGGGCGTAGAATGTGCGTTCACTTTGTTGCAGCTACTAGTTGGTGCTAATCCATAACGGGTAGATGCGCGGTTGCGGCAAATTCTCGACGACCATCTCGCCGTGCCCGAGGAACCTGTTGAGCCCCCGCGTTCGCCGACGCCCGTCGCTGCAGAGCCCGAACCGGTGGTAGAGGATGTCGGCCACGGTATTTCTGCAAGTGCAAGCGGGGCGAGCAGCTTCCATTTTATGCAGGCCAGCGAGCTTGAGGGCACCCCATTCGAGCAGGGCGCCGAGTGGGTCGAGAAGCCGGAGGAGGAGGCCGTACCAGAAGCCGCCTCCAGCGCGCAGCCGGAGTACACCCCCGAGCCTGAGGCGTCCGTACCTGCTGAGCCTGTATGTATCTCGTGTGCTTCGCCTTTTCGTTATGCTCACTGTTCATGCAGGCTGGCCCCATTGACTGGGCAAATGATGACGGCGGTCTTCCCGAAATCGAGTCCCTGCAGGCCAAGTTTGGCTCCTCCGGCGAAGCGACGCCCAATATTGCACCGGAGGCGGCTGCAGCGGACGGCTGGGCGGCAGCTGAGTCTGCTGCAGAGGCACATACGCCGCCGGCCGCCAATGGCCACGCTGCCCCGACCGCTCCCGCTGTGGATGATGACGGTTTTACTGAAGCCCGCCGCCCACGAACTGTCAGCACTCGCGGTGGAGGCGGCGACCGCGGCTTCCGTGGCCGCGGTGGATTCCGCGGTGGCGAACGCGGTAATTATTCATCGCTGAATACTCCCTTCTTTTTCTCTGAACACTATCCAGGTGGATATCGCGGACGGCCAGATGGCGAGTTCCGCGGCCGCGGAGGATTCAGGGGAGGCGACCGGGGCCGTGGCGAGTTCCGAGGCCGTGGACGTGGCGAGCGCGGTAAGAAAACCCACCACCATTCTTCATCAACCCTTCTCATTTCTTTATCCAGGTTTCCGTGGCGGCCGTGGCGCAGCCCCTGTTGAAGCATAAATGTAACCTCCTCGCCCAATGTAAGGCGCGAGCAAAAAGTCGACCTGACGACAGTCTGTTGTTTCTTGGAACGATACCGTCTGTGTCTGTGATTGTTGCTCCCATATCAGCCCTTCATCCTCGCATGTTCTGCTTGTCTAACCAGCCTGTGTCTGCCTTTGCTGCTGTGCGACATTAATGTCAATTGCATTTACAATCCAGATTGCCCGAAGTATTCCATTCCGAGTCTCACACCGGGCAGAATGTTGGATATCGAGCACGCCATATACGCTGAAGCTGCAGGCCATAGGTTCGTCGCAAGCGCCAGACGTCAAATCTCTCCGCGATCGTGGTATCTAAATTGCAAGGGTCTATATTGATGCAAATTCTAGCTCTTTATGCGACAGTGCAGTAACAGTAACAGGACAACATGCGTGTGTGAGCGGTCTAAAAATGATGCGAGTGGATGGTGCGTCTAAGAGAGGTCTACAAAGCGTCCGGAGAGAGGTCACCCATAACACTGCCCTCAGCAGCGCTGTAGTGACTGAAGCTACTGTACAACGACTGTTCATCGCCGTAGTCAGAGGTAGCGTCGATGTGTTCCTGATCAAGTCGTCAGCCCAGGTCACAACGCCGAAGAAATTCGCAGATACTCACATCGAAATAGTGGCGAGCCACGCTCCTAGGCGCTACAGCGCAATGTCAGTAACCTGTCAACTGTAAACCAGATGGATACGAACTGCGAGGGGTTTTAGGAGGCGACATGTAATGCCACTCTGCATGATATGGAAAGCCACGAGACCGGTCCTGAAGGGCATCGTTTAGCACACGGACGACGAAGACATTTGCCGGCCTACCATCCAGTCTGATGCGAGGCACCGAGGCCTTGTCCGGTATTGCCGTGGAAGAACTGTACAAGTCGTGTCAAAACCATAGACCCGATAGGATGCATCAGCCTTTGCTCGCCTCATAGAAATGAATGTAATCGCGGAAGTGCGGGTCCAGATCGAGGCGTTTGCTACCTCCATTAACAGAGCGACGGCCCTCGACGTCGCGACCGAAGATGTGAATGATGCGGTGCTGAATCTCCTCGGCGACCTTGCCCAGGTCCATGAAGTCGCCGCTGTTGGTCGGGCACTCGACCTGCAAGTCCGAGCCATAGTACTGATGGAAGCGCTGGAGCGCCTCGATGAGAAGGAAGTTGGTCGCCAGCCAGATGGGTCCGCGCCAGTTCGAATTGCCGCCAAACATGCCTGAATGCGAGTCGCCGGGCCAATAGCCAACCTCGTGTCCTTTTAACCAAGGCATCAGCAGGGACAAATAGCATGCAAACGCGACTTACTTTGCCCGTGGACGTCCATATGGTATGGATGGTCCTTGTG
Source organism: Auricularia sp. M13 (assembly GCA_037042915.1). Classification (NCBI taxonomy): domain Eukaryota; kingdom Fungi; phylum Basidiomycota; class Agaricomycetes; order Auriculariales; family Auriculariaceae; genus Auricularia; species Auricularia sp. M13. Next base: position 1,848,710 of record CM073201.1, read on the forward strand.
GTAAAGTGACAAGGAACGGATACCATGTTCACTAAGGAACTATGAAACGATGAGTATTACAGATAATGACGCGTTACGCAGAACCTACCTCATCTTCGTCCAGCATACGCTTCAGAATCCGCACGAGACGATCCTTGTCCGCGAGCGCGAGCAGTCGCCGATCACCACGACCATGCTCTACGCCAGGATGAGCCACTGTCGACTGTAAAACACCGAGGCCACGTACCCTTGATGTTGGCCATGTTCCGGTTGGCCATCTCCGAGCGGTTGTCCATGAACCATTGCATGCGCTTCTTGAAACCCGGGAAACGATTGACGACGCTCGGCTCCAGCGTGAGCGTCGCGTACAGCGGGATGAGGCCGACGAGCGAGCGCACGGCCATTTGGTACGACTGCCCGGGGCCGAACTGGATGGCGTCGTAGTAGAACCCATCCTCCTCGTTCCACAAGCTCTTCTCGTCGTCGCCAGAACGGAATGTCATAGCGTCGGCAATGAAGATGAAGTGCTCGAAGAACTTGGAGGCGATGTCCTCATAAACGGGGTTATGCTTTGCGAGTTCGAGCGCAATGTTCAGCCTGCGAATAAAGGTCAGTTATGCACGATGTCACATAATTCTCATGCGCCTACATGTTCAACGCATAGAACGCCATCCAAGCAGTACCGTCCGCCTGGCGCAGCTGGCCGCCAGTGGGGAGCGGCTCCGAGCGGTTGAACACGCCGATGTTGTCCAAACCAAGGAACCCACCCTCGAAGACGTTGTTGCCGCCCGAGTCCTTGCGGTTGACCCACCAAGTGAAGTTCAGAAGCAATTTCTGGAAGACCCGCTCCAGGAATGGGAGATCCTCACGCCCATAGAGCTTGCGCTCGATCTTGAACACACGGAATGTTGCCCTTTGGAGGATGATTGACTCGTCGTCGCCCCCAAAATTGGGCACGTACCATGCATGCACAGGCGGGTTGACGTCGCTGAAGTCCCACTCATAAGCAGGCAAGCTACCATCTGGCTGCAATAAATGTCAGCAGATCTCTCACCACTCACAGTGTAGTACGAACCTTCATGTACCACTCGCGCGTCAGCAAGTCCAGCTGCTTCTTTGCGAAGGCGGGGTCGACCAAAGCAAGTGGGATAGTATGGAACGCAGTGTCCCACGCCGCGAAGAAGGGATACTCCCATTTATCGCTGGCAGCATATCAGCATGTGTTCTAATGGCAACGATACCGAGCCACTCACGGCATCGAGAGGACATCCTCTGCATGCAAATGCTTCCACTGCCTGTTGCGCACCCATTTGCGTTCCGGCGGCGGCGGCGGCTGGGCGGGGTCGCCGTTGATCCACTCGTCCTGGATGAACCGATAGTACTGCTTTGTCCAGAGCATACCGCCTAACGCCTGCCTGGCAATCTGCTTCAGGTCCTCCGTCAGGGAGCCAGGGAGTAGGGCGTTGTAGAATTCGTCTGCCTCATTCCTACGCTCCTCAACGACGGCGTCAAATGCCTCCTCGTCGTTAAGCGCGCGGTCGTTTTGCGGGGAATGCGGCGTCAGCTTGAGGCGCACGACTGCGCATCCGCCGTTGCCAGGAACGTTATGGAACGTATAGTGCACACCAGCCTTGGTGCCCTTCTTCTCCGGATTGACGAAGACGCGCTCCTCCTCCTCCTCGGCCCCGTTGGCGTGACCATTCACGCTGCCAGGAGTGGGCGTCTTTGAACGTGCGGGTGGACGATGCGAAGGAATAATGTGGTCGTGGAACGCGTCCTTGACGTACGGCGACTTGTTCGGGACGCCGTAGAGCCGCTCGAAGTTGGTGTCATTATCGGTGAAGATGAGCTCAGGAGGAATGCTTTCTCCTTCCTGGAGCACGCCGTCGTTCTCCGCGTTGATTGGTTCGGATGGCGGAGGAGACGGCAAACAATACAAGTGTGTGACGCCCAGTTTTGGATGTTCAGCGCGAATGATACCGGGCGTCGAGGAGGTGGGCTGGAGGGTTTCCGCCAGGACGGGACGAGGCGGCTCTGGCAGAGGCCACGACCAGGTATTCGGGAAGAAGAGCTGGGGTATGATGTGCAGCGATGCAGGGTCTGGGCCGCGGTTGTATGCAATGATACGGACGGCGACGGCGTCTGGCCTGTTTGCGTCTTTTGCATACTAGCTCACGGTAAGGTAGCTGGGTATATGCAGGAGTACAAGCGCACCTCTACGAAGACGTCCCAGTAGCGATTGTCGTCGAAGGCGTTCGTGTCGAGGATCTCGAATTCGGTGACGTCGCGGTCCCTCCGGCGGGACTCTTCAACGAGTTCTTCGTACGGGTACGCGCGCTGCGGGTACTTGTAGAGGAATTTCATGTAGCTGTGGGTCGGGGTCGAGTCGAGATAGTAGTAGAGCTCCTTGCAGTCTTCGCCGTGGTTGCCCTCATGGCCGGTGACGCTGAGCACGGTGAGCACGGACCTGCGGGAGCGGGAATACGCGCATACCCGAAGAGCCGCTCCTTGAGGATGCGGTCCTCGCCGTTCCAGAGGGCGAGCGAGAGACAGATGCGCTGGCGGTTGTCCGAGATGCCTGCGATGCCGTCCTCGCCCCAGCGGTATGCGCGGGAGCGGGCGTGCTCGTGCGGGAAGTGGGTCCAGGCGTCGCCGTTGTGGGAGTAGTCCTCCCTGACGGTGGCCCACTGGCGCTCGGCGAGATAGGGGCCCCAGCGCTGCAACAGGGGTCAGACGCGTCGGCGGCGGCAGAGTCCAGAACGCGCCTTCCAGTGCTTCTCGCGGCGCCCGTCCTGGTCGAGGCGGTAGAGCTCGACGCCCTCGTACTCGGTCGCGAGCTTGGCGATGAGCTTCATCATGTACGTCCTGTAGCCCGGCAGCCCCGCCTCCTCAGAGTCGCCCAGCTCGGGCTCGCCGTCGCCGGTGGCGGCATTGTCCGCGGCCTTGTCCTCGTCGCCCGCCGCGGGCTGCTGCTGCTGCTGCTGCTGCTTGGGGAACTTCTTGTTGAATTGGATCTGCGGGCTCTGGTGCTTGGGGATGTTGATCTTGAGGCCGGGCTCGGACGACGCGCTCTCGCCGTTGGCGCCGCCGGTCGCGGCGAACAGCTTCTCCTGCAGTTTCCTGGCCGCGCTCGCCATGGTCGGTCTGGAAATGCAAAGGAGAGAGAGATAAAGACGCGCCGGGACGGACTCCGAAGTATTTCTAGGGACGCGCCGCCGGACGCAATCGACGTCACTGGTTGTGCATACACTTGTACTTGATCGTCACTCAGCCGCCCTTCAACGCTTCAACGGCTGCTTATCGTCTTCGAAGAACCATATTCTGTACTGGCTTGTATAATCCTTGGACAATGTCACAAGTATAATAAATAATACTTCAGCCGGCACCCGCGACAACTTTTCTTCTCTCTGACTGATGGGCGACCTCACCGAACCCAAGGTTCTCCCGACTGTGAGCCCATTGCAGCTTGGCATCCCCCACATCTCACCAGCCAACCTGCAGAACGCAATCGCTTCAGTGACCATAACAGGTCTTGTCACGGACGAGAGCAGTAAGGCCATCTCACCACGGTTCACTCGCCAGACTGCACCCCTAGAACTCGTACATATCTAACCCCTTCTCGAAAGACGACGTCTAGAGCCGTCTTTTCCTCTTACTACCGACCCGATGGAGCTCCTCCACGTCCAGCATCTGCTTTACCGCCACCTGGTGACCTTCACCTGGACGCGAACTCGGGGCCAGTCTCGGCAGCGGCCTGTTTTCGAGCTCAACAAGCCAGTGGTCAATGATTCAGCTCGTGGTCACCTCCCTCCCCTTGTCGTCAAAGTTGGTCGCCGGAATCACTGCCTTGCTATCGCGCGTGAAGCTTGGTTTTACGACGAGATGGAATCATTACAGGGCGTCGTAATCCCGTGCTGCTATGGATGGTTTGAACTCGAGCTGCAGCCTGGTTGGCGCGTACCTGCATGGCAAACCCATACTGGACCAGGCGCAAACCAGTCAGTAAATGACCATGAACTGCCCGTTGAATACGCATATTCCATGGGCCGCGACGCCATATTGACTCACCAACCTCCACTCCATCCGATGGCTTACAACTTGGAGCAGAATTGAAGGCAGCGACTCTTCATCCTTATCATGGAGAGGGCTGGAAATTGTATTAGTGAAGGGCCCAAGTCCGTAACACTGTAAGTGCAGCCCTTTTTATGACACAGAGGCATGCTGACCTGGTCAACCTATCCAGAAAACAACTGGACGATGCTTTTGGCGAACTGGCAACTCTTGGCGTGTCGTTGACAATGGACATTCGACCTGACACCATCCTTTGAGCCCCGGAGTCTCCGCCTGGTTTCCCAAGTTTGCCCTCTCCCTATTCTCGGATTGTGAATGATATTCGAGTCATTGATTTCAGTTATGCCTGGAAGACCGACAGGATGCGAGATCGCATTGTCTGGGAAAGTCGGACCTGGTACGAGTCTTTCATCGAGGAATGGACGTAACGATACGATGGATTACAAGGAGCAGCACGTTTTATTTGGATACGGGGTGGTGTACTGACGTGTTCTGGCTCTGAGGGTTGCTTTCCATGATAATCTGAAGCACTGTAACTAAGTGGGTGACCAAATACACACGCCGCGTCATTGAAGCGCCAACCGGGGAGAAGACAAGCTCAGCAGCGAACGAGCGAAATCCGGCAGGTTCTGCACCACCGCGCTCGGGTCTGTTCTCCAGTGGCCCAGAGGAATGACACGGCTTCTTGAACGAAGGACTGACGGGCGCTTAGGACGATTTGGAGGGCCAGTCGGAATGACGCCGGATAAATTTCCGCACTCTCCTTTCCTTATGCACCACTGTCCGACGCGACACCCCCAATGACCTCGTCGCCACCGTCCACATCGGCTGCCGCCGCGCCGCCCGCGCCCCCCGCGGCCAAGAAGGAGCCGTGGCTGAACCCGCAGCTCTCGTCGTACTTTATCGCGGGCGGTTTCGCTGGCGCCGCGTCGCGCACCGTCGTCTCGCCGCTCGAGCGGCTCAAGATCATACAGTCAGTGCATGGCCCCCAGTCTTGCTGCCGTGCTCACCAGTGGCCGCGACACAGACAAGTGCAGCCGCCAGGTTCTGACGGGCAGTACAAGGGCGTCTGGCGTTCTCTTGTCCGCATATGGCGCGAGGAGGGCTTCAAGGGCTACATGCGCGGCAACGGCATCAACTGCGTCCGCATCATCCCCTACAGCGCCGTCCAGTTCACCACGTACGTTTCATATGCCAGTTGTTATATCAGATCGCGCTAACCGTCCCGCCCAGCTACGAGCAACTGAAGCTGGTTTGTCGTGCCCCGCCCCCGCCCGCCGCGCGCAGCTCACAGATGCAATCTGCAGTTCTTCCAACGACACCGCTCATCCGAGCTCGACACGCCACCCGGCTGCTGAGCGGCGCGCTGGCAGGCATAACCTCCGTCAGTGAGTATTGGATTAGGCGCCCGTTTGATCTGCATCGCGCCATGATCTCATCGTCATTCCCGCAGCGACGACATACCCGCTCGACCTCGTCCGCGCCAGGCTCTCCATTGCGTCGGCTAGTTTGACCGTCAAGACGCCCTCGGTCGAGCCTGTGCGTCCGCCGACAGTCTCAGTGTCCGCCGCGTCGTCGTCATCGGGCGGCCTTACCGCGGCGAACGCGCTGTACCACCTCTGCCTCTACTTCGGCGGCAGCACCCTCCGTAATACAACGGCCCGCACCTCCAAAGATCCCCGGCATGTGGGAGATGACGTTGAAAGGTCTGTTGCTCTGCGATCCATCGACCGTCGTCATATTCACAATTTGTCCAGTTATGCGCGAAGAAGGCGGCGTGCGCGCGCTTTACCGCGGCCTCATCCCTACGGCTGCTGGCGTCGCGCCTTATGTCGGTATCAACTTCGCCGCGTACGAGTGCGTCCCTGTTTAGGCTGTGACCAGCGAAGCGAGCGCTCACGCGAGTATGGCAGAGCATTGCGCGGATACATCACACCGCCCGGAAAGGCGACAGTTCCCCGGAAGTTGCTGTGCGGCGCGCTAGCGGGTGCGCCTTGCGTCCGCCACAAGCGATATGTGCACGTGCTGACATTAGGCGACCGCAAGGCTCTATCTCGCAGACGTTGACGTATCCGTTCGACGTCCTGCGACGCAAGATGCAGGTGCGCGGGCTGAACACGCTGGGATATCAGTACGACGGCGCCCTGGACGCGATGCGGAGTATCCTGCGTAAAGAGGGCATTGGCGGACTGTACCGTGGGCTGTGGCCAAACCTGCGTGCGTTTTCACGCGTTGTGCTCGTTGCGCGTGCTGACTTTAGACATGTGCGTGCTGTGTGACGATAGTCAAGGTCGCGCCGAGCATTGCAACATCGTGAGTGTGAACGATTTCAGCGTGTGCGATCGGATCTGACGCGCGTCGTGATCGCCTCCTCTCTTCCGGTGGGCGATGCTATGCTGCTGTTACAGATTCTACACATACGAGCTGGTCAAGACGTGGTTGTTGGAGCCATAAGATCCTATCTGCACACCCTGGACACTTTTCGCGCATTATTTCTGTCTCTATATCGTTAGTTAGCCCTAGCACATTCTCGCCATGCACCCTCGGTTTGTATAGACGCATCGTATCTACTGCTTCCGTGAACGCCAGCCAGGCGTGCGCCATCAAGGGGCCGACCGCAGAAGACCGACTGAAGACGAAGTCGGTCACCTGTACCAACTCCACTTCCTCCACTTCACCTGACCTTGCTCTCGGGCTCGCTCGCTCGTTCGAGGCCAGCGACACTAAGCTCCAGTAGCGCATCAGGCATCGCGTGCACTTGGCTGGCCAAGGCTAAGTGTTTGGACTTGTACTGCGCGCGAGATGGAGGTCGTGCAGTCGCCTTCGTCGTCCGTGTCGTCGCTCGCAGGAGCGCAACCCGCGGCCCTGCACCCATCGCCATCGTCAGCGAGCTCTGCTAGCGACTTCAGCTCGGGTATGGTGTCCTCCAGCGATCACGGCGGCCGGTCGCTAAGCCCAGCATCGGCGTCGCTCTCCTCTGCATCTTCGGCGGCTTCACCCATCAACGCGCCGCCGCCGCCAGTGGCCGTGGTGCCGCTCGATGCGCATCAGCCCCAGAGCAGGATAAAGCGCGCGCTGGCGGCACGGCGCAAGAAGCGGAACGGGGACAGCATATCGTCGACCGCTGCGCTCGACGCGACGACCAGCGCAGACGAGCTGTCGTCTAACTCGAATTCGGGACTCAGCGTGGCTCAGCGCGCAGCAAGATGGGGCGGCCAGGTCCGTGCCAACACTGGTCCGTCGTTGGGCAAGCTGCAAACCGCTACGCTGCAGGTCTTCGGGCGCAAGAAAACGCCGACGCCCATGTCGCCCTCTCCGCCTGCGCCGCCTCCTAAGCCCGACAGGCTGCGGTCGGCCACCGTGGGGAGCATGCCGCTCAACACGTCGGACCTGAGCGTGGGACCGCAGCACGCGCGCGCATCGTTCGTGCCGAGTCCCAGCATATCGGCTGCGCTGCAGTACATGAACAACGCGGACGCGCAGGAGGCCCGCGAGCAACCTGCGCCCGTGACGGAAGAGCCTGAGCTCCAGGACGAACGGCGTGATGAAATAACACCGACCAACTCTGCCCTGCGACGGCCTGCAGGGACGACGACAACAAGCGCGGATTCGCGACGAGTATCCGTCGCCGCGACCATACGGCCTGTCAGTGGCGCGCCGTCCATCGCGACCATAACGGCCGCCAACGCCGCGATATTTGAAAACGACGAGGACCTCCCTCCCGACCAGACCGCGCACATGACCGCGCCCGATGCCGTGCCTCGCTCGGGCTCGGACGACGCTAGCGCAGACGATCCCCGCGAAGATTTGCATGCAGTGCCGCAACAGCAACAGGCGCACTCGCGCGCGGCCGCCCCAGGCACCCCGGATCGGGCGCGTCCGAGCCCGGGTGTGGGTGGTGCACACGCACAACACGGTGCCACCGCGGGCAATCTGTCAAAAGCGCAGAAAAGACGCTCCATGTCCCTTGACCTCACCCCGGCGAAATCTCACTGGGTGCCCGTCCAACCTGCGCCGTATTCGTCTGCGCTCGACGTCGTCACAGCGCATCTGCAAGGCGTCCCGCCCTCGCCCCCTGCCACGCCACCGTCGCTGATTGGGTCGACGAGCTCGCTGGGCTCGCAGTCGCACGCGTATTCTGCCAACTCGCTCTCGCGCGAAGACGTGCGGGGTATCATCGGCCACGCCCACTCGAGTTCTCGCTCCAGCGCGTCGTCTACTGCCCAGTCGACCACATCTGGCGCGCCTATTTCGTTGCGCGAACGACTCACAGCCCTCGGCTTGGCCCAAGAGAACCCGCGAAGCCCGCCTCCTCAGCACCCTCGCCGCGGACAAATGCTTTCGCAGCCCTCGCCACCACCTCAGCGAACTGCGCCGTCATCGTACGCCAACGGCCTTCAGCCGCCGCCGACACGCCGGACAGCGGTGTCCATGACGCAAAGCCTGCAACAGAGCCTCGGGCCAGCCGCTGCTGCTGCCTCGGGCATGGCGCTCGGCTTTGGCAAGAAGGCCTACGACAAGGTCGAGAAGCTCTGGCAAGGTGCTAACAACGCGGGCGCGCAAGCTTCGTCCACGTCTTTGGCGAGTTCCTCTGGCGCTTCTCGAAACGGCGGCCTAAGGCGTACGCCGAACGCTCCGAGCGGCGCCTGGAGCGTAGCGTCCATGGCCTTGTCGGTCTCTTCATCGGACGAAGGTAGCACCTACAGTGGCGCTCCTCCGACGATGAGCGCTAGCCTTGGAACGTGTCTACGGCCGCCGCGGTCAACCAGTGGTTCCTATGGCGCAGCAGCTTCGGGTTTAGTCTTTGGGCGTAATCTAGCGGAATGCGTACGCGACACTCGCGTGGCGCGGGTCGTTAATGTGACTGCATCGAGCCCGAAGCCACCGCCGACGCCAGCACCTGGGCCCGCGCGTAACATTGAAGATCGCGCGCTACCTGCGCTCATTGTGCGGTGTGTGCAACACTTGCGACGCTGGGGCGTCGAAGAGGAGGGCCTATTCCGGTACGCCAGTTCTGCTGGACCGCGTCCATGCTGTGTGATTGACCACGATTGACAGAATATCCGGACGCGCTTCGCACATCGCCAAATTGCGTGCTGAGTTTGATACGGGTGCAGACTACGATCTGAAGGAAGCTTCGCCTGGCCACTTGGATCCACACGCGGTGGCGTCTGTATTTAAGGCATATTTGCGGGAGCGTACGTGCTATTGCCTGCGCGAGATGGGCCTTTGTACTCATTGCTTCACAGTCCCCGAGCCCTTGCTAACCCGTTCCCTCGCGCCGATGTTTGACGACGTTGTCGTATCGACGCCAAACTCTCACGCCCAGCAGATGCAGGAGTTTTATGGCCTTCCCTCGGGGCCGAGGAGTATGCCACAGATGCGCAAGCCGCCCTCGTTGTCCAATCTTGGCCCAAACGCGTCGCCGCTACTGTTGCACAAACTGTCGACTCTAATCTCGCGTCTGCCGGCAGAAAACCGCGACTTATTATTCACGGTGATCGACCTGCTGAAGACTACGGCTGCCAACTCCAAGTCGACTAAAATGCCGTTGGCGAATCTGCTGTTGCTGTTTTGCCCATCGTTACAGGTTTCTCCTACCCTGTTGCGGTTGCTGTGCGAGGCCGAGTCGATATGGCACGGGCCGCTGCCAGCGCCGATAGTGTCGTCGACCTCTTCGTCCTCGCATGGGCACGAACCAGTAGCGGAGGAAGATGGCTCGGAGCGCATGTCGGAAGAGAGCGTGAAGGCGCCAACCGGGCGCGAGCGAGTCGTTTCAGGCATGCCTCTCGGAGCGTTGAGTGGCGGCCCCGACCTCGCGGAGGCGCAGGGAAGCGTGGTCATGTCCCCGGTATCTCCCCTGGACAAATTTCGGATGTGTTCAGTGCCGCCCTTCTCCAGGCTTCGTCGTCATCATCCCCGCCGCCCAGGACACCAAGCATTTACCTGGATGCTGCCGACGACAAGCCTCTGCCCAAGTCGCCGCGCACCCCGGGTTCCAGATTATCCGACGACATGAACTCACTATCGCCCCGACGGTTTTCGTCGCTCGGTCCGGGAAACACACTCTCGGGATCGTCGAGTCCTCACTCCGTCAAGTCTCAGGATGATCCCCAGCCGCCGCCTTCTCCGTCCTCGTTGAAAGGGCTGAAGCGTAACACGATTCGACCCTCTCTGCAGCTTATGTTCAGCAACAAGCGTTCCACGTCAGATTTAGTGGCATCTGCCTCGCCCATGAGCAGCTCATCGAGTCCGAGACAGGCAGGGACTCCACAATCGACGACGTTGACGCTTCCTCCGGTGTTGTCCTTGTCGACCGTATCGCCTGGATTCTCCTCGAGTTTAGAGTCATTCATGTCAGAGGATACACGTTCTGCATCGCCATCTCCTGCAGCGATGCCTACTGCTCATGCCAGCACTGATTACTTGGGATCCACGCTCAGCCTAGCGATATCCAACTCCGGCTCTGGTTCTTCCTCACGGTCGACTTCTAGTCTCGTTATCCCTGTTTCGGAGGAGGCTCGCAAGATTTCGTCCATGCGGCGGTCCCCGTCGCCACGACCCCCACCCATAACGACACCTACACCCGCTAGCTCAGACGAGACGCCGGTGCAGACGCCAATTGCCGACATGTTCCGTTCGCCTTCACGCGCTGGGTTATTAGACGACCAAGATCAGATCGTTCTACTGCCGCCATTGTCATTTTCTCAATCGCCTATGTACCCAGGCTCGTCTAGGACGATCCCTCTGCGTTCTCCGAGCCCGGCCCTGGACCCCAGGACACCGCCACCCCGCCTCGATATCAAGTTGTCTCGCGAGCAGGAGACTGACGACGACGACGATTGGGCGCATATCGTCTTGAGCGCGGCGGAAGATAGCCCACGGCAGCCGCTTCGCATCCGAGATGCTGGCCCCTAGCTCAGCCTTGGTGCTTTCCTTGGTGTCGCCGTGCGCGCATATTTATACTTCTAGCATCTCTCATTTTTCGCGCATTCTGCTGGACTGTTCTTGAGTTTCCGTCTGATGCTCTTTTTTCTTCACCTTTTCGCTCTCGGACCCGTCTCCCGTGCAGTCTACAATTACATTCCTCTTGCTTTTTGTTGCATTCATTCGTTTTGGGGGAGGTACGATAGAATATGGCATGTCGCGCAATTACTCATCTCAGGAAGTGGATATACATGTGTTAATTGAAGCATATGAAGATGTGGCATAGACTCTGCTTGTCGGTGCTCAGCTTGAAGCTATGGAATCGATTGTGATGAAGTTCAAAATCGCGTCCCCAAATGCGCGTGGCGGCTGTTTCCGTGTACTTTTCTGCAGGTCGCGTCCGCTCACTTTCATACATACATGGGCAAAAAACAGTCCAAGAAGCTAGCCAAGTCTGGCGAGCTCAAGCGTCAAATCCAGGCGCGCCACAAGCAGAAGAATGTGCAAAGTCGCATCAAGGCAAAACAGCAAAAAAAGCAGTTCGCGGCGATAGCTAAGGGCAAACCACCGGCGGTACGAAACGAGGACGACGACGAGGACATGGTTGACGACGATGAGGTCGATGATGAGGCTGCCTACTCGGAATCAGACGATGTGGTTACAGGAGAGGTGCGTGCTTGGTGCTGTCTGCGGTGTCGCTCTGAATGGTCGCAGGATGGCCACGCCCAGGGCTCAGACGACGATTCAGAAGCAGATGATTCTGCGAGCGACGGAAATGCATCTTTTGCCGAGTTAGACGAGCTCGATGGTGCGTGTTAACATGGTCTTTACGTTGGCTGGCTGACGGCAAAGCAGAGGCTGGCATGCACAAACTCGAGCTTGAACAGCTCAAGGCAAAGGACCCCGAGTTCTACGAGTACCTCAAGAAGAATGACCAGGAGCTGCTCGACTTTGACCCTGAGGCACAGCCCGAACCTGACTCTGAGGTAGATGACGTGATGGAAGAGGTCGGCGACGAGGGCGCTCCGACAGCGCCCATCCTGACAAAGGACGTGCTGAAGAAATGGCAGAAATCTCTACTTGAGGTATGGTCTACGCAATTGCCTATCTAAATTCAACTAATCCTTGTTAGTATCGTTCGCTGGCCGCATTCCGAAAATTGCAAGTTGCATTCCGCGCCGCTGTTCATATGAACGAGGAGGACCAAGACTTGAGCTGGACGATTGATAGTGCAGATGGTTCGCAGCGTTATTCACCTTACGCGTTACATCTCAGCTCACGGGTCGCAGTCTTCAATAAAGTCGTGACGACTACGTTACGTTACAGTCCTATCGTACTTGAGCACCACATGCCCTACAAGCAGCTGCCCAACGACAAGTTGTACGCTGTGTCACACTATCTAATCATTTTCGCATTGACCACTCTCTAGCAAGCCGCCAATACAGACAGCAAAGCAGCAACAGCTGCAGCGCGTCATCCATTCATATATTCATAACGTCCTGCACCTTATCGAGCAAGGGACGGACCATGATACAGTGCTTCTGGCAGTCAAAGAAACAGGCAAGATGGTCCCGTATTTTGTGACTAGTCGGAAGACCGTGAAAACCTACCTGAAGGTGCGTCCATCACATCGTATTCTGCTTTGCGAATGACCATTTCCAGGGAATGCTTCTATTATGGTCCAGCGCAGAAGACGACGTGCGGGTTGCTGCTTTCCTCGCTATTCGGCGATTAGCCCAGTCCAGCGATGAAGCCGTCACAGAGCAGGTCCTCAAGGTCTGTTGAAGAAAATCAGTCTCGTCTTTATAACCTGACAAAGCGTAGGGCCTCTATCTGACTCTCGTGCGAGCGTCAAAGTCGACAACTGCACATACACTTCCCGCAATTAACCTCATGAAGAATTCTGCTTCGGAGATCTACTGTGCCCACCTGTCTGCTGCGTATATCCATGCCTTTGGCTACATTCGCCAACTAGCCGGACATCTGCGCAACAGCATGAAGAAGAAGACCAAGGTGTGTTGCTCACACTGGGAGATGTAATCGCCTTACGTGATTTTATAGGACTCGCACAGATTAGTATATAACTGGCAATTTGTGCACGCAGTTGATTTTTGGTGTCTCGTTCTTGCTCGCGCCTCCGAGCTGGACAAGGCCGGTGTTCAGAGCAACACTCAACCGCTGATCTATCCACTCATTCAAGTCTCTTTGGGTGCAATAACGTACGTCCCATTGTCTTGTCTTCACGCTCCCCGTCTCATGAAATTGCAGTCTTGTCCCCAATTCGAGATCATTCCCACTGCACCTACAGTTGTTGCGATCTTTACTGAGGCTTATACGTCAAACAGGGACATATGTCCCTATCTTCCCATCGCTCAACCCGATATTTGCGTCGGTGCTATCAGCACAGTCAAAGCCCAAGTCGTCGATGCTCCCGCCGCTCGATCTGGATTTATGCATAACCGCACCCGCGCCGTACGCTCGTACGCGGGTCTACGCCGAGTGCCTCGCGGACGAGTGCGTATTCGTGCTGGCAGAATGGTGTCACGCCTACGCCAACAGCGTCGCATTCCCCGAAATCGTGTTCCCCATCGTCACAGCGTTGCGCAAACTCATCAAGGGTTCCCAATCGCACAAGGGCGTCACTACAGTCAAGACTCTGGTCGAGAAATTCGAGGCCGCTGCTAAGTGGACGGAGAGCAGACGAGACGTTGTCGAATTTGGTCCCGCGAAAAGGGATCAGGTTCTGAAGTGGGAGCGCGAGCTCGCGGTCGCTGGTAGCCCGATGGACGTTTGGCTCAAGACATTGCGGAAGACGAGGGAAAAACAAAAGAAGGCCGCGCAGTCAGCTGCTGTACGTTTGGAGCGTTCGTCGTCGATGTACCATCTGCTAATATCCGAACAGCAGCAGCAGCCAATGTCGGATGACTAGGCCCGGGGTCTGTACGTGCGCAGTTCGTTACTCTCGTTCACGCAACTGATCTCGATTTACAGTCATTACTCATTGTCTACTTGTATCTTTATTATGACTGCTCACGGCGCACGGAATGGAAAATCCAGCGACCATCTTTTGGGTCACTCGATGTGCAGGTCAACGATTCTGCAAGCCACGCTGAGGCGAACTAGGGGGCGCTGTCGGACGACGGCATACAGCAGCCATCCTGCCTCACCTTTGACGGAACGTATTGGATGACTCACAAAATGTACGGTCACTGTCGATGATCTGGCCAGTCGCTCTGATACTTAAGTACCCCAGCCACATCTCTGCTTCATCGCGTGACATAACTCTTTGTGGGGCTCTGATCGCATTCAAGGGTGCCTTGAAGCTGCCCACTCGGCGCTCTACCGCACTGGTGACAAAATCCGGATGTGCGCAATTTTTGCCCGCTCGTCCGGCACGGTCATGCCGCTCGAAGATGCATGGAGGTCCAATCCTCATTCGGGGAGCCGCATGCTGAAGTATCCGCACACGGGCTCTAAGGTCCCTTGTTCTTGAACCCATTCCCCATTCTCCTCCCGACGTGAGGAATGTTCTCTCGAGTCGCCCGTATGCTACCTGGCGCGTCGGCGCCTCGCTTGAAGAAGATGCAGGTGCAACTGTCCGCCGAACCCAAGAGTGAAAGAGAAGATGCGACGCCGCTCATGTTGGACGCGGAGAGTGGTAGCCCAAAGCCAATGTCACGGTTGCGGTCGACGCCTCTTCCCTTCAAGCAATTGCTCGTCATCGTCATCGTTCGCCTCACGGAGCCCATATGCTACATGCTCATCTTCCCGTTTGTCAATGACGTGAGTCATGATTACATGTGCAATCCTCGAGTCTCAGCGTCTCGCTTTCTTGCTCTAGATGATTGAGCATGTCGGAATAACCAAGGACCCGCAAAATGTTGGGTGCGCACATGGTTCGACCGCACAGCGACATATGTCCTAATGTACCACCCTGGATAGTTACTACAGCGGGCTAGTCGAGGTTTGTGTTTGTCACTTTCAATACCATTTTCTTTTGACCTTGCGCAGGGGATGTTCGCATTCGCTCAATTCTTCACGGGTACGCCTCGTCGTCCACAGATCCGTTTTCAGCCACTTGACGTAGACCTACGACAGTGCTTTGGTGGGGCCGTCTCAGCGATAGAATAGGGAGGAGACCAGTCCTTCTTATGGGCTGCTTTGGCCTCATATTTGCCACTGTCCTGTTTGGGTTTGCTCGCACCTTCTGGGCTATGATATTCGCTCGCGCGTTGTCTGGGGCCCTGAATGGCAACGTAGCTGTATTGAAAAGGTGCGGATAGCATTCGCACCCTCTCAACTTCTGCTGACATTTTCATCTTCTTCAAGTTCGTTAGGAGAGATGACCGACCGGACCAATCGCGCACGGGCGTTCTCTCTTCTTCCTTTGACGTGGTCAGTAGGTGCGCTGAGTTTGGTACTCGAACTTTAAGACTGCCCCATTCACCACCAGCGGCTAGGGTCATTCGTTGCGCCTCTGATCGGAGGCTTCCTCGCGCGTCCCGTGGAAGCCTTCCCTGGACTATTCGGCAACGTGCAACTTTTCATAGATTACCCATACCTGTTGCCCTGTCTCGCCGGCGCTTCAATATCTCTCTGTGGCGTGGTTCTGGGCATATTCTTTCTTCAGGAGACGCTGCATAGTAAACGCAAAGTGTCTCCCGAGGACAAAGAGCTCGAGCCAGAATCACCAGTCACTCCGGAAACGCCCGTCATGCCCATGTCGATGAGCGAGCCCGAATTGAGCATCGCCCATATCATGAAGCTGCCCCGCATTCGCACCGTGCTCATCAATTTGTGCTATCTGTCCTTCACTACTGTAGCGATAGAGGCCATCTTTGTTCTGTACCTTTACACGCCTGTGGGCTCTGGCGGGCTTGGACTTAACGTACGTCCTTTTCTTTGATCACTCGGCACCTGTCAATGCTGAAATCCTGCCGCAGCAACAGCAGATCGGTTTGACAATGTCGGCTCAAGCTGTCATGAGCGTCGCAGTCAACTTCCTGCTCTTCCCGCCTCTAACGAAATGGATGGGGACCACAAACTTGTACCTCGCCTGCTCCGCATTACACATCCCTGTTGTCATCTTATTCCCCACCATCCACTACTTTGCGGTCCTCGAGGAGAAACGGCTCGTACTTTTTGGTATTGCCAGTTTGTGCCTCCTCCGAGTGACCGGCGGACTCGTCTTTCCGTATGCCATGTTTCACTGTCAGCGCCTAAGCTCAAGTTCGTTGACATGGGTCCTACAGCTGCAACATGGTTCTCGTGAACGTTGCGTCTCCTTCGAACGCAGCCCTAGGCACCGTAAACGGCCTCGCGCAAATGGTATCGAGCGGCATGCGTGCATTGGGACCGGCACTAGCAACGTGAGGTTTCCCTTGTGAACATGTCGTCGCGCCTGAAATATGCTTTGCAGGACGCTATTTGCGTTGTCCATGACCAACAATATTCTGGGAGGGAACCTCATATGGGTCGTCGAGTTCATCCTATGCGTTCTTTGGGTGTGGCAAGGCTGGGGGATGCGGAACCAGAACTTAGATGAGGACGATGACAGCTGACGTCCTTGTGGCGCTGGGAATCGGCTGTGTCGCCACCCGCTCTTTGCGAGCGTAGAACTCGATGAATCAGTCACTGTACACCCGTGCCTATGTGGCACCACTAGAATACACCAAATCCTTTCGCATTGTATGATGCCCCCTCAAATGCTATAAGCCCCGCTGAGCGCCGCTCAAAGGTCGGCCTGTGTGTCGCTCAAAGGTCGACACTCTTCAACAACAGACTAGAGAGTCCGCCAACTCGAACGCCGCGCTTATGAGATTTTATCATGCTCGTGAAAGCCAGGGCAAACATCAGAATCTCGCCGTATCTGAATGCATGGTCCGGTCAATAATATACGCTCTCGCATAATGGGTAGGAGTACGAACGGAATGCTCAAGCCAGTTTTTTCTTTGACGACCTGGTAGGCATTTAGCGCTGCGAAGCGGGCGACGTAGAGACTGATGTCCTTGCGACGGCCCGGAGGGAGCACTAAGATCCACAGGGACGCGAGGGAGCCATTCACTAAGAAGCTGGGGAAAGGTCAATAATAGACAATAACTGTCTGCAGCCTTGGGACTTACCGCAGATGGGGAAGGGAGGATCCGGGGAGTAGTCGTTGAAGAAGGCATATGAGGCCCCATGCGGTGTTCACCGACCCTGTCACGAAGAGAGTACTCCGTGCGGTGTACGCCATCCATTCTCGGAGGGCTGGCAGTGGTCTGCGGAGCACATCAATCAAAGAGCCGCACAGAGCGGTCGGCATACTTTGAAAGCACGGCCCCGCGTCGTTTGTACAGGACGGCCAGGACTCCTGCCGCACCCATCCATTTCCACACTTTACCGGATTCGTGCAGCGCGCTGGACAGGAAGTTTTCCAGACATGACGGCGTGTCAGGATGTAGCGTGGCGCATACAAGGCGGCTATGCAAGGGGTGTGCTTTCATTGCCCGGGCTTGCTCTCGAGTAATTCGCGGATAGTCTGTATTTGCGAGCAGAGTTGTGATATCCTTTGCGTCTTCCCCTTGGGTATGTAGCCTGAGGAATGCTGCAAATCACTTGAATAATCTGAGATGGCCGAGGACGGTAGAATACACACGTTGACTACGATAGCAGTGTAAGTGGGGTGCACACCATTCTCTTCCGTCAGGAAGAGCCATATCAGAATCGCGTTGCCGATGCAGTTCAGTGTCCAGACGGGCGGCAGAACTCGCTGGAGGGCTGGAGGCTTCTCCGTCGCTACGAGTGCAGATGTTGCTGCGTACAGCGCGAGCTGTATGCGCCATTGAGAAGGAAGGAGGAGCAGTGACGGCGAGGCGAGAAAGGCAGGCACGCCCAGTGAATCTGGATAATAGGTTCGTGCGAGAGCAAAACTGCGGCGCAGAGCAAGCGGGAACGCAGAAATTGAATAGGTCGTCTTGTCTTTCCAAACGCTGGCTACGCCACCATGGCTCCTGTCGGACCTAGTAGGCTATCAACACGGCACTCGACAGTCACGAACTGGCTTACTGGCTCTTACGAAGAGACCTGAGTAATGATAACGCTGAACGAGTACTGCCGACAATGGCGACGGCATAGAGAAAGGTCCTTGTATCGCGTTTGAGGGCCGGGTCGAGTCGAGCGGCCATTGCTGTAGTAGGTAAAAGAGCTTCCGTGCGGCGCGCTGCGTGTTTGCATTGCACGCGGTTTGGCGCATGCGTTTGGCTTTGCTGCACGTTCTTCGAGTGCCCAAGGCGTTCGCTATGGCCTCCGCACCGTCGCCCCGCCAGTCCAGCAGCCGGTTGGCTCGCAGCAGCCCCGCTCGACGCGATCGGGACGAGTCCCCGACGTGGCGCGGCTCCGGGTCGCTCTCTCCTAATCACAGTCCTGCAACCACCACTGCACACGACTCCGGCCCTGCCTATAGCTTCTCTTCGTCGCGATCGAGGAAGAGGATGGCCAGTCCAGACGCGTCTTATGACTTGGAGCCTCGAAAAAGGTTTCGCGAGGATATTTCTCGGTCGCATCGTTCATCGCATCTACCCACGACCACCAACGGCCCTATGCATACGACTCTGAGACTGCATATAATCTCGAATCATCGCGCACCGATGAGTTTGGGAGGGCTTTGCGACATGATGATCGTTCGAGGTCGCCGGACAGACGAGACGATCGCTCTTACAGTCCAACAAATACCCATCACTCGCCTACCTATATCCCAGCTTCATGGCCCCCAAATGACAGCAGTTATGCTCCTGAGCAGCATACTATTACTCCATACAGCTGGCGCCGCACTGGAATGGACGACAATCGAATATATCGCTCCAATGGCACAAAGCAGCATGAATTACCTCCTTTTGAGCCGTCCCCTTTGACACAACCGCGATTATCACCCGCGCCAGTGCCTGCTCCTCCTGTGCCATCTGAAGAGTATCTTGCTGAGGTTGAGGTCCCCAGCGAGTTTGTCGAGCCGATGTCTGCGCCTCGGAAGCTCCTCATTCTTGACCTAAACGGCACCCTGCTATATCGCTCCAAAGCTACGAACAGCTCGAGGCAGCGCCATGTTCGGCCGCGTCCTTATATGCCCGCCTTTCTGCAGTACCTGTTTTATCGTGACACCAACTACGACGTGATGGTCTGGAGCTCTGCGCAGCCCGTGAATGTCCAGGACATGGTGACGAAAGCGTTCGGGGACACGCGCAATCAGCTCGTTGCTATCTGGGATCGGACATACTTCAACCTCTCGAAGGCAGATTATCGTGAGTGCCTCACGTCGTGGCACGGTCAACGTGAACTGACGGCAAATTGGCGTTAGATAAGAAGTCAGTCACGCTCAAGGACCTTGAAAAGCCTTGGAAATTCCTTGCACACCAAGCGCGCGAAGGAGATGGTCAAACTCATTCCTCTGCAACGACTTTGCTCCTGGACGACTCGACAGTCAAAGCTTCTTTACAACCGTACAATCATCTCTGTGTTACAGAATTCGACGAAGCCGCCGCCAAACATGAGCGATTGCTCTCGGAGCTCGAACATATACGCCTGCACTCGCAAGCGCCAAGAGAGGACGAGAAGGAGAGGAAGAAGAAGAAGAGGCTGCGAAGAGAGGAAGGCATTTTACGCGCGACGCTGGACGAGAACGGCGAACCAAAGGAGCACGAAGACATGCTGCTCGCCGTTATTGGCGTACTCGACCGCATCCGCCACGAGACCAACGTGGCAAATTGGATCAAGAATGGCGGTCTATGGGCTGTCCGTCGTCCAGCACCTGCGCCCGCGCAATCCCCTCATCCGGTCTCTACACCGCCGCCCGTCGCTGAAGCAGCCTCTCCACAACCAGATTCGCTCGCTTCCACACCACGTGAAGGGAGTCCAGCGCCACTGCCGCCTTCGTCTTCGCAGATCCTCGAACCTCTTGAGCCAAAGGACGAGACTGGTACTGCTGCATTGCCGTCAGCTGTCGCTCCATCGCCTCCATCTACGACAGAAGAGTGTGCGAAACATGCAGCAGCAGCAGCACCGAGCCCACCTGCTGAGTCACTAGGCAACGATCGCGAAGTCGATCCGACGCAACAGTCCGACGAGCGGGCGCCTCAGCCGATGTGGTTCGAAGACAAGGAAAATTATCGTCATTGGGTTCAGGCTGGTCGCGCGGCTCTCCATAGACTGGCCATTCACGTACCTGTAACAGCTTCTACCGATGCGTACGATGACCCTGACGCCGAGCCTCTGTTATAAATGCTTCTTGGGACATCAACTGTCCTTGCTCGCACATTTAATTTTTTCAACCAAACCGTGCTTTCTTAATAGATGCCTTCATGAGATTTGTCACTCTGCATTTTTCGCTGTGCCATGGGTCTCCAGTGTCTGCAGTTGTTGAGAAAGAGAGGAAATGGCATTCAATCAATATGTGACCGATCTATGGTATCGTACACTCCGTCAAGGCAAGGGGGAAGCGAACAACGAAATAATCCAGTCGGCAATGAAAGAATGTGTGTGTTGTGTTGAGTGCGTTCGGTGTGATTGGGTCGTACGTCGGCGTGAGGGGGACGGAGTCGGCAAGCGACAAACTAGTGGTGCTGTGGTAGTAGTGGTGGGGGGGGGAGGGATGGCTGATGCGGAGTGTAGGCCAACAATACGAATGGGGCGGGTAAGAGGGCGAACTTATACAAACCAGTCGAGTAAACAGAGAAAATCGAAACGAGCGCGCGAGACAGATGGAGCATTTGAGAGATGGAAATGGAGACGCATTAACAATGAGCGTGGGCAGGGTGACGGAGCAGGCGCCGCCCTCGGACTATACGCGTGGGCCCCAGCGGGATTGTGTGGGAGGAACGGAAAGAAGAAACCGTAGAAAGCCCTAAGATGCAAAGAGACGAGGATGCGATGAGGAGGTCGGTGGGGTTTGTTGTATCGTCACAGCAGGTTCCGTGTTGATTTCGGGCCAGAGATGCTGATGCGCTAATGAAATGCATGACAGTGGACAATGGGAAAGGTGCATGGTGGGCGAGGATAAATCGCTCATTGCACGTAAAGCGTCACCTGCGGTGACTCGAACGCCAGTTGTACGTCCTCGTTCGATGCGAGAGATACCATGTCGCCGTCTTCGTCGCGGTACCGAACGCGCAAGGGCTGGTCTTCCCTCCGTGGTCCGCACAACCGAATCTTCTTGCCCACTTTCTCGAGCAAGTCTTCAAACTCGGTCGCCTTCGGCACGGAGATCACAAACAGATCCTCGCCGTAGTGTACCTTGACTTTCACCGGGGGCGACAGCGGGAAGGCGGGAGTGCCACTCCGCGAGCCAGAGCCGTTGAAGATCTGCGACCGCTGCTGGCGCAGATGGGATCCGGAGTCATTCGAGCCGTATGGCGTAATGGGCGACATGGTTTGCGGCGGCGAGTAATCCGAACTGCCCGCGCCGGTGCTCTGGCTCGACCCGCTGCCACGCTTGTTGCCCTGGCTGCTCGGGTCGTACGCGCTGTCGAGCCCATTCTGGCCGCGCGACCATGTCGCGCTGCCGTTTGGCAGTGGCGGTGGCGTCTGCTTCGGGTTGAACGACGGGTGGCTCGGCTGGCTTGCACTCCGCGACCGTGTCAAAGGGGGCGTGCCGGCGGTATTGGTCAGCGACGGCGAGGACGATCCCGCGCTGGTGCTTGCTTGCGACGGATACCGCGCCAGAGGCTGTTGCTCCTGGCCGTACTCGTTCCGCAGCCGCGTCGAGCTGAACTGGCTGCGCAATTGCGGCCGAGCACCGTTGCCAAAGCTCTGGTCAGATCCATTGCTCGCGCTGCTCATCACAGACACCCCGCGTGGAATGCCTGGGCGGCCGCCAGGAGGCGTGGGGAGCGCACCGGCAGGTGGAGGAGCCAATGGTGCAGGCACGCGAGTCCATTCGCGCAGCGTCTGGCCATTCGCGTCCTCTGTCCGCGCGCGCGCCCGCTCATAACCAGGTGCCGGGTCGCGCTCAGGAGGCATGCTCTTGGTTGCGATTCCTCGGCGACCCAACGTCGTTGGTGTGCCGCGGCCGGAATTCGAATACTGCGAGTGCGCGTAGCCGCCGTAATCCGAATCACCTTCGTCGTCCTCGAAGCCGCCGTTGACACTGCTATTTCTCGATCCCATCGCATATGCATGCTGCGGATAGTAGCCTCCAACGGGCACCGAGGGTGCGTCGTCGTACGCAACAGACCGATACCGGCCGCCAGATGACGGCGGGCCGTTTGGCATGCCATTGGGTGGGCCGGGATATGGGGGCAGCGAAGATACGCTTGACTGCGAAGACGACGCGACCGAGTACGTCTTCTCGTGGTGCGGGCCCGTCGGGTGCATAGGCGGCATTGCAGGGTTGGTGCTGTTCGAGGGCCGGCCCAGCTGCATGAGCGCCGCCTTCTCGGCCTTCTCGCTTGCGCGCTTGGCTTGAATGTCGTGAATGAGGCGGTTGATCGCGTTCTCCCACAGCCGCAGCTGCTCTTCCTTCGCGCAGCGCAGCGTGAAATGCTCCTGGTCATCATCGCCCTTCCAGTGAACATGCAACAGCCAGACTCCTGCACATCACATGTGCATTAGTATTAGTCCGTTTCGATCAAGTGCAAGCAAAGCAGCGCTGGGGGAACGCACCAGGTGTGATCTGTGGCTTCGCGCCAGTAACGTTGTTCAAGAAGATGCGTCCCTTGAGCAAGAGCGGTGTCGTGCGCTTGCGCGCAACGGTTTGCGCTCCGCTCATATTGGGTGTTTGCGGCGCATTACCCTGCTTCTTCAGCAAGCTCGGGCTCTTGCCACCCTTGCCGCGAGGGCCGCCTGATGCGACGGCCTCCTTGCAGCAGAGAATGATTTTCTCAAACAGGAACACATGGTACTCGCGGTCAACGTCCGACTTGGTGACGGTGAAGACATCGTCGAGCAGGAGCTCGCCGAAGTTGCTGAGGTGATGGCCCTTCCAGTCCTCGACACGACCCTCAAGGGCCTTGACGGTCTGGCGGTTCTCGGTGCGGCGTTCGGCCTCGTTGATCTTGTCGGCGATGCGTTTGACGCTCACTAAGCCAGTTCGTAGCTCATCCAGATAAGGATAATCCGAGCCTTGCGATGCCTTGATGAGCGCCTAATAAAGAAGCGTTGAATTCCATGTGTACGACCCTCGGGCGGAACAGAGCGGGACAAAACAGACGTACCTCGAGCAGAAGGGGGTACTTGCATATTCTCTGGACGGGCTTGATCAAGAACATAGGAAGCTCGCTGGTCGAGATAACGGCCGTGAAACCCTGTTGTGTGGGCACCTCATCAGCCTTTTTCTTCCGCGGATTCTCGAGCCAGAATGGCCATCGCAGGCAATAGCGCGAGAAGGCGCGCGTGGCAACTGGCGGATGGCCGGGTTGCCACGCGAGCCGGCATGGGCTAAGCCAACGCAATCCGATGTCGCACACGCACCTGCAAAGTGGAGCCCTCGTTGAGGACGATGTCGGCGGCATTGGAGTAGTGTGCACAGTAGGGCTCGTAGACTTGGAAGCCTTCCTCCTGAAATGGGGTGTCGGGCATTAGCGGAAATGAAATGCGGTTGTTGTACTCGACCGCTCGTCGCACAAGAAAGCGTACGGATTGAGCGAGGGCGAGAACAATGAAGATGGACGAACGTTGTCGGAGAAGAGCCGGCCCCACTGCTGTTGCGGCCAAGGCTGCTCAGCAACCTGTTCCATGTTGATGAGGAAGCGCTGCTGGAAGTCGAGGAGGGCCGAGAGGTTGGGGAACATGCGGTGGAGGGTGTCGCGGTCTATGATACCGCGCGTTGCGAGTTCGTTTGCGAATTGCTAGGAAGGGATTCAGGAACGCGGACAGCTAAGCGAGAGCGAGAAGCTGGGCAAAATTACCTGCATGATTTCGAGATCGCCGACGTATTTTCGCTCTGTGACAAGGATCTCGTTGATAATGTTTTTGCGCTCTGCTTCGCGGGCGGTGGGCGGGACAGAGGGCGGGGAAGCGATCGAGTCAGCACGCGGGCGACCTGCGCCGCCGGGCGACTCGAGTGCGGAGGGGGCGTGGGCGGGATTTCCTCCATAAAGACATGTTGTGGCAGACGATCTACGAGGGCTGTGACGGTGCGGATGACCTGTCGGAACAGTGAGCGGGCGGTGCTGGCAGGCTGATGCCTGAGCAGGGACTGGCCTTGACG
Organism: Auricularia sp. M13; assembly: GCA_037042915.1. Lineage (NCBI taxonomy): Eukaryota > Fungi > Basidiomycota > Agaricomycetes > Auriculariales > Auriculariaceae > Auricularia > Auricularia sp. M13. Next base: position 1,872,864 of record CM073201.1, read on the forward strand.
AAGCCGTTCGTGTTGCGCTCGTCGTTGATGAGGTCCCTGATCTCGAACCCGACGTCGCCCTCGTCCCAGTCGCCGGCCTTCTGGAGCTGGATGATGTTGTTGACGAAGAGCGCCGTGGCCCGCTGGCGGGTCTTGCGGTCGTTTATGTTGATGTCGTCCGGGTCGGTGTTGATCTCGATGCGCTGTGGGCCGGGCAGCAGGTTGAAGAGGAAGCAGAGCGGGACGCCGAGCGCCAGACAGTCCCACAGGTGCGAGACCGGGTCTGTCGACTGGCGCGAGCGGGCCTGGGAGGCGACGGAGAGATACGGCGCGAAGTCGTGCACGCGCAGGAGCCGCTCGCGCAGCTGGGAGCACTGCTGGTAGAGCGAGGTGGCCTGCTGGGCGGACTTGTTCAGGGCGCTGGACGCGGCGAGCGGTATGTCGATCTGGAGCACGCCGCCCGCGGAGGCGACGGACTTTTTCCGCGCGGCTATCGCAGCATTGGCCATGGGGCTGGGGCCGGAGGTCGAGGAGGTCGGCGGTGGCGAGAACAGCTTGTGCGAGTGCGGAGGGTGTGGGAAGGAGCAGTGGCGGGGCTTGAAGTTCACTCCAGTTCTGGCTCTACGATGACAATAAATTCTTATTATCCTACTGTGCATTACTACTGTATAATAACTACTCTATAATAACCCCCTCTGGACATCGCCCAGTATGAGTAACATCCCAGCGCGCCCCCCCGTCGCCGTCGCCGTCGCCAACGAAACCAACCCCGCCCCTCCCTCCATGGCCGCATCCGGCCGTCCGCGGAGGCTATCGCCCTCGGCCGTCGTGTTTGGTTCCGCGCGCGCGTCCTGAGGCTTGTCCGGGGGCCCTCGCCCGCCGCAGAGTGAGAGTCCCAATGGTACCCCAGCCCCCAGAACAGCCGTCTTCCGACGACTCCCTCTTCACCCACCCGCTCTTCGGCACTCCGCTCGCCATCTACGTCGACAGCCACGTCCAGTCCAGAGACTATGTCGTCGACACCATTGCCGTCCGTGACCCCCCGTGCTCGCTGTCCGCCCCGCTGAGCACGCCCCCAGAAGCACGGCGGCGTCGTCTCCACTACCTATTCCAACGCCGTCTTCATTCTCGGTGCGCCCCTCAGCCTGCACTGCACACAGCCCAGCTGACCCGCACCCAGCCAACCCGCTCACGGATTCGGCACAGAGTCTCTGCCGCGAGCTTGCCTCCAAGCGCGACAAGGCCGTTCTCGACGCTCGCTGGCTGACAGAATGCATCAAGGCCGGCCGTCTACTCTCCTACCGCCAGAACTGGGCGGGCTGCAAGCTGGCCTCCGTCCGGGAGGTGCAGCGGTGAGCACCTTTTGCATTTTATCTTCATTTAATTTAATTCCGCGCCACATTCTCTTCTGACGCATTATCGCAGGTACGAACATCAGCAACAGCAGCAAAGAGGTCCTCCTCGACAGCAGCTTCAAGAACGCAGTAGTCCCCGCCAACCACCTGCTCCGCCACACGCGCCGTCGCAGCCTTCGTCTCGTGTCCGCTTGCCACCGCCCCAGCAACCCCCCGTGCACCCCCCACAGCTCGTTCACGCGCAGTATGCAATACAACAGGAACAGCAACAGCAGCAAATTTCTCAGTCGTATATTCAGCATCCTCCGCAGCGACAGCCGACGCAATGGACAGAGAACACAGGCATCCCGCCCATGGCCACTCATCTGCGCCAGCCCATTCTGCCTCAGATCATAAACCTCCCCCGCAACGAATTCTGGGACCGTCCTGCCCAGCCAGCGCACATGACGCAAGCACAGGCGTACGCAATCCCGGCGAACACGCAGGTCCAACAGCAGCCTCACCCACATGCCCAACACTATTCGCATCAACCGCCGGCTGGACATCACTACGCTCAGTCAGCTCAGCCGCAGTTCCAACAACACCAGCAGCAGCAGCAGCAGCAGCATCACCAAGAACAACAGCACTATGCATACGACTACAGGGATCCTGACTGGGAGCCCCATCATACCCAGCCGCAAGGTTACTACCAACAGGAGGTCCAAGTGAGTGCTGAATCTACACTGAGCGCCTCTCTGCACGCGCCCCTTTCCCATCCCGTTGTCCCGTCATCCGGCGCCAGCATCGATCAATTTTGCACCGGAGCTCACGTTTTGGCTTCATGATCGACGTCCGCTGCCATCCCTGGACACCTTTGTCAACCCCGTTTCCTTCCTCTTGCACAGTTCCTCCTGCCACCCCCTATTCCGACGGTCTCGCCGTGTTCCCCGCATAGTGTCGTGTTATCTTTCCCATTACCAACCCTACCTGTTCTCAATCCTCTAATTGCCGTGCTGACTGACATATGTGACCGCAGTATGCAGGAACTGCTGCACAGGCCAGCCATGCCCCGGAACAGTCGTATCTGCAACAGCACACCGCGCCGCCCGCTCCTCCGCCGCCTCCCCCTCCTCCGCCGCCACCCCCGCCGCCGGTACCGGTAACGGTACCGGTGCCGCCCGGGGCGGCGATGGACATGGATGACGACGAGCATGACGAGCCGCCAATGATGGATGAGGACGAGGACGACGAGGACGATGTCGGGCCGCCGGAGGATGACGAGGTTGAAGACCAGGACGAGCCTCTACCAATGGAAGACGAGCCGCCGCGCCGGGTCAGCGAGGAACGCATTGCGCTGCCGCCACCACCGCCGCCACCGCCTCCTCCGCAACTGCAACAACCGCAGGACGGTCCAGTTACGGTCGATCCTGAAGTGGAAGAAGCGCAGCCACTGGCAGGCAAGAAGCGCAAGCGGCCAAAGTCTGCTGCCGCGAAGCAGCGGCGCGCAGTGCGTCCGCATGCCAATGACGTTGCGGCTTGTCTATTGCTCATGCGCATTTCATTCTGTAGGAATCTCCGCAGGATACTGCGAAATTGATTGCTCCCCGCGCGCCGGATGCCCGCTCGCCGACGCCGCCGACACAGGTGCTCAAGTCGTCATTCGGTGGGAACCATTTCACCGACGCGGACGTCGAGTATTTGCACAAGTACATGCAGTACTGCCAGGATCAGGGGCTGCCGCTGAGTTTGCGCGAGATATGCGAGAAGGTGGCTCAGAGAGCCCCTCACCATTCGTAAGCGCTTTGCGTTGTGTTTCCCCTGATCATCGGCGTGCTAAAGGCGTTCCGTTCCCGTTTTACCAGGTTCTACAGCTGGCGCAGGTATTGCAACAAGCATCACATCCGGCTCGGCGCATACGCGATGAACGTCCCACCCTCAGGCCGTCGTGACGCAGATCGTGAGCCTGACGATGACCGGAGAGACCGTGAGCGCGATCTCGACGAGGAGTATGACGAACTCGACCCTAGCCGCGACCGCTCCGGCGAGCCTGACGCGCCGATGCCGATGCCAGGGCCAGCGGCGCCGCCCGCCCCGTTCCGCGAGAGCGAGTATCGCCCCGCGCCGCCCCCGCCGCCCCATGCGGCGCGCTCGCCGTCGCCACCGCGCCAGCTGTACCGCAGCACGACGGGCAAGGGCGTCGCTTTCACAGACGAGGATGTGACCTTCCTCGTCGAGTACCTGGCTTATCGACGCAAGCGTGCCCTGGAGCAGGACGGCGCCGAGCTTGACATGGTGTCGTTCTGGAAGGATCTCGCCGTGAAGGCACCGCACCATAGTCGCGCGTCGTGGATGAAGTATTGGAGACGTCACAAGCATGAGATCGAACCTTCCGCAGACGACGAACCTCTGCCAGAGCGTCCGGCCAAGAAGATGCGGTACAGCAGGGACGACGATATCCTTCTCGCTGAACACTTTGTTACGCAAAGAGACGGCACGAGCGACCAGATCTTTCAGACCTTTGCTCGTTTAGTGAGTGTTCTCTTTATTCCTGCTGTCGGCGTCTCATGACTCGGCCTGCCGTGCAGCATCCACATCATCCGTGGAAGGGGTGGCAGGAACACCATCGTATACACAAGGCCAAGATTGAGGCCCTGACGGATCGTCTCAAGAAGGGGGAAACATTGGATTAGACCTCGCTATCGCGCTGTGGATGCGTAATTTATTCTGTCGCATTGTAGAAAAATTGTTGTTACATTATATCTTGTCTGTATAGTGGATAATTACTGTTTACTCGAGTCGAGCTGGCGTATTACGGCCCCAGCACTGGCTCATTCATTGAAGACCGTGCAGGCAAAGGCAGGTGTAATAATTCCGTCCGGGGGTCACATTCCTAATTAAAAGGCCTGGACTACTAAAATATTTGACTGCACTGCTGGGAACCATGATTTTTCCGAGCTCATGGGATAGGTCACATTTTGCAAGGCTTGGAAAACTCTGTTCAAAATTTTACATTGTGCGAAGCCACAACCATTTGGGCCCTTACCGATGGCAAAAGTTCAGATTTTCCGAAACTCGGAGAATTGACCTGGATTGTCCGAATCAGGTACAACATTGAATTTTGCGAACCGTAAAAGCCGCCTGAGCCGGAATTTTGCGAACACAAACATCCTGTTATGTCCGACGCCGGGAAAATCCCGCGGGCTTCTCCGAGTTTCGGAAAATTTGAACTGCTGCCATCAGTAAGAGCCCAAATGGTTGTGGCTTTGAAAAATGTGGAATCTTGAACAGAGTTTTCCAAGCCTTGCAAAATTTGACCTATTCCATGAGCTCGGAAAAATCATGGTTCCCAGCAGTGCTGGCGATACAGTCTACCTCGCTATTCCCGGCTTCAGGCTTCAGGGACGCTGATAAGAAGGGCGACGAAGCTCCGGTATATCCCGGGGTGATCGACTTTGCCACTGTACGAAACCAGGATATTGGCACGCCTTCTCTTGTACGAGAATTATACAGGCACATTGCACATAGATGGACGTGATAATATTATTGAAGTACGTGCATTCGCTTTTGGTCATCCTCAGCGGCGAAGTCATCAATTCCTTCGACGGTGACTTCTCCCAGGGAAGTTGGAACGACTAGCCAGTAAGTACACTCCTCCGATGCGGAGTTAATGAACTCTATTGGAACGTAATGTCTTGTTCGTCGTACTATTAGCAGCGCTGCGTGGCTATTTCTGCCTCTCGAAACTGCCAAATGATCTGGCGCGCTGGCTGGGGTCCCACCAACCGCAGGCGGAACGTATCAAAGGCTGGAACAGCACCGCGCTCCTGAAGAAATCTGACCTGATGCCATCCGTCTCGTGGTTGGAATCGGCTGCTTGGCCCGCACCTCCCGGAGCCGTGGTACAGCACCGCCAGCAGAGCAGTGTTGTTGGCTGGATCCTGTATTAGTGCAAGCGAGGCCCCACAGCGCAGCCATTGGAGGAGACGATCGACCTGGAGATGCGCGTCGATAAGATATGCCACGGCTCAGGCCGAGTTTGCCGCCAGCTCATTACGCCCAACCGCGATGTCCGTCCTCTCGCAAGAGCAAATCGACCGATTCCATCGGGATGGGTACCTGGTACTGCCCCATTTTCTATCAGGCGAAGAGGTAGACGCGCTTCTGTCGCGCTCGAAGGTGGGCGGTGCTTTCCTGAGCAGAATCGCATCCGCTCATACATACCTTTGGTAGGCTCTACTTGAAGAGTTTAGCCTCGAAGGCCACCCTATGGTCAGCGCCTAGGATAGCACAATCAGTGTCTCCGATCTCAACTGCACGCACGCATAGACCAAATTTGAGACAGGAGGACCCGAAAGCAAACATGTCGGCGACGAGGCAAGTTGCGATGTCCTGGCGCGCAATGCGACTTCTGACTCGTCCTTAGTATTTCCTGACCAGCGGGGATAAGATTCGCTTTTTTCTCGAGGAAGACGCCGTGACCGACGGGAAACTAAACCGCCCAAAGGAACAGGTACGCACGGCATGCCACGTCCAGTAGCCGTATGTGCTTAGCTGCGTGAATGCGCTCAGGCCGTGAACAAGATTGGGCACGGTATGAAGTGGCCTTCAATAATCTGTCTCGAGGGCTGATCTCTATTCCAGCACTGCACGAGCTGGACCCTGTCTTCAAAGGTGTCACCTTAGAGAACCCGAAGCTACAAACACTGGCTAGGCAGCTGCGGTTCCATGAAGATCCCAGGGGTATGCCTGCTGGCACACGGGCGACTGCTTCCTAACGAATCGTCAGTGTTGCAGTCTATGGTCATATGCAAGCAAGCGTCTATCGGAGGGGCTGTCCCGCCACACAATGATTCGTAAGTGTAAGGACCACTGGCACGCGTTCTACGCGGGACTGACCGTTTGTTGTAAGGACATTCCTTGTGAGTGAAGAAACTGCACGGAGGAAGACATCGATGGTTTACCACCGCTCTTAGTACACGGATCCGCCTTCTGCGCTTGGCTTCTGGTGCGCGGACATGTGCTTGACGCTCGGATGCGATGACTGAGTGCCACTGATAGGTTTGCTTTGGAAGATTGTACACCAACAAACGGAGCGCTTTCTTTTCTGCCTGGCTCCCACAAAACCACAAAGGTCACAAAACGGTTCGTTCGGCTACCGGAGGGTGGCACTGACTTCCAGACGCTCGTGGAGGAGGATGTTCCAGAGTCCACGGATACCGATGGCTACGTGCTGGAAGCCTGCCCTGCCGGTTTGTTGAGGTCGCCCACCTTGTATATCGCTCATTCATCTCAGGTTCGCTTGTTCTGATCCATGGGAGTGTCTTGAACAAATCCGAGAAGAATACCAGTTCCAAAACCAGGTGAGCCGGTCATTCCTGTGATCAGAATGAGCGCCTGAGCGCCGAAGGTTTGCATACACGTTCCACATGATTGAGGGCAAGGCTACATATGACGAGCGGAATTGGCTGCAACCGACAGCGGACATGCCATTTTCACGCCTTTTCCAGGCAAACTAATGCCGAATGTATTTCTTCCTTGAAGATTGTACCATGGGCCTTTTCTTGTTCCAGCACCTGTTCATTAAGTTACAATGCGAAGCTTAGCCTTTTGTACAATGTGCTCCGGTGTAACATTCGCAAGCTCGTCGATCAGCGCAGGCAAAAACGTTCCTGTGCCCTTGACTTCCGGACGAGCGGCCGCAAGTTCGGAGGCGATGGTGATGGCAAGAAGACTGTTGGATAAAGAATGAGTGGAGACGCAGTAGGTTCCTGCGTCCACACACGCACCCTGCAAGGACACCCGCAAGCAAATCGCCTCGGGCAAGTTGCCCGTCTTGGGCACTACCGTCGTGGGATAGGCCCGCCGCGACACTCACAGCCGCACAGCCCGACGCGACAGCGGTACCGACCATGCAGCCGCTGCCCGTGATGTTCGGAAGTAGCGGGTGCCCATTATCGACAGCGCAGACGGAGAATCCATCAGAAATATAGTCCGTGGGACCGGTCATCACAACTATGCATTCTGGGGCGCGGTAAGACGGGTTTTCAGCCGCGCTTTCAGCGCGTACTTTCTCGACGCGCAAGGTTGCGAACAATAGACACCGGGTCTGAAAAGCCGTCTCCCACGCTGTCGACGCCGCGTGCGCGCACCTGGTAGTGAATTGAGAAACGGAATAGGTCGGGCGAAAAGTTGTACCTCATCACTCCCATAGAGAGCCCCGATCTCGCCTGGGTTGCCCTTGATGCAAGTCGCTTGCCACAGGTTGAGCAGTTCTGGTAGTCGTAACTGTTCATTGAATCAACATCCAGCGGCCCTTGAAGATCACTGACTGTTGCATGTCTGTCTTCGGTGCGTCGTTGCGCCAACTCCAACTGGGTCAAGGATCACTACATACTCGCCGTGTCAGAAGATGGCGCCAACAATGCCGACGATCTTACCGGGTTTCCCGTGTTGATTCGCGTGGAATCCTGTTTGCAAAAGTCAGCAGCAAGGCTTTGAGTACCTGTCGCAGCGGACCTGCCACCATCATGCCGGTGGTATCGTCTTCCGCCAATGTCCCAATGTTGATCAGCAAAGCGCCTGGGAACTTCGCCAGATCCTCGACCTCTTTTGGGTTCGCGGACATGAGGGGACTGGCGCCGAGGGCCAGTGTAGCGTTCGCCGACTGGTTTTGAACAACTGTGTTTGTTATCTAAGAATTTGGTTGGAACGTCACCCATCAAGAGAAGGTGACAGATTCGTACCTGGTGTACAAGGGGGCGTTTTTCCTGATGAGTGCAAAGGCTGCAGCTGCGCGTTCCAGCAGAGTCTCCGCAGTCACAGTTGCGAGAGATACGTCGGGTTTTGGCAAAGCAAGAACAGCCCTCACAATACTTGCAAGACGTTGCGAAGCCTCGCGCGGCGTGGTCGAACCGACAATATCGCTGACGACCGCTACGCCGTCCAAGCCGCGCAGCGACGGACCAGAAGACTTGATGCCATGCATCGTTCGCAGGATATTCGTCGATTTGATACCTCCTGCGGTGGCATGAGGAATTTGACGTCAAATATAAATGAGATGACATACCAATGGCGACGGTAGGCATATTCTTTCCTTCAAGTGCTGTCAAGATTTCAGCTGCACCGCGGGGGCCGAGTACAGGCTTTGTGAGCTCTTTCGTAGACGTTGGATAGATAGAGCCAACTCCAAGGTAGTTAGCGCCATCTGCGCAAGCCTTGATAGCTTCTGCCACTGTGTTGACGCTGACACCAATAATCATGTTTTCCGGCAAGATTGCGCGTGCCACAGCGATTGGCATGTCGGTCTGCCCAAGGTGTACACCTCGTGCTCCTGTTGCTAGCGCAACGTCGATGCGGTCGTTGATGATGAGAGGGACCTTGTATCGATCGCATATTTCCTTGCTTTTACGAGCGATGTCGAGAAACTCGCAAGAGATGACAATTGAACAACTCCGCGACTTGCTCACATAGACTTGGACATACCTCGCCGGTATCGCACTTCTTCTCGCGCACTTGAACAACAGTCACACCACCTTGGATCGCCTGCGCACGTTGTCAGGCCTGGTGCGGAGCGCTGACGGCCACCGTTTTTTTTGCCCACTTCTTCGAGCGAATCTTCGTAACTCTACACCCACGATCAGCGCGTGCTAATAGAGGCTGCATGGTTCTCGCCTTGCCCAGTGGCAGTAGTTCACGCCCGGTCACAAGGTAAGGCTGAGATCGATGTCCATGGCTGAGTTCAAGGGCTGCTACTAATCAACCGACCGATGACAAGAGCTTCCCCTGCCAGATTCCCATATTCATTTAGTTCACCCGCAGGTCACAACAGCGATACGATCGTAAGAGAAGACCCAGGGTTCAATGTGTCACTCGTCTCATGATCATGGCACAGAAAGTTCGGGCGCATGTCGCGGCGGGGATCCTGCTCTTCCTTATTAGCCTGCCCTCTTATCATTGATTTTGGTTTTGTATCTGCTTTCTCTACAGATGATCTTTACGCACCTCTTGGCCAGTCGACAAACTGCGACAGCATGACGCGCGGCGTGGAATGACACCTCCACCGTTATCGTAACCGGGCATTCCATGTATACATAGCGCTTCACCCTGCAAGAACCACCTCCCGTAACGGAACGACCCTCAACATGAGTTTTGCGTGCGCTCCATCCTTATTTCATTGGCTGCTGGACAGTGCGGGCTTTGCTGCGTTGCCCTTTGCCTCGCAGGATGGACTCGCAGATGTCGCAGTTGATGGCTCTCTTCGACTCTCTGGGTTTACCTCGTCCAACGGAGCCCAATGATCCTCGCCTGCGCGCCCTGCTTTCCAATATGGTCAATCATACTAGCAGCCTCTCGTCAGCCTCGTCTCCGGAACGCCAATTCGAAGAACAACTCGCGCGCGCCAAAATCCAGCACGAACAAGAAAAGCGTCTTGGTCCAGGCCCTCGCCCACGTACCTCGCGATCGTCCATTGCTCAGAATATAGCACAGAATCGGCTCACCCTCGAAAATGCTCGTCAAAAACAAGAACCGATGGTACTCACCACTTTCGTTGGGTTCCCGAAGCACACTTCCAAGACACCATTGGAACAGCTAACTCGAAGTAAGCGTTGTACCCCCGTGGTCTTTCCTGTGCTGACTATTGCGAAGTTCGGCTGTCTGAAATGAGTGTACGCAAGACGCACATTGTGAGCTACTGCCTGTCCTAGCAAGAATGAAATGCTGATTGTTTACTATTGCCGTTGTTCAGGGTACATATCTGCTCTGCCGCACGTTCACTTGGCCTAGTACGTCGTATTCGGTATCATTATATCCTGTTAACTTCATGCGTGGGCAGGTCGACTAGTTGCTGTTCAAGTCGGCATCGAGGATCCCGACGGCGACGTTGAGGTCTGCAACTTCTACAACTACCCCGAGACCTTCATGGCCCCGATGGAGTCCCTGGACGAGCTATTCCCCCTAGGGACCATCTTCGCCATACGCGAACCGACACTGAAGATGAACGCACAGGGCACTGCTGCAGTTCTTCGCGTCGATTCACCGTCTGACATCATCATATTGCGCACCTCCGATCCTCTCATCCGAGGCATTAGGTGGAAAGCGCCTTCATCCACAGTGGACATGCCTCAGACGGCCGCAGCTTGGAAGGAACGCGGGAATTCGCACTTCAAGCAGGGAAGGTTCTACGCTGCCAGCGTAGCCTATACCCGAGGACTCGAGATAGAACCAGCTTCTCACACTTTGCTGCTGAATCGATCTCTCGCGTACCTGCAGCTCGACTATTTCTCGTCTGCTTTGGTAGATGCCGAGCAGGTCTCGTCTGACGATGTCGTCGAACCCATGGATAAAGTCAAGGCGCTCTTTCGCTCGGCCCGTGCTTGCTATGGGCTACAGCGGTTCACGCGCGCTCGAGACCTATTTCGCGATGTCCTTGCCATCGACCCTCGACAGCGCGACAGCAGTATGTGGCTTCAGCGCTGTGAGGCGCGGATGAAGGAAGCTAGCCAAGGAGACAGCGCGTTCGACTGGATCAAGATGTTTCGAGACAGCCAGGAGAACCCTAAACTAGACGTTTCGGATTGGCTGGGGCCTGTTCGTATCGCACCTATTCCGACGCGCGGTGGTGGGAGGGGAATGGTTGCCACACGCCCAATTCAAGTCGGGGAGCTGTTGGTAAAGTACTTCCAATTTGTATAGTTTCAGTTGTACTTATCGTGGATACTCAGATGGTGTCAAAAGCGTACGCCTCGTCGTTTACAGTCGAGCGCCCCAGCGACGGCCATGCGATCATCATCGGTCTCAACCTGTTGATTGATCGACTTGAATCTCGGTCGCAGGTCGAAGTATTGAATACGGTCATCGCCAAAGTCATGGAGTCACCAGTAACCTCGTCGTCCATATACGGTCTCTACGCTGGACCTTCCTATCCCGCCCCGCCGCTGGAATATACCGGCATCGCTGAAGCTCGCAGCAATGCCGATGAGGGGTCTGTGTTGGATGTCGACGTGCTTCATATTGAGCACGTTATCAACTTCAACGCCTTTGGTCCGCATCGCTTGCGTCCCGCAGCGTTCACGAACTTGGGCTCATCAAACGAGATGGATCAACCTTCCGCGCTCTACCTTCTGCCTTCGTTGATCAACCACGCATGCGCTGGGACAGCTAGTTACGGATTCTTCGGCGACATCATGGTGATTCGTTCTACGCAGGCTCTGAAGGAAGGAGACGAAATCACTATGCCTTACACTGGCGAAGCATCATTCTTGGAGCGCAAGAAGAAGCTCGCAAAGCATATCGAGACTTGCGACTGCTGGCTCTGCCACGAGGAGCGTCGAGACGGCGTGGACAACTATACGAAGCGGGCGGGAATCCTAGCAGACCGACAACGTGACATAAAGGAAAGGAAAAGGCCTTCAATCGACAGGGCTCGAGAGCTCATCCACCTGCTGGGCAGAACTTATCGCCCTGGCGCTGGGGCAATCCGCCCTGCCATGGCCCATTTCCACCATACTCTAGCGCACGCGATGTCTATTGAGGCACTCAATCAGCACGCCCTCTATGCTGACGCCGCACGAGCTGATATGGATGCTTTGGAGGCGTGTGGGATAACTGTTAATGACAAGAGTTTGCAGGGCAGACTGGCGAAGAACCATCATGCTACTTTGCCCATCGCAACCACCCGCGCACCCATATTATTCAACCATGCTCCTATGATAACTCTCATGATTACAGCTGCCTTCTGTTCGATGAGCGATGTGTATCGTGCTCGCCGCTGGCTCGCTGCAGCCCAATGGTGTACGCCTCTCCCACAATTCGAGTCACTTTTCGATTACTAATGCGCGTTGGTACAGTGCACAATGTCTCTTACGGAGGGGGCGAGCCTCTCTTCAGATTGATGCACAAGGACATTCTTGAGAAAACGGGTATACGCGAGTATTTGTGTCTGTAAGCGTAGGCAATGGAGGATGCCCATGTAGCCTGACCATGTAGTTTCCGGACGTGCAATGACTGTTAGGAAATACGATTTTCTCTCGTTTCATACTTTGCGTCAGGCATCTCCAGAACAGAACGGTACCGTAACCGGCTGATTCTTGGTATCAGTACTTGCACAAATAAACGACGCCGCGGCCAGGCTGCGTTGTCACGGTGACGCCGCAAGACCTTCCTACATGGCCGAGGTAGCCCGAGTTCAAGTTGCGCGATGGGCAACAGTACAACGATTCGCTGCAGTGGCATACTTGAATGCTGCTGCCTGGCTGCTTCCCCTGTTCGACGCGTCACCGTTGGTCGCAACCGATCTTTCGACCAGCTGGACGTTGCGCTGGGACGCTTTCTACTTCGCTAGCATAATACACCGCAAGTATGTGTACGAGCAGCACTGGGCCTTCTTCCCGGGTCTGCCTTTCGTCGCACGTTTGCTTGCGCGACTGTTCAGGGCGGATGTCCTCTTCGTTGGATCGGTGGTCTCGTTCCTGTGCAACCCCATTCTGCATCTTTACGACCTGACTCTTGAGCTCACTGCATCGGTGTCGCTGTCTCGACTCGTCGCAGCGCTATCACTCCTGCCTTCCAGCCCTGCCACCTTGATTTACGCGCCGTACGCGGAGCCATACTTTACGATGCTTTCTTACACCGGTACGCCATAACTTGTCAGTGTACGGAGGAAAAATAACTGACATTGTGTGTAGGCATGCTCGCATGCGCCCAAAGGAGATATGAAGCAGCAAGTCTGGCGTTCACACTGGCATCCGTTTTCCGCTCAAATGGCATGATACTCGGAGGTTTCATCCTATGGGACCTCGTGGCAGAGCCTGTGCTTGCTTCACGCAAGCTGTCAACTGTCAGAATGTCGCTAGCACTCTGCGCTCGATACTGACCACTGTCTATAGCTCAAGCCGCGGCGTACGATCCTCGCATGCCTCCTCTCGCTAGCTCCTGCAGCGCCATTCGTACTCTTCCAGCGCAATGCATACCTGCGGTTCTGTAGAGGCGAGGGACGGCCGACGTGGTGCTCTGGAGCAATACCATTCATATACTCTCATATTCAAGGAAAATATTGGGTCAATGGCTTCCTGCGGTATTGGACTATCTCACAGCTGCCAAATTTCCTCATCGCAGCACCGGTTTACATGCTGCTACTCACTGGATGCTATGTGCATCTTCGGAATCGTATACAAGGAGCAACGAAAGATAATTTCTTTCGTTCTCGCCGATTCACGCCACACGCTCTTCACGCGGCATTCTTGACGCTTTCCATCCTGTTTGCCGGCAACGTCCAGATCATTCTGCGACTTGCCCCCTCGATGCCGTTCGTATATTGGTCGGCAGCCTGGCTATGGCTGGAGCATCCCAACTGGGCGAAACTTTGGGTCGGCTGGAGTGCATGCTGGGGAGCGGTTTCTATAATCCTCTGGGCAGCATTCTTGCCCCCAGCGTAGATGAGGCCATTATCATCGTGGATAGAAATTAACTTCCCGGTCGTTGTTACATTACATAGTCATGCGCTGCACATTGTAAACGTTATTCATGACTTGTGCACAGCTGCCTTGAGCCGTTGTCGTAACGAATTGGACGCGTCTGTCGAGGTTGGACTGCCTGGGTCTTGCGTCGGTCGGTCGTCTTTTGGCGGATGTGCAGGAACTGGGCCTGTAGCAGTCACTGCCGGGTTGACCGCGACGGCAGGTTGGAGGGTCGGCGCAGAGTTTTCTTTGAATATTCCAAGTTCACCCGGTCCGACGTACTCGATGGTTTCGGATAGAAGCGCAATGCGAGTCCATCGCCTGTACCGAGTAAACTGGAGGCTATGAGTAGCGGCACGCACGATGCGCAATTTAGAGTACCAACCTTGCCAATGCCACCCTTGTTGCTCGCTGACTCCCATTTGTTATCAAAGTATGTCCAGCCGTCGGGATCGGTCAGGTATTCTTCGCGCTCGGCGGGCGCATGAGCGTCAGCGCCGTCTTTGTTATCCGCAGGTAAGCCGGAACCGAAGTCTTGCGAAGACGACGACGAGACGGCATTCTTGAGTTTCATAGCCAGTTTGCTGCCCGATTGAGCGTCCTCCTGGACAAACAGCGGCTGCTTCTCGATGCGTCGTACTTCAGGAGCGCCATTGACCTCGCGGCGCACAACTACTTTCCATTCGCCCTCCTCCCATGTCCACCGCGCGGTACGCTTGACACGCCCGCCCTTTCCATCCGGTGCAAAGACTGTGGTCGTCGGTGGGAGGGCGAATACGCTGGGCGGTGCGACGGGCTGCTGGTTGGCTGCACACCACGATGGCCGTTCGCTGGGAACGAGAGCGGCAGTCCAGTCGAGGCCAACCCACCAACGCTGGTTTTCGTAGATGGTGAAGAGGAAGCGAACGCTGGGTCCATGTTCCTGCGCGCTGAGTGCGTCCAGCACTGGCGCCAAAGGTTGCAGCGATGAGTCTACGAGGGGTTCGCCAGAAAGGACGGCCCAGAGGCGCGCAGAGCCATGGCGTGCGAATGCGCTGGAGAGGAAGACCGAGCGAAGAGAGCGGGCCCATGGTGCTCGCCATGTGATAAGCAGCGTGCCGAAAAGCGCGAGCAGGACGCGGATGCGTATAAAGTGCATGAAGAGCACATACGGTATCCAGACTATTGCTATCACGCGTAGGACCACCTGCGGCGCCAGCGTGGGTAACGCTGGAAGATGCGGGACCAGAGTCTGGATGCGGGCAACATGCTCCAGCGTCTCGTGCAGTGTCTCCTCAGTCGCTGGCTGCGGGGGCGTAGGCTCGGAGGGTCTTAATTGGGGCAGCGTGCCTAGCAGTGCAAATGGCAGGAAATATCTGGAATATTTGGCGCGCGCGAATGAATACGAATGACCGCATAACACGCTTCGTGGCCGACACTCACCGTACGCTGTAGTCCGTCACGAGACAGAGTCCCCACCACGCGGCGAGTAGCAGCCAGCTCTCCGACGTCCGTGGAGACGACCAGGAAAATACCTCGGCCAGCCAGCGCGAGTGCGCGATGAACGGGGCGAGGTCCAGCAGCAGACGCGTCACATGCGGCGGCAGGCTCATTAGTTCTGCCAGAGACGGCGCGGACGGCCGCGAGACCAGCGACGGGCTCGTGTCTTGTTGCGTGGGTTGCGACATGGCCCTGGGAGTGAGTAGAAAGGATATGTACGGGTCAAGCAGGGGTGTGTCAACTGCCGCCATACAAGGGCGGTTTGCCGGAGTTTGTTGGATGTGAGCCTTCTCATCTCGTGTTTTGCGAGCGCCGTGTCTTTTACAGAATACAGTACTCTACAGGCTGGCAAGCTCGTCATCATTGAATATCGCAGTCAACAGCTTTCCATCCGCCCTGACGACCCCGCGGTACATGCCTGTGCAATTCATGGGCATTGCAACTTGCACAAGCCATCAGTGTCCTTCCCGAGAACATAGCTGGGTGCTCGTACCATTTCCCCTGTCATCAAGCGCAATGAGCCCTCCCACGCCAGCATCGGCACGCAAGTGTTCGACTACATTCCGACCAGCCTTGCGAACCGACTCTCCGAGATAATGCATTCGACGAGCCAGCGTCGACGCAGTGTTTTGCCGGATGAAGTACTGCCGCTTTTATTAGTATTGGCGCGATTGCAGGAAGGCCACGCACGTCGCCATCCCCAGTTCCGGACACTCCAACCGCTCGTGGCTTGCGCGCGAGCTTCAACCACCAGCGTTTCAGAGGGTTACTCGCCGCCGGCCATTCTTCCGCCCAAAAGCCCGCGCCAGCTATCGGCGTGTCTCCAATACGTCCAACGAGCTGCAGATACAGGAACGTTAAGACATGGGCAGGTGGGGGGTGCACGATGGTTGTTTTTACCTTGTTGGTCTTCCCTCCCGTCGACGTGCAGGCCGCAATGCAGCCATGCACATCCAGCGCCACAGCACCGACCGTACCCTGAGGCAGATATTCGTCCTTCAAGTACGCCTGGGCATCCGGTGGGTCTTCTGGCAACCCGAGTCCCCTTCTGTGCTCGGCCCAACGTTTCTGGGTGAAGAAGTAGGAGGGGTCGACGAGCTCAGCGCCAAGGTCGGCGCCAATATCCTCCGCGGCAGCGCCTGACATGAACGCATGCGGGCCTGCGTCCGGGGCCAAATATAATGCACGTGCGAGTTGAGATGGGTTCTTCGCGCGCGACAGGAGAGTGAGCGCGAATCCGCGGCGAGACGCAGGGATGCTGGGTTGCTCGCTGGAGGCTTGGATAGCATGAGCGAACTCTCGAGCTCATTCTGCGTACGCGTATCAAGCGTCGAACAGATAAACAATGGAGATGCGCCCACCTTTCCTGCAACGTTGAACACGGCCCCCTTGCCTGCGTTGAAAAGTGGGCAATCTGCAAGGTGGGAATAACGACTTTGGATACCATCTTGCTATAGGTATGTAGGACATACCCTCCATTACACTGACTGCGGCAACGACGGCGTCCATGGCATCTCCACCGCCATCCAGGACATCGTGACCGGCCTGAAGGGCTTGTTCCAGTGAGCGGCGGTACTCGACTCGTTGCTCTGGTGTTGAGCCCTCCTTGGTGAAGGTCCCAGCCCCTCCATGAATAACGAGCACATGCTTTGCGCTTGCCTTGGCATGCAAGGGCATGCTGCTCTTTTCCGAACAAATGGACATCGTCGAGTCGTCGGTCAAGATAGGCAGTAATCGCGGACAGAGTGTCGGGGAGCATACTCAACGTCACGGTTACTGGCCAATGCAATTACTTCGTTAATAAAAAATGTACAAGAAGCCGTATACTGGACCCAGGAATCAAGTGCAATTGCACTCGACTCTGCAGTGGACCTTGGGCCGGTTCGGAGTCTGATTGTCTACAAGTGAACACCAGGACAGGGCACAAATATCGAAATCATGACTTCCAGTTCATGATTTACCTGACAGTTTGTTTTTAGTAACATTTAGATGTGCCGAGGGCACAGTACGTACATCGGTTAGAAAGCTCGTCGGGTGAACCCCTGACTACATGTCGAGGACAGCAGTGAATGGGACGAATGACGTTGTAATAGGGAGGAATGGCGAGGGTGTGAAGCCCGAACTGGTCAAAAATCGTCAAGAGCGAGGCATGTAACAGGCGCTGCGGTGGGCAACAGCGACACCGGGAGAACAGGGCCATTAGGATGGACAGCGGCGGCAGGTTGAAATGGATGGCGGCCGGCTGGTGCCAATGCATCTGGGCGCCGCACGCGCTGAGCAGCGCCCATGCAGCCGGCAACGACTTGTCCTGGGACGACGTCGGCGACGGTCGCCTACGCATGGGAGATTACAAAAGAAGAAGAGGCGGGTGGGCCGAAAGCCGCGTGCCTGGGTCCACGGACAGCGCCGCCGTATTGGACAGCGAGCTCGGCGACTATGCAGGGAAAGCGGCGGTGGAATGTGGGCAGGACACACGAGCTGCGCGGGGTATGGAGTGCCCTGGAGTCCGTGTCATCTGGTTCGCGAGACCGAGAGCCGCAACGAGAGCCTGCTTCATCACCCGGGCTCGGCGATGGACTACGGGCCGCGAGCAGCGAGCGACGGCATGTGGGCGAGCAGTAGCAGGGCGTGAACGACAGTGGCGGGGGTAGATAGGGCGGAGCAAGGTCAATGGAAGAGAGGCAGGCGGAAACCGCCGACGGTCGGATGGACTCGCCCCTCATGTCGTCGAACCGGGCAAGTTTACCGCCATCTGGCCTGTACGTCCATTCGGTGCGCACGTCGTGCCGTGAGCTACGCGAGTCCAGCGGCGTCAAGGTGCATGCGACCGTCCTTGCCGAATCCAACCCATGGTTAACCGGCGCACCCAGATCATGGATGAGCGCATAAAGCAGCTGTTATTTTCTGCAGCCTTTACCTCGACATTCTCGCGTCTTTCTGCGTCCCACGGTGTCTCGTTCCCACTCAACTTTCCCAGCCCTCTTGCAGAGCTCAATTTCCTATCCATCCTAGCGCTCCTTAACTTTGGCTCTGGCTACCGTGTGCCCTTGCACCGCGAGAATGGTCGTGGGGCTTACGACAACATTCGAGCGCTTATGTTTGCCGCATACCTATCCGGTGGCGACGAGGCTGGGCAGCCAGAATTCTTCAGCGCTAGAGGCATGGCCAGCGCACAGGAAGGCAGCATCGCCCAGCTTATGCGTATAGCTGTTCACGTCGAGCGCGCACATGAATCCATACCTGGCGTGACTGTCGGTGAACTCGGCGGGCCGTTGTATGAATTCGTGCAGCTCATAACGAAGACACTCAAGGAAACCGGCGATATTCTGCTCAGCCGCGGGTTCCCAGACCTGGGCAGCTTTGTCCTGCAATGCTTGCAGGATGCCGAAAAGGCCGGAAGGGCCAAGGGTGGACCGTCGGATCCGGAAAAGGCGCTGGAAGGGGTGCGTGAACGATGGGCGGTCTCAGGGATCGTTTATTGACACTTTAGTCCCGCAGATAGTCAAGGCTATCCCAGCGTTCCAGGACATGGCGCTCGTGAAGGGAAAACGTGAGTGATACTGCCCTTTGAGGCGATGTGTGGCTTTGACCGTTTACCAGCTGTGTATTTCTTCAAGAAGGCGCTCTTCCTTTTACACGCAATCCGCATGCGTTTTGCCAGCGCATCTGGAACGCCGCGTGTTCCGACCTTAGATACATCCCGGCTACCGGTTTACGCTGACAACGTGCTGCCATCACTCCTTGTGCACCTGGGAGTTCTCGATCTCAGTGGCTCAGAGCTTCACAAGTATTTCCCGGACCCGGTCAACGACTCCCTCCTCGAAGCCGCGACACCCTCATCAGGAGAGAAGGCGGCTCCTGACGATGGTCCGTCACTGACAGCTGAAGAAGCAGCCATTTTGCGGGCGGCCGCGGTGGATGCGTGTGAGAGAATAGTGGAGGTCGCTCACACGCTGGAGGTCGATTCCTTGCCGGAGGACCAGACCTGGATCTCAAACATCACCCTTCCCGAGGTCGACGGCTGGTTGTGGTCAGTTGCTAAGGACAGGCAAGATTACCGGTCCCTGCAAAGGTTCAGTTTACGCAACACAAATTTCTTTTGAGCTGGGGGTTGACAGCTGTCACACCTGGCTGCTTGGCGCTTGTAGCCCTATCTATAGTTACGATTATACACTAGTTTGAGATACATGTAGTCCTGCGCCATCGCGGGGGTACAAAATTCGGCGGCTGTTGGCGCAGACCCGTGCACGCTTCTTCGCAGTCAAGTGATGTCAACACTGGCAAGCAGCCGCGACGGCCCAAGACGGCGGTCCACACCTTCGACCATGAACAAGGGCTACCAGGCCGTCCCCCAGAGCCGCGCCGCACAGCCGCCGTCGCGTACCGCGCGCGCACACATCGGACGAGGACGCATTCATGCCTTCGTTTCCGCCGTCTGCATTAGCGTCTTCGTCGTGTTGCTCCGGCGGTCCGGTAAGGGTATCGCGCGCACGCGCTATACGCTCTGCTCCGAGGAAGGGGCGCGCATTTATACGGTCGACGAGCGCAAACCATTGGTCGAATGTATCGCTGTGGACGGGAAGGAGGTCGTCGCGACCGGAACGCGCGGTAAGTGTTTGGGTGCTGGGGGCGCAGCGGCACGCGCGATGCTAAAGCAACGCTGCAGAAGAGCTCACCTCAAATCCAAGCGGGATACACGCGCTAGTTCATTCTCTCACGGGCAAGCCCAGATTCCCAGTCCGTTTCGTTCCCAAGAGCTCGATCGTGGTGCCTGGCCTCAGCGGTACGCGTCGATCGCTCGCTCGCCAACCTGACCCTCTCACTCTTCGCACACGTGCAGATGCGCATGCGCACATCCTTGCCTACGGTCAGAGTCGTCAACTTGACGTACGCGACGCGAAGTCACCGGCTGGTGAGTGCTGTCATATTTGTCCGCCCCTTCTCACACGGAATCCCGCAGACGTCGTCGAACGCGTCCGGGAGTACATCTTTGCGCATCCCGACGTTCTGAAGAACACAAGTATCTGGATTGAGGGCGCTGGGTTCGACCATACAATGCATGTGACATATCTCAGCCCCATCGGCACTTAGACGCGCGCTTACTGACATCTCTTCAACTACGCGCAGATGGCCCGGAGGCCAATTCCCGACGGCAGTGAGTATATATCCAATGATCCTGTGCTCAGGAAGGTAAAGCACGTAAAGCTCACCCGGGATTCTCAGGCCGAATTCGAAAAAGACGATATTGTCAAGGGAAGGCCAATTGTGATCCACAGCAAGGATGCACATGCGATTTGGGTCTCGCAGACCATACTGGACGCGTTCTGCCCGTGTGATGATGTTGACGGTGGTCTCATTACGCGGGACGACGACGGAAACCCCCTCGGCGTCTTTGTAGACGATGCCACCATCCGTATACCCATTCCTTCTCCCAGCGACAAACAGAAGGAGGAATGGTTTAAGACCACCATGGATGATGCTATATCACATGGTGTGTGAAGATCTGGCTATCCTTGTCAGAAACTCTCATATTTCGCAGGCCTCACTGCGATTCACGACGCCGGCCTCGAACCTGCCTCGGTACCGTTCTTCAAACGGTGCGTATGTTTGCCTTCCTTTCGGACCCTCACACCCATAATTGCACCGTATCAGTATGGCGGATGAGGACAAGCTGCCAGTACGTTTCGTTAATCCCTAGGGCGTCAAGTGGCGCCTGTCGCTGAATAACGAACACATCGCATGTCCTCTCCCCAGCTCCGCGTTTACGCGATGCGCTGGTACGAGGTCAATGGAACATACTGGGGCGACAAGGAAAAAATCATAGTGGGCTACGCCGACAACAGACTGAGCATTCGTAGCGTCAAGATCTTTACGGACGGTGAGTCATGAGCTCTGCCCGTTTGCTGTTCTCGCAAACTCACCCGTAGCGGCGAATAGGCGCCTTGAGAAGCGGAGGTGCTGCACTGTATGAACCTTACACGGACAACCCCTCGACGCGCGGCGTACTGCGCATCAGTCCGGAAGAACTGCAGACTGTAATACCCAAGTTCTTACAGGACGGATGGCAGGTCGTAAGTCATGCATTACAAGGACCTCAGTCCACGCGAAAATCTCATCGATCTCGTGCAGAACACTCATTGCATCGGAGACCGTGCCAACGGCATTTTTCTGGACGTCATTGGAGGCGTCCCCGCCGACCACGTAAAGGCCCGAAGGCCACGCGTGGAGCATGCTCAGATCGTTGCACTACGTGATTTGAAACGATTTGGCGCTCTCGGTGGTATGTGTCTGGTTATCAATGCTGTTTGCCGGTATACACATTCCGGTTGCCACAGTGATTGCGAGCGTCCAACCAACTCATGCGTGAGTCCATCAGTCAAAGACTTATTCATGGCTTCATATTCTGCAGCACGGACGATATGTGGTATGCCGAGGACAGATTGGTATGCGCAAAGCTTCACCTGGGCCGGATATGTAGACCTTACTCCCCGACAGGGTCCTGAGCGGATACGGGGAACGTATGCGTGGAGATCTCTTCTGGATGGTGGCGCACGTCTTGCTTTGGGGAGCGACATGCCTGTTGAAGGAGTGTCTCCTTTCGCCGGTTTTTACGCAGCCATCACGCGCTTGACACCGGAGGGCGAATCTCCTCATGGGCCTGGAGGATGGTGATTATTGAGATTATCCTTTGAACCTTCACTGATGATGCTTTCTACAGGTTCCCGAAGGAACGCATGACGAGGACAGAGGCCCTGAAAGGTTTGTGCTTGTATTACTGCACCTGGATTTGGGCTAATAGTATACAGGCATGACGCTCGACGCCGCCTATGCGTCCTTCACAGAGCACCTTGTGGGATCTCTCGAGCCGGGAAAGCGTGCTGACTTTGTCGTTCTCGACCGAGATATCATGACCGTTCCTGTGACGGAGATCCTTGGCGTTCGGGTTCTCGCTACAGTCGTCGATGGGCGCGCCGTTTTCGGCAACATCTAATACCATCTATATGTAAATTACGCAGGCTTCATCACCGCTTATCCATGAGGATGAAGGCTACCGCTCTGTGGCAACTAACCTCTGAGTTTGAAAGCGCGTCATGGATCCGCGGCACGTGTTGGTGCCGCGTTTTGCTCCCTTCTCCCGCCTTTCGTCCATCATGCCACCGTTCGCCAACCTGACTGCCGGCTCTGCGCAGTCGAACAAACGCAAATCTGAAGGCGGCCATGACGAGCAGCCCTATAAGAGGGCAGCAAACGACAGGCTATCCTCGTCAGCGGGTGGGCACCGGTCTTACTGGATGTGCCAGTACCGTGCGCCCCAGTACCGCAAGCACAAGACTTGGGACGGTGATGGCATCCTTGAAATTCTCGGGACGCGCGCCATTCTGTACGATCTCGATAGCAAGAAGTGAGTCTGCGTTGTCTGCGCGACGCTGGGCAGCAGCTGATGCGGCATAGATTGGGCGAGGGCACAGTGAAAGACCCAGAGACGCTCTCTGACGGTGTACCGCTGCATGTGGGAGGCAAGGAACTCGAGGTTCGTCTGGGCAATGTGGCTCAGCCGCGTGACTAACGCGCCACCGACGTCCAGCTCGAGCATGCGGTATCCGTCGCCGATTTTTTATCTGGGAAATGTTTTGGCAAAGGTGGCACCGTCGACGTTGCCACTCCAATGCATCGCATCGCATCTTCCGCAGCCAAAGGATATGTGCCATTGAAGCCAAGGATCTCGACGCCAACTGCCACCCCTCGCAAATTCGTCGACCTGGAACCTGTTAATCTCCTTGCGCACCATAACGCGTCTCGAGCGACGACACCACCTGTGCAAGAGCTTACCGACTCATACTGGACCGTGACATGGTCAGCCCGACGCGCCGCATAAATATCATAGGCTAATGCAGGCCATGTAGGAGGAAGGCAGGGCAGACCAAGAAGAACAAGACCTGGGAGGGAGACGCCTTTATTTCACGCGTTGGGACTACCGTGACGTTGATATCGGAGAAGGGGAAATCGTAAGCCGCGCAGCGAACGCTTCAGCGTGTGCTTTCGTGCTCACCGTCGGCCAGGATGGGGACTCGTCCATGGAAAGATACCCTGTCAGTCGGGCACGTCCTACATATTGACGGGAAAGAGGCAAGTTACATTGTTGACCGGCGGTTGACCTCGAGGGCGTTGTTAACTCGTCAAAGATTCAACTGTCGGCACGCATCAAGAAGAGCGAAATGCCTTCGTTATTTGGCGACAATGCTGGGGCATCTCAGGATAACGCTATCGAGCTTGACGATTCTCCTCCACCTCCTCCATTTTCAGCAAACAAACCCTTTGTCGCCGTGGGTTCATTCTACTCCAACAAGCTTTCCCGCCAGAGCGGACCATTGTGAGAATTTGTTCAATCCTTGTTCCTTCGCGCTTAAAAAATCGCGATAGACATGATCCCGACGCTGAAGGCGCTATCGTCATGAAAGCTCCTTCAGGTGATCACCAAGCCGTCCACAACAAGAAGTGAAGTTTCGTCACTATCAATGGTGGTCTTGAATTGATTATTTGCCAGGAACAACCCCGTGGTGCCCGTGGTAATCGACCCAGTCCTCGCTCGCAACCTGCGACCGCATCAAGTCGAAGGTGCGCCGCGTGTAGGACGAGATTGATGTTGCTTATGCAGATCAAGGTGTCAAGTTCATGTATGAATGCGTTATGGGAATGCGGCCCCATGAAGGTAGCCCGCTATGCCGATATTTTCGTCGGCGGAAATACTAAGTGCTACTTACAGGGTTTGGCTGCATTCTTGCCGACGATATGTGAGTTTGGGAGACGTACAGTACATCTACCCCAATATTGACACGAATGAAGGGGAATGGGAAAGACTCTTCAGGTAGAGAATCCGTTCGTCACAAAGAAGAGCCCAGCTCATACGCCATAGACGATTACTTTGGTTTGGACTCTGCTCAGTCGGTCCTTCTCTGGTGATTCCCCGGGTCTCCTTTAATCTTGTTTTCAGAGCAAAATCCATATGCCAATCAGGGCCCCGCCGTCGGGAAAGTCATGGTCGTTTGCCCAGTCACGCTCATCAACGTGAGTTTTCCTTGTTGTAGCATACCAGAGAATTCACGTCCGATGTGACGCAGAACTGGCATAAGGAATTCAAGAAATGGTACGCACGCATTCGGCGTACCCTAGGTTTGAGCCTGATATCGCATAGGTTGGGCAGGGATCGGATCGGCATATTCATTGGAGACAAGGACAAGGCAAACATCAAGCAGTTTATCAATAGTCGGGCGAATGTCCTGATCATCGGCTACGAAAAGCTGAGGACTGTTATGTGAGTGGTACGAGGTTCCATGGGCGAAGGTTGCTGACAGCAAAACAGTGCTGACCTAGCCTTCTGCTCGTGAGTAATAATCTCAACGTGTTGCACGTACAACTAACAAGCGAGCTTAGGCCGCCAATTGGACTCATCATTTGTGATGAGGGTCACCGCTTGAAATCGGCCAACAACAAGAGCAATAAAATGTTCGAGGCCCTCCGTACCAAGCGCCGTGTCATCCTATCTGGCACACCGATACAGAATGACCTCAGCGAATTCCATGCCATGGTGCGCGCTACCTCAATTGTTCGACACTATCCACGTCCTTACTTTCGTAGGCCGACTTTTGCAATCCTGGTCTCCTAGGCGAGTATTTTCACGCCTGAAACGCCGCGGGCATGACTGATGCTCCCACGCAGATGACTACAGTACCTTCAAGCGTATCTACGAAAACCCCATCCTGAAGAGTCGCGCGCCGGACCGCACAAAGAAGGAGCTCGAGGAGGGTGAGGCTCGCTCGGCGCGGGTATGTCGCGAGATCCACTGGGATCACTCGCACTGATGAACTTCCTGCCAGCTACACGCTATTGCGAAGAGCTTTGTTCTCCGCAGAGAAGCCTCCATTCTAAACAACTACCTTCCGCCAAAGCGTATGTACAGTTTTGAACCAGTCTGTGAGGACAAATCTGATGGCTTTGGCAGACGAATACACTGTCTTCGTTACACCCACTGATTTACAGCTCGAAATGTTCTCACGTCTTCTTCTCGAACGGCATATCAACCGCCTGTCTCGCGGTTCCACAGCCAACGTCTTGGCTTTGATACGCACATTGACAAAGCTTTCCACGACTCCCATGCTCCTGAAGGCGAAAGAGGATGCTTCATCTGACGACCCTATCTCCGAAGCCATAACGCTCATCCCAGCCAAGACGGCGATTGACGACATGACTGTCAGCGGTTCGTGCGTTTCACGTTTGCGTTGCATGCCTATAACGATATTTTCAGGCAAACTGCTGGCGCTTTCCAAGATCCTGACGATCCTTCGCAAGGTGAGCAGACTCAGTTGTCCGCATACGCGTGCAAGGGCTGAATTTGGAAAAGGATACGGAGGAGAAGTGCATCATTGTGTCCCATTTCACCTCTACCCTCGATGTTATCGAGAGTTATTGCAAGAGGCAGCGGTACGGCTACTTCAGACTCGATGGGTGCGTACAATGAGGTTGGTTATTGCTTGCACCTTATACGCCATCCCAGCCAAACGCAGGCGTCTAAACGGCAAGAATACGTCGATAATTTCAATAGATCTAGCCAGAAGCAGCACTGTCAGTCCAATTCGAATCCAAACTTCCGTCTGACTTGATTTTAGTTGTATTTTTGTTGAGCACCAAAGCTGGAGGTGTTGGCCTCAACTTGGTCGGCGCCTCGAGGCTAGTTCTCGTGGACAGTGATTGGAACCCAAGGCATGCGCGGCGATGCATGATTAAACCTTAGGCTGACCCTCAACAGTCACGATCTGCAAGCAATGGCGCGCATTCACCGGTGATCAGCCACGCCGCTCCGTCCATGAGAAAATCTAACGATACGATGGCAGCGATGGGCAGAAGCGTCCCGTATTTATTTATCGACTTATATCGACTGGTACCATCGACGGTATGATTACCTGACTACCAACTGTACTTTGTCTCATCCACGTTCAGAGAAGATTTTCAGCGTCAAGTAACCAAGCTGGGCCTTAGCGACTGTGAGTTATCTCTACTCCACGACACGATTAGCTAAACCCCGGGTTTCCAGCGCTCATGAAGCAGGTACATTCCCTGTGATAATATTATGATGAAGACCGTCATCTCACTTACCTTCAGGGCCAGGTTGGCAACTTGACCTCCAAGTCTGACTCGTTCTCCCCGCAAGAGGTCCGCAGCTCGCATGATTGACCGTGATAGTACTGATTTTCACGCGCTGTAGCTCCGTGACCTATTCACCGTCCATACAACGACGACCTGCCATACACACGATCTTCTCGACTGCCCCTGTGACTCGGAAAACAGAGTGCCAGACAGTGACGGCGACAACGACGACGACGCAGATGAATCAAGCGAGAACGAAGAGCGTGGCTTCGTCGTCGCCTCTACTCTCAACCCAAAGAAGATGAGCGCATCCGTAAGCATGGCGCCTGTATGCGGTTCTGGAGGAACTGACATCTGCTATAGACGAAGAAGCGGCGTAAGCAGGAACTTGCATCGCTCGACGAATGGACGCACATCAACTGCACCCGCTCTGGTGCCCAGGAAACCATTCGCGACGACGTTCTCAAGAAAATCGTCGCCGAGTCGTATCCAAGGCTGCGGACGATGAGAAGGACTCTGCTCGAGCTCGCATGTCCAGGTCTGAGCGGCTGCTTGCAGATTTGGATAATGCTCTGAATGTGGACACTGACACCGATGTCACGCACTCGGTTCCTTCTGGCACACTGACCTTCCTGTTTGAACGCTCATCGTTGTAGACTATACTTCTATGCCACCCGCTGTAGCATACTGATCTTGACGGACTCACGGGCAATACCATCATAGACATCTCTGTTTTCTGCCAATGGTCTCGACTGGGTGGATACATACAGACGGCGGGGCGCAGCCTTACAATTACACCGTATCAACCCTCACAGCGAAACAGCGCAGAAAGCACGTATCCAAGCGAGACAGCACTAAAATACAGCGTGCAGAGCATGGAACATACCATAACATGGGCAGGTTACGAGTGTTCCGACCTTCCCTCCCTCCGGTCCTCCGATCCGCATAGCAAGCAAAACATAACGTCATGAACATAATGAACCGGGTTTGTGTCGCCGGCCCTCGCATACCTCCTACCTCAGCGCACCTCGCCCTCTTCAAGGTCCATGTCGTCATCGACCACCACGGCACCTTCATCGTCGTCGTCCATATCGTCGTCTTCGCCGTGCAGGCGCTCTGCGATCTCGGACCTGAGCGCCGTCTCCCACACAAGCTTGTGGCGTTCCATGCAATGCGCACTGAGCTGCTCGTCCGGCGTGTCGGGGGGCAACAGCTGCGGCTCATTCTCGGTGACCGTATCGCCCGCATCACGCATTTGCCTGAGAAAATGTCGGAAAATGCATTCGGGGGGTAATGGGATTATAACTCACGCGCAAAGGATGCAGTGCAACTTCCCACCTGCGCCGGGGGCGGCGCGCCACACGCTTCGCAATTTTATGGCCGTGATTTCCTTGACCATCTCGCTGTACGCGGGATCCTGCAGCTGGTCCATCGGTGCCGCCGGAGTCTTCTCCGATGGGGAGGACCCGAGGACGGAGCGTGCGACATCTGTCGAGGTACTGAGCCCGCAGACGGCAAGGGCGTCGTATTGAGAGGCGGGGACGGCGTGAGCGGACGCGAGTCTGGCTCGGGGTTGCTCACCTCCTCCTGCTTCACCTTGACTGGCATCTCAGGGGGAGGGAGCGACTGCGGAGGCAGACGCTGCGGCTGCGGGGGTTGCAAAGGCGTAGTTGGCGACCGTGCGGCTTGCGATGGAGGCGGGCGGCTGCGGTGAGACTGAGGTCGTGTGTGAACAGGAGAGTGTACATCATCCCATTGCGCGGGCCGCAGCATTGGCGGTCGTTCATCCGCTGACGCTGGAGGGAGCAGTTGAGGCCGTGGCGGATGAATGACCATTCCTTGTTGTTGTGGGAGGGGATATGGACCTGGGCGGGGATGCTGGGGATATTGTGCATGTGGATGTGGGTGGGTGTGAGGATGTGGGTGTTGCTGGACTTGTGCACTGCGTTGCGAATCCGACCTTGGTCTCTGTGTGACGGGCGATTGTTGTTGCGTTGTCGGACTGCCGAGCTGCTTTTTAGCGTGAAGAATGGCTTGTTTCTGCTGCGCAGCTTGGAGTGCGACGTCCTGCGTCGGGTCAACCTGGGACTAGTGTCAAAACGGTCAGCAGCAGGTTGCTTAATTGCGCATATACTCACGAGAGGCTTGGCCCATTCTGGTTGCGGAGCGTGAGCTGACGTAGAGCTGCCCGGAAGTCGCACGCGATGCGCAGGGCGAGGTAAACCCGCAAAGCCTGGTGGCGCAGAACTTGGGGGAGGCGCCGAGGGTTGACCCACCGGACTGCTTGCAACTAGAAACAGCGCATGAGATGATGAACATAAAGGCCATATAAGAGGAAGACCGACGCTTCTTGAAATGGTCCTCGAGCTCTGGTAATTTCTGAGGAAACGGATCTGAGCCACGCACGGTGGAATGGGACTGTCGACTGACCTGGTGCAGAAACGCGTCGATCGCTGCAGGATCCCGCAGAATATGACCGACGGGAGCAGGGTGAGGATCATGCAAGGGCTTCACTGTGGAATGATGGTACGGTCAGGCTTGGTAAACGATTGCGGCTGTCGTGCCCGCTCACGCACTGAGGTTTGCAAACGCAATGAGTCTGAAGAGGAGGAAAGCCTCGTCGCGGACGGCGTCATAGACAGCCCTGAGGGTGGGTCTGTGGAGTGCGTCTTCGAGCCTGAGTGCGAGCGTCTGCATGTCTTGTACGCGGATATCGACCATACGGAGCACATTGTCCACGGAGGGTTGAGCCGCGGCCAGTGCATGCCTGGCGGTCTCGAGAAGGGACTCCTTGAGGGCTATGGCACGGTCCTGCTCGGCGATGCGATGCTGGAGGGCGGCGATGTTGTGCTGGGCCTGGGACTCGTTGGCGGCCTGCAGCATACGCTCAAGTTCTCCGATCCGGATCTTCTGGGCGGCGTCGACCTGGCGAAGGTGTTGGAGCTCGGCATGGGCACGGCTTATCTCGTCATGGGTGCCACGCAGCTCGTGCTGCAGGGCGAGGAGCTGGTCCTCCTTATGGCGCTCCGCGGCGACGAGATGCTGGGTGACGCCCTTGACGGCGGCCTGCCAGCCCTGCTCCAGATGGTTCTTGAGCGGGCGCAGAACGTCCTCGCTGAGCTGGCGCGCCTGGAGGTTCTGCATGTCATTGGCGGCGACCATCGTCTGCTCGCTTTGGGCGCTGCCTGCGCGGGCGCCACCGGGATGCTGCGCGGCGGCGGGCGGGTGGCCGTTGGCGGAATAGGGTCCGTGCGCCGGTCCGGGCGGGATCTGGACGACGACGGGCTGGGCTGAACGGCTGCCCGCGCCCGTCTGAGGCTGCGACATGGGCACAAGGAAGGCTCCTCGGACTTGCCATTCCAAGACGCGCGCACCGGGTCCCGGACTCCGCGCTCCGAACCTCCGCCGCACTGCCGCCCAATCCTGGCTTTTCCGTTTCCTTGTCCGCATGCTTTCTGCCAGATTACTCCTCGCACGCGCAGCCCGCCGCTGCAACTCGACGCTCGCCCAGTGTGCGCTGCGCCATTTATTTCTGCCAATTTCCGACCTAAATCTTCGAAGCAGCGGACATTCGCGTGCGCTTGCAAAAAGAGCTACTGCAAGCCCGCAAGGCCCGCGATGCGTTCAAAACCAATGTCCTGCGCGTACGCAAGGATCATCTCCAGTGGCCAGACTGAAGTTGACTCTCCTGCAGTCAGCATCTGCGGAAATAGACAGCGCAGATAAAAAATCACAGACAGCACCTACGCCAGAAAGTGCTGTTGCACTGCTACGCAAACTCATCGCTCTGCGCGTAAGCTCGCTTCACAGCCCATTTTTACGCTCGCTCATGTTGCACAGCGCGAGGCAGGGCAGCAATACTTAGCTGGAGGCCGCGCCGACCTCGCAGAGAACGAATTGAAGGAGGCCGACTTCCTGGCCACATTCCTACCACAGCAGAAGTCGGACGCGGAGATTGATACCCTGTTGCGCAAGATTCTGTCGGAGCAACCTGAACCGCTGCCAGCTGAACCGACCAAGGCTCAGCTCGGTCGGTTAACCGGGACAGTGATCAAGACATTCAAATCCACAGTCGACGTCAACACTGTCGACATGGATGTTGTTGCAAAGCGGTTGCAGGCCGTTCTTTCAGAACAGACCGGCGCCTCGAGCTCAGCTTGATGCTCTCCTAATCCATCGTCGAGCAAATGTGCACATCTCTGCCGGCGCATCGCCCCTGCGCGCGCTTTGAGGAAACAACAATAGCACGCCTTGTCTCTTTCCCTTGCCCGTCCAGCACCCTTTCGCTCGCAAAGCTGAAGATGCTCTCCCTGTGGCCAGAGGTCCCATTGGGGACATCCATTGGAAGTACCGTATCATGGCCTACCGCTCCTTTCCGACGGATTTCTGCTGGCAATTCTTATAGCTCGGTCACCGTACAGCTGGTCTGTGTTTCCGTGGTCCCATATCTTTGTCCAGTAGGATCGCCCGTGCCTGCCGATCCTTCATCGCACAACGCCACCGGATGATCCCGAAAGGCAATCCTCCGTCGTGCTCAAATAAACTCCCGGCCCGGAAGGTCAGGTAGGCTCACGACGTCTGTCTGACGCACGCGTCGAGCTTGCGCGAACGCTCGGTACTACCAAAGATGGAATTCCCATTGTGAATCGCCGCTTCCGTTGCATGTTTCAGTCCCGGTGCATAAATGGGTCTCCGTCTGCTTTGCCGTCAGTATCCCGCCTCTCTGTCTCGCTCCCCTACCTTGCCGCCCGATGGCTACCGCCACTGAGTGAGTCCGAACTGTCTTTTTGCTGCGTACGCTGACCGTTGTCCCGTGTGTCTTAGAACAAACCCACGCGCTCTGGAGCGCATCCCCGGCGAATTATGGGCGCGCATCTTCCAGCTCGGCACTGACGACGACTGGCTTTACCCGTATACGCGTCGGCCGTGTGCTCAACCTGGCGCACTGCCGCACGGTATCATCCCTCTGTCTGGTCGCGCGTCGTGTCCCGCGTGGGATTTGGCCGGCCGCTCCACTACGAGTACCAGCTCGCGCGTCTCTACCTCAGTCGTTCACGCCATGCACCCTTGAGCATCCGTCTCGACCTTACGCGAGCGACGGACCCGCAGAGCGTCGTCTTTCTCCGCCTC
Source organism: Auricularia sp. M13 (assembly GCA_037042915.1). Classification (NCBI taxonomy): domain Eukaryota; kingdom Fungi; phylum Basidiomycota; class Agaricomycetes; order Auriculariales; family Auriculariaceae; genus Auricularia; species Auricularia sp. M13. Next base: position 1,904,383 of record CM073201.1, read on the forward strand.
TTCTCCAACCAGCTCGCCCGCTGCACGCATTTCACGTTCGTCGGCCGTGTCTCACATTCGGTCATTGTCCACTGCTTCAGCGACCTATGGGCTGCGCAGAGCAGGCTCGAGGAGCTTGACATGACCCTGACGGGATTCACGCAGGGCTTCGCGCCCGAGCTCGCGCTCGGCGGGAATCCATGCGCCTGGAGGGGAGAACTGCCTGCGCAGACGTACCCACGCCTGCGGCACTTCAAGATCGACTTCCCCGACGCCATGAGCATACCTCCCGACGCTTTCCTCTCCATCTTTCACTCCTATCCGAACGTTGAGGTGCTCGACGTACGCATCGGCCACGGCGTCTCATCCGCACTTCCGCAATGGGAATTCTCGCCCCCACTTGCACCCGTGCCCGTTCCTACGCAGTTGAAGGAGCTTCACCTCGAGGGTGTCTCCATTTCAGATCTTACGAGCATCCTCGACTTCAAGAAGCTCGCCCTCACCTCGCTGTCTGTGCACGCAATCGGCGCCCGCGCACGCTATCCGACCGTCGGGCCCACCACACTCCCCGTCCCCATAGCGTTGTGCAATCCAAGCTCGACGCTGAAGACTCTTGAGCTCGGCGGCTACGCGCTGAGCGGCTGCGCGTTCCTCCCCCTCCTGCGCATGCTCCGCGGCCTCCCCGCGCTCACGCGCCTCTCCTTGTCCCACGTCCGGCTCGACGCACAGCTCTTCCACACGCTCTCCTACCCGATGCCTGGATTGCGCGTCTGGGCGCTGCCCCAGCTTACCCAGCTCGAGCTGCATCAAATCTCGCTTGGCCTTGCGAGACATCGCCAGTGGGCCTGGGCGCTCGACGTTGCCCGGCGTAGGAATGTCGTCGCCCAGTGTGGGGGTTCTGTTCAGAAACTCACGGATCTCAAGTGCGACATCGTGGGCCGCGATGGACGCGTCCTCATGGATTTGCGCGAGATGGCGCTGTCCGGTCCCATAGGTGTCCGTGTGTCAAGCACGGGCTACGGGATCACTTTCTTTATCTAGGTCGCCCTGTATTCGTACCCCATAGACACTTCTGTAGTAGTATCTGAAGGACCTTGTATCTCTAGCACCGACTGTATTCGTATTCGTACTTACGACCCATCACGACGGAATGTATGGTTATCTTGCTTCGCAGTTCCTTGCTTGCTGGGATTCGCTATGATGCCAGAACATAATGTAGAATGGAGGCCAGGAACAACAGGGAAGCAATATGTACAAGGGTCAGTTTACCGCGCCTTCCGCGTGTCGGGGATGGCAAATTCGTCGTCGTCCATCTCTTCCTTCCAAAGAGCGTACAATTTCCGCCGGTTGGAGTCGCGCGTCTCCTCTTTGCTGGCCTGCTCGAACAGCAACGCGATTGCGCCTTTGCGCAATTCTCCAAGCGCAAGCGGCGCCGCGTCGTCGTCTGACGCCGAGATTCTCGCGTTCGCGAGAGTTGTGGGGTATTTCGGCGTAAGCGCGGCCTTGGCTGCTTCGTCCAGACGCAGGCGCTTCGGGCGTCGCTCGCCATCGTCGTCTTCCTGTGGAGGCGCCTTCGCAGCAGACTTTATGGCACCGAAAAGAGGCTTGAAGACGCTATTGACCACGCGGTCGTGCGAGCGTGCGTTATTCGTGAATGCAGCCAGCTGCACGAATGGCGCAAGCAGTACTCCCAAAGGCGCTGGTGGCGGCGGAGGCTCCTGTATAACGACTGAGCATGGTGACACGCTCGAGCTTGAAATATTCCATACCACGGCATTCATGGCCTTCTCCAGTTCTTCCAGCCATATATCGGAAAGATGATACGCAAGACTGGATGGCACCTTCGGATCGTCCGGGCTGCGAGTTACGGGATAAGGATAGATGCAGAATGATACTGCGTGCCCACGGACCACAGTGGGCAACCCTTGCCTGTCAGCATAGAGTTGTACTCCTTGCACGCAGTGTCGTCCCACTTGGAACGTGCCAATAACCGGAATGCGGCATTAACGTACTTGCGCACGAGCATGTAGAACTTGTCCATTCTGTGGCACATTGGCGGCTCAGCGTTTTGTTCCCAAGCTCATAATTCCAGCTACCCACCTCAACCGGTCAAGGCCACTCCATTCACGAACGGTTATTTCCCAATAGGATCGCAGGAAGCGGAGAGCATCCTTCGTGACCTTTATGGATAGCAAGAGCTCAGCGAGTTCAGACGAGAGGGCTTGTTGCACGAGCGGCTTGTCCGACATCCAGTAGCCTATTCGCCACATGCGCGGTCAGCGTACATATGGAGCATCCGACGTCCACTGACAGTAAAACAGTGCTTTCCAAAGCTTGTCCATCTCAGCCTTGGGGTATGCTGCGACGAGTGCATCGTCTGCTAACATAGCAGCGACGGCTTTGACAGCCTTGTCTCGCGTTTTCTTCTCTACGTAGCATGAGCGACCGTTACATGCGGTAGGGCGACAAAAATATCGCACCAGTGGCCGCAAGGTTTTTCGCCAGAGTCGGCGTCGCAGTAGCGGTGGCAGTCGCCATGACCATGGAGGAAAAGAAGGCAAGCACGAGACGCGCTTCGGAGCTCGAATAGCGCGACCCAAGAACAAGGCACTTTTTTTCATCCAGCACAGCGCATTCATTTGATGTGAGTAAGAAGTCTACATGATGCCGTCCACACTATCGGAGGCGCTAACAGAGTTGATTCAGGAGTACAGTATACGTATAGTCCCAGAGAAAGAGGAGACAGCGATGTGAATGGAAAGCGAGCGGCACGAGCGGCGTGAGTTGGTAGTCATGAAGCGGCAATCAAGGAAGGAGGGAAAGCTCATGAGCGACGTCTACGGCGAGAACGCTCAGTAGGCTCCGGGATGTCGACGCGTTGCTGACACGTAGGACAGCGGCCAGAGACATCGACGAGCCAAGGATCAACACATGTTTTCTGTGATTTGTAAGTCACGAGCAACGGCCTGGCTACTCAAGAGACGTGCACGTACGTGGAAGACGTGCCCGCAGCTCAGCAGTCTTAATGGCTGGACGCCCTCGCCTGCATCTTGCAAACGAAGGTTCTCGTCGTCTGACGATTCATCTTCGACGCCAGCCGCTCCTACTGGTTCATGCACAGTAACCATCTCGATGGGTGCCGCCTCAGGATTGGCTTCTGGCTTGTCCGCTTCGACTTCCGCAACAGATCCATTGATTTTCTTGGGCGGTTCAAAGTCCTGCACAGAGTCAACTCAAAGCAGGTAGGAATAGCGTGCATGCGTACCATAAGGCATATAGCGCAAGCTGCCCTATTCTCTTCGAGGCGCACGAAGGGGAAGTCACCTTTCTCCCACCGGTCTTCCCATAAATTGCCAGGTTCGGGGCTCTTGATATCCGGCACCTCCTCATCCACGAGTTTGCCCTTGCCCTTGCCCTTGACACGAGTCCGACGACGCTTCAAGAACCTGAACATCGACCTGCGCGAGTTGGTTGACACCTGGGTTGTGCCGGTCGATTGACGGGACGGAGGGTAGGCGTGTTGAGGTGCTGGCGGAGCTGTTTCGGGAAAGCCCTCGGGAGGAGGCGGGATGTACAAAACGAGAGGAATGCGGTCTACCGCCCGCTGGGATAGCTTGGGAACTTCGGGGTTGATGTCACCGTGCGCTTGCAGCGGTGGGCGTCCCATGCAGACAAGAATGACGTTGACAATGAACTGCAAATTTCGCAGTTAGCCCCATGCATGTCCTCGAGCGAAATTGCGCGTACGAAGACCAGTGGCACCAGAATGAAGATTATGGCACCCACGATGAGTACTGAAGGGACTGTAAGTGGTGATTCTGGAAGCATGGCTCATTTGCGTACCTTCTAGCACAACAACGTAGCCAATGCAAACGATTGCGAAGTTGGCCCACCACAGGTGCGGTGCGTTGATACGGCATGTGTCGACGGACGTGTATAGGAATACGTGTGCGACGATAAACCAGGCGAGTGAAAAGAATGAACTCAAAGTGTTGATTCTGCAATACAGTGCCATCAGCTTCTTCCGAGCTGAAGCCCAGTGCCTAATCCCTCCTAACCTGCTGATGACGCGGTTGCGCGTGGGCTGCTGGTTGGTACCCGCGTTGTTTTCTGCAGCAGCCGCGGGAGCAGCGGCGTCCGCGTTCTCATTCGCACCACCGCCCTCCGCGGCGGCAGGGATTTGTGCAGCACCGTCCCCGCCGTTATCTGTTCCTGCCTCCACGTCTCTGCGTCGGCGCCTGCACGTGGTCAATGAGAATGCAGATCCGGTGCAAGAAGATCGCTTGAGATCAGGCACATACCTATGGCTGCTGGTCCGGTAGGTGTAGATGGCAGCGCCAAAGCCGATGAGTACGCGCAGGCACCACACCACGGCCCATGGACCTAACGGCTTCTCGCAGACGCTGTTTTCCCATTCGTTTACGAACGGCGGACTGCTGGTCAAGGCGCCGGCGACGAGAAGAAGAGTGACCGCTGCAATCTGCGGGGAAGGACGCTGAGTCAGCGTGTGCGTGTCCGTAAGAGCCAGCGCACCTGGGCAGACCCCCAGCAAAGGGTGAAAACGAGAGTGACGAAGTCCTTGCGGGCCTCGTTGCCTCTGCCATAGCCAAAGAACCGCGACGTGCGCCGCCACCAGTAGCGCCAGCCACCGTGGCCGTTGGCGCCGTGGTCGTTGCGCGGTCGCAGCGCGCGTGGGCTGTCTCTCGCCGGCTGCTCCACGGCGGCGGGTGGGTCGGGCGGTGGGTCGGGAGCAGGAGCAGGAGCAGGAGCTGGCACAGGCGCTGGCGGACTCGGAGCTATAGCGGCTGCCGGTGGCGCGGGTTCGAGTGACGCGTTGGCGGCGGGCGCAACGGGCGAGCTGAGCGGCGTCGCCTGTTCCGTCCAGAGCACGATTTGCTGGGGAGATACCGGCCGCCGCTCGCGCAGGTTGGGCACGGACGATGCCCGCCGTTGTGCCAATGTGCTCGAAGACTGCGGATCCGATGTCGACGCCATAGTCGCACAACTCCAAGAAACAGGCCCTGTGGACGCAGAATCCCTCCTTCACGAGAGCCTACAATGCTCTGATAAAATGGAGCGTGAGGGCGCGTGCAATCTGTCCCGCGCGGGGCTAGGTCGTAAGGTGGTAGCACGCAGGGAGCCTGAAGCGGCACCTATTCATCAGCCGATCCCGGCGAGACGCGTCGAGGCTGACGCTCAGATCGATATCCGACGTCCATAGTTCACATTTTACTCGACTAGGACTATTTTACATCCTCAGAAATACTCTAAACTGCACGTGTCGTCGCAAGCTGAGAGAATTTTCTCCAAAACGTACTCTACCAGCGGGTCTTCCGAGCGACCAGGTGTTTTGATCGACGCGAGGATTTCGACCTCTGCCTTGCGGCGGAATCGAATCATGTGCGTTAATTCGCGCCTGGAGAATAAAATGCTTAGCATGTGTGAAACGCTCACAATCACCTGCTCCACCGCCAGAGAGGTTCCATAGCACAGTTTGAATGTTGAAGCAGCGATATAGCCTGGATAGAGGACAGAGGTTTCACGTGGCGATGAGCGAATGTCGCGCAGGGGAAACGGAGCCTCGCCTTCTTATGGTCGTGGGCGCTCAGAGGTAGCAGCTCGTCCTTATCAAACCCGGGTCTTCTCCCAGGAGACTTGCTTCGACGACAAAAGGCACCGGATGAGCACGCACCTGTTCAGGTCGGTGCTCAAGACACCAATCCACTGAAGTCGTGGAGCCTGCAGGCGGGCTTGTTCGTGCTGCATGCTCCTGCTTCCATATTTGTAGCAAGAGAAAATGTCGACACCGTGAGCATCTGCGTCCACCAGCGCAAGCAGAGGTATTCTGAAGTTGTGCATGTCAATCTTAAGGCATAACATCGCCAAGATGCTACTTACGTCGTAAAGCGAGATAAAGCGGCTACGAGGTCGCGGGTGGCTACATCGGGATAGCCCTTGCCCTTGATACTGCTCGGTAATAGCGTCTATCCCAAGCAATGCACTCACGGTGATCAAGATTCCATTTCCGGGCAGCTTTGGGTGGGTCGTTATGCCGGCGCGGCAAAGTGTCTGGAATACAGCCTACGAGGTAGTCAGTGTATTGCCTGCCGCAGCAATTCGGCCAACATCTTTCTCGACGACTAGAATCCAAGCAGCCTCGTCACACAACTGGATAGATTTGATGTCGCTTTGCACAGGTATAAGTGTTGGCTGTTTAATTATGGTTGTCAGAAACAGTCACCACAGGGAGAAGTTGGGACTCGGGGTGCGACTATATTTGCTCACCTCGTTGTGCTGACCGGCGATCAGGCTGCCATTCCTCGATATCATGGACAATCCCACGCCACACCAGAGCCCCTTGCATGCTGCTTCTGAGCTGAGGGAGCCCATGTTGAGCGTCGAACAGTGATCGCTGTCGGCACAGCCGCCGAGAATAGGGCGACGAACAATATTCAAATCACTGCGAGCCACCCCGCACGTCGCCGCCAAATCGTCCACAAGCTATCAGTGTAAAAGCGAAGGGGGATCAGCGGTCGGAGAGTTCGGATAGGAGAGGGATCGACGCGCGTTGTTCACGGTTGCTTGGGTCTGGAAGAGGGCTACATCTTGATAGTAAATGTCTCTGCAAGAAGGCTGTTGGGCGCGCATGCCGCGTATACTGAAGCGACGCACCTTTTGCTCACAGTTACTCCGCGATGAAGTCCTCCGTGACTGAGGTCGATAATGCGGAATAAAGTCGCTGGACCGAGGAACGAGACGTTGGGTACGAGAACGTAGTTGCACGAGGAAGCCGTACCAAGCCCTCGCGCGTTGCCACGTCTCTTGTTTTGTGGGAAGCGAATGGTATGTTTTGGATAATCTCTGCAGCATGGAGCCTTGAGTTCAGAGACAAAGACAGGACGCGAGACTGTGAACCCGAGATTAGCGAGCCGTTTGCGATCCGCAAGCTCAATTGCAACGCAATTGCTCATATGTTCGGGCAGAATGTCTAGCTCTTGAAGCTCAGTTGGCTCTGCACCATCGAGCTCTGGCTTCGGAAGTGATGATGATAGCTGCTGGAGAAAATGCAGCACCATGGCCTCGAGACCCTCCAACGCGGCAAGCTGACTAGGGAGCGGTAAAATATGAGCACCAAAGAGGCTATACGATATTTGACGCGCTTAGCGTCGAGCTTGCTGGCGTCGGACAGTACAGTATCGTCGTCACTGTCGTCCTGCAAGTCCAGCATGTGAAGACCTTCGTCGTCACAATCCAATGACGGCTGCGCTTCAGGAGAGCACGGCGGTTTGTTGTATTCTTCTGCGTCATCGTCAATTAGCCACAGCAGAATGTCGTTAGTAGTCATGATGGTAAGCAGAGAGAGAAGTCCGCGGGTTATCCCGAGATCCAGGCCTCTGGAAGGCAGAAAGCTTAAATTATGATATCTTCATTATATATGGTTACTCCTGCAGTATGAGTCCCTCTGTACAATTCGTACAAACAACTTCATGCCAGGTCCCCTACGTCGGGACTCGGAATTTTGGCATAACTCAGAGCTATATTTACCGATGAGAGCGCGGTGATACGGGGAGTAGGCAAGCTGCATATTATCTTTCTGAAATTTTCATCAAGATTCAGTTGCACTCTAGCCGCCAGCGTAGCAAAATCGTACAAAACTGCTCTTGTGGCACTGGCCCACGGAATCCTTCTGTCCGGCTCGGCCCGAGCCGAGTCATTGGAACCAGCCTCTCACGTTGAGTCAAAGGGCGAGTCAATTGCTAGCCTGCAGCAGCATATAAACACAGCTTGGGCCGCAGGTTTAGGCCACACTCGCCATGGCCACAACATTGCTCGACTTCCAGAATACCATTGACGACTTACACGCACGTGAAGTCGCCAAGCAACGTGCGGCCGCTGCAGCCAGCCAGGCAGCTGACAGGAGAAGAAACACCCGGGAAAGATTGCGAAGGATGCGGTGGAACCCAAAGTGGTCGCTGATGACAAGGACGACGCGTTCCGGATAGAGGACATGACGGAACTCCAGGTACGCGCGGAATCGGAGTCTCCACGCGTCGTTTACGAGACCACATTGCAAGGAACTGTTGTCTTCCAATACTCCGGGAAAGTTAGAGCGAGCGCGAGACAGCATCTCCGCTCTTCTGACTTCTCGACAATCTCAAGGAGAATATATTGTACGATTAGGACGCCACCCCGCACACGCACGATTATTCGGCGGCGGCAAGGACGTGCCAGACGCTCCAGCCCAAGCAACCATTGGTACCAAGTGCACGATGTTAGAACTGCGGCAAATGCAGAGTCGATTAGCGCAGATAGCTGACGAGACGGGGAGCAAGGTGCGCGCCACCGGCAGAACGCGACGTGTTCCTGATGACCCGGAATGCCTTTAGTTGTCGACTCTGTTCCTCAGCGACGACATTGAAGATGCACATGCGTCGTTCTTAATACGATTACCTCCTCCCAATGTCGCCCTAACCCCGGAAGTTCGCGTTGCGGTTGTTGGGTGTGTGCCCTGCAACCTGTCCCCGGTTCCAACTCATGCGTAACACCCGCCTCTCAGTAATGTCGACTCTGGGAAGAGCACGACACTTGGAGTTCTTACAAGAGGAGCTCTGGACGATGGTCGTGGGCGGGCACGCGTAGGCCTGTTTCGTCATAAGCATGAGCTTGAAACTGGTCGGACATCCAGCGTCGGCATGGAGGTACGCACGACCAACTCTCGGTGGGATTTTGGTATAACCTTGCTTTCCAGATCCTTGGTTTCAACCCTCAGGGAGACCCCATTCTCCCTTCTACGTCTGGATCAACGATCCCGAGGTCATTCGCCGAGAGCGGCTTGGCTGGGAGGAGATTTCTCTTCAAGCGGCGAAGATAGTTTCCTTCATTGGTACGCACTCGGCGGATCTATTTTCTGTCCCGCCGTGTTTATGTTGGAGAAGATCTCGCTGGTCACGAGAAGTATCTGAAGACTACGCTGTACGGACTCACCTCCGGCGCCCCGTCCCTTGTTTTGCTCATGGTCGGAGCGAATGCTGGCCTGATTGGGATGTCGAAGGAGCACTTGGCGATTGCCCTTGCTCTGAACGTGCCCGTGGCCGTTTGCATAACGAAGGTGGGTGCTATCCTCCCTCACATTGGAGTTCCTTTGTCGATCCCTGTGCAGATCGACATGACTCCGCCCAATATCATCGCAGAGACCGTGAAACAAGTCACAAAGGTGCTGAGGAGCCCTGGATGCAGGTCCGTCCGCAGTTTTCTCTTTGTCCGGGAGTTGATCGAGCGCTGTGCAATCCACAGAAAGACGCCCGTGTTCGTCAAGTCTATCGAGATGGCTGTGGAGTTATCGCAGGCATTGGCAACGGATCGGTGAGATACGGTACGATCCATGTCTGAGGAAGATCGCTGAGTCGCACAAACGCGAAGTGTCTGTCCTATTTTCATGGTCTCCAATGTCACCGGCGAGGGCCTCGACTTGGTGAGTTGTTCACTAACTATCCCGGACACCGCCATTCATAGCATAACGGCATGCGACCGCAGGTCCGAACGTTCCTCAACTTGCTGCCTTCTAGCGAAGGCGATGAGAAGAAGTTTGACAGCAGCGGTCCTCTCGAAGTAAGCACGCGACAGTCATCCCACGGCTGCCGCTCACTGGCCCGTCTGTGAACTAGTACTCCGTCACCGAAGTCTGGAGCGTGCCATATACAGGCACTGTTGTCAATGGAATCATCGTACGCCCGGGTATGATTAGGACGTCGAGAAGCTGACCTTTTGCAGCACTCCGGCACCATCCGGGTGGGAGACCAGATCATGTTGGGACCCGACTCTACTGGGGCGTGGGTGCAAACGACGGTCAAGAGCATGCAGCGCAAGCGGTAAGACGTCAGAGCGTGGCGCGCATAGTCTTATTTCTTATCTGTCAACTTTTAGGAGCGCTGTCTCAAACGCGGACGCCGGTCAATCTGTATCTTTGGCTCTGAAGCGGGTGCGAAAGGCACAAGTTCGCAAAGGTAAACAACTTCTACAAGCTGATGACGAGTGTACTAAGTGTGCTGCAGGGATGGTGATCGTTCACAAGACCGACAACCCTCCTCGTGGTGAGCTCGAAGCCTGTGTGCCGAGTTCTGCGATCCGCTAAGGAGTTTACTCAGCGGTGCGACGATTCGAGGGCCAGGTCCTCATTCTATAGTGAGAATGCCGCGGCCTCTTTTGCCATAAGCGCTCGCTACCGAGAGGCAATCGTCTGACCTTGATCATAAACAGCCACAACACGACGCTGCAACGGAATTACCAGGTCGGAGCCGTGGATTGTTCTAGAGTTGAAACTGACAATGAGCCAGGCCATGCTCCATTGCGGTGCCATACGACAAACGGTGAAGATAGTTGGCATGGACCACCCGCAGGGCATCTTGCGCACAGGAGATCGCGCGACAGTGGAATTCGAGTTCATGCAAGGTGACGATTTCATAAGGTATCCTAGGTATCCATCAGGATTCACCCACCACCGCCATAGTGCCGGAGTTGGTCAAGGTCGGGTCGAAACTGCTATTCCGCGAGGGAAAGACGAAGGTGTGTCATGGGTGGTGATTTCCGCTCGCAACTGTTGAAAGGCTGGGTGTGCGGTAGGGATTAGGAGTTGTTACGAAGTTGTTGTGAGCAGAGGGGGGTGGATGATCGCTGCTGCCGACCGGATTGGGTTGCGAGAGCCCAGGAGGCGCAAGTAGCATGCATCCGGAGTGTGTCTCGCGCCGAGCAAGGCGTTCTGTCAGTTGCTTACTTTGTTCGATTATCGATGTCGCAGGGAGGGGCAAAGCGGATGATTGTAAGGATGATGACGAACATGTGATCGATGATCTCGAGCTCAGAGGCGTGTAGGAGCAGTGCCGGCTGCGGAAAGATGAGCAGTCGCCCGATGATGCGGACGGCCTATGCGTTAATTTTTTGAGGAACGTGATGATATGACCCTATTCTGGGGGGCGTGATGAACTGTTGAAGATCGCTGGGTGGCACCTGCAGGTCAGCGAGGGCCGGCGAGAACGAGGACGGGACGGTCGGGACGAGGAGGGTTGCGGAGTGGTGCAAATACAGTCGGCACTGCATCCAGCATGGTTACGAGCGATTCTGGATGGGCGATCTGCAAATTTGTGCCAGCATGTGAGATGATCCGCGCTCGGAAGCGGTTGTTACCGGAAGTTCCTGATCTCGGTCCTTTGGGTCAAGATCGCCAAGCGACGAATCATTCATAAGCGCTTCGCGACGCCCCGTTGTTCCCATTTTCCCTCCCATCCCGCCCCTCCAGTGCCCACCTCCATGCCCTCTGAACAGTGCGTCGAGCGTGTCACGAGTGTCGGAGTCTGATCCTTGTGCAGCAGACGCCCCACCCTGCCGTCCATCCGCGAGATGCTAGGAGGTCGGCCGCCGTCGTTCGTCGCCTCGAACCAGCCGTCTCACACGCTGGCTGCAGACTCCCTGCCCGCCGGCGCGAAGCCGCCGCCGCCGCCGCCGCCGTTCGCGCTCGCGGAGCTGCACGACTCGCTCGTGTACGACGCGCATCCGCAGCACGACGTCGTCGTAGTCCCTCCGCGGGCGCAGTCGTCGCGTGGCGTGTCGCCGCCGGACAGCCCCGAGTCCAGCATTTCGAGCCACGTAAGCAAAGAATTTTCCGCCGTTCGGTATTGCCTATTGTCTGAACTAAATTTTGACAGTACTCGTCGAGCACGTCTGACTGGACGCCGCCGTCGTCTGCCTCGCACGCAGACGGCGGGTACGTCAAGATGAGCGCGGTGGAAGCTGTCGACTTGTCCTCGTTCCGCCTGCGTGCGGAGGCCGGTGAGTGTGATCTGCGCGTCGATCATGCGAGTCCCTGACTGGGGATTGCTGCAGAAACCGCAGCACCCGGCCTCGCCCACGCCCCGTCTCGGCCTTCGCTGCTGGGTCTTGCGCAGGCCGCAGCATCCGCCTGGGCGCAGCAGCCCACCGTCCTCACAGACCAGAGACGCCACACCGTCGACGCCAGCGCACGCCGCCGATCGCATGCCGGTCCGCCCGCGACTGAGACGCGCTACCGCAATAGGCTGCTGCACCACCCAGACCTCCACAAGCCGATCCAGCATGCCCGCACCGCGTCCCTGCCAGACTTCACTCCAATCCCTGCGGCCCAGCACCCGCTGAGATCGGCGCCTTATCCGCAGGCCCAACCAGATGCTCGTGGCCCGTCGATCTCTGTTGCTATAAACGTTCATCCATCCCCGCCCTCTCCCACGCTCGAAACTGCGCGGCCTCGCGCCCGCGCGCCGGCTCTCGTCGACAGCTCCTCTGCCCTGCGCATACAGCCACGCTCTTCTCTGACTGCGCACGAGCTCAGGCGGGATAACACGGAAATTATCAGGTACAAGGACGTGAACGGCAAAATCGCGACCACAGCCTCGAAAGCCTCCTCCGGGAAATACGGCTGCACATTCTGCCCCAAACGTTTCAATCGTCCCAGCAGCCTTAAGGTACCCTTCTACCGCTGTGAAGCCGGACGGGTTGCTCACAACACGCGCCCCTGCAGATCCATTTGAATACGCATACCGGCGAGAAGCGTGAGTGCAATTCTCGTCACTGAATCTAGGCCGCGTGCTTACGGCTCCTCAGCATATCAGTGTCCCGTGCCTGGATGTGGACGTCATTTCAGCGTCATGAGCAACATGCGGAGGCATCAGCGCAACTCGCACAACACTGACGATATCCGTGAGTCTCGCACTCACACGGTGCTATTTCCACTCTGACATGGTTCATACCTCAACAGCTTCGTCGGGCCCACACCTGCACGACATGTCCGAAGAAGGTCCGGAGGCGGGCATGGATACTGATGACGATCTCCCATCCCGCCCGTCAACCAGCGGATCCTACGCCTCTCGTCTTCCATACAATGGACGCAGCTCTGGGCCTAACAGGGAAGCGGTATCGACACCGCCTGTCTCTCTGCACATGCCCTCGTCACAGTTTGCTCGCCTCCCTCACTACGAAGACGCTATCCACCCTATGGTCTCGACCGGTCAACGAGTACTACAACGCCAGCATGCGTAGCATGTTTTATCGGGTCACTCTCTCACTGCTGAGCCGGACGTGCCATTCTTGAGCGCTGCTTCCATCCCTAGAACTGTACTACGATCTTGTCTCTTCCGCCTGCCTTCCTGGGCTCCGAGCTTTGCCACGCGTTGTATCCGCATGCCGCCGACCCTTACTGTCGTCATCCTCCACCTCCCAAGGGCTCCCCCGATTATACACGCCGCGCGGCGTCCATGCACAAATATGAGATCTGACCATCGGGCAGATGCCACTCCATGTGCGGACACAGTCGAGGGTCGAATCACTCATCAGACGATTACCACGGGCTCGGGAGCTGCGGTCTATCGAGATTGCAATGCGCTCGGCACGCCCTGCGCGTGGATGATCGACAGTTCCCTGGGCGTCTCGGAGCGCCGGACAGGCGATATGGGTGACATCCATATTGCTCCAGGTGTTTCTGCCCATCCCCGGGCTATTTATGCTGTAATTACTATGGAAGACGGTTTGCTTGTACTGCGTTTGTGTAGCCTCTTTCTTCTCCGTTTCGCGCTGTGTTTACCGCTCGCATGTCGCATTTGTATCATGGTTTACAGCAATACCACCCATGCCCCCGAGTTTTTTCCCACCCCAGAACCGTGTGTGAGAACGATTGCCCGAGGTCACCGCTGTTGGATATGCACCATCAGGATCATCATAAGCGGTGATCCCTGGGATCACCCAGGGGGCATCCCGGATAGCGCGCCGTGATATCACGTCCCCCACCTCGGTCGTGGGAAAATCAAATGTTTGGCTTGTGCGGCTTCGCGGCATCGACGAAAACGGAATGCACCTGCTATTGCGAAACCTTTCTTCGGCCAGTATGGGGCCTGCTGAGCACTGAGATCCATATCTTAGACATCTTTTGCGAACTCCCACGCAAAAAATTGGGTTTCCAGAGGTTCAGTCGAATACAACGGCTCAGAGCGCCCAGTGGCTGTGAAACCAAACATTTGATTTTCCCACGACCGAGGTGGGGGACGTGATATCACGGCGCGCTATCCGGGATGCCCCCTGGGTGATCCTACCTGTGATGATTCCCAGATTTTCACGATTTTCACTCACGTCGGAACCGCGCCGAAGCCCGCGGAGGCTTTGTTGGAACTCCGTTTGAACCCGCCGCCACTATGCCCGAACATGGCCCCGAGGACGGCGGCCGAGGATGAAACGGCAGCGCTTCTCGCCGTCTGCGTTGGACTACACCGCGGTAGACGACGAGGCGCGGCCGAGGTCCAGCAGCGCACGCGCGCTGGGTGGCGCGCTCGAGCCGTCGATATTGAATGCAGAGCCCTTTGACGAGGTCATGCGCTTCATCGCCGACTGGATATACGACACCGCGGCCGGCCATTCAAACGTCGAGATAGAGGCCAAGATCGGCATCCTCAAGGAGAAAGGCGGCGACCAGCGCGTTTCGCTGCCCGTTCTGACCGAGACCAGTGAGCGTGTGGCGTCCTGCACCTGCGAGCTTTCTGACCGGGCCCTTAGTCCTCGCTCCTAGTTTTGATCGCGTCAGATTCGAGTCTGATATGCCCCTCGTGAGTCACGCGCATGGCACGCACGCGTTTGGGCGGCGCTGACGCGTCAGGTCGCGTCGGCAGGCACAGCACCGGCAGTTCAACGCGATGCTGAACCAGCTGCTCGAGACGTACGGCAAACCAGACTACCCCTACGCGCGCATTCGCTACAAGCACATGCGCCTCGTGGACTCGTTCTACTCCGTGGGCGGCGACAAGGTCCGCGTCAGTCGCGACGCCGAAACGAACAAAGTAGTCCTCTGCGTCGCCAAGCGACGATTAGGCGACCTCAATATCTTATGTCCGAATTCGCACGCAGACTGGCGTGTGAGCATAAATGTGGAAGAGCCAAGTTGGTGATGCCGTGGCTGCCTTAGAAACACGCTTACGCCTGCATAGTCCACGAAATACCCACGGGCATTGAGCAATACCAGCGACGCAAGGACCGCATCGAATATACGCATCAATCCTTTCATATCGACCTGACGCAAGTCAGGTCCTTTGGCCCTGGAGTACGTCCCAGACTTTGCACCCAATGCCCACGTTGCCGCTTACCACACTCGCGTGTCAGGGTAAAGATCAGCCAATTCATGAGCTCGAAATTGAATTCGCCCAACCGGCGGAACTCATGCGCCTGGCTGCCTTTCGCGCCGACCGCTCGCACCCCGACTGTGATGGTTTCGACGAACTTGTCCGCGTCTTCGTCAACAACTGCAGGCTCATGATTCGCAATGTCTCTGCATGGGATTGACCGGGCATAGCCACACTCTTGCACAACGATTTCCCGATCTAGTCAGGGGAATCCCGTTGCACAAACCAGCGTCGATCCTATGATCGAAGGATCGGTGCCCTCGTCGCTATGGCGCTTGCGACGCCTCTTGCTGTGCATATCTTTCGCCGGTCTGCTTCTTGTCGATGCTGTAGAGTGTGTACCGTGCTGCGATCCTGACGCCTGACGGTGAGTTCCACCAAACGACCCAGTTCCCTGTCAGCATCCTGCTGGCATCATCATGTGTAGCAATGCGAAGTCTCATGGATCATCTTACCTTCCACCGCAATAGACGTATAATTCAACGTGTTCCGACATTACCTGGGTATGAGTCGTCGTACATAGGTCGTGAGTGTAGTAGAGCCGATACAAAGTATGAAGCGAACGAGACAACCGTGCAACAAACATGCTAGGCAATTACTGTTAAAACATCGGGGAGACGAAGGGATCCGAGGCAAGAGTCAGATGATCACAAAACAGAGAATAGACACTCCTGCGATCTACATAGAGATCGCCCGTCCACGCCCGCCCGCGCTGGACTGCCGCATTGGGCTCCGTCCGCGCGGCTCTTCATCGTCAACTTCGTGCCCGTGATGCGCTTGCCTGTGGTCGAACGTGCTCTCGTCTTCGCTCGGCTCCACAGGGTTGAGGGCGCGGTCTGCGCGGGTGTAGCTAATCACCCGCGGGCTCTTGTGGGTGAACCCAGCAAATGCCAGCGCTTTGCGGACTTCCAAGACATATTGACCGTGCACCTTGTCCTTCAGCAGTGGATCCCGCGTCGCGTCTGCGGGCGCTCCGTTCGCGGGCGCCAGTGGCTAGACAGCGCGAGAAAAAAAAAGGAAAAGGAAAAGGCGCTCGTAAGCATCGGCGGTACCCCAAAAAAGGACAAAGGGGACTGCCAGGGGACTGCGACAACAGTCCTGGCAGATGCCACGTACCTCTGGCGGGATGTCTGGGTCGAAATGGCGTGTGTCCTCCGGGTTGCGGAGTTCGGGCCGGAACGGGGCAGGATACTTGCGCATGTTCTCCCAGTCAATGCCTCGGAACCAGGGATGCGCCTACGCGGACAGATAGATAGATTATTATAAGACATAATGTCAGCGCACGCGTTTGGAAATACGTACTTTGATATGTTCCGCGCCGTCGACGCTGCCAGACGAGCCTACGGTCGGGAAGAATGCGCTGCGACGTGCTTGCATGATCATCGAGTTCGGACGAGTTACCGATGCTGACGCCTGGGACCCCAGACGGTCCTCCGGCTCGCATAGCAAGGCCTCCATCAGGCTAACACCCTCGTGCGATACGCGCGGGCGAGCGGGGAACCGCAACGATTGGCGCCAGTTGAGGATCTTCTGGCGAGTAACGTGACGCTGGCGGTGGACCAGTGAGCGAGGCGCTGTGCGTGTGGGGGTTCCGGGTAACGTACCGAGTTGCTCACAAAGGGCGGGTAACTGCAAGCTCCATGGTTAGTTATGGGGTCGTCGGGCTGAACAGGACAGCCCAGCGCACCCGTAGAGACACTCAAACATGATTACTCCGAGACTCCACCAGTCGCAGGAAAACGTATAGCCATGTCCTAAATCCAGTCAACAACCCTCGATCAATGGTTCTATTGAACACACCTCGAATTACTTCGGGAGACACTGAACATCAAGTCGAATGGGTCAGTTGAACAAAAAAAAAGTGGCGAGCAGCGGCCCGGCGTACTATATGAATTGGTCCCACAACTGTTGCTATGAGTGAGCAGTCATACCACACAGCATACCGGGAACGTACACGGAGTATGCCAACTACAAGGAACAGAATTAGCTTTGGGGTTCAGAATTGTTCACAGCCCACTTGCCTTCTTGCGGTTCTTCTCTCTCCATGTGAATACGCCACCTTGCCCGTCGCCTCCGCCCATGATGCGCTCAATCTCCTTGGGGTCCATACGCCTGGTCTTTGTGCCGTCAGCGAGTCCCTCGTCCAGGTCGATGCCATGTTTGCGCATCAGGTGGCGCCGTTGTTGCTCGTAGTCTAACGCTGCATAAACAACACCGCATCCGTGCAGGGTGCTGTAGGACTCACAGGACGTATCATGTGCCCAGTGGAGATCCGTGCTTGAGGAGGCTCAGCAAATGGCGGAAACAAGGAACTAGGGAGGAACATACGCGAGTCCGAAGTCACTCAGTTTGATGTGGCCCTCGGGGTCAAAGAGGAAGTTCTACCGATGTTCAGGACGTCATCGTGAATTATTACCAGGTTTTCTTACGTCGGGTTTGATATCGCGATGTATAAATCCATGCTTGTGGCAGGCTTCAATGGCGAGCACCATCTGCATAAAATTGTCAGACGAGGAGTTGTGGGCCTTTGGTAGCCACGCACCTCGGCGACATAAAACCTAGTGAAATCCTCTTCGAAGACATCGCGCTCGATTAGCAGATTCAGAAGGTCGCCTCCTCCCATGAATTCCAAAACCTTCACAACTGTCAGGCTACAGCCAATAAGCAAGGCCATTCACACGCACGAGGTAAAGGTGATCCCTGTCCTGGAAGCTGTAGAATAACCGAACGATCCACTCCGAACCTGCCGGTGTAGCAGCCATGGCAGCTGCTTTCAGCACGTCGCGTTCGGCGCGCACATGACCTTCCTGGCCCTTGCGAAGCATGTCGGTCTTGCGCAGCTGGAATTTATATTGTTAAGACTTTCTGATAGCAACGTTATGTCTTAGCGTACCTCCTTCATGGCGAATAGTTGACCGGTCTGCTTCTCCTTAACAAGAGAGACGACACCGAATGCACCTGCGAAAGGAAATAAGAATCAAGTCCAGCTGCACTGAAGCTGATGCTGACCATGCCCAATAGTCTTGAGTTTCATGAAGGCGCTAACATCTACCTTACGCCGACGTTCGCGGAGATACTCAGTTTCGTTCTGCGCCCAGCGTGCTCGCAATTCGCGCTTCTGCGACTCGCTGAAGCCTAACTGTTCCATCTCCTTCTCCATCGCCTGGCGGCGCTGGTCGCGGGAGGGCGGGTGGCGGAGGAGCGGGAAATACAGGTTCTCGAAGTAGATGCGCGCCGCAACGGCCTTCTCCAGGGTCGCGAGGGACGGCTGGATAGGCTTCCTGGGCGGTGGCGGGGTCTCTGGCAGGGATCTGGCGTCGGTGGTCGTCTCGGACTCGGCTTCGACCTCAGGGTGGGTGACGAGGGCGCCAAAACGGAACGTCGAGCCTTTCGGGAGTCCTTCAACCGTGGGCGACGACGCGGGCGATATCCTGACCGTGCCCGTCTGCGGTGCGGCGGCGGCGGGGCTATTGACAGTGCCCGCCGCCGTGCTGGTGCTGACGGCGCTCATGCCATTGACGACGCGCAGGACGCGAGGGGCGCCTTCGGGATCGGGGCTGCTCGGCGACGGCTGGAGGCGCCGACGACCTCTGCGATGGCGCGCGCCTGGAGGTTGTCGCGCACCTGGTCCTTGATGGGGTTGGCCCAGCGGGGATCTAAGGCATGGCGGCGACGGTCAGACGATTGGGCTGTTGGACAGGATGGCTACGCACCGCCTAGCTTGCCCATGCCGTCAGGACCCCAACGACGTAGCAGGGCCTCCGCCTGATCAGCATCGGACGCATGGACGAGGTGGCTGGCGCAGAGGGCAGTCAGCGCGTGCTCCAATGCCACCGGGAGCAATTGATGCCACTGACACGAAGCCGGTGGGCTTGGACACCATGTCCTTGCTGATCTTGCGCGGCTTGCGCGGGAGGGCGGCGCGCACGGGCGGCGGCGACGCGGCCTTGTTCTGGTCCTCATACCTAGGACCCGCGGCGACGGGGTCGCCAGCAGTGGTCGGAATGCCCCAGCCTAGTAGCTTCGAGGCCGTAGGCGTGCCCGGGATGAGCGCCAGGAGATCTGGATGCGCTCTGAGCTCCCGTATAAGTACTATGTATATATTATATTGCGCACCGTAGAAGCCCTTGTGCAGCAGCGTGCCCGTGGGCAGCGTCGATTGCGTCGGCGGGTCGTAGGCGCGGGGCGTGAACGGCGGATAGGCATAGGGCATGGAGAAGAACGGCGACTGGGGCGAATAAATATCGGCGGACGAGACTGGGTGGTACGGCATACCCCCACCGCGTCCGGCGGCAGCGTGGGCAGCGGGCGGCGGTTCGACATCGGGAGGCTCAGGGAGACCTGGCGCCGGCTGACAACCGCCAGTTACTTGACTCCGCTCCGCGCCAGCCACCGCACTCTCGACTAGCAACTAGGTGATATTGGACGGATATGGGATATGGTGTCAAGATACATACATACTAGTACTACTACAAAGCATACAACATATGAACGTGCGCCTGGCGCGCAACTCCCACTGGCAGAGGACAATTCGGAATCCGATAGCAGTTACAGAGCAGTTAACAAGCACCAAGCCGGAAATCTGAACATGAACATGAGAAGGTCGTTACGCGTGAATTATATGTTCCTGGATGGCGTCGGGGCGGGTCATCGATGCAAGAGTGAAGCGAAGGCGAAGGGCAGGTGTTGAGACCTGCTATGCGCTGGGCGAGTGCACACGGCGCGGGCGCCCGCGTCGCATGCTCTCCAGCTGCGGGGTATCCTCAGTCTTAAGAACGGGCACGGCGCTGCGGGCGTCCAGCGCTGGATCGGCCGCCGCGCCAACTTGGAAGTCGAAGGCATTAAAGGTCGTGCCGGGCATAGGATAAAGGGCGCCAATGCTGCCCGCCGGCGAATGGTTGCGCTTGGGAACGCGGTCCAGGTTGGGCGCCAGCGGCGACGCGCCCATCGGGCGGCGTTCGCGCTGCGACTGGCGGCGGTTCTGGAACCTGAATTTGCAAGCGGCACCCGTCAACGAACTATCCCGCGCGCTTCGAAAAACAAGCAGACTCACCAAATTTGCACGCTTCGGGGCGACATGTCCAGTTGCCGCGCGAGCTCGTGCCGCTCCTCCGTCGTGGGGAACGCAGTGCGCGCGTACACGCCGTTCAGGACCTCGAGCTGCTTGCCGGAGGCACGTCGGCGTTTCTTCTTCGCCGGTGCCGCCGCACCCGAATCGTCGTAAATGTCCTTGCCCTCCGAGTGGCCAGAGTGGTGAGACGGCGATGCAGAATGCACGGAACGCGGCGAATTGGCTTCCTTGCCGTCGGATACCGACGAGTGCACAGGTGACGTGGAGAGGTCGAACCGCTGCGAGTGCGAAATCTCGTGCCACTTGAAGATATCCGACGAGAGCGCCACGGAGGGCAGCATAGCCTGTGCCGGTGGCGCGAGATCATGCCCAGGCCGGAGCCGGTCCGAAAGTGCGTCGAACGTCATGCTGCCCGTCGGCACATAAGGCTGTGTGGCTGCGAGGCTGAGACCGTAGGACGCGTCGCTATATTGTGAGTGGCCACGAGGCAGCGGCGGGTACTGGGTTTGCTGCGGAGCATCGCCCGACATGCCGTTGTCGTACGGCCAGGGGCGGACGCCGTCTTGGAACGAATCGAGAGGCTTGAGCTTGCGATCCCCCATCCCCGCGCCAGGCGATAAATCATGAACGCGATTGATTTGAGGCTCGTAGAGGTTCTCGTTCATCGTTGGAAATGAAATCGAACGCGTTGGCACAGATCCAGCCACGGGAGTCGTACCTGGGGAAGGGGAGCCGTGTCACAATTGCACCAATCCGACTGGTCACAATGACACTCACCATCGGAAGCGTGCGGGGTCTCATACATGCTCGACCAGTGGGCACGATCTAGCGATAGTGCCCGAGTGGGGTGAGCGGGTGAGATGGGACGCGCTGCTGCGTGCGGCTGGGGAGACGGATGTGGCGCCTGAGTCATGAACGCGTTGTTCGAATAGGAAGGCATTGAAGAGGACACGAAAGACTGGTTCTGGGACGCAGAGTATGCGAGTGGTGCGGGCATCTGCTGTCTCTCACGCTGTTGAGCGTGTGTCTGGGGGATGGGAACCGGGTACGAATGCGCGAAACGGCGGGAAGCTGAGAGTGGCGTGCCTGGCGCGTCTGGGTACGCAGTCATCATCATTGTTGAGATCGTGGGCAAGAGGAGAGGCGGGTCGTTGCAAGAGAGGGCAGACGCGCTCGCGCGGGGGCCGGACAGCGAGTTGCACGCTGTACACGCTGGAAAGGTGTGACTGTGAACGAGGCCGGGGCCAGGCGGTGCACAGTGCAGTGGCCAGGTATACGCAAGGCACAGAGGACGGCCGCGCGCAGGGGAGTGGAATGCCGGGGGAAAGACGGGAAGAAAGAAGGGCGACAGCTTGGGGGGCCTTTAAGGCAGCGGCCGGACAACCCCTTCCCGCTCGTTAACCGCTGGGTTGGAATTCGGTTTAAAGCTGATAGGTGTTTTTTGGAGCACTGGGCAAAGGCTTTCGCGCCCTTGGACCGCGCATATAGGCCATTCTATCTGTATTCTACACTTTCCAGCTTGTTGTTTTCGCTGCCTCCGAACGAGTGTGCATTCCCTTGCGCTGGGTCTTACCTCCCAAATCGGAAGTTTTGATAAGAAGCGATTGACACGGCTTCATATAGATAATAGTGACGGCTGTTTGGCCTTTGCCTACGTACCCGTGACGAACCCCGCCCGACGTGAGACCCCGAAGGCGAGCGCCAAATGCGACGTTGGCGGCGCCATTACACGTGGGCCCGACGTCGGCCGAGCGGCGAGCGCTTGAACCGTTCTCGACAGTGTCCCCGGACTGATCCCGCGCGCGCCTGGCCCGGCTCATATTCGTCGTGCAATAGCGTTCGCATGCCAGTTCCCTAGACGATGTGAAGCCGCGAAGCACAAGGTGCTCCAAGATCATACAAGGCGTTACGCCGCAAACTGCGCGTGGAGAGTGTCCAGCTGGCCCGACGGCTTGGCCGCCGACCGTCGGCTGCCGGCTGTAGCGCGTGGTATCCACGTCGCCGTTCGGCGCTGGCGACTGGCTCGCTTGCTCCTTCATTTCCACGCCCGGAATACAATGCTCCTCGGCCTTCCCCCACTAAAATCGCAGTGCGCAGGCCCCGAAAACTACAAAGTCCAGGCACCCCGGGATCTCCCACATCATGCTCAGCCCGCGCCCAACCCTCGCCTAACGGCCCTTTTTCGGGCGGTGTTCGGCCAGCTGACCTCGTTGCTCCGCCTCATCGATGGCGTTGGGTGTCTTGTCCAGCCCTGGCTGTGGGCGCACCGAGATGCCGGAGATCCTGCGCACGTCGCGGTATCAAACGAGCGCAGTGCAAACCCGGTCCGGACGCCCGCTGTTTTGCCATCACGGATGCGAGCGATCAACGCCGACGCCACTGTGCCACCGTGACCCCGGCAAATGGAGAAAGCCACCGCGAGTGCTGCCCATGATTCAGCCAAATCGATGAGCGATAATGAGGAGATCATGATGCACCCCCACATGTGATTTTTCTTTGAATTGATTCTTGAGCACGTGCGGGAGATACACTACAAGCATGCTGCCGCATCCAGTGCAGATACGCCTTGAAACCCATGCATTCCATCTCATGTGATGTCTCATCCGTCTCGGCCACGCATGCCGCCTAACGAGTCGCGCTCTGGCCGTTATACGCGTCGTCGCGATTAGACCCGCCGCCGGCACGCGTCCGGGGCACCTGAGCAACTGAGGCTGGCTGTGTTTACCTACCACGCTTTCTCCGCACCACCTCGCGACCGAGTCGAGCCCCGGCATGTTCTTGACGACGATTCATGCGTATCTTTTCCTGATCGCGTCAGGTAGGTCTTGTGGCCGTCTTGCTGCGTCATGTTGGCTACCACCACATTTTCTCAGCCGTGATTCCAATTTCGGCGTTGAGCGTGCTGGTGCAAAGGCAGTCGATCGATAATCCGACCGTCAGTCTTGTCCATCGTGGAGATATCCGTTCATCTACTGAACACTGATAGTGTGCTGCGAACTGCACCCAAATCATTCTTAGCGTTGAGGTCAGTGGACTCTCCGGCCCATAAGGACGAAAACCTAATCGAGATTGCAGTCATGCGGCACTCCATCGTGCCTCTGCAACAACGCTACAGCGGCCCAAGTCCTTGACTGGTGACCACTCGTCCTTGTATGGGATAATAGGCCTACTCATCCCGTACCAGTGTCAACTGTAACGTTCAGAAAGTTGCTACTCCGCAGGACATCATTGACGACACGAACGCGTTGACATGCACGTGACTCGCCTCGCTCGGTCCGCGTGATCTGACTTTTGGTCCAGCATACGGAACTCGCTGCGCTGCCGCGGGCCTGCCTCTCATCCCCCTCACGGTGCGTGGCTATGCAGCTCCCTGCGTCCCGCGCTACGGCTCAACGCACCCGGCATTCGTGACAGATCGGCGCCGGTGCTTCCCAGTCTTCGACGTCTGGTCTGGGTGCCCCATCCACGACGCATTCGCCCACGAGTACTGAATCTACTGCTACCTCCTCCACAGTGCCCACTTCGAGTGATTCGAGTGGTGCAGGATCATCCGCTTCTGGTACTGCATTTTCCAGCTCCTCTCCCTCCCTAGCCACCTCGGCGCCTAGTTCTGAAAACACAACTGTTTCCCCAGCGTCCACGAGCGGCCCCTCTTCCTCTCAAACAACCAGTGCGTTGAATAGCCGCGCGCTTCGGGAGGAACTCACGCATTTGCCAGCTCCTGGTACGCCCACATTTCCCACGACCACAGCTTCAGCTCCATCTGCAACTGCGCCAGGTGTAAACGGAGGGCGTCAAGTGGTCACGCGCATGTCTTCCTTGGTATATGTCGGAATAGTCCTGTTCGCGGGAGCGGTGACATTGTAATCTGCATGGGAGGTCGATTGTTCAAACAGAGAGTATAACCCATAGAGCATGGCCAAGTATCGCAAGAGACTTATCTACAGCATATTTACTTACACAGACAGCAAAGCAGGGCAGCGATCGCGAGAACACTGAAAGAGAGGACGCAACGGCAACACGGAAAGTGCACCGCGCAACGACGAGTAACTATGAACCAGATAGAGAGTCGGACGCGGAGCTAGGCTCGGACGCAGCAGCAACGCGCGACGATTCGGCGGATGGCGAGCGTGAATGACCCCGACCGTTCGCGCTACTGGGAGACGATCGCCCATTTCCGTTGGTCGCGGGCGCGGCGTCTCCGTTGTGCCCATTGTGCATGAAAGGCGTGAAGTTCGCCCGGCTCACAAGCACAGGGACAGGGTTACCCTGAAGATGAGGGTAGCCTGCGCGAGGGATTCCGACCATCGGAACTTTGCCGTTCTGCGGCGCTTCGCCCTCTGGAGGTTTGACGACGCGAGCGCGGAAGTTCTGCTTTACTTGCACCGCATCGCTATCGGCCAGACGAAGACGAGGCTTAGCCGGCGTGGCCGGTGCAATCCCTGTGAAGGTTACAATGGGTGTTTGATAATAGGATTCACGGTTTGAGTGCCTGACATACGTGGTTCTGTTTTGACGGGTGCCGGCGGAGGCCGCAGTGAGTTGGTGGGCAGAGGCGACTGCGCAGATGGCCCTTGGGCATTTGACGGGGTCGCGGGAGCAATGCTGCGTGCGCCCGAAGCTGTAGGTGGGCGAACTAAGGCAGCGCCAGAAGCAGCAGTGACGGATGAGGAAGAAGAACCTGCCGCCGAGGCTGGGACTGCAGAAGGGCCGGCAGAGGTAGACGAAGACGCTACAGCGGACGTCGAGGCCGTTGGCGGGGCAGGGACAGCGAAAGAGGGCACACGAAGCGCGGATGGTGCGGCGGGCTGCCGAGCTGTAGATGCACGGCGTCGACCAACGGTAGACCGTGATGGTGTTGCAGCAACACTAGGACTAGCAGTAGTGCTGGGACGTGATTCCATTGGCGCATAGAAGTAGATCATATTGTCCGTGGGCTGGAACAGTTGCGCACGCAAACGGACTTGGCTAAATAGGTGGTGGTTAGCATGACGTCCAAGACGTTCGGCGCGGCTTGACGTACTTTGTGTGGAAAGTCATCCACTATAACACGATTTCCTTCGCCCTCGACCTCAATGACACTGTCTAGATCGAACTTCCACCGCTCGCGCAAACGTTCGCCTCGAGCTATGTCGTTTTCGTCATTCCGGTCGCCGACCTGATCCCCAAGAGTCGGCTTGGGAACACGGTCGAGCAGGATACGCCCGCCTCGTCCCATGCGCGACCTGACGGATGGAGAGCCTTGGCCCCGAGCAGCAGACGTCAATAAACGAGCTGGGCCCGGGGGAGCTTTAAACAATCTTTGCGCCGCAGGTTGGGACACCTTCTGGAATGGCCACTGCAGAGGAAGACGAGGTGAGCGATAATGGAAGGCAAGCGAGGATGATACTAACATCGAGGGCATCCTCGAAGCCGATGTCCTCCTGCTTTTGCCTTGCAAGCTCCTTTTCAATGGTCAGGCTGATCTCCTCGGCTCGTTGCTTCGCATAATTGGGCATATCAATGATAGTAGCTGGCGAAGCGCGTTCAGCAGGTTCACGCGCCCTCCGTGGTGCTGGCTCTCGCTTTGGACTATGGAAAAAGCACGTCAGCAAGCAGCATTATAACCCACCAGCACATCGAAACGCACGCAGAGGTGACGACGGACAGTGAGATCGGTGGCGGTTTCTTCTTACGTATTTTCTGCTCCTTATCGAACAATAGGCCTTCGTCGCCGCGCTCTCCAACGCCACGATGGTCGCGTTTCAATTCAACAAGTTTCATCCTCGCATCCGCCAGCTCGTGGTTCTGCGCCACACAACGCCGCTTGAGCGTTTCGCGCTTTGCGACCTGCCGTGCGAGATCCAGACAGCCCTCGAGCTCCCTGCGCAGCTGGAGCATCGGGTCGGCAATGCTAGAATCTTGCTGTCGTCGCGTTCGTCGGACGGGTCGCAGCTCGCGACGCCGGAAACACGTGTATGAATCATTAGAGACGGGCTCCTCAGTCTACGAGCGAGTGGTTATCAGACAATGCAGCAGCAGCAGCAGGTAATCCGCTTACGCTGAGCTGAGGGATGATGCGATGACCCCCACGCTTGATGCGGCGTTCCCGCCAATGTGGATAGACGCATTTTGCGAGCTCGAGAAGTCGCGTTGAATCTGGAAGGCCGTCTGGCACGGTGTAGGCAGAGAACAACTCGGCACTAAGCGGCGTTTGAAACCACTCTTCGTAAACCTCCATCGCTGGGAACGAGTCGGGATCCTGCATGCCTGAATCAGTGCCCCGCCCCGTTATCCTGATAGGAAAATGCACGTACGAGGTGCAGGAACGGGAACGGGGGGTCAGCAGCGCGTCGCTCGAAGAGACCCATGACGAGCTCGAACTCGTCCTCGGACATCGCGACGGGCGTGACTGGGTCGGATTCCTTGCCCTTTCCGTTGCGCCTTGTGTGCGGTGTGGGCGTAGCGGCGCTGCGGGCTGGCTGGGAGCTCGATCCCTCGCCACGGGCTTCCTGGTTATTCTTCTGCAGCCATTGATTGTCCTCCTCGTCCATGTAGTAGGTGTAGCCGCCGGCGAGGCCATTGACGATGGACTCCTCGACGGTGTCCGAGAAGCGGAGGTGCAAGGTATGGTCCTTGAATTTGCCAGGCGGATAGAGCACGTCGCTGCCTGCGGCGAGGCCGCTGGCGTCGGGGATGGGGATGGCGTCTGCTGCGGCCTGGCGTGCTGCATGCTTCTCGTTGTGCTTGAGGCCGCCTCCGAGCACGCGCAGAGTGGTTGCAGACAGCGCCCGTTGAAGGTGAGTTTCCTGGAGGGAGGGGGTAAGCGCGGGCTCCGGCGGAGCGGAAGCAGATGCGGGCAGCCAATGGCGACGCGCCATCAATCGATGGGCTCGAGGGACGCGCAAGCGGTCTGAAACGCGCGCAGGACGGGCAGGACGGGGCGTACTCACGGTGGACTCGTGGGCCTCGACGCCCTGGGTGTGGTAGTCGATGGGCTCGCCGTCCTCGACGATGGGCTCGACGTCATATGTGCCAACGAGGACCTTGAGGCGGGTCTTGTTGGTGATCCTGTTAGTACGGCTGCGAGAGAGCGTCGATTTTCCATCTGCGCGCGCAGGCATACAGGATCTGGGCGCGCGAGCCAAGTGTGGTGGAACAAAGAGCGGGGACGCGTCGGATGCCTCGGGGGTCGTTCGCGCCTTCCGCTTTCGGGGCGCACATCGGAGATGTAGACCCTCGGCAGTTCAAAAAACGGCCAACTTTGTACGAACGCCCTGCCACTCCCGCGTCCACTCCCATCATTCTCCATATTGCTTGCAGTATTTTCTGAGCTGCTGCCTCAGCCTGCGTACCCTCGCCACCGGCAGTAACGCGCTGCGCCGCGATTGTGGGCCGCAATACACACGTAAGCAACGCGGTCAGCGTTAGTTGCCACCTGAATTCTATAGAAGCAATTGTTCTCACTCAAACTGCTGAAATTCTCACATTCCCGACTGTATATGTAGACTGAGATAAATCGCCCGCACTTCCAGGCCAATTATTCTGCAATTGCGCTCATCACTCAGGCTAGAATCTCCGCCTCGCGTGCAAGAATCATTCACGCGTGAGGCTTTCCCGAAATCGTACTGAGGGGAAACCCCATCTCCCGTCGGGACTCCCCCAACGAACAGCCTGAGGAATCCAGTCCAGAGACAGCACAGAGAACTGAGACTGTGCGTCGCCGGCTGCAGTGCTTGCTTTTTCGGGCTTCAGAGTCCAGCTGTGGCAGGGGCAGTGCAGCTAGGGGGTATCATCAGCTGCGATATGATGAATCCGAACGGCGGCTCTGTTTCTCTCTCCCGCCTGTTCATGCGCTTTTCTTCGATGCCTCTGCAGCCCGAGAGTCGACGTTCGGAGACCAAACTTGTGCGTGCTTAGCGGCTCTGTGCTTAGATCTCGCTTGCGCACCCTAACCGATGTCAATCGCTGCAGGCACGGCGGGACACGACGCCCAAGGCCCAGGTCGCCATTATCAGCGTCTGCGTCGTACTCATAGTCGTCATCGCCGCGGCCGTCCTGGGCTGGTTCTTATGGCGGCTGAAGCATAAGCCCAAGCGCGTCAAGCATGTCAACACGAAGGCCGCCATCCGCCTCGACGACAGCGAAGGCGCGCGCCAGGCGCTTATGGACGAGCCGAGGCCGGTGCCCGTGACCGCCGCCCGCGGACTCGGCGGCGTCGAGGGCTGGCTGCAGCAAACGCAGCGGGCGGCACCGGCAGGCGGCCCGCAAAGCACCCCGCGCACGCCAAGAACAGTGCCGCTGCCGCTGCAGGACGACTCTGCGGCCGCGATCGTGCCCCCGTCGCCGCCGCCAGCCGCGGTGACGATGCAGGGCCGGGCCTCGTCGCCGTTCGAGCGCCCGGTGTCGGCGCAGTCGTCCATCAACCTGTCCAGCGAGACGCACGGCCACCAGCATTCCCATTCCCAGTCTAATTCTCACGCCCGACCGCTTGCCTTCATTAAACATATGTTCAACCAGCCCGCCGAGGAAGGCACCTCTGACCGCCCGACAACGCCCACCGTCGCCCGCCTGCCCATGATGCCGCCGCCGCCGCATGCGCCGCACCGCCCGGCGCGCCCGGACTCGCTCGTGCTCAGCCAGAGCGCGTACGAGATCTACCCGGACGCGTCCGCGTCGCAGTACGGCGGCGGGCGCAGGCGCGGCTCGGCGTCGAGCGACGTCGTCCCGCCCATGCCAGAGATGCCGCGCAGCTTTGCGCGGCGGCAATCCTACTCCGCGCTTTCTTCCCAGGGCGGTCTGCCTCTCCCTTCCTTATATTTGCCGTCCGAACAGGGCGACGGCGCGCAGCCCGCGCTGGCCATCGGCGAGTCTGTGCTCGCTTCCCCGCTCGACAACCGTCACACGCATCTCGATCTCCCTCGTCGCGGCGGGCCGCGAAGGCCTGCCTCCAACTTTGTCGTTACCAACGCTACGGCGGAGGATGATTGAGCTGGATATTCTGCAGAGGGGTCTGTTCGCATGTGCACATACATTGACAAGGTGCGCGCCATATCACCAACCGCCATCTGGCATCAAGCTGACAGCAAACATCTCCTTTCCAGCATATTTATTACTTTCCACCCATTATTCTTGCGAACATTGACACAATGCGTGTACTTTAGGAAAACTTATCTACAGGTTCATTATACTAGCAGTAACTGTTCCCCTAGTCCATCCCGTTCCGCAAGTTCCCAAAGCTCGAATGCGGGTAATGCAGGCAATTGTGCGACCGGTCGAGGACCGCTGGTCCGCCCATGGCGTTCACAAGGACGCTGACCAGCGGCTGGCCAGGCTGTTGATCCTTGCCCGGTCCCTTCTCCATCTCCGGGCGGTCTGCCCCTTTATCCCCGGACAACTCCCAGACCATAGTCCCGCCGAGGCCGACACGCGCAATCCACTCGCCCTTCCACTGGGCCACCTTCTCGGTATCGTAGGAGATCATCTCCTTCTTTGCGTAGTCGTACGACCAGCTGGCCATGAGCTGCGGGTCTTGGAAGTTGAACGATCCCGGCAGAGGGAGGGCGCGATAGTCGTAGACTCCTGCGGCTAGTCGTCAGATATGTCTCGACAGCCAAGTGAGGACGACATGCCTTGTTCCCAAGAGCCCTGACCCACACCAGAATACGGTTTCCCAGGCCCTTCGGTGTTGGCGAAACTTCTGCCATACAAGGGGACGCCGATGACGAGCTTGTGCGGTGCGACGCCGCCTGCCATGTAGAACTCGACCGCTTGCTTGGTGTTGATCTGGCCCCCGAATGTGTTGGCTTGATGTCCAGCCACAGAATCCCAAGATCCAGCCTGCGAACGATAGCGTGAGCGACTTTCAACATGGTGAAATAGCTATGGTCTCACATAGTCATATGCCATCAAGTTCTTGTTGCCGCGCAGCATAGGAGTGAGCCATGCTTTTCACCAAGAGACAACAAGCTCACCCAGAAATCTATGTCCCAAGCGTTAGCTCAAGTCAATACCTCCCAGAAATCATAACTTACCCAGGTATTGGTCCATCTCTGCGACAAGCAGCTTCTCGTAGTTGGAGGGACCACAAGGAGCAGCGATCTGATGTTTGTGTTTGAGTGTTTAAGAACTCGACGCATGGGAAGATAACTGACAGTAAGAGCATATCTGTAGAAGATGCCCTTCATTCGTGCATGCTGGTCCAATCCTTCGCGGAGGTCACGAAGCAATTCCACGTATCCCTTTGCTTGCTCAGGGTTGGTAGGGTATTCGTAGTCGACGTCTAATCCGTCCAGACCAAAGTCTTCCAGAATCTTTTGGGCAAAAGATGAGCTTCCGACAGTTAGGACTTCGTCCTACCCCTCACTCACCTTGACGGCGGATTGTACAAACTTGGTCCTCTTCGCAGGCGAAACGACGACGGGGTGGAACTTGGGAGAATAAGTCCAGCCGCCAATGCTCAGGAGGACTTTGAGGTGGCGATGCTGCTTCTTGAGCAGATACAGCTGCTTGAAGTTGCCGTACAAGTTGCCGGCTGGCTCGTTCCAGGAGTCGTTGGCGTAATGGATGTCCTTGTCGGCCCAGACGTCCGAGAGGATCACCTCGCCGTCGTCGCGGATATCCGCCTGGCGCGCCGTGAGCATTCAGCAAGCCGCAGCAGACCAAACGCACGAAAGCATAGAGAATGTGCGACAGGTTGTCTGCGGGTATCATCCAGGGGAAGAACTTGCGGCCATAGATGCCCCTGCAGTGTTGCGTGAGCGTACGGGCCAGGGACTGCCGACGGCGGGCGGACCAGTTCACAAAGCTGTAGGCGCCAGAGTCAGCCACATTGGCTCTCGCAGCGGGTGGGCGCACGCACTATCCGACACTGCGCATAGGCATGGGGACTCCGAGAATGGATTGGGATAGGAAGTGCAATTGGACGTTGAAACCGAGCTTCCAGTAGGCGAGCGCGGCGAGACAGCAGGACGCGAGCGCAAGGCAGAGATTGAATACGGCGTTCTTGGACAGGCGGTACTTGTGCAGGCTGCTTGGGATCCAGCCTGGAGCTGCGGGCGATGCGACGGGCTCCTCACTGGTTGGGACTGCGCTGTACTCCCGGCCGAACAGCGTCATCGAAGGCAGAATGAGGTCGGCGCCCGTCAGGGCAGTGTGGATGCCGCCGGTATACGCCGGGTGCTCGAGACCACTGAATAATTATTAGTCTGGAGAGCTGAGAAGACGGCGGCTAGGGTGCATGCGTGTCTCACGGCGCGCAAGAGGGCAGTGCTGTTGCTCCGGTCACATTCGGATGAGTATTTCCGGGGGAGCAGCTGTATATTGTATTACAAGTCAAGTCCATACAGGCATCAAATTTTGTCCAAGACGCTCATTGGGATCTATTGGAACGAGGTCATGCTGCGTGGAGAGAATGCGAGTGAATCTCACGGACGCGAAGTGACTCTCAGGACGAGGACGAGCAGGGCCACCTCGACGATGCCGACCACAGCAGTGACAGCAACGACAATCCAGCCAGCAGTGACAAACGCGCGACCAAAAACGCGTGTACCGGGTTCAGCGGCGGCGACGGGTCTGTTCTGGTCGGCAAAGTCGTGGTATGAGCTTCGGTTGCGCAGGATGGCAAGAACGGCCAGCATGACAGCCAGCACGAGGAAAACAAGACCGACTGGGTTTATGAGCTGATTGAATGACACGCGTTACGAGCAAAAACAGACTCTTGTAGAAGCGCGAGTCGAAGAGCTGACGCGGACAGTGAGCAGGAGCTGGGTCGACGCGACTTGGAGGTCGCGCACCTTGAGAAAGACCTTGGCAGCCGCTTGGTTGAAACATGGGCTACAGACGACGCGAAACACGCACTAGCGAGTAGGCCAGGCTCCCGATGGCCGTGCGGGCGTATGCGCCATCGAATGTGCGTTGTCGGGCCCGGATTTCGACCAGCTCTGGGTTGTCGACGGGAAAGAACGAGTAGCGCCTGTGGACGTCAGCCACGCGGGGCGCGCCACAATGCGCGCGTACTTGTGGCCGTGGTATGTGTGCGCTGGGCGGGAGCGCGAGCGGGCAACGCGGTCCATTCCAGGAACGCGGTTCTAAGCGGAACTCGAACCCGAGCAATGACGGCTCCTGACGGATTTACTTCCCGAACCTCCGCTTTCCCGCACACCCTCGAGCCTATAAGACAGGGCGGCCCGAGCTGGTACAAGCCTTGTCTTGCGAGCTTATCCAACGTTCTAGCGCTGCCATAAATGAGCAGCCCCAGCCCACGCCGTCCATACAAACGATTCTGTCTCGACCTCCACCACCACATCGGCGACGCCATGGATTCAGACACCCCAGAGTCCACATTCATGGTCACGCAGCTCCCCACAGGTACGAGCTCTTGTCTTGTTCTGCTGTTGTCTCAGTTGCTGACGGTCCTCGCTACAGAGCTCTGGTTCGCAATCTGCGACTGGATCCGCGACCCCAAGGACGTCTGCGCGCTCTCCCAGACCTGCAAGTACTTTCAGGAAATAACCTGGCCGGCTCTGTATTCGCATATCATCTGGTCCAGCGCCAACTTCCAGTCCAGCGCCACCGCACTGTCCGCCCGGCCGCAGGTGCACAGTCGAGTGGGCATCCTGACCCTCCGAGACTTTGCCTTTACGCCACTCTGGCCTGAATGCCCCCCGTACATGGACAACGACGGCGCCGACGTCACGCCCGCCCTGCAGGCCGAGCTGCTGAGCAGGATCCCGAGCCACCTGAGGAATCTCATGGACCTCGTCCCGCAGTTCACGCATCTCCAGGTTCTGACCTTCCGCCATGTGCATGTCCCGCCCACCTTCTACGAGGACTTGGAGCGGCTCCCCGCGCTTCACACTCTAAACTTGCGCAATTGCAACCTGACGACGGCTTTGCCGAGGGATATGTCTCGCTTGCGTCTGCGCATCCTGCGCATGTCGACCGTCCGCTGGATACACATCAGCGACGCCTCGCGCGACGCCATGGGTTCTCTTGCCTGTACACCCCAGCTCGAGCATCTCGATGTCGACGCGCACGTCGCGCCTGCCGTCTTCCATGTCATGATCACGTATTACGGCGCCCACCACACGCCCATCGGTCTACGCTCGCTGAGGACTGAGTCGCGCTCGGACGAGGTCGGCGACTTCGCGTCCATCGCAAACTTCCTCTCGGTTACGACCGCGCTCGAGGTCCTCCATCTCCGCCGCGTGCCCAAGAACGTGTCGATTCCGCTCGGCTCACTCCCCAACCTGCGCATGTTCAGCGGGCCGGCGCATTGCGTGGACGGCTTCGTGCACAACCGGCCCGTGCAGCACATCCGCGTGCTCGATCAGCTTCCTGCGACGCGCGCCCACCAGAACGCGCTGCTCACGCTGCTCGGCAACGCTCAGCCCACCCAGGTCGGCGACCCACAGGCGCAGGCGACCTCGTGGAGCGAGATTGTGTCCGTCATGGAGAAGGTCGCCCGGACGAGTCCGCCCCTGCGTCGCATCGACTTTCGCATGACCACTTGGGATGGCGAGGTGCTGTACATGCTTGCCGCCTTGTTCCCCAACATGAAGGACGTGCGCATCAGCTGTACGCAGGCTGGACCCGACGAGGTATGCGTTTCATTCATGCGTGCTTGTTCAAAACTTCCCATGCTGACGATGGATTAGGACTTTATGGTGCAGTTTGCGAGCCAGTTCCTCGGTCTGTTCTCCCAGCTCGAGGCGCTACACGTTACGGCGTGGAGTCCAAGTCGCGCGACAAGCCTGAATTGCTCATGGAGACCCGCGGTCATATTGGGCTGTGGGAACGGCGCAACCCCAACCTCAAGGAAGTCGCCATGTCCAGCGATGTCGTCTGGCGTAAGTACGGGCCCCGCGACTGGGGCATGACCGAGCACTGCCGTTGGGCGGGGTACGGTTACCAGTGATTCATTCCGCGCTCTGTCGTCGGCCACCTCATCCTCTGTATCCCTTTTGTCGCGTCATCGCGGTGTTTTATGCTCTATCCTTGTCCCAGAAATGTTGTTGAACGCTGTTACTGTTAGCTAACCATCCTCCTCTGATTACTGTCTGCTACGGCGTATGCACACTGCTACCATATAATCGTGTTCACGTAGACGCTGTCTTGGCCACCTCTTCGGGTGTCTTTGTCTTCAACGACAGGGCGTGAAGCCCCTGCTGCATCTCCTCGTTCAGCGCACTGTAAATCATGCGATGGCGCTGCATCATGCTCTGCCACCACAATGTTCATGAGCGTGCAATTCAGAACAATATAGTATTTGCTCAAGGATCTTACCTTGCCCGCAAATGCCTCGCTCACGACCTGAATGCTGAAATCTGGCGCGGTTGTGAGCACAAGCTCGTCGCAGCCACATTTGAACAGGGCGCGACGCACGCGTCTCGCCGTTGCCGCCGCCTGACTCGCGCATAGCATGGTGATGGCGGTGCTGCCACGAGTCGTTGGTGAGCGTCAGCTCGGTCGGTTTGAGCAGCTCGGTGAGCTACAGTAAGACGAAACAGCTGGTGCTCAGCGCGCTTCCTGGCACGAGCAGCTCGAGGGACACACCTTCGTTCGAATGGCTGTCTCGACCGGTCCGGCTGAAGACGCGCTTGCCGTCGCCATAGCTCGCAAACCGCCTGTCCGTGCCGCAGCGCGTGCAAACGAGAGCATGCAGAGTTAGGAAATATGCTTCCGGCCGAGCCGTCCGAAGCCTGCATTGAGATAGGATTATGCCAGTGAAGATATACGGTACAGTTACAGCGTTTTACAAACGTAGAGTAAATAGTCTACTCAAAGGTGAGATAACGAAACGTTAGCCTTAGGCGCCATTGCGCGTGGGTGCGAGGCAGTCGATCAAGAGGACAAGCTGCTCCTGCCACCGCGCCGCATCCCGCGCAGTCTCCTCGTCCACGGGACTCCCAGGCGAAGTCAGCATGTCCGACCCAAACGCCTTCGCGACGGCTTTCTGCAGAACGTTGTTATGCGCCGCATTCCGCCAGACTGCATCGTCCTGGGCAGGCGCAGTAAGGAGCGAGCGCACTATAGCGCTCATGAGATACCCCTTGGCATGCACATGGCGCTGGAAGTCCGAGGAGAGAATTGTCTCTGCTTGGGAGCGGCGCGGACGAGCAATGCACAGACGACGTCGACGCGCGGGCGCTCATACGGCGGCGCGTCGGCGGCGAAGAGGGTGGTAGGGTTTAGTTCTGCCGTGGCGGCGATATGCATACTGAGGAGGGCAATGGCAAAGTGTGGCACGTCGGGCACGAGCATGCGGAACAGCGTGTCGAACGCGACAGGCTGCAGGCCGGGTAGCCTGCGCAAGACATTCCGCAGGAGAATGCCTGGCTCGAGGAGCGGCGATGGATGGCTCTTCTTGGGCGTAGACAGCTCGACCATCTGCAGGCGAGGCGTCAATTGAATGCAGAACGGAATACGAACGAACGGAAGCGTTCCTGCACTTACGACGCGCAACAGCCGAGCGCCTATGTCCATGCGCTCATGCGGGGAGAGCGGAAGGGCGCCGTCCGCCTCGAAGCAGTACAGCGCCACATTGACGGGCGCCCTCGTATCCCAAAGCGGCGCATTCCTAGAGCCACTCAGGCGCTGTTGAGGAATTTGAGAAAGGAAAAGCGGGACGCCGACGCCGGCTGTTGCGTGGTGAAAGCGAATAAGGCGCAGGTCAACTTTGCCACTGGATTAACCAACAACGCACCCGTCGGATCAGCCTGCCACATATGCATGTCATCCTCGAAGACGCGGACAAGCCACCCCAGCACGAGCCACGCGTGCGGGCCCACGGGGGCATAGTTGTGTGCGCTGTCTCCGTGCTCGTCGTGCGCCGCTTTCGCGTTCCGAGTTTGCTTGCTCGCGGGGTCGGGGATGAACTCCTCGCGCAGCATGGCCCAGCAGTCCACGCAGTCCTTCTTCCGGGCGAGCACAAGACTGCGCTTGCCGACGACGGAGTCGAAGCGGTCTTCGTCGTCGCCGTCGTCGACCCAGCCGTCGTAGTGCGCATGGGCCGGCAGCGCGCGCAGGATGTACATGGGTGCAGAGTCATCGTGTACGCCACGAGCAGATCGAGCGCGGCGGCGCACTCTGCGGCCGTCGGCGCCTGCAGCGCGTCGTCGTCTTTGCCGCGGCCGATGGGCACTTTGCGCTTCTTGCCCTTGGTGCCGACGCGCTCCTTGGCCGGCTGGCGCTTCTTCTTGTCCTGTGCTGGCGGGTGCAGGGCTAGGAACAGCAGGATGCGCACATGGTCGCTGCGGCGCTGGCGGGTTGAGCAGTCTCGGCGCTCCTTGCTGCTTCACTCACATCGGGGGCTTTGTGCCCGTGGCTCTTAGATGATCCAGCATGGTGATAGCGGCCGTGTAGGCATCCTCCTCCCAGCACGTGTCGACCAGCGCCGACTGGTGCTTGATCATTTCCCTTGGGACGACGGTCATGTCGGGCGTTGCGCAGATTGTGGCGCGGGAGTAACAAGCCAAAACAACGCGTACACACAGTGGCATTGCGCGTCGAAATATGGCAGATATATCCGTAATTTACCGGCGTACATAGAGGACACATGAGAGATCCAGCAAAGCAGGCGATATGACAGCAGTGAAGCGAGATGTGGTGATAAAGCAAGAATCAGATGGGCGACGACGGTCGACGAGCCTAGCTCAGCCGCGATTGACGACGGTGTAGAGACCGTTCCTGCCAGCAACCTGTACGACGGTGAGCCGCGGCTTCTCTGTCCTCTTGCCGCGTCCCCGGACGGGGTCCGGCAGGCCGAGTAAAGTGTTGATCTCGCTCTGCTTCATGCCGCGGCCGCCACAGTACTTGCAGAGGCATTTGAGGCCTGGGCGTTCTGGGCCTCGCTCCAGCAACCACAGATAGTGTGGGATGAACTCGTTGGGTGAGCGGAACCTCAAGGCACCACCTGCGCGAGCGGTCAGTGTCAGTTAGCGGGAGCCGGAGCGCACTCACAGGTCAGATACTGGTCGGTGCGGATGTCCGTGGGGTCCTCTACGCTGTGGCTCTTGCATTCGCTGTAGAGCACGTATCCCTCGGGCAGTGTCGCCCGCCACTTCTTCTCTGTGGCGCCAGAGTCAGCGTTGTCTCAGCAGCCAGGACTTGGTTGGACGCACGTCGGTCGAGCCGCAGAAACTTGTGGGCAACATAGTCTCCAATGGTAAACTGCCAATGCTTGAGCTGGGCTGATCCTGCGCCCTCCTCGCGGTGGAAGTGGAAGGTGCCGTTGGGCAGCGGCGCGATGGAGGTGTTCTCGAGCACGAACGGCTCGTCCGGATCGTCATCGGAGACTAAAATTCGGATGGTCGCGTTGGCGTCGTCGACTTGGTAGGTGTCGTAGCGGGTGTGCGGGAAAATGCGCATCGTGGTGGGAGGCAAGCCTGGTTCGCGAAGAGTGGCGGCAAATCCCGTGTGGCGGACGAACCTCAGCGGCTCGTCTGAGTCCGGCTCGCAACCACCTCAACCATGGACGACGCGATGGACGTCGACGCGGCACAGTCAGAGACCCCGACCCCGACGCCCAAGCCAACGCCCAGCCGCCGGGGCCGCCGCCCGCGTCTCGCCCTGCATAAGCTAAAGCCGCCGCGCGCAGAATCGGACCCGGCGCAGGTGCCCTTTCCGTCGGCTGGCCCGCCGTCGCCGCAGAAGTCGCCGTCGAAGCAGCGGGCAACGACGGCGACAATTACTTTCGCCGCCCGTCGTCGCCGCGCAAGAACAAGTCGTCGTGGTTCGACAGCGACGCCGACTCGACGCTAACCGGCACCACCCGCTCGGCGTCCCCGACCAAGTCCGGCTCCTGGGCGTCCAGCCGCTCCTCGTCGTCGCGCTCGTCTGGCCGCCCGGTGTCGCCCACGAGTCTCCCCTGGGCCGAGGGCCGCATTCCGCCGTCGCCAACAAAGCCCGCAGTGCCCGCAGACTCGACAGTCAAAGTCCGACAGCGCCCACCGTCGCTCCGTCTGCACGACAATCCAGATGGCATAGACCCCTCCCAGCTCATTGGAAGACGCTGCGTCGGGTTACGCGCGGCTCGACCCATCCGAACCTCACCCTCTACTTTGCCGACAACAGCATCGTGCAGGTCAAGATGGAGGGATACAATCCCAACATGCACAGTCTCTCTAAAGAGCTTGAGATGGATTCGTCTTTGGATGATGTCCTGAACTCTGCGGGAAATCGGCCGGTGGACCTCGTCATTCTGGACTGCGCCCTCGTCCGCCTCACAGACAAGGCCTTCGAGCTGCACGACACGGACGAGTCCAGCGACGCCCGCTGGGATCAGGACCATCTCGGCATCGCCTTCAAGTTCGACGGCATGCCGCACCGCTGGTACAGTGTATGGGCGACCATGGCCGATTATGATGAGGAGGGTCTCTGCAAATTCCGCTCTTACGATGACATATTTCTTAGTCCGGTCGCGCAGACGCCGCGCAGACCGAGGCATACACGCAACAAGAGCGCTCAACTCGTGTAAACCCCCCTCGGTGAGTATTGGCGGCGCGCATGTATCAACTAGTCAACCGCCACTCACGGCCGCGCAGTTAGACTGTATCTCTACGCGCAAAACACTCTCAACAGGCGCCTCCGCCGCATCGCATCTACACTCATTCGCTACTGCTAATCGGGACATTCATCGCACCGGAACGCTGTCTCCTGCACGCATCACTGCCTGCCATTCCTTGCTCTTGCTTTCGCAGCTTTCACATCATACCACGCTCCTGTGCAAGTACGTCTTGACGATGTACGGATGCCGCATCATTCTGTCTCTGTGTGTACATTAAATAACATCTTCTGCTTGCGCCATGTCGCGCGGCAAATTGGACGTCCCTATTCGCATCTGTGCGCGCTTTGCGCGATCGGTCGCGAGGGGGGCGTATTTTTCTGCTGTGGCCACCGCCGAAACCTTCGCGGGGTCTGATTGCGCGCCGCACTTTCCTCGAAGTGGGCACGGACGTGCGGTGCCGGGCCCGCTGGGCTGCAGAGCCGAGCCAGGGACGCGTCCTAGCGTCGCCGTGGGATGACAGACGCGGTGAGATCGCGGCGGGGAGCGTGAGATTGAGTGAGACTTGGGTGTCCCTAGAGCTGCGCCGTGACGCGCGACGGTCACACGAGCTGGCCGGGCGTCTGACTCTCTGGCGCACGGAGAGCAATTGCCATGCCGGATCGGGCAGGCTCGTCCCGCGCTTCAGACACCGCCGCCCATGTCCACCACCGCCGCCGCGACACTGACCGCACCCACTCCTAAAGCTAAAGCCAGTAATGCTCGCGTGTCGCTCTCGCCGTGCACGCTTAACAACCTAGGCACCGTGCGCAAGCTCAATTCCGTGCTTTTCCCAATACGCTACGCGGAACGGTTCTACAAGGATATCCTCCTCCCCGAGGCCGAACCCTATTGTCAAATCTGTACGCGCGTTCGAGGCTCGCAGCCGCGGCCAGGCTGGTGCTGATGTTGATGTGGCCGCCAGTGTACTATAACGATATTCCTGTCGGCACCGTGTGCTGTCGCCTCGAGACCGACCAAAACGGCGACTGTAAATTGTATTTGATGACGATGGGCATACTCGCTGTAAGTGTCGGTCGTAGGGGAAGCATCGTTGCGCTGGCTGACACGTCGCCATTGCAGCCGTACCGCGGGCTCGGGCTCGGAGCGCGCTGCCTGACGCAGGTGCTCGAGGCGGCCGACGCGTCCGCCAAGCCGCGGATTAAGGCCATCTACCTGCACGTCCAGGTCTCGAACGAGCACGCGCGCGGCTTCTACGAGCACCACGGCTTCCGTGTCGCCGATTTGCACCAGAATTACTACAAGAAGATCGAGCCGCGTGACGCCTGGGTGCTTGAACGCGCCGTCGCGCCCGCTGCCAGCGCCACCGCGTCTGCGGCATAGTGTGCGAGGCGTCGGGTGTTCTCTTGGCACGCGGTGCATGCCATGCCGTCCCTTTGTCGCGCCTTGCTGTTCTGGGGGAATATAGGTACACGATCGGCACGCCGTGCCCGTTTCCCGCCTAAGCCGCTCGTCATGGGCTCTTCCCCACCTTCTTTGCCGATCCCAAAGAAACTCTTCCTCGGTCCTCGAGCACGTGAGCGAGTGAGGCACAATCAGACCCCATACAATTGCGCTGCATAGGCTGTCACTGTCCAAGAAATCTAGATACAAGGCGCGACCGTTCGTGAGATAGAGCAGAAAACGCGTCAGACGTGGTGGTTCGACGCGTCCTGGTGACGTTTGAGAGCGTCCTTACGCGTGTAGGCGTGCGTACAGCCGGGGAAGCTGCACGCGTAGGGTTTATCGCCGGAGTGAGTTTCTACGTGCCGACGCAAGTCATGCTGACGCGCGAACGTGCGAGAGCAATAGTCGCACGGGAACGGCTTGTCGTCGGTCGGCATGGGTGCTGGTGTCGCTGGCGGCGCGGGAGGCGGGTACGCAGCATAAATGTGACGCGAGCCGGGCGGTTGGACGTGCGCAGAAAGTCCTGGAGTACCGGGACGAACGGGAGTCCCGGGGCGCAGGGGCTGCGTGACGTGCTGCCCCGCAAGTCGCTGCTGAGCATAGCTAGCCACGTGATGGCCGCCTGTAGCTGGATAGGCACTTTGGCCTTGCGGCGCGGTGGGATAGCCTTGGGCATTTTGAGCGTAACCCGCGGGCCAGCCACCGGCAGCGGGAGTCTGGGGATACCCAGGCACGCCACTGGCGCCGCGAGCAAGGTACGCCTGGTAAGCGGCATACTGTTCGGGGGTCATAGGCTGGCCACTGCGAGAGACAATCTCAGATTTACTTCGACGGGGAAGGGGGAGCAAAAAGCACCTTTGCGGCTGCTGAGAGCCGCCCTGTTGCTGCTGTTGCTGCTGCTGAGAGCCACCGTACGGGTACTGGTTCTGCTGAGACATGAGGAAATGGAGAGGGAGATGAGCTGGATGAGAGCTGAGACCAGGTGGGTGTGGTGAATTTCTCGAGCAACATGTGCGGGCTTTTATGGGCCATCAGCCACAACGACTATTCTATCTGGAAGTATAAGTTGTCGCGCCAAACGACTAACCACCGTGCGTACGGCGCAGTGCCGAAATTGACTCAGTCGAGTTTACGGCCCAGCTAAAGATTCTGCGGGGACAGTTTCAACGTCGCTGTCGCACGATTGTCGTGATAAACACCACCTCAGGGTAAATCTCTGAGATCCCAAAGTCCGTCTTTGGAAGTACAAACGTCGCGAGCCTTTGCCAGGTGTAACGAGTTCTAGTCTGCCATCGCACTGCGGACAAGTGGCGACGCTACCCGCAAGACATGAACCCGGGATTGCTGTGTCGAGCAATGGCGCTTTGGACCACAGGGCGGTGAAGCATGACGGGAAGAATTCTTCATCCAGGTGGTCATTGCACGATACAGCAAGGCAGCCGCTACCAGGAGGATAGCGTGGTAGCGTTGGAGAAGCCCTGCAAAACACAGCAGAAGCCGCAGATCGCGGGCAGTAGTTCCCGCTGCGTCGTGCAACATGGCCGACTGGATCGCCCGGAGTAGCCAGCAGAGTGTCAAAATAGTAAATAAAGTAAGATCACTAAACCCCCGTGACGTGCCCTCGCCTTGGCGCATCCGACGCATTTTCTGTCCTTATTGAGGCCGTCGAGTGAGGATCTGATCGCATGCCGCCATCCGGGCTCGAAGGATCAATGAAAAACAATGAGTTTGTTGGGAGCGAGTTCCCCATGAAATCAATGTAGGCACCGTTCCATTAGTCGCGGTTCCAAAAGGCTGCAGTGCTTTTTTTCCAGCGGAGGATAGCTCATGCTGTCATTGAGATTCACGCGGAAGGATTGCAGACCGTGCAGGGTACGGCAAAGCCAGGGTACGCTCCGAACTAGACGCAGTGACGCTTCTGGCAGGCGATAGCATACCGCGCTACCATGCATAGAAGATCCCGCTACACTGTCGAGCGATGAAGGAAGTCAGCACTCTCGAGTGCTCCAGTTCCGCAGCGGTCGCTGGGCCAATTGTTTATGCGCCCATCGGCGAAAAATGAGGATCCAACGAGCGCGCGGACACCCATTGCGATGCGCCGCAAATATCGGTTGTCTATCGGTGCCAGTGGGCCGAGGGCAGCACGAGTCCCAATATTGGCAGCAGAGCAAGCAAGCAAGCCAGGCGCAGTACAGACAAGGTTAAAGCGTCAATTTGCGAGTTGGTCGGGGGTAGGAATGAGCGGCGGACTCGGAGTTTGACTGATCCCTTGGTTGTTTCGCCTCGGCCGCGACGTGCAATCTTGCGAACATATGGCACCTAAACGTCCTCTGGCACATGCAACCACCCCTAGCCCCAAAAAGGCCAAGAAATCTTCACAGCTCAAGCTCGACGGGTTTTTCAGTTCGCCAGGGCGAAGCGCCGGCGCCACAGCGTCAGAGGGGAAGGATAGAGAGGTCATCGTCCTCGACGACGCGGACGACGGTGACGCTGAGCTTGCGGCGAGGCTTGCTAAAGAGGATGGTATCGATATCGACGTTGTTCGCCGCCTGGAGCAAGAATGGGCAGCGAATACTAACGGCGGCGTACCGCCTCCGCCTCCACTCGACACACAGTCCACGACTGAGCATTTCATCACGCCTCCTGTTTCATTAGCATCGCCTGAACGCGTCTCTCGTGCACCACCCGCAGGCGCGACCATTTTCAGCAACACTCCGCGTGCAGAGTTCGACTGGCCCAATTTATCTCAGGATCCACTGCTGTTTCCGAGCGCTTTCTGTCCTTGGCGCGCAAATAGTACCCAGGCACCGTATTCCTTCCTGGCTCATACGCTGTCTACTCTCTCATCCACGCGCTCACGAATATTGATACTCAACACGCTGACGAATGCTATCCGACTCCTCACTGCGCACGACCCGACGTCCTTGTTACCGGCCGTATATCTGCTATCGAACGGCCTTTCTCCAGTCTATTTGCCTGTACCCGAACTCGGGATTGGCCCTGCTGTCATCACAAAGGCTCTTCAGCACGTTTCAGGGCTCTCTAATGCCGCCATCCGCCAGCTCTATACTCAGACAGGAGACCCCGGAGACGTTGCGTTCGCAGCCAAATCTTCGATACGGACGTTGATAGCGCACGCACCTCTAACGATTTGTGGCGTGTACAAATCTTTGCTCCAAATCGCCAACGCCCAAGGCCAGGGTTCTGCGAAAACAAAGCAGTCCATCGTAGAGAAACTCCTAGTGGCCGCACATGGAGAAGAAGCTCGTTACATCGTTCGTACCTTGGGCCAGAACCTCCGAGTGGGTGCTGTTAGAACCACGATACTGACAGCACTCGCTCGAGCAATGGTCCTCGAGCGACCTCCCGGCGTCGAAGTTCCTGCCGGATCCGATCTTTACGTCGACTCTGCACTTCGCCAGAGGATATGTGCGTCAAAGGTGTCTGGGAAGAAGAAACTCGACACTCAGGACGAGGAGGCACAGCAGCTTGCGACATCGCGCTTTTCCAGGGCCGAGGCACTAATGCGTCAGGTCTTTGCTCGCCATCCAAATTATGGCCATATCGTGGATGCATTGCTCAAACATGGGATTGAGCGATTGGCTGAACATGTCCAGCTAGAAGTCGGTGCGTCATCATAACCAAACCCGGTCAGGCACTGAGCTCGATGAACGGCTTCAGGCGTTCCCCTCCATGCTGCCTTAGGCCGGCCAGATCGCTCGATGAAGTCTACGACCGCCTCGGAGATGCTGCGTTCGCAGCGGAGGTATGAGAGGCGTGTACGCTTTTATTCTAGCCTTATCATTGACTCTCAAGGCAGATGAAGCTTGATGGGCAACGCGGCCAAATCCATGCGTCTCGCGGACTCGATTCCCGGCTCACCGTCAGAATCTTCAGTAGACACTTGGAGGACATGACCGACAAGGTGATTAATCCTCAGCAGCGATCTATTCGGCAGCTGAGGGCCGCCTAGTACCCTGACATATGCTCCCTCGTGGAACATATCTTCGACGGTCGTCCCAATCTAACGTCTTTGATCATCGACTCGGAAATCGTAGCGGTAGACAAGAAGACAAATGCGTTGCGCTCTTTCCAAGAATTATCCAACCGTGCCAGAAAAAATGTTCAATTGTCGGACGTGAAGGTGGCCGTCTGCGTCTACGCTTTTGATTTAATGTACCTAAATGGAGAGGTGCGCCAGACATTTCTTTTGTTTAGTTCGCATGTATACAAATGACATGTTGTTCTAGGTGCTTATCCAAGAACCTTTCCGACGTCGGCGGGAGTTGTTGCGTGCAAATCTCCCGCCATTCGTGCCCTCAGACGAGTATTCAGCTCGCTTCGACCACATGGCTAGCTGTGAAAGCACTGAAGGCCGCGAGGCCGTGGAAGAGT
The DNA here is from genome assembly GCA_037042915.1 of Auricularia sp. M13. Classification (NCBI taxonomy): domain Eukaryota; kingdom Fungi; phylum Basidiomycota; class Agaricomycetes; order Auriculariales; family Auriculariaceae; genus Auricularia; species Auricularia sp. M13. The sequence continues at coordinate 1,948,946 of CM073201.1, forward strand.
TTTGGAATCAGGCACTCGAGCTGAAGACGGAAGGGTTAATGGTCAAGGCAAGCAACTCGATGACATTATCTTCTGAATCCTTTCTCACGCCCATTCCCACGCTCATTATCCACAGCTTCTGGACCACACCAGCGTCATAGAAGAAGAGTCTATCAAAGCTGGCACGACCAAATCGACTAGAAGGAAGCCTCTGCCGGCGTCTTACGAGCCAGGTACGTTCTCAGATCTGCAAACAGCCGGGTCGCCGGCCACATGGAGCCACGTGCTGAAGCCTTTCCAGATAAGAGAACCTTCTCATGGATCAAGCTGAAGCGCGACTACGTGATTGGGCTTGGGGATAGCTTGGACCTCGTACGTACTACTCGACTGGCGCCGCGAACCATGCGCGTATGTGCTGATTGAGCGGGTCGAAGGTGCCCGTGGGTGCATGGCATGGCAATGGCCGCAAGGCCCGCTGGTGGTCGCCTATCCTGCTGGCCTGTTACGATTCGGCCAAAGGCCAGTTTGTCGGCGTATGCAAGTGCATGAGCGGTGCGTGTCACCGACGCGGCGTACGATTCGGTAGTCCGGTGGCCGCTGATACATTTTTCCAACATTTGTTAGGCTTTACGGACGCCTTCTACAAGGTAAAGGCGTGGTGTTGCTGGAAATTTCCTTTCCTCCAGCTGACTGACGGCGTTTAGGGGCTGAGCGAACGCTATCCCGACACCGACAACTCAGCCACCAGTAGCCGAACGTCGCTCTGGAATGTTGAGACGGGAGGTGCGTTCGGCAAGGCGCTGCGCGACGGCCCTATCCTGATCGTTCCACAAGGTTTGCGACCCGAAGTGTACTTCAAGCCAAGCGAGGTGTGGGAAATCAAAGGCGCCGAGTACGTCTCCCGCTGCCATCGGTCCAGGCGCACCTAGCTCTGCGTCTCGTCTGATGCATTTTCAGTATAACTCTCAGTCCGGTCTCCGTCGCCGCGTATGGACGCGTGACGCAGGGACGTGGCTTGAGTCTCCGGTTTCCGCGCTTCATCCGCCTGCGAGATGACAAATCCGTCGAGCAGGCAAGCGAGCCCGAGATGCTCGTCAAAATGTGGAAGTCCCAGGAACGGACCACGAAGGGTGGCGCCGACGAGGGAGATCTTGTGGACGTTGACTTTGAAGAGGACATCGAAGACGAGGAAGACGACGACATTTGAGAATGACCGCCAGCATTCCTTCCGTATTTCTCTAGTGTGCACTCTTGTGGCATCTGTGCATTACCCCGAAGCAGCTCGTTTTGGACATCCCGGCCCTTGTACCCTGAGACCTCTGACGTCTGTGCCGGAACGGGCGATGACAAGGAATCTGGGATGCTTGATGTGGGCTACGATTTTATCAGATAAGACCGCTGGCTGGATCCCGGAGGCCCGGTATATAGTGTGCGCTAAACAGGCACAAACGCGGTGACAATGAAGCTCTCTTCAACTACCGTCGTCTTTCGTGCGAGCGTTGTCGCGGCGGCGATTGCGCGAGAGACTGTGGAAGATGCTGGTGCGGGAATCGAGCGTTGGATGGGCAGGGCGTGGGATCTGACCGCCCCGATCGCCAGCACGACTGGCGCGCGAGCTGGTGGCGAGCACTGGTATCGGCACGCTTGCCACTGTCTTTGCCGACGACCATGCCACGCTGGCAGGTGCGATGGCCGGCGTGTATCGGGCGGGCGACTGACTGATTGGCGTTCCAGGGCAGAGCCTCGCGCTCATGGAGTACTATTCGGCCAGGTGCGCGCGCCGGCGTGGCTAATACAGCGTTTTGGGCCGAGCGTTGAGCCGCCGTTAGCTGCTACCAGAACGGCAGCCTGGCCCTTGTGTTCCTGCCCATCTCGCAGAATTCGCGCAACATCCTCAGGTCGCCGACGAACGCGGCAACCATCACCGTGGCGTCGACGCCGGCCGCGGCCGCGAACGCACGCGTGGCCCTCGTGGGCAACGTCACTGTGACCCAGCACTTGGACGCGGCTGCGGCGGGTGCTCTCGAGAAGTGCTACACGGAGGCGCACCCTGACTCTGCAGCGTGGCTGCCAGGCCGGCCGGACGCGCCTCACCGGGTCTGCCGCGCCGCCTCCGTTGTTCCTGGCACCTGTGCTGACGGGCTCTTGCGCAGGCATATTGGGCACGATTCGACCCGCATTCCGTGTATTACGTCGGCGGGTTTGGCGAGTGAGTCTCAGCGGTGCTGGTGCTGCTGCGCACTGGCAACCGCGGTTGCCACGGGAGTGCTGATAGCCTTGCCAGCGTGCACTACATCGGGTACATTCCACTGGAATTGTATCAGAGCAGCGGGCCCGCCGTGCGCAGCGAACGGGTCATTGGCGGAAGGCTGAGGGTGCAGGTGTAGGCGGTGGGAAGCAGATTGATTTCACGTTGAACGCGGTGCAATTTTTGTTGCGATGTAATCACCAGAGCACAGATCCAGAAGTCCAAGTAATCCCAGCTGTCGCTAGGCTCTTTCCAGTGACCATCGATGTCGTCCATCTCGCTCGCCCACTCCTCCTCGTCGTCGCGGCCGCGGCCCAAGGGCGGCCGGCCGCAGGTCTCGATAATTACGGCTCCGACGCCGACCTTGGACCCCGCCAGCCCGCCGCCAGCGAACATGTCCGTCGCGCCGCTGAGGATCCAGAAGAAAGGCGCGCCGGGCCCGCCGGGCCTGCCGTCGCTCTCGCTCGCCATCCCCGACCCGGCGTCGCGCCCGACGACGCCCGGCCTCAAGTTGCAGATCCCGCTCGGCGCCGCTAAGGCCCCCGCCGTCGGCGCGCCCGACGACTCGCCCGAAGAGTCCTACTACGGCCGCCTGCCCGCCGCCCTCGACGACAAGCTCACGCTCAAACCCGTTACCGTCATCCATTCGTCGTCCAAGGACACCTTCGACCAGCTCAAGGATGTCATCCGCGACCTCACCTCTGTCTCGCTCGACGACGCGCCCAAGAACGGCGCCGACGGCGACGAGGCGAGCCTCATTGGCAGCATCGGCCAGCGTGAGTACAACGACGATGTGCTCGAGGAGCTCGCCCGCCTCGGCGAAGGCGCAGGCGGCGCTGTGCACAAGGTCCGCGACACGCGCACGGGTGAGATCCTGGCCTGCAAGACGATCCCAACCCGCACGACGCCGGCTCGCCAGGTGCTGCGCGAGCTGCAGTTCCTCAAGGGCTCCGTCCACGACAACATCATCACCTTCTACGGCGCCTACATGTCGCCCTCCTCGTCCGAGGTCAAGGTCGTCACAGAGGTCTGCGAGGGCGGCAGCCTCGAGGCCATCGGCAAGAAGGTCATTGAGCTCAACGCCGCCTCCAGCGAGAAGGTTATCGGCAAGCTCGCTGAAGGGGTATGCTCCCCAGTCCCATCGATCCCCCGTCCTCCCTTGACTGACTGGCCCAGATTTTGCAAGGGCTTGCCTATTTGCATAGCAAGCAGATCATTCACCGCGACATCAAGCCGTCCAACGTCCTTCTCACCCGGCAGGGCGTCGTCAAGCTCTGCGACTTTGGCGTCTCCGGCACGCTCGTCGGTTCTATCGCCGAGACCTTCACTGGAACTCAATACTACATGGCTGTTCGCAACGCCGCCCCGTTTCTGACTAAATCATCGCGCTGATGCATGCCTCGCAGCCCGAGCGCATCTTGGGACAGCCTTACACAATTCGGTCTGACGTGTGGTCGACGGGCCTGACGCTGCTCGAGCTTGCGCAGAAACGGTTCCCGTACCCTCACAACCTGGGCCCGATCGATTTGATACAACGCATTGTGAACGACGAGGTAGGCACCAATTTCACAACGGCATTTTCGCACGGTTGCCATGCTCACGTCGCGCCCTTGCCATGCAGCCGCCGAAGCTGGAGGACGACCCGAACGCGACACCTCCGCAGACATGGAGTCCGGGCATCAAAGACTTCTTCCGCGTAACGTGCGTGTTGCACACGGTCGCCCCCAGCGCACACGTGCTCATCATCATTGCAGCCTCACGGTCGACTCGGAGAAGCGCCCGACGCCCAAAGAAATGCTGACCCATTTCTGGGTGGTCGACAGCATGACCAGGCGGCCCAACATGGCCAGGTGGATTGCGGAGCTCTGGGGCTTCCCGCCGCCGCCCAAGTAGACAACCCTTCATATTCCCCCCATTTTCCTTGATATCCCTCTCAGTCAGTCAGTCAGTCAGTCAGTCAGCCACAGGCTCATCTCATCTCCCAACACATACGCACTCCCCCACAATGAATGGATCTACCTGCTGTCACGTCTTGTCTGTCTTCTTGCTCATCTTTTTTTCGTGTGCTCTGCCCCCCTGGATGTGTCTCTGTGTGTTCTGATTACGAAGGCTTGCTGGCGTGTGCGCAAAAGTGCTGTGTACATATTTCTTGCACACACAACGCGCTATGTACGCGTCCATTGCGCACGCTCTATCCCCGATGGTTCTGATGTAACGTGCGGGGGGTATGTGGCGCGCAGGGTTGGCGGACAATCGTTCCCAATCCTGCTCTGTGCAACCATGTCGTATACGCTGTTCCACGCGAATGCTGCAGGATCCGTCGTCCCTCAGATATTGCTGCGTCTGCTGAATATCACGCACGAGGTCATTGAGCTGGACTGGGAGGAGACGACGGCGCGCAAGGACTCGCCTAAGCTCCAACGGCTGCTCAAGGTGACGATTCCCCCTATCGCTACGCTTTATGCGCTGACATCGCCGCTCCCGATCGCAAGGCCAACCCGCTGGCGCAGTTTCCTACACTGCTGACTCCCGATGGCACGGTCATTACAGAGATGACCGCGATGCTTCTGTGTTCGTACATAGATTAGAACTTGGGATCGTCAATCGCGTGCTGATCGTGCATAATCGCGTAGATCTCGTCAAAATGCATGGGGATGGCACACCTTGGGCGTTGGATGGCCTGACGCCTGCGCAGCTCGCTGGCTTTTATCGCTTCATGGTGAGCGAGAATCCGAGCTTGCCCAATGGTCATGTTGATTGGCGCGAACTTGCAGGTCTTCGTGCCCGCCGTTGTGTACCCTGTCGTCACGTTTCTCGACTTCCCAGAGCGGTATATCATCGTTCCTGAGGGAAAGGAAGAGGAGGGCAAGCAAGCAAGGGAGTGAGCACCTTTCTTCGGATACTTGGCTCGCGACCGACATGCTCATGCGCTCAGGTGGATAGAGGCCGCGGGAAAGAAGAAGCAAGCAGAGGTGTACCAAATGCTTGAAGACATCATACGCGATTTCAACGAGAAGGAATACGGCGCAAACGCCAGCACGAGCAAGTTCGCCCTCGGCACGCCCAAGCCCACCGTCCTGGACATCATGCTGAGCATCGTCGTGCATTGGGCTCCACGTCCTCGGTGAGCACGAAAGCAAATGATACGCTGTTACTGACTGAGACGTGCTGGCACAGCCCGCAATGGATCGAGGAGAAATGCCCGCGTCTCTTCCACATTGCGAAGGAAACGCTCAACCTGCCGGGCATCGTCGAAACCGTCAGGGAGAACAAAATGGACCAATTCGTCAGTCTTGAATGAATGACCTGACCAGTCCCACACGAACAATCCACAATATGGGTGTACAGTATCGTCTGAACACGAATTTCAACGAACACAACTTTCAACGTCGGAACAGGGACCGAGTGCCCGGCGCCGCGCACCGGCTGTCAGTTTTGCGAATCCCGCATGCGGCAATCCGCGCAACTCTGACGCGAACTGCTGCGTGCTCAGTGCCTCAGAGTTCAATGCGCGCCCTCGGAGTCCTTGCTCTATTGGCAACAGCGACGAGCGCCGCGAAGAGGGACGATCATCTCATCAGGTCATCGGCGTTGAACTGGGAGAACTCCAACGATGCCCAGAAAGTCGGCAATTCTTACGCAGGCCACATCCAAGTGCGCAAGACAGCCTCGTACGAGGCCGGTCTCTTCTACTGGTATTTCCGCGCGGAGACCAACCCAGACAAAGCGCCTCTCGTCGTGTACGCACAAGCGTAGCTTCGCACTCGTTCGATTGCTCATTACGCATATTCGCAGTTGGATTCAGGGAGGCCCTGGCGGTTCGTCCATTCAGGCTGGCTTATTCTGTGAAATGGGCCCTCTGCGCGTCAAAGAGAACGCTGGTCATCCCGACAAGACGTTTACACTGCGCCGAAACCCCCACAGTTGGACAACCAAATATAATATGATCTTTCTTGACCAGCCCGGTATGCATGAGGAGCCACCAGCCTACGACTGCGAACTGCTAACGCGCTTCTATCCAGTTGGTACAGGATTCAGTGCGCGGCACTCTGAGACGATACCCGCCATGGTGAACTGACAGGCATCGACAGGCTACGTGAATCCTCCAGCGCAGACGGCTATGGACGACAAGCTGCAGCGGTTTTGGAAGGACTATCTTCTCAATGGTCGCACGCGTGTTCAGCCTCACAATGCGTCGTCGTTCCAGTTTGTCGATCAGACCACCCATGCCTCAGCACCGGTGCCAGAGGAAGACACAGACTTTGTTCAGGGTTATGCAGCGAACGAGGCCGGAGTGAGCGATGCACACAACGTGGTGCGGAATGGCGCTCATGGCAATTTTAGGTTTCGAAGGACTTCATCACCTTCATCCTCGAATTTACAAGATCTTCCCTGAAACGAAGAACCTGTCCCTTCATCTCACTTCGGAAAGTTACGGAGGTCAGCAATGGCACTCTACTATGCATCCTAGACTTATGCTGCTGTTCAGGCAAATACGTGCCCGAAATCGCGGCCGCCATTGCAAAACACAACGATAATGCGTCGGACGACAAGCAGAAGATCCCACTCACAACGCTCGCCATTGGCAACCAGTGGTGCATACCTTCTCGCCTCTTCCGTTTCACCATGAGCCTCATGATTCGTGTTCTAGGACAGATCCCGACACCCAGATCCAGGTCCACCCCGACCATTGTATTTATCGCACTCTCTGCTCCACCACGCCCCCGTACTGACAGGATTACCGCCTGGCTTCAGTCCTCCAGATCGGCTTAATCGACGATGTGCAGGCTGAGCTCCTGAAAGCACCCATCCAAGCTGCACGGCAGGCTATCAAGCGGCAGGACTGGATGGGCGGGCTCGCCGCCCGCTCGGAGATGTTCGAGATGCTCGCTGCGTTCACCGGCGGTATCAACTGGTATGACTTCCGCCTCGGCAACCAGGCGCTCCCCGTGGACGCCATCGAGCGGTATCTGCTTCAGCCGTGCGTACTCTATCTCACTACGGTGATCATTTGGATAGAGTTGATGTTTATGTGTGTGCGTGCAGTGACACGCAAAAACTTCTGCATGCGGACGCGAAGCAGTTCGGCACCGACCCCGCGGTGTTCATGAGCCTTGCTACCGACAACATGAAGACCACGCTGCCGCTGTTCCCGGACCTGCTCAAGCGTTACAAGGTTTTGCTGTATCAGGGCCATGCGGATCTGCGGGATGGAGTTGTGTGAGTCGTCCATCCGCGCTGCGACTCTCGATCTTCGCTGAAACAGATGGTGCAGCTCGAACAGCAGATGGTAAGCGGCTCCGCACATAGACCGTGCACAAATCAAGACTCATATGCACTGTGCAGGATCGAGGCGATTGATTGGCCAGGACGCGTGCGCTTCAAGTACGCTCCACGCCTGGCAAGTCGTCTCCTCCTTTCATCGTCACGCGAGAAGCTTATCGAACGCGGTCTTTTTGCAGGTTTGGACGTCAAGCGAGGGGCTCCTGCAAGGCTACGCGACACAGTATGCAAACCTGACGCGGGTGGTGCTTCTGGTGCCGCACATTTCCTTCTCCCGGATGTGCAGCCCGACTGAGCGTGGCACAGGGATGCGGCCATCTAGCGCCAGCGGACGACGGGTGCCCTGCATCGAGTCTGGAGATGATCACTCGGCACATAGACCAGGACGTTTTCCTGCACTGAGCCTGGGTGCATTCGCTGCCCACCCGTTCCATTGGATTGACGCTGTGTACGTATGTGTAACCGAGAACCAGACAGGAAAGGATGGCAGGAAGGAATACAAAGGAATTAGGAACCAATCCGTTTGTCCGTGCGTGAAGGCAAAGGAAGATACATCAGTAGCAGGTGCAGAGCATGGGCGTGAAAAGGGTCATGGTCATGCGAAGGCAAGTTTGATTAAGAATCCCGAGTCGTCAGTCGTGCCATCGTCTGTATCGCCGGTCGTTCCGTCGTTACCAGTGTCAGTGTCAGTGCCGTCGTCGATAGGATCTGTTGGAGTTGTCGGCGTCGAATCGTCCGTCGTAGTGGTTGTAGTAGTTGTTGTAAGCGTCGGGCTGGGCAAAGGGCGAGCAGGCCGGGCCTCGAACCTGCTCAGATCTGGCGGCGGGTTGACAAAGCGCGTAATTATGGGATAGCCAGCAAAGAGCACTAGGATAGCGACTAGAATTGTGACGAGCGTAAGGACGTTGACCCAACCGCGGCCGCTGAAGATGGTTATGACATCGTCCGGGATGGCGTCCCACTCGGGGTCGCGCTCGACGGCGGTCTCCTCCGTGCTGGCGCGGCCCTCGTTCTTGGGATCGACGAGCGCCGCGGCGGGCACGGCGTTTGTCGACGGCATGCGCCAGGTGTTGCCGCGCCGCAGCTGGGCGCCGCCGCCGGATCCCGCTACGGGCGGCGACATTGCAGCCTCCGACAACGCCGTCGTGGGCGGCGGCCGCGCGCGAGAAAGCTTTTTGGGCCCGCGGTCGCGCTGGCGGCTGCTGGGCATTGTGTGCGTAGGCGTACTGTGTGCTGGCGTCAGCGCTGGCGGCGGCGGCGGCGACGCAGACGACATACGGGTCCAAAGCCGTAGCCAATGTCGCCCGTCGCGACGTGCCTCGTCGTCTCGGCCGCGGGGCCGGCTGCGAGCATTCTGGACGCCATGGATGACGGGCTAAGTATAGAGCAACACGGTTGCCTCCGGCAAGCCTCAGGCTCTTGGCCACAGGATCTGCTCAGGATGCAGGCACCGAGCATCCATCGCGCGCTCTGCTTCACGGGCGGCGTCATGGCCGAAGCTTTCTACCGCGCCATACACGTCGACGGCGAAGAGCACGTGCCCGAGCACGGCGTCCCGCTCATCGCAGTCAGCTCTCACCACAACCAAATCGTCGACATTTGCGTGCTCAGTCGCGACTTCCGCCACAAACGCAGGCACTCGTACTGGGCGAAGAGCTCACTCTTCAAAAACCCCATTGCACGCTACATTCTCCTCAACAGCGGAAACATCCCTGGTGCGTACTCAAGCGCAGAGCTCAACGGCCGGCCGAGCTGAAACAACTCAGTGGATCGCAGGAATAACGACAACCAAACGCTGCTTCGCGGCTCGTTTGAGATTCTCAAAAGCGGCGAGGCTCTCGCCTTGTTTGCCGAGGGAACGTCCTACACATATCCGCGCGTCGTTCAGGTTAAAGACGGCGCATCTTGGGCCACGCTCGAATACTCGAAATGGCGAAAACTCAACGGCGGAAAGCCTGCAGTAGTAGTACCAGTTTCGATGGTCTACACCGATAAGTCGCAGTATCTTTCGTCGGTTGTCAAACGGCATGTTTTTTCCTGCCTCCTGCTACTGCGCGCGCCTCTCACGCTGTCTCTGGGCCGTATCAGGTACGGCCCCGCTCTAGACGTGGCAGGGCTCGAAGAGGAATTTGCGACTGCGGACTCCGAGGCTCAGAAAGCTGTCGTGAAGCGATTGACCCGCCTGATCGAGAGAAGCATCGTCGAGCTCACCATCAACGCTCCCGACTGGTGAGACTACTCCCGTCTTACTTCGTTTGATGCTTTCTCACATGCTCGTGAGAAGGAATACCTACCACGTCGCGCTCATCACCCGCCAAATCCTGTGGAAAGACGATGCACGAATTCCACCAGCCGACTTTGTTCATGTTTCGCAAACGTATGCCGCATCCTTGTATTTTCTGCGCAGCACACCCTGACGCAATTTACAAGCATTGTCGATCTTTTTTGCACAGAGTCAACCCTGCAAGAAATCAACATTTCCGACGCGCGGAAACATCTCGTAGCGTATTATGCGTTGCTTGAACGTGTCGGCACGTCACATACCGTCCTCGCCTCGATATACCCACCACCATCACCGACTCCGAGCAGGCGCAGGGCATCCTTCGTTCTTCTGCGCGTGTATCTTACAGCCGCGCTGCACCTTCCACCGTTCATCATACCCATGTTCGTCAACATTCCGTCGTATCTCCTCGCTATGTATGGTGCGCGCCTCGCGTTGAAGACTCACGAAATAGAGGCTGTTGCACAGAACAAGATTGTCTTCGGTCTCCTCGGACGCGCGATCGGCTACACTCTGTTCGTTGCAGCGTTCAGACTGCTGGCTGGGCCACGCACCTGGACGCGCGCAATCGTCGCATGTGGCATCGCTGCGTGGGCGCATGGCCGACTCGTCGAGGGGAATTATCGCAGGTGTGCACCGACCCTCAGTTCAGTCGCAAGTTGGGCTAACTGATTGGATTACTAGATGGAAGCGGCTCGTGGCGGCGTGGCGCGTCTTCCGCGGCGCGTTCAGCTCGCCACTTTCCAGTGACAAACTTGCGCCGTACCTTGTTCCCTACACTCCCCCTCCGAACCCCTACGTCAAGTCGTCGCTGTCGCTATCTTACGAGCCGACACCGCGGCCACCGCGTATACCGTCCGCCAAGCTGATAGCCCATCTTTTCGACGCGCGCGCAAGGGCGGAGTCATCGCTTGCCAAGGTCATCGACGGCTTGCAGCGTGTGCCCGGCGTGGAAGTGGCTGCGAGCACACATCTGGCGCAGAAATACGGTGGCCGGCACATGAAAGATGATCTGGGCGCCGACGACTTGGACGGGCCGGTCAGAATTGCTACATCCACTCGAGAGGCGACAGAGATCCTGTCGTTCTTGTGGGCTCGGGGAGCTGTGTTCCCCGTAGAGAACGAACGCTGAGCGCCGGCTGTTGAGGCTTGAGATCTCGTCTGCGCAGTGCGTGGCTGTAATTCTATCTTAGAAGGGCTGATCTGGTGTAGATTTGCGAGGTTTTATGGATTCATTCGATATACGGTCTTTGCAGCCAAGCTTTGCTTGCCATTCAAGATTTCTCTCGGTTCCAAACGGTTCTCATCTTTAATCGGTCTGTGCGCGGTAAGTAATGGCGTCGATGTACCAAGTCAGCATGTCTGCATTGGGTCCTTCATCAATCTAGCTGTTCAGCCAAGGCCCCCGAGCCTTGACGGCCTTGACGCTCATTGCTGCAGTGACAGGATCTCGAGCAACCACGTCAGATGCCCAGCGCCCAAGGCAAACGCTATAACAGGAGGGTATTTACTCACGTTTCTGATGGATTATCATCCCTTGCGGGCCAGTCGGAGATTTGTTCCGCTCCTTCCTGTGGGCTGTTGCACCATTGTTGCACCATGCATGACCTGCTTTGCATGTAGGATTCACAGGGGTGATACTATAGGCAAGATCTCCAAAGGGCAGAGGACTTTTGGGATGCTTGGCTGTGACAACCGCACTGCATGGATACGCTGCGGCATCAGCATGTGCTGTCGATGATGCGCCTACTTATATGGGGAAGAGCTCATCGCCTTGATTCCCAACTCGTCCTTTCCCTCCCGCATCCTTCATTGCGGTTTTCTTTACTTTCTTTCTTCGTCAGTGCACTCGTCCCCGAATTGCCTGGCCCTTTTTTCGTCGCGATGTCGAAAATCTCACTCGCTCTTCTTGCTTTCGTCTATGCGGCGACAGCTCGCAAGTTCACTGTGTGCGTAAACAATCTGTTCGGTATATGCGCGTGCTTATACGCTTCATCAGCATTAACAAGTGCTCGTATACTGTGTGGCCGGCGGTGTACACCACGCCGTCGGACAACACAGGCTACCCGGACGTCGAGACCGGTTGGGAGGCGCCTCCGGGCCACGTCAAGGAGTTCACTGCGCCAGACAACTGGCGCAGCGGCCGCATCTGGGGCCGTACGGGTTGTGACTTCAGCACCCCGCTCCCTGGCGCGACCCAGTGCCAGACCGGCGCGTGCAACGGTGGCCTGCTTTGCGACCCGCAGACTGGTACCGGTGTCCCGCCCGCGTCGCTCGCCGAGTGGACGCTCGGCGGCACCCCGCCCGGCGACGGCGGTGAGTCGTGAACAGAAGGCGTTGTTGAATTTCCTACTCATTTGTTGGCAGATGGTATCGATTGGTATGATGGTACGCCGGCGCAGCTAGCATTACGATGACACGTCGTTGATCGCGTTCGCAGTGTCGCTTGTGGATGGCTCCAACATCCCCATGCGCATTGAAGCCAATGGCTGCCAGACTGCCGACTGCCCGGCTGACCTGAACATCGGCTGTTCGTCGAAATTTCCCAAGTAGCTATGTGTATGCTGACTCCTTGCGCGCACAGGCCCCGACCCAATCGCGGCCAAGGATGCGTCTGGCAAGATTGTTGGCTGCAGGAGTGCCTGCAACGCCAACCTGGATGGCAACACTGGTGGTGACAGCCCTCTTTGCTGCAGCGGCTCCCACAACACCCCAGACACCTGCCCGCCGTCCGGCGTCACGTACGTTACCATTTTGTGTTCTAGATATGAACTCACAATCATCTCTTCTACAGTTACTACGACCACTTCAGTTCGTCCATCCCCCGCTACTTTTGAAGGTTTACCTAACAATTTGCAGAGAACGGCTGCCCCAACAGCTACGTCTACGCCTACGATGAGAGCTCTGGTAGTACGTGGCTCGTTCGTCAAGATCGCTACCGTCCCGCTGACAGTACTTGCATAGCCGCGCTCTGGACTTGCGACGCCAAGGACAAGAAGCCCGACTACACCTTGACGTTCTGCCCAGACGGTGATGATGGCAAGAGCCCCGCTGCGTAAGTCGTGGTGTGGCATTGACTGCCCAGTCGCCTGAGATACCTTTCCAGCCCGGCCCCGGCACCCGCCCCCGAGCCCGCCCCCGAGCCCGAGCCTGCCCCAGCACCCGAGCCTGCACCTGAGCCCGCCCCTGCGCCTGAGCCTGCCCCAGAGCCCGAGCCTGCCCCAGCACCCGAGCCCGCACCCGAGCCTGCTCCTGAGCCCGAGCCCGCTCCCGCACCCGAGCCCACTCCCGAGCCTGCGCCGGAGCCTGCGCCTGAGCCCACGCCGACCAAGACCAAGGAAAGCATTGAAGTTCTAGGATGTGTGAATCTATTCCTGACTTATCATATAGACGTGCACCCCGAAGTCAGGTCCCACTGCCGCTCCTGAGCCCGAGCCCGCCCCCGAGCCCGAGCCTGCCCCTGCCCCGGAGGAGCCTGCCCCAGGTGGTGGTGCAACTGCCCCAGGCCCAGCCCGTCCGCCTCAGCCTGAGGAGCCGGACGAGCGTACGTCCAGTTCCCCTTTTCATTACATCGAAAACATTTACTGAAATCGTCCCGCAGCGGTCATCCTGAAGCCGAACCCCATCCCGCCTGTAAGCACCCCTCCGTCCCCGACCTCCGATGCCGATCCCGAACCCACTTCCCCTGCTCCCACCAGCCCAGCGCCCGTGCCTGAGCCCACTGCGAACCCCACGGACCCCGAACCCGAGCCAACAGAGCCGCCGAAGGCGTGCCCCAAAAGCCGGAAGCGGGCGATTCGCAAAGCCAAGCGTGCGCTTGAGATGTTGAGCAAGCAGAGGGAGTCTTTGTGATTGAAAAGATATCCTGAAGGTCTCACCTTCTGTTACCCCAACTCTTTCTTACATTTGTACTATTTATAAAATTTTGGTTTTCTTGCGCTGTTCAATCGGATACTTACCGACATGAAGCATGGATTGGGGAGTGCGAAGAATAATTTGTTATGAGTACAGTTGAGGATATGCAAGTTAGTCCAAAGCACGTGACCATTCGTCGCTCTTTGCGCCGCCAGTTGTCGTGCTTGTATCGTCGGATGGATCGACATCAATGTAGAGAATTTGGGGTCTACGGGATCTTGCACTACTCTTCGCCTCATTCTAAGCGCAAGCATCAGCACATGGAAATGCACAGACGACGAAGAACGTGCCGCATGAAGTGGGACTTCACAATGGGCTTAATTTCATCCTCGACTTGATCCCGCGGCCCAGTCAACGCAATGCGAAGACGAAGTTTGCCACGGGTACGAGCTTCATGCAGTCGGTCTTCAATGTGCACGATGATGTCGTCAAGATAACTTCGTCCAAAGACATCAACGTGAACAGCATAATTTTGGTCTGCGGCAGCAGTGAGGTTTCGTCGTGCCAAAACGAAAACGAATGCACCTTCAAGCTCGCGCATCTTCTTGCGCGCCTCAGCAGCGTAACTTCGTTCCAACGCGTCGTGCTTCTACATCTAGTATGAGAGACCTACAGCACGCAAGGAAGCCACGCGCCTGGATTTCCCATGCAAGTTGCGATGCCCGCGCGTAGTTTCCAATGTCGATGGCCCACTTGCGCTCCTCCTCGAAGCGGCGCGTTTGCGCTCCCTCCGCGGCCGCCTGCGCCTGGAGGTCGGCGATCTCGACTTCCAGCTGGGCGATGATGTGCGGCGCCGGCTCCCCGTCGGCCTCGCCGTTTGCGCGAGGCACAATGCGGCCTGCGGCCGGACGCAGGCGCGAGTCGTCCGACGCGATGGTCTCCGGCCGCACGGGGCTCGACACGCGCCGCTTGGGCTTGGGCTTGATGGGCCGTCCACGAGTGCTGGGGACGGGCGCGGGAGGAAGGCCTCGAGCAGGTCGGCGGCGAGCACACCGAGCGCAATGCCAATGAGCATGGCCGCGAGCCCGTTGGCGCCCGCGGGCTCCAGCCCGGCTAAGAGCTGGCCGAACGCGAGCAGCACGCGCGCGCCGATGCCCACGAAGATGCCCGAGGCCAGCTGCGGCGCGGTGCCCAGGACGTAGTGCACGAGCGCGCCCTGCCAGATGCCGCTCAGCACGCGCTCGCCCACCGCGAGCGTCGCCACCTCGCTATTGGCAGCGTAGAACGTCTGCACTTTTTGAATAAGGAGGCGTGCGCCGAGCCCTATGAGAATGGCGAGCGACATGGCGGGAAGGATGCGCTAAGCCCGCCTATGGCAACATTTGGCACGTCCGGGTGCGGAGTAGAGTTGAGGACACGCGGAGAATGCGCGTCAGCGGGGTCGCGATGCACGTTATCTACACGTGCCGCCTCCAACGCAATTGACCCTGCCAGAACATCCAAATTCATGCGGTCTTTATTCTCTGTTTCTATCCCAGGCAATATAAAAGGTCAGGGAAGGGGGTGGGGGCGAGCGAGCGAGCGCGACAGGGGATAAATAGCATTAGAGTAATGCAGGGCGAGAGATCCGTGGATGCGAAAGTCGACAAGCAATAAAGCAGCCATAGGAAATGCAGCACGTGTAAGGTAGCGATGTTTGGGTTCAGAGCGATGGCGGGTGGGCGATGGTTGTACAACAGCGATGAATGCCTGAAAGGACGAACGAGAGTGGACCGCGGACCATGCAATTTCCTTCCTCCAAAGAGAATGCCAGGGTGAGCGAGGCGCGACGGTTACAGTTCGCGTGGGCCGTTGTGTCTCCATGACGGCTGGAAGAAGGACGACAGGCTGTTCAGAACGTCGGCAACGACACGTGCGCATGCAGCGGTTCCGCGCTCGCATGCCCGCACGATTCCGTCAAGCCATGCCGGACGAGAGCTCTTGCCGTCGAACGACGTGCCGTTGTCATGTGTGCCAGCTTTTCCAGGACTTGGCGTTCCTGTTCTCCAATGCGGCGGCGTCCGCGATGTGGCAGTTTTCTCGACGTCCGCGATGAGGGATTCGGACGACTCCGAGTCCATCTTGGCCCATTCCTTTCTGAAGAAGTTGGCGGCGTGGAGCGACTCGCTGAACCGATGCAGCGTGTTGATGAATGCAACGAGCTCGGAGCGTTGCAACATATTCGGATTTGCCACTGGGCTGGAATAAATTGGTGAGTTCATCCAAAGCAAACGTGCACGGCAATAACACTCACTCGAGAGCTTTTTCGTCCATCTCGAACAAGATCTTGAGAGCTGTTGCAACACCGGTAACCTGCACCTTGCCCCACAAGCGGCACTTGTCGCAGCCTACGCAGTCCATGATACGTGACACGTTGCGGAAGTGCCTCTTGAACTCTTCCTTGAGCACCACGGCGTTTTGGCCGCGGAACAGCACGCTCTCGTCGAACTTGCCGACCTTCTGCGCGAGCGATATGGACTTCTGTAGTTCGCCCTTTGTGAACTCGTCCACTTTTCATCGCCTGAGCAGAGATCGTACGCCGATAGGTACGGTCCTATCCGCGCAAGAGCGCGCAGCATGAGTACCGTATTGAAGTATATGTTTTGGAGACGCTCGGGGTGAGTTGCGACGCGCGAGATGAAGCACTGTAAGTCAGGGCCCTGCCAAGTCGTGTCAGCATCCTGCAAGACCACCAATGCACAACACTAACCCATACGCCTGCTTTCTGGTCTTTCATGTTCTCCCAACATATGTGGGTGGAAATCGACGCATGCAGTCCTGCGCAAATCGCTGGGTCAGCAGCAGCGTTACTCAGCACGCGTGGGCGGGGACACACACCCGAGATTATTCGGTAATACACGCGCTTCTCCAGGCATTGAGGGCCACCCTCAACAGCTTCAAGTGCACTGAGCTCTGGCTCTGACATCGAGACTTCGGCGGGCGAAGGCGATGTCAGCAGCGAGAGCTCGGAGACGCCAAAGCAGTTTTCGTTGTATATCGAGCTCCAGACTCGCGAGGCAGAGATGCCCGCGTAGCCCGTAAAGCGCTCTGGATTCTGGCTGAGATCGACGTACTCGCCCTCTGCAATCGCGATTGTTTAGCAACACTAAGCATGATGTTAGGGACTGCGGGCACCTGACGCATCGTCCAGGAAGCAAAAGTCCGAGTCGCGGTAGTAGCAGCCCGGCAGCGTCTGCAGGGTGGATGAGCCGGAGAGCGTCCGCGCAAATAGTCAGGCAGCACACACCAGCTCGGGTCGTGGCATCTCCACCCGGCTGAGCGAGGCTGCTCGCCATTTTTCCGGAATCTCGTCCTGCGCTCGGACGTGAGCATGGCGTTGGGCGGGCAGTGAGTGGAGTGTGCGGACCTCGTTGGCGGATGTGACGCCGCATTCTCTGTTCATGCACAGGCCGTTGTCCTGCCAGAACGGACACTCGCGATAGAGGTCGACGCGGAAATACTTGAAAAAGGGAGTGGTAACGAGGTCGTGCAGGTGCGTGTACAGGGCCTCGTTGACCGTCTCGAGCGTCTCGTAGTCGCAGTCTGTGCTCTCGATCGGCCCTGTAAGCTAAGCCAGGATCAGCCATGGCTCGCCGGCCGCGTTGCAGGGGCGCTCTGACCTGCTGTCTGCACGCAGGCGTGCCCGTCGGGGTGCTGCCCAGGACGGAGCTGACGTCGTTGCGCAGCATCTGCTTAGGGGACACCAGCTCGCCCGCGGCGCCGGAGACCGCGAGCGCGCCCAGTGCTGCGAGAGCGCAGTGCATGGTGGTCGCGGATAAAGGTAGAGTTAAGGAAAGAGGTGCGTATGTTGGTCTGGCCGGGTGGCCCGGCCCCTCCGACACGTATACGCTGCGGTTTGAGCGCCCGCCGTTCGGGCCTCGGCGATTTCCCCCGTCATCCCCGTGCTCAATCCGTCATCGTCATGGCCGCGTTCAACCCCGAATTGCACTTCGGGCCGCCGTCTGAGCCCATAGACCTCACCCAGTTCTTTGACGCGGCCGCTACGCTCGGAGATGGCGACGCGCAACTCGAGGCCCTGGCCAAGGAATGGAGTCAGCTCTCAGATGCTGAGCAGACACGCATTGAAGACGAGTTAAAGTACGCGCGACTTCATGCTTTGTTGTGCGCCATTCACGCATTTTTTTCTTTGTTTAGCCTGGATGAACTATCCCAGGCGTCGTCGAAGCCGCTGCAGAACGCTCAGACTTACGCGTTCATCCACCGCACGCACGAAGAGAACATTGCCGTGCTAGCTGTCGACTCGCAAGGACAGCCGACGCTCAAGGGCAGAAAACGCAAGCTCGGAGTCCAGCATCCAGAGCCCAGCGCACAGGATCCAGATGTACAGGAGCTCATGAAGCGCGTCGAGCTCGACCCTCTGCGCGTATTTCGGTAAGCAGTCCAGCTACACCCTGGCGCGCCTGCTTATCCATTATGGTGCAGCCTAGACGCCAATGCAATGCACTATGTCCACCCGCCGCGCCGCGCCGATCTGAATTCCCTCGTCGAAATCGTACGCAAGGGTCGACGTTGTAGCTTGTAGCGTCTAACACATATTTGCCCAGCGTCCGTGCAAAACCAATCCCGCCTCGGCCTCTCCACCTGAGCTCGTATTCATAATCTCCGTCTACTCCAAGACCGCATGGCACCCGCACGGCCACTTTCGCATCTCACAGCACGCCTTGCTCGGTTCGCAGACGCTGACAGACCTATTCAACACCATCTACTGTCCATTCATGCAACTCACGGCAGACCTCGTCATCGACGACGAGCCGGAACCTGCAGGATTGCCGCTCGGCACAACGGACTGCGTAATGTGCATCGAAGGCGTTGCGTACGGCGACGGCGTGAACACGCCCGACTATTCCGACCGTCTCCTGCGCCACGTCGAAAAGTTCTCAGAAGACGACATCGCCGATAACCAGCCACCCCGACTCCCGCCTTTACGAAAAGGTCCGGCTATGCACAGCACGACCTTTCGCTCCCTCCCGCCCGTCCGCATCAACGAGCCCTACTACCTTCTACACCAGGGCGATTGCGAGCACTATTTCGTTTTTGACCAGATCCGCCTACTGAACCCCAAGGATCCGCAGGAGGGCTACCCCCAGACGCTGCAGTCTACGCCGCAGTTGCAGATGTCTAGCGTCTGTAGGATCTGCAGCAAGTTGCCTGCGAGCGTCAGCCTTGTAGGCGACAAACGCCTTGCGGAGAGCCCGTGCTTGATGTGTGCCTCGTGCTTCAAAACGCTGGGATGGCCCAAGGACAAGTCCGAGGATATGTTCGCGGTCAACTTGCTCGCGCAGCGTCTGGCTGGTTGAAGGACTCTTGGTCACCTCGATCGATGCCTGACTCGCGGGCTGTTGTTCCACTGCCCGCATTTGCCTCGTCCTGCACTGTCTCAGCTTCAAAAAAATGTATCAACAACGAACAAAAGGGGGCTACTATGATGTACACTATATCCACAACTATCGCACTCGCCATGCTCACCACCTCGGAGGCGCTGGATGGGGCTCATCTCTGTACCTCGGCTGTTGGGGATCTGTCATTCGATTTCGTGCGTTCAAATTGTTGGCACAGAGTACGCACGGCAGCATGGGGCTCCCACGGCTTCATGATCTCGATGATGTCCTGGTGGATGTCCGGGGTGATTTTGGGAATGATCTCGAGCGCCTTGATGTTTTCGTAGATTTGCTCAGGTCTGCTTGCGCCGAGGATGACGGTGCTCGTCTACGTTACCACATCCCTCAGTACAAGAAATATGAGGACGGATGATGCTGGCGCTCACGAGGTTCTGTGCGGCTACCCATGCTAGCGCAAGCTGAGCAACGGTGCAATCGAGTTCTGCGGTTCCGTGAGCCTCTGCGGGCAGATGTGTTGCGAAGAGGCGTCATACCATCACGCGCGTAATCCTCGAGCTGCTTCACTTTGGCGAGCTTCATATCGCTGGACGTTGCCTCAGACCCATTCTGCTTTCGGGGCAGCAAGCATAGACACACCTCTCGTCCTGGAGTCCCTTGATGGTATCCCTTTCCGAATGTCAGTACCAACGTCGCCCGCCCTCCTGGCCGGTGCTCTCACCTGAAGAATGTCTTGTAATTGTCCAAACGCCTTGCAAGGACAACTGCGTCAGTCCACAGCCATGAATGGTCGAACGGTGTCACATACGTGTTGGGATCGATCTTGCCGTTGTATTTGCCCGTCAGGATGCCGCCGGAGAGAGCAGAGAATACCGCAGCACCCATGCCGTATTTGGTATACAATGGCGCGTACTCGACCTCTGGGCGCTCACGGTGCAGCAGACTGGGGGATCTCTGTCAGCATTCCATTGTTCCGGACATCGAGGCAGGACGCACTTGTATTGGCACTGTTCGGCGATGGGACCTATGAGACCGAGTTTGTCCGCGGCGTCTGCATTGCATGGCTCAGTCTCCGCCTGAAAAACAAGGCAGTCGACGCACGATGTGCTTCTTCAATCTCGCGCGCAGACCATTCAGATGTACCCCAGTAGAATGCCTGCACAAAGGGTCAGAGGGTCTGCCGTCACCAGTCGAGCCGTGGACTGTTTACCATTCCCTTGTCAATCACATGGTTGAACGCTCGGACAGTTTCTTCCTGGTTGAAGTTGAGAACAAAGCCTGGGTAGCCTGAGAGTACCGTCGCGTACCATAGGGACGTTCTTATCCGGCCGGTGGGCATACACGATGTCCACATAGTCCATCTGGAGGCGCGCAAGACTGTCGTTCAGGCCCTCAATAATGCTGCGATCGGCGTGAGCCGCGGTGCCGAAGCCGCATCGCAAGATAAACGCACTGTTTTCGGCTGAGGCCCTGTCAAGATTCAACCATATGAACGCATGAGTGAGGGTCACGTGCAGGCCACAACCGTGCAATTTACCTTAGAATTTGGCTCCTTCCGCCCGACGCCGAAGAAGAGTCTGCGTGGCTAAGTGTGAGAACGCGCGCCCGTATGGGCAATAGTGGCACAGACTTGGTCGTAATGATGAGGTCCGAGCTGTCGCAATACAGAATGTTAGCTTTCGGGTGTTCCTGGCTGCCGGAGTGCCGGGCGCACCGTTTCCATCCCATTTCGCGAATTACTCGCCCACTGGCCAGCATAGCGTCATGAACATGGCTATCATCATCACGGTGTACCTGGGACGCACATCTCTATCTCGGAGCGGCCTTCGGAGTATCCTTCTGCGGTGTCGAACATGTTTATGCCTGACTCGAAGCAGGCCGTCAAAAGTTCCTACATTTGCAAAGTCAGAGTGATGCATGGGTTTCAGAAGCGTTACTGCGTACTTTGACGGTGTCGCCTTTGACTGTTCCTCCAATGGTAAGCCCTTCGCAAGTGATGTGAGCATCAGCACCGATGGTTCACAATGTGTCGTACATCCGCCGAAAGAGAACAGCGGCACGCGGAGACCACTATTCCCAAGTCGCCGGAATGGCATATTCTTACTGCAGAGGTAGTCAGAGCATAAGCAGAAAGGTACAGAATGCACGCACGGATCGAACACGGGCTCGCCATCGTAGAGCATGTCTGTCGGAAAATCACAACTCACTCGCGCGAGGGGGGAAACTGGGACGAGGCGACAGCGATTTGATACGCTTTATATAGGCTGGAGGTTCTAATACAAATGATGAGGCAACAATACGTTCTAGACAGGCACGCGTAGGCTTGGTCCACCACGTTCGGATGCGGAAGTTGTTGTCCTTCCGAAGGTGGGGAAAAAACAACAAACCGGCCCGCACCGTGCCGAGGACGCATGGCAAGGCTACTTCTTGGAGAAAAAGGACGATATCTTGGCCATCCCCGTTGTATTCGCCTTCTTCAGATTCTCAACGCCGCGAGAGCCCTGCTTCTCGGCCTTACGCTTCGTACCCTTCACGGCGGGCGCGGCCGTGGTAGGGGCTTTAACCAACGCCTGTTCCGATTCTTTTTGGAGCGTGGTCAAGTGCGCATCAAGCGTGGTGAAACTACTCAGCCGTCAGCACCCTGCGCTCTAAGCAGTGCCGGGCTTACTCGAACGTCGCAAGCAAGGCTTGGTGAGTCGTTGGCGACAAGTATTGCGAGAGCAGTTCGCAAGCTGCTCTTGTGCGCGCAACTGACCGGGTCAGACAGGGACACACGAGGTGTTAGAATTGCTCACGCGAAGCAAGCTCCCTTTTGTTTTCCGGTGCGTCGTTGAGGCCATCCTTGGCCAACCCACGGACTAACAGGCTGAAGTTGTCGAAGACGGCGGGATTGGCCAGATGCGCAACCTTCTCGCGGACATAGTTTAGCAGTCTTTGCTGTGTGAACCGATAAACTGTAAGCTCCTCGGTCAGTTCTGCATCCAAACGTCAGCATACAATCTATCACGGCGTAAAAGAAACGACCTTTGTATTCACATATGTGACGCATAGCGTCATGCACGCATGGCAAGCGCTGTAGACGGAAAACGTCCTCGTTCGGCGCCGTAGCCGCAGCATCCAGAGTTGCAGCTTCCGCAGTGATGGATATGCGTGACGCTATGTCTTCGAATATGTCCTCTGCTGGACGAAATTGAGCCATGGAACCTTCTTCCTACGGGTAGTATGAGTTGCAACCCAAGGTTTCAAGAGAGCTTTTCAACATACCCCAGCAATGACTTGCAGTAATGGAGCAAGTAGGAAGGCAGGATCCATGGGAGTGTATAGCAGCATCTTGCCATCTTGAAGCAGTCAGACAATCTAGCGCAGGCATGCATGAGTTAGTATACCTTCAACTACGTGTGTGCCGTTTAGAAACCAGGACCGGCTCGAATCTGGGCTAACCGCCTGGACTTCGAGGATTGAAGACTGGACGCCAGACTCTGTGGAAATCTGGTATGGCAAGAAGAGGCACGGTACATCTTAGGACCAAACATCAGAAACAGAAGATTCAAGGGCAGCAGCGTGTCGGCTCACTGGTTCTTGGATGCGGAAGGCGGACAAAGCGAAGGCCCGCTGGCTCCGTTGCTGCCGTGACAAGGTTTATCACCTCTAGATGACCGTTTCAGGTACAATTCACAAGGGAGCGGTGACTATACCTCGAGGAAGCACGCATATCTGTGTGGCCATTCTGAGTGTGTCGGAGGTTGGAGCGCGACGTGTTTGTCCTTGTGTACGCGTCGCGTTCATGATCCATACTCCGACACGATAGCTTGATGAGACAAAGAAATTCCATTGCGCCTGTTTGGTTCAGGCAAAAATGTGTGAATGTCCTACGACATCTAAAGATACTACGTCTACAACAATCCATTGGTCTCTAGGAGGAGGACGATGCCTAGTAAAATTATGAGTCCCTGTCCAAATCACACGAGCAGGGGCACATACTATGAACAATCTCCGGGACGCTCTGCTGGGTGGTATCCACAGTGATGTCTGCATCGCTAGGCGGTTCATACACGTCATCTGGAAATCATGAGCACCCACGTCAGGAATACGGATTATGTTGACCGACCGATACCCGTGAAGCCCTTAATTTCGCCCCTGCGCGCCTTTGCATAGACACCCTTGCGGTCATACTTCTCGCAGTGCTCGAGCGGTGTCGCAACATGGATGAGGAAGAAGTTGCCTCCAGAGCCGCCAGTAGAAATAACTGTTTCCCGTGCCGACTTTCTCGAGTCTGCGTAAGGCGCGATGGGGGCGGCAATAACAGCTGCGCCAGCACGTGTGAGCTCCGCAGAAACGAAGGCAATGCGCTGGGTTGGTATTTCAGACGAATATCGAGCAGTGTACTCGATCACAACGCACCTGGATATTCTTATGCCTGTCCTCGCGCGAGAAGCCTAGCTCAGCTGAAAGCTCTGAGCGCACGGTCTCTCCCAGGAGCAGCGACACGCTCCGGCCTCCCTGCTGGTTGAGGGTGACCTGCAAAGCCCGGGCAATGATATCTTTGCCAGAGTTATACAGTCCAGTCAGGAACACTGCGAAGATTGTTCCGTCAGTTTGCTACAGACTCTCTGAAACCACTTACAGACGAAACCCTGCTTGGTACGAGGCGGATAGCTTTCGCGCAAAGTTTTTACGACGGTATCGTAGCTGAACCAGTCAGGAATAGGCTAAAGAGCAGCAGTGAGCTTGCTGATTCTACGAAATGAGAGACAACGCTTACAGCTCCTGTACGAAGGCGTTTGCGCAGCTCCGTGCCGCTGATATCCAGAGTCTGAACGCCAGCGGGCACCTCATCCACGGGCATGTACTCGTCCGTCGAAGGGAGATAAGTCATTTGCTGGAAAGGCACCATCTCAATTGACAGCTCGTCCTTATACTTAGTGACCAGTTCTTGCGCGTCGTATGGGCCGTAGAAATCCTTCCCTTGCGAGTTCTTGCCTGGCCCAGCATGGTCGCGTCCGACGATGAAGTGCGTAGCGCCAAAGTTTTTACGGATAATAGAATGCCACACGGCTTCGCGAGGACCGGCCATACGCATTGCCAGAGGCAATAATGCGAGGTGCGCCATTCCATTGGGATACTTGGACATGATAGCTTCGTAGACACGGACGCGTCTGTAGACTGTTAGAGTTCTGTATCAAGTGCGGAGACTGGACGAACGTGTAGTGATCGACATCGCCAGGCTTCGTGAGGCCAACAACAGGTTGGATTAGCACGTTTGCCTGACGCTGGCGCGCAGCGCGGACAGTCAACTCGCGATGGGCCCGGTGCATCGGGTTGCGCGTCTGTAACGATGTTCAGCTCTCACACATAGGTAGTTTCGTTGCGCACAAACCTGGAATGCCACAACTTTCCGCCACGCGAGCTTTTTGAAATGCGCACGCAGTTCAGATGGAGTATACCTGAGGGCTGCATAGTCGTAGTGCGCCGGAGCCTTGATCGCGTCGACCTTCCACCAATATAGAACGCCTTGACGCGGTTGTGCAAGTAGGCAACGGCGGGGTGCGCGATGTCGTCTGCACCGAAGACCTGCACTGCCTCGCGCACTTTGTTGGGAGTATAGATATCCTCAACTGCGCGCAGAATGCATAAGATTTTGTCAACAAGAAACAAGAAACAAGAAACACACCAGTAATGATGGCCAATGCCTCATCATCGCGCGGGTCAAGCAAGGCAAGTCGTGCGCCGGGCTTGATCTTCAGGCGGTCGATGTCCTCCAGAGAAACGTCCAAGTTCACTGGGATCGGGAACAGAGTACCGTTGGCGAGACGAAGCGTGTCGACAACCCTGGCTAGCTTAGCATCTCTGCTAAGCGGTCCAGGGCAGACACTCACGACTTATAGTCGCTCTCATTTAGGAAGCCTTCCAGAGGACTGAACCCGCCGTTCATGATGAGCTCGAGATCGCATAGTTGGCGCTGCGTGTCGGGTGTGAGCACGGCAAAGACCTAATTCTGGGGAACGCACCTCAGTCAGTATGAGATCAGGTAATGTGGCTGCTTCTTCGATGAGCTGCTGCTGTCTATGCTCATCGCGAGATAGCAGATCCTGCGAAGGGCACGACATTTAGTCAGTGCAAAGCGCCTGCCCGTTGCGCATGCACCTTGAGCACGCCGCCGTGAGGTGCGTTGGCCATTGCAGGTGCGTTTTCCGGTGCCCCAGTCGTGCAAATGTGTTTCAAGTACTTGAGAGCCTGTTCGCTGGCCTCATAATGGCGTGCTCGTCGCGCCAGTAGGAAGGTTGGTAATTCCGCGCGACCAGATATTCGGCGCGTCGGACCGACATCGGGCGCTTGTTGGGCTTCGTGGCAAGACCTCGCAAGCTCAACGTCAACGGTTCGTGTCAGCCGTTAGAAGACAAGTCCGACATGCTTCTGCTGCAACGATATTAATGGAACCAATTCCTTCAGACTGTAGTCAAGTGTGTGCTGTGGTACATGATCAAGCGAGAACCTAATGGAAAGAAAACTACACGCTGATACATGTCGTGTGAGGCTGGGTGCGTCCAGCGTTGTGGATGATGTGGATACAGGGGAAGAGCACATTAGTACATTATGGAGAACGTAACGGTTAGTCGGGGGAATACTTCGAATCTGCTAGAAGGATTACTGCAATGGCGTACTTTGGCCAGGCAGGAGTGTTGAACAAGCAGGCGACAAGTTAGACCTCGTCGGAACAATCTTCATGTGGGCGAGGAGAAAAGATCAAGTCGACCTTGAGCCCGAGAGGGAACACAACCTATCAGAGTCTTGTCAATGATGATAACCCGAGTGTAGGGCATGTAGGACGCACGAAGGCTTCGCAAATATACATGGTCTTATCGTTAGTGTGAGCGGGTGCTCGAATGTCAAAGTTGCGAGCAATGGAAGCAATGATTATCTGCGGGTCAAGCTTCAAGTCAAGTCGTCGGAAACAGTTATTAGAAGCCATAGACATACGCGCAGCATAGTCATGGCCAAGCTAAGGGTCCGGGGCCCACGTCAGTGGATCGAAATGGATTCGTAGGCGCTCCGACTTACTTCTGGCCTCCGCACACGCGCGCCCCCATTCCGAAGGGCATAAAGTGTTCCTGGGTCTGTATGAATCCATGCATGCCAAATGCTAGCGCTGAGCATCCCTGCATACCTTCATCTCCCCCGTCTCATTGAGCCAGCGCTGGGGCTCAAGGGCCTGGGGGTTTGGAAACACATCTTCCTGCCGATGAACCGACCAGGCCTGAGTCATGACGCTCCCGTTCGGCGGCATGGCATATCCCTTGATGTTGAAGACCCCGTACTGTTCGGGGACTGTACGGGGAAGTGGAGCGGGCGCCGCGCTGTATAGACGCAGACCTGTCAGAACGTCAATGAGAACTCCTAGGCAGCTGCTAGGCAAGGAAGGAGTTTCACTAACCCTCCTTGATGAATGCATTGAGATACGGAAGCGACTGCAATGCATCCATGTGCGGGATTCTGTAAGGGTCATGCATCGCGTCGTCCAACTCAGTCTGCAGCTTGCGCATCACGTGGGGGTGTTGGCTAAGCGCCCACAGCAGGTAACTCGCCGTCGTGGCGGTAGTATCCGTACCGGCCATCCTGTTTGCGAGTCAGCAGTTGGCCGATAATCGGCTGGACCAACTCACGTGTGCGCTTGGAGCTCTGCCATGATATCCGTTTCGCTGAGGGCCAGCCCGGAAGGCATCCGGTACTGGAGCATGCGCACGACCAGCGTATGCCGCTCCTGCTCGTCGAGATGCCCGTCCTTCAGCTGCTCGCTCACGCCGCGCACCCTGTCCCCCACAAACTAGTCGAGTTAACGTGCAGCCACGGGCGCACGAGTGGACAATCCGCACCTGATGCAGGTAAGCGTCGCTGTCAAAAAATTCGCGAGCGCGCGCGTGCGGAACGTGGGACAAAATGGTCCAAAGCCAACCAGGAATGGCATCTTTCTGGAGGGGGATGAGTCTACGATGAGATCCCTGGGCGGCGACGCACGAGAAGGCTGCGCTTCGGCCAGTCCGTGATGGCAGTGGAGAGATCGTCCGCCTCCGCGTTGACCCACTTCTGCACGGAGCCAGGCCTGTAGTCGAAGACGGACAGAGAAATGACGTCCACCATAAGATGGCGAAACATCGTCAGACAGTCCCAGGGAGTGCGCCCGCCATCCTCGTGCAGCCGATGAACAATGCGAACCATATATTCGCGCATGTCTCCGTGGAACGATGCTACAAGACTCGCATGAGACAACAGGATGCTGCTGCAAATGGACAATTACCCAGATTAGAGTGTGTGTAATGAGGGGCGAAGCCTCTCCTCCGCAGAGTATGCACGAACGGATCCCTGCAAGACAATTAGGACCGGGCAATTGCCGACGTGGACAACAGCGTACACAGTAGTCATGCTGGAGCGTTGATAGTGAGTCAGAGTTAGAGACAGGTCGAAGGGAGTGACATACGCGTGGTCTCTCCCGTTCATCCGCAGAGACTGATACCACTCGTCCTTCGGGAAGCGCGCAGAGTAGACAGCTTTGTTGGCGGCCGCATCGAGGTACGCAACTTTGGTTGGTCCGATACATACAACTGGTCCGTACCGGGGGAAAAGCGCGTCGATAGCGCGCGCCTGGCGCATGAGAACGATGTGCGGCGTAAGCCAGTGCTTGGTGACCTTCGCGTACCAGGGGCCGGGCACGTGCGCGAGAGGGCCAAAGAACACGCGGTAAAGGGAGACGATGATGGTGTAGACAGCCAGGCCGGCGAACGAGCCGTAGAGCGCAGCGGCGGGGAGACTGCAGGCGTTCAGCATGGCGGGGCAGGTGCGAGGGTCCGCGAGTCAAACAAAAGGAAGGAAATATAAAGGAGCGTGGGCGATCTTGAGAAAAATACAGACGCCGGCCGCGTAAAATACTTGATCCAAGCGAGGCCGAAACAGGTGCTCGACTCCGACAGGTACCGCTTTGATTACAGGGATCGGCGCTGGCACCTCCCGGAATTGGAAGTAACATATCCCTTTCGGGGAGGCTCGTTCCGGCACGCCGGTCAATTTTATGGAGTTCCCCGACGGGAGTGCCTGCCATATGCGGAGCGGCGAGCGGGGCAACCTGGCACAGGGTGGTACGCACGTTCTAATAACTCAATGTGCAACCACAGCAAACGGTATCTTGGGTAGGAGCGTGACCGACAGCGCTGGGTGAAGTGTAAATCGTGTGGTGCATGGCGCTGTCGCGAATCCCGAGCCGGCGTCTACCGCGCCTGGGAGATGGCCGCGAACTTAGACGACGATCCGGCTTCGTTATCGACTTCGCCAGCGTTATGAGTCGAACCAGGAACAAGACTCTCGCAACGCTCGAGTATATTCGGACGTGCGGGATTGCAGAAGAACACGATGGCAACGATGACCGTTCCTGTCTGCTCCCAAGTCCATGGTGGCGCCAGGAGACGTAACAGCTACCAGCGCAATAATCTTAATGTGCCAATCATGCCACGGTTGAAGTAAGCGCCAAGCTGCGTGTTGGCGCACGCGAGTCCGACGGGCGTTTCCTAGAAGAGTTATAGCTGTGGCGAACCCAGGTCATACCCAGCTCCCAGACATCTCAAGTGAGCACTAAGCAGACGACAGATGGGCAACCGCGGAGGGGATGATTTCAAGCCACGTGACGAGGGTCCTGAACACGTCGGGAACCAGCGGTCAAGCTCAAACAGAGTGGAAACAGCATATGCGACCCGGACAAGGAGAACGAGACAGAATATGGCGCAGATTCCAGACCAGCGGAAGGTGAGAGCCTTCAGTGCATTCCGGGGCCGGAAGTCCAGAGACAGGGGTCACGTGCCGCACAGAAAGCGGCGGCCAAAAAGGCTATATATGCCATGGGGCGGCGGATCCCGAGGCGCGACGGCAGTCTTCGTTCTCGTCTCCGCCATGAGTGCCAGCATCCAGCAAGCCGCCGAGCCCGTGCCCACGACGCAGCCAGAGACACTATCAGCATCGAGCTCCGTAGCCGAGTCGCTGTCCGCGTCGAGCAGCGCGGCGTCCGTCGTGACGCTGGCGGACGGGCAGCCCCTAGCCACCTTGGCCAAGAGCGGCGCCGGCCACGTCCTGGCGCTGGCGCCAGCGTTCCAGCCGCGCGCGGCGTCGTTCCCGGCGCAGTTCCTGGCGGGTAGCAAGACGCTGCTGGTGCGGGCGCCGGTCGCGGTGGCCCCTGTGCGGTCGTCGCTCGTCGGCCACGCGCGGTCGGTGTCAATGCCGGCGGTGTCGGTGGGCGACGTCCAGGCGCAGTCCGAGGGCGTGCAGTACGACGGCGCGTACGAGGTGCTCGCCGCCAAGTACCTCAAGACGCCGCAGCTCAACTGCCTCAGCGGCGACGCGCCCTCGCCGCCGTCGTCGCCCGAGTCCGTGCTCTTCATCGAGCAGACCCCGTCCGGCGGCCTGCCCAGGCATTTCCTGCGCCGCCGCGGGAAAAGCGTCGCTATCGCCGACAAGGCTCTGCCCGCGCCTGTCGCGGAGGCAAACGAAGAAGGTCCGTCCTCACTGTCCGCCGCATCGAACTAGAGCCTCACCCTGATCTGCAGGATGGGTACAGTGGGGATCATCGCCGCCCAGGCCCATTCCCGCTCTCCATGGCCCCGCTTCGCTGCCCTACGCCCGATGCCCCTCGTAAGCCGCCCGTCGCCTGATTCAGGGACCGTTATCCTCACAAGTCAACAGCGGTGCAGAAGGAACGGTCATCGAAGAACAGAGCAGCCTCCCGAGCGTCATCTGGGGCCTCGACAACAACGGCGAGCCAGGCGCTATCCCTGTTGAACACGCCGCCCCTCCTATGGGAGCCCGTCCCGGACCGCGTCTGTACCACGGCACTCCAGGCAACAAGGACCGCAGACCTGTCCGAGGCCCCCGCCAGCAGCAGTATCAACAGCAGCAAAAGCCCAGGCAATACGCGTCCGAGCCGCTACACAGTGCCCAGCAAGACGCCATGCGCCTCAACGAGATGACCTACAGTGCGCCCGCCGCCGCGGCAGTCGCAGCACGCCAGGCTTTGCAGGAGTACGTCCCAGAAGCTCCCGCAGTGTACCAACCCCAAGGTATCGAGGAGGAGGCTCTGCTTGCCCAGATGCGGCGCCAGGCGGCGCACAAACTGGACGAGCAGATCAAGAGGCCGCGCGGTCATACCATTTCCGTCGCACAGCACACGGACCTGCTTACGCTGCTGAATGCCAACAACACCATCGAAAAGCGGCCCGTCGTCATTCGGAACGTCTCCAATCCGCTTTTGACACCCGCAAGCCTGTCGACTCCCGTCTTCTCGCCCGCGTTCTCGACCCCGCTAAGTCAGGATCAGCGCGAGGCTTTACAGCGTCGCTGGGATGCGATGCTGAGCCCCAACACCCCCGCAAGCATCATTTCGTCGTCGAGCGCCAGCGACCAGAGCCCGACGTCCGCAGAACTCTCCCAGCAGCTTCGCCGCATCGTGTCGTCGCTCCCATCCACCGAGAGGGGCCATCTCGCTCGTCAGGCGGTCTCGCTGCCTGTCACGCCGCTGCTTCCCAGCCTACCGGTCAACAACTTCCGTTCGCCTGGAGCGCACATCGGCCCAGACGGCAAGTCCATTAATGTCTGGGAGCTCGCCAACGGAAAGCAGCACGTCCAGCAGCAGCAGCAGCAGCCGAAAACACCTCATCACAAGAAAGGACCAGCGTCGCCTTCGGTCTCCCTCTCGAACGCCCGCTCCATTCCGATCTCTCGCCTGCGTACCAACTCCGGCGGTCTTGCACCGGTTCCCGAGGAGCCAGAGCAGTCGGGCAACCAGCGGCCACTGCCGAAGAATGCGTCGACGAGGATGACGCCGAGGACAGCATCGAGATCATCGGCCGCAGCGTCCTGGAGGAAGCCTTCTACGCCCAAGGTGCACGCGTCCTCAAACGAGCCGCAGGCCACAACACTCGTCGCGCAGAGCAAGGCAGATATCGAGGCTGTAGCGGAGGCACCGGCCGTACCGGAGGTTCGCATCCGTCTTCCAGGCGGAGGCAGGTCCAAGAAGCTCAAGCCGAAGGAGGACAAGTCCAAGGAAGACATCTCTGGTCTGCAGCTCGACCCCGCGCCACTCGTGTCAGTCGCAGTCTAGGGTCGCCCACGAACGTACGACCATTACGAAGAAGAAACGTTTCCCGCCTTTAAATGCCCTGTATCGATTTTCTCGTCTCGCCTCTTTCTCGTGCCTCCCGTATCGCCCTGGTTGGCCTACGCGCCGTGGCGCACGCTGCTCGGTCCCTGGTATGTCGCCACCATTGGCTTTGTTGCGCATGATCGTCCGGCGCCACGGCGGCCGTCCACACCCGACTTGGGAGCAGCATCGCAGTAGAATTCGTCCGTTTTCTTTTACTCGCTTCCCGTTTCTGTTGACCACGACGACGAACTGCGTCGCTTCCAAAGTCCCCCCAATCCAATCCCATAAGTAGAAACCCCTGCCGCGTCCAGTGTGCTGTGCATTGGTTCGTATGTTTCGTTTCCGAGTTCCCAAAGTCAAAGATATTTGTAGTTGTAGGTCGGCGCCCACCGCGCCTGTACGAGCTTCGAGCTTGAATGGACAACCGTTGCTTCGCCAAAATTACGCGTGCGTGTGAGCTGTGGTCAGAGTTGAGCAAACTCGGCGATGCTCGTGAGCACGGCTGGGAGCGAAGGGATGTTGCGGAGCTTCAACCGTGTTGTTCAACTGCCATACACGGAGGCGTGAATAACTGCCGCATGTCGATTGCGCCGGCAAGATTCCAGAATAGAGAGATGACGTTGACCGTCTTTAACCTTTTGGGACGAGCACCCGATGGTCTCGACAACCTTGAACAGCAAGATGAGGGAACCATGCTCAATGTCGAGCCAAATATATTGCTTTCAGTGCGCCCAATCAATTTTATGCCTTAACAAAGAGATCAGTGAACTTGTCGACGGGCAGCTTGTACAGGCTGTCTGCGTCCTCGACAGTCGCAATGATCCTGTGACACCGATTAATCGACCAAACGATGCATGACGAGAATCCTGCGACGTACTTCTTTTGCGTGGCATCGTCGAAGTGATGCGATATGTGCCGTTTGAACTTGTTCATGAGTAGAGGCTTGCCTTCCTCGCGCTACAGGGATCCGGAGTTAACACAGTGAGTTGAATAATGGAGCGAGTAAGGAAACGCACGCGACGCTTGTGGCCAACAGGGTACTCGATCTCGACCTCGTCGAGCACCGTGCCGTCGTTGAGCGTGATGGTGATGGCGTTTGAGATGAAGCGCTTCTCCGGCTCGTGGTAGTCGACGGTGAACTTCGGGTCCTCGACACACTCGATCTTGTCGCGCAGGGCGTCGATGCGCGGGTCGGCGGCAGCAGCGTCGGAGCTATGGGCGTATTGATTATTAATTTTACATACGTTTAGAGAGGTTTAGATGCGTACTAGTCCTCGGTCGTCAGACGGCCGTGGATGAGCGGGAAGGCCACCATGTAGTTGATATCGTGGCTGTCAAATTGGTCAACATGCGCGGCAGATAATCTTAAGAAGGATGTGGACCCACTCGCGGTCGGCGAAGTTGTGCAGCTTTCCCTTCTTGTTGATAATGCTGCAGATTTATGAGCATCGTTCATAGATGACATGACAGAACATCGCATACCGCATAGCTGCCTCCTGCGTCCGGATTTTAACATGCTTGATGTCGTCGGACGACTTGCCCAGGGACTTCAGCTTGTTGTGGAGGATGTGCGCGGCCTCGACCGCGGTCTGGGCGTGGAATTCGGCGGGGAAAGATATCTTGAAGAGGACGTTCTCCATGATGTACGATCCGTATGGACGCTGGAATTCAAACGGCTTGCCCTTGAAGAGCACGTCGTAGAAGCCCCAGGTCTTGGCGGTGAGGACGGACGGGAGGCCCATCTCGCCGCGCTTGACGAGGTATGCGAGGTTGACCGCGCGCGAGCACGCGTCGCCGGCGGCCCACGACTTGCGCGAGCCGGTGTTGGGCGCGTGGCGGTAGGTACGCAGGGACTGGCCGTCGACCCATGCCTGCGAGACGGCGTCGATCGTCTGCTCACGCGACAGGCCGCTGTGTCATTGACCAGTAAGGAGATCATCTCCCGCATAAATCGGAGGAAATGACTAACAGGAGCTTGGAAACGACTGCGGTCGAGGCGACCTTGACGAGCACGACGTGGTCGAGGCCGACGCGGTTGAAGGAGTTAAGGAGGGCGAGGCAGCCCTGGATCTCATGCGCCTTGACCATCGCGTCCAGGACGTCGCGTACGGTGACCTGCTGACCCTGGCGGGCGAGGAAGTCGGCCACGGCGAGGATTGCACCTAGGTTGTCGGACGGGTGGCCCCCTGCATGACCGCGCCGTGTTAGCACACGCGATTATTTCGGCCAGGGGTGCACTGCTACGTGCATTCTGCGGCCAGGAAGCAGTCGTTGAAGTCGAGCCAGCGGATCATGGTCCCAATGTTGAACGCGCCGCGGACGGGATCCAGCTGGTAGTTGGTGCCCGGCACCTTCGTACCTGTAAGCTGGTCAACGAAACGGTGAAAAATCGCGTGAGGCGCATATGCGCACCGTTGGGAACAACCGTGCCGTCGACGACGGGACCCAGGAGACGCGCGCATTCCTTGAAGCGCAGGCCCTCGAGGCCACAGCCGATGGTGTCGATGAGGCAGAGCCTGGCCGTCTCGACGGCGACCGGGGACGTGACCTCGAAGTTGTGGACATAGTCGGCAATGTCGACGAGGACCTTGTCCGGCTCGGGGCGGGCGGCGCTCTCGGCGGCTGACAGATGGCCCATGGCGCGGTGCGGGGTGAAGGCGAGTCTGCGGCCAGCTACGAGTGCTGGCTGTCGTCCTACACGGAGAAGCGTCCGGAGCATGAGAGCAGCGTGACCGGACAAACACGCGCAACTCCTGGCTTTCTTTCCGACCCTCACCTTCTCCACGCCCTTGCTACGCGTATCCTACACTCAAAGCTGCTACTTTGGAAGAGCTTTCTCTAAGGTCTTTTGTGCCGATCTGCGTGTCTTTAGCCATCGTGGACCATTGTATCGGTGGGCTCTTCAGACTCCATGCCTGCCGACGGCCTGGCTGTCAACTCTCTGGCATCACATCTGTGGATTGAAGTACCTTCTGCTAGCGATCTGTGGCTAGTGTTTCTGCGCCTTTCTGGTCCGATTTTCGTGACACGCGCCATGCTTAGCCTTCCAAAGAACGCCTGGGTCTGTTGGCTTCCTGTTGTTATTGCTGTGGTCATTTCGGATCGGTTTGCCGGCTCCTGGTATACGAGCTGCCCTGGACAACCGCTTCGTTGACACCGCGTCCAGGTCCTACATGCATTGTCCCGGGATTCGGCGATGACTTGGCGATTCCTCATCCCTGTGGCTGCCGCTGAACCTCTGGCCTGGTCGTTCATCCTTTCCTGATCGTCGTAATGGCTGAATAGGTCACTGACTGCGTTTATGCCATTGCGATACGAAAGCTCTCAATCCGGCGCAGTACCACGTTGTCAGAAGATAGGATAGGGGCTCGGGATAGTTGTATGCTTAATACCGCGCATGTAATCGAATAGATGACAGAAATAAATTTAGCTGTCGTACAAGCGGCGCAAGTGCTCAAGCTGACAGCGCTCGTGAGCCAATAATGAGCGGAAAGATTTGATTCAGCAGCGGCCGGCCTTGCCGGCAAACACCTTGCTTGAATGCAAGTATGTAGTCAAACTTGATAATCGACCATAATTTGATGCTTCTTGCTTGTGTGACAAGAGAGAGCCTGAGAGAGCATAGCCTGGCCTTCCGTTACGCCAGATGCACTTCCACAGTGAGCATTGAATGCGTGAGCTCGCATGGTTCATTCTTTCGGCAATTGGCCATCTGGCTCATTCAATCCAGAATAACTCCCACAGGCCCTTGCGGGCAACACCTGCTACCTTGTACTAAGAAAATGTTCCGGAGATGAAGGCCATCCAAGAGCTTGACGGGGTTTCTGTGACGCCCGTGAGACAGAACTACAGTAGTCCAGTCCTTCATAACTCCTTCGTCCGCTTTGCAAGTTGCATTTCTCATGCTCAATTTCTCGATAAACATCCAAATGGCCAAGGAGCCCGCAGACATCGGGCCGAGGTAAGTGAAGCTACTCTTGCTCATTGAGTTACTCTTGAGGGTCCAGTGCATACCTACAAGGGCCACACATCGGCTGACGGTAGAAGGGTTAGGGCGGAAAGCATGGAAAGGGCGTCTCCATGCATCGTATGAGTGATAATGGTGCTGGTAGGTTTCCCAGACAACTTGCAATGAAATCAAAGTACCCAGCACGTCAACGAGCTTGAAGATGCGGGCGCCTTTGCACTGTCCAAGCAGTCGCACAGGGTAGCGCACGCCTCCGGCTCACACGCCCATCGCAGCCATGGCATCTTAAGCCATCGAAATAGAACTCTATGTGCAGTCAATGCCAACGACACCCTTCAACAACATCGTGCAGGACTCAATTTACAAGGACTCTGAGAAGAGCTTTGTACGATTGATGAATCTCGCAAGGTCAGTGGTGCTAGTCGCTGTGTCGAGTGCAGATATAGACAGGTCAGGCCAGAGCTGGAGAGCCGAGGTCCAGGACTAAAGGCGTGAAGGTGGTTGGTGATGGCGAGTCGCATGGAAGAACGGGCAAAACGAGCGCGGTGGGCTGCGGACTGAGTGTGCCACTGCCAGACGAGAGCGAAGTGATGAAGCTCAAGCACGACAAGCACACCGAAAAGCATTTGAGAGCGCGATTTTCATCTGAATCAGGGGCGGGTAGTAAATGCTGATGCATGAGCGAGACGGCCGCAATCGTGGAGGTCGGTGTCCAAGTGCGACTGCACCCGTTGGCGCTTTGTCGGACCGAAGAACCGCAACTTTCCGCGGATTATGCCCTTAAACGGCCAACTTTCCGTGGAAAATTGCCATAGAAGGAAGGTGCAGCAGGAGGAACGTTTCGTATCAAATTTAGGGTAAGGCCGTGCTGCGCGCACGGGTGTCCTGAACCCTCCCTTACGGCGAGCCTAATACAGCGAACAGATCCGATGTCTTTAAGGTCTGGGAGTCGGAGTCAAAGGTGTCGCGATCGAAAAGTAGTGTAATTCCGAAGATGAAAGTAACTAAGACCGCAGCGGCGAAAGGAACTATATACAATCCACTCCGCTGTAAAATTCCCAAGCGGGCAAAATTCACGGAGTGGCGATGTGTACAAA
This sequence comes from Auricularia sp. M13, assembly GCA_037042915.1. NCBI lineage: Eukaryota > Fungi > Basidiomycota > Agaricomycetes > Auriculariales > Auriculariaceae > Auricularia > Auricularia sp. M13. Next base: position 1,985,227 of record CM073201.1, read on the forward strand.
ACGAGCGCTGGGATTGTATTCAGCAAATGAAGATATGGTCATGACACTGTACTCACAGCAACGGTAAGAGCTTTAGAACGAAAGCTCAATCTCCTCGTTGGCGGAAGTGCTCGCCTTTGCGACCTCGGGGAGACTGTCGCCGAGGAGCGCAATCCAATTGAGGTTGAAGTTGGCAATCCACTCAGTATAAACCGTCTTCTTGCCGTCCTTGTGCTTGTGATAGCGATGAACAGTCGCATCGACCAAAACGAGGTCGCCGTTCTTGAGATTCTCGGGCGCAATGAAGCTCATCTTTGATCGAGGAAGCTCCAGACCTTTTGTTGTGTCGTAGATCTCCGAGAACGTCTCGGCCTACGAGGAGATGGGATTATGGACGCCAGGAACAAGTAGTGTATAGCACTTACTACAACCCTTGTCTCGCCAGGCCGTCGCACCATCGTCCATTTGGAGAAGCGCAAATCGTCGTAATACACAGTAGCTACGGCAGTGCACAGATTTAGCGACACGGCAGACTATTAGTAGTAATTGTTACTCACATTCACGATCTTTCGTAAAACGCTTGATAATCTTGTTCGCTACTAGCACTGAGAGAAGACGTGGGAATGGAAGGGGCAGCCATACGTAATCGGTCAAGGTAGAAGTCACGGTGGGACGGGGGTGTAGAGAAACGGGTTGTTCCTGATATTTATAGCGAAGACAAGGACGGGAGATGAATCATGTTGTGAATGAGCGGCGCTACGACCAGAGGTTGGACCAGACTTGAAGAATATAGAGGAGCAGTGCGCTCGAACACTGCGCTCAGATTGCAACAATGCAGGTACGTTAAGCATATTATGATGGATGCCAGAGCGTAGCGTATGCGGGCCGAAATACTGAACGGTTGCGTATGCGCAGTAGTAAGACAGACAGGATGGGGAGCTCGGACGAAAAGAAGCCAACAACGAACCAAGAAGCGGATTGCCCATAAGGAGGGAGTGGGGATCGACGAACATGAAATAGAGTGTGCGAGTCAGCGCAAAGCGCATCGTTGCTACAACGGTCATAGCGGAAAGAAGTTACCAAAAGCGGACATTAAAATTTCAAAGTCAACGTTTCGGGAAAATCCGCAGGAATGAATTGAGAGACCTGAACTAGGGTTCAGGAATAGTTTTCTATTGCGGATTCCGGCATCGAACGCTAAGACCTACTACCAAGGTAGCAGGAATGAACACAACGGACGAGCGGTATGTACAGTCGACTCCCTCGTAACCGATAGGTTTTGGTTCCACCCAAAACCTATGGGTTATTGCGGGTATGGGTTAAGAGGATGGGAATTTGTATATAAATCTCGATTCGGGAGACGGCCAAAGGCCACGGCTGAGTATGGGTTAACGGTTATGAGGACTATGGGTTACGAGGGAGTCGACTGTAGTGTCTACAAGCTTTGGATCCAGAGACTCAGCAAGCGCTGAGACTCGTTGAACTTGGACAATCGATACAAATTAGATCTTGAATTTGCCGGTGTTGTAGGCCAAGCTCGTTAAAACACTTGTTTATGGCGACTCCCATGTTACGTTTGAGGGTACTGTATTTCCCTTGGGCGGAGCGCTGGTGTTGTTCATGCAGCATAAATGCGATTTTCTTCGTAGATAGGACGGCAATAAGTATTGGAGAGTATCGTTTGACGGGATAACAGGGAGGGCGTATTCATACTTTAAATGCAGCTTTCATCCGTAGGAACCTCGTTGGGGTGAGTGTGCTAGACAAGGCCGTAGCGGGAGTCGAACCCGGGGCCGCCAGGGGACATGGTCAGACGCGTTAGCCAAGTAAGCCGGATCAGCGTGGAAACGTTGGCGCCATTTTGACCCGGGAGAGACCTTTCAAGCAAGGTGACTCCGGTTTCCCACACTTGATTTCTCGCCAACGGTCACCTTCCCAGCCTTCGTCTCGCCCGGCCAACGGTTTCACCCCTCCTCGGTTTAGGACACCCAATCCCACACAATGGCAGCGCTTACAGCAGCAGAGCTTCAGGTGCGTCCGTGCCAGCCGGCGCGGCCACGTATGCTGGCTTGCTCATTGCGCGCGTTGCCCCCGTAGCGTCGGCGCCAGGAGCTCGAAGGAGCCCCCGACCCCTTCCCCTCCCTGCCCGGCGCGGAACCCGTTGCTCGCCCTGTCGCTCACAAGCAGGTCTCGACGCCGACGGCTAAGCTTGATACGGACGACTCGCAGGCGTTTCCCGCGCTCGCGCCCGCTCCCAAGGCTACCCCCGCGCCAGCCAAGGCTCCCGCCCCGGGCTGGGGCGCGGGCCCGCGCATCACGCCACCGGTCTCGCGTCTCGTCACGGACACCTTCGAGCTCGACGTCGTCGACCTGAGCATCGCCGGCAAGGACGGCAAACGCGCAGCTTCGCTCTCCGAAGTTCTCCGCAATGTCAACGCCAAGTTCAAGGTCAAGACGGAGGCTTCCCAGCAGCCCAACGGTTACACGCTCTTCACCCTCAAGGGCGACTCGCAGAAGGACCTCGACAAGGCCAGGAAGCAGCTCATTGCTCTCCTCAGCCCTCAGGTTCGTCTCTCGCTTTCCTGCGTAAGGGATACTATGCTGAACTACGGCCAGGTCGAACTCAAGGTAAACGCACCCGTCTCGACCATTGCGGCCATCATCGGTCCCAAAGGTGCGTTGGAGCCAAGAATCACTCTCACTATTCAGCTGCACCTAATGGCGCAATTCGTTACCGTAAGGTGCTTTCCTCAAGACCATCCGCGACGAAACTGGCGCTAAGATTGATATCCCGCGTCGCGACGCTGCGGCCATCCCTAACGGAAAGCCTGCGACTGGCAAGGACGACGACGACGACGAGCAGGAGGAGGAGACTGTCCAGATCACTATCACTGCCGCCGGCGTAGGCGCGCGCGAGGCTAAGAGGCTCATCGAAGAGGTCATCAGCGTCCGCACGTCCAAGACTACGCAGCGCGTTCGTGACGTCCCGGCGCACATCCTGCCCTTCATCGCCGCTCGCAAGGCCGACTTTGAGTCGCTTGCTACCGAGGTCACGGTCACCATCAACGGAAACGACGTTCACGTCGCCGGTCACCGCGAGGCCGTCGCAACCGTCGTCGAAGCGATCAAGGCTGGCATTGAAGACCTGAAGGCAAACCTTATGACCATCAAGATGCCTCTGCCCAGGAGGCAGCACCGTCTGCTCACCGGAAAGGCGGCTGAAGAAATTTTGAACAAGTCCAAGTGTTCCGTCCAGCTTCCCTCGGCTGACGCGGACACCGACGAAATTTCCCTCTGGGCTCGTGCGGCTGATCTCCCTGGCGCACTGGCAGCCGTTCAACAGGTAAATTGTGCCCTGGCGGTCAGGGCAGTGTACTCACTAGACTTTAGGCAGCGGCTTCGCAGTATGTTCAGTCATTCAACATCCCCGGCAAACACGCACAGGCCCTCCAGATCTTCCACTACCTTTCCCGTACAGGCTTCTCGAAGACGGTCACTGCGGTACACCCCGGTGTCAGCCTGCACGCGCCGACGCAGAAGGAATTGGCCAAGGACCCCATCGCGATCGACATCGTAGGCGAAAAGGCCAGCGCGGACGCCGCGGCCAAGCAGCTTGCGGACATCTGCGCCAAGCTCGTCGGTGCGACGCGCGAGGTTGAGATCGACTGGCTCGTGCATCGTGCGGTCTCTGGCAAGTACGGCAAGAAGATTAAGGCTTTCCACGACGCGCAGCATGTCGCTGTCTTCTGGCCACCCGAATCGTTGGAGAGCAACAAGGTACTCATCGTCTATGACCCCAACGCGGACCCCAAGGACCGGAACGCGAACCTGGACGAGGTCGAGAAGGAGCTGCTCAAGTACGCAAAGGACGTCGCCGATGTTAAGACCGAAGTCATCTCGGTCGATGCGAAGTGGCACCCGGCTATCTTAGGCAAGAACGGAACGACTCTCAATGCGTGAGTATCGACGCTGTTGGCAGGCGCCCTTGCTCACCAGATTCGGCAGTCTTATCGGCGCGGACTCCACGCTCGCCATCAAGCTGGGCAAGGACGCGAGCAGGCTCCTGAAGCCCGGTCAAGAGGCCACTCCGGACACCATTGCCGTTCGTGGTGTGGCATCCGACGTGACTCGCGCTGTCCAGGACATCCATCGTATCGTCGAAAGCGCCAAGAACGACGAGATCGATAATGGTTATGTGAGTGGTGTACCGCAGCAAAAGTTCGTCTGTGTTAATCGATATCGTTGTAGACGGTTGAGTTCCATATTCCTCGTGAATATGTTGGACGTATTGTCGGTGCGCAAGGACAGGCCGTCAACAAGCTCCGCGACTCTCTTGGTATCGAGGTCGACTTTACCGACGAGGACGAAAAGGAAAAGGACAAGGACAACAGCGTCAAGAAGAAGAAGACCATCCCGCCAGCCGCGAAGGCCCGCGTTACGCTGAAGGGCCGTAAGGAGAACGTTGAGGAGGCCAAGCGACGCATCCTCGCCCAGGTCGAGCGCCTTGCGGACGAGACGGCTGAAATCCTCAAGATTCCCCGCCAGTACCACGCGTCGCTCATTGGCCGTGGCGCGAAGTACGTTGTTCGTCTGGAGGAGAAGTACGGTGTCAAGATCACGTTCCCCCGCGAGTCGGACGAGAACGGCGAGGGCAAGACGCGCGAGCAACTCAAGTCGGATGAGGTTCTGGTCAAGGGTGGCAGAAAGGGCGTCGCTGATGCGAAGAAGGAGCTTATGGATGTGAGTTGTCACCGGTGGCCGTGGTGGTAGAAGGGCTAATGCTTTTACAGGCAGTCGAATACGAGAAGGAGCAGAACAACTCTCTCAAGTTCACAGTACCTACCCGCTCTGTGCCTCGTATCCTCGGCAAGGCTGGGTCGCAGATCAACGATATCAAGGACGCAACGGGCGCTCAGATTGACATCGACAAAGGCGAGGACAACGCCGTCACTAATGTCACTGTGCGCGGCTCCAAGACTGCCATCGCCGAAGCCAAGGCTGCCATTCTCCGCATCGCGAGCGAGGTCGACGATGAGGTTACGGAGACCATCAAGATTGAGAGCCGTTTCCACCGCAGCATTATCGGCGCTCGTGGCCAAGGCTTGAAGGATCTCATTGTGAAGTGTGGTGGTCCGACCGACCCGAAGGCTCAGGCTGGTTTGGCTCATTTGTACGTCACAAAGTATGAACGCACCCAAATTTGCTCACCGTATTCTAGCCCCCGTCAAGGCGAGACGTCGGACGACGTGACACTGCGCGGTCCGAAGGCCATTGTTGCCAAGCTGAAGGTCGAACTGGAGAAGATCGCCGCAGACATGCGTGACCGCGTTGTCCTGGGTGTCTCCATCCCTGCACCACAGCACCGCGCGCTCATTGGACGTGGAGGGCAGACTCTTACTGCCCTCCAGGAGAAGCATGGTGTCCAGGTGCAATTCCCTGGCTCTCGCTCTTATGGCATGGTCGGCGAGCCAGACAACTTGTCCGAGCTCGCAGACGTCGAGGCTGGGGACTTGGTCAAGGTCAGCGGCCGCAAGAAAGGTTGCGAGGCGGCAATTAAGGAGATGCTTGTGCGTGCATTGAGTCTCAGAGCGTCTCTTGGCATTAAGCAGCGTTGCAGAGCCATGTCAAGGCGGCGCCTTCTGGTGACAAGCAGGCCTCGAACGGACATGCCAATGGCCCTCTCATCGAGGAGACGGTCGAGGTTCCCGTCAAGTATCACCATGCTATCAGCCAGGGAGGCAATTTCTTCAGAGGTCTGAGGAGCTATGGCGTGAATGTCGACCACTCCGTTACGCCGCCGAAGCCGACCCCTCCTCGTCCTTCTGGCAATGGCAATTCTCAGGCTCGTATTGACGATGCCGAGGGCGATGCCACTGGCAGCGAGATTAAGTGGGAGATTGGCCCGAACTACGCTGGCGCGGACGACACCGTCGCTACCTGGACGCTCAAAGCGCGCGACCAGGCGGGACTGGACCGCGCGAAAAAGGCTGTCGAGGACGCGATCAAGCATACCGAGCAGGCTTCGCACGTCGGCTTCCTTACTGTCACCGACAGGTCGGCGTTCCCGCGCATCGTTGGCTCCAAGGGCGCCAACGTCGCCCGCCTGCGCGCCGAGACGGGCGCTGAGATCACCGTTGGCCGTGACGATAATATTATCACTCTAGTTGGTGCGTCGAATTTCCTCCCTCTTCTTATCCAATTCCTAACCTGCGTGTTGTAGGTTCCGAATCGGCCGTCTTGGCCGCAAAAGACGCTATCCTTGAGATTGTGAACAGCAAGCCGCGTCCGCGTGCATGAATTACTTTGCTATCTACCACGCTGCTTTCGTCGCAGGTTCGTTAGTTGTTGGGAGGGTGGGGCAGGTCGGTCGAGGAGAGCAGCGGTAATATATAGGATAGTACATGAGCTTGTCACAGTCGCAAACATCGCTTTCGTTGATTTCGTTCCAGTTCAATATGTGCCCACGAACACGCCAGGTGTGATAGGCGTCTGATGTGAGGCAAAGCGTATTGCCTGGCTATAATACAGAAATTTGACAAATGGTCAGTTACGGTTTATGCTAGAAAGCCAGTCCTGCAAACGAACTTCAGTCGCTCATGTCCATTGCCGATTCTTCATCAGAATCCGACGTCTTGTCTGGCACTGGAGCGCCATTGTCACCAGGCTTTGGTGGCGACGTTTCATCGGCCGGATTTGTTATCGGCGCGCCGTCCACATCATCTTCCATCATTGGCACGCCATCCACATCGTCGTCGGCAAGCGGAGCACCGTCAACATCGTCGTCGATAAGTGGTGCACCGTCAACGTCTTCGTCGACAAGCGGTGCACCATCAACATCGTCGTCGACAAGCGGCGCGCCGTCGACATCGTCGTCGACAAGCGGCGCACCGTCAACATCGTCCTCGACAAGGGCGCGCCGTCGAGATCATCATCCACCAACGGCGCGCCGTCCAGATCCTCATCCAGTGGTGTGCCGTCCAAGTCGTCCGCCCCAGCCAACGGCTCGCCGTCAATATCCTCGTTCATCGGCTCGCCGTCCACATCGTCCCTCTGCTCCCGGATGATTTCCGCCCCGGCGGGTTTGAACGCGGCGGCCTTGAACTTGGACGCAAACGCCGGTGCCTGCGGCGTGGGCTCCACGATGGGTGCATCCACCTGCACCTCCTTCGCGCTCCCATCCGCCGGCGCGCCGTCCAGCCGCGCGCGCAGCTCGGCCGTGAAGTCCGGCGGAAAGACGATCCAGTCCTCCCAGACGTCGATGACGGTGGTGATCTGTTTCTTGAACGTCTCGGCCGTGATGCGCCCAGGGAACGAGTGGTAAATCGTCGAGAGATGGTCGAAGACCAACCCAAGGCGTGCTTGGAACTCCTGCCGGAACTTCCATGCGAACGGGACTGACGCCGCGCTATTGTGCAGGATGTCGCATATCAGGAAGAGACGGGCGACTTTACGCGGGACGGCTGTCGAGTCAACAAGCAGCGAGCTGACGATGATATCTGCGATCTATGGGAATGCATGTCAGTATCTCATGTTTTTGGGTGGGCGAATTGCATACTTCGGCTGCCGCTTCGGCGTGGTCGAGGCTGAAGACCATACAGCGTCCGATCTCACCGCGGAGGCCACTCAGCGCACGCAACATGACCTCAAAGCGCTTTCGTGCGAGCGGCCCGAGCCGTCCGCGATGGCCACCGTGTTCGCGTTCTGAGTCCTCCTGCGAATCTGTAGAGTACACCGAATGACTACCATCGTCATCAAACGCCTCGTGCGCCTGTTGGTCGGATTCCAGTAATCTACGAAACATCTTGTACAATGGACTCTGCTGGACATATTAGAGCATGCGCGCACAGAATAAGTTGGCCTTATCTGACCTTCTCGTCCCACAGAAACGCGAATTGCGGCTTGCCGGCCTCGCGTTCTCGAAGGGCAGCCTCAAATTGTTGGCCATGGTCCTTGATCATACCGACCACCATGCGCATGAAATCTTCCGTCTCTGCATCCGCCTCAACAGGGCGCGGGGTTGGCGACCGGTCGCGCCACGAGCGGCGGCGTGGCGACCGGGAACGCGAGCGAGACCGATGTCTGCGCGAGCGAGAGTGCGAGCGGGAGCGTGAATGTCGTCGGGAGGACCTGGACCGCGAACGAGAGCGGCGACGCGGGGAACGGCTGCGACTTCTGTGGCTATGGCTGTGGTGCGCGCGACTGCGACTGTGTGAGGGCGAGCGGGATCGCGATCTCGACAGAGAATGAGAGCGCGAGCGTCTGTGGTGTCTTCCGCTCCCGCGACCGTCGCGTTCGCGACTGCGGCTCCGACTGCGCTCTCGCTCTCGTCTGTCTTGCCCATGTGCAGATCCTCCGCCCATTGCGCCTTTCACATCTGGTGGTAATGGAGTTATTAGCACCTTGTAGCCAGAAAACAGTATATGCTCACCATATGCCGCTTTACCAGCAATGGGAACAGCCTTGCTCCAGCCCACCCTCAATATACTGCCACCCCAGTCAAATCCGTCAAGTTCTCGCAGTGCATCCTCCGCGTCCTTCCGTTTCATAAAGCTCACGAAGCCGCTGAGTCCAGAGCTCTTGCTACGCCGCGAGGATGTGATATCTGCACCGGGGCCTTGTCCGCCGTCGGTTCGCGGCCACATGATCTTGACAGAGCCCACGGGCCCGTGGCGCGAGAAAAAGTTGCCGAACGACGCCTCGGTGATGTGCATAGGCAAATTGGCGACAAAAAGGTTGGACGTCTATGTGCGGACGGTTAGCTCTGTAATGCGCGACGGAACGAAGAAACGTGCTTCGGGGTCCCCGCGGTCTCTGCTGCCGCTTTGAACTTCCATCGCTGTCGCACGCGTAAATGGACGAATGAGGCCGTACAGTGGGATGCATACCGGCTAGACTGCTAACTGATTTTCCTTGGACTATGCAATACAATGAGCGACAGCAACTTGCAGATGGTGCTCTGCGTACCTTCTGAGTGCCGCTTGAGACGCGCCTCGCGTTCAGCCTGATCCCTGAGAATGACAGTAAGAAGGTGTAGACTGAAGCGCGACAGCAAAACATGCCTCTTTATTTTTTCCAGGTAAGTGTCCATTGCACGTTTTCCTTTCGGTTTTGGTGCCGTGGTGGGCGGCGGCGTGAGCGACTATGGCGGGATATCAGTCTTGGTGAAAGTAATGCGAAATAGCACGCACATCGTCGTCAAACATGTCGCGTGCCGTCGGGCGGGAGTTCCTGGACGACGCGGAAGGCGCGTCTCCGGCCCTGACGAAGGCTGCCGGGGTCTTGGAGGTGTCGGCGTCGAACGCGCGCACATACTCGGCGTAGGCAAGGGCGGCCTCCTGCTCTTCCTGGGCGCGTTTTGCGTCTGCGGCCTCTTTCTCGCGCTCGCGCTTTGACTTTTTGTTGATGCCGTGGCTGAAGTGGGCGAGCTTGAGGCCCTCGATGTCTTTCTTGACCTGCAGCCGGTAAGTGCTGTGGTTATGCGGCTACGGGCGCGCAGGGGGCACGGGTCGCACAGGCAGGCTACTGTCATCGTCGTCGTCGGTGTTGAAGAACGCGGCCAGCTTGGCCTTGGACGAGCTTGCCATTGCAGCCTGGGAGAGTGGGCCGGTCAAGCGATGTGGCTGCTGCTCAAAGTCCGCCCGCCGCTTGCACACGTACCCGTACCCATGACCGCGCCGCCCGCCAGGCCGCATATAATCGCAGCGCCACGACACCACTCGTTCAACACGTCCTGGGCCGACGAGGACGACGCCTGGGACTCGGGCTCCGACAAGGAGGACGGCCGCCCCGCGCCCGCATACTCGCAGTCGCGCCCCATCCCCGTCAAGCCCAAGGCGCCCGCCAGGCAGTCCACCAACGGCGTCGCCTTCTCCTTCACCTATGTCAGTCCGCCGTCGCCGTCGTCGTACGCAGGCCCCGTCTCGCCGCTGCAGCAGGCCGCGAGCTCGCCCAGCCAGCCGAGCCAGTCCCGCGCAAAGTCGAGCTGGACCATCGTCCGCAAGCAGAACGACGACAAGGCCAGCCACCGCAGCGGCGACTCGCCCGCGCCCCAGACAGACGTCGACGTCGAAGACATGATCATCCCTGGCGACGAGCTTGACCAGCACGCGCACCCGGCCGACTCACAACAGCCGTTTGCCTCACGCAGCACGCCCATCATCAAGCCCCAGGCCGAGGACATTGTCAACGGTACGCCCTGGTTTTGGCTGTCTCACCCGCTGCACGGCTCACGCAGCTTAGATCCCTTCCGAATCGTGGGCGGCGGCTCTATGCGCAATGGCGCCGAGTCTGCACCATTGTCCCGCCAGTCGTCGTACAACGGCATGGCCAGTACCACCTCCCTCACACGGGATAGGTCCATTCGCAGCAACCGCAAAAACAAGATCGTCGACTGCTTACTCGCCGAGCACGTTCATCTCGGTGCGTCACTCGCTGCACATCTGCCTGCACCGGCGCTTGCTGACAGTCTAGCCACTTCCAGCGGACCTGCGCAAGATCGCGTGGTCGGGAATCCCGGACGATGTGCGCCCCGTCGCGTGGCAGCTCTTGCTCGTACGTGTCCTGCGTTTCCGGCGATTTTGTGCATTGTGTCATGATGGTTCGACTCTAGGGGTACTTGCCGCTCGCTCGAGCCGCACAAGCGGCAGCGCTCGCTCGAAAACGAGAAGAATACGCGTCGCTCGTCAGGCTTACCTTTGCACGCGGTCGCGACGGCTTGGACCAGCAAATATGGCACCAGATTGAGATTGACGTTCCGCGAACGAGGCCGGGCGTACGCCTATGGATGGAAGCAACAACGCAACGCGTGCGTCTTCGCGATTCCGCTTTCTATAATCATTCTGAGAGCTTTCGCTAGTGTCTCGAGCGAATATTATACGTTTGGGCCATCCGCCATCCTGCGAGCGGCTACGTGCAGGGTATCAACGACCTAGCCACACCGTTCTTCCAAGTCTTCCTCTCCGCCTACATAGACTCCGACCCCGAGCTCCTTGATCCCTCCCTTCTCCCGCCGTCCGTACTGTCTGCAGTGGAGGCCGACACATTCTGGTGCCTCTCCCGCCTACTCGACGGCATACAGGACAACTACATTTCGCACCAACCAGGCATCCACCGCAGCGTGAAACGCATGGCGGATCTCGTTGCGCGCATTGATGCGCCTCTCGTGGAGCACCTGCGCAAGCAGGGCGTGGAGTTCATGCAATTTGCGTTCCGCTGGATGAATTGTCTCCTCATGCGCGAGATCAGCGTGCGGAATACAATCCGGATGTGGGATACGTATCTGGTGCGTCTTGATCCCTCCCTCCTCCAACGCATCAGTCTGACAACTTTGCGGGAACTTAGTCAGAAGGCCCGGACGCGTTCTCGCAGTTTCATTTGTATGTGTGTTGTGCGTTTCTCGTTAAATGGAGCGACAAGCTGCGAAAGATGGATTTCCAGGTTCGCTCGTCATCCCAAACACCTCCGCGCCTCTTGCTGAGTGCCTTCTTCATGCAGGGTATCATCATGTTCCTGCAGTCCTTGCCGACGCAAGGCTGGACGGACCATGACATCCAGCTGCTCCTCAGCGAGGCGTTTGTCCTTAGCAATACCTGGCAGAACGCGCAGAGCCATTTCACATGAAACGCAGATGCGTCTGGTCGTGGTAAAAGCTTTCAAGGCCCTCCTTACGCCGGCTCGAGGGAGCGCTGTGTACTTCACGCCGCCAGTGTACCATAGTGTTTGGGAGGTTCCGTCATTGTGTGGGTTGGTTATAGACTGATATCTGACGCCTAATATCGACCGCCCTTACTATCAGACAGACTTGGAGATGAATCGATGAGGCTCGTCAGGGCTCAATTGTGGTACTCTGCATTGGCTCTAAAATTCGGTCCGGTTTGAATGGCACATCAGTTGCCAGAAATTACATGCCGAGAGCATGGCAAGACTATGAGAACAACCAGGAATGCAAGACTCGACGAAACAGAACCAGACTTTTGTCGGAGTTGGAGCGCGTGCGTAAACGTGAGGGCGGCGCGGAAGCAATTGCAACTTGTCTGCAAACCACAGGCGCCAACCATGGCGAAACGGAGCGCTGAAAAGCAACTCACCAAGGACTCGCGCTCTGACGACGAGGATGATGTGAGTGGACCTCCATTGCAAGCGGTACACTTACTGACGCCGGTGCAGAGCGGCGACCAGACGGGATTCAGACGAGCAGACGAGAAAACTCTCAGCGGCCGAGTGTGCGTAACCCATGTGTTGGGACTCATACACGGCTGATATGATACTGCAGAATCCGTGGCATGCCCAGACGAGCTGGTGGTACGCCTACAGCATCGCCCGGTCCTGGTTCCAGCAGCGTGGTAGCCACGCCTGGCGTGCGTTCTGTGATCTTTCTCAGTCGACACGCGCTGAACTTGTTGTTTACCAGACGCCTACTCCCCCTCCCAAATTTGCGAGCTTTGGCTCGTTCCCCAGTGCATCTGGTGGCGAGGCCTCGGGATCCACCACAAACTTTGGCGCGAAGACTGTCCCAGACTTGAAGAACTTCCCCTTTCCTCCAGCCAAGGTATCTTCTGAGGAGCCCAAAGCGAGGTTCATGAATTTTGCGACGGCAAACCCAACGCCTCCTGCAACGCCGTCATCTGACGGCTCCGACGAAGACCTCTTCAAGTATTACTCACAGCTCCGCGGGCTCAACGTGGCCATTATGGAGTCGTGCAAGAAGGCACTGCAGGCAGATCCCTTCATGGATCTGTCGCAGTTCTTCAAGCAGTACAGCGAACACCGATCTTCCATAGAGAAGAGTCGTACTCCCGCGACAAAACCAGCTGCAAGTACGGTAAAGGCTACCAACGGTTCTGCTCCAGCCTCTGCGTCTACTACCTCTTCGGACATCCCGAAGCCGCCAGCTGTCCCGACGTCGTTCTCGTTCTCCCCCTTCCCTTCTGCGACACCGTCCGCACCGAAACCACCCACTGCTCCGAGCGCACCTCCATCGTTCGCTCCATTCGTACCGCCATCCACATCGACTAGCTCTTCGGCTCCCGCCGAATCGTCAACGACGACCGCCCCTGCAGCCACAACAGACAGCCCCGCGAAGTCCGCATTTTCATTCGCCGCGCCAGCGAGTAAATCTACCTTCTCCTTCGGCGCACCCGCGAGCACAGACGACAAGGGCACCAAATCCACGTTCTCGTTTGGCGCACCGTCTAGTAGCAGCGGCTGGCCTCCAGCTCCCTCGTCCGATGCAGCCAAGGGCACAGAGACAAAGCCAGTCTCGTCGTTATTCGGCGCATCCCCGTCAGCTTTCGGAAGCTCGAGTTTGTTCTCGTCATCCTCGACCACACCTGCCGCCGGAGACGCCGGCTCCTCCAGCAGCACCAGCCCTGCTGCAAAGCCTGCATTTTCCTTCGGCTTCGGCTCTGGGTCGTCGCCGTTCGCACCGAACAAAGGTAGCCTCGGCAACCCAGTCGGCTTTTCTTTCGGCGCGCCCAGCAAGTCTGCAGAGTCAGAAAGCGCGGGTTCGGGAGCGGAGGAGCACAGCTCGCAAGACGCTAGCCAAGGAGGCGAGGCAGCTGAAAACGTGCCGATTGCGCTGGAACCTTCTGCCTATGATAAGGAAGGCGCGGGCGAGGAGGACGAGGAGACCAATTTTGAGGAACGATGCAAAGCCTATCGGCTCGAGAAAAAGGACGGTGGGGTGGAGTGGGTTGATCTTGGTGTCGGTGAGTGTTTCAGACGGGTTATGCTGGCAAGGCGTGTGCTGATTATCATGGAGGTATGTTACGATGCAAGAAGCACAAAACGACGGATGTCCGTCGGGTCCTCATGCGAGGCTCTGGTACTGGCCGCATCGTCCTGGTTTGTGTCCATCCACCTCCGCCAGGCAAACCGCTGAACTTTTCCCTAGAATTTTGTCGTGTTTCCGTCTTTAAAACCGACGCAACAGAAGAATGTCGTGTCGTTCGTAGCGATGGATGGCGGTGAACCGGCGAGCTTCCGTTTGAGAGTCAAGAACGAAGCGCAGGCGATCGCATTGAAGAACGCGCTGGTGAAGGAGGCTGAAGCAGTCGCGGCTAAGAAGTCGAAATGAGCGCTGCCATGTCTCATTGCTTTTTTTGCATGTTGTGTAATTCTTTGTTCGCGACAAGAATACGGCGCGTAACATCGATATCGTCCTCCGGTTCAGACTTCAACATTTTCCTCGACAACGAAACTCCGTATCCTCAAGAACCACGGCGGATATCATTTGCGCTGTTGCGCTATGCATGCATCCGTGAAACTTTGGACGGCGACAAGAACTAATAGCACTGGGAAGCCAGTTCTAAGACGTCGTGTTCCATCGACGTCCAGTCCTCTGTGAAGACGCGCGGCGCCAGCTGAGCACAGAGTTGGATGCCTCGGGAGGATTAGGCGGATGGTATGCAGGTATATGCGCCGTCAAGCTTCAAGCGCTGAAGCGCTGAACGTCGCCGCGGAGAATCGGAGGGAGGGGTCAGAGCTCCAGAGCTCGAGCCACAGGACTTTGCAATAGGCTTGGTCTCAAATTCCTGGTCTTGAGTGCAGATCGATGTAGCGTTGGACTGAGATCTGAAGGAGCTTTGGAGAACAAGCATTGAACGATAGCGCAAGCAGCATTCAGGTCGGCACAATTACAGCGGCGAGATGCCAGTTGCACGATGACGGGTGCATGAATGGGATAGCAAGGTTGCTTGGTAGCGTCTTTATCATGAAGCAGAAACATCCCAGGTGCCGCATCGATTGGAACAAGAAAGGTGGCTTCCGCAGAGTTCAAGCTCAGGCATCCGTGGCTTTGTTGCCATCGTCTACTATCAGTGCGATCCCGCCGCGCAGTAACATGTCCAACGAACCCTCAAAAGACGCTGGAACTGGTGACGGTGAAGCAGTCTGGACCATTATTGTCTACGGATCGTGCTCCCGCGATCCTGTCGATTACGACGAGCGTTTCCCCGATGACGGGGCCATGGCGCAGCGGCGCGCCGAAGTCGAGCTACGCCCTAAAATTCCGGCCAAGTTCATGGAGTCCGTAGCTTTACGCACACAGTACATGCAAGAGCTGGCGCGTAGCATCGGCGAAGACGTGAAGCATAGTCGCAATTGGCGCTGCGAGTTTTGCAGTCAGCATTAGCGCACTCAAGCAGCCGGGGGATGTTGCTGAACGTTTCACCAGAGAAGTTCGCACGCGAGACCATATGGTCGATGGCATCGTGGTTGCACTTGGACCCCCCGCGATTGTGAGCTGGGCTTCGGACTTCCCAATTCATCGCATGCGAACTGAAGTCTATCAGGAACTCATATGTATGTCCTCGGAGATGATCTCTTGAGCTTCCACCATTACCCACCAAACTCCCGAAGGTTCATCATTTGTGCGACGTTGGCGAAGGGCCTTGCGCCGAAATCTTCGCGAAGCATAACGCCGAGGCAGCGAGGCTCGCTGGTCAAGTAAATCATCCTGCGTGGAAGCTCAGAGGGCGGGCGACTGTCAAGTACCCCATGTCAGCCACTTGTGCGGCTTGCCATGACGAAACTGCGAGCGTTCGTAAGAATCTCAAGCAATGTTCTCGGTGCAAATTTACTCGGTGGGTCTGACCCAAAGATATTGCATGCTGCATCATACTTATTCACGGCCACATTACCCTGTGCTTCAGGTATTGCAGGTGATTGTTTTCGTGCCGAACTGTCGTTCGGTCACTGACTTCTCGCGCAGCGTCAAATGCCAGAAAGAACATTTTACAAAGCATAAAACGTTCTGCAAGGCAGTGAAGGACGTTAAATGGGTTTGGAACTAATTTACGAGGTCTCCTTCGTGGCGCCAATTTGTGACATTTTGATGTACAGTACTGATCGAACCTTTGTATTATAAGAACGTCCCACCACCTAAATCGCGCGTGCGATGATTTATTGACCTCGGCGTTGCACGATGTACAAAAAGTTCCTACTTGAGGAACTTGACCAAAACAGCCTCTGTAGCTGAGAGCTCGAACCCGTCGCCCAGATGAATGTGTTCCTGAACTGGGAAGCCAGAGGCCAAGCCTGTGCTTGTCTCATACGACTGGCCGCCCCAAGTGACGTTGGCCGTGTCGTCTGAATGAGCTATCGCCAAGCGCTTTAAGGTTGCCTTGGAAGGTGCACCAGGCTCCGCGAGAAAACCTAGGTCCACCTGGACAGTCGGTCTTTCGCCAGTGCTCGAAGACGGCCACGATTGAGAATTGATGAATACAGCGCGGACCAAGGCGCCCTTTTCGTAGATAGCATAGGCCGCCACGCGAGTGTCGTTAATCTGCACCTCTGAGATTGTCGTCTGCCCCGATCGCCCGATCGCCTCAGCAATAGCGATAGCAGAATAGTAGGCAGGCTGGACGCGAGCTGGTGTATCCAGCGGCTCGCCCGTAAGAATGCTACGATTCAGCGGGACGGGTTGCACCTGTGACGGCCTCGTTAAGGACCCGGTCGGGGAAAAGCTGGTTGACCCGCACCAAATTGTACTTGAAGCCAATGCCTGCATGAAAGCTCAGCCAATGTACAGGATTCATACTCATGGGAAGTGCTCCATACCTTCATGGAAGTAGATCTGATCTATTCCAATGGCGGCCGCCTGCAGGGTGTAGTCGAGAAGCCAGATGGCAGCGCCAGCAGTATTGCTAACGCCTTCAGACGCGTGAGATGAGCGCAACAGCAGAGCTTTTAGTACATACTCGGTGCACCATGACATGCATATGAGTTGGTTTCGCTATATGACATCGGTCAGCAAAGGATGGATGTTTTTGCAGGAATCATTACCCTAAGTGGTAGATCAAACCCCGGGCTTTTGTGGCTGCAATGTCGGGATTGAAAACCGTGAGATTTCCGCGGACGGCAGCTTTTGCCATAAGGTCAGAAAGGAGACCCTCAGAGCCCGCGCAGAAAGATCCTGTCCTTGTTAAGTACGCGCCAGTCGCACCATCAAACACATTGCCACTGACCGCTGTAGCGGTGTTGAGAGATTCTAGAATGGCAATCTCAGAACCATTAAGGCTTGAATCAGAGATGATCGTACGTAGAGATTAACTGTCCAGGAGCCGAGGAGAGCAGGCCGTCGGCAAATGCTTGCTGTGGCGAGAACCCACCAGCGCCATGATCGCTACCCTGGAATACAAAATGAGCCCGCGTCAATGGTAAACGCCTGAAAGATTAAGAATCACCGCGAAAGATAGGGCTAGCCAGGAGGGACCCTTTCCTTTTGCCAGTCCCAGCGCCTTCGAGACTGCACCAGCAATGTTGTTCCATCTTGGCATATTAGAGAGCAATCATCGAACAAATTAAACCTTACTCATTGACGAGATTGTGAATGGTGTAGTTTGTAGGTCGCAGTCCGTTGTTCTTGTAGAGATCCGGTTCGTTGCCTACTCTCGAGTGAGCTCGCGTTGCGCAGCGTGTCAGTGTGGACGTACCCAATTCTAACATATCGAGTTTGATGCCCTTGCTCTTGAGTGCGGGAGAATTGAACGCAGCGATGATGTTCTTCGCCTCGGCGATCGCATTGTCCGTGTCGTTTGCTCCGAGGTTGAGACCCCATATCATATGGGTGTCTGAGGCATTTTGAGCCAATATCATCCTACAGCAATGCGGAACGACCTACTGGAAGGTAAATGGCTGGAAATAGAGTAGAAGGAGGGACCGATTGTGTTGTTGAGCGCCTCCGGGTACGGCGTGGTCGCGGTGAAGGCGGGAAACGTTCCAATTGTAGGCTAAATAGTGTTGAGCATCAGAGCGCGTCTCCATGGTAGATCATCCCACCTGCGACTGCGACTTGACAAAGGTTGTACGATCCTTGAAGGACGGTAAGAAGCGCCACAGACTACTTGGAATCTTCAAGACCAACCTCAGAATTCGCCCCAACTCTGATAATCGGCGGTTTTCCCGTCCTGCAACGCGTTGATTGAGGGGGCGTACGGCAGGAGTACCATTTGCTCACAAGGCTTTGAGGTTGTTGAGCGTGTTGATCCAGAATCTGTTCGGCTGCGAGACTCCAACCCACTCAGGCCAGCGGTCGCTCTGGAGCCTCCATGTGAGCTTCGTTCTCGTTTCGCAAGGCATGCATCACAACGCACTTCAATGCTGTAGCCCACCAGATTCTGGGAGAGCTTTTGCGCCGTCGTAGGCGCAGCAAGAGGCAGCGAGACCTCGAGCGCAGCGGCACATTGCAGCAGGCCGAAGAGCAGAACGGGGAGCATGGAAGCAGATCTGGCGAGCTGGTGCTGTCGCTGGCCTTCTTATATTGATATAGCACTATTCACGACATCGGGAGTTGCACGCTGCGCCTTGGTCACACGGTCATTGTGGTGCTTCGCGCGAACATCATGCGTCGGTTGTTGTGGGACTGCTGCCGGGACTGAATGGACCGTTGGGAGTTGCGAAGACAGTTGGACAGCGCAGAGAGCATCGCGTCCATTACGCGGCACACTGACGGCGAGTCTTTCCGTTCGTGCAATGCGAATCATTTTGACTGCATGCATATGGATGATGGTGCGAAAGAAGGCGGCATGGTGACCGGATCGACAGATCCACGGAATTGTATGGTACCAAATCGCAGGGCATAATTTCTCTTGAACCATAGTTCAGGGAGATGCTAGGGAGATCGAAGGGATGATAAAGAGTTAAGATGGCTGGGTGAGTATTGATTCTTATTATAATTGAAGAGGAGTAAACCTGGTATAAAGCATTGTGGCGCAGGGGTTAGCGCGCGGGGCTCATAACCCCGAGGTCCCTCGATCGAAACGAGGCAATGCTACTCATTTTGCATTTTTCGCAGTCTAGTGTCCGTTGCGCTTTTTTACGCAGAGCAGACTTCCAGGGCTGTCCTATGACAATAAACACGAGAAGATATGATCTGAGGTTGAGATTTCGTTTGTCGAGTTGTGGTCCTTGATTAGGATTGGCTGTCCAGTCGTGGAACGATGAAGGACCCCGATATAAATTCTGCGTGCCAGAGCTTGCATATTGGTGCCTGAACGCCTGGCAACGTTTGCATAGTTGAAAGCGTCCACGCACGATTGACAAGCCCAGCCACTGTGAGCAAACTCTTGCAAGGGACGATTTCGGTTAGCAGGGTTGCCTGGAAACATTTGGTCCCTCGAAGCTTTGGCTGTTGACACTTTGAAGAATGCAGCGTTCCTTGATGCGGACCTGAGTAGATGAAAGAGAGAGAGGTAAAGAGCACATTTGTACGTGGAAGATACGATAGACTATGCAAAGAGAGCATGAGCGGGCAAAGGGCAGAAGAACAAGTGAAACAAGTCCGAGGCGAGCGAGTCGCGAGAAATAGACGCAGCATGGGTACAAGTACAATCGCCCGCCCAGAGGGGAGGGTGCGCGCGAGGCCGGCAAGGGAGGTCATCGTGCGGGGCAGGGCGGCGGACGTGCGATGAGCATGGTGGGCAAGGGCGCGGGGAGTAGCCAATAAAGAGGGTGAGAGGGAGACCGAGACGTACGGTAAGAGAAACCAGTGATAGAACCCAGGAGACCGAGAGCAGAGGTGGAGCAGGCCTTACCTATCAGGGCCGGCGCTTGGAATGGGCCATGCGCTCGGCGACGACGCGCTGGAAGGACATGATCCCGGGCGCGTGGGATTTGGCGACGGTCGCGTGGCGCGCGCGCACATCCTTGCTCAGGAGCGCGAACGCGCCGCCGCCGTCGAGGTGATATTGATTGGAGGCCTTAAACGTCACCGTCGTCTGCCACAACGGCGTGGGCGCGGCGACGCTCTTCGTGGCCTTGGCCAGCGAGGAGACCGCGGCGGACGCCGAGGATGTGCCGTGCGCGGGGCGGCCGAAAGTGCCGTTCACGTTCTCGGCGGTACTGCTCGCGCTGGGCGACGTCGAGAGCGCGGTGATGGTCGAGGTCGCGGGCAGCGTGGCGACCGATTTGATGCTCGATTGCGAGGTTCTCCTGAGCAGGCGTCCGCTGATGCTCATCGAGCTCGAGGCGCCGGGCCGGATCCGTTCGCTATTGGGCGATGACGGTTGGCTGGCAGGGTTCGGGGACAGGGTCGCATGCGCAGGGTCGGACGTCAGCAGCGGGCCGACCGAGGCGCCAGAGTGTGATAAGCCGCGGAGAAGGGGATGTGGTCTGCTGCTCGTGGGGAAGGCGGCAATGGAGTGCACGCTGAGCGGGCGCGACGACGACGAGCCCGGCTGCAGCGACAGTCTGTGGGCGGACGACGAGTGTCTGTGCCGCGCGCGGCCGTCGTCGTCGAGCGCGGGGACGGAGTCTCGGCGCTGGGGCACGAGAGGGGTCATGGCGGCGCCGGCGGGGAAGATGGCGGACTGGGGGCGCGGGCGGCGGGCGGGGCTGGGGGCCTGCTGCGGTGCCTGGTCTGGCGGCGGGCTGGTGATGGCCGGCGACGCGAGCAGCGCGGGCGGCTGGCGGGAGGCGGAGGCAGGAGTCGGGAGCTGGGCAATTGCCGTGTCGAGGAGCGGCGGTTTCTGCGCGGGCTTTGGCGTGGCGGGGCTGGGGTCGTCGTCTGGCCTGCCGCCGCTGCTGCTGCTGCCGCCCGTCACCGTCGCGTCGGACGCCATGGACGGCGGCAGCGTAGGTCTCGCGTAGGCGGGCTCCGCGGGGCCGGGGCTGTCCGCGGGCTCTGGGTTGGGGGTGACGGCGCCGGACTCGGACGACTCCCATTCGTCCTCGGTCGTCGACGACGGGCTCTCCACGGGCGGCTTCGACGGGGCCGGCGGCGGCGGCGGGGTCGCGGGCCGGCGCGCGGCGGGCTGGAGGATGACGGGGCCCTGCTGGTGGTGGCGGCCGTTCTGCTTGGTCTGCAGGATCATGGGGGGTCGCAGTCAGCCATCCGAGCAGCAAATCGATCGCAAGAGCTCCCGCGCCGCACCTTCTTGGGCGGCTGTTGGCCAGCCTGCGTCGCCGCCGCCGTCTGGGTCAGCTGCAGCCGCTGCGCGCTGTCCTGGCGATGCGCGGGCGTGAGGGCGGCGAGCTTGACCACGGACGTGCTCGAGCCCGTGCGCGAGTGCGGCTGGCGGTGGCCATGTGCCTTGGCTTCGGCATCGGTCCCGCTGCGGTTTGGGCGAGTTGAAAAGGGTGCTCGCGCGCTGGGAGCAGAAAGCCGGGAGGTGTGCGCCGGCGGGCAATTGCAAAAGCAGCGTTGGTCGGTCCGCAATTTGTCTCTCCGCCCGTTCGTATTCACCAGCTGCAGCCACCACCATGGAGCGCGTCCAGTTTCAGCAGGAGCAGATGCTCCCGGAGCTCAAAGACCTCGAAGAAAAGGGCGTCTTTACAAAGGTGCGCTTTATTGTTCGTTGAATTGTCATTTATTCATTGTTTTTCAGCAAGAAATCAAGCAAATCCTCAAGAAACGGACCGCGTTCGAAATGGCGCTCGTACGGCGCGTCGCAAAAAAATCCGACTACGTGCAGTATCTGGGATACGAAATGCAGCTCGAGACGCTGCGCCGGAAACGCGTCAAGCGGCTCAGTACGTCCTGCGCGTGCGCGCACAACGGCTGCCAACAATTTCCGTTCTGCAGAACTCAACAGCCACAAGAAGACCATCTCCGACTACGCGCTCGTCCGTCGGCAGCTGCACATATTTGAGCGCGCGCTCGGCAAGTTCAAGGACGACGTCGGGCTCTGGGTGCAGTACATCCGCCTCGCCCAGCGCGAGGGCGCGCGCACGCTCGCGGGCAAAATCTGCGCACGGTACGCATATATTCCATCTGCATGCGCCTATCAATATAGCCGGCTGAAGTTACGCTTGTGCTCTATGACTCCTGTTGTGCTCATCTTGCGGCTCCTCGCTGGCAATCCTGGGCAATGCATCTCTACTGATCGGCACTCCATACCGCCCATCTCGCATCTTCATCGCTGTATCGCGCCCCGACCTGGCCCTCACTGCCACGCACGCACGAACGTGGGTCCTTGGCGTTTGCTGCATGTGCTCCGCGGCCACAGAGCGCTGCGGTTGCATCCCAATGTTCCGGCGCTCTATGTGCTCGCCGCTTCCCACGAGCTCACCCATCTGTCTCCGGCGACCGCGCGCACGCTGCTGCAGCGCGGGCTGCGTATCAACGCGGAGAGCATCGATCTGTGGCGCGAGTACGTCCGCATGGAGCTCGGCTACGTTGAGAGCCTGCGAAGACGGTGGGAAACGCTGGGGGTGCCATCCTCAGGCGAGCGACAAGAAGAGGGGCAGGATAACGGCGAAGAGAGCGAATCGGCAAGACAAATGGTGCTCGATGGCGAGATTGTTCGGACGGTTATCGCGAACGCGGCCAAAGGTAGGCTATCTCTGAGTCCTTACCCCGCAACGGGCGTGTGATCACTGACGCGGTTCCCCGTCGCGCGCGCGCAGCGGTGCCGCAGATAGAGCTGTTCGAGGCGCTGCAGGAGGTGCTGCTGTCGCACCCCTGGAGGATCCGGCACGGCATGATGGAGCACTTGCACGCGTGCCTTGACGCGGCGCCAGAGAGCGTGCGGGGGAGTGCGCGGGCGGCGAAACTTCGCGCGACGCGGCGGCTGGGCGCGGAGCTGCGCGGGGCCGAGCTCGTGGAGCGGCTGGGCGAGGCCAGCGCGGCGCTGGCCGGCGAAGCGCGCGCACGGGGCGGGGCGAAGCCTCGGCGATCTTTGCGGACTTTGCGGCATTCTGGTGCGGCGCTCATGACGATAAGAAGGGCGCAGGCGAACTCGTGGACGCGAATCTCGTGAGTGGGGTGTTGCCAACGGTGGCGATCCTTGGTGGTCTTCGATTTGCGATATTGAATGATAGCCCCGCAGCGCGAGTTTCTGGTCGCGAGCCTGGAGAAGACGCTGCGTGCATGTGGGAGAGGGAGCGCGCGGTCAGCGCTGGAGACGCACGTGCGGCTGGTTGGGGAGAGTGTCGGGGACGGTGAGCGGGCTGGGCGGATCCGTGCGCGGTACGGGCTGGGTGGAGCCGAGTGAAGGAAGCCGGGTATTATAATAATATTAGTTCTAAATATCTTTTCTACAGGTTGAGACGGTTGAGACGGCAGTAGGAAGCCGGGTATTATAATATTAGTAGTGAATATTCATTGTACGGTAACGGTAGAACAGAACGGGGAGGCTGTGGTGCAGGCTATGGCGGTAGCATGTGCACGCGGGAGTGGTGTCAAATAAACCATCTGGCTGGCAGGCCACGCGGTTCTTTGCCCCTTCCTTCCACGCGCGCGCGTTAGTATAGTAGGCGAGCGTCGCCGGCCCTTTTCCTCTCTCTCTCTCCGCCCCCACGCCCGCCGCCCCGCCCGCCGCTGCCGACACCGCCGCCGTGCTGAGAGAGGGAGGAAGGCTACCAGCGGTTGTGCCCCGCCGCAAAGCCCGCCCGCCCGCACGGCCGCCGCCCCGCCCTCGCCCAGGATGCTGCAGTACCCGCACTCGCACCTCGTCGTCCCCCTCCGCCCGCTCCACAAGCCCCCGCCCCAGCCCCGATATGTCCGTCCTCAGACCCCGCCCCAGCGCCTGCCCACCCCGCCGCTGAGCCCGCTGCCCGTCGCGCCCTCGACCCGCTCAGCCCGCTCAACCCACGAGGCCCACGACGTCCTCGCCCCGGGCGACATCGTTGGCGCAGGCGTCGTCCTCAACGGCGAGCTCATCGCAGAGGTCGAGCTGCCCGTCGCGCCGGACGCCCCCGCCAAGGCCCCGCCCGCCGACCTGCCCGCGCAGCAGTTCGAGGTCGTCCGCAAGCTCGGCTCGGGCTCCTACGCCGTCGTCTATCTCGTGCGCGAGTACTTTGGCCCGCCGTCCCCTGCCCACGACGATCTGCTCCCGGCGGGCGAGATGGAGCTCGACGACGGCTCCCCCGCCGCCCAGCCCAAGCCCCGCTACGGCCGCGAGTTCGCCATCAAGTGCTTGTCCAAGGCGAATCATGACTCCACCCAGGCCCAGCTCCTCGAGGTAACTTTGAACATCCAGACTCGCGCGCGCGATAAGCTGAACCCCGCCTGCAGGCAACTGTCCACCAGTCGCTTCCTGTACATCCAAACATCGTTACCCTCTACCGCACGCTCGAGACGCCCACCCTTCTGCTTCTTGTCCTCGAGTCCGTGCCCGGCGAGGACCTGTTCTACTTTCTCGAGCAGGCCCGCGACCAACATGTTGAACAAGACCCACACGCTCCTTCATATGATCTTTCTGTCACACCTCCCACTCCCTCGCTGCTCTCGTCCTACCAGCCCGCCCAGCTGCTCTCCCACGGCCGGCTCCGTCTAATCGCCTCCATGTTCGCACAAATGTGCGACGCCGTCGCTGCCTGCCATGCCGCGGGCGTCGCCCATCGCGACATCAAGCCGGAAAACTTCATCGTCACCGACGGCTGGGTCGACGGCCCCGACGGCCGCAAAGAACGCCGCGTCGTCGTCAAGCTCACCGACTTTGGTCTCGCCACCACGGACATCGAGTCTGCCGACATGGAATGCGGCAGCGCGCCCTACATGAGCTATGGTGCGCCGCTATGGCGCCATGTTCGCTCATCGATCGCGCTCATGTGAATCCCGCTGCAGAATGTAGAAACAACCTCGCGCCCACGTATTTTCCGCGTCCCGCAGACGTCTGGTCCCTGGGTATCGTGCTTATCAACATGTACGCTTCCGGCCGCGTCTTCTCACACCCCGCGTTGTCCCGCCAACTAATTGCACATTCGCCCTCCCAAACAGGCTGTACCATCGCAATCCTTGGTCAGATACCTCCGTGGGCGCATGTTCTGCCTTCGAGTTCTTCCTCGAGCGCCCTGTCGACTTCTTCCTCGCGGGCTTCGACGGCATGACCCGCGTTGTCGCCGAGTTTCTCGCAGAGTCCGTGTTCTGCATTCTCGACTCGCCAGACGACACCCGCCGTATCTCGCCTCGTGAGTTTGGCCAGTGGGTCAAGGACCTGCCGCAGTTGATGGGCGTCCGCCGGCCGGCGCAACCCACGCCTCCCATCGACACGTCTTCGTCGACGGACTTGCCGCAGCGTCGCCAGCGGAAACGCGGTGCGCGCAAGGGCAAGGGTGCCTCGGCAGCACGCGATGCTGTCGAGGCGCGCCATCCCCGAACGACCGTCTGGATGATCTGGCGAGTCGCAGTCAGGACCTGGCGCGCGAGTTGTCGCGGTTGTCGACGCGCTCGTCTACGAACTCGATGGCGTCGAGCTTGCGGCCACCGCCGCCGCCAGTGCCGCCGCTGCCCAGTCCGCAACGCAAGTCGAGCCGGTGGCCGTTCAGCCTCAAGAAGCAGAGCGCGCCCCCGTCGGCCTTGTCAGAACCCGTGGAGATCGACGAGCCGGAGCCGTCGCGGCAGATGTCGGCCACGGTGAGCAACGTGAGCAACCTCATCATGGGCCTGAGCGCGCCACCGCCCGACCAGGACCGCGACCGTGGCCGGCGACGGGACCGCGAGACTGCCTCGGACTTCAACCCGGGACTGCTGAGCCCGCGTTCGCCCGACTGGTCGCAGAGTCGCGGGCCCGACAGCAGGCGAAACGTGTCCCCGCTGAGCACGCGCTCGCGTGGGGCAGCGGCGTCCACGCTGGGACCGAGCTTCCATTCTGCCAACTGGCGCAATTCGATGAGCTCGAGCGCGAGCAGCGTCATCACGGGCTCGCAGTACACCCGGTTCAGCAACTCGAGCATCCACAGCGTGTCGACCGCAAACACGTCCTTGTCCAATTCGAGTTGGCGCACTGGGCCCTCGACGCCGTCCGTGCACGACAAGTCCGGCAAGCCGCCCCTCCGGCGGCCGTCCAACATCAAGGGTATGTTATTGCTCTTTAGCCTCGACTGCCGGCCGAAAATATTCTGACGCTGGCCGCTTTCTAGACATGAGTGGCATCCCTTGGGAGTTGCACGAGCTTCCGCGGCAGTGTCATCTTGACCCGCAAGGCTATACCTTCGGTCATCCGCCACAGCCCAAGAAGGCTCGCGGGCCCGGCGCGAGCTCGCTTTCCACGATCTCCGAGGGCCGTAATGGCAACAGCAGCAGCGCAGCTGCAGGCACTCCGCCGAAGCTGACGGTCTACACGCAGGCAGAGGCATCGATTAGTTCCACTGGCCTCTCGCCACCGCAGTCTCCTGATGCGACCAACGCTGACGGCACTCCGCGCAAGGTCAACAAGGGGCAGATCACCGCGCTGGCCAAGATGCTTTCGGCCCTCAAGAGATGATGGGTCTTACTCGCCAGCTCACTGCCCCTGCGCGGTTTAGCAGATTTTCCGCTGTGTCTTGATCATACTGGATTGTGCCTTGTTTCTACCTGCCGGTCTCTCTCGCATCTGCATCATGCCGCCGGGCATGCAGTCATCTTTTCCCGCCTTTCTTTGAGAGCGAGGCGATTACATTTTTTTTTACCCTTCCACCTTCTTGTTCACCCCGCCTCGTTCTCGCCGTGTCTTGGTCGTCGCGCACTCGCACTCGGTTGAAGTCAAATGTTTAATCCGCGTGTCTTTGCACCCTTACCCCACTCGCGCCGAAGTTCGTTTTGTTGTGTCGCCACTCCTGCACTCACGCCCCATCGTCCACCGCAACCGCACCCCTCATCCACCCCGGCTGGCCCACCCGCGTCGCGAAATTCGGACTCGTAGCGCCCGCGTCGCGCGTTCGCCGCCGCTCACCCCATCCCAACACCCCCCTCGGCCCTGCACCATAGTACCCGCACTCGTCCTCCTTGTCCGTCTTAGAATTCCATAGCGTACAGTATCACCCCGGCCGCTTTCGTCCCACCCCCCAATGTGCTTCTACAACGCCTGCCTGCCCGCCCGAATGCAATGTCCAACCTCAACAACCCGCTCAAAGACCGCCCTCGCATGCTTGCAATTCGTGCTGCCACGCCGCTCTGTGTGTGTTCTCACGCTTACATGGACAGTCGTAGGAAGGCTTTTTGTTTTGTTCTTTGCTCCCCTTGCTCCCGCTTCGCTTCTTGCCGCCGTTTTACTTTTTTTTTTTTACTTTTCCCCTCCTTGCTGATGATGTGGGCCGCCCGTGTGTAAGATTGACAGTTCTGGTAGTTCCCCGTTTTTATGCTGCGAGGTGTCGTCGTCCGCTGACTGTGCCGAGTAGTGCTGTAATTCTATCACGGCGTATGCGAGTGCGCTTTTCGTGCTATAAATATAAGTCTTGCACCCCCTCCTGGATCCCGCCCAGAACCGGCCGCTCGCGCAATATTTATGCACGCTTACGGCCTGGGGCATGTGCGACACAGGGTCCTGAACGGCGTTGGGATCTGTCTGAGCCGGCGAGCGAGGACTGCGCTGGTCATGTCAAACCGGCGCGCGCACGTGTGTGGCTGTCGTAATAATTCATGGTGGCGGCAGGTCGACTGCGACTCGAGCGTGGGCAAGGGCACGGAAAGTCGCTTGCAGTTGGCTAGTGCTACAGGATTACGGAATGCTGGCAGCACTGTGCGGGAGACCGGGAGCGGAAACGAGGAGAGCGATAGAAACAGACGCGTGGAAACTGAGGCTGGAGATTGAAGAGGGCACAGCGGCGTGATCATGATGCAAGACGGAAAGAACAAGAAGATGGCTTCAGGGGGTAAACGGAGGAAGGAGGAAGGGAAGAGGCTTGGTTATGTATCGTCTATTCGCCGACGGTGGCGCGGGCGCGGGCTGTCGTCCAGCATGGCGGCCTCGACGCCGTCGCGGAGCACGGAGCGCTTTTCGCGGCGGACGACGTCGATCGTGCACGGCGACTCGCGCTGCTTGGAGTTCATCGCGGCGAACGCGGCCGCCTGCTCGAGCGTCGGCTGCGCGGACGGGCCTGGCGCGGGCGCGGGCGGGTGCAGGCCCCTGAGCACGGTGGCGGGGCTCGCGGCCTCGAGCGCGTTGTCGGCGTCGTCGGACGAGGCGCAGGAGGACGAGCGCGAGTGGGACCTGGATCGCGAGCGCGACGAGGCCTGCTTGATTCCTCGTTCTCGACCTCGACGTCGACGTCGCTGTCCGAGGACGCGTCCGCGAGCTTGAACGCGCCGGGGACACTGTATGAGCGCACGAGACTGACGTAGTAGGTCTGGAGATGCTCGCGCGTGCACTGGCCGGGGATGCAATCAGTCTGTGAACCCGGAATGTATGCGGGCGGCTGACAGTCAGGTTCCAGTCGATGAAGGCCAGGAACTCGCGCTCGAGCAGGTTGAGCTCCTCGACGTGGGCGCCGCCAACCTGGGCGTAGTGGCTGTTGGTGCAGAAGACATCGCAGAGCGCCTTGGAGGATACGGCGACGGAGGTGATGATGAAGCGGTGGACGGTCAGCGACGAGATGACGAACTGCGGCTTGCGGGCGCAGATTTCCTCGATGTAGTGCAGCGTGATGAGCAGGCAGGACTTCTGCAAGCCGGTGTCAGCGAGAGCCGCCGAGCACGGACGAACGTGCGCGCCGACCTCGACCTTCGTGTACCGCACAATCCGGCGCAGATAGTCGAGCACGGAGATGTCGGCCGCCGCGCTCGAGTGGAACCGGGTCAGGGCCTCTCTGCAGGCGGCCGTCAGCACATGGAACGCAGCGGCGGGCGGGGAGCGAGACTGACGGCGAGAGCGGGATGTTGTCATTGATCGCGATGACCCGCTGCAACATGTCCGCTGCGAGAGCGCTCAGCGACAGCGACGGCGGCGGGGCTCAGGCTTTGCGCACGGACCTATGAGGACGACGAGCGAGTCAATGTCTGCATCCTCGAACTTGTGCGGGAGTTCCACCGTGTCCATGCATCATAAGCGGGAAGCGATCCGACGGCACCAAGCACGCACATACAACGCCTGCTGCTCTTGTCCCTCCGACCCGTCGTCCTTTTTCTCTTTATAACTGCATACAATTTAAATTCCCTGTGTATATATGCGTAGAAATTGAGTGTAAATCATGCGAAAATCCCAGATGGCCCAGTGCAACGTCGCAGTGTGTCTGTACAGATGCGGCCGGAAGTAAACCTTGGTTCCGTTCTCATCAAAACCTTTCTCCATCCTCTCATCCCTTACTCGTCCTCGACCTCCCGCCCTTCGCCATGCCGCCCAAGATCGTGCGTGCCTGCGCCCGGCGCCCATTGCCCCGTACTCACACGCCCCGCGCAGGACCCCAACGAAATCCGCATCCTCCACTTGCGTGTCACGGGCGGTGAGGTCGGTGCTTCGTCCGCGCTTGCGCCCAAAATCGGTCCTCTGGGTCTGGTCAGTGCTTGTGTCTTGCAGTGTGTTTCTTGCTACCCTGACACTGTGTACGCGTGCGCGCAGTCGCCCAAGAAAGTCGGTGAAGACATCGCAAAGGCGACCGGCGCATGGAAGGGCCTCCGCGTCACCGTCCAGCTGACGATCCAGAACCGTCAAGCAGCCGTCTCCGTCGTCCCGTCCGCCAGCTCGCTCGTCATCCGCGCACTGAAGGGTTCGTACATATATAATACATCTACCGCCTATGCTCCATTGCTCACTGACCCGCAGAGCCGCCGCGCGACCGGAAAAAGGAAAAGAACATCAAGCACAGCGGCAACATCCCCTTCGACGAGATCGTGGACATTGCCCGGACGATGAAGCCCAAGTCGCTCGCGCGCACGCTCGCCAACTGCGTCAAGGAGATCCTTGGCACCGCCCAGTCCGTCGGCTGCACCATCGACGGCAAGCCGCCGCACGACATCATCGAGGCCATCGACTCGGGCGACATCACCGTGCCCGACGAGTAACCGCGCAGCGTGCTGGGCATGGAAAAGGCTGCATGCATGCAATGTTATGGATACATATGCGTGTGCCGCCAAATGCACTCATGGCTACTGTATGGGGCGAGCGACCGTTTTATATTGCTTTCGAATTTCATGCATGCGTCGAGTGTGAGAATACAGCAAGGCTCAACGCCCGACGAGACCGCGGATGCGCCACATCCCCTCGACGCGCGAGAGCTGAGTGCACGGTCAATCCTCTGCGTTGGTGAATCCGGAGAACACCTACAAACTCCATGAAGCCTGGCTCGCGAATAACTTCGCCGACTGCACGTTCGAGCTGCGGTGTGGTCAGTTGATACAAGGCTGGAACTTCTCGAAGGGTGGCCAGGATGGAGTCGGCAGGTGTAGCAGTTGAACTGGGTGCTGGGGCAGGCGCCTGTTCAACAACAGAGTTTGTGGGACCTGAAGCACTTGGAAAGTCGTAGCAGTAGTCGTTGGAGCGAAGGATGGTACAGCAACATCTGACACAGTTCGAACAGGAGCGTTCGTTGGAAGGGTCGGAACAGGGGGAGCAGCAGTAGCAGATATATCAGTCGAAAAGGCAGATGCAGCAGAATCTAGCTCTGAGATGCTACGAGTCAGTTCAGCCGCTGTAACGGGAGCAGGCATGGCAAGAGACACATGGCGCTGGAGAGGAGCAGGCGGTTGCGGGGCCGGACTCGAGTCAACCATCTGGGAAGCAGAGTCAAAGACAAAGTCCATCTGCGAGTCTTCTTGATGATAGGCCATGGTACTAGGATGCAAGGATGCTGCACGGGAGACAGGACGCTGGGAGGAAGACGAAGAAGAGGGTGCTGGAGAAGAGCTCATGTGCATGGGAGCAAATGCAGGCGTGGTCTGACGAAACTGCGGATGAAAGGTCGGACGGAGAACGGTCGACGGCGTCCTCGTCATCAGCACCTGGCGCTTCGCAGGTGGAGGACCCATCGTCGGCGCAGCGTTATTCGGGCGCGAGGCTGGTTCCTCCTTGCAAGGACAGAATCGCCCGAGCACTGCGACGAATTGCGACGCGTCAGACGCGTCCTGGAAGCGCACTTGGATCTGGTTGAACGACTGCACGGCGGAGATAAACACGCATTACGAGCGACGACGACGACGCGCAGTCTTACGGGCTGGGAGCTGGGCGGGAGCGAGAGCGGGTGCATGTAGCGTATGCCGACAATACTGCCGCTGTAGACTGCGCGCAGCGGCCTGATTTGCAGCGGCGACGGGCTGAAGTTCGAAAAGGACAGCAGATCAAGCTCTTCCTGCCAGACAGTCAGCTCATTGCCAGGCTCTGCGCCGCCAGTTAGGAACAAACGAGAGTGATCTCGCCGCGCCCAGTAGAAGAGTCTCTGCGCCAGACGACGCTCAGATTGGCGGCGTTGACGGAGCCGTCGGGCGCGGCAGACACGGCGAGCGAGATGAGCAGCGTCGGCGAGGCCCAGTGCACCCAGTCCGCCTGCGAGCCGTCGCTCCTGCGCGACTTGCTGGAGAATTTGGCGAGCGTGAGCTCGGTGGTGGTGTGCGTGTGCGTGACGGGCATGGCAGTGAGCAAGCAAGGTTCGGGAGCGACAAGTTCGGCGCAGAGCCGGCCATGTCCCTCTCGCTGCCACCGTCACCACCCGCCGGGCTCTGGCGATGAACTCGCCCGCGGGGAACGCCGTCGCCACCAGCGACGAGGATTCGATCCTGTATGCCGTCGACAAGCTCGTCGAGCTCAAGCTGCCCGTGCCAGACACGACCCAGCTGCATCTCTTTGCACCGAACGAGCCGCCGCTGCATGCGCTGCGAGAAATAGCACAGACCGCGTATTCCGTCTCACTGGCGCTCGCGTCGCACCAGTCGCTTGCCATAAACGAGCCGCGCACCATCACACTGCTCAGACAAGAGTCTCTGAGCTACCGTGTATTGCACAAAGTGCGTAATGCAGCCACCATCGTATCTGGCACGAAGCGCCGACGCGTCAGTTTGCTCTCTGCAGAATATCGTGGACACGAACGCCACGATGCGGGCTTTGAAAGCGCGTTCTCATCAGGTGTACGGCGAGGACATCCCGCTCGACCGGAACGTGCTGTCTTGGATTATCCAGCGCCTCGAAACGTGGGGCAAGGCGGTGGGCATGGAGGTCTTCCACGAGCCCGCGCAGAACGGCGAGCTCACC
Source organism: Auricularia sp. M13 (assembly GCA_037042915.1). Taxonomy (NCBI): domain Eukaryota; kingdom Fungi; phylum Basidiomycota; class Agaricomycetes; order Auriculariales; family Auriculariaceae; genus Auricularia; species Auricularia sp. M13. The sequence continues at coordinate 2,017,020 of CM073201.1, forward strand.
TGCATGATGGCGGGCAAAGTCGTCGTGTGCGACATCGTCTTCTCCGTGAGCGACTCCAGCCCGGCGACGACGCTCAAAAGCCTCAAACTGAGCTACGCCTCCGCCACCGTCGCCAACATCGGCACGTCTCCCGTCTTCTATCCCAACGAACACGATAAATCCGAGAGCTACTCGCTTGACCAGTTTCTCTTGGACACCCTTGGCGCGTTCGTCGACGAGGTGCAGAAGGGCGACGACATCGTGCTCCCCGATGCGTCGCAGTCAGCTAAGCTCTCCGAGACGTTTAGGAAGCATCTGGGCGACCTCATGAAATTGGATACGCTGGCGGCGGGCTCGGCTGCCGGCGAGCTGAGCATGGGGTGGCTAAATGGCGTCAACAATGTCGCGGAGCTCTCATGGAGCGTGACACAAGCAGAGGAGGCTTTGCTTCGCTCGTAAGTGGATCGATTGGCCGTGAAAGTATGGCCTTGAACAATTACAGCCAGAGGGGAGGATTCAAGTCGCCATTGGACATCTTCTTGTCACGTTGTCACGCACTGCCGCTGCCATACCTCGCCGGAGCGAACGTCTCGTTCCTCGCGCACGTCTCGCCTCTGGCATACCTAAAGCTCATACGCGCCTCCCTCGACCGTTCCACCGACGCCCTGCTCGACGTTCCTCTCTCCACAATCCGGCGCTTCGTGCACCAGTCCTCCCGGGCGATGGCTTCACATGGGCCACACTCTCACTCCTCCCCGCGCTTTCCGACCCGGCCTACGCACCGGGTTTCTCGCTCTCGGCGCGCCCGGTCTTCGACCCGTACGTCGTCTTCCCGCCTCACGTCAAGCAGCAGCTGCCGCACCGCTTCCCCGAGGACGCGGAGAACCGGTACATGCTGACCATCGAGGGCGGCATCGTCATGTCCGAGGCGCGGCTGCGCGACATTCAGCAGATCCTCGGGATTTCGTCCAACACCGCGCCCGATCTATTTGGGAGTATGCGGTACGGCTGGTCCGGCAGCTGGGTGGACTTGTTGGTGTGTGGCTGTCTCATTCAGCAGCTTTGGGAATCTGGTGTTGATGCGCCAGGCAGCTCAATCCGACCAAAGGCGCGACTTCATACAGTTACATTGCCATCTACGTGCGTAGTAGGCTGCACCGTCTCAGCTCCTTCATTTACCAATAACGCAGCGCTCGCCGCACAATCTACACCCGCTGCTGCGACTGCGTTTGACGACGCCAAATGAGCCGGGCTTTATCCTCGGACAGGTTCCCGTCCAGTCGTTGGAGCAAGTTTGGGCCGTCATGGAGGTATGATATAGCGATGCACTCTTATATGTTGCTCATAGCGAACCTTCACCCTCCAGATCGTCAGAGAACAAGCATGGATCAACGAAATCCTGACAACGTGCGACTGGATGCCGGACCTGATCGACACGGGCATGCCAGCATTCCCCAATTACGGAGATCAGAGCTTGGATGCACTCGTCACGGGTGCGTTCAGCAAAACCCAATTCCAAACCGAGAGTGCTGAAATATGCGCGCAGGTACCTATGCCCCAGATTCGCTGCCCGTGCATATAACGATCCCTCCCACGCTTCCCACGCTCGGGGCGGACGGTGCAGCGCAAATATCCCTCCCGCAACTGAGCATGGTTGTTCCGAGACACCACACGGAGGTGAGACGACCTACCGGCTGCCTGCGAGCTGATCTTTCTCATTCATGCCGTTTAGCCTATGATGCCGCGCACGTCCACCATCGTCCTGTCTCTAGATCCCTCGTCTCCCAAGGGAGTGCGGGTCGAGGTCGATGGTATGCTGACCAATGCTTTTGATGAGCCGGTGAGACGTGGGGGAGGGCTTGGTGTTGGCGGGCGATTATGGGCGGGACTCACCAGTTGAGTATGGGCAGACTGTACATTAAATTCTAATGCCACAGCGTCTTTCTACATGTCCGGCAGGTCTAGTGAGGACTGGTTTGTTATCAATCCAATTCCTTGCCTGAGTAAGGCGCGTTTGGCTCCAGACAATTTGCTGAAGTCACCAGACGTGAAAGTCCGGGACAAAGCTGGCTCGTCCCTGGTATTGGATTCGAATGGTAAGAAGCAGGTTCAGCGACCCTAATTATTTGACAACGAGTGGTACAGGCTCGGAGGATAACGTGCTTGAAGGATCATTAGAATGCACGTCATGACCCGCCGAGCTGAGAGGTATTATTTTGTTTCTGCAGGAAGTAGGTCCGTCGAGCGAATGGCTAAGCAAAATTTGATGTTCCAGCGGGGACGCAGTGAGGCGCGCATCTATGCCACTGTTCAGCAGGGACATGAAACAAATCGAACGCCGATACGTACGGGTCGTAATCAATATTTTCCAGCGACCAGCTTGCCGTCCGATTCCAATTCAGGGGTGCGTAGTTGGAGATCGGGTGACGTGCCAGGCATCGACATCGCGCAGTCGCAAAGAGCGGGTTTCTCGTCCTTCTCCATCATGTAGAACGTGTCCACGTCCGTCCGCGCAGCGACGGCGGCCTTGCGGATGGTTTCCCAGCGGGCTCTTCGGAACGCGCACCGTGCGCACCCGAGCCTGCACATAGACGGCTCCGTTTCCGACTGGCGCCGCGGTCGCGACGCGTCGGATGGGTTCATGGCGTTGAGCTCGTGGGGCAGACGCAGATTTCGCGCAAGCCATGTGACGCGCAGGATTTCGAACGCTCTGGCCGTCCAGCGGGCGAGGATGACAAGCAGCGCGGCCGCGAGGATGACAGCGACGCAGCAGAGGCCGATATTTGTCTGCGTCCACACGGCCTCCACCATGACAGTCAGAGGGGGATGGAAGACGCCTGCGATGCCGGTGTACCATGGACATGCATGATGGGGTGCGGCGCGGAAGAGGTGAGAGGAGGAAGAAGACGGGTGCCGGCCTCCTTTACCTCACCCCTAACTTATGCAACGTACAGCATCCGACGTCGGAAGTCGACCAAAATTACAGGAGTTACCCATCGTGGTCCATAGTGTGCATATCGTGGTTTCCACTGCATATTCTAACAGCAAAAGGAACTTCAGTGTGCGGAGTTTGAATGCGTGTCAATGTTTGGCCAGCTTTGCATACGTATCGAATACATACTGTAATACCCCGCCAGTAACTGCCGTTACCTGAGGTTTATTTAAATTCCTCTCGTGTTCCCTGACTGCCTGAGGGACGAGAGAGGGTCATCATATACGATCTATTCAGAGCCCATATGAGGGCACCTTGCTGGCATGCATACTCAAGCATATATGTCGCCACCTCTCCCGGCTCTGGCGCTTTTGCAATGTCGATGTTCACCCCAGCACTTTTCAGCTCCGCGCACTGATTCAGGCTCACTCGTGGTACAAAGCATACAGCTGTACAGATTACCAACGAAAAGGAACAAGAAAGCGTCTGGACACAAAAAACCCGATATACTACAACGAACAACGTCGAAACAACGAACAATGTGAAACTACTAGTGGGGCGATTGATGCGTAGGATAATCATCGACATAACACCGACAGAGTGGAAGGAAACGAAACCTAATAAGATACCTATTGCGATTATTAAGAGGAATGCGATTTGAGTCGTACTGATACTGTTCAAGAAGTGGTCCGCGCGCCGCCGCCCATTGCGCCGCGCAAGAGCGTCACCCACCGCTCGGAAGCGGCTGCATCCGACGCGAGGATAATGTGGTTGCGACTTGCCTGCAAGGTGTGAGTTGAGCACAAAAGGTACAAGGCGAAATGTCGCTGTGAACATACTGTCCGAAGGGTGAACATACGTTCACCTGGCACCGCATCAACACCCAAGATTGTGCCGCCAGCCGCGCCCTCTCCGACACCATTGGCATCTCCGGGAAACTGGAGGACAGCTTCTGTCCGCCAGACTCCGCGCGTGGCCCGCAGGAGGATCAGGCGGCTCGGCGACGCAGTGAGGCAGAGCGCGCCTGGGCGGTCCTTGCGCACGATCCCGCCCAGTATCTCGCGCCTGAAATGCACGCGCGAGATGAAGGACACGCTTTCGCCAGGCGCGAGCATCCTGAAGTCCGTCAGTACCAAGAGGCGCGCGAAATTACGACAGTAACTGACCGAGTAATTTGTTGCAGTGGTATGCTTGTATCGTGCGTGGTCGAGTGGTCGAGAGACGATGCTGTCCCGTCGCTTGAATGAGACTGCGAACCGCTCCTCTGGGGTGCACGCGGTTGCAGGGAATCGCGGTCCCGCCCGCGCGGGTCCTCTTCCTCGCCGTGTCGATGGTGCAGTTCGAGGCTCTGAACGCCCTCCACGACCTGCTCAAGCGCAGCATCCGGCAGTTCCAGCTCCCGTTCCGGCACAAAACCACCGTCAAACTCGTCCCAGTCATTGGCCGCATCACGCTCCGGCTCGGGCTCGCGTTTGACCATTCCCGGCTCTATAGGCGGCGCCTGGACGCGCCACAGAGCCGCCCAGTCGACAGGCGCCAATCCGTCCTCAGGGCGGGCGTCTGCGAAGAATGCATGCGCTTTCAGCTCTTCTGGGCCGCTGTTCGGCGCGGCACCAAGACGCTCAGCTGGGTCGAGCGGCTGCGAGATGTCAGCGGCGTGTCATTAGGGTTATAGACAAGGAAGAGATGTCGTACGAGTAGCCGCTCAATGAGGTCCCGCGCGGGCGGTCCAGCCATTCAGGAAACGGTGTGTGCTCGCCCTTCTTGATTTTCTGGAAGGTGAGGAATTCGGTGAGCGCATGGAAAGGAATTGGCCAGTAAGCAATTCGAAGAGGATGCAGCCAATAGCGTAAAGGTCTGAACTGCACGGAGGGTCAGAGAGGCCACTGTGCAGAGCAGAACATTCTCACCTCTTGCAGGCATACTTGTATTGGTCGAGCAAGAGTTCCGGGGAGACATATTGCGGCGAACCAACGAAGGAACGCGTCGTTTCTATGTATCGAAGATCAGATAAGCCGATAGCAGGCAAAATACGACTACACACCGCGATCCTCAACGAACGCGCCATCTTGACCACGGCGTAGAACCTTGGCCGACCCGAAGTCGGCAAGCTTCATGCGCCAGTCCGAGTCCAGCAGAATGTTCTCGGGTTTCATGTCGCGATGTATGACACCACGGTCGTGCATCCAGGTGACGGTGTCTACGATCTGTGCTGTGTAGTACCGTGCGCAGGGGAGAGAAAGCGAGCCGAGTTTCCGCACGAGTGACTGCAGGTCGCCATTTGTGGCCAAGGAAGTGACAAAGTCTGGCACAAGATCAGCGGGCGCGGCGCAGGTAGAGGTAGGACTGACAAAGCGAAGCCTGGTCCTGGAATGTCCAGTATAAATGAATGACTCCCGGATGGCCGCCAGCAGTGAGAATGGCCAGCGCGTCCCGCTCGGACGTGGCGTATTTGACCTTGTCCTTCTTGATGAGATGCATTTTCGAGATGACTTTGATCGCGTAGGCCTTGCCGGTGGCCTTATGCGTCGCTGAGACAACCTACGCGTTGGGCAGCGTAAGGCGCCTCGGCACAGGGAAGTGGTGCGCAGAGCGTACCTCGGAGTAGGAGCCCTCGCCGAGCGTGTCCCCGAAGGCAAAGTCGGCGCGGGTGATGGCCTGTCTGCCGTGCACAGGCGGCCCACGCGCGCGCGGCGTGGGCGGGCCATTATCCGCGTGCTTGATACCGCCCGCCGGCAGCGTGATATGCGGCCGGGGCTGGACGGCAGCAGTGGCAGCGGCAGCGTCGAGGGGCTCGCGGTCCCTGGAGCCCTGTCCCCGGCGGGGCGGCGAGAACGCGCGCTGCGGCCGTTCGCGCGTCGGCGTGACGGGCACGTTGACCGAGCTGGACGACGACGAGGACGAGCTGGACGACATTACGCTCGCATTGCGCGACAACTGCGCCAGCGCAGTGGGCGACGTCGGCGACGGCGAGCGCGGAGTGAGTATCATGAACCGAAGAGACTGAGGCTGGCGGCGAACACCGACGAGACATGTTGCGAACCGCCTTCCGCTCGCTCGTACGCCGCATACACGCCCTGCCGCCGCAGCTAACACGCGTCTAGGCGCAGCCAGCACGGCGCTATGCCACCAGGCCGCACCGCCAGCCAAGGGCAGCAACACAGCGCTGTGGCTGCTCGGTGCCGGCGCCGCAGGCCTCGGCGGCGTCGCCTACTACAGCTACAGCTCTGCCAGCGCCCCGCCGCCGGCGCCGCTGAAGAGCGCGCTCGACAAGGACAACTTTGTCGAGTTCCCGCTCAAGAAGGTCATCCCCTACAACCACAACACGTCGACGTGCGCGCCCGCCGCTGCCCGCTGAGCTGCTTATTAACGCCGGCCAAGATTCATCTTCGAGCTCCCGAGGGCACCGCGTCGCTGCTCCCCGTCGCGTCTTGCGTCGTCGTCAAGGCCGAGAACCTGAAGGACGCGAAGACCGACAAGCCTGTCATCCGCCCTACACGCCCATCTCGCCCTCAGAGCAGCCTGGAGAGCTCGCGTTCCTCATCAAGAAATACGACACTGGCGTCGCGTCCAAATTCATCCACGAAATGAAGGTCGGCGACAAGCTGGCCATCAAGGGCCCCATTCCCAAGTTCCCCTACAAAGGTGCGTCTGGCGCGTTCTTGCTGCTAAACTAAACGCCTACACCGGTTGCTTCAGTCAACGAGTTCGACGAGGTCGCCCTTATTGGCGGTGGTTCTGGCATGTGCGTTCCCCCGTTCTTTGTAGCCGCAGACGCGCTTGCTAAGCACACAACGTCGGCAATAGCACGCCGCTTTATCAGGTACGTGCTGAGCGCCCCGTACTGCACGCACTCGCGACTAACATGGCACGCAGATTCTGGAATACGCCCTTGCCGATAAGACCAACAAGACCAAATTTAAGCTGCTCTTTGCGAACGTGACCGAGCAAGATATTCTGCTCCGCGAAACGTTCGATGCCTGGAAGAAGCAGTTCCCCGACAAGTTCGATGTTGTCTACGTGCTCGACAAGCCGCCCAAGGGCTGGTCAGGTACGTTCCACCGTACAATTTTTTTGCGGAATTTAGCTGTTCTGTATAGGCCCGTCGGGATACATTACCAAGGACCTGTTGAAGATGCATCTTGCGCCTGCCAGTCTCAAAGAAAAGGTGAAGGTTTTCGTATGTGGTCCGCCGCCGCAGGTGGCCGCTCTCGCGGGAAAGAAGGATGGCATGAAGCAGGGTGAGCTTGCAGGCCAGCTCAAGGAATTGGGATACACCGAAGAGCAGGTGAGCGGGGCCATCCTGCACCCGGATTGTGGACACTGATAACGACGCTGTCGCAGGTGTACAAGTTCTGAGCGTATTTGTGCCCCTAGAACTAACAGGAATTAAATATTGAACATCATTTCCCAGCCATAGCGGGTTCATCTGATGAAGGAGCTTCATTTTCTTCGGTGTTTTCTTCTCACTGTTGGAATGATCAGGCTCGCACTTGCGTTCCGAATCTGTTTCAAGCGATTGTTTCATGTTCATTGGGAAAATTCAGTATCAATTCCGACCTGTTGCCAATGAGTTCAGCACTCAAAGATCTTGGGATTTCAGCTTATCGGGCAGATAGCAAGCGACGTGATTAGCGCGCAAGAGACGGTCTCAAAGGCGGCGTCGGCCGACAGCGCGTTCGTTCGTCGAGTCACTTGCTACAGCTTGTCTACTGCAAAAATGCTCGCCGTCGCGCGGGCTGCGCGTGTCTCCAGCCGTAATGGACTTCTCTCTGCTAGGCGTAACCTAGCGACTTCGGCAGTGACAGCGTCGTCGCGTCCAACGGGCGACTCGACATCCGCCATTGACTACAAATCGACGCACCGGTCGCGTCCCCCGCCCCTGCCGCAGCCCACGACGCGCAGTATCACTGCGGAGGAGGCGGTCACCAACATTCTTTACAACACGCCCCCGCCGTCGCTCGAGCCGTTCAAAAAGTGCGTCGCATCGACTTCTCCCGCGGAGTGCCGATTGTTTTCATCATGCAACCTGCAGGCACGTCCTCAATTGCCTCGTGCAGAACGAGCCCGGCGTGCTTTCGCGCGTCTCGGGCATTCTGGCCGGCCGCGGATTCAACATAGACTCTTTAGTCGTGTGCCGCACCGAAATTCGCGACTTGAGCAGAATGTCCATCGTGATCACGGGCCAGGACGGCGTTGTTGAGCAGGCCCGGCGCCAGCTTGAGGATCTCGTGCGTTTGAATGACACTCTATGCATTCCAAGCATGGCTTAGCGACTCCCGTACCGTATAGGTGCCTGTGTGGGCTGTCCTGGACTATACTGACACGCCTATGATCACGCGGGAGCTGCTGCTCGTGAAACTGTCCATTCTCGGGCCCGAATACCTGGAGGACCAGCTCGCCGGCGGCCCCTCGCACGAGCCACGGCGCCCCGACCCCGTCGCCGCCCCCGACAGCGATCAGCGTGAGGCGCTGGCCCAGTCCTTTGAGCATGCCGGAGATCCCTTACCGCCCGCGCCAGTTCCGCTTACGCCCGCCGAGGCCCTCCGTCTGAAGAATCAGTACCTGGACGCCATCGCGACGCTATCCGAGCAGTTCGACGCGAAGATCGTCGACGTGAGCGAGCACAGCGTCATCGTCGAGATGACGGGCAAGACGCGCCGCGTCGAGGCTTTCCTGAAGCTTGTTAGGCCGTTTGGCATCCTTGAGAGCGCGCGTACGGGTATGTTCCTCCCAGATTTTGTTTGCACGTGACTTCCCGCGGAGTGCTCATGACCTGCTTGTTTTGCAGGTGTTATGGCGATGCCGCGCACCCCTATTCGCGATGCTGACGAGGAGGACGAGGCTCTGGCGGACGTTGGCCCCGTCGACGCATCGATGCTTCCGCCTGGCTAAACCTCGCAGGAGTGTCAAGCCGCAAGGAAATATGCTTGCAGGTTTCTCCCTGCTGACGTTGCAATGGGCTCGAGTTGTTGGAAAGTAGTGTACGGGTTGCGTGCGTGCTATAATTGACTTCACTTTCCTCTTTCCAGCGTGACCTATGTTTCTGAACGTCAGGAGAGCCGATAATTGTTTACCAACATGACATGTTGAACGACAAGCAAGCATCATGCAATGGTCCGATGCGTCCGAAACTACGAAACAACCGTCCACGAGTTTGCCTCGTGTGGACACCTCCGCGAATCCTGAGCTTGCCACTACGCCACGAAATACATAAAATCGCCACGCTGTGCACGTCCTCGAGTCGGTCTTCGGTCCGGTCAATGGCGGGCAGTCGACGGCGAACCGGTGAACAACGGCATGCGACCCGACCACAGCCATGATGCAGAGTTAAGCGTTGTCTAGATGCTGTCGCCGATGCTCATGTGAGCAGCGCAACACCAGAGGATCGCGGGGTAATGTAACAGCGCATAATATCACGGCGGGGGATGCCCTGAGATGAATGAAGCTACGGTCAGCGCTGCTGGCGATGCAGAGATGGTGCAGTGGTCCGCCGCTAGTGCAGTGAGACATGGTGCACGATGGCGAACGATTATCAGCAGCGACCCTTGATATGTGGTCGTTTATCTGTTCCGCAGGGCTGCGGCACGACGGGTGCCCAGGACGTACGTGAGCACGAGCTCCGACAGAAGCCTAATGTTTGTGCGCGGCCGCGAGTAAAGTCAATGCGAGTATCGCGGGATGCAACGCATGGTACATGGCGCCCTGGCTGAACTTCGGACAAGGCCGGCCCTTCCTCTGCCCTGTTCTCAGACAAGAACTCTTCTAATCCTACGAAAATCGGGGTCTTGTTGCGTCGTCCTGGACTAGATCTTTGGGGGACCTTCCCTTGTTGCACATGACAATTTCATAGCGAGCTGGGATCGATCCCGCGTCATGCGCAGATTGCTCCTGGGCTCCCGGAAATGAAGCCGCGCAGACACGCTCCGCCGACCCAGCGTTCTGCTCCTGCCTAATGGGGGCAGTTGCAGCGCCAGAGAAGGACTGTCTGGCCGGGTGCGCTCGCGGTCTGGTCCGCTTCCCGTCTTCTGGGTGCCCGCCTGCCCTTCTTGGCCCTATTGTAATCCAGCTCTCCTCCTGCCCAGCTGTCAACGGACGCGCACCCCATCTCCGGTTTCAGGGCTGCTGCGACCTTCCCGATCTGTGCGCTTCATCTCGGAGCGGAACGTCACCTCAGTGCAGCGGCCACGGGGCGCCTGCAACGGCTCTCACGCTCACAGCTGCCGCGTCTGCACCCCGTGCCATTCATCGGCCCAGCCCTGGCCGTCCCTCGCGCCCCGCACCGCGTCCCCCGCACTGCGCATGGCCTCGAGAATGAACGCAATCCTGGCGATGAACTCGGCATGCGCTCGGTCAACATCTCCGAATACTGATACGGAGGATACAACTGTCAGACACGCAAATATTCCCTCGGAAATCCGGGTGCGGTAGCGGTATATAATACCGGGCCAGACTTGCCGTGCTATTGTCCGCTTCCCCCCTCCCCACTTCCGTGGCGCTCCTGCATCGGGCATCCCATTGTCTCCTGCCCTTCCGCGCATAACGTGTTGGGATCACTCGACCATGCAGGGCACATACGCAGAATACTGCAAGTGGATTATGGTTGCCACATTCGGCGATCGCTGACTCCTATTCCCAGCCGATCCCGGTCCAGCAACACCATTGCAGCTGGATGTCGTGGATTTTGGTACACCGGAGGAGGTTATGGTGCGTCCATAGTCGCCATTGTACTCTCGTAGCTGAGCCTCCATGGTAATCGCAGGGCGGTCGGAATTTCGTACCCTCGCGCGCCGCGACGCCGGAGCCTCACTCCCCGCGCTCGCGCCCTGTCGAACTCAGGTCGCCTCCCTCTCGGACACCTCCTCCTCAATACGAGCCGTACCCTGCGGTCCAGTTCATCGACCACTCGGCGGCGCAACCGCCCTGCGGGGAATAAACGGTCCATGAACGCGTTCCTCATCTACCGGCGCGAATTTCCTCAACGCTACCCGCACATCGACCAGCTCGAACGTCACCAAGGCCCAAAGAGCTCTATCATCGGGGCGATGTGGCGCGCTGAGCCTATGGAAGTGAAGGAGCAGTTTTTTCGCCTTCAGGCAGAGGCCGACGCCGAATTCCGCAAGGCACATGGGACTCTCGACGCTCCTCGGGCAGACCCCATCAAGACCCTTATGCGTCGTGAACGTGCTCGGCAAACCCGCCCTCGCGACGAAAAGCTTGCTCCACGGTCTGAGCTCATCGTCAAACTCTGGCGCGAGAAAAAGACTGTGGAGGAGTTTATCAAGGCCGTCTCCGAGTACGATGAGCAATGTCAGCTGGCAGAGAAATCCGAGGTAAGTCCTTGCACGACCCTTGTGCGGGAGTCCTAACTTCTCGTTACAGTGCAGCAAGGTCAGGACATCAGGCAATGCGAGCCCACTCTCGAACCATACGAACACGCCCATGGATGAAGATGTGATAGCTCCGCATCCGTCTACTCCTGTCCTGCAAATCCAAACGGCGGTTTCTTCTATCTTCCCTGTCACTCCCGGCTTGACAGAGCCCGCAAGCAGTCCCGTGCCGTCGCCCGTTGTGTGCACGCCTCCCGACTCGCCAGGTCCTTCCACTGCCATCGCTATCCAAGACCACGGCGCGGTTCTAGGATTCAGCAGTGAACATCTTGACTCGGTCTACAAGCCGGAATCAAGTGAACTCGCGGATTACTTCAACTTCAATGCGTTACTCGACCTCGCTCTGGCGGATCAACCTGCGGACGTTCAGCCCATAGTTAACGACGACTTGATTACTCAATACTTCCAGCCTTCCTCGCTCGTCTGCCCACCCGAGCTGAGTACCCTCGGCGTCAATCTCGAGGAGCTTTTGGCTTCGTCGGGCATCGATGGCTCGTTCTTCCTCGATCAGAACGTGGGTCTTGACCAGGGCTTTGCCTTGGGTGATTCCAGCGGCATCTTTCCTCTCGGTACTGAGGATGATCTGCTCGGGCTCTCGCCGTACAGCAACGACAACACTATGCCATCCGTTGACAACCTGGTCGATTGCTACATCGAGATGTCATGTCTGCCTCCATGAGCGCATAGCGCCCTCCCCCTCTGCGTTGTGTTTATCCTCTCCCCCTCTCCATCTTATTCTTGTCTATATCTTCTTTGTTCGGACCCTTCTTCACCACCCCGCGCTTCGGTGCCTTCTAACGTTTATGAGTAACTTTCCCCGCTCTCGGCAGCTCTCTTGTCATGACCCGTCTCGCCTCGCCTTGCGCGCCAGGTTTGCCCCTAACTTCGCCTCTCTATTCCGATGCGCGTGGACGCGCAGTGCATCCCTAGTCTGGTATGTCTGACTGTCTTCGCTTTCGTAATTAGTGGGAACTTTGGGCTCGCTGTCGTCGCACGTTGTAGTGTATCTCCCTTGCTTTCCTCGCTGTCTGTCGCTGTCCCATTTTTCGCAGATGTATTAACAGTTCGGGATCCGGCATACAATCGCACACTTTCTGTCCTCTTTGACTTCCGTAGCAGTCCTGACTGGACAGCTTTGGCTATTGCTTTGCTTGAGTTTGTGTACTCTTTGACATGCTTGTCACCACGTATCAAATCCGCCACCGACGGCTTCAGCGGTTGCGGCGCGCAGCTGTTCTGAACTCTCCGCAGTGAGATCGCAGGGTGCCCTGATTGCGTGTGTCTGAGTCGAGCGAGCGTGAGCGGGGACGGCAAACCTCCTACTCCTAGCGGGACGGGGGTACGCATCCGCTGACCGCTGCTCCGAGTCGCTGCCAGTGCCTCGGGGAAGGCGGGACATTCGGTCGTGCATTCCTTTCCCGAGGTCAATTGTATCCAATGCAGTGCGTAGCCGTGCGTAACAAGCGCAAATGTGTCTCGTACTGCCCATCCCTGAGGCCTGAACAGGGAGCACTGCGGATCCGGAAACACCTGCCAGACGACATCTCTTCCAGCTCTTCTCTGCATTAACTAAGGAATGTCGCCTAGCTGAGCCTGAAGGGTGCCTCATTGAAGCTCGGTGTAATCAGAAGCTGAACCATTGGCGTAACAGTCAACCTAGTCTCGTAACCAGACGCGACGCATCGGACTTTGAAATTGGGACGGGCCGATGCGAAGCGTCTGGGAACATTGGACAGCATCATAACCGAGTGATGGCGCTGATACTGACGTGACGCGGGACTTAGCCAGATTTCGCCTGTTCCCCCCGAGCACCCAACATCCTTGTGTTCTGTCCCGTCCATTTGAGTCAATATATCCTAGTTCTGGGTACTAATATGCCATATGGTGCAATAATTTGAGCAAGGTGATTGCTCTATCGCTGTGAATTGGCCTGGGTCTGCTCTGCTCCCTGCCTGGCGCCGCTACCACTATAGCGCACGGCCGTGAGCGTTCTGGACTCCCCAAAGTATAGGATAATCACTTTACGACCCATCCCTACCGAATGAGGGTCATTCCTGGACTTCCTTGGTGCCCAGTTGCTATTTTATACTTCCAAAAATTATAAATATTACCCTATATAAATCGATTCAGAAGGGATAAATGGTAACTTTTGGATTATGACGAAAAAATAAGTTTGTGACGGTAGTGGCATGAGGTGCGGGCGCGCGATTTGGCTAAGTCCCGTGTCACGCTCAGTATCAAAAAGTGTGACATATGTTTGTGACGTCCGTTGTTCCCAGCCGCTTTACATCGCAGCGCAGCGGAGTTCTAAAGCGGCTGGTCACGAGCCTACAGTCAACCTGCGCCGCGGCAATTCTTTGTTTTTGCAGAACTCCGACGGACACCGCTCTTCACTCTCCCGCAAGAAGCGAATGCGATTGATTGGGCTCATCTCTGCTACCTGGCTAGCTGATGAGCTCGAGATCACCAGGCCGTCGTGCCACGATGACGCAGTCCGTGGGGCTAAACTTGCTTGTCAACGGGAAACGTTATTTATGGCCATGCTGCCTAACGCTTGGGACCTCGAGCCTCAAGTCACAGTCCAGACGTTCAACAGTAGCCTCTTTAGGCTTGCATTCCAAATTCTTGCGATCCGTGTCGTTTGACCTATATCTGGTGACCTCGTCGAGCATGTGTGATCTGCTTCGTTCCCGGTTTGAGAGGGGCGCCCATGTGCTCCATAACAGCAGCGCCCAGTTGAACACGGCGAAGCACTGCGGAATCTGGTCACGCCCTTGTCATAGGAGCGCTTGCGCGTGTGGATCTTTGGCTATGTCGACGTATAAAGGCGCGGGGTCTGCATAATCCCCGCTGTGGCCTGCCCTCCACTGTTCGACGTCGCCAGCCTCGCCTCGGAATGCGTGCCTCTCTTGCTCTTGCAATCTCCTTAATTGGAGCTGCGTCTGCGCTTCCGCATGCGCACGAGAAGCGCGCTCAGTGTGCGGCTACCCTCCAGATTGCCATCGTATGCTGTTGTCTGCTGGTCTACATGACGATCACCAACTGACGTCCGGCATCGCAGGACCGGGCCAATTCCCTGCAGAACCACTGGTTCAACAAGAATGGCACCGGGCAGTACCAGGATGGCTCCCTCTGGACCGACGCTGTTCGTGGTCATCCATGCTTTCATCATATTCAGCCACTCAATGTGTCTTTAGAACGCGTTCGAGGACTTGCACAACCTCATGCTCGGTGCAAACAATGACGCCTGGGCCAATCTGGCAGAAACAAGCTTCATTGGACGGCTGGCGCTGGCTGGAGCTCGACAAACTGGGACGCTGTCCTGGCGGGAAGCAACGACGACGCTTCGGTTTGACGCCTTTCCACTGTGAAGTTCGCAAATGTTAATGCAGTGAATTCTTGTAGTGGATTATTCTTTCCTTCTGGAAGGTACGAAGTTCGCCTACCGGCACCCTTGTTAGCATTGACGGTGGCTTTAGATGGCAGATTACAAATACGCGCGTGGGAAGGACGGCGCGCCCTACATCGTGCGCCCTTTTGAGTAAGACGTGTACGTTTCTAATCCACGTGCAGAACGCTGCCCGCACCATCTACAACATTATTGCTCAGGAATGGGACACCAGCGTCTGCGGTGGAGGCAGTATGTGATTTCAGTCCCATAAACTGGCATACCTGGCTCACCAAATTGTAGTGTGGTGGAGCAAGGCTCACACATACAAGAACGCCATCACCAACGAACTCTTTCTTTACGTCTCGGCGTCGGGTTACAACAGGTTCAAAGAGCAGGTGTTCCTGGATAATGCGAACAAGGTCTGGGCCTGGCGTGCGTGTACTTTTGGCGAAGATCGTGGGTGCATGTACTGACATCTTTATTCAGTTAGTTCTTCGGGCATGCGTAACTCGCAGGGATTGTGGAATGGTGACATTGTTCGAATAAATCGCAGAGCAAATCACTGATTCATGCCAGACGGTCTCACTAGTGACTGCCGTAACAATGGCCAGGTAGACGCTTTTCTTATTCTTATAAGACGAAAATAATTCTGTTTCCAGACGACATGGACGTACAACCAAGGAGTCATCGCCAGTGGGCTCGCCGCTCTCTACGTCGCCCGCGGTAGAAACGACCCGAGCCTTCTGGACCAGGCCGAGATCACGCTGAATGCGACTATCGCCCACCTGACTGGTAAGATAGTTCGGTCCCTGGGGGCTCGGTAGCTCAATGCGCGCAGTAAACAACATCTTGAAGGAGAGCTGTGATGACGCTAAGAGCAGCGGTTGCAACCATGATCAGCAAATCTTCAAGGGAATCTGGATGAAGCATTTGCAGTTCTATCTCGACAACGCCCCTGCCGACCGTGCTGCGAGATTCACGTCGTTCATCGGTGCGTCTCTGCTCGTGTGCATCAGATACAGGGTCCATAATGTTACCAGGTGCTCAATCCAGCGCCATCTTCCACTATGGCACCAATGCGAATGGTGATATTGGCAATGTGTGGTACGCTCCGTCACAGGGCGGTTCGATCTTCTCCCCGGAAAGCTCGGCGAGTGGCGTCGCAGGTCAAGTCGCCGCCGCAAAGGTCAGCTTCTCCACACGTCTTGCGAACAGAGAATCTGACTCTCCGTTACACAGTATGGTCCCTGCTAAACGACACTGGAGAGAACTTGGAAGTGTCGCCCCGGACTGTCAACTTCGTGCGATTGTATCGGTAGCAGTGGTTTCTGCACCCATCCAGCAGCAGTGAAATATACCTGTAAACATAATCCCTCGCATCCGTTCCAAGCAAGAGTACATCTAGGGGCCACAAAATATGGATCACGGAACCACTGGACCAGAACTATACACGGAACGTGCCCGGGAACACGAGTCCGCGTTGCTGAAGATTCAGTTCTGCATGGACAATAATTCTGCAAATTCATATGCGCCAACCTCGCGCACTATAGAAAGTCATCTATACAGCATTATGCGCGAATGTCTCCGTGGCGAGTTAAGGTCGCACTTGGTACTATACAGTGGATGATGGATATGGGTAAACCTAAGTTTTGGTTCCGAACAACCTTCGCCTCCTTCCCATTTTACCAAATCACTCCCGGGCTTTGCTCGTGCACATCCTCCACGCGCCGTAACGATCATGTCTGAGACTCTCCGTTTCGTTGGCACGCTCGAGGGCCACAAGGGCTGGGTCACGGCCATCGCGACCTCGTCCGAGAACCCGGACATGCTCCTCACGGCGTCGCGTGGTGAGTACGGCCAGAGTTGCATTATCTACGTGCCATTTACGCGCGCCGGTTAGACAAGACGATCATTGTCTGGGAGCTCACGCGCGGCGAGTCGAGCGAGACGTCGTATGGCTACCCGAAAAAGCTGCTCCACGGCCACAACCACTTCGTTTCGGACATTGTCATCTCGTCCGACGGCCAGTTCGCGCTCTCCTCGTCCTGGGACCACACCCTCCGTCTCTGGGACCTCAACACTGGTCTGACCACGCGCACATTCATCGGCCACACCGCCGACGTGCTCTCCGTCTCTTTCTCGGCGGACAACCGTCAGATCGTGTCGGGCTCCCGCGACAAGACGATCAAGCTCTGGAACACGCTCGGCGAGTGCAAGTTTGACATTAAGGAGGAGGGCCACACCGATGGTATGCCTCAAACTTTTCGTACCAGTGGACGTCCTTATTTACGTGGACTTCTAGGGTGTCCTGCGTGCGCTTCAGCCCGAACTCGCTGAACCCGGTCATCGTGTCCTGCGGCTGGGACAAGGTCGTCAAGGCAAGTGTTTCAACTTTGACACACGCTGAACTTCGTTCTCCATATGATGCTATATCTTTTCAATATTTGCTACTTCAGAGGGCTCAGCCCAATGAGACTATTTTTCCACCAAGATCTCTGATTCCTCATTCTTTACTTTCAATCCACGGTTACTGACAGCAGTTGACGCAGGTCTGGGAGCTCTCCAAGTGCAAGCTTCGCACCAACCATTACGGCCACACTGGCTACATTAACACCATCTCCGTCTCGCCCGACGGCTCCCTCGCGGCGTCGGGCGGCAAGGACGGCATCACCATGCTGTGGGACCTCAACGAGGGCAAGCACCTGTACTCGCTCGAAGCGGGTAACATCGTCAACGCCCTCGTCTTCTCGCCCAACCGCTACTGGCTCTGCGCGGCTACCTCCAGCTGCATCAAGATCTTCGATCTTGAGAGCAAGTGCGTACCATTGTTTGCCGTCGTTGTGTCTATCTCACATGTCGTGCAGGCAGGTTGTTGCTGAGCTCGTCCCAGAGACTACGGAGGCTACGCGGGTACCGGAGTGCATCTCCCTCGCATGGTCGGCCGATGGTCAGACCCTGTTTGGCGGTTTCTCGGACAACTCTGTCCGCGTCTGGACCGTTGTCAGCCTGTAAGCAGTGGAGGGTGTTGTCAGCTCATAAAAGGCACTGTTTGTGTCACTTTATTGCAACCTTTCTATATGAACATGCGGGATAGCAGGGTCACCGACAGTGAGGAGCTGCTGTGTTGGACGAAGTCGTTGAACAACGCAAGTGTGTCGTTCTTAACGTCAGACTGCCTGTCCGTCCTTGTGTGGGAGGATCCGTGGCTGTGGAGCTTCGCTGGAAAATCGCGGAAGGTGCTCTCGGGCGCCTGTTCACGCTCCAAGTCTGCTCCATGCTGCTCCACGCTCAGCTCATGTCGTACTGGCCGCCGTATTCACTCTTGAGATGCAGCATGCAGTCGGTGACGGGAAGGAACGACGCGACAAGCTGTTTGCGACACCCAGTCAGTCGCCTTTGAACGACGTCACACTCACAGAAGTGAAATGAAGAGCAAAAACACGAGGAAAGACGCCGGTCCAGGGTGCGTTTGCAGTTCTCCCGGACCTTGCGGTTCCTCATGATGACATGTAGGAGCGAGCGCCACCACCAGGCTGGAATAAAGCCCGTGGTCTCTGGGCGATCCCAGACCACCCCCCTCTTTCTCTCACCTTAACCACACGCGTCTCTCCCTAACCACGCACGCAGCCAGCGGCGTGCGGCAGGACGGCGTGTATTTAATCGACCCCCTTCGTCTTCATACCGCCTTCCCCCAAGTCCTTCGACGCTTGCCCGCCCTTCGTGCCCGCCTCAGCTTCCAAGGCCTCTTACTCTTCGACTTACATCCCACACGATCTCATGCCTGACGTCTCTCACGCCCAGCACACAAACGTGAGAGCACCACCCTGGCTATTCCGTATTGATTTTGCTCACCGGTGCAACCACCCTCTGCAGATGCCTTCCCCACATCCCCATACTCCACGACGCGCCTGCCGCACGCCCCCGCGCACAACAGGCACCCCCGCACAAGACCTTAACGACTTCAACTTCAAACACTTCTTCAGCACCTTCCCGCTTGACTCTCCGATCGCACGCTATCTTTCTGAACTCGACCTCCAACAACTTCTCCGCAACATGGAGGTCGCTGCCACCCCATTGGCATCCGTACCGTGTTACTGCCGAGGCGAGACCTTGCGCACACGGGATGCCGTACAACGTGAACTGAAGACGCTTGACGCGGCGTTCGCGGCTATCGAGCAGCACGGCGTCGACGTTGGCGGATTGCGTGGAGACTTGGCAATGGCCCGGGTGAAGCTTGAGCGGTGCATACAAAAGGACGACGAGTGGTCCGCGCGCGAGTCCGCCGGCCCGTCAACCTCAACTGCACCCTCGCCTCCCCGGCACCATCACCGTCACACCCAGTCCGACCCAGGTCCGTCGTCCCTGCTTACTCCTCGAGCAGCTCGTCGCGGTCGTCCGTGCACAGTGCCCCGGCGGCACTGGCACGCAGTTCGCGGTCGCCCACAGCCCCGGCCGCGCCGGTGGCACGCAGCATGTCGATGAGTGCCGCGTACACTCTGCCGACCCATGCGCCCCCACACGCTGCGTACGTGCAGTACGGGCATGCCCTTTCCACAGGTGCCGTGCCCGCACGCGACGTGCGCTACTGTCATCAATAAGCGAGTGCGTTGCTTCTCGCGGCCATGCGCGCCTGCGGCGCTTCCAGGGCGCCGGCGCCCACTGGCACTGGGCAGCCTAGTCACCCCTCGATCGCGGTACCCCTCTTCGACAGTGCAACCTGGTGTTCTTTCTTGCTGTACAAATTTGGGATGGAGATGCACCGCCGGACTTGATGTCCCCCCATGAACCCCATGTCCCCGTACGCCTATGCCATCTGTACATACTATGCATGTCTCCTCGTCGGGGCCGGCCTTGGCTTGAGTCGAGTGGCCGTAGTTTGAGTAGCTTACAGTGAACGCAACCAATTCTCGTGGAATCCTCCTTATCAGAGCTGCATAGAATCTACCCGACCTGACGAGCCTCACCTGAGGGCATCGTCTACTGAAGTCTAAAGGCCGTGGTCGCGCATGCATGACTTGCTGTATACCTTCAGCATTGGTGCAAGTTGCTCACGCGTCGACAGCAGGGAACGTGTATGTCAATCAAATGAGCGTAAATACTGAATATGCAGCAGTGTACGTGTGAGTATGTATATAGGTCTCCGACCAAGTCCATCCATCCTCGCCAAGATCCAAGTCCGTCAAGCATTACTCGGCAGGAACGATTCCGATAACAGGACTCAACCAGATCTCATAGTCCTCCTCCTTGCTCGCATCCCCGCTCACTTTGAGCGCACGGAAGAGGGTGCGATACTGACCATAGGGAATGGCGGTGCCGTTGGCGAACGCAGCGCCGAGGGAAGTCTCGAAGTACGGCGTGCCGGACAGGTCGTTGCGCGGCATCCAGTCGTATTGGAATAGCGGGCCAAGCGTCGGCACTTTAGCGAACGTGCCAGACCGCGGCGTGAAGATGCCCGGCCACCACCACGAGATAAAGTCCAGCACCGGGCCCCGCTTCGTGAGGGTGGTGTCGAGCTTGATGTCCGCGCGAACGAGGTCGAGCTTGATGCTCGGCGAGCCAAACACCTGGCGCCACGCAATCACAGGGTAATCCTCGCCGACAAACGTGTAGTTTGTCGGGTCCACCTGGATGCCGCCGTTGCCGTCGATGAGCAGCGGCGTCGGCGTGCCCAGAATCTCATCGGTGTTGTCGATGACATGGGCATCCTTGAGGGATCCCGCTGCACCGAGATATGATACACGAAGCGTCTCGCCGGGCGTGCTGATCTCGATCTGACCGCTCACGACTGGCAGTGTCTTCGCGTCCACGTTCTTAGGCGGCTGAATGCTCACAAGCACGGGGAGGGTGAGGCCAGGGAGCACGGTAATACGCGTCAGCGCGATGTGCACCGTCGCCTGGATAGAGTTGTCCTGCGGCACGGGTCCGACGTTTGGCTGGACGCTCCCAGACTCAAACGTCACGGCTGTTCCGGCTGGAACATGCCTCAAGGTGTAGGTGCGCGTCTTCTTTCCGGCATTCTTGATCCAAATCGTATGCGTTCCCTTCCAGTGCGCGGTGTCGTTCAAGAGCAGCTCGCCAGGCGTGACGACCGTGTCGTAAGTCAGCGCATTAAAGACGCTGATCTGGCCCGCGCCGGCCTGCGATAGCGTCTGCGGCGCCGCTCCCTCCTCGAGACTCTGCGGGATAGATGTCGAGGTCGTCTCGAGCAGGTCGCGGATACCTTTCGCCGCGCCCTTGCCCTTGCCCTTCAGAATCAGTGCGGCCACGCCACTATCAAACCAACCCTCCGATCAGCCTTTTCCTGACAAAGGGAAGAGTGAAGAGACAATCAACTTACGCAGTATGCGGCGTCGCCATGCTCGTACCGCTGATCACAGCATACGCACCCATGGGCACGGGCCACGTAGACAGGATCAGTCCACCGGGCGCAGCGACGGCCGGCTTGAAATGCATGTCGAAGCTCGGTCCGTAACTCGTGAAGTCTGAGACCAAGCCGCCATTGACAGCATTGGGGACGTAGCCGAAGCTACCAGACTGGGGGAAGGAAATCGTGAAGTTGGGAGTGTTGGAGAGGAATGCCTCAAGGAGGAAGAGCCCGTCGGCGTCTTGGATCAGGGCGGCGGTTTCAGAGCCGGTGGTTATGGGACCGAAGACGCCGCCATTGCTAACAGCGGCGGGTTGGGTCAGCATCTAGAACAAGGATGAGCGGGCTGCTTGAAAACGTACTTGTAGAAGAGGATGTTCTTGCCGCCCTTTGCTTCGACGTTCGCAACCTTGATGCTCTGAAAGGCCGCACCGATTAGAATTCAGTGAGCTCCATCCATCGGGCTACAAGGGAAGAAAGGCGGGAAAGGAAGCGGTACGCACGAAGTTGCAGGTCCCGCGCCGTACAAGCACAACGTACTTGCTCAAGTCGGGGGTAGAGGCAGGAAGCGCGTTGCACGCGTCATCGAGCACGGCCGCGTCACGCGATGTTGCGTAGATAGGCCACTCGCCCTCGATAGGGAGCGCGTTCAAGCTACCGTCCGACTGATAGAGCTGCGGGCGTAAGAGCGATTTGATTCAACTTCTCCGTTTCAGCGTAAAACAGAGATGGCGCACAATGGGGTCGTGTGGGACACTTGTGCGTGCAGCTTTGATGGGGCCAGTGGCAATGCTGGACAAGCGAAGCAATTTGACGACGGAGAGGCATGGAGGGTCAGCGGAAGAGAAGGTAAGGGGGAGAAGAAAGAGCAACGCACTTGTTGGTAGACGATACAGAGATGACGCTAAGCCCATTTCCGGGGGAGGATGTGAACCAGCCGCCCGCATCGCCAGCGTTACCAGCGGCGATCGTCACAACTCGTCCGCGGTCTGCAATGCGAGAGGCCACAACGGACGAGGAGCCCTCCGTCCAGCCATCACTTCCACCCAGGGAAAGCGTGATCACCTAGAAATTGGATGATACATCAGCAAAAGAAAATGAAAATGAAAACCAAAGGCAAAGTCGCAGGAGCAAACGAATATGAACGAAGTGGGGGAAATCCGCGCAGAAAGGCAGGAAGGGGGCTGAAAGGTAACGCACGTCGTTCCCATCCTTATACGCCCTCAGCAACGCCTCAACAATAATCGAATCGTCCGTCCCGTCCGCGCAGCCGAAGATGCGGTACGCGTTCAGGCTCGCCTCGGGTGCAACACCTGTCACGTTCCACTCATTGTCCGGCGAGGCTGCCACGATGCCCGCCACATGTGTGCCGTGTCCATTGCACTGTGAGAGGGGATCGCTGTCCGGGACGGGGTCGGAGAAGGGGTAGCCGTCGCCTACGAAGTCGTAGCCGCCTGAGGAATGTCAGCTGTCTGCGAGGCGAGTAGGAGGATGGTAGGATATGCGCGGTTTATGTCGAGGGGAATGGTGGACAAGGACGCACCTATGACCTTGAAGCCAGGTCCAAACCCACCGCCGAGCGCGGGGTGAGTGTAGTCGACGCCTGCGGCGGGTCAGCATGATTGACACTCGGGAATGCGCATGTGAATCAGTACCGGAATCGATGCTGCAAAAAAGGCAATGAGCATATCACTCTCTACGACGAACAGAAGAGGTACGTACATGCCGATCTTAATGCCCTTGCCCTTGTTGCCCGTCGCGTGAATTTTGTTGGCACCCTGTCGCAACCGATGAGTTCCACCGTTCAGCACACAAGGCATATAATCTGACGCACGGTCATGATGTTGGGCGGGTACAGCTCCGAGGGCGTGCTGACGCTGCCCTTCGCGGGCAGTTCACCCAGCTTGATCTTGGCCATGGTCAGCATACAGCGGACGGGCGAGCGTTACCAAGCATACTCCGGGCTCTTGACCTTGGGCACTGGGCGTAGCGCCTTGACGCCCTTGATCGATCCAAGTTTGAGCACATCGTCGGGGTTCTATAGCCGCTCGGCGCTCAGCAGGTCGCGGAGACGGACGGGCAAGGTCAGCACGCACGGCGAGTGTGAGCGCGGCGCCGACAAAGATTTCTGAGTCGAATATCTTCTTTGCGGACCAGGCGTTGGGCGGCAGCCTTTTGTCGAGCTCATCAAAGAACCGGGCATGCACCTACATACGGCATGCCAAGATATCAGCACTATGTTGGCGGTGCACGCAGCAGCGGCGACGCACGTCCTCGCGCTTGCCGTTGAGCACGGATGTGCTCGTGAGTTCGACGATGACCTTGCCCTCAACGTAATTAGGGAAGTTGGGTTTGCTGCAGCACGATGAGCAGACCCTCCCGATGAAGACGCGTCGCGCACCGTTCGATTTTGTGGGTCGCACCGAGGACGGCGGAGGAGAGCCCAGCGAGGGCGCAGGCGACAGATATCGCCTTCATATTTGTGAAATGGTATTAGAACCGGGCCCAAAGAGCGTGCAGGAGGCCAAACGAGCGACAAGCGGGGAAGGGGCGTGGGCGGAGTTGGTCACGTTTTCATCGCTGATGCCGCCGCACGCGGCAGGTGGCGCTGCAACCCTGCGCTTCCTTGACCCTGCACCTTGATGCCGCGGATTGTTGTACGCATGCGGTCAGGAGCACGCAGAGCGGTAGGTAGGAACAGGAACAATGGGCTTTCGAGCTGAGCGCTAATGGCCCCGGCGACGACGAGGGGAGGGGAGGCGCGGGACGTGTAAACTCCGACGTCATTGCTGGGCCGGGGAAGCTGAACGCAACATCGACCAGCATGGTACCATATGCTCGCATTCTGACAATCTGTATGTCTGAGCGTTCAATCTCTCGGCTCGCTGAAAAGAGACGGTCCTACCACAATTCCATGATGTCGTTCTTCTCGCTTACTCAGAATTAGCATTACTTCGGAGATACCAAAGCACCGTAACTCGCTGAGCATGGCATCCGAATGCTGGTGACTGAGCTGGACTTGCGCTGGGCAAAACTGTTGCGAGAGCAGCGTGATATTCACATAGTACAGACGCTATACATACTGCCGGTTTTGCCGCAGAGACTTGAAATCTGTATATTTCACGATCAGTGCCTCACCGAGCTTCCCAGTCACGAGCGCGACGCGGGCTAGCACTTCTGTCTCGGCCACCACCGCCATTTTTACGTGCCGCGGATGGCTCCCATCCGCCGCCGCCGCCGGTTTGGGATTGAGGGTGCAGCCTGCGTTCGAGCCGTTGGCTGGCACGCAACGACGACACAAGCTCTTTGCTCGCAAGCCGCAGGTGCATGAAGTTGCAGAAGCCGCCGCGGTTGCACTCCCCGTTTTCGTTCTGTCGGCAGCATGCCTCGCGGAAGTCTGTCACTGGCGAAAGTTCAGCGTACAACGGGCGCCCTAAGACATCGTCAGCATTCCGATAGTAGAATAGCTATCAGCAGTTTGGAGACACACCAGCATACCACCTCGTGTTGAGGTTGTCGACTGCAGCTTGCGCCTCGGCTTCCCACTCGTAGCGCGCGTAGACGTTTCCTATAAGGTGGTCGCCTACGTTGTCACATACGTGCAGCTCAAGCAGGTGGCCAAACTTGCACAGCTCGCTACAAAAGCGGAGAATGTCAGTTAAACTGCACCGGTGGCAAGGAAGTTGATCGGCGTACATGTACAGGTCCTCGTAAATGGCGTCGAACCCTTGCTGGAGCTCGGCCTCGGTCATCTTGCAGCCCGGGTCGTGTGCCGGGTTGTGTAGACGTTAGGCAACAAGATGGTCTGCGAGAACGGTGGCTTTATGTGCTTTCGCGAGCAGCGGTCGCCGTGACGGCATGCGCCAATCTTGGGAGACGTTAGCAAGCAGTCTAATGAGCAACCGGGGTGGGTATGTAGGATCAAAATGAGTTCGTTTCCATTCATTCGCGCAGGCGTCGAAGTGAGCTGAGTTGAAGGTGTTTCATCATGTAGGGCAGTGGAGGGCAGGGAGGGCATGAAGGTTGAAGGAATGCAACATACCTTGTAATAGAAAGAACAGTTGACGCGGTCCTGCTCTGAGCACAGGGTCAACTATCGCAACTAGACGCGTAACGTGCATACTCACCAGTACCAAAAATGTTAGCCAAATGAGACGCCATGGTGGATCGTGGAAAAGAGCGCGACAGGCGTTTGAAGCTCCGCCCGTCTCAGTCAGAATGAAGAAGTCCGGCATTCTCGTTTCTTCAGACAGTGCTCGCAGTTTTAAGGACAACAACAGGCATCGTGGCATTAAGTATTAGCAAGCCTTGATGCGGTGAGCTCGCAATAGATGATTTCAATCGTCACAGTTGAAATGGTCGTGTTTCCTGTCCTCGAGCATCCGATTCACACGAAGGACATAGATGCCTTATCATACATATTACAAGCCCAGGCGCCGTCGTGGCGTCTGACCAACACGAGAAGAGGTTGTTGTTCGCGGTGTACCCGGCACAACGATCTTCGACGCGGAAGCTGAAGACCGGACTGAAGCGGCGGTGCTATCTGCCGCTTTCCTGGCGGCCCTGCAATGACGGTCAACAAACTCTGAACCATCTGCAGACCCGAGCAACTCACTCGTCACGTTGCCGAGCCATTTCCATCTCAAGCTCAGCTTTCTTAGAGAATTCTTTGGCAGCGCGGCGCCGCGAGCCACCGGCATCGTCGAATGTCTTCTCCTTGACGGAGTAGAACACGGATCCGAGCTCAGCTGGGACAGGTTCAGATCCTGATCCTGTACGAGACTACCGGACGACTCACCGAGCCAATAAGGGTCAATGGCAGTTACAGTAGTCATGTACCTAGGATGATCAGTAAAAACTCAATCACTGCGCAGCGTCACATACTCTTTGGACGTCAAGATGAGTTCATGGTAAATGACATAGGTCGGCGTGTAACCCAGGCCGTAGAGTGCGCTGGTCGGATGAAGATGTGTCGGCATGCTGGGAGCGAATCAGATGCCTCGGCCTCGATGATAGAAGTAGACGCACCCCGTACGAATGTTAACAAACTCTCCGATACCCTTAACACGCGCAGCTTGGTGGAAATATCCCGCCGTTATCGCCTTGCGCACGACATCCACATCGTTACCAGCGGAAACAATCTCCATCTTCTGGAAATTCATGATGTCTTCGAGCTGCGACCTGACTTCGCGCGCTTTGCGAAGAAGCTTGGGGTGCAAGAAATGCCGCATGCTCCAGTCGTCTCGGTACCTTCAAGCGGCAATGAGCAAAGCTGACACAGTCGCGTGTCTGAAATTGTGCGCACCCGTGGCTCTTCCACTGGTTGAAGACGTTCAGCAACGTCAAGTGGTCGCTCTCAGCGACCTGGAACTTCTCGCGCGCGGCGTCCGCCTCCTCCATCCGTTCCTTGGGCCGGTAGAACACGGACGGGACGGATAACATAGCGACAATAGTGAGCATCTCAGCAGAGCAACGGTACTCCACGGAGACGATAAGCATTTTTGCCATGGACGGCTCCATCGGGAATTCGGACATCTTGCGACCGGTCGCGGTCAGGTCGCCGACATTGTCTAGCGCACCCAACACCCATAATTGATACATGGAGTTGAGGATGTTCGACTGCAATCAAGTGTTAGCTGATACTTTGCAGCCACATCCATTCCGACGCACCTGCGGGGGCGGGTCCATGAAGTCGAACTCGAGCAGATTCTTGACGCCAAGAGATTTGAGCAACAGGACGGTATTGGCGAGGTTCGTCCTCTGAATTTCCGGAATGTTGTTCTCGAACATCTCGTTGCGGAACGCCATCTCCGTGTAAAGACGATAGCAGAATCTAGGATTTGTTAATAATCTTGTGGGGCCGCGAAGAAACTATCGCCTGCATACCCGCTGCCAGTTCGTCCAGCGCGCCCAGTACGTTGGTTGGCATTGGCCTGACTGATGGGTGTGATCTGCAGCGCGTCCATGCCGACCTTGGCGTTGTATACCTTGAGCTTGCTGTAGCCGGCGTCCACAACGTAGAGAATTCCATCGACAGTGAGGGACGTTTCTGCGATATTTGTCGCGACGATGACTTTCCGCCGGCCATCTGGCGTCGCTTCAAAGATCTTGGCTTGCAAGTCGGCCGGCATTTGCGAATATATGGGCAAGACAGCAAGTGGTGCTGGATCGTCCAGCTGTGATAATCGTTCTACCCGTCACATCAGGAAATTGCACGTGTCGAGAGTTGCAAAGCGACTCACCGTTCACGACTTGGCAAGTAATCTCGATATCTTCTTGCCCGGTCATGAAGACAAGGATATCGCCAGGCGGCAGAGAGAGATGGATTTGAAGAATCTGCTTGACGGCGCTGTCAACGTAGTCTTCACAGGGTGACTTCGAGTGGAAGATTTCCACGGGGAATGTGCGACCAGGGATCGTGAAGCAGGGCGCGTTGCCGTAAAAGCGCGAGAACTTCGACAAGTTAGAACATAAAACCTTTTGCGCACCAAAACCCTCACCTTGTCTGCGTTCATCGTTGCGGATGTTACAATAAGCTTCAAGTCTCTGCGACGGGATAAAACTATTGATCGATCACCAGTCAGTACTGGAAGATTATCGCTGGCAGGAAACGCACTCTTCTTTAGAAGACCCATGAGCACGTCCGTGTTCAATGATCGTTCGTGCGCTTCGTCGAGGATGATAACGCTATAGCGATCTAAGTCTCCCTCGTTGAGCGATTCACGCAGTAAGACGCCGTCCGTCATAACTAGTGAAGATGTTAGTAAACGCCAGTACCGGCAGATAGGAAGCTATTTCTGACACTTGATCCTCGTTTCGCTGGATGTACAGTCCTCAAATCGGATGGCGTATCCGACGGTACCACCGAGTTTGCACTGAAGAAGCCGTTAGCAACTGCACAGAGAATATGAACAGATGACCTACCTCCATTTCTTCACTGACACGCTTGGCGACGGACATTGCTGCCACACGTCGAGGTTGAGTGCAGCAAATCATCCCACCATGTGTGCAATAACCATCCTCGTACAAAAACTGCCCAAGCTGGGTAGTCTTCCCTGAACCAGTCTCACCGACGACCACGACAACTAGATGCATTGCTCAGCCTTAGGAACATCTGGAACCCAGCACGGAACATACCTTGATTATCTCTGATAATCTTGAGCAGTTCCTCACGACATGCAAATGCCGGGAGATACTCGCGCTGCTCCTTGAGCGTTCTCGACTTGGCGAAAGTGCTCATGGCCGTCGACGTCTTCAGGTGACTCGCGAACTGCGAGTCGCCCTTGTAGTTATCGTCTTTATTTTCGCCATTCTTCTCCGCGGCGGCTGCGGGACTGGGTGAATGTCGCGCCACCAAGCTAGACATAGTGCGGGAAGCAGGGACTCACCGTCAGCGTCGGCCTCCTCGTCGCGCACGCCCATGATGTTGCCCAGCTGCGTGCCGGATAAACTCGCCATCTTCGCCGCGGCCTTTGCTCGCTCGGCCTGCTCTCGTTTCTCCTTGACTAGGGCGCTGCCCTTCTTGGCGAAGATGGCCATGTCGGACGTCGAATCACGGATGGGATTAATCGGTTCAAGCTGCTTAGTGAAGACCGTGCGACCGTCCAGGAAGGGCGGTTTCAAATCATGCACAATGACATGGACCGTGGACTCCGAGTCATCGTCCATCATGGACAAGTCGAGCGCTGCTCGGGATGTCACACCGGAAGTCATCATGCGGTTCGCCTCCCATAGGTCGTTGTCGGCATTGAACTGGGCTTGACGCGCCGAGATACGTTTCTGCAATGATGACTGTTTAGCCGCATTGCAATGCAACGGAACGAGGAGGACATACAGTTTGTTTCGCAGCGATTTCGACCTGCTTCAACTGCTCCAAATCCTCAAACTGTGCGAGAGACCGGAAGTCTTCGTCTCCTGCGACGGCGCCGTCCTCGCCGGTCATATACCAGTCACGATCCAGGCGGACCTGCTCTTCCTCCCACTCTCTCGCAGAGATGACGAATCCGTCTTCGTCGGCGCCGCCGTCGCGCGAAACGCGAGGGGTCGGCGCGTCCCAGCGTCTGTCGCGCGCGCCACCCCAGCCTCCGCGGCCGTCCGAGTCACGCGGGGTCGAGTCCCAGGCGACGTTTGGAACGCGTACGCTCGGTGCATCGCGGTCTGCACGAGGCGTGGCGTCCCGGCCATTGCCTCTATTTCCGCGTTCGTTGGCGCGGCGCATCTCGTCACGGTTGGAGCGACGCTGGAAGTCGCCCAGTCCACGAGGACCTGAGCTTGGTTCGTTCTGCGCCGCAAAGCCATCTAAAATGCTTGTGTTAACATTGAATATGAAGGAGACAGCGCAACGAGCGCACCCTTTTGGCGTTCACGGTTGCGGCGATGCTCTGCCAACCGCTGGGCGGCAGCGTCTGACAGACCACCAGGGTGGGATGGGGTCTCTTCGCCACGTTGTCTAGCGTTGCGGCCCATGGGGAGACTCGGTACTGGGATAGTCAGTTCAACCAAAATGTGTCGGTACCTGAAATATGAACGAGCCTTTGAACGAGCCATCCTCATAGTCCAGACGCGGCCGCTTCCTGCTGCCATCCTCTTGTGCTGCCGCGCGCGCTCTTTTCTCCTGCGCGAGGCGATCTAGACCAAGAACAGACGTGCGGGGTGTGGGCGGTTGAATTGGCTTCGCTGGTTGGCGGAAGGTGTGTTGCTGGCGCCGGATGAGAAGGTCCACAGTTCATGAAGGCTGAGCGACGTACCGAGTCTGGTCTGACAAGGCCGCCCTGGCGCGCAGGTTCTGGTGCGAGGACCTCGCTTTCTATAACGTTAATGCCATGGACGGGCTGTGCGACGAGCCCGGACTGGTGCTGCTGTATTTCGTCGTGCAGCTCCTCGAGAAAGTGCTGCTGGAAGCGGCCAAAAGTGCTAGCAGCTGCGGTTCTTGGTTGAGATATAGCAGAAGGGATGCACGGTGCTTACCCTTGATGAACGCGTCCCGTGCATTGGTCTTTGCGATGTCGATGACGGTCTTTGCAAAGAGATCGTTCGGGTTGATCGTGTTCTGGGCTCTGGAGAGCTTGATGGCAATGTTGTGGACGAACGGGTCGACGTCCTCGGCGGCGCTCATGACGGACGCCGGACAAGATCCACTCGCGCTTTCGCGTTCCGCCCGTCCGCGAAACATGGACACCGACTCCGAACCCCCCTACAAACGGCTCCGTCTCAGCCTCGAGCGTCCGTACAAGGACGACAATGGCGAGCGCATACTGCAGCTGCTCGACATCACGCCTGAGGGCGAGCCCGTATATAAACCGTGCGAGGTCGCGTCTCATTGTCGGGCTTCCGCTCATAAGACCCCAGTCGCGAAGAGCCCGTTGCACGCCTAGGCGACAACCTTGGGCGCATCATACAAGAACGCGGCATCGACTTCTTCGACAAGTACCATGCAGGCGGCGACTGGCGCAACACAGAGCCCAGCGACCCAGCCGGTAGCGACAAGGATTCCGAGGACGAGGATGAAAGCAAGAAGGCTGCCAAATCCGACGAAGAGGACAAGCAACGACCCATGACCTTTGAAGAACTACGCAAAATGCGTGAAGAGATGCTGCCTCATTTATAGTGAGCATCCCGCGTCTCGCTTCGGCTTGCAATTACCGACCGAATTCCAGCGTCGCGTTTGGCGAGATGTCCCTGGCCCGGGACCTCCTCTCACTCGTCTCGTCTTCATCTTCGTCTTTGAATATCCCTGGTCTTCCCGGTTTCCAAGAGCAGCCATCGCAAACACCGAATCTCCCGCCTGGCACGCTCACCGGCAGCGTGGTTTCGAAGCCTCCGCCACTTCCCTCCGTCCAGCAATTCAACTCGCAGCTCACGCTAGGATCGAAAGACCAAGCTCTTCGCAAGGCTTCCGACGTATTACGCGACGCTGCCGAGAGCATGGAGCGCAATCGCAAACGCGACGAAGCTTACTGGGTCAACGCGCTCACAGCCCGAGCCGCGAACTGGACCCTTGTTCCTGCACCTCTCCCGCCCGGCGCACCGAATGGGAAGAACGCAGACCATACAGCCCGTGATTTTGCCATTTCCTATGGCCTGGAAGAAGGTGAGCTCGTCGCTTTCAGCTCGTACGAAGGCTCATACGCGGAACAGCACCTCCCGAGTTCAAGCGCAGAGCCTGGCATATCTCTCTGCAATTGAGAAAGACGCAGATCCCGTCGTCTTCCAGCATCGTCAAAAGATGCGTCTGCGCATCTCGTTGACTACGACTGCTGCAGATGGCAGTAGAATAGTCGCGCACAATAGCTTGCGTGCCCCGGACGGCAGCGATGTGAACTCCATCCTCAAATATGCGCAACAGGAGATAATCGAGCAAGAGATATTTTCCGAGTTGTTCAGAGAGGCGGAGAAGCTGCCCACGGCGGACACACGCGTTAGCGAACGGCTTGTTGTTATCGACATCGCACATACCGCCGAATTAAGCTGTACCATGGTGCGTGTCCTATTCGATGGTCCAGACCATTCATGCTCAAAGTGAACAGGTACCAAGCTTGACTTGCGAGAACACAGCGACGGAGCCTTCTTCGCCTCTATGCGACCTCATCCACTCGTGCTTGAGCCTACTTTACTTCGGAAACACGCGTGGGTAAAGGAAAATCAGCAACAGCGTCCCTCGGCGATACCGCCTGCACCGCCGCTCATCTTGCAGCCTGTAATCGACCTCATACAATACCAATCATTCTGCGACCGCGTCTCTAACGAGCTCAAGAAGGTATGCCTTGCCCTGCATGCAGTCGGCGTGCACTCCAAGATGCGCATGACGCGCGTGGGTGAGAGCGGGAACGATCTCGTCGCGCTTCTTGTCGAGCCCAAGGGCGGGCGAATCGGCGGCGCGGCAACGTTGCGCGTAGCTCATCGGTACGCCCTTTTCCAAGCCTGTATTGTCGCCTTAGTTTAATATTGTTGTCAGACCGACGTTCCGGCTGACGTTCCATTCCCCTCGACGCTCATTGCGCAGACGTCGCTGGCGAATGTGACGATCGGGTCTATTGCGCAACTCGCGCAGGTGCTGCACGACGAGGTCGAGCTCGCCTTGCTCGAGCGGCTGTGTGCGGCCGGCAAGGATGTCTGCGGTGACCCGAAGGCGCTGTGGTTTGTCGACAGCGTGTCCAGCAGGACCATGGGCCGCTGGGCTGGACATTCCGCGTGCGTCGTCTTGGCCTTCATTGTTTGCAGTGCTAACTCACTTATTGGAATTCAGGACTTTCACGTTTCGTTGAAAAGTGGCGAAGTGGTTGCCGGTGCGTGGACCATTCGCAGTGGAGTCAGCACCGCTGTGAGTGTTTCGTACACTGGACAGCCCGATCTGCTGGCTTGGGCAGAGGGAATCGTCCGAAATCTTTCTGCGCATTAACGGTTT
Organism: Auricularia sp. M13; assembly: GCA_037042915.1. Classification (NCBI taxonomy): domain Eukaryota; kingdom Fungi; phylum Basidiomycota; class Agaricomycetes; order Auriculariales; family Auriculariaceae; genus Auricularia; species Auricularia sp. M13. The sequence continues at coordinate 2,049,480 of CM073201.1, forward strand.
TATTGCACGCTGATAGTTCATGTATAATTTGTAAATGCTTGCGATGACACTGTAGCATATATTCTTGGTTGATTTGGGTTGGCTCCTAAGACATAGCATCAATAGCATGACCCAATCGATGCCTTGAAAGGAGACGAGGTAGAATTTCAGGGACTTTACCTCGGAGTCGAACCTCCGAGTCGGACCCGGACGCGGAGCCGACCCTCTTTCCGGTACGCGTCGAGACAGTATGCACCTGTACAACCTCACGCTGCAGGCCCCGAGCGCCGTGCCTCAGGCTATCGTAGGCAACTTTTCTGGCGCACGACACCAGGAAATCATTGTTTCTAGAGGAACGCGCCTCGAGCTGCTCAAGCCTGACCCCACGTCCGGAAAGCTCACGTCCGTCCTCACCCACGACGTATTCGGCGCTATTCGCTCTCTTGTCGCTTTCAGGCTCACTGGCGGATCCAAAGGCGCGTCTATCGCGTCGTGTGGCTATTCGTTCTGAAATGCTCAACCGGTCTGTAGACTACGCGATCGTTGGTTCGGACTCGGGCAGGATTGTTATCCTCGACTATGACCCCAAAACGAACGCGTTCAGCAAGCTCTACCAGGAGACGTACGGCAAGTCTGGCGCCCGCCGTATAGTCGCTGGACAGTACCTCGCCGTCGACCCCAAGGGCCGCGCGGTCATGATAGCTGCGATGGAAAAGTCAAAGCTCGTCTACATTCTCAACCGCGACGCTGCGACCAACCTCACCATTTCGTCTCCCTCGAGGCGCACCGGAACCAGTCCATTCTTTTCCACATTACTGGCGTCGATGTTGGCTTCGAGAACCCGCTCTTTGCAGCACTGGAAATCGACTACGGCGAATCTGACCAGGATCCTACTGGCGAGGCGTTCCATAACGCGGAAAAGGTGCGCGTGTAATCTGGTGGCATATCCAATGTGTATTCACGGGTACATTTCAAGATGCTTACGTTCTACGAGCTTGACCTGGGCCTTAACCATGTTGTCCGCAAATGGTCGGAGCCGACAGATGCTCGCGCAAACTTCCTCGTTCAAGTACCTGGCGGTACTTCTGCGTCCTCGCCCGATAAGTTTGATGGTCCCAGCGGTGTGCTCGTTTGCTGCGAGAACCATATCATCTACCGGCACATGGACCACCCTCAACATCGTGTCCCGATTCCTCGTCGGAGGGCTCCGCTCGACAGTGAAGAGCGCGGTCTCATCATCGTCGCTGCGGTCATGCACAAGATGAAGGTACTGCAATAGTGTGTGCGCGAATCACGTATTTACTAAACGTCATTTCAGGGTGCCTTCTTTTTCTTGTTGCAGTCCGAAGAGGGCGACCTCTACAAAGTCACTATCGACCATCAGGACGACGAGGTCACATCTTTGAAGATCAAATATTTCGACACTGTTCCTGTCGCGTCAAGTCTTTGCATTCTGAAGTCCGGCTTTTTGTTCGTGGCATCTGAATTTGGGCCTCAGTGCGTCTTTCTCATACTGTAATCTCAATTCTCAGCTCACGCTTTCTTCAAGCCATCTCTACCAATTCCAGAAGCTTGGTGACGACGATGCGGAGATTGAGTTCAGCTCCTCATCGTACCCTAAGAACGGCATGCTCGAGCCTGAGGAGGCGTTGCCAGCGGCGTTCTTCCAGCCTCGACCCTTGGAGAACCTACTCCTCTGTGATACATTGGACTCTCTCAATCCGATCATTGACGCCAAAGTCCTGAACCTCATGCCGACCATATCGGACACACCACAATTCTATGTCGCGTGCGGTCGCGGCGCGCGCAGCTCCTTCAGACTCCTACGTCACGGCCTCGAAGTCGAAGAGAACATCTCGTCCGATTTACCTTCCGGCATTCCTAACGCTGTTTGGACGACGAAGATACGAGCAGACGACCCATTCGACACATATATCGTGCTGTCGTTCGTCAACGGCACACTTGTCTTGACGATCGGCGAGACCATTGAGGAGTGCCAGGAGACTGGCTTCCTCAGTGCAGAGCCCACGCTTGGAGTCCAACAGATCGGCGACGACGCGCTTTTGCAGGTGTATCCGCACGGTATCCGGCACATTCTTGCGGACAAGCGCGTGAACGAGTGGAAAGTGCCCACTGGGAAAACCATTGTGCAGGCTGCCACCAACTCGCGCCAGGTCGTCGTAGCCCTCAATACGGCGGAGCTGGTTTACTTCGAACTTGACTTGGACGGACAGCTCAATGAATATCAAGAGTCGAAGGCTATGGGAAGCGTCGTCCTGGCCTTGAGTATGGCTGAGGTTCCCGAAGGGCGACAGAGAACGCCATATCTTGTGAGTGCGAATATACGCCCGGCTTTGATTACTCACCCCAACTTCCCAGGCTGTTGGGTGCGAGGACCAAACAGTTCGAATCATCTCCCTGGACCCCGATAATACCCTCGAGGCCATCAGCTTGCAAGCATTGACCGCCCCGCCATCTGCGATATGTATAGTCGCAATGATCGACGCCGCTGTGAACAAAACGCAAGAAACCTTGTTCGTCAATATCGGCTTGACCAATGGTCTCTTTCTCCGAACGGTGCTCGATCCTGTGACCGGTGAATTAACAGACACTCGGACTCGGTAAGTCACTCGATTCGTGTTGCATGTATCTCCTGACAGTACTCAGGTTCCTGGGTACCCGGCCCATCCGCTTGAACCGAGTGACCGTCGCTGGTAAACCCGCGCTTCTCGCCCTGTCGTCGCGAATGTGGTTAAACTATGCGCACCAAGAAGCGTTGCATTTGACACCGCTTATTTTTGACCCGCTGGATTATGTCAGTGGTTTCACCGCTGACTTGTGCCCCGATGGTTTCATTGGCCTCAAGGGCAGCACTATCAAGTATGTATATCTACAGCTTTCGCAATGCCTCGCTAACCTGGAACCCAAGAATATTCCAGATACCAAAGATCAGTCAGCGGCTGAAGCATGAAGTTATGCCGTTATCGTACACTCCGCGAAAAATTGCTGTTCACTCGATGAATGGTTTGTTCTATATTGCGGAGAGCGACCACCGTACATACAGCCAGGAGGCGATACAGGGCGCGCTACAGCAGCCAAACCTCAAGAAGTACGACAGGGACGTGCTTGAGCTTCCGCCCGACGTTTTCGGTCACCCGCGTGCCCCAGCGGGTATCTGGGCATCGTGCATCCGCATTGTCAACCCTGTGGAGGTAAGGGATTATGTTTTCACTACATTCACCGCATCTAATATGCGTATTCTTTCAGCTGACTACGATATATCGGCTCGACTTGGACAATAACGAGGCAGCCTTCTCAATAGCGCTTGTTCCATTTGCTGCTCGAGACAACGAACTCACACTCGTCGTCGGCACCGCCAAGGATGCCTTTGTTGCTCCGCGTAGTTGTACGAGTGGATATCTGCGGACCTACCGGATATTAGACGAGGGACGCGGCTTGGAGTTGTTGCACAAGGTGCGTTATATTTGGATGACCTCTGTGTACATGTGCTGATCGCAAGCAGACCGAGACTGACGACCTGCCTTTGTCCTTGTTGGCGTTCCAAGGCAAGCTCGTGGCGGGTATCGGCAAGTGCCTTCGTATATATGACATAGGCAAGAAGAAGCTTTTGCGCAAGGCCGAGAGCAAGGTCAGTATTCTATGTCCAAGTACACCTGATCAGCACTGAATTGGCCTGACCGTAAACAGCTATTTACCACTGCGATTACCTCACTGTCGACCCAGGGCTCTCGCATTCTTGCCGGCGACGCGCAACAATCTGTCTTCTTCTGCGTCTATAAGGCCGCGGAAAATCGACTACTTGTCTTCGCCGATGATACACAACAGCGCTGGACGACGGCGCAAACCATGCTAGATTATAATACTGTCGTAGCTGGAGACAAGTTCGGCAACGTCTTCGTGAATCGACTCTCGGAACATGTCAGCAACTTGGTCGATGACGACCCCACAGGTGCTGGTCTGCTGCACGAGAAGGGAATGTTCATGGGCGCACCACACAAAACGTCGATGCTCTGTCACTTCCATGTTGGGGACATCATCATGTCTCTGCAACGGACATCTCTCGTACCAGGCGGACGAGAAGTCATCGTGTACTTCGGTCTGCACGGCACCATCGGCATGCTAGTACCCTTCGTGTCAAAGGAGGACGTAGACTTCTTCACGACGCTCGAGCAGCACATGCGCTCAGAAAACCTCAGCCTTGTTGGCCGGGACATTCTGTCCTGGAGAGGGTACTACGTGCCGGTCAAGTCGGTCATCGACGGCGACTTGTGCGAGTACTTCGCAAAACTGCCACCGGGAAAGCAGGGCGGTCTCGCGGGCGAGCTGGATCGCACCGTCGGCGAGGTACTCAAGAAGTTGGAGATGATCAGAGTCAACGCGTCCGGTTTCTAGTCGCTATCCTGTTTGTGCGCCGAAAATCTGTATCTCAATGTGTATCTTAGTTGCGTACAGCATATCATGTTAGACAAGACGACACTGTCTCGTGCAATGACCTCAATGTTCGTATCGGATGATCATGAGCCAGAGGAGAATACGTGTCGGAGATTGCAAGCGTGTTTGATCCTTGTCCACGCCATGTCCTCCGCCGACGCGTCTTCGAGCTCAGCACCAGCGCCAGTCAATCGACATGCGATGACTCCGGCTGAAATACAGCGAGCGCAGCTCGCGCGTCTGCTGAAAGACCCATCGAAGCCGGCCTTCGTGCCCGAGGCACCCAAGGCGAAGACCGTACGGCCACCACGAGAGATGATGAAGAACGTCCAGGGTTCCAGCGCCGGTGCTGGTAGCGGAGAATTTCACGTGTACAAGGCGAATCGTAGACGTGAATATGAGCGGTTGAAGCTCATGGAGGAGGAAGTCGAGAAGGTGCGCACATGGCATTTCCAATGGTTAACTCCATGCTCAATTAGGCTAACTATTTGTTCAGGAAACGGCTGCGCAGGAGTTCGAGCGCAAGAAACGCGAACGCGAGGAGGCTGCTGAGGCGAAGACAGCAAAGAATCGTGCGAAACGGCAAAAGAAAAACAGGCCAGAGGAAAGGGTGCGGACACCAAGGCCGAATCGTCTGGCGCTGCCGCTGCTGGCGGCTCAGACAGACCTGTTAAGAAGCGCCGCTTAGTCAACGGCGCCGAGGTCGTGTTTCGCCCTGGAGCGGATGGGAGCGACAGTGACGGCAACGAGGACGCGCCCGGTCCTGCTCCTGCAGCCGAACCTGCCACCGACGAACAGGCAGCACCTGCACAACCGGTGCCCATTGCAGAGACAGCCAAGATAACGATTCTTGAGGAGGACTGAGGCTACGTGTTATGCATCAATGTACTATATTACAGTGTACACAAGAAAATGGACTACAGTATATGGTGTGTAGATCACGAAGAAAATCAATGAGCTCCAGGAGGAGGAAGTGATCTATCCCAGATGGCCAGCTTGCCATTGTTGTCGCCTCTGTGGAAAACCAATCAGTATGCTTGGCACGCACAGATGGATAGTTGGCGTACACGACGAGCATCTTTTCGCCTGCAAAAACATCGCCTAACGAAAACGCGCCAATTCCAGCGTCTACGCTCGCGACGATGCTGCCATTATGGTAGCTGTTTGCGCTCAGCCCTGTGCGCCACAATCGTACATGGCCTGGTCCGGTCAGCCGCAAATCAGGAGGAAAGACCAGACATACCATCTGCGCCGCCAGAGTACAACCCATACCCTCCCGAGCCGCTTGACAGAGGCCCGCTCGACGGGGCCCAGGCAATGGAAGTCACTCCAAATGAATCTTCGCCTGGTACGGCGCAGTCTCCATGTTTGAAACGATAGAGCGCCTGCTCCGTACGCCCACCAGTGTCGTCGAGGAAACGTGTATCAAACACATATACACTATTGTCCTCATGGGCGAGCGCGAGCAAGACGCCGTCCGGGCTGAACGACACGGCTGTGACCTGCCTGTGCCGGCGCTGGTCAATGTCGAGCTCCACGCGAGCTATCCACTCTGAGGTTGACGTGCCCACATCGTACAGGTGCAGGTACCGCTTTGTATGCCTCCCACTATTGGCCACAACTGCGAACGTGCTACCTAGATGAACGTCAGAAAGCTCGGGACGGTACCCTTAGATCGTTACGCACCACACAAGGGATCCAATCCATAGCATCGACACCCATCTTTTCGCTACCCTGGATATCTGGGAGAGTATAAACCTCAACGCCCTCAGCGTTGTAAGCGCTGGTCATTCCCGCAAAGAGAATGTTATTCGTCTCGGCGTGCCCCCACTGCAGCGGACCCGGTGTGCCGCGTGCTAGGCGCAGGAGAATGGCAACATGTTGGCCGTCGTCGATGTCCTCAAATGGGCCGGCATGAATGTGCGCTTGCCTATGTGAGCGATATATAAGCAGCCCAGCCATGCAGCATGGTGGATGAGCAGAGTAGAGCGTACCCCTTCTTCGTCGGTCCAACAGCAAACACTGGTGCATCGCGAGGAAAGGTCACGTCAGAGCCGGCACTGTCATACACGTAATGGGTATTCGCCTGGTTCTTCTTCTGCGTTCCGTCAAGTCCCAGCGCCGCACAACACCCATCTGGCCTTCGCCAGTAGGTTCCCACAGCACAACTGAGCCGTCGACGCCACAAGAAACCAATCGCGATCTGGATGAGACGTCAGCGGAGGGTAAATCTGATGCTCAGTGTACACACTCATGTAGTGGATCCCATGCTACACCTTCCACAGTGTAATGCCGCATGATGGGGCCATGCGACGACCCTGCTCATCTTTGCGGCGAAAAATACGACTATGAGCGTCGTGACCATCCCCTGGATGCAGAGTCAAGCTAGATTGCATCAATGAGACGAGCACTGACATTGGTTACGGAGAGCACTGAACACCGCCAGCGTGTGGTGCTTATTGTCGGCGCCTTGAACGGGCTCGCTATCATCTTGACAGGAAGTTGAACACGCCGCCGCAATCCAGCCATTCTTCTGCCAGATATCGTTGACCGCTAGATTCCGCGTCGCAGTAAGCAGGGCATAATTTCCGCGTATCAATGAGCCGCCACTCACCGCCTGACGCGGCGAACGAGTGGCCGGTTCGCGGTGGGAATGCGTACGCTACGCCTAGATGATTGTGCGCGGAGGTCCGCATGCCCAGTCCCAGTCCACCCGGCTGGCGGATATGTCGCAGAATGTCGATGCGAGGGGACACCGCAACTACCCCGGCACCCAGCCTCGCCCGCACGATACCGGGGCCTCTGTTAGCCACCCGCGGGAGCGTCTGGCTGGAGGCGCCCGCGCCGCGTGAGCTCTGCAGGCCGCCGTAGTCCAGCTGAGTCCACCGTGTTCCAGGTCTGCAGCTCTGGTCGTGCGAGGTGTCTGCTGCGAGCCGTAGATCGCGTGTCTTGACATCTGGATCGTGCTCTTGTTTGGGCGTCTTGGGCCGGGCCCAGTACCGATCCAGCTGGAAGCCCTCAAGCGAGTACACACATTCCTCTTGCAGCGGTCCGATTTGCGGTGAGGGAGAGCGCTCGTCGCGCCCGATGGGAGAGTAGGAGCGCCTGTGCCGTGGCGGAGGCGCGGGCTCCGTGGCCTCGAGGTCGTAAACCCACGCATCGCTGAGCGTATCGAACGCGGGCGACGGCGAGCGCTCGCTTTCTACGGGCTCATCATCGGATATCTGCAGCGGCAGATCCCTGGACGACCCATGTGCGAGAGAATGCGGTTTAGAACCGGCGGGAGGAGGGACTTTCGCGGGAACAGCGTTCCGCGGCGAACCTGTCAACGTCGGCTGCGAAATGGCAGAATGATCGCCCGTTTGAACCTTGGGCACCTCGTCCTTCCGAGCTACTGCTGAGAGAGGTCCGCGTTTGGGCTTGAGTGGCCGAGGTACGGAAGAAGATACCATTGTATCAGCGCGTGAAGACGGTGGGGGCGTCATTCTGCTTATGGTCGAGGCGGGTGGTTTCGACAGCTTGGCACGTTTCTTCGGTGGGGGTTGGTCGTCTGGCCTGTGTGATCTGCCATTGTCTAAGGATTTAGAACCAATCTCAGTGCCGGGTGGATTGAATATTGGGAAAAGTGTTTGGGAACGGGACGAGGTTGAGGCCGATGTAGTCGAACTGGAAGCCACGGCCGAACTGGAAGCCGTTGCAACCGAGGTGGACGGTTGAGGCAGACTTGCTCGCTGCTTGCCCTTGAGTGTGGAATCGACCTGTGGGCAATGATCATAAATCTCTACATTGAGCAGACCGGACGCGTCTTACATGGTCGGACGAGTCGCTGACGCTGAAGATCTCTGCTTTCGCTTTGCCTTTGGCTTGGGTACGCGACCGCCTTGTGGCCCGTTTGGCTGGAGGTTCCTGGTAGTCTGAGTCTGAGTTATATGAGGCGGCACGCTTCTTGCCAGCGCCGCGTCGTTCTCGTGCTGGACTCGACTTTGGATGCTTAAGCTTGTTGTTCTGCGATAGCGTCGTATGAGCAAAGACCTTCAGACGCAACGAGGAAAGCCTACCTTCTTGGGCTTAGAAGGGGGTACTTTACCCTTCCAGTTCTTCTTTTGAAACTCCACATCGTCGTCGTCGCTGTCCGCGATGGCGCTCAAGTCGATGCTTTCGACTTTTGGCCGTTTCGGCGTCTGGGAAGATTTCTTTGGCGCCCGAGTGATTGCAGGCTTGACGTCGTCGTCCAGGTCATCGACATTGATAGCGAGTGCCTTGGACGTGCCGGCGGTGGACATGGGAGACGCGGGTCAGAGCTCCGACTGAACGCTTACTTGCTCTCCTTCTCCGATGTCGACGCCGCCGCTCGTGTGCCAGCAATGCAAGCACCCGCTGCAGCTGGACACGTCCATCGTCGACCTGGCGCCGTCCGCGTACGACATGATCAACGCGTCGCTGCCGCGGCGGGGGCACGGGCCAGCCGAATCCTTTGTGCTGCTGCAGGACTCGGTGCTGAATGACGTGCCCGCGTCGCCGCGCGGCCGGCTCGCCCAGCAGCAGCAGCAACACGCGGGCCCGTCTAGCAGCAGCAGCAGCAGCAACAGCAGCAGCAGAACGTCACGACGCTCAGCGACCATCTGCGCTCGACGACCAAGCTCTTCCGCCTGCTCAGCGACCGCACGGACGTCGACCACCCGCTGTGCGCAGAATGCACGCACGTCCTGCTCTCCAGCATTGAGAAGGCGCTCGACGAGACTAAGCGCGAGCGCGACGGGTACCTGGCCTTTGAGCGCGAGATCAAGAAGGACAAGCCCGCGCCCACCATGCCCATGCGCATCGCCGCCCTGGCGCGCGAGGAGGCACAGGCCATCGAGGAGCTCAAGGAGGCAGAACGCGAGGCTGCCCGGCTGGCGGACGAGCTCAGCGACCTCGAGCGCGCGGAGCGGGAGCTCGCCGCTGAGGAGGATGAATTCTGGCGCGAGCACAACAATCGCGCAATGACCGCCGCACAGCAGGAGGCAGAGCTCAGAAGTCTCAGAGCAGCCTATGCTGCCGACCGCGAGGTGGCCGACATGCTGGAGAAGTCAAACGTATACAACGACGCGTTCCTTATCGTCGTCGACGGGCCACTGGCGACGATCAATGGCCTGCGGTTCGGACGCATTGGTGGCGCACATGTGCGTGCTCTTTGCTGTCATCTCTGGATATGAATCTAACATCCATGTCAGGTCGAGTGGCCCGAAATCAACGCCGCCTGGGGCCAGACGTTGCTCCTGCTGTATACCATTGCGCGCAAGATCGACTTCACATTTGACCATTACACACTGCATCCACTGGGCTCTCACTCGCGCATAGAGCGAAAGGCCGTTGGCGGGGATGCCACAACCGTCCTGGAGCTATACTACAGCGAGGACAACCCGCTCATGCGAATCCTTCATAACCTGCGTTTCGACGCGGCCATGGTCGCCTTCCTGGATTGCTTACGGCAGATCGCCGAGTACACGAAAGTCGGGCAGGGCGAACGCTTCGACTTTCCCGCGTACGCTGTCTCACAGATTCCCGGTATCACACTGTCTGACGTCAAAATTAGAATCAACAAGGACAAGATAGGAGACGCGTCGATCAAATACGGGTTCAGCACTGAGGACATGTGGACGCGCGCGCTGCGCCAAGTGCTCATTACGCTCAAGCTGTTGCTGCTGTGGCTGACGCGAGCGTGACTGCTCCTGGGCTACCGATTCGTTCTTGTAGAGCTGTATCTCTAGTGTCGCTTGTCGGGATACCTGCGCAGGGTTGTAATTTTACTGATACGTGGAACTTAGCGTGCGCGAGGATAGAGTCTAAATGCATGCAGATTTTATGCTGTGCGTCGCGGGCGAAGCTATAGTTTACTGCTTGCCGAGGGCATGCTGGATGGCCTCGTACACGTCCGCCTCGATGCTTGCCTCGAGCTTATCCTCCTCGGAGCCGTTGCCGTTTGCGACCTTCTGCGCCTCGGCAAGGTTGGCGCGCACGGCCTGCGCAGTGGGTTAGCCGGAGCGCTGGCGCATAGGGAGTTGACGAACCTCGATGGAAAAGTCCTCGAGCGGGGCAGCCTCGACGGCGTTGATGGTGAGCTTGTTGTTCGGGTGGACAATGGCAAACCCGCCGCTCGCTGCTTGGGTGCTCAGCAAAATAGAGAGGGAGCAGCTGGAGCTGGAGCACGCACCGAACCACTTCTTCGTGCCGGACGCCTCGACAACCTCAATCACGCCAGGACGGAGCGCCTCGACCGACGGCACGTGGTTCGCGAGGATGCCCATGTCGCCCGTTGCGGCCGCGATGTTGACCTGGACGGCGTCTGCGGACGAGAAGATGGTCTGCGGCCGCGTGAGCGCTGGCTGAGTGCACACGGCTGGTAGGCGGTACCTGGTGCGGCAGGACCAGCGAGAGCTTGATCTTGTCCGAGACCTCTGCGTATCCTCGCCGCTGCATTTGGGCGCTCGCGCTGACGGCCAGGCGGCGCGCGGACGCGCGGAGGAGCGTCGACGCCATAGCTGCAGGAAATTGAAAGTACACTGTCCAGGAAACTCCGCTTACACGCAATTACAGTAACTTGGAAGCAAACGGCTATAATCAACGTCTCTGGCTTTCCCTCGCTCATTTGCCAGCGAGAAACGCGTGTTCTGTTAATTTGCTGACTGTAGTAACTGGGAACACAATGGACGAAGCGTCTCCGGTCAAACTTCAAGTTGGCTTCAAACCGTAATCAACGCCAGTGTTGATCGTGTCTTACTCTCCTACTTATGCTTTGATACTAACTCTACTTTACCTCCCTCCGTTTTGCCATGGCACATAAACGCTCACTCTCGACCGAGGCCCACGCGTGGACGTTCGCAGGCGTCGCATACGACCGCCTCTACGACCTGCGCGCTCCAGCGCGCTGGGACGACCCCGAAATCGCTCACCGCAGCCTCTTCCGCCAGTGCCTCTCCAGGCAAGCTGAAGCCGGCCCAGACAGCGCGTGGCTCGCAGAGACGATAAGCGAAACCCTGAGCAATGCCAATCTGGTTCGCACGCGTCAGGGCTCTCGCCAAATTTTTCCTTTGTTTACGCATTTGTGCAGAAAAAGTTCGTCAAAGACTGGATCGTGCTTGCGCTGGCCGGCAGCCCCATCTTCCTCGAGCGCGAGACGACGCGCGCGGAGGCCGAGGCGTTCTGGGCCGCCATGCGCGCCATGCTCGCCGGGGAGCATCCCGGGCCCATCGTCGACGAGCTGCGACGCGCCCTCGCGTACTATGCTCGGCCGCACTCTTCTTCCGGATCCGTGGGCATCAGTCGCGATGCATCTCAATCTGCCTCCGCTCGTTCGCCCTTGCCGCACACCATGAAGCTCAAGCCCGAGCTCGAGGACGTCAAGCTCGAGCGCGCCCCGAGCCCGCGGACGACGGCGCGGGCTCGACGCGCAAACGATCGCCGGAGGAGCCGGAGCTGGAGGACGAGGACCGCAAGCGGCGGCGCGTGGACGAGGATCCTCCACACGAGCACGCTTCAGCTTATGTCGACCCTTCCGCGCACGCGTACTCGCAGTCGCAATCCATTCAGCCTGGCTCGGCCGGCAGTGCTTACTTTGACCCATCGCGCAAATCGCGAGACGCGTCGCCAGACCTCGCCATTGCCGTCAAACCTGAGCCGACTGAGCCCCAGCTGCCCTCAAAGCGCCAGCGGCGGCCGCAGCGCACCCCCTCGGAGTCTGCGCTCGTGTTGGCGCAGCCGCCTCATGACCAGCCTGAGGAAGAGCTCGTTCTGCGAGACGCCCCAGAGCCTGACAGCCTGCCGCGCCGTCCGCTCATATGGAAGCACTTTCCTGACGATAAACCCGTGAACAATCGTAAACCGCTGCCCGAGAATATGAGACCGAGAGTGTGGGCATCGGTACATACGCTTAACTGCTCGTGCGCAGACATTGAAGCTGATGATCTGTAAATGTGCAGACGCGGTGGGACCTGTGCGAGACCGTGCCCTTATTCCGCTCGTACCAAAGCGGCGTGTACTCGACGGGTAGCCTGACGTTCGGGTACATGGTCGGCGCTCAATCGGCGCCGTTCGTCATCTCCTTGCTATGAGCATGCACGGCGGAATAACATAGCGTGCAGACACGACGCGTGGTTGCATGATGGGAAACTCATAATATCGCACAGGTGCGTTCCAGTTCTTTTGTATCATTCGACTAACTTGTTCGACTAACTTGAATGCTATAGCGGTGGCGGACAGAAAGACAAAGAAGATGTTCTGCTCGAAGATGAGCCACAGAATCGAATTGAGGACTCTTAACGAAGGAAATGACATCGCGTTGGCCACATCCTCCGTCTCAAACATCAAACCCGAGCCCGAGGAGGACGAGTCGATGCTTGTAGATGATCTCGCCACCGAGACTGTCGCCGTAGTCCAGTCAGCGTCGCCGTCGAAGAAAAAGGGCAAGGGGAAAACAAAGGCGCACAAGACCATGGAGCTCGCCCAAGACCAGTCTGAGAATATGCGTCAAATTTCCCCGCTCTACCATGCGTATCACAACGGGCATCCCATTCTCATGCTCGTCGACGTCAACTACAAGTTCTTCCCGTATGACTGCGGGGATGACATACGATTCGTAGTGTTGGGATGGTACTGGATCAAGTCAATGTGGGGTATGTTCGATATGAGCCTCTGGCTTAAATGCTATGATGCTGACCTATGTGTTTGGTGCACAGAGGAAGCCGAGCCAAAGGATGACTCTCCCAAACAGTACCGCACTCGTGTAAAGCTTGCATTTCAATGGGTGGAAGGCCAAGGAGACCCGTGGTGGATTCCCGCGCCGCAGCCTCTGCCGCGCGTGCAGAATCCGAGGCTGCTAACTGCACCGGGTGGTCATTCGTCGCGCATGCGCAAAATATTCTCGGTCCCGATCGTAAAACAGTACGCAGTGTCCATCGCCCATGGCCAATCTCGTTGGAGTGACGCATCCTCCACAGAAACATCGCAGGAAATTCTCAACGATGTAAAGAATGCGGCAAGATGTTCCCCGTCGTTTATACGCAGGGCTGGATGTGCCTGGACACCATATGCCGCGCGTTCTGGCGGTTCAGGGACGGCACGTTGCCCCACGGCGAGGGCCTGACGTACGACCCCGCGTTCGTCGCGCTCGCGCCGACGCCCGAGCACTTGTCGGCGACTGCCATGCCGTACCACCCTCAAGACCCGTTGCCTGATACCATGGCCGGCTTCTGGTGTCGAATCTGTGGGCGCACGACGAGCAGGTGGAAATGGGAGGGGTGGGAATGCGGACTGTGCAGGGTAAGCGGTCATCGTCTTGCAAGGCAAACTCTGTGTTGAGCACGTTTTCGCAGAGAAGGCTAGCTGCGGCCCATCCCATTTACAACGTGAAAGCTTTGGAGTCTCTTGGTGGAGAGCCAGCATGTGGCAAATGGGAGGTGAAGGACAAGTCCGTGCAAGTGGAGCACTTTACCGTCCGTCGTCAACGATTGCATCGTCTGGGTCAATAGCTTTGTTTTACCCTTGGAGCGGTTCGTTGAGGTCTCGCATGCTCGCCGCCGTTCTGATCGTCTATGCAGGGGCACAGTATTCCATATATTAGGGAATAGAGCTGTCAATGGTCCTGCGGATGATATATTTGCGCGCTATCAAAACACATTCGCCGAAACCCCCTTCATGCGCCGCAACCAGCTTACCAACGTACGCCGAGTATACTTGTGGTCCATGGCACTGACTCTTCATACAGGCCAGAGGTCCATTTTCTCCGAGCTGGCAAGTTTCTCTAGGCTGACAGAAATGTCCCTGTAGTAGATGGTACAAGGGCTCGATATTTCTCTCAGAACTGTGAGTGCCAACTTGGTTCTCCTATCTGTGTTATCGAAGCCTCATACTCATCATGGCAGTTGGCGCCGACTACAAGGTCAGAACCCCCAGCTCTATTCTGCGTCGACAGAATGAATGAACAATGTTAGTATGCTGCCGCTGCCGCGAATAGTACTGTGAGCAAACCAGAACGTGCTTGGTACATGTAATTGATATGAGCAGATACCATTCGACGCAGCTCCCAGTGCTGTCACTGACTCTTTGGATGTCATTGGAGCTCGCGCGAGGCTCGTCGCGCCCGGCGCAAGATTCAACGAGTTGCTTCTTGCGGCTTATCTTAACGGGCAGCAAATGAATGTAAGGCGCTTACATTGATGAATCGCCTGGGACTTTCACGCTGATATATTATCACTATTGCCCCACAGTTTCGTTGGTTTCTTCGCCATCTCCTACACAGCTTGTTTCTCACATCTGTGCAGATAGTGATTTTGAAGATGGCCTCGGGGACGACGTCGCCTCTGTATGAGTCCCATGACATGGTTACGGGCCTATCTCATGCTCGTCGCAGCTATCACTAGGTGCTCCGGCGGAGATGAAGTTCAAAATAAAGAACGAGCCCGTGGTAAAGGGAAATCCGACGACGTTCACGATGAAACTGCATCACGTGCGTTCAGTCCTATTCCTGGCATTGCTACATTGCCTCACCAATAAACCACAGGGCGACGTCGTCGTAATGCACGGCATCGGGATCCAGCAGCATTATGAACACGAGGTCGTGCCGGAGGACTTCAGAATCGTGGCCACTGCGCGCTTCATTGATACGGACGGGAGCACGCAGAACGATGCATCGTAGCCCTGGCCGGGCGGTCCAGTATCCCATCAACCACACCGGCTCGCCAATTCGCTGCGCAGCCTGAGATACCCTTCCAAACTTGCTGTCAATACCCCGACCTGCTTTGAGATCTTCGTGCCACACGAAACAGCCCATCCGTTGGAAGCAGTGGCACGTTGTGATGATAGCAACATAGAAAGAAGACTGTGCCTTTGGCCAGAAGATGTCTGTGGCAGATATTGTACTGCATGTATGGTATGTACATACATATTGATCAATGATAAACCAGACTCTGTTGATGCTACTACTACAATATGTTGCGATGAGAGCAGAGAAAGCGAGGATACACGGTGTACAATGAATCCATGTCGAATCATTGGAGTAAACGTTCCACCTCCAGCAACGCGCGGGTGCGACCCTGTCTGCCCTCAACGCCAGGCCCGCCAATCATTTCTTCAGTCGCGGGTGTGGTCAAAGTGCGGTGCATCACCTGAAGCAGTTTGTGGAACTGCTTCCCCCACAATCTCTTTGCCTGGTTCCCTCCAACCTCCAACGCAGCCGTGATAGCTTGGGCTGCGACAGGGTGCTTCAAGATCTCCGGAGTGCACATAAGGCGGCTGATATAGGACCAAAGACTGGGGAAAGCGAATCGCGGAGGCAATGGGTTGGACAGAGTCGAGATGTGACGAGGATGGTGAAGTATAGCGTCAGCATGCCCGAGATGCGCGACGAGTAGTCGGACAATGTTTCCTCGGGTGAGCGGTAGCCGCAGACTTTGCGGTACTCCTCGGCGGTCAGCTTCCGGCCGCTGTCGTCTTCACTATCGGACAGCGGCGGTGGCTGAATGGGTACAGCCCATCCACCAGCGCGCTGGATGAAGCGAGCCCACAACACATCCGCAAATCCTGGTAGTGCATCCAACATCAGTGCAGTGACCCGTGCTAGCGGCACAGCGGTCTTGTTGGACGCTGAGACTTCGGTTTCCGCCTGTAGGAGAATAGCTTTGGAGAGGGCGGAAAGGAGAGCAGTGTAGAGCTTTTCTTCATGAGGTGGGTTCGGCTTGATGGCGTTAAAGATGAAAGTGCACTGGGTCTGGTCGTCAGCAGTTGATCACTTGTAAAGCCATGATACTCACGATCGTTTGAATAGCGGACTCGTCATTGGTGATTTGCCCGATTTTTGCAGTGATCTTACGCCGTTGAGCGTTATACACCGTCCGCAAATTGGCTGTAAGCTTGACGGTAGCCATGACTTCGCCCTTGATGGTCTATAATAGGATTTGATTTCGTATTCCAGGTGGTGGTGGAAGACTCACATGTAGGGTTGAGCGACCGTGTTGCCATTCCTCGAGTGCAGACGTCTTGCCCAACTTGTCCCGCTGGGCTACCTGCGCCGCCTGCGACTCCTTGGCCGCCTGCTCATTCTCCGCCTTCTGCTTTTCTTCTTCCTTGCGCTTTGCGGCAGCCTTCTCCTGTAGCTGGGCTCGGAGCCTGGCTTCCTCTTCATCGCGTTTCTTCTTTTCTTCCTCGGCTTTCTTCTTGGCCTCCTCCTCTGCCTTACGGCGGGCTTCTTGCTGGCGCGCGGCCTCAGCCTGTTCCCACGCCTTGCGAGCCTTATCCTCTTCCTGCTTAATGACGGCTTCGATGCGTTCCCATAGCTGCTTGTCGCGCTGCTTGAAACCCGCCATGAGCCGTTCCTCTTCCTGCCGTCGTTGAGCAGTCATGCGACCAAGCAGGGTTTGAACTTCTTTCGTTTGAGACGCATTGGAAGCTGCGATGCTTTCTCGTGCTAGGCGCGCTGCGGCATCTTGCAATGCCGTGAGGGTCGACTTGGAGGTCTCAGCGCGTTTCATGGCGGCACGCTGGATAATGTTCAGACACAAAATATATCGGCGACAGAGATTAGCTACCAGAGCTTCTTCGCGAGTTGTTCTTTCCCATTCTTCGTATGGGTCGCGGTATGATGCGCGTAAACGAACGGCCGCCAGGGTGTCTGCGAGCTCGCGGATTTCGTCGTTCGTTCGTTGGGTTCTTGGGGATGTTCTATGGGCCGTAAGCGGGAAATTGTGCATAACATGAGGCGAATTCGTACTGTAACGTTGTTGCGGGCTCGTCTTTGGTCAAAACGAAAGAGTCATTAGAAATGTCGGAATCCGAGTCGTAGTCCTCCTCATAATCGGAATCATTGGCGTAGCGCAGGCCAAACGAATTTGAGGGACTGAATTATTGTAAGAATAAAGTGTGCATGAATATGTCGTACATACCGTCGAGGAATTGGCTGAACCAACGAGAATTTCATGGAGAGTGAACGGGGTCAAGTCAAGTGGTTGCCGGGGCGGAGTTTGCGGCGCGTCACGGCCTGGCGTCCCACCTGCTGGGAACCTGCTTTCGATCTCTTTGATTTCGCAATGGTTACTCCGGACTACGGCCGCCACTCTTAGCAGAGGGGCTTTGATGTCCTAGGGACGGAATATGCGTTTCAGCTCGGGGGAGCATTTTCACCGACGCCGCCAGTGAGCTTTGCGGCATGCGTTCGCAGCACTCGCGATCGATAGGCAGCTGCGCTGTACACCCGTAGAGAACCACGCCGTCTTGCTATCCCATTGTGCTATAATCGGCAGATGAAACGTCAGCGGGCACCGATCTAAAGAGCAGAATTCCTCGCCAACCCGCAAAGCGGGGGCGGCAGGCATGGGCTTTTGTGGGAAGTATCAATAATTCATTTTAGCATGAACGTGGGTTTTACGACTTTACACGTGACTACAGCCTGCTTTCGTTTGGACACGCCACAGCTGGTGCTCAAAAGGCCCGCCTAGGACCACTCGGACTACCTCGACTGTGTCTACCGCCGCTTGTGTTATAATTCTGCGTGCTATGATTGAGCAGAAAAGCTGTCCTCGATGCTCCTCTCCTGTCCCGTCGACGGAACCCCTTATTGCGCGGACTCGCTGTCGATCTAGTTTTTCACCTTCCTTGACCGCTCCGTCTTCGTTCGTTCCACAGGCTTCCGTTCCTTACTATCTCCCACCATGTCCATGTCCATGTCCACCACGAACGACGCTCTTTCGCTGCGTAGCATGACGCGCGCGTCTACCCACTCCGCCCAAGGGTCCGACATGCTGCCTACGCCGCAGGACGATCTAGCTACATTCAACCTCCCTCACGGCAAGCATCGCATTGAGTCCTCCGCGTACTCAGAGCCACCGCACATCGAGGACATATTCGTCAACCATCCACCCTACGGCACCCCGCCGCGTCAGGGGCTGGTTCCTCCGCATTTCGGCAGTGGAAGGCATGAATGGCGGTCGTACAGCTCCGACGACGTGGGCGCGTTCCAACCGCGTACGACACGTGACCTGATAGGCATGTACGAGAACAACCGGTCTTCCGGCGACGTGCCCACAGAAAGGACGAATCCATATGCGCTCACCAGCCCGCGACGCGAAAACCCGTTGCCGCCGTCTCCCGCCAATACCTTCCCAAAGAACAAGCTCCCTCTGCGCGACTCGTTTCGTAATCTACTGTCTGCGTTTGGCAGGAAGAAGGATCGCAAGGATGACATCGGCGCTGGTCCATACATACCAGCACCTACGAGCCGCCAAGACGCACAACATCTACAGGTTGTCGAGGCAGAAATGAAGGCGCGCATGCGGTCATCCGACACGGTTGAGACATTTAGTGTACGCGATCCAGCCTCGTACGGCTTCCGCGTTTTTGATTCAAGCACCAGATCGCTCGTGAAGGACCCTTGTTGCACCTCGACACCCGCGTAATTCCTCCCCGATGGCACGCATGCGATGCGACGCTCCACGCATCCCACATGAACTTGCGCTGGTGCGAAGCCAACGGCCATGCAAACGTGCATGACATGGTCCTCGCGCTCTGTACCAACGTCAAGTCTGTCGCGGCGAACGCCATCGATCCTGCAATGTCTCCCGTATTCGGAAACAATGAACACGCGCATGTTTTCGTCATGGAGTTCGAGAATGGGGAAGAGCGTTTTGCAACGTCGACGGTGACGGAGAGAGTTGCCTGGGTGAACGCGCTCTGGTTCGTACCTCTCCATACCTCTTTCATATGTACTCAACACACCCTTCGTAGGGATGGCATTCTTCGATGCCGCGATGTATCCTCTTCGCATTCGGCGGAGCATATAGAACAGCAAGACACGGGCAGCAGCGTGGCACCAGCTGAGCCACCCATGATATTACGCGTCGTCAACAGCCCGTCTCCCGACTCCAGCATGAGCGAGGACCCGCCGCGTAATTCGCGTTTTCGCTCACATACCCCGAACAGTCCATCTCTCGGCCGGCTCGATAGCGAAAACCTCGTAAAGCAGAGGCTTGCACAGTATGAGCAGAAGTTCGGCTCGTCGACGTCTAGCTGGAAGTCATCTGGGCCGAGCGTCTACTCTCAACGTCCTGCGAGACCATCTGCGAAGGACAAGCACAACGAAATGGTTTCTGGCACCGACGAACCGTTCAATGCCATGCATAGTGCGCTCGATGCTGCATTCTGGGGCGGTTTCGACATCGCAAAGCCGCCAGCGAGCAACCCGTTGCATTTTCAACCATGCGGCGCGCCGACTCCGCCCGTTCAAATCGTCTCTCCAGCGACATGCGACTACGGCGAGTGTGCCTCCGCCACCAATAGAGAAGGATGACCCTTTCTCATCCGAGGTCACCGTGACGCTGAAGAATATCGGGAGAGATCGTTTGGCTGCCAATGCAGTAGGCAGTCCATTACCGAGTCGACCAGACCTGAAACGCGCCGACTCGGATGACTCCAGCGTAGTCGGCCTGCAGCCATTATACAGCCTGCTCCGGCAGCAGTCGACGAGTCAGCTGTCTTCGACAGAGCTTGTCACTTCTCAGATAGGTGGCCTGCGCGAAGACTTGATGACCCTCATGCGGGACGTCCAGACCGCGTTAACGTCCGCTCCTTCGTCTGCACCTCAATTGGAGCGTCTAGAAGGCCAGCTCAATGCTCTACTCAATCGCCTGAGCGCTCTGGACTTGCAGCCATTACATGAGAAGCTCGACCGGCTCGTGGACCCGTCGATCAGTCCATGTCGAATGTTGCACGGCGCGACAGGCCTCTTCCTCCTGTACTGGACTTCGGACCAGTTTTGGCTTCGCTCGATGACCTAAAGCGTAAAAGTCGACCCCAGCCCCCCGTTGATTACCAGCCAGTCCTGGACAAGATTGCCATATCCGAAGGTCTGCAGCACGCGGACCATAACGCTGTAATGGAAAAGTTGGACGAGCTGCGTGCAGCGATGGTAGCACGCGAGGATTTGGGACTGGTCATTTCTATGCTGAACGAGGTCTCTTTGCGTGGCGCATCCAGCGGACAGCCTGATGGCGCCGAACAGGCAGGCGTGACCGCTATGCTCGCTGAAATTCTCGATAGGTTGGGTGCCCTGGGCTTAGGTTCGACCACCGCTCGTGCGGCTTCGCCTGTGCCATCGACGTCTCAGTCTATCCCATCCGAGGGAGGCCTGACCACAGTCTTCGCATCACCGTCAATTCCTGCTCCAGATCAAGAACCGGATATGGTCAGTAACGTCGCAACCAAGGCAAATTCGACCATGGCTCAGGAGGCAATTCAACGATATTCGTGAATGCCTTTCACTAAATTTCCCGCAGGCGTTGGATGTCCCGAAAGATGACGCTGAAGATTCGCGACATGCAAATGTGATGACGGAGGTGCGTTCGTTGTCTGTATCACTCAGGTTGCCTGACGCCGTCTAGTTACAACAAATCGGGTCAGTTATCAAGGATCTATCGACGAGTTCGGCTCTCTTGGGCTCGCAGCACACGGATAGCATTCGGTACCTCGGCGAGCTCAACAAGGTAGGCAATTGTTCATCGGATTCGTAGCTTCGCGTTGACCTGGATTCGAGTGGTTGGAAGCGTTCGTGAAAAACACGACAATGCAGGTAGACGGAATTCACGCCGGTATCGGGCGTCTCTCGCAGGAACTGGGGATTCCGCCCCTTGTGCCTATGCAACCACTACCACCGCATCCTCCGCAAGAGGGAGAACCGCCCGTGCAGACGCTCGGTAACGTTGGCACTGGTCCTTCGCCAGACGCTCCAACAGCAGATGCATCTCCCCCTCCCGGCGGTATCCTCCAGGAGATGCGCCAATATTTGGCCGAGAACAAGGGGAAGCAGCAGCAGGCGCAGCTGGAGCTACAAACTGCCATGCAGGCCTCGGTTGCTGGCGCAGCGCAGGATATCGATGCTCGAGCTCACGAACGTCAGAAAGCTGGTAAACTTTCAACGTGGCACTCAGAACTCCCTTATACATACTGAATCGCTTGCAGCTACTGAAGCCCTATTCGCATTCATGGAACAGCAAAGGCAGACGAATGAAGCGCTCTTGCGCGGCATCGCTGCAGGTGAGTGGCACAAATGCGGACCGAGTTGTCGCTCAAGTCTGCGGTCAGAATTGAGCAATGATATTCGTGGTGAACGTCTTCGATTTGTCGACGCGATGAAAGAGGCTACTACAGTCAATATTCAATGTGAGCAGTATACTTACATGCAAAAATGGGCTGACTCCCCTTAAGTTCATGTCGAGGAATTCAAGAAACAATTGACGAAAGAGGTTTTGACGATGACGATCGAAGTAGAGAGGCTGCAACGCGAGAGACAGGTGCTGCAACTGCAAATATCCGAGTTATTTGCGTTCTTCTCGAAACAGAAGCAGGCTGTTGGGGTAAGAACTTGTTTTGAGAGTTCCAGTCCCAAACTCATGGCTTGCCGAAGATGCCGCAGGGTCAAGCAGCACCAGACGCTCGCCCACTTCCGCAGGAGCCTCCAGCAGTGCAGACCATGGCTAATTTACCACCGCGACGCCGCAGGGCATGAAGCCTCATTTGTCTGCTCTCCATTTCATCGTAATGATTATTGTAGTACTACGCGCCTGGTTGTCCCGAACACTGTAAATGTGAAGGCTGTTTTTAGACTCTAGAGCACAGGCCGGATCGACTGCGGCTGTGCAACTGGTGCCAGGGCCCGACGGCGTTTGGTTGCTTGTCAGCGTCTCCTCGCTTTGCTGCGGACCGCCATGTCGTCCTACGTGCCAAAGACGCTCGTCCAGTGTCCTGCAGCGTCAGACCTGCTTCGTAGCGCGGTTCCTGGGGACACAAATTCGCTACATGTGGACGAGGCTTCCTACATCCAAGGTCGCCAGACCAAGGTCGTGAACGATGCTTGGAAGCAATGGCTAGGCGATGCATCCGGCATTGGCTACAAGCTTTCCGATTTCAACGAGACCTACCCTCGAGTTGGCATTGCGACATCCGGTGGAGGCTTCCGCGCAGCACAGTATGGTGCAGGTGCGCTGTCGGCCCTCGACGCGCGCAACTCCACGTCCAAGGCCGTCGGCACGGGTGGTCTGCTGCAAGTTTCCTCGTATCTCGCTGGCCTGTCGGGTGTGCTATCATCCGCTGCGCTTGACCGTCGTTTCGCTCATCAAATTGCAGGCGGTTCGTGGCTTACGACTTCGCTCGTGTTCAACGAGTTCCCCACTTTGCATGACCTCGTCTTGGGAAATGGCAAGGAACTACCAGGATGGCTGCTCGACCTAGACCTCGTCATTCCAGGCGGCGGAAACATCTTCAACCAGGAAAACCAGTGGTTGTATGGTGCCGTGCTGGACGAGGTATATAAGAAGGCAGACGCTGGCTTCGATACCAGTATTACGGATCCATGTGAGCGCTCCTAAGACACGGTGAGGTTTCGGCGTTGTTGCTGACCTTGATGCAGGGTCACGCCTGCTTGCATATCATTTCCTCAACGGAACGACACGCGAGAATTTCTTCACCAACGAAACTGAGCATGGAGCTGGGATTCTCTGGTCGCATATCCCGCAAACGAAAGCCTTCACGAATTATCAATTGCCTATGCCTCTCGTCATAGCAGACTCGCGGCCAGCCACATCCGGATACAACGGTAGCACAGCGCCGCTGCAGTGGATCGTGTACGAATTCTCTCCGTTCGAGTTCGGAAGCTGGGATCAGGACGTTTCTGCTTTCACCGATATTGCAACGGTTGGCACATATCTTAATTCTGGAGAACCCAAGAATGCGACCGCCTGTGTCAATGGGTTTGATCAGGCTGCATTCATCATGGGAACAAGTAGCAGTCTATTCAACGTGAGAACCCCT
The DNA here is from genome assembly GCA_037042915.1 of Auricularia sp. M13. NCBI lineage: Eukaryota > Fungi > Basidiomycota > Agaricomycetes > Auriculariales > Auriculariaceae > Auricularia > Auricularia sp. M13. Next base: position 2,072,739 of record CM073201.1, read on the forward strand.
CCTCTTCGCAGACCCATTTCAACTGAAGTAATCTGCAGTCAATTCTGTACGCTGGCAAGACGAAGCTGAAAGGTTTCGACGTAGGACAGGAGCGCGGAATGATTGAGATTCTGCGCCGGATGGACAACAGGGTGAAGACGAGGGCCGATGATGTAGCGGTCTGGCCGAACCCGTTCCTTGGGCATAAAGTCCGCGAATTTGTCGATGGCGCGCGCCTGGCACTCGAGCTCATTGACGGTGGAAGCAACCAAGAGAACATCCCCATCGGGCCACTGTTAGTTGCGGCGAGGAGCATAGACACAATCGTCGCCCTTGACGGAACAGACGAGGATGACGATAGCTGGCCAACGTTGGTAGTTTGTCCAACCGTCTGTTCTTGCACTGAACTTCCGCGCAGGGGTAGGGCCATTTACGCGACTCGTAATCGCACACGCAATTTCCTTAAAACAACGCATCAGCAAATGCCACCACTGCCCGACAAGTTCCCTGATTTTGCAAGGCTTGGACTCAACCGTCGCCCCACGTACGTGCACATTTTTTTGCCGCCTCTTATTTACTCAGCTGCCTATAGCTTCTTTGGGTGTGATCCCAAGAACCCAACTCCGGAATGGCCTCTGCTGATATACTTGCCAAACTCCCCGCCTGTCGACGGCGACGATCCCATTACGAAGTAAGTCCAATCCTCATCTGGTGAATCTGAATTCCTAACAATTCCTTCTCTAGCACCAAGTAAGCATTATGTTGGAACTGCGTAGCGTCCGGCTGACCTCGCCCCAAGCACGTTTACGTTACACTACACTCCCAAGCACACGCAGCTCTTCCTTGATGCCGCGCAGAACAACACCTTCGCCGGCTTTGTACCCGGAAAGAAAGGCGCAGACCCGAACTTCCCGAAGTGCCTGCAATGCGCTGCCATCGACCGCGCGCGGTACAAGGTCAACGGCACACAGCCCATTGCGCGCTCCGACTTCTGCACAAAGTGCTTCAAACAGTACTGCTTCGATCCTAGCAATCCTCCACCGGCGAATCAGATCGTTGGCCGCAAGCTCAGGTTCAGGAGCCCGGACAAGGGTATCAAAGCGTTTGCGGAAGAGCACAAGGTTCCTCTTGCGGCGGGAATTGCGGGCGGTGTCGTTATCATTGCCATCATCGCAGCGGCCGTATTGTGAGTTCAGCTGGGTGTGTGCAACGTATCGTGGGAGGCTAATATCGCCTCAGCTTTTACAGGAAATGGTCGTACAAGCGCTCCACCGCTGCTTACAGGCAAGTCCATGATCAAGACGCAAATGCCCCGTGGCAGACGCGCGGCACCTCCTTCGAGATGCCGCGCTTTGACGCGCCTGGCAACCAGCCGCAGTACAGAGACCATTAGAGCCCAAGATCCTCATGCCGAATCGCCTTTCTGTTGTTTATGGCTCCTGACATGATGTCGGATTGGACATTCTTGAATGTGTGCTTTCACGGACTATCTCATCGCATCCGCTCTACATAATGCTACTTAACATGCTTCTTCAATGTTCTTCCCGGAAAGAGTCGCTGACAGGAATCTGTGTCGCAGTCTATCTGGATTACCGAGAAGCTGAGGTACAAACCGAAGAACCGGCCGATGCTACGGATTAGAAGAGGGCTCGCAGGACGAGCATCAAGAAGAAGACCGCTGAGACTAGTGGCATTTCGAGGTGTGCGGCAGTGCCGGTAGGAGAAGATGGTTCAGATGTGGGCGTAGGTTGAGAATTCGACTCTGTTTGTGCGTCAGATGGTGAGGTTGCGGGTGCAGTGAAGTAGTGCTCGGGTGTGAGAAACACAGCTCTGTCGATATCTAGCGAAGGTATCAGTATACGTCTTGAGTCGAAGGTGGTGTGAGTCTGACCAATGAACGTCTTGTTGGGGCCAGCAATGTTGGTTATTTTCATGACATGCTCGCCCTTCTCGAGGTAAGATGCATAGTACATCATATTAGGGCGCGTCAACTCGCAGAGCCCTTGCGTCTGGTAGTCAAGGCCGCATCCAGTGGCCGACATAAAAGTCTCAGCAGGACGGTCATCTAGCTGCACAGAATAGAGGCCGTGGTTCGCGTTGGTATCTCCGAAAAGAAGGACAGTGGATCCTATAGCGTGAAGAAGTCAGTCAGAACAACTGCACCTCTGAGGTCAAGAAAATCGCACCCTCAAAGGTGAATGTAGCTGTTGCGCCGTCTTCGTTCGTATACGTTGAATAACCCCCAGAGAACTGGAAGTCACTGTTGCGGCCCCACTTCCCCGTGTACGACCACATCGACGTGACGTCCTCGTCCATGACCGAGGTCTGCACGTCCGTCCCCGGCTCGGCGACGTCGACAATAACTTCCAGGTGGTCAAGCAACATGGATGCGTTGCCGTTCGTGACTGTGAGCGTGTGCACAGGGCCTGCAGTCAAGTTTGCTGACTGCCACAGCTGACGAGAATTCGTTGTCGTCGACGCCCATGCCGACGAGGAAGCCTCTTTGCCGTCCAGGTTGACCTTGAAGGTGCCAAACTCAGGTCCAGAAGAACCATAGATAGCGACGTTGGTTCCTTGAGACAACTTTTGCTTAAATACCACGCAAATTCGCGAGTTCGTGAGCGCAACACACCAGTGAAATTGACGCTGTAGAACTGTCCAGGAACCTTCGTGCGGTGATAGCTTCCTTCGGAATAGCCTGCCGATTTGCAGCGTCGACTTCAGCGCTTTTACTGGGGTCTGGCGTGGTGAAAGCCGTTCGGTCGGAATATTGAATGATCGAGTCCCAGTCGTTTATGGGCAGGTTCATTGGCGAGTCACGGGCCATGATCACGAGCTCAACTGAAGGGACAGAAGGAGTGCAGTGGACAAGGTAGAGAGGCGTCAGAGGATGAGGAGAGGTAATTAAAGGGGTTGTTGGAGTTGAACTTGGCGTGAACCGCGAGGTGCGGTGGCCCGGCGTCTTTTACCTAATTGGAGTGGGCCGAGGATCATGATGGATCATGGATCGCAGATATCCCCGGGTGCAGTGTATTCGGCGAAGACACGGGCGTAGAGTCGCAGCAAAACAGAGTTCTTGGTATTGCATAAGAATACGCTGCCATGTGTTGAGTGGGACGATAATAGCCAAATAAAGAGTGTCGGTAACGAGTGCGGGCGATGGGTGCAATGGTCGCAGAGGTCAGGAGAACTGAAAATTGCGTGATGCGTGAGGAGAGAAATGTGCTACACAACCCTCTCTAGTACTATCCGATGAACAGACGATGATATTACGAGTGCGCGCCAAAAAAAGCAAGAGAGAAAATCCACTAGAAAATGTACGCCGCTGGTACGACACCTTCCTGGCCTGTGTTTGCGTCCCGCACGTACCACCAGCTGTTGGGAATGTGAGTATTATGCACGGAGATCGACGGAGGACGTACGCAGGATCCCGGTCATCCAGGACAATAAGTTGAGTACCCGCCGAAACGGGCAACTCTCCGGCACCAGTGCCCTCGAAACTGTATCGAGCGTGCGCTGGCCGGTTTGCGTCTTCAGGGAAGCCAGCCACCGCAGGCGTCTCTGCCCGCCGGTAGCCGTCGTCATCCTGGTATTCATCTTCGGAGCTGCCTGCGTGGTGCGCAGCCATTGCGCCCTGCCGCTGCACCAGCGGCAGCCTTCTCCCCTCCACTGAAAGGATCCTCATCACCGCCAAGGATAGTCTTGCGTGTTGCTTCATTAATATGCGCAAGCAGCGACGAAGGACGATGCAGACTACTGCTATCGTCATCGTCGATGGGGTAGCCAGGTTGCTGTTGTCATCACGGCGCGCAAACAGCGTCCATAATATCCCCAGGAGAGCAAGAAGGAAGACGATGCCAGCAGCGATGGCGATGGAAATGAGGATGACAATGCCGGTGGCGAGGAATTCTATCATTGAGGTCAGTCATTGTGTTCGCAATGACGCAACAATTCACGCACTACGCTGGTTGAAGCTGAAGTTCTTGAACGAATGGAACAGGGAGGAGACAAATCCTGGGCCGCCATCCTGAGAGGACGTCGCAATGTAGGGATAGAAGGTCGAGCCATCGTAGAGCACAGTCGAGCATTGCCGAAGGAAGACGACGACATAGCACCTGATATCCAAAGCATACGGTCCTGCTGAATGACTTCGTTCTGAGGATGCTTGTCCGTCAACGGCACCATGGCCATCTGCGCTACCATCGAGTCTGCTGAGAATGTTGAACTCAAAGTCTTCCAGGACGCTCCATCGTAATGGATGAAGAAAGTAGACGCTCCATCCGTCGAGCGGCCTGCGGCGAAAACGCTGCTAGCGTTGCCGTTGTTGACTTCCAGCGCAGTGACCGGTCCCGGAATACCTTGACCTCCACCAACGGCGGTCCACGTAGCATTCGGCACGCTGAAGGCAGCAACGTTTGACGCGGTGTTGTCAGCAAGGAGAATCGAGCCACCGGCCAGCAGAGTGTCCAACTTCGGCTATGGAGATAATGATGAGTTCATGCAAGGCAAGAATTCGCGGAACACGTACCCCTGCATAAGTAATCGACGACACCTCGCCTTTGATGCCATTCCCAAGCATGCGCCACTGCTTCTCTTGCGTGTTCCACAAGCAAATGCCCTGGCACGGCAGAGAGCCCGCTGATGCGAACGAACCCGCAATGACTACCTCGTTCTTGTTCGTCGGAACGGAGGTAACGGAGCGGACGACGACGGTGGACCCAGAAGACGCTGCAGAGACGGATAAGCACAAGAGACTATGTAAAGCTCCAGGACTTACGCTGCAAAGCCTGGATAGCAGTTTGCCACTCCTGAGCAGCAAGATCATATATGGCGAACCCGTTGGCATGAGTACCCTCGAGAGTAAACTCTCCACCGACGAAGAGCAAATTGCCAGACACAAGCAGCGAGAGCACGGTTCCCGTTACAGACGGTCCCTGAAGCGGCCTCAAGGTGCCCTTGTCCGCGTCGTAGATCGCAATGCCCTCTGAGGTGCCAGTCGAAGTGGGGAATGAGAAGTTGCCGCCAAAGATGGCAACCTCGACTGAGCTTGACACGTTCGTCCAGAATGCACCGGCAAGGACGGCAGGGGCCGGCGCAGGCGGGAGGGCGGGCAGAGGCGCCGGGGTCGGGGACCCTGGCGCGCAAAGATCGTCGGCAGGATGGCGGTGGAGAACCACGAGCGACGGGAGGGCGGGTTGGACGCAGCTGCCGGTTCGACGTCGTCGAGTGCAACGCCGAGAGGCTTGACAACGGGCAGGCCGTTCTTGCCAGTTGAGAGCATGACGAAGCCATCCGCTCCAAATTGCGACGAGCGCGTGGCCTTGCCCGCAATGAACTTGGCCTCATCCGCCACGAGGCTCATGTCACCAACAAGGAAGGCGCCCGAAGGTATCCAAGCGCCCTTGGTCGTATCCCAGACGGATAGTCCGCTTGCTCCGGTGACGAAGAGCTTGTCGTCAGAGACGAGTAACGAGCTGACTGCCCCTTCCACGCCTGTGCCAAGTGCGTACCACAAGTTGGCCTTCACATCGTAGGCGACAACGTTGTTGAATTTTCCCTTCCCGATCGAAGATGTTGTGTCGGAGAAAGCACCGCCGACGAAGAGTTTGTCGCCCGAGATTGCGAGAGCGGCGACAACGCCATTGAGACCACCATTAGGAAGGCTCGAAAGCTTATCACCATCGACAGCAACAACATTGGCACTGGAGCCCGAGAGCGTAAAGCGGCCACCGAGAAAACTTTGCCAGAGTCATGGATAGCAGCCGAGTTCACAGAAGAGCTGGCGGCGTTGCTGCCAAGAGCGGTAGTTAAGTCAAAGCCCGCAGAGTCCAAGTCAGTGATCGTGTTGTTGGGAAGGAGACCCTTGTCGTCGGGTTTGTCAGAAGACGACTGCTTCCACTCGAAGATGCCGAAGCTTTGCTGCGACTTGCCCGGTACACTGACCGTGCCATTGCCGCCAGTACCGCCGTTGATATCCGACTTGAGCACAAACTGCACCCGGTCCGCGACAAGGTGATACTGACCACCCTGGCCGCTGCCAGTAGGAGAGTCTGCCAGAGTCATCTCGACTTTGACAGTGAAGTCGGGCTCGGATGGGACGACGGGTCCGCTATAGACCAGTTGGCGCGCATCCTCCTCAACCTGCTGGGAGACGGTCTCCACATGATCGGGGAGGCCGCCGCCGGGCGAGACGGTAACCTTGACAGACGTGCGGCTGCCGCAATCCTGCATCTGCGTGCATCCAGGGACGAGGAGGAAGATGTCGTAGTTGCCCGCGGCCGAGACGTAGACGGACCACGTGACCTCCGGCGCGTCTGCGGATGGTGTACCGACGCGCACATACCGCGTCTCCACCTCTTGGACCGTTCCCGCAATATCGGTGGGCACTTCGGTGGGTGTCCAGGACCCAGTAACCTTGACAGACGACGCGCCAGGCGCAAAACAGGACTTGCCATTCTCCTCAGGGACCGCGGAAGCAAAAGCGCCTGCGAAGGTTGGCCGCGTTAGCGACACGAGGCGAGCGCAGGGTCAATCAACACACCATCAGAGAGGAGCTGCAGGAGATGCAAACCAGGCCCGGCGCCGCTGAAGGCACGGAGAGTAACCTGGATGCCCGTGTTGTTGCGCGGACCATCCGCAAACAAAAAGTCCTGATAAGGGACGTTCTTGTCGGAGACGAGCGGGCACACATCTGCGCATGTGTGTTCCTCGCCTGTGGAAGGGTCGATGTACCGCAACGACAGGCGCGTGTTGTCTGGGAGCGAGGTGGCGCTGTTGCACACAAAAAAAATGTTCAGCAAGATTGCCAGACAGAAGGCAACGGACAGGCCGATCCTTACCAGAAAGTCTTAGTGCCGCGACCGTCGACAAATGTCTGGCCCAATCGAAGACCAGCAGAGGAAAGATACTTGTAGTTGCGCACGTTGATTTGGGCGCCTTGGCCGTCTCCCGCGAGCCAGGTATTTCCGCGGCCATCGGGACCGCTGGGGCAGAGAATCTTCTTGGGGAGGTTGAAATCGGGGTCGTCGGCGTGCGGCTCGGCGTCGACTTCGGCGTTGTCGAGAGGGATGGGGACGAGGGAGGTCGAGAAGGTGGTTGCGCCGGACGAGACGGGCACGGCGGGGTTGCTGACGCCAGTGACCTGAGTGCCGTTGCCCTGGAACGAAGCGACGAAGGAGCCGGTGAAGAGCAGACTGGACGAGGATGGGTTGGGCGTGATCGACAGCACCGACGCGCCGCCCCCTGTGAGGCCGCCAAACGGCGGCGCAGACCACGCCTTGCTCTTGGGCGACCATATTGCGACGCCGCCCGCAAAGCCGTCCGCGCCAGTCGTCGGCGCCTTGAAGCTGCCGCCAACCCAGACTTGGTTGGCCTTGTCGTCGCAATATAACGCATCAACAGGGCCGTCGAGCCCGGCGCCGGCGCCGCCCAGCGCGTTGAAGACGCCAGACGATATCGAGTACGAGGCGATGTTCTTCGCGGCCGTGCCCTGGAAGCTGTCGAAGGTGCCTGCAAAGTAGAAGGTGTCGTCCAACTGGCAGCCGGCGACGATGGCGCCGTCCGCGTTGGTCGAGCCGAGGCGCGTGAGGCCGCCGTCGGCGCCGCGGGAGAAGAGGGTGGAGGTGGAGGGGTCGAGGGGCACGCCGGCGAACGGAGACGAGGACTGGTCGAGCAGGTCGAGGCCGGCGAACGCGCCCGTCAGGCCGACCTTGCCCATGCGGTCAAAGTCGACGCTGGGCAGCGCAGCGAGCACGCTGCTCGGGCCTGCAACAGCCAGGGACGCGAGCAGCGCATAGGGAGGGTGTCGTGAACGCATCAAAGCAGACCTACAGGTTCAACCATGCACGCGGAGTCCCAATTAGGGGACTTCTTTTTTCGGTAGCTCCATTCGTCCTCGCGCGACCCGTGCTGCACGCTGTGCGCGTGCGTTATGCTCGTTCTTTCAGCGCTGCCGGCTCTGTTTACAGGCTTGCACGGACTTTGGAACCGCAGCGCGGGCGACCATTGTGCTCTGCTTTTGCATGCCGATCCTCTTGGCAACAGCCCATCGTCGTCGATACCAACTGATGACGCGCTCTTCTCAGCCTTTGGCATCGCAAAGCACCTCTCCGGCCACAAAGACGCGTAAGACGCGAGGGATACAGCGCAATTTATATGTGTATAATGTAGTCGACTGAGTGTAGTACAATGAACGGCATCAGCAATCTAATTAAGCGTTAGAACTCGAACCTATCTGCCCAATGTCTAAGAACGCCCTTGCCCTCCTCGTGCGCTGGAAACTGGGCCGGGTCCCTGCACACAATGACGGCGTGTGCGTTCATATAGTGCGGTATGAACGCGATGTGCTTCTTCATTTGCGGTATCGAGTTGAGGTTGGCCACCATCTGCAGCTGGCGCGGCGTGAAGACTGGTGCACCCTTCTGCGGTGTCGCACTAGCACTTTTGTCGCCGCCGTGGTACTTGTCCACAGGACTCGGCGACCGCGTACCGCTCTGCGAAGCAAACACGTCCTCCTGCCCGCCCAGTTCGCGCGGCCCCGTGGGATCCTCGACCATATCGGCGATCGTGTCGCCGACCTCCTGATTTATCTCGCGCCATAGCCGCCCCAGACGCGTCTCAGCAGGCGCGTCGCTCTCGAGAAGCTTGATGCGCCGTCTCGACGCATGTGAGGCGATAGCAAACCTAATGAGGACCAGCCCAATGACAGCGGGCACCAACAGCGGAAGCGCTGCGTAGATGAACAGGTTGAGCGGCATTCCCTTGTTCAGAAAAGGAGGCAAGGGAAACGCGATGCGCTTGTACAGCGGGAGGGGCGGTTTGGGTGCTGGAGGTTCCTCGGGCATATGGTGTGAAGCGAGGACGGGGTAGTACTTGGGGTCATATTTCCTGCGAACATGAGTATTGGTGGAACCAGAGCGGCAATGGCGGACGTACACTTGCAAGCCATTGTCAGGATATCCGACGAAGGGATCGTGTGTCGTGATATACGCAGTCACGAAAGGAACAGTACGATCTTTGACGCTGGGCGTTGTTTCAGTCGGGCATGGTGTGCTTTCCGAAGGATTACTCACCCGTTCGCATATATCCTCAAGTTGGGGAAAGACCGTAATGCTTTGTAGAAGATTTTGTCTATACCATCACGATTAACACGTTGAGCCAAGAGTTGCAAAGCACATGCCTTTGTCGGACATTGCGAGCAAAAGCGGGTGGCCATCCGGCGACCACTTGTCCTTTGCAAAGAACTGCTCTCCGGTCCGCGAAAGTAACCGGGAGCCCACAAACTCCAGTGTCTTGCTCCACCATGTGGCATAGTCTATCAGCCCGATGTGTGGCGTTGCAAACGTCGTAAAGTTGGCGGGCGCGACAGCTTTGAAGAAGTCCTGAGAATAGAGAATGCTATGCGGCTTTCATCAGAGCCGGAGCTGCCAGAACACTGTTCAAAACATACCCTATTGCATATCGTGCTACCAAGCCGCCTAGGCTGTATCCAAAGACGGAGAATCGAGTGAGACGCTTAAGACCGTCTTTCTCGAGTTCGCTCTTGCGGTCCATGACCTGCCCGTGCACCCAGTCAACACAAGCGATCATATGCAAGGATAGTGGGCACACCTCTTTGACGACACGCTCAGCACACCAGTCTATGCCATCGTATGTGTGCAACTGCAGGTCGGCAAGTTAGACGCGCAATCGGCGAACAGGACTCCCACGGGCGCACCTCTCTGTTCGTCTCCGCCAACAGGACCTCGAAGTCCATATTCGCGTCGGGATGCTGCGCTGCGAATGTCTCCTGGATTACTTGGCCGCGGTGCTGACGTGCGATGGCTGCCCCCACATGCCTGGACGAGGCATCAGCTGCGCTTCGCCTGCGTGCGGCGTGGCGCACCATGGATGACAACTAGTAGGTGGACGTCCCTCATGCTTGCAGCGAGAGTGAGAGCGAGATTGTTGGTGGTGGGAGTGGGAATGCGAGCGTCCTGCAGCGGGTCTGCAGAGGCGTGGGCGCTGGTGGAGGTATAAAAGGCTGGTCAAGGGCGATGCGCGGATGCGGACGCGTCATGGGCTGTCCGGCATCGGGAGAGCAGATGATTAGTCAGCTAGTGCGATTGCAGGAATGACACGGTCACCAACCCGCGTGAGGCAGCACAACTGGAACGAATCTGTGATCACGACGACCAATCTACAGTATGTAGTATAGCCGGACACAGTGCTCTCACAAGAGCTGGTTCATGGTTAAGACGTCACTTTGAAGATTTCCGCGCTGCATTATCTGGCATTTGTAGCAGAGAGCCCGCAGTCTGGTCCATTGGCGCGGAACATTACCAGCTTGAGATGATAGCTGGTGTCCAGAGGTGGATGGGAGGAAAAGAGCGTCGGAGATTCCGATTTGCTGCAGCTTGGTGAATGGCAGTGGCAGTGACGTGATCGTCGACTTTCCCACGATCCTCCCATTCTTCCCGTTCGCACCGTTTGGCCATAATGGGTCTGTTCGATGTGCTGCTCAAGCTGCTCAACGTCGTCTGCGGCGGTCAGAAGCCGAGCCCGAGCCGCAGGTGCCCATCAGCCAGCCCCCGCCTCACCGTCCGCCGCAACACGAAGCGCCGGCGCCTCACCGACCCGAGCATGAGCACCGTCCGCCGCGCCCGCACGAGGAGCCCCATCGGCCGCCGCAACATGAGCCCAGCCCAGGGCCGCCTGCGCACCAGCCGCACCACAAATCGCGCAAGGGAGTGGTGCGTGTGGACTCCGAGTCCTCCACAAGCGACAATGTTCGCTGAAATCTAGGCTATAGAACGAGAACCTCGAGAACCAGCGCAATCCGTACTATACGGACCTGCGGGACCGTGCGAACCGTGCTGGTGCGTCGCTTAAGCCACGTACCGTCAGTGAACATTCAATTTCGGGCGCTGACGACATCGACACCGCCAGGCGACGAGATGGCACGCTGCTTCCGCGAGAGCCAGGAGGCCTACCAATCCGGCAACGGCGCGCGCGCAAAGCAGCTCTCGGAGGAGGGCAAAGCGCGCCGCAACGAAATGGAGGCGCTCAACCTCGAGGTGCGCTGCTCTCCTCAGGCTTTATATTTGCGACACGCTCTCACCTTCATGCTCTGCAGGCAAGCGATTGGATCTTCAAGGAGAACAATACCGACTCCGAGCCAGGCGAGGTCGACCTCCACGGCCTGTACGTCAAGGAGGCCATCCGCTATGCGGACATCGCCATCCAGGACGCGCGGCAGCGCGGAGACACCGAAGTGCGCCTCATCGTTGGTGAGTCGAGGTTCATTGCGGCCTGAGTATGCATGCTCACCGTGAAATTAGGCAAGGGAATGCACAGCAAGGGCGGCGTGGGCAAGCTTCGTCCTGCCATTGAGGAACTCATGCAAAAGTATGTTCTATCGTCAACTCAACAATGCATGGTGCTCATAGATCATGCGCAGGCATCAGCTCGTTCCCCACATAGACCCGCGGAATGAGGGTGTGCTCATCGTGCAGCTCGGCGGTGCACCCCGCGATGGCATGGGACCGGACGAGATTACGCGCAGGCTGGAGAACGACAGAGAACAGTGCATCATAATGTAGAGACCTTGCGCAAATCTGTACACTGGCATGTCATCGATATCTACAACATACGGACACTAGTCTTTCTTGTAACACGCTTGCATATATACCCCAGTTTGCCGTTGGCACTTGGGAGATATTTTGAGGAGCTTAACTGATCAGAAAACATGGAAACCTCTCTGGTTATTCGTGGAATGGAAAATCGATACAGACAATGCAGCACAGAGTCATCAGCTACGCACAAGACAGAGAGACAGGAAGTAGAGGAACTTGTGATTTTGGGTTGGGTTTCGGTACAGATCAGTCAAAGCCGCCCTCGAACAAGAAATTAGCAGCAAGCTCCTCGTTCTTGCCGCAAGCGAGGTAGGCCTCGACAGCCTGCCCCCGGCTGAATCCAAGCGCGACGAGCTGCAGCGACATGTCAATTCAATTGAGCACAGATGATCGTGAAAAAACCGATACATACCCGCTCGACAGCAGCGTTCTCCTCAGCCGTGAGCTCTATCGTCGTCGTGCCCGGCGGAGCACGCCGCCCTCGCCATCGTCGTCGTCCATGCCACCCATGTTCTCTGCGAGAATTTGGAAGAGTAGCTCAGGGTTGGCCGCGACAGCCTGGGCGAGCTGGGGGTCCTGCTGCGCGAACTGCTGGATGAGCGGCTGGAGCAGCGCAGGGTTCTGCTGGACGAGCTCGCGCATGCCCGCGAGGCTCTCCACGCCGCGCAGGCGCTCGAGATCTCCGGGGCCGCCGGCGCCACCGGCCCCTGCGCCACCCAGGCCTGGCAGTCCGGCGGGCGGCCCGCCGCGCTGCTGCTGCTGTTGCTGCTGTTGCGCCATCTGAATTGCGGCAGAAAACCGTCAGCTGAGCCACGTGCAGAACGCTATTTGCTGTTTGGTGTTTGCACTTGCCTGGAAGAGGTTTTGAGGCTGAGCGGGAGCTGCAGCCGGAGCTGGTGCCGCCGCAGGAGCCACTGCTGGAGCAGCAGCAGCCTGGGGCGCGGCAGCCGCCGCGGCCGGTTGCTCCTCAGCCAGGCCAGCGGGGATGCCCTAGAGCTTCGATGAGCAGCGCATATAAGCCGAAGATCGAGGGACGCACGTTGAACAGATATTCTACGGCGCGATCGGGGTTGTTGTAGCTCGCCTTGAGCGCGCGGAGGACCTGGGCGCGTTCGAATCCCATTTCGACCATGTTCTGGATGGACGTTTGGAGCACATCGCCGGTGACGAATTCGCCGAACGCGGGCGCATTGGCCGCTGCCGCCGGGGTAGACGGGGCCGCCGCTGCTGCGGGTGCAGGGGCAGGAGCAGCAGGGGCCGCCGCTGGGGTCGGTGCTGCCGCGGGCGTTGCCACAGTCGATGGGCCTGCCGCTGCCGCCGGTGCTGGCTTGGGCTAGGGACACGGTTACACATTGGTCGAAAATATTCTGGTATAAAACAAGCAAATACCTTGGAGACCATGAGCACGAGAAAATCCTTCTCCTTTATTTGACACGACTCGATCGTCTTGTCATCCGACAGGACCTTGCCTGGATGCAGCGTCAGCAATATCGCGGCGCATAGAGCCAGCAGAGGGCCACGGACCCGAGTAGATAAGCTTCTGGTGCTCTACGGGGTGGTTCTGGGTGTCCTTGATCCTGGACTTGAGGTCTGCGACTGTGTCGGATGGCTCTGCATCGATCTGGGCGCCGGTTCAGACTGGAATCCCCGGCTGGGTATATAAGGCCTGGAGCGGGCAGCGCACCTGGAACTGTTTCTGCTGCAGCGTCTTGACAGTGATCTTCATCGTGGGGCGACGCGAGCGGGGACACTTGGACGCGCGTTCGTGGTCAGTCACAAGAGAGTCGCGGAACCAGCCGGCGGCTTTACCCTCCCGCCAGCCACAGTGCACGATGCCCGAGCCGCAGCCGGGCGACGACTACGTCCTCAAGACCGCCCAGCTCATCCGCGCCCACGAGCAGCGCCTGGCCGAGGTCGGCTTCGTGCGTCGCGGCCGCCGCGGCACGGTGCCCCAGGCCCAGCAGGCGGCCGCCAGCTACAATATGCTCGCGTGGATCGGGCTCGACGGCGGCGGCGCGCAGCGGCCGGGCAAGCCGCTCGTGCTCTCGATGGACACGCACCACCTGTTCTATCTGCTCATGCGCTGCGAGGCGCTCGGCGTCGACGTCGGCTCGCTCGACGTCCGCATCGAGGCGCCCTTCCGGCCCACGAGCTACATCTCCAACTACAACCCGCGCGACAAGTCCGACACCATCTCCATCGCCTCCTTCCGCTCCACCGTCTCCGCCATCTCCAAGCTCTCGCTCGGCGCAGGCTGGTGGGGCCGTCCTCAGCCGCCGGACGTCGAGAACGAGGTCAAGTACATCTACAGCGCCTTCACCAAGCTGCCTGCGCTCTCCATACACAAGCCCGGCGACAAGATGATTGCAGAGCTCGCCCACGACCCACCCACCGGACTCCGCGCTGCCGCTCGACGCTTTCAAGGGCCTCCAGAGTCTCGAGTGCAACGAAGTGGACCCTATGACGATCCTAGGATGGGACAGACTTTCGATCAGTTTGCGCACCCTGACCATCAAACGCAGCGGGCTCGAGGACTTTACGGACTTGTTCATTGACGCCGTGCTCGACGACAAGGCGCGACGTGAGGGCCAGTCTGTCAGCAGTCGCCGTCGGAAGCTCAAGGGCAACCGGCCGCACACGCTGCGGTCGCGGCAGCCGTCGTTCGTTGGACGCGGCGGCATGCAGCACTCTGTTCTGGAAGAGGAGGACGAGGATGACCATGAGGATGCTCTTGCTGAGAGCCCAGTCCAGGAACCACCACAGGACGAACCACGCCCGCCCCTGCCGTCCATTTCGTGGGCCTTCCTGAAGCATCTGTCTCTGGCCGACAATGCTTTGACGTTCTTCCCCGTGGCCCCCTGCAGTACTTGACGTCTCTCACGCATCTTGACCTCTCCTCCAATCTGCTCGTGTCAGTTCCTGCGGGTCTGCATCAGCTTTACAACTTGGTCTCGCTCAATTTGTCCGACAACATGATCGACTCCGTGCTGGGCATATACACGATGATGGGCCAGGTACTGCATCTCAACCTCTCTTCGAATCGGCTCGAGTCTCTCTGCGGATTGGAGCGGCTTGCAGCTCTTGAGCGCGTGGACCTGCGGAACAACCGCGTCGAGGAGAGCGCCGAGGTGGGTCGGCTGTCGCTGCTGCCAAACATCACGGAGGTGTGGGTTGAAGGCAACCCATTCTATGCGAGAGAACCGGACGCACGCATACGGTGTTTGGACTATTTTGCTCGGGAGGGCAAGACCATCGTGTTGGACGGCTCTGCGCCCGGATTCTACGAGCGGCGCCAGCTGACAGTGAAGGTGCCGGAAGAGCCGAAGCGTATGTCAATCGCCGTGTCTCCGCCAGTTGTTGCCGTCGGTGCCTCGGTATCGCCTCCGCTCGAGCCAGTAACTAGCGCCCCGGGGACGCCGCCGACAAAGCCATCTTCGCCGACGCTGAGCGCCACCGCCGTCGTCGGGCATCCTAAGGCGAAGCGGCGGAAGCACATGCGCATTGTTGATCTGGACGGCGAAGACACGAGCGGGACGGACGACGCGTTCTCACAGCGCAAGGCCAAGCACACGCGCACGCGCTCCGAGGCCACCAACCTGCGCAATGGCACGACCTCCCCCGCCCCGCCCCAGCACAACCCGAGCCTGAGCCAGCGGAGGACACCGTGCCCGAGATGCCGCGCGCGGGGTCGATGACGATCGGGCGCAACGCGCGCGGGCGGCACTCGCGGTACGGCACCGACGCGTTCTCCGTCACCGGCAGCAGCGCGCAGTCGCCGCCGTCCGTCGTCATCCCGTCCGGCGTGCGCAACTCGCCCGGCGCGTCGACCATCTCCGCCAGCATGTCCAAGGCGGCCGCGCGGCGCGCGCGCGTGTCGGCCAGCGTGTACGAGCCGAACGCCGCCAGCCTGGCCGAGGCGGGCTCGTCGCCGCTCGAGAACGACGCGGACGCCTTCCGCGCGAAGATCGAGGCGCTGCGGAACGAGGTCGGCGATAGCTGGCTCAAGGTTCTTGCGCAGAGTCAGTTCTCGCCTCCTGCGCCTGGAACTGCAACTGGGACGAGTCCTGCGAAGGCGAATGGACAATGACCTGGCTTCATTATTACTCCACATACGGTCGGATTCTCATTTTCTGTGCTGCATGGTCGTGGTAGATGCATTCGTTCTGTGTTTGGCTTAACATATCTGATATACCGATTCATATCCTCTCGATGTACTCTTAGCATTAATGCCATGCCTCGTAATGACCAGCATTGTCTACACGATTTTGACGCATGGAAGTCTGAGAAGGATCGGAGTTGCTGTGAGTCGCGACTGCTCTTCTGACTCCCATCATCTAATTCTTTGCACCTTGGCCAGAATTGTGTCGAATTGACGAATCGTATAGACGCTCGATGATAACTTGCGGACTGGGTGTATGGCTGCTTGCTTGACACGGCTCAGTTACGGCGTCCAGTCGACCTCTGTCGACCTTCCCAGCGTGTGCGACGACAGTGGCAACTTGCTTATCGAGCTGTCCGTCTTCTAGTTCGAGATTCACGACTATGATACTCAGTACTGTCGAAAACTCGCATAACTAGCGGAACATGATCCGTTCAGCTTGGTTGTGAGGGCGGCCGGGCCTTCGAGGTGCATCGCAGCGGGCCAGCTTCTATCACCAATCGGCGGCTACTTTCTCAATTTGAAACGGATCAGCCTAAGAACTGTGGACGACGTTTCTTGTCCACCTAAGGGCTCCTGAAGGCCAGATTGGTTCCAAGAGCACCACATCTCCGTCCATGCAACGCTCCCCGTCTTTGGAGTTCACATGCACATTGCTGATCGGGATCCCACGTTGAGGACTGACTGGCGGTTGCGAGCGGGCACTTGGGTAATAGTAGTCTCTTTTGCTCTTGACTCTCCGAGCTCAGTAGCAAAATGAAGTTGTGCTCGCACTGGGGCGGCATTATTGAATTCAAAAGTGGGCAGGCTACGCTATGGTGGTACAGAATACGAGCCAAAGTGTCCAGCTTAGTGGTGCTTATCCATGCCCACGGCGTGCTTCGCCTTGTCGAGTAACGACGAGTTGTTGTTCGTGGCACCGCTGTGGCCGCCCGTAACGGAGTCGGCGGCCTTCTGGGTGTACCTGCATGCGTCGGTTAGCCTCAGTGGACTGGGTCGGCGAATGGCATCGGCACGTACGACTTCTCGCCCTGAGGCTGCATGCTGCCTGCGAAGTTGTCGGCCTTGCCGTGGAACTTGTCGCCCATGTGCTCGGTGGTGGTCTTGTGGGTGTCGGGCTGGATGGAGGAGCATGAGTACGAGACTCGGGCATTTCAAAGAGAGTCGAGTCGCACCTTAACGGCGGCGCCGACCTTGTCGGTGAAGCTCTGGCGGCCTGCGTCGGTCATTGTGGATATGAGATTGGGTGAAGATGTGGAGTCGTAAAAGTGTTTCGTGAAGTGCTTTGTGAGGAGACTCAGGAGATACACGACCCCTTTTATAGCCCCTAGACACGCCACAACGTCATTTCTTTCTGTGCGTCATTGACGTTGCTCCAACCCGCAAGCTCCATGCTCAGGTGCGAAAAGTCGTCAGGGCATCGCCTGACGCACCGTCGTCCACGCCACCGGGGCCAAAGTGGTGGTCGAGGCACGTGAGAGGCGGGGGCAATAGACACGATCCGCGGATCTGGCGGCGCGATCCGGACTTTGCGTCCGTCGCTCGAGCTCCGACTTTCTGTCACCTTCACATTGTACAGCAATGCTTCGTGCATTCCAACCAGAGCTCGACGCGCCCGTTACGCGCCAATACTCAAAGACTCCTGCGCGCGGGACGCTGCAGACGAAGTCGCTGCTCAAATCAGAGAATAGACAGGCGCCGCAGACGGTTGGCCCCAAGGGCAAGCGTGTCGCGCTCGCGCCAACGCCAGCAGCGCCCTGTGCGTTGATTTTTAATCGATATTTGACCCGTGCTAACATACTCTATAGTGTCTGCAAAGGCGGCCCCGACCAGAGGTGCACTCCAGGACAAGACGCCGTTCCACAACCGCCAGCAGGCGCAGCAGACTCCGGGCGTAACGAGCAAGAAGCAGAAGACGATTGCTCAGACGCCGTTCCAGCCCATTAAGGAGCAGCGCACGCCGCCATCGTCCCAGTCGCTGCCGAGCGCGACCCGCACGCGGATCCGTGCACCACGCAACCTATTCGAGACGCCACTGCCCAGCGGACACAACTACTGGGACATCAGCGATGGAAGCATTGACGCGCAGAGCGCATCAGGCTCTCTCTCTCTGAGCAGCGCCGGTATCGTCGAGGAGGACTTTGATGATGTTGAATATATGCCTCCGACTGCGATTGGTACGCAAGCCTTCTATCAACTCGGCAGTAATGCAACAACCTCTGATTTTCTTGCGCAGAACGCGATTACGAGCCACCTTTCGACATGCCAGACTATAAGAAACTCGGCGCCGATGTCAAGTCCATCGCCCACATTGTACATTTCGACGACGAAGGGAGCTGGGATCCTCACGAAGAATTCGACATCGATACCTTCCTACCCCCTTCTCCTACAACACCAACCTTGCTAAGCAGCAATAGCGACTCAGGTCAGTCGTGTGCTCGTAGTCATTTCCACCTAACGCCGCTGTAGAGGATGATAAAGATCTGTTCCCAAGCCTCAAGCGCGCATCGGACTTGCCTCCAGCACCAGTGGCGCGTGTTGGACGCCCACTAGGCGCTTTATCCAGGCCGACAAACCCAGGCCGCCCCTCCGTCGTACCTACTCGAGCATCCTCTCGACCAACCGTTCGACCGTCTGTGGTCCCGACACGTGCGCCCATCTCATCTTCCGTCGTGCATGCGCGACCGCTTGCGCGACAATCTGCTGTCCCATCGCGTGCGCCGTCCCGGCCTCCCGCTCGTCCTACAGCACCAACACCTGGAGCCAGTCGACCCGTCGCAGCCCCAAAGGTAGTTCGCATCGCTCCCGCGCCTGCATCACGCCATGCTACCATGGCGCCATCGACCCAGGCAAAGGGTCCTCCGCCGCGACCACTGCATGGTCGATCCCTGTCCGCTTCAAAGGTCGCCCCGTTGCACAGAAGCTTCAACCCAATCGTCCTGTCGTGGAGATAGTCATCAATCTCAAAGAAGAGCCCGTTTGCGACGATATGAGCGAATTCACGCTTGACGTCGAGTAAACCTACTCAGTCGTCTACACAAGTTTACTGTTGCTCCCACCGCCGCTATGCTTGCTTCTTCTCCACGTCCATGTACTACGCCCGTTTGTATCGCTATGTATGGCCATCCAGAATATCACGAATTGGGTTCGATTGAATACACGAGTTGGGATTGCGATTAAATTACTTTGCGGTTCAGATGCCTAAATACTGTGCGAAAATGCAGTGTGCAATGTGAAATATCGATACGCGTCTCTATACGTAGAATCCATAGCTCGCCATGCACGCTTTATGCTGGGTCACCAAGTCCCGACACTTCTCGTCGGCCTCGTCGCCGTTGTTCAAGAAGCACTGGTCGCGCGCGCTCTTGGTATCCGGACACGCGCAGCACCTGCGGGTTGCGCGGAATTGGTCAGCGACGCGAGCAGAGTATGTGCATATGCAGGCAGTGCGCACGGTTTCAGGCCTTGTGGGTTCAGCGGGTTTTGCGCAGGGTCCGCGGGGTTGTATTTCGCAGGCTTCGCGGCGGGCGCGGGTGCTCCTGCTGTCTGCGGAACAGGCGAGGACCAGGGCCACCAGCTCATTCTGGCAAAGCTAGCTCAATAAGAAGAGTTCAAGACGCCGTATGGGCTGCACGCACTGGGCAGAACGGACAGGTGTGGGACAAGCGGTGAGTGTGCTGAGTAAACACGGATTCCAGACCGCTGTCGTGACCTTTGAACGCGCCGGCGACACCCGCTCGACGCTTTCCCTTCTGACTTTCATGAGCAACGTTTGAAGGCTTTCGATTTGCACTATGTTGCTATGTTCTGGGCGCACACCGTGAAGGGCAGAACGCTTGACTGGGGTCTACACGCTCGATGTTCCGTCATGGCTTGCTCTCGTTTTCGATCTCCAGTCTCCCATGCACCGCTTCCTGAACGACGTCTATTCTCAACGGCAACCTTGCTCTTTTATTGGAGAGCGGAACATAGGCTGCCCTACGCATGAGTCGCTGTCCAATATTTTCCATACTTCTCCCGAGACTCCAGCGGCACCACCATGCATTCCACTGCTCTCGAAATAGCCATGCAGCTACGGCAGGTCATATGTGCCCCTTCCACAATTCGCGGGGAACACTTGGGGCTCTTTCGGCGACTATCGTTGCCAGCGTTGCATGCGGATTCTGGGAATATGCCGCAAAATGTCAAATATTGCTCCTCAGGCACAACAGCGGCGCATTGGTCTCTGACGTTGTACGATTCGCGGTCCCAGAAATAATGACAGAAATTTCTGGTTCTACTAACTCGTGGCGATGTCCTAATTTCTGCCTGGGATGTCCATCGGCTCCATGTCCCACCGCGTCCTGTCTCAACCTTTCCTCGCCTGCCTATAAAAGAGGCAGCGACCAACGACATATTTAGTACCACCTCGCTTCCTTCTGCAGAGCCTCGGTATCCAATGCGTTTCAACCTGAACCTCGTCTCATGCCTCGCGTTTGTGACTGCATCCATCGCAGCGCAGGCCACAACGACTGTGCGTGGGAATCAGTGCGCTTCGGTGAACAAAGCCCCAACGCCACACACGTTTCCACACGCAGCGCTACTTTGACGGCCAGATGGGGGCCTGCGGCTGTGGATCCAACGGCCAAATGTTCTCGTGGCAAGGCGGCATCGCGTCCGGCGTATACACTGCTGCGTGAGCTCGGTCGCAACTCTCCGTCTCAATGCACGATGTGACCGCTGTGCAGCGCTTCCCAGAGCATCTTCGACTCGTCCGGCTCCTCGTGGTGCGGCCGCGGATGCGGTACTTGCTTCCAGTTGACGAGCACCGGCAAAGCGCCTTGCTCGTCGTGTGGAACTGGAGGCGCAGCCGGGCAGAGCATCATCGTCATGGTCACCAATCTCTGCGTACGCGTCTCCTGCCATGGGCAATTGTAGATTGTCAGACTCATGCGACGCATCATAGCCCAACAACGGCAACGCGCAATGGTGCCCGTGCGTTCTAATCCTTGGCATCCTTTGTCTCGATCACTCAACTCTCCTCACAGGACTGTGGGCGGCACGAACCAGTACGGGTTTTCTGCCCACTTTGATATCATGAGCCAGGGCAACTTCCTCTGGGGTGAGTCACAAACATCGGGTCGTGAGGCATGGCAAACTCTGGATCGCAGACAACGCCGTCGTCAATTACACCCAGGTGGCGTGTCCTTCGACTGCGTCAAACGACTTCAGGCAGTGCCAGTGCGCGTGAACAAGTCCGGGTCGGATGAAAGAGTGTATCAGATGAGTGGAGACGAGCGAAATACAGTAATGTGTCTACGAAAAGCCGTCTAAGCCCGACGAGAGCGTCTGGCAACCAAGAGGCTGAATGAGGGGCGGCGCGGATAAATAAAAATACAGCGTGCATGGCCGTTCTACACAACAGGATGCACTACACACAGAAATGGACAACAACGTATTGCAGCATCGACAGCGAGTGAGTCTGAAAGCAAAGCAGCACAATGTCCAGTTAAAACTTCCAGTCAGCATCAGCACCCATAGCCCAAGGAACTGCAATGGGACATCAGATAACTTCCAACGCGCACAGAAGGAATGGCGTACATTTGACGAGCAAGCTCTTGTTGAACATCTTCTCGACGGGAACGTCGTACTTCTTGCACCAGGCAACGGTGATTCTGTGCGGGATGTCAATATGGCAAGGCATTCATGGATGCAGAGAACACTCACCTAGGGTCCAAGTAATTGATCTTACTCGTGCCCAGTGCGACGGTCTTCGTGTCCTCGCGCACGTTCATCGTGATCTTGAACGCCTTGATCTTCTCGTCCATCTTCTCGATCATGGCCTCGATTTGCTCCGCTGTCTTGCTGGTCTTCAGCGTGGCCTTGTTGGTGCCCTGTTCCTTCTTGAGCTTGTCGTACTCGTCATTGATCGCCTTCTTCCTGTCCCGGAGAACGCTTTCGGGATGCTGGTCCTTGCCCTCCGCGGCGAGCTTCTCGTTGTCCTTGTGAAACTTCTTCTCCGCTTTCTCAGCATCACCTTGCGCTGGTCCTCCTCGTACTTCTCGATCCAGTCATCGTCGATATCCGACTCGCCCTCCGTCAGATCTTTGCGCTCCTTCTTCTTCTTGGGCTCCACGGTGAACAACGCATGACGCAGCTTCATGCGTTCATACTTCATCGCACGCAACTGTAAGAGCGTCAGCCTGGAGAACTCACACAAATGGCGATGGACAGCAGTGCAACTTGCCTTCTCGTTAAGCTTCTCCATCGTTGCACTATGCGTCTTAGGCGCAGCACGTTGATGGTTGCACAGGATGGCGACTTGGCGGTTGGCTTCGGTGTACGCGGCGATCTTCTCCGCGAGAGTGGCGTTGCTCAGGTCCTGCTCATCGAGCAGACGCTGCATAGTGGTCGAGGCGTTGTAAGTACGGAAGACCTTGGCCGTCAAGCCCTTCATGTAGCTCTGGAGGTGCTTGTTCAGACTGCTGGTGGTGACGCGGTCGAACAGCGCGTCCTCGTCCGTCTTGTTGTCGCCCTTGAAGATGCGGATGTTCTTGAACACTTGAGCAGTGACTTCGACGCGGTTGTAGTACCGGATGGAGTCCTTGCCGAGGAAGTCGAACACGACATACTCCTTGCCGTCCGTCGTGTCGCGCTCAAGCGTCACGTGCTCGCAGCGTAGCGAACAGCAGCCAACGGTGTCGGCTTCGTCCTCGCCCTTCTCGTTGCCAGCTCTGAGCGCGAGCACATCGATGAAGTACATGGCCGTTGCGCGCTGGCGGTCGGCCATAACCTTGGACTTGAGGTCACGCTGGTAGTCTGCGCGGATAGTGTCGACGTATTTCTGCGGCAGAGGTCAGTTGAAGAGTGCTTGGCATGGCATCGGGTGCATACGGCAAGCTCGCGCGACTTTTCGAACTTGTTCATGTCGCTCTGGCCCTTGAGCGAGGATCCGGCGGAGAGGAAGACGTATTTCGTATTGCCATTGACGTTCTCCTTCCACGTTGCGAGCCATGTGACGGTCTGGTCGTGGATGACCTTGTGCCACTTCCCGGGGATAGAGGGCTCGGGCACTTTGACGCCTTCGCCGATGTTGATCGTGATGTCCTCCGGGTAGACGCGCGTCTGGATACTGATCGTCAGCAGCAGGTCAATACTGGATCAGACCAGACATGCCTTCAGGCGTCCCTTCTTAGGGTGCTCTCCACGACCGCGGAAGAGACCAGGCGGTTCAATCCTGAAGTTGCCGACCTTCTCTTTACGGCCATCGAGCAAGCAGTGCGTGAATGGCGCCTCAAGTTTATCCTTCTCTTCCTTGAGGGCTTTCTTCTCCTCGGCGCTCATAGCCTTCTTGCGCGCGCGATCCGCTTCGTGGTGCTCGAACATTTGACGGAAGTCACACTTGTCGAAGCTGGTAATACGAGTACCATCGCGCTATGACGGGCAATCAATCACTGGCACAAGTTGCAATGCATCGAAGTACTGACGGCAGGATGCTGTTTGAGAACGTCTGTGAAATCCCTGAAGAAATTCTTCTGGAATGTGGCATCGTTGACGTGGTCGCTACCAAGCAGCTGGGCAAAGAAAAGTGCAACCTCCTCGCTCTCGGGCGGGAGGTCAACGGGTTTGCCTGTATTAAATTTCAGAGTCGAGACTTCGAAGGTGGAATCAAACCGCACCGTCATAGAGAAGCTTGACGTTGTCGGGCAATGGCTGGTATGGTGGTGGGAAGAGAACGCCGTTGTGTTCGAGCGTCTTCCACTTCTGGGTGCCGTCGCCCAAGGCCTCCAACTCCCACCACTTGAACACATCCTCCTCCTCCTCCTCCTTCTTCGCCTTCTTCTTCCCACCTTTCTTCGCCGGGCTGGGTGGCACACTGGCCTCAGTTTCCTCGCCCTTGACCGCAGCGGCTTTGGATTTGCGAGGGGCCTTCTTGGGCTTGTCGTCCTCGTCGTCCTCGGCTTTCTTCGCGCGAGACTTGCGCGGTGCGGCGGCCTTCTTCTTCGGCTTGGGCGTGTCGTCGAGATCCATAGCATCGTCCTCCTCCTCCTTCTTGACGCGTTTCTTTGGTGGTGCCTTAGCCTTGGTGGCTGCCTGAGGCTTCGCCTTTGCCTTCTTCGCGGGTTTAGCGTCCTCACTCTCGTAGTCGTCGCCGTCGTCGGCCGCGTCGGAATCGCTCTCGTCCTTGAGGGACTTTCTCGCCGCCGACGCTCGCGGCTTACGCGCCGCGGCTGTCAGGGGCAGATCATCGTCGGATTCGTGTTTGGTGGCGCCGTTCTGCTGAGAGAGGGGCAGGTCGTCCTCAGAGCTCTCGTCCGACGGTGGGAGCGCCTTGCGCTTGCGCGGGGATGGAACGGCGGGCGAGGATGAGGGAATGGCCGAGTTCTTGACACGTTTGATCTGGACGAGCAATGGCGGCAGCGGCGGCGGCGAGAGACGCGTTGGCAGGGAGACGGAGACTTGAGACGAGGCCGTGCGGGCGAAGGGAAGGCAGGCGTACCAGCGGAGCGTCGTCCTCAGACTCGGACTCGTGCCGGCGCTTATTCCCGAGACCATTGGCGCCGGTGGCATGGGACACGCCATTGGCTGTGCCGCCCTTGCTGGCAACGAGCGGCTTATCGTCTTCGCTGTCCGACGCGGGCAGACGCATCGTAGAACGGGCAGGGCGGGCGCGGGAATGGCGGTCGTCGCTGTGCTCGGCGGTCGTGGGGACTTAGCCGCAGCGAAAGTTGGGAGTTGGGACTTGGGAGTTGGGACTTGGGACTTGGGAGTGGAGAGGGCCGAAAAACCTAAGTCCCTTGCCGCACAGGCGCGGCCGGCCCTAAATACGTTCACCCGGGACCAAACCAGTCACCGTCTCCCGAGCCCTAACTTTTTCCGTATGTCCCGTGTGCGCCAGCCAATCCGTGCCCGTGCTCACTAGCTGTGCTGCCAGCAGCCATCGACGACGATGGCGAACGGAGGCCCGCTATACCGCGACCCGTGGGCGAAGCGCGAGGCCTGGCGCAAGGCTCCCATATTCCAAACGCGCAGCTACATGAAGCATCTCTTCCCGGGCTTTGGCATCGGCCTTGCCGCCTTTGTCGCCTATGTCATCGTCGACGAGACCATTCTCAAGTCGCGGCAACCACTGGACCACCACGGAGAGCACCATTGACCGCGCCGGCTCCAGTGCGTTACGTTGCTCTTGTGCTACCAACTGTCAGCCCTGCCTCGGATCTAACACATCACCAGGCCATTGTGCTCGCTCTAGCCAGTCAGCACAAGCCATCCCCAACCAGAACCAGTAAACACGCTCATAGCGTTGCACAGGTAGACTGCTCAGCACCGACTCCTTGTGTGCCCGTTCTGTGCACCTCAACTGTAATCTTTGACTGCAATCAACCTCGCTGCACTTGCTTTTCGATCATGCTACGACGCGGAATACAACGGACATCTGCTGCTTTAGCCGTAACAGTGCTCGCGTGCTCATTTACATCGCCAACACCGCCGAAAAAAGCTGACATGGAATTGAATGTCATCCATCGCGACTGAACTGGTTCCTGTGGCTTCGAGCTTCGAGTCTGACGGTCCTGAACGCTCTCGGGTGGCGCATCTCATGGCTTTTCTGTGGCTCAGCGGACAAATTCTTCGAGAACCGTTGACCGCAAGGAGCACAATGCTGTTCGTCGATAAATAATCGTAAGAGCATGCAATGCAACGCCTAATATACAGATGTCAGTGAGCAATAAACGTTAACACGCATCCAAAACGCATGCCGAAAACCAAGTAGCGGAAAGAAAGCAAGCAAAACAAAACATGTATCACGTCAAATCAATCACTGAGTCGTCCCGCAGCGACGCGGTCTTCTTCCAAGCGGGCGCAGGGCGCTCGTCTTCGCTGCTGGATATAATGATCACATCTGCCGCGACCGCGACCGCGACCGGTCTTCCCTTCGGTTTCTGCGCTGGCAAGGGTCGGGGCTTCGGCCTCTGAGGGGGTTCGCGTTCCGAGTCTGAGTCTGCTGTGCGGCCGAGGAAGAGCGGTTCGACGCGCCGCTGCGCCCGGGGGGAAGTCTGGACCTTGCTCTTCCGCGGCGACTTGCGCTGGGCGTCAGCGAGCCCATCCTCGGAATCACTCCGCCTTCTCGCCGTTGCCTGACGCTGAACTGGCCGCTCCTCCTCCTCGTCGCTCCACGACGGCAGGAATAGCGGCTGCTTCTGTGGTGCGGGTTTGGCCTTTGGTGCAGCCTTTGTCTTGGGTTTGGTCTTCTTCGGCACAGACTCTTCATTGTCAGAGAAGAAGCCATCCGGGTCGACGCTAGCCTTGGCCTTTGGCTTTACCGGCGATGGCGCAAATAGATCGGCGACCATGGCAGTCTTGGACTTGAATTTCGCCGCAGGCGGCGCGGAGGAAGACGCAGAACTCGGACCGGTCGACGATGAAGACTTGGACTGGCTAGTGGCAGAAGCAGAGGATGTGCGCGACGTGCCAGACGCAGATGAGGACGTGCGCGATGTGCCAGACGCTGCAGAAGACGCGCGCAGCGGGGCCGGATCGGCTGGTCGCGCGAATAGGCGCGTCGCATTTATAGGCGGTAAGGGCGGCGCCTCCATTGTCGTCGCCTTGCCAGACTTGACAGGGATGTTCTCGATCTCGTCTGCATTGTTGTCCTCGTCCGACGCGCCAAGATCTGAGTCGCTGAAGTAAGCCGAGGCCAACTTTTTCGCCTTGGATGTCGCGGGCTTGCGCCCAGCAGCAGCAGCCGCCTTGGATTTTGCAGGGCGGGACGCGTCGCCTGCCTTGCGCTCCCGCGGCGCGCCAGCCGTCTTCCCTTCCTTCTTCAACCGCTTGCGTTCCTGCGCGTCCTCGTATTCGCGTACAAGTCGCGGCTCGACGAGCTCAACCATGCACGCAGGCATCCATACGCGCATTATAGTGCCTGGCTCGACGGGTTCCTTCGGCTTGCGCGATTTCTTCTTTTTGCCGTCCTCCTCATCGTCATCTTCGTCGTCCGACATGTCCTCCAAGTATGGGTTCGCCTCCGGCGCACTACGCGTGCCAATGAGCCCCTGTTCTGCCAAGCGAGCAAGTTGCAGCGGTGCAATCTCCAGCCTGAATTCGCGCAGGCCATCCGTGGAGGCATGTCGGCGCTCGCTGTGTATTTTGACGATGAGAGGCGTCGTGTCCGGTTCCTCAAACGGCCGGTGGACGGGCGAGTTGAGGTCGAGTTTCGAGAAATACTGCGTAATCATCTTGGACGGTGTACCCTGCGCCAATGCCGTGCGGGCCTTCGTCGGTGTCGCGCCGACGGTACGACGGGCATTCGCAGCCGCTTCAGCGTCGTCCGCCAGGAGGACTGAGCGCCGCATAATGCGACAGACGGTGCCAGGCCATATGATCGTCCTGAACCGCTTCAGGATGGCCGTGGCGTAGCCCCACTCGAAATATTGCTCGCAAAGCTTCGCGAGCAGGGTTAGGTCGGGCTCGCGACGCCATTCGATCTCGTTGAAGACGCCGCGTGTTTCTGAAACGATCGGGTTCACATACGCGTCTACGACCTTGAGATCGGGGAAGTCCTCGGGGAATGTGTTGGCGAGTTTGGCGTGTTTCTTCTTGATGATGCCCCGCGAGTTTGTGCGAAGCTCGTGAATTATGTCTGCGCGCCAGCGAACAAGAAACGAGTCTAGGGCATCGCCTTCCAGGGTGCGGACAGCTTCGACAAGCTCGTCACCAAATCCACAACGTGCAAGTCCTTGGGCAATGGTGACGCCGATGCCTTGAACACCGGCCTACTCACGTCAAGGCGTGTTAACGAGACCGAAAGCGCAGAAAGTTCCAAATCTCACCTGGTGGTAATCGCCACCGCGCAGGAGACCGATGAGGATGAGGCCGCCTTGTGTAAGCTCGATCTCAGCATGGTTTCGCAAGTCTTCAGCTTTGTAGCAATTGACATGGTTTCCGTCGTCCCTGCCCTCGGAGTTCTTAACAGGGTTGGCGCGATTCCCGCTCAGCGTGTTGCTGGGACTGAAGGCCTGTCAGTGGATGATTGCGCGGTGAAACCACCACGCACTTCCGAATGATCATTGTCGCACCAAACAGAAATGTATCGACGTCGTCCGTCAAGACAGCGTCTATGACACCAATTCGATTTAAGTACGCCAGTTCTGCCTCGGCCTCTCCAGGAGCCTATGAAAGGTGTCAGCCGCGCCAGACCCCTGACACGCGCTCAGAGACACGAACGTGAATGTACTCGTAACCAAATGCGCGGATGATGCTCTGCATGCCCTGGACCAGCCAAGAGTCCTTGTGCTTGGAGATACGCTTTCCGCGCTTCCACTTGGGACGCTGCGGGCCGTCGAACACGAAGAGCGGGAGCAGCGGCAGACTCATGAGTTTCGCGCAACGGAAGAACAGCGTACGTATTTCCGGATTTTCACCCACGTCGCCCTTGGAGAATGACTTTCCGTTAAACACCTGGGCGTGGAAAAACCAAATGCTGGCGTCGATACCGATGCGGAAGCCGCGGTGGCCTGCATTGTTGCACTCGAAACCTTCCGTCACGGCGAGCTGGCTGAGCGACTGCGTACGCGCTGCAGGCCGCAGAACCTACGATGAAGACTGTCAGTATGCCAGACAAGTGTCTGCAGGCCGGCGGCGCACACCTCCCACAGTCCGGGCACGCCCATCGGTTCGCTCCTCGGGCGCTTGTGGCAACGGCCGCAAGCTGGGTCTCAAAACGCGTCCAGGGTCCAACCTCCTTTCCTTTCTCTGGTCAGCACAATGCACCACAACTTTCGGTTGTACGCTTTGACGCCTCATTTACCCCACGGGAACTTTGATTTCTTCTTGTTCTATGCTCGTACGTTCTCTAGCTCTGGGAAAATCGACGGTGAGCAGCTTCCTGTGCACGTGATCATGTTTTCTGCACAACTGCTCCCGCATAATTCTACGAGCACGAACGACATGTCTGCTAGCTGCTACCAGTGCAGTTCAAACCCCGTATCATTATTTTCAGCCCACATTCTCTGTGCATCTCATTACAGCGAGGGTGTCGTGTTGGTTGAACAGTTCGAGCGCTTGTAGTCTTAGCCGCACTCTCGTGCGAACAGTTTGTTTCTTCATTTTGGTATTTCTGTACCTGTCGCAAAAAAACTCGCAATTGCAAAAGGCTATACCGCACAGATTGCACTCGGGCAGTGGGCTGAGCACTTCTTTTTGCAGCTCCTTGCAATCCTATGAAGATTGATCAGCACGGTCAAGCAGAACCTGTGACCAAAACTACTGCGCTGAAGGCCTCGCAAACGTGTTGACTGAGGCTCGTTCGCCTGTGAAATCGTTGTATATTGCAATTCACAGGGCGTCTGCATTCCTTTCTAAATTCGTGCTGTCACCTTCACAGCGTCCCAGTTCACGCCCAAGGAACCAGGCGCTGCAATAGGCTTGATCGCCTCGCACTCCCGGGGATGAGCTCCGCAAACCAAT
The DNA here is from genome assembly GCA_037042915.1 of Auricularia sp. M13. NCBI lineage: Eukaryota > Fungi > Basidiomycota > Agaricomycetes > Auriculariales > Auriculariaceae > Auricularia > Auricularia sp. M13. The sequence goes on from CM073201.1 coordinate 2,101,932, forward strand.
CTCCAACCGCAGCCCATACGGCGTCGTCCACAATAATAAAATGTGGGCGACCGGGCCACACTTTGAATCGGAAGCCGGGCTCGCCAGCTGGCCTTCCCGTCGCATCTGGGAGGCCAACCACATCCTTGAGGAAGAGCACGAGTTTCTCGGAGCCCACCTTCAGTGGAACCGTGGGATCCAGGTCGCTGTGCGCGATGTAGAAAGCCAGATGCTGAGCGTGTTCGGAGAGCCTCTGTACGCCAATCAGCCTCGCCCTGAAATTGGCATAACATGAAGTATCATACCGGTTGTATCAGTTCAGGCGCGGGCAGACGACCTGCCAAAGCGCATACGCCAGCGAGCTTCGCGTCTGGGAACGTCAGAGCGCTCCAGACGGCCATTGCACTTCCTTGGCTAAGTCCAGCGAGGACTATCCGATGCGCTGGGATGTTGTGCTCGGTGATTTCGTGGCGGATGAGGCCGTGGATGGCCTCGACGCTTTCCAGAATGCCCGCTTCATCCCACGGCCCACTCGCGAGATTCTTGAAGTTGGCAATGTCAAACCTTGGTCGGTTGTGAGTTCATACTAATGGATGGTTTGGGATATCGCATACCACAACGGGTAGATTCCACCGGCACTGCAGCGACGCGTCTTTCTGAGGACTCGGGAATGAGCGACTGGACGGAGGTGTTGTATGAGATAGCATACGAGGAGGGCAAGATCCACTTGACATGCTTGAAGTTGCGACGTTGGTTGAGCTCCCTGGCATAGGTGATGAAGCTCCTTCCGCTATCTCCGGAGCCCTAGTCGCACAATTATTAGATGGTTCCGAATTGAACAAAGACCTCAGCCGTACGTGTAGGAAGATGATCGTAGCTGTATGCTCCTGCTCCGGCTGAACCACGTCGAGGCGAACGATGGCCTCATTGACGACGCCTGGAAGAGGCTCGCTCCCAAAGTACACGGAGTCGCCGTTCAACAAGCTCATGACGTTGGTGGTAACTGTTCAGGATGCACATTTGTCCAATGCAGTGACTTTGACGCGAAAATGGACTCGGAGCCGGATCGGGACTTAGCGGCGCGTTTGACCGTGCCTGCAGCCACGCGCCATGGTTCAGATTACAGTCCAAAAACGGCCGCTGAGCGACGCGGTCGAGACGCAACGCAAGTTCTTTCGCAAGACTGCGAAAGGCAAGGTTGTGAAAGGTCCGCATCTGACACATTACGGCCTCCGCGGTGCTTGCTAATGCACGCGCGCGTCCGTCAGTGTTAAGAGAGCGCTACCTACGAGACGATATTGGCTGCGGCGTCGTTGGCTGTCATACTTGCGATGGCCCTCTGGACCTGCCTGCACGCGGGGACACATCGCACTCTGCTTTCCCACAGGGCCACTTCCTGCTGCCCGACACAAATGTGTTCCTGGGACAAGTAAGCACAGAACTCACAATTCATCGCGTTATGTTGATTCGCTGGTAAGATGGACCTCGTAGAGAACACCAAGTTCTCGCCGCCTATGATCCTGCTGCAGACAGTGCTGGAAGAAGTCCGCCACCGCTCGCTGCCACTGCATAGCAGACTGAAGGCGCTCATCAAAGCCGACGACAAGAACATCTTTGTATACTACAATGACTACAGCCAGTACGTAGTCGCGTGTCATGGCTTTCATAATTCATACAGACTTGGTACAGGCATACAGCAGTCGTGCGACAGGAAGGCGAAACGGCGAACGATCGCAACGACAGAGGTCAGTACTCCGTTAATTCCTGCGCATATCTAAGCAAATCTCAGCGATACGCAAGGCGACGCAATGGTATAATGCGCATATCAAGTCTCGTGCGCGTGGCCAACAGCCCGTCGTCGTAATGCTATCCGACGACCGCGGAAACCTTTCGCAGGCCGCCGCCCAAGGCATTCCCTGTATCTCTGGTATGTGGTTTTCTGCTACTCGGTTGATCAACTCTGAATAGGACAAGTGCGCAAGTACGTCGAGGGGATGAAGGACTCTGCGCCGTTGTTGGATCTGCTCGCTTCTACCCAGGAAGACGTCGAGCCTACGGCTACTCAGGCGGCGAGGACCGCATTGTATCCCGAAGTAAGCTCAGACAAGTAATCTCCGCGTCATATTTGATGCTAATAGCGCATAGTACCTGTCCACAGCAACACTTATCGCAGGTGTGAAGGCAGGCCAATTGCACCAAGGTTACTTCAACGCAAACCAGTACAACTATTTGGAAGGGAATGTGTCGGTGCCTGCATTTTCCCAACCTATTTTGCTGGTTGGAAGGGAGAACATGAACCGTGCTGTCCAAGGCGACGTCGTTGCTGTCGAGGTTTTCCCTGAAAAAGACTGGAAAGCGCCTTTGGACGAAGTGATTGACCAAGAAGGTAGCCCGCCTCTTCTTGTCCAATTCCACAAAATTCACGCAAATTTTCAGTCGCCCTGAAGAATGATGATGCAGGCGGGTCCGATAGTGAGCAAGAGGACAGCGCCGACGAAGGCGAAGAGGAGCGCATCACAAAAGAGCTCTCGCGCCAACCGAAGGCGTCGACACAGAAACAGCCGACTGGTCGTGTTGTAGGAGTTATCAAGCGGAACTGGCGGTCGTGAGTTATTGATTTTATTTACTGTCTCCTCGCGTAATTCAAACTGACTTCTGCAGTTATGTATGCCACATCGAGCGTTCTTCCGTTGCATCCGCCAGCACAACATCCCTCTCGACACAGACAGTGTTCGCAACACCCGTTTCGCGTCTCCTGCCACGCATTAGATTACGCACCCGCCAAGCACCATCCTTACTTGGCCAGAAAATCCTCGTGGCCATCGATAGATGGGAGCCGACGTCCAAATACCCAGAGGGACACTTTGTGCGCGCACTCGGGACGGTGGAGAGCAAGGAGGCGGAGACCGAGAGTCTGCTCCTCGAGTTCGACGTGCCGTACCGGCCGTTCGGAAAAGCCATCTTGGACTGTTTGCCGCCCGAGGGAGATACATGGGTCGTCCCTCCCAAGGATCCTGCGCGCCCGGAATGGCGCGATCGCGAGGATTTGAGAGACTTGTTGGTGTGCAGCATCGATCCTCCCAGTAAGCTCTGTAATTTACGCTGGGTGCGTGCTGTGCTGATGGTGCTACAGACTGTCAGGACATCGACGACGCCCTGCATGCACGACCATTGCCCAATGGAAACGTCGAGGCCGGCGTTCGTACGTACCTTGCTCTCGCATCAATACGATACTCACTGGACCGATAGATATTGCGGATGTATCGCACTTCGTGCTTCCTGACAACCCCATGGACTCGGAAGCCGCTGCGCGCGGTACGACTGTGTATCTGGTCGACAAGCGTATAGACATGCTTCCGAGCTTACTGGGGACCAACTTGTGTTCGCTTCGGCCACACGTCGAGCGATTGGCTTTCTCTGTCATCTGGGTAAGGGAATGTACTCGTTAATTCTTTCGCTTTCAAATGACGCATTTTCAGGAACTAGACTCTAATGCAGACATTGTGAATGTTAGGTTCACAAAATCCGTCATCGCGTCAAAGCAAGCGTTCACATACGAGGAGGCGCAAATACGCAAGGACGATCCGTGAGTCACAGGGAAAATATTGGCGGAGATAGCTCATATATTCACAGCAACATGCAAGACGACCTTACGAAGAGCATCCGGCTGCTCAACACCCTTGCGATCAAGCTGAAGGCAAAGCGCATGGCAGCCGGCGCGCTGAACCTTGCCTCGCCAGAAGTCAAGATCCACATGGACAGCGCCGAATCGTCTGATCCCGTCGACGTCGAGCAGAAGGAACTTCGGGAAACAAACAGCTTGGTCGAAGAGTTCATGTTGCTTGCCAATATTAGCGTCGCGGCGAAAAATCAAGAGACATTCCCGCAAATTGCGGTTCTTCGGTATGTGTTGTGCCCATGTACTCGCGCAGTTGCTCATTGGTTTCTACGCAGGCGCCATTTACCGCCGCCAAAGGCGAGTTTCGAGAAGCTGCAGGACATCCTTTTGAAGCGGAGAGGTATGACACTCGACGTGTCAAGCTCCGGTGCTTTAGCACAGTCGCTGGACAAGTGCCTGGTGCGTGCACGTGGGAAACCGTTGTGCCAGTGTGCTCACTGCAGCTAACACTCAGGATCCCAAGGAACCCGCATTCAATACACTGGTCCGTATCATGGCGACGCGGTGCATGTTGCCGGCCGAGTACTTTGTCTCTGGAAGTGTTCCCCGCGACACATTTGGTCACTATGGACTCGCCAGTCCCATCTACACGCACTTCACGAGTCCTATCCGTCGTTACGCAGACGTGCTGGCACACAGACAACTGGCAGCAAGCATTGGTTATACATCGCTTCATCCCTCATTGCACAGCAAGTCAGGCATGGAGCACGTCCTCGACGTAGTCAATAAACGACATCGGATGGCTCAAATGGCCGGCCGCGCGAGCATTGAATTCTACGTCGGCCTTGCGCTGAAGGCACGCGGCGCACAGGCCGAGGTGCGCGAGGAAGCGTTTGTCATCCGCACCTTCCGCAACGGCCTTGCGGTTTTCGTGTCCAAGTAAGCGGACCTTGCGCATCTCAGACGCCCTTAGCTTACCTTGCCGCCAGGTTCGGGCTGGAGGGCCTGGTAACATTCAAGAAAGACATCAAGTTTGACGCGGAGAACTACACTATCGCTGTGCCCGGACCGAAGGGTAAGGAGGTCAATATCGGGGTCTTCGACAAGGTCACGGTCCAAATTACGGTCGAAACAGACAAGAACACGCAACGTGGCAAAGTTAAGATGCATCTACTGAGTCCCGTAAAATCGGCGGATATGTAACGATACAACCTATATCCCTTTTAACTGATGCATTTTGGCATCAATGAATCCAATCCTTGACTCTCGAGCACGTAAAGCATTGTGCGGGCTTCTACAGGATGCATACGTCGTTCGAGATGATTCGCGACTCTTAAGCAGTACAGATAAACCAAGCCTGATCTGAATATGAATCCCCATTACCACTCCAGTTTACTTTGATTGCACAGAGGCTCTCCAGACTGCGCTCCGCCGCCGCATGAAGTCCCGCCCGCGCCCGCCTCGACGTTCTTTCCGTGCGGGGCCACAATCTCGATGCTTCCACCTGGCGCACGGTCGAACAGTTCTGCAGTGGCTTGTCTGACCATCCATTTGGTCGTCCCGATCACAGCATCTAGCTCATCGGGTGGAGGGAGAAGTATTAAGATGTCGTCGTCCTCCAGCTTGACCTCAAACGTGAGGATGCTGTACTGATCGTCATTGAGACAGTCTCCAGTGGTCATATTCCAGTTGCGCTTGTGGAGAGGGCCTGAAGATTATTGAGGGTATTGAGTAACTGTCTGGCCACTTAAAGCTGGCGTGCTTTGACGCACAGGAGACGTAGGCAGCTCCAGTGGCAGGGTCGTCACCAATGATACCATGATCCTGCGAGCCCATGATTAGCAGATTTGTCCGCTAAACTCGTTAGCATGGCGTACCAGAACAAAGGCGCGTTTGTGAGGACACATTTGCTGCGTGGCAAAGTATCCACGTTTGGGCACATGAAAGATAGCCAGTTGGGAGTCGCCATATTTGACGGCAGCCGATGTCGTCCCAGCGTCCGTCGGCATAAGATCTACTACTTTCACCAGCCTTTGCCAACTCCACTGTTCCTTTGGCGTCTGAACGTCGCTGGTGCGAAATTTCACAGGTGGAAACGCCTTTGCCCAATTCGCCGGTCGTTGCTGTCCACGTTCGACAACGGGTTCAATTTGCGGACGGCGTTCGTTCTACGGCTCCCGTCATCGATTACTGCTGATGCCTTCGGGTTGATGCTCACCGTATTGACAAATTGGCGGAACTGTTTCCGCCGCTCCGGGTCCTGCACAACGGCCTTCCACTCGTCGTAGAAGGTACCGACAAGTTCATCCATTTGCTTGTCCAAGTCGGCGCAAATTCCAAGCTCGTCGTCGATGATAATCTTCTTGAGTCTTTCAAGTCCACCCTCGAACTGCTCTATCCAACGCGCGGTCCGCATAAGCTTGTCAGCGGTGCGGATGTAGTAAATTATGAAGCTGGAAACGTCGGTCACGAAGAGTTGACACCCGCAGGGACACTTTATTTATGCATACCGGTCGATGATGCGGATAACCTTGGACGGGGGCACATCCGTCGCGAATAGTTGTGCGTGCCTCGGATTCGCCCCGCCGTTTCCGGCCAGAAACACTGCGAAATCGTTTATCGTAGTCCAAAGCATGGCTGACGTGGCTTACAGTTCCACCCCTTGTCAGTGGCAATAAGACCTGTATAGGTTCATGATTAATAATGTATGCATATCTAGTCAATGCCGAGAGCTACCAAAATCTTTATTCTGGGCTTCTGCGCATTCGCGAATGCAGCCGCTCACGCCACCCTTGAGTTTATGCGGTGCTCGAATGCCCTTGTATCTTTCTTCGAGGGCAATTGCCACTGCGAGGCATGCTAAGTACGAAACATCGAATCAAATGAATGGACACTGACTGCCAACGGAGTCGCCAATGCCATAGCGGCACCAGGTTGTACCGACGCAGCTTTTAACGGTCCGCAAGGACTTGCCTAGAGCAATATATATTAGCATGGGCTCGCTTAAGTGTAATGAACCAACCATAGGCATGGCCGCTTTCGAACCCAGCGTTGATGAGTATCTCCCAGATGTCCGGCAAGTCAGCTTTCTGAGCGCCAAATAGATCCACACGTTGCCTAGCATCGCTGAGTACAGCTACAGATACGCGATGAGCGCCTTACGCGCCGGTGATCTTGGTATAGAGCCCATCTATGGCGTACTTTAGTCGAGGAAGGGAGGAAGAGCGGGTTTGCGGACATTTCTTAGCGACTTGCCCAAGGACAATGAGCTTCTCCGGGGTGATTTCACCGGCTGCAACTCGCGGGATCACTGAAAATGTTCCATTGCGCTACCCGCTGTCAGAGTAGCTAAATCATTCACAGCGGCCGTACCTGAATGTTCGCCATGAACCTATCGTTCGTATCCTGGTTCTGATGGTGGACCGGCGCCATGACATGCTCGTTGAAGAGGGATGAAAGGATGCTTCCTATCGCAGGTTTGCAGATTTCGCAGCCCAGAGAATCTTTGTTCACGCCTGCCGCTTCCATAATTGCTGTGAAGGCCCTAAGCTGCTTGACCCTATGGATGACAGTGAGCACCGCACAAAATAGGTGTCATCGTCACCTACTGGACGACGCCGAACAGCTCAGCGCGAGACATGTGGAAATGTGGGCACAGGTGGTTGTTCACTACATGGCCCGCTTTCGCCATCTCGGCCTACATTCAATCAGGTCTCGTTGATTACTATGGATAAGAGGTTAGAAACGCACCTTGAAGATATTTGTGACGAGCGGCATACAACCACCGCAGCCGGTGCCTGCCTTAGTTTTGGCCTTCAGATCGGCAATATTATCCACGCCGGCCTTGACTTGTTGTGCAATCTGGCCTTTCAGTACATTCTACGAGACACTCAGAGACCACGGATCCGCACAAGAGAGATGTGGGCGTACATGGCAGCTGCAGATCTGCGTGTCGTCGTCGAGGTCGGCACCCGACTGGTCCGGATTCCCTCCAACACCGAGAATAAATTGACTGGGTGGAACATCCAGGGCTTTCTACAGGATATATTGCCGGTAAGTACGCGCTATGCCAATGAAAAGACCAGCATCTGACCTTCTTCTTTACCAGTGCCACGAGTTTGACGTAGTCGCTGGTGTCTCCGACCATCATTCCACCGAGCAGATACTTGCCATCTGCACTGAATATGTATCTTGATGGAGACCAGGATTAGCGACAGTATCGTGAAGACCGTTCGGTGCTTACTTCTTGTACACGCCCGCGAATGGGTCGCGGTAAGTCAAGGTTTCGATCGGTCCCTCTGTAGCAGCTGCAGCACTGTGGCGTTTGCGTGGGGAAGACGCATCTCGAGGCGATGGGATGGGCAGTGTAACCGTAAGCGATGCACCCTGTGTACCCGCTGGTGCAATGCTCGCTTCGAAAGGTGCAGGGCGATTCGCGCTGGTCTGATCGTGAGCGAGGGGGGCGGACGTTGCAGCGCTGGGCTTCTGCACACGGACAGACGTCGAGCGGGTCGACGCTTTCTTGTCGAGCTCCCGCTTCTCGCGAAAGAAATCGCCGAACGATGCAACCTGGGCGGATCAATTTTGATGAAGGTGCGACTGAGTAAAGCTGAATACTCACATCGACACTCATCAGCTTCAGTTTGGTGGAAAGGTCCGGGTTGTTCTGAACAGACTTGAGTTATAAGTTGCGGAGTATCGAATACGCACCATTTGTCGAGGTTTGAATCCTCCATAAGCCGTGTGCAACTGTGTGAGGTTGAATGAGAGGATGTCCGCCATTTCGACTGCAAACAAAGCAGTTAATCCACAGTTCTCTATGTAAGACGCAAAACGCACTTCCAGGGGCAATGAGACCATACGTGTTGTGATTCCAACTTGCACACTCGCCAATGGCGTAGACGTCCTTTGCACTCGTCTCGAGAAGATCATTCACGGCGATACCCCCGCGCTCTTCGCAGGCGATCCCAGCTTTACGAGCTAAGTCATCGCGAGGGGTAATGCCGATAGCAAATACCACCATTTGTGCTTCGAGCACATCGCCATTCGTGAGTTCCAGTCCCCCAAGAACTCCATCGTTTTCGGGCGCAGGATGAAGGGCGCGTGCGGAAGTGCTGGTGTGAACTTGAACTCCCATTGCCTCGATGCGTCGCAGGATGATCTCGCCACCTTGTGCATCAAGCTGGCGTGAAAGCGGGAATGCTTGTCGATTGACGATGGCCACTTGTTTGATCTCCTCGAGGTCATGTACGGCTTTAGCAGCTTCGAGGCCAAGCAAGCCTCCGCCGATGATGACCGCCTGCGCCGACGATTGCTTCAGCAGGGATACATTCGTCGCTGTCGACTTAAACGAACCTTGCCACCTTTGACCCCAGGTTTCTGTGAGTAACTCAGAATTTTGTCGATGTCCGAGATGTTGCGGTAAACAAAGACTCCCTGCAGGTCACTCCTCGCGTATACAGGGAGTGTAGCTTCGGACCCTGTTGCCTATCCAGAATGCTGGTGTTGAGCGTCGCCTACGATTCAGAGGCATAACTATTTCACTGACAATGACACAGTAATCGTATTTGATGCTGCGGTCTTTATCCGTCGTGACAGTATGCGCCTCGGTGTCAATGGCTGTGACTGCCTCGCCGACATGGAACAGAAAGCGGTCTGGGGACTGCTCCGCGTACCAGGATGCTGACAGCAAAGTCAGCTCGACTACACGTGGGTCAGATAAGCGCATATACGTTGGTTTAGGTACAATTTTTCGATAGACCGATGTTGAAAGTATTCCGTTAATGCCACACGGTTGTAAGCCACTTCGCAAGAATGAGACAATAAGCTAGGCGACAGTGCGCACGACGTACGATGCATTTCTTCGCCGCACGTTACGACTCGATACTGCCTTTGCTCGTCGAGGTTTAGCAGCTTCTCGATGAACGCGATGCCGACCATGCCGAGCCCGACGACGAAGACAGTTTTGAGTCCATCGGCGGTGGTAGCTGCCTCACTCATGACTGGAAACGAGATGGGGGCAGAGCAATGGCAGATAGGGCAATAGCAGCAGCACAGGACGACCAGGGGCCGTTCAGCAATTCCATTGAGATCAGCGGGTCATATAGGCTACAAGCCACTGCCTGGACAGGTGCGGGTGTGCTCCGCCATTCGATGCTCCCACGAGAACCGCTGGACTTGTCATGCTGCCGATGGCACGGCTGGGATCAGTTGACGGAGCGCGTCGGCGGCAAGTGTCAATTGAGTGTCACACCGCAGGCAAAGGTCATGATAGTACTGGTGCATACTATCACTGTGATAGTTTTGATCTGCCTGTTTTTCTTTGTGCCACCCGATGAGAGTCTCCATTGTTCTGATGCACCGCGCAGTCACTCTCACGGGTGCTTCCTTTGTACTTCGGGCCTTCGGGGAGGTGTATCGGAAGACCACCGAGTAGACCAACGTGGCAAGAGATAGATGCAAAGGGGAGGTAGCAAGTATTCAACAAGTGTTGAGAGACATCCCACCAGCGTCTACAACAACATGTTGACAGCAATGCAACTCTTTCCCCACCGAAAACTCATGAAAAACCGATTGCTCCTTGGTTGAAATGGGAAGGTCGGCTGTTTACCAGAGTGTTCCGGTGGCTGCACTTAGCCAGTCGTCTGACGTCGGCCGTGGAATACGGGTGGCACCACGCCCGAGAGGTTTCCACCCACTATTACAGTGATAGGATGGGTCCGTACTATCATGGCTTTTGCCCGCGGTGTCAAGACCGTGACGCCAACGGCATCACGAAATCCGGCCGGATCTGGTACAGCGTTGCGGAGTTGATAAGATTCCGCAAAGGCTTGTGCCACCTTGCAGCGCATTGCCAGCCGTCGCAAGATCTTCGTGAGAGTTCGGACGGTCTTGAAAGGCAGATAATCCTTGTATGTACCTTGCACTGCATGATAATAATATGAGAAGAATTGTCCTGCATTACAGTCTCTTTATGATGCTTACATTTGCATTGTCGTCGCTCTTTTGCACGCACAGACGTCCTGAAACGCGTGTAATGGCTACTGAAAAAAAGTTCATACAAAGAAATCTAGGTCATATAGATCGTCTTCCATGGCCATGTCGTCCTCCTCCGACTCAATATCCGAGTCGTTGTCTTCGTCCGATGCCTCTGTCCCACGAGAGGGCTCGTCCATATCCTCGTCCGGTGCTTCTTCGTTAGCGGTTGGATCCTCAGGCTGCTGTTCTGTCAGTGGAAGCACGTTGTCCGCCGGATCATTGACCGCCAACTCGTCCGCGACGGCGGTCCTGCGTACAGTACTCGCCACCTGAACATGAGCTCCTGTGAGTGATGTGTGTCCAATGCCGCCGCCTCTATATCGCATAAAGAGGTCGCGATCGGACCAGCTGCAGGACTGCTCAGCGGAAGAGAGCTCAAGTAGTGGCCCACATACCGCATCACGTAGTACCATTTCCAGTTCTCTGGCTGCTTTCCAAGACTGACGGACAAGCGGCGCGTCTCATGGGCGAATGCGGGCACTATGTGGCAGGCCCTGAGGATGTGACGAGGGTCGACAAAGCCATACTCGTTCTCGCTGTCCCAGCCGAGACGTGTTAGGCGAGGGGGACCATTACGTTCGCAGGCGCTGAGATCTCGACCAAACCAGTGCACGTGAAGAAACACAAGCCGTTGAGGTGCTGCTGGCGAGCCTCGAATCGTGTGGTACGCTTTGACATGGTATATGCCAAGTACCCGAGCGTACCAGTAAGGGTGCCCGTCCTGGGAGTCTTCCTCGTGCGACCGAAGCATAATATCGCACCGGTCGGTATGGCTGCGAATGAAGTCCTCGCCTTGCCGTACATCGTACGTTGTGTACTTGACGTGCAGGTCGTGATGTTCGTACATCCGCCGATCCACGATCACGACTTGTGCGCGCTCCTGATCTGAATATGCTGTCTCGTCGCCGTTATATTCGGCGTTGAGTAGCCTTCCGAGCAGGTGATTCCGCAACTTGGTTGTAAATCCCTGCCCGGCATAAGTTACGGAACAACATCCTCAATCGCCAGCGCACCTCAACTGCTCGTTGACCGGCGCGCTTCTTGACCCAATCACCGATAATTTCGAACTCTTTCTCCCGGAGAGATACGCTGTACGATAGCCCCCCCTCTTCGGAGTCGGGTAGGGGAACTGAATCGGCCTTGGGTAGTGGTGCCAGGCTGCGTTCGCGCGAGCAACAATCCTTGCGGTGTTTGACTGAATGCGCTCCATCTCACCCATCTGCGAGGTCGCGTCGCGCTTATTGCTGCGCCGGTAACGCTCCTTTAACTCCGGGTGAGTATTCTCAGTCTATTAATCCATACAGAGAGCAATAAGTAGCGTCCGAACAGCAAGTCAAGTACACACCAATAACGTCGAGTATGATTCCGTTGTACCATACTCCTCGATCGTAGGTGCGTAGTCGCCGAGTGCATGCATCTTGTATGTATTCATGTTGAATGTTTTCTCTTTGGGTCCTTTGGAAGCGGCCGGCGGTGCACCTTGCGCTGACGCTGACTCGCGCGCTTCCCGGCGATTTCGCGACGCCTTTTCTCGTGGTAGCTCTGTGGTTTTGAACGCGCTGCAAGTCTCGGATACAAAGAAGCGAAGCTGAGCACCGAGGTCGCGAGTCGCATCACGCAAAGCTTGGAGCGTGTCTTCGGTGTGCAGCCGCAGCTTTGCCAGCGCGTGCCATTCGGCCAGGATGTACAGCAGCGTTAGCACGATTGTGTTGTGCGGCTCGGGGAGTAAACCCTCGAAAGCAGGGATTGCACACTGTAAAGATTGTAAGCACAGTTTGAAGATCCTGCCAGCTATCCGAACCTGAAGGATGTCTTCAAAGTTATGCGCTGCAAGCTGTTTTAATTCAGATACGTTATTCTTGAAGCGCCGTATTGAGAATCGCGCAAACACTGGAATTTGACGAAATCTGCGGCCCATGCACGTCAGAAAGTGCAACAGCTACCCCACAGACTGTGCACTTACCTCCGATCCAATTCCTCGAGTAAGCGAGGGTCTTGGGCCTGAAGCAGGCGAAGCAAGTGCATCAACAGCGATTTCCATACACCAAGCTCGACTTCATGCAGAAGATCGACGGTGAATAGGTTGAAGATCGAAAATGAAGGATGAATGGACTTCAATGTAGAAAATGCGTTCTTGCAGGCGATTAGATGTGAAAGTATGCACAAATCTGTCCAAACTTACCTTGGTGGCAACGTAGGACATCGGCTTGAGAAGGTTCTCCACGGCGGTGCTCTTCAGACCGCAGATCCCTCGACGAATCCAGCCAACGACCTTGTTTACGCAGTTTGTCCAGACGGTATTGTGCTCGCGCTTACTGGCCACGCGCAGCTCGTCGTCAGAAGCGGTGCCAACACTTTGAATATCGGCTTTCTTCACCGTGCAGCGGGGACAAGGGCAGTCCCCATTATCACGAAGCGTAGCCAACAGCATTCTTCGGAAGGTAAGACAACTGAGATATGAGAAGAAATACCTGCGACTTACTTCTCCGGATAATCCGCGATGTAGGAAAAGAATCGTGGGTAGAAACGGCGAGTGATGCCGTCCTGGCATTGAACGAGGAACCCATGCACATAGGCGTCCTTGAACTCGTCATCGAGAATGTATTGCCAGCAGCCCTGCATCAAATCGCGCCTGAGATGCGCGAGAAGGTTGCGTTTTGCTGACTTCGGGATCTCCATCTTATTGATCTCGTCGTTTATAGAGTCAGGCAACTGTAGAGCCGCTCAGTGATCGAGACGTCGGCACACAAACAAACATACCTTAGGAAATGAAGCAAAGTGATGCATGGCATGAGCGCTCTTCTCCAGAGACGGGTGTTCTTGCTCTGGTTGCCGCACCCAGTGTATCCAGGCCAACCGCTTGCCGTGCCAAACTGCGCAAGGTGCGTACCATCCGATCCCTGCATCAGGAGCAGCACACAGCGCTCTACGTTGTCGCTAGGGTCGCGGGAAGCTTCTGGACTTCGTCGTGCAGTTTCTGAGCGCGGTGAATGATATGCCTCGCCTGCGGTACGGACATCGCGGCCGTCGGCAGTATGATGCATCAGTTTCGACGGGACCCAGGTCCAATTCTTTGCGTCTGGGTTGTTCTCTATTTCGTTCTTCCAGAGCGGAACAAGGGGCCGGCGCTGAAAGCCATCGACGGGAACAGTGACCGGCTGTTTGCCCTTGCCACCTGGAATGGTGACGTTGACAGTATGTGATAGCCAGCCGTCTCCGAAGCCGCCCAGATCACCGGCGACCTCCTTGTCAACTTGCTTCCAGTTAATGTCCCGGAGATCATCAAGCACGAAGTTCGAGTCCAAGATCAGGTCAAGCAGGGTCTTCCGGCTATCGCGAGTTTTCACTGAGCCGTCATTCCAGAACCAATGGTTGAACAGAGCGGCACTGCGATTAGGATAGGGATACCATGACACAGGCTCGCCGTTGGTGGAACTGGACAACCGGGAGCTGGCTGTCTGGTCTGGATCGTGCTCAGGTTGGCGTCGAAAGATGCGAAAAAGTCCAAATGCGTTAACGGCGGTGCGGAACGGCTGAGCCACATGCAGAAAAACACGACTGATGGTAGACGGAGCAGGCTGCGCTGGCGCCAGAGGCTCGGGCTCAAGGTCGCGAAATTTGCGCGGCACACGGTGCTGTGTACGACGACGGGGTGCTGGATCTTCGGGAACCGGATCGACGGTCGCGGCAGCAGTAGAAGGCACAGGCGCGCTGTCGGGCAGGGGGCCGCATTCCGAGACTGGCGTGTGCTGTTGTATATCCAGGTCGAGCGCGCCTATCTGTGATCGGTTAGATGCTGCATAGTACGTACAAATGCTTAACGTCTAAACGATGCACTCACAGAATCAATGTCCATGGCTGCATCATCCGAGGCTGGGACGGAGAGGCCAGCAGCCACAGTATTAGCAGTAGACGAGGTTGCGCTTGCGGTCTGGGTAAAGCGCGCACGCTTTGCAGCACGCGCAGAATACGCTGCTGTTTGCGCAGCGCGCTTGTCCAGAAGCCGCTGGCGGTCTGCCTTGTGCTCATCGCACACCTTCTGGTGTGCCTTCAAGTGCGCTGCGTCTGTGGACTTGCCACAAACGCATTGTGGCATGCTGCTGGACTAGAACGCGCGGACGGCAGATATGAGACGCGGTCACCGGAATATCCCGAAAGCGCGTCGTCGCGTCACCCTCGCTCTGGTGCTCACGCCATGCGCCTGGCGAGTGCTGGATCATGCCGGTGTTTTGCTAGTGCGTCCCTCACGTGAATTATCCCGGCATTTGCCTCAAACTCAGCTCCCGGAAGGGTATAAAAGGCCGGTTTCGTGAGCCAGGCGACGACCCATCGCCCCACTAGCCAGCACAATCGAACTACATAGCTCAATGTCGTCCTCTGCTCCAACCCCCGCTCCAACCGCCACATCGGGGACTCAGACCAATGCCGCCAGCACGCGTAAGCGCGCCGCACCCGAGTTGTCACGCAGTGGCAAGAAGAAGAAAGCGTACGTGCAGCGACGCGTCTTTACGCGTTTTTACGCGTCCTTACTTACTACTCGTGTATGTAGATGTGAAGTTAGCATTTGGGTCGACTACGGTCGCATCTTTGGACGTGCATACAACTTTCTGGACCCCACGGGCCTCATTCTCGATCTCGGCCTCGAAATCGCCATAGATCGTGCCGCTGCAGAGGAGGCTTGTGAAGACTATGAAGTGGAAGAGTGGTCAGTATGTTTTAACACTGTATTTGGGTCGATCTAATTTGCTTTACAGTGATCGCCGCATCGAAGTTGCCTTCCTCGCACTCGAGAAAGAGCTCAGTGCTAAAGCACCTGAAGCGCTCAAGGACATGGACTTGGCGGCCAAAATTACCGGGCAGGTACGTCATACCGTCTTCATGTTGTCTGCATCTGAGAATGTTGTCTGTTCAGATTGACTTTGGTATCACCAAGGCCAAGTCCGATGACACCCGCTCGCTCAAGTTGGCGGTTGTCGACTGGCTCCCCGAGGTGCCTGGCGAAGCCAAACTACACAGAACCAACAAGTCTGGTCGCGGGTTTAATCACGCCGCGACAGGTCGTTTACTTATCCCAGTGGGCGCCGTCTGGAGCACAGAGTACGTAGTGTTTGGCTATCCATTTGCATCGCGTTTCTTACGCAGTCTCAGGCTCCAGAAGAAGATCCAGGACGGGGAGATGTCTTTCACAGGCGATGAATGGCCCTGTCTCATGTACAAGGACGAGAAATACAACCCAGAAGACCCTTGGGATGGATTCGGTAAGAACGAGTACGCTGTAAAGGTATGTTACGACTTCCTTCATATCTCAGTAGTTGACATGCGAATTTAGACTTTCAAGCACTTCTTCACGAGCCCGTCATCTGCTGAGAAGGAGAACGACGGGGACAGCGGAACATCGCGCAAAGGCATCGCAGCACTTCACGGCTACGATTCCGTCACAGTAGGCGCTCTGTGCTATGTTCACTCTCATGTGAGTCTTTTCCGTTGTCTCATTCACTTTCCTATCGTGACTGATGGACATTGGCAGCTGAAGTTCGCGGTCTCCTCCGCTTCTACCTTCTCAAAGACGGATTCAGTCAAGAACGGCGACCTCGAAGGATTCTATGGATCCCTTTACGAGCTTTTGACTGACCCCGAGGAGGAAAAGAACGTCGACGAGCTCCTGAAGTGGTGGAACAAGCGGATATTCCCTTCGGCGCGCCGCACGCGCGATCGCTCCGCCAAGAGCACCCGCGAGCAGTTCCGCCGCGTGCGTGAGGCCCGCGCAGCCGCTCAAGAGGCAGATGAATCTTCTTGATTTTTCCTTCATAACTAGAATTTTCCCTCTCGCCTGCATTGTGTTCTGAAACTTGTTCGTACAATATCTCAAATATTATCGCAACGGAACCTCCGGACATGGCCATACTTCTCCATAAAATGCATTTACCATTGAGAAAACCATCCCGATAAGTGCCTTTGCTTGCGTTTGGATCCCTGGCAAGGCTGTCCTATGTGAGACTGTCTAAGCGGTGTTCAGGAACACGCCGGAATCAATCCGCTCCGCAGCGGTTGGGTCGGACCTTGAACCGACGCTCACCTGCGCTCCTCTCCCCCCGCCTTCCCAGCGGCCCAGTCAAGAGCTGCCGGCCATCGTGGCTTACCCCTGCTGGGCTCGTGCTTTTGGGGCTAGATTTTCCGCTCGTGGTGTCCCTGCTGGCGCGTTTCGCTTCGTCTGCACCGTCTGGGCTCCCGTATTGGCAACGGTGCACTTGCTCTCGTTTATCGGTCTTGTCTTGGGCAGTCTGGCTGGCATGGCTATCACTCGGACTTCTTGGGCTAGCTCTGGGTCTACAGCTAGTTGGGCGCTGCTCGAGGCTTTGACCGCTGGCTGGGCGATGCTTTTGATCACTCACTTGCTTTGCTACAGAACCTCCCATCGTCAGCAAGGCATCTCGCGGCGCCCGCATGCTGTGTGCACACATTACAGGTATGCCCTCTTGCGCTTGGATTTCACCCCGCTAACTTCAGCCTCGATAGAATCTTCGCCTGCGCTCACAAGTCGCATGTTGCTGGCCACCCGAACTCGCGCATCCCCCATGTACGTCCACCCGCGCCTTTCCGGATCAGCCAACGAACTGACAAAACAGCATATTCCCTGGCCGTGGCGCGGTCTGCGGCGGCCAGCACGCCATGCATTTGTGAGTGACACTGAACCGCTCCCTAGAGCCCCGGCTGACAATTTTAGTTCTGCAACTTCATCTTATTCGCCGTGACCGCCCTCTGCATGGTCCGGCAGTGCATGGGCGACCGCGAAGTCGCGCAGATCGGCCGCCTGCCTATAGCTACAGTATCACGCTAATAGACTACCTTTTTTGTTGTCTTGTTTATGCTTGCCTCAATGAGCTGTACCGTGATGATAGCGACGATTTGGTCGCTTCTGCAGGCAGAACCTCCAGCCCGATGAGTGCATTTACAAGGCCTTAGAAGGCGCCAGAACAATTGTGAGCCTTGCCAAGGCTCAAAACGATTGTGCCACTCGGCAAGGCATCACAAGCCAGGTGGGGCTTTGGCAATCCTAACCAGGCGTCATACAGCCCTTGTCATAAGATTCTGGACAGCCAGAAAAAAATACAAAGTCGGATTCGGCCGTGCCGACCGACTCCGACCAGTTCCGGATGCGCCAGGGCACCCCCGAATTGCGCTTTGACAATGTAGAATTTATTGTCAAAGTCAAGGAGAGCCAGAATGCCGCCTGAAGTCATGACTGGCGGCCTGGTCGAGTGGGAGGGGTGGCGACGGCATCGACGGTGCGGCGGCGCCGCATCGGAACCGGTCGGCATCGGTCGGCACGGCCGAATCCGACTTTGTATTTTTTTCTGGCTGTCCAGAATCTTATGACAAGGGCTGTAATGCATCACAAGATCTGCCACAAGACTTGTGGCCCTTATAATGAATGTGAGCCTTACAATTTGTGATAACATGTTGTACGACCCGGCCGGATTTCGTGATGGGCGCCTGCCGACTCCGAAAGCTCTTCCTCTTCGTCGCGCTTGATAGAGCGCTCCAGTGTAACGTGGCTCCTACGCGTCGCGCGCGCTATGACTAGTCATGAAGCTGGCTCTGGCGCGCCCGCCCTATCCTAAACTACAGCTCTTCAAATCGATTTCACCGAAACATGGGCGTCCGGACTCTGGCAACGCACTGGCGCTGGATGGTTACCCATATTTTGATGCATTTCATCCCTTGATATGATTCTGTCGTGCTTAGAGCCCGTTTGGGGTCACCACTCCGACGGTAGTGGTAGCGGTGCCGGAGCCCGTACCGGCTGTTCCGAGCTGATGCCGAGCTGCCGGCAGGACGCTCTGCTCGTCGTTGCGCTCGTTCTCGAGCCAATTCAGCTCTCCTTGCCCCCCAAACATCTGGATCTGACTAGAATACCTGAATATATGATTTATTGAATAAAATCTTGCTGTAATATGCCCAATAGAACATGCTCTGCAACAAGTGCTCAGCGACGCAGTTTGCTCTGTGGCTCCCGCTACCCGCATGAATAGCGCTCTTCAAATCTAGCTTATGATGTGTTATTACTTCTAAATTTTCATTTGGTACGAAATCCAGACGGAAAACTGCCTGGGCAGACACCGGCTGGCTTACTCATCGTCGAGGGCTACAGAATCCCTCCGTCCCGCATAGCTAACGCCGTAAAGCCGTCATTCAGTCGAGGAAAATATTCAACTAACGTTCGCATGCCTTATATGCCTTGTTTTTGTGTTGGATATGCTCAGAGTCGCCGCCGTAAGGTCCCAAAAGTACAAATGCTAGCACATGCTACATTGCTCCTTTTTTCGTCGTTATTATGAGCATTTTATCATTATAAGCTCTTATATAAGCTATATAAGACATATGAGGACAGGGCGAGCTGAATTGGCTCGAGAACGAGCGCAACGACGAGCAGAGCGTCCTGCCGGCAGCTCGGCATCAGCTCGGAACAGCCGGTACGGGCTCCGGCACCGCTACCACTACCGTCGGAGTGGTGACCCCAAACGGGCTCTTAGCATACTCCTTCCCATGTGATAATACCCCGCGCTGGGTTGTTTGTCGTTGTGTGCACAAGGAACCGCCCGAAGGCGTATTATACACTGGTGACAAATGTTATTGCAACCGAGTGCATCCGCTCCGTGGGCTGAGTCAGCGAGCGAGCATGTGATGACCGGCTGCGCAGCACTCTGCTTTCTGCGTCGCGCGTTCATCGCGCTGACCAGCCCGCCCGCCGCGCCGCCCGTATACCCTCCCTAATCACTTTATCTCGTCCTAATCATGACGCTACCCAACGTTCCGCGCGGAAACGCGCTCGATAATCATGCTGCGCCCGAGACTGTTGCTGCTGCGCAGGACGCGCCGCTGCCAGCATCCACTGTTCGTGAACGCGCCCAGGACGCGCTGCTCGTGTCGCAACCCAATCCAATCGATTACGAGGCCACACGAACGCGCTTTTTGGGTATGACTGGTATCGAGCTGTGCTCGTGGCAGGCTCTCGTTACGTTCCATTGCAACCGCGGCGACAAGCACGTCTTTATGCTGGCACCCTGTGGCTCTGGCAAGACTATGGCTTTTCTGGCGACGCTGCTCTTTAACACACGCGATATCATTATCATTGTCTCTCCGCTTCTGTCCCTTGGCCAGCAACATGTTCAGAACTTGCAGAAACTCGGAATCAGCGCCGTTGAGCTCTCTTCGAAGACAATATGCAACGATCTGATCAGTGTACGTTTTCTACAGCCCACTGGATGCTCATCTTATATTTCATCAGCAAATCTCGGGCTGCTGTTACCGTGCTATCGTTGCGCCCCCAGAGATCGTCAACGGCGACGCTCGTGTCCGCAACCTGCTCAAAGTTCCTGCTTTCGCGCGAAATTTCAAGAGGCTGGTGCTAGATGAGATTCACTGCTTCATTGAATGGTCCGACTTTCGCCCGGAATACAAGAATTTCGACCTCTTCCTGTTCATGATGCCGCCGCATGCCAAGCTTCTCTGCGCCTCCGCTACGGTCACCGACTCGCAACGCCTGCAGATAATGTCTAAATTACGCCTGAAATCTGACGACACCGAGCTGATCCGACTAAATAACGACTGCCCTAACCTGACGCTCGTTGTGACTGCTATGCCCGGAACGCCGTCTGATTTTCGTCCTCTCATCAATCTTCTGCCAGAGGATCCGGATCTCCTTGCGCCTGTCTGTGCTCCCCCGCCGAAATTCATGGTCTTTTGCAATAGCAAGATGGACTGTGTGCTCGCTTGTCTCTTTCTGATGAACCAGCTGCCTCTCAACCACTGCGACAAGATCTGTTGGTTCTTTTCCGACATGAGCGACGGTTTCAAAACGCAAGCTCTCCAGGACCTCAAGGATGGGAAACTGTGGGGTATATTCTGTACTGATTCGGCTGGAATGGTGCGCTTTCCGACGATTATATGCGTTGACTCCAATTCTGTTTAGGGAATCGACGTTCCCGATATCCGCATCGTCGTACAGTGGGGTATCAAAAACCTCACTTTCAACACTCTTTACCAGCGTTTCGGACGTGGCGGCCGCGATCGAAGCCTCCAGGCGCTCTGCATATTATATGTCGAGACGGCGTACTGGCCCAAGGACGAAGAATCGACCGCGGTGAAGCGCGAAGCAGAGGATCAACACGACGGGGCGGCCAAACGGGTAAAGCGCGAAGAAGAGGAGGTAAGCCTACATGTCGAGCGGCTTATCAGACACTTACTAGGCAGATTGTCGAGTTACCCCCGCCGGCAGCGCCGTCAGCGACCGCCAGCCAGGCCACCTCTGCTACAGTCCCTGCGCAGCCGCCGCCATCTCGTATTCCCAAAAAGAAGGCACCGCGCGGTAAGGAGGTGGTCATTGACCCCGTCGTAATGTCCTTCGTGCGCTCTCCACCAACGGGCGATCCACCTCAAACGCGCTGCCGCCGAACAACGCCCAGGAAGCACTTTGACAGCTGTAATGTGCTTGCCCCGGACCCCGAGTCGCCGGACTGCATGCGCTGTGTCGTGCACCAGCCGACGCTGTGCTGCGATCTGGATCTATATGACGAAGACGGCTCTCTTCCCGACGCAGTTCCTCAGTTCATCCGCCGCTTTCTCCTCGACATTTTCCCGCCCAAGTCGACCGCTACACGCAAGACTGTGCCGCTGCGCAGTTATAAGCATGGGGCCAAGGAAGATAAACTCAAGTTAGCTCTGTATGCCTGGCGCAGGCGGCGATGGCAGGAACTCTACCCGGGCTCGAGTCTCGGTGCTACTGGTCTCGTTTCAGATGCTATTATTGCCCGTATTGCTCACGTTGCGCACCGACTCATCTTTACGACCTCCGAACGGCTGGCTTTTGAAACTGACTGGGCTCTTGCACCAAAATTCGGGTCAGAAGTACTGGACATCATCGAGCTCCATTTTCCGCTCCGTCCATCGACACCCCCTCCCGTTCTAGAAGATATCTCTAACTCCACGCCAAACTCGCCTGTCAGGAAGGCGAAGGCAGCGCCAACCTGTAGTCTGTGTGTCAGTCACGGCGACACCGAGAATGCGGCTGGGCACCGCAAGGGTGCGATCCGTTGTCCCTACAAGGCCGAGTATGATGCTCAGAGGATGGCTATGAAGACGGAGAGCCGGCCGGTGGAGATCCCACAGCCTTTGGCCGGTGCTGCTGTCGTCGTTGTGCCGTCGTCTCCGATTGCGGGCCCGAGTACACAGCCCATGCTTGCTTCGCCGCCTCGTACTTCTTACTACCGCGATGCAGGGAGCGCTCAGGCTGTGTCCACGCAACAGAGCTACTACCGCTCTGCTCCTAGTGATGCGATTGCCGCTGCAGTCGCTGCAGGCTCACGGCTTCCGATTGCTGGACCATCGCGCAGTTCTGTTTTGCGGAGTGCTGTAGCGGGTCCATCTCAACAGCCCGCAGTCCCTCATGGTCTGCCTCCTGTACCCTATCATAGTATCTTTTCTTTACCTCGTGCTGCTCCTCTGGCTAACGCTCACGTTCCCCCATTCAAGAAGAAACGTTCTGTTACTTAATTCTAGATACACTGGCTAATCCAATTCGAAGTCATCCATATCTACCTCAATCTCATGCTCGATCTCGGGCTGCCCAACATCTAGCTGACCTGATTTACCGGTCATAAACATATTCAGGCCGACCGACATGGCGTCGGGGACCTGGTACTTGGCAGAGCGGCCAGGGACAAATTCCAACGCCTTGTCGGTGCGTATCTGCCGTCGAAGTCGATCCAAAGTCTCCGTCATATCTGCGGGAGCGTGTTTGGTGGTGCGGCCGACGAGATGGTAGTTGAGAACAAAATTGTTGAACGTCGTCTTGTAGAGCTTGATCAGCGGAGATACTTTGATCATCTGCTCTATTCCAAAATTCGACGAGGAGCCGCTGTGAATGACCTGAAACCCAGAGTTTGAGAGGGAAAATGCGGCGAAGAAAGACATTACCTTGATGTAAAGGTTGAAGAGCTCGACAAGCCAGTCAACGCCGCGACCTCCAAGCCGCTTTCCTGACGGGTTGATGATCCAGCTCGTCAAGAAAGCCTCTCTTAGCTTGTCTGGCCAAACAACGGCCAGGTTGTAGAGAACGCGTGTCATGTGTGAAGCGTACTTATTTTTCCCCGCAGCGGCAAAGACGAAGAGAAGGTGGAAAATAGCAAGAGAAACGCGCCCGACGTCCTGCAGCTTGATTGAGTGGTAGAGGTCGGTGTGGATGAGCGTATGGGAGAGGAACAGGCGCCAGTTCTCGTTAATACAGTCACGTTCGTCGTCGGGCTTCTTGCGGCTCTCGTCGAAGTCTTTTCCGGCTACGTACTTGTCGGCGATGCTGTATGACATGGTCTTAATGACCTTCCATGCGTCCTCTGGCGTTCCGACACGTAGAAGGTGGGCGGCGAAGGCGTCAAGCGTTGTGCAGGTCGAGTCGAGATCGGTGGCCTCGCGTAGCCAACACTCGAGCAACAGACCGTTCATAATATTGGTGAACGAGTCGTGAGCTCTGCGGAACGTCGGACCAGGCGACGAAGACTTGAACTTATTGTGGTCGACAGGTTTCGGTAAGAGAAGCTCTAGGTATTTGTAAACACTGGAGCTGTTGTCGTCGTGACGCGCAGCGGACGGCAGCACATGGAGTCGAAAAATAGCGTCCTCACTGGCCATGGCTGTATGAAAGAGGCCTGGGACATCAACGACGCCCTTAAAGCGCGCCAGTGCAGTCGGTTCGATGCTGCGGAAAAGCTGCGCAGAGAGGATGCGCTCGGATCCACCAAGGTCGCCGTGGATGAAGGTGACATATTCCTCGGCGATCTCATCGGTGATGCCGGTCTGCGCAAGCATACGCTCAACAGCTTCGATGGTCTCGCCAACCGTAGACTGGTTGAGGTCCATAGCGCGGAGGGGGTCCCATTCGGTCTTGTGAGGAGGGATGACGCGCACCTCATCGGGATCGCCAAGAAACTTCGAGTAGCGAGCGAACTTTTTCTGCTGCTGCACGAGAACACGGCGAATATAGTACGCATATGTCTCGGCGAGATGAGAGCGCGCATTTGGGTCTCTAGGGCGCGGATCGAGTCGGTCGGGGAAAGTCAAGAGTTCTTCGAAAGGCGGGTGCGATGGCTTGAGCTGACCATGTTGCCTGCGAATCTTGATTGCCGAGTTGGTCTGCCAGGTCAGGTTCGCAAAACGGAAGTGGTCGGGTGTGAGCGAGGGATGCGAGGAGATGTTGAGCGCTGAAATGGCGGAGCGGAAGATGCTGTCGCGTCCCGCGGTGGGCACCGCGACTTTCTCCATGAAGTTGAAATTATCAAAAGCCTTTTGAGAAGTCAGTGTGCGCCCCTGCAGAAGCAGTCGCTTCTCCTCCGCGCTGCTGAGAGACGTGACAACGCGATCGATGGATTTGTTGCTGACCACGATACCCGCGTGATTGAGGATGTTAACGACGGCGTCGGAAACTTGCAGCATGCGGAAGAGAATGCCGTAGTTGACCTGTAATGCATTGCATTTCTGATTTGTCCCTTGCTGCCCTTGTGAGAATATCTGGACGATCTTCTGTTGGATGTAAGTGAGGGTTCAATAAAACGAGCGGATTATGCACACACAATTGTTCTCAGTGCACTGATGCGGGCCTGAGCTTTCGAAGGGCCCTTCGCGCGCGCAGAGGGTGCAAGGCCCGCCGGCGGAGGTGCAGGGGCGTCGATGTCCATCGCATCGACACCCGCATCAGCCGCAACGGCCTGCCCGGGTACCGCATCCTCATCGTCAAGCTCGTCGTCGAGTTCGTCGGCCTCGACCTGGTCGTCCGCAATAGCAATGAGGTCGAAGTGAGCGCCGACATCCTGAGAACCGACAATCCATTCGTCGAGTGCAGGAGCACCGGCAGACCGAGGGCGAGCGCGCCTAATGCTCCCTCTGGCATCCGTAATGCTCTCGAAGAGCTCCCAGAGATTTGGCGCCATCTGACGCAGCTTTGTAGCAAGATCGTCGATGTTGAAGGCGTCGAACTGCTCGGGCTGTGCGTGCAACGCGTTGGCATGGAATCCTGCGCTCTTGTGCGTGATACGAAGCATTTCCGCGGTATAGAACTGCCTGGCATATTGTAGTGCCCAGGCAGTGACGGCAGATTCGTTACGATGGGAAAGCAGGGGCAGAATTGATGGAACAGCAGCAGAGAGCGTCGCGGAAAGGTCAGGGCGCGAGCAGTCAAACAGTTCGAGCGCGAATTTGTCGGGGGAGACGCCTTGAAGGTCGAGAAACGCGAGGGTACGGTCGAACGGGGTGCGCGCGTCCCGCAGTAGCAAATTAAGCAGCAGCACGGCGTTGTCCCTCAGGCCTTGCCTAGCCGGTGCACAGCGCGCGTCATTCGAGCGCAGGAGGTCGACAAAGAGCTTCTGAGGCGTGTACTGTATTGCCTCGAGTGTATCAAGAGCAATGTAGGCCAGCGGCGGCGGTGGGTTGCACAGAAGCAACTGCACAATATTCCGACTTTGCAAGCGCAGAGCGTCGCGTTCCGACGCAATTAAATCGGCATTTGACTGCAAAATATCGCATATAAGGGTGGCGGGTGTGTATTCTAGAGCCTGCAGCGCGTCGAGCGCGTCGCGGACGCGTTGGGTCATGACGGTAAGCAGATGAGTCAGCGCGTCTATTTTAGGTCCGGCACATTTGTCGCCAGTGGTCTATACGCCCTGAAGGGGGTTTCCTTGTGTACACAACGACAAACAACCCCGGCGCGTACTAGACCACAAGGGAAGGAGTATGGGCTCTTAGTGGCCTTGGACTATCGGTTGAGATACACTCGGCGGCGAAAGCAATTCTCCACAACATGCTGGCCTGTACAGCGCGCGCAAGATATTCTGCTTTGCTGTGTTTTCTGAGTTCTATCCTCAACAGAGCTTCTCAAACTAATCGCCGAGGGACTCCATGGCGAAGCAGGTCGAACAGGTCGTTACGGAGTTCTCATAAAGCCATGGGAGGGGAAGGTTTATGATGGAACCAACATCAGCATGCCGGTCAACCAGGTGCTCCTCGTCGCAACCTTGAACTTGACCATTGACGGGTGGTTTTTTTGTTGTGGTGTGTACTTTTCATTTATCCCAGTAAATGTATCTTATAGCTTAACCTAGGTTCCCGACAAACCTTATAAGGATGACGCCTTCTGCTCGGATATGATGCACATGCTCGATCCATGGAAGGAGCCACCTCATCAGGCATTTTCCTCGATCGTGTTCGGTTAACTGGGAACCCGAGGATCACTTATTCCACCCGCCCTGGCTGGGCCTGCGCCAGCAAGAAGAATCCGAACGATCTCTGTCCGGGCTCAGCACCATCTGGCAGCATCCGGACGACCCCTTCAACTTGGCACCCCGACCGTTGCCTCGGCCTCCAAACTGGTACCCAGCGCATTGCAATTTCCCTCCCGCAATCTTCGTCAACAACACTATTGCCTCCCGCGCCATCAAGAACAATAGCAGCTACGTTGTAGATGGCTTTGCCTCCTGCATGCCGAGAGGCGTGGACTATGGCTTTTACATTGCTCACGAGCTGCGCAAAAGCTCAGCCGTGGTGAAGCGGCAGAAAGCGCACAGCACGTCCAGCAGCATTCCTCATGGAGGGAAACAAGATAGCATCAGCTCCGGCAATGATCCTGATGCAGACGTTGGGCAGCACAGCAAGTCAGAGGAGGATAGGCCTGACGAAGACGACGCGCCCTCACCGAAGAAGCCCAAATTGGACAGCGGCCCGCAAGAGGACAGTCTTGCTGTGCTGTCACTTGCACTATTGTCACTCGCAGTTACGTACGCGGAGGTCAACGATGATGGCGACGACGAAAGTGACTCTTCCGAGGACGAACGCGAATTGGAATCCTTCCAATTCGACGAAGAATGCCATCCAAGCCATTGGTCGTCCCATCTCGACCAGGACAATTCCGACAATTTCGTGGTCGACAACATTGAGCCCACAGTCTGGCTTATTTCCCCCACTGACGACAGTGTCATCCGTGTCAGTGTCGATGAGGGGGTCCATTCCAATGTCGGGTGGCCTGGACCAAAGCGCTCTGCCGATGAGCAGTCAGTGATTGAAGGTTCTGTCTGCAAGCGGTCTCGAGATGAGTAGTTCGTCAGTCTCTCTGCATTTCATCTCGCTGCTGCAGTCCCCGTATTTACACGATACGAATAGGATGCATTTGCATTACTAAGGGCGCGGACTATACAATGGGACCGAGCGTCACAGCCGTATCCTCACGCTTGAAACCAGCGAAGTATTTTTCTCGGAAGCCTTTATGAGCAGGCACATGGGCGTCGATAGCGTCTGCTTGCGTATCTACGGCGACATCAGGAAGTGGAAACGCGGGCCGCTCAGCTTCTTCTATCATAGTCTTTTTCATTGTGACCAACTAGAGGCGATTTGTTCAATCCCACGGACAGCAAACAGAGAGGAGTGAGCTCACTCGGCGGCCCCAGTTCCCAAAGTCCTGACAGCTATTGGCGATGATTTCCATTCCATCCACAGCAGGAACGTCAACTTCCGCATACTCATCTGTGATAGTCGGCAGGAAGAAGACGAGTCGACCGCCAGGCTTCAGCATCCACCGAGCAAACTTCACAAGATCGAGCGCAAGATCAGCGAGCTCATATGGCCGTGTCGGCGGGATGTAGTCGGACTTGGCGTGTGAGTATATGCCATCTGTCAGGAGGACAGGCTCGTCGCGCTGTTTTGAAAGATCTTTCCGGCCCTGCGTTGGCGATGAGCGCACGGGAATCCAATGATGTGAAACGTACAAGTCGTTTTGCACCCGCGCGCACGCCATCTACAAGGACATCATGCCGCTGCCCAAACTCTTTGGATAGTCAATGAGAACGTACAAGGTGGGTCAGTTATGATGGCGTCAAACAGCCCGCCACACCGCCATGGATTGCGCGTGACGTCGAATGTAGCGCAGTCGACGAGTTTGTTCAGGATGTCGTATTGCTGAGCTGCACGATGTATGCCTGGCTCTGACTCTGAATAGCATTCAGAAGTAACACGCCATACTGCTGTCGCATGGCTCACGCTTGCCACGCATCTGACGCCCATCGATGTCCGAGCCGAAAACCATCGCGCCAAAGTGGGCCACGGTATACAGCATGCTCCCAGTCCCCACGAATGGGTCGTAGATGAATTTCCCAGGCGCAGACTAGAACGGAGCTCAATAGTGAGAATGATGGCAGTGAAGTAACGACATACCAGCGTCTGATTAGCCATTAGCAAGGAAACTTCGGCCTCCATGCTTGTGTTGCCATAATACGACCGCTTCTTCACGTCGAACTTGTGGATCAGCGAGCGTGCACTACCCTCTTCAATCTGCGACTTGATTAGCGGCATGTGTACCGATCCACAAGCTTTACAACGCACATGTCGACCAAGGAAAATCTGCCGCAGCACGCCCTTGTCTTCCCCTCTGGGCCTCCCGCTCAATTCTCCGGGTTCGTCATCTAGCTGCTTCAGCACCGCAAATTAGCCCTCAATGCGAACACAAACGCACATTCCTCCCACCACTCCATAACGAGGTCCGGGCTCTTAAGGTCAATTTTCCCTTTGAAGTCCATCCACGAGAGCCCTTCTATCCTTTCCAATTGCTCCCGCTTGCTGAGGGTCTGATTATATCCGCCAACGACGAATTTGAAGGACGTGTTCTCGGTGTAGACAGACCACGTTGAGCTACATGCTCTCAGGTCGTCGTGCAGCTCGGCGACGGTCTGTCCAGTGGCCCAAAATTCGGAGAAGGATCTGAAATAGGACTGAGAGTTTGTGCCGGAGGAAAAGAATAACATTACTTGACGGAAATGCAGCGTTGCGCGAGGAGGTGGGCATGCAGCTCCGACTCCAGATCGAGAATCATGAAAGGTCGCTTCGGGTCCGCATCGAGGGGGATATGAAGCGGGATGTTACGGAGCTCTATGAACGCAGCGTCAGCTGCATCGTGAGTTCGACGATGCCTCGTACCGGCGACGGATTGCAGCTCAGGGATGCGGAATTCTGGCAATATCTGCGCGAACCGGAAGAGGTACTTCATTGTCACGTCGTAGTAGAGGCCGGGGTGGTGTTCGCAGCGATGGCAAGGAAATCTTCAAGAGTTACGGGGCGTTCTTGGGCCTTGCCCAATCGCTCAGCAAGCCGCACAGCTAGAATATGCTTGCACTAAGAATGCTGCGCGTCAGCCCGCATAAAGATGGAAGATCGATTGGCGTACGAGTGTATGGGTCCTAGATATGAGCACACCGTACGAAAAGGCTGGACAAGAGCAGTATGCGGGGTCGGCGTGGACGGCGTATTGTTCAGTCGAACCAGTCACGCGATACAGCGTGCGGCCCCAAGGAGAACGGAACTTGATCACTATACACGTTCATATCAGCACAGTAGCTCTATAAGCGTAGAGAAGCGATGCCCACCACAACCGCGGTCAATAAGATCGAATGCGGCGACGATGAGCGAGTCTGGGAAGAAATGCCTTAGGGCTCGAACGCGCTCCTCAGTCACTTCGGCTTGCGTCAGCCTAGCGCATTGGCCATCGTATACGCGTACCAGAGTTGGGATTGGAAGCAAACGTGTCAATTGCAGCCTGGGCGAGGCGCGGTATGTGGTCGTCGTCCAGGTTAGGAGATAAGATTGCGTGCGTCGGAGATCGCGCCGGATGCCCTCGCTCTTGAGTGTCTGTTCATGGACGTGGCATACAGCAAAAACTACATAAGTAACATCTGGTACATATCCTACGAACTCTAAGCAATGTCGTATGCGAGCGGGCGACATACTAATAACGCAAATGTCCACGACCAAAGATGAGCACGATTACTTCTGCTCCTTCCCCAGCCGCCACTCCAAGAAATCTGCAAACTCATCGACCCGCTTGCACATCGCCTTGACCTCGGCCATCGTCGGCTTAGGGCCGTAATACTCCAGCATCTGCTGCCTGACGCTGGCGTCGGCATCGTCCATCAACTCGTTCTCATCATCCTCGTCGTCACTGCCATCGGCAGACAATGCAGATAAAGGCGAGCTCGGCGCTATGGGATCGCGTGCCCCGACGGCTTTGCGATACTCCTCGTTGGCAGCAAGGGCCATAAGCCACTTGCTCAGGGCTCTGATCTCTTCGGGAGAGTTCAGGCCCCACCAGCGCTCCTCTTCCTCGTCCCAGTCTTCGCCCTTGGCCGTCCCGTAACACGCGACGAACCAGGCCCAGTGCTTGAAGTTCTCGCGTTCGTCGTAGCTGGGTGCCTTCTTGACCTTCTGGCTCGAGAGAAGGTAGTAGGTACGGCCTTCATAATCGCGCCCGAGCGCACGAAAACGTTGCGTGTATGCGTGCTCGCGTTCGTAATGCGCCTGCTCGATATCGGCGACGGCTTTGCGGTGGTTGATCTCTTCTTCCCTATACTATATATCCACGAGTCACTAAATGTGCAGCGGCTTGTTGAATAATTTGCGGGCGCACCTTCGTCTTCCATGCCATCAGGTCCGTCCCTGGCGCAGTCTTCAATTCGGAAAAGAATTTCTTCCTCTCTATCCACGCGTCGTTCAGCTCCTTCAGAGGACCATATAGAGCGTCGCGATTGAATTGAGGACGATCTTTCTCCTGATCTTCGATGTCGGCGCGTATGGAGGGCCCGCGAAGCACCTGCTCGCACAACGAAAGGAGGATCGGTAGGAGCTGAGCGCCTTGCGCAACAACAACGCCGCGTCGCGTGTTGTATGTGCCCGTGCCGTCGGAAGGGTCTGCTGGGTCGGGATAATCCAGCAGACCTTCGTCGCGCAGACGTTCAAGAACGGCCCAGATCTTGGTAGGGCTGTGGGCGGCGCGGACCTCCTTCACTTTCGCTGTGAGAGCCTACACGCAAAGTGTTAGTCATATCAGAAAGGCGAGCGCGATACATTGGTCTGACCTTGCGACGAGAGCCGTCCGCCTCGATAGCCATGAGGTCGAGCAATGCGACAACAAGTGCTTTCACAGTCGCATCCGGGAGTGTTTCGAAGTCGTCCAAAATGTCCAAATGGACTTTCGCAACGCCCAATAAAGGGGCAAAGCGCAAGATGAACTCGCGAAGCTGCAGCAAATTCAGGGTCAGCCAACGCTTGTACCATGGACAGTTCAACGCACGTAGATTCTATCTTCAACCTCTTCGCGCGTCAGGTCTGTAGGGATCGGCTCCCATTGAGGGGCTCGTGGGATCTTAGGTGGGCCAGCTGGACGGCGCGCCACTTCCGCCCGCATCGGCACGGGAGGGTAAGGTATGTTGTAGGGCACGATGCCGTGAGGTGGCGGCCCATAGTGCAGTTGGGGGTACGACGATGCTCCAGGAAAGGGACCATTTGACACATGTATCATATCTTTGACCTGGGCACGAGCACGCGTCAGGAGAGTGCAGGACGCGTCGACGGCACGCACGGTTGCGTTTGGGTTCTTCTCCAGGACATCACGAGCCGACGCGCCGTTAGGGACGGTGATTTTGCTGGATGCGACGTGGAAGCAAACGACAAGGTGTGAGTGTAAGGCAAAGAAGCGCGCATCAATTGGAGTTCGGCTGACCCCGTAGCTTGCAGCCCCGCGGCCTTCCTGCACACACTACAGTTGCAAAGTCCCGCACAGCGCGGGCACTCGTAGAGATAACCGGGCGCGTCTGATACGTGTTTGCGGCGTTCCTCATCGCTCATGTTGCTGTCAGTACCGGCTGCCTTGAGCGCGTCGATGTTTTCGCCATAGCTGTGACCGGCATTTGAGACAGCGTTCGCACCACGACGCAATAGACGCACCGGCTCTTCATACACTTTGCACAATAATTGAGCCTGCATTGCTTGTCGCCTTTACGCCTGCTGGAGCACTGGATCGTATCTTGAAGTTTCGTCAGAGCGCGTAATGAGCGGGATGCCTGGCACTAACCCGACAATAGTGCCAATCTCCCGCACTGGTGACAGCGGCAAGAGTCTTCATCGCCAGCCTGGAGGTCAAAGACGCGTGAGCGACGCGTCAAGACGAGCCTGGTTTGCGAACACGCACCTTGAGCTTCTTGGTGGCTGCTGTGGGTTGCGCTGCCGTCTCTGCTTTGCGTTTCATCGCGGCGCCAGGGCCAGTGTTGGACGCGTCCTTGGACTTTTCCTTAAGGATGGTGTCGGCGCTGGCCTTGGTGGGGTGACCCACAACGGTGTCTGACTTCGTTGCCGTTGTGCCAGGCAGGGGCCGATTTTCCTTGCTGGTGACGGTGCCCAGCGACCAACGCGGTGAGAGTCGCGGCAGCTCAACATATACTTCGCTGAAGCGGCGCGTGGGAGGTGGGGGCGCCATGGGTGGGCAGGAGCACGAAGCACAGAGTGGTTGGAGGACAAGGACGAAGCTGTGGGAATTGCCGGCTTTTATTGGAGTTCCGCACGTGACGCGTCAGTCCGCTCCAGCCTATTTTCTTCTGTAAAAACACAGTCATGGCCAGAGCTGCTCAGGGCGACCACACGAGAGACCCT
Organism: Auricularia sp. M13; assembly: GCA_037042915.1. NCBI lineage: Eukaryota > Fungi > Basidiomycota > Agaricomycetes > Auriculariales > Auriculariaceae > Auricularia > Auricularia sp. M13. Next base: position 2,134,078 of record CM073201.1, read on the forward strand.
TGGCGAGTCGCTGCCATCTCTGCCTCAGTCACGGCCCCTTCTAACGCCTTGATACAGCCCGTGGGTCATTCTCAATGATTTTGGTGGTGCTTTCAGTATGGGCGCCGTCGGCGGCGCCATCTGGCACGGAGTCAAGGGTGCCCGCAACTCGCCCAGGGTGTGTTTTGTTGTACGCATTGACATCCAGCATTGACCGAGTCTGCAGGGCGATCGTTTGGCTGGCGCCTTGTCTGTCGTAAAAGCCCGTGCCCCAGTCACTGGCGGCAACTTCGGCGTCTGGGGTGGCATGTTCTCGACATTCGACTGCGCGGTTAAGGGCTATCGACAAAAGGAGGATGCATGGAATGCGATAATATCAGGATTCATGACCGGTGGCTGTCTCGCTGCCCGGAGTAAGCCACTTTTTTCAACGCCTTTCGGATCATCTTAACCATCCTTGCAGGTGGTCCAAAGTCCGCATTCGGGTCTGCAGTGGCCTGTGGCATATTGCTGGGTGTGTTCGAGGGCATTGGAGTGTTGCTCAATCGCGTTTTGAGCGAGGGCAACCGACCACAACTACCGCCCAGTACGTGACCCGTCTTTGCCCAAAGAAACATTCACTCAGACCTGCACTCCAGTCCCAGATCTGCCCGCGCAGCCAGCACCAGCGCATTAGACCAATCGCATCGTCCTTGTTTATATCACTGCAATCCCACACCTCTCGCATCTCAGATCTCACACCTCATACCTCACGTTGCGCAAGATCGCATCTCTTTCGGCGCTTTGGATCATCGTATATATATTTGGTTATAAGTTTCCATCCTCTTTTGTATCCCTTTGCGTTGATGTTTGCAGACTATGAGTGCTCCATGAGGGTTTCACGAGAACCGCTGACAGCGGAACGCGGTCTCCGTGTATAACCTAACATTTTCTTGCGCACGAATGATACTGATGCTACCACTCTCTGTGCCGTCAGAACACAACCAACTGGCGCTCGATATCCCATCCACGACTCTGGAGTCCTGGTCGAATTATCTCATTCAGCATTGCGTTTGGCCCGCACGCAAGAACCAACCCCTGCTCGGATGGCGCGGGCAGATTATCGCGAAGCATGGCGTCAGACACGCGCCCACATCCGTACGCCCATCCCAGCGGCACCGCGTCGCTGAGCGTATGAAAGAGGGCGAAACGATGTTGTCCGTGCAGCGCATGCAGAGCGTCCAGCTCCTCGCGCAGCAAGATGTCCGCCTCGGTCCTATTCGCACAGACCAACCAGATGCGCGTAGTCCTGTCCTCCTCGTCGTGCAGGATGGCACGGAGTACTTGTACGATCGGCGTGATACCTAAAGTATATCGGTGATCAGAACATGCGTTTTCGCGGCTGCTGAACGTACCGCTTCCTGCGCAGATCATGCCGATTTCCTCGTATCGTATCGCGATGCCATGATACAGCGCCGTCCCGCGGCCTTGCCAAATGAACGAGCCCAATGGCCCCTTCAACTCGATTTCATCTCCAAGCGCCAGCTGATCCAGGCCAATGCTCATCTTTCCGCCGTTGAAATATTTTCCTTTGGGCATATACAGTCTAATAGGTGGGGTGTATCGTTAGTTCATGTTGTCAACGGTGCACTCGTACTGACTTGATCAGGAACTCGATGAACCCCGCAGCGTTTTGCCTCGACACCGGGGTGTATGCGCGCTGCACCAATTCAGCTGTGTCTTTCCTCCGAAGCCGCATGAAGACGTGTTGGCCCGCAGAGAGGCCCAGCATCTGGTCCTTGCGTCCCAGCACAAATCGGAATAGGCGCGAGTCGTGGTTCACGGGCGTCACAGCCTGTAACGTCGCCCGCTTCCAGCTCTTGGGATCGAGGAAAGGTGTGTCAGCACTGGCATTCTCTATCCTAGCTGCTTCGCTTTGCACTACGCCTCCAGCGAGCGTGCCGATGTGGTACTGCGGGCTGGGTCAGCCGTCCGATTGCGTTTCAAGATTAGAAAAAGCACCTGTGCAAGTTTTGCTCGGGCGTCCGCAGAGTGGATGGCGACAAAGTCTTCGGTCGCGTCTTCGCCCGCGACCAGCAGTATTGAATCACCCCCGCCCGGGTGTTCTTTCAAAAATCCCGTCCCATCGTATACCTCGCCGTTCACGACGAACCACGGCCGCGCCTTGTCGTGCGCTGCGAGCTCTCCGTTCGTTATCCGCCGCGTCACGTTGTAGTTGATCGTCGACTTTTCTCGGATATTGTAGGCTCAGGACGGGTTTCCAGACGAGACTCTACGGCGTCGCTGAAATGCGGGCGCGCAAGGTCCATGCCAGTTGGTTTGAGGCGCTGCATAACCAAGTGGTCAACCAAATTCATGCTTGCTGACGGTGCGCACCTCCATCCAACCTCCAGGAGCATTTCCTGCCACCGTAGGGTGCTCAAATGTGAGCCTTACCCCTTCCTGCGTCGCAGACGCTAATACTGCCACCCGAAACAAGCAGTTGTTCAGCATCGACGTCGCATTCAGATACCTGGGAGGGGCCTGTTCACAGCGGGTGCTTAGAGAGGTGGTATGGCACTCACATGTCCCGCGGTTGTATGTTCATTGCCTCGTCGACGGCGCAGACTTCGATCACCTTGGCCTGCGCGAGATGCTCAAAGGCGACGTCCAGCGACCAGAAGCTCCAGCAGCTTCCCGCGCGGCTTTCAGTGAGTTCATTCATAATCCCAGTGCCCCCGGCTTACAATGAGGTATCGCGTTCCGTTAGGTCCAACCTGCCGTACACTTCATCGTTATAGGCCATCGCTCGGTACCGATCCTCAGGATGTTCTCTAGCCATAGGTGAGCAATGGAAACATCTTCGGACGATCCACTCACAAGTCACATAGGTGCCACGATCGTCCTTCATCCAACGATACTTCCACCCGATTAATTTGCCGTCCGCCACCGCTGTACGCATAACCTCGCAGCGTATAAATCCTATCATGTTTTGCCCGCGTCATATGGAGCTCTTCGAGATGGGCCGGCGACGAAATAACGCTATTGACATTGAGCTCCCTGTGAGTATGGGTGTGTGTCAAATCAATTGCAGCCGGTTTATGCTTGCTGACGCACGTTATCAGATAGTTCTTGTCGTACCACCAATGGGACTCTTCGCGTGCTGCGTCAGGGCTTAGATGGCGCGGGAGAAATTTGTTGTCCTGCGAGTTGCAGGCGGATGGTCAGCCCCGCCGTTCATGCAATCACGGTGATCCTGGCACACCCAGAAATGCAGCTATCATTTCATTGACCATTTTCATGGTAAATAATCTTCTTTGATTCTTATATGTCGTGATGGTGCTCACATGATGCTGTGATTCAGTAGCGGAGATTTCAATCTTCTTCAGCCACTGCAGGCAGTCAGACTGGTTCTCTGAAGTCCCAAACTTCTGTTCAGACCTTTACCGAACGCCCGCCTATTTGTCCCGGAATGATTATACGGATAGGAAATCCATGGTCTGGCTCAAGCGGGAGGCCGTTCATTGCCCATGCTGCCCCTCGATGAGTAATAGGTCGTTTGTGCGCGAGCGGGCTGCTTACCTACAAGCATTCCTTTCTCCTTATCGGCTGCCCAGGATAGTCGCTGCGACGTCCCATACGGCCCATGCGGCAAAGAGTCTCCACCTTCGAAAACGACATGCTTTGCCTTGCCTCGGATGGGTTGAACATAGTCGAGGATATCCGCAAGATAAATGCCGGTCCACAGCGCCGTGCTCACTGGATTCAGTCATGAGATGGCTTCATAGTCATGTGCGTTTTAGACGGACCTCCGGCTGCTCCCCAGTTGAATCCTGTGGAGTCAAAGCTCGTCAACAACTATTGATTTGTTTCCGAAACCCACTTACCCAGACTTTTCCGGACCATGTTCTGTTCTTTCCGCCTATTCCCGGCGCACACAAGTGTCACTGGTAGAGTTACCATTTGGAACCTGTCCTTCAGATCTTTGATGGTGAAAGTCATGTCTCGTTCGACGAGTCCAGTGATGTGGACCCTCCACGATTTCGCCGCATCCGGAGCAACCTTGGGGACAGCGCCATGATTGCGAACGAAATGAAGATGCGCTGGTGTGAGAAACCCCTTTGCATTGATGTCAGCATGTTGGAGAGCTTGCTATAGGGAGCACCATGGCGTACCGCAGACATCAAGCCCGGAAATGGCGCCTCGACATTGAAAGGATGCTTTCCTGTCAGTCTGACCAGCGCGGGATTCTGAGATCATAGTTCTAATGAATTTATCCCTCTGTATTCACTCAGAGACCACACACCCTATTGATCCAGTTGTCCGGTGTTTGGGCATCCTACAATACGCGTTATAGACGGGATAGTGGCGCCCGACAATCCGATCGCACCTCATCGGCCACAGTCGCAGGCGTCTCGTTATGAGGGAGAGAGGGGAACACTAGCGGAAGCGGCGGGCAGGATCGAGAGGCTGAGCAAGTCGCTCCTAACGGTGCGAGCCGATCCCGCAACAACGTTGGCGACGAGAGACACGACGACGGGGGGCTTGACGCCGAATGATCGCTTCCTGAGCTATTGTCCGAGATGATTTGGGTGGAGGACATAGGTACTGAGACGCTGTCTGCCTAGCTCAACGGTCCAGGTTAACAAGGCGTCGCGAGATCCGTACGGCACAGTCGACGGCTTTGCCGGTCGGAGACGGAGACGCCTGAATTTCTGGCAAATGAAATAACAAGATACGTTGCCTCTAACCAGTAAGTCAGACGGCTCGATCCGAGAGCACAGCGGTCTGTGTCACTCACTGTTGCACTGTTAGTACAATGTATTGCATGCGATTGCAAACACACAGTACACTCCCTGAATCTCCGGGGCCCGGCCTTGCCAATCAGGAAGGTAATTCATTTATGATTTCACTTTCGAAGCCAAAGGGTGAGAAATTCTAAGCGTTCAGATGATTGTATAGCCGTCCAGCCAGCACTGGCGAGGGCGAGTGGCGGATATGGACAGTGGACAGCGTCTAACTCAGGTAGATTAATCTTCCTATGTAAATTCAACGTCAAGTTGCCAAAGCCGTTGCAATCGTAACGCCGGAAGCGACTCTGCAAGGTCGGCTTTTGAACCACGGAGGTTCACCACGACGGCACAGGAATAATCGCCAGCAGTACTGGGATGCCCTGCGAAAGACGCGTAAGCTGAGCTACGCGTGGTGGGAGCATATACGCAGGCATACGACGGATATAACGCCTGATATCCAAAACGTGCGGCCGGTGGGTTTTGGTTCGAATCGAAAAATGACTGCGAAGATAATGCCTCCCACGTTTCCAGCTGCTCCGACGATGCCGCTCTAAGTGATAATAGAACTATGAGGTTGGCTTAGGAAGATGATACGCCAAACGCTCACCATGAACCCGTTATAGTCTACATTTGGAGGCGAATGAGGCAGTGGGACCGTCAGACTTATGATAAGTTGTTCGAGGCAACATCGACGTAGAGTACTGACCCGGGTTACAGTGAGGCACCAAAGCAAAGTTGGCACCATTGCCAGCTGTGTACGACATCAGTCAAATCCTAGAATTTGGGCAAAATGTCCATGGCGTACCTTCATTCCATAGTGCGATGATAACCAATAATGCAATCACTGCCGCAACTGCGGACGATTAGGTCAATAGGACGAGGAAGCAGGTACATACGGGATGTTTCTGAGCCACTATCGAGAAAGAGGCCAAGCGCAATGCACAGGATGCCTTGTACGAAAGCGCATAACAGTGTAAAGTACTTCTTTCCGCGGACCTGCACTTTTCGTGAGCTGCGGTTGAGATTTGACAGTTGGATGCGCTTACACCAAAGCGTCTGTAGAGAAGGTCGCTAACATACCCTCCGAGCGGGCGGGTGAACACGTTGAGGAGGCCAAAAATGGAAGCGACCTGCCCGCCGGAGGGAGGGTCAGCGGAAGGACGAAAAGAATCTGACTCACATAGCCTGCCCTTTTCTGGCCAAACGCGGGGCTCTTGTAACGGTCATACAATATGTTGGCAAGGTACGCATCGATCGCGAGCTCGAATCCGAATGTAACGGCATATGCAATGGTGGGTAGCCAAGTCAGCGGTTTGCCAAAAAGCCGGATCGCGGCTCGAGGTGTCAGAGTGCGATTGACTGCAACATCTAATGCAGACACGGGATGGCCCTTTTCTCCCGTTATTACCGGAGAGGCAACTTCGACGACTTCCGGGCCTTCCTTCTCTGGCGAAGATTTGCTTTGCGGCTGCTTTGCATCACCCGCGGCGTCTCCACGTGCTCCTAGATGCGGAGTCCCGCTGACAAGCTGTCCTGGCGACTGGGGGGATTGGGCCTGAACGGCAGGCAAGTTATGCCTCTCAGACCAGCGGCCAGCAGGGTGATCGGTGCCAAACAGCATAACAAGCAGCGCAGTCAGAAACAGAATCGGTACGGGGACGATAGCGAAGGACGCGCGCCACGCAGCATGTCTCGAGAGGCCATCAAGGACGAGGCGCTCATAGAGGGCAACCATGATGATGAAAGTACAGCCGCCTATGTATGCATCGGGAATGCAGAAAAGTCACGAGTGTGAATGAGCTCGTCGATAACTGCGATCGGACGAACCTCCAGCATTTCCCCATCCAGCAGCAAGGGCATTGGCCGTTCCCACGACTTTCTTGTCGAAGAAGGCAGTAGTCCAGGCCTGACATGGTACAAAGGTGGCGCCTAGAATGCCTTGCGGGGGGTAAGGCTTCTATCATCGGTGGAGATGGCGATTGTCACCAATGAAGAACCGAACTGCATATAGCCCGCGTGCAGAAGTGACCAAACCCGCCATTCCCGAGGGTATGGCACCTATTACAAGCAATGCCGCCATCACCTTACGAGGTCCGTACCCTGCGGTGGCGGCACGTGAGCAACTAGACTAATGAACCCAAAGCTCATGGTAGTCACGCTCACGATCTACGAGTGGCCCGACGATGACGCGAACTATCAAGGTGGCGCACAAGGCGCAAATATTGGAATTGCCTGGGAATGCTGAGTGAAGATGGAGACCGAATCGAGTCAGTACTACTGACCAATCTCTTGAGGTGTCAACTTGAGGTCTTCTTTTACAGCTTCCGGAATGAGGGGCGCGAAGGCGAACCATGCCAAGCTATGGACAAGGTCAATAACGCCGCTGACTGCGCCTCAAACGTACAAAGCAACCCAGAAAGCTAGCCATGACCTGAAGAGCGATTAGAACTCAGGCGGCTCGAACACGGCACACAGGATGTACTCACAGGTGGAAGTTGCGTGAATACTGGTTTTGTAGCGACAATATTGGAAGTGTCTCGCATTTGAGATTGAGAGGGTTGATACGAGTTGTGGTCAAATACTCCCATGCGTTGTTCGTGCCGTGTCGACGTGGAGGAGAGACCTCAGAGCCATCAAGGCTTATTCGTCGACTAGGCTGAGACGTGGACATGGCGTGCACGACAGCGTAAGTCGGACGCGAAGTATGATGGTGCGTATATAATATATGGTCGTCCGGTGTGGCTCGGAACAGTAGTCAGTCCAAGGACAAGCCGGCAGGACCAGTCTTCGTGTTTTCCCAATGGTTCATGCGATCACGCTGGTGAGCGTGATGAAAGAGGAGTAACGCTTATCTCTGCGCGGGTGAATCCGCCGATAAGGCCCTGTGGTCGAAGAGTGGGGAAATCGTGGCCGGATGGAGCGCGAATCCTTGCCACCTGTGTTGTCACGTGACATAACAGGATGGCGGATACAGCTTACAACTGGCGGATATCCAACGCTGTATAGACTAAAGTTAGAGGCGCACCAATAACAGACTACTAAAGACATACGCTAAGTCCCATGTTGTTGTCGAGGATGTATGGGCCTCGCGCGCCCTCGGAGATGGGGTCATGGTGACTGGACAGAATGGGTCACGGCGCTAAGGTCGTCGCGGTAACTTGTGCGCGGGGCATTTGCGATTTTCTTCAAGCGACGTGAATGTAAGAAGGCCTGCAAACACAAGGCTGGAACGCGGGCGTTGAATTCATCTATGTCAAAAGTCCATGAGCAACCCAAAAGTCGGAGAGTTCACATGCCGGGGATCACGATCTCATAAACGAGCATGTTGGCGTTCTCTGTGTCGATTATCAAAGAACCCATGGGCAGATCGAAAGGACGTATGAGCAAGTATGAGAAACGCGTGCTTGACAAGCACATCAGGAAAACGTGTAAATCGCTCAGGCCGATAATTGAGTAGCAGTATGTCGGGACGCCATGGCTTGTGCGCAGCGGCATGGGGCATCACGAGGAGTGAATTCATCGTTCGGAGCTCGTAGGCGGACGGAGGAGAGTCGAGGACAGGTGACGTCTTGGAAAACTTGACGAAGTTGGCATCGTTGCAATAGACCAAAGGCCAGGCTTCATGGGGCAGCGCGGCGTCGACCACGTCTTGGTGAGCGTTGGTGAACCAGTGGCGTATGTTTGCCACCAGTTCTTGGAATGGCGGGACTGGGACAGGCGGAGATGCTGGAGTAGAGACAGAGGCAGGGCTTGAAGGTTCACCAGTGGATGAAAGTTGTCGCTTTCGCGACTGCAGGACTACGGGCAAGGCTTTGCGGACGGAAGCACGTAGTGCGTTACAGCCTGTTCGGAAAACGTTGACTGCGCCAACTTTTTCTGATTCGATCTGCCGTCGACAGCGTCGCCCTCACTTTTATATAATTATAGATCTGAACGTGGGGGAAGAGCCAGCTCGGGGAGTAAAGCGAACGTTTGTAATCTTCGATCTGAAAGAGACAAACGGAGCCATTTGATGATTTGTTATATTCTGAACCATTGCGAGCATGAAAACATGTTCTGGAGCACATTGCGTCCAAATGGGGAAACCGTCGAAACTCACCGTTGTAGGTCGGGCGATTGTAGATCTGAGCAAGTAACGATCAAAGTTTTAAGTACTCAGTGTTCTGGAGAGACCATCACATTGAGCACGGACCAAAGTCAAAGAGACCATCACATTAGCACGGACCGCAACAGAGCACAAGTAGCAAGAGATTCAAACACCGGAAAAGTACAAAATATACAAGATGCGCAAACCACAGCGACAGCAACACGCAAAAGTCCCCCAAACCCGAGAAAAGCAGGACTCACACACACACACCTCACGCAGCAGCAGCAGCGGCAGCGGCAGCAGCGCCGTTCCGGTCGGCCGCGACAACGGCGGCCTCGCGTCGTGCGCGTCCGGCGCTGGATGTTGTGTTCTTGTTGCCCTGGCCGAACTTTTCCTGGAACGCGATGAGGTCCGTCATGAGGTCGCTCATCAGCCGCTCCGTCGTCGGGCTGCGCTCCTCCGGGCCGATGGGCGCATCCCAGAGGGCCGCATCGTCGTCGGGAGGCTGCGGCGGCTGCCCGTCCTCCTGCACATCCATGGCGTCGTCGTCGACCACGACCGGCCCGCTGTCTTTGTCTTTGTCTTTGTCCTTGTCCTTGTCGTTGACGCGGCTCAGACTCGCCGCAGTCAGCCCCGCGGCCCGGTTCGCCGCGCGCGCAGCAACGAGCGCATCGACGCGCCGCCGGCGCTGCTCGGCCGCGGCCTGCTCGCGCGCGACGTACTCGACGATGTTGCGCACGCGCTTGTTCATGTCGCCGATCGTCATGCGCTTGCCGGGCCACTTGACCTTGACGCCGCGCTCCTGCTCGACGCCGTCGCCTTCGCGCACGTCGATCGGCTGCGGCGTCTCCGTCGGCAGAATGTGGGCGAGGTGCTGCAGGTAGTCCGGCAGCGCCCATGACACGCTCTGCGGCGCGGGCGACCGTGCCGAGTCCTTGTCCGCCTTGTTGCCGCGTCCCTCGCCCGCGGCGGCTTTCCGGCGCGCAGCGGCAGTCGGTTGGTAGCCCGCATCGCCCTTCTCGGCGCGACGGCGTTCCATCTCGAGCTGCTTTCGGTATGTATACTGATTTGGGTGCTTTTTGCCGCCTGGTCCTAGGCATCGGCATCAGAGCGGGAAGACGCGCAGGCAAGGGCAGGGACGGACCTGTCGAATCGCCGTTGGCGTCCAACGACTGTTCCTTTTCCATGTTCTTCTTTGGCCCATTGCGCTTCTTGGGACGAGCTGGTGCTGGAGGTGGGGGAGGCGGCGGGGGTCCTTGGGCAACGACACGTTCTTTGCTTTGGCGGAGGCGCCATTGGCCGATGGGGGCGGCACTGGAGTTGGCTCCTTGGTGGCTGCGGCGATGGGCAGGTCTGACGCGCTCGACGCGGAGCGCGGCCGCTTCACGGTGGCTGGACCGCTGCAGCGGAATGTCAGCAGACGGCAGACGGCAGGCGGGAGAAATGCCCGTACGGTTCGCCCTCCCCGCCCGCGCTGGAGCGCTTCCTCTTTCGTCTGCCGCCGATGACGACTTCCTCAATGATGATCTCAGGCTCTGGGTTCTCCAAAGCGAGTAAACGCTTCAGGTCTTCGTCGTAGGCGGCGTCGCGCGAGTTCATCGTGTTGCGACGCTTGGGCGACTTGGGCTTTGTGCTGGCGGTGGGTGAGTGCGAGCGAGGGGAGCGTGTGCCGGAGGGGCGGAGATGGGCGGGGGCATGGCGGAGGTGTGCCGGGCGCGCTTGTTGCGCTTGAGCTCCGACAGACTGGGCACGGGGGTTAAGCGGGCAGCAGCGGACTGGGCTGGGAGCAGACGCACCAGGGTATGTCGCTGTGGAGGTCTGGGCGGCACTCTTCGCAGTAGTAGTTCTCGGGCACGTTGTCCTCCTGGACGCCCATGCACAGGCCGTGCTGCCAGACCTTGCACATCTCGCACATGATCATGAATCCGAGCTCCTCGCTGTCGGCGGCTGCGCGGGCTCGCTGTCAGCGGGCAAATCGATGGCGAGCGGGCGGGCAGCGCACCGATGCGGCCGCACGGGCAGCGCGTGACGCCGCTCTCCTCGTCGTCCTCGTCGGGCACGGGCTCGGGCTCGTCGACGGGGCTCTTCTCCTTGTCCTTGTCCTTTGCCTTGCCCTTGCCGCCGCGCTTGCCGGTGCGCGGCGGCGGGTCGGCGTCGCCGTTGAGCGAGTCGTTGGGCTCCTCCTTGACGCGCCGCGGCTTTCCCGCGCCCTTGCCACCCTTGGCCGCGGGCGTCGTCGTCGCCGGCGGCGGCGGTGGGTCGGGCGAGTCGCGGTCCTCGGCCTGCGGCGAGTGCGAGCTCTTGGAGTTGGACGCCGAGGCGTTGTGGGCGTGGGTCGGGCGGCGCGCGGATCTCCGCGAGGGCGCCATGGCTGGGGCTGGCTGCTGGTTGCTGGGTGCGGGCGCGGGGCTGGTGGTGGGCGGGGGTCAAGATGCTAGGTTCGCACGCGCTTTGCTTCCGCCCTTTCGGCTTTCGTCCGGCCAGATTCACCATTGTCGTGCCAAATCGTATCTATAGTCGTACATGTCCGTGTACTGGCAGAGCCCTCGTGATCAGCAGCCACAGCCGCCCCCGCCGCCCTGCCCGTCGTCGCGGTCCAGCGATATGCCGCCGGGCATCGTCTGGTTCTGCGCCTGGCCGCCAGCAGCGGCAGCGGCCCCAACGCGCGCACCGCCGCCGGTCTGCCACAGCTCGGGCGTGTCCAGGATCTAAGCGCAGGTCAGCACCGGGGAAGGCGCAAATGAGCGCAAGCCGCACGCGCTCGACCATCTCGACAAAGGCCTCCTTGACGCCCGTCGCCGTCTTCGCGCTCGACTCGACGAACAGGCATCCCATCCGGTCCGCAAACTTCTGGCCCTCTTCTCGGGAGACCGTCCGGGAGAATTCCTGTCGTCGCATATGAGCTGCCGCGTGCCCGCACCCCAGAACCCGATGCGGACCTTGTCCAGCTTGTTGCCTGCGTCCACGCCTTAGTAAGTACGGGCTGGGCTGCTGGCGGAGGACGCACCGACGAGGATCTTGACGACGGAGCTGCTGACGTACGTCTCCAGCTCCGAGAACCAGCGCGGGAGCGCGTCAAAGCTCTCGCGGTTCGACACATCGTATACTGTAGCAGCAGCAGGTTCAGCTGAGCGCCCAGGAATGAGGCCAATGTATGCGTGCGTACCGAGGAAAATGCCCTGCGCCCCGCGGTAATACGAGCTCGTGATCGTCCGGAAGCGCTCCTGGCCCGCCGTGTCCTGACACGAGCCCGTCAGCGAGCGTAGCATAGACCGTAGCAATAGCAGCGCACCCAAATGCTCAGCTTGACCTTCTTGCCCTTGACCTCCATCTTGCATACCTGCAACAACGGCGTGAGCGATTGCACAGCGTAGCGCGACGACGACGCAACGCACGCGAAAGTCGACGCCGATGGTCGCGCTGCTCTCGTCCTCGGGCAGCCACTGCTCGTCCGTGAACCGCAGCAAGAGCGACGACTTGCCCACGCTGCTGTTGCCTGCGCACCCGTCAGACCGCCGTGTGGCGCCGAGCCACCAGACGCACAACGCACCGATTATGAGCAGCTTGCAGTTTATTGGCGGCGCTGCGGGCTGTTGCGCGGTCTGGGTGGGTGCCATGGTGGGAAGGAGAGGATGTGTGCGGCGTGGCTCGTGCGTGCGGCGGGCTCCAGTGCGTAATCGAATGACACCCTCAGCGCGGCCACTGTGTCACCGGGAGCAAGTTGCGAAAAAAGACTCCGCTGCCGGCGCCTGGTCTTGCTCATTGTCCTTTTCGACAGGCTCGCTGTTCTTTCAGGCCTTCAGGCTCTTGGTCTGCTGCAATGCAACCCAGTACCGGGATCTGAGCTCGAGCGCTATTCTGAACCGATAAATATTTGCCTGAGCTTGACGTCCAACCAAACGCTCGTCAGGGGCCAAAGATTGGCTGCAGCTCTGCTATCCTTGCGAAGCATGCTATTCAGCACCGCAGACAAGAACGCGGCCCTCCAAATCATCTCGTCCGTGGTGTTCTGGCTTGGCTACCTCGCGACGCGCTATGTCGGCCCATCTGAATCGACCAGCACCGCGACACATCCACCCCGCCGCCCCATATCCGACGCGACGCGACGTGCTGTAACTTTCTGGTGCCTGCTTGCGTTGCTTATCAACGTTTCCTGTGCGTCGCGATCGTCTGGCATTCAAACGCCCATTCTCCCAACTAACATTACGATCGCACTCTAGATTTCTCAGTAGCCATCACCACAAGGAAAACGCCCGCCGACGTATCCGTCAGGCTGTGGTTCTGCGCGACACAGCTGTTCAGCGCGTCCGTACGTGCAGCTCATCTTCATCATCATGTCACGGTTTGGTCTGAAACTTGAACAGTACAACATCTACCAAGAATTACGCGACGCCAGCTCAGAACCTATAGGCATCAGCGCGCAAGCTATCCGCCACATGAACGACGGGGCTTTCCTCCCGACTCTTTGCATGGCGGCGGACTTTATCGCGCGAAGGGGCGTGGGGACGAGTCCAAGCTTGCGCGAGGTTGCGTACTATGCGCAGGCCCCGCTCTGGGTTGGTTTCCACGCGTTTGTGACCGACTAGGACGTCCAGCCTGCGTGAAACCGTAGTGATACGCCGGCCGCATAGCATCCAGGACGAGATGAAGATATTCCAATCACACCGAATCGCAGTCGATCCGATTTCCAGACTCGCCTGTCGCCTGGATATCGGTTCGTCCATAAAAGCGCTCCCGATCGTTTTGCAACGAATCCCATGCCCAAATTCAGTGCGCAAGATAAATCGTGCATGATGCGTAATCCCCGATCGCATGATCATGAGCACGGGGCTGTGCAGCGTGCAAACTGTCTGTTGTCATGGGTCCGTTGCCGCGCCGCGCCCCTAATACAGACTGTCTGCGTGATGACACTGATGTCTCCGCCGTCCTCCTTCGACTTGCGTCCGTTCACCTTCTCCTGCTCGCGCGCGCTTTGGCGCCCTCTTCAAAGTTCGATTGCCCCTTTTTCATACATACCATTTTGCTCCTGCTGCTTGAGTCTTCTGCGTCACCCCCCAACACCATGCGCCGGGGAGCGGCAGTCCTCCTGGCCCTGGGATTCCTCGCCCTGGCAAGGGCCGGGCGGAACGTCAGCCTGGACGACACGTTCTCGCAGTGGACGTACGACCCGCCCGTCTGCGCGAAGGCGTGCGACGGCGCGCAGGAGGGCGTCCCACGCGGATGGTGCGTCGCTTACTCTGGCTCGGTGATCTGATTCTCATGCATCGTGCGCGCACAGGTGGCAATTGGCCAACTTGCGCGACCCGGCCCTGCTAGGCGAATTTTTCGGCTCGACACAGACGGCGACCAACCTGGTAGGAGCGTCTGCGACTCTCCTATTCTCTGGCACGTTCCTTTTGCCAACATCCCTCCTTTGCTGACGCGCCGTGTGTACTGTAGGAACCCATGTCTATTACTACGGATCGTTATCGCCGTACGGCGGGTCATGAACATCACGCTGGACGACAAGGTGTCGACGATCACCACGAAGCTCGACAAGCCGGACGCGCCGACGACGCGCCAGGCGTTGCTCTGGTCCGCGGCGGATCTGGATCCGCACCTGCAGCACACGCTCGTTGTCACGATGGCCGGCGGAAACATCATCGACGTCGACCGCGTCGACATCACGCTCGTCGACAACACCGACGCGCCCAACCCGACCATTCCGCACCCAGATGATGGCGGCGATAACGACGACGGCGAGGGGGGCGGAGGCAAGGCCAAGACGTGGCTGATGTGCGTTCCCTCCTTCCACGGAGCATGCACACGGGCATTTCACTGATACGCTGCAACAGCCTCGCCATCGTCGGCGGGTGCATCGGGAGCCTGCTCTTGCTGTGCCTCGTCATGTTCCTCTGCGTCCGGCGGCGACAGCGCGCGGCGACGGCCAGCAGGATGTCAGACATACCCGGGCCCGTCATGCGCCTGCACTCCGAGGAGCAGATGCGGCCCATCGACCTCGCGCCCTCGTTGATTTCGCCGCTCCCGCCCGTCCCGCCGCACAGCTCTGATCCATTGCGGATGGAATTCCCTCTCACCCCGCCGCCAGCTGCACAAGAACAACTACAGCAGCAGCAGCGATCGTTGCCGTTGCCAGAACCCCCAGCGGCAGCAGCAACAGCACCGCAGAGACCGCAGAGCGATCCGATGCCTGAACCCGCGCCACATTTCGTGATGGTGCGCACGCCGTCGATGAAGCCCAAGACGGTGCTCGTATCCACCTGGGAACCCGACCCGCTCGCCACGCCGCCGTCATCGCCCACGGAGAGCGATATCCAGTTCACGCCGCACAGGACCAGCAGTTCATTCTGAGTCTGTCCCTTTCCTCGGAGTTCTCTTCTGGTCACGGTGCGCGGGAGTCTCCCGGCTTGCTCTGCTTCATTTCCGTTCTGGCTGGCAATTGTACTAGTACTACCTTCATCAATGTGGAATGCTTGGGATACGCATGGGTACCAATATCGCGTCGGTGTGTGCTTTCCTGAGGATCTCGACTGTTCTGACTGTGGGCCCTGACGTCGGTGGTCCGATGACGTCTTCGGTCTGAGCGACATCTCGCGCGTGGCTCAGACGCCTCGCAGCCTCGCGCACTATACGCTCCACATGTCCGGGTTTAGCAGAACTGAGTGGAGACTCATCATGCTTGGCTGTGCAGCGTGCCCTGGGAGCGAGTGACGCATCGCAGTTGGGTGGTGCGGCGGGGGGCTATATATGGGCGCGACGTGAACGCACAGACCCCACCCAAGTCCTTCTCACACTCTCACACCCTCGCTCTCGCTCTCAACACCAAACACTAGTACTCATCATGTTCAAGTCGCACAAGAACACCGCCCCGGCTGAGCAGCCCGCCAACCCGCCCCGCCGCGGAGGCTCCCTCTTCCGCCGCCACAACAGCCCGAGCCCCGTCCGCGACGACAGCCGCAAGGGCGGCATCTTTGGTGGACGCCGCAGCTCTTCGTCCTCGGATGAGCGCCGCACCACGAACTCGAGCTCGTCGCGCTCCGGCACGGGCCTCTTCAACTTCAACACCAACAACGACCCCGTCATCCGGGAGGCTCGCGCGAAGGTCTCCGAGGTAAGCTTGAGCTCTCATGCGTCGCCAGCTCGAGTGTTGACGCTGTCGCAGGCTGAGGGCAAGGAGAGGGCCGCCGACCAGGCTCTCATCGCCGCGCGCCAGGCGGTCGCTGAGGCCAAGCAGCACGTCAAGGACCTCGTTTCCAACGCCGAGAAGGAGTGAGTGCAACTGCGAGACCCTACAGGACAACGTCTGACACAATTTCAGGGCTCGTGCCGCGAAGGCCAGGCATGTCGAGGCCAAGGCCGTCCGCAAGGATGCTGGCCACCTCGGCAAGTTCAACTGAGGACGATCATCTCCGAGGAGATCATCGGCTTCCATGCACCCCTGCCATTTTCTAACGACCCTCACGATTCTGTTTTCTATCCCTTCGGATATCGGACACTTCTGTACGCCTTCTGCGACCTGTAAAACGTAGCCTACATACCATTGGCACCTGATAATACACTCTCACACAATGTACCAGATTTACGAGAATTGCTTGATAAGTCGGAACCTTACCTGAGAATCCCGACTCGGACTTGTAGCAATAGCCGTGCAAGCCCGAAGTCTGTCATTTCATGCAAGCGCCCACCCCTCTCACCGTGCGACCTCGCGCTCAAACGCCGTCTTGGGCTGACGAAGCGTTCTCGAAGCGTCCCCGACCCGCTCCGCCGGCGCTGACTACACCAACTCGTCCTCGAGGCATATAAGAGTTGTTGTTGCCCATTGAGGCATCATAGTAGCAGAACAAGCCAATTCACTCATCTACAGCTACGATGTCTTCTCAACGCCGCATCGTTTACCTCGGGGTGCGTCGCAGTTCAAGTTCAAGTTGTCAGTTTACTGTCGATCGTCTCTGATCTTCTATCAGGCCAATGGCCCATTCGGAACGACCATGCTCCAGGAGCTCCTCAAGGCGGGCTGGCACGTCGTTATCCTGGCGCGGACGCCTTCGAACGTGGAGCCGCGTCCGAACACGACCGTTGTCCAATTCACTCCAGATGATCCCGCGAAGCTTATCGAGGTCATGCGCGGGGCTGAGGTCGTCCTCTGCACCGCCAACGCGGGTGGGACGGACGCTTACGAGCTGCAAAAGCCCTTGATTGACGCAGCTATCGCGGCGGGCGTCAGACGCTATATACCCACCGAATATGCTGCCGACATGGCCCACCCAAAGTCGCTCGCCTCTCCCGTCTATGAGGCCAGGCGCAAGGTCATCAACTATCTCAAGGAGAAAGCTGCCGAAGGCAAGATTGAGTATACCATCTTTCACACGGGAGGATTGTTCGAGTGGGGTGAGTGTTTTCGACCTCGTACTACATCTGCGCGGCTGAGAAATTGTGCAGGCCTGAAGAACGGTTTCCTCAAATTCGACGTGAAGAACCGCGTAGCTCATATCCAGGACGGCGGAGACGACGAGGCCGTCGTGTCCACGAACCTCACGTGCGCGCGAGCGACCGTGCAAGCACTGTCTCCCGAGCACTTCAAGGAGACTGCCAACCGTATCTTGCGCGTGGGAGACGCATCGATCACCCAGAATCAGCTCCTCGGCTTCCTGGAGAAGGCGACTTCGTCGAAGTGGCAGGTGGTGCACGAACGCTCTGAGGACAACCTTAAACGCGGAATGGATTCCCTGCAGCGTGGAGAGGTGAACCTCGATGTCCTGAGGGATATCATCGTCTCTGGCGTCTTGACCAAGGATGGCTCCGCCTCTTGGGGAGAAGGGGATAACAAGTGGCTGGGATTGCAGACGCTTGATCTCCAGAAGGTCGTTGACGAGGTTGTCAAGGAGGTGGACGCCACGAAGTGATACTTCTTTCCCTCGCCACCAGACTTGCCATGTCACATACAGTATATCCGCTGCAACCGCGAAAATTCTTCGATTCGGCTAGATTGTGATTGCCGCGATCCTCACAAAGCTGTGCATAGCGTGCCTGGACTTCGGATGATGATCCGGCTATCTCGTCGGACATCTCGCGCGCTATCTCCGTGTCCAAACCTTGACCACTAAAAAATCCGTGCACGCGGAGTCTGGTGCTTCCCTCTGCTGCTACACCATGGTCGCAGCTGCCAAGACGCTCTCTGACGCTGAGCGCGATGCCATGCGCCCGCCCATAGTCTACTCGTCGCCCGTAGCGTTTGCCAGCTCGAGCTGGCGGCGCTTCGCGAGTATATGGACGAAGCGGTTCACGCTCGCGCTTTTGGTGCGCTGCCCGCCTTCTATGGGCCCGCCCCCAACAAAGCGCCCTGCTCATGCCGCACTTCGTTCGATAGGCAGGCCAGCTTGTCAGCTTGTGCATCACCTGCACCAGTGTCACCACGACCGAGCTCGTCAATCGCGGGTTCAACTTGCCGACGACGCAGAGTTTCTTCCTGTGAGTCCGCGATAACGTTTCGCCCGCCCTGTACCTGACCCAGGCCTCAGATACCTCGCGCTAAACCTGACCTATACGCCTTACACCATGTACCGCTGTCTGTTAACAATGCCCTGTGTGGCGTGGGATTCTCGCTCATTCCGGTTTCATGCACAGACGGCGTTAAAGGATGGGGACAAATGGTCTTCCGCGACGGCTGGAAGTGTGCGTGCCTATGGCAAATGAGCGCTCGATTGCTGAAGCATGCACAGACTTCCTTCTCGCGGCCTGCGACGTCGAGGGCAACTTTCTGGTCGTACTTGCGTACGAGTACACCAACTTACTCTCATGCATGCTGCTTGATGCGTATGTATGCTCCCTCAGAGCCTTGAGTCGTGCTGATCGACCTTCCAGGTGGGCTATCCCCGTGTGTATGGGCCTGGCCTGGATCTATATGCGCACCAAGTACCACTGGACCCAAATGCTTGTGCGCAGTTTCGCCGCACCTCTAAGTTCCACAGTTCACCGTTAAAAACACAGGGTGCACTGATTTGCATAGGCGGTCTAGGAATGCTCGTCGCAGCCGATCGTATTACCGCAAAAGATTGGGATGCAGCGGATATGGTCAAGGGCGATATCTTCATGCTCCTGGGAGCATCTCTCTACGGCATCAGTAGGCCTCTATCTATGGACCCACTTTGGGAAGCTGACGATCATGTCAGCTAATGCTACAGAGGAATTCTTCGTGCGCAAAAGTCCCTTGTATGAGGTGAGCGCACCCTAGTCAGTGCAGAAAAGCACGCATGGACTCCAAACTGCAGGTTATAGGACAACTTGGCTTCTGGGGCACCATCATAGGCGGTATGCAAGTCAGTAAGGTCTCTGTATACAATTACATGCATCTGACCCATCAATAAGGCGGGAGCGAAGGAACATGCTGGCATGCGAGACGCAAACTGGAGCGGCTCTGTCGGTATGCAACCTATATCTCAAGGAGTCACATGGTCCTGACAACTCTGTGCAGTTGGTCTCATCTTCGCCTACACAGCAGGTTAGCCTATCGAAACTCAGGACACATTCTTTGCTGACCCGATGTGCTCGTAGCAATGTACATCCTGTACACTGTTTCCCCGCTGCGTGCGTTTCAGCTCTTCCACGCTCTCAGCGGTATCTAACTGCGATTCATAGTTTACCGCATGGCGTCTTCAGCATACTACAACTTGAGCTTGCTCTCGAGTGACTTCTTTGGCCTTCTGTTCGGCTTGTTCCTCTACCATTACGAGCCTTACTGGCTTTATTTCGTTGCTTTTGCCGTCGTGATCATGGGCCTGATCACATACTTCTGGCACTCCACACGTGCGTGCTTTTCCGCATGCAGCTTCTCCACCTTTTCTAACGCTGGGCACTCAGCCGAGGAGCAAGGCAAATTAGACCCACAAGCTCCCGCGTACATCAATAAGCGCGCATCCCCACGAGACGAGGAGGCACAAGTTAGCGACGTCGACACGAGCAGTATCACCAAGGTTCCGGACGGAAAGCCTCAGGTGGAAACGGTTGGAGGAGATAGATGATGTTGACCAGTTGATACGCATGCACTTAGTGGGCAGGGCCACTCTTCAACACTTGACGTCGACACGACAGATATGAATGGTTACACTGGATTGTATTGCACTGTGCATTATTTTCTGCGCCCGCGCTGGTGCCAAATCTTTTTACGGTCTTCTAGTTTTTTACGGTCTTCAAGCTTTTTACGGTCTTGATAGTTTCCCAGCGTAGCTGGTTCGCTGCGAGAGGAAGCCGGAGATGTCCTGCCCGAACCTAAAGGTCGTGAGCCATACCTAGACGGCGCAATCGTTGGCTTCGGTCCGCTGCTGTATGCGTATGGGAAGGAGCGCTGTTGAAATGAACCGCGTGGGGCTGAAGGCAGCGGTTCCTTGCGAAGGAGCATCGGTGCATCCTTGTCGTCTGGCCGCGAACTGACAGACGCATAAGGGAAGGACGGGCGAGGGTACTGACGGTATGACGCCTGGGAAGCCGAAGGCTGTAAGGCAGAGTGAGGGCGAACGCGGGCCTGGTCCGATTTGCTGGTGGATGTCACCAATGCTTCGCTGGATTCCGGCTCCAATCGCCGGGTATAAGGGAAGGACGGAAGAGGGAACTGAGGGGATAGCTTTCGCGAAGCCGAAGGCTGTGAGTTGTAGTGAGGGCCCATGTTCGCCTGCTCCGATTCGCTGGTGGATGTCACCAGTGCCTCGCTGGATTCCGGCTCGGATGGTTGGGCAGGAGGGACGGACGGGAGAGGGTACTGAGGGGATAGCGTTTGCAAAGCCGAAGGCTGTAAGTCATGCTGAGTGTCCGGGTTCGCCTGGTTCGGTTCGCTGGTGGGCGGGAAGCGGCATTGTTCGGTGGACTCAGACTCGGCGGGGGTTAAAGGCTGCGGTCCAGAGATGGTCGACCGCGACGAAACCTGCTCATCCGGCAGCGGTGAAGAGGCAGATGAGGGCAACGTATATGATCCCTGCGTAGCCGAATCATAACGCGGTTGTGGGTCCAGTCCGTCCGTGGATGCGAAGGGCGAAGGGCGCAGTTCGTCTGACGCAGGTGACGCTGAAGGCTGCGGTGCATAGCTAGATAATCGCGACGACACCTGTTTTTCTGACGGGCTGGAAGAGGCTTCCGCGAAAGAGGGCCGAAGATATGGGCCGCGTGTATATGAAGACTGGGACACGGAGCTCCTCGGCGCATTCGCCTGGCTCAATCCGCTAGAAGGCGCGTGTGGAGGATGCAGTTCGTATGCGGCGGATGTCGCTGACGGCTGTGGTGCATGACTAGATGGCTGCGAAAAACCCAGCCCGGCTGGCCGGCTAGCAGATGCATATGGGAAGGAGGGCCGAGGATACGGTGCAGTCATCTGGTTCGGCCCGCTAGAAGACGCGAAAGGGGAACGTTGATCTGCTGCAGGTGGGCCGAAAGACTGCTGGCCGCCAGTCGGTGAGATAGCTCCATCGGTGGATTCGTACGAGAGAGAGCGCTTTCGATGCGGCTCAGGCCAAGGTGAAAGGAAAGATGTGTCTATGGAGCGCTTTCGATGCGGCTCAGGCCAAGGTGAAAGGAAAGATGTGTCTATGGAACGTTCCGGTGCAATTGTATCGCTAGGTTTGCTGGCGGATGCATCCAGGAAGTTCGTCACAGGGTTTCGCCGTCGAACCTAACGCAGGACTTGAGCTACAAGCTGCTGTGCCTCTAATATGATGGCGTACCTCCTGGTGCTGACGCTGCGAGTCGGGTTCCTCCATGTCGCGCCGGCGTGCGGCTTTATGTGCCTTCCGGTTAAGTCGGGTGTCGGTTGCAGCATCCATGCTCTCTTCTTCAGGAGACAGCAGGCCCCTTTTGAGCGCGATGTAGAAGCCATACTCGTCTTGCCTCATTAAATAGGGCCTATTGTGCACGTCGTCCAGTTGCTCTTCATCAAGGTGATCGTGTTCGCCGTCCAATTCACCAGTGATTGCGCGTACATCCTCGCCGGAGAACAAAAGGGTTTTTGCGCGACCAGTGAGCTCCCAGACCCATTCAGAGACCGTGCTCGGGATGACGCTGGTGGGTTGCTCGCCGGCGGCAAGCTTGCGTTTGTTGCGGCGCTCGATTTTTGCAACTGTTTTTACGAATTCACGTAGTTCATCCTCGTTGGGTGGTCGTGTATAGTAGGTTTGCTTGATCAGGCCACGTTCTTCGAGATCGGCTAGTATGACACGCTTCAGGTAGCTATCCTGAGCATCAGCAGCAGACACCAGCGCGAAGAAACTGCGGGCATACGAGGTGCTCCGAATGGGATGAAATGGATGCGTCGGTGGAGGAGTTCTTCCTGGAATTGTGGGCGCCTCTGTGGCAGTCCTTGGGTCGACCTCGGCGGCCGGAGGGATGAACTGTGGGGGCACCCGCGCATTGATCTTTATGCACTCGGCAAAAATGCGTTGCATGGGCAGGCTCGCGCTGAGGCCATGCGCGCGAAAGACATCGAGAACGACGCGGCGTGCCTGGGGAGTAGCATGCCGTACCCAGTGTTTGGTGCGAATGAGGTCGAACGAAGGCTTCCACCTCGCAGAGGACATGAAAAACTACACGCGGAGACTGAAAACGTGTTTATCCCGCCGCGACCAGTCCCGGACTGAGTCCGTCCCTCATTGGTATTATACTGTACATAAGGTGATATCTATGCAACAGTGTCCCAGCAATGCTGCACGTGGCATGCGTTGCCAGTACTTATTACGGAGCCTACGGCTTGCTGTCTTCTATCCAGTGTCCATCATGCTTGGCCCGCGAGGCGTCTCAGTCTTTGCCGGCTGTCCCGTTATGCATCTTGATACCCGGCTCGCCGTATACCGCGACATATGCTGCATCTGCGCTCACCAGCTCCTCGTCCGTGAGCCTCGGCCCGAACCCATACCACGTGCGGATGTCCTCCGCAGGAATCGGCGCGCCATCGTTCTGCGATACGAGCACTCGTAGGATGGACACCGCGTCCGCCATGTCCTTCCCGAACTGCAGATGCTCTGGGGCCTGTCCCCGCTCGTGGGCCGCGCAATCTTTCCGACAAGTTGGAATCTCCAGTCGGCGGCCAGTACGCGCAAAACATCTGACTGGTAAAGGACGGTGTTTTGCGCAACAGACTCGTCGTACAGCTTGTCGCACGCCGGATTGTCAACGATGTAAGACACCATCTGCGCCGAGAGCCAGTTCGTGTGATACGCCCGCATGTCGTTGGATGCCGACCGCTTCGCCGCGAGGACCTCTCGCAGCTCTTCCGCGGTATGTGCAAAGAAGTCGATGTCGAACGTGCTGGACCTTTGCAGACTAAGGTACGCCCGTGTCCCATAATTCTCACCAACGCACCGATTCCGCAAGAATAATACCGAGCATGTACCACCCGATACGACGATGGTGAGAGGCGAGCCGATAAGCTTGGGGTTATTGACTCGAAGGTACTTGGACAGATATTTAAATCCTGGGGGGCGCGTGAGAGCATGCTCTTCTCTCTTGGACTGAAAAGGACTGACCTCTGAGGATATCTGCAGTATCTAGCTCCTGCTTGGGAGTGGTGGGTTTGTCGGGTAAATCCTTGAGGTTGAGTTTCGACTTGAGCCGCTGCAGCATGGAGTCTTCAGCAACACAATCCTACGTGTTCGCACGCCGCTGGTGCGGAAATTTTGCGGGGACAGGAAGGTGGCGTGCGCGAGGCTCTCGGAGATGCCCGCGCGTGAGTATTTGTTCACATCGCAAATGACTGACACCGCCATCGAATCGGAAGAATGTTGGTATGCCATCTCGCAAGGATCAAGATCGGCAACACATGTGAGTCAAAGGGCAAGTTTTACCTCTGTCTTAATCAAATGCTGCCTGTCCATCTTTCCCCAGGACCTCTCGCATTGGGCAGTCTCATGCCGTCTAGGACGGTATCCACGGGCATTCTTAGTCTCTTTACTGCGGATGGATCCCCCTTGGATTCTCCACTTGGCTCCCTGTGCCTAGTCTATTTTTCTTGCACGTGTCCCCCGGTCTGATGCCGTGGTCAACATCAGGTTCTGTCTTTCCGGGCACCCGTACCTTCGTACAACCCTCGCACCATGTCTGCTAGCGCAAGCACAACTCGTTGGCAGCGCTCAAAGGCTTTCTATTACCGCCATTTTCATATACACTGGGTATCAGCAACGCATTCATTATACCGGCTCTCCGCGTGCGTCGAGCTCGAGTCTTTCTGCCGCGGGATCCAGTGGTAACACTCCTGTCCTATAGCTCCCCGCGACCTTGCAAAGATTGTCTCGCTCTCATTTGGCCATTTCCCTGGAGATATGCCGTGCCCTCTCAACGGACACCTTTGGAGCTGGCTCTGTGCGACTGCAAGTCGCAGTGGCGCGCCAACTACTCGGTGCTGCGCGGGCTCCGCCTCTTTCAGCTCCGGGATACCCCGCTCAGATCTTTGTACAGGCTGTACGAAACGGTTTGCCTGGGGCTGGAGAACGAGATGATGGAGGAGTCCCAGTATTGGTTTCATTGCCAAATCGGGTGGCGTCTTCGGGATATCCCAGATCCGCGGGACCCTGATCGCGCCCGGTGTGCGGTGCTGGCGTCCCTGGTCGAATGCATGGTCCTCGCCTTCAACCACAAGATTGCAAATGGCCTACGACGGGGTATAACTATGGAGAGGCCGGACCTCATTCTGGGTTTCAAGAGCGACTCCCATCCACCGTTCGAGTCCGCCCCGGAGTGGGTCGATCGTGTCCTCCTCTGCAGGATGTTCTCGTCCTGAGCGGGATGAAGGTTCGAGATCCAAACGATCCCTTTGCACGAAGGAACATCAGAGCGGACGTTAACCAGCTATGGAACTATTGACATCAGCACCGGCTCCGTGCTGTGGCTAACAGAGCGCGCCGCCCATGGAACAATCCTTTCGTGTTCCTCAGTCCAGTCTTCATTTCATTATGTTTCTAATGTAAATACACTAAGTGAGTGTACCGTTGATGCTTGATTCAAGTTACTGGTTCAATACAGATTCTCATTGTCTCCGTCAGTGACTTTGATGTCGTTGCAAGAGCGGTGCATAATTGTGGTAATTGTTGTTGCCGCAGCCTGCAGCAAACAAGCAGCATGAGTTGAACACGTCGACCCTCGCAAATGCTCGACGATGGAGAGCGCTGTGCCCAACATTGCAGCGGTATTGGTCGGAATTGTTTCCTCCTTATATCCTGCCATTGACCGCGGCTTGGCTCAGGCTAAGGTGTGGCTATATAGTCAACATCAAGTTGGGTTACTCTGGGTCAAAAAGCATGATCGAGAGCACTTTGGAACGATTATCTTCCATCGTAAAGTCTGCAAAAAGGAGACTAGATCGATATCACTCGTATCTTCGCACAAATCCTTGCGGTGTCTGCTGCTCTGAACATACTTCGTTAACAACGCTCCAGCAAAGCACTACCGCAAATTTCATTTATACTGGATATCAGTACCGCAGCCATCGCGCCGGCTAGTACATGCATGCGGTCAGTCTTTCAAATTCCTTCGCGGGATTCGAGCTTACTTGGCATGTCACCGTGCGCCACTCTCTAGGCCTCAGGAAGATTATCCTCACCCATTCATAACCAATTGCCGCAGTCTACACGGTGTGTGCACCGGAAAGACTGCAAGGAAATGGAAAGCAAATGGCACCAGATGCGACCGTTGAATTCCCCTGTACCATTCCTTGCTGAGGACCAACTGCCTCGCGTTTGATGCCGCGGCGCGCATGTCTGACGGCGAGGTTCCGCGATTCTCTTCCTCCTCCCGTCATTCCTTCCTACTTATCCATGGCGGCGTTTACGCCGCTCGACCTGGGTTACATCGCAGCGATATGGGTAGAGACTGCGCTGTACGGCGCGTATCTCGTCCTCTACGGCCTGTGCGTCTACACGCTCGTCGTGCGCCGACGACGAGCGGGCAGGACGGGTGCTCTACCCACTCCCGTGCTCGGCTCCATCACCGCGATGGTGCTTTTCAGCTCGATACACGTCGCCATCGGTCTTGCGCGACTGCTGAGAGGGTTCAAAGAGTTCGCGGAGGGTGTTGCGTTCCCCGGCACGCTCGCCGTCTACATGGGAGATGAGACGTGGGTCAACATCCTCAAGGAAGCTACTTACACATGTAACGTGCGTCACATCGTACCAGCGTCGCACGGGACGCTTACGCTTGGCTGAGCTAGACGGTCGCTGCAGATGGCTTGCTGGTGCGTAGCAGAGCATGCGATCACTGCGCAATCGGGCTAACCAGGCCATTCTTCGTAGATATGGCGCCTGTGGACAATCTGGGGACGTGACCTACGCATAGTGTTATTACCCGTGTTACTCCTATGCTGTACAGCAGGTATGCTCACCTAACGCGCAATTCCCCGAGACTGATCGCGCCAACCGTGCAGCATGTGGCTTCGGCTCGACAGTGTCCTTCGCGATCGCAGGACCCGTGGGCAGCCTGCGGCAGACGCTATTCATCAAGACGATAAACGCGTGGGTGCTCGCGTTTTTCGTGTTCACACTGGCGACGAACGTTTTCTCGACGTGCGCGATCGCGTACCGCATCCTCAAGTTCATGCCGGAGCACATACCCGGGCGCACCGTCGAGCGCCGCGCGTACCTCCAGATGATCGCCGTCGTGCTCGAGAGCGGGCTGCTATACTCCGCGACGATGCTCTCGCTGCTGATCATGTGGCTCGCGGGCTCGTCCGCGCAGTATCTCGCCGTAGACGCCACAATGCCGATTGCTGTGCGTACTTCCCGCCCATCCTATTGCGTGCGACACAACTGATTCAGAGCGGCAGTGCATCGTCCCGACGCTGATAGTCATCCGCGTCGGCCTGGGCCTGCAATGGCAGAAGGCCAAGCTCGCGCCGCCGGAGGGCACAGTTCAGAGCGTCGGCATCGATTTCAACTTCCTCACCGCGCCGTCGTTCCGTGACGCACAGACGCAGACAGCGCCGCGTGGCTACGATCTGGCGGCTGAGGTATGCTCCGTGCTTTCGTACGAGCATGATAGCGACTCGGCGCGCTCTCGCTGTCGAGATGATTATTATTGATGTGTCCCTTTTCGATCAACGGTCCCCACTGAGTATGTTAACATGTTCAATTTATTTGGAAACAGTTTCGAAGAAAGCGGTGTGATAAGTTTACAACGTACAGGCATAAGGATACATCGCGCTTGGTCGTCTAGAATCGTACACTGGCGGAGTCGGAGCAGAGCAGACGTTCGAGCTCGGAAGCGGTGTCTGGCGTGACGGTCGAGCAGGAGCGCGCGTCGTGGTCCATGTCGTATAAAAAATTCGGGCCGTCGAACAGTGGCTCGTGCCAGCCGTGTTCGGCGTATACGCTGCGTACCGGCACCTCGAGCTGCAGCGCGGGCACTGACAACGAGCTCAGTCGCGACGACAGGCACGTGAAGAGTGCACGTACCGACTGGAATATGGATCACGTCGCGGGAGCGACGGCCGCATGCTACGGGCTGTAGGTCTCCGGCTAGCACGAAGCCCGCATCTTGAGTCAGTGTGGCGTCTACAACATCCTGAATTACGCGTCACTCGTGGCGCGAAGGAGTCCGCTCGTCGGCGTACGTCTTTGAGAAAGAATGGGAGTGAAATCGAACTGCGTCGGCTGGGCGTTTCGGACTCGCCGTCAGCGTCCTGCGGCGTGAAGTCAGCATAGCGAGAAGAGCTTAGATAGTGCTGAGAGAACGCACAATCTTGACAAAGGAGAACGCCCGTGTGCTAGTGGGACTTTCGCACAGCTGCTCAGCGAACTTGGGCGTCAGGTCGACATCGAGGAGCGTTTCGTCGGCATCGCCGTCCTCCGTCACTGCGAACCCAAACTCGTCCTGGCGGTAATGCAGTCAGCAACGAATAGTGCAGGGCCGCGTGAGCACAAACAGGATCATCCGCGAGTGCCTCGCTATCTTCGTCGTCTGCTCCGCGTCTGCGTCTGCGTCTATGTCGCAACGAGACGAAACGGCCCAGCGATTTGAAGAGGCCGCGAAGCCGAACGAGGCGGGCTTGACGAACACGCCCGTCCTCTTCCTCGTCGTCTGCCATGCTGGGTCAGCTGTGGGGTGGCTGCGCGAGCTAGTCGGGTTGAGACGAACAAGAACCATACGGGAGCGACTGCGAGTTTAGATCAGCTCGCGGGCCCTGGCGACCCAGAATGGCCAGTGCGCACCTCCTGCTCAGCTAAACGGTCGTCGTCCATACTGGAAGCGCGGCTGGCCATCGACTGTAAGCTAGTCAATGCGCGCATACCGTGGTGGGCTGTCCAAAGGCCGCGCACATCATATGACTAGCCGGTGCCGCTGCCGGGCGAGGGTGAAGGGGAAGGTGAAGGGCTACGCGCGCCGCAGACTCCGTTCGCCCTACTAGAGAAGAGTAAGGTCAGGAGAAGCATCAACGGACGAAACGGCAGATACCCCGCAATGCAAGCACAGGCAGGGTGGGCCGCGATGGGCACGCACAGGATCCGGACTCTAACGTCCACTTGGATTGGGCTGATACCTAGGAGGGCTAGCTGGTGTGCGGAGCCGCATGGTTACCGTAGGCGTGGATGGGACCGAGGGCGGTCCCAGGAGGGATGCATGGCTGGCGTTGGACAGGCACGGGCATTGTTTTGGCCAAGTTTCAAATTTGGCTTTGTTTCTCCGTAACAACCAGTGGTCCCCGACTTCGGTGGTAACTCTCCTTGTAGCACTTCGCAACCTTGGAGAGACTGCTGCAGTGCTCTCCTGTGAACATATTGCTGGAAATACGACGCACCAGGAGCTGGCTGCGGATGATTGCCACGGCGTGGCGCGCCAACCGCCTGCATGAAGGCTTCGCCTCTTCCAGGCTTAGAGATCTGACATCCCAGGTCGTAGCAGAGGATGCACGATACGGTGTTACTTGACCTGCAGGAAGAGATGATGGAGGTGTCCCTGTATATTGATTTCTGCCAGGATGGGTAGCGTCCCAGATCCGCGGGGCCTGGTTGGTCGAATGCATGGTTCTCGTCTTAAACCACAAGGTTTCCAATCGCATATGGCTATGGAGAGGCGGGAATTCATTCAAGGGTTTAACGTTTAGGAGCTAGTCCAATCCACCAGTCGACGGCCCCGGAGTGGGTCGACCGTCACGCCGTGTCCTACGCCTGCAGAACGTCCTCGCCCTGAGAAATAAAGCTTGATGGTCCAGATGACCTTTTTGCATGAAGGAACGTCAGAGCGGGGCCAATCAGCTGGACATGTGAGATTACAGTATCAACATCAGCACTGGTCGAGGATCCCGATCAATGCTGTCTGTGGCAGACAGGGAGCGCCCTCCATGAGACAGCCTGTCCTTCAGAGTCAGACTGGCGGTCAATCTAATCGTTTTCCTTTCATGACAATCTGTCTCCAATTTGTTATCCTTTGAATTTGTGCACAGAGACCGTAGACGTACTACTGTACCGTTTACAGCTTGAGTTAGCTTGCTGCATCAATACAGAGTCCCGCTGTCGTCGTGTGAGTTTGGCATGTTGACGGGCCAAGTGTGCTGCATAGTTTCTCTGGGTTTCGTTGTCGCGGGTTGCAGAAAACAAACAGTCGGAGTTGAACGCGTCGAACCCCCACTTGAGCCACTTCCTCTCAGCTTCTCGCCGGTTGGAGGCTCGGCGCTGTGCAAATCGTCCAACATGGCAGAATTACCACTGACCGTGTCGCCCATGGATGTGATGCCTCCGCCGCCCGCCAGCATGCATTCTGAGCTGCCGGACGGCCAACCAAATGGACATTCCAATGGTGCTTCCATTTCTGGTGGCCGTCATGGGAACACCGGCTATGTCTACGACCCCACGATGACCCAGCATAAGGAAGTTGTTCGCCCAGAGCCTGACTGGTCACCCAACCCCGAGATAGCTGAGCGTATTATCAAAATACACGACAAGCTTCGCGAGGCCGGTGTACTGCCCTGGCGAATGCAGCAAATACACGGGCGAATGGCTACGCGTTCTGAGGTGCTGTTGGTACATAGCGAAGACTTGTGGGACCGTGTAGATGCGATTCAACGTGAGTGAGCGCGTTCGCGAGCGCGCCAAGTGTTGAGCTCCCTTCCAGACATGGACACAGAGATGATCATGAGCTCGCTTACCTATTACGACCACCTGTCCTTATACGTGTGCGAAGCAACAACCAAATGCGCCCTGCTCAGCTGTGGCAGCACCATCGAAGCTGCACTCGCAGTCGCCACCGGCAGAGTCCGCAACGCGTTCGCAATCGTGCGACCGCCTGGGCACCATGCCGAACCTGAAGAACATATGGGCTTCTGCTTCTTCAATAACGTCGCTGTAGCTACCCGTGTAGTCCAAGAGGAGACGGCTTGCAAGCGCATCTTAATCCTCGACTGGGATGTGCATCATGGTTCGTGGTCTTTGGGGCAAAATGGTTCACGGCTCTTATCTCAGCGCAGGCAATGGCACACAGCGAGCATTCTGGGACGATCCTACCGTGCTGTACATCTCTCTCCATCGCTATGACGGCGGCAAATTCTACCCTAGCGGCCCTTTCGGCAGCATGGAGATGGTCGGTGAAGGTGAAGGGCGGGGATAGTACGTGCGCCTGTTAGAGCCAGAAAAATATCACTGACCTTACTCAGCTGCGTGAATATTCCTTGGCCAGAGGCGGGCATGGGCGACGCAGAGTACCTCTACGCGTTTCAGACGCTGGTCATGCCCATCGCCTACGAATTTGCACCTGACATGGTTATGAGTAATGAGCATCTGTTCTAGTCCATGCCAGACGGGCTGACGTCCAGCAGTTTCTGCTGGCTTTGACGCTGCTGCGGGGGATCCGCTGGGCGGCTGCCTGATCAGCCCTGCAGGCTACGCGCACATGACACATATGTTGTCCAGCCTTGCTGGCGGGAAAGTTTGCGTCGCGCTCGAGGTGAGCGCCCTGCAAGCTCGGTTACTGTGTATTAACCCAATCGCCAGGGCGGCTACGAGACCGAAGTCGTCGCTGATTCTGCGCTCGCTGTCGCACGGATATTGGTGGGAGAGGCACCTCCTCAACTGCCTTCGCTCGTGGCAAACGAAACGGCGACCCAAACAATCTGGCAGTGCTCGCTCGTGTTGAGCAGATTCTGGAAGAGTATCGTCCCGAAGGCACTTGAGCCCCGTGAAGGTCGGCAGTTCCGCGCTATCGACGGTTTGCATTGACTGCGTTCATCAGAGGTTGATGAGCCAACGGCCACTATGTCTGGTAGAGTCCATTCTAACACCTGCAACAACAATTGCTGACTGATTCCCATAGAAATTTTGAAGCTACATCGTTCACGACATATGTACACCAAGCACCGTATGCTCGAAGTTCCACTCAACGATGAGACGCTGCATGAACTTTATAGTGGCCAACTCTTGTGCACGTATGTCCTGCGCTACACACCTGACAGAAACCACTCATACGGCTACCAGGGCGGATATTTTATCCAATACCAGTACGATTTTGGTGTTCGTGCATGATATGTGGGAACTTTCTATCAGCATCGTGCAAACGGGGCGATTGATGTGATGATGCAGGGGTGATTTGAGAGTCGAACTTCGCGGGCTTGGGAGCTACGATGTCAACCTGGAGCACTCTTACCTGGTCAGTAGTGCCTGTTGTGCGCAATTGCGATACTCATTCTACGCCCAGGTAGATACCAGTGACCGTGTCCTGAAGTGGGCAAAACAACGCGAATGGGCGTTGCTTGACATCAATGTCTACCCGAAACCTACAACGGATGAGGTGAGTTCTCCACCGATGCGGCAGGCACTGGCTGGACACCGCCGCGCAACCAGAAAGAGAAGAAGCTTTCAGAAAAGAAGCTTGGCGGCGTGCTGGAGTATGTCTGGGACAATTACATCCAGTGGGTGCTATCTTGCTGGCCTCTATGGTTCACACTGACATGGTAGCAGGTTGAGCGCGTGCAAAAACGTCGTCTTGATGTCCTACAGCATGGGTGTTACAGCCATCGCGAGCTTATTACGATCTCGAAGTCTGTTCCCGGTCCTCATCGGTCGATGTTGTGTCTAATAAGTGATGCAGACGTGAGCAATAAGGTCCGCGCGGTCGTCTACGTTCTAGGTTACGATTCGTGGCCTTCGGTGGCTGGTTTTTCCGCAGACGTGCAGGATTGGTTCAAGACGGTGCGCTCTGCTCTCATCGTGGCTTAGTTTGGCAGCTGACTCGGCGCCTAGCATTCGCTGACATTGATGCCCAAAGACCATCCGAACGCGCAAATACGCAAGTTCATGGGTCGGCTCGGCCAGCATGCTCTCTACGGTGCGTACGACTGCGGTTCAGCCACAGCGTCCGGTGCTGACATACCCGGTGAAGACGAGAGCAGACTAGCCAAATTGCTCGAAAGGGGCATGCCGAGCATCGATGCGTTCTTGACGAGTAAGCTCTCTCCGGGCGCAGGCGGCGCTGCGCCTGCAGGGATGACTGGGGACTCTGGGTTTGATGGCTCGCATGTGGTGAACGGTGATGTGCCCATGGCGGTCGCCTAACGCGGTCGGGTGATGTCATGTTATTCATACGCGTCGCTATGGTCGTTCTTCGTGCAATTTCCGGTGTCGAGGGTCGCCTTACGGCTACAGGTCATGGACAAGCTGAGAGGGCCGCTAGATAGAAATATTGTACAATGTGTAATAGACCCGTGCTATAATATTAGCGCTGCCATCGGTGAGAATGGGCTGCGCGTGGCAGCAACAAGCCGAGGGCAGTGATGGGCGGCCGGGGGCATCTGAGTTGGTATCCCCTGCGCTTCTCGCTCTCAGAGCTTGCACAGACCTCGCTCGCCATTGCCGCAGAGACTGCAGGGCCCGCATCTACGACGCTTGGAGCTCGCTGTTAGGGGCAGGACACCTGATCGGAGTTGCTGGGCCACGACTAATAAGCCGGAACTGTCTCTTTCTCTCCTACCCCTTCTCCTGCACTCGCCAGCCGCCCGCCGCCGCCGCCCCCGCTGCTGCCGCCGCCGCTCGCCGACTCGCCCTGGGCGTCGACACTCGTTTCACGCGCCCGTAGCCCCGCCGTTCCACCATGCTTTACCTGACGGCGGACAAGTTTGCGGTCTGTGAGTCGGCCCCTTGGCACGTCCGCATTGGCTGCTCGCTCACACGCTCTCGCCCGCAGTCATCCCGCTGGGTGTCATTGGGTGCGTACTCGTGGACAGCCAGGGCCCGCCATGGCTGTTGCGCGGCGACGCGGCTTGGCTGACCCAGATGACGACAGGTTCTACCGCTACCTATGGTTCTCCATCCGTATGCTGGCCGCCTTCGTCTACCGCCCTATCCCAGTACCGCAAAACCCCACCTACATCGCCGCCGAGGATGTTACGATTATTGTCCCGACTATTGACGCTGGAGAGGAGTTCAAGGAGGCAGCCCACAGTTGGCTCGTCGGCAACCCCAAGGAGATTATCATCATCACAGAGGAGAAGATGCGCGGGCCTCTCCAGGACCTCGCCAACTCGGTCGATCCCTCGAAAATCCGCGTCGAGACCGTCCCGTTCGCCAACAAGCGTCTCCAGATGAGCCATGGCATCAAGTGCACGACGACCGACATCATTGTCTTTGCCGACGACGACGCCATCTGGCCCCCGACTATGCTGCCCTGCATGCTGGCGCCATTCGAGGACCAGCAGATAGGCGGTGTTGGCACGTCCCAGGCCGTCATTCCCGTCGGCAAGCGTATGACCGTCTGGGAAGTCTTGGCTGCCTTCCGTCTCACCATTCGCAACATCGAAATCGCCTCTGCCACCCACATCGACGGCGGCGTGCCCTGCCTCTCCGGTCGCACCGCCGCCTACCGGACTATCATTCTTAAAGACCCCGCGTTCTTGCACGGCTTTACGAACGATCTGTGGCTGGACAAGTACCATCTCAACTCGGGCGATGACAAGTTCCTCACGCGCTGGATGGTGTCGCACGGCTGGGGTACCTACATTCAGTGCTGCAAAGAGGCCGAGCTCCTGTCGACGATGAAGCCCAACTGGCGCTTCCTCAAGCAGGTCCTTCGGTGGACACGAAACACTTGGCGGTCCGATTTGCGCTCCTTGTTCATGGAGCGTTACATTTGGACATCGCATCCCTACGTCGCCTATACGATGGTAGGCGTCCCGTACTAT
The DNA here is from genome assembly GCA_037042915.1 of Auricularia sp. M13. Classification (NCBI taxonomy): domain Eukaryota; kingdom Fungi; phylum Basidiomycota; class Agaricomycetes; order Auriculariales; family Auriculariaceae; genus Auricularia; species Auricularia sp. M13. The sequence continues at coordinate 2,168,042 of CM073201.1, forward strand.
TATTGGAACCCGACCCGTCTAACCCGTGATCCAGGTCGACAAGCTCATCAACCCTCTCACGCTGCTGGTCGGCCCGTGTCTCGTAATAGCTGTAATGGTCAAGAGCTTCAAGCCCGTCGAAGACGGTGGCTTCCATTTGCCATGGTGGTACGTTCCCTCCGGTTGACTACGCCGTGAGAAAACTCACGCACGTGCACCAAGGAACGTACTCGGCTCGTGGCTGGTATGGCTGACTGCAACACGTACCTTCAAACTTTTACCGCACTTGTGGAAGCGGCCACAGGACATCATCCACGTCCCTGCCTTCATTCTATTCGGTTATTACTTTGCCATCATGAAGATTTACGCATTGTTTACGCTGCACGAGGTATGGATCCTCGCTCTGGGTCCTGTCCGCACCTGCTGACCGCTCATTCAGGTTGGCTGGGGTACCCGTGCAGGTATCGGCGATGCCACCGCTGCGACGCAAGCGATGGCCATGCAAGAGCAGAAAGGGCCTCAACACGGAGGGTACCCGATGCAAGGTACTGGCCCTCATGGTGTTGGATATGGACAGCCCCGCCAATCATACGCAGGGGATGGATTCGTACGCGAATCGCGGTACGATGATGGCAGCATGCTCCACCCTGCATACAACAACCCGGAGTACGCAAAATGAGCGAAGGATCACGCATCTGCCCGATAGGATTCGTGCAGAAGGACGATACCACCATAGACTGCCACCCAAGCTTTTCCTCTCGCCGACCCTCGTCACTCGTTTTGTCCCGCCGTGCGCGCATGTTCTGTGTCTCGCTTTGCCATGTCCCGCTCATGTCGTTGTGTCCTTCAGCCTAGCCATCACCCCGTCCTACTTATATCCAGCCGCCACCATACGCTCTGCATTAGTCTTGTTTCGTAGCATTCTTTCTCTTTCTTCTTCCGTCTCGTCATCGCAGCATCACACACTCTCACAGCCTCGACGTCGTCGGCTTTTCTTGTCTGATAGTTGACGGACGGGACAGCGGGAGGTGGCATAGTATATATTCCAATGCAAACTCGAATGGAATGTGATGCAAGTGAATCAACGCGTAAAGCGGATAAGGAACAGCATAAGAATCCAGGAGATGAGTACAACGACGACGGAAATGAAGACCAGCCAGGTCGTGCCTCGACCAGTGACAGCATAGTCCTTCAGCCGTTCGCGCTGCATGACCATGCTGCCCAGGTTACCCTCGAGCCGCTCCTGTGCGCCCTCAAGCACGGCTTTGTCGTCTGCGAGTTTACCGCTGAAGTGCTCGGCATTTGCGCGCAGTTGTCGCGCCATGCGCGCGAGCTCGTCGCCGAGAGCCTCTTGGGTCTGGAGAGAGGTAGAGAGGAAGGTTGGTTTGCTGGTAGGGAGCAAGCTCGTGGGAGCCGAAGGGGCTGGGGCTGCAGGGAGGAGAGCGAGAGGCTCGTCGGCGTCCTGAGGCGAGGGCAACGCCTCCTGCGACGGACTGAGCGCGGCGGACGCGTCGGAGGGGATGAGCGTGGACTCGGGCGCGGGAGCTGGGGGTGGCGTGGGGTCTCTGGGCATTGGAAGCGATGCCAGGAGCGATGGCTGCGGCTTTGCATTCGCGCGCAGGTTGGCTAGACGCTGGGCGCGGTGTCAGGCGTCCGGCACGAGTACGTCTAATGCGAGGATGCGCACGCGTTCTACTTCGTGAACGGTGTCCTCGAGCCCGTCAATCGTCTGTGCCAATGTTGCATGTAGTCGTTGTCTGCTGCTGGCGCGGGGCGTGAGCACAGACTATGGCAATGCATGTGCAGCCTGTGCGCGAACCTGGACGAGGGCTGGGGGTTATCGAGCTCGTCCTGCTCGACTTTGCTCAGCAGTTCGCGCGCGTATGCTATTTTCTGAGAGATGAATCTGTCAGAGCGCCGCAAGTGCGACGAGGCGCGAATGGACAAACGCGGGCTACGGCGCGGGCGTGCAGCGCGGTCTTGCGCTGCGACTCGGGCGTGACGATCCAGTCCTCCTGCTTCGAAACGTCGAGCTGGATGCGGTTGACGAGCCGCTGGAGGTTGATTCTGTCGTGTGCGGGATTCGTGTTCATGATGTCTGAAAGCAGGTGACGGAGTTTGTCCGCATGCGTCTCCTGGTCATCACACTCTTCTTTCTGAATACTACCTCTGAATCTCAATAACAAACTTCAGCACAGCGTCCTACTATTATCCGTACAGCCAGATATTTCTCGAGAAATTTATATCACTGCATACTGTACAAAGCAGAGAAACATCTTCATATTTGCCCAGCTCTAAGCGTCGCGTTTTGGACCGCCTACTTCGAAGTTACCGGACACTGTGACCTCCCTGCAAACAGGATCGGTATTCGGAACTCATAGACGACGCTTGGACTTACATCGATCAGCAAGTCTGATCCTGTCATGAACGAGCCCTCGTCGCTGAGCAGCAACACTGCAGCACCTCTGCCCGACATCAGCAACTCTGCGACCAGCGTTTGAGACGTCCCACCTAAACTCCCGAGGTCTGAAAGCCTCTTCATGATGTTGTGTGAAGGATACAACTCGCGGAGGTCGGGATTCAGTGCGAAGAACCGTTCCACCATATCCGCCAGGATGTAACCCGGAGAAAGCGTGTTGACCCTACGAATGGATGAAAATCAGTCGGAGATGCCTATCTTCGCGATAATATGCTCTTCCACCTGATGCCATACTGCCCATTGCGAGGTTGCGGTCAAGCTGGACAACCGCTGGGAAGAGGTGAATTCCCATTTCCAAGGAAGCTAAGCTTATTACCAGCTTTGGAGGCGTTATAAGCAGAGCTGGTTACACCCTATAGTTTGCTGTCAGCCGTGAAAATGGCAAGAAAAATGACTTACTTGGTTTGCTATCGAGCCCGATACGCTCGCAATGAGGACAATACTGCCTGGTGTGCCTAACTTGACCATTTGCCTTGCGACGAGCCTGGGCGCTCATAAACACACCGGTGATGTTGATTCCAAATATCTTCTCGACGTCCTTCTTTGCATACTCGAGAGCGCTCGCAGCGCCCGAGATGCCTGCGGCTGCAATCAGGCCGTCGATGCGTTTTCCTTCTGGACAATGTACCCGACAATGCGATGAAGCGCGTCTTGGTCGCGCGCGTCTGCCTGCGTGTACTCGAGCTGCCTTTGCTGTTCTCTCTCTGTACGGCCCGTAACGGGACGCGACCCGTTCGGAGTTAGAGGAGGGTTGCGCGAGCATGTCAAGAGCATGAACTGTGGCGGTCGTATCAATTTCGATGTCCAACATAGTAAAGCCAAGTCATACCTCGTCCTCCGGATTCGATGATAGCTTCAGCTTGGGTAAGTCCTAGCCCTCCTGCCCCGCCAGTGATGACAAACACTCGGGCCTTCAGGCTAAACTCTGCGAGCGACACCAACGGGGCCGCCCGACTTGTAATGAAACACCGCCGCCTGGGAACTGCGACTACCCCACGCAGCGCAGCGCGGGCTGGAAAGGACATGGTTGGTGGTGTGTAGACGGCGTCTGGAGCCGGTAAGAAACCCATCGACGGTCGCGATCGACACGGAGCAGCATCCAGCCGACAATTAAGAACGTCTTCTCCATTTCTGTCTTCTCCCAAAGAGACAGTCACGGGACGAGAGCAACATTCGCCGAGAACTACGATAAGATACCCTCATCATGTCGTTCTTCCGTCTGGGCTCTCGTGGAGAAAAGAGATGCGTCTAGCCACTCGAACCCCAGCGCTTGTCGTTGAATATCAGATTTGGTGTCAAGCGGCGCAGAAGGTCTACAGAGCCCCAAACACGATGAACTGTGCGTTGAGTACCGCTTGCCGATCCTGTTGCACATGCAACAGCTCTCGATAGGGCCGTTGACTCGGACGTGTGGCCATTGTAAAGCACTTCCCCAGAGGGGGACAAGAAATGAGCAGCAAGTTGGACGGAAGGGCAGCGTCGCAAATACCTCCGACACTTGTATTGAGACATCTACAACCAAACCACAAAGTTGTGGTAAACCCGGAGTAGGCGGCAGTTGGATTGTGGGTCCATGATTGTTGTTTGAGGCAAAAAAGAGGCACGCTTTCAAACCCAGTCACGCTCTCTCGAGCTCCCTCTTCGCCAGCCGACAAGCTAATAACGTATCACCGTAAACAACAGCGTTCACGCTGTATCAAGCCTGCTCTTGCTTGCTTGCCTCCGGGTTCTGGTTCATTGTTCCAACTTGAAAGCGGCCACTGTCTGGCCGCGTGCTTGCTAGTTGCTACTGGCGTGCCACATTGCTAGACTGGGCGCAAATCCTTGTGCTGGCCTTTTTTGCCTATCTGCGCTTATGCGGTCCCCTAATGATTCTTTGGCGGTCCACATACTATCCTGCACATCGTACACATCGGCTGCAAATTTCCGCCTAATACCTTCTTGTCTCCTTGCGTCTTCTTCGAGGATCACCAAGCGCGATGGCCGCCCTTTTTTGCGCAGGAGGTCAGTATGAAGAGCTCATCAAATTGACCCAACTCACATCGATGATCAAGTCGGACCCTGTCATAAACGAACTCGCGTCGCTCAGCATAAATACGGCAGCACCTCTGCTGGAAATTAGCCGCTCCTCAGCTTCCGTTAGGCCTTGACTCATACCTGAATTCCTTGGGGTACGAGAGCCTTCCCAAGGGATTGTGCGACGAATACTCTGCGCGCTTTTCGGGCTGATCTGCCAGGACATTCTCCACCATGTCCGTCAGGATATACCCCGGAGAAAGCGTGTTGACCCTGCAATGCGATGGGAGGTCTGAAGGAATGTGCAATGGCTACGGAAACCCTTACCGGATGCCATACGGCCCCCATTCCATTGCAAGGTTTCGGCCCATTTGGACCACGCCTGGAAAACGGTGAGTCCGCAAATTAGAGGGGAGCGAGCTAATTACCAGCTTTAGATGTATTGTACGCAGTGGACAACAAGCCCTGAACGATCTCAGCTACGTTCAGGCTCCCTAATGGTGCAACGAGCTACCCTATTTGCGATGGAGCCCGACATGCTTGCAATGAGGACGATACTGCCCGGCGTGCCCAGCTTCACCATCTGCTTCGCGACCGCCTGGGCGCTCATGAACACACCCGTGACATTGATTGCAAGCATCTCTGTGAAGTCCTTCTCCGTGTACTCGAGCGCGCTCGTGACCTGCAGGATGCCGGCGGCAGCAATGAGGCCGTCGATGCGCTTCTCCCTCTGGACAATGTGCTCTGCGATGCTGTGCAGCCCGTCCTGGTCGCGCACGTCGGTCTGGATATATTCCAGCTGCGTGCCCAGCTCGTCCTTTGCGCGGGAGGCGATCCGACCGAAGTCAGCGGAAGGCTTCTCAAGCCTGTCCAGTGCATAAACTGTGGCGTTCAATTCAGCTTCAGGAATTAGACTGGCTAATCGAGCTTCACACCTCGCCCGCCGGCCTCGAGGATAGCCACAGCTTGTGTAAGGCCGAGTCCTCGCCCACCTCCGGTAACGACGAAGACTCGGTCTTTCAAGCTGAACTCCGGAATCGACACTAAAGGCGCGGCCTGACTCGCCGGCTTGCTGAAACGACGACGGCCGGGAACAGCGACTGCTCTGCGCAACGCTGGACGGGCTAGAAAGGACATGGTCGTGGAAGAGAGGCGGGTCACTCTTAGCCGGATAGAACCCAGGAGCATCGACGGCGCGCTCGGTCTCCCGACAATTCAGTATCCCGTCTTCTCGAACTCCTTTCCCCCGGATTAGCTGACTGCATCCGCGTTCATCAGGTGACCTCACATATTATCATTTCCTTGCATTTGTTTCGCGTGTGATATCTTTGACGATGGATTGTGCGCCAAAGGATAACACGATTCTGTTGATGCTGACTTCCAGCGTCACGTTTTCAAACCCAGCTCAAGTCTCTTTCCCAGATCTTCCCATCTGAAACGCTCAAAACAATGGGGCTTGGTACAACGCACAGGATGATACACAGCAAGTACAGCAAGAAAGCACCAGGATCATTGACCATGAATTAAGCGCCGGGGACTCTGGTTTCGGAGAGCAGCTTTTCCGCCTTGGCCTTTTTCCACCTCTTTTGCGTGATGATGAGCGGCTCCGGCAGCCACTCTCGAACATTGTGCTCAGCCTCCTTGCCCAAGATCATATACGCAACTGCGCGACCCGAGAGCAGAGCAGCGCTCATTCCGTCGCCTGAGTAGCCTGCCGCAATCCATTCGCCAGGTTCGACGGTCAGGTCCCTGCTCTTCCCGCTGGCACGCTTAGGCGCGGGCCTCTCTGCGACTTTCGGTGGCACGCGTCCGACCCAGGGATGGCCGTCAGCGCTGACGCTCAAAATGCCAGTCCAAGCTGCCTTAACGCGTCCAGCGCTCCAGCCGTCCTCGACCTCCTCCGCGGCTTCCTGATCGTCAACGTACTCCTCCGGGCCCCAGTTGCGCTCGCCAAACAGCGTTGGCAGCGCTCCGCCGAGATACGCAGACACCACCCCGTCGATGCTGGAATCGTCGACTCGAGCGACCTCGCCCACGCCGTCCTCGACGTGTATGAACCCGCCGCCAAACAGCAGCTCGCCTGCATAACCCTCGGCGTCTGTGGGCAGCTGCGTCAGATAGTCGTAGCCGCGCGCATGGTACATAAGCCACGAGCGTCCGCCGTCCCCCGTGCTAAGGGAGCTGTCACGTCCAGCGCGTTGAGCAGTGCACGTGGCGCGCGCCGGGATGATCTTGCCGCGCATCTTTGGGAGGAGATGCGAGGTGTGCGCATTCGTGGCGTGCACTACGTGTGGGGTGCGAACTTGGCCGCGCTGAGTATGCAACGTGTATACGCAAGAAGAAGATGCAGACGGCGGGGAGATGAGAGTGCACGGCGTGTGAGTACAGAGGGAGAATCTGCGTATGGTGAGTGGCCATTCTGCTATCCGATGGTTGACTTACGAGTCATTGTATTCTGTTAGTAGACGTTTCCAGACGGCCGTGACGAGCTTGTACGGGTGCAACGCTGCCGCAGGACCTACGATGACTCCCTGGCAATGGTCTGCAAGGTGGAATTTCTGGGATCCATAAGCTCCACGCTTTCCATATACGAACCGGCATACACCCACACTTCGCGCCTCATAGCCCTCGTACAGCTTATGCCGACTCGATTCCTCAGGACAATCATGCTGCCATTCTTCAAATCGCTTGCGGTACTCCTGGAACACGTCGGCGCTGAAATGCACATCGAGGCTTTCGACCTCGCGAGCCCCACTGGACTCGAGCACGCCTTCCTCCGCGGCGATCTTGATCGTTTCGGACAGGTGCATCTGCCTAAAGCGCGTAATTTGCTTCGCCACGGACTTGCCGAACTTGCGCTTTATGATGCCGTACTCCTCGTACAGATACGGTCTGCATGCGCACGAGAATGAGCATTCTCGTTCTTTGGCCGGCACTAGTATTCGACGTTGCACGCACTTGATATGCCCACCGTTCCGCCCGGTCGCGCCGCCACACGCGTCGCGCGCGTCGAGGACGACGACCGTAATGCCCGGCTGCTCCGCAAGAAGGGTACGCGCGACGCTGACGGCTGTGATGCCCGACCCGACGATTACGACGTCTGCGTACTCGGGCTGCTCGTTCGGGGTGCCGGGCAGCTGCGCGGGCGGGTGCATCCAGAACGACCGTGTGGGGTTGGGCACCGGGATGCCGGGGTCGGCCTGTACACGCGCCTTGACGCGGTTGTAGCGCTCGATCACGACGCGGAGCTCAGCGAAGAGCGTGCGAATGCCGCCCATGGTGCTCTGCAGTACGCCCATGTCTCGAGATTTCTGCTGGCTGGGATGGGTGGGCGGACGATAAGAGCCTGGGGTGCGGACGCGGGGAAGATAAGACGGCGTCTACGGGGCGTAGAGATACTGGAGGCTTTCTACTCTTTGCTGACGCCGTTGGTTACTCGGTATGGCACGGTCGTACGACCAGGTGACCAGGGTCGCTTGCAAATCCGAGCCTTCAGCAGCCCGCTCAGTTGTCTGGCGCTGCTGGGACACCTCTTGGCGCCGTTGTCAGTTATGTCCGATCTCGGGCGCATGAGAGAAGCACATGCACTGTGCACGACTCTGGATTGGAGCTCAATCAGGATCCTTCCGGGTGAGGTTCCGTGGGTGTGGCGCTGCCTGCGGTGCCGTGGCTGCGGCGCCGAGCTGCGGAGCTTACGACTCCGCCACGTCCTCGCAACTTGTCCTTGTACTTGACCTATAAAGCACCAGAATGGCCATGGATGTACGTCCCAATTAACAAGCAGCGCCTCCCGCACCCACTTACCCTATCATTCCTGCTATGTCGCCACCTGCCATGTCCCAACTACCCGCGCAGGACTCCAATGCGTTCCCGCCCGCGTACGAGAGCATCGTCGGGAACGACGACGGCGACACGAAGCCCCCGCATGGCAACAAGCCCGGCCAGGCTGCGCAGCCCATCGCCCAGCAGCCGCTCGCGGTGCAGGGCCCCATGTCGACTGCTGTCGCGGGGCCGTCAAACGCGGCGGCACCGGTACACTACTACCAGAACCCCTGGACGGGCGAGCAGGTCGCCATCCTTCCTGCCGCCTGACCACCCGGAGATGGTCTGTCTCCAGGAGGGCCGCCATATTACCAAGAACACCTTGGTATCGTTGGTGCGTACGATCGTCTCGTGCACTTTGGATGCAGGACTCACGCAAGCATGCAGGCGTCCTCGCGGCTGTGTTCTGGTTCCCGCTCGGCATTGCGCTCTGCATGCTTGACCGCCACCTCAAGTGCACTCGTTGTGGGCGCATCCTCGAGGATGGCGTTACGTGCAGCTTCACGCCTTGTCAATAATTTTGGTGGTTCATACAACGATGGACTTGTATCTTTCCCCATTCACGACTTCATCATACAAATACATGACTTGTTGCTGTACAGTTATCCTGTGCGTGAGTGCGCGGGTGCATGGCTGATTCTGAGTGAGCCACCGTAACTTCTCTCCATTTTCTTAGTCTGACAGAGATGTCAGTATCGTCCGTTGCGTCCAGGCTCGTATCGACTGAGCGAATGGACTGCAGTCGATGACCATCGTGATCGGACGCGCACACCATGTCCATGATAGACGCGCGGCTGAGCTGGAAACCCCAAGCATGCTCGCAGGCCACCTCAACGCTAGCTTTTCTACCAGGCTTCTTGTAGCTACGTCGGACTGATGACACCAGGGCTTTCTCCAATGTTTGTAGCCACAGTCATAGCCCCGGATCGTCGCCTGCGTGGCTGTGAACACTGTGGGGGGAGCACCGGCTGCTGACCAGCCGCCAAACGGCTGGAAACGCACAAACAGCAGTTCACCTGCTACTTTTGGCGCCGGCTGATTTCCGGCTGGTTTTGTAGGCTGCTGAAAACGAGTCGGACGCCGCATGATTTTCAAACCACATACAAAACCTCCAGAAATATATAAGAGACATGGCCTATGACTCGTTTTGAGCGAAATGATAGGCCTCTGAGTACCAACACATGCTGCTCGGTCTGCGAAACAGCAAAGACATGTTGACCCGGCTGAATGGCCGGCATCACATCACGGACTCTACTTTCGGAGTCCGACCCAACCGCTTTGCCCTGCTCGGCACCCAGCCCACTCGTGCGTTGCCCGCAACGCTTACCTGGCGCTGTTGTGCCTAGCCAATACAGCGCAGCATTGCAGTCGGTCTCACGGCTGGCCCCCGTGCGCTTGACTGCAATGCTGCGCTGTCTCCGCGCTGTCGGCCCAGTCCAATGACCTCCCAATTTTCAGCAGAGCTCTAGAGCTCGCCGCGGCTCTCCAGCGCTCTCCGACTCTTGTCCTGTATAGCCTCTGTCTTCAGCCTGCATTTTGTACTTGCTGACAGTTTCTGCGCAGTCTTCTCGTCCGTTCATCCCTTGCCGGCGTCGCAGGCCCAGTAAGCACTAGCCCTTCCGTCGAAGTGCAATTCATGACCCTGCTTTTCCAGCTCCACATGGCGCATTCGGTACAATGCCCATGATGATCGTGGGGCGACCGTGTCTGTCCCTGAGAAGAACGCAGTATCGCCAGCTTCGCTATCCACCTTGTAAGGTCAGTGCTTCTATCTGAGTGTCCCACTTATGCTGACGTTGAGGCAGTTTTCTTCATCCTTCGTTACACTTGCACCGCGGCCGTGGATGCCAGTGAGCGCGCTGGACGCAGATCGCAGCCCGGGCTCGAGCGTGTGCGGCCCACGGGTAGTACATCGGCATTGTACATACATAGTGTCCGCCATGCAGTAATATACTACATTCACCACTATATTTGCTTAATCTGCCTGCGCCCGTAAATTGGCTGAAATGAGCATTTCCAGCCGCCAAACTGCGGCAAACCAGCAGGACTAGAAAATGCAACACTGTCTGATTTGTTTCATTTTCCGTCTGATAATTCACCGGCAGAAACCAGCAGCCCACCTGCTACAATGCAGTAGATTTAGCTGAAAACAAGCCGGGTGCCAATTAGGAACCAGCACGGCGACGGCTGGTTTGCCGTATGCTGACCAGCCGGTTCTGCCCCCACAGTGGAAGATCTCTCGGTCAGTGAAAACGCGCTTTCAAACACAGCTGTATCCTCCTCACTATCCCCATTCTGCTTATGTCCGTCAGGACCATGCCATTGCGCATGTGAAAGACAAAAGGAACGCACAAGTAATCAGGGAGCTTCGCGGCGGGACACTCTGAATGAAATCGTCTTTCAGCCGAGAGAACGAAGGCTTCCTTCGTCTTGGCCTCCTGTGATTCAGACCATGAGATGGTAGCTGAATCAATTTCGTTGCATATGAGCAAGTGCTGTTGATGGAATATGGGTGGGGTCTGGACGGCCATTGAAGCACAAGGACATGCTGAATCGCGTCAGGTCCGCAGCTGTGATTTGCTCCTGAGGCTCGGCGCGCCGCGCCATGGCTGTCTCACATGCCGTGAACGTATAGCTCATGCTCTCGATACAAGCCCCTCGCGCGCACTGCGCAAGCACAGCGCGTCTTCTGCTCTCAGCGCGTGTGCCTTGAGCGCTCCATCGGCGCTTGCAAGCACATCGTCGGGGCTGTTCCGGCCTAGTTCCGGGCCTCCGAGGGGCGATCGCAGCCTAAACTTGGATTGCTGAAAGATCCAACTCAGCCGACCACGTGAGGCTTGCTACGTCTTTCCTCGACGCCCACCATCCACTATGGACCAACCGGGCGCGTCTAGCACATCATACCAGCCCGTCGCGACCAACGACGAGCACGGCAGCCCCGTTCCTGGCTTTGCAGGCGTGGGGGCCGGCTTCCGCCAGTCGCCTCCGCTGGCCCCGCCGTCGCCGCACCCGTCCATGTACGGCGAGCCGCACAGCCCATACGAGCAGAGCGCGTACCTCGAGCCCTCGCACCCGTCCCAGGCCCCGTATGCCGCGCCCGTAGGCGCACGGACGCCGTCCATGTACAGTCCAGAACCCTCGCCTGCCCCTGGCTTCAACCCGTATCACGGCCAGCAGCCACCGCAACAGGCATACTACGACGAACCGCACGCCCTTCCTCCCGCAGCTGTTGCGGCTGAGCCCATCGCCACGTACGAGCCGTCTGAGAAAACGCCGTACCTGCGCGCCTACGAGCGCAGAAGGAAGCGCGCCTGGTGCTTTTTCCTCTCGCTGCTCGTGATCATCGCGATTATCCTCGCCGTCGTCCTGCCCGTCTACTTTGTCGTCATCAGGCCCAAGAACAACAGCAGCAGAGGCTCGGCGAAGCCCAGCGACACGCCCAAGCCCACAAGCCCGGCCACCGGCGACTCGTCTTCTGGCGGGCAGACAGGCACCGACCCCAATGGCAACACGTTCATCATCGGCATCGACGGCACCACAGTCAAGACTGCGGATGGCAAGTCGTTCGTGTACAGGAATCAGTTCGGCGGGTACTTTATTCAGGACTCAAAGAATCCGTACAACTCGGGCGCGCGCGCCAATAGCTGGACGCCGCCGCTCAACGAGTCTTGGCGCTGGGGCACAGACAAAGTTCGCGGGTTCGTCGTACCTTCCGATTCTCCGTCTGCTCGCACGCAATTGACGTCTTCGTGCATCTAGTGTCAACCTCGGGTAAGTGGACGGTGGCACCGTCCCCGACGGTTTCTGATGACGGTTCCCCGTCTTTTCCAGCGGGTGGTTGGTTCCAGAGCCTTTCGTGCGTCACGCCTGCCCAACGCCTCCTACGCGTGGTCTAAATCCGCGTCCTGTTGCGTTTATAGATTGCGCCGGCTCTCTACCAGAAATATCTGTCCACCGGCACCATTACCGGCGACGAATGGACGCTTTCGCAAGCAATGGCAGCCGATGCGGCTTCGGGAGGTCTGAACCAAATGGAAGACCATTACAAGACCTTCATCGTGCGTCCCATCCTGATCTAAGCACTTTATATCGAGGTCTGCTAACACCGAGGCGGTTTGCTATGTTAGACGGAAGAGGACTTTGCGCAGATCGCAGGCGCTGGACTCAACTACGTGCGCCTCCCCATGCCGTTTTGGGCGGTTGAGACGTGGCCGGGCGAGCCGTTCCTCGAGCGCACGAGCTGGACGTATGTTGTCCAGGCTCTGGAGTGGGCTCGCAAGTACGGCCTTCGCGTCAATCTGGACGTGCACACCATGCCAGGTTAGTAGCCCTTCCGACCCTTGCCTCGGCAGCGACCCTGCTGCACAGGCCGACAACTGCGGTAAACGCGTGTCGAACCCCTGCTGCGTCACGATCTTTCCGTATCGAGCTTGACGGGACCCAAGTGCTAATAGCAACACCACAACAGGCGCGCAAAACCCTTGGAACCATTCCGGTCGCGGTGGCCAAGTCAACTTCCTCAACGGTGTCATGGGCTATGCGAACGTTCAGCGCGGCCTGGGATATATTCGCTATATTGCGGAATTCATTTCTCAACCACAGTGAGTATTTCAGTCAGAACCTGTCATAATAGTGCTATTCTCGGGCTACAATGCCAAAGTTGTGTGCCCGTACTGATGCAATTGTGTAGGTATGCTAATGTTGTCACTATGTTCGGTATCGGTGCGCCCGGTCATGCTCTCGGTCGAAGAAATAGACTGATAGCGGCCTAGTGAATGAACCCACCGCCGACGTCGATGCGCTGCAAAACTTGTGTGTTCAGTCCCGTTGATTATTATCCATGCTGCTAATACCGCTGGAATATAGCTATTTACACGCGCACGACATGATTCGTTCGATCACCGGCTTTGGCGAAGGCAAGGGACCGTACATCAGCATACATGATCAATTCCTGGGTCCTGGCCGTTGGGCAGGCTTCGCTGCTGGCGCGTATGTGGCTGCTCTGCTCTCTACCGACCAATCTGCTAACTATCCTGCAGCGACCGCATGGCGCTGGAACAACACCCGTACTTTGCCTTTGGCGCAGGTAACGCGCCAGACATCACTCCATACATCGCTCGTCCCTGCACGCAATGGGGTCCAGGGCTTCGTGCCAGCCAGAACGCGTTCGGTGTTACGACTGCTGGCGAATGGAGCCTTGGGTTTAACGTGCGTTGCGCAGGGTTGTGTGGAATCCGTTGGTGGGTGCTGAGGGTATCGCAGGATTGCGGCTATTTGATCAACGGCATTGGAGACGCGCATGCGACGACCGACTGTGAGCCTTGGGACGACTATCAAAATTACGACGCAACACGGAAACAGCAACTCAAGCAGTTTGCCATGGCCCAGATGGACGCGCTTCCTGTGAGCTCACAATCGCACTGTGCGCAATGTGGCGTTGCTGAACTTTGCTCGTTCTAGCACTGGTTCTTCTGGACATGGGTCAGCATCTTCGACACCTTCAATTGTTTACGTGTTGTCTAATCGATTTCGCAGAAAATCGGGGCGGATGAAAGCGGCGCAGTCAGAGCGCCTCTGTGGTCATATTCGCTCGGCCTGCAAAATGGTTGGATCCCCACAGACCCGCGCGAGGCAGAAGGAACTTGCGAGGAGCTTGGTCAGCCACTGCCTGCCACTGCTGCATACGAGCCGTGGCAGACGGGCGGTGCGGGCGCAGGGACACTGCAAGGCGCCGAGGCCGTGTGGCCGCCGACGAGCATCCCCGGCGTGGCTGCGGTGACAGGTTGGCCGTCGTACACGGCGTCCGCACCCGTCATCACCATGCCCGGCCTCGGCGCTGGCGCGGACGGATGGCTTAACGATAACGACAACGCACCAGGCATTACAACTATCGCTGGGTGCACGTACCCCGACGAGTATCGGCCCGGCGACGAACTTCCTGCGGCGTGCCCCGCCGCAACCGACGTCGCGCCCGTGCGCGCACGCGCACCCGAGCCTGTCGTCACGCCTGCTCCTGCATGATAGACTATCCTTACTCAGCTAATAATGGGCTCTAAACTCTCGGACATGGACTTTATGCGACGGACAGCTGCACTTCTCGTCGTGTGCTCTTTACTCTGGCTTTATTACTTCCCATGCACGCTTTCCCCCATTCCGCACCCTACACTCCGCATCCCCGCATCCTGGCACTCACGATAAGGCATGTAATGTCATAGTCGCGGACTGTATTAGGTTTATGGTTGGTTTTACGAATATACAGATGCATGTTCGCCTGGAACATGGCATGTAGGGATTCCATACGCGGTTCTGAATCCTTTCCACAGCGTCACATCAATGCATCTTTATAAGTTGTTGCTGCGTACATCTATCCTTGAGATTAGAAGGTGCTTCGTGTACGGGACTTGCCAGCATCTAATCTTTCTTTCGGACTCGATCGATCCAACGGATGTGGGTCTACGAGCTGCCCACGACGGCGTCAGTGTCTTTTGCAGACTTTGTCTCTGGCGGACAGCCTGCGCACACCGCGTCCACGACGAGCGCACGGGCCAGCCTTAAGGCGCTGTTGAAGGCCGCGAAACGCAGCGACGGCGCGCGCGACTATCTCGCGCTGGTCAAGGTCCGCCTGTGCTTCACAGTGTGCACTCTGCGCGCGTACGGGGGACTGATATCTGCCCGGGCAGTAGACGATCGATGATTATCTGCCGTGGCTGTATGCGCTGTTCGCCGCGGTGGACGCGGGGGCCGTCACGCTGCAGTCTGAGCCTGGTGCGCTCACCCGCCACGCATGTTGTCTCGCGCGACGTTGATAGCATATACACTCAGTGTTCAGCTGGCGCAGCACGCTCTCGTCGCACGTGCTCCCGAACAGCCCGCGGGTGCCGGTGTCCAGCCTGTACGGCGAGCTGGCTTTCACGCTGCTCACGTACGCATTCGCGTTAGGCAACCTGGCACACGCGACGGTGGCGCCGCTGGGTGCGTACGAGCACGAGCGCGGGACGAGCGCCGCACAGCGCAAGGCGAACGACGAGGCCGTCGCCGGCGCCGTCAAGCTCCTGTGCCGCGCAGCCGGTGTCTTCACCCACATCGCGGACAAGGTCCTTCCACAGTGGGACGCGCACAACGTCGCACAAGGACTCTCGCGCACGCGGCCCGTCGACCTGAGCACGGACGTCCTCCAGGCACTTGCACGGTAACCTTGCATCGCCGCTCCCTTAACTAGGTCGCATTCTCACAACACCCATACAGGTTATCCATTGCAGACGCCCACTCTCTCGCCCTGCGCACCATGTTTTCTCGCGCGTCAGCGGAAACAGCGCTGACACCTGGTCCGCCGCTACCCAAATCGCACCCGTCGCCAGGCGTCGTGGCCAAGCTCTACCTACATGTCGCGGAGCAGCATAGCTCCGCCTCGTCCTTATTACGCTCATCGTCCGCCGACGCGGACTTGCGACGCTATGCCGAAAGGCGTGCGTCGTTTGCCGCTGCGCTGTCGCACAAATGGCTCGGGGTCGACGCGGGCGAGGCTAAAGGCGGCACTGGCCCTCGAGCGGGCGAGGCTGTAGCGTTTCTCCGCTGGGCGAAGGATGAGCTCGAGGCACTTCGCAAGGCGAATGTCGCTGAGCTCGTTAGCGTGCCTGGAAATACCAGCAAAGAGCGTGATGCTGGTACCAAGGCTAGCAAAGCCACGCTCGCGCGCGAATTGGAGAGCGTTAACGCGTTCCTGAAGGCGTATACGCAGCTGAATGACACTGTGCGTTATTTCCGTATGACTTGACAAGCAAGCGTTGACGAGACGTGTTGACCAGGTCCACTTCCAACCCGTCCCGCAACTATCAGCATTGAAGACTCTCATACCTGCTGGGCGCTCTGCAGTCGAGGCCAAGACGTTTGACGCGCCTGCGTCTGCATATACGCCCGTCGCGCCGACCCTTGAAGACGAGCGGCCAGGTACACAAGCTGAAGAAGCCGAGCTTGCAGAATTGTTGGCGACTACCGGGATCGACACGCCGCAGAAGGCGGGATCGTACGCCCGTCAAGGACAGTATTTCTAGCTTTTAACGCGAACCTCTGTCTGACCTGCCGATAACTGTATGATGTAAGTGTCCTGTTTTCAAGAAAACCGATATATTTCCTGGGTGTTGTACTATGTTCATGTACATTCAATGTCAATTTGTTCCAGGAATTGTACGAGCTGCGTGGATGCGTCAAGGACGTCGTTGTCGTGGCAAGGGTGTGGTACGTACGTATTGATGACGCTGCTCGCCCATCCGCTTGCCCTCCTCGGTTTTGAGACGGTCTCGGATGTGAAGCAGTTTTTCGTGAAAATGAGCCACTGCGGAATTTTCTTCGCCTGGTTGTCCAGGAGGAATGTACAATGCTCTGTGATTTGGTTAGTGTTCATCTTCACAATGCGGTTTGCTTGCCTATTGATGTGAGAGCTATATGCCGCGCAGCGCATCACGCCTGTAGGCCGCATAAGAGCTGCTATGACCATGACAAGCCGCAGGAATACGCACCGATCGCACCGATCGCGTCGAGTCGATCCGCATCCTGCACACAGTGAAGCTCAACGCACGCATCATGCCACGCGCCCCACTGTCCCTCCGCGCGTAGCCGCTTCTCCGTCGTCCAGCTGACGTGCTCGACGACGCGCACGACAAGCTCGGCGCGCTCGGCGGAGAGCACGGCGGAGTGTGCGGCGAAGAACGGCGCAAAGTGCGCGCGCGCGTCCGTGCCCGCCGGCACATACTTCTTGTCGAGGACGTCGTGCAGCAGCGCGGCGAACTCGACGACGAGCAGGTCCGCGGACGCGTGCGCGCGCGCGAGCTTCATCGCCGTGTTGCGCACGCGGAGCACTGCACCAGCTTTAGTCGACGCCACGATTTCATCTGGGAGTCCTCGGCGCACCGTGGTGCGGGTCGTGCGACGGGTCGTTGTGCGCCATCGCGTCGCGCATGAGCTGCTCGGCAGCTTTCACGACGGCGCGCTCGCGTTCGGTCGGGTAAGTGCTCTGGCTGGTAGCGACGGTCATTTCAGGTTCGAGTCGGATTGCCGCGGTCATATGCACCCACTTCAGGGCCGGTCTTTTCGCGTTTTGTGGCAAACTCAAACAGTTGTGTCAGCATGTCCGATGGCTCACGCATCCCGTACCGAAGACTGCGTGCTTACCGCCGTGATAAAAATGCCGCGAAGTGATACGTCACTTGCAATCGTCACCATGCTTGTGGGACGGGCGGTGCGCCGTCGGCGTGCATTCCCGACGCGTCTGTGGGCGCCCGCCTGAAGGTAGAGGACCGGAGAGTACTGAGAGCGTCTAGAGGCGTTAAGCTCGCAGCGTGCGCTGTCTGACAGAGACTCGTGGCATTGGATAGCCAGTGGGAGTTTACCAGCGGCACGCGAGCGTTTCATTCAGTTCTGACGCTGCGATCCCACTGCCGCCCGGAGGCACTGGCATTCCAAGCAAGCAAGCATCGTCATCCACACAGTCTGTCCGTTATACGCCGGAACTGTTACTGTTACCGTACCTGGCCGAACGCTCGCGAGCGTCCTCAAACACGGCGATCGGAAGTCGGGATGAACTGTCGACCTCATTGGCACCCGGCCGTCCTGATTACGATTGCATGCGATTAGACTGAATGCATCCGCACAGATAGCGATTGTGCCTAGCCACTGTGCACTCAGCGCCCCGAGCCCGAAGCGCCTCGGGTGGCGATACTGTACTGTCGATCACACTCCTTTCGTCGCGCGTTGACTCAACATTGCAGTGACAAGTTCCAATCTGACACCGCGTTCCAGTCACAGGCATCTCCCACGCGTCATTACCCTCACATTCCCCATGTGCAGATTCACCGTTGGGGCAGCATCCAGGGGCGTATCCAAGGGAAAGCCAGCCCAGAACCTCACTCCGGCTGTCCCCGAAATCGCGCAGGGATCGCCCATTGTTGACCCCCCCCTCCCCCCAAGCCAATACGCACACCCTTGCGAATCATTTGGGCAATTCACGGCCATGGGCGCCCCGTCGCGCTGCGGGTGCAAATGAGGCCTTTACGCCCAATACGTTCGGGCGACAGGGTTTTGGCAGGGTCCTCCGAGTCGCTGAACAAAGGCAGTCTGCTGTCCCCGGACAGTTTAGTGCCTATTATGTCGCTACCGTTTTACGCCCGCTCTGTTTCGCCGCGCGGCGACAAACCCCAGGGCCAGGCCCCCCGAAACAAAAACTGAAAATCCACCCCCGATTTTCAGCCTGAGTCAGAGGTACTATGTAATGGAGCGCTGCGACAGGTCGATCCCCACACACAGTGGCACATTTCGATTGCGCTCCAAAGTTCAATGATCGAGAAAATTCGCGTCTTGGGATCCGCGGGAAGCTCGGTCCGCGCGTGTTCCGCGCGCTGGGTATGACGTCGAGGTTCTCGTAGTGAGATGGAGATGGGACCAGCAGCACGGCGTATGGCGAAGGCGAACACCTCCCGCGACTCAGGGTGCGGTACAATAGGTACAACGCCGACAATTGGCGCGCCCGATTGCCTTCGGGAGGCGTGTGCCGCGTACGATCTGCGCGCCGTTATCTTGTGCGCTAAGCGTGCATACAAGCACCCTTGCGAATGCGGCCAAACGAGAATTCGAAGTCGAGCATCAGGGTCGCGATCGGCACGGCATGCCACGCGCGCAAGGCGAGGAGACGGCTGTCAAAGCATATTGATTGTATTCTGAGTGAGAGCGAGGTTATGATAGAGGAGGGCGAGCGAGGGACAATAAATTAAAGAAAGCAATGCGACGGTGAGGGCGGGTGGGGCGGGGGGTGGTTCTGCGACGGAGAACAAGAACAATGGGTGGGTGAGTGGGGCGCAGGTGGGAGGACGAGGACAAGGACATGTACGTGCGTACGGCGTGAAGGGCAAATGGATACATGTCGGGTGCGTTGATAGAGAGGATTTGATTGCTGCGTTATCTACAGCGGCCTAGCCGCGGGATGGTAGATGGATTGGTATGGCCACAAGAAGGTAAAAGGGGTGCAGGCGAAAGCGAAAGCGTCAATGGGTGCAAGATGGAGAGCAGCGGCTGGCGGCTGGCGTCTAGTGCTTCTTCTTCTTCTTGTTGAGCGCGCCGTCGATGGTGGCCCCCGATGTGGAGAGCATTTGGCGTAAACGGCCGTCGTCCCGCGCGGCGCGCAGCTCCTCTAACGAGCGGATCGGCTGGCCGTTGATGAGCACCGCTGGCAGCTTGTCCGCGCCGGTGAGACGCTTGAGGAGCGGCCGGAGAACGTCGGCGTCCACTGCGGATAAACAGATGAGCGGTGATGATAACCAATACTCGCGATATTAGCGCGTGCGTACCTCGCTGGTCGACTTCGAAGAGCGTCGGCTCGGGGTAGAGATGGAAGGTGTCGAGGATGGTCTTGACCTCGCGCGAGGCCGGCGCCGCCGTCGAACGCAGCTGTGCAGGCGCAGCGGGGCATCAGGACCATCTGATACAGGCGCGTTTCATGACGCCAGCGGGCGTGGGCACGCACCTCTGAGAAAATAACGACGGGATTGCGGGCCCAGGTGTCCTGGACGATGGTCTCTACCTCCTCCTGGACCTTGTCGTCGCCGGCGCGGGTGTCGAAGCCGAGCACGAGCTCGGGGTCTATGTGGACGCTGGGGTCGATCGTGTTGGGCAGCGAGTTGGATGCGAGTGCGGCCATGAAGCCCACGAGCGCGCCGAGCTCGTAGTCGGGGTGCTGGGCGAAGGAGTAGGCGGAGACGGGCAGTCCGGCGTCCTGTGTCCGGCGCGGGCGGGGCGAGTCGGCCGGATAGCGGAATGCGCGCGACGCTGGTCTGCGGTCTGGGTGGGCGAGATGGGCGTGCTGGCGTGCGTGGTATGCCTGGATGTGGTGGGCGGGCGAGGCGGCGAAGAGCCAGGCGTGCAGGACCATCGTCGACGCCACGAGCGAGACGGCGGCGAGGGCGACGAGGGCGAAGGTGCGGACCTTGGACGACGAGTATGTGCGCCGGGGGAAGACGTTTGCGAGCGTCGAGGAGACTGTGTTCTGCAGCAGCGCCGCGGAGGACATGGCCCGGCGGGCGAGTGCTGGGCGCTGCGAGCCGGACGTGCTCAGTCTGCGGGCGGACATGGGGCGATAGTAATGGAGAGGGGGCTGAACGCAGGCTTTAAAAGAGCGGAAGAAAGAAAGAAAAAGGCGGGCGACTGAGTATGGTATGTAGATACACGGACAAACAGCCCTCTTCCGACTTCGGATTCTCCGCCATGACACCAGCGAGCACAGCCACACTCAACGGGCCAAGGCCGCGCGGGCCGCCCGCTCGAGCACGGCTCGGAGCCGCCCGCCGTCGTGGAGCGCCCCCACGTCGTCTGCGCCGCCGATCGACTCTCCGCCGGGGCCTACGATAATGTTCGGCACCGTCCCCCGCCCTGTCAGCCGCCGGAGCGTGTCCTGTATGACCTTCCCGTCCTCTGCGCCGACCTGTAGAAGACCAGCGAGCAAACTCAGCCGGACACACATACCCCTGGTGTCGAGCTCAAAGACGAGGGGCGCCGGCCGCAGCTTGTACGTCGCTAGCAGGTCCTTGGCGCGCCGGGAGTACCTGCAGGGGATCGGCGTGCATGCGATCATGAATGGCGTCGCGAGAATTGTCGTGATAATCATGAGCGGCCGCAAGAGCGCTGGAAGCAGAGCTCACGGGCAGTACGTCTTGCTGAACACCTATCTCATTCGTTAAAATCCTATTAATTATTTTCGCCCTGTGTATGCGCTGACGCACTACGACGGGGTGCGACTGGAGCGCCCTGCGCGCGCTCGTCCGCCAGACGGTCATGTCCTGCTCGCCGGCCGCCTGTGCCCAAGCCTGCTGATCGACCGGCTCGCCCTTCTCCAGCCCGAGCGAGTCAGGAAGTGTATCGCCCGGCTTCAGGCGCTGCAGCGCGTATATCAGCGCGTGCAGCTCGGGCACGTCGCCGCTGGCCGCCAGCGGGTTGCTGCCGTCCTCGCGGATGACGGGGACCATGACGAGCAGCAGCACGACCAGCATGAGCACCACATACGTGCTGCGTTTTCGGAGCGCAGACCGCACCGCGCCCAGTATTGCGTTGGCCATTTTCTGAAGTTGAGTTCGGCGTGCGCGTTGCCGGCCAATCCCGGGCGCTTTGCACGATCGTCCGTCATGACCGTCCAAGTCGAATACGTCCTCTTCGATCTCGACGGCCTGCTCATGTAACATCCTCGTTGCCAAGAACGATTCGCACACTGGCTGATGGCATATCGCAGCGATTCCGAATCCATATACACGCTGGTCACCAGTGAGCGATGGCCAGGCCCACAGAGCGACAGCGCGAGTGAATGGCTGCAGACGACGTCCTGGCTCCATACGGCGTCCAGATGACATGGGAGGTCTGCCGTCGACGCCCCTGCCTGCCTGCCTGTCTGCCTAGTAACTGACGCGGCGCAGATCAAGGCGGGTCTTATGGGCAAAAGTAAAGAACCGTCCATCTTGCGTCCGCTGTTGACAATGACTGGGTGGCAGACGAGACGGCTGCAACAGAACACCTGTTCGCGTGTCTCCCGCCCATCGCCCTGACGCCGGCCGAGTATCTCGCGCGCCGCCGCGTGCTCCAGGACCAGCGCTGGCCGACCGTGCCGCTGCTCCCCGGCGCAGCGCGCCTCGTCAAGCACCTCGCCGCGCACGGCGTCCCCATGGCCATCGCGACGGGCTCGAACCGCGCCGAGTTTGCGCTCAAGACGGGCCACCTGGCCGACGTCTTCGGCCTGTTCGCCGGAAACGTCGTGTGCGCGGACGACGCGTGCATGCAGGGCAAACGCAGCAAGCCGGCTCCGGACGTCTTCATCGAAGCCGCCAAGCTGCTCGGCCGCGACGCCACCAAGGACGGGCCGAAGGGCCTCGTCTTCGAAGACGCCATCGCAGGCGTCCAGGCTGCTGTCGCCGCGCGCATGAACGGTGCGTTCGCTTCCTTACCATGCCTGACACTCGCCAAGACAGATCCGCCCCGTATTCTTTGCCATCTGCATTTGCATTGCATTTACCGTATCTCTGACTCCCGCTGTCAGTCGTGTTGGGTCCCGATCCTCATCTGCAGCAGGTGGCCGCATCGGACGCGACAGCGACGCCCGTCGTACCTGCCGGCACCCGCCAGCTCAGGTCATTGGAGGACTTCGACCCGCAAGAATACGGGTTCTCGGGGATCATCCGCTTCTGTCCTCATCATTGACACGTCCCTGAATGAGATCCGGAAGGCAGCGATTACATTTGGCAGCCGGATCCGCACGCAGATTTGTCACGTCGTCGTCCAGTTTACCGTGATGTCCCCGGATCAGGTCATTAGAGGATTTTCGCGTCCCGCAAGAATACGGGCTCCCTGCCAAATTTTCAGAATGAGATTATGACGCGTCCGCTTTTGTCGAAATGGAAGGGAGATGAGCCATCCTGAAAGCTTTATGCCGATGGACATTGACTTGCCCCTCGAATTCGAGATCTGGAAAGACAGCGATTGCAATCAGAGCAACTCGGATCTATTCTATGCCAGAGATATTGACGTCGTCGTCCAGAATGAAAGCCCACCATGTGCCGGGTCGTCGCGCCGGATCGCTTCCCGTCCCACCTGAGTGCCAGCCACAGAGTGCTCGAAAAATTCCAAGTAAATTAGAACAATTTCTTGCAAGAAATTCCGTGGCAAGGTTGGTCGGATCTGGGGACATCACGGTATTGCACGACGCCGAAGCACGCACTGCAATTCTGATCATCTCTTCCGTGGCGGAGCTTGAAGCGCGTCGTCTTCTCTTCCCGAATCCACGTCGCACAAACGTAGCTGCCCATCGCCCGTTCGTCGGTCTGGTCGAGGCGCGATTCTAAGATAACGTGCTGGGAGCTTGAACATTGTTCCGTGCTATGGTGCGAGCTGCTAGCGCGAACGACTAGCTTCGGGCGAGCTCAGTCCTCTTCCTGTCCTACGTCATTGTGGAATGCGCACCGCCGACTCGCTTGCTCTGCCGGGGGACAATTGAACACTGAACTCGCGCTTCATATGCATCAGCGCCCATAATGATACACGCGCCTCTGTGCGCGGACAAATCTTAAGCTCAGCGCTCAGCTTTGGGCAGATCTTCTCGGACTCATACATACGGGCACAAACTTAAAGTTAAACACGATTCGCCGCGGATTGTCTTGGATGGGAAGAATGCCGGTACTGTTGTGCTGCCGCGAGGAGTCATTTTTCACGACGGTCGCGCGGATGCAGCTGCTTGTGAACACCCTGCCTGCCTGGCTTGCCGTCGCGCCCGCGCACAATGTTATAGTAGGTCTTCCTGAGGGCCTCCACTCGCGGGCACGCATGGCCGTCCGTAGCCGAAACGCCGATGCACGCTGCCAAACACACACAGAGGCTACATACCTACTGGACACCAGGGATAGTATAGATAAAGTCTTGCACATCGCAAGCCTCGGTCTATTCGTGGCATAGGTACGTCCAGCGTATTCCTGAATATTCTTTTCATCTACATCGATTGAGAGGAATAAGATAACTGCAGTTCCGAATAGCGTTGCACAGCCATGCGCGCCGCCCGCTCAGATCGTACAGATTGACCACTGGCAGCCAGGATCAATACTGCAACCCACTGCACGTTACCTGCCTATAAAGGCCGCCGCCTTGGGACGATAATGCAATTCTTCCGTCCTCCTTTCTCCCGCGTCCGAGTGTCGTTTTCTGTTGTGGCCATGCGTTGGGTTCCTGCTTATTTTAACGCCGCCGTGGACCCTGCTGAGTATGTACTACCCCTGCTTTTCTTGGGCTGTCGCACGAGGAATTGCAATATTTACGAATTATCTGTCTGCTTCCAGTCGCAGCCTCCATGCGCAACTGCGGCAGAAGGTCATGCCGCTGTCGCGATCGCCGTTCGACCCGATCCAGGACGACCCGGCGTTTGACGAGAAGGTGCTGCCTGAGCACGTCGAGGAGGAGGATGAGACGCGTGTTGAAGCCGTCCCCGAGTGGATCGAGCTGGTCGGTAATTTCTCGCGCTCCTCGCGCTCTGGATGGTGGATGGTGTCTAAACAGTTCATGTAGTTCTTCGACTTAGGTGCTGCTGATGTTTCTTACATTCCCTTGGACGGCGACTGATGAGAACCCGTAACAGCGTGGACGATCACGTTCAGCGGGCTCAGTGCGAACACGTGAGTCGTTTTCGTCAGTCGCGGCGCATTCCTTCTTTTGTTTGTTGAGACCGTTCCCGCAGGCCGATTAAAGGCGCGATGGTAAGAGAAACTTGAAACTTGAGACCATGTGAGGCATGCGTATCGATGCTAATTGCGCCGAATAGACCGTCGTATCGTACCTCGTGTTCTTCGTCCTGGCATGGTGGCTATGGATCGCTCAGGTTAGCCGATATGCTGGTAGCCTGGCTCGTTCGACGCGTACAACACCTGTCTGACGCTCGCCTTTTCAGGTTCTTTATGACACAAAAGTATGTCCAAATTATCGGAGTCGTTTTTACCACTGACGAGGCTGCAAGTTCTACTGCAACGACTGGTCTGCTATATTCTCTTGCTGCTTTCGTCGCCTCGCGAGTTGATAAACACCATGTGCAGGTGGCACCGAATTTTCTTGCTGCTTCAGTTTATTCTCTTCGGTGCTCTGAGCGCGTGAGTTTGGGACCTCGGCCGACGCCCACTGCTCGTTGACGTTACCTCTGCTAGTTTCACCGAAGGGTTTGACGTGACCGTCGGTATGGGAAACCTCCACATTGTCCGACCTGGTCTCATGACATTTCCAGGATTTAAATCCGGAGGAGACGAAGATGCTGGCGACGCCGTGTACGTTTCTCATGACCATATCTCACGTAACCGCGTCTCACGACTGCCGTACGCCAGCGAGGAGACCTACATCAAACGCGCCTTCCTAGCCATATCCATCGTTTTCTTCGTGTCCCGCGCCCTCCTCGCCATCGAATATGCTCGAGGTGAGTTGTCGCCAAAGCTTCGTTGCGGAACTTCACGTGGTTGATTCGCGTTGGCAGTCATCCGCTTCGCAAAGCGTCGACGCCTCGCGCATATGTACATCATGGTCGGCACCCTCGTTGCCTCTGCGATCCTCTTCCTCGGCGCTTTTTGTCACGAATGCTCAGCCGGACGATCCATCTGCCAATGGGATCAAGTTTGCCATGTGGGGTCTAGCTATCGCACTCGAGGTTGCTGCATATTTCTATGTGAGAATTCATCTGGCACACAGTGGGACATTGTCTCATTACGCCTCTAGACCTCTATGCCGCGAGGTCTGGTCTATCAAGGCAGTATGCCGAATCGTTTGTCGACATTGACAACTGTGGTGCTCGGCGAGGTGGGTGGAGAGTATGACATATGTTGAATGTCCTTACCTGACGGTGCACCACAGGGTCTCAATGGCCTCATCGACCCCGTGGTAATTAAATAGTCTTTGAGGCGAGGAGATCAATTTCTTATCATTTGTATGCAGGTTTCGGCTGCCAAAAGCGTGGGCTTCAATGCCAAAGTTGCTGCCCAAGTCATTGTCACTGCGTACGCTGATCGACCTCTGCCTTCCAGGCTAACTGAAGCACTTGCGCTACAGACTAGCCGTATTCTTTATCTTCATCCTCTATTTCCAGTCGTTCAGAGCTCGCCTAGCACCAACCTCTCTGAGGCAGAAACTCGTTGTTATGGCGCATTTCCCTGCGCAACTTTATCCTCCTTACACTGTACAAATATTATTTTATCCAAAATCGAGCCCTCATCCAATTTTTGAAGGTGATTTCCAAAAATTTACCCCAGCATCCAAAAATTTGCCGGATTCTTTATCAGATCGATGTCACCGGATCCAGATTTGGTGCCGGCAATTTCCAGATCTTTCCGGAGGAGCCCAACCCAATTCGT
Organism: Auricularia sp. M13; assembly: GCA_037042915.1. Taxonomy (NCBI): domain Eukaryota; kingdom Fungi; phylum Basidiomycota; class Agaricomycetes; order Auriculariales; family Auriculariaceae; genus Auricularia; species Auricularia sp. M13. Next base: position 2,194,235 of record CM073201.1, read on the forward strand.
ATCTTCCGTCTCTCTGAAAAATCAGAAATCATTATTTATTTATTTGTTATTCTCGGGCCCGAAGGTCGCAGTTTCGGATCCTCAGCTATTGAGCTGCTCCGGGGTGTCGGTGCCGATCTTCGGGCCTCGAGAATCGGCCGACTCTGCCAGTCCCTGAATAAATAAATAATGATTTCTGATTTGGTGAGACAGCTTGAAGATACTTAGAATTTTGATTGGGCTTGAACCTCCGGAAGCAATTCTTGGATCTGGGGTGTGCCCAGTTTGGAGCATCGGATTTATCACAGAAATCTTGGATGGTAAGATTTTGCTGAAAACTTGGATGAGGGCTCGATTTTGGATAAAATAATTTTTGTACACGTTAAGGAGGATACAACTTGTGCGTATTCGCCTCGCGTTGCGGCCACTATCTAAAGCTGAATTGTGCTTAGTTCATCATCTTGGTGCTCGAAGGTCAGTTTCAGACTCGTCCTTCCCACCGATGAGTCTGAATGCCCCGTCCCAACGCTGAACAGGAATGAAGTCGATTTTGAACATCACGGTCAGACTCAAGAGATAGAAATTCGGATTACTCTGCTGAACGACGTCCCAGACTTTGTCAAACTCTCTCAACTTCTTCGTCAACAGTGTGGTTGGCAAGAGTGAAGACGGTGTCTCGCTCGACACATTCACTCCCGCGATGAAACTGGCATATGCTCAGATCGGCCTCGATCTTCCGGAACTCAAGGAGAAGCTTTTGCCGATAACGGCGAATCTTAGTCCGGACCTATTGGACTTCAACAGCACCAACGCGAGCATTAGCAAGGCCGACTTCAGCTCAATGGAGTTTACCTTTAGGGGGCTCGCCGCGGCTGTCCAAGCCCTCTATAAGGTAAAAGAAGACCTCGCATATTACCATTGCATGTTTCTCAGCGGATTCTTAGACGTTCAAAGTGCTGGAGGACAAGATGGACGAGAAGTTCACCACCTACATCAACGACCATTCTGTCAATAATCTTGCTGCTAACGGTAAGGGACTGTTAGAAGCGTTTCGCGCGTAACGCTCAAGCTTCGTATGGTGACAAGATACGCTGGCCATGCTCAAGCAGTTGAGTGCAGACCCGAACGCGGACGCCTTCCCACCCGTGCTGGAGACGATGATCGACGGCTCCGTCGATGACCGTCTCGCGCCGGCCACCTGGATTGCGGGAGTCTCTGGAGGATTCCTCATTGCACTAGCCATCATCATGGCTTGCAACGGGCTGCGTCGTAACCGTCAGTTTTCCGTCTCTATCTCTGCGATTGGATGCTGAATCCCGGGCTAGGCTACGAATGGTGGTGCTTCATCTCTCGCATCGTTGGAGGCGTCGCCATCGCTCTCCTGGCAATAGTGGACGTCTCGGAGAATGCCCTTGGTAACTGGATCGACAAGGGTTGGTTGTACGTGCCTTTTGCCACCGCCCTAACTTTTTTAGCTCACGTGAGCCGCGCAGCCTCCCTGCGATTGTTTTGGCGTATGCCATCCTTTACGTCGTGGATTATGTGGGACACAATTCTTCTGGGTCCGTTTAACATGACTGACCTTGCTTTAGGCTATCTCAGTGGCAGCAGCTCGTGCTCTGCAGGCATCATCCAGCTCTCTACGGCCACCATCGTCGTCCCATTCCGCATCGTTCTCTAAGTCTCAAATCTCGCTCCCCAGACCCCAGTACCAATCCCTAAACTATGCTTAATTTCGACTTCAACTTGTCTTTATCTATTGCATAACCATGCTATCACGTTCCTTATGTCTACGACATCGCGGTAATGTCTGGCTGAGATGATCATAATTATATTTTTATGGGGTTTGCGATGAGACGACCGAATCCGGACACCTGGGGCCTGCGCTCGTGCGTGGTTTCGATCATGCTCTACACGCGTTCGCGCCTCACTTTGACGCACAGCTCTCGTCGGGTCCGAGGAGACGATGATTGAATTAATAGTACACATGCGGTTGCAGCGCAGTCTAAGTCTAACACGTAGCAAACGAAAGCACGAATTGACAGTAGCCTAGTACTGTTTGCTGGGTGCACTCAGCGCGAGTCCATCTAAGCGCTTGTTAATTTCGTCCTTAACGTCCTTCGCCCATATTGAGTGGAACTTCCAGCTGGGATGCAGTCTGTCCCGCCACACGTCTGCGCGGAGGATAGTGAGTTTACGGTTTCTGGATGAAGGAGTGACTGACAAGCTCCTGAGGGCCCAACGCAACCAGGAAGTGTCGCGCCGGAGGCTTCGCTCTGTTAACGGTGTTCCATCAGTGCTTGTGAGCGGGGATCCGGCGTAGCCTTACAGTTGGGTTGAGCTTGTACTCTGGACAGAACTTGACGGGCTCCTTGAAGCCATAACTGGCGTAGTTGTCCATAACATGCACGGTCAGGTTATCTGATGCCTGGGATGAGTGGGCGGTCACGCAGCTAAACAAACAAAGAAGGACGCACATGTGTCATGGACGAGACAGAAGGTATCGTTGTACTTTGCGCAGAAGACGTTGGCCTTGCGCGTGAGCGCATCGTTATACAGCAAGATGTTTTTCTGATTGCAGATAGCCGATACGATGAGAGCGACCCTGCGGGGAAGGAGGACCTACCCTGAGCTGCTCCTGCATTTCCGGGCCAAGTTCCACGCCAGCCATCGCGCGGTCGTACGGCCCAAGGGTATGGAAGAGGAAGGCGCGGGCGCCGGCTTTGTAGAGCTGCTTGACAGCGATAAACAGGTACTGCAGCATCTCGGCGTGCGCGTCGGCCGCGGTTTGGTTGAGACCCTTCATGCGCACGGACGGCTGAGTCGTCGTGATCATCACGTCGTTCGCTGCAGCCCCTATGAGCGACCCTGACAGTGTGGGGTAAGATGTCCGCTCCAGCACGCACTGCCGACGCCAATCGCGAAGAGGGCGCTTTCGGGACTCCACCGTGCGCGGGGCGGCGGTGGGGAGAACCAGTCAAGGAATGTAGCAATTTGGTTGCGGACGTCGAGGATGCTGGTATTCCAGGTGCATAGGATATTGTCGATGGTTGCGCCGCTTATGGCGAACTGCGAAACGCGTCAGGATCTCGTGCGCAGCGCAGCCTTCTCGCCGACAGACGTACGTTGACGAGCATCGCATGACTGTATGATCGCTGGAGCGCTCGTGCCCAAACAGGGCCGTTCGCCGTGTTCTGTTGCGTCGAATTGAGCCGAAGTAAGCAGCGAAGCAGCGGTAGAATCGCACCTTGATGGGGTATTCTGTGAGCGGGTCGCTGGAGCCGTCCCAGCCCTCGGACGCTGCGTACATGGAAATTCAGCGCGTCGTTCCGCGAGGCGCGCGGCTGCACCAAGATGCGCACTGTAACTGGCAGGGCGTCAGTCACTGGGCCGTCCAGTGCGGGCTGGACTGACCTATCTCCGCTGAATATGCGTTGGATTCTGTGAGTACGTCAGAGCAGAGCCAGGGTGGGCACTCACAATGCGAAAATGAACGGCGGGTCGCGGAGAAACGCGAACGGTGAGTCGTCTCTGCCCGCCGCCGCAAAACGCGAGCTGAACGCGCTGCCAGCCGCATAGTACCAGGCAAGAACGACGAGGAAGGGCACAGTGACGAGCACCGCGAAGATGCGCGTCCTGCACGAGGCCATCGGGGATTGCAACAGTGACGGTCCTGCGGCTGTGCGCCGGCTGTCGATCCGGAGCTTTAATTTCCTGCACTGAACCCGCTGAGGCGCCTGCCAATGTCACGCCCAATCCGATGTGAGCCCGCGTGGGACGGCACAGGCACCCAGCGCCTGTGCTCGCCCGGTCCCCCGTAACGGTATCAAGCCACCGGCGTATAAAATGCTGTCGCGGAAAGGCCGCGACACCTTGTTATTGACATCGAGTCGCAACCAGCGGTCGATCCAGTGGCCACGTCCATCGCTCCCGTCGCGCCCGTCAAGCCGCGCGACCACTAGGCGTGAGTGTTGGTCATCTAACAGTATATTTATACGGGTCTCATTGCATCCTCATCCCCGGCTTGGCTTCTCCTTCCCTCTTCCAGCGAGCGCTCCCCCCGCATCCCTCTTTTCCTGCGCAGCGCGCACCCACATGACGAGCCTCACACCCAATGTCAGCACGGAATGCAAGACGTTCCTCAACACCCAGGAATCGATCGGACTCGCGGCAAGTGCTTGTCTTTCAGCTCACACGACCGCCTCAGTGCTCATCTGCGTCCCGCAGTTCAATGTTGAAACCGGTTTCTTCAGTGCGGTGGCCGTCATTGTGCTCCTCGGTCTTTACGCAGTGCGTATCGCGCCGCGCCGAACGTTCGGTTCGGTTCGCGCTTTGATCTAACCGTCGCGCAGCGAAACGTCTGGCGGAATCACCAGTGCCGACCTCAGGAGGGTTGGAAGCTTATGCGCAACCACATTGATGCTTACCTGGTGGGTTCAATCGCACCCGTCATTTGCTGACTGCATGGCTAATAACGAGGCGCACTATAGTTATCGCTTCTGTTCTCCGATCTTTTGCACGCTCTGGGGTCCATCATGGACCTCAAATGGGTCTCAGAGGGCGAGGTCTACTGCGGAGAATACTGCAGCGCACAGGGTACGCAGTAACATCTCAGGCGCCGCGGGTGCTCACTTTCGAGCCAGGAGCAATCAGAAACATCGGGAGCACTGGCGTCGCACTTGCAACTTTGGTATGGTTGCACATGGCACAGCAAGCCGATCTCCTCTCATTCATTTCCCGCGACAGGCAATTGCAGTGCATACTTTTGCTGTGATTTTCTTTCGATGGTAAGACCAACGCCATGTCTCCTCGGACATCGCTGATGGACCCGGACTGCATCCAGGATCCCACCGCGCAGCAAGCTCATCCCCGGGATCGTCATCGGCGTCATTTGGCTATTCCTCATCGCTTTCGTCGCCCTGGAATCTGGGCTAACGCCTAATTTCTACACGCCTACACCGTAAGTCTTCTGTTGTAACCGAACAGGATGTGATTCTCACTGCTATTCCAGATATTGTAAGCCCGCTCAAAATGTGACTTTATTATTCTACGACTCACAGGCATGTCAGGGTGTTGGACGCGCTCAGATGTCGTCGCGCGCCTCATGGGACAATATGTCTGGTTATGGCTTGCACTTTTCGTTTCGACGGTCCTCTACATCATTCTATTCTTCTCACTGCGCGGTAACATCACTGTCGATCCCGACAAATGGTGGAGGATAAAGCTGCACCGCTCCCCCCTCGTGGTCGCAGAAGACCGCCTCTCGATTGACACTCAGGGACAACCGGCAGCAGCAGAAGCCCGCTCACAAGCAATGAGCATGCTTTTGTACGTGAAACATGACACTGAACCCGACTTTGGACCCTGACCTCATCGCTAATAGCTACCCATTGCTCTATTCCATTCTGGTGACGCCGTTGTCCATCTTCCGGTGGGTCGGCTACGCGATGCAGCAGGAGCACCCGCCACGCCAGTTGCCGTTCGCCGTCTCTATCGTCAGCATCACGGTGTTCGGGCTCAGTGGCCTGGTGAACGTTGCGCTGTTCATGTTCACGCGGCCGAAGCTTCTGCTGTTCGAGGGCAGAAGACGCGTGGACGCCGCAACGATTCGCACCTTCTCATTCACGACAAGTCCGCGAACACTCGTTATTGGCCCGCGGGACGCCTGCGAGGGTGCTTCGCCGGCGGACTACGATTCTTCGAAGAAGCGATTCAGTGGAAAAGGCGCACAGTCGGACGACGAGGATTTCCAGTATCGCATGCAAACGCTGCGGAGCATCCATACGGTGCACGAGCAGGAGGAACGTGACTCCGCGTCGTGTACGGAGTCCGACGTGGCTCTGAGTGCCCATGCTGTCTGACGCGGACTATAGGGGGCGGCATCCCCGTGTATTATCAGAGTATAATCGGCCTGGAATGTAATCCGTAACTTAGGGTAGCTTGAATTGAAATACGTGCAATCAGCGCTCAGCCTCTTCGGCGCCAGGGAATCCACTTTCGTCGGTTGTGAGTGCTTCGCGAAGCCCATATTGTGGATTCATGGCCAAAGATGAAAGACAGGGCGGATGTTGCGAGGATGCAGGAGCTGTCTGAGACGATCTGAGTCCTCGGTCCTCGGATGTCGCAGCTGATTAGATCGGTGATTTGCCGGCGCACGTTTGCATTCAGGCTGACCCGGATTCCGGTCCAGACGTGCAGCCTTGGCTCAGCCAGGCGCTTCTTACAGCCGTATGCAAAACGATAGACAGTAACTGCACCCGCGTCTACAGCTCGGTGGGGCTCTTGCGATGCAAAAATGGCGGCAGAGAGCTTCGTATGACCGACGGAGGGCGTCTGCGAGGCCTCCGACCTGCCATAAGGAGCAACCTCCACTGCTCGGCGCCACCTTTCGGGGGGCGCTGTGGAGCACGCAACGGGTGCTATTACTGTCTATCGTTTTGCATACGGCTGTAAGCTTCTTTACCCCGCACCGTCAGTCCAAGCTAACTCTGCCCTCACCCATTGCTCACCTTTGACCATGGTTACCCTCCCAGGCATGGACACGTACGGCACACCGTTCTCGTCGACGACAGCAATCTCTGCGAGTGGCGGCGCGAACCTCAGGTACGCCTCGAGCTTTCCCACCGTCGTCTAACTCGGCTCATCATTGCCTGCAGTGACCCAAAGGCATGTAGAGCTGTGGCAGCGATAGGCTGCATGTCCGACTGACGCGCTGCGCAGTTCACACCACCGCCTCATCCCAGCCTACTCTTTGTCCAGTCCAACCCACGACCAGCGCCAGTCAACCCGACAGCCCTTCTCGCGCCTTTTGCTTCGGGTGCCTGCTCAGAGCTCTTCAAATGCGTCGTGAAGAAGGTGCGCCTGCGTGAGACAATGCATCATTGACGAAGACCCTGACACATGCCTTCGCCAGCCGGAAATCGTCCAGGTATGATGACATGCGCGCGGTCTTGATGCTGCTTCTCACATTGCTCAGGTGGAGATCAACGGCGAGCTGCAGAGCAACGCGCCGGACGTCACAGCGCAGTTTCGCGCAGAGCTGCTGGTCTACAGCACCGTTGCGCGGCATCGCAATATTGTTGTGCGTGTTGCGGTGCTTATGCTGCCCCTAAGTGCTCATGCTAGTTTAGGCTTTTCTCGGCAGTCTCGAAGGCGTTGGGATGGTGCTCGAGTATGTCGAGGGACGCTCCCTGTTCGACATTCTGCGCCAGAAGCCGCAAGCCCCGCGAGAGCTCAAGATCGACTTCCACAACCAACTACTGGACGGCCTCGCGCATCTGCATTCATTTGGCTTCAGCCATGGGGACCTGTCGCTGCTGAACGTCATCGTGGCCGAACCGTCCAACGTCGTCAAACTCTTTGACTTCGGGCGTTCGACGACCGTTCACGATCGTCCGGCCCCTCGGCCGTCTGGCTCAAGAGTCACCTTGGACGATCATCCCAATGAGAACAAGATTCACCCAGGAACGCGCCCGTTCACCGCTCCGGAAATCTTGCGCGGTGAATGCCAGGACGCAAGGCTGGCTGACGCGTACTCGTTCGGCATTATCCTCCTCTGCCTGGATCGCGGTGGCCTCGTCAACATCGAAGCGCGTAACCAGAAGAAGGACATCATCCCGAATCTGGTTGGCCTCGAGATCTTCCAGGACGTTATCGCCCAGTATCTCCAGAAGTGGACGCATCGAGCGCGCATATCCAGGGAAAACCGGATTCGACTGCCGGAGGCTCGCAAGTGGAGCGACTAACGTTCAACCGCCATAGCATACTAATCCTGACGAATCTACGACTCTACATACGAAACGACCGCATGCTGGAATACCCCGTCCACCACCCGCATCTGTACCATGTGCAACAGTATTTATTCCCATAGGTCCTTGTCAATGTGTGCCCCCGTGTACTTGCTAGCTATTGCTGTCTCCATGTTTGTCCCCTTACGTCTATAATGGATTGTCTTGTGCTTTGGCCCATGACAGCAGTTTGCCAGTGGTTCGGGTTGAGCCGGTGGCTCTCGTCTGGTGCCCACAATCATCCGTCCGATGGGCGCCAGTGCTGAGCTACTCTGCGTGTTCGCAGTTGGCGCTGCGTTCTTGCTTGTGCACGATGCTTTTGTGTCTCGTCGCCCGGCGTGGCCAGCGTCTGAATACGACGCATCGCCAACGGTGCACCTCGACCGTTCGTTTGCCTTCGTGAAGAGCCCGGACTTTATCTTCACATTGTACGCACGCTACATGCGCTCGTGTTTCTTGTGTCTTAACCGAAAGAAGTGGTGACAGGTGCGTGTGCTCTTGCCCGTGCTCGTGAGCCACCCCAATCGGCAGCACGCAACAGTTACAGTCAGCGTTCTGCCATCCTGCTTTTGCGCATCTAATAGAAAGCTTAGCGGCTGAGAACTGGCCTTGGTATATGGATACCGATCCTCTTGAACCGTACGAAATACACGTGCGTGATGACCCTGGTCGACCTGCTTTACCACTGACGTCCAATGAAGACCGCGGCGGATGGTCCGGTTTGGGCTCGTAACCTCACCTCCCTATATCCCAAGCCTGCTAAGCTGGTCAACGTGCGCCAGGCTGATCATACCGGACGGAGCTGACTCTATGCAGTTGGCATGTGGTGGGGCGACCGTAGACAACGATGTGTTCCAGAACCCAAGTCCTCCGCTGGACTTCAAGGCGCAAGTCAGCGCCTTTCAGCGGTGGTTGACTCCACCACCCAAACGTGCCCGATGGCACTCGTATAACTCCATATTCGCCATTGAGTTCGGGAGTGCGTCGGTCGTTCATTCTTTCCGACCAGTTTCTCAGTGATCGGGTAGCCAACGACGTGTTCAGCTCGTTCCTCGGGACTGAGAGGACTCGAAGGCTCAACCAGACCCAAGACGAGTTGCACAAGGACATCATGTGGCGCTATTTTGACTATGTTGAGCGATTGTACAACCTTGGGGCGCGAGCGTTCAGTTTCCAGCTGCTCGTTCCATTCGACCGTGCACACGCTGGTATTGACTTTGGGACCGAGCTACAATCGTATCTAAGGGCTAGTCGCACCGTCTTTCACATTGCCGGCATGCTCACCTTAAGTTAGGAAGCCATTAAGAAATATAATGCGGCTTTGAGGTGCGTTCTTTCATTTGTCTCTTTCCTCATCATTGACTCGTTTGTTTGCAAAGACTTGCTGCACACTCATACTGCGCTTACAAGTATGAGCAAACCAATGGCGACATTTTCTGCTCGATCGCTGATCTATGTTGTCCACCTCCCGTTTCTCCTCCGCCATGAGGCTTACTAGAATTTCACAGACACCCTTGCCACGGATATCATGGATAATCCGGAGACCTTCGGCTTCAAGGAAGCATTCGACTATTGCCCAGCTTATGCCCCTCGCTCGAACGTGAGAAACCTCAATCTCCTTCATATCAAAATGCTGACGGCCACAAAGGGTGAACCAGACATGGATGTAGATCCTTCTTGTATTGGGCCGGTTGGAGATTGTCAGTGTATCACTTAGCTTTTCTTGCGGCTAGTTCTAAACAGTTCCAGATGTTTGGAAGGACGCACTACACCCATCCTGGACATTCCACCAATATTGGGCACAGCATTTTTATCTGCAGATTCTGGGGGACCTCACGAGGCTGCAGCATTAGTGCACAATAGTGCAACAGTTTTCTCAAGCGCTTCGCTAACATCTGTAGTATCTACCCTGTACAAGGGATCGGTGTAAGATATGTCAATGGATTTTTCTCGGCCTCTCGACTTTCTACTGTACCGACCACCGCCGGAAGTGGATTTCCAGCGGGACTACCGGGTGCAAAGCAGTCAAATAAAGTTGCACGTTGTCTCGACACCGGTGCAAGCTGCTCGCTCCGACCCTTCTTTGCTTCCTTCGGTCTGCCTCGATGAACACACATCTCGACTTCGTCTTTACACTGCCACGTGGACGATTTCTGCTCATATTCGTCACCGCGCTCGTATGGGGCGCAATGCTCCTCCTCCTCCCGGGTACCTTCTCCCGAGACAGGCCGCGGCCGCAAACTCTCACCCCGAAAGTCCTGAAACACTGCGAACGCAGCTGGTCCATCCGCAAGCGAAAAAATTTGCATTCCTCAAGCAACCTCGTCGTATCTTTGTTTTGTACGGTTTCCCGCATTCTTCTACCTATACACTTGAAGATCCTGACACGGCATCTCAGTGGGGACAGGTGAGTTGGTGCACTAATAGTCGCGGATCGTTTTGCTAAATATTCCCCCAGTTACAGTAGGAATATGCTTCCTCTGTTTCATAGTCAGAGCTACATCAAACCGTACAGGTGCTGATGGATGGGATGGACTGTCGGATCCCACCGAGCCATATGCTAAGCGGGTACGCTGTTCGTTGCCTGGGCCGGTGTACTCCTTCAGCTCAGTGTGCCCAGAGCACGGCGGACGGCCCACAGTGGGTGCGCAACCTTGCAGACATGAGTCGCGCTACGACTTTGGTCAATGTGCGTCGAACTCATTATTGCGGCAATAGCTCACTATCCCGGACAGTTCGCATTCCATGGGGCAACGATCGATGGAGAAATAGTCACCTACTCGAAGGAACATTTAGACTTCAATGGACAAACGAACGCATTCCTTAACTGGTTCGCGGAGCCGTCCCCTCAGGCCCACTCTGGCTTGCCTTGGACCGGGAGCGACTCTCTTTTCATCATTGAATTTGGAAGTATGTCGCATGCGTAACATCTGAGGAAACACTCATTCCAATTCATTTTCCCAGTCAACGATGTCATGCTGGTGTTTGGGAAGGCGAAGCTGGACGGCTCTGCGCGCCTTCAGATGCATGAGACCATCATAGAGCATTACATGGCTAATGTCGACCTGTTATATCAGAAGGGAGGACGTGCATTTTCCTTCTCTCTGGTTGGTCCATTACACAGAGCTCCCGTCGTGGCTGGTACGATGCACGTTTCACCACACAGCTGTAGGCCTAACAGACCGCTCAGCCTGGGGAGATCACTTTCGCGCCTTATTGCGGGTGAGCCGGCTAGAAATGCGAAACGGGCTCTTCTCACACATGGTGTCCAGGACGATATCATTTCGTTCAATCACATCCTTGTCAGAGCAATCGATGCCTACTGCGGCCAGCGTCCAGACATGTTTTGTTTCGTCGACGACACCTGTACGCACCATCATTCAGGTTGTGTGCATGCTGACTATTCACAGACTCTCTGTTCAACCGCATATTGGACTGGCCGAGCGAATATAACATAAAAGAATCCAAGACGTTCTGTAAAGCTTATAGCGGAAGAACAAATGTAAGTACCGAGTGCCATTGTTTTATTTCGCCCGTCTGACGATGAAAGGCCGAACCCGACATGAATGCGCATCCTTCGTGCGAAGGCCCTGTATCGGATTGTGAGCCACCATCCGACGATGCTTGCGCCAACTCACTCCTTTGTACTGATCATATGCGCTCAGATTTCTGGGTCGATATTCTCCATCCGAGCTACAGCATACACAAGATATGGGCGGATACCATGCGCCATAGACTCCTTCGTCGTATTGGCCTGTGATGCTCGCCAGACCGACGAGTGTCCTTCGTGGACTTGGCGTTCGAAGATAATCACCCATTTTTGCGATGATGTGGCTACCTTTACCATCAATAATCACCAATGTCCTCTGATGGGAAGATGTGAGAACAAACTCATGTGGGATTGAGGGGTTATGGCCTTACGTTTATACCGGCGGACTTTATGATACGCGTTTGAATCCGTCTCCCGTCACGTGACACTGGCCGACAGCGCTGTCATGACGCCTCTGGAGTTTCTGGGACGAGAAGGTTTTTGTAGCTGACGCAAGCGAGCGGCGCGAGGCACGGTGGGGTCACAGCAAGGTCACGGATCGCTTGGAACCCCGGACTCTCCGAGATCCACAGTAACGCAGAGCAAAGATAAGAAGACTTCAACAGAAGATCTTTCATCAGATATCCGTAGGGTACACACGAGCAGAGAGCACGCGCGGTGCAAGTATCCGTGGACTATGGGAAGTCCGGGGACAAGTCGCCCGTAGGACTGTAACTCCGCTGGTTGGCCTTCTTCTGCCCCGCAAGGCGGATGTGGGTATATACCGGACCACCCATTTGTCTGCTCGCTGCGCACACAGTCTGATTTTATAGCTTCGTTGAGGTGCTGAACAAAACCGGCGCAGGCCCGTGGGTCGGGACGACTGTGGTCCAAGAACAATAGGCGGAATACAATACCACGCCGGACGCCGGACGGCCATGCGAGCGCCACTCGCGTGCTCTATTTCTCTCTCTCACCTCCCTCAGTCTCCGTTCTCTACGCTCTTTCTCATCGCCGCGCGACCGCTCGCTCGCTTCACTCATGACTGACGCTCTCCTTGATGCCCAGCACACGTCGCTGAAGCCCTACCTTACGCTACCACAGCTCTTTTCCCTCACCTGGCTGGCCTACCCAGTACTCTCGCTTCTCTTTGTCGCATTCCGCCTACAAATATCTTCTGCCGATGCTCAGAACGCGGTCGCTGACGCGAAAAGCTCGCTCCTGACCAGCTGCAAAGCTGCTGAGACTGCCGCTACCGGCGCCGCCAGTCTTCCGCGCTTCCTCGCGCAGGGAACGAACACACAAATTGTCGACGCCGTTAATGGAACGCTCAACGCCGCCCGCGCAACCCTGATTCTGTCGCTCACGATCATGGAGGCCGTCATCGAGTTCATCGTCGACATGTACCGATCGACGTTTCTCTGCTTCCTCGAGCTTGTCGTCCGTGGTGGTCTTTCCATCCTGATCAGCGCCTCGGAAGAGGTACGCACCTCTGCTCAGTGTAGCGATGCCAGGCTCACGGCCAGGCTAGATCACCAAGTTTCTGCAGAATACCCTCGGGGGCATCGCGTATGTTGTGTCCGTATCCACGCCTTCCCGCACTAATCAATGGTGGTTCAGAAATTCAATTCGCAACGATGTGTCTGCCGCAAACAACGCAATCAACAAAGCCATCGACGCAATTAACAAAGTCGGCTCCATCTTCGGCAGTGACATCAACATTCCTCAAGTCAGCCTCCCCAGCCTGGACGCTCTGGAAAATATCAAAATCCCCAATGACTTCACGAACGCCTTGATATCTCTGAATTCCACTCTTCCCACTCTTGACGAATTGCGGGATGCCATTGACAAAGTGTAAGCGTGCACTGTTCATCTTGCCTTTATCGCACATTGAATTATAGCCACCTAGTATTGAGGTCCCCTTTGAAGGCCTCAAACGCGACATCAACGAAACATTTTCTACCATTCAGTTCGACGCTTCAGTTCTGCCTGTCCCGCAGCGGAACACCCTTGCGTTTTGCTCGACGCTTGATACATCCGTGGTTGACCGTCTCGGTGTCGACTTGCTGCAAGTCACGAAGATCGCCACTATTCTTCTCGTGGTGATTGCTCTTTTGCTCATCGCAGCCAACTGCTTGGTCGAATGGTACAAGTACCGTTGCCTACAGGCGTCTTTAGAGCGGACGCGGCTCGCATGGACGACTAACCCGACTGTCGCGCATTCTGGTGGAGCAGGCGCACCGTCAGTGCGCTTGACGGATTACAACCTGATGGAGTTGCTCGCGGCTTCACAGCACCCTCTCCTCACGCATCTTGCAAACCGCATCTCCGCCTTCTTCAGACTGTCGCTCTCGCAGCATGTCCACGTCCGCTGGTTTTTCTTCTATGTCTTCCATCCGCCTGCTCTAGCGTGCCTCCTCATCGGTCTGTTTGGCTTGATATCCGTCGAGCTGCAGATCGCCGCGCTTGGCCCCATTGCACGTCGCTATGAGGGCGAAGTTGCGAACTCGGTCGCTGACATCACGAGCAACATTGCTGCCTCAATCAACGATTTGATGCGTAACGAGAGCACGGCGTACGCCACCGCAGTCAACGGGCAGGTGGACAGCATCCAGACCACCATCAACGACGGCATGTTCGGTTGGGTCAACGGCACGACGTCCACGCTCAACGACACCCTCGTCACGTTCTACGCTGAAGTCCAGAATACCGTCGAGACCGTTTTCGGTGGGACTATTCTGGAGGCACCGGTTCAGGAATTTGTCCGCTGCCTGCTCGGAACGAAGGTGCAGGCGTTCGAGAACGCGCTAACGTTTTTGCACGACAACCTACACATTGATGTGCCGCGTGTCAGCGATGACGCGCTCATGATGAACCAGGCGACCGTCGACGAGATCACGCGCCCGATTTCGCTCGCTGCTGTTGGCGACCAGGAGAAGGAGGGCGATGAGGGAGGTCTTGTCGGCCGGCTCATCACGCGCTATGTCGCGTCTCTCAAGAAGGAGCGCATCATGTTCCTGATCTTCCTTGGTCTCTGGGGCTTCGTCGTCCTTATTGCTATCAGCGTCATCATGTGGCATTCGTATGGGCGGCCGCTGCTGGAACGGCGCCGGAAGCAGCGCTGGGAGCGTGAAGCGCGGACCTTCGACCGCGAAAGCTCGCCGTGGCTTCCCGACGGGGAGGGTGCCAGCCTCCATTCGGATGCGCCATCTCACACGCCTCTGAACACCACTCGCAAAACCGTACCGCCCGTCACGGAGAAGCTCGGCCACAGTAACGCGAAGCGTCGCAACGGAAGCTGGGATTCGTTCATTGACACACCGGTGTCCATCGATGGCCAGCAGCGCGCGCCGCCCAGGAAGCTGGGGAAGTTCAAGCGCGGAAAGCGTTTGGAGGAGCAACTCGTTCCTGACGGATACGAACAACCGAGCTCGGCGTCTGCGCCTGGCGACGACGACCTCCCGCCGTCTGGCTGGTGGACACGTCTGACAGGTCTCTTTCGTTCGCAGCGGTCGTCGTGCTCCGGGGATGAAGACTGGATCGCACCGCCCGCGAACAGTCGACCCGTCTTCTCCGCACGACCCAATCTCAGCATAGACACGCAAATCAAGCCGCAGATGATGTCCCGGGGACGTTCAGCGTCCCTCCCCTTCACCCCAGGTCTTCCGCCGATCCCCAAACTGGGCTCTGTGCCTCCCCGCCCGCCGCAGAAGAGGACCATGATGGGCGTGGAGCAAATGCGGTTCCCCGCGCCTCCCAAATCAATGCCTCTTCCCATCCATCATGCGTTTGCCCGCCAGGTGCCCGCCGACACGCCGCGTTCGCCGACTGACTTCATGACCCATTCCCGCGGGCCGAGCTTCCCGGACGTCCCCGCCCGTTCAGAGTTTCTCGTCTTTTGGCAATATGGCAGGTGTTGGCGCCGTGGGCGGAGGCTCGCCCCCAGACCATGGTCGTTTCCTGACCAATCATCACGCTCATCATGCGCGCAAGTCTTCGCAGAACACCGACCCTGGTTTCAAGGCCACCAACCCGTTTGCTACACCATTTGACGAGCCTGCTATGACACCCTTCTCGGACTCCGCCCAAGTTGGCGGTGTCGCACCGCGCCGTGACAGCGCGCTTGGACACAATCCATTCCTTACACTTGGCCGTGCCATCTAATCCGCTCACTGTGCCTTGCTTTCATTAGATCTACCCTCAGTTTGCTGTTTCTCGAATCTGACTCTGTGCACAAAGAATGTATCCTCTACAGCTTGTGTTTTCCCATGTGTAGCATAAATACAGTATCTCGTTTTTCTGGGATTTTTGCATTGCGCGGTCAGGACTCGCAGACTCAATGCCTCGAGGCCCCTCATTCACAAACGTTCAATGTGCAACGTTGCGGAATATGTATGTCAACTTCTGGCACCGTGACTACTCCGACTCTCAGCCTTGGACCGGCACTTCGCGTCTCGTCCAAAGCACCATTCCACTGGGTCGCTGCGCATATGGCCAGCGAGATCCCATCCAAGCTATGGGACGACCTACGAAGTAAGGTCCCGGAAACGCGGGCGGCGGCAGCGCGAGACCTACACGACCAAGTGCGTGAATCCGTTCAGGCGCTATCTGAGAGCTGATACGTGTTCCAGGTAGCGAATGTAATGGCAGAGCTCAGCGCTGAAGCAGCCTGGAAGCTGTGGGACGAGCACATCAGCAGAAAGCTCTTCGAGCTCATAAAGGATAAGCAGGCGCCGGACGCGTTCGGTGCTCTATTGGCCATCGGTGAGTCCTCGTATTCTCGCGTACCATCCACGTTGCTAACCTCTCGCAGATGTGCTTTCCGAATACCTCGAGGGCGAAGAACTCGTTGAACTTGGACGAATACTTTTTCGCTTCTGGAATTACCTGCTCCTTCTATTCCCCAATGTCGACAACAGCCTGATGATTGCGGCGTCCCGTACAGCTGGCAAAGTCGTCAAGAGCGGAGGAAGCTCCTTTGGCGAGGCCTTTATTGACAAGGAGCTGCCTCGGGCGCTCGACCTACTATCAGCAACGGAGAAGGACCCGGGTCGGTACGGCGGCGTGCTGCTGCTACGCGAGCTTGCGAGAACGTGTCCGAGCCATGTGTACAAACATGTGCCGGACGTCCTGGCCAAGCTCTTCCCTTCCTTCAAGGATTCCCGGGTATGTGTTACACACCGGCCAAAGATGCGTAGTGACCGTGAATGCAGTCGTATGTGCGCGAGGGAGCAGCCGAGCTCCTCGGAACATGCCTTGAAATCCTAAACCAACGCGAACGGATCTACAAAGGCCCACTTGTTATCCAGGTACTCGGCGATGCCCAGAATGGGCTCAAGCCCAACTCGCCAACCGAGACCGTGCACGGCGCGCTGCTCGAGTACCGTGCGCTCTTCCTGCACGCTGGGCCGTTCATGCGCGAGCACTTTGCCAAGTCGTGCGAGACTGTCTTCCAGTTCCGCAACCATAAGGAAGTCCTCATTCGCCGGAGCGTGGTCATGCTCATCCCGACGCTCGCCGCGTACGACACGCCAACATTTTGTGAGAATTTTCTGCACACGAGCATGTCGTACCTGCTATCGCAGCTCTCCAAGCCATCCGAGCGCTCTTTCGCCTTTGTCGCCATTGGGCATATCGCGAAGCCCGTGCGGAGCGAGATCAAGTCCTTCCTCGAGCCCATCATGAAGAACATCAAGGATGGCCTGCAGCAGTGTCTCGCCACTGCCAAGAAGGGTGGGCAAGCCGGGGCGATGAGCGAGGAGCCGCTCTTCCAGTGCATTGGCATGCTCGCGACGAGTGTTGGGCCCAACTTGACTCGTTTCCTGCACGACCAGTTGGACCTCATCTTCAACTGCCCATTGACAGAGCCTCTCCACCAAGCGCTCGTGGCGATTGCGAGACATATCGAACCTTTGCTTCGTACCATTCAAGGCATGTATACGCTCGTGTAGAAAGCGCGATGTATCTGATTTTTTATGCAGAGCGGCTGCTGGACATGTTATCGCTTATTCTCGTCGGACAGACGTACAAACCCATTGGAGCACCGCCGCGACAAGACTCGGCGACGGCGACGGCGCTCGCTGCGGGCAGTACGTCCTCGCGCGACCCGCAGCTGCTGAAGCTTGCACTTCACATCCTCGGCACGTTCGATTTTTCCGGCCACGTCCTGAACGAGTTTGTGCGCAGCGCAGCCTTGCCGTATTTGGAGGACGACAACGCGGACATACGGCACTCGGCCGCACTGACGTGCTGCAAGCTGTTCGTTAAGGAGCCCATTTGGGAGCAGTCGTCCATCAACGCGGCCGAAATCATTCACGACGTGCTCGGCAAACTGCTCATGGTCGGCGTCGCCGACCCCGACCCCGATATCCGACAGACGGTGCTATCGAACCTAGACGAGAAATTTGATGGCCATCTCGCGCAGGCCGAGCACGTCCGCGCCGTCTTTGTCGCTGTCAACGACGAGGTATTCGCCAACCGGCTCGCGGCCATCCGACTCGTCGGCCGCCTCGCGCAATACAACCCCGCGTACATCATGCCCAGCCTGCGGAAGGCGATATGTCAACTCATGGCTGAGCTCGAGTACAGTCCCTCTCCGCGTGGGAAGGAGGAGGCGTCCAGGCTGGTGACCGCGCTTGCCGGCGGGACGCGACCACTCATCCGCTCGTATGCACTCGGAATGCTGCGCGTTCTCTTGCCTAAAGCCGAAGACCCGAACCCTGAGGTCGCAGCGCAGGCCATCGTCGGTCTCGGCGAGCTTGCGAGCGTGGGCGGCGAAGACTACTTGCCGCACATCCCTCAGCTGATGGGCATCGTCATTGGTTGCTTGAAGGACAGCGCTGTCCAGGAGAAGCGAGATGCAGCACTCAAGGCCCTGGGCCAGATATGTTCCAACACCGGCTATGTTGTTGAACCGCTTGTAGAGTATCCGGAGCTACTTCCCAGCCTTGTCAAGATCCTCGGAGGTCAAGAACAGTCTGTGGAGGTCAAGCGTGAGGTCGTTAAAGTCATGGGTATTTTGGGTGCCATTGACCCATATCGGCGCAAGGTAAGTCTGTAGTTTCAGGTATCACCTGGTACAGGACTGACCATCGGTAGGGAATCAAAGTAGAGGAGAGCCCGCTGGACAGTAATGCTGTCCGTACAGACGTGGTCCAAGCCTCCGTTCCCCTGGGTGGTTCTGCAAACGAGGAGTATTACCAAAGCGTTGTCATCCACAGTTTGCTACGCGTGCTTCAGGATCCGTCACTGTCCACATCCTCGTACGCGGCCATTGACGCGATCATGTCGATCTTCAAGATGCAGGGGATGAAAGGCGCCGTCTACCTGGACAAGGTGTGTGGTTCACGAAGTCCTTCATCTGTGTCCTCATTTCTCTAGGTCCTTCCCGCATTTATCGCAGTCATCAGAAGCAGCACTTCACGTTTCCAAGAGACGTATCTCCAGCAGCTCGCACTTCTTGTCGGCATGGTTAAGCAGCACATACGAGGCTATCTCCCGGAACTGTTCAAGCTCGCCGAGGACTTGTGGCAAAACTCGAGTCTCCAAGTCGCGATTGTTGGTCTCATCGAGGCGTTGGCGAAGGCACTCGACACTGAGTTTCGACCGTTCCTCCCAATAGCGCTGCCTACCCTGCTTAGGGTATTCGAGGGCGAGCATAGTTCCAACGAGAAGCGGCAGCAGGCTCAAATTCATACGCTTCGCGCCTTCGTTGCTTTTGGCAGCAATATCGAGGAGTATCTTCACCTCGTCATCCCCGTCATCGTTCGTGCATGCGAGGGACCGAATAGTTCGATTGCGCTCAGGAAGCAAGCGGTCCTAACAATCGACATGCTCTCGCGTCGCTTGAACTTCTCCGACCACGTCTCACGGATTATTCACCCGCTCGTAAGGACTCTCGCCATCGGGAATCAAGAACTTCGCGCAGTCATTATGGACACGCTTTGTGCGCTGGTATTTCAGCTGGGCTCCGAGTTTTCGATCTTTGTGCCTATGATCAATAAGGTGCGGAGTGCTCGTTCTCGTTCAAGATTCATTCTGATTCGGATCGTCGCTTGTAGTGTCTCTTGCGCAACCGTATCGTGCACCCGAAGTACGAAGAGTTGATTGCGAAGCTCTTGAACGGCGAGCGGCTCCCGCAGGAGTTTGGACAAATTGAGTACGCTGCGCCTTCCCTGAATGTCTTGACGACGACTTTACTGACAAGTGCTTAATTTCAGATTTAATGACGCACAGACTCCGGACATTGTCTCTTCGGCCGAGCTCCCGAAAAACCTCGTCAACCAGCAGCACTTGAAGCAGGCATGGGACACGTCCAGCATTGCGTCCCGCGATGATTGGCTAGAGTGGTACCGGCGCGTTTCCATCGAGTTCCTCAAAGAGTCCCCGTCGCATGCTCTACGCGCGTGCACAAATCTACTCGATCCTGGGATGTCGGGTGGCAAGGAGCTTGCTAGGGATCTCTTCAACGTTTCGTTCCTATCGTGTTATACCCAGTTGTATGACAACTACCAGGTGCGTGGTCACACAGCGCTCCAGGCGGGTACTAACACTACCTCGTAGACCGATCTTGTTGCTTCGATTGAAGTTGCCATTGGGCATGGTGTCATACCGTCGGAGGTCGTTATTGCCCTGCTAAACTTGGCAGAGTTCATGGAACACCAAGACGTTCCACTGCCGATAGACAGCAGGGTCTGGGGCGAGCTGGCCTTCGACTTTCACGCGTATGCGAAGGCACTCCATTACAAGGAACTCGAATTCTTCAACGACAATTCGCACGCTGTCATGGAAAGCCTTCTAAACATCAACACCAAGTTGCAGCAGCACGATGCTGCTTTTGGCACGTTGAAGGCCGCGAAGATGACGACGGGGCACATTGATCTCGTCCGTCATGAGGAGTGGTTTGAGCGCCTGGGTCGTTGGCAAGAGGCCCTCGATGGGTATAATCGATTGGCAGAGACCGACCCGGATTCGTTCAGCATTGCGACAGGTCGCATGCGGTGTCTTCATGCTCTGGGCGAGTGGGAACAACTCGCGCGTCTTGTTGACGACAACTGGGATCGTGCCGGGAACGAGGATCGTAAGGCTCTGGCACCGCTCGCGGCTGCAGCTGCTTGGTCTCTTAGCGACTGGGATGGCATGGACGACTACATTGCCGCCATGTCGCATGATTCTCCCGATCGTTTCTTCTATCGTGCCATTCTTTCGGTCCACCGCAACCACTTCCCAAAGGCGCTTACACAAATTCAGCGTGCCCGCGACCTGATAGAATCCGAGTTTACACCCTTGCTAGGCGAAGACTATGGTCGTAGCTACCAGTGAGTAGCCCTTTCTTCGTTCTCTAGTTGACTCATGTCCTGTTAGAGCCATGATACATGCACAAATGCTCTCGGAACTCGAAGAAATCATCACTTACAAGCAGTGCTCTGATCAGCCCGAGCGACAAGAGACGATTCGTAAGACCTGGATGAAACGGTGCGTAGCGTGCGGCTCCTTTTTCTTCGAATTTACCCCGCACAGATTGCAGGGCTGCCAGCCGGAAGTCGACGTTTGGCAACGAGTTCTTCAGGTCCGCGCGCTGGTCCTGAGCCCCGTGGAGGACAACGCCATGTGGATCAAGTTCGCCAATTTGTGTCGGAAGAAGGGGAGGATGTATCTCGCCAACAAGACATTCAATTCCATCAACCCACCTAATGCTCAGGTACTGTCCTTGTGATATCGGTGGCGATCATATCTCACACATCCTAGGAGCCATTCCGTGTCCCGCCAGCCGTCGTCTATTCTCGACTCAAGTACATGTGGGCGAATAACGAAAAGCCGGAAGCACTGAACGTTTTGCTGGAGTTTTCGGAGGATTTGCGTCGTCTCGTCGCTCACAATGATGGGCACAGCTGGGATGCACAGGATGTCGAAGACTATACCAAACTCCTTGCTCGGTGCTACCTTAAACAAGGCGAGTGGCAGACAGAAATGACGCCCTCTTGGGTTGAGGTAAGCGGTCTGGGGACAAGTCACCCGGCGCATCTAATTTGCCTCTCAGGACTCAGTCAAGGTCCTCGAGGCTTTCGAGCGCGCTACTCAGTACGACCCCGTGTGGTATAAGGCCTGGCATACCTGGGCCCTCGCAAACATTGAAGTCGTCGCACACGTCGAGTCGCACACGACGCGCTTAGAGGACCATGTGCCAGACGTGGTCGCAACGCGGATTGTCGCGGCGGTGGAAGGACTTCTGCGGTCAATCGCCCTCGGAAAACAGAGTTCATTGCAGGACGCCTTGCGGCTTCTCACACTTTGGTTCAAGTTCGGTCACAACGACGATGTTAGCCACGCCGTCGGAAGTGGTTTCTCGATGGTATCCGTGGATACCTGGCTTGATGTCATTCCTCAGGTGCGTTGGGATTGATGAGATATCAACGGTGCTCATGAGTCCAATAGATCATCGCGCGTATTCAGACACCCAGCTTGAACATTGGACGCAATATCAACTTCCTTCTCAACGACATCGGGAAGCAGCATCCACAGGCCCTGGTGTATCCTCTGACAGTTGCGTCGAAATCGCCGAGCGCCTCACGCAAGGATGCTGCCGCCCGCATCATGGACCGTGTGAAGGAACACAGCCCCACGCTCGTTGAGCAAGTAAGCTCGTGAACCACACCTCGTTTTGGGCAGCGCTAAGCTCGATTTGATTTAGGCGCTTGTCGTGAGTCGGGAGCTCATCCGTATTGCTATCCTCTGGCACGAAATGTGGCACGAGGGTCTCGAGGAAGCGTCGAGGTTGTACTTCACCGAGAAAAACCCAGAGGCGATGATCGCCACGCTTGAACCATTACACGAGCTCATGGACCGTGGACCAACAACATCGCGCGAGATATCCTTCATACATGCTTATGGTCGGGATCTTCTCGATGCTCGACGCGCTTGCCACCGTTACCGGATGTACGGCGAGACTCGTGAATTAGACCGAGCATGGGACATCTACTACGCTGTATGAAACTGTTCGTTCCTTCTCATACTATACTTAACCCATTTTTCAGATTTTCCGAAAGGTCGAGAAGCAGCTCCCGTTGTTGACGACATTGGATCTGCAATACGTATCCCCGGCCCTTCTCGAGGCTCGAAACCTTGAGCTTGCTATCCCAGGTCAGTGTTCGTCGGAATCTGTCTTGCTGTGTCGCCGATGCATTGCATTGTAGGAACATATCAGAGTGGAAAACCCATTCTGCGTATTCAGAGCTTCTCGTCGAAGCTTGCCGTCATCAGCTCGAAGAAACGTCCGAGGCGACTGACGTTGAAGGCAGTGGACGGGAACGAGCACGAATTTGGTCTGAAAGGTATGCTCGTCTTCTGCGTTGAGAAACATATACTGAACACGACCACAGGCAACGAAGACCTTCGTCAGGACGAGCGCGTAATGCAATTTTTTGGCCTTGTGAACACTCTGCTATCCAACGACGCGGATAGTTATACACGTCAGCTGCACATCCAGCGCTTTCCGATTATCCCGCTTGCTCCGAACGCAGGCCTGTTCGGCTGGGTACGAGACACGGATACCTTCCACGTATTGGTCCGTGACTACCGGGAGTCCCGCAAGTTACTCATCAACATGGAAATGCGGCTCATGCTCCAAGTATGTGTATTGTTGCAAGCCTCGCGACACCAATGCTAAT
The DNA here is from genome assembly GCA_037042915.1 of Auricularia sp. M13. Classification (NCBI taxonomy): domain Eukaryota; kingdom Fungi; phylum Basidiomycota; class Agaricomycetes; order Auriculariales; family Auriculariaceae; genus Auricularia; species Auricularia sp. M13. Next base: position 2,217,196 of record CM073201.1, read on the forward strand.
AGTTTCAGATGGCACCGGATTACGAAGACCTTACGCTCTTGCAAAAAGTGGAAGTCTTCCAGTACGCCATGGATAATACGCCAGGCCAAGACCTGTATCGCGTGCTCTGGCTCAAGAGCATCAGCTCGGAAGCATGGTTGACGAGGAGAACAACGTTCACCAGGTCACTAGCAGTGACGAGCATGTTAGGCTACGTTATTGGTCTTGGTGACCGCCATCCAAGCAACATCCTCATGCATCGAGCAACGGGCAAGATTGTGCACATCGACTACGGCGATTGCTTCGAGGTCACGATGATTCGCGACAAGTATCCCGAAAAGGTGCCTTTCAGGCTCACGAGGATGCTGGTGAACGCAATGGAGGTATGTTATTTCCATCATGTTCCCTGCTTTTCTTTTTTCTTAAGCGTGTTCACCATCATTTCAGGTCACTGGCGTCCATGGCAGTTTCAAGAATACGTGCGAAATTACTGTGCGCGTTTTGCGCAAAAATCGCGAGTCCCTGCTTGCGGTTTTGGAGGGTGCGCTCTTTGATCTCATCTCCGCTGAGACCCTCATTCGTCTCCAGCCTTCGTATATGATCCTCTAATCAGCTGGCGCCTTGTTCAAACGGACGGAGACGCATTAGAAGGCCGAGGTGTGTAGTTTTTCTCCATGCCTGATCGATCTGATTGCCGTTCAAGACAACGAGGATATGACGGAGGGTCAGGATGGTTATGCGGATGGCCCGATGCGGCGTCAGCGCGCGGACGAAAATGATATTTTCAATGGTCAGTATATCACAAGTCGTCGCAGACAAAGCTCATCGTGTTTAGAAACCACCGGCCGCCCGGGTGCCACGCAAGAAGTTCGAAATGAACGGGCACTTTCTGTGTACAACCGCGTGCAGAATAAGCTCACTGGCAGGGACTTCAAGCCCGATGTCGTATTGTCCATCCCGACTCAGGTCGACAAGTTGATTCAGCAAGCTCGTGCTATCGAGAATCTTTGCCAGCATTTCCCTGGCTGGTACGTCTCTATCATATAATCCAGCTGCACTTACTGAAAATTTCTAGGTGCGCTTACTGGTAAAATATGCTGTCCTCGTTCTGCATCGGTGATACGCCTCTCATGCTCCCTGTGAAGAACTGATTGTTGTATCAATAGTTGCTTTTGTGTTGTTCGTTGCTGTGACCTTGTAGACGTACTTATACTCCAACTTTCGCCGGAATGGATTGGCTGCAGACCACAGAGTTCCACGAGTCGCTGCTGTCTCGATCTGACCTGCCATACCTAGCGTTATACATCGGAATGAGTTCGGGGACAGCCTCCTCACGTTGGACTGCACTGATCATGAATGGCCGTACGCGTCGTTCTACTGTCATTTGCAGAATGTGGGATAGTCAATTGGGAGCGTATGCTCGCTGTGCACATTCCGTCCAGGAACAAAAATCAGCCAAGCTTAGCACCACTGGTTTGTGCTGTATTGCTCTTGGCCCGGTCACGGTTGCCCGTTCTTTAGGCTCCTCCGAGTTGTCATCGCGCAGTGACCGCTCGCTCGCTTCGCTCATAACCGTCGTTCATCTTGATGCCCAACCCACGTAGCTGAAGTCTTGCAATACCTGCCTTACACTACCGTGACTCTTTTCTGCAACCCTGGCTGGCCTACCAGGTGCCCTCGCCTCGCTTCGTCGGCTTCCACATCGCTCAGTGACAGCATAGCGCTCGCACAATCATGCTCTCTTCTGCTCCTAGTAGCTGGGACGCTGCTTCTGCGGGTTTGATGTCGGGCGTGCTGGCCTGCATTAGTTCCCCCTGCACAATTGCCATTATCGCGCTCCTGTCGCCTTGCAGCAATTCCGCCAGCACGCTCTCACAGTCCAAAATTCCGTGTTGGGGTACAGTACTACTGCTAGTGCTAGCGTAACGAACGAATATTACCAAAAAGAAAAACAGAAATCCTAGAGTCCCACTGGTTACGCCTCAACGTCAACCTTGGTCTTTACAGCAGCTCTTAGCTTAGAGTCAACATCGGCGAGCACTTTCCCGACGGCGTCTAGCGTTGCGTCGGCGTTGATGCAAGCCTTGACTACAGCGCCAACAGCGACTGCGTCACGGCGAGCGCGGACGGCGTCGGGGCATTGGCGGTGGGGCACCCTGCCGTGTCCGGGAGACGCGGTGGCGCTCGCCTTCGGAGTCGCAGACGCCTTAGGCGTCGCAGAAGCCTGGGTGTGTCCCGGGATGGTACCTTTCACATGGGCAGGGACGGTTGCGCTGGCCTTGGCTGTGGCAGAGACCACAACTGTTGCGCTGGCTTTGACGTGGACGGGCACCGTGGCCTGGACGGTAGCGCTGGCCTTGATGTCGACAGGAGCAGTCGCCTTTGACATGGACCGGAACGCCGACCTTGACATGGACGGGCGCAGTGGCCTTCACGTCGACGGGAACACCAACTTTGATATCCACAGGAGCAGTGGCCTTCACATCGACTGGCGCGGTGGCCTTGACGTGGATTGGGACACCGATCCTGACGTGCGCGGGGACATCGACAACAGCACCAATCTTGGCCTTGACGTCGGCATCGGCGTCCACGACGGCAGCAACATTGGCCTTGACGTCGGCGGCGACATCAGCAGCGACATTGGCGGCCACGTTCGCGGTAGCATCGACGGCAGCACCGACGTGGGCGCCAACATCCGCAACAGAGTGGACAACACCATCGACATCGGTCTTAACGTTCGCAGCAACGTGGTCGACAGTGTTGACGACGCCGTGAACAAGCCCATTAACGTCGGCCTTGACATCGGCGACGACGTGGTCGACAGTGTTGACGGCCGCGTGAACGAGGGCATCGGCCTTGACATTGGCGTCGGCGACGGCGTGGACGTGCGCAAGGTCTTTCTTCCAGTCCGAGGTGTGGCGTTCAGTGACAGAAGCAGTCGCAAGCGCGGTGACCTTGACGCAAGTCGTGCCGTCCGCATGCACCTTCCAGCCGGCCTGGCACTTTGACACGGCACAGCGACCAAGGCGACAGGATACGTCGCTGACGCCCTTGATGGCCGTGCAGTCGACGCCCTTGGGCTGGTCGAGGGTCAGTGGGTTAATGCATCCGCCGCCTGCGTCGTGCTCGTCAGTCCGATTCGGGAGTCAGGGGACGGCGGGAACTCACAGGAATCGAGCTCGGACAGGACATCGACACACTCGACGAGCGCATGTCCGTTGCGAAGACCGGCGTTGCAGGCCATGCGGGGGCTCGCACACGACTCGACCACGGTGCGCACGGCAGCGTCGGCGACCGTCGCGCGCTTGTACTGGCTTGGGCACGGCTTCGGGGGCGGCGCGGGCACGCAGCCGACGGGGTCGGGGCAGCCGTCCTCGTACTGGTACACGTAACCCTTATCGCACGTCCAGCCGCACGGGTCCTCCGCGGAGCAGTGCGCGCGCGAGTGCTTGGGGTACGGCGCGCATTGCTTCTTGTCGTTGGCACCGTGGATCTAGACAGGAGTGAGGGACGCCCCCTAAATGCGCGACCTCGACGCGACGCGACGCACCAGAGCCTCGAGCAACGCGGTCACGTATCCGACGCCTGCGATGTCGGCCGCGACCTTCGCGACGGCGTTCGTGCGGATGAAGAGCGGGAGCGCGGAGAGGCAGAGGCAGACGTCGACATGGCCGACGACGCGGTCTCCGAGGAGGAGGAGCTTGATGTCGGCGTCGATCGAGGCGCAAACCTCGACGAGCGGAGAGCGGGCCACCGGGCGGATAGCGCGACCGGCGACGCTGCCGGCGACGAGGGCGAGGGAGGCAAAGTTCTGGAGACGCATGGTTCTGGTGCGGCTCCTGTCAGCTTCGAAACGGTCGAGTGGTCCGCTCGCCTCACCGTTAGTGTGTGCTACTGCGAGCACGTAAGGATCGACGAGGCGCGGAAAGCGAGAGAGTGTGGAGGAAAGGATGAGATGGCGAGTCGTCTTCCCGCCTCCAAGTTCTTATACAGCCCCCAAACTCAGGGGGTCGTCTACTGGCGCGCCCCGGGCGCTCCTTTTTAGTCATTGACGCGTTCATTCCGTGCCCATAATGCATTGCTCCTCCTTTTCTTCGGCGACGCCGGAGCTCGCGTCCGGCTGACTTGCTGGCTCACTCATCTATGAGCTCTCCAAACTGTCTTTTCTGTCATCCCGCTCTTGAAGGAACAGTGTCGTATCGGAGATCTCCCGTAATAAAGTGCGCCAACATTTCAATATCCCGCGGCAGTCCGCGGAGTTGCGATCATCACCCTGAGTCACGTGCATGCCGTTCCCCGCACGTGCCTCAACTGTCGGGGGGAATGCACCCCGATCCGTTGTTAGGTAACAATGCTGACGGCTGACATGGACCATGGCAGCCTGCTGAAACAAATAACGAGGCGCGGAACCACCGACTGTCAACGTCAGCGTCAAGAAGACTCGCGGGGCCGGGCGTGCAGGGTACACCCCCACCAACTGCCCCTGAATGACCTAAAACATGAATTTTCCGAGCCGTAGATCAATTCAGCATTCACCACGGAAAGCCCCCTGGCGTTCTCGCGCTCGCGGCGAGTTACAAATTCTTTTGCTACAAAATACAGGTACATTCAGGTTTTCTCGGTGCCAAACAATGAAAGAGCAGAGAAGAACGGAAATCAAGAAGAGGTCACTCGGCGTCCGACTCTAGGGACGAGTCGAGCTCGCGCGTCCAGTCCCGGCTGGACGCTGCGGGCGAGGAGAGCGCAAACGACGGCGGCGATGGCGAAGCGCCCAGTGCGCCAGCGCGATAGGCCTTCGGCATGGGCGTCGGCGTTGCCGCGCGATGTGTGGACATCGAGTCCGTGCGTGAGCGCACGCTGGGGCTCACGAGTCTCATCGTCGGCGAGGGTATCAATTTGGGACTGTAGCCACCGGCATCTGCATGCCAACCCGTGCTCGTGCAATTGCTTCCCTCGGCGCTCTCGTGCTCATGCTCGCACTCCGAAAAGCTGAGCGTGACGAGCTGCTCGAGGAACGCCGCGTCCAGCCCAAGGCTGTCAAGGCTGTCCCTCCTGCCAGCGCCGCTTTTGGCCTTGGGCGGGGGCGATATCGAATTCGACATAAGCGGCGACATCTGCAGCGTTTTCTTTTCGCGCAGGATCGTCGGTGGTGGCGAGGCGAAGGGGTCGCGCAGCGACATGAAGTCCTGCGACACTGCGGACGTGCGGTGGTGTCCACCCAGGAACGTGCTCGCGCGCCGTCTGCCCGCGCGTTCCGGGGTGGAGTACGCTAGACGAATCGCCGGCTGGGGAGGCAGGTGTGGCGTTGCGGGGGCTGGGGATCATCGTCAGGTCTGGAATCTCGAAACGAGGGTGGCGTACAGTGGAACACCAGCAGCAGGGCGCACAGTGCACAGATTTGAATGCATGCTGCGACTACGAGAAGCGCGTAGTGTGTCGCGACGCTGGTGTCCTGGATGGGCAGCGCGGCGGACAGGACGTAGAAGACGAGCGCTACGTTGATTGGGACCCATGGATTGCAACGGTAAGGGTGGCCCATTCTGTGCGAGACGAGGGCCAGCGGCGCCGAGACGGTGACAACCAGAAGAGCTGAAATGACACAGGATGCTGTTTGGGTCGACGAGCGCATCCCGGGTACGACGAGGCCAACAAGGCACAGCACGCGGCCTGTCATTGGGGTTGAGGACCTGCACAACAGCCTTTAGTGGGGTGAGGACGTACCGGTCCCGGCCGCCACGAGCACTGTAACGAAGATGGCCAGAAGCACGGCACGAGACACCCCGCCTGAGGGCAGGAGAGCGAGCACGACGGCTGGATTGAAGAAATACAGGACGCCCACATCAACTACGGCAAGTGACAGTAAGATTTCAGAGCATGAGAATGGCGACTAAAGCGCGTACAAGGCAGCCAGGAGACCTGGAGCACAATGTCCCTCGCCCAGAAGAAATTGAGCGCCATGTCATTGTCGTATCTGCTCATGAAGCCCCACGCGACGAGTCCAAGCGAAGCCGTGAGCACGACCAGCGGGACCACGAGCAGTACGGCGGCGGAGACGGGCCTCCAGAACGGCAGCTGGCAGCGGCTGGTCGACGGCGAGAGGCAGCGGGCGGCGAGGAGGACACCGAGGACGGGCAGGACAGCGAGCCGAGCGAACTCTGGCGCGACGAGCAGCATCAGGTCGAGCTCAGCCATGAGAGGATCCGGAGCGCGAGGGCGGACAGGGGGCGGGTGTCGTCCAACTCTGTCCGACGCGTTTTTGTAGCGCATTTACGTGACCGACGGCCGTGCATTACGCCCCGATTGGGCCCCTCGACGATCCTGACTGACTGTATGCGCATACATCCGTGCCGGCCGTCGCGACCGATGACGGCTTGTCGTCCATGTCGGCGGCGCTGAGTTCCAAGCCGTCCCCTTCGTCCCGCCATGAAGTTCCTCTCCGTCGTCCCCGTCCTCGCGCTTGCCCTCGGCGCGCTCGCGAAAGAAAACAGCGAGGTGACGGAGCTCAAGATCGAGACGACGTACAAGCCCGAGGAGTGCAAGCAGACGGCCGCAAAGGGCGACAAAATCAAGGCATGCCCGCCTCCGTCCCCGCTGCCCGCTGCCCGCTGCCCTGACGGCCGCGCCAGGTGCACTACACGGGCACCCTCTATACCACCGGCGCCAAGTTCGACTCCAGGCGCGTCCACGCATTTCAGCTGCATTTATTCGACTGACATTAATGCGCTATTCGGCAGCCGCGACCGCAACCAGCCCTTTGGCCTCACACGTCAGTCCACGCGCTATCTCTTGTCTCGCCCTGTCGTGCTCAATCGTCCGCCGCCGCAGTGGGTGTGGGCCAGGTCATCAAGGGCTGGGACGAGGGTCTGCTCGGGTGCGTGCCACGTCGCGCCTGGATGCGTCGCGCTCACCGTCCTGCAGCATGTGCGAAGGCGAGAAGCGCACCATCACCATCCCCGCCGACAAGGCGTATGGTACGCCCCTCCCCTCTCTGCGCCCATGGGCTACTCAGGCCGTACGGACAGGCTCGCGCGGCTTCGGCAGCGTCATCCCCGCCAACTCGGCGCTCGTCTTCGATGTCGAGATGGTCAGCCTCCCGCCGGCCCGCCAGGAGCTCTGAATTGCTGCTCCCGTCATGTTCAATAGTCTTATTTTATTATAAGATTCTATTCCAAGATCTGCCCAGCATCGGCCCCTACGCATCCGTCGCCTGCACTGAGTCGGTGGCTGCCTCCGGCGTCACCTCCTTTTCTCCCGTCTCCTTGTTGTCCTGAGGTCCGCGCCTGTTGATAGGCTGGAAGGCACGCCTGCGAAAGTGTGAATACGGCAATGCACCGAGGAAGAAGTGCGAGCCGCTTACAGGAATACAGCCTCGATGGTGGCTAACCGGTTGTGGGCCTCGTGGAAGACCCGGGAACGGGGACCATAGAACACCTAGAGACAAGTCAGCCCCGCTGATATACAGACTCGTAAAAGAAAGGCGCACCTCGTCATCGACCTCCTCAGCCTTGCGCGGGAGACAGTGCATGAACAACCAGTCCGGGTTCGCGCCGCCCTCCTTGCAGAGCTGCTCCGTGACCTGGAAGCCCTTGAACGCCTCGAGCCGCTCCGCCTTCTCAGCCTCCTGGCCCATGGAGATCCAGGTGTCGGTGATGACGACGTCGGCCTTGTGGACGGCCTCCTTGGGGTCGTTCGTCCACAGGATGTTCTTGTCGCAGCCGAGCTCCTGCACGCGGTCCCACACGGGCTTCGGGCACTGGTACTTCTCTCCAGGCGGCGTCGCAACGCGCATCTGGAAGCCGAGGCGCGGGTACGAGACGAGCATGTCGTGCAGAACATTGGCTGAGTCGCCGACATACGCGATCGTCAGCGGCTTGATTTTGCTCGTGCCGAGCAGCAGCGCGTCGTCGCCAGGCTCTCCAAAGCGCGCTGTGACCTCAGAGAGGGTCAGCATGTTGGCCAGGGCCTGAGTCGGGTGCCACAGATCGCTGAGCGCATTAATGACGGGAATATGCGTCTCGTTCGCGAGCGTCTAATCGCGAGCACAAGTCATTAATTCAGCAAAAAAAAAAGAGAGAAAATCGCACACCTCGATGTCACTGTGTGGCCCAACACGCGCAAAGATACCGCTGACGAGGCCGTTGAGCACGCGCGCGGTGTCGACGAGGCTCTCGTTCACGCCGAGCTGGATGTCGTCCTGCCCAAGGAAAATGGGCGCCCCGCCGAGGCGGCGCACGGCGACTTCGCCCGCAACACGCGTGCGCGTCGACCGCTTGTTGAAGATAAACGCGATGGACTTGAGGCGGAGCACATTGTCGATGGGTCGCGGTCGGGCAATTTCACGCGTCTTGGTGTTCGATATGCGCTTGATATGCTGCGCGCTCGCGAGCAGCCGCGTGATACTCAGCGTAGGCAGGTCGGCCAGCGTCAGGAAGTGGCGGCGCAGGCCCTGGCCTGCAGCTGCTGTTGCGGCGGCGGCGGGCGCGGCCATTTTTCGCGTCTTGTCAGGAAGAAATTTGAGCAGCGGCTGTGCCGCGTTCGCCAAGTTCCACAACTGAACACTTTTTTCGCGCCTTATCCTTCCAACTGCAAGTGCGCAACTCTTGACCGTGACCGCCGATACAGGCGCCGACGACCGTGCATATATCAAAGAGCTAGAGATTTTAGACTCTGCACTGGCCACAGCCTCGGCGCCTTTTGTTTTTTTCTAGGTCTTGTGCCACTACTGCCTGGAACGCCTAACGCGCGGGATTCGTCGTCCCCCTAATCTCTCACTGCACATCAGAGGAGGTCCTAAATAACCTATCCTATCGGGCGCAACATCTCGATCGCTTCAGCAAACCGAGCAGGCGCTAACGCCGGTCACGACGGTGCCTGCCGGCCACCACTGCACCAGTCGGAATGATGGGCGCCTCCTGCCGGGCAAGGTTCGGCTGAGACACCGCTCCATGCTCCGAGATAGCGATAGTGCGCCTGTCACTGGTGACTGAATGGAAATCTGGAAAGAAAAATAGGCAGTCCTCGGACTCAGGTGTAGTATTCTTCCGCGAGACGTGACGGCTTGTTCGTCGGCGTATAAAGACCCCTTGCCCGCGGATTTCGTTTCGCTGTGGTTTGAGCTCCCTCCCTCACCCCCCTCCCAGTCCTTCTCTCCCGCCTCCACGAACATGGAGTACCGCGCATTTATCCAGTCCACCGGAGACGCCCTGCTCGCCTTCGAGGCCGCACTCTCCGGCTCGGCGTATGTCCACCGCGTCACGCGGCGGTGGAACTACCAGGAGCGCATCTCCCACATTCGCTCGGGTACCATCTTTGTCTTCAATGAGCTCGAGTCGAACGTCAAGCGCTGGACTGGTATGTAGGGCCCCTTTTGTGCCGCTGTGGCTATCTCACCCTTTCATACAGATGGCCGCATGTGGACTCCCAGCCGCATCCTCAAGAACTTCCTCGTGAGTAGAATATGGTCATGTATGCCGTCATCCAGAGTCTCACATTCTTTGCGGCGCAGGTGTATCGCGAGAAGTACGCAGCCGACGAGGTCCGCCCGTCGAACGGCTCCTTGGTAGGAAGGTACCCGACCTGGCTCGTCGGTGCCATCGACGGTCCAGAGGTCCGGGCTGGGGGTCTCGTCAAGAAGGTATGGTCTTTCCGCACTTCATTTCCTTTCGTAGCTCACACGGAAAGCAGACTATCCCCATCGTTGTCGAAGGCACGCGATACAGCTTAGTGTCGTATTATGATCCCGAGGTTTGTCCCCTCGATATAACGTACTCTCTGGCTAGAATCTCATATATCTCAATTCCGCATAGGACGTTCTGAGCGGCCGCCTCGTTAGGCCGTGCAATTTCCCCGGGCTCAGCTCTCTCACCATCCGGCCGGCCATCCTCATTTGCCGCGGTATGCGTGAGAGGGTCAGGATGTATGTCAATGCGGATGGGCACCGCGTTCCCGTGTATGTTCATCTTTCGATCTCTCCGCGTGTTCTTGTTCGCTGACGCCGACGACAGTATGGAGGAGGACGAGACCATTTCTGTCCAGGATCTTGCAGCTCTCATACGGCTGCCGGCCTCACCCAACTTGAACCCCTACGACTACAGCTCGGACGAAGAACCGAAGTCCCCCACGTCCACGGTGCATACCTTCTCGGATTACGCAGACACCGTCACCACAGCGCTCTATGCTCCGACTCCCCGCCTATATGCCACTCGTCCGCCGTCGCCTCACGGCACCGGCACAGCAGCCTTCGAGCGCGCCGCCAACTTACGCTCGCCGATGCAGCTCCGCCGCCCCCGCCCCCGCGTGCGCTTCTCCCCGTACTGGTCTCCCACCGACGCGGGTTCGCAGCAGTCTCGCTCGCTGCCCTCCTCGCCCGTCGCGTCGTCGTTCGACCTGCACAACGCCCACTCCCACTCGCCGGGTCTCACGCGCTCGTATTCGGACTCTCGCCTCGATATCCACGTCAAGCGCGAGCCCGAGCTTGTCCACGTCCATCCGGAGGATGCCCCGGCTTACCTGGAGACGAAGAGCGAGCAGGTCTTTTTGTCCGACACCATGTCGGCGATCACCCCCGAAATGCCGCGCCTCGTCCCAGGTCCCGTCGCACCCTCAGCCCGCCGCGCCAGTTCGAGCCCTCGCCTGCTGGAGACTTCTTCTACACGGGCCAGTTCTGGTTGAGCCCCATGGCCGACCCCGGCTTCGGCGCGCACTGGCAGGAGCCGCAGGACTTGTTCACCACAGCCGCGACGACCGGGTGGGACGTGACCGACGCCCTGCCCGACCCCTTGTTCTACCCCTTCCAGCATGCATGAGATGGCCGTAGGCCATCGCCTCTTCCGTTCCCATTCTTTTTCTTTTCCCTCTGGTGCCTACCGCGAGCCGGTTTGGCATCCTGTACCATCATCCTCGATCTCAGCACACAGCCCACAGCGGCTATTCTCGACGCCACCAGACGACGTCGACGACTTGCGCCTGCCCTAAGTGGCAGCGCTCGCAGGTGTATATTTGTACTCTCTGTACTGGTAACAAGTGCTTTGGACTTGTTCCGAAAATGCACCACTGTTGTATGTAGCAACTGTCTGGCTGGTCCACCCCACGGCGGCTCTGTCGCATGTCCACCCTCACATCATATCTTAGCTGTAAAACGTTTAGTTGTAGCACAATATACGCCGTCTATGCTCATTTCTGTTCTGAGAAGATTTGACCATCGTGCTGAATCATTATCCCGAAGGCTCTATCTCGTAAACGCACATATGAGGCTCGAAGCAGATTAAGGCACTCTGATGCCGCGAGCACTGGCACAACTCGGATGCTAGCGCGCCGGCCGGGGAATTCAGAGGAATGCAGGAAGACCGGTAGTTCCACGCTATGCGTCCACGGCATATCGAGGACAATGGGGCGCGGGCTGTTACGGAGTGGCAGAGAGAATCATGCCGGCACAGTATAGCAGCCCAATCTTGCTGAACTTGTGGCTAAAGCCACGCGCTAGTTCCGCGGACAAGGCAGGCCCCGCGCCACCCATTCTTGTCAACTGCGTAGCCGAAATTGAATTTCATTGCAGATTTGTTGGTCGTGAAAGGCGGGATCTGAGATGACTATGCAGAGTCGGGACGACGGACAGGAGGAGGAGGAGGAAAAAGAAGCGTCTGGGTCCGGTCTCAAGTGAAACATGAAAAGCTCGATAGTCCGCCGCGCCAAGAGGTTGCGTTGGGCAGCCTGATCAAGCCATATCCAGATTTAAGGAGTCACAAGGCTTAGGGACGCTGAGGGACGCGAGTATGCCGCAGATTCCGGTGAAGCTAGAAGTGCAGACTGGATGAGGGCGATCGGATAGTACACAGCCTTACGCAGGATTCCAGCTAGAACAGGAATATGAACGTTCTGCACGGGAGGGGTTGTCTAGCTCGGTGCGTCATGGGGTGCGTAACGGCGCAAGGCCAGGCTGCGCGCACCAAGAGGTCTAACGAGCAAAGCCGCCGCGGAACTGAACCTGACTGGGCGACCGATCGCTGTCAGCGCCGCCTGCCCAGCATCCCCATCTCGACCGGCGCAGTGGCCATGGGATAAGTATGTGCAATGTGGGGCTCCCTCGTTTTCAGACCGCCGAGGACGAGAGCAAGTGACGCGCGGCTTCAACCGAACTTTGTCGACGTCTCCTCTGCACGACGCGTGGCCACCATGGCACTCGCTCTGGCCATATTCGTTATGGTCCTCATAACTCAGATAATATCTTGGATTGGCAAATCGGTGCTTTCGGACGCCGTACGTTGCTTTGTTGTCTTCTGCAGATTCCTGCCTGACACGTTTGTGCGCGCAAGGCATGCGTGGTGTATCTGAACCTCTTCCATCGCCCTACGATGGCCCGGCAGCGGCAGCTCAAAGCAGACATATTGGCCACCAAGGCCGAACTCATGCAAACGAGCGCGCAAGAAGAATTCGCAAAGTGGGCAAAGTTGCGGCGCAAAGTCGACAAGGGCCTTTCCGACCTTGAGACGCTCAGTTACGCCAATTCGTTCATGCGCTATTCGCGTTCATTGACATGCAGCAGACAAAGGCCTGGTCAGCACGAAAGCGTCGTTTGCTGCGGGCTTCCAGACTGTACTCTGGATCTTGACCAGCGGCGTGCAATTCGTCATCGGCTGGTGGTACGGACGCGAAGCCGTATTTTTCGTCCCGGCGGGCGTGCTGGGCCCGTTGACATGGTGGCTTTCGTTCCCCTGGGCACCTAGAGGTGAGTTTCGATGTCTCTCGCGCGCGTGTTACGGTGTTCATTGGGATCACAGGCTCCGTGAGTTGCATGGTATGGCAATTCGCGTGTCAGCGGGTGATTAAGAAGTCGGAACTCATCGTTCGCGACTTGGTTGACTGTGCGTTCTCATGCCGCGCTCATTAATCGGTGGAACTGATCTGGATGGTCTTTATAGGGCGGTCGCAAACGCAGGCAGGGCCACAGCCGGATCCCGCGGAGGACGCTGTTCCATCTGCCAAGAAGGATCTGTAGCTACGCAGCCCGGACGATTGCGGCCGCGTTGCGCAAACGGCGGCACTCCGCGCACTCCGCGTCACGCTGGGTGGGCGCAACGGATTTAGATTAGGTGGTCTTCCGTCGGGACCGGCCTGGGCTCCAGCCAGCCACGAGCCCCCGCGCTCCGAGGAACTTGCCCGGGGCCGCCTGTCGCTGCTGTACGTGGACGTTGCTTGCACAAAATAATGCCAGTTGTGTGCACAGTGTGTGGCCGGATCTAAGCCATTATGTGCGAGTGCGTTCACGTGAAATCGGGCGCGATGACGCCCGACGTGCGAGACCTGGCGCCGCGGCAATGCCCGGCGGAGAAGAAGGAGCGCCGTCTCGACGTACTTATACCCACGCCGCATTCGCAGCTTCCCGGAACCCTTCCCTTACAACCCCCGCTCGCAACGCAATGGCCGTCCCCGGAGTCACCGTCCTCGGCACCCGCAACGCCCAGTTCGACGAGATCCTCACCGACGACGCCCTGCGCTTCCTCGCCGCGCTCCACCGCACCTTCGACTCGACGAGACAGTCGCTGCTCATCGCCCGCATTGCAGTCCAGCAGCGCCTCGATGCCGGCCAGTATACCGACCTCGACTTCCCCCCAGAGACAGCCCACATCCGCGCGGACCCGTCCTGGATCTGCGCCCCACCAGCTCCCGGGCTCGAGGATAGGCGGGTCGAGATTACGGGCCCGACGGACCGCAAGATGGTCGTCAACGCGCTCAACAGCGGCGCAAAGACCTTCATGGCCGACTTCGAAGGTATGTGTATGCGCCGGACCTTGCGGAAGACATCATCAATCCGCCATGCATCCAGATTCGAACGCGCCGACCTGGAACAACCTCATTAACGGCCAGATTAATCTTCGGGACGCCATTCGCCGCCAGATCGACTTCGAGCAGGGCGGCAAGTCTTACAAGCTGAGCCAGAACCCTGCTGTGCTCATCGTACGGTGAGCATATTCCATCGTTTCATCGTATCGTTCGATGTCTGACGACTATTTACAGTCCTCGCGGATGGCACCTCGACGAGCCGCGCCTGGTCATCGACAACCGGCCAATGTCGGGCGCGCTGTTTGACTTTGGCCTCTACTTCTTCCACAATGCGAAGGCACTCATTGCAGCCGGCTCCGGTCCCTACTTCTACCTTCCCAAGATGGAGCACTACCTCGAGGCGCGTCTCTGGAACGACGTCTTCCTGTTCTCGCAATCTTTCATCCGCGTTCCGCACAACACCATTCGCGCCACCGTGCTCATCGAGACGCTGCCCGCCGCTTTCCACATGGAGGAGATCCTCTTCGAGCTGCGGAACCACTCGTCCGGCTTGAATTGCGGACGCTGGGACTACATCTTCAGCTTTATCAAGAAGCGTCGGGCGGACAGGAGGGCAGTCTTGCCGGACCGCAAGGATGTTACTATGGAAGTCGGCTTCATGGACGCCTACGTTCGCCTATTGATTCAGACATGCCACAAGTGCGTCTCATCATCTCCCGCGACTTCATCCTATGTGTGTGCTGAACACTCGTTCCCGTCAGGCGTAAAGTCGCTGCAATGGGTGGCATGTCGGCCATGATCCCCATCAAGGGCGATGAGGCCGCGAACGATGCTGCCATGAACAAAGTGCGCGCCGACAAGCTCCGCGAGGTCACCGCGGGGCACGACGGTACGCGGTTAAGCTGCCACTTGTGCCGTGTTTGTCGCTGAGCAGGCGCCACCTTCCAGGTACCTGGATTGCCCACCCCCTGATCAACAAGATCGCCATGGACGTATTTGATAAACACATGCTCGGTCCGAACCAAGTGCGTTGAATGCCAGGAGGATTCCATGCGCTCGTTATTGACATTGTGCAATTGCAGTACCATGTCAGACGCGAAGACGTCAAGGTCACTGCTGCCGACCTGCTCGACACCAGGGTGCCGGGCAAGATTACCGAGGAGGGCGTCGCGTCCAATGTCTCTGCGTGCGTTCTCAGCAGACACGTCGTCCGCTCATTTTGACGCTGTTGACTCTAGCGCTTTGGCATACTCTGCTGCTTGGATCGCGGGCAACGGCTGCATTCCTCTCAACAATCTCATGGAAGATGCTGCCACTGCGGAGATCGCAAGGATTCAGCTATGGCAGTGGGCCCACCACGGTGCTCTTCTCGTACGTGTTGCATGTATGCGTCTGTTTGCAGAATTAATTGGCGTCCAGGACACGGGTGATGTTATCACGGCCAGCTATATCGAGAAGGTCATCGACAAGTCTGCAACGTCCATTAAGTCGCTCGTCCCCAGCGTCAAGGACGACCACGTCGCCATAGCTGCCGCCTACCTGAAGGACCAGGTCAAGAAGCAATGGGCGAGCGATTTCTTGACGACCGACTTGATGCCGTTCCTGGAGAAGGTTGACGGCTCGAAGTGGGTGCGCAGTGCTCTATAGACTATTCCGTCGGACGTCCGAAAATGTGTACCGCGTGGCACTATGTATGTCTGCTAAGCCTCATTGTACAATGTAAATTTGTGAAACCGCAAGTCTTATGGTGAAGGCTTGATGAAACAGCATCATTCTAGACTTTGAAGGCTCAACGGAACTGCTGAGACGATTCAAGTAATGCCATATGCATTCCAAGTCTGCGTGTTCGTAGATAATGATGAAATGAATGGCGATGCGAGTAAGTTTTCTTTGGAACGAGGGTTTGTCGGAATTTATTCAGTCCAGCTCTGACACGAGGAATGTGAACCCCTTAAAGCTGGCGCAGCTTACAGCGTACGCGTAAATTGGAGAGCGGGCGGCGGCGCTGTGTAGCGGGAACTTCATCTAAAGTCACGTGCTGCGCTGCCCGCAGACACGGTTTATCATCTCCGATCGAAGTTCATCGGGCATCGTTGATAGCTAAATATGACAGTATGTGTCAGAAATATGCTACGTTTCCCATTCGCACGCGATCGTACCGTTTGCAAAAACGATAATGAAGTCGCTATCGGCATCCTGACCCGTGGAATGGCATTGACGAAGGATCTCGTGTCCATGGGCGCACATAACGACAGCAGGAAGTAAGCTGTGAATGTTGATATGTCTCGATAACCTGGGCTGCGTAAGGCCAAGACTGCGTCTGAGATACCCGAGGTAGGCGCGAATTAGGAGACAAGTGAGTAATTGAACGCGGAATGCACACGCCAAAGACCGGAGGTGTACCGGCGTCTGGCGCTGGCCCACTGCGCCCCTGTGTTCGTATCGTATAAGAATTCGGTAAAGAGGAGAAAGACCAACCAGTCTCTCTTTCTCCACATCCTCTCGCATCCCGGGCCCTCGTCAATCCTTACTCGCTCGCAGCACATACTAACGGTGAGCCGCGCATTTGGTTATGGTCGACGAAGACGCTGACATCGCCGCGCCGACCAGAACCATGCGTCTCCAGAACTTTGCCTCCCTCGCCCTCGTCGCCGGCAGCGTCGCCGGTCGCGCTATCCGCCCGGTGGCCCGCTCTCCGCTCGTCGAGGTTTGCGCCTCGATCGACGCCGACATCAAGCTCCTCCTCCTCGGAGACCGCGTCGTCGGCCATGTCGACGTCTGCCTCTGCCTCTCCGCGCTCCCGCTCTTCATCCGCACGAACGCCGTCGCGAAGGTGCGGCCGACATCGCAGGCGTCGGATACGTAACCGCGTTGCTCGAGGCTCTGGTGCGTCGCGTCGCGTCGAGGTCGCGCATTTAGGGGCGTCCCTGACTCCTGTCTAGATCCACGGTGCCAACGACAAGAAGCAATGCGCGCCGTACCCCAAGCACTCGCGCGCGCACTGCTCCGCGGAGGACCCGTGCGGCTGGACGTGCGACAAGGGCTACGTGTACCAGTACGAGGACGGCTGCCCCGACCCCGTCGGCTGCGTGCCCGCGCCACCCCCGAAGCCGTGCCCAAGCCAGTACAAGCGCGCGACGGTCGCCGACGCTGCCGTGCGCACCGTCGTCGAGTCGTGTGCGAGCCCCCGCATGGCCTGCAACGCCGGTCTTCGCAACGGACATGCGCTCGTCGAGTGTGTCGATGTCCTGTCCGAGCTCGATTCCTGTGAGTTCTCGCCGTCCCCTGACTCCTGAATCGGACTGACGAGCACGACGCAGGCGGCGGATGCATTAACCCACTGACCCTCGACCAGCCCAAGGGCGTCGACTGCACGGCCATCAAGGGCGTCAGCGACGTATCTTGCCGCCTTGGTCGCTGTGCCGTGTCAAAGTGCCAAGCCGGCTGGAAGGTGCATGCGGACGGCACGACTTGCGTCAAGGTCACCGCGCTTGCGACTGCTTCTGTCACTGAACGCCACACCTCGGACTGGAAGAAAGACCTTGCGCACGTCCACGCCGACGCTGATGTCAAGGCCGACGTTAATGGGCTTGTTCACGGCGTCGTCAACACTGTCGACCATGTTGCTGCGAATGTCAAGGCCGACGTTAATGGGCTTGTTCACGGCGTCGTCAACACTGTCGACCATGTTGCTGCGAATGTCAAGGCCGACGTTAATGGGCTTGTTCACGGCGTCGTCAACACTGTCGACCACGTTGCTGCGAACGTTAAGACCGATGTCGATGGTGTTATCCACGCTGTTGCGGATGTTGGCGCCCACGTCGGTGCTGCCGTCGATGCTACCGCGAACGTGGCCGCCAATGTCGCTGCCGATGTCGCCGCCGACGTCAAGGCCAATGTTGCTGCCGTCGTGGACGCCGATGCCGACGTCAAGGCCAAGATTGGTGCTGTTGTCGATGTCCCCGCGCACGTCAGGATAGGTGTCCCAATCCACGTCAAGGCCACCGCGCCAGTCGATGTGAAGGCCTCTGCTCCTGTGGATATCAAAGTTGGTATTCCCGTCGACGTGAAGGCCACTGCGCCCGTCCATGTCAAGGTCGGCGTTCCAGTCCATGTCAAGGCGACTGCTCCTGTCGACATCAAGGCCAGCGCTACCGTCCAGGCCACGGTGCCCGTCCACGTCAAAGCCAGTGCAACAGTTGGCGTCTCCGCCACGGCCAAGGCCACCGCGATCCCCACCGTCCCCGGACACGGCAGCGGCCGCTGCAAACGCCCTTCTCACTCTTCCAAGCCCATCGAAGTCGGCCTCGACGTTGGAGCTACTGCTAATGCAACGCTGGGCGTTGTTGGACACGTTCTCGAGGACGTAGATGCTGCAGTGAATGGCCGTCTTCGGGTTGCCGCAAAGGTCAAGGCCGCTGCGTGATTCCCTCTTTCGACTTATGTTTTTGGTACACTCTGGGGTATTTTGTAATTACTAGCGCAATACGCTCGTTGCTCTTGGAAATTGGTCGTGTGTGTGGCAGAAGGCTTGAGGAGAAGTTGAACTCCGCCTCAAGACTCCTCTGCCTGTCATGACCGCTGAAGCTGAGGCAACCGTCACCAAGCTTCTCACCCTACTCAATGTGTCTGCGACGCGCTCTAAGCGCAGACGGCCAGCTTCGGTGTCGGCTGCGACACCATCCGAAAAACTGAACAAACGCGTCGCGCCTGAAGAGTCCGTAAACGAGGTCACAAATCCTGCGGAACCAGGGGCGGTCGCAGCTCAGGTCGATAGCAATGTCGAGATGACCGAGGCTGGCACTGACGATAAGGAGGAAGTCAACGGTGTGTGGCTTGCAGTTATCACCGCTCGCCGCTTTTCACTCATCGGTGGAAGCAGTTGACGATCCGTACATGCTGCACTTTGGTGCTGATTCGTCGCATCTCACGACTGTTGCCCGCGAAGCTGTCGTTGCTGGTCGTTGGAATACCAAGCGGAGAAAAATCGACCACATTGGTCGTGTCGTGGAATCCATCCCCGATTCTGCTGCCACGGTGCAAGCTTTGAACTACAAGGACGCAGTAAATATCATCCCTTTACAAATGCGTCCTTTTGACCTTGCCTGAGGTTCTCGCGAAATTACGCGAAAAATTCGACGCTCGCAAAACTGGTACGGATTCACAGCGTCGCATTAGGCCACACGAAATGCTCACTAGTTTCACAGGTAACCATTCAGTCGCCGAAAGCTTGCTGTCTACGGTATCTTCTTATCAAGATGTTTACCTTGCGCGGTCAACGATTGAGTCTCGGGATGCTGTCCAGAGCGCAGTGTCTCTGCATGCTCTAAACCATGTCAACAAGTGTGCACCTGTCCTTTGGATGCGTGTATTGTGTCCTTATGTTCTCCTAGGATCCGTCGGAAAGTGTTGAAGACAAACGAGCGCATAGCGCACGCTGCCAAGAACCCTTCAGCTGAGCAGCCCTCAGCAACTGAGATTCAGGACCAGGGCTTCACGCGCCCGTCCGTTCTCATCCTACTGCCCTTCCGGAACTCAGCATTACGCTGGGTCAAGGCTTTATTGGCCCACCTTCCAGGACAGCAAGTAGAAAATCACACGCGCTTCATGAACGACTTTTCGTTACCTGCGGGGACGACGGACAAACTTGCGGTTGCAGCGCCTGGAACCTATCCGCGTGACCACGTCGACACTTTCAAAGGCAATGTGGACGATAATTTCCGGGTTGGCGTCAAGCTTACGCGCAAGACCGTCAAGTTGTTCTCCGATTTCTACTCGTCTGACATTGTCATTGCGAGTCCTCTTGGGCTCCGCTTGTCCATTGACAAGGAAAAGTGCGTCTGCGTTGGATAACCCCCATTGTAAATTGTGCTTACATGCTATTTCTTTGGATTAGAAGTGCAGATTTCTTGTCATCCATAGAAATATTGGTCATCGACCAGGCAGATGCGATGACAATGCAGAATTGGGATCACGTCCAGTTCGTTATGTCCAGCTTGAATGGGCTGCCAAAGGAGGCCCATAACACGGACTTCTCCCGCGTCAAGCCTTGGTTCCTCGATGGCCAGTAAGTTCCCAATTCAAGCGGGCGTTCCACGTACTGACCTCGCATAACAGCGCGAAATTCTTGCGGCAGTCGATCATCATGACTGCTTACGAGACTCCCGAAACACGCGCGCTCTTCAACCAGAGCTTGAAGAATGTTGCGGGAAAGATCAGGACAGAACACAGTTGGCAACCCATCAGCGTCCCGCAAGGTGTCGAACAGGTATGAATGAAAGCATCACTCGCCGCGATTTCAATGCTCACGCGACAATCAGAAATTCGTCAAGTTCGAGTGCGCGAGTGCCCAAAGCGAGCCTGACAAGCGCTTTGACTATTTCACGAAGCAGGTATGGTATTTAATTGCCGATGAACTCGTTGAAAAGCTGATCAATTGCTGCTCTCAGCTATTGCCTGGTATTCTCAAATCGGCGGTGCAGAGCGTGAAGACGATGATTTTTGTCCCGTCCTACTACGACTTCGTCCGGTTGAAGCGATATATGCACCAGCTGGAGCTCTCGTTCATAGTCCTGTCCGAGTACAGCTCCAACCAGGATATCTCGCGCGCACGTCAAGCATTCTTCGCGGGCGACAAAGCACTCCTCGTCATGACGGAGCGCTTCTACTTCTTCCGCCGGTGCGTCCCGTGTGCACGAGGCACTTTGAGCCTGTTCAGCCGCTGAGCCTTCTCTTCAGCTACAAAATCCGAGGAATACGCAACCTGGTGTTCTACCAGGCGCCGGAGCACGCGCAGTTCTACTCTGAGCTACTGAACTTCCCGTTCTTGGACGACGGCGTGGACGCTTCGGACGTCACTGCCAGGGTTCTGTACAGCAAGTACGATTGTATGAGGCTTGAGCGGATAGCCGGGACGGCTGCTTTGGCCAGCCTTTTAGATAATTGAATATTACACTGGCCATTTGTTTTCGTTCCAATTTGGATTGTATCGTTTTGAGATCTAGTTTGCTTGGGAAACAAAGGCAAAGATAGTTTCTCGCTGCAAGTCACGACAAGTACTCATTTGAAAGTCAGCCAAGGCACGGTGCCACGGACTTCCATTGCCACACTCGTTTACCGCTCAGCCTCATGTCTACCAACGGCGCCCCGAATACTCCGCAGCCAGGACCTTCTGGCCTGCCAGCCCCCGTGAACAATGAGCAGGCCGTACACCAGCTGTTCAACAGCCTCCCTCAACTTATTAACATTGCGCGCGAAGGCAAAATGGCCGACGCGCACCGCAAGCAGGCAAGCGGTCCCTTTCATCTCACAATGCATCTCTGGAGTTAAACCATATATTGTCCAGCTTCTGAGCTTGCTCACTGTGGTGCAACAACAACCACAGAGGTTCCCACAATACGCACATTTAATGAGCTCCATTCCCGCGATCCAAGCACAACTTGCCCAACCAGTGCGCGCGCTTCTTGCGTTCATTGGCATAAGCCTGACCTGAGAGCGATGCCGACTCAGAGCGCACCCCCTCCACCCCCACCCCCAGTGCAGAATCCCGCGAACGCTCTGAAACGCAAGTCGCCCGGCGCCGATCCCGCTTTGGCTGCGCAGGACTCGACAACACAAGCCGCGTTGTTGTCCGTCCCCAACACGCAGCCTACGCCCCAGCCTTGGCCGAACTCGCAGGGCTCACGCTCCACGTTGTCTGGTGGTCTCGCAGCCGGTCGCGTGTCCGGTACGCACCATCACGGCATCCTATATAACAGCGCTATCTAATCTCGAGTTCATTAGGAACGCCGGTGTTGGTGTCTCGAGGAACAGAAGATTTGAGCATGTTTACATCACCTGACTGGCTCAACCTCGCCCGTCAGTCGAGGAAGAATTCGACATCGGAATCCAGCATGCGCCGGACCATCCAGGATCTTGTCTCCAGCATCGATCCCAACGTCAAAATCGATCCAGAAGTCGAAGACGTGCGTTCCTCCGACCCGTAGTTCGCCGTATTTGATTAATATTTGGTATCTTGCCCCTCACAGCTGCTGTTGGACGTTGCGGACGAGTTCATAGACTCGGTCGCCAACTTCTCGTGCAAACTTGCTAAGCATCGCGGCGGGGACACGCTCGAGGTACGGGATCTGCAACTGCACCTCGGTAAGCCAAATCCGTCGCCGTTCCGTCACGAGATATCGTAAATCTCACTGGAAATCTCCCTCAATTTGTAGAGCGGAACCATAACATCAGGATTCCGGGCTTCGCGTCTGACGAAACGCGCATGTCCATATCGCAATCAAGTGCGCCGACGGCATCCGGCACATCTGGCACTGCTGCAGGCCGCAGGGCAGGCATGACTATGACCTTGCGGAGCGCGAGGCTCAGTGCGGTCCAGGCTGCGAAACGCGATGCGAAACTGCTCTAGATTTTGGCAGAAGACGAGGCGCGCGCACGTGTATGGCTGTTGGTGCGCGAGTGCTGCTAACGTTTTATGTACAGTTCCCCTGTCTCGGTTTGCTCTCTTCATTTTCTCGAATCTCCGCACGTGCGTTGCCATCCGACATCGAACCCTCCGGCGAGTTCTTCTTCATGTCCTCCTGTATACGTATTACTTGCATCCTTGTTCACGTGCAATGCGTTGATATTGCTGGGGCCTGGATTGGAATGGAGTGCCATCTCTAGGATCATCAAATCTGAGATCTCCGGAGCTGGGTATATATGCACCCGTGGCTGCATCATCGGAGCAAAAGTCGCGGAAGTCCGAGCCCCACTAGTTTCGCACTTCTCCTTGCTCCTCGACGACCATGGCCTCCTCAACGACCGCGACGCTGGTTCACCGACGGTCGTCCCACTCTAGCGGGAGGCGCAAACGGTCTGACTCGTGGCAGCCGTGTCTGAACACGGGTGGGCTGGAGACGCCACTTTCGACTCGATTGCTGACCTCGCCGGTCCCTACTCTTGCGTCCATTCGTATTATTGTGCTCGCCGAGCTCGCGGAAATCGAGTCAACGCTCGCACAGGTTAAAGACAAGGCGCCGTCTGCGCGTGTCGAGGACGCTGTGTCCGTTGTTCGGAAGATTAGGGAGGACGTCTGCGCGTGCCTCCCCGACCTGAACCTCGACATGGCCGCCATAGAGAGCCTGGTCACCGAGCATCTCCCGCACTGGGCTGAGGTCAGATCCCATCTTCCCGCTTTGGATGCGTTTTCGTTCGGCGACATGCGCTCCAAGCTCGCAGAGCTGCCCGACATTCGCTCGCGTCTCCCCGACTGTCAGCGCGTTCTGCAGGCTATGCGCGGCCACCTTAACGACCTCGACGACCGTCTCCAGGCGCTCAATGCCCACCAGTTCCGACCCTCTCAGCTGCTTGCCGAGCTGTTGGACAAGGTGACGGCCAGCGACTTCTTCGATGATTGGCGCGAGTCGGAGGAGAACGATCGCAAGGAGGAAGCCATGGCCCTTACGACCGCAGGCCAAATCGTCACTGCGCTCAAGGCCTCGGCCAACGGTGCTCGCTACATCACCTACAACCAGCTGCCAGACAAGTGGAAGAATAACGAGTGTGTTCGTAGTGGATACCGGTGCGCCCGTGTTTGTATCGCTCTCTGCACTCGCCGAGCGCTGACCCCACCGCTCCCGTGTTTCAGCTTCATCCCGCTTTCGCATTGGAAGACGCTTGCTCTCTCAGCATTCTGTTTTCACAATGAAACGCGTGCGTGGTCTTCTGTCCGAGGATCATCGGGGTCTGATCATTACATCGAACAGTCAATATTCATACACATTTCGTCCCATTCGCCGTATCCTTTGCGACCTGCAGCATTCTTGGTCCGAGCTCTGGATACCAGAACATGCCAGACATGATTTATACCTACTTTGCGAGGGTCTGTCTCTTGACTAGTGCCATATGGCACACTTTCTCCGGTTGCGCCCATCCTGGCACGATGGAGTTCTTTGCGCGTTTGGACTACGTTGGCATTGGATGGTCAGCATCTTCGCCGCCCTCAGTGCCAATTGATCAATCGCTCATCTGGATATGTGCGCAGGCTGATCTCGGCCAGTGTCGCCACTGTTGTTTATTTCGGCATGTCGTGTCATGCCACTGCTGCCTAGTTCGTGTCTTATCTGAAATTGAACCTATTGGCACTCACAACGAGCGCAGTGTTTACTTTACAGCATGCTTGTTATCCGCTCTCGTGGGGTCCTTCCTGCCGTTCATGCCCTGGTTCAATGAGCGCAAGCACAAGAAATGGCGACTCGCATACTTTATCTTCTTATCACTCTCTGGCGTTTCGCCTGTTGTTCATCTCGCTATAATTCACCACTGGTGGCCAGCCGTTATTTTCGTCTGTTCGTATCGACTTTCTCTGTATGAGTACCAGCTGCTGACAACGACTTTGACAGCTGCTATAATCCCGTCTCTTGCCGCATACGGCGTCGGCGTGTGTTTCTACGCCGCGCACTTCCCCGAATGCCTCTATGCTCACGACCCTCGCCCTAAGTGGGCGGACTGGCTAGATACTATGGGCGCAAGCAGCCACGCGCTGTGGCATCTTTGCATACTTCTAGGCATCTGGCTGCACCGCTACGCCCTCAGCCTGATGCAAACAGGTTTTGACGGCGAGCTCTGCGAGCTCTTCTAATGGCTTCGGCCTGGGTTATGCGTCGTGTAGATTATTACGCTGTCGGCTGTACTTGGATCAACCGCATTCTGTTCATTAGACGCATTCTAGCAATATCATGATTTCGCGCTTTGCTCTGTCCACTTTTTTTTGCATGCTGGGTATACATTTTCTACTGTTTTCCAGTTCTGCTCAACGAACCACGTGACTCAGAAAATCGGAGGTTTTAGACCGACACCGCCGCGCATCCGGAACGGAACCGGCAACACACCGCTTGTACGTGCAAATTTTGGCTTTGACCGCGACACCAAGTCATGCTGACTGTTGTGCCAGGGGCCTGTCTTATAACTGCGCGGGGCCTGCAGGATGTGGTCCCTTCGAACGCTGTTTCAGCTGGTCAGGGCTGTTCCGTTGCCAATGCCTGGACGAACGTACCTCACTTCGACGAGTGTGGCCAGTAGCTCCAACACGAAAATCATGGTCGTTGGGCTGGGAAACATCACCCACCCGGGTACACGACATAGGTATGTGCGGCGCACTGTTCGCCGGCGGTATCTCATTATGGCTTTCAGCGTCGGCCACCATATCGTGGACGCGCTCGCAAATCATCTGGGCGCACGGATGAATATGGATCGTGCGACCAACAGCTGGATTGGGCACGCATCCACTACGCTGAAGAAACGATCGCCAAAGAATAAAAAGGGTCGGTCTGAGTACATCGACGGAAGCGATTCCACGGTCGAAATTGTGCTGGTCAAGCCCAGTGCGTACCTTCTATGGCCTCCGATGCCTCTTGTGCTCACCATTTCGCGTTCAGAACCGTTGATGAATCTGTCTGGGAAGGCTGTAGGGCCAGCCTACAAGACCTACTTGCGGCCTGCTCCTCTTCGAAACGTGATAGTAATCCACGATTCACTCACGCACAAACCGTTTACGACTTCACCACGAGTGGGTGGCTCTGCACTTGGCCATAACGGTGTACGAAGTATCATCGACGCACTCGGGAGCCCAGAGTTCAGCCGATACGCGTTGGAATCGGGCGAAATCATGGCGATGCCGCAACGTACGTGCTCGAGTCCATGTCGAGCGCAGAACGGACGTACTGGTCCAGCACGGACGCTTGCGAGAAGATTATGGCCGACATTGAGACTTTGCTCTCCGAGTCTGAGGAGGTATAACCTGCTCCTCGTAAGTGTTCTTATTTGTACACTAGGCTCCTCTATAATTACCTGCTCATAATTGGACGCGATCTGTTAATCAGGCAGTGACAATGAGACAGCAAATTCAAATCTGGGCCTTCTGTATCTGATCTCCACCTGCTTTGACAAGGGTTCGAATCTTTGGCACGGCCACTGTCAGCGGTGGGCGCTTTGGGGTGTCACGGAATGCCGCCTCTTCAGTCGCTTGGATCCGCTTCCCACGAACCCTCGCGAGAACCGCTGGCACTGCGAAATTGTCCAGGTCTAATCTAGTCCACGCAGCTCCTTATAAGGCAGTTTCCTCGAGTCTGCTTGCTTTCGATAACGCATCCAGCGTGGCAGGCGATGCTTCTCTTCCGCAATCACTGCGGGATGACGCGCCGCCGTCCTTGCGTTGCCCTGTTGAAGAAGCATGACGACTCTATGAAGCACACGGAACGCTCAGTTTTCCCATGCGGGCGATGTATCGCATGACTTTTGGTGGTTCAAACGTTCAGATGTTCGGTGCAACTCCCGGGCGGCACGAATTGTTCGCACGAACTGCTATAAATTCGCGGCGTGTTGCGTCCCGCGCATCCCCGCGCACAGATCCTGCCAGGTCCCCGTAGCCATGCTGACCGCCGCCTTGAGCTCGGTGCTCTTTGTCGCTGGTGCTCTCGCGCAGCCGGCGCCTCAGGTGCAATCCGCGATTACTGAAGCCATTGCGCGAGCA
This sequence comes from Auricularia sp. M13, assembly GCA_037042915.1. Taxonomy (NCBI): domain Eukaryota; kingdom Fungi; phylum Basidiomycota; class Agaricomycetes; order Auriculariales; family Auriculariaceae; genus Auricularia; species Auricularia sp. M13. The sequence goes on from CM073201.1 coordinate 2,243,465, forward strand.
CAGAGTGGCGAAGAAGTCAAAGACTTCACCGCGTTTGTCAATCCCTTCATTGGAACTGGTACGCGTATCCTCCAGATCTACTGGAAAACCGGGATTTACGGTCTTCAGACAACTTCGGCGACGTTTGTCCCGGTGCCAGCGTGCCATTTGGCATGGTGAAGGCTGTACGTACAGGTACTCTGTAGCTACTCAGACGTTCACAAATTTTCAGACAACGGACAACACTGGTTACGCACCTGCTGGGTACGCGCGAGCCCCTGTTAACGGGTCGCAATGCTCACCTCGACACAGATACGTTGCGGACAGGACTCAGTTTATCCAAGGCATCAGTCCTCTTCATGACAGTGGTACTGGTTCCTCGCTTGGATCTTATGGCAACTTCAAGGTCATTCCTCGTCTACTCTGCCCCTCCAGAGTTAAATCTGATGAAATTGCCTATCCAAGGTCATGCCTCAAACCTGCCCGGGAGGTTTCAACTCCTGCAAGACTATCTTGAGCCAGAGGCAGCGACTGAGGAAAAACAATACCGATTGTACGAGCATCTGTACATTCCTGGCTTTCATTCTGAACGGTTTGTGCAGTCGCCAGTCCAGGTTACTTCGGGCAGACTCTGGACAATGGGATTAAGATCGAAGCAACCACGACTAGACGTGCCGCTCTGGAACGATTCACGTTCCCAGACGGTGCTGGCACTCCTTTCTTTGTGGTCGATCTTGCGAATGGTAAGGAGGTTCCGGAATACAGTGCATGGGCTTAACCTTGTCCAAGATTCGCCGCTGAGCTTCGGTGGTGGTACTCTGGACTTCGATCCTACTCTGGGCAGGATTAAAATTGGTGGAAAGTGGAGACCTAGGTAAGATAAGCGCCATAATTGTGGGCAAATGCTCAGTGTGCCCAAGTTTCGGCCCGAGTCTATTCTTCTACGAAGCGTATGCTTGCTATGACGTTTTGGACGGTGGTAAGCAGGAACTGGACGAGTTCGGCGTGTGGACCGCAGACAAGTGCGTCCATTGTTCGCAACGTCGTATCAGCTACTAAGCTGCACGTTTTAGCTTCGGGATGGATGCCAAAGCGCTGGGACAAACCCACCTCGACCTGAGCATTAACCTCATCGGCTCTCAGCCCTATCAATCTGGTGCTCTCTTCTCACTCAAGGGCAACCCATCAACCATCAACATTCGAGTTGGTGTGTCGTTCAAATCGGCAGATCAGGCATGCGAGAACGCGGAGACGGAAATAGGCATGTCGTCGTTCGAAGAAATCCACGAGCAGGCTATTGCTCTTTGGAATGACAAGCTCTCGCGAATTCAGCTCGACGTCGGCAAATCTGCTCCGAATATTACCGAGATTTTCTACTCGTCGCTGTACCGGAGCTTCTTGACGCCCAACAATGCCACTGGAGAAACCAATGGCAAGTTCGCAGACACGACCTCGCCGTACTTCGATAGCCTGTACTGCTCTTGGGATACTTTCCGGTAGGCTCTTCCCGCTGTATGAGAAGCGATCCAAGTTGACTTCGACAGGACATGGGCCCCCATGTTGTCTCTGACCTCAGCTGTCGAATATGCGGAGGTTGTCGAGAATTATATAGACGGCTGGAGGAAGAACGGTGTAATCCCCGAGGTTCGAAATTGCATCGCACTGTCTACGGGCTAACAGTAGCTTGCAGTGCCGTACCAACCAGCTTCCGGGGTGGACTCAGGGCGGTATGCATCGTCCTACCCCGCTTATTTGGCCGACTGTTGAAGACATCACACAGGCAGCGATGGCACAAACATCCTGGCAGACTTCGCGGTCAAGTACCACAATGAGGCTGCAGCCCTCGGTGTGGACCTAAACGAGATGTTCACTGCACTTCTTTCCGACGGCGAAGACGTGAGCGTGTTACGGAGCGACAGACTTAGCACTACTGACATGTCATAGACTCCCAAAGAGTGGAACACCGGAGGCCGACAAATCGGTGTCTACAAGTGCGCGCGTATTTATATCATGTTTCTGTGGTACTCATTCACTATTAGGGCGCATGGCTTTGTACCATATGCTGCGTTTGATCCTTCAAGCACTGGCCGTCAGACACGCGAAGGCAGCAGAACCCTTGAGTACGCCGTGAATGGTGAGCCCACACTGTTCCCCGAAGGCTATTCCTAACGCTTCGCAGACTTTGCCATCCGTCAAGTCGCACAGCTGCTAGGAAAGACGGAGGAGGAGAAGACATACACCAACCGCTCTACTGTGTGTTACATTACGCTCTTCAGACATCGTGACCGCGTTGTCTCACACCATGCAGTGGTTCAAAAACGTCTGGGACCCCAGCGTCGTCAGCGACGGTTTCCACGGTTCGTTGTATCTCAATTCTATCGCAAGCTCCTCATGGTTTTTAGGCTTTATGCAGAAGCGCTTCGCAGACGGAACCTTCAAGAATCTGGACCCGGTAGACTGCTCTCCTCGTAAGGAAGCCTTGTAGAGCAGTGACAGTTATATTCATGCTGCTTAGTGGACAAGAACAGCAGTCGGCCATGCAGTCTGACTCAGGACAACACGAACGGATTTTACGGTGATTTTGATTTTTTCCTGTCCAGCTACTCCGAGTTCTCACGCATCAACGCAGAGTCTAGCTCGTGGGAATATAGTTTCTTTGCCCCTCAGGACATGGCCTCCATTGTAGAGCTCATGGGCGGACCGGTATGTGTGTGCGACGTAGTGGATTCGCGTTGCCAACACATGCGCAGGAAACTTTTGTCAAACGCGCAGACCACTTCTTTGACAAGGGCTACTACCTTGCTGGCAATGGTATGTTAGCATCCTGTCGAAGTTCATAGCGTCTGAACCAGTCCTGCAGAACCTTCCTTTGGCACACCATCGTCGTATCACTACGCCGACCAGCCCGCCAAATCTGTTGACCGTGTCCGCAACGTCCTATTTGAAAACTTTGATATCAGTGAGCCTGGTGTTTCCTGCGTGCTTTGAAATGCAGCTAACGTGATGTAGCTGCTGGCGGTTTGCCCGGCAACGATGGTGAGCGGGATACCCTCGTTAAGCACAGAATCCTGACTTTGCGATAGATCAAGCTGCAATGGCTACCTTCTCCGCATTCCACATCTTGGGTCTCTTCCCCAGTGAGTCTTGCAGATACCGTCCCTTGCATTGACTGAGCGCCTTTGGTTAGTTCCCAGCACAACCCAGTTCTTGATTGTCAGCCCATTCGTTCCGTCCTACACGATCCACAACCCTTATTTGGGCGTTTCGACGACTGTCCGTGTGGATGAATTTGACCCGAAGTCGGTTCAGCACACCATCCCCGAAGGCGCGCGCGCGTATGTTTCGGAGGTGACAATCGATGGCACACCAAGCCCAACCGGCCGCTGCTTCCTCGATTTCTTCGATACGTTCCGCAAGGGCGGCGAGATTGTGATCAAAGTGACCGCTGACAAAGAGGCGGCGAACAGTTGTGGCGGCAGCCTGCCCGACTCTTTGTCTACTGGAGGATGGGCAAAGGCCCGGTGAACGCATGTACTTAGTGACATTCGTTCAGATGTCAGTGAAATTCATAGGGTCATTGAGATGTTCTTGCATCTCAATTACAGTAGCGTACTCGCTTTGCCTGTGCAGAACGTTGCTGCAACCGTCCTGCCTTTTGCCCGCAGCAATATGTGCCGAGCAGAGAATATCAGGTGGGAATCCAGATTAGATGCGATGCGCGGGGTAATCACATGCGTCGCGGGAGCGCTCAAAGGCTTGGATTGGCGATTCCATGTTCCGCGTCGGCCTGCTTGCACAACTACTGCCAGTACCACAAGATGCCCATCTTCACCTCTCCTCCGGCAACGTTTGACATCGCGGCATTGCAGCGCGTGTTTGAACATGACAACTTTGAAACGCGCGCTCGGCTGAGGAAGCTGTTCGACGAGGAGCTATTCATCCCGCGTCATAACTTGTCGCTGGAAGAACAGCGCGAGCTTGCTGTGCGTATCATTGGTTTTTTTGAACGGTGCACTTGCGCTGAACCGTATGGTATGTAGCTCGCCCGGTTAAAGCGCATCGTTCAGTCGAGGGTCATTTCCATATTCGACTTTGAGCGCAACCCATTGAACATTTTAGCTGGTACGTGGCCTATCCTATGCATTTACGCAGTTCGTTCTCATATATTCCTAGTCCATGAGGTACGTGTCTATAAGCCACCTGAATCGACGACGCGTGGTTAACAGCATCGCAGACGGCAGGTACTTACAGTCTGCTCAACTGGATCTCCAAGTATTGAATCTGCACCCAGGTTTCATTGACTCTTCGTCGACGACGAAGATGACAGTCGAATATAACTTATTCGGTCTGCGGGATAGCTTATTTGCTGAGAGTCTGACCTAAATCCATGAACTCCAGGTGGCACCGTCCTCAAGCTCGGCACAGAGAGGCATAGGCACATCCTCGAGGCGATTGACAATGACCTTGCCGTCATCGGATGTTTCGCTCTCACTGAGCTGGGATACGGTAACCTTGCCACAGAGTAGGTCGAGCTGCATGCATATTGCTGCGTCGATTGACACCCTACCAGAATGGAAACTACAGCCCACTGGGACGAGAAGACCAAGGAGTTCATTATTCACACTCCCAGCATCCTTGCTCGTACGTTTGCATCCTACCCTTCCATCATGAGACATACTAAATACCGTATAGAGAAGATATGGATCACCAACGTGTGTGTGTCGCGTGTGACCGAGCTATAGCTAATGTCAGCCCTAGTCCGCAGTGCATGCGAACTACGCCATTGTTTTTGCGCACCTGCATATACATGGCAACAACGAAGGCATCCATGCCTTCCTTATCCCAATCCGCGACAAGAATCATCGTCCATGCCCAGGAGTGACTATCAACGACATGGGTTGGAAGTTCGAAAATAACGGCGTTGACAATGGCAAGCTCAGCTTCGACCATGTTCGCGCACCTCGCGAATCGCTCCTCAATGCCTACTCCAACGTCGATGAGAACGGAAAATTCACCAGCTCCATCAAGGATAAACGAGCGTGAGTTCTCGATAGCTACCTTCATATGGTCATGTATCTCACCTCATCCTTCAGCCGTTTCTTGAAGGTGGCGGACCAGGTGCGATTATCTAGTGCATGCTACGCATATATCCTTGTGGCTCATGACACGTCCAGCTGCTTTCCGGACGCCTATGCATTGCGAGCATGATACAAGGAGGGGCGAAGACCGCGCTCGGCATCGCCATCAAATACAGCGCAACGCGTCTCGCCGTCGGTAAGCCCAGTCGTTCATGGGTCGATCCCTAAAGAGTGTTTAACGTCTGTCCAGGGGAGAAAGGGAAAGCGACAGACCCTATTCTCACATATCAATTGCAACAATACGCGCTCATGCCTATGGTCGCTCGCACAGTGCTGCTCAACTTCGGGTTGCACTACGCTAAGCGTAAGTGGGCCGCCATCGGGTTTGCCAAAGGCGCGGGGGCAGGCACGCCTGCGCAACAGGCTGAGGTCGTCAGGCTGTGCTGTGCGATTAAGCCGCTTATTACGTGGAATACCGAGCGCGCTGCATCCATTGCTAGAGAGCGCTGCGGAGGTAAGCCAGGGAATCTCACCCAGGGCCCGCCTGTCGCTGACATGTACAAAGGCATGTCGTATCTGAGCTGCACACGTATCCACCAGCAGATTGGACTGGCTCACGCTGGTATTACCGCCGAGGTTTGTGGGTTATACCCCACCACATGGTTTAGCTAATTATCGTACCCAGGGTGATAATGCTGTCCTAGCTCAGAAAGTCGCGAAAGAACTCCTCGCAGCCGTGGACAAGGGCGAATACGAACTTGTCAAGATCGACCTCCAGGCCGCTCGGTCTTTCGATGTGGCAAACCCGGAGCACTGCGTCAAGCTGATTCAGATGCGCGAGGCCATGCTCGTCCAGGGGGTACTTGAATACTACTGCTACGCAAAGGGATCCATACTGACTTGAATGTAGTTGAAACATGAACTGGCGCGGTACATGCAGCAGGAGAAGAAAACTCTCTTCGACGCCTGGATGCATTTCCTGTCGCCGACGATTCAGCATACCGCCATTGCGTACGGCGAGCGCTTCAGTGCGGAGGAGCTCGCAAGAACTATCGTTTCTGCGGACAAGAGCATACGGTATTGCAAAGAGTAGTCACGCCGGTGTATTTTTTGCTGACACCTGACTTTCAGTGCGATCCTTACGACCCTCCTCCACGCGGCGTTGCTGCACATCATCGTCAATACGTCATTTTTCGTCGCGTACGAGCTCATCACGCCCGCGCAGCAGCGTGCTGCGCAGGCAGAGCTCGAGAAGATTGTAAGGGATACGCTTGGCCCGCAGTCCCTCAACCTCGTCGACGCATGGGGTGTGCCGGAGCAGGTGTTCCGCGAGTCGCCCGCCGCGAGCTTCGGCGAGCCACATGGTTGGGATGTGTTCAATGCTCGCGACAACCAGGGAGAAACGTACAGGCCGAAGGCTAAGCTCTGAGGCGCTATAATTGTTGCGAGTGGGTTGTAAGATATTGAAGCATCGGACAAGCGCATGTACTTGACTTGTGTTCACACTTATTCACAGAACGATATTCACATGCCAGGCTATACGCTGTAGAGGAAGGTGTCGATGAGCATATGATGTCTGCAGGGAGCGCAAGCTGGCGCGACATCGACGCCCGGCAGACTGCAAGCGAGTATGATGATCAGGAGGCCGGTGTGTCTAGCGAGTCGCAACGCTGACTCGGATGAACGGCGTGTGTTACATATTAATGTGTACAGCTGCTGAATACAAGTGTTGAGATGAGATGTAGGAAATAAGATTAATGCGATGCGGGTGACCAATCGCCCCAGGTCAAGAGGCACTCGAGCCTCGCGATCGCCCACTCCGCGTGGACAGTGACAATGAGCGCACAGTTGCGCTTGATCATGATCATGACCTGCGCGGGCCAATGGGCGGGAAACAGCCCAAGAAAGAATCGTCCGTGCGAGCGCGGAGAGCAGCGCGTGGCCGAGAGACTCGATGCGGTCAGAGTGTTCGACCAAGTCGCTCGAATCGAGTTCGGGTTCGCAGTTTACTCTTCGTGTTCCTTTTCTGCTGCTCCCTCTCCTTCTCGCGCGCCTCCCTTTCCAGATGTCGTCTGGCCCACTCGTCCGGCGCGCACCCACGTTCAACGTCGTCGCGGATGGCACGCAGCCGCCGTACGCAGCCCTCCATGTCGCGCACGTTATAGTAGTTGTGGCCGCCGCGGATGAATCGTGGCGGCCTGCTGTCGTCGCGCACGACGGTGAATTTGGTGTGCATTCGCTCGGAGGAGGGGATGTTGTATAGGTCGCCGTGGTAGAGATAGAAGGGCTTCTCGCACATCGGGGACATGTAGGGCGGGAGAGCGGGGACGCCGTCGCGGTGGCCGATGACGGACCAGTCCGTCAGCGATGCCGCGCCGTGCTGTGAGCGGTAGGATGATACGAGCTCTGCGTAGTGCGCGGAGAAAGGGCCGTTCCCTGGGCGCGGGGCGCCGAACACTGCGATATGGAATGTTGGCGGGTGGGTCCGCCAGGGCACTTTAGAGACGTCCTCTGGCTCGGATGGCCGCAGAATGTCATGAAGCAGGTCAACCAGCGAGAAATAGGACAACGCGCCGCCGAGGGAGTGGCCCGTGATTATGATCTTGAAATTACCGTTTTCTTCTTGAGGTAGCTGGCGGTAGGCCTCGACGAGCGCAGCGCGCGCTTTGTCCCGCATAGCGAGATATATCTGCTGGAAACCCGAGTGTACGCGGGCGTGCTTGAGGTCCGGAAAGTGCTCAGACGGTTCATGATGCGGCGTCCGCCATGCGCGCATGAGTTTAGTGGAGACGGCCCAGGATGCCGTCGCCGAGTACGCCAGGACGATCGTACGGCGCTTGGGCAGAAGCGCGACGTAGCCCTGGTGCGGCGGATTGTCGCTGTGAAACACGGAGACGCAATGCGCAGTCTGGTCGAGGTCTGCGAGCGTGGAATAGCCCTCGAGCGGGAAGCCCGGCTGGGTGAGCTGGGCGCGGTTGGCGAGAATGAAGTCCGGGTCGACGCTGCCCTGGGCGATCTCTGCGAATTCGCCAATGGAGGCCATCTGCGTCACGATGTCGGCGGGCGTCAAGTCTGCTGCGGTGAGGGTGTAGCTGGACGGCGAGGAGAGAAGGGTGTCGAGCTCGCGGAAGTTGTACTCGCGCTCTGTCGCGTGGATGGCGAGGTCGCCGTCGGACATGGTGGGCCAGGGTCAAGCTTAATATTATGCGCAGCGGCCGGCAGTGCGTGCCAAAGGAGCAGGCGCGGCTCGGAGGGTTCCGGCGTTGCTCTTTCGTGTCCACTGCATGTCGTACAACCAGTACTCGTCGCCGGCCTACCCGCCGCCGCAACAGTATGGCCAGTACCAGCAGCCATACCAGATGCAGCCCTCCGCGCCGTATGCACCGATACAGGCCCAGCCTCCGCCGCCGATGCAGTACGACGATGGCAAGGGCTACGAGCGTTTCAAACCCAAGGCGCGCCTGGCTTTGCTTTTTTTCGCGTGGATTACGCTCTGACAGCCTCTGCAGAAACGGGTGAACGATATCGTATTCCTGGTGCTCTTCGTCGCGCAGGTATGCAAACTCAGCGCATGGCGTGTCGCGGTGGCTGAACTGCACCCTTGCCCAGTTCATTGGCTTCGTCGCCCTCTCGGCCATCGTCCTCATAGAATGGGTCAAGAACGGCGGCCTCGGCGGCGGCCTGGGCGACGCTGGAGGGGGGCGCGGAGGCTCGTCGGTGACCCTCAACAGGTATGCACGGCAGGCATAGGCGCCCGTCTTGGCACACGCACTCACTTGGCGCATGTGCAAGATCGACCGTCTACCTCCTCCTGCTTGTCGCAGCGGCTGCCTTACTACTCGCGTCGCTTTATCTCATGCTCGTCCGCGCGTTCACGAGAGCCATAATGCACATCACTTTAATTCTCTCCATTCTTCTCAACGTGCGCACCTTTGACTTGTCTCTCAGTCTTACCTCATGCTGAATTTCTGCTCCTTCAGGTCGGCATCTGCATATATTACTGGATCACGAAATATTACTGTGCGTATCACGGCGCGAGCATGTGCCGTAGTTCGCTCACAGCTTTTGCGACTCGCAGCCGGGGCTATCATCTTTACTGTGATTGCGCGTGAGTTGTACTCAACCGTCGGCCTGCGGGCATGCGACGCCGACTCACGCCGGCCAAAGTGCTCTCCGTGCTATCCTACTGGGGCTTCAAATCACGCATCCCGTTCTCCGCGCTACTGCTGCAGGTCGTTATGGACGTGTCGAAGCACCATAAGAGTGTATACGTTGTCGCGTTCAGCAGTTTGATACTCCAGACCGCTGTGAGCGTGTATGTTTCCCTTCTTGCGCGCTCAGCTACAACCTTCTGACGGAAGCACGCGCTTGCAGTTGGTTCACCTTCACGGCTATGCCACGTGCGTCACGCGTCCAGCACGTGCGGCTCAGTGCAATGTTGACTGACATGAGGCTTTCCCACGCGCACACAGGTACACGAAGTGGACGCCTGGTAGCCCATGTATGTGATCTCTGTGCTGTAAATGCCTTAACCTAAGTGACCGCAAATTAGCATGCACAACAAACGGCGGAAGCACGAGCTGCTCGTCGGGCACCGTCGCCGGCCTCATCTTCTTCGAGGTCTTCTCCTACCTCTGGACGTCGCAAGTCATCGGCAACGTCGCGCTCGCAACCCTCGCCGGCGGGCCGTACGGCAGCTGGTACTACTTCGGCCCGCGCGAGCAGGGCCTCATGCCCAAGCACCCGACGCTCTCGGCGCTCGGGCGCGCGTCAACGCTCTCGCTGGGCAGCATCGCGTTTGGCTCGCTCATCGTCACGCTGCTCGAGCTCCTGCGGCTCATCCTGCAGGCCATCCGCCAGAACGCCGCGCAGAACGGCTCGCCCGTCGAGGCCATCCTCGCGTGCTGCGCCGAGTGCTGCGTCGGCTGCATCGAGAGCCTGGTCGAGTACTTCAACCGCTATGCGTACATCGAGATCGCGCTGTACGGCAAGACGTACATCGAGGCGGCCAAGGACACGTGGCGGCTGTTCATGGATCGCGGTATGTGCTGTTAGTTCGCCTGGGAACGCTTTGCTCAGTTCATGCTTTCCAGGCATCGATGCGCTGGTCAATGATCAGCTCGTGAGCATCAGTGCGTTGCTTACTTCTCTCTGGCGGATTCCGAAGATGACCTTCGTCTAGCATTCACGTGGGGAGCCTATGCTATCGGTCTGCTTTCCTCGCTGTTCGCGTACCTATATCTACGATACACGGATCCCGCGTACAACTCTGGTGGGACCTACACACCGATCGTGCTGCTCTTTGCATTTGCGATAGGCCTGACATCCAGTTCGTCACACGCCACTTATTTTCTCCGCTGTGCTCATACTTATGCGTTGTAGCGATGACGATTGCGTCGGCCGTCGAATCTGGCGTATCTACCATGTGCGTCTCTTCTGCCTCACGCCGCGCAGGATTTGCTGATTTGTGTTGCTTTTGCAGCTTCGTCGGATTGGCCGAGGACCCGCACATTTTGGCACAACGCGCGCCGGAGCTCTTTGCGGTGCGTCCCGTCCCGTCTGCGTCTTGCCCGGGGTGGTCGACTCACTCTACTGTGCTACAGATGATCCGCCAGCACTACCCGCAGGTCGTCACAAGTGTCCACGGCGTATAACAAGTACAGTACAGTAATGTTACGAACTCTGTGTTAATCCTTGGTCCCCACGCACCACCCACAATCTTGTCCTGTACCCACGCGCATATTACTCGAGCCCATGTCAATTATTCAGTTAGACGCTCGGCGAAGACACGAAGCTGTTTTTGTGAAGTATGGACATGCGATGCAAGAGTGCCAGTGCGTCTGCGCGGTATGCGCACAAGTGACATGGGGACATGGTTGGACAGAATCGGGGGCGATGGGGGAGACGACATATCTACACATGGGACATTGGCGATGGAGTGGGCTAACAGAAAAATGCAGGTGGATAAAGAGATGACGGAACGGTCATGTAGGACAATATTAGGAGCAGCATGGCTCGCAGGAGGTGATGGTCAGCAGACAGCGATGATATCGAAGTTTTTATGCAGTGCCATTAGTCTCGGACTCGGCGGGCTTGACGGCGAGGAGGACGCAGTGCTGGCCGCCGGCGGTGGCGAGCTCGACCTTGAAGCCCGAGTCGAGCGCGCGGTTCGCGATGCGCGTCGGCGTCGGCTGCGTCGTGACGTCGGGCCCAAGCCCGAGCTGTGAGTTCTCGCCCGAGCCCCAGCTGTACGCGTGCCCGGAACGCGACACGGCGAGGTTGTGGCGCGTGCCCGCCGAGATGTGCCGGATGGGGTTCGCGGGCTCCGCCGCCTGCTCGTCCTGCGCGGAGTAGGGCGGCAGCGCGGGGTTCGTGTCGCCCGCCGCGGGCGGCGGCGGGAAGCGGATGAGCGTCGGCGTCGGCACGACCTCCTCCACCGCGTCGAGCTTCGCGTCGGGGTCCGCCGCGAGCGCCTTGCTGCGCGCGGCTTTGCGCGTGGAGATGTCGAGCATGATCGGGTGGTCGGCTGCCAGGCCGCACTGGCCGTCGTCTGCGCGGCCGCAGCCCAGAACGCTGCCATCCGAGAGGAGGAAGAGCGAGTGGTGCTCGCCGCCCGAGATCTGGACGACGCGGCGCCCGCGGCCGAGCTTGGCGGGGTTGAGCGCGGCGACCTCGGTGGGCTGCCAGATGATGCCCTCGTCGCCGCCGTCGGCGCTCTCGATACCCGTCTGGCGGCAGGTGTTGAGGCCCCAGGCGTAGACGACGCCCGTGGCGTCCTGGGCGAAGCTGTGGTACATCCCGGTGCCGATCAACACGATTTTGCGCAATGCAAGCCGCTCGGGGACGAGGGCGTTGAGCTTGCGGCGCTCAATGACGCGGCGGCCGAGCTGGGCCTGCTGACCGTTGCCCCAGACCCAGACATGGCCGGTGGTGGTCAGGGCCATAACGTGGTCGGCGCCACAGGCGACAGAGACGAACTGGTACTTCTCGAGCGTGGGGATAGGGATGGGCTCGAACTGGGTCTTGCTGGCGCGCTCGTCGCTGCGGAAGCCGAGCAGACCGTCGGACGAGCGGAAAGAGCCCCAGGCGCGCAGGTCGCCCATCTCGCCGAGGGCAACGCTGATGCTGTCGCCGGCGACGACCTGTACTGCGCGGAAGCCGATCTTCTCGAGCGACTGGACGACCATGGGCTGGGTTTCGAGAACTTCCTGCTCGATCACGGCGCCTTCCTTCTCTGGGTCGGGCACGTCGACTGTCGGGCGGCCGAGCGCGGCGTTGTCGTTGATGCCCCAGGACCAGACCTTGCCGGCCTCGTCGACGACCAGGGTGTGCATGCCGCCCGCCCAGGCCGTCTCGACGCCGGCGCCCTCTCCGCCGAGGATGCCCTTCTCGACGGCGTCCTCGAACCAGGGGTGTATGCGCGGCCGCGTGATCTCGTCCAGTTTTTCGCTGAGATAACGGAGTGGCACATGAGACAAGACAGCGCAGAAGACGGCGGTGCACTTACGTCCCGAGTCCACACTGGCCCATGTCCCCCGCGCCAAAGATGAGCAGCCTGCGCGAGGGGCGCGGGTGGGACGCCGGGGCGGGGATGGCGTTGAGCGGGGCGCGGGCGACGATGGAGAGCGCAGAACGCGACTTTTTGAGCGCGTTCTCGGGCGGCGCGAGGCTCTGGGCGCGCTTGCCACGCTTGGGGGCCGGCTTGTCGTTCTCGGAGTCGGACGCGTCGGCGGCCTTGCGCTTCTTGCCAGCGGCCGCGGCCGTCTTGGACGACGGCGGCGGGACGGACTTGTTGCGCGTCGACGTCCGGTTCTGCGCCGTCAGCGTCGTCGTTCGGGACGGCATGGGAACGAGGGTCAGGGTGAGGGAAAGGGAAAGGGAAAGAGAGAGAGCAAAGGAGATTGCCGATCCTCTTCCTCGAACCCAACCGCCATGTCGACCCGACGCTCAAAACAGGCCGCCGTCGCAGAGCCCCCCGCAGTCCCGGAAAAGGCGATTGTTGCCTTTCCGCCGCCGCTGACCGCGCCGATCAAGAAAGGCATGCACCGTTCAATTAATATTCAGATAGTATACAGCGCGTGCTGATGTTGCTGGACCGACTCAGGCAACTCGCAGATAGTCGCATGGTATCTCGTCGCATATAACGTGCTTTCCGCGCTCGCATGGGGCTACATCCTCGTCGCCACCAGCGCCCATCTTCTCGGCCTGACACAGACGGCCAAGGTCGTCACGCCAACGCAGACGGCGACGACCTCTTTTCGCGCCTGCTCGCCAAGGTGCCGCTCCTGCGCCCCGCCGCGCCCGTTCACGCCCAGATTCAGTCGCGCGTGCCTCCGTACCTGCTGCCGCTGCTCAACCGGGCCAAGACCACGTTCATCGCAGTCGGGCCCCAGACGACCATCGTCCAAGTCCTTCGCGCTGCTCGAGCTGCTGCACGCCTACCTCGGCTGGGTGCGCTCGCCGCTCCAGACGACCGCGATGCAGGTCTCCAGCCGCCTCACCCTCGTCTGGTACATCACAGAGCACTTCGAGTCTGCCCGCGCCTCGCCGTTCTACGCCAGCATGGTCCTCAGCTGGGCCGTCACTGAGGTCGTGCGCTACTCCTATTACGCCACGGGCCTCCTGCAAGTCACGCCCCCATGGCTCACGTGGCTGCGCTACTCGGCGTTCTACGTACTCTATCCCACCGGTGCCGGCTCTGAGGCGTTCACCATGTTCGCCACGCTCCCGCCAGTACCATCCAAAATTCCTATCCTCAGCAGGTTCCAGCAATGGAGTCCCAGTGACTACTTCCGCTCTGTCCTCTTCATGATCTGGTGGCCAGGTACGTCGACTTGATTTTGCTTCCACCTCTCACCGACCGACAACCACAGCGCTCTACGTCTTGTACACCTACATGATCCACCAACGGCGCAAGGTCCTCGGCTCGTCGCACAAGCTCAAGGCCGCGTGATCGCTGAACGGGAAGCAAAAAACTTGTTTTCTTTTCTCTTGACGTAGTCATGTTGATGTTGACGATCTCACTCTGCTCCTGACGGCCATAATCTAGACCCTGAGGGATATCCGATGTTGTACTCACGATTCTCTGAATTTCATTTGGTCTGCGGTCTCGTATCTCATTTAGGTGCTACAAGTTCCATGCTCAATCTTGCAACCGAAGCTTGTCTGAATGTGTGCAATAAGAGTACAGTGGATAATAAACCTTTACTTCTTGAGCTTCTCGACGAGTTCTGGAACGACTTCAAACAAATCTGCGACGAGGCCGACGTCCGCAACCTGGAATATGGGCGCATCCGGGTCCTACACAGGAATGAGCTTTGTGAGCGCAGAATTCAATGCACGACGGACCTTGTTGATTGCGACAATGAGCTTCGAGTCCTTCATGCCGGCAAGGTGCTGGATGGCACCTGAAATGCCAAGTGCCATGTAGAGCTCGGGCGCGACGACTTTGCCCGTCTGACCGACCTACAGAAACCACAATGCATGAAGTGCAGACCACACCGTTATAACGCGACGACGATGCGTACCTGGAGCGAGTTGTCTGCATACCCAGCATCGACGGCCGCCCGGGAAGCGCCAATGGCGGCACCCAGCACATCGGCGAGCGGCTCGAGCGTCTTCTTGAACGTCTCCGCGTCCTTGAGCGCGCGGCCACCCGAAACAACGCGGCTGGCGACGCCGAGCTCGGGGCGGTCTGACTTGGTGATGGTCGTCTTGATGTGCTCGGTCGGGATGTCGGGCACGTCGACGGGGTCGACCGCCTTGGCCTCCGCCGCGCCGTCGCCGCCGTCCGCCGCGTCGAACGCCGTGGTGCGGACGGTGAATATCTTGAGCGGGACCTTGTCGCCTGCGCGCACGGTCGCAATGGCGTTGCCCGCGTAGATGGGGCGCGTGAACGTCGTCGCGCCCGCGCCGGCGTCGTGCGACACGCTCGTCACGTCCGACACCGCCGGCACGTCCAGCAGCGCCGCGGCGCGCGGCAGGATGGACTTGGCCGACGTCGAGTGCGCCGCGACGACGTGCGTGTACTCGCCGCCCTGCAGGAGGTGCTTCAGCAGCGGCGCGACCGCCTCGGGCAGCGCCGCCTTGTACAGCGGCGACGCCGCGTGCAGCACGGTCGACAGCTCGCCCAGCTTGCGCGCGCGCTCGACGACGGGCTCGACCTCGCCCGGCGCGCCGACGACGAGGCCCGTGACGGGCCCGCCGAGCTGCTTTGCGGCCGTCAGCGCCGAGAGCGAGCCGGACTCGATGGTGCCGCCGCGGTGCTCGATGAAGAGCAGCGCGTGCGGCGACGGCGCGCTGGCGTAGAAGCGGGCATGGGCTAGCCGCCCTCGTCGAAGACACCGGGACGTTGCTGCAAGCATCGGACAACTATGACGGCCGTCGGAGCTCGGGAACGCGTATCCGACTCTCTCTCTCTCATGCCACATGCCTGGTTTATGTCTCAGCAACGCCTCAAGCAACGAGCTGCCTTGTCAGATGCTCCCATGTTCTGTTTGCTCTGTGCTTCAGTTCCAAGACCCCGCGTTCAGCTGCAAGCCTCGTGTCGAATGCATTGCTGGATCGACCCTGCTACGGACAGTTCAACGGCGTCTGTACATAGGCTAATCGCTGCTGCACCGACAGCGCTTCTCTAGATAGCCCACCACGCTGGCGGGCCCTCAAGAGGGGCATTACGGTTGCTCTTGGCTTCTTTGACGGTTGCTTGAACTTCTGCTCGCGTGCTGGAATTGAACCCATACGGTATACCGAGCCTCCGAGGGAGTTCATATCATTTGACTGCTGGCCTGCTTGCGCACACACTGGCCTGGTTCGATAGGCATATGTCAAGAGTCTATTACAGTCTATCCTATCGCCTTGCGCAGTCGTCTGCAGCAGCCGTTCTTATCGAGCTCCTGGCTCAGTCGACCGCCCTGGACGTCTCGAAGGATCGGGTCAACAGCCGCTGCCTCATGTTGTTGACTCAGGCCCTTGTTTGGCGGCGCAATGCCCGCTACATATAGGTCCCACTTCTGCCCCGCTGGACGCGTCAGAGAGCCCGCGTTCTCTTTGCCTCTGCCCCAATGAGTTCTCGTCCTTGCAATTTCTACAACAAACCAGGCGGATGCCGTCTTGGCGACTCCTGCCGCTACTCTCACGACGGCCCCGGGCCCGGAGCAGGTAGGGTTCGGCCTCGAATAGTAGAGGTCGAGGTCGCGGTAACTGGAGGTCGAACCCGATTACGAGCGCGGCCCCGCGTGGAGGCGCTCCGTGGGGAGCGTGCCACACGTTCTGGAATACGGGAAAATGTCCTTTCGAGTTCAATTGCAAGTACAACCACGTCTCGTCGCCGTCAACTCGTCAGCCTCCGCCTCCACCTCCGCCCTCACCCCAATCCCACTTCCCGCCGCTGCAATTACTCTGGCGCGCGGCGTCGGCAGCGACTTTGTCAACCAACCGCAGCGCGAGTTCACGCCCGCCGAAGTCCAGCAGCACATCCGGCGCTACCTCACCCCGACGTTTTCGTTCGAGGGCTCCTCCGCCCAGATATACAGCTTCTTAAACCTGCTCACCAGCGCCAAAGCGAGCAGCACCGACTGGGTGTGTTGTCACGTTACTCGCTGTGACTCGCAGCTCATAGCATCGCGCAGACCCTCGAAGACGGACAGGCACGCACACTGTCTGCGCGAAATTTGTTTTAGCTGACTGCTAATCACGCAGCTTCTGCTCAACACCATTGCTTCGGTAGGTCGTTAAAACGTTTTGGATGGCATACATGTTATCTCAATCTACTTAGGACGAAGGCATCGGACTAAGACGTCTCAGCGAGATCTTCGTTTATGGCGAGAAGGAGGGTTATGAAGTTTCTACAAACGCCGGAAGTGCGCTGGGGAAGCTATCTTTCCAACGAGGTTATGTCAAGCTTTTCACAGTACGTGGATTCCGCCAGTTATTGCTACCTTGAGTGGTTCTTATTTTTTTTTTTTTTTTTTTTTTTTTTCCAAGTACTATTCCAGCGATTTCGTCCTGAAGTCTACATTGGACCATCGTGTCAAGTGCGTTTCGTACAAGTGTGCGCTGCATACTCTATAATTGACTTGCTTCGCAGCGCTTTGTACTCCGTCTTGCACAATAACTCAGTCGCGGTTCTGAAGACTGTGCGGCATTGCATGGAGGAAGTGATGCGGCGCAATACGTTCGATGAGCCCGCGTCGATCAGGAACACGACTTCTGGCACAACCGTTTTTTACAGTCTCATTATGACGATGCTTGAGTGAGCCGCGCGCGCGCATCTACAAGCACGCAACAGCCCGCTGACGAACTTATCACCAGGTACCTGACGCGCTACAAACATGCGGTAACCGAGAAGCCAGAGGTCACAGCCTTCGTCCAGTTGCTTGGAGGTTGGGCGCGCGACTGGATGGAGCGCGTCCTTCGTACGCCGCCAACGTTCACCGACAGCGCGACGTCGATGCCCAAGGACGCTCTGTCATTCCTCCTGCGCGACTTGGGCGACCAACTCGAGAAACTGCTGCAGATAGTGAACCGCGCGACGCGCCGCCCGGAGCAACCCGCCGCTGCGCTCGTCCCCCGCCACGCGCTGCCGAACGCGGGCGTGCTCGCCTTCCTGCGCGCACACTACGTCGGTCCGGGCACGGAGCGTCCGGAGGGTCCACGGCACGACAACGATTTTGTGGACATCGCGAAGATTCGTATCGCCCCCACGCACGACGAGCTCGTGTGCAAGCTGCAACCGTTTCTCCCCGCCAACATCCCCGGCGCACCGCACCCACACCCCAGCGACAGCATGGAGCGCGTCCTCGATATACAGTTCCGCCTTCTTCGCGAGGAGTTGACGTGAGTTATCCGTCCGAAGTGGTGTGCTCGTGCTCGTGCTGAAAGTCGCTTTCGAGTGCTCCTATGCGCGAAGCCGTGCAGCACGTGCTGGATGACCTGCATCAAGAAAGGCGTCCGAAGGCGCCGAAGGCTCTCAGGCCTCAACTGCACCAGATCCTCGACAATAAGGGTGGCCGCTACCGGTCCGATAACGTCATGTTCAGCGTATACACCGACGCCACCTTCGTCGACATCACGGCGGGCCGACGCGGACTCGCAGCGGGCATCCGCTTCGCTACGCCGCCTGGCGCTGCGCGGTCTGGTAGCGCCCGCGCGCGGCAGAATTTCTGGAAGACGAATTCCGGCAAGCGGCTCATGCAGGGTGGCCTCGTCGCCCTGGTGTGGAAGTCGCGCGCGCACACGACCGTGCACCTGGGCCTGATCAGCAGCTCGCAAGACGACATTGCTGCGTCGGTGCAGAACAATCAGGACACCGTCATGGTGCGCGTCGCGTTCTTCGACTCGGCTACCGACATGCGCGTCCTCGAGGAGCTGCACGGCGGCGTAGAGGGCGGTACGAAGCTTCTTCTTGAAACCCCGGTCATGTACGAGTCTATTCGACCATTCCTCGAGGCGCTGTGCAGGGAGCCAGCCACGATACCCTTCGCCCGCTACCTGGTTCATCATGCGGACGGGCAACTGCCAAATATCCAGCCGCCGGCCTACGCTACGCGTCCTGGCTTTACGTTTGATCTTACGACGCTTCTGAAGCCTCCGGTTGAAGAGGGCGCAAAGCTCGAGAAGCTGCTCATGGACGCTTCCGACCCCACCTCGATCCAGATAGCTCGGGAGAGGATGCGCGAGGAGAGTATTTTGGACCCCAGCCAGAGCACAGCGCTTGTGGACTGTCTCGTGCGCGAGATTGCTATGGTGCAAGGCCCTCCCGGGACCGGAAAGTGCGTCTGGGATTGATTCGCGCCTGGATAGCACTAACCAAACTTTCAGGAGTTTCATCGGTGTTCAGCTCCTGCGCGTACTCCTGCAAAGTTCAGGCACATCGCCTATCCTCTTGATAGCATTCACCAACCACGCGTTGGATCATTTGCTTGAAGCCGTGCTCGACGCCAACATCACCAGCAGCATTGTGCGACTTGGCTCGCGCGCCCGAGCCAGTCCGAAAGTTGCAGACTACTCCTTGGACAACCTGGAGCTCGTCGACGATGAATCACGGTTTGGGAGGTCAACACGCGAGGAATGGCGCAACTTCAAGGATACGCAGAAGAAGATAGAAGCTCTCGCTAGCAAGATTACACATCGGGAGGTTACTGCCCAGGAGTTGGACCGACACTTGTCCGCGGCTTGGCCGGAACACCACGTCTCCCTACAATCTCCCCCCGCGTGGATTCAGTTCCTCTTCGACGCAAGTAGGGAGGATGTCGACGAAGGCTGGCGCACTGCTGGTCGACAAGCCGAGCCTGTACCCAATGACCTCTTCTCTTTTTGGGAGATGTGCGGCGATCTTAGGATCTTGATCAAGAGCGAGACCGACAGCAAGCGGCAACTCGAAACGAGCGCCAACCATCACTCTCAATTCCAGCCCCAACCTCAGCGTCAGCCACGTGTTGCCAATCGTTTTGCGTCCCTCGCTCAAGAGCGCGACTCTGATGACGAAGGCTCAGGCTGGACCACCGCCAGTGAAGATCAAAGTAGCGACATTGAGGATTCATGGCTACATCTTCCCCGCCCCTCCTCCTCGCGAAAGTGACGAAGACAGCTCTCCGAGCAATTCACGGCCATCATCACCCGTGGCTTCATCAGCGCCGGTCGTAGAGGCGAAGAGCGACGTTGAGTCGTTTTTGAGCGATTCGGAATGGAGGTTCCCACTATTCCTTCGACCGATAGAGCCCTGGAAGAGCTCCAGCAGCTCCACGGCGACATATGGTCGCTTTCAGAGGTGGAGAGGGGACGTCTCGCGTCATTCTGGAGGCAGGACGCTCGAGAAATCTTCTACGAAACCAATATACGGCAATTCGACACTCTCAGGAAGCAGCTGGCTGAACTGCAGCAAAGACACGAGGCACTCAACGCTCAGGTACCGAAAGAACTTCTCGCTGAAACGTGATTTGAATGGTTTGCTATCTAGGCCCGACTCCGACTCTTGCAGAATAAGCATATCATTGGGTGTACCACAACCGGTGCCGCTAAGCTTGCAGCTTTATTGAAGGTGAGGTCAATGTCATTGTCGTTCGAGTTTGAAATGATTGAGTGATCGAATTAGGGTCTTGCGCCGAAGGTCGTCATGGTCGAAGAAGCCGGGCAAGTGCTGGAAGCTCATGGTTCGTCCTTCGTTCATCACGCCTTTTCAACCATTACGACTGACACAAATCAGTTCTGGGCAGGTGAGCTGTTGGCCATATCCCATATGTATGCTCTGGTGTTCTAACCTCCCCTCCTCAGTCTTGTTCCAAGTGTACAACATCTCATTTGTATCGGCGACCCCATGCAGCTACGCCCGACGCTGAACAATTATTGTATGTGGTTTATATCCGTTTCGCCGGAGCTCACATTCTTCAGCGTTATCTGTTGACAGTCGTCGTGGCGCCGAGTTGTACAAGTTTGATCGTAGTCTCATGGAACGTCTCTCGCAAGCTGGGCTGCCCATGTCGAGATTAAACGTGCAGAGGCGGATGCGACCCGCTATTGCGGACCTGATACGGCGAGTAATGACCATTACCGATTTCCCTTGTTCTGATTTGTACCAGGGTACCTATTCTCTACCCTGACCTCGAGGATCACCCCGTGTGCTAGAGTACCCCGATGTGCAAGGTATCGCTAAGAACGTCTTTTTCATGACACACGAACACAAGGAGCAAGGCGGAGGCGAAGAGTCCGTCTCAAAACACAATACCTTTGAGGTATGTGCGGTAAGGATTACTAGGAGTATCAGTCTGAGTTCTCGGGCAGGTTGATATGATCGTGGATATCGTCACATATCTCGTCCGCCAGATCCCACGCTACGCGGAAACCGGCTCTGTCGTTGTTCTCTGCGCATACCTCGGTCAATTAGTTCGTCTCCGGGAGGCTTTCAACGGTCTCTTCACTGTTGTTATCGACGAACGCGATCAAGCCCTGTTGGCAAATCAGGGCGAGGACGACAAGTCGGACGAGGATATTCTCAATCAACCATCAGTCGAACGAGTTCAGATGTCCCAGCGAGTAAGCTCCAGTTTAAAACCATCGTGATGTTGAAATCTGCTGAACTAGTCCTCAGATTCTTTTGAGGACCGTAGACAACTTTCAGGGCGAGGAGGCGGATGTGATCATCTTGTCCCTCGTTCGAAATGCGGGAGAGCTCGCCGACGACTCACGAACCACAATCGGTTTTCTTAAGGCTAGTGCTACGAATGTCCACCAACAGTCTATGCTTAATCTGTTTGCAGTCCATCAACCGAACCAACGTTGCTCTGTCACGCGCTCGCCATGGATTGTACATCTTGGGAAATTCTGCAAATCTGTCTTCGCACAGCCCTCTATGGGCGACCGTCGTCAACAAACTTGAGGAAAGCGACGCTCTTGGTCCAGCACTTCCAATCTTCTGTGCGCGACATCCTGACATAGGCCCTCGCTATGCAAGCAAACCAGGCGACATCCCGCGTTTGGCTCCCGATGGTGGCTGCCTCTTTCCTTGCGGAGAGAGACTTGGATGTGGCCATGCGTGCCCTCACAAATGTCACCCCGACGGCCATGCGGCGGTGGTGTGCGGTCAACGTTGCTTCAAGCTTTGTGCGCGACAGCATCCGTGCAACAAGCTCTGCTCGGGTACGTATTCAGCCCAGATTCCGGCATTGACGTTGAATTTTGCGCAGATGCGTGTGGAGATTGTCGCTTTCCTGTCAGAGATGTTGAGCTTCCTTGTGGTCACATCGCCGACACAGTTCCTTGGTAAGCGATAAATACTCACTCTGATGCGCGACTCACATAGTCCTTCAACAGCTTCCAATTGGACGATCTCTCTCAACAAATTTGCCGTGCTTTGGTCCTGAAGCAACTCCCGAATTGCGAACACAGCGCAACGATGACCTGCTCTGCGGATCCTGCACAATGGGTTTGCAACGAAGCGTGCGGTATGGTCGTCGGGACCTGTTCGCACGACTGCAAATATCGCTGCTTCGAGTGCCAGTCGTTTGGCCGCGCTGAAGGACGTCATAAACCACACACGGGCTGTGGCAGGCATCTTTTCTGTGGCCACCCGTGCGCTGCGCCATGCGGGTCAACGACTGCTCATACCTGCACGTCAAACTGCAAATACCGTTGCCTCCAAAGCTGCGTACATTTCTCGTGTCGCAAAACCTGTGGGGAGGCAACATGCGAGCCTTGCAAAGAACCTTGTCGGTGAGTCACAAGTCTATTCCCAGCTCACCTGAATCTCATGCAATTATTCAGCTGGGTCTGCCCTCATTATGCTTGCGGTGTGCCTTGTGGTTCAGCTTGCAACCGCTTGCCGTGCGATCAACCCTGTCAGAAAGTTCTCGAATGCGGGTACGAACATGGAATACCCAGAGACATTACACTGACGTTTGAAACAACAGTCATCCTTGTCCCTCGCTTTGCGGCGAGCCCTGCGAATCTGGCGCACAAGTTTGTCCTCGATGCACAAAACCCGAGGACTCCGATGTCGTTGATTACATCATGCAACGGGGTCTGCATGAAGTAGACCCGAGTCTTGGGACGCTCGACGAACTCCTCATAACCCTGACCTGCGGACACGTTTTCACTGTTGAAACACTGGATGGGCATTGCCAGCTCAACGACTACTACGAGCAGGATCCTGAGGGGCGGTGGATCCGCCCAGCCTTGCCCCAACCCGGATACAAAGACACTCCAACATGTCCGAAGTGTCGTGCACCAATCACCTCGCCACGCTACGGTCGTGTGTTTAAGCGAGCGACTCTGGACATTTTGGAGCGCAACGTTGCGGGACTGATGTCTCGCCGGGTAAACGCTCTAAATGACTCTGTCGCGACCTTGGATTACCCTGGTATACTCGAGCACGTTTCGACGGCGGTCTTACAGGCTGAACGTTCCGGTCAGAAGGACGTCTCGCTCGACGAAAAAGCCCATCGTATGATACACAAGAACGCGACAAACCTGGTCAAACGGCATGGCGTTGACGGTGTCCCTGTACGCGCGGAGAGCCTCGGCGCTCACATGCGCAAAATATTCCCGATTAGCGACGTCGAGCACAAGGAATGGATGACGGTTGCTGATCCACTGCTTCGTCTATACGCCACCTCCCGTCAAGTGTTCGAGACTCGTTTCGCTCACGTGTCGGCTCATGAAGCGGCGTTTACGTCGCTCTATCGAGCAGAGCTGGATGCTTGTCGACAGGATCCGCAAAAAATACCGCAGCAGCCCGAGCAGTTCGCATTTGATCAAGCCCGCGTCAAAATAGGACACCCCCAGCCTCGAGCAGATACTCGATTCGTCACGGAAGCTCTCTGGCGCGGCATCGACATCCGATTATTCCTGGCGTCTATCGCTTGCAAATGGATGTCGTCGGTCTCGGACAAGGTTCGAAGGGAGAAAAAGGGTTTGGGCGGTCTACTGCCACTTGATCTACCAGACCTGCCTAGCAGACGCAAAGCGCGCGGTAATCGAATTCCGAGCGTGCCGAGGCATATCGTCAAGTTCTTCGGTCGCATCTACTCGTCATGCGTGCGAACGTCGAACTGTTCCAGTTCAAGGTTATGATGACCCTGCGTCTTGCACTGAAACCGGAAGCCCGCGCAGAACTCCTGGTGCGTTGCTCTTAACTTCTCGAGTTGAGGCTGAACTTCGCTTAGGAACGCGCGCGTCAATGCAAGCTCGAAGCCCAGGAAGACCTAAAGAAGGCCATTCATACATATCGATGCACGCGAGCACGCAGTTCGGAGGACGAACAGTGGATCGAGGAGACCTTCACCATCCCATCCGATCACATCATGGCAAGCTGGAAAGAAATCGAGGGGCAAATACGGGTGGGAACATTCTACCAACCAGTCTCCCTTGCCGACAAGATGGAGGTTGTGAAAGCGATGGGCTTCAGTACGCTCTATTTGTTTGCTGGGTTTTTTGTTCCGCGCTGACTATCTTCATAGCACATACGGGCCATTGGTATAGCTGTCCTAACGGCCATGCATACGTTATCAGTAAGCCCACGTCGCATTGTATTGAGTCGTCTTGCGCTAAAGGCGGAATTTCTTAGCCGAATGTGGAGGAGCCATGCAGGCAGCACATTGCCCAGAATGCGGCGCAACCATTGGCGGTCAGTCCCACACACTTGACTCGACGAACCGGCGAGCAGACGAGTTGGAACGTTTGGGTCAACAAATAGGCGCGCAGGCAAGCCCGTTTCCTTGGGGCAGGCCATGATCCATTCGCCACTTGCTGTCCGGAGTAACACTTCTCAAGAGCCTGTAGAATTGAAATTGATGTCCTCTGTGATATATCCGCATCGCTCGAGATACAAGTACATGAACATGGCCTGGCGAAAGCGCATACACAGCAAATAATGTAAGCAGAGAAGAGACTGTTCACAGGAACCCAGACTCAGTCAAGAGCCGTTGCATCTTCTCGTCATCCTGAGTGAACTGTGGCGGGTCGAGTCAGAACTGTACCCGGCATGACATCCAATGTCATGCGCACCTTCTCTCTCGGTTCACGTTCTAAAGAGAGATTCCAAAAATCGTCGGCAGACATTGTCAGCGATGATATGGAGTGATCGATGTACGAGAGAATGGCGTGGATAGGCGTGAGGTTATAGGGCTTGGACTGGAACGTCTTGATCTCGCGGATGACATCCGCAATCTTGTGCCGCTTGTTGAAGTTGATCAGGTTTCCATCTTTGAGCAGGTCGGGGCTACCATCTTGAATGAACGTGAGGGTGGTAAGGTAGACGCCTGCGATGATTCAGTAGACCATCTTAATCAGGTTAACGGCGCATACCAAGGAATGGAACGCAGGGTGGGTCAACTTTGGAGAGCGTGGCTTTATAATTTTGGAAGCTCCTGCCAGAATCAAGTGTCTTCTCCACAGAATCGAATACTGCGACTTGTTTCTGGCTGACAAGCTCCCAGGATCGCTTCAGGCGACGGATAGGCGGCGAGTTGAGACCCGCGACGAATGCGGCCATCGTTGAAAAGTTTTGCAAGGAACGGCAGCGCTATAATATCTTTAGCAGGCATTGCAAGATGAACTGGAAGAACGGACCTCGGCTGTATTTATGAAAAGCTTAATGATAGCGGCCCGTTTGCGGTGGTCATCGTAGGCAAGGATCGAGTCTGCAACCCAATCCGCTATCTAGACCGCCGTAAGCATCAAGGCTGGCCAGATGGATTCAGTTATACCTTGTTGCTGGTCAGGATGATATTCTTGATGTTATCCGAGTTGTTTCCACTCGAGTCGCGAGACCGCTGCAAGCATTCCGACGCGCGGATAGTGCAGAAGAGCTTGCTCTCCATGATGGTCATTTGGCGGGCGAGCTCAAGCGGGTCAATGTCGACCAGTTTGAATTTCTTGTTCTTGGGATAAATCGCAGGCGGGGGATCGTGCGGGATATGCGCCGACATCTTGATCACGGAGTCGCCACCCCGCCGCTACGGAGACTAAGAACGCGTAAAAGCACAAAGAACACCAAGGACATACTGCACGCTCTATCAGAGCCAATAACTGCTTGGTCGGCGGCGAGGCGTTCTGGTTTTGCCTTGCAAACAGCTCAAGTCGGTCCAACGCTTCCACGTCATCTCGCGAAATGACATCGTCGTCGCTGAGCATCGACTTCAGCGTGTTGATGACACTGTGCAAGATAATTAGCCCGTATTTAACTCGAATAACAGAACAACCGCACCGTATGCGCACAACTGCCTGCTTCTTCTCTCGCCATTCGCGCAGCTGTTCTGGAGTCAAGCTATCGGGTGGTTGCAACTGAAAGCGCTTGATGAGCAGGTCGAAGACTTCTTCGAGCGGTGCGAAGGTCTTGAAAGTCATGATGAACGTGTTGAAAAAGATGGCGTCTAAGAAGTGCATTTGAGTGTGAATGTCCAAATGCAAGTTTCTGCGACCTACCTCGGAAGTCGTGCATGGTAAGATGTTCTATCAAGGCAGGAAGGGTCCCTGCACGAACGCTGCCGTCGGGGTGGATCATGATGTCGGACGGGGCGTATTCCGGACGCAGATACATGGGCGACTCCTTCATCTGGTTGAGGATGTATTGAGGCGCGTCGTCGCCGAAGAACTGCTTAATCTTAGGCGCCCTCCTCTTCGACTTCGTGGACGCAAGCTCTGCGACGACCATAAGTATCCGCCGAGAAAGGGATGGTGGATAACCTACCTTCGTCGCCGTCGAAATCGATGTCCAAGCTATCGTCGTTCAGCGGCAATGCTCCGTTTGAGCCATTCTCCGGTGTCTTAGACGGCTGTCCTGTCGATCCAACAGTGGTCGGCTGGCTCGTCGTTCTTGAATGATTAGAGAAGCCCTCGGACGGAGCGCGCTCGTGCGGGTCTGGCGAATCTGATTCGCGCGAGCCCGTCTGCGGCGGTTTGTAGAACGGCGCCGAGGCGTCAAAGTCGTTAGGAACGGCAGGCGCCCGCCGGGCTTCGCGCGAGAACGCAAGCTCCATGTCGACCATGTCGTCCTCGTATTCGTCCATCACTGTTTCGGGCGACACAATCATCGACGGCGAAGTCATCGACGCTGTCGACGGCGCATGTCGCGAACCCGAAGCCTGAGGGACCTCGATACGAGGCGGAATCGGGTCTACGCGTGGTGCGCTGGACTTGCGCGTCGCGGGAATGCGGATGTTCGCCCCGCTGAGCCTGCGTGTGCCCGCAAAGTTCTTTTGCGTCTTCCGCGCCTGGACCATGCCACGAATACTCTGACACGCCAAGTCGACTCCAAGGTTAAGAGACGATGCTGTCTTTTGGGCACTGCTGCCGAGATCACGGCCAGACTGACACGCAGTCAACAGTGCTGAAGAGTCGTCCATCACCATCTGCAATGCAGCCTCGAGGTTGCGGACCAGGACGCGGGCCTGCGACACGGAGCTGGAGTAAGAGTCAGAGTCCATCCTGGAGGCCTTCTGCACGTCTTGACCATCGACATCAAGCGTAGCCACGTTGATGGTGGATATGTAGTCAGTAAGCGCATTCAAGGCCTTCAGCGCTCCATGAGCCGCGAGAGCAACATCCTGACCGCCTAATAGGGTATGAGCAACACGAGTAACAAACAAGGCACGCTGCGCACCGGTCGAGACAATCTCACACAAAGCGCCAAGGGTCCGTACTGTGTCGTCTTGCAGTCGCCTGATGTGTGGAAGGATATTCTCGTCCAGCTCAACATTGGGGTAGTTGGGCGTGTCGATGAAACCGTTCCCACTCCACTTGCCAGCGCTTCCAGCACCAAGCGAGCCGAGGCCAATTCCAGATAACCCCTTGCCACTGACCAACACGCCTTGCAAAGACTTCGCCTGCTGAGGGTGGTGGTGGTTGGAGAGCTCCTCCACGAAGGACTGTATGACGTTCCGCATCTCTCGAGCGTCAGTTTGGATAGCCTCCGTAGACTCGGGCCAATTCGCCTGAATATGAAGCGAGCGAAGGGAGAGCAAGAGCTTGGAGAGCGTAGCTGCAACCTTGCGCTGGTGTGGTTTCAGGATGGGAAGTGATGCCTCGAGATCGTCGGGATGTCCGGATGTGTCTGGTCCCGAGGTAAAGGAGTAGAGCAAATTGCGGACAGCGACAACCATCTGAACAGTCTCGGCGTCCGCAGGATTTAAGGACTCGCCCCGGTCATTCCAATTGGATGTGAGACTGGCCTGGCTCTTCCGGGCCACCCCTTCCTCGACCAGCCCGATTGAAGATATGACCGCCTCGGATAACTGCTGCAACGAGGGTGCCGACGGAATGACCAGGTGACTTTGCAACTCCTCTGCATGGCGAAGATCGGCTTCGAGACACTGCTGAGGCGAGAGCCTGGGTTGATCGTTGTCAGCGGGAGGGAATGCCGTAACGGCCGGCGACCTGGGCGCTACGTCCGAGTCGTCCGAGTACACGCTCAGACGATTCATGAACCCGTCCGCTTCGGCATCGTCAAAGTCCACTTCGTCTCGATCGTCCATGAAGCTCAAAGACGACGAAAACTGATCGCCAATAGACAGAGGTCGCTCTGGTGCAGCAATGCGAGGCGCCGCGGGTATATGCTGGGTCGCGTCTGGTCGAGGCGTCGACGCCGGCGACGGCGTCGTCCAACGAACAGAACCATCGACGAGATTCTCGTAGTAGTAGACGCCCGCTTCCCCCATTCGCTTAACCCACGGTTCGGGCGTCCCTGCTCGCTTGCTGCGCGCGAAGCCGCCGCGCAAGTCGCTTAAAATTCCACGCGAGCTGGCCGACGTGGGAGTTTGTGCAAAATCATCAGACGGCAGCTCACGCGAGCGCGCGCCGGTCTCGCTGTTGACATAGTAAATCTGAGAAGGTTAAATGAGAGGGTATGCGAATTTGAAATATATGCTTTACGCACCTGGCCGTCGTCCTCGACCTGGGGCATCCAGTAGTCACCGTTTTGCCGGCGTCGCTCCGACAGACGAGATGACTGGGCCGGGCTTATAGACTCGTTTGCCAAATCGTTGAATGTCTCTCTGCCGAGGCCGTAGTCCATGTCGCCCGGGAGCCAGTCCGCGGTCGAGTCTGCTGGACTGAACGGGCCCAGAGAAGCGAGCACCTCCGAATCTGAGACGCTGGGCCTGTACTGACGCGAGTGCAGCGCGCGTTCTGCGTCCTCGCGCGAGATGGCGGTCGTGAATGTCGACTGTAGCATAGGGGCGTGGTCAGCGCGGCCGGGCGCTCAGTGCAGCATAGCGCGTACCGGGAACCAGCCACGCGTGTCGCCATTGAGCAGGCCATCCCACCAGCCGCTGTGGGCGCCGAGTCGTCAGCATGGTCCAGGCGCGACGGTTGCGGACTGCGGTAGTCAAGCACTTGCCTTGCGAGCGTTGTCAGGACCTCGATGATGTCTCCGGCATGGAACGAGAGTGAGGACGGGTCGGTCGAGCTGTAGTCGTACAGCGCCCGGCAGTAGAACGTCGGCGACGAGCCCTCGGCCTGCTCGTGCATGGACGCGATGGGAAGAGCACGGGTCCGTTTGCTCCCGCCGTCTGCCGGCCACTCAACAAACATCCTCCTTGTCCTCTTTGCAGCACAGTAACAGCTCCCAGCCTGCTCCCTCAAACGCCCATGCCCCGTCTCACTAAGTGTTTCAAGTTCCTAGCACATCTCCAGCACCCGCGACCACTGAGCACATTCTTTAGCAGCTCCCAGCCAATCTACGCTAATTTTTTGCTGCCCCTTGTGCTGGGCAACGTGACTCTGGACACTCTCGCCCTCTGATCTTGCTGAGACGCGCTTTTGCGCCATGGTTGAGGCCACCATCCTCTGTATCTCGTGTTGCTCAGCGCTGAAACATCGCTGCCATATCCATCAGAGGGATCGCCAGCGTGCCAGCGTGTCGAACAGAGGCGGCAACAGAAGCCGAAGGCCGCTGCTTGACCGCTGCATCCATCGACCACACGGTCCGAAGGCGCATGATGCTGTCCAGTCTGCCGCACCCGTGCACATTCGTCTTGGCGCTTCTGTCTGCAGACTGAGATATGGCGGGCCAGAGCGGTCCCAGTGGCAGTCGTGACACCTTCCCAATCACCGCCTCCAAGACGAACAGCATATCACTATGGGACGCAACCATTTCGTCTGCCACGACTGCGGCGGACTGCCGCCTTCTTCAGCCGTTGATTCATCGAAGGGTGCCAGTGGTTGCAATACTGTACTTCCAGCTTCGACCGCCTCCACCAGCAGGGTCATTCTGGGGCTTGTTCCTCTTTTCACAAAAAATGAACATCGACTCGTGTTTCTAGACGTGTTGACAGCGACGGCGGCACGTCCAATGTCGCCGGATCCCCCTATCCGTCATTGCATGAGCCTCCATATGCGACCATCCTGCCTTTATCTGTCCGCGTGCGATCTTTGTTTTCGCGAGCCTTAACTCCGATTGGCATTTCCAAAGTCGTCCTCTCTGACTGCCTGACTCTGCCCAGTAATGTGCACGATAGAACCTCCAAGACCCTGACCCTGGGCGATTCGCGTGCAAATCGACACTTTTAGGCTTTGCGGATCTGGAGTTGCTGTGCCTGGCTTGCAAGACCGCGTTTGGATGGTTGTAAGGGCGGGATCCGATAGAGTAGAAATCATACCCTGGCGGCCTGAAATCATTTGGCGTGGAGTACCACGGTCACTCCAGGGACAGTTCGGTGCAAGTAGATGGATCATGGACTGGACGGTTTGTATTCCACGGAGCGAGTTGGAGACGAAGCAAGCGAGGGTAGATTGCTTCAACGACGGGATACAACGTGGTGAGCCGTGTATAAAATAGATAGGTTTAAATGGTGGGGACAGTTGGTCAAATGCAGTTGGCGCACCGATCGAAGCACACAGTCAGCAGAAGTCGTTGCGGTTGTCGTGCGGCAACTCGAGACGTTTGTTGTCGATAACAGCGACAATTCCGTAGCCAGTGCTCCACATGTCGTCCAGTTTGCCAGTCCATGGAACGAATCCGTTATCGTCGGGGCTTCCAGACGGCCGCAAGTCAGAACCTTGGGTGGCACAGTGGCTTGGTTGTCCTCCGTCATCTGGTTGAGCTCGAGGAAAACGCGCTGCACACCAGCATCAGCGCGGACGGCAACGCGTACATCGCTCTCGCATGTGCCCTCAGCGAGCATGACAGCGTCCGTTGGGAGTGCAAAGCCCTTGCCGTCCTGGTCCTCGACTTGCGGACCTGCGCCGTCGTGCTCGTCCACTTCGAAGTGGAACGTGCCAAAGCCGCGCGCGGGGTCGATTGAGGCGAGGAAGGTGCGGTTGCCGTACCAGAAGTTCTGGATTTTGTTGGCCTGCGCCGAACCTTTCATGTTCGGGGCGTGGCCCATCGGTGCGCGATGCTCCTCGTCCGACGCGCCGCGCGAGTCTTTCCAGACGATGTCGACAGTACGCCGGTCATTTTCGGTCACGTTGAACAGGCGTACATCGCCTGAGAGCGTGATAGTACCGTTCTTGCTGTACACAAGCTTGACCTCTACGGGCTTGACGGGGAGGGGACGGATGACCTCGGTAAGATGGACGTGGCTGGGTACAGTGTTGATCATGCGTTCGAAGAGGCGTTTGCAGGTCGCAGCAAAGTAGCCGGGGTCGCGCGCGAAAGCGGCCATGGTAGCATTACGGTCGCTCCCAAAGATGCGCGCGTCCGAGTTCTTTGTGGCGTTAAGGCCCACGACGAGCGGGTTGGTCGTCGTTCCGTTGATATACTGTGCGGCAACAGAGTTGTCGAACGTCGTCAGCGTGCTGTCGAAAGCAGTGCCATTGTTCTTGACGACATCCGGGAAGTCGACAGACTGGACACTGCCGAACGAGTGACCGCATGCGACGAGGCCAATCATCTCAGTGGGAGAGAATCCCTGGCGCTTGAAGGCAGCAGTGTGCGAGTCAATGTCCTGATCGGGCTCGGGCACACCAACAGGATTGGGCTCTGTGGCATCGATGCGCCCACCGCGGTAGTCAAGTTCTGGTCCTCCGCAGTTCTCTACAGCCATGACTACGAGAAGTGCAAGGCCATCTGCAAGAGAGAAGTGCCTGTTGACACCGCCGGCCACGAATTGGACAGAGTTGTTGAAGCCAGTGCCGGGGTTCTCTGGCCGTGCCTGCTCCTGCCACAGTCGAATGCTAGAGTCAAGGCCGCCAGTCCTCTTCTCGACATCGTACGATGCCATATCATGATACGCCGTGCGCACCCAGTCTGCTGCATTAGAACGGACGCCTTTCGAGCCAGGCTCGTTGGGGTGGATATACCGATCGCAAGGTGTTACAAAGAGCGCAGGCTCAAAGGATGAATAACCAAGCTGGTCCCAGCGCATCCCCTCTAGAACATCCAGCTTCGGCGAAGGCCATGTGTAAGCAAAAGCCTGCTGTGCGGCGAGAAGAACGGTGAAAGCACGTTCCATGAAATAAAGGTCGAAGAATATATAAAGCAGTCGCAAGAGAATATGTTGAAGGCGAAGGAGAAAGATGAGCCAGCACGCCGAATTCCAACGCGCGCTGGCCTGTGGGTGGTGACGAAGTGTTGCACAGGATCATTTCAAACCGGGATGATTGGCCAGCGCGCGCTGTGCACCACCCCAGGGCGCGCTTTACGAGAAATCTGATTGGATCTGCTCGTCTGGCAACTTGACTATGACTGCAGTCTAGAGACACATCGATGACTTCTAGAATCTGAGGTGTGCGAAGGAAGGCAAAAGCTGCGTGTCGGAGATGCACGGAAACAAGTTCAACGCCATTGTGCGTCATCTGTAAACTTCCCAGGTCCAGGACCAGCATAACAAGTTGTCTTGTACTGCTGCGGACACCCTAGTCACAGACATTGTGATTCCAGCATGAAAGCGTGCGCAAGAGCAAAGAAAAGCGCGAGTCTAATATACGTTACAAATGGACTTGTATCCTACTTTTCGACAGCAGTAGTGTGCAGCGGCATCATGATGTCGAACGAGCCTGTGCCCGTTTGCGATGGTCGTCCCAGGACAATGTTGCCGGACGGCGACGAGAGATCGTCGAAATCGCCGTGTAATGTCGCGTCCGTTATAAAAGCGACCGTTGTTTCGAAAGACGCCTTCAGGAGTGGGGAGCTATTGCTTGATATACCTTGACGATTGAACGGTTTATATCCGCCCTCAAAGGTCTACATGGCCTGTTAGTCTATCACTCGCACGCTGCCCATTCTGGCGTACCATGTAATCAGCAATGAGTTCCAGATGCCGACGGTCCACGTCGATGTTGTAGCCGCCGAAAACGCCGCTGACTTCGTCTACGATCGTTCTACGCGCCATCTCCACGCCGTATGTTTTCAGGATAGCGTGGATATCGTTGGAACGAATCTGATTGACGTCGACGACATGTCCCGTCCGGTGCCAGATACCCGCGAAATTGGAACCCTCACATTCGATCACAGGCTGAGACGGTGTCAGCATCACCACGACGATTCGTCGGTTGTACATTTACCGTTTTGATACCGCCCATCGTAAGCTCGCGTCTGTTGAATGTTGAGATGCCTGGGACTTCGCGGACTATCGTGCGACGACAGCAGCGTTCCAATATATCGACAAGTAGCAGCTTCGGAGCCTCAGCGCCGAGCTACAATATCCACAATAAGTTAGAGATTCTAAGATTGTGGATGCATCGGACTGACCAGAAGTTCGAAATGACATTCCGAGGAATCTTTGTTGTAGTCAAAGGACGTGGCAATGCCGCCCAGCCTGTCCATGAAGGCCTCTACCCCGGTTTCAGCCTTGGATGCTTTTGGTGTATCGCCGTCCTCAACGGCGATAGGTTCCTCGGCCTGCACAGGAGATGCATCCTCGTCCTCGTCGGATGAATCGTCGTCGTCATAAGTGGCCATCTGCTTCGTCTTCCGCGCGCGTTTGACCTCATCCGCATCGCCGTCGCCGGCGTCAGAGTCATCATCACGACGTGGAGGTGCGTCGTCCATCTCTTCGTCCTCTCCTCCACCGCCGCTACGGGCCTCACGAACAACCTGGGCCTGGTCGATGTCCGAAAGAAGAGACTTCCATTGGGCGGCAAGCTTCTTCAACTCGCCAGTGATCTCCTTCTTCAGCTGAACTGCGAAGGCGCCGGTGAGAGTGCGCTCAATGTCCTTCGCCCTGACGACATAGGCCTCCTTGCACTCCTTCAGGTCATAGAATTTGACGCGGCACGAGGAAACGTTTCGCGCGGGCTTCGCTTTTGTCAACCACCAACTCCTCCGTGACGACGACGTTCTCCACGAGTTGTGAAAGCGTCAAACGGTTGGATGCTTTGCAGAACTGATCGACTTTGTCCATGTCAACGTTCTTCTGAAGAGGTAGGTGCATCAACGGTGTCTTGGGTTTTGTCGAGGCGGTCATGATGATTTCTCGTAAACGAGGAATACCGAGCGTGACATTGGCAGCACCGTGGCCTATTGCATATCAGGACGTGAAACTCCAATGAATGTATCTGTAATGGTACGTACCAGCCAAATGGAACGTGTTCAACGTCATTTGCGTGGACGGTTCGCCAATACTATATAAGTTTAAGCATAACGAAAGGAGCAAGGCTGGTAGTGACATACCCTTGGGACGCCAGCAGCCCCACAGCTTCTCCAGGATCTGCAAGACTGCGTATGAAACGCGCGTTCATGAAGTGCGAGAACGTTTCAGCGTTGCCAAGATCCTTCCATGGGAAGTGCAGGCTATCCGTGCTTTCATCTTGCAGTAGCTTGTGAGGGTTCTTCTTGATATACTCGTACAAGTCGCGCGCAAAGCGTTCAGACGTGCTGCCAAGGTAGGCCACGGGGTTATAGACCGAAATTGCTGGATCGTACAAGTCGGGGTCCGCGAGCGCCTTCTCCATGTACTTGCGCACCTTCTTCTTCGCACCAAGCAACTTGACGAGCTCGACCGGTCGTATACGGTTGACGAAGCTCTTGAAGTTCTGCAGAGCGAATTCGTAGTTCATGAAACGCTTCTGCAAGTTCACTTTGTGCTCCTCGCCAGGCTTCACGGGGTCGACGAGGAGATGCTTCTGCTTCGTCACGTCCAACCCGTCGCCGCCGTAGAAGAATTGGTAAAGCGATGCGTCACTCCCGCGGACAGTATGGTCGTAGTGCACGCGAATGCCCTCCAAGTGCTTGATTAAGCAGCGCTGGAGGTATCCTGAACGAGAAGTCTTGACAGCAGTGTCGATCAAGCCTTCGCGACCAGCCATGCAATGGAAGTAGAACTCCTGCGGACGGACGCCTGTGAGGAAGCGACTGGCAACATAACCACCCGCAATGGCAGCAGTCTCGAAGGCCTTGAAGCTCGGCAATGTCTTGCCGCTAACCATGACTGGCACACGGCGACCTTCGAGCTCCTGCTGACCAAGACCACACGAGATCTGGCGAGCGTTGACGGCACTGCCCTTGGCTCCGGACAGCGTCATCGCCTGCATGTGGTTGTGCGGGAATTTGCGCAGAAGGCCGTTGGGAATGCATTCATTGGCAATGGACGACGTCAGGCCCTGCGTACGCTGCTTGACGCTGTTATCGAGCAGGGCCATTTTCGCATCGTCGCGCAGAATCTCGCGGAGCAGCGAAGGCAGCGTGCGATCCTGCTCTTCGGGAGACAGTCCCTTGAGCGAAGGGAAACTGGCGATAGTAGCTTCGTGACCCATATTCCACGCATCGGCGATGAGCTTTTCGCGAGCCTTGTTGCCCTTCTCCGTCAGCGCCAAATCGTCCATGCGACACGTGAAGGCTCGGTGTTGCAGGTATTTCGTTAGCAACCGACTGAAGATGCCGAGTAGACGACCCGCCATGTCGGGGCCGTAGAGCTCGTAGGCGGAGTGTATCAATCCGTAGTCGGAGGCACCTAGTTGAGACTTGTCGAGCACGCCGCAGAGCATGTCACCGTCGAGGAATATGACCTCTTCCTCGTTCTGTGTCTTGCCCCAGACTGGATCCTTATAATCCGCCCAAAGCTCCTGCGATATCTTGCATTTCGACCGTAGACTGATACCGTGGGCATTGGCGGGCGTAATATTCCGAAGAATGGTGGAAATCTCGAATTCCAGTTAGACGCACGATATATACTGACCGACTCATACGTACCACTTGCTTGCCCGTCCAGAGAGGTTTAGGCTTCCAGATAGTGGGCGGGAGCGTCTCGATACGGCCGGTATGCATCCATTCCTCTTCCGGTCGAAGCGCACCGTACAAGAGCTGATGGTACTCTTCTCGAGTGAAGAACGTATTCTTGCTCGTCATCCACAGGCCCGCCACGACATGGTCCTGAATCAGACCACGCAGTGGCTTGCCGGATGTTGGTACAAGGTACTGATTATCCGTGTTGGCGATGAACGTTGCCTCTGCCCGTGCAATCTGGTTCTCTGCAAGAGATTTAACAGACAAGAATGCGAAAGGCATTACGCTCACTTACGCGCGAAGTGAATGTTCATCTCTTCAGTCAAAGATCAGTAAGGCAGTGATGACAGAACAGTGTGAGGGCTCACCGTCTCCGTCGAAGTCGGCATTGTATGAGTTACTGCAATCCAGTCAGCGCCGGTTCGCATTGGACCATGAGATATGTGCATACCAATTGGCATAGTGCATGCGAATTGTTTTCTCGCCCTTTAACACCTTGGCCTTATGCGCCATCATACTTGGCTTGTGCAACGTTGGTTGTCGATTCAGGATGAGGATGTCCCCATCGCGCAAGTGCCGATACACCTTCTTGTTGACTGCCGTCCGTTGCGTCTGCAATCCACGTGCAGGAGGGCCCAATCGATCGTTACCCTGCGGTGTCATGAGTTGACTTGCTATCGCTGTACGCTGCTCCAGCGACATAGCGTCCTTGACCACATAGCGTCAACTCATGAGCATGTTGAGGAGATTATGGAATCGTACCAGGGAGTGCTGCGTCCCGTCCTCGAACTCTACAATCGACGCGCCAGGGTATTCGCGTGGTCCAGCTTTGACAAGTCGAATCATCTCGAGGTAGTTGAGCGCGGTGACTGGCTCCGGGAAAGTGAGTTTCCGCGCGAAAACGGGCGGGATGCCGATTTCGTTCGTGTCGATATTGACATCTGGCGAGATGACAGAACGCGCGGCATAGTTGACGCGCTTGCCCTATAGCAATAATGAATAAGGGCCGCCCTCAAGAACTAACGGCAGCTCACCATCATGTGCTTGCGGAAAAGGCCCTCCTTCTTCTCGAGCCCTTGCTTGATGCCAGGAGGCGGGAGCTTGCCGCGGCGGACGGGCTGGGGATTCTTTGTGCTGTCAATGAAGCTATTGACATCATCCTGAAGCCGAATGAGTGTCTCCAGCATCTGACCGAGCAGTTTCGTGTGTTGCGTCGCAGCTGCGGCGGCAGATATATCTGGGATTTTCGCCCTCATCTCGTTGGTGATATCGCGCAAACGGTAGCTCGTCACCAGAATCTTCGTCAAGAGTTCGTTATGCGGGTGCTCAAAAAGCTGTTCGCCCATCTCCACTGGCGGTCGGAAGCGCGTGGGCGAAACGGGGAGCACCTCCAAGAAAAACTGGTCCGCAGAGGCCGGGGAGAGTCCTTCGCGCGTGAGGGGCGCAAAGGGACCGTGACGACCGAATAAGAGCGAGCATATTTCCACCTCGTTCTTAAAAAGTCGGCGGAGGTGTGCGCGCACTTCTTCGGGAGAGACAACGCGTTCGTTTCGTCCTCGTGAAGTCTTGACGCGCCCGTCGGCTGCGCGTGGTAGCTGCTTCTCCGTGTCAGGGTGCTCAGGCAGGTCTTCTGCAGGCTCTTGCTGATGGCTGTGCGTTGATTCGCCGTCGTCGTCCGACATTTCTTCGTCAGAATCAACGTCCTCGATGCCCTCTTGAGCATGACTAGGCTGAATGTCGTCAGCGAGCAAGACGTTTGGTCGTTTCCGGCCGTGCGCAGCATGTTGTCGTCTGTGCTTGATGCTCAGGTCGTATTCGATTATTTTGCGGAAGCCTTCCTTGCGGAATGTAAACCCGTGCCTGAGATAGCGTCAATATCCCCGGCAAATGAAAATGAAAGAGGCACTCACGCGTTACAGTCGTCGTTCTGACACTGGTTGCGCATGACAGCTTTGAGGAACTCTGCGATGAGGTTTTCCGCGCCTCGTAGCACAGTCCCATCTTGTAATCGTCTCGCTGACTCGTAGTGGCGCGATGCAAGTGTACGGCTACGAACAGGCCGACGCGAACGCGGAACTGGTCAACAGTCTCGTCCTGCTGCGGCCCATCGTCGTCGTCGTCTCCACCCGCTCTCCGAACGCGTCGGTGCAGGTCGTCCAGGTCCTGCGCAGCTTGCAGCAGGCCAAATTCGAGTAAACGCAGCTTGGCGGCATATTTGCACACCTAAAACAGCAGCACTTCAGCATGGGCATTCGCTTTTCGCGGGCGTTCACTCACGACTTCGCGACTCAATTTGAAGCGGTGGCAAAACATACATGTTGCTCTGAGCAGGTTGTACATGCTGTTCATGAACAGAGGGTGGAACACGGGCGCTGGGAGCTCAATGTGGCCGAAGTGGCCAGGGCATTCGAAGGACTGCAAGCGACATGTTGCGCAGCTACGAAGACGCGTTAATATCATAGTTGGAGGTTTGCAAGTCTGGGCGCACATGTCCTTGGGGCCGCTGGGACCCAGCGCAGGGTCATAGAGGGCGCCTTGGTTGGGTCGGTTGAGGTCGTCCAGCAGAACCGGGTTAACGATCTGCTTGACGGAAATTCTGCGTATCTCCTCGGGACTGAGAGAGTAGAACGATATGCTCGCGACGCCAGACGGGATCGAGTTAGCAATGTTCATTTTTCGCCCTCGTTGCACCCGCCGGCGCGCGCGTTGAAAAAAGCAGGAACGCGTTCCGGCTCCGACACTGTTCCTCGATCCTTGGTCGCCCCATTCCCGCTTGCACTCCGGTGACACTGAGCGTGCTCAATTCTGCACGCAGTGCTCAAGGCTGGGTATGCAGCCTAAAAAGGGCGCCTGCATTGATATTATGAACTTCAATTATATGGGTATATTTACTCTGCCTGTATCTGACTGCGTCCAACCACCAAGAGAGGGCATTCAAGTTCATCAGCGTTGAAGTAGTCTAGTCCTACCATTTTTTCATTACATCGTCAAACAGGTATTTTCTCCTTCTCCGTCGAGCGCCTGCTTTCCGACTCCAAGTCAGCCCCAACGACCGCGCTAGCCGACTCGTTCACGGATTTTGTGTCCTCGTTCCAAGGCTCAAAGACATCCTCGGCCTCTTCTACCGTTGCTTGCCGCGTTGGCCAGAATCTGTTCAGCAGCACGTAGACTATGAAGCTCACACCCAGGCCTGTGAAAAACGAGAGCTGGTAGATGCGCTGTGCTGCTAGCGGAACCGTGCGTCCGATAGCCCCCACGAAACCCTGCACCGTCACGTTAAGCTTGAATATACTGTACTTCGACACGCGTTGTTACGCACCACAATATTGATAGCTATGCCACACAAGTACGCCGCATATGCTCTCCAGTTAACGCCTCCCGTAAAGTAATACCTGCGCGCCTGATGAGCACCCAACGAGACTTCGTGCCATGGCCTAACGCACAGTCCATTGCTATCCACGGTATACAGATCGCGCACTTTAACGAGACCGCGACTGACGACGTAGTACTGCGCAAGCATGCACCCGATGATGCTGCTGAGGAAGACCGAATACGCCGAGAGATAGGTCGCGAAATTGTTCGAGGAGCTGAGCAGGCGCCAAGGGAGCATGGCGAAGCCGACGGTCGCGGCGATGTACCCGCCGCGCCGGATGGTGATGAACCGCGGGAACAGCGCCGTGAGGTCGCAGCCTGCGGAAATGCTGTTCGCTGATATGTTCGTGCCAATTTGCGCGATGATGAAGGCTATCGCGATGAACGCCACTCCGGCGCGCTGCAAGACGGTTCAACAAAGCAGTCTTTAGGGGGCATACTATATGGCGTACCGATCCATGCGAGGGCGAATCGTCCAACACGCGGCCCAGCAGATCCAGAGGATTCCAAATCGCTTCGCCATAGATGACGGTGGACGACGAAGAAACGATGATGCCCAAGAATCTATCATCCCCGGTGAGTTTGTATTTTAAATTTGAACCGGCAGTCAGAACGCGACGCACGAGACCATGGCAAATGTGAAAGGTAGGGCAAAGAGCTGTGGCCAGATAATTGAGCTCGTTTTGTCCGCCCGAGAGGCGAAATCCTGGGCATTGGTGATCAAAGTCGCCATGTCTGCAGCCGGGGGTTATCCCAGCGCTCCCATCTGCCTAGAGCAACATAACATACTCGAGATACAGCTCATGAGGGCATTGACGAACGCCCATGCGCGCGCACTCCCATGTATACTCGCCGGCTGCTTGACGATTGGGCCAACGCCGCCAGCTTTGACGACAAACCATATGAAGAACGCGATACCGGCAATTGGCGTGACGATGGCCTTGACCGTGAAGAGGTGTCGTATTTTATGAAGCGGGTAATAAATGGGGATGAGCGAGGCGAGGCTGAAGAGGAAGAAGCCCAGGAAGTGGGCGGTATCCGTGCCCGAATTGGGAATCCCATTCGAAATGCGCGCTGTGGATGGCCAGATGGCTTGCAAGAGGAGGTAGACACATTGGCCGCCGATCCAAGCCTGCACACCGTACCAAACGCATGCCTGGTATGAAGGCGGTCAAGACAGGCACTGTGACCGGAAAATGGATAATGCCCGTACCATTGCCGCGCGATTGAAGGTTGGCCAGAGTCCACCGTATATACCTGCATCTCGGATTCACAGTGGAGTTCATACGAAAGCCCAACATGAGCATACCGAATGTA
Source organism: Auricularia sp. M13 (assembly GCA_037042915.1). NCBI lineage: Eukaryota > Fungi > Basidiomycota > Agaricomycetes > Auriculariales > Auriculariaceae > Auricularia > Auricularia sp. M13. Next base: position 2,283,809 of record CM073201.1, read on the forward strand.
TATCGGATGTTAACGGGAAAGACGACGTGCAGCTTTGCTCCCGCATAAGCATTCAAGACAAGAAACACAGCAGCGACCGCGTCTGCAGTAAGACTGAGTTTCGGTATACTTGTAGAACGAGGGCGTACTCACATCCGATCCAAACCGCAATCCACGCCTCCCACCATGTCAAACCAGCCGTGATCATCGACGATGATATGTACCATGTGTTGACCTACATGAGACCCGGTGAGAAGAAAAGGCTGAAGAACTCATAATCAGGCTTGCGCGGGGCAGGCGTACGTTGAATGAGTCTGCGAGCCAGAATGTAAGATAATTCCACCACTTCCAAGTCCGCTGGTGTGGCGGGACAGGCAGAAGATCATCGTTCTGTAGCACTGCAAATCTGAGTGAGCAGAGTGTAGGCAGCTTGATGCGTGCACATACTGAGCTCGCTGAACGATAGGCCGGGTGCGTGCGGCACCTCGACGGCTTTGACTGCCCTGCGCACGATCTTCGACATGGGGTTGCGATGTCGCGTGCAGTTGCAGTGCAAACGCGGGGGATCGTGCGCGAAGAGCTCAAACATTTAAATATCTACTATGCTTATCTGTTATCTCCCATGACAGCGCACCATGCGCCGCGGCTCCTGATTTGCCAATTCTCCTCCAGCGCCTAGGCAATTCTTGGTGCCAACTCTATACAGCCGCCCACCAGGAGCAGGTGGAAACTATTCGAGGCTCTGGAGGTGCTTGATGGTTGATACACGCGTTCACGGGGTCAACACCGATACCACTACACAGTGTGGCAAGACAGCCGGATCGTGCACCAGCGCGTGGAATATGCGGTTAAGTTAGCGTAGCCCAGTATCAAGCGCTGTTCGGTCAGGGCCCAGGTGGATGCCAGATGCGATGTGTGCACACCGGTGTTGACGTCTGCGTTGTGGTCCGACGACGCGGACCCTGTCTCCTACTAGTGGGGAAACGAAGACTATGTGTGTGGGTGGCAGATTCCAGACGCAGGATCGCACGAAACACCCAAGCCAAGCATGCAAGTGAGTCGGCCCAAGGTTGACCGTGTGACATTCGAAAGCTATTGACTGGTGATGTCCATTGGGCCAATAAAGCTCTGTGCGGTACCAGAAGTAATTCCAAGCGCGAGGTACTTAACAGTGGCAGAGCTCTTGGTCTGGCAGCAGTGGAGGAGCCCAGGGCAAGGAATTGCAGTTACAAGATCCCGACAGCTCGAATTTGCCTGTAGCGACCAAGTAAGGCTTCAAGTCCATCCGAGTGCAATTGTGCTGGAGCGAAAGCCTCGAAGACGAAACATTCTGAATGGGCAGAAAGCAACACGAGTTCCGGCTCCGCAACGCGAGGCCCGGAGTGGCGTGCGTGTGATTTCAGTTCCGGCTGCTTACCGCACCTTGCACCTGCGCATTCACCATGTCGCTGCAATCGCTCATCTCTGGCGCAGAATGCTCTACGGCGGCCAACCCGCTGTCCCAGGTGCTCAAGCACGCTGAAGGGGACCGCAGCCTGCAGAGGGTACGTGAGTTAACGGTGCAGTTGCTTTACTGGCTGACCCGGTCGAGCAGGACCGTGTCCAGGCTGGACCCTCGTCCTCTGTGAGCAACCTTTCACCTCTGCGCTTGCCAAGTCCAATGCGCTGACAATGGCCCACAGCAACTGTACCGTCTGGCACCCAGCGCCACGCATGCGCCTGCAGAAGCCGACATCGCATCCGCTCGCCAGTTCTTCGAACGGCAGCAGCTGCAGCAAGGCCGACCAGGCCAATTGCCGTCGTTCGATGTAGAGAGGTTGCGCTCGATGACTCCAGGACATGCGCCCTCGCCCGTGCCAGCAGACATGGCTGGCGCTTGGCACAGTGCATCCGCTGCAGGGCCGGTTTTCTCGCCCGCCATGCAGCAGCAGATGTCACCCGGAGGCTCGCAATGGGCCGGTGAATTTGAGCTGCATTCTATGCAAGGACCCGTCGCGCATGAAGCTGCGCCTGTATGTGAGTCCGTCCGCACGCATTCGATGTGCTGATGCTGACAAATGTGCAGACCGATCTGCTGGTTTCATGTCACCGCGGCCTTACCAGCAACCTTTTGTGCCCCAGATGTATACTCCACCTATCATGGTCATGGGCAAGGGGAAAGGAAAGGCTACCGAAGCCGACTTTGACGCGGCCTTTGCGCATGCTGCAGCCCTAGCATCGCAGTCGCAGTCGGCAAGGATCGAAGAAGTCGATCAACTCGCCGAGTCCATGCAAGAAGCCTCGCTCAATGACGAGTCGAAATCTGGAGACCAGGATTACATGTCTGAATTTCAACGGTGCGCTGGGTTTGAGCAGCCATGCAGCAATATGCGCTGAACGTATCATAGTTCTTGGGAGGAAGCGAAACAGGCATCCAATAGTGGTCCTCTTGATCAGCACTCCGCTGAAGAGCTCGCCAAGTGGGAAGCACAGTTCAACCAAGTGAACTCGGAGGGTAGGCTTACCGATGGCGAATTCGAGCGCCAGATGCAAGAGGCATACGAACAGTCCTTCGGCTCATACGATCACTTTGACACAGAAGGCCGCCTGGACGACAACGGTATACCACAGTTTGGCCCGTACCAATTCGGTAAGCGGTTCTCTGTGCTGGTGCCGTTATCCTCGTAATTCATGCATCGATAGAGAAAGACAATAAGTACATGATCGAAACAAATACCGGTCGGTCACATCTCGAAGAGGCCAAGGAGTTACTGGCGAGGAACGGCTCGCTCACAGAAGCTGCCCTTCTGCTTGAAGCAGCGATTCAGCAGGGCGATCTTGGTCGAGGAGGGTACGAGGCATGGATCCTTCTTGGCGAGACGCGTAGTATGGACGAGCGCGAGGATGCTGCTTTGCGTGCTTTGCAAGAGGGCACCCGCCTCGCGGCCGCCGCTGGCGAACCCGCAGAGGGTCTTATGGTACGCTTTATTTCACATTGTGTAAGTCGGTCGCCTCTCACCCTACAACTCACAGTCGCTCGCGGTGTCGTACACGAACGAGAGCTACGAGCGCGCATCCCACCAGGCGCTCCTGCAGTGGCTCAAGGCGCGGTATCCTGATGCACAAATTCCAGAGGAGACAGCATCACCATGGGCATCGCACGAGCGCGCGACCGACGCTTTCCTCGCTGTTGCGCGTGACCAGCATGCACGCGGTGCGCCCGTCGACCCGGAGCTGCAAGTCGGCCTCGGCGTGCTGTTCTATGCCAACGGCACGTTCGATCGCGCACAGGACTGCTTCGAGACGGCGCTCTCAGCCAATCCCAACGTACGTTGTAGGGGTTGTAACTGCGTATAGGGTATGCTCACGTATAATGGCAGGATTACTTGCTCTGGAATCGTCTGGGCTCGTGCTTGTCCAACGGTCAGCGGCCTGAGGAGGCTCTGGGTGCCTACCGGCAGGCGCTGCAGCTTCGCCCGACATACACACGCGCAATATACAACGTCGGCGTCGCCTGTAAGTCTTTCTACTTTGTTCTTTCAGGGTATCTTACACCACCTACAGGCCTGAATATTGGCGCCTACGAGGAAGCTGCCAAGCACTTTTTGAGCGCCCTGGCGATGCAGGAGTCGAACGGCGGCGGCAGCGGGGAAAAGAGCCAGCAGCTGTGGACGACCCTTCAGCGATGCTTCACCTACATGAATCGGGGCGATTTGGCCGAGATGGTCAGGAAAGGCGCGCCGGTCGAAAGCTTCCGTCTCGAGGGATTCGATTTTTAGAATGCGTGTCGACGGTATACGGAGATAATCTTGCCAATATCATTCTATGCAGTGTTCAGGCTGCAAAGGGTGTCATAGTGCAGGCGCCCAGGTCAGCGCTCCTTGGATCGCCGATAGTGGAGTTATCAGTGTGGCGATAGCCTTCTTGTAGAATCGAGGGTTCCTCGTGCCAGTGGCGAACCGTGCTCGCTCTTGAACAATTCAGATCACACTTTCCGTATTATCGATATGAAGGAAATAGCGGCCCGTGCGCTTCACTCATCTGTAGTTTTTTGCGAAATTGGGAAAGTTTTTTTAGGTTTTTGTCAATGTTGGGTACCGCCCCTGTTGCTTTCATTCGAAAAGTCCGAGGCAGATCAGGAGGTACTTATTCTCGAGCAGGAGACCGTCTTGCAATTGTTTCCGAGGACCACGGCTAACGCCGGTCTCGTGGCGCTTCCTTCCCTCAACCAGATCACTACACGCGTGGTCCTTGCGCACCACGGATAGCTGGCTGGCAGAGGAATATAAAGCTAGGTGCGCTTAATGTTGGCACCGCGTCGAGTTCCCGTTGCTCACTCGCCATGGCGCTCTCAGTGTCCGACACACCGATTCGCAAGAACGCGTTCAACCACCACGCTAACTTGTACTCCGAATACGATCACGCAATTGCCGAACGCGCCATTGACGCTGAGGAGATGGACCGATATATTACGGCGGTTAAGGAGACCGTTCCTTCGGAAGCCTGGAAAGACATTGCGGAGGACGCCGACATTCTGGCCGTTCGAGAGGCTATTCTGAACATTCCCTCAACAGCCCTCGAAAAGAAGCGCTACGGCCTCACCACGAGGCTGCTCAACCTCGTTAGCCGTTCTGTGTTCAGCGTCCTGAGGGACAGCCGACGCATCGAGGATCAAGATGTTGCCTGCATTTTCTCAGCCAGGCCGGACCACATCCCGCGCGGCGATATTCACGATACACAGATTCGGCCGGATTACCCTTCGTTTTTCGGAACATACGCTGAACTTGAAATTGCCTGCAACTTGGATCACTACGTCCCGAATCCTATGTTGCCCTGGCCCGAGCTTGGGAATGTCGGCGAGCAGAAGAGGACTCCGGGCACGACCGGAACGGGCCAGTTCAAGACCTACCTAACCACTCTGAAGCGCTATCGCCCCGACCTGCCCACCATCCATGGAGTTCTTGTTAGTCGCGACTATATCCAGCTCTCACAGCTCAACGCGTGCGGCATGTGGAGCTCCAAACCGGCCAAGATATCTGGTTCTCTTGATCCTTGGATCGCCTTCGTCGTCCTCGTTTACCGATCGTACGACCAGCGCGACAAGAAACTTTGCTATAATGCGACGCAGAATAGCTTCTTGCGCTGGGACGTCATGGACGCGACTGGTCCTACGCCCATGCAGAAGTACGTGCTGACGCCGTTCTACACCGTGCGCTGTCCCGGCCGAGGTACCTTCGCAGCGTTCCAGGTTGTAAAAGGACTGGCTACTACACTCGAAGCTAGGGCTGCCTTCCATGGAGGTCCTGTCGAAGGTTTCTGGAAGACGTCATGGCAGCAGCGCAGGCAATCAAAGGAGCGCGAGCTCCTAGACCGTCTTCATGGTCCCGGCCGCTGGATTCCTGGGCTGGTTCGCCCTTATGCGGCTACGAGTGACGAGCTTCTCGTGGTTCCCTCACCATCCGATGTCATATGCCGGACGCAGCCTGCCGCCAACATCGTGGATGATTCGCCAGCAACCTCATTGGCAGACCAGGCATCGTCTGTCTCAACCAGTAATGGTCTCGGGGACACCTCTTGTGTCGAACGGGTTCAAGAAGTTGTTCATATCGGAAGCATCGGCGAACCGTTGAGCCAGTGCGAAACCCCGCGCGAGCTACTCTTCTCTGCTTATGATCTCATCGAAAGTGCGTATCCGCTGAGGTTTATGGATGCGGCCGTTGACTGACATTCAATCGATGTTAGCGTACGTTAACGTTCTCGAACATGGCGTCATCCACCGCGACGTAAGTTGGTTCAACGTGATGTGCAAGCCTATTCACTACGAAGGCGGTGATCCCGCCGAGCAGGAGAGGCCCTGCATCAAGAAAATACTGTGCGTGTAAGGACCATCTAGTTTGAATAACCTCTTACAGTGCTGCAGGCATGAAGTCGGCCATTACTCGGATGGGAAACCCTTGGTGTCCTCGGTACTATTAGGCGACTTGGATCATGCCATTGATCTTACAGAGCTTCAACAAAACAGCCATCGTCGAGAGCGCACGGTATGCGTCATTTCCCCCTTACGACTCTTGATCTGAATAATTTGTCAGGGAACGCCCATGTTTATTTCTGTCCAGCTTGGCGATCCCAGAGAAATGAGCTACCGTCTGGCGCATGATCATTGGGACGACATCTTCTCCGCCCTTCACTGGGTTGACGATCACGAACTTGGCCCTGATGTGCTTAGGAGCGCTTTCCCCGAAGGCGACGACGACTTGATGGGCAAGTTGCACGAGGTCTTGCAGCTTGAGAAATCACGGAAGACCATTGTCAAGCTTCGCGAGCGGCCTGTTCACCGCCCATGGCACGACGCCGAATCGATGTTCTGGGTTTACCTCTGGGCCTTCGCTCGCGCGCGGCCTCGCGGTTCTCCGCACGAGATTGATACAGACGAGATCAACAAGGCCAGCAAATTCTGCGAGCACCTTTTGGCGCACGAAGTCGGTAAACCTGGATCGGGCTTTGAAGATTATCGTGCGAAATTTCTCAAAGTTCCGAGCGACATCGAGACGTTGTTCCACCCTTCTTTCGCCCCCTTCGAGAGCCTGTTCGTGGCCATGGCCTCGTACTTGAAGGTTCCTTGGCATTTGTACGAGAAGACCATCGGCATCAAACACGCCCACTTCGCATATCGACGCATGATGGTTGGCTTTATTCTGAAGACGGATGCGGCGCTCCTCGACGTTTTGCTGGACACGGAGCAGCCCAGGATCGTTTGGACGCCAAACTTCAAGAAGCATGAGCGGATATCGTCATTCCAGTCGGACCTTCGTGCCACTGTCGGTGCTTCAGGACGCTCCCATATTTTGGAAGAGCTCAGATCGCGCGACTCCGAACCCGGCGAACGGTCTGGCAAGAAGCGAAAGACCCCGTGCGACGATGGGGATGGCGGCGCGCACAAGAAGTCTACTGGGCCGGGACGACAGCCTCAGCTGCGACCCATTCCTGCGGAAGTGGCTACGAAGGACGAAGATGTTTACAACGAAACTTTTTTTGCAGTGCGCGCGGCATTACTGCCATGACGTACACTTGCATCTACGCTCGGCCTATGCACTTCGCCTCAAAGTGTGGAAGGATCGCACGCTGTGGTTCAGCAAAGGCACCTAGGATTCTTTCCTCGTTTCTCGCTTTTTCCCCGCTATGCTCTCTACGCGCTGACTCCAAGTTCTCATGGACTACTTATGATGCATACAAATTGTAATGTACCACCTACTCTATATGAGCTCCAGCTCTAATTCATTGTCAATGACGACGCTTTTCGCTGCGTTGCGCCTCCTGTCCACTCGACCGAGACTACAGTATCATCATCTCGGACCGCGCCCTGAGTCAACGCCAACCTGAATATGCGAAGGATATGCGAAGAAGATTATCATGACCTGCCATTATGCCGACCTGGACCGCGGTCTTGGCAACCCTCTAGACCTCCCCAGTACCAACGATGCCGCAGATTCTGACGCACGAGTACCGATGAAGGTGTCGTCGAAATCGGCGCGCGAGACGGGCACGGCGTCGTCTTCCGGCCCAATGATTCTGACTTCACCCTTCGCAGGATCCGTATTCTCCTTCCGCGCGGACAGGACGAGCACCAGAAGTGCGATCGGCAGTGCGAGCAGAATCGCGCAGGAGACCAGTGTCCAGATGCGATATCGCGTGGCCATGAGAGTCTGCATAGTATAGAGCATTTCGCATCACTAAATCGGATTCGCGAACCTGAGAGAGACCTGCACGCACGTAGCGCACGTAGCCTTGCGTGCTCGACGACAAGGACACTTGGATGATACTGCCAGCCACAATGCCGCCCAGCATCAGACCGAATGATATCCAGAGACAGTGATACGTCCCGCGCTGGGTATAGTTGATTATCGGCGTCGGCGGGGGAGTGGTGACGAGAGCAGAGGTGGAGGCCAACAGCAAGCTCCCCTGCCAGTGCGCGACTGGCATGAGCTCATTCGAACGAGTCAGATAAACGTGTGTGGACGCACGATGACAGTCCACGCTGAGATCATCTTGGTGAGCCGTTCCTTGTCTTCCTTGAAGTCCTTTTCGTCGCCGGTGAGTATGCGCCACTGGTGGTCCAGCGTGGCGCGCGCGAACGCAATCATGCACATTGTCGTGAAGATCTCCTTCAGGACTGGCTGCATGAAGCTGGGCCGTACTCCAGAAAAGTCGCTGACGCGTCGCCAGTGCGGCGGCATGGCGACTGGACGCCGCGTACGTCGCTCCTCTGCCTCCGAGTGTTGATACGGCTGAGGACTCGGCATTGAGATAGAGTGATAAGGCAGCAGAGGATTCGAAGACGACATGGGAGCATAACCTATTGATCATAATCGCCGGGTAGCCAGAATAGCATTGACTTTTATAGGTAATTTTGGTATCAGAGACGTGTTTTGAGCCAGAGAATGGTCAGGATATAGGCGGAAGGTGCAAGGCCAGGAACTCGCGGAAGCATGCTTGTGGAGGGTCATCCTGCTTCGAATGCAGACGCCGAAGCCCAGGGTCGTCGCCTCAGAGGGATGCCAGACGGGGATGCTGGTGCAAAAGTACTTAGCCGCATTGTCTGGCCGTGCACTCGCGAGGTGGTCAGAACACCGGGTCGTGCCCGGGGACGCGAGGATCTGCAATCCGACATGAGCAAACCGGCCGCCACAGACGAAACGGCGAAGCGCCTCAGTGTCTGATAAGGTGAGGCGGATGTAGCGCATGGTGAGATCCATGACGGGGCGGAATCGAGCCGTACTCAGCTAAAGAGCTAGAGCAGGAGGGTCAATCCCGTTCATGCAGACGCCGAACCCCAGGGTCACCGCGCCTCAAAGGGGCGTGTCGAGCATTCAGGTGGTGTTGTATACCAGGGGTTCGGTTCGCAGCATGGGCGACCCTCGCTGAGATACGGCGGAAATGCATGCGTCAGTCCCCTAAGAACTTGGGGCAGAGCAGGGTCTTGGTCAATACTAATCAGCATCGATTTACTAGAGACGGCCACAGTCCGTGAGGCAGGCGTTCACGTCCTGCTTTTGTTCAGACTGTTCTGCTGCGGAGGGTGCGACGGTCGCCGGGACGTGCGTGTGTGGGGCATGCGATAGAAACTGGACGCGATGGTAGCCTGGCAGTGGAGTACGTGCGCGGATCGTCACGAGCACGTCGCTCACGTTAGAAGAAAGGAATCACTGTCTTGCAGGAGGAGGCGGTTACAAGCCCAGATCGGCAGGTTGACCGATTCGCAGTTTATGACAGTATCGGTACAGAATAGCGATACAACCAGGGGAGCGCAAGAAGCGGATCGCGCGCTGCGCGAGTGCACTGATTAAGAGAAGCTGCCATGCGAGGTGGATGCAGATGGCGAGGGAGAGTAATAGGACGCTGAAGAGTACGACGGGGACGTGGACGTTGAAGCCTCGGAATACGTTAGGGACGAGGCAGTGGTGGAGCTGGCAAAGAAAGACGGTGATGCCGAGTAGTACGAATCGGCCGACTGCGAGACCTGGACAACCTGAGGCGAGCGGCTCTGGAACGACGGGTCGAAGGCGGTGGCGGACCAGGACTCGGTCGACGCGGAGGACGCGAGCAGGACCTTGCGGCGGCGCTCCTCAAGCACTCTGCGCGTGTCGACCATCTCCTCCTGGGCGAGCCGGACGTTCTCTGCGAGACGCTGCAGGCTTGCGGTCATCTCCTCGGTGACATGGGCGAGCCACTCGGCCTGCTGCAGCGAGCCGCCGCCGACGCTCGCCTCGCGCCAGTGGGCCTACGAGTCCAGGCTGCCTGGCGTGCGGACATGGGTGGACGAGCTCGCGCTGGACGCCGAGAAGGACGCGCGCGGGGTGGCTGGGGAGATGCTGGGGCGCGCGGGGCGGTCGCGCTGGTACGGGAGGCCGAAGCGCTCGACGGGGTCTGGACGGGCACGCGCATCGGGGTCGGCGGTGTCGTCATCGTCCTCGGACGAGTCGGAGAGGAAGGACAGGGGCTGGAAGGAGTAGGCGGCTGCGCTGTCTCTGCGCTGCGGGACCGGCGGCGGGCGCGCCGGGCGGGCCGTGTGGCGGCGGGCGTCGGCGGCGGAGTGCGTGGGCGTCGGGCGGCGGGCGCGCACGCTGGGGCCGGTCTCCATGGCGCGAGGCAGGGCAGGGCAAGCCTAGCACCGTCACGGCCGCGGTGCCATCGTCGGCTGCGGATGCAGTGGCCGTGCGACGATCGCGGACATAGACTCCTCAGAGGACGCGCGCCCCGGCTGTCGCCGCATGGCCTCGCTCGACAGCGCGTCGTTCGTCCCGCTCGCCTGCGTCCGCGTCGCCAGCGCCCGTCTGCTCGCCTGCGCGTGCAGCCCGGACAAGGACCTCTTTGTGCTGCTCACGCGCGCCCAGAACAAGGACCGCCTCGCGCTCTGGAAAATCAAAGGCGCAAAGAAATGGGAGGTCGAGGTCTGTGTCGAGCTCGCCGAGCCCGAGAGCGTCGCCGGCGTCGCCTGGAGCCCGGATGGTGCGTGCACTGTATTGTATGCCTGGTTGCGACTGAGCGAGAGGCCAGGACTGAGCATTCTCGTCGCGCACCAGCCGCCGCGGCTCAGCCTGCATTCTCTCCAGGACGGCCGTGAGCTGCAGTCGATCCCGGTCAACGTGCACCCGGATGCCGCGCTCACCGGCGTCTGGTGGCTCAAGAACACCCCCAAACCCGTGCCCGACGTCTGGAAGCGCGACGAGCTCGTCGTACGTGCCAGCCAAAACGCGTCTCCCGCACGCGACTCACGCGTCGCAGCCAGGCTCGGCGCTCTCCACGCTCGCCGGTCTGCCGCTCCTGGACCCCTTCAAGGACTACCACCAACCGTACGCTGGCCGCCGCCTGTCATGCGCATTTGACGCCCGCTCACTGCCGTCCAGCACGCAGACCAACGCGTTCGCGTTTGGCACCGCGACCACGGGCAACCAAACGGCCGCGATGCCGCCCGTGTTCCGCTCCTGGCCGGCGCTCGCGCCCAATCTGCGCCTATCCTCGATCGCCCCGACGGAATTCGGCGCGCAGGACACGCTCGACGACGACGACGCGCTCGACCGCGACTCGCTCGTCGTCGCGACCGACTCGACCGGCGCGCTGCACTGCTTCCTCGACGGCGTCTACGCGCTCGGCGCCGTCGCGCTCGGCGTCCCGTGCACCGTGACCGCGCTCGCCGCGCCGCCGCCCGACGCCGCGCGCGTCCTCGTCCACGCGCGGTCCGCGGGCGGCAGCACGAACGCGCGCCCGCTGCCCGTGCACCTCGACCTGATCCGCGCGCGCAGCACGCGCGACGTCGCGCAGGTGTCGACCGCCGCGCGCGATCTCACGTGGTACGCGCTGCGCGTCGTGCGCGAGATGCGCGAGACGTGGGTCGGCAATGGCAGCAACGAGGCCGTGGCGGGACTCGGAAAGCGATGGGTCAAGAGCCTCGAGACGCGCATCCAGACTCATACCAGCGCGTTGCTTTATCCTCGTAGCGACGTTTGAAGGCTTATACTGCTTGCAGCTGCTCCACCGCACCCGATCTTTGAACTGACCCTCCTGCTCACTACCGGCCGTATATCTGACGGTCTGCACGACATGCTGACCGGCGCTGAGAAGGCGGCAGGTCCGGAACGGGTCAGTGCGCCTGCATTGACAATCATCCACTGATAGTGACCACTGTCTTGCAGCCACCCAACATTAACCGTTGGGAGACGCTGATGACGGACGCACTCATCAAGCTACGCGACTACTCGGAGCGGCGCGTCTCCCCCGCGTGCCAGCGCCTCCTCGTCCTCCTGCAAGACGTCCGGGGCTGGTCGAAAATGTCAGTGTCCCTTGCACACCCTTATCTCCCTCCACGTCGCGTTGCTCACAGCACGAGTATGTAGGCCGCAGGAATCCGAAACGTTGCTGCTGGAAGAGCAGGAGATTGACGAGATTGTCCTCCTCGTGCGCAGAGCATGCGAGCTGAGCGCCTGGCTCGCGGCGGCGGCGCGCGACGAGCTGGAGCGGTTCCGGCACTTCATATCCTGGTTGAAAACGGGTATGCTGCCACCTCACCTCACCTCACCAAAACCAAAAGTAACATGGTGGGTTTGCCTGCAGAGACGATGAACGCGAACTCGGACGCGCCGTCGATGTACTCGCTCCGGCACGACGTGCTGGAGGTGAACGAGTACATCATGCGCGGCCTGACGGGCAGCGTGCTCGACGGCTGGTTCTTCGACGGCGAGTTCGGCAGCGTCCCGCGCGTCTCGCCGTCCGACCGCCGCGCGCCGCGCCCCAAGAGCAACCTCGCCGCCGTGCTCGCCGAGGCGAAGGCGGCGCTGGCGGCGAAGGCCGCCGGCCCGGAGACGTACGCCCTGGCGCACGAGAAGCGGCAGCTGGACGGCGTGGAGCGCAACGTCGAGGCGCTGCTGCTGGACGTCGCGAGACGGTGCAGCGAGGTGTTCGCCAAGGCCGCGGCCGCAGCAACGCGGGCGGCGGCTTTGCCTGAAGGCAGGTTCCCCGCGTCCATGTCGACTGCACAAGGTGCTGCCCCCGCTGAGACGCCTGTGTGCGAGCGCGTGGAGCTGGATGTGCGTGGGTTTCGTGAAAATTTGGCGGCGATGTTCATAGCTAATTGGACTTTGCTCAGGCCGAGAGCGCGACGCATTATGCTGCTGTCTATCTAGCGCCGCATAAAAAATGTGGGTGCATGCATATGCCCATCCCGGGCGTCCTTATTTACGTTCTTATCCAGTATGCGTGCTGCGAGTCAGCGGCGACAGCGCCGAGGCGACCGTCTTCGACTGCGTCGCTGCCTCCGGACCCGTTGAACTTCTTGCCATGGATTTCTTCGACGGGGAGACGCTGGCCGTGGTGCTGCGTTCAGTAGGGACTGGTTCGTCGAATTTCTTCAATCTTGTCCTGTCAACTCACGGTCCTTAGATCGACTGTATCTCACGCTGGTCGACTACGCGTCCGCCAGCTACACACCCATAACCGATAATCTCACGGGGGCCGCGTCTCGTGAACAATTGGCAGTAAATTTTGCCGCGCAGGTACAAGGGACCGCCCTGCCCGTGCGGCAGTCGCGGCCCTTGCGGATGCGCCTGGCCCAGAACGTCGCCTCTCGTATTTCCATCGCGGTCAACGGGCGCGCCGGGCGGCGCGTGGGGTGCGTGCATTTGGAGAGCACGGGCGAGCTGGAGACGTTCGACTTGGAGAGCGAGGAGGAGGACGAGGAGATGGTCGACGCGAGCTTTTGATGGCGCCGGCGTGTACTCAGTACAAGAGATGTATCTACTAGGAATCCTAATTTTCCTTCTGCTTTTACTGCACCAGCCCCTTGGAGACTGCTACCTCCGCGTTGATGATGCTGCTGGTCGCCGCGCCGAGGCAGACGTTGTTGACCAGCAAGACGAACTTGAGGTCGAGCACCGGGCAGGGGCGTATGCGGCCGACGGACACGGCTGCGCCGCGCTGCGAGTCGCGGTCCAGTCGGGGTTGCGGACGGTCTTCTGACAGGTGTACCTGCGATTGCGTGAGGCGGAGCAGTATGCGAGCTGGCGACGGACTGGCTGACCTCAATGGCCTGCGAGGGCGCGCTGGGACACCGTAACGCCTGTGCTTCGCAGGTAAAGTCCTGCAATGCTTTCCGGACGTCTTCGACGCTAGGCGGCGGCCGTTTTGCAAAGCGGACGCTGACGCACTCGGTGTGGCCGTCGATGACGGGCACGCGCGTGCATGTCGCGCTGACTTTCATCTCGTTGCGCAGCGCGAAGCCGTCGCCGTCTGCCTCGTGGGAGAGCGCGCCGAGGATCTTCTTCGTCTCCCACTCCATCTTTTCTTCCTCGCCGCCGATGTACGGCACGACGTTGTCCATGATGTCCAGGCTGGGCACGCCGGGGTAGCCCGCGCCCGAGATCGCCTGGAGCGTCGTGACGATGACGGTGTCGATGGGCCCGAAGCTGCGCTCCAGCGCGTGCAGCGGGACAACGAGGCCGGTCGTGCTGCAGTTGGCGTTGGTGACGATGAAGCCCGACTTGCTCGCGGCCGACTGCTGCTGCCGGCGCACAATATCCAGATGCGAGGCGTTCACGAGCGGGACGACAAGCGGGACGAGCGGCGCGCGGCGGTGGTTCTTCGCGTTGCTGAACACCGCGAAGCCCGCGTCGCAGAACGCGCGCTCGACGCCGCCGGCGACGTCCGCGTCGAGGCCCGAGAAGATGACCGCGCACCCGGCGAACGCGCCGCCCGCCGGGTCGCACGCGCTGACGACCAGGTCGGCGCACGCGGCGGGGATGGGCGTCGTCTGCTTCCACTTGACGGCGGCCTTGTACGGCTGCCCGGCGGAGCGCGGCGACGCGCCCAGGGCGTGCACGCGGAAGTACGGGTGCGCCGCGAGCAGCGTCAGGAAGCGCTGGCCCACGGTGCCTGTCGCGCCGAGGACGCCTACTTTTACGGTGGCCTGCTGCTGCGACATGTCGGTCGAGGTGCAAGATCGAGACGTCTGTGACTCGTCGGTGGCATCGTCCTGCAAAGCGGCAATAATCCGGCGCGATCGGCCGAACCTGCGTCTTGACCTGAACACCGATTCAACCTGAACAGCCTGGACATGTCATTTTCCGTTCTATATGCTACATGAAATCAGAGTGCTGCCCTAGTTTATCCGTTCCGTGCGGCGGAACTGCTCTATGGCCAGCCATCTTCTAGTTATCCGCTTCGCGCATTGCGCCCTGGATGGCCATGAGATGCTCCTCCTCGCACCTCGGGAACCTGGCCCTATGGCGTTCATGCGCGTCTCTTCTCTTGAATGTCCTTTTGCACGGACCGAAGCACGAGATGCGCTGCACGACAACAAGCGCGGTCACGTCGTACGGTGTCGTCTGCGCGGGGGCACGAAATCTAGCCTGAGGCTGCGGGCTCCTGGTGCTCTCGCCTGACTGGGGCAAGCAGGAGGGAGACAATTGAATGCAACCTCGGTCCTCGAGAGAGTTGATACTAGTGCAGCTTCCAAGCAGCTTCTGCAGTCCTGAAACGTGCCAGCAAGACGCGTGCATATGGCGGCACTACGTAACACCTATACGAGTGAGACCAGAACCCTAACAGGATCGAGCGACTGCGGGGCCAGAAAATAATTACATTGGGTTTAAATGTTACAGTATTTACATGAGTCCAATCGGCGTCGCTGGTACTCAACAGCATTGCTACGCTCAAGCAGGCGATGGCTATCCTCCCTACCTCGATATTGCCGCACTCGAGCAGGCATAGCAGGCACACATCTGCTCAGCATGGTTGCGCTCGAGCGGACCGTCTACGTGTGTGCCCGTGCTACACCTTTCCGAAGGTACGCACACTGCCTTCTCACAGGCTCCCTGCACAACTCAGCATTGTGCAGCTCGTATACCATCGCACTCGAGCGGATGTATGCGTCCCGCTCCGGCGGCTCTTTATGCTTGGGCCGCGGTGGCATGAGAGACACCGCGGCTCAGGCAAGTATCTACCATCCAATGATTGTGACCACTCTTCTATACTCACGCCGCTCGCTCAAAGCGGCCAACTGTTTCATCTCGCGTCCCACCCTATCCATATCATGTATCGATGTTTCTCGCCCACCCTGTATCATGTACCGAACGTTGCCATCTGTAGTGTATTCTCGGGCTGCTATGATCCTCAATACACGCGACAAGTCCCGGGCTGCCCGCGCTCAAGAGGCGCAGCCGCGGATCTGGCTATTATATTTGTCGCTGTCCCCCAAACCAGGACAGGCCAATTGGACCGTGGTGGGTCTCATGCCGCGGTGCGTCGGACTCGGGCCGAATATCGCGCACCACGGCTAATCCCGGCGACGCGTCGCTTCTTGAACTCAACCATCACAGTGCGCGTGGATTTCGCGCACCACGGACGGCTGAATCCAGAAGACTATAAATCGAGGTGCGCCAGCATGCGTGATGCGCGTCATAACCCCGTCGCTCACTCGCCATGGCTTTACCACTATTACCACCACAGCCCGACACGCCGGTTAGCAAGAACGGTCGCAGCCAAGCCGTGAACGTGAAAGCAACTGCAGAGCACGCGACATCCGACCTTTCTATTAAGCACAAGGAGATGAATCCCTACGTCGATTTGGCGCGCTCCTCGCTTGGCGACACGAAGTGGAATGTCATTGCGGGTAAAGCTGATAGTGGCGTGCGTACGGCTCATAAACGTCTCGCCGACCTCGTAAAGGAGCGTTGGGAAACGACCACCGAGGACATCTTCTACGGCCCAACTATCCAACTTTGCAACCACATCAGCCTCGCTGTGTTCGACGAAGTCAAGGACTCACGCCCGGCTGTGGATCAGGACGTCGCATTCATCTTTACCGTCCAGGCGGGTCAGAAACCGACGTGCGACATTCTTAACCTGCAGTATACGCCCGATTATTGTGCTTTCTCCGGGACCCGTGGGGAGCTAGAGGTTGCGGCAGCAACGCCCAAGTACGCGCGGTCGGTCTGTTGGCCGCAGATGGAGATGGTCGGCGAGCAGAAGACGTGGGGGGATAACGGCAAAGGACAGATCAAGTCATATCTATCGGCCCTGAAACGTTACAGACCCGACCTTCCGACTGTCCACGGCTTCCTCGCCTACCACGGGAAAATCCAGCTTTCGCAGTTGAACGCGTGCGGAATGTGGAACTCGAGTAGTGTCGGCGTCGACGACCTTGACACGTGGATCGCGCTCGTCGTCCTCTTATACCAGTCGTATCAGCATCGCGACCCGAAGCTGGTCTATAACGCTCGCCAGACGGAATTTCTGCGTTGGGATTTTATCGACGGGCCCGAGCAGACGCCCCTCGTCCTCGCACCGTTTTACGCCGCACCGGCCCCTGGTCGAGTTACCTTTGCATCTTTCGAGGTCGCGTCCGGGGCTGTTCCAACACTTTCGGATACGGAGGCGTTCTATGCGTCGGAAGTGAAGGGATTCTGGAAGACGTCTTGGCAGCAGCAGGGGCGTTCCAAGGAGCGTGAATTGCTGGACCGTCTCCACGCAGGTGACCGCTGGCTTCCTGGCCTCGTTCGACCCCGCCCGGAAACGCACGGCGATCGGCTTCGCGTACCCACGGTCGACGACATGGTCCGACGCGCTCAGAACGCGGCTCAGCGTAAAGCTCTGGTATCCGACGATCTTGACGGCGATGAAGCGTCCGTGCATCACAACGAGGATTCTGCGACCTCTTTTAGTACCAATTCGAGCTGTATCCTGGACGACGACGACGAGGAGGAGGAGGAAGGTGTTGCGGAACGACCTGCAGTCTTCTCCAGCATGTCGTCTCCCCAGCGCGAGTTCGTCGAACGTGTCCAGGAGATTATTCACTTGGCTAGCATCGGCGAACCGTTGAGCCAATGCGAATCACCTCGCCAGCTTCTCTTTTGTGCCTACGATCTTCTCGAAAGTGCGTGCGTTCTCATAATGTGGCACCATCCTGGCTCACGCGTTGCTTAGCGCATATTCACATGTGGGAGGAAGGCGTCTTGCACCGCGACATCAGCTGGTATAACGTGCTCTGCAAACCCAAGCACTATGTTGGCGATGAAGTGGACGCGAAGGTTCGGCCGTGCATTAAGAAAATACTGTGCGTGTCCAGCATATGGGCGGATTTCGTTTCTTATTGCTGCGTTTATAGCCACTTGCTTGAACACGATGCCATTGTTCTTCCGGAGGATGATGCCGGGGCCGACTTGGTGTCATCCGTTCTGTTAACCGACCTCGACCATGCTATCGACAAGGAAGAGCTCAAAAATCAGATCCAAACGGATGACGGTCGAGAGCGAACGGTACGCGACTTCTCCCTATCGATATTCGCCGAGCGTCTTGGACTAAGCTGTATTGTGCAGGGGACGCCCATGTTCATCTCCTGGGAACTGAGCGACCGCTCGGTTTTCAAGTATCCCGCCGTGTCGAACACGATCAGGGCGGCAGTCTCTAAAGCTCTGAACTATATCGAAGGGCACCATCTTGGCCCAGCCGCTCTCGCTCGCGCTTTCCCGGATGATGATGGGGGTCGTTGCTTCATGGCCAAGTTCAATCAAGTCATGGAGCTAGAGGCGGTCAGATTCGAGCCCGCTAAACTTACGGAGCGCCCGGTCCACAGCCCTCGGCACGACGCAGAATCAATTTACTGGGTATTCTTGTGGGCCTTCGCTCGGGCTAGGCCTCGTGCTGCCGCTCATGAGAAGCCGGACAGTACGCACATCAAAAGGCTCACCCACTTGGCCGACAGTCTCCTCGACCACACCGTCGGAAATGAGGAGATGCGCAACAATTTTCGTAATCCGGACAACCTCGATGAACTCTTCCATCCATCGCTCGCTGCCTTCGAGGCATTATTCGTCGCAATGGCGGGATACCTCTATATACCATGGCATCTCTACAGCGACATAGTCGAGGAGGACCATGTCCATGTTGCCTTCCGCCGCATGATTCTCGGTTACATCCTGCAGACCGCCCCACAGGTGCTCGATCTCCTTCTGGACACCGCGCACCCCAGACGCGCGGTTGTGTTTAAGGACCAAACGACAGAGCGGAAAACACAAGCATTGTCTAGGTCTTTGACCGCTGTCAGCGGCTCAGGACGAGCCAGTGTCCGGAATTCACTGCCTAACGACCCCGAACCCGCGCAGAAGAAAACACCAAAGGGGGACGAGATCGGTGCAGCTGGCACCAAACGCCCAGGTCCGTCCCCTTTGCAGGGCTCAGGAGAATCGAGTGTACCCGATGGACCACCCGAGCCACGATCGTCCAACACCTCGACGAAGCGCAAGGCGTCCAACCCGGGCGGCCAGCCAGCCACCAAGCGTTCCAAAACGGGCAAGGCCTCATCGTCCTCGAGAAACTCGTCGTTTTCGAGGAACTCGCCTGCACTTCGTGCTCGGCAGGCGACGCGATACGAGCGCCTGAAGGCGTGGAAGGATCGCCTGCGTTGGTTTTCCAAAGGTTCCTAGACTCTTGGGTCCCCTGTTCGCAGCAACAGTACGGCATAGACCTTTGTACAGTATGTGAATTGTATTATATTCAACCAGGTCGCACGCACGGGGAACGACGCAGAGAACACGCCTGAGCATGAACGAACAGTAGAATTATGCACGCAATCTATCTCCGTCCAGTAATGCTGACGCGATCCCTGCCCTTCCGCCCGGTCTTTTTTGCGGCGTCGCCCAGACTCATATAAGCATAGGGTTCTATCTTGCCGCGTTTTACATCTCCGCCCGCGTTCTACGCAGCACACGGTCAGCTTTCCTTGATGAACGTCTGTGAGCGGACGCACGGACCTTGGCCTTGAATTCCTGGCCGAGCTTTTGCGCCTTGCGCCTGGACTTGTTCTGCACGCCAGATCCGGAGTTCTCCATCTCGACGTCGGATCCGTCCTCGTGCTCGCGCCGCCGCTTCTTCGTGTCCTTGTTGAACTTGACCTGCCCGCGCGCGTTCCGCGTGAACCCGTCCGCCGAAGACTGCAGTTCGCGATATGCCGCCCCTGCGACGTGATCCTTCGCTGCATCATCCTCGCCGTCGTCGGAATCTTCGTCGATGACAAGACGGCCGTCGTCGTTCGTCTTGAAGTGTTTGGCATCTTTGCCCGGTTGTCGTTGGCGCTTCTTGCCGGAGACTGCAACAATATTCATAAGCATTTCTCGTTCCCCATGCGAACGAGATGCGACGCACGAGTAAGCTTGCTGGCTGCACCATCCAAAAGGTCCATGGGGTCGTCCGGGTCGTCGCGCAGCTGGTAACCGCCATTATTGCCCTTCTTCTTGGACGGCTGGGAGCGGCCGGTAGCAGGTTCTTCATCGCTGTCATCCGCTTCGCTCTCGCTGCCGTACAAGACATCCTCAAAGGCGTCGCCAGTCCTTTGTGGGGCGCGGACATCATCCTGAAAGGCCATGAGCGCACATCCTCATCGTGAAGTTCACAATACGCACATCCTCGCTCTCCTCCGCGGCCGCAGCAGCCTTTTTGCGCTTGGCCCGATCCTTGCGCTTCTTGATGTTCGCCAGAACCTTGCGCCCCTCCTCCTTGTCCGCGTGCTTGACGATCTCCTCGTACCCAAATCGGCGGAGCATGCGCTCGAAGATGTGCTGCACCTTCGACTTGAAGTGGTTCTTATGGTCATGCACCCAGTTCAGGAGGGCGGGGACCAGCTGCGGCAGCGCGCCGTGCACCAGCTCGTGCGGCAGGCTGTGGATCGCCAGCTTGACGAATCCGAGCGTCGACTTGACTATCTCGCGGTTAGCGGATTCCAGGAAGACCGCCAGCGTGGCGAGGATTTCCGTCAGCATCTTCGGCGGGATGTCGTCTGTGCATATCACCGTGTGTCAGTGTATATGCGAACATAGTGCGGGCGGGCAAGACGAACCTTTGAACTCGAAGATGAGGCGCGAGATGGCAGTCACAGATGCACTAATCATGTGTGGTGTTGCGCCAGCCAGGCCGGCGGCCACCATGGTCATATACTCCTCAATGGAGCCCTTGACTGAATGTTTTTGTCAGTCTAGGACGGGGCAAAGTCGAAAGGCAGGTAGGTACACACCCTCACTGGGAGTTTCGTCATCGACTTCCATGCCTTCTACCTTATTACGCTGTACAACGCCACCCTCGCGCATCTTGCTGCCCATGGCGACGAGCAAGTCAAACGCTGCAGTGCGCGCCTTTTCAGACGGTTCTTTGGTACCAAGTACAGCCTCAGGGATGAGCACCGTGATCATATGTAACGACGCGCTAGGGAGCGCAGGAAGCAGCTCGGCAAACAGCGCAAACCGGTCCTGCACATCGCGATCAGCTAGCTACAGATATTCGCAGAAATTGACGCACCCGCTTCGCAGCTGGCGCAACACTCTGGGATTCGTCCAGCAGCTTCTTGAGCACGGCTTCCGCATCGACCTTTGCGCGGCCAGTCTCGACGAGACGTGCGAGGAGGCGGTAGCAACGCTTCTGGACACCGCCGTCCCAGTGGCCAAGCAGCTCCGGTGAGAGACACATCGCGAACAGCGCGTCGCTATCGCCGGCGGAGAGATGCGGGAGGAGCAGCAGGAGCAAGTCTTCTGACGCCTGCAGCACCGCGACACCTTCACCGCCTTGGTTGTGCGCAGGCTTCGTCTTGTACAACGCGAGGTTCTTTTTGAGCAGATCTTGCACGCGCTTGTATGCCTTGGAGATTTCCTAACAAATTTACTCAGCATAAAATGCCCTGTTGAGGACGACGTGTACTGACCTGCTCCCCGGCGAGCGCAGCCCATGCGCCAATAGCGCTGCCAACCATGCCCTTGGAGTCCTTATCGACAGCCCCAAACACGTTGAACAGCGTTGCGAGCCAGTTGCCAGCCTGTTGCCTCAAGTACTCAATGTTCCGCTTGGCCTCGTCCTGAGAGAGCTCGAACGTCAGGCGAGCCTTTTCCATGGTCCCTGTTGCATCTCCACTCGCGGCAGCAGTGTTGACCTCCGCAATGAGTCGCAGGGAGTTCAAGATCGGGCGACGGAGAGGCTGTTGGCTGTGAAGTAGGTTCGCAAGTAGCTTTGAGAATACCGGCGTGAGTCCCTGAACAGGGTATTATCAGTCTCAGCATAGCGATTATAAGTGGAAAGAACATACGTCGCGCAGGCCAACGGGGTTCCATGCGTATCCCGCCAATCCAGCCCATATCTGCGACACGAGGACATTCCACATCTTGGCCTCAGCGGCATTCCCAGCAGCTTCTGCTTTCTGCTGGTAGTCGAACATGCGCTCAGACAGCGGGACAAAATATGAAACGAAGTGCGTCAGCGGCGTCGGGTGCGGGTGCGGCAGCAGCGCCAGCAGAAAAGCGCGGGGCTCTTTGCCCGCCTCCCTGTTGGATTGTTATTCCAACACGACACCCCTTGAACGAAAATGCTAACCGGTCGGCGGGTTCAATGTTAAGCGGTAAATGGCGCAGGAGAACTTCGGGCCCCATAACGCGCATCGCGGTATCGAGCACGTTGTCCGCCGCCTCCTTATGGACGAACTTGGGCTTCGTGCGCAAGTTGCCCACCTTCTCGATCAGAGGCATAAGCAGCAGCTCCGCGGGGGTCTGAGTCACACCGGGTGTAGCACCCTCCTGCGTGCGAAGTGCCAGTGTCAATGCGGAGAGGACAGTCAGTATCTGCGGCGTGGCCTTGGCAAATGCGACTGAATCCAGAGATTTAGTGACGAGCGAAATGAGCTTGCCCAGGGGAGACTTGTTGAGGTCTTTCGCGGACGAGCCGCTCGCGGCAGAGAGGGCACCAGATATAAGTCCAGGTGATATGCACGTCGTGAGCGCAACAAGGGCCTCCTCCGCGCCTTCGCGGACAGGAAGAGCGGCGGACTCCAGGAAGGCCCAGCATGTTTGCCAGACGGATGGCAGCTCAGCGGCGCATTGGTCAGGCGAGGTATCCGAGTAAGCAGCCATTATTTTGCCAAGGAGGACGACCCAAGCCGGTGCCAGGGTAACGTCTGACGGCGAAGGAGGAGACGCGAGGATGGATTTGAGGATGGCAGGCGCAGGTGCATCTGACGAGATACCATCGTCGGAAATGATGAGGGCTAGTAAGTTATACGCGGATTGGGAGAGGTACGGGTTGCCCAGGCGAGGGAGACTGAGCAGCGTACTGGCTAGCGGACTCAACGACTACGTGAAGAGCGATCAGCCGATATAGCTCGGCCCAGCGCAAAGAACGCACCTCGGACGGTAAGAAAGGGCATATGGGCTTGACAAACGCGACCACATGGATAGCTATTTCAGCGCCGTCGGCCTGCTTGTCATTCGCGCGTATAGGACTGGAAGCAGCAGCAGCGAGCGTCTTCTGGGCCCAAAGACCGACCATCTCAGCATACGGATGACGCGCCAAAGGAGCTGGCGGGTTCTCGAGTATATTCTTGATGACCTCTCCGGCCTTTTTGCGGACCTTGGGACGGGGGTCCGCAGTGAGGTCCAGCAGGGACGCGAATACCTGCCTAATGCCTTGCGCGTTGAGGTGCGCGACGTCCAGAGCCTGGATGACTGCGCCAAATATCGTTATTTGCGAGCGCAAGGCAGGAGCATGGGGCGCGAGTGCCGGAAATAATGGTGCAAGGAGCGAGACGGTCGTGTTGAGCTGCGAGCGGAGCACGACGGGCGGCACGAACGGCGCGACAAGCGCGACCAGGTACAGCGCGGCAGGAATGTTGTCGCCCTCGCCCAGCGCGCTGGTGCCCTCCTTCTGCACGAGCCCGTCGAGCGCAGTGAGGAGAGAAGCAAAGTATGCGGTTGGCGTCGCGTCCGTCTTCTGCTCCTTCAGTGTCGACTCGAGGGCCTGCAGCAGCACTGCGGGAGCCTTTTGGTGAGCTAGGCCAGAGCTCGTATGCGGCCGTATCTTGGCCAGAGCCTCGTTGAGCTCGTTGGACATGTCTACGGGACGCGAACGCGCCGAGCGGTTGCGGAAAGCAGAAGTAGGAAAATCTGGCCGGCTTGCCCCGCATCAGCCACACGACTTGCTCACGTTCTTTCAAGCTTCTCACAACGTCTAAATTTCCCAGATTTTCATTGAAGTATCTAAAGCTACAGGCTTCACCCTTTGGGGTACATGGGGCCATCGCTGTCTTCTCCAGTGCTCTCGTCCTCAGATGCTACTTCCTCGAAATGCCGCGATCCCGATACAGTCAACAGCCATGACTGCGTCGGATGAAAGGCAACTGAACCCACAGCGTCTGCTCTGAAATGAGCATATGCGAAACCCCTAAGCCTAATACACACCTTCATGCGCATGCCACTTGTGCGTCGGTGCACTCGACTCGCCCGCAAGATCGAACAATGAGACATCGCCATCCTCCTACAGTATGAAGGCATATCACACGGGTGTCAACGCAAATTGCGTACCGTATTCCCCGATGCCAGCCACACTCCAGTAGGGTCCACATCGATCCACAGTCGCTGGTTCGTGCCGGCCTTGCGCTCGTACTCTGCGCAGGGTACCGAAGGATTTCGTATATCCCACGCATAAATGATATCGCTTTGCCTCGCGGCGGCGTACAGTATGTGCGCCTGCGTCGGGTTGAATTTGACCTGCATGCGATGCCTGAGTGAAAAGGCAAAACGGGGGTGACTGCGCGTACTTGTGTGATGGCTACACTCGTGCCTTTCAATCGACATACGGGCTGCGAGCCTGTTTCTTCTGAAAAGAGCCATAGAGCAGACGAGAACGAGCCAGCTGCGTATATGCCCGAGTAATCAGGACAGAAGGCAATGGAAGATATGATGCCTAAGAGCTGTAAGTCGTAAATCGAGCCCAGTTTACAGTATTTGTCACCCTTGAGTCCTGTCTTGGCTTTCTTCGACGTCCTTGTATGCAACCGGTCTCCTTCACCGGGTAGGTGAATGTCAAAGACCTCAATCGCGTCGCGGTGTCCACAGTATATCCTTGAAAAGGGCGAAGCAAAGTCAAAATAAGAGTCACAGCTTGACACAGTCATACTTGGCAGCAGTGCAGTTGAACGCGATGCAATGCGGCGCGACAAAGCGCTCAACGTGGTCTACAATCCTATATGAAGCTCTAAGCTGCAGCAGTCAGCTCCCGTAACATAAGGGTAGGCGAGCAGGACTCACTCGGCCGTCCGTTGCATCCAGCAGCTTGACAGGCGCGTCGCGAACAGAAGCCAGGAAACAGTACGACGCTGGGTCAGATATCCTGGCGCCTGGGTACCAGCACGCGTCCAGCACTGGCGCGGCTTGCGGCAACACAACCGAAGACGAAATAGACGCTGTCGAGGACCGCTATTGGCACCTGCTCCAAGCATTGATCACAGTGCGACTGACCAAGTGAAGCTGGGCTTGTCATCGAGTCAATACACGATGCCTAGCCTAGCACGGCGGCGCACTCATTCCAAACTTGCAAAGACTTGTCTTCGCGGTGGGCAAGTATAGCGCTACCATCCCAGCACCTATGCAATTATTAACGATTTGCTCTCAAATTCGCACCGCTGCCCACCATTTCGCAGACCGCCAGAACGTGCTGGGCTTTTGACCAAGAATATAAAGAGACGCAGACTGTCGTGCAGCAGGAGAAGATAGTCGATTGTACGTGCTAGCGTGAGCAGTAGGAAACTGCTCCATTTCCGCCATGGCGCTGGGACTTCAAGAACGCTTTCGAGCGGAGTTATCACGGTTGAGCGCGTCCTACAACCTTCGACACACTGTGCAGCCCAAGAACCTGTCGCGCCAGCAGTATACAACTCGCGACCCACGCAAGCTTTTGGATTTTAGGATGTCGGATACTTCTACAGCATTTCGAGAAGCATTTCGCAATAGCAAACACATTGTTGTCATTGCTGGTGCGGGCCTGTCTGCTGCGTCAGGTGAGCTCTTATTCGGAACGCCAGGCGTAATTTAATCAGGTTGAAAGGCATACCCACATTTCGCGATGGCGGAGGAATGTGGCGGTCGCTGAACGCCACATCGCTCGCCACTCCCGAAGCATTCCACAAGGACCCATCATTGGTCTGGCAGTTCTACCACTATCGCAGAACAAAGTGAGCCCGCAGGTCTGAATAGAACGACCTCGCTGACTGGATCATTGCCAGGGCTCTGGAGGCGCAGCCAAATGCTGCACACCGTGTCGTCGCGAAGATGTCCATACCTGCTTATCTGAAGAAAGTAGCACCGGCCGCGAAAACATTTCACCTTGTGACCCAGAACGTAGATCGGCTTTCCATTGCAGCGCTCAATACGGTTTTCGATGAAATCCCGCCTTCTGAGGATGGATCCAAGCAACGCGCGGTCTTTCCGAACAGTATTATCGAAATGCATGGCAGGATATACGACGTCCAATGCACCTCCTGTAATCACTGCGAGGAGGACCGCACAGACCCTCTCTGTCCTGCTCTCGGTGCCGCTGACGCCTTGTTCAATGACTACCATGATGCAGGCACCAAAGAGGTCCACATTCCTCTGAACGAACTCCCCCGCTGTCCCGCCTGTGGCGAGCTCGCACGTCCGGGCGTCGTTTGGTTTGGCGAGAAGCCTTACCATCTGGACGAGATAAACAGCATCGTTTACAAGGCGGACATGTGTCTTGTCATCGGGACATCATCAACGGTGAGCTTTTGGTGGTCGCGCATTGATGACTCTGACTACTGGATACACTAGGTTCGCCCAGCCTCGACGTACGCATACCGTGTGAAACGACATGGTGGCAAGGTCGCAATCTTCAATCTGGCTCCTAGCGAAAGCGACGAACGCGCGGATTTTGTGTTCGCTGGCGGCTGCGAAACAGTTTTACCTACTCTTTTCCCTGAGTTGGCTTAACACGGCAGGGCATCAATGTCCACCATGAACATTGACGTCCTCAGGTCAATCCCAAGCTTCCTTCTTTCGCCATGCTTTACAGATTGCTCTCGCACACCCTATATGTTTCCGGAATGCTGTTCGCAGTATGCTATCACTTCCGCCTGAGGCCAAGATTCTCGAATAACAATGTGTACCGAATGCGGTTAATAGGTACCTGCGTATATACTTAACGAATGAGAGACGATCAAATCGCAAAGTCACCGATTCTCACGAATGTCTACCTGCCCGTCCGCGCTTGACCAACTACCACCCGAACTATGGTTAAAGGTGCTCACGCACTTAGATGCCCAGGGCATCCGCACAACATCTTTGGCACGTGCGCAACCAGATAAACTACAGGGTCGCGCTGATTCGCCTATGCTAGGTATGCCGCGCCTTTCAGCGTCTGGTCGCAGACTCGGCGCCGCTGCAGCTCATACTCGAGCTCGACATTGGCGGCTTGCGACTATTACCATATCAGAGTCCTGCCGCCCCGCCCATCGAAATTCTATCCCGCATACGGCGCTGGCGTAAAGCATGGATGGACCTGGACATCCAGCCGTCTACGCGGACGTCCATCGCAGTCCCCTTCACCCCTGGATCTCTGTACGAGCTATCAGGCGGCTACTTCTTCCTCAGCGTAGAGCGTGGGATGCACCTCCGTCCGACACAGCTGGCATATGTCCAGCTGCCAGCGCATGGCTACGAGAACGGCGGTCCGTGGACCTTCCTGCATTTCAAGGAAGAAGTCATGGACTTCGCCGTGGACGTGCACCAAGACCTGCTCTGTTTTGTCGAGTTCATGCCCGGCGCCACCATAGCCAAGTCAGTCCCTTTAGACATCCTCGCAGAAGAACGGCCCTCAGTAACGACGCGCTACGCGCTACTAGTTCACATGAACCGTTTCACATTCATTTTCATCGTATGTCGGACGGCGCGCCGCACCCGCGAGCGAAATTCCCGACGCTACACTACGCCATGGAGCCACCGTCACCGCCTGCCAACCCTGGTGTGGTAATGCAGGTCGTCGGGTCGCACGTTGTCATCTTGTTTTGTGTCATCATCGAGAACGCACGCCGGGACAGCATCTCGGTATGGGACTGGACGACTGGCGTGTGCAAAGCCGTATGTTCTTACCCGCTCTCATGTCCATCCCCTTTTGAACTCAACTTCGCTTGCCACGCAGAGGATAGGATCTGATATTCGGATGATGAGCACCTTCGTGATGCTCTCTCCCGACCGCCTTCTCGTACCCGACCCAAGTCACCATATCATTGAGGTCTACAAGTTTGACGCCGAGGCCCCGGACGCACACACCGAACCTCTCCAGCCCGAGGCGCAGTTCGAGCTCCCACGCATGTGGGTCGTGCACGCCATCTTTCGCAGCGAACCAGCGACCTTCAGCACGGAGCGGTCCGCATTCTCCCCTACCTCGCCGTTCCGCAGCAGCAAGCCATTCGGCGTCGATCCCGACAGGTGCATCATCTCATTCACGATGCAGGTCTTCAACGACGAGGGTACAAGCGAATTTAAAACGTTCATCGGGCTCCGCTCCGCCATCCTGGCGCATATTCTTGATGCGCGCTCGATGCGCACGGACGGCGAGCCGCTCTTCGTCCCATGGGCACTCTGGCGCGCTTCGACGCTCTGGAGAATGAACGAGGGCGACGGCGGACCCAACTGGATCTGTCATACGTTCGGCCAGCGACACATCGTCCTCGAAGGCGACGAGGATGAAAATACCACGCACATCCGCCTGTATGACTTCAATCGAGACGCCTACTCGCAACAGCTTCAGCGCTATTTCAATCACGATGTTCCCGAGCACGTCTGGGTCCGGTTTGCTCGCACCATCCAAGATGCCGACCGCGAAGGACAGTCTGATGAGCCGGGCCTTAAGAGCGTGGAGATTGCTTCCAAGGAGCCGTTTTCCTTTGCAGGCCTCATGCTCGATGAGGACCGCATTATTGGTTTACATACTGACGACAACCAGGACATCAAGACCCTGGTTGTGTTTTTAGTAGGAGGCGATTGGCAAGAATAGGTAGAAGATTATTATTCACGTTTCTTACTGTATTCTTAATACGATGTTTTCGCGTCCCTTCTGAGCCTTGCGACGTCACGAAAGGATCTACAGATAGATCCTGCTATGCGAGACGCATTTGCATGCCATGTGATTAGCCCATTAGCATTGGGAATCAACTGCGTTGAACTGTAGAGCTCTAATGTCCAGTCCAGATAAAGTGTACAATTTTAAGACAGCCACAGGGATGGGATATACCACAATGGAAGGTTAGCCTTACTCGAGATGTTCTTTTTGCATCTACAAATTCGTCAGGCTCACCGGAGCGAGGAAGTGCCAGAAACAGCGCACCCATGCAACATCTTTTGAGAGGTCGTACTTCCGCGCGGGCCGCTTCCAGGATGCCAGCTCATCGAACTGCTTCGCATCCTTGATGGGCATGACCACGCCCAGTTCATAATTCCGGATCTATACGCACGGTCAGCAAAGCTCAACATTCGTCGTTAAAGCGTGTGTACGCACGTTCAGACTGGGAGTAATGTTAGAGCCCGACAGATGGCCCCATGCAGCTGGTGTGAAGTTGTGCGAGCCGACATAGAGCCAGCCAGCCAGCTTCTCGCGCGTCTTGTTGCTCTTGGGCTCTACTATGACAACCTCTTCGTCCTCCGTATCATAAGGATCGTCGCGTCGTTTACCTTTCGCAGTAAACATCGTATCGCGCTCAAATATGCCGAGTATCATCTGTTAAAGACACTGAATTAGGTGCGAGCATTCTACGAGACGTGTGAAACCCTTGGCGGACCTTTGTGTGCATGAGGACCCGCCCCCGTTTGCTATTCGAGTCGTAGAAGTTGTCTCGCGGGAATTTGGGTGCTTTCCAGGTCTTGGGGTCGCAGAACATTGTTCCGCCTCCCTTAAACACAGAGTTTAGTGTTGGACTATGGACGCGAAGCAGATGACCCACAGGCTTCCCAAGCACGCTCTCTCCCACGGTCCGGAGGGAAGGGAACAATATCTTGATAGGTGGATATGGCAGCTTGTCGAACGCAGACTGTTTCGCGATCCAGGTGAACTTTTCTGACGGCTCTCCTCGCGCAGAGCGGTAGAACTGGTTCATCCATCTCGTGGTGTATTGGCCAATACTAGAACCCTGATTTCAGTCCATGAGCCATTACTCCGTGGATGTAGAGCAGTGGATTGATCATGCTGACCTGGCATTCCAGCACGAGTTTGGAGTTGCCCGGTGTCTCGGCGCCGAGGTCCCGCAGAGCTTTCAACAGCCCCGTGTGGCCTACGCGGGTGACCCTGGGCCAGCCCTCGTGCGTGCCCTTTAGCGACGGGACAAGCTTCGCGGTCACCTTGGACCAATCCCACCACATGCGCAGCTCATCCAAAGCATGTAACGGGAGCGTAAACCCATTCTTCGTCTGGGACTCGAGAGCTCGTCCGACATTAAGTGCGCGAAGTGTGTCCACCAGCTGAGTCGCAAAGTCGAGATCCTTTGGAAGTTTTGAATACGGTACAGGCTCAGATCGTTTGGGAATATCTTGAAGCCAGACAGCCTGAATCAAACTCAGCCAGGCCCAATGCGAGGATGAATGTGGGCACACGTTTTCAATGTCGCGCCAGTCGTACTGGACAAAATTGGCCGTGGCTGTTTAGAGGAGTGCATGAGTACAGTCGTCGCGACGAGACGAAGGCGCCAAGACGCACGAATTGCAACACGCAAACGCCCGGATTTGTAGAAAAGCTAGAGAGCATTGAGCAGGTTGTTTTTGTACCCACATATGTTCGCACCAGCATGATCTATGTTCGACATGAGTGCCTTCGACTCGATTCATGTTTCATAGACGTACCTTGATGTGCATCGCACCGCTGTCTTGCGGCATGCTGGGAGTGACCAGAACAAAGTTCGTGGATAGGTAGTTCAAGTCATTGCCTTCAGGGCTAACCGGGTGATTCACGAGAACGACTGGCACTGTATCTGGAAACATCGTCAACAGCCAAGGGATGTCGTTCGAATAACTCGATAGAACGACAAGGTCCAATTCGTCTTTCTTTGAGAATTATCGTTAAATCAACATTCCCTGAGTTGTGGCATCAAGGCGAGATGAGCGTACGTTTCCGATGATCTGAGAGAGCCGGAAGACAGGCTCGTTCTCTTTGCCGGCATCCCAGTGCATATTTGCAGTAGGGCGTAACTCGCCATCCCAGAATAGATTTGAAGGAGAGTTGGCGTCCGAAGGCAAGAGACCGCGTCCGTCCCGTGCAGAAGAGGACGAGCTGGCATAACGGTTGGAGTTCGCAAGAGCGCGCGAGGCAGCAGTCGCTTGCCTCTTCGAAGGTGGTGGGGCATCGTCCATGTCGTCGTCGTCATCGATATTGGGTGCGTTAACGTCGCCTCTGAGTCGCTTTTGGCGCGCGAGTCGTTCAGCCTCTAGCTTCTTGCGTTCAGCCAGAAAGTTCAACGCTGCGGGTGCTGGCGCAACGCTGCCGCTGGCGATGGTTGTGTCTGGTTCATTCAAAGTAGACGGATTGCCCCCAGACTGTTGAGAAGCCTTTATTGCTGCTTGGATATCGCGCTTAAATTGCGCATCTGCGTCGTCCTGTTCGCTGTCGGAATCGATGACAATGGTCTCAGGCTTGGGTTTCGAGTCTTTCAGACTCGCAGCGATCGCCCTATCAGGCTGGTTAGACGTTATAGGCGGTAAGAGAGCTTTCCCAGCTCACATAGCCAGTTCAGCATCTTCGTCCATCACTGCAGAAGAAATGTGGCTGGCGCTCGTGACGGATGACGGAAGCGGAAGCAAAAGGTGCAGACGCGCTCGAAACTCCGCCCGAAGTTGCCAAACGCGGACCCACCCAAGCCATAGCCATGCGCAAGGGACACGGTTCCACTAAGGTGCGGCAACTCTGCTGCTTGTATGCATATGAAGCTCTGCTGACTATGACCAGGTGCCAGGCGTGAAATTGCGGCCAGCGCCCAAGGCAACAGGCCAGAGGCACACCCTTGATGTTCTCGACGACGCAGACGCGTCGGAGACGACACAGTCCGGCTCAATCTCGCAGCTCAACGCGCACGGACCGTTGGCGGGCGTGGTGCTGTGTGCTACAGGCATTTCCAATAAGGCGCGTGGCCAAAGCATGGTTTGACTGTTGAGCTGACGTTCGAGGCAGGCCCAGCTATTCAGCCAGGCGAAACAACTCGGCGCTGCTTCGTCGACACATTTCACAAATCTTACTACCCATCTAGTCGCAGAGGGACCCGGCAGCGCCAAGTACCTGGTGTGTTGCTTTCTGCCTGCCTGCACGTCGCAATGGGGCTTACGATCGACCAGTGCGCATTGGAACGCGGTGTGCCGATCGTATCTCCAGATTGGATTAGGGATGCCCATACAACATGGCGCGAAGGTGGCGAAGTCGACGTCGACGAGGTATACAGGCTTTCATTAACAGTCCTTCCTGCAAGCACTGAACTCTGGCCAGAGCGTCAAGCATTATCGCCTGCCCGTCTTTGCGGGCATCAAGATTTGTCTCACGGGATTTGACGACGTTCAAGAACGCTTACGGATACACCAGCTGGTAGCAAAGGACGGTGGCGTATACAGCAAAGGCTTCGAGCCCTCCGTCACGCACCTCGTCTGCCAGATAGACCAATCCGACAAGATAGCAGCGGCGCGAAAGCTGAACAAGAGCCGCTCGCAGGACAACCAATACATATTATATGGGAAGAATGGTTTTGGGACTGTCTCGAGTACGGAGGTCAGTAGATGTCAGTGTTCGAGCAGATGTCGCGAGGCTGAATCTGGGTAGGAATCTGGACTTGCGATAGCTATTCGATAGACAAGCCACGCCCACAACGCAAGCCTCCGATGACAGCAGGTTACCTTCTTTTCCTGCATTCTTTGCCATCTGCTAACGAGTGCTCTAGCTGCGCCAGTACCTCCAAAAGCGTTGCAAGAGCCTCTCCCACCATCCATAAAGAACGACCTGCTCATACAACCCGATGATCCCTCCGAAACAGGCCATGTTAAGCAGGTCCCAGGCGTCTCAAGCCAAATCTGGCAGAACATCGTCAAGAAACGCGCCACGGTAGTCGACGGGCAGCTTCGCATAGGCTCGTCAGATGCGCTGTCTCCCACTGAACAGATCTCGGGGCGCGGTGCTGTGATCTCACGTGTGTCGAGCGCGAAGGCCGCCGCGCTGCACTCCGAGTCGAAACCCGCGCCCACCGGCCGCCAGCCGTTCAGCCGCGTAGCCTCTATGGCTGCCGTTGCGGGTCCCTCGCGTGTTCCTCTCCAAGCTACCAGCTCGCTTGCATCCATACCCTCGACGTCGTCTCACACAGTTTTTGCGGGTAAGAAGTTCTACGCCCTTGGTGATGCGCGGTGTGGTGCTCTAGAGTCTGCTATCAACGACAATGGGGGCAGATGGTTGTCTCAGGCCGCCGACATTAACCAGGCGGACTTCGTTCTGGTAAGGCTTTGCGAGAGCGCTCGATTCTGGCTGGACTGCGCCGAGGATGACGAGCAACGCGAGCGGATGCGGACGGAGTGTTGGGTCGAGAAGTGTCTCTACGAGGAGCGCGTGTGTGCAGCAGATGAGCACCTCACGTTTGTGCCCTTGCACGCTTCCGGGCCTCTATCAGGTAGGCAAGGCGCTGAATTCTTCGATGCAATGGATACTAATTTCTCGTGAATGCTATAGACGCGGAGAAGCTCAATATCTGCTTCTCTGGTGTGGACGCGGCCGAGGCGTGCTGGCTGAAGCGCCTGATCCGCGCACTGGGCGCGACGTACTCTGCCTCATTCACGCGTAAATGCACACATCTCATTTGCGACTCGGGAGAAGGTGCCAAGTGCGAGCGGGCACGGGAGTGGGGCATCCCCGTCGTCCAGCGCTCGTGGTTATTCGACCTCGCGGAGGAGCTCAATCAGATTGCACGGGAGACGACAGCAAAACCCGAGACAGCAGGTGAGACTATGGCTGATATCACCAATGGTACTTCACTTATCCATTGTTGCTTTTTGCGTGTGCTCACATTTGCGACAGCCTCAGATTCGCGGTCGGGAAGCGCGGCTTTCGCGTCTTTAGGATTTGATTCCATGAGCACGAGCGCTGGAGCAGGTTCGATGTCGTTTGGGGTGCCCTCCCTGCTTGTACCGAAGAGCGGAAAAGCCGCAGCGCCGCCCCCGCCCGAATCCTCTCCTCTCGAACAGTCGTCGTGCACGCCCTCGCCGATGCGATTTCCGTCGCCTCGGCCTGGTATCCACACCTCAGAGTCCGCGCCGGCGACATTGAGTTCAGCGAAGGGTACGAAGCGGACGCGGTCGGATGATTCGTCGACAAAGTCGGTTAAGAGGGCGAGGCCCGCTGGTCGGACAAAGGTACGGTCCTTGCGCATGGACGCAATGAGCCCGCCATACTGAGCGCAAGTTTGTCAGGTTGGCATAGACCGGGCATCCTCCGTCGTCTCTGTGCGCAGCGTCTCTACTCCTGTCCCGCAGGCTGGCACAGAGCCGCAAGACGACCAGGAGGAAGAGAGCATGCTCGTCATGTACCAGGATGAAGCAGGCGAGAAGGAACGCCAGAGGCTCTTGCGGATGTTCAGTGCTCCAGCAGCTGTGGACGCGCCAGAAGATATCGACGCGGTGCAGACGGACACTACACCCATACCAGCAAAGAAGGCTGCCAAACCGAAAGCCAAACCTGCTGGCCGAAGACGAGTAGGAGGATTTTAGTGTTGTCAGATTGCCATGAGTATCGGAACTCTGCATTATTCATGATATTGCGCATTGTTTCCCGGTTGTACACAACTTTTTATAGCTTTGCATTGATTTTTTTTGCTGCTTTCCAATGGTAAAGCACATCATCTTGGGAAACTTGGGACCTTCGGGATTTTACGAGATTGCAGAGGATCTTCAGGCAACCTTTGTCTGCGGCCGATCGCGAGTCAACCAACCTCTTTCTCGAGGATGCTCGCAGATAGCTCGGTCTCGTCTGCCACGCAGTCTTCCTGGCCTGGATTCGAGCAAACAAAGCACATCTTCATCTTCGGGGACAGCTACTCAGATGTGGGCTACAACAGCAAGCAGCCACACCCAACGCTCAAGGACCCCATCGGTGTGCCGCTGCCAGGCATAACCTGGGCCGAGAAGAGCACGCACAACTGGGTTGGCCATCTGATTACATCCTTCACACGGCCTGAGCACAAGCCACTCGTATACTGCTACGCCGTAGGTGGCGACAAGGTCGATGGCGTGCACAACCAGATCGAGCGGCACTTCCGGCGCAGCGCTGGTCTCAAGCCGGACTGGGCACCGTGGACCGCGCAGAGCTCGCTGTTCATCACTTGGGTCGGCATTAACGACATTGGATGGGGCTTGAGGCCGGAGGACCAGCTGGAGAAGCTGTTCACGCTGCAAGACCAGCTGTACGACACGGGCGCCCGCAATTTCGTCTTTATCGACGTGCCTCCAGTGAATCGTTTTCCAGGCGGTCGTGAGTTCCATTCCGACGTACAATGACGCTGTGCTGACATGCCAGTGGCTCAAGCGGCAGCGCGCAGAGAGAACCCTGAAGTAGCAAAAAAGTATACCCACTGGAACGATGTCCTGCGGACCGAAGTTCAAAGTTTCAGGGAAAGACACCCTGACGCAACTGCGTTTATCTGGTCGTCGTTCGAGGTCTTCAGCCGAATAATGGATTCGCCAACTGAGTATGGGCTTCCGGCGGACCAGGTCGACAAGCCTTATTCAGAAGTCTGGGTAGACCACCTTCACCCGAAAAGTGTGGTGCACAAAGTGATAGCCCAGGAGATCGCAAGATATTTGTACAACTGTACGTTGCCTTCTGCAGTCTTGACTTGAATGCTGAGTGTGTCGTCGACGCCGCAGTGAAACCGGGTTCCTTGTCAGAGTAGTATTCGTCCATGCACAATGTAAAGTAATGTACGGTTCAAGGGTAGCAGTATACATTGAAGCCTCCGGCCGTTGCAAGTGCGTGAGGACGAGCATGCAAACAGTAGATCGAGTTATATCGACCATCTCTAGTCAGTCTCCGACTTGACAGCAACGAGGATGCCATGATGGGAGCCAGTGGCGGCGTCCACAATTTTCCAGCCGCTATTCAGGGCAGTATTCTTGATCATAGTCGGGGTAAGTTGCTTCTCAACGCTGGGTCCCAACCCAAGTTGATGGTTGGCGCCCCATCCCCAGCAGTAAACATTGCCGGCGTCGGATACAGCGAGGTTGTGCCAGCCGGATGCAGCCACGCTTACGACCTTTGTCGCTTGCGGGCCAGTCGAGTCGTTCGCCGAGTAAGGCGGGAGCGGAGGGTTCGGGTCAGACGGCGTAGGCGGGTTGGGAAGGCGTATGTGAATGGGTGTGCGAATGCGCGCTTCGCCAACCTGTGGATGGTCCGGCCCAAGTCCTAGCTGCGCCTCGTCGTTCCGGCCGCAGCCATACAACGTGCCATCATCCAGCCGCCACAGCGTGTGCGCGTTTGCGCTGACAATTTGCGCAACGCGACGGCCGCCCAGCACGAAGGGGTGAAGAGCCTTGACACGCGTCGGATGCTCGATGACGTCCGCGTTGCCGCCGTCTTCCGGGTCGATGCCAGTCTGCCCATAGCCGTTCAGGCCCCACGCGTACACAACGCCGTCTTTGTCCATAGCGAAACTTGTGCTATGTCCCGCAGATATGTAGACAATATGGCGAAGCGCGAGGCGGTCCGCCATAAGCGCGTTACGCCGCCGGCGGTCCAAGATCCGGCGACCGAGCTGACTATCCTCGCCATTGCCCCACGAAAAGACGATGCCAGTGGTGGTCAACGCCAATACGTGATCCTGGCCACAGGCGACAGAGACGAATCGGTAACCAGCCAGATTGGGCATGATTTGCGGCGTGAATTGGCGCGTAGGGCCCGGAGCTCCACTGTCGAAGCCAAGCAGGCCATCCCACTGTGACCGTCATCAGCCCACGCAGGTTGCAGAGTGGCGCACGCTGCATACTTTGAAGCTACCCCACGAACGCACTTCGCCTTCGTCACTGAGTGCAACGCTGACCGACCCGCCCGCAGCAATTCGGACAGCGCGGAAGTCGTTTGGGTCCAATCCTTCGACGAGAGCCGGCGTCGCCTCCAGCTCGTCCTTGTCGAGCTTCTCGCCCGGCTTCTCCGGGTTTGCCACGTCGTTCGTCAGACGACCGAGCTGACCCTCGTCATTGATGCCCCAGGACCATATCTTCGAACTGAGTTAGCAGAACGCCTGCAAAGTCAGTAAAAAAACGCGTACCCGACCCGCCTCATCAATAGCCAGGGTGTGCATGGCGCCAGCGCAGACAATCTCGAAGCCCGCCCCCGGCCCGGCCAACTTGCCCTCTTCGACCGCCTCCTTGACCCAGGCGTGCAGGCGTGGACGGCTGATCGATGTTGTGTCTGCTCCGAGCCCCAGCTGCGGGAAGCCGTCCGTGTCGCCAAAGACAAAGAGATGCCGGGCGGGGCGCAGGTGCTCCACGGCGTGCGGCAGCTTGTTGAGGTCATCGGGGCTGATGGCGGGCAGTTTCTTGGGCTTATGGCTATTGAGTGGTGCAGCGTCGTCCTTCTTGGGACGTCCGCGCTTGGTCTTGGGCTCCGCATTTTCGTTTTCTTGTTCGTCCGTCGCTTTGCGCTTGGGGCGAGCCGCGGGTGCCGGCTTGGGCTCGGGTTTTGGTGGCGCAGCCTTGATACGCGCGCTGACACGCGTCGGAGCAGTGTTGGAACGGGCTCGCGCAGGCATGCCCGGTCGTGGTAAGTAGATGGTGAGGGAAGAAGGGAAAGAGTACGGAACGCGGAGTTTCCGATCGTGGACCGGAATCTCTCTACGCGTGATCGTGAGAACTCGGGCACAGCCGTGCTCAGGAATGTTGTTGTGTACTGATACAGGACGATGAGGTTGGATATTTACAAACTGTAGATTAGAGTTTAGCTGTCGGCGGGTACAACACTATTTCTATCCCATCTGTGATTTGCTTCAGGAGCTTGCGTAGTCGCTTTCCTGACGGCGAGGTAGGGATCTCCTTAACAATGACGATGCCACCGCGCAACCACTTGTACTTGACGGTATGCTTCTCGACGTGCCGTCGGACCTCGTCCGCAAAACGCCGCTGTTCCTTCGTCACCTCTGGACCACGTGTTGCTAGTGAAGGATCGGCGGGGACGACATAGGCACGAGGCAGCTCTGTCGCCTCTTCCGCGGAGAATATTGCACAGACACCGGCATCCTTGACCAGCGGGAACGCGCATATGATGCCCTCGAGCTCAGCGGGAGCCACTTGTAGACCTATTATCGTGCCGTCAAACATAACGAGGACACTAGTAAGAACTATGGGACGCACCTTTATACTTTATGACATCCTTCAGCCTATCCACAATATAGATATTCCCCTTCTTATCCAGGACTCCAACGTCTCCTGTAAGCGGCATGAGGAGGAGCACTGCTTGGACAGCATAGCGGCCGCACCTGATCGATACCATCCATCCGGAGTTATAGCAGCTTTCGTGGCCTCGGGGTCGTTCAAGTAACACGAAAAATTCATCGGCGAGCGCAACAATATCTCGCCGGGCTCTCCGATCTTGACAACTGCAAGCGGGATGATGAGCGGCCGTGTACATTTTGCATCGCGCGCGGCCTTGCCTTTGCCATCCTCATCCACGAGCTTGGCGTCCATCCCCAACATGAAACGGCCCGTGCTCCCTGGCGCCGACTGCATCTCCTCCCAGGACAAGTCGCACTGCTGAGCCGTGCCGCCAGCCGTCTCCGTCATCCCCAGACCCATTGTCACCATGATTCCAGTCCGCTTGTAGACCTGCTGGATGATGTCCGGCCCGAGGGGAGCACCACCGCAAAGGGCGCGCTTCACGGTCGATAGGTTGTACTTGTCAACTGCGGTCATGTCAGTTCCGGGGAGCATGATTATTGAGGAAGCATCTACCCAACGGTGACTTGGCTAGCAGCAAGGCGACTGGCGGGGCGACGTGCATGACGGTCGCCCGGAAGGTGGATGCGAGTTCAAGGTACGACTTCAAATCGAACTAAGCAGCCTCGTAAGACATGGGATTCGCTATGAAACGAAACCCTGCGTACCTTTGGTATCATCATGACACTGGCTCCTATAAGTGGCGCCATCATCAGGAGAACTGGATTATTCATGAGCTTGCGCAGACATGTATGCATGCGCACTCCGTACCAGTGATGCCGAACGAATGGTAGACAGGCGGGAGCCCAAGAAACCTTTCGTCTGGGCCGAGTTCAACCATAGCATGCCAGAAAGCAGTCATCTGCCAGATGAGCGCGTAGTGGGATAACGCGACGCCTTTGCTCTTGCCCTACGTTATGTCAATACGATTCGCAAAGCTCAAACAAGAAAAAACTCACCGAGGTACCAGAAGACCACATGACCAGCGCAATGCGCGCTTCGGATTCCTGCTCGCTCATGGGAGCTATTGGCCATTCCTCTTGGTCACGCCCAAGCAACCACTTCCAGTTGCGAACTTTCCAGTCGGTCACGCCTTGCTCTGACTCAACAGGCCGCGTCGCTCCGTAATCATCATCCTGAGGATCGACAACGAAAATACAGCCTGCCGTCCTGTAATGCTCTCTGAGCGTAGCATCGTCCAGCGTATCGACAGCAGCAACGAGTGTTTGTAAGCTTGCGCCGGCCATGGTCACAATAGCCTGGGGCCGTGACTGTCGCAGGACATGGCCGAGCTCGTCTCTCGTTACTATCAGACTGTTGAGCAGAGCATCGGGTATGCCTCGCAAACGCGAACGTACGGAACGGGTTGACGGTGCTCGCGGTCAAGCCGGCAGCCCAGATGCCAAAGCAGACGGGCGCATACACGACGTTGTTGGGCAGCTGGACCATGACGATGGGCGCCACGAGCGCGTCCTGAGCGCCATTGAACGGCGGCGGCTGCAAGAACGGCAGCGCTCGCAGGCCCCGCGCCACACGGCCTGCGTCGCGTCGCACGCGCTCCCAGCTGACCTGGGCGCCGCTGACCGCGCTGATATAGAGCGGCCTGTGCGGCGGTACGCGCTCCTTCAGATAGTGCCCGCGCAGCGCTGGAGGCGCCGTGGCCACCGCCAGCGCGTCCTTGCCGCAGAACGGGTTGGCGAACAGAAACTCGGCGACGTTGCAATGTGGGATGCGCAGGCCCGTGGGCGACGTGTGCACTGCCCGTGCGTCTCGCGTCATGGCGACGGGAAATGTGGTCTGAGGAAAGAGAGGACGCTGCGGTTAAGCGCTGTCAGGTGTTGCATCGTGCGCACAAGCAGAAGTCGTCAGTTGGACAAGCTCCGAGCCGGCTCAGGCAACCGGCGAACTTGGGGAAGCCGCTGCTGCCGACGAAGAGCGGCAGCCAGAGTGCATTAGGTGCGAGCAGCAAGTTCTATTGACAGCGCTTTAGTGATACCGACACAACTACGGAATTTTCAATGCTCTGGATCAGTCAAGCCCCGAGTTCCTCGACAACGCCTGAGTCGTTTGCTTTGCTAAACCAGCCGTGATACCCTCGATGGCCTTGTCGCGCTTGCGCAAGACGCCACGGTGCTTCTCGGTTATCCCCTGCAGCGAAGCGTGAAGCTGGACCTTGTGCCTGCAAACGCATAAACCACCAAAAGCAACAACCGCGGAAGAGTTGACCTCGTATATTCCTTGACCTCCAGAAACAATCAGTGTGCGCTCTATGATAAATGCTGCAAACGGCTCACCATGTCTATGCACTTGGAGAACCGTTCAATGAGGACTGCGCAAATTGGGTAAAGCTAGAGCACACAGTGATCCGTCATAGACACACCAGAACCATAAGCCTCCCACTCTTCATGTGAGCTGGCCTCCCACTTCGCATAGTCCATCTCGTATTGCTTCGCATGGGCGCCAGTAAACGCGGCCAGGTCGAATCCGCCCATGAGCTGCTGCAAGGGGTGAACGGCTGTGGGAGCCATTGGCATGTCGTCGCGCTGCTGGAAGTGATGCGAGCGGTTCTGCGCGCTCGTTCCCGGGTTGATCCCGTCATGCATGGGCTCCAGGTCAGAAAGAGGCGACGTTCCGCGACGACTGCCAGCATAGTGCATCTGGAACATATAAGCGCGCATTAGGACACATGCATCGTCCAGGAGTAACCTCATTCTGCAGCACATCATCGACCCTCGGACGCTTCGCGGGGTGGTCTGCAGAGTCAACTTCATGCTCGTCGGCAAACCGTTTATTAGTGCCGGCATTGCTTTCAACAGACATAGAACGACGGCCAGGAGAGTCGCGGTAGTGAGGGTCGGGCGGTCTGCTAACGTTACGGTGATCAGTGGGCATAGTACTGGTGCGAAGGTGCTGCCCGGAGCCGCGCTGCGAAGGGTGGGCATTCTGGTTGGGCTGAGCAAAATCACGAGCTTGAGGGTGGATCGGAGTAGGCTGGGGGACGGAATATTGCTCGGAATGATGTGAAGCAGAAGGCTGGTCAAATAGAGAAACATGCTGCTGCGGCTGGACGTGTGCCGCACGGGACTTTGGACGAGCTTGGTTGTATGCACTGGGCGGAGCTGGGGGCGGAAGCATAGCAGCAGCACGAGGGCGCGGGCTCGGCGGACGGAACATAGAGAAATCAGGCGGTCCCATGAGAGCAGAAGGATGGCGGGGGTCAGGGCTGGCGATGGTGCTACCCAGGCTGGAGTCAGGGACACGTTCGTCTGTGGCCACGGCAGCTGCCCTGAGGTCTGGCGCGCGGCCCGCAGATTTTTTGCTGGTTAATTTCTTCAAGCTGGAGGTGTTGAGCGGACGGCTGGAGTCATGGTCTCCGGCCCTGGAAGCTGAGCGAGTAATCGAGTCCCCATCGTCTGGCTGCGAACGCGCTGGGTAAACGGAAGCTGGTTCTGAGCTGGCTGGCGTCGAGCTTGCAGGCTGCTGCCTCTGAGGGGCGCTTCCAGGAACGAAACGCGCGCGGGCAGACATCGAGCACGAGCACGAGAAAGAGCGGAAGCAACGCGTGAGGGCGGAGTTGAGCGCGATTCGCGTCTTGGAAGTTGGTACCGTGACTGCCGTCAGCCAATCGCGCGCCGTCCATTTCCCATCGGCTGAATGTGGCGCACCGTCCCCATTCCGCGTGACGAACGCCGAACGGCAGCGTGTATTCTAGGCGTCGTCCTATCAGTTATGCTACGCTTTTGCAGCCGGCTTGGGCGAGGCGCGCGAGCATTGGCAGGTAGTATTCTCTGCCACTGTGTGGGTCGCTATTCGGTGTCAGGACCCGCCTGCGTACAAGTCCGTGGCACTGCGAAGAATACTCAACGGCACCCCGACGGGGAGGAGCAGCGGTAACCGGGCCGATTTGGTCTCGAATCCTTGGGTCACGGTGCCAGGTGACCTAGGGGGTAGTGACCGGTTCCAAGCCGCACCTGCTCTTGCTCCAGTACTGCCATGTCGTCTGAAGGTGTCGATATGTAAGTACGAGTATGTTTCCTCGGTGGCATGTCTGATGGGTACGGTAGCCACCGCGTTTCGCGCTCGTCGCCCACGAGCGGCAATGCCAAACTCAACAAGATTTCATCTGCAATCACTCAAGACAAGGCCAGTAGTTATATGCTGTATGAAGGCCTTCTCTGACAATATTGCAGACCATGGGAGGCAGCCAGGCGATGCGTAAGGATGCAACCCGTTGCCAGTCTACGTATTGAGGCTCTACAGTGTACGCCGTCGGATTCGACGAAAACGACATGGACAAGCCTCAAATCGGTGTAAGTTTACTTGCTCGCAGACCTAGGAAGATTTATTGACATCGTTCCTCTAGATCTCCACAGTCTGGTGGGAGGGAAACCCGTGCGTAGCTTTCCGTTGTGCATCCACTCCTCGTCTCTCACGCAGGCCTGCGCAGTTGCAACAACCATCTCGTAGGCATATAGTCTGCCTTCCGGAAACCCTCATACGAATTCATGATAGCTCGAGTTTGGAATGAAGATCAAGGAAGGCTGCAAGGCTGAGGGACTCATGCCCCTCATGTTCAATACGATTGGCGTCAGGTAGCGCCGCGTCTATGAGTAATTAAAAATGAACCTCAACGCTTTTGCCCTAGCGATGCCATTACGATGGGAACAGATGGTAAGCATTTCCTAACCTACTCAATTGAAACTCATCATTCACCTCGCAATCCTCAGGCATGCGATACTCGTGCGTTGACTATTGTTGCGTCGATTCTAGAAGTAACGCCGAGTAGTCTCCCGAGTCGCGACATTATAGCAGACTCCATTGAGGCGGTATGGTTGCTGATCTGGCCTGGTCGAAGTCGTGGCTAAAGGTGCTCAGGTCACTCTGGCGCAGCACTACGACGGCAACATCAGCGTTCCCGGATGCGACAAGAATAGTTGAGCATCTCAACACTCTCTACAGCGTTGTCCCTTACCACTCGTCAAGTGCCTGGCTGCCTGATCGCAGCGGCGCGCCACAACCGTCCGACAATTATCGTCTACGGCGGCACGATCCAGGCGGGCAAGCGGCACGTCGACTGTCCCGCCATGGGCTTCAAGAAGGGCGACGACGTCAATATTGGCCAGGCTTTCGAGGCGTTCGGTTAGACATCGTTGGCTTCCCGTCATGAGAAAGGCTTATGTAATCTTCAGGCGCCTAT
The DNA here is from genome assembly GCA_037042915.1 of Auricularia sp. M13. Taxonomy (NCBI): domain Eukaryota; kingdom Fungi; phylum Basidiomycota; class Agaricomycetes; order Auriculariales; family Auriculariaceae; genus Auricularia; species Auricularia sp. M13. The sequence continues at coordinate 2,326,763 of CM073201.1, forward strand.
GCCACGGGCAAGATTTCCGACGAGGAGCGCTTCGACGTTATCCGCCATGCATGCCCCGGAAGTGGAGCGTGCGGTGGCATGTTCACGTTGGTTCCCTGCTTTATAGCTCAAAGATTAAGTTAACGACGTACGGCGCAGCGCAAACACCATGAGCTGCTGCTTAGAGACACTGGGAATGTCACTCCCTTACTCGGCGACCATCCCCGCAGCGTATCCAGGTGCGCTTCTTTAGGGATTCCGTTTCTCCGTTCTGAAATTTGGGCAGAGAAGGTCCAGGAATGCCTCCGTGCCGGAAAATATAGTAAGTTTTATAGAAACATCGATTGTGTGACTCTCACCCGTTTGACAGTGAAATTGTTGCTCGAGCGCGATATAAAGCCTCGGTAAGTTGCTGTACTCACTCTGTTGCTCAAGATTTAAGATGGCCCCAGCGATATTCTCACACGCCAAGCATTCCTCAATGCAATCACCGTGGTGAACATCATTGGCGGGTCTACGAACTCGGTTGGTCGAATTTCCATCCAAAAATTGCATACGTTCAATGTCCCCACTTGCAGGTCCTTCACCTGCTTGCAGTTGCACGCGCAGCCGATGTGCCTCTCGACATTGACGACTTCCAGAAGATTGCGGATAAAACGCCCTTCCTCGCGGACCTCAAACCGTCCGGCAGGTACATGCAGGAGGATTTCCACAAAATCGGCGGTCTCCCTAGTCTCCTCAAATATCTGATCAAACGCGGCATGATCGATGGCTCGACGCTGACCGTGACCGGTCGCACTCTCGCAGAGAACGTCGCAGACGCGGAGGATATTCGTTTTGACAACCAGGATGTTATTCGCCCGCTCGAGAACCCGATCAAGCCCGAAGGCCATCTCACGATCCTCCGTGGCAACTTGGCGCCGGACACTGCTGTCGCGTGAGTTCGTGCAGAGTGCGCGATGAACCTTGCACTGAGCCTTTCTTTATGCAGTAAACTGACTGGCAAGGAGGGGCTGCGCTTTGAGGTACGTTTGTCACAATGGAGAATGCTATTTTCCACTGACTTCTATTAGGGCACGGCGTTGTGCTTCGACGTGTACGAGTCGCATTAAGAATCTCGATGAGTGAAATTGATCCTCGCCTGCAGGGAAGCAGATTTCTACCCCGCGCTGGCTGCGGGCAAAATCAAGCCTGGTACCGCTGTCATTTTCCGATACCAGGGCCCGAAGGGTGCCCCGGGTATGCCGGAGATGCTGGGGCCTACCGGGAGGTGAGATTGTGCAGGCACGTTCATCGTCCTTTGCTAATAGGGTCTCCTAGCATTATGGGTGCTGGCCTGGGCAACTCGACCTGCCTCATCACCGACGGCCGCTTCAGCGGCGCCTCCCGCGGGTTTATCATTGGCCATGTCACCCCAGAGGCGCAGCTCGGAGGTCCTATAGCACTTGTGCATGACGGCGACCGCATCATCGTCGACGCTGCCACGCGCACGATCCACTGGGATGTTGACGATGCCGAGATTGCGCGCCGTCGCCAGGAGCATGAGGCGAAGGGCCCTCGTCCTTTCAAGGTCAAACGTGGTGTACTGCTGCGCTATGCGAGGGACGTTGCGGTGAGTGGTGCCCTGCCTCGGAGTTCACACACTGATTGTTGCCGCAGCCCGCCAATGTGGGCGCTTACTGCGACTGAACTGACTGCTGGAAAGTCGACGCGGAAACACATGTACAATTACCTACTACCTCGATTGAGAGTAAGACACCAATGTTATCTTATAGGTGAGATGTGTTCTGTGCGTCCCGTATCTGAAGCAATACGTTCTTCTTTCTGCAACCTGTAAGTGCCCTCACGTATGATTAGTAGCTGCTACCTCCCAGCTGGCCTTTCCGAGCGGCGATGGCGGGTTTATGGCGAAATTTAGAGAAGTCATGGCGGCCGAGGAGCTTAGACCTGACCCACCGCACCAGGGCGAGCCAATCCCCCAATTTCGGCACGACTGGCGTCACGATGCTGAATCGATCTATTGGATATACGTCTACTCCTTCGCACGCGCCCGCCCACTCGACACCAACCCTGAAGAAACCGAGTCCTTCATCGCGTTCTGCTGGGCCATGTTAATGCCTGGGAAGGGCGCGGGCAAACCAGCCCGAGAAGCTTGGTTAAACGTGGGGCAGCCTCAGCAGCTCTTTGCGGTGCCCCTTAAGCCCCTGGAACTTCTCTTCCAACGCATGGCATCTTACCTGACGATGCCCTGGCACATCTATTGCGGCGACGGTGGAATCATGGCGAACAACCGGGACCACGTTCATGTCGCCTTCCGGCGCTTGATCATATGGTTCAAGCTCGACAGTGCGAATAACGATACTTTAGGCATCCACTTGGACACAGCGTCACCGAGGATCACCACCGCATTTGACCATGAAGCCCGCCAGTGCGTCACACCTACGGGCAGGCGGGAGAATACTGGCGCAGCGCAGCTTTCGATGACTATAGAAACCCGACTTGCGACCATAGAGAAGCGCAGGGCGGAGGCTCTAGCAGCCTCTATCATGGACGGCGACACTCGTGGGCCCAAGCGACCCAAAATATTGACCGCCTGCGCTACCGTCAGCTCTCCTGCGCAACTCCATACCGACGATGAGCCAGTACGCGATATACCGCAGGAGCGTGGGGATCATGCTCGAGGCGACGATGTACAGTCCAAGAGCGAGCCTGTTCAGCAGCGTGACGCCAGCGCACTTGATGCAGTGCAAGAGTGTGTGGGCGTGGACGATGCTGGCGATCGTCAGCGACGTGAAGACATCCAACCCAAGGATAAGCCCATGGAGCCGTACGACGCATGTGTGCATGGTCATGCAAAATCTGCGAGGGCGCTTCGCCTTATGTTTTGGAAGGACAGGTCTCTGTGGTTCGGTCGGGGCAAGTAGATGCCTCAGGTTGTTGTCGCTTTCTTATCGCAAGTTCTGCTATTCACCATGCACTTTTGTATTCATTTATACCGCACGCTGTATCTTGCTTGCTGTACAATATTCCACTACTATCTTATTACTGCAGCACCCATATGCATCGCGTTATCGAGCCGTTGCTTCGCGTTGAACCTAATTACACAGTGTTGCCACTTCTCTTGCTCCTACTTCATCCGATCCGGCCAGCTTCCTGCTCCAGACGTTCTGCGCGATGGCGCCCGCGAAAGCTGAGCACCCGGACATGGTCTATCGCTTTCTGGGGAACTCTGGGCTGCGCGTGTCCGCGATCTCGCTTGGTGGCTGGTTGACCCACGGTGGACATACTGGCGAGGAAATTGCTCTGGATACTATCAAGGCCGCATACGACGGAGGCGTCAACTTCTTTGACTCTGCAGAACAGTTGAGGGTTGGCCATTCTGGCTCGGTTCGAAGCAGCTGAGGCCTAGCAGGTACTCGAGTGGACGCGCGGAAATCTTGCTGGGCAAAGCCGTTCGGCACTTTGGCTGGGACCGTGACGACCTTGTCATCTCCACTAAGATTTACTGGGGCGAGCACGAAGATGGATCCAAGGGTGTCAACGGTCGGGCTGACTGACATGGTCTCCGCAAACCATTAAAATTGTGACCAGATGTCGGCCTATCGCGCAAGCACGTTCTGACGGGAATGCGCAAAAGCCTGAAACGGCTTCAGATGGATTACGTTGATCTCGTCTGTAGGTTGTCTAATACCTTTCCGATCGCACGGCGGCTGATCTTTGAATGCTTGTAGATGCACATCGTCCAGACAAATCCACGCCCATGGAAGAAGTCGTCAGAGCTTTCAACCATCTCATCAATACTGGGCAGGCGATGTATTGGGGCACGTCTTTCTCCGTGTTTCCTGACTCTCATTGGCTGATAACCGTTTATAGGGACCAGCGAATGGAGCGCAGAAGAAATACAGGATGCCTGGCGGGTCGCGGACAAGCTCAGTCAGTTCCTTCGTTTCCTACAGCTCGCGCACGGCTGACCGCTCCGCATACCACAAGGCCTCATCGGGCCCGTCATGGAGCAGCCGCAATACAATATGCTGACCCGGGAACGTGTCGAAGTTGAATACGCACCGCTGTACCGAAAGCATGGCCTGGGCCTCACGATCTTCTCGCCTCTCCTCCGTGGCGTCCTGACTGGGAAGTACAATAACGGCATACCCGACGACTCGCGCGCAAACAAGAGCGGCGCTGAATGGTTCAGAAGTCAGATCATCAACGGTCAGTCAATGCTCGAGCGCGTCGCGCGGCTCGAGCCCATTGCAAAGAAGATCGGTGCGACAACGGGACAGCTGGCTCTTGCTTGGGTCGTCAAGAACGAGCATGTGAGCTCTGCAATCATCGGGGCCACCAGCGTTGGGCAGATCGAGGAGAACCTGGCTGCCCTGCAGTTCGTATCGAAGTTAACACCAGAAATTCTGGAGGAGGTTGAGGCCGTGCTGGAAAATAAGCCCAAGCTCCCTCCCATGCGTTTCACATGACGCGGGAAATCGCTGTGTAACACATCGTGTATTTCATACTTTTGCGCATGAATATTCAAGATAGTGTACTGAACAGGCCGGGAGCAGGGCGCCGGTTCCGAAGTGAAGAGTCATCGACGAAGAAATGACACGAAGAATGACTCTCTTCTCCTCCAACCACCATCTAGCCATGCCTGCGCTACGTGCCCGGGCTCTCCAAAGCTAGAGAAAAGTGGAGGCACACAGCGCTCGGTCAGTGTCGCAGCAACTTTCGGCGTTCGACGTCCAACGTGGCCGTTAACGCGTGAATGCGTCGGTTTTGGCCAGCTTTTTGTTCCGCGACATCGTCTGAGCCGTGGCCGCATCGATCGCCGCCGTTGCAGCCGTTGACAATGCCCTCCGGCTAGACAGGGCCTGATATGGCGGCTTTTTAGCGACGCTGGAACGCCCAGAGATTGCTTCAGAGCAACCTTGTTTGGGTTGAGCCGCCGCTAGACTTCTGCTTCGCCTGCTGGCAGAGTGTGGCGGCTGCCATCATTCCTTCCTTCTACTCGGACATGGAACAACGAGGAGGACTCGTCAAGCAGCGTGTGCCTCTGTGGGCAGCACGGCTGAGCGTCAAGGGAGACGATGACATTGAGCTCTCTCGCACTATGCGTATGGAAGACGAAAGCCGTGCGACGCGCTGGGTCGACGACTCTACGCGTTTCTTGGTCGTGACCTTCGACAAAGCTGCAGAGCGCTATTTCTTGGGCGCTGAAGGCCTTCCTCGGCTGCTGCACCTCATGCAGAACGGTCTCGAGACTGGGGAATCGCGGTATCTACCCTACCACACCCGCGTCTGCGGTCGCTGATCGGTGGCAGATTTGTCTTTCTTGGCTATACGGAGTCGCAATTGGGCGCTGGAGACCTCCTGTTTTTCGAAGAGGGTGATGGCTACACCGTCGATTCGATGCTTGACTACTTTGGCGAGCTTGAGCCTGTATTCGCCAAGTCCGGTTACGGCAAATTTGCTGCTCGGCTTGGTCTGTCTTTCTCCTCGACAGTGGCTACACATGAAGTACGTAAATGTAGCTTGCAAATGTATGCCTATTTGACGATTGGCTCCTTGAGCTTGCTCCTGGCGAACTGGTTTACATACCGGATAGAGTGGCGCTCGACGGGACAGTAGCAACCGATGGATGTGGTATGATAAAGGATTCCTGGCACGCGAACTATGCGTTGCGCTGAATATACCCAGTAACACACCCAGTACGTGACACTGATGACATTACGGCGGTTCTGTCTCTGATGGCAAGCACCTCAGTCTTTCAAGTACGGGTGGGCGGTATCAAGGGCGTCTTGGCTAGATATCCCGACGATTTCTTCGACGAGCTGACCCAGCAACCGTCGGCCAAGATAGCGTATCGACCAAGTATGCTCAAGTACCACGGTGGCCCGCAAATCGTGGAAGTCAACAAGGTTTCGAAGGCGCGACCTGATTCAGCCCGGCTTAACATCCAATTCGTCTTGCTGCTCCTGACATTGGGAATTGGCATTGATGTGAGCCTCCTTCGTTAAAACGGTTGACTCAATTGACTGACCTTGCATAGGTCTTTGAACGCCTACTCTCTGTGCAGCTGGAGCGGATAGACAACATATTCTCTGACAGGAAGACGGCAATTGCGTTTCTAGAAAATGCATACGATGTTACGCTCGATTCCAGCGCTCCTCGCACGCTCTATCAGGATGGTGAGGGATCCAGCAGACAATGTGCTCAAGCATCTCTAACATAATGCAGTGTATCTCATGCTCCATGCGGGTTTCGACTTGGGCGAACCGCAGCTGCAATGGTCGCTTAACACGCTCCGCACGCAGATGCTGAAGCGGTTGCACGAGAAACTGCAGATCGAGGTCCAGGTCAGTAGTCATGTTTTGTTTCCCCAGCGCGGAGTAGCCGAGCGTATGTCCCCAGGATTCCGCTATGCTCTTTGGCGTCTGTGATGAGACAGATACTTTGGACGAGAACGAGGTGTACGTCAACCTTCCCGACCGCGGAGGCAGCTTCGGTGGCCGCACCGTCGTTGTGATGAAGTTAGTAGTAATAATTATCAGCTTGAGTGTTATTGACGATAGCGGTCTAGGAATCCTGCATATGCTCCTGGAGGTTTGCTTGTTCCCGCTATGCCTTGATACCACACTAATATCACTTCAAGATATCCGCGTCTTTACGGCGGTAGATCGGCCGACTTTACGACTCTGTCCCACTAATTGCATAGGTAAGCCATGCCATGTATTCTGCATAACCAATCCTAAAAGGCGCAGTTTTCGCGTCTTCTGCTAATTGTGGACGCTCGCCGGCAGACAAGATGAGTGGCGGCGTATGTACAGTCATCCTTGTGTTGAGGACGTTGCTTATGCACAGCGCAGGATCTCGACGGTGACACCTTCTTTGTCTCGTGGGACCAGTCCCTCATACCAGGCCGTACCGCGTCGCCACAACCACGCTCAAACCCTCCTCCGCCGCCCAACCCTCCTATGCGTGGTCCGATATTGGAAGAGGCAGCACGAACGTTCATCGCGCTGCACAACAAGATGCTCCTCGGCCAGATGTCGAACTCGTGGAAGGAGACGGCTGAATTTTCGCCAGACATCGCACAGGACAGGTACTGTCTCCAGCTCGTACCGATGATTGAACAGGCGTTGGTAAGTTTCGGGCCGGTTGTATAGCTTCACTCAGCTGACCCTTGGCGGCAGGACATTACGAAGACTGGTGAAGACGTGGACCTGCTGGCCGCACAGTTCCGTCGCACCAGGTTTCGCTCTGGTCAACGCAGTCAAACTGGGTTCGGTCATCTGTCACCTCTACGTCGCATGATCCCTCTCGGAGATAAGCCTAACTTCGAGCATTGGCGCTGCGACGCGGACTTGGTGACGAAAGACTGCATGCCGGACGCCGATTGGGCAAGGTATACCCGCGAAGGCTTGTCTGTCGTGCGGGAGTTCAACGCGGAGCTCGCTAGAGCTATATCGTGTACGCTGCCTTTCGTGACGCTCACGGATTGCGACTCTGAAGCGAGTTGGATCGATAGCCGGTAGTAGTCAGGATCTAAGCTATCAGAACGCTGGTGAGTACCAATCATCCTTTAGCTATACTTTTTATTCAACCGTCCCCAGCGTCCCAACGACAATCATCATCGGATTCTCGCTCTCGCGTGGATGACATCCGCGACAAGTACACATCCAAGTACTTCAGTGGTCCGTAATTGCCAAAGACGATGTCATCGATACTCATCATTTGACTAGGCAATACGCCGCAGGATAGATGCAACGAAGCTTTGCGTGCGGCTGCCTGGTACAAGCTTGGCTACGGTATGAAAAGGCAAGCGTTCGCATGGCTTGGTCTGCGATATTTGTGCCGCCTCAAAGCTCGTAAGCATATTCCTTTGTGCCTATCTCCATTGTATGGTGCTAATGCGCGTAGTGGCGCGCCATGGTGGAGGCGAGACAGTGTCCATAGGCCCCTTATCGACGCCGCTGCGTCGCAGTAGTACTGTTCCTTCTTCTGCACTGAGCGGGCTTGGTGGGCCGTGGACCATGGTCTCGCGCACCAGCTCCATCGAGTCGCTGAGCAGTGATAACCAGCAACCACCACTTGCGGAACTTATGCTCGCGTGCATGGAGCTAGGTCACAGCTTCAGCATGAATGCGGATGCGAGCATGCGGAAGTTCAAGTGCACAACGTGCGGCGAGAATAGGGTGGAAACGGTGCGCCGCCAATGAAACCGACTGTTTTCACATGTAGGTACAGGCCAGACTCGAATATCTCTTAGTGCATTCATTGTCAGGACATTCAGCTGTGCCCGAGGCTCCTGCTGCGGCGTCAACGCCTCAACTCTGAGACTGTCATTGCATCCTTGATCAGTTCACTACTGTACTCCCAGATTGCCACCGCCACACCGGCAAGATGTCGCTGAAAGGGACCGTTTAGCCGGTCCTCGGGAAGCTTCTCTTGAATGATATGATATAATATCTCTAATCCGGGGCACACGTTCTCCCAGTCCCAGCTGACACTGTCTTCCATGACCATAGACCCGTCTTCGGTTGCGCGCGGTTGGCTGACTGCTTTCGAGCAGCTGCACCAAGACATTGGCCTTCACGATGGCGATCTACGGTCTCGCATCGCAGCTGCGTTCGCGCCAAACGACTGTTGGCTGAGGGATATGCTCACGTTGTCGTGGGACCTGCGTACCCTGCACGGGCCGGAGCCCATTCACGACTTCCTCGCTGAGGATGACCGCTTGCGCAGGGCTGGCTTGAAGAACTTCCGCCTCGACTCTGACGCGGTGTCTGGTCCAGCTACACTGCAACAACTTCCTGGTGGACAGAGCATCTTGGTTTTGTTTCGCTTTGACATCACTGTGCCTGCTGCAACTGGCCGCGGTTGTGCTCGTTTGGTTCAACAACCCGATGGCGACTGGAGAGCATGGACAGTGTTGACCGTACTGCATGACTTCGTTGGTCTCGAAGAGAACTTGTCGCCAGCTGTCAACCACCCGGATAAGACATGGGACGAAGCATGGGAGGACGAGCGCGCATCTGTCCAGGAAGACCTTGGAGTCCTCGTCGGTTCGCGGTGCTTTCATCCCGTTGTGATTTGGTTTCTTATGGTCCATTCTAGTCGGCGGTGGGCATTCCGGGATCATGCTGGCAGCGCGACTGAAGCACATGGGACTCAAGTATCTCGTCATCGAGCGCAATCACGTCGGCGACAGCTGGACATTGCGTTACCCGACCTTGAAGTTGCACACGCCCATAAAGATGAACTCATGTGAGCAGCCGACGAAAACTTCGTTCATTTCATATTCATCTGGTTCAGTCCCGTACCAGCCGTACCCGATGACATGGCCCAAATATTTGCCTAGGTCCAAAGTGGCTCAATTCATGCGCGCCTACGCGGACTTGTACGACCTGCACGTCTGGGAGTCGACTGAGTTGCTGCACGACCCTCGACCCGCATACGACGCACAATCCAAGACGTGGACAGTCCATGTTCGCAGGAACGGGGAGGACGTTACGTTACATCCGCGACACCTCGTTCTCGCCACCGGTTTGAATGGGCGCCCAAAGGAAGTCAGACTCGCGGGCGCCGAGAATTTCAAGGGCGAAGTCTACCATAGTCATTATCACAAGGATGTCGCCAGAATAAAGGGCAAGAACGTCGTTGTCGTCGGCGCAGTACGTTAGCGTGCTCTCAATCCGAGTACCGGCTCTCAAGTCCCTTTGCAGTGCAACTCTGGCGCGGATATAGCGTTGAATCTAGTCCAGCGAGGGGCAGGGGAGGTACGTCTAGCTGTGACACCTTTCAGATGTGTTGTATTGATGTTTTCGAAGGTCACCCTGGTTCAACGTTCACCGATGTGAGTAACGAGCGATTGCAAGTAGGAGATCCTTGCTCACCGCATCACGTACAGTTCTGTGATGTCAGTCAAAACGGTCGACCAAACTGTCCACAGCGCGGCCTACCCAGCGCATATCCCCCTCGACGAGTGCGACCTGCTATCGGAAGCCACGCCGCACAGGCTCACCATCAGAATGCTGCGCGAAGGCCTGGACAGTGCGACGAGAGAAATGGACCGCGACCTTCTGAGCGGCCTTGAGGCGGCGGGCTTCAAGATATCCGGCACCCCGCTGTACGAGCTGTTCCTCACAGTCGGCGGCGGCTTCCTGCTCGACGTCGGCGCGGCCGAGCACATCATCTCCGGCCGCATCAAGGTTAAGCACGGTGTCGAGGTGCAGAGGCTCGAACCGGACGCTGTGGTCTTCACGGACGGCTCGAGCGTCCCCGCGGACGTTGTGATCATGGCGTGCGTCGCGTTCAGCGCACCGGCAATTTCTGACATGCATCGGACAGGATTGGGTACGAGCCCATGCGCGACACGGCCACGACGTTACTCGGCGCAGACGTCGTCGAAAAGACGCCGGATGTCTGGGGCCTGGACGACGAAGGCGAGTTCAGAGGCATCTATCGGCCCACGGGATACCCCAGACTATGGTATGCGTCTGGTGGCTTCCCGCAGGGGCGTTTCCTCGGTCGATTGCTCGTAAGTAAAGCCACGCACTGACCCGCACGTGCATCGCTAAATCTTGAACAGGCTCTACAGTTACTGGCCAGCGAGAGAGGCATTGTCGATATGTAAGGGCGGAGCGCACTCGAAATTCCGAACTGTACAACAGGTTTCCCCTTTGTCCACATCTATACGCTACAAGGAATTTATGGCGATACGCACGAAAGTTGACCAGTATGGCAGCGTTTGCCACTTCAATGCCCGTCGTCCCCGAGCTCAGTAACTGTACACGACGGAACGTCGACGCGCTCCATAGCCACTCCGCGCAGGATATTGCAAACTCCTAGAGAGCTGTCAGCAGCAAAATGAGGTTGCAAAGTCTAACCGACCTTCTGATTTGACGGCCTCCATCTCCTGGTCGCATTTGACGAGCAGCAGCCCCGCAAATCCCAACGAGTTGATATTAAGGCGCTCGCCGGTTTCGCGCAAGGTATAACATTCTTGATGCCGGGGAATTAGATGTAAATGCTCCAGGGTCAGGAGGACATTGTAGGATGGCAACCCAGCATCCTCCGACTGTCGGCCTGGTGGCTGGTGTCGCGCAGTTGTCACGACAAGATCTAGTAAGTTGAGGTATGCATGGATGAGGGTGTCGGCCAGCTCTGCCTGGGTTTGCGACGAGAGCGCCTGTGGGAGCCGGAGAATATGGTGTGCGTAGGGGAGAGCTGGGATAGAGAACGGCCTCCCTGGCCACTCATGTAAGTCTACCGCCGTTGACAATGATAGAGATACTAACGCGGATCCTGAACACGCTCAGCTCGCGCAAGTCGCTCTATAGGTGGACCCTCTGGGCCTATGGGAATAAACTGAAGGTGCTTGTGCGGCTGACTTGCGCCGCTCTTGTCGCCGCCTGCGGGTGTTGTTAGCAATGATTCTCCTTTCAAGAAGAACACGCACAATTATAAAATGCAAATAGATGCTTGCCAGCGTTCCGCGCTGCTACGAGCACATTGTATGCGTGGACCAGGTCGGCGGGCGACAGCGGCGATGCCTGCGATTCGTACTCTACACAGATGCCAAAATGTCAGCAGCAGTAGCAGCTCCAAGCAGGTCTATATGTACCTCTGGATACCATAAGGAAATGGTGGGCTACCACAGAAAACTTGTTGAGCTACGCAACGAGTTGGTAATCGACAGTGAGATAAGAACCAACGCACCAAAAAGACATGATCACCCTCGATCTCCTCGTCCACCATCTCGCCGACGACGAGCGGAGCCTCATATGGGGGTGCGAAGGGATCCTTGTGTACAGGGCGCTTTTCGCTCGGCGGCTGGCCCTCGGCCTCGAAATGCGGCGTGGGCAGCACGGGCTTCTTGAGCAGAGCAGGACAGAGACGAATTTCGAACTAAGATTACGAGTCCATAGGGCGCCGGTCAGATCTAGATAGGCAGAAAGCGCAGGAGCGTGGTGCGTACTCGCCTCTGCGCCGGCCTCGGTGTGTTTCTCGACCGTCGATGGGAAGTAGAACACGGAGCCTGCGATGACGGCTTCCTTGTAGGCCTCGGGCAAACGGGCGATAATCTGAGCTGCGGTGCTCGGTGCCATGTTGCGCAGCGATGCCAAAGGGCGAGCGGTTGACAGTCGCCTGTACGCTGAAGGCACAAGGCGGCGTCCAAGTCGGGTTGAGAAAGCAATCTGCCGCAACGTCATGTCTGATGCCCGACTTGCGATCGCTTCAGAAATAATAGTCAAGCATAGACACCACGTCCAAAAAATTTCTTGCGCTCGTCAGGCTGTCAGCATCGACGACAGCGACGTCCGAGAGTCCGCGGCAGGCTTTGTCAATCGTTTCGGACGAGTCCGCATCTTTTCTCATGACCGCGACCACCGTAAAGTTATGCGCCTTAGAGGAGCACCCACCTTCAGAGCATCTCTTCGACCTGCAATATGCGGACTGCAGCAAGCTCGAGCATCCCAGAATTAGCGACCTTCTCGAGGATGTACGATACATCGCTCCAACGTATAAGGCTGCAGCTGCATCTTATTTCTGTTCTCAGTGCCTTGACATTGTCTCTCGCGCGCAGACTGGATGCCTCCATTTATGCCGTTTATGAAGTGGAACAGCTCATTCTTGCTCATTTGTCCTACGGTGTACATACAATACATCCGCACACAGAGCTCAAACAGTTTACGACAAACATCAATTCTGCAAGGAGAGGCATACCGTATTGGGAACATAAACACGACTAATCCTTGGGCGGTTTGTAGGCTTTGATTGCGGCCAGGACGACGTCGTTCTGCTTCTTCGTACGGTCGGGGTTCCAAGGATACGCATCGACAATGGCGACCTTGCGGAGGAGCTTCCGCGAGGGGAGCTTCTTGACATAGACGAGGGTGCCCGCGACATTCACGATAACAAAGGGCACAATCTCCGTGCTTCCCGGTCCCATGTCAGTAACGCGCCAATCGGCCACGCCTGGCTCCAGCTGCGCTTTATCCGTCACACTGACCGCATCCTTAACGCCTTCCACGATAGCATCGCGGTACCCTAACACTTGCACGCATGCACCGCTTGCAACCGCGATCGGCTGTTTCGTCTCAAGTCGCTTTGGCTGATCGCTCTCAGGTTGCGCAGGTCGGGATTGGTCTTCGGTGCCCGACGTCGACCGGGGGGGCTCGAGCACAAATGTGCATCGAATGTCGTCCAACCCGAATGGGATCGGCAGCGGAACCCGGCCGCGTGCAAGATCCCGGTACCAGTTGGCGGGCAAAGTGGTGATAGAATTCAATTCCAGAAGGAATTGCTTATAGCTGTCGATCCAGCTTCGCTGAGAATTCGCCAGGCCGGGTTTATGTTTGTTCGTCGCAGTGATAGTGTTTGTTGGGTTGAAGAACTTGAGCTCGAATATGTAGAGCTTGAAAGTGCCGTCGGGGAGCCGGACAAGGAGGAACACGTCCAGGCGCTTGAGAACGACGTCGTCGCCTTTACGCTCACGAACCCAGATTTCCGTCTGGACATTGTTGATATGGTCAGTGCGAAGAGACTCGCACCGCCGGAGAGCAGCACGAAGTAGATGAACGAATTCGGTCTGGAAGGCATCCTCATCGACAGGTTGGTCATGAGGATGCGCATTAGCGCTGGGCGGGCGGTAATAATCGAGAAGCAAGGTAGCAAGCGCCTGCTCCGTGAGATCTTCGAATTTGAGGACCGCGGTATCCGCGACCTCGAGGTCTTTCGGTTGGATTTTCCGGTCTTTCTGGCGCTTTGTCGGAAGGCGATACAAAAAAGTCCTGGGATAACTAGTCACCTGTCAGTATCGGCATGAGCGAGGTTCACAATATTCATCAAAGTTCATCACACGTACTTTGTTAGAGACGCTCATCAAGAGCTCCTTTGCGCAGAGTCCAGCAAGGCGATAATATGCCGAGGCACCGTCACGGAAGAGCAACCCGAGCATCAGGAGACGTGTATAGAGAAGCCGACGTGTAGGATGGCCCGCGACTAGATCTGATGTAGTGAGCTGTGTGGGGGGCGTGATGATGTCTGATTCTGGAACCCTACAGCTAGGGTCTACGAGGAGATTGCGCAATGCTTTCTGCGCCTCGCCATCCTTGTGCAATAGCAAAGGAAATAGCATTTTGGCTGCGGATTCAAAGTGCTGGGATGCGAAGTCCTCGTGCATTGCCTTCAGCTTTTCCTTAGCGTCGAGCGGCCGGCCCCGCGCATCCTTAGCATGCCCGTCAGTCAAGTGTTCGTCGGCTGCTCGGGCGCTTTCTGGGGAGACCGTTAGGGCGATGCGCCCGTTCACATTGACAGCGCCAGTGATATGAAAAGAGGACATAGGGACCTGTGTCAGAGATTGAAAACCTTGCGCGACGTGGCCGGACGTCAATCCTCGTACGGACGCAAAGTCGCAGAGATCGATGGGATGCTCCGTGCCGTCTGCCACGAAGCCAGCGTGCAACCAGCCGGGCAGGTACGGGCCAACGAATAAGACCTTTCGTACAGCACCGTCTTCCGCGAGATATGACTGTTTTATGGGCTCCAAGAACCAATTTGACACCGTGGCGCGCTTTTCCGGGACGGAGCTAGGTTCGCAGCCCTGCCAGAGAGACGCGCAGAAGGGTCTGCTGAAAACCTTCTGCAAGTTGCGTACAATGACGAAGAGCTTAACCTGAGGTGCATGCTGCTGGATCCAGAGCTGACGATTGAAATTAGTAGATGCTCCCCTTCCTACAAAATGATACGCACAAAAAACCGAGTTAGGACTTGATTAGCTCTGAGGTATGGGAAGTCCTCGGGAAAATCGACGATTCCTTTGTAGGAAGCACGAAAGGCTTGTATTGCCCGTCGAACGTGCAATAGAAAGGCTTTATGGAAGGCATCACAGGTTTCGGGGACAGCAGGCATCGAGAAGGACGCAGGAATTGTCGTCAAAGGCTCCGGCCACTTGCTGAAATCGAAGGTCACACAAGCATGCGTCGAAGGCGAGATTGGAATGCCAGAGTCCTGAGCAATTCGCACCATGCTGAGAGAGCCACAGAAGGCCTCGTACTCGTTGACCCGAGCGATATCATGATAGAACGACAGTATACTGGAAACAAGCAGCGTTGTATAAGGACTCGGCGACGCGAATAGAAGGCAGACTCTGCTTTCGGCGCGCAGCAGACCGCCCTTGTTGCAGCTTGCAAGCGACTGCGTAATATCAAAAACAGTAGTTCCGGACATCGTCACGTCCTTGTACCAGTTTCCAGTACCCTATGATTCGTGAGTGCTATCCGAAAGATCAGGCTGATCTCACCAAGAAGTTTCGAATCATTTTAGGGCCGACAGCTCGAAAGACATGCTTTCCCACTTCATCGAGCCGGAATTTGGCTGGGGAGATGGACCGAGCACGCTTTTCGATCTTCTGGAAGTTGACTACGAAATGGAGCGCGGACTTCCCGGAGAGTCGATCTATGGGAGGCGGGCTTGTGGCGACAAACATATCCATTGTCGGTTCTCCGTCGCCGGGAGCACGTAGCCTGCAAATCCACAGTTCTGCGCTAAGCAGGGTTTTGGATTCTGCATATTTGCAAGAGCAACGGCTCAGGTGTTCCTGGAACGCCACATCGAGGAGGTCCTGTAGAACATGTATGCTCTTGAGGGTGCTCCCATCGATGCCGAGTTTAAAGCTTGGAGGATCGTGATTGGCGATCTCGCCGACAATCCGACCCGGACGGGTCGACTGGCTAGAGAACATAGCAGAGACAGTAGGTTCACCGGGAATGCGAGGAACGAGTTCGATGACAAGATTGTCTGGGCGAGTCTACTAAATCTCCCGAAATTGAATCTCCGATTCACTGCCTCTTCGCCATGACCCTCGAATTATTGTGCGCGTTGACGGAGCATCCGCCTTCGGAGTACCTATTCGATCTGCAGTATGCGGACTGCAACAAGCTTGACGATCCCAAAATCAGTGATCTTCTTGAAGATGCAGCTGAACACCACCACATCCAATGCGGTTGCGCTTTCGCAATTGGGAGCGTGGTGTGGGCCGTCACTTTACCCGCGACAGACGAGGCCTTTCGGAAGTTTAGGCCGGGGAGTACTCGCCTTGGGTTGGATACCCCGTTGAACAGTATTCAACACCCTGGCGCCGGCCGTATCGGCATTGTGATATTCGCGGATACTCGTCCTAGCACTGGTGGGTTGCACTGTCAGCTGCGATCCGAATCTAATCGCAATTTCTAGATTATCTGCGTCTCTATCGAACCAAGAGATTCGTGATTTTGCGGCACGCCAATGCAGGAGTATTACAACGATTTGGAGGTGATGTCAGTGTCCAATGCCTGTCTCTTTGTTCAAAGTTTTCCAACGTACACTTCAGGTCCAGCTTCCCGGCACTCATCAGGTCCACTACGACGCTATGTGTCGCATTCGAGGATTAACCCTTGTGAACAAGACGGAATTGGCTCGGGCATTCTTGGAGCATTGCACGTGCCCTGTTCTTCCTATTCTTCGCAGGCCGAAGGGATTTGGAAAGTCGACATTCTTGACCACCGTCGAGTCTTTCTTTGACGTTCTGGCTCTCCATGCATATTTTCCCTTCATGAATCAAGAGCATGCGTCGGACACTGCAGCCGCGTATGCGTATCACCGGCTGCTTGTCTTGCGCCTGGACTTTGTCGATCTTCAACTGCGCGAGGACATAAGCCTGGAGGACGCATATGACGAATGCGAGAGATTCTCAAAACAAGCGGCGCGTAACTTCTACGGCAGATACAAAAATTACCTGGCACCGTATGCTGCAACCCGACGCAATTGGTCCATCGATTTTCCATCAGTAATTGTGAGTACACCTATTCTTTGCATCCACAGTCTGATACCGAGCTACCTCAGGCTGCTGCGAAAGGCCAAGGATTCGGCATATTCCTCTCTATCGATAACTACACGGCGCCCGCCAAGTATCGCAGCCTAGCTATAATGGAAGCCGTCGCCGAAACTATCCTGGTGGACGTAGGCGCTGCTGTAGACGGAGGGTTCGTTCGGTGCGGCATGATCGTCGGCGACACTGTCCCCCAAGCTCCGCCATGGTCCCACCTCGGGCATTTCACAGAGTATATCAACGATCTGTCCGACGATCCAGCGTTCTTTGAAGCTATAGGATTCACCCAGGACGAGGTGGAAGCTCTCGGCGAGGCGTGTTCCATCCCGGTGCCCACTTTCCTCACGTGTCTCGGCATCGACAAAGCTGTCGATGGAGCTCCATCGCCCGCGGTCTACTGCGCTGCAGATGTGCTATCCGTCGCTCGGCAGTTTCTGGACGACCCTTCTGCCATTCCCGCTCCTCGCCCCGCTGCCGTCCTCCCACCTCTCCCCACAGTGGTCGATGAGGTCCCCCCGAAACATGAACCGTTTTTCGAGGTCGCCGACTCAGACATGTCAGAAGGTTTCTTCGACGATTTGGGACAGGGCACCGTGCCAGACGACGACGAGGCATTCTGGACCATGTTGCAGAACGATCCCAGCTACATTGCCTCGCTGGGCAAGAGCTCCAGTTCGAAGACGGTGAAGATCATTTCCCCGAAGTCCAGCCCTGCAAAGAGCGATGCGAGTTCACCTCGAGGCTCTGCGAGCTCGCGTTCCTATAACTCCTCGTTCATGTCGAATGAAAGCGCAACCTCGTCGGATCCGCCTTCCAGCCCGACCGACGAACGCGGAGCGCGCGATTGACGCGGCTATAGTGCAATACACACTCATTCATCTGTCATATGTCCTTGGACAATGTTCGCATAGGTAGAACGGTCTTTTGGCAAGCGACGCGTAACGCCATGGTTGTAGCCTTCGCATTTCTGCCACGTTTTCCCTTCAATGTTAGGCCCTGCGCAGTGACCAATAATAAAGATGGCCTATGAAGATTGTCAATCGTTTCGGACGAGTCCGCATCTTTCCTCATGACCGCGACCCCCGAAAAGTTATGCGCCTTAGAGGAGCACCCACCTTCGGAGTATCTCTTCGACCTGCAATATGCGGACTGCTGCATGCTCGAGCATCCCAGAATTAGCGACCTTCTCGAGGATGCGGCTGAACATCATCACGTTCATTGTGGATGTCGGTTTCGGATCGGGAGGGCATGGGCAGTCTCGTTGCCTGCGACCGATGAGGGCTTTAGGGACTTCAGTCGGGATAATGCTACCCACGTTGGGCTGGATACACAGTTAAGCGCTATTGAATGGCCTTCAGATGGACGCCTCGGACTCGTGATATCGAAGGAGTCCGAGTCAACGACCAGCATTGGTTAGAGATTCTTCCCAGACCGTATACGCTGGACTGACTTCCATGTTCCAGACTACCTACGGCTATATCGTATGCACCGATTCTCTATTCGGAATCATGCCAGCGCGAGAGTAATCCAACGATTTGGCGGGGACGGTGTAAGTGTTCGACCACACCCGTCCGTTCCGCACTCGCAAAATGCGTGTTCCAGCTCCAGCTCGCTGGTCCTCATCAGGTCCATTACGACGAGATGTGCCGCATTCGAGGATTAACCTTCGTGGACAAGACGGAAATCGTGCATGCCTTTTTGGAGCGCTGCGCGTCGCCTCGTCTCGCCATCCTTCGCAGGCCCAAGGGATTTGGAAAGACAACGTTCCTGTCCGCGGTCGAGTCTTTCTTCGACGTTTTGGCTCTCCATGCATATTTCCCTTTCATGAATCAAGAGCATGCGTCGAGTCCTGCACATCACCGTCTGCTTGTCTTGCGCCTCGACTTCAACCATCTTCAACTGCGCGAGGACATCAACCTGGAGGATGCATATGCCGAATGCGAAAGCTTTTTGAAGACAGCGGCGCGTAACTTCTATTTCACCTACAAGAATTACCTTGAACCGTATGCTTCGACTCGGCGCAATTGGTACATCAACTTTCCAGCTGTAACGGTGAGTGCACATGTTCCTCGCATATCGTCTGATATATAGAGCAACTCTAGGCTGCTGCGAAAGCCCAAGGATTCGGCGTCTTCCTTTCGATCGATAACTATACTGCGCCGACCAAGTATCGCAGCCTTGCTATAATGGAAGCCATCGGCGAAACGATCTTTGTGGAAATGAGCGCTGCTATTTATGGAGGATTCATTAGATGTGGCATGCTCGTCGGTGACACTATCCCACACGCTCCGCCGTGGTCCAACCTAGGCCATTTCGAAGGACATACCAACGACCTATCCGACGATCCAGAATTTTACAGCGCCATCGGATTCACACGGGACGAGGTCGAAGCTCTCGGCGAGGCGTGTTCCATTCCGATGTCTTCCTTCCTCACATGTCTTTGCATTGGCACGGCTGACGGTGGAGCTTCGTCGCCTGCGGTCTACTGCGCTGCCGATGTGCTATCTGTGGCTCGCCAGTTTGTTCAGGACCGTTCTTCCAATCCTGCACCTCAACCCGCCGCTATTCTCCCACCTCTTCCCGCGGTGGTCGACGAGGTTCCTCCAAGATTTGGGCCGTTTCCAGAGGTCGCCGACTCGGACATCTCAGATGAGTTCACCGCGGACGATTTGGGACTAGGGCAGGTCAACTTGCCGGACGACGAGGAGGCATTCTGGACTATGGTGCAGAACGAACGCGATGCCATTGCCTCGATGGGCAAAGGTTCCAGCCCGAAGATGTCGAAGATTATTTCGCCCAAGTCCAGCCCTGCCAAGAGCGATGCGAGTTCACCTAGAGGCTCTGCGAGCTCGCGTTCCTATAACTCCTCGTTCATGTCGAATGAAAGCGCAACCTTGTCGGATCCGCCTTCCAGCCCGACCGACGAACGCGGGGCGCGCCATTGACGCGGCCATAGTGCAATACACACTTATTCATCTGTTATATGTCCTTGGACAATGTTCGCATAGGTAGAACAGTCTTTTCGCAAGCGACGTGTAACGCCATGGTTTTAGCCTTCGCATTTCTACCACGTTTTCCCTTCAATATTAGGCCCTGCGCAGTGAACAATGATAAAGATGACCAATGAAGAAGCTCGACGTCGTTCAAACCAAACTATCTAACAAGCAGAGCAAGCAAAGCGCATGATACAGGGTTGACAAAATAGGAGCTTTACACGCAAAGTCCGTGGGCCCGGAATCCAGTCCAGGCTCGCAGACCTGAGCGCGTGTGTCGGCGTTGCGCCCAAGCCCGCGGATCGTCGTTGAGAGAGTTGAACACACGGAAAAAGAGAGGAAGGCTCGTGAAAAAAATATGCATCATGCCTTGCTGCTGCCGCCCCTGCCCCGGGCCTGCTTGAGGTCCTCGCGCTCCTCGCCCTTCATCTGCGCCTGCGCGTACCCGAAGGCGGCGATGGTGGACCAGATGGCCGCGTTCGTGCCCTGCAGCCGGGTCGGCGTCAGCAGGCCGTGTTTCGAGATGACGGCTTTGTGCGTGTGTGGGCGTACCTGGTAGAACAACACGGTCAAGAACGCCTGGATTAGGAGTAACATGATGCGCGGCACCCAGGTGCGCTGGATGCCGATGTTCTTGAGGCCGGGCGGCGGGAGCTCGAGGACGAGCATGACGGCCGAAATGAGCATCGTGAGGATCTGGACGACGGGCACGTTGACGATGATCGACTGGAATGGCATTGCGCTCGCCGGCGGTCTGCGGCGGACAAGCAGCGCGCGCAGCAGTCAGATAGTGCGCGACAAAGGGGATGAATGCGCACTGGAGACCGCCGGGCGCGCGCAGGTGGCCGCCGACGAAGGACCAGAAGAACATCCTGTAGAATATGCCCCAGTATCCGGCCCACATGGCGTCTGCGAGAGCACGGCACGGTGTGTATGTATGTATCAGGAACACTGCGTGCATAGCGAGTCTGCCGATCCCGGGACCGGTTGCTTACAGACGCTGGCCGTGATGGAGACGAAACGGGCCCACTCGTGCCAGATGAAAGCACCCATTTCTGAACTTTACTGAGGCTGGTGGTGGTTCGTGAGGAGCGAGCAGGAGCAGGTGGGCGTGTCAAGCAGAGCGTCCGGGCGCTGGAGCAAGCAGAGACGTTGGGCGTTGGAGAGGCGGGGCGGCGGGCGTAGAAAGGCGGACGAAGAACGAATGGGGAGCGTCGAGCTCAACAAGGTCAACTCGCACGGCGAGCGAGCGGGCGGAACGAACGAACGAACGAAAGGAAGGGAAGAGGGGAAAGAGCAAGAGCGCACTGGCGGAGCCTGAGTGTACCATGGCCATTTCGGACTCGGGGCCCTGCATCAGATCTGGTGTAGCAACCGTCGTGCCACTGCCCCTTGCCACCGCTAGCGGTTCCGCTGCCCCGGCTCGCGCTCAATCTCTCGAGCTCTCATCTCAAGTCATCTCTCCATGTTCAACGTACAGAGACACTTGACGCCCAAGTGTTAGTCTACAACACTCGCAACCAACCAGCCAGCCGAAACGAAGAAAACAAAAACAAAACACACAACAAAACGGCAGCGAGCAGTACAACATGACGCGGGAGGGCGGACGGTGTCCATCAAGTGCTCACCGAGGATCCGTACACACTTAGACAGGCTCTCCAAACTTGACCGTGGTCGTCTCCGCGGGAGTCATAATCAGCGTCTGAGGACGCGACGGTCGCGACGGTCCCTGCACGTCGGTCTCCAACACGATAGGGGGCGGACGCTGCTGCGGCCGTTGCGGGAGCGCGCCGATGGCAGCAGCAGCGGTGCTGGTGATCAGCGGAGGCGCCTTGCGCGCGACCTGTGCAAGGAAAGCCACCGCATGAGAACCTAGCGCATACCCACGAGAAGCGAAGAAAAAAAATTGCGAGTCATACCTTCTGCGGCGCCGGAGCTGGCGATGCGGACCGGGACGCAGGAATCCTGACAGACGGGCGGGGCACAGGTGCAAGAGGTGCATTCGCACTGGCAGCGGGGCGCACCGCGGGCTGCCGTGCCGCGGCCGCGGTGCTCGTGATGACCGGCACGGGCTTGCGGACGGCTGGCTTGGCTGCTGTCGGGGGCTTCGGGAGCGCAGCAGGCGCCGGCGCAGGGGCAGGCAGGTTCGTCACGATCGGCGCGAGCTTCGGTCGTGCTGGCTCGTTAGCTGCGGCCTGCGTTCCAATCCAATCATTATCAGATTATTTTTTGCAACAGTCGCGCGCCGGATCGAGGAATGCCCACCATGACTTTGGGATCATCAGTCTTCTCGAAGGGGCTCGATCCGACGACTGTCGTCGTCGACGAGGGCATCGAGCCCGTCTCGCCATCGGCGCGCGCTTGAAGCGGTCCATGACGCTGCCCATGCCGCTGAAGGGGTACTCGATGCCCCGCATGCTGGAGCTGATGCGCCTGCGCGACTTCATGCACATCACGACCGCGGCGATGAGCAGACAGAGGCCGAGCAACGCGCCTGCCGCTGTCAACTGGTTAGGACCACGTATCCTTGCGTATTACGACGAGAGCGTACCTATACCGACGATCTCGACAGTCGTAAAGCGGTGGCTGTTTCGTCTTTAGTGACATGTTGGATAACTGGATGGACGATGCACGTACCCTTGGTTAGCCAGTGGGAACTGGCCGTCATCGGTAGCAGGGATGGCACTTGCGCTGTGCGTTTTATCAATTTCGTTGTCATCAGATACCCGTCGAGCAGAACTCACACAGGATCGACAGCAGCCAGAGGTGCTGCTAGCAGAGAACGCGGTGGGCGCCTGGAAGACCTGCGCAAAGTCAAAGTCGACATAGGTCGAGCGGTCGGTCGCGTCGCTCGTGAGGGTCAGCTCGTGCTTTCCGTCACCCAGGCCGCTGTCGAAAAACTGATTTCGGACACACATATTTCAGAGACGTGTGAGTAGGGCACTGAGGATGACGCACCAGCAGCGTCTACAATCGCCGGATAACAATCAATGTCTAATGCGCACAGCAAGGAGAGAGAGCTCGGCAGCACTCACGGAGGAGTGGAACGACGAGACGGTCGGCACGAACGATGTCTTGCGGCCGTCGATCTCGACGCTGTAGGGCGAGTGGGCCTGGGAGAGCGAGCCGAAAAGACCGATGGCGTCGCCGTCGAATTCGTATTTGAACGCCACGCCGGGCGCCTGGGCGAAATGCGAGGTGCCATCGGCGAAGAACTCGCGGGCGTTCTGCTGCCAGGCGGCGTCGTCGGGGAGGTACGCGAGGCCCGCGTCGGGCGCGGCGTCGTCGACGGTCGTTGGCGACCTGCATCAGGGTGGTGTGAGATTAGGCTTGGCTTGCGGTTGCGACGGGGGAGAGCACGCACGACGCGGGGACCTCGAAGACTATGGAGTCGATGTCGAGCGCGGCGGCGTCCTTGTTCGTGATGGTGACCGTGTGCTCGCCGAGGGCGAAGCCGGCGGCGCGGACGAGCGGGGCGTTGGGCACGACGGCTGGCTGGGCACCGCTCTGGATGATCTCGGGCCCGTTGTCGACGCGCACGGTGTACTGGCCGTGGGTGGGCCCGTTGGAGCCGAAGATCCATATGCCGGTGCCCTTGAACTTGAACGTCGCGGACGCGCCGGGCTGGCTCGTTGTGCGGAACGAGTTGGAGGAGGATTGCTACAGCGCGTCATTAGCGATCTGTCAATTGGGGTGGTTGCTGAACAGACCTGAAGGAGCGTGTCGTCCTGCGGAGAGTCTATCCAGGCCGAAGCTGGTTCATACTTGATAAGAGGACTCGTGTCCTCGACTGTGCGGGCGGATGAGCGCGTTATCAGGGCGGCCAAAAGCGCGAAGACGGACCGGTGATGTTGACAGTCGATGCCGACATTGCGTGAAAGGCCAGCCAGCCGCCGTAAAATCCAATAAAATATGCAGAAAAAGAAAGACAGCCGGGAACGGGAATGGGAACGCGAAGAGGAAAGGGAAAGGGGAAGGGCTGGGAACGGGCATCACGCTCATGATGCGGATGGCGGGCGCGACGGGGCGGAGGCAGTGTCGGGATCTGGGCGCTTGTCTCAACCTCAATGCCACCAAAACCGTCAAGCGCGCTCGTGCCGCGCGGCGTCTCCGGCCTCGCCAACAAGCAGCGCGCAGGGGTCTCGCGCGCACGGGCAAGGGCCACGCAGACGACCGCGACAAGCACACCACCAGCCTCGTCCTCAGACACGGCCAGGGCGGCATCTGGCAGTCGGGCGAGGTTGTCCTCAAGGGCGGCCACTACAGCGGGCCCCAGAAGCTCGCCTTCAGAGCCAGTGCGTGCTCGAGTCCCACCGTCTTCCCGGTCGCGCGCTGACTCTGGCGGGCACCTGTTTCAGACAACCTCATCAAGCAGGGCGTGCTCGCGCCCTTCCAGTTCACTCAGCTGCTCAACATTGCCTGGTCCCAATGCGATCGTGCGTGTCTTCGATGGTGCAGCTCTTTTTTTTTCGCGATGCTGACGGGAAGCTTAAAGTCAATCTGCGCACGGTTGAGCGGCTCGTTGATTACCACGATTTCTACCGCGATATGAAGGCCGCCATCGAACAGCGTCCCGAAGTCTGCTCTGCCCGCGCACGCGGCGAGACACGCGACTTCCTCAAGGACAAGAACTTTGTCGCGACCCACGTCGCCGCCCGGTATGTCGGCATCCCTGCTGTCCGCGTGCTCAGCCTCCAATCTCTGATGCGCGCCTCCCAGGATCCACAATCTGTTCTTCGTGGCGTCGGCCTGGCGCATGATCTGGACAATTCTCGTGCATATAGGCGAGCTGCTCGACCAGGACACGCCCGTCCGTCTCCAGCTCACGACTAACGACAACCTGCGCAACTACTTTCTCGTCCTCTACGATTGCATCAACGATGTCATCGAGATTGGAAAACAGCAGGTGTCGCAGCTGATCGTCGCCTCTGGTGAGCAGCCCTGCTGTTTCCTTAGCCGGTTTGTGACGCTCACACGCCGCCTGAAGAGTACTACAACAAATACTTCGTCCTCACCGATGACAACCAAGTGCAGTTCAACCCCGAGCACATCCGCGAAGCCCACAAGTCGCTCCTCACGACCATCATGCTCGAGCTCGCGCTCACCAACTCGAGCTACCCGCTCAACATCCTCATGTCCTCGCTCGGCGATGTCATCGCCGACGCGCCCAAGGGCAAGCACCGTGAGTCTCTCCGATGATGCGCGCCAGAGTGCGGAGTTCACAGCGTCGGACGACGGCTTCAGGCATTGGGCAGGGGCTCTGGGATGCCATTGGTGATCTGAGTGTGAGTCGAATACACTCCAGGACAGCTGTGGGCAAATCTCTGACATGTCGAGCTTGTTAGGTCGCCGTCGACTTCCGCGGACAGCTTGACGCCGCTCTCACGGCCAATAAGACTGACTTTAAGCAGTGGTTCGACAATGCTCCGGCGTACATGGAGGGGTATAGGAAGTACAAGGAGGCCATCGAGCTCTCGGAGGAAGCCTCGCAGCTCATCGACAGCTTCAAAGACATCATCTACCCGCTTGAGAAGACGGAGAACCCCGCAGTGCTCATCAAACTGTGGAAGGCCATTAACGACGTGCGTCACCTTCACGTCCACGCACAGTCAATCGCATGCTCCACGCGTCGCGCTTGCAGAATTACGCCGCCGTGGCAGGCAAGAACATCGAGGCGTTGTGGCTGCTGGAAGGCGCGTGGGATCAGCAGCCGCGCTGGCGGACGTTCCACCTGCCGCAGCTGGACGAGGACTCGGACGGCGACGGCGGGTTCAACGACCGCAAGCGCGTGCAGCTGCTCAAAAACGCCAAGCGCCGCGACAACGCGCCGCGCAAGCCGCGCCTGATGATCGCGAACACCGCCGCGAACGCCAGCGACGACGACGACGACCTGCCGGAGCTGCTCGACGTGTCGGACTCGTCCGAGGAGGAGGACGACGATAGTGACGACGACGATGAGGAGGAGGAGGACGACGAGAGCGACTATGACGAAGACGATATGGAGCAGCTGGACGACCTTATGCGCGAGGCCCAGCAGTACAAGTTCGAGAGCCCCGAGGACAATCCCAACGTTCCCGCGGATGTGGGCGATAACCCGTTCATCCGCATGATGAAGGGGCTCAAGGGTGCGCGACTTTTGCTTGAGTATGCCTGCATTTGCTCATGGGTGTTCATTCGAAGGTCGCTTTGCTTCGCTCAATCCGAGGACCAAACCAGGCGAGGCAGTCCGCGTTCCGGACGCGCGTCTTACGGTGGATGAGCAGAAGGGTCAGCCCAAAAAGCCTACGCCGCAGGGTATGCGATCTTCTGCCTATCAGTTCGTCGTACTCATTTCATTGCGTGCTCTCTCAGCTGCTGCCGCGCCACCGAAGGCTCCTCCGGCGCCCCCGCAGGCGTCTGGCACCAAGGTCACAGTCGAGGAAGTTCTCGACGAAGAAGCGGGCGGCGTCTCCGCGGCGAAGAAGAAGAAGAAAAAGAAGAAGAAGAAGCCCGCCAAGAAAACGGACTCCGAGGCGATCGCCCAGCAGGAAGCGGCGTCGACGACGTCGGTGGCGACGCCGCCCCCGGCGTCGCCTTCGCCCGCGCCGACCACCTCGCCCGCACCGCCGTCACCTGCAAAGAAGCCGGCGGAGAAGAAGAAGCCGGCGCCCAAGCCCGCGCAGGTCAACCCGATCATCAGGGAGTACGACCCGAGCATGTCGCTGCTGTCGCTCTCGCTGGGCCCGGAGACGGCGCAGTCCGCGCGGTCGTACCTCGCGCAGCAGGGCACGGAGACGAAGACGAAGGTGAAGTCGCGCCCCGCGGACGCGCCGCAGCCGGAGCGCAAGAGCCTGTTCTCGCGCCTGCGGCGGGACCCCGACGAGGCGCACGAGCGGGAGAAGCGCGAGGACGAGAAGAAGACGAGCAGCCGCTGGGGCATCTTCGCGGGCATGAAGAAGAAGGCGTCGCGCACGCTGCGCAGGATCGTCGCGCCCGGCCGCGAGGAGCGCGGGAAGCAGAGCATGAAGTGGGAGGAGTTCGAGCGCGCGATGCAGCATATGGGCTTCACCGTCGACGGATCCACCGCCGGCTCCAGCGTGCGCTTCACGCCGCCCAACAACGACCAGGTAAGTGTCCTTACCTACTATACCGGGCCCGAGACGGCGTACTGACGGATGTGCGCGCGCGATGCAGCCCATCACGTTCCACAAGCCGCACCCGGACTCGACCATCCACCCCGTCATGTTGCTCGAGTTTTCCAAGCGCCTCAAGGACAAATACGGCTGGACGGAAGAGATGTTCGCCTCGGCTTATGATGACGAGTGAAATGACTGCCCCCGTGCCCGCGATTGATTCTTGTCCCCCTCTCACTCTTTCTTTCTTGCTTTGATGTGCTGACCGTCCTAAAATCCTCGTATGAGACTGCGTACGCAGCCGTGTGCGGATCGCGGTTGTTCTACGACTTCGTGATATAGCTGTAGCATATGCGACTTGCTCTAGCTTACTTGCCATCCTATCTGAGATTTTCAGGCTACCCTGAACTCCAATTTCCATTCTGCTCGTGAAACTATCCGGAATATATGACTCCACGCATATGACCATGAGGTGTTAACTGGACCATGCAGACGAGTTGGCGGGGGTGATATCGCGAAGGCTTACATAAGGGCTACAAGTAGGAGGCTGACCTGAAAGCATCTCTCCATGATTATGTATGACGATGGGCTAAGATATGCTCAAACCGTGGTCACACATGCGCAGGCCGCTGCTTCGTCCGCGTGTACCAATTTGGCGGCGTGGTTCTGTTCAAATCGCATCGTTGCCTTTGCGGCGTCGCACTGGATGAACTGGATAAACCTACTGAAATAATAAATGTCTATGCTTTCAGATGAGATGGATCATATAACATGGGTGAGAGTCACAATTAAGTCGCGATGGATGTGCGTGTCGCGGGCGACTCGGGCCGATGGAGGACCACGGCTACTCCCGGAGGCGTGTTTGCTTCCTTACCTCAACCATCACGACGCGCCTGGATTTGCCCACCACGGACGGCTGGGTCCCGAAATCCTATAAAGCGAGGTGCGCCAGTGTCAATCACGCGTTGTATCCCTGTTGCTTATTCGCCATGACGCATCCAGCGCAGCCCGACACGCCAGTAGGCAAGAACCGTCGCAGCCAAGCCGTCAACCTGCGCGCATCTGCAGAACACGAGATATCCGACCGTGCTATCGAGCAAAAGGAGATGAACAGCTACATCGATACAGCGCGCTCCTCTTTTGGCGACTCGAATTGGGCAGCCATCGCCGGAGACGCTGCCAAGAACTTGAAAGGGAACCGCGACGTCCTCGATTCCCACGAGCACCTTGTCAAGCTCGTGGCAGCTGCCCGCAAGATTAGTCGGAAGCCCACCGGAAACGTCGTCGAGAAAGTTTTCTATGGTCCAACCACGCAACTCTGCAACCGAATCAGCCATTGCCGTTTTCGATTTACTCAAAGACTCGCGACCCCCTGCCGACCGGGAGATAGCCTATGTTTTTACGACTCAGGCGGGCGAGAAACCGAAAGGCGACTTTCTTGTCCTCCAGTATACCCCGGATTATTGTTCTTTCTCCGGGACGCGCGCGGAGCTCGAGGTTGCGGCGGCGGCGCCCAACTACGCACGGTCGATTTGCTGGCCCGAGATGGGTATGGTCGGAGAGCAGAAGCGGTGGAAGGAGAATGGCAAGGGGCAGATCAAGTCGTACCTCTCGACGTTGAAACGCTACAGGCCCGACATTCCAACTGTGCACGGCTTTCTCGTCCATCGCGGGAGGATCCAGCTTTCTCAGCTGAACGCGTGTGGGATGTGGAGCTCGAGCAGGACCGACGTCGACAACCTTGACGCGTGGATTGCATTCATCGTCCTGCTGTACCAGTCGTACCAGCATCGCGACCACAAGCTCGTCTTCAACGCCCAGCAGACGGAATTTGTGCGCTGGGACTTCATCGCCACTCCGGAGCGGCCATTGCAGACCCGCTCGTCCTAGCCCCATTTTACGCCGCGCCCGCCCCTGGTCGA
Organism: Auricularia sp. M13; assembly: GCA_037042915.1. Taxonomy (NCBI): domain Eukaryota; kingdom Fungi; phylum Basidiomycota; class Agaricomycetes; order Auriculariales; family Auriculariaceae; genus Auricularia; species Auricularia sp. M13. Next base: position 2,355,636 of record CM073201.1, read on the forward strand.
GTGACCTTCGCGTCTTATCAGGTCGCTTCGGCGGACGAGGCCGTCGATCTGGAGGAAGCCGTGTCCGCGTTCTATGGGCCCGACGTCAAGGGTTTCTGGAAAACCTCTTGGCAGCAGCAGGGGCGGTCAAAGGAGCGTGAATTACTGGACCGCCTCCATGCGGATAATCGGTGGCTTCCTGGCCTTGTTCGACGCTTCCCAGATACGCCAGGCGATCGTCTTCGCATACCTACCGTGGACGACATCGTGCGACGCCCTCAGCGGTCCGACGTCAATGGAACCGGAGATGGAGCGGTTGATACCCATCAAGTCGCCGTCGACGCACCGTCCATTGACGACGACAGGGGATGTAGACCGGCATCGGGTGACAAGCCGAGCTTTGCCCTCGACGGCGACCTTGGCGAGAGTGATGACGACAACGAGATCGAGGACGAAGAAAACTTTGAGGCGTTCCTCAGCAGCATGCCCACTCTCCCGCCGGACGTCGTCGAACGTGTCCAAGATATCCTACACTTGGGTAGCATCGGCGAACCATTGAGCCAGTGCGAATCGCCTCGGCAGCTGCTTTTCTGTGCATATGATCTTCTCGAAAGTACGTTCGACATCTACGCCGACGCAGTCTAGCTCACGCTTTGATTTAGCGCATATCCATATGTGGGAGGAGGGTGTCTTGCACCGCGATGTTAGTTGGTTCAACGTGCTATGCAATCCCAAGCATTACGTAGGCGAAGAGGCCGAGGCGAAGGCTCGACCGTGCATCAGGAAGATACTGTGTGTTTTAAATTGGTGCATTGATTACTTCCATTACTGACTGCACCGCACGCAGTCATCTACTGGGGAAAGAGGGCGCCACGACACCTCTTGACAATAGTGAAGGGGCCGACTTGACGCCTTGCGTTTTGTTGACCGATCTTGACCATGCGTCGGACACGAAGGTGCCTGGGAAATCCGCAGGGCATGAGGGCCGGGAGAGAACGGTACGCGCTCATCTATCAAATGACCGGGCATATAGGTAGCAGGCTAATACTACTTCAGGGAACGGCCATGTTCATTTCATTCGAACTGAGCGATCACACGGCTACCAAGTATAGGTCGATAGTGAACAGCGAGTGGGAGGAACTTCTCGAGGCCCTGAACTACGTCGAAGAGCACGATCTCGGCCCTGCTGCTCTAGCTCGCGCATTTCCGGACGACGATGACCACCGCCTTTTCATGGACAGATGCTGTCAGGTCAAGGCCCTGGAGGCGGTTAGATCCAAATCCAAACCTGGACAACTCACCGAGGTCCCGGTCCACAGCCCACGACACGACGCAGAATCCATCTTCTGGGTATTCTTGTGGGCCTTCGCTCGGGCAAAGCCACGTGGCACGACACATGAGGAGGATACCAAACGCCGTGCCAAGCTCGCTACCTTTGCCCAAAGTATGCTGCGCCACGAGGTCGGCAACGAGAACGATCGCCTAAAGTACCTCATGGATCCAGACCACCTCGCCAACCTCTTTCACCCTTCCCTTGCCGCCTTCGAGAACCTATTCGGTTCACTGGCGGCGTACCTCCGTGTACCATGGCATCTTTACACCGATATCGTTTCCGCAAACCATGTTCACATCGCTTTTCGCCGCATAATTCTGGGTTTCATTCTGCGGACCGATCCGGACCTGCTCAACGTTATCCTGGACACCGAAAGCCCTCGACGGGTAATTGTGAACCGGAGCTCGACGAGAGAGCGACTAACACCAGTATGGTCAGCGGATATATCAGCTGTCGGTGGCTCGGAGCGAGCCAGTTTGCTGGACAAAATGCCTAACCTGGCATCGAATGGGGTCGAGGCCGACGGAGCTGATACTGGTCCATTGTCTTCAGCGTGTTCAGGGCCATTGGGCGCACACGATAGACCCAGCGGGTCGGTCGCGTCTCAGTCATCCTGCGCGTCGCACTTGAAGCGAAAGGGCTTCGATGCCGACGATGGACCAGCACGCAAGCGCACCAGGGCCGACACGCCCACGCAGCCCGAGAGACATTCGCCCGCGCTGTCGTTGGCCGCTCGTCAAGCGACCCGTTACGTCTACGAGCTCCATTTCCACTCACGGAGCGCACACGCCCTCCGCCTGAAAACGTGGAAGGATCGAATGTTCTGGTTCACCAAGGGTTACTGAACATTTTCATTTTCCTATTTGTTGCAGACAACTTTTGTACCTATCCAACAGCACAAATCCCTGTTAGCTTACTTCCTGTATCTTATGTCGCGAATGTACGAGTAGATTGCGAATGGGACTTTCCAAAGAACGTCGATGTCAGGAGGATCACGGCTACTACCGCGGATGCGTTTGCTTCCTTGCCTCAACCCGTCACGACGCGCCTGGATTTGTCCACCACGGACGGTTTGTTCCATAAATCCTATAAAGCAAGGTGCACCAGTGTAAATGACGCGTCATATGTCCGTTGCTTATTCCCCGTCGTCCTCCTAGAACGACCCTCACATAGGAAGGATCCATCGGAAATAGGCTGTCAACTTTCACGCGTCCAAGGAACACTTACAGCAATCTCTGGCCATTCTATCCAACACAGTGCGATGAATCCCTACGTTGATTTGGCGCGCTCCTCGCTTGGGGATGCGAAATGGAAGGTCATTGCGGGTAACGCTGACAGTGCCGTCCGTGCGGCTCACAAACATCTTGCCGACCTCGTGAAGGAGAACTGGGAACTACGACCGAGGACATTTTCTACGGCCCAACTATCCAACTCTGCAACCGCATCAGCCTCGCTGTTTTTGACCAAGTCAAGGACTCGCGCCCGGCTGCGGATCAGGACATCGCGTATATCTTTGCCGTCCAGGCCGGTCAAAAACCGACGTTTGACTTCCTTGACCTGCAGTATACGCCCGATTATTGTGCTTTCTCCGGGACACGAGAGCAGCTGGAAATTGCGGCGACAACCCCCAGGTTCACGCGATCGGTCTGTTGGCCGGAGATGGAGATAGTCGGAGGGCAGAAGACGTGGGTGCAGATCAAGTCATACCTGACAGCTTTGAAGCGCTACAGGCCCGACATTCCGACTGTCCACGGTTTCTTCGTTCATCGCGGACAAATCCAACTTTCCCAGCTGAACGCCTGCGGAATGTGGAGCTCGAGCATAGTCGGCGTCGACAACCTCGACGCGTGGATTGCATTCGTCGTGCTGTTATACGAGTCGCACCAACAGCGTGACCTGCAAGCTGGTTTATAACGCTCGGCAGACCGAATTTCTGCGTTGGGATTTTATCGACCGGCCCGACCAGACGCCCCTCGTCCTCGCACCATTTTACGCTGCACAAGCGCCTGGTCGAGCCTCCTTCGCATCTTTCGAGGTCGTGTCTGGGGCTATTGAACCGTTCGAAGCCGCGGAGGCGTTCTACGGGTCCGAAGTGAAGGGATTCTGGAAGACGTCTTGGCAGCAGCAGGGGCGTTCCAAGGAGCGTGAATTGCTGGACCGTCTCCACGCAGGTGACCGCTGGCTTCCCGGCCTTGTTCGACCCTACCCAGAAATGCACGGCGATCGGCTTCGCGTGCCCACGCTCGACGATATGGTTCGACGCGCTCAGAATGCGATCCGGCATGAGACTCCGGTGGCCGAGGACGTCGATGCCGACGCGGCGTCCACCGACTGCACCGGGGAATCTAGCGCGTCATCGGGCTACACTTCGACTTGTACTCTCGACGACGATGAGGAAGGTGGCGACGCAGAAGAATCCGCATCCATATCCAGCATGCCGACTCCCCCGCGCGACTTTGTTGAGCGTGTTCAAGAGATTGTTCGCTTGGCTAGCATTGGCGAACCGTTGAGCCAGTGTGAGTCGCCTCGGGAGCTGTTGTTTTGTGCCTATGACCTTCTCGAAAGTGCGTTCATAATAGGCTACGATGTAGTATCCCAGCTCACGCTTTGCTTAGCGCATATCCATATGTGGGAGGAGGGCGTCTTGCATCGCGACGTCAGCTGGTTCAACGTGCTTTGCAACCCCAAGCACTATAGAGGCGACGAAACGGATGCCAAAGCTCGACCGTGCATCAAGAAGATACTGTGCGTATCTTACCCACAGCGCATTAACCTCCTTGATTTCTTACTGATCCATGTTTAGCCACTCACTTGGACACGATGACGCTTCCACTCTTCCCGTCGATAATGCTGGAGGCGATTTATCGTCTTGCGTTCTGCTGACGGATCTCGACCACGCGATTGACAAGCAAGAGCTTAAAAAGGCTGTGGCGGATGACGGGCGCGAAAGAACAGTATGTACACTCCATTCTGCGATGTAGTCGACTAACTCTTGTGCAGGGGACCCCGATGTTCATCTCATGCGAACTGAGCAATCACTGCGCACTTCAGTACTACCCTCTATCGAGCTTCCAGTGGCGCACTCTTTCGGAGGCCCTCAACCTCGTCGAAGAGCTGGATCTCGGTGCTGCTGCCCTAACTCGCGCCTTCCCGGATGACAATGATCGCCATTTCATGCACAAGTTCAACCGGGTCAAGGAGCTAGAGGCTACGAGGAAGCGCTTGGCACCACTTTCAGAACGCCCTGTTCACAGCCCGCGGCACGATGCGGAATCTATCTACTGGATATTTTTATGGGCATTCGCTAGGGCCAGGCCACGTCGTGCCCCCCACGAGACCGATGAAGGTAGAATCGAACAGCTCACCAGGTTCGTGGAAGATCTCCTATCACCACGAAGTCGGCAAGGAGATCAAACGTCGTCCATACATCGATCCGCGATACCTTCGGAACCTCTTCCACCCTTCTCTCGCCGCCTTCGAGGGGTTGTTTTCTGCGATGGCGACTTACCTTTCCGTGCCATGGCACCTCTACGGCGACATAGTCGAGGAAAACCACGTCCATATCGCGTTTCGCCGAATGATTCTTGGTTACTTGCTTCGGACCGATCGCAAGTTGCTCGACCTCCTTCTTGACACCGAGCAGCCCAGGCGTCTGAACGTGACGGACGACGACTCGACACCGGAGCGGAAGACGCCTGCATGGTCACAGTCTTTGTCCGCTGTCGGTGGCTCGGGGAGAGCCAGTCTTCAAGACCCATTACCCAGCATCCCAGAACGCAAGAAGAAAACTGCAGCGAGCAGGAAGACCGTCGCAGCTGGCATCGATGGCTCAGGTCCATCTCTGGTGGGGGCGCAGGACCGTCGAGTGCACCTGACAGACCAATCGAGCCACAATCGTCCAACACGTTGACTAAGCGGAAGGCGTCCAAACTCAGCGGCGAGCCGCCCCGAAAGCGTCCCAAGACAGGCGGAGCGAAGCCGTCTTCGAGGAGTTCACCTACACTGTTTTCGCCCGCCCTTCGCGCTCGACAAGCGACGCGTTACTCTTACACTCTCCATTTCCACGACCGCAGCGCCCATGCCCTCCGCCTCAAGACCTGGAAGGATCGTTTGCTCTGGTTCTCCAAGTAGTCCATTTCGGCGTGCCAATTTGCGGCGACAGGAGTGTCGTTAGAATCCTGTATATGTCGTGCCTGTATGAACAAGTTTGTGCGTATCGATTTTCTGAAGATGTCCTTAAGGAAGCTGCTTGCTGCAATCCAACTAGGCCACGCGCAACGGCCGACTGTGGAAACAAAAGTTCATTGATATTGAATCGAGCCTAGCATTCTGCGGAACTGCTTGGTTTGTCGCACGCAGGTCCCGTGCATTGGAACCCAATCGCGTCCTGCACATTACTACATAGAAATCCTGTCGCAACAGTGCCATTCGCCCAATTGCTGACTTGGACGTCCTCGATTACGATATCCTTACATGGTGCAGCCGCGCTGCACTGCAACAGCGCGACGTTCGGGGTGGAGACTGTACCGCGGACAGTCGAAAAGCGAATATCGCGCAGTTGGAACCGCGAGGAGTTACAATCGCCAGCGGAGCCCGAGAACGTTGTGCACTGGCTGATGGCGAATACCCCGAGTTGTTGTATAGCGTAAAGTCGCTGAAAGTGAGATTCGAAGCGACTGGGGAGCCGAGTGAGTATTAACGGCACGCAAGTTAGAGGAACACCTACATCCAAGACCTCCACCTCCACCATTCGGTGGCTCGCCAACATGCTGACCTGTCCATGTCTTCACGTAGGCAGCATGGCGCATACCGTGGAATTGGATGCCAGTCGCGGTGAGATTTTCGATCGTCTCCCAAGCGCCTTCGTACTGCCCAATGCTACCAATCGCGACACCGAGCCCGCGATAGAACGTGCTGTTTTTGATGACGATGTTGGTACTGTTGGCCTTCAACGCGATGCTGTCGTCGCCGTTATCAACGGTCCAGCGGTCGAAGGTGATAGAATCGCTGAACATGGTGTCCGCGCCATCGGTGTTCCTCGCGGGTGCACGCGAAAGCGAGGTGCTGTTCACGTAGATATCGCGTAGGAGGACGCGCTGCGAGTGGATGACCGTCATAGTCCTGAAGTACTCAGTCAGTCATGCTGCACTGATAGTATAGTGGAATATGACCCACCACATCTGACTCTGCACGAAGCGCAGCCCCTCGAACAAGGAGTCCTTCGCGCCCCAAATCGTGATGGCGTGCGGCCGACGCGGATAGTTGGACTGTCCATTGACAAAGTCGTACCAGACCTGCCCATTTCCATCCAGAGTTCCGTGTCCGTGTCCACGGAAGGTGACGTGCTCGCCGCCAAAGAACCAGGCGGAAGATTGGTTCTGGTAGCCGATGTCCAGCGAATTGGCCAGCCAATAGGTGATATTGGTCCCCCACTAAGCAAGCCTGTGAGCTTGAAGAAATACGACGAAAAATTGCACGGACTAGCAGCGTTCCTTGAAGATCAACCTCGCAGTCTTTCAGACCGGTCGTGTTCATGACCGAGTTTACGTTGTAGGTCTCGTTCAGGAACACGACCCGTCCTCCCTGGCCACAGTCTGCAAATGCCTTCAAGATGGCAGGGGCGTCATCGTCGCCATCAGCCTGGCGATGCACGATGCAGGTCCTGCGCTTCGACGTCGACGTGCCGGTGGTCACAGTAGCGACAACCGGGGCCAGAGACCAGAGTAGCTGCCTCAAGCGCATAGCGAAGTGGGTCACCGAGTGTCATGTTGCTCAAGTTGATATAATTATCCTGAAGCAAGGCGGCGCGTGGCCTGCCGGCGGCCCGGTGGATGTCGATGAACGCATCGAGTGCAAGAAGTTGGATGACCTCCGTGCTTACATGGCGCCGTCACGAGAACATGCAGGCAAGAGAACGAGAACTTGGCGCGGTCATCACAGGCACAATAGAATCTAGCCACGCAAGCACAGGAGAAGAGACAGAGAAGACCAGGCCACATTCAATGGCGGTGTTCGAAATCAACATCGAGCTGGACCTCGTCCATATCGCGCAGTGTTCGGCCATTCAGGCTCATAATAGCATTTGATATTTTGCATGCATTGACAGTAAGCATTGCTAACTCCGAAAAAGGCGGGAGTACTCGACGATATTCTACAGACGGTCAGTCTTACATCGAGAGGAACAGTCAGGGTAAGAGAAATAGATAGTCCTGTAAAACCGAACAGGGATGTGCTGTTCACACGGGAAGAACATCCCGTAGCGGCAAGAACGCGCGCACGGCCTTGTACATCGTAGTGTAGGCGACAAATACGCCCGTGTAGAGCACCCATGCCAAACCAACTGCCGACGTGAATTAGTCCACCAGCGATAGTAGGGTGACAAGACGTACGCAGAAGGATTGGAAGCCAAAACCAGACGAGCATGCGGTCCTCTGGAGATCCAGATGTTAGAATGGGAAGAAAAACGAGAGAAGACAGCAATACGCACGCTTAGCACCGCGTCGCGCTTTCACCTCCAAAGCACCATACGAGTTGATCTCCGCGTCGCCGACGGCAGCTGGCACATAACCCAAGCTGCGTGCAATGCGCGCGTACATGCGTGACCGATCCGTTGTCACCTGGGCTCGCACGTTATCCTGGGCGGCAGGAGCAGGAGGATATGTGTGCTCTTGCTCCTGCTCCTGCTCCTGCGCTGTCTGCGCGGAAGCCTGTTCTTCCTGCTGCGTGTCCGATTCTGGCGCCACAGGCTGGGCCGGCGCAAGTCTCGGCGACATGAGCATCTGTGCGGCCCACTTCTCCCACGACGCGCGGATGCTCGGCTCCGTCGCCGCCGCCGCCGCATCGCGCTTCTCGTCCGTCGCGGGCGGCGACCACGGCCACGCCGGCACGGGGACGTAGAACACGGGGATCTGCGGGAGCTTCGCGCCCGTCCAGTCCCACGGGACCTGCATGATGCCCTGCGGCGGCTGCAGGTGCGCGAGCTTGCGGTGCAGCCAGCCGCGCTTCTCGTCCGTGCCCGCGCCGGGCGTCGCGGGCGGCGAGACGGGCCCGTCCGAGCTGTCGCCCTCGCCGTCGCCCTCGGACTCGGAGCCGGACGTCGCGCGCGCGCGCCGCCGCCGCGTCACGCTCGACGGCGTCGGGCTGTGCGGCACGACGGTCGGCGAGCCCGAGCCGTCGCTCACGCTCTCCAGCTCGTCCGACCACTCCGCGTCCGCGTCCTCGCTCGGCTCGCGCGACGGGTGCAGGAGGTGCGACACCCAGTCGCCCGCGAGCTGCGCGGGCGTCAGCCCGTTGTGCGTGCGCTTCGTGCGGTCGGCGCCCGCGCGGAAGAGCGTCGCCGCGCACTCGCGCGACCCTGCGAGCACGGCGAAGTGCAGCGCCGTGTAGCCGTTGTGGTCCTGCGCGTCCACCTCGATGCCCCGCGCGATGAGCCATGCCACAAGACGCGACATGTTGAGGATCGTCGCCAGATGAAGCATCGTTTGGCCCGTGGGTGCCTTGAGCGAGAGAGGATTGCGTCGACCGTTGTCGCTCAATGGAGCAGTCGCATCGGGGCCAGGGAAGTAACTGGACAGAAGGTTGATGATGGCGCCTTGCATGTCCGCTATCCTCCCGCATTGAAGGAGGAGCATTTGAGGATCGGGCGCGTCGGCAGAGCGAGTCGTCATGCCGCTTGCCTCGCTCTCCATAGGCGTGTCGTTGCCCGTAGAGCCGACGATACGAAGCGCGACATTCTTGGCCTCCTCGATCTTGCCTGTCATCTTGAGTCCCACCACCTGGAGCGCGAGTTCCATCCTTTCAAGAATCAGCATCCCGGAAAAAACAGTGGACAGGGTAGCTCACAAAGCTCGGTCGGAATCATCAACATAAGTGAAGACGTTCCCGGCAGTCACATCGTGTTCATCGCTAACAGCACCATCGTCCAGCCGCTCGACAACAACAGCCACGGGGCCAGCCGTTGCGCGCGGCGGGAGAATGCACACCAGGGTGTTATCGCCCCATTTCTGCGTGGACGTCGCGCGCGTGCCGCCAAAGCTGCACGCCAACGCCGCGGACGAGAAGTTCGCGCCGAGCACGGTGATCTCGATGCCGCCGTGCGTAGGCCCCGACGCGGGTATCAGGCGGTGGATCTTGGGGAGCGTCGAGGCGTACGGCACGGGGGGCGGAGGGATGCCATAAAGCACGGGGAATGGGGGATATGGTGCGGGCGCGGGAGAGGGCGACCGTTGCGGTGTGGCGATCGGTGTGGGTGCATGATACTGTGGGGGTGGAGGCGGCAGTCCGAGCCCGGCGAGTGCGGAGGGGGATATAGCGGGAAACACGGCGGACGTCGAGTCTGTTGGAGACGCAAACGAATGGGATGGCGAGGCGGATGGCGAGGGAGGGGCGGTCGGGAAGAAGCTGGTGGAAAGTGGTTGTAACCCGTTTGTGCTCGTGGATGGGCGGGACTTGCGGTCGTATGGCTTCGCGCGCTTCTTGGTCTCCGGCCGTTGTACGCCGCGCACCTGGCCAGGAAGCTCGAACGACGTGTCTTCTTCAGCAGACACGGCCTCCTTGCTCCTTGCCATTGATTGGGACTTGTGGTCATCGGTAATCATAATGGGCGGTGTCGACCCAGAGCCAACGAGCCGTCCATCAATGTCCCGGAGAGTAAATATGACACTGTATAAGGGAGCAATGGATGAGAGGATGAGAATGGGAATGCATAGGCGGGCGAACCTGAAGCCGATTTTCTCCCGGTGGTGACGACAGTAGCAGGTAATGCGCACGGGCAGCGCTGCCATGCCCGTGGAGAAGTCGACGAGCTCGGGGCAGTTGAAGTGCACAATCTTGGCCTCGCCTTCGCTCAGGTCAGCCTCAGCAGGCTCTGTCTTGGCAGGCCGCACGCGCGCCGCGATTTTGCGCGCCGTCCGCTTCGCCTAGTGCCTGAGGTTAAAAATGCCACATGCAGGTGCTAGGACGTTGCTCTAGGCGCACCTCCCGTTGCTGGCAGCTTTCGCAGCACGTGACTTGGACGTCTGGCGCAGAGACGCCGACGACGTCGACAGAGAGGTCAAGAACGTCTTCCTGTACGGGAGCTAGAACGAGCGTCAGAGAATGTATTGAGCGCGGGGCAGTTGACAGTGGACACGTACCGATCTTGGCGTCCTTGCGCGAGCGCTTCTTTGTCGAAGTGCCTTTCGGCAGGCGAATCCATTTCCAGGACGCGACGCGGTCCCACGACTGGACGTGGGCGGGCGGGTACGTGTTTGGGATGGTAGTGAGCGTGAGTTCGGTGCGAATTTGGGTCTCGACGCGCGACTTGGTGCCGTGCAGCGGGAGATTAGGAAAGACAATCAGCAGACTGAGCGCACCAGTCAGTGGCACGCGGCAGCAGTGGTCAAGAACGGGCTCACTCTTGGCAGGCGTCCTTGGGCGGGCAGACTGCGCCGGCTGAGGGTGACGAGTCGCGCTGCTGCGTGGCCGGTGCAGCGTTGGGGTTGCCGTTAGACACCGCTGCTTCCGCTGGGGCCGGCGAGCGCAGCGCGTGCAGGTCCGCGGGCGAGCATGCGGCTTGTGCAGAGTGGGCTGTCTGCTGGCGTATGACGGGTTTCTGGTCCTGGCTCGCGTCCTGGCTGTCCAGCGCAGGCCTGGGCGAGTGTCAATGGGCAGGCTCTTTGCGAAACTCGGGGCCAGCACGCACTCGAACGCGTCCTCGGTGATGAGGTCGTCGAGGGACAGAATGTCGGGCGCCTGGTGCGCGAAGGCGTCCTTGGAGGCCCAGGGCCAGCTGACGAGCTCGGAGAGGCTCTGTGCGCCCGCCGAGTCCCAGAGTGGCAGCTGGCCGGCGCCCTGCACGACGGGGTCGCCCATGAATTCTGCGGACTGGGACGACTCGGGCGTCGCTGGCGACGAGTGGAACGGGGACGATGACCGCGACGTCGAGCTCATTGGCCCGCCGTGCTGAGTCTGCCAGAGAATGGGAGACCAAAACGATTGCTCCCGACGCGCCCAGTTTCATTCGGCCCTTGCCTCCGTCCAGCCCGTTTTTTTTTGCAAAGCATTAGCCTACGCTGGGTGCCCTGAGCACCCCTATCCCAGCACTATTTCCTTCAGGAGGTTTTGCGTTCTGATATCCCAGTATTATATTTGATGACTACCCTGGGTCTCCGCCACTACTGGAACTTGGTCTCTGTACCCGCCTGCTTCTTGACCACACGAGGGAAACGTGCTCGATCAGCTCTCGCCCTCTTATCAGCCACGGCCTAAACGCTTGCAATAATAGGGCCCCAGTCGCTTGTCTAAATTCCTGTTCGCGCCGGTTGGACTGGTCCCGACGTAACTGGCAGATATGATGTATTCAAACTGGCAATAGGACGCCGCTTGCGCAGTTACTTCGATGGCAGACGCCTGGCTCTCGAGTTTCGCCCGATTGTGTTCTGGTGGCGGCGGCGGCGAAGACCTGCTGGCCGTCTTTGCGCCGGACGACGACGCGCGCGGCTGCTGGCTGCGCGACCTGCTCGTGCTCTCGCCCGACTTCCACACGCTCCACGGCCACGCCGCGATCGGCGCCCACCTGCGCGCGGATGATGCTCGCTCCGCCGCGCTGCACAGTTTCCGGCTCGACTCGGCCCAGCCGCAGTCTGAGCCAGCTGCAGCGGACGAGCAGTCTCTCGTGCTTCTCTTCCGCTTCCACATCGCGAACCCGAAGCCCAGCTCCGTCGACGCCACCGGCCGCGGGTGCGCAAGGCTGACCCGGCACACCGGACGGCCAATGGCGCGCGTGGGCCGTCTTGCTCGTCCTGCACGACTTTGTGAGGCACGAGGAAGACGTCGGGCGCGCGCGGAACGATGCTGAGCAGACGTGGGACGACGCTTGGGCGGCCGAGCAGTCCTCTATCCGGGACGACCTCGCAGTGCTCGTGGGTGTGTACCCCCCGTTCACGCGCACACATCCCGCTCGAACTCGAACACGCTCCCAGTGGGCGCTGGACACAACGGACTCATGACCGCCGCGCGTCTCAAGCAAATGGGCATCAAGACCCTCGTCGTCGACCGACAAGCTGTGGGCGACAGCTGGCAAAACCGCTACAGCTCGCTCAAGCTGCACACGACGATCCTGATGAACTCGTGTCCGTCTGGCAGTTGCACGCTGATTGCATTCAGGCTTTGCTGATATGCACGGACAGTCCCGTATCAATCATATCCCGATACATGGCCCAAGTATCTGCCCAAGAGCAAGATGGCGCGCTTCTTGCGCACGTACGCCGAGGCGCAGGACTTGGTCGTGTGGGAGTCGACGAGCTGCTTTCCGAACCACGGCCAGTGTACGACGACGAGGCTGGAAGATGGACCGTCCATGTCAGACGCGAAGGCGAAACGCTTATTTTGCATCCACGACACGTTGTCCTGGCTATGGGGCTCGTGAGCAGTCCACGACGGTTGGATATCCCCGGCCTGGAGACCTTTGGCGGCGTCGTGCAGCACAGTTCGGAGCATACGGATGGCACGGCCTGGAAGGGCAAGAACGTTGTTATAGTCGGCGCTGTGCGTTCTACTTGGCAATGAGCACCTGCAAACTGTAACTGATCACGCTCTGTTTAACAGTGCAACTCCGGCGCTGATATCGCGCTCGATGCAGTCAGAAGCGGCGCTGCTGAGGTGCGTCGCAAGCCAAGCCAATATCCTGTTCGCGCGCTGACGCTCATAATTCTCCACGCAGATAACGATCATTCAACGCTCCGAAACGTCCGTCTCTCCGCCCAAACAATCACTGCACAGTGGCAGCGCTGACCCGGTTCACGCAGCACGGTCATGTCAATGCAATCCATTGAAACCTTCATGTTCGCGCCGCTCTTCCCGGACGACTCGCCGCTCAGCATCGCGCAGCACGACCTCATCAACAACTCGCTCCCGCACGCCGCGATCATCCGCATGCTGCGCGGAGGCGTCTTCGCGCAGGCGCAAGAGATGGACCGCGCGATGCTGGACGGGCTCGCGGCGGCCGGCTTCAAGACGCGCGACACGCCGCTGTACGAGCTGTTGCTCGAGCGCGGCGGCGGGTACATCCTCGATCAAGGCGCCATGCAGCATATCGTTTCGGGCAGAATCAAGGTCAAGCATGGCGTCGAAATTGCGCGTTTGGAGCCGCGCGCGGTCGTCTTGACGGACGGTTCGCGGCTGGACGCGGACGTTCTCGTTCTCGCGTGAGCACTTCTTGCGTCTTCAAATATTCCCATTGTACAGAACTGCGACTGACGGGTCCATGGGTGTCTATAGGATCGGCTACGACGGAATCCGCGACGCCGTGAGCAGGATGTTCGGCGCAGAGCTCATCGACCAGACGACGGACGTCTGGGGGCTGGACGACCAAGGCGAGATCCAGGGCGTCTTCCGCCCGTCGGGCCACAAAGGGCTGTGGTACGCCGCGGGCGACTTCTCGCATGCGCGCTTCATGGGCCGGCTCCTGGTATGCGTGGTCCTACATTTGGTCGTCGCATTCGCAGGCTTACGGCCTGGGCAAACAGGCTTTGCAGATCCTCGGTGCAGAGCTGCAGCGGCGCGCTGCTTAACGCTAGCGCCTCTATCCCAAATGTGCCGCTGTAATGTAGTTGTAGTGCGGGTATAGCAGAGGCGTTGCATGATCGCTTCATGTGACGCCAGAATAAAACAAGAGGTAATCATCATGGGCCATCGAATGTGAAGATTTCGTCAGGAGGTGGAAGCGCGTCGAGGTCTGTCGCCGATATCTTCGCTACCACGATGCAGTGACGATAGCGGCGCATACCTTCCGGGATCCAGAGCTTGCGAGCAGATTCCCAGTTCTGCGTGGACAGGAAGACGAGCCCACGGTGCGCATCGCCCGACTCGGCCAGCACCAGGAACTGCAAGGTGCCGGGGTGAGCTTGCGTGCATAAATTCAGGCGACGTTCGCCGTTCGCACCTGTTGCTATCCGCGAGCCGCCTGTAAAACTCAAGAAACCAAACACATTGCTGCAGAGTCGCGGCAGGCCGGGACGTCGTGCGAGGATCGGTACGACGCGCCCTGCACCAGCAACACGGATTAACGTGGCGGCGTGCCGTGCGTCATACATCCGTGCCCGATGGAGCAAAAGACGAGGTGGTAGCCTAAGCTCCTGTCCAGCAGCAACGTCGCGCAGTCGAACAGGAATGCTGTAGCCGGGCCCGAGCTCGAGGACAAAACTCGACCGGTACGACGCTGGCATGGCCCTGGTGCGCAACAGTCGTCATTCAATACGCACTGTACATCGTTGGGATCCATACGCACATCTCATCACTTCCTAGCTTAGGAAGGATACGTGTGCGATAGCTTTGAGGGCCTACGCTGCGCATAGCATCACTCTCTCGCACATTCGAGTAGGAAAAATGGACGTACATCTCGGGTTCGACGAGCATTTCCACCGACGGAGATACGGGCGGAGACTTGCTTTTCCGTTTTGTCTTCGCGCTGCTGACAATTATTGGCATGAGTAAGTCTGATACCTGTTGAGACCAGAATGCGTACCTTGTCTTCGGCTGTGGTCGGCGGAAAAACGGCTCGTCGTCGTCCTCTTCACTCTCGGCAGATGGCAGCTCATCTGATCGTTTCGCAGCAGGCGAGGAGTGAACCTCAATCACAGGAGATAGCACGGGCGACGAAGAAGCGCCCAACAGTCCGTTCGGCCTAAGAGGGGTGTGCTCCTTGTGTCGTACTCCGTTGTGTGCATGCGCAGACGTAGGAGAGCTGAGCAAACCGTTTGATCGCAGTGGGGTGTGCTCAACCAATGACCGCACTGCTGGAGAAGACCATGAATGGATGGACGAGGCGAACATATTCTCGTCACCAGTGGGAGCTTGCAACGGGCGGCTGGATCCTGGGGGCGTCCGAGGGGCTAAATCACCATCGGGCAGCTGCGGCCGCGGGGGCGGGGTTCTGCGCTGTCGACCGAAACCAAGCAGACCATTAGGAACGAATGCAGCAGAGGGAGGAGTGCGAGGTCGACGGCCGC
This sequence comes from Auricularia sp. M13, assembly GCA_037042915.1. Classification (NCBI taxonomy): domain Eukaryota; kingdom Fungi; phylum Basidiomycota; class Agaricomycetes; order Auriculariales; family Auriculariaceae; genus Auricularia; species Auricularia sp. M13. The sequence continues at coordinate 2,370,936 of CM073201.1, forward strand.
CGTTAAGATCAGGCAAGTGCGCGGGAGGCGGTTCATCCAACACAGTAAGATCGACAATGTGTGCAGTGTCATCTGCGAGCTCCTTCGCAAGTGCAACAGCAGACGCAGTCTTCGAAGAGCTGGGGCGAGACGTCTTGAAATCATTTCGGGCGCGAAAAGCCTGAGGCGGGACAGGACGAGCAGCAGGGGCGGCAAGCGAGCTAGCAGGGCTATCGTCCGCACCCAACCGTCGCTTCTTTGTAGGCCGCCCGTTAGCCGAACCATGAATGCTAGGGTTCAAATGCGAAAGAAGCAAAGGGGTTTGGACGTTTCGGCTTTGCAGCGGACGTCCGCGGAGGCGAGGGAAGTCGGTTCCGCGGAGGCTCGGGAGACGGCGTGCATAGATCAACAACAGCCTCAGCAGATGATGGATCCTGAACAGCATTGTGCGGTGTAGAAATGGAAGGTGTGAGTTGTTCTGGGCGCGGAGGTGGTGACCTATGAAACGCTGCCTGCACAGGTCGCAACGAGGTTTTCTTCGGATGATCGGTCGCGGGCAAGACAGGCGGGCGAGACAGAACAGAGCGAGCACCACCATCTCTGTTGATTTGGGGCAACGTGACGCTCGGCGAGCGGGGTCTTGGAGGACTAGGTCGAAGAGGCTGCTGCTGCCGAGGATGTGGGTAAACGGTACTGGCTTGGCTGCGCGCGCCGGCCAAGATCGTAGAGCCCTTGGAGGGACGACGCTCTGAATAATGCACGCCATTGGAAGCAGCAGGTTGAGAAGCCTTCGATGCGGCACTAAGTTTCCGACGATGTGTAGGTTTTCCTGCAGCCGACGTCGGTGGAGGCGGCCTCGTCGGGGTATCGTCCTCACTACTCGAGCTGATAATGATAGCTGACGGCGAGGCTTTTCGAGTTGCACCATTGCTCTGCGGCAAGCGTGACGATGAAGCCATTGGAGGCGAACTATCCGCAGCTTTGGAGGACGATGGCGCCTTAGAGAAGTCGAGCTTCTGCTGCTTCAGAGGCGTAGCTTTACTCGGGCGCGTAGGAGGACTGGACCTCTTCTTCTTCTTCAAGTGTTTGCGACGGAAGAATGGGTCGCTGTCGTCGTCGCTGTCATCGGATTTCCGGCGACGAGGCGGCGGCGGAGGCGGCTGTCGCGGCTTAGACTTGGTCGCGGCCTGCTTTACTCGCACATGTGCAGTAGCAATTTTGTCTGATTGAGGCCGGGTAAGCGTCCGACAACGAGCAACACGGCACAAACAAGACGGCGCACCCAACCAAGCTTGCTTCGCATAGACAAAGTCGCCCTCGCTGTAGTCGCGCTGGTCGAGCCCGCCTTCCAAGTTGGCCCAGAACTGGTCGATGATCCATTGCGTCTGTTCGTCAAAGTCGGAATCGTAGAGCCAGCTGCACCGGGTTCAGCGTGCCACATTCGCGCCTGGAGCACGTCCGACGAACCTAGCTTCGTCCACGGACTGTCCGACCCACTGGACAGCGGTCAAATCGCGTATAAGTGCGCCGAACCATGCACGTACGTGCGTGCGCCATACTAACCTTCACGTTATAGCGCTGAAATACCGTGAGTTAACTGCCAGCGTGCCCCAAACGGAGTAGGCGCGCACCCAGCCCAGCTGCCCGTCGACTGTTTCCGCTCTAGCTCTGATGATGCTCTCTGAGGGACATCGGTTAGGAAAGTGGCTGAAGCCTGGCAGTATGTGCGCACCGACGAGTGCATATTCTTCGATTTCTGACTCGGAGGACATCCACTGGCTGCTGAGCAATTTCCGTAGAAAGAACGGAGCGCCTGAGAGCCTCGAGGACCGGAAAGCAGTTGTACGTGCCGGGGCTGTTGAAGTGCAGCTGGTGGTAAGAGAAGGAGATGGTCTTGCTACTCCGACTGTCAGCCGCATTGTCACTTCGTTCGATTTCTCCGCATTGACGGCATTCTGCGCGTCGGATATGCACACCAAATGATGCCTACCAGCCTACGAAACTCAAATCCCGCGTCTGTCCCGGGTTGAGTAGTTTTGTGGCAACTTTATGCACCCCTCAGATCTGCGATTCGCGGTTGCTTGTGCTTGTGCAATTTCGTTGTCAATACCTACCGCGGGCGTTGTCACAATCACACCAGACTGTCAGTCAACAAGATAGTCAAGTGTGGTATTAAGCCTCTATCCGCGCCTCCCAGTCTTTAAGTAATCTATGCAACTCTACAACATCATCCGTGTCCGCCTCGCCATCGGCAGGTTCTGGGTCTACACCGTCCGCATGTTTCTCTACGCCATTGGTGCCGGACTCCCCGTCGGGCAATTGTTGCGTGGGAGCAGCAAAGATGCCCTCTAGCAGGGCACGCTCTGCATACGGCACGAGGGACCGCACGTACTCCCGCAACGCCGCCCTCGCCCATTCTCCCTCCGCAGTATTCAGCGCTTTCCCGCAGCGCACAAGAGTTCGCGCGAAGAGCGCGTGCACCTCATCGCGCAGTGTCGGCGGCGCGAGCAGCCGCAGGTTGTTCAGCACGCCGGTCAGGGCGTTCGTCAAGGTGGCGAGCGGCGGATACAATGAGAGGGAAGGCGGGGGACGTGCAGCGCTCGCGATATCTCTGTTGGTGCTGTCGTCGCTGCTGGCAGTTTGGACGCAAGATGCTGAGGCAGTGTCCGGATGAAGTCGTCTGCTGCAGCGTCCAGCGCGATGCGGGTCCGCAGGAGCACGCTCTGCGCGGCGGGCGACTCGAGTAGTGCGCGAAAGTCCAGACCAAGACGCGCAAGCGAGGCCGAGGTGTAGGATAAGTGTGTGAGGAGCGACGCGACCGTCGCGGCCTGCGGCAGTCGCGCCGGGTCTTTTGGCACGAGCGTGCTGCGCACCAGGTCTGCTAACCGTTGCACGAGCGTGTGCACAAACGCAGACAGAAGGTGGTGCAGCTCGGCATGTTGGTCTCCGCCTGCAGGCGCGCGCTCCAAGAAGATGGTGGTGAATTGCGAGACAATGTCGTACGCGCTCTCGCGGAACACGTCGGTATATTTATGCAAGAAACGCGCGTCGTCTTCGCCAGTGAGCTCTGCGGCCGTCGATTTCACCTTGTCGCGCAGCGCAGAGACGGTAGCGTCGAAGAGTGCCAGACGAGATGTGAGGAACGCGAGCGCCAATTGCTCCTCGTCGAGCTCGGCCATGCGTCGCAGGAAGTTGACGGCGCGGAAGAGAACGGGCAGCTTGGCTGGTTCGCGCAGCACGCCCAGGAGTTGGGCCGCCATGACGCGGGCGGCATGCTCGACCTCGGCCAGCACGTCCTGGACGACTGCAACATCCGGGAAGCGCCCCGCGAGTTGTCGGGCATGGGCAATGAGGTCCAGGGCCTCCTGGTAGGACGAGTTCACGATACAGGTCGTGAGTAGCTGTGGAAGCTCGAGCAGGTCCAGCAGCTTGTCGTGGTGCTCTAGTAGCAGCGTCGCGGCGCGGCGGTCGGCGAGCACGGGCTGGGTCGCTTTCGCAAATGCCGAGCACTGCTCGCTCAGCGGGTCCAGCGAGCTGATGAGCGCGGCCAGGGTGTCGTCGAGCGCGGAGAGCGTCGAGCGCAGCGTCGAGGAGGAGCCATGGGCGAGCAGGAAGGTCGGGTACTGGGCGTGGCAGAGCGCGGTGAGCGACTGGGTGAGCTGGCCGGCGGCCTGGGCGAGCGCTGCGGGCTCGTCGCGTATCTGCTGCAGCGGGAGCGCCGCGAGCTGGGCAATGTACTCGGATTCCTGCGCCTGCATGCCAGTGGGAGCCGCGGAGTTAAGAGCGCCGTGCCCGTCCTCACTCAAACCCAACTCCCCATTGCCAATCCATGGCCGCCGCCGCCGTCGCGTTGCGCCCCGCCCACGGCGCCAGGCTGGCCGAGTTCTTCCCCGCCGTGCCCGAGCCGCTGCCCAACGTCGGCGAGATCGAGAGCGCGTTCCAGCTGCAGGAGTACATCGCGCTGCTCATCCGGCACGACGTCCACAACGTGTCGCGCATCGTCGCCGTCCCCGCGTCCGTCCCCGACGACAAGTCCATCGACGAGGGCTGCTGGGTCTACGAGCAGCTGCGCAGGCTCGCCCAGGACCTCACCCACCCGCTCATCACGACCCTCCAGCAGGAATGCACGCGCCAGTCGTGCCCCGAGATGAAGGCCGGCGAGTGGCTCTACCTCTGCGTCGCCCATGGCAACGGCGGCACCACAGAGGTAACTGATTTGTTACTTTTGAAGTCAAGTAACTAATTAACTATCAACAGTGTTGCGCAATAGACTACATTCTGCACACACTCGACAGCGCGACCGCCCTGCTCAACAGTCCGCGCGCGTTCCCCAGCAGAATATCCATACCCCCAGCCTCCCATCGGCACTTTTCGTCCCTGGCGCGCAGGCTGTCGCGCATCTTTGCCCATGCCTACTTTCACCACCGCGAGGCATTCGAGCAGAGCGAGGTACGCGGTCGCCCAGCCAGAAAGCCTGAGTAGCAAGTCCTGACTCCCCGCAGGCAGAGACCTCGCTCTACGCCCGCTTCCTTGCACTCAGCCAAAAGTTCGACCTCGTCCCGCCCGAGTTCCTCGTCATACCCTCGCCCGCAGCTCAACCGCCTTCCCTCCCGTCCGTGCCCAACGTGACGACCGCCAACACCTCTTCCTCCAGCTCGTCCCCGAATAGCGAGTCGCCGAACGACGCGCTCAGCCCCGGCTCGCTCGCGCGGCTTGGTCGTCCGCGTACGGACACCATGTACTTCAGCGGCGACTTCAACTTTATGCAGGCTGCAGCAGCGGCCGGCAGCCCACTGCAAAGTGCGTTGCTTTTCTCATTCACTGTGACCTAATTCTGACGTGTATCCTGCAGCTGCAGCCCCAGAGCAGCCCAAACCCGCCCTGCGTGAGTGTCCTGCGCCAGTTTGCAAGAAGCCTTGACTCACGCCGACCAGACGACCTGCGCGAACCCGACCAGACGAACGCCTCGCTCGACATCTTCCACCATCCCTTCGAGAACGCCCCGCGCGCCGAGACGGTGCCGCTGCCGTCCGAGGAGGAGGCAGACTCGTCGGATCCATTCGCAGACCCGCCCGCCGCCGAGAGCCCCATCGAGCGCGAGCCCGCCGAGGTCGTCACGCGCGACTTCGGCGCCAAGGATGAGGGGCGAGGAGCCCGAGGTGCCGCGCGGGAAGAGTCCGCTGGTTGCGCCGCACCTGGACGAATCTGAGCCTAAGCCGGAGGAAGCGAAGGAAGAGGAGCCTGAGATGGTAGAGACGGTGCAGGAGGACGCGCCCGCGGCCAAGGACGATGTGGAGGAGAAGGAAGAGGAATGAAGACTGAGCCCGAGCCTGAGGCTGCGGCTGGAGCAACCGAGGAGGAAGCCAAGGAGGTGGATGTCGCGACGAACTCGGAGGATGCGCCAAAAGAGCCCGAAGCCGACGCGGCTGCGTCTTAGACTGTCTCTTCCTTACTGACCGCTTGCCTTCTCCGTTGAATGCGATATGTATCGTGTTAGATGTGTACATATTTGCTCTTTACGATGTGATGTCAATTCCTGGGGGATCGACAGATCGGACTCGGACCTCCGCGGCATCATCTTTGCCACCGCGGCTCATGGAATAGATTAGATGAAGCAGTCCGTTTCATTTTGGAGTCCATTGCTCTACAGTACAAGCACGCATACTGGCAATCCTAGTCCTTTAAAATACAGTTAACTCTAGTATATCTCAATAGTTTCGAAGGAATCGTCATTCATTGACGTTTTGAGCGAATTCGATTCGTCGCATTCCGAGTCGCTGCTGCGAGCAGCGGCGGCACGCTGGAAAACGAGGGCGATTGGAATTCGTTGAGGGTGATTCTCTTGCCGTTCGCGAGCGCCAGCTTGTCGGGAAGTCGGAAGCCCAGTCCAACAAGCCGCGGCGACAGGGATGGTGCTGAAGACGACGGCGATGAGGTCGTGCCACGATCGCTGCCGAAGTCGACCTCCAGCTCGTCGTACGGCATGAGGCGCGCGTCGGCGCCCGAGACCCTGCGTTCCTCGGTTGTCTGCGTCCAGGCGGACTCGGCGAGCCCGTGCATCGAATCGACCATCATGGGCATTGCGGGGTACTCCAGAGAGTCGATCGTCGTGTACTCTTGTGCCATCATAGGCATGGCGGGGTATTCGATTTCGTTGAACGCGGAGGCCTCGGGGGAGGTTTGCGCCATCATGGGCATTGCGGGGTACTCAACGTCGTCGTTGAAGATGCGATGGGTTCGTCGTTTCCGGTGACCACTGGACCTCTGAACGGCAACGGCGCAGCGCACCGGCGGCCACGCCGCGACGCCCGAGGGCACGAGCATCTCGACCTGCGAGGCTGACACGGACACTGCTGCGTCCCACGGGTTGACCAGCTCGCGTCCCGAGTCATTGTACGCGTACATGCACGCGGGCAGGTTCTCTGCGGCCGTCGAGTCGCGGCATCCGACGTCCGGCGTCGTGTGCGCGCGCTCGCCGCCACAGTGCTCGTCGCAGTCGAAGTAGTTGTCGTACTTGTTGCAGGGCTGCATGGCGGTATGTGGGTGCGGGGTGGATTGGATACTGGGAGTTGAGTGAGTGAGAGGGACGGGCCGCGATGTCGTCTATATACCGGTCGCAGTGCCCCTATCCAACCAGTTGAGACTGCAACCCGGCTGCGTCTTGGACTGGCCCGGTAGTGCACCGAGACATGCAGTGAGACAGCAGAGACGGATGGGCACAGAACGTGTGCCATAGCCAGCACAGTTGCAGGAGACTTGGACGAGCTGTGGCGTCGAGGCCAGCTCCAGGAAACCCGAGCAGCGTGCCTGGGCTAACCGGTTCGGCCGGGCCGGGGACCTCTGCAACATTTGACCACGAGTGACGGCGATGAGCAACAACAGCCGCATCTCATTCTCGTTCCCGCCATGGCACCCGCAAAGCTCGAGCACCCCGACATGATCTACCGCTTCCTGGGCCGTTCTGGGTTGCGCGTGTCGGCCATCTCGCTCGGCGGCTGGCTCACGCACGGTGGCCACACTGAGGAGGAGACCGTGCTCGCCACCATCAAGGCCGCCTACGACGGCGGTGTCAACTTCTTCGACAGCGCCGAGGGATATGCTGGTGGCCGCGCGGAGCTGGTCCTGGGCAAGGCCATACGCCATTTTGGCTGGGACCGCGACGACCTCGTCATCTCGACCAAGATCTACTGGGGCGAGCATGAGGATGGCTCGAAGGGCATCAATGGTGCGTGCGTACTAGAGACGATGCTGGAAACGACTTACAGTATCATCGTAGACCTAGGGCTGTCGCGCAAGCATGTTCTGACTGGTATGCGCAAGAGCTTGAAACGCCTGCAAATGGACTATGTGGACATTGTCTGTGCGTGCCAACCCTTTTGTGATCCCATTGGCACGCCTTTGATTCGTTTCGCACAGATGCGCATCGGCCAGACAGGTACACACCCATGGAAGAGGTCGTTCGCGCCTTCAACTATCTCATCAACAGCGGCCAGGCCATGTACTGGGGTACGCCTCGTTCAGTCCAAGATAAGCCAGTATAACCGATTGTTCCATGACAGGCACGAGCGAATGGAGCGCAGAGGAGATACAGGACGCGTGGAGGGTCGCGGAGAAGCTCAGTGAGTGCAGCGACAACATCCGCGGACATGGACGATTGCTGAAACGACGACGCTGGCAGACCTCATCGGGCCCGTCGTGGAGCAGCCGGAATACAGCATGCTGCACCGCGACCGCGTCGAGCGCGAATACGCGCCGTTGTACCGCAAGCACGGGCTGGGCTTGACCATCTTCTCGCCGCTCATGCGCGGCATCCTCACCGGCAAGTACACGCACGGCATCCCCGAGGACTCGCGCGCGAACAAGAGCGGCGCCGACTGGTTCCGCGACCAGATCGTCAGCGGCAAGTCCATCCTTGACCGCGTCGCGCGCCTCGAGCCCATCGCGCGCAAGATCGGCGCGACAACGGGCCAGCTGGCGCTCGCGTGGGCCGTCAAGAACGAGAATGTCAGCTCTGCGATTATCGGCGCGACCAGTGTCAAGCAAATCGAGGAGAACCTCTCCGCAATCAAGTTCGTGGACAAGCTGACCCCTGAGATTCTGGAAGAGGTCGAAGCCGTCCTTGAGAACAAGCCCAAGCTGCCGCCGATGCGCTTCAACTGAGGCCGTTCTTGCCGTTGAATATGTAGGAGGAACAGACTGACCTGGAGATGTCAGTTGGATTACAAGACAAATGTACCTGTCACCATGTCGTATTTCTGTTGCAATACAACACTTTGAGGGATGCGAGGTAAAACTTGCCACGCGCTGACTCACTTGTGATTCTGACAGAAAGATTCGAACTCGGATCTGACACTTCTTGACCTCCGACTGTGATCATCCCTGTCCCGCAGGCGTCTCTCGCGAGATCTCTGCTGACGCATACCCTTGGCCGTGGCGAGCTGTTTGGACTGCCATGGCTGCCGACTCTGCACATAGCCCTGTTAACGATGCTGCCACCATCGCGCACGTGCCACTGGGACAAGCTCTTCCTGAAGAGGTGACATGCCACGCGCTCTCCTTTCTGCCCTTAAAGGATCTCATCGTAGCGACGCACGTCTGCCGTTCATGGCGTGAAGCAGCTCTGGCCTACCCAAATCTCTGGACAGACATCTCCTTGAATGGCGCGACAACTCCTTTGAGCCGCGCGATGTCGCAGTTCGGGTCACCATGGCCGTACCCTTCCTTCCTTGAGGACTTGCTCCAGCGTTCTCGGTCGCGACCTGTGCAGCTCGATATCCGGAGGCTCGACGAGCCGTACCTTGTTGTCTGCTGCCAAGCTATTCGTCGACATCTACACCACATCCGTGCCCTGCGCATCGTCATCAACGTGAAATACTTCGTACCATCTAAAAACCTTCCGATCTTTGCAATATCTTCACTATCTTCGTATTCAAAGGCCACTCATGCTGGCACGCTTCTGATGGCTGCTCTCAGTACCACAGGACCGCTCCTGGAGGAATTAAGCGTACAACATTCCGAAGGCCTTGTACTACCGAGTGCATTTTTCGCGCAGTTCCCAAAGCTGCGAACTCTTTCTCTGGCAGGGTGGGCAGTATCACCACACGTCGCATCGCCGGCCACGAGCAGCGTAGTGGAAGTCAGCATTGGAGGGATTGAAACGCCGTCGATACACAATCTTTTCAAGCACTTCCCAAACATGCGCGAGCTGAAGATGATAGGTGTCGGGCAGCCGCTACGTCTGCCTCTGATGGGCCCGACGGATTCCCTGCAACACCTCACGCTCGTTCCCACCAGCGACGTCGCCTGGGTTTACATTGACATACGCTCTTTCGTGCTCGAGCGCATCGCGCACGCTGTCGTCACGCGCCCCCCGCCCACCGTGTCGCGCGATTTCCTCGACTCGCTCGGGTCGATCGAGACCGTCGAGCTGAATTTCTCCGACGCGAACGATAAGGGCATACAGCTACTCGCGCGCACGCCGGACGGGGCGATGTCGCGCGAGCTGAACGCGCTCTGCACGCGCAGCCTCGCGGAGATCTTCGATGGCTGGGCGACCACTTGCCTCGACGGCGTCACGTCCGCCGTCATCTCCGACAGACTGCCCTGGCCGAACGTCCTAGGCGCTCTCTCGGCCATGCGTAACCTCAAGACTCTTACCTTCCTGATCTCGGCGCGAACTACAAAGGGCGTCTTCAGGAACCAGAACTGGGACGAGATGGGCAGCCCCTTGCTGTTCGCGGACGCGGAGGCCTCTACAGCCAATCTGGCTGCTACGTGTCCGCGTCTTCCTGATTTATGGGTCTTGCACTTTAAAGCCGTCGATCCTGTGCTTTTGAAGACGCAGGGGATGATAAATCCCGAGCCTGACGAGTTGTTGCTGGGCGGCCTGGCTGCACATCGCGTATCGGCGTCAATTGTGCGCCAACTGGTCTCCTGCTTCCACCGGCCATTGGATAGACTGATTTTCGATGGTGTGACGCTGCGGGAAGGCTTCAGGCTGGAGGATTCCGCAGCACTCCGCTCAATGGTGAAGGATTTTGTCGTCAAGCTTGGTTGATGCAGAATTCAGCTCGCATAATAATGTTTATTGAATTAAGTATGCATGTTTACAGTATTTAGCTAAAACATTGAACTTTTTCTAGCGAGTAGAAGCTCTCACGAAAAGGTTGCGCTTGTTACATCGCTGGCATTTGGGCGGCTTGAGGCACCGGGCGTTGCTGTCAATGGTGGCGGCTTCTTGGCTCAAATCTGCCTTGCGGTTTCGCGCAACGGAAACCTGAGCAACTCCAGTCGATGCCCGGTATCGGCATGGCTTGCAAATCGCTGAGTGTCGTCGTCGACCGCAGGGGTCGCACCTCCTGATGAAGGCTGCGAGGAGCCGCGTAGAATAGCGGCGGCATGTTCCTCCGCCAGGCGCTTCTGCGCCGTGGAAAACCGCGTTTCCCGGGTCGACGATACGAGGGGCACAGAAGGCGCTTCGTCAGTAGCCTTGACGTCGTCGTCTGAGTCCGTCGTCCTGAAGGAAGGGAATAAGGGCTCGAACGCGGTGGTAACCCTCGGCGCCGCCGTGTCCAAGCAGACGCGCAGGGACTCCGCATTCTTCGGCTTGCGCTTGAACGAGAGGATCAACCTCCTGAATGCAACGTGAACTTGGTCCCGATTCCAGACCTTGATACCGCCGTCGCAATAGAGGTGCCAGGGGATTGTGAGGTACGCGGCCATCATGTAAAACAAGTGCCCGAGGCGGTCAAGGGGCCCTACGGCAGAAGAAGACGAGGAAAAGATGCGACCTGAACAGTAGCGTAGCTGGCCACATAATATATAATAGCATATGCGACTTGCTCTAGCTTACTTGCCATCTATCTGAGTAGTTCAGGCTAACCTGAACTCCAATTTCCATTCTGCTCGTGAAATTATCCTGAATATATGGCTCCACGCATATGACCATGAGGTGTTACTGGATCATGAAGACGAGTTGGCGGGGGTGATGTCGCGAAGGCTTACATAAGGGCTACAAGTAGGAGGCTGGCCTGAAAGCATCTCTCCATGATTATGTATGACGATGGAGTAAAATATGCTTAAACCGTGGTCACACATGCGCAGGCCGCTGCTTCGTCCGCGTGTACCAATTTGGCGGCGTGGTTCTGTTCAAATCGCATCGTTGCCGTTGCGGCGTCGCACCGGATGAACTGGATGGAACTACTGAAAGAACATAAATCTCTATGCTTTCAGATGAGATGGATCATATAACATGGGTGAGAGTCACTAGGTCGCGATGTATGTGCGTGTCGCGGGCGGTGGCCGTGTGCGGACTCCTCGGGCCGATGGAGGACCACGGCTACTCCCGGAGGCGTGTTTGCTTCCTTACCTCAACCATCACGACGCGCCTGGATTTGCGCACCACGGACGGCTGGGTCCCGAAATCCTATAAAGCGAGGTGCGCCAGTGTCAATCACGCGTTGTATCCCTGTTGCTTATTCGCCATGACGCATCCAGCGCAGCCCGATACGCCAGTAGGCAAGAACCGTCGGAAACAGGCCGTCAACTTGAAAGCGTCCAAGGAACACTTAATCTCTGATCGTTCTATCCAACACAAGGAGATGAACCCCTACGTCGATTTGGCGCGCTCCTCGCTTGGCGAAACGAAGTGGAAGGTCATTGCGGGTAAAGACGACAGTGGCGTTCGTGCGGCTCACAAACGTCTTGCCGAGCTCGTGAAGGAGAATTGGGGAACCACGACCGAGGACATCTTCTACGGCCCAACTATCCAACTTTGCAACCACATCAGCCTGGCCGTTTTCGACCAAGTCAAGGACTCGCGCCCGGCTGCTGATCAGGACGTCGCGTATATCTTTACCGTCCAGGCGGGCAACGAACCGAAATGCGACTTCCTTAGCCTCAAGTATACGCCCGATTACTGTTGTCTCGCCGGAACTCGTGACGAGCTGGAGGTTGCTGCGGCGACACCCTTCTATGCACGATCTGTCTGTTGGCCGGAGATGGAGATGGTCGGCGAGCAGAAGACATGGGGGGATAACGGCAAAGGACAGATCAAGTCATATCTGTCGGCTTTGAAACGTTACAGACCCGACCTTCCGACCGTTCACGGCTTCCTCGCCTACCACGGGAAAATCCAGCTTTCGGAGTTGAACGCGTGCGGAATGTGGAACTCGAGCAGCGTCGACGTGGACGACATCGACATGTGGATCGCATTCGTCGTCCTCTTATACCAATCGTACCAGCATCGTGACCAGAAGCTGGTTTATAACGCTCGGCAGACGGAATTTCTGCGTTGGGATTTCGTCGACCGGCCCGACCAGACGCCCCTCGTCCTCGCACCGTTTTACGCTGCACAAGCTCCTGGCCGAGTCACCTTTGCATCTTTCGAGGTCGCATCCGGGGCTGTCGAACCACCCAAAGCCGCGGAGTCGTTCTACGGGTCCGAAGTGCAGGGATTCTGGAAGACGTCTTGGCAGCAGCAGGGGCGTTCCAAGGAGCGTGAATTGCTGGACCGTCTCCACGCAGGTGACCGCTGGCTTCCCGGCCTTGTTCGACCCTACCCAGAAATGCACGGCGATCGGCTTCGCGTGCCCACGCTCGACGATATGGTTCGACGCGCTCAGAATGCGATCCGGCATGAGACTCCGGTGGCCGAGGACGTCGATGCCGACGCGGCGTCCACCGACTGCACCGGGGAATCTAGCGCGTCATCGGGCTACACTTCGACTTGTACTCTCGACGACGATGAGGAAGGTGGCGACGCAGAAGAATCCGCATCCATATCCAGCATGCCGACTCCCCCGCGCGACTTTGTTGAGCGTGTTCAAGAGATTGTTCGCTTGGCTAGCATTGGCGAACCGTTGAGCCAGTGTGAGTCGCCTCGGGAGCTCTTGTACTGTGCCTATGACCTCCTCGAAAGTGCGTTTATAATAGGCTACGATGTAGTATCCCAGCTCACGCTTTGCTTAGCGCATATCCATATGTGGGAGGAGGGCGTCTTGCATCGCGACGTCAGCTGGTTCAACGTGCTTTGCAACCCCAAGCACTATAGAGGCGACGAAACGGATGCCAAAGCTCGACCGTGCATCAAGAAGATAATGTGCGTATCTTACCCACAGCGCATTGACCTCCTTGAATTCTTATTGATCCATGTTTAGCCACCTACTTGGACACGATGACGCTTCCACTCTTCCCGACGATAATGCTGGAGGCGATTTATCGTCTTGCGTTCTGCTGACAGATCTCGACCACGCGATTGACAAGCAAGAGCTTAAAAAGGCTGTGGCGGATGACGGGCGCGAAAGAACAGTACGTACACTCCATTCTGTGATGTAGTCGACTAATGCTCTTGTGCAGGGGACCCCGATGTTCATCTCATGCGAACTGAGCGATCACTGCGCAACCCAGTATGAACCTCTATCGAGCTTCCGGTGGGAGACTCTTTCTGAGGCCCTCAACCTCGTCGAAGAGCTGGATCTCGGTGCTGCTGCCCTAACTCGTGCCTTCCCGGATGACAATGATCGCCATTTCATGCACAAGTTCAACCGGGTCAAGGAGCTAGAGGCTACGAGGAAGCGTTTGGCACCACTTTCAGAACGCCCTGTCCACAGCCCGCGGCACGATGCGGAATCTATCTACTGGATATTTTTATGGGCATTCGCTAGGGCTAGGCCACGTCGTGCCCCCCACGAGACCGATGAACGTAGAATCGAACAGCTCACCAACTTCGCGAAATGTCTTCTACACCACGAGGTCGGCAAGGATATCAACCGTATTCAATACATCGAGTCGCGACTCCTTCGGAACCTCTTCCACCCGTCTCTCGCCGCCTTCGAGGAGTTGTTTTCTGCGATGGCGACTTACCTTGCCGTGCCATGGCACCTCTACGGCGACATAGTCGAGGAAAACCACGTCCATATCGCGTTTCGCCGAATGATTCTTGGTTACTTGCTTCGGACCGATCGCAAGTTGCTCGACCTCCTTCTTGACACCGAGCAGCCCAGGCGTCTGAACGTGACGGACGACGACTCGACACCGGAGCGGAAGACGCCTGCATGGTCACAGTCTTGTCCGCTGTCGGTGGCTCGGGGAGAGCCAATCTTCAAGACCCATTGCCCAGCATCCCAGAACGCAAGAAGAAAACTGCAGCGAGCAGGAAGACCGTCGCAGCTGGCATCGATGGCTCAGGTCCATCCTCTGGTGGGGGCGCAGGACCGTCGAGTGCACCTGACAGACCAATCGAGCCACAATCGTCCAACACGTCGACTAAGCGCAAGGCGTCCAAACTCAGCGGCGAGCCGCCCCAAAAGCGTGTCAAGACAGGCGGAGCGAAGTCGTCTTCGAGGAGTTCACCTACACTGTTGTCGCCCGCCCTTCGAGCTCGACAAGCAACACGTTACTCTTACACTCTCCATTTCCGCGACCGCAACGCCCATGCCCTCCGCCTCAAGACCTGGAAGGATCGTTTGCTCTGGTTCTCCAAAGGCTACTAAGTAGTCCATTTCGGCGTGCTAATTTGCGGCGACAAGAGCGTCGTTAGAATCCTGTATATTATGTCGTGTCTGTATGAACAAGTTTGTGCGTATCGATTTTCTGAAGATGTCCTTGAGGAAACTGCTTGCTGCTATTCAACTAGGCCACGCGCAACGGCCGACTGTGGAATCAAAAGTACTTTGATATTGAGTCGAGTCTAATCGCATGTGCAGTCACGCCGGATAAGTAACGTGAGAGAGATGCATCTCGAGTAGAGCCGTGCAAATGTGCATGTCTGCTTCAGCGATGACGCTGCAGCCAGGGCATACCTACAGGAGACTGCAACGTGCTACTCGTAAATATATGCGATCGGCAGGGGCAGCCGGAAGAGCCGGACCTGCCCCGCGCTCGCTTGGTTGACACTCGGCGAGTCACTCGTCAGAGCAGCCATGTTCAGGCCGACCCGTGCAGTTTTGGCAGCGGCTGCGCAGGCTAAAGTGCGTGAATTGCTTTTCTGCGCGACTCCATGGGGGTCCTTATGTCGGTCATAGTACACAGCGAATGTCGCGCGCGGCGTCAACCACCTCAGTAACGCGATTCTGGCCAGCGGCAAGGTCCCACTGGTTATCCTGCATTGACTTCAATATGGCTTATACATCTCTAGGGCTCCTACGTTACTACGACGGAAGGCAAGCGCTTGCTAGACTTTACGAGCGGCATTGGCGTTACTTGCCTTGGTGTGCACCAGTCTCATCAATAATTGAGGTGTTACTCTAACGCTGGCCCTTGCTTTTTTGATAGGCCATGCACACCCCAAGGTCAGCGAGGCTGCAGCGAAGCAATGCATGACCCTCGTCCATGCCCAGGTCTGTTTGTTCATCGGTCCCGTCATACTTGCACAGTGGGCCATTCTCACGCTCGCTCGTGCAGTGCAGCATTGCGCACCATGCGCCCGCGCTGCAGCTGATTGAGAAGCTGGTCCCCATCATGCCCCACGCGTCGCTGGACACGTTCTTCTTCACCAGTACCGGTGCCGAGGCCGTCGAGGGTGCCATGAAGCTTGCACGCTCCGCTACGGGACGCCAGAACATCATTGTCATGCGTGGAGGGTATGTTTTCACCGTATATAGTTTGCCGAACCCTCGCATGATGCTCTATGTTTACACCGCCGCTCGCAGATATCATGGACGGTCTGTGGGCACCATGGCGCTCACGTCGAGCAAGACGATTATAGTTCAGGATTCTTCCCCTCATGGTGAGTGGTAGCGGCTGCCATTTCCAAATTGAATAGACTGAAAACTCTTGGTCGACGCAGCCTGGAGTTTTCCCTACGACGTTCCCATACTGGCACCAGATGGGTCTGCCGCCCGACACGCCGTCGTCCGAACTCACGAAGAAGGCGTTGTTCGACTTGTCGTTGATTCTCGCGCAGCAAACCGCGCCAAAGATACGGCGCCATCCTCATCGAGCCCGTCCTGGGCGAGGGCGGCTACGTCCCCGTCCCGCCCGAGTTCCTGCGCGGCCTGCGCGAAGTCTGCGATAAACACGGCATGCTGCTCATCTGCGACGAGGTCCAGAGTGGTTTCGCGCGCACGGGCAAGTACTTCTTCACCGAGTACTCTGGCGTGCGGCCGGATATCATGGTCATGGCCAAAGTTTGTCGCATGTGGCGCCTCGTTCGGCTGGGATTAACACATCATCGCAAATAGGGTATCGCCAACGGCTTCCCGCTGAGCGCCATCGCAAGCAGGCGGGTGCGCACCCCTTCAGCCGCCGGTCATCTCGTATTCTGCATGCTGACGGGTTCCGCATCCGGCAGGACTTGATGGACACGCAGGCGCCTGGATCCATGGTCTGTATGCATCACTTCCCGCGGACTGCATCCGGGAGGTAGTAGCTGAACAGTGGAGTGCTGACCCAGTCTTTGCTTTAACGTAGGGCGGGACGTATGCGGGTAACGCAGTGGCCTGCGCGGCTGCTGTCGCGGTTGCCGAGGCGTTCCAGGAAGAGCGGATACTGGACAACGTACAGGCGCGGTACGTTACGCGTCGCCTGTGGGATGTTTTGGCTGGAACAGGTCGTTTTCAGCTCGCGCCAGTTGTTTGACGCGTTGGAAGCGCTGCGCAAGAAGCCCGAGATCGCGCCGCATGTGCTGGATGTGCGCGGGGCGGGACTTATGGTCGCCACCGAGTTTGCGTCGCCCGCGCCGCCGGCCCAGGACGCGTTCACGAGCCCGGACGCGCCGAAAAGCCTCTCGAGCCGCGTGTCGGCGCGATGCCTCGAAAAGGGCATGTTGCTGCTCACCACATCGGTCTTCGAGACGGTGCGCTTTATCCCGCCGTTGAACATCTCTGAGAAGGAAATGGAGGAGGTGAGCCCTGCCTGTGTTTGCTGCTCGGCGTCTCCGTGGAACTGACGATGCTTGCAGGGCTGCGCAATTTTCTCAGAAGCTGTGGAAGAAGTTGTGCGCGAAGGATGAGGCGCTTTTGAAACAAAATAACAATCCGCGAGTGAGGAGCACACGAATTAGTGGAGTGGTTTCCCGCGCCATTCTGCAGGATTGCAGGCTGAGATATGATTCGTGCCTGGAAAGGCTTATCTCCCCTTTCATTGACGCTGACTGCCATGCGACGCGTCGTGCAGCTCAGGCGTGCCAGTGCCTGAGAGCGTTTCTTTGTCTTGAAAAGTATGCCAGTTTAGTTGGGTTTCCGCTGCGCTTGTGTGAGATAGAGGCGCGAGAGCTACGTAGAGAGAGAGGCTTGTCTGGATCGGGGACAACAGTAGCCGGATGAATCTGAGCTCATTCCGAGTTCGAGTTCTGCCGGCGACGCACTCCACCCAGCGACCGTCCACTGGCGTTCGCCCTCCGCACGTCGCTCTTTGGCCTGCTCCTCTTGGCCTTTTGATTTCGCTGGCATGTGGGCACACTGCGCGGTCGTCGTCCCGGCGCTGCTGTCCGTGGCGGGCGTGCGGGCGTACATCCCCGCAGTCGCAGTGAATCTGCCCGAGGGCGAGACCCCGCAGCCATTCGGCGGGAACATGTCGACGCTCTCGCTGCAGTGGCCGCCGCAGGGCTTCTACAACGAGGCCGTGTACTACCTCCAGGCGGGCAAGGACTCCCAGGGCTTGCAGGAGGTGCGCCACCGTGCGCGTGCGGCCGTGCTCAACTGGCGACTGACACCGTCCCCGCCCAGGGCGTGCTCGTGCACTTTAACGAGAAGAATCTGACCAACATAACCAGTTGCGTCGAGCCCCGCTTTGAGACACCCGCTCTCTAATAAGGCTCTGGTTGCAGTGCCCAGTCTCACGCCCTGGGTCGCCTTCATCCAGTGCGACCACAATGTCACCGGGTCTTCAGATGAGATAGACATCTTCACCTTCGCGCGCGATCGCGGAGCTGTGGCTGCGGTACGCACGGGCGGCGCTTAAGCACGATGTTTCCTTTTGAGACTGATTTTCGCGGCGGCCGCAGCTGCTATACTCAAACAAGTCGCCACCTGCGCGATCAACGAGGAATACCGCAACCCCGATGAGTTCGAGCGTGTCCTCGACGTCTTCGCCATGACCGACCTCAGCACTACAAAGTGCGTCACGCTGTTTGGTCCGGAGTTGCCTGCGATTGTTGGCTGACATACACCGCCGTGCAGAGTCGTCATCTCGCAATTTTCTAATATTAACCAGACCCTGTACGCCGACTACAACGCGACGCGGCTCAACCAGACCGCGGCGGCCGTGCATCGTGACCTCGTCGCAAACGACAGCAAGATCGATGGGCCCTACCTCGTCGTCACCCTGCGCGCGTTCAACTCCACAGCCAATCAGACACATCCAGGCGACAGCAACAACTCCCCAGACCCGCCGCCGAAAAGCAACAAAGGCCAGACGGGACTCGCCATGTAAGGTTGCTGTTCACTTTGCTATATTCACGCTGAACTGGATTTCTTTCAGGATTATTTTGTATGCTATCACCGGGTGTGTCTCCGTGCTGTTCTGTGTGGTCATCGCAGCGGGAGTACGTCCACGTTCACTATAGTGATTTTGCGGCGCTCGTCTGACCGGTGTCCCAGGCTATTCGGGCTATCCGGCATCCAGAACGGTACGGTCCGCGTGCAGCAGATCCTACTATGGGACCTGCTGGTGCTGGCCAGTCGCGTGCCAGTGGCTTGACGCGCGCGATCCTGGATACGTTCCCAGTCATCAAGTATGCGGTCGCATCGTCATCTACAGCGGCCGCTCCACCGCCTGCAGCCAAACCGGCAGGCGACGAGGAGAGCAGGTCGTCTGCGGACGAGATACAGCTCAAACACATGGAGCACCAACGGAGGCTTTCACCGGGCGACGAGGACGACATCGTCATGGTCGACATGCCGACTGCAGCCGATGCTGAAGGCTCCCGGTCCCGGTCTTCCATAGCGGCGGAAGATACGACGCCCGCGCGTCCCCGGCCGCCGACGCTTGTTGTTTCTTCCCAAGCTGAGGCGTCGTCCTCGTCGCCGGGCGGTTCGAGCCCGGCGGCGCTGATGGCCTCGACACCCGACGCGTCGACGGGCCGCGAGCAGTGTCCGATCTGCATCCTCGACTTCCAGGAGGGCGACGACGTGCGCGTGCTGCCGTGCAAAGGGCACCATATGTTCCACCGCGACTGCGTCGATCCGTGGCTGCTCGATGCGTCCGGGTCGTGTCCCCTCTGCCGCGAAGGCGAGTCCTTCCTGTCATACAATCACGCGTTGAGCTGACGTGTCGGTGTGCTTTAGACTTTCACATGCTCGAAAACGTGCTGGATCCTGACGGCGGACCCGCGGCGGAAGACGAGGAGGGCGGCGCGCAGCTCCGGCCGCCACTTCCGCAGAGAAGACGACCGCTGACGGGCCTATTCCGCTTTCAAGCGACGGCCGACGAGCAGCGTGCAGCCGATGGACGATAACGATCTTCCGAGCTGAGCGGGACTGAGGCCGCTTTGACCGAATTTCTTGCAAGTGCCCCGCTGTCGTTCGCCCGCGTAGTACACGCTGATTTTATGTATACTAATCTTGCCCTTGCACATGCGCGTTCCTTAATTCGAAGGAGGTTGTTGTAATCTGTCAGCGCATGCATCGTCTGCGTAGGAGGAGTCGACGTCGTCCAAAAAGGCGTATAGACCTGCGGTCGAGGCGCTCAGAAAGAAACGCGTATGAGAAGCCCACCGGTGTCGGAAGACAGAGAGCCCGAGCGGGAGATTTATAGACGATAGACACAAAAAAGACAAGTCCGGCCAAATTGAGCAAGCGCAGCACACCGAGTAGTTACAGAGTGGAAGGGGGTGGACGTGAGGGGGAATAAGTATCTACCGCGTTTGTCTTGTGATACAGTTCGTTAAGCAGCGCGGGGGAGCAAGCGATCGAGACAGCGAGGAATAGCATGAGTGGCACCGGGGAGAGAGAAAGCGAATTTGGGGTTGGACATGGGCGAGGCGAGGCGACGCGGTCACGGGGCTTGGCCGTATTTGCGCTCCCAGAGCTTGGTGAGCCTGTTGAGCTTGCGGCCGATCTCGTTGTGCATGCTGGCGGGAAGTGAGCGGGCGGGAAGGGGAACAATGAAAGCAGCGGCGACTGACGAGTTGATGTCTCTGATGACCTCGCGAATCTCCTCGATGTCCGTGTCCTCGGCGTCGTCTGTGCGGCGGCGTTTTGGGTGCTGCATGTTGGCGAGCGCGGCGGCCATGGCGGCGGCGGCGTTCGGGTCGGCCATGTTGGGCACGGGCGCGAGCGGGTGAGTGGGCAGGCCGTGCGGCTGCACGTCGCCGTCCTCGTCCCAGCCGTCGCCGCCGGTCGACGAGCGCGCGCGCTTTTTGTTGTTGGCGCTGTTGCTGGCGCCGGCGTGGTTGTTCGTCGGGCGCTTGGTGGGCGACGCGCGCCGGGTGCCGGTCGTGCCCTGGACTGCGGCCGGCGTCAGCGGCGTGGAGGGGGCTGGGGCGACGGCTGCTGCTGCTGCTTACTCTCTCCAACGAGCGAGCAGGCGACACGTGACGCGTTGCAGCCGACGCAGGCGAGCGCGCCCTCACGCGGCTCGCACGTGCGGCCGGTCTTCCTGCAGCGCTCGCACGCCCGCCCTGGCTGCGGCCCGGGCTGTCCCGGGGGCCCGCCCTGCTGCTGCTGGACCTGTTGCTGCTGCTGTGGTTGCTGCTGCTGTTGCTGGGGCTGCTGCTGCTGCTGCTGCTGCATGTGCTGCTGGTGCTGCTGCTGCTGGGTGCTGCAGCGGGATGGCGCCCATCAGCTCCATCTTGTTCGGCGGCGGCGGGCCCTGCTGCTGCTGGACGGGCGACTGCGACGGGACGAGGTGGTGGCCGTACGCGCCGTTGGGCGGCCCCGGCGGCGGCGGCATCGGCTCTGGCATGCTAGCCGCGTGCGGGTGCTGCGCGACGTTCATCGAGCGGCGGCGGAGAGCGTCCGAGTGAACTCTGCGGATGCCCGATTCAACTCCGAGCCTGCCTCCGGGCCCCGCCGCACCGTCCGTCGACTCCGCCGCGCCGATCGGGAGCACGCCGCCCTGCCCTGCCCCTCCCATCCGGCTCCTGCCCCAGCCCATCACGCCCTAACCGCCGTCGACCGAGGGGACCGCGTTTCCCAGTCGCGGAGGCGACTTTCTCACGTGATCTCTCTCCACATCATCTTTCGTGCTCGAAGGGTCCTGGACACTGCGTCTCGAGCACCAAACTCAGCCGTCCATCCTGAGATGACGTAGAAACGCCAGACTCTGCAACCGTCTCCGAGGAATGTCAAACATCTTCGCGATAGCCGCTGGGTATATTCCATCCAATCCATACTGCAGTACATACATACAACATCCGACTTAGATACTTGACCAGACGCACAGCGCTCCCCATAATGTCCACAGTGCAGCGAAAGCGAGTGACCGGGTCGGAGGAGCCCCACCGGTGATGCCAGTGTCTGGCCTGCGAACGAACATCCGTAAGAACCTATCATCGACTGCACATTCCGAACAGCACTCACGGAATGCCATTCTTCTCCGAGAACGACGGGCATGTAAGGTTGGCCTGCAGGTAACACCGCGAGTCAGAACTCAATATGCGAACGGGAAACGCATGCATACATACCGTCACGTCGCCGGGACAGCAGGTCGAGTCTCCCAGGTTGGTGACGCTTCCCATGGCGGCAGGGTTACTGTGCCCAGCCCAGTTGGGCGTGCAGCTTACTTCTGCGTACGAGATGTTCCATACGCCAAAGTCCTGGAACGACCTTCAGTCGTTGCATAATTTCGCACATCCACCAGCGACGCACAGCGTAACCGTAGAGCGGCACATCGGACGGGAAAAAGTCCTTTGGTATCGCCTTAGAGGGAAACGCGAGATCAAAGTTGAGGTAGTGACCCGCACTGCGCGCTTGCGGTGAGGCATGAGTAAATTTAGCCAGTTGTGCGACGCACTCGTTTGGCTTGTCCTCCGTAGCCGTACACCATGCTGAAGAGCCCGGGCACTGGTCCGTCACTTTGACTGGAGGAAATGACGCGTTGATATTAGGGGGGATAACGCATAGGAGTGGAGCGCGCACCGATGATGGACTTTTGCTTTGGTGGATAGAACGGCGGCTCAGAAAGGAACGTGTTGAGCAGCGTCAGGTTGAAGCACCGTCCTGCATACAGATGAGCAGCTGGATGACAGGAGTTACTGAGAGACGTACCGCAACCAGGACCGTAGGCGACGGAGCTGCCAAATGCGAGCTGCGAGAGCGCGACTGTGGGATAATGCGTGCTCGCCGGGGCGCAACCGCAGCCTGGGCCATGGGTGAGACGGGCCAGCCAGCAGCATACAATGGGGACGCACTGGCAATATAGTCCAAGCTGCAGCCAAATGCATGTTAGCGCCGCGCAAAAAGCCGAGAGCAGTGGCAGCGACGCACGGGAGGTCGTAATGCGTCATCGTCGCGTAGCCCGTCGGCGGGTAGCTGAACTCGGCGCTTGCAGCACCGGCGAGCAGCGCGAGGACGATGAGAGAGGCCATTTTGGGCGGCGGGTTACGCGCGAGATGGCGGAGCAGGCATGGACAGAGTCGCGCGGCGATGCTTCCGAAGCGGAGCCATACGGCCCTGGCGGGCGACACCGGCGGCGACGATGAGCACGAGCCCCATCACGGTGGCCTACCCGGCCGAGCACGACGCCGGCGCGCTCGAGACGGCCGCGCTCGTCGCGAAGGTCGCGCGGCACTCGGCGTGCGACGGCTGCGAGTGCCGCGGCCTGCGCCCCGCGGACGGCGTGCGCGTCGTGCTCGACAACTCGGACGCCGGCTTCAGCCTCAGGCTGCTCGACCTGCACCCCGACCACCCCGACACCTACCTCGCGACCTGCGCCTGCGGCCACCGCGCCCAGGAGCACGGCGCGCTCGACCGCCTGCCCCACGACGAGTTTGCCCGCCGCGTCAGAGTCGCCGTCCGCATCGACGAGCTGCTCAGCGTACGCCCGCCCGTGCCACCCGCGTTTCAGAGTGCTTACATGCCGCCCAGGACAAGGGCAAGCTTCTGGATTTCACGTATACCGATTCGGACATCATGTCCCTCCGGAAGCAGATGAAGCTGCGACACGACAGCCTGGGCTCTGACCTGGGCCTCTTCTCCCCAGGTGTGCATTGTGTTCAGTATGCATGGATAAGGTTTCTCAATGCAGGGTCCAGCGTCGTCGCGCAAGAGATCGAGTTCTTTGTCGTCGTTGAACGATGCGTTGCCACCGGCGAAGAAGCAGCGCGTCTCCTCCTCGGAGCTCAGCGAAGACGAGGACGAACAGCCCCTCGCAGCCGCAGCAGCACGCAGCAACGGCGGCGCCCACACGAACGGCCGCGCGGGCAAGAAGACGGTGCCCGGCATGACGCTCGGCGGGCCGTCGTCGACCAAGGTCAAGCCGCAGCCGAACGGCCTGAACGGCAAGGTGAAGACGGAAGAAGCCAAATTCGACCCGTCGCAGCTCGCGCGAATAGCGACGGGCGTGCCGGTCGACGCGTCCGGCCAGCCGTCCGCGCACCCCGGCGGCAGCGGGGGGCCGCGCCAGGAGAAGGCGGCGAACGTCGAGCTGCGCGCGGGCATCATCACGATCGTGCCCGTGCAGAACGACGGCGCGCCGCGCTCGCGCATCCTGCTCACCGGCCTCAAGACGCTCTTCCAGAAGCAGCTGCCCAAGATGCCGCGCGAGTACATCGCGCGCCTTGTCTTTGACGAGAACTCGCGCGCGCTCGCCATCATCAAGCGCGGCCTCAAGGTCGTCGGCGGTATTGCCTTCCGCCCCTTCCCCCACCGCGGCTTCGCGGAGATCGTGTTCTTCGCCGACCGCGTCCGTCGACCAGGTCCGCGGGTACGGCAGCCTGCTCATGAACCACTTCAAGACGCATATCCGCAACACGTATCCCGGCATGAACCATTTCTTGACGTACGCCGACAACTATGCAGTTGGGTACTTTAGAAAACAGGTTCGCATTGTTCAGCGATAGTTGATAGCACGCTGACCCGATGCCTTTCGCAGGGGTTTTCAAAGGAGATCACGCTCGACCGGTCGATATGGGCGGGGTACATCAAGGACTACGAGGGAGGACGCTAATGCAGTGCACGATGGTGCGCAAGGTGGACTACCTGAACGCCAAAGACGCGCTCTTCGCGCAGCGCGAGGCGATCCTCAGCAAGATCCGCGAGCGCTCGCGCGCGGACGTCGTGTACCCGGGCCTGACATGCTTCCAAGACGGCCAGCTGCAGACGCCCATCGACCCCGCGCACGTGCCCGGCCTGCGCGAGACAGGCTGGACCGCCGACATGGCCGAACTCGCGCAGAGCGCAAGGCCGCCCGGAAAGAACACCGAGGAGATGCAGATGAAGAAGCTCCTCACGACGCTGCAGAACCACAAGATGGCGTGGCCGTTCCTGCAGCCTGTGAACCGCGACGAGGTGCTGGATTATTACGATGTCATCAAGAACCCCATGGGTCCGTCGCGTCCCTTTCATCTGCTCGGAAGACGCCACTCATTGTCGTTCGTAGATTTCTCGCTCATGGAGCACAAGCTGGAGCACCACCGCTACGCGACGCTGGACGATTTTGTGGCCGACTGCCAGCTCATCTTCAGCAACTGCCTGACGTACAACCCGGAAAACACGATATACGCCAAGAGCGCGCTGATTATGCGCAAGTTCCTCGAGACGCAGGTCGCGCAGCTCCAGCAGGAGTCGTAGCTTTTCTTTGTGCACGGACTGGTTATTTTTTTTTTCTGTTCTTGTTTATCCTACTCAGGGTGACTGTATTGTATCCATATATTATATCCAGCTTGTAACGCAGAATTCGAGTTTGCCGTCAGGGACAAGAGTGGGACAACGGCGGGGACCGGCGGGCGCAGTGGGGTGAATGCATTCTCCGGACGCTGAGGTCATGACCGGCGACGCGCACGGACTCCGCCGGGCGAGGGTCGCTCGTTTAGGGCAGTGACGGGCGGCTGGGGACAATGGCGACGTTAGGGTGCCTGGCCGGCTGGGCCCCCGTGCGGCGAGCAGCAGGCAGACAACGGTGGGAGAATCGATGCGGGGCGGTGTGTGATGGGAGCGGGCGTTTGACAGCGCAGGGCACTGTGAGTGTGACGGAGGCAGCCTGCGTGGAAGGTTCTGGGCTCGCGTGTCGCCCAAGGCTCTGCCGCGCGGCGGTCTGCGGTCTGCGGGTCCAAATCCCGAAGCGCCCGATGCGGAGGCCAGAGCGCGCGGGGGGTTGCTTGGGAGGCCCAGCCAGGGGACAGCAAGTGTAATATTTTATTGCGCATATAATCTGCAGGAAAAAAAAAGGAAAAGAAAATAAGGAATTTTTGGATGGGGGAACGGTGTCGAGGGTGTCGGTCGGCAAAGGCCCAGTGATTGAAGACGCACCCGGGTCGCCAACTGGTGGCAAACACCACGCCTCTCTCACCGCTCCCCTCCCGCGGCCCCCGTCCTCCGCCCGTCGCTGCCCTCCCCGCGCCCCCCGTCCCCCAGCATCCGTCAAGCACGCTGCCCGCGATGAGCTCCGACGACTCGCGCTCGCCGTCGCCGGCCGACAACCCAAAGATCGCGCTGGACGCCGAGTTTGCCCCGTCAGACCAGGACGCCTCGGCGTCGCCAGAGTCCTCGCAGGGCCAGGCCAACGGCGCAGCCTACGCCCACGACGCCTACAGATCGGTGCGTGTCCTTGGTGGAACGGGACAGAGGGTCCTTTTCCTCTATTTGTTGCAAAAGTAACAAACCAGTATTAACGCTTTTTCTTATTCCATCGGTATATCCAGTCTGAACCGGCCTACGTGAGTACAATATTACCGCATTATTTGCCAGCCCTGACCGCCGCACCCGCCGCCCGCCACAGGCCGCGCAAGCCAAGTACGACGACGCGCTCTCCGACGACGGCTCCTTCGGCGACCAGGAGTTCACCACAAGCACCAAGAAAGCCGCGCCCAAGCGCAAAAAGGCGAGCAACGCCGCTGCCAAGGTCTTCAAGCGTGAGTGCCAGCCAGCCAGCCAGCCAGGGCGGGGCGCCCGGCTTGCCCCCCTGCCCTGCCCCAATCCGTCAGCGTCCCACGAGGCTGATGCCGGTTCGCGCGCAGCGACTCCCCGGCCATCGGCTTCCGACAGCGACTCCGAGTATGGCTCCCGGCCTCGCAAGAAGCGCAAGTCACGCGCCAATAACGACGATTATCGCGTCTCCTCCAGCCGCGGCGGCAAAGTCCCCAACTACAAGGAAGAGGGCGAGGACTTTGGCCTCGAAGATGACACCGAGTACGACAAGGCCTACTACGCCCAGCAGGCCCTGGCCGCGCCCCTCGCCACCGATGAGGAGCAGCACGAGATCGAGATGGTCATTAACCATTTCCGCGACGAGGACCGCAAGAGCGACCCCGCCGACATTTGGACCGAGAATATTGTCCGTGCCGCCCGTGCATATACTCCGATGTGACACTGACAGCTTTCCGACTTCCGACAGCGCTTCCACATCAAGTGGAAGAACTACTCCCACCTTCCACAACACCGACGAGCTCTACGATTTCCTCAAGCACTGCCGTGGCTTCAAGCGCGTCGAGAATTATATCAACAAGTACAAGCAGTGGGAGGCCACCTACAACAGCCCGCATGCCACGCCTGAAGACAGGGAGGCCATGGCGCTCGAGCGCGAGCGCAACATCGAGGACCACGAGGCCCACAAGCTCGTCGAGCGCATCGTGACCGAGAAGGTCGAGAACGGCGCGACCAAGTATTTCTGCAAGTGGCAGGGCCTCAACTACGAGCAATGCACGTGGGAGGACGCCGAAGAGATCAGCACGATTGCGCGCGACCAGATCGAGGCGTACCAGGACCGCGAGAAGCGGGGCCTCTTCCCCGCGCGCTCGGAGATCTACCAGCGCGACCGCCGCCCGCAGTTCACGCAGATCCCGTCCGACCCGGACTTTGTCACCGTCACGGGCAACGAACTCAAGGACTTCCAGCTGACCGGCCTCAACTGGCTCGCGTATCTCTGGCACAACGGCGAGAACGGCATTTTGGCCGACGAGATGGGTCTCGGCAAGACGGTGCAGAGCGTCGTCTATCTCTCGTACCTTTCCACCGCATGCGCCAGCTCGGGCCCTTCCTCGTTATTGTCCCGCTGTCGACCGTCCCGGCTTGGCAGGCGACGTTCCAGAACTGGGCGCCCGACCTGGACGTCATCACTTACCAGGGCAACGGGCGCGCTCGCAGCATGATCCGCCACTACGAGTTCGGCCAGACTGGCGGCCACAAGAAGCCACAGCTCAAATTCAACGTGCTCCTCACGACTTACGAGCTCGTGCTGAAGGACGCGTCCGAGCTTTCAGGCATCAAATGGCTCGCGTTGGCAGTTGACGAGGTGCGTTGAATTTCTGGCTATGCTCTCAATCGAGCGCTGATTGATTCTCTCAGGCCCACCGCCTGAAGAACCATGAAAGCCAGCTATACGAGGCGCTGCGCGCGTTTTCTGCATCGTCCAAGCTGCTTATCACGGGTACTCCGCTCCAGAACAACGTGAAAGGTCTGCACGCTCCTGCCCCAAGTCGTAATTGCACCTGTATTAACTAGGTGTTCTGCAGAATTGCTCGCCTTGATGCATTTCCTTATGCCGGAGCGATGTGCGTGGTTTATATTTTCCATTGGCAGAGAGCTATTACTGACGGGATGACCGCAGTCCCGCTCACAAACGATTTTGACTTGAACGACGCGGACCACGAGAGCAAGATCAAGGAGCTGCATTCGCAGCTCGAAGGTCTCATGCTCCGTCGTCTGAAGCGCGATGTCATCAAGTCACTCCCGACGAAGAAGGAGCAGATCCTGCGCGTCGAAATGAGCACGCTCCAGACTCACTACTACAAGAACATCTTGACCAAGGCACGTCTAACGCGCCAGCGAATGCATGACCTGATCACTCATCGCCGGTACAGAACTTCACTGCCCTGTCCAAAGGAGCTGCCGGCGGCGGCGGTCACATTAGCCTCCTCAACATCGCTATGGAGCTGAAGAAGGCTGCCAACCACCCATATCTGTTTGAAGGCGCGGAGGCAGCCGCTGCGACGCCCGAGGAGACGCTCAAGGCCCTGGTGATGAGCAGTGGAAAGATGGTCCTTCTCGACAAGCTGCTGGCCAGGCTGCGGGCGGACGGGCACCGCGTGCTCATCTTCAGTCAGATGGTCCGCATGCTCGACATTCTGACCGACTACATGCACTTCAGAGGGTACCCCCACCAACGGCTTGACGGTGCGCATGATCCGGCCCTGGCCAACACGCTCGCTGATTTGCCGGTTGCGGCGTCTATAGGGACCGTGAGCTCCGATGAGCGCAAGAAGGCGATCGCGCACTACAATGCACCGGGCTCGCTCGACTTTGTCTTCCTGCTGTCCACGCGGGCGGGCGGATTGGGCATCAACCTGGAGACTGCGGACACAGTTATCATCTTTGATGTGCGTACCCTGTTTGTTCGCGGAGCGGCCGTGCACGCCACGCCGTGTCCGCGCGCTGCCCATCGCCCATGCTGACGTGGTGTTCCGCGCCTTATTTGTGCCTTGTGTGTTGCAGAGCGACTGGAACCCGCAAAATGACCTGCAGGCGATGGCGCGCGCCCACCGCATCGGGCAGAAGTCCCACGTGAACGTGTACCGGTTCGTGAGCAAGGACACGATGGAGGAGGACGTCCTCGAGCGCGCAAAGAAGAAGATGGTCCTCGAGTATGCGAGTGAGTCGCGCTTGCTGTTCCCGTCGCTTGGTCCTGGTGCTGATGGTTGCCGCGTCCGTGCGCGCACACGCACAGTCATCAACCAGGTCGACACGTCGCAGGGTCAGTTCAGCGCGAAGGCCGATAAGAAGGAGAAGGACCCGTCCAAACCGGCCGACCTGAGCAAGGACGAGCTCACGGCCGTGCTCAAGTACGGCGCCCAGAAGATGTGCGTGTTGATTGCATCCATCTCCCCACCGTCCCTTTCCACCACGCGCGCTTGTGCTTCGGCTCTTGCCCGCCGTCTCGCCCCGCCGCCGCGGCCGCGCGCGTGTTTTGCCGCAAAAATTGATTGAGTTGAAACTGACGGCGCGTTTGTTTGGCCGCACACAGGTTTACCAAGGACGACATTGAACAGACC